>CM075659.1:9337483-14337483 GCA_037954105.1 Canavalia gladiata | reverse complement strand
AAATAAAAATTATTTTTTAAAAACTATAAAATATAGATTTATAAGTTAGAGTAACCTTTACTCATAAATTTATGGATTACAAATTATAATTTATAAATTTATACGTTATTTTATCCTTTACTTAGAATTTAATTTATAATATATAAATTTATATGTTATAAAGATAGTAAACATTTTTTAAAAATTAATCTTATTTATGTCAAAAATCCTGATATATTGCACTGAAAAAATATCTTATGGATATTTTAGAAAATGTTAGTAATAAACTTAGTATATATATATATATATATAATATGATAAATTTAATATTATCTAAGAATCAATTTCCTTTTCTCTGTTTTTGCAAAAGTGGAGGAAGCATTCTGTACTTGGAAGTTCCAACTGGTATTGTGTTCTGCTTAAGGGTTTTGTGAGTAAACTAAGCTGAGAGAGAAATGAGAATGGCACCCAGCTCCTAATCAGTATCAACCATCAGCAACAGGTGCAACAAAGAATCAAAACAAATTTAAAATCCCAAAAATGCCTCCACCAACCAAACCCAACAACAAGTTCTACTTCTTCTACGGCCACCGCAAGCCCTCCCAGAACCGCCCAACCGTCCGTGGAGGCCTCTTCTCCAATCGCCAAACCCTAACCAACCCTTCCAAATCCAAACCTACCACCAAACCCTTCGATATCACCAAATGGGACCCTCATTTCCTCTCCAACCCAACCCCCCCACTCTCACCATCACCAACACCATCACCATCCTTCTCTCTCTCCCGTCGTTTATCCCCAATCGCGCGTTTCATCGTCGACGCGTTCCGCAAAAACGACAACAAGTGGGGCCCTCACGTGGTCTCCGAACTCAACAAACTCCGCAGAGTACCACCCAATTTGGTTGCCGAAGTGCTTAAAGTCCAAACAAACCACACCCTCGCTTCCAAGTTCTTCCATTGGGCGGGGAAACAGAAAGGTTATAGCCACAATTTCGCTTCCTATAACGCCTTCGCGTATTGTTTGAATCGTAGCAATCAGTTCCGCGCCGCGGATCAGCTTCCGGAACTGATGGACTCGCAGGGGAAACCACCGAGTGAGAAGCAGTTTGAGATTTTAATTAGAATGCATTGTGATGCCAGTAGGGGGCTTAGGGTTTACCATGTTTATGACAAGATGAGGAACAAGTTTGCGGTGAGGCCGAGGGTATTTTTGTACAATAGGATCATGGATGCGTTGGTTAGGACGGGGCATTTGGATTTGGCATTGTCGGTTTATGATGATTTTAAGGAGGATGGATTGATTGAAGAGAGTGTGACTTATATGGTTTTGATCAAGGGGCTGTGTAAGGCTGGGAGGATTGATGAGATGTTGGAGGTTTTGGGAAAAATGAAGGAGAATTTGTGTAAGCCGGATGTGTTTGCATATACTGCTTTGGTAAAGATTTTGGTCTCCGAGGGGAATTTGGATGCGTGTTTGAAGGTTTGGAAGGAGATGAAGAAGGATGGGGTGGAGGTGGATGCAAAGGCTTATGCTACCATGATTACTGGTTTGTCCAAAGGGGGTAGGGTTGAGGAGGGGTGCGAGTTATTCAAGGAGATGAAGGGGAAGGGTTGTTTGATGGATAGGGCGATATATGGCTCGCTGATTGAGGCCTTTGTGGCAGGGAATAAGGTTGGATTAGCTTTTGATTTGTTGAAGGATTTGGTAAGCTCGGGGTACAGGGCTGATTTAGGGATTTATAATTCCCTTATTGAAGGTTTGTGCAGTTTGAATCGGGTTGAGAGGGCTTACAAGCTTTTCCAAGTCACTGTTCGGGAGGGTCTTGAGCCAGACTTCATGACTGTGAAACCGCTGTTGGTGTCTTATGCTGAAGCAAATAGAATGGAAGAGTTTTGCAAGTTGCTTGAGCAGATGCAGAAATTGGGTTTTCCTGTTATTGATGATCTCTCCAAGTTTTTTCCCCTCTTGGTGGACAGGAAAGGACCAATGATGGCATTGGAGGCATTTACTCACTTGAAAACAAAAGGTTACCTTGGTGTTGAGATGTACAATATTCTTATGGATGCTTTTCACAAGATAGGTGAGATGAATAAAGCATTATCACTGTTCGATGAAATAAAGGGCTCAAACTTGAAACCTGACTCATTTACATATAGTACTGCAATTCTATGTCTTGTTGATCTTGGTGAAATTCAAGAGGCATGTGCATGTCACAATAAGATCATTGAGATGTCTTGTATTCCTACTGTTGCTGCTTATAGTTGCCTTGCTAAAGGGCTTTGCAAAATTGGAGAGATTGACGAAGCCATGATGCTTGTTTGTGATTGCTTAGGCAGTGTTACTAGTGGACCAATGGAGTTTAAGTACTGTCTTACTGTTATTTATGCATGTAAGTCAAATGATGCTGAGAAGGTGATTGATGTTTTAAACGAGATGATGGAACAAGGTTGCCCTCTAGACAGTGTCATATGCTCTGCAATAATCTCCGGCATGTGTAAGTATGGAACAATCGAAGAGGCCAGGAAAGTTTTCTCAAACTTGAGGGAGCGCAACTTCTTGACAGAATCCAACACAATTGTTTATGACGAACTACTAATTGATCATATGAAGAAAAAGACAGCAGACTTGGTGCTATCAGGGTTGAAGTTCTTTGGTCTAGAATCTAAATTAAAATCAAAGGGTTGCAAGCTGTCGCCAAGTTGAAAACAGTTGTGGAGATTAATGGTTCTTGTTTTCAATCAACATGTTGAATGCAGAAAATCATTTGGGAGGATCAGCCATTGTTTTTATTTGGTTCTTGAGTATCTTCCTTCTGGTATCTGATATATTCAATTTGGTGGCTGTGAACTCCAAATCTTACCTATAATTTGACATATGATGCTGGACATTGCTGCATATCCTATACATTGGACTATTGCACCATGGATTTTGTATGCTCTGGATTCTGGGTATAAGTAGATTACATCCTTTAACAAAATGAAGTTGCTTCTGAAAGGTTGGTCCTCTGACATCAAACATAGCATAAGCTCTAACATGATTGACAGGTATATCTGGAATTCTAAATATCACTTGTTAGTGTTCTCTATATGAATCTATTTTGAACTGAAAAAAGGAATATAAATATTTTAATATAATTTTCATAGAAAGTATATTAGGAGTATAATGCGCTGCACATGACTTTACTGTGGATAAAAAGAACAGTTGTGGGTAACTCTATAAGTAATAGAGCAAGTAAGACTACTGTTAAAATATATGAAAATATCCCAAATATTTTATCATATCCTAAATTATCCTTTAGGATTAGTTTTCTTATTTCCTTTATTTCTTAGGATTAGTTTTCTTTTTTTCTCATTATTTCTTAGGATTAGTTACCATGTTTTCTTATCTTATTATGATTTATTTTGTACTTACTAAGAATTATAATTAGTATAAATAAGGGTTGGTACTCAACATTAGACAGCACATCAAAACATCCCTATCATACAATAATTCATCTATATTGATATCAAATCTCTTATTTCTCTTCCTCCCTCTATACCAAAATCATCATAATTTCTACACTCCTTTTCATTTACTTCATTTTGTTATCTGCTTTATGTTGTTGTATATTGATTACAGGTTCTGCACTCTCATGTGTCTACTTGAATGCATCTCTGATGCTAAGTTACTATTCTTTTAGAATATGAAACCTTTTTTGTTTTAAAATATGATACCTAGTATGCTAAACTTCTTACTAAGGTTTGGTTTCTTTTTGGGACTACCAAAATTCTTAAAATTGTTCATTTGTGGGGACAGGTCAAATTATACCAACCGGAATACGATGAAATTTGCCTTACATGCATGTGTGCATGTGATTGGAATTGATCAAACAATTTCTCCATTGTAACAAATGGACCCACACCTAAGACATTATTGAATGTAATCATTGAAAAGGTTGATGGCGATTGAATCTTTGAGAAAGATGATGCAAGAAATACGAGAAATTCAGATGGGTAGAGAATCAGAACCAGCAAGATTGGGTTCCAAGAAGGATGGCGAGACATTGTTTGATGGAGATGGGGTGACGAAAGATTGCTGTTTCAGAAGGTCAAAGGGCATAGCCTTTATTGATGAGTATGGAAGCTTCTTGGAAGCAAGAAAACATTGGGAGCAAGGAAGTCTTGAAGGAAGAAGAAAGGGTTAAATTGGAAACAGAAACCAGAGAAAAACAGACAAGATAGATATAATGGAGGAAGAATTTGATAGTTTACTGCCTCTTTAAATTCTCTCTCTCTCAATTTATTGTTGTCTTTCTCTCTTTAAATTATCCCTCTCTAATTTTTCCTCTTCAATTTCTTTTATATGAATTTTCTCTCTTTAAACTCTATCTCTAAATATTTTATATCTTTTTTACTCTAAAATTTCTTTTTTCTCTTAAATTCTTTTTATCTCTCATTTGTTTTTTCTTTCTCTCTCTTTGCAGATGAGGAAGAGACATTTTTAAAGTGAGGCAAATTTTAAAAAGCAAGATTACAGGGATCGAGAAAAGAGAGAAGAAAAATTAAGACAAAATATAAAGACAAAAAAATGAAAGAGACATAAAGAATTTTTAGAGAGAAAAAAAAATTGAGAAAGTTTATAAAGAGAGAAAGAAAGAATTGAAAAATAAATTTTAGAAAGAGAAAAATGAGTGGGCCAACTAGCTCATAAAGTAGGTTGGTTCATTCGATGGATCTTGCCAACTTATTTAAATGTTAATAAATTTTTAAAAAAATTTGAGCTTTATGAGTTGGCCTTAGTCTTGGGGTTTAGTGGAATTTTTCTTGTGTGGCTTATTGGTCTTGTGGACCATTTTGGTTCTAACTCTTGTGACATGAGGATGGATTAGACTGAATAAGCTTATTTAACAACTCTAATAATATTAATTAAAGTGAGCTAATCTGCTCACGGAGTAGGCTAACCTATAGAGTGAACCTAACTAACTATTTAAATATTTAGAATTTTTTAAATTTAAGCTATGGAATTTTTAACCGTATAGACTTTTTATGTGTGGGCTTTCTAGTCCTATGGACTATTGTGGCCCTAACCCATATGGGTTAGGGCTGGGTTGGACCAAATGGACTAATTTAACAACTTTATATAGACATACACGAACTTCCTCTCTATCTCCATTACATCCCAAACAATCATTTCTACAACTTCTAAATCACCATAAAAAAACATCCAACCCAAAATGTACAATGTCCTTGAAATCTATATGAAAAACATTGAGGAAAAAAACCATTTGATCCAAACCATTGATACTGTTGTTTGTATTGCCAAAAAAGATGAGTGACGTTGTTACATTTGACACTTTAGGGTTGCCAAAAAAGATGAGTGACATTGCTACATTTGACACTTTAGGGGATAGTGGACAGTGTTCATGCATTTATTTCATCTTTTTTGGCAATATATAGATCAATAGCATTTAATTTTTTATTGTTATTTTTGCAGATTTGGAGGAGTTTATACATTTTTGAATGGATATTTTCAATGACGATTGGGAAGCAGGAGAACATCTTGAACCTAAAATTTTAAGGAATGAACAACTTTATAGTCAACTTACTCTCAAAAATTACCAAAAAATATTATCTAAATTTTATAAGAAAATTTTTAATTATATTTCTAATGATATCTTAACAAGTTCACTATCATTTTATATGCTTTTGAAAAAATTATATTGGCTTCTATAAAATACCAAGTCTCACAGCTCAAGGTAAAACACATTAATATCCATAATTATATCTCCCAACCATGACCTAAAACATCTATCATATGATGTTCTTGCTAAACTTTTTCATTAGTGGATTGTGTGACCCCCTTGACTAGTATAGTGTACCTTGTCTAGCATTTAAGGAGTAGGGATCCGTCATCCAATGTCTAAATCAAGCACCCCAACATCAATTCCATTGGCACCACCAACAGTCAGTAAATATTTGGTTGGTCAAAGAAAGTACAAAGTACAGTTAAGCTTCCTTTCTTCTTGTTTAAAGAGGGGCACAAGGACATTTGTTGAGACTTGAGAATTGCACTGTATGATCACACGATTACATTTATGCTATTTAGCAACATTTATTTTATATCATATATAACAATGTCAATTCCTATAAATTAATACTTTCAATAACATTTGTTACAAATGTTACGAAAAATTATACTATATTTTATTTGGAAACTTTTCAACCCTAATGATACTGAAGCTTGCTCCGTGAATGAGGAAAGACTGGTTGTGGTAGCGATTCATCTCATCTCAAGCTTATTCCCAGTCTTTGTCCTCAAATTAAGTGCTTATTTATGATGCTTGTTCTCACACAATGGAAGAGAAAACTTGTACATTATACATGTTCTCTTTGCACCAAACACACTAAAAGTTTATTTCTCCCTTCTCAAATCATTTTTCTGAATCATTTTGAATTTGTAGGATATTTTTTTTGCATGCGGATACTATTTGAGCTAACAATGAAATTTGATTTCGAATTCGAGATAAGTTGATTTTAGATCTAACAAAAGCCATTATCCTTGCTCTATTTGTTGTTTTTATTGCAATTGTTTTAGATTTGAATGTGAACAACAATTAGCTTGTTCTATTGAGAATAATCTGACACAATGTTGAGATAATGAGATGATTGATGTGTTTTTGTGCTTCACACTTTCTTTTATTTTATGTTTTGGATGTAGATTTAAATCTGTTATATTTAGTACTATTTTTTATTGGATTTTGGTTTAAGCGTGCATTTTAGGTGTTTGATGAAAGGTCTCATGCACCACTTATCTTCCTAGATTTCTTTATGCCCTTTCTTCTTTTTATATGATTAATTGTGTTGTTAAAGTGATTTATGGTGGCTTCTATTTTCGTTCTTTCTAGACGTCCATTTACAATGTTTTCAAAAAGTTGTCAAAACTTGTTTAGTCACGTGTTTAAGAATGCTGTCACTTTTTTATTTTGTTTTGTTAATGTTTGAATAATTTAAAGTAGTGTTCCTTGATTTCAAGAGTTAGTTATTTCCTTTCTTTAATCATGTATCCAGTTTCTTTGCATATTTTTAGGATCCAATCCTTGTTTTCAGTTACGATTAAGAATGATGGATATTAGTATTTAAGTTTTGAAGTATTTTAATATATTATAGATTTTTTCAGATTTTAAAGTTTTTATTCTCGTAAGAGGAACTTTCTTTTCTTCTCTTCAATTCCTTCTAAGCAAGCAACCAACTTTAGTGTGTATTCTCTGTAAACACCAACAAATTGGTACCAGAGTTCTTTTCTTAAGGGATCCGTGAGGTTAATAGAGTGCATCAATGGAAGGTGAGTCCAATTTTTCAGGAATTGCACCACCAATCTTTGATGGAGACAACTATCAGATGTGGGAAGTACGTATGAAGACCTATCTGGAAGCATTATGGGAAGCTGTAGAAGAGGACTATGAAATTCAGCCACTTCCAGCAAACCCCACCGTGGCACAAATGAAATCACAGAAGGAAAAGAAGATGAAGAAATCAAAGGCAAAAGAATGTCTATTTCCAGTTGTATCTCTGACACGCTCGTCGCAAACGTGCAAAAATAATTTCTAGATTTCCCCCAAACTATTGGTATAGTATAAGGTGCAACCTAGGTCATCTCCCAAAGACCATTTCATATTCTTAAGCAAATTAGGAGAAAGTTAGAACAAGGGGGTTTTGTAAATATGTGATATCAAATGCTAAATACAAAATACAGAATGAAATTAATTTGACTTAACAATTATCAACTCAAGGAATTCAGAGGCTATTTTCTTAACTAATCATTGATCACTAAAATCATGCATTGTGTTTATCAACCTAGGATCATCTGGAACCCCTAGAATGATCCTTGAATTCTCTACTGAGAAACCTCTCAGAATTTAATTGATTATGATCAACAAGATTTAGTAACCACTTAATCTTTTATCTAAACCAATTTCACAATCAGAATTCAGTTGAAGTAAGTAATAAAATGAAAACCTTCAATTCAATTACTTAATTTCTACTCTTCAAACTTTTGGAAAATGATTTACCAATCAAAAACAAATTATAAATCAATTATACATTAATCAAAATACGTCAACCGATCAAACTTTGATTAAAAGAATAAAATTGAAGAATATAGTAAAGTAGAGTAGAAATCACTCAATAAGCATGTAAATAAAGATCAAGACCTCAAAGTTAAAATGAAAATAGCTTGAATCCTTGAATTGAAACTACGAACCTAGCCTTCCATGAAGGAGGCAAACTAACAACAAAGAAAGAGGAAAACTAACAACAAATAAATCCTAAGCCTTCCATGTAGGAGGCAACTAACAACAAATAAATCTTAAGCCTTCCATGTAGGAGGCAACTAACAATAAAGAAAAACTAAACCTTCCATGTAGGAGGCAAACTAACAAGAAAGAAAACCTAAGCCTTCCATGAAGGAGGCAAAACTAACAAGAAAGAAAGAAAGAAAGAAACAAAGAAAGAAAGAAAATGGTATTGGAGTTAATCTCCAAAATGGTGTGTGTCTCCTCTTGCAAACCCTTCTATTTATAGAGGATTTTTGAGGCATCATCTTCATAAAGTCACCAACTAGGATATTACTTTTCTACCCTTTTCTTGCTTTCACATGGGCTTTGTTGAAATTGCAAAACACTTTTGAATTTTTGCCACCAATGAGCACAACAATTTTGACTTTCTTGCACCGCAATTTCGGATGTTCACATGTCCGAATTAGAGCTTGACTTCTGAACAAAAGTTGTAGCCCTGGATCTTAGCTGTCCAACAAAGTTGATTTCATCTCAATATGACTTCTATAGGTCAAGATATGGCCGAATCTTTGCACACTTTTCAAATTCCACGTCAGCAACACTATCTCATCTTTTTAGATAATTTCGGAGTCCTAAACATCCCATTTAGAATCTGCTCTTGCTTTGTAACTATGGGCACTTCTTTAAGGTTTCATTCAAGACAGATTTCATGATTTTTGGATGTCTACAACTCCTATTATGCTCAAAATACTATAATAGTGTCATTTTAATCGGGTAAGCAAAGAAATTCAATTAAACTTCATATGAACCCAAACTCATAAAATATGACAAAGATCACTTAATTGAACATATAAGAAGTCTTAATGAGATAAAAGTGAGAGATAATTATTTATGAAATCTATGCTTATCAAATTCCCCCACACTTATCTTTTGCACGTCTGGGGCAAACTTAAGTTAAGGATTGGTGACTATTTTTTTTTTTTTTGAAAGAACATCAAAGTTTTGAGTTGATTTCTCAAGAATTCACAAAATTTCATGAAGCATTATTTCATCACATTTTTGAAATTACTTAGAAAGGCAACTTTAATTTGAAAAACATAGATTGAGAAAGATAAAACCTCACATGATATACTCTGAATCTCTCAAGTGTTTGATTTGGTAAGTGTTTCTCTCAAATTCAATCCATGAAAGATGAACTATCATAGGCTTGCATATCTTCTACTTCTCTACTACTATGTACACATACAATGCACAAATCAAGAGGTCTTTATTTTGGTTCTAACGGGATTAGAAAGATGAAATGATATATTGAAGAGATACAATGTTAGACCAAGGAAAATGGTGAGGATTGAGAATTGATTGTAAGTGCAAGTGTGAGAAACAGATATCACTTCTTCATTTTTTTTTCAATATAATAGTTTATTTATTAATTTATTGCTTCAGCTTTTTTTTTTTCAACCATGATATTGATGAACACAACAATAATCTCCCCCACACTTATTGAAACACTTATGGTATGATAAATCCAGTATTCCTCACCTTCTATGGTCAGACAAAGTTGTTTTCTTTTTTCTCTTTTTTTTTTGATTTGTGGTGAGCTAAAAAGAAGAAAAGGCTAATCGGCTCAAAGGGCTGATCAAAGGATAAAATTATATGGTTTGGTTATTTGGCCAAGTGGTTTGTTCAAGAAAAACAGTGCCTCAATCATTTTTGTACAAATCATGTGAAAATGTAGCTTCAAAAAGAATCAATGCAAGTTCTGAAGTAACATATTCCATGGATGAAAATCACACAAGAAAGAAAATAATAATAAGGCTCAAAATCTCACAGGTAATATATTTATCAAATCTAATCTATCCAGTTCAAATATGTGTTGCCAAACTAATTAATCTCGAAATGTAAATCATTTTGCTTCAATTATTTTATGAAATCTAAAAAAAAACATACTTCCACATTCAAATTTTTTTTTTAAATCATAAGATGCGTATCAAGAGTCAAGTGTAACTCCTTACTCAGCCATCTTACTCAAAGCAAGTTTATGAATCTAACCTAATTTTGTTTTTTTTTTTTGGGTTTTTTTTTTAATTTTTTTTTTAGATATCGGACCATCTTCCCCCCAACCTATCCAAGACATTGTCCCCAATGTCTTAGATGGAATTTCATATAACAGGAAAAGAAATGTAAGAAAACCATCAAAGTAAGGAAAAGTTATAACCGAAGAGTGGTATCTGGTTCTCTTTTATCTCTGCCATCCTGATTTGGTTGGTTCACCAGCTGCATTGCTTGACTGAGCTCAGATGTAGGATTTTGAAAAATCTCAAGTAGCTGTTCAACAGTTGAAGCAGATACTATGATGTTGCGCATGGATTGTGGCATGAACTCCTGCTCTACTGCATGATCTAAAAAGGATATCAAACCATTATAAAAGCCATTAATATTCAATAAGCCCAAAGGTTTTTTATGAAAATTCCGATAGGCCCAAAATATAATGGTAAAAATTTCTTCCATTGTTCCAAGACCACCAGGTAATGCAATAAATGCATTAGAATTAACCAACATGTGTCTTATACGGTCATGCATGGTTGCAACCTTCAATTCAGTACCCAGGGTGAAGTAGGAGGTGCTCCCATTTTTTAAGCCAACACCTAAGACGTTACACCCCTTTGTGAGTGCAGATCCTGCAACACATCCTTTTAAACCCTGAATCCCTCCCCCATAAACAAGATTGATTTTTCTTGCAGCTAATGCCTTACCAAGGGTAGAAGCTGCATGTTGAAATTCTCCATCCTTTCCAAGGTTAGACCCACCAAAAACACAGATAGTATTGATCTTATCCATATACGGTGTTTCTGTCTTTTTTTTTTGAAAAATATGTCATAGAGGTGGATAATTTATAGGGACTCAATATCAGACAAGGAGATCGCTTGAATAGTGCGGGATCAGGATTTGGTAGCAAAAGTTTGAATTTTTGCTGCAAAAGTTTGAATTTTGGGTTCAAGGAAAAGGTGAATGTCAGAGGGGAAAGACTTTAAGCAGGGGTGAAAATTTCAAAAAAAACGGTGGCCCAATAAATTGAAAAGACAATGTAAATGACAAACATACACGCATGAGAATGAACAGTAGTTGTGATTGTGGCTCACATCTTCCTCTGGTTTTACGTCCAGTAACGGCTGAAACGCCTTCTAAGAGTCGAGGATGTGCTTCCCATTCAGTTTTCTTGTAAACTGACAACAGGGTCTTTTAAAGTCAGATTCCCAAGACTATAACGTGCTTTTTCCTTACGGAACAGTTCAAACAAATCAAGAAGGACTCCTTGTACATGCCCACTAGGATGCGTCTCAAGAGTCTGAATGATATCATCCAATGACTCCTTACTCAGTCCATCCTTTATGAATTGAATTTTTTCCTCTCGATTTCTTGAAACCATTCCAGGGTTCTTGCATCTTGTGTTACAGGTCCATCTTGCACACCAGTAGCAAACTCCAATTCTTTTTGCCCTTCTCTTCTTTGCATAGGAACTTCTTCCCATACCTGGCATATTTTTAACAAATGATTCTTGAAATTCACCTGCTAATTGTACCTTAGCTTCAATGATCCAACGGACATCTTCTGGAAGGCCTAAGAGTGTTAATGCTCTCAATCGTTCAAGTCTGCAATTATAAATGTCTTTAAGAAAATTTCTGGGGAGAGTAGGGAACAAAATTTTGATCCTGGTGAGAGCTTTCTCCATTTTTTTCTTAAAACACTCAAGTTATTATTCCTGCAAGCTCAATATGGTGTAATAGTTGGGATGATTTAAGAGGTGAAGAAGGAAGTTGAGAGATTAGTTGAAACTTATAAGTGAGGAATGTGAGAGAGGGAGAGGAAGAAAGAGAGAGAGAGAAAAAGAGAAAGAGAGAGAGAGAGAGGGAGAGAGAGACTTCTCTTGAATTTATTGCAGGTATGTGGCATTGTGCAAATGCACTTCTTCTACCGTGTGCTTTTGAAAACCTTCGAAAAATGGTTTAAGACGATGTCCATTCACCTTAAAGATTTTTTTACTTACCTCATTTTTTATTTCCACTGCACCATAAGGAAAAACATTAGTAACTACAAATGGTCCTAACCATCTAGAGCGTAGCTTACCAGGCATAAGCTTTAGCCGAGAATTGAAAAGGAGAACTTTTTGTCCAATGGAAAACTCCTTTCTTGCCAACTTTTTGTCATGAAGAGCTTTGACCTTTTCTTTGTAAATTTTGGAGTTTTCGTATGCTTCTAATCGAATTTCTTCAAGTTCCTGCAATTGAAGCTTCCTATGGATTCCTGCTTGGTCTAGATCCATGTTGCATTTCTTTACTGCCCAAAATGCTCTATGCTCTAATTCAACTGGAAGATGACATGCTTTACCAAAGACAATCCTGTAGGGAGACATGCCAATGGGTGACTTGTAAGCTGTCCTATATGCCCATAATGCATCAACAAGGCGCAAGCTCCAATCCTTCCTGTTAGGCTGAACTGTTTTCTCTAAGATTTTCTTGATCTCTCGATTAGAAACTTCAGCTTGACCATTTGTTTGAGGATGATATGGGGTGGAGACTTTATGCATGACTCCATATTTGCGGAGTAGGGATTCCATTGTGCGATTGCAAAAATGAGTACCTTGGTCACTAATTAGAGCTCTAGGAATGCCAAACCTGCTAAAAATGTTAGACATGATAAAATCTGCAACAACTCGAGCATCATCAGTACGGGTGGCTTTTGCCTCCACCCATTTTGAAACATAATCAACAGCTAGCAGAATGTAAACAAAGCCAAAAGAGACAGGGAATGGACCCATAAAGTCTATACCCCATACATCAAATACCTCACAAAAGAGAAGTGGTTGTTGGGGCATCTCATTTCTGCGCGAAATACTCCCTATTCTTTGGCATTGCTCACAAGTTATGCATAATCTGTGTGCATCACGAAATATTGTAGGCCAATAAAAGCCTGAGTCTAGTACTTTTCTAGCTGTCCGTTGTGGCCCAAAGTGTCCACCACAAGCTAGGGAATGGCAAAAGGTAAGTACAGACTGAACTTCATGATCTGGAACACACCTTCTAATGATTTGATCACTGCATGTCTTCCAAAGGTATGGTTCATCCCATATGTAGTGTTTGGCATCACTTTTCAACTTGGCAAGTTGCGATTTGGTGAAGTGTTTGGGTATTTCTTTAACAACCAGATAGTTTAACAAATCTGCATACCAAGGATCCTTCCCGTGCAAATGATAGAGATGCTCTTCTGGGAATGAATCTGCAATTGAAGTTTCTTCACAAGGTTGCTGGATCCGACTTAAATGATCTGCTACAAGGTTCTCTGCACCACTCTTGTCTTTAATCTCTAAATCAAATTCTTGCAACAGAAGCATCCAACGAATCAGTCTTGGCTTAGAATCTGTCTTCTTCAGCAAGTATTTCAAAGCTGCATGGTCAGAGAAGACAATAACTTTAGATCCAAGCAAATAGGAGCGAAATTTATCTAATGCAAACACAATTGCCAAAAGCTCCTTCTCAGAAGTTGTGTAATTTGGTTGGGTTGCATCAAGTGTGCGAGAGGCATATGCAATGACATGAGATCTCTTGCTAACTCTTTGAGACAGTACAGCACCAAGGGCATAATTAGATGCATCACACATTAATTCAAATGGAAGCGTCCAATTAGGTGGTTGAATGATGGGAGTGGTTGTCAACCGCTTCTTTAGTTCATCAAATGAATCCTTGCATGCTTGATCAAACACAAATTTGGTATCTTTTTGTAGTAGTTTAGAAAGAGGTTGTGCAATCTTGCTAGAATCCTTGATGAATCTTCTGTAAAAACCTGCATGACCAAGTAAAGAACGTACTTCTCGCACAGAAGTGGGGTAAGGTAGAGAAGTAATAATGTCTATCTTGGCCTTATCAACCTCTAAACCTTTGCTAGATACCAAGTGTCCTAAGACTATACCTTCTGTTACCATGAAATGACATTTTTCAAAATTCAAAACCAGGTTAGTCTCAATGCATCAGTCCAAAACTTTAGAAAGGCTTTCTAAGCATGCATCAAAAGAAGAACCATATACAGTAAAGTCATCCATAAACACTTCCATGCAACTTTCTAAGAGATCAGAGAAAATGCTTACCATGCATCTTTGAAAGGTTCCAGGGGCGTTGCATAGACCAAAAGGCATCCTTCGATAGGAAAAAGTACCAAAAGGACAAGTGAAGGTGGTCTTATGCTGGTCTTCTGGGGCTATATGTATTTGAAAATAACCTGAAAAACCATCCAGAAAGCAATAGTGAGATTTTCCTGCTAATCTTTCCAAAATTTGGTCTATGAAGGGCAAAGGGAAGTGATCCTTGCGAGTAGCTTGGTTAAGCTTCCTATAATCTATGCACACTCTCCAACTGTTTTGTATTCTGGTAGGGATTAGTTCATCATTGTGATTTTTGACTACAGTCATGCCAGTCTTCTTAGGAACTACGTGCACCGGGCTTACCCAATCACTGTCTGAGATGGGATAGATGATACCAGCTGCCAAAAGCTTACCTACTTCCTTCTTTACCACATCTAGGATGGTTGGATTTAAACGCCTTTGTGGTTGTCTAACAGGTCTGGTGTTTTCCTCCAGCAGTATCCTATGCATACAAGTAGATGGGCTAATACCTGGAATATCAGCCAAAGTCCATCCAATTGCTTGTTTATGGCTTTTTAAGGTTTGCAGTAACCTTTCTTCCTGTTGTGGTAGAAGGTTCTTTGCTACAATGACAGGAAGCTTCTCATTTTCCCCCAAATAAGCATACTTTAGATGTTCAGGCAAAGGCTTCAACTCTAAAGGAGGTGGTTGTATTATGGAAGGAAGAGATCTATCTGAGATTGAAATGTCTGCAACACTTGCATCTAACATGTCATCTTTCAACGAAGGTTGGTCTGCAGCATTAATCCTGAAACACACAATACATGAATCAAATTCATCACATGTGAAAGTAAAATTATCTAAGTAATCTAAATCAAAATCAAAAAATTTAAAAAGTAGATTGTCAATAGAATAATCATCCGCAAGAAGGTCTATGGCATCAAGTTGAAAGAGTGAATGATTCTCTATGGGATGCTTCATGGCTTCAAATATGTTGAATTGGATGATATCATCTCCAAATTCCATAGAGAGAGTCCCCGTATGCACATCTATCTTTGTTTTTGCAGTTTTGAGGAAAGGTCTCCCTAGGATCAAGGTTGCTCTATTGATGGATGACTCATCTTCCATATCCAAAATGTAGAAGTCAGCTGGAAAGATCAGCTTATTCACTTGAACTAGCACATCTTCAAGTACTCCGGCTGGATGTGCTGTACTTCTGTTGGCTAATTGAATCACCACACCAGTTGGCTTCAGTTCTCCCAGATTCAAAGATTTATAAACTGATGAGGGCATAACATTAATGGAAGCACCTAGATCCAGCAATGCATCACCAAATGTAGAGTTTCCTATTGTGCAAGGAATGGTGAAAGTTCCTGGATCTTTACATTTCTGAGGGAGGCTGGGTTGAATTAAGGCAGAAACATTGCGTCCCACACTGATCTTCTCATCCCCTTTGAGTCTTCTCTTATGCGTGCACAGGTCCTTTAGAAATTTGGCATATTTGGGAATTTGCTTGATAGCATCTAGAAGTGGTATGTTGACTTCCACTTTCCTAAAAGTATCTAGAAGCTCCTTATCCAATTCTGCATGAACATTGGGCTTGGATTGGACCATTCTATTGGGAAAAGGTAAAGATACCTTCTGATCAGCACAATTTGGGATTTTTGTCTCATCAGATGCTTCAAGTGCAGATCGTTTATGGCAAGCTTCTTTTTGTTGATCATTCGATGTCTTATCGAAGGCTAGTGTACTTTTTTCATCAGACTTTCCCTCTGATTCAGATGGCTCATCAGAGATATCTCCAGGTGTAGAGATAAATGCTTCTTTTTGGTGTGGATTAGTCTGATTGAAGCTTTGTTGCTTTAAAATTGTAGGGTCTGTCTGCACTTTCTTCCCACTTCTCAAGGTCATGGCATTCACACTTTTGGGATTTATGACAGGTTGAGAAGGTAGTTGACCAGAACCTTGAGATTTCAATTGGTTGACAGTGGTAGCCAACTGCCCAATTTGAGTTTGTAAATCCTGAATGGTAGAACTTACATTTTGTTGAAACTGAAGATTGTTGGTTGCTAATTGCTTCATCAAATCATCAAGAGAGGGTTCAGAAGCATTAGAGGGTACAGATTGCTGCATATGCTGTTGTTGTTGTCTGAATGGCGGTGGTTGGTATTTATTTTGGGAGTCAGATGTTTGAATCCTTTGTTGTTGTGGAGGACCATATCTCAAGTTAGGATGGTTTCTCCAACTAGGATTGTATGATCCAGAAGGTGGTTCAAACTTCTGTTGCTGATAATGTTGAGGAGGCCTGTATTGTTGTCCTGTGCCAAAAATACCATTTACTGTAGCCTCAGGTGTCTTACTTTCTTGCAATGTTGGGCATGCATCAGTAGGATGATCTGCAGAAGTGCAGATGCCACATGTTTTGGTTTTGTCAACAACATTAAGTTGCTGTTGTTGTCCGATGGCCAACTGTCTTACGATGGAGGTTAGTTCTTCAATTCTGTTCTCCAATCGTGTATGGTCTGTCTTGGTGGTCATTTCATGGACTCCTTTAGACAAGGAATTAGTTCGAGAATTGAATTGCTGAGAATTTTCTGCCATGTTGGCAATCAAATCTCGAGCTGCTGTAGGAGTTTTGTCCATAAGTGCTCCACCACTAGCTGCATCAACCATGCTTCTGTCCATTGGCATGAGTCCTTCATAGAAATACTGAATCAGTAATTGATCACTGATTTGATGGTGTGGACAAGTGGCGCATAGTTTCTTGAATCTCTCCCAATACTCATAGAGAGTTTCTTGGGAGTTCTGTCTGATGCCGCAAATCTCTTTTCTGATAGCTGTTGTTCTGGATGCAGGGAAGAATTTCTCCAGAAATAATCTCTTCATATCATTCCAGCTTGTAACAGATGTTGGATGTAGATAGTACAACCAGTCCTTAGCTCCATCATTTAAGAAGAAAGGGAATGCCTTCAACTTGATATGATCTTCTGGAATTCCTTGTGGCCGCATTGTGGAACACACAATGTGAAATTCCTTCAAATGTTTATGAGGGTCCTCACCTGCAAGGCCATGAAACTTAGGTAGCAAATGTATTAGTCCAGATTTCAGTTCAAATGGTGCATCAACATCAGGGTATTGAATACACAACGGTTGATAAGCAACATCAGGTGCAGCTAATTCTTTTAGGGTTCTATCAGCCATGTTCTTAGCAAAATATTTAAAACTATCAAAATTTAAAGATGAAAAATCACTACTGTTACTTTCTTGGTTATTACTGGATGAATGCCTTCTATGTGCTCTTTTCAAATGGTGGAATGTTCTATCAATCTCAGGATCATATGCATATAAATTTTCAGGATTGGATCGGGTCATACACAAAAAGGTGAATTCATACAGAAAATCCAAGAATATATACCTAAAGTAAAAACAATTGTTAGAAAGATTAAAATTTTTATACAAACTCCTAAATGAGCCTAGGAAATTAAAATGGTCCCCGGCAACGGCGCCAAATTTTGACACGCTCGTCGCAAACGTGCAAAAATAATTTCTAGATTTCCCCCAAACTATTGGTATAGTATAAGGTGCAACCTAGGTCATCTCCCAAAGACCATTTCATATTCTTAAGCAAATTAGGAGAAAGTTAGAACAAGGGGGTTTTGTAAATATGTGATATCAAATGCTAAATACAAAATACAGAATGAAATTAATTTGACTTAACAATTATCAACTCAAGGAATTCAGAGGCTATTTTCTTAACTAATCATTGATCACTAAAATCATGCATTGTGTTTATCAACCTAGGATCATCTGGAACCCCTAGAATGATCCTTGAATTCTCTACTGAGAAACCTCTCAGAATTTAATTGATTATGATCAACAAGATTTAGTAACCACTTAATCTTTTATCTAAACCAATTTCACAATCAGAATTCAGTTGAAGTAAGTAATAAAATGAAAACCTTCAATTCAATTACTTAATTTCTACTCTTCAAACTTTTGGAAAATGATTTACCAATCAAAAACAAATTATAAATCAATTATACATTAATCAAAATACGTCAACCGATCAAACTTTGATTAAAAGAATAAAATTGAAGAATATAGTAAAGTAGAGTAGAAATCACTCAATAAGCATGTAAATAAAGATCAAGACCTCAAAGTTAAAATGAAAATAGCTTAAATCCTTGAATTGAAACTACGAACCTAGCCTTCCATGAAGGAGGCAAACTAACAACAAAGAAAGAGGAAAACTAACAACAAATAAATCCTAAGCCTTCCATGTAGGAGGAAACTAACAACAAATAAATCTTAAGCCTTCCATGAAGGAGGCAACTAACAATAAAGAAAAACTAAACCTTCCATGTAGGAGGCAAACTAACAAGAAAGAAAACCTAAGCCTTCCATGAAGGAGGCAAAACTAACAAGAAAGAAAGAAAGAAAGAAAGAAAGAAAGAAAGAAAGAAAGAAAATGGTATTGGAGTTAATCTCCAAAATGGTGTGTGTCTCCTCTTGCAAACCCTTCTATTTATAGAGGATTTTTGAGGCATCATCTTCATAAAGTCACCAACTAGGATATTACTTTTCTACCCTTTTCTTGCTTTCACATGGGCTTTGTTGAAATTGCAAAACACTTTTGAATTTTTGCCACCAATGAGCACAACAATTTTGACTTTCTTGCACCACAATTTCGGATGTTCACATGTCCGAATTAGAGCTTGACTTCTGAACAAAAGTTGTATCCCTGGATCTTAGCTGTCCAACAAAGTTGATTTCATCTCAATATGACTTCTATAGGTCAAGATATGGCCGAATCTTTGCACACTTTTCAAATTCCACGTCAGCAACACTATCTCATCTTTTTAGATAATTTCGGAGTCCTAAACATCCCATTTAGAATCTGCTCTTGCTTTGTAACTATGGACACTTCTTTAAGCTTTCATTCAAGACAGATTTCATGATTTTTGGATGTCTACAACTCCTATTATGCTCAAAATACTATAATAGTGTCATTTTAATCGGGTAAGCAAAGAAATTCAATTAAACTTCATATGAACCCAAACTCATAAAATATGACAAAGATCACTTAATTGAACATATAAGAAGTCTTAATGAGATAAAAGTGAGAGATAATTATTTATGAAATCTATGCTTATCAATCTCCCATGATATTCACACGAATAATGTCCTTGAAGTCAGCAAAAGCAATCTGGGACTACCTCAAGGTAGAGTATGCAGGTGATGAGAGGATTCGTGGAATGCAAGTGCTGAATTTAATCAGGAACTTTGAATTGCAGAGAATGAAGGAGTTAGAATTAGTAAAAGAGTACTTTGACAAACTTCTAAGCATTGCCAACAAAGTGAGGTTGCTTGGATCCAAGTTAAATGATTCAAGGATTGTGGAAAAACGGCTTGTAACGGTTCCAAACAGGTTTGAAGCCACCATAACAACCTTGGAGAATACAAAGGACCTATCAAAGATTTCTCTTGTAGAGCTCTTAAATGTTTTACAAGCACAAGAGCAAAGAAGAGCCATGAGACAAGATGGAGCACTAGAAGGAGCCTTACCAGCCACACATTAAGATAACAGAAGGTATAAAAAGAAGAAATTGAAGAACCAGCTAGCAAATGAAGAGAATTCATTTAGCAATCACCAAAAGGGAAAAGGAGGAGGCTTAAAGAAAACTTATCTACCCTGCCAACACTGTGGAAAGAAAGGCCATCCACCATTCAAATGTTGGAGAAGACCTGATGCCAGATGTTCCAAATGCAACCAACTTGGACATGAAACAGTGATGTGCAAAAACAAAAATAAGGTGAAAGAGGTAAATGATCAAGTTGTTGACCAAGAAGAGGAAGATCAATTGTTTGTAGCCACTTGTTTCTTAAGCAGAGAATCAAGTGAGAGTTAGCTGGTTGACAATGGCTGCACCAATCACATGACACATGACAAGGAACACTTTAAGGAATTAAGAACTATCGAGATTAAAAGGGTGAGGATTTGGAAATGGTGAACACCTAGCAGTGAAAGGAAAAGACACAATAGCTATCACAAGCTATAAAGGTACAAAAACCATTACAGATGTTCTTTTTATGCTAGAGATTGATCAAAATCTTTTGAGTGTTGGTCAATTGTTGGAAAAAGGATATAAAGTGTTGTTTGAAAATAAACAGTGCTTAATCAAATATGCTAATGGCAGAGATTTGTTTAAAGTCGAAATGAAGGGAAAGAATTTTTCTCTCAATCCAATGGAGGAGGAGCACATGGCCTTTAAATCCAAAGAAAGTGTCACTGAAATTTGGCACAAAAAACTTGGGCATTTTCATCATCGAGGGCTGCTTTAAATGCAATCAAAGAAGCTGGTAGAAGGACTTTCTAATCTTGTTGATGATCTGACCTACTGTCAAGCATGCAAATTTGGGAAGCAACACATGCAAGCATTCCTTATACAAGCTTGGAGAGCTTTGAAGAAATTGCAGCTCATTCACATTGATCTTTGTGGTCCTCAAAGAACACCATCATTAAATGGTAACCTCTGTTATATAGCCTTCATTGACGATCTAACTAGAATGTGTTGAATTTTCTTTTTGAAACAAAAATCTATAATATATTGAAATACTTCAAAAATTAAATACTAATATCCATGATTCTTAATCGTAATTGAAAACAAGGATTGGATCCTAAAAATATGCAAAGAAACCAGATATATGATTAAAGAAATGAAATAACTAACTTCTGAGATCAAGGAGCATTACTTTTAATTATTCAAACATTAACAAAATAAAAAATGAAAAAGTGGCAGCATTCTTAAACATGTGACTTAACACTCCTCCTTGTTTAGATGCTACAAACTCCAAGTTTCTTCCTGAAGCTTTCGAACTTGCTAAGTGGCAATGGTTTCGTGAGGATATCTGCAACTTGATTTTTAGTTTTACATTAACAAAGAGATATATCACCATTTTTCTACACTTTAATATCAAATTATTCTTTTTACTGAGAAAAGATAATATTTACTCCTTGCTTACCGTACTATTATCATACACTAAACTTAAAAATGCTAATAATACATTTTTAACACATTTCATATAATTACTCAATATTTTATAAATTCAATAGAAAGAATAACCATGGACTTTGCCTTGTCTTAACCCTCAATCCATCGTGCCATGTCATAAGTGACTAGTATTTTTGTTTTTGACATTAAATATTTTTTATTTTATTTGGAGATTAGTAATATTTTTATAATATTTAAAATATATTTAGCAACATTTTTATTTTGTAGTATTTTATATAAATGTTATTTATTAGTATAAATATAATTAAGATAATATATTGTAACATTTATTAAATGTTACTAAAATTATATAAAAATATTATTAATAATATTTTGTGATATACATGGATTAGAAATATTACTAAAATTAATAGGTATCATACTTTTATATTTTTTGGATGTTGCTTGATAAGCATAAATTTCATAAATAATTATCTCTCACTTTTATCTCATTAAGACTTCTTATATGTTCAATTAAGTGGTCTTTGTCATATTTTATGAGTTTGGGTTCATATGAAGTTTAATTGAATTTCTTTGCTTACCCGATTAAAATGACACTATCATAGTATTTTGAGCATAATAGGAGTTTTAGACATCCAAAAATCATGAAATCTGTCTTGAATGAAAGATTAAAGTGTCCACAGTTACAAAGCAAGAGCAGACTCTAAATGGGATGTTTAGGACTCCAAAATTATCTCAAAAGATGAGATAGTGTTGCTGATGTGGAATTTGAACAGTGTGCAAAGATCCGACCATATCTTGAGATACAGAAGTCATATTGAGATGAAATCAAATCTGTTGGACAGCTAAGATCCGGGGCTACAACTTTTGTTCAGAAGTCAAGCTCTAATTCGGACATGTGAACATCCGAAATTGCAGTGCAAGAAAGTCAAAATTGTTGTGCTAATTGGTGACAAAAATTCAAAAGTGTTTTGCATTTTCAACAAAGCCCATGTGAAAGCAATAAAAGGGTAGAAAAGTAATATCCTAGTTGGTGACTTTCTGAAGATGATCCTCAAAAATCCTCTATAAATAGAAGGGTTTACAAGAGGAGAAACACACCACTTGGAGATTAACTCCAATACCATTTTCTTTCTTTCTTTCTTTCTTTCTTTCTTGTTAGTTTTGCCTCCTTCATGGAAGGCTTAGGTTTTCTTTCTTGTTAGTTTGCCTCCTACATGGAAGGCTTAGTTTTTCTTTATTGTTAGTTGCCTCCTACATGGAAAGCTTAGGATTTATTTGTTGTTAGTTTGCCTCTTTCTTTGTTGTTAGTTTACCTACATGGAAGGCTAGGTTTGTAGTTTCAATTCAAGGATTCAAGCTATTTTCATTTTAATTTTGAGGTCTTGATCTTTATTTACATGCTTATTAAGTGGTTTCTACTCTGCTTCACTATATTCTTCAATTTTATTCTTTAATCAAAGTTTGATCGGTTGACGTATTTTGATTAATGCATAATTGATTTATAATTGGTTTTTGATTGGTAAATCATTTTCCAAAAGTTTGAAGAGTAGAAATTAAGTAATTGAATTGAAGGTTTTCATTTTATTACTTACTTCAACTGAATTCTGATTGTGAAATTGGTTTAGATAAAAGATTAAGTGGTTACTAAATCTTGTTGATCATAATCAATTAAATTCTGAGAGGTTTCTCAGTAGAGAATTCAAGGATCATTTTAGGGGTTCCAGATGATCCTAGAATGATAAACACAATGCATGATTTTAGTGATCAATGATTAGTTAAGAAAATAGCCTCTGAATTCCTTGAGTTGATAATTGTTAAGTGAAATTAATTTCATTCTGTATTTTGTGTTTAGAACTCAATATCAAATCTTTACAAAATCCCATTTTTCTAACTTTCTCCTTATTTGCTTAAGAATCTGAAATGGTCTTTGTGAGATGACCTAGGTTACACCTTATACTATACCAATAGTTTGGGGGAAATCTAGAAATTATTTTTGCACGTTTGCGACGAGCGTGTCAAAATTTGGCGCCGTTGCCGGGGACCATTTTAATTTCCTAGGCTCATTTAGGAGTTTGTATAAAAATTTTAATCTTTCTAACAATTGTTTTTACTTTAGGTATATATTCTTGGATTTTCTGTATGAATTCACCTTTTTGTGTATGACCCGATCCAATCCTGAAAATTTATATGCATATGATCCTGAGATTGATAGAACATTCCACCATTTGAAAAGAGCACATAGAAGGCATTCATTCAGTAATAACCAAGAAAGTAACAGTAGTGATTTTTCATCTTTAAATTTTGATAGTTTCAAATATTCTGCTAAAAACATGGCTGATAGAACCCTAAAAGAATTAGTTGCACCTGATGTTGCTTATCAACCGTTATGTATTCAATACCCTGATGTTGATGCACCATTTGAACTAAAATCTGGATTAATACATTTGCTACCTAAGTTTCATGGCCTTGCAGGTGAGGACCCTCATAAACATTTGAAGGAATTTCACATTGTGTGTTCCACAATGCGGCCACAAGGAATTCCTGAAGATCATATCAAGTTGAAGGCATTTCCTTTCTCCTTAAATGATGGAGCTAAGGACTGATTGTACTATCTACATCCAACATCTGTTACAAGCTGGAATGATATGAAGAGATTATTCGTGGAGAAATTCTTCCCTGCATCTAGAATAGCAGCTATCAGAAAAGAGATTTGCGGCATCAGACAGAACTCCCAAGAAACTCTCTATGAGTATTGGGAGAGATTCAAGAAACTATGCGCCACTTGTCCACACCATCAAATCAGTGATCAATTACTGATTCAGTATTTCTATGAAGGACTCATGCCAATGGACAGAAGCATGGTTGATACAGCTAGTGGTGGAGCACTTATGGATAAAACTCCTACAACAGCTCGAGATTTGATTGCCAACATGGCAGAAAATTCTCAGCAATTCAATTCTCGAACTAATTCCTTGTCTAAAGGAGTCCATGAAATGACCACTAAGACAGATCATACACGATTGGAGAACAGAATTGAAGAACTAACCTCCATCGTAAGACAGTTGGCCATCGGACAACAACAGCAACTTAATGTTGTTGACAAAACTAAAACATGTGGCATCTGCACTTCTGCAGATCATCCTACTGATGCATGCCCAACATTGCAAGAAAGTGAGACACCTGAGGCTGCAGTAAATGGTATTTTTGGCACAGGACAACAATACAGGCCTCCTCAACATTATCAGCAACAGAAGTTTGAACCACCTTCTGGATCATACAATCCTAGTTGGAGAAACCATCCTAACTTGAGATATGGTCCTCCACAACAACAAAGGATTCAAACATCTGACTCCCAAAATAAATACCAACCACCGCCATTCAGACAACAACAACAGCATATGCAGCAATCTGTACCTTCTAATGCTTCTGAGCCCTCTCTTGATGATTTGATGAAGCAATTAGCTACCAGTAATCTTCAGTTTCAACAAAATGTAAGTTCTACCATTCAGGATTTACAAACTCAAATTGGGTAGTTGGCTACCACTGTCAACCAATAGAAATCTCAAGGTTCTGGTCAACTACCTTCTCAACCTGTCATAAATCCCAAAAGTGTGAATGCCATGACCTTGAGAAGTGGGAAGAAAGTGCAGACAGACCCTACAATTTTAAAGCAACAAAGCTTCAATCAGACTAATCCACACCAAAAAGAAGAATTTATCTCCACACCTGGAGACATCTCTGATAAGCCATCTGAATCAGAGGGAAAGTTTGATGAAAACAGTACACCAGCCTTCGATAAGACATCGAATGATCAACAAAAAGAAGCTTGTCATAAACGATCTGCACTTGAAGCATCTGATGAGACGAAAACCCCAAATTGTGCTGATCAGAAGGTATCTTTACCTTTTCCAAATAGAATGGTCCAATCCAAGCCCAATGTTCATGCAGAATTGGATAAGGAACTTCTAGATACCTTCAGGAAAGTGGAAGTCAACATACCACTTCTAGATGCTATCAAGCAAATTCCCAAATATGCCAAATTTCTAAAGGACTTGTGCACGCATAAGAGAAGACTCAAAGGGAATGAGAAGATTAGTGTGGGACGCAATGTTTCTGCCTTAATTCAACCTAGCCTCCCTCAGAAATGTAAAGATCCAGGAACTTTCACCATTCCTTGCACAATAGGAAACTCTACATTTGGTGATGCATTGCTGGATCTAGGTGCTTCCATTAATGTTATGCCCTCATCAGTTTATAAATCTTTGAATCTGGGAGAACTAAAGCCAACTGGTGTGGTGATTCAATTAGCCAACAGAAATACAACACATCCAGCCGGAGTACTTGAAGATGTGCTAGTTCAAGTGAATAAGCTGATCTTTCTAGCTGACTTCTATATTTTGGATATGGAAGACGAGTCATCCATCAATAGAGCAACCTTGATCCTAGGGAGACCTTTCCTCAAAACTGCAAAAACAAAGATAGATGTGCATACGGGGACTCTCTCTATGGAATTTGGAGATGATATCATCCAATTCAACATATTTGAAGCCATGAAGCATCCCATAGAGAATCATTCACTCTTTCAACTTGATGCCATAGACCTTCTTGCGGATGATTATTCTATTGACAATTTACTTTTTGAATTTTTTGATTTTGATTTAGATTACTTAGATAATTTTACTTGCACATGTGATGAATTTGATCCATGTATTGTGTGTTTCAGGATTAATGCTGCAGACCAACCTTCGTTGAAAGATGACATGTTAGATGCAAGTGTTGCAGACATTTCAATCTCAGATAGATCTCTTCCTTCCATAATACAACCACCTCCTTTGGAGTTGAAGCCTTTGCCTGAACATCTAAAGTATGCTTATTTGGGGGAAAATGAGAAGTTTCCTGTCATTGTAGCAAAGAACCTTCTACCACAACAGGAAAAAAGGTTGTTGCAAACCTTAAGAAGCCATAAACAAGCAATTGGATGGACTTTGACTGATATTCCAGGCATTAGCCCATCTACTTGTATGCATAGGATATTGCTGGAGGAAAACACCAGACCTATTAGACAACCACAAAGGCGTTTGAATCCAACCATCCTAGATGTGGTAAAGAAGGAAGTAGGTAAGCTTTTGACAGCTGGTATCATCTATCTCATCTCAGACAGTGATTGGGTAAGCCCGGTGCAAGTAGTTCCTAAGAAGACTGGCATGACTGTAGTCAAAAATCACAATGATGAACTAATCCCTACCAGAATACAAAACAGTTGGAGAGTGTGCATAGATTATAGGAAGCTTAACCAAGCTACTCGCAAGGATCACTTCCCTTTGCCCTTCATAGACCAAATTTTGGAAAGATTAGCAGGAAAATCTCACTATTGCTTTCTAGATGGTTTTTCAGGTTAGTTTCAAATACATATAGCCCCAGAAGACCAGCATAAGACCACCTTCACTTGTCCTTTTGGTACTTTTGCCTATCGAAGGATGCCCTTTGGTCTATGCAACGCCCCTGGAACCTTTCAAAGATGCATGGTAAGCATTTTCTCTGATCTCTTAGAAAGTTGCATGGAAGTGTTTATGGATGACTTCACTGTATATGGTTCTTCTTTTGATGCATGCTTAGAAAGCCTCTCTAAAGTTTTGGACAGATGCATTGAGACTAACCTGGTTTTAAATTTTGAAAAATGTCATTTCATGGTAACAGAAGGTATAGTCTTAGGACACTTGGTATCTAGCAAAGGTTTAGAGGTTGATAAGGCCAAGATAGACATTATTACTTCTTTACCTTACCCCACTTCTGTGCGAGAAGTACGTTCTTTACTTGGTCATGCAGGTTTTTACAGAAGATTCATCAAGGATTTTAGCAAGATTGCACAACCTCTTTCTAAACTACTACAAAAAGATACCAAATTTGTGTTTGATCAAGCATGCAATGATTCATTTGATGAACTAAAGAAGCGGTTGACAACCACTCCCATCATTCAACCACCTAATTGGACGCTTCCATTTGAATTAATGTGTGATGCATCTAATTATGCCCTTGGTGTTGTACTGTCTCAAAGAGTTAACAAGAGATCTCATGTCATTGCATATGCCTCTCGCACACTTGATGCAACCCAATCCAATTACACAACTACTGAGAAGGATCTTTTGGCAATTGTGTTTGCATTAGATAAACTTCGCTCCTATTTGCTTGGATCTAAATTTATTGTCTTTTCTGACCATGCAGCTTTGAAATACTTGCTTAAGAAGGCAGATGCTAAGCCGAGACTGATTCTTTGGATGCTTCTGTTGCAAGAATTTGATTTAGAGATTAAAGACAAGAGTGGTGCAGAGAACCTTGTAGCAGATCATTTAAGTCGGATCCAGCAACCTTGTGAAGAAATTTCAATTGCAGATTCATTCCCAGAAAAGCATCTCTATCATTTGCACAGGAAGGATCCTTGGTATGCAGATTTGGTAAACTATCTGGTTGCTAAGGAAATACCCAAACACTTCATCAAATCGCAAACTGCCAAGTTGAAAAGTGATGCCAAACACTACATATG
This sequence comes from Canavalia gladiata, assembly GCA_037954105.1. NCBI lineage: Eukaryota > Viridiplantae > Streptophyta > Magnoliopsida > Fabales > Fabaceae > Canavalia > Canavalia gladiata. Next base: position 14,309,542 of record CM075659.1, on the reverse strand, counting down.
GGATGAACTATACCTTTGGAAGACATGTAGTGATCAAATCATTAGAAGATGTGTTCCAGATCATGAAGTTCAGTCTGTACTTACCTTTTGCCATTCCCTAGCTTGTGGTAGACACTTTGGGCCACAACGGACAGCTAGAAAAGTACTAGACTCAGGTTTTTATTGGCCTACAATATTTCGTGATGCACACAGATTATGCATAACTTGTGAGCAGTGCCAAAGAATAGGGAGTATTTCGCGCAGAAATGAGATGCCCCAACAACCACTTCTCTTTTGTGAGGTATTTGATGTATGGGGTATAGACTTTATGAGTCCATTCCCTGTCTCTTTTGGCTTTGTTTACATTCTGCTAGCTGTTGATTATGTTTCAAAATGGGTGGAGGCAAAAGCCACTCATACTGATGATGCTCGAGTTGTTGCAGATTTTATCAGGTCTAACATTTTTAGCAGGTTTGACATTCCTAGAGCTCTAATTAGTGACCAAGGTACTCATTTTTGCAACCGCACAATGGAAGCCCTACTCTGCAAATATGGAGTCATGCATAAAGTCTCCATCCCATATCATCCTCAAACAAATGGTCAAGCTGAAGTTTCTAATCGAGAGATCAAGAAAATCTTAGAGAAAACAGTTCAGCCTAACAGGAAGGATTGGAGCTTGCGCCTTGTTGATGCGTTATGGGCATATAGGACAGCCTACAAGTCACCCATTGGCATGTCTCCCTACAGGATTGTCTTTGGTAAAGCATGTCATCTTCCAGTTGAATTAGAGCATAAAACATTTTGGGCAGTAAAGAAATGCAACATGGATCTAGACCAAGCAGGAATCCATAGGAAGCTTCAATTGCAGGAACTTGAAGAAATTCGATTAGAAGCATACGAAAACTCCAAAATTTACAAAGAAAAGGTCAAAGCTCTTCATGACAAAAAGTTGCCAAGAAAGGAGTTTTCCGTTGGACAAAAAGTTCTCCTTTTCAATTCTCAGCTAAAGCTTATGCCTGGTAAGCTACGCTCTAGATGGTTAGGACCATTTGTAGTTACTAATGTTTTTCCTTATGGTGCAGTGGAAATAAAAAATGAGGTAACTGAAAAAATCTTCAAGGTGAATGGACATCGTCTTAAACCATTTTTCGAAGGTTTTCAAAAGCACACGGTAGAAGAAGTGCATTTGCACAATGCCACATACTTGCAATAAATTCAAGAGAAGTCTCTCTCTCTCTCTTTCTTTCTCTCTCTCTCTCTCTCTTTCTCTCTATCTCTCTCTCTCTCTTTCTCTCTCTCCCTCTCTCACATTCCTCGCTTATAAGTTTCAACTAATCTCTCAACTTCCTTCTTCACCTCTTAAATCATCCCAACTATTACACCACATTGAGCTTGCAAGAATAATAACTTGAGTGTTTTAAGAAAAAAATGGAGAAAGCTCTCACCAGGATCAAAATTTTGTTCCCTACTCTCCCCAGAAATTTTCTTAAAGACATTTACAATTGCAGACTTGAACGATTGAGAGCATTAACACTCTTAGGCCTTCCAGAAGATGTCCGTTGGATCATTGAAGCTAAGGTACGTTTAGCAGGTGAATTTCAAGAATCATTTGTTAAAAACATGTCAGGTATGGGAAGAAGTTCCTATGCAAAGAAGAGAAGGGCAAAAAGAATTAGAGTTTGCTACAGGTGTGCAAGATGGACCTGTAACACAAGATGCAAGAACCCTGGAATGGTTTCAAGAAATCGAGAGGACAAAATTCAATTCATAAAGGATGGACTGAGTAAGGAGTCATTGGATGATATCATTCAGACTCTTGAGACGCATCCTAGTGGGCATGTACAAGGAGTTCTTCTTGATTTGTTTGAACTGTTCCGTAAGGAAAAAGCACGTTATAGTCTTGGGAATCTGACTTTAAAAGACCGTGTTGTCAGTTTACAAGAAAACTGAATGGGAAGCACATCCTCAACTCTTAGAAGGCGTTTCAGCCGTTACTGGACGTAAAACCAGAGGAAGATGTGAGCCACAATCACAACTACTGTTCATTCTCATGCGTGTATGTTTGTCATTTACATTGTCTTTTCAATTTATTGGGCCAACATTTTTTGAAATCTTCACCCCTGCTTAAAGTCTTTCCCTTCTGACATTCACCTTTTCCTTGAACAAAAATTCAAACTTTTGCAACAAAAATTCAAACTTTTGCTACCAAATCCTGATCTCGCACTATTTAAGCGATCTCCTTGTCTAATACTGAGTCCCTATAAATTATCAACCTCTATGACATATTTTTTTCAAACGAGACAGAAACACCGTTTATGGATAGAATCAATACTATCTGTGTTTTTGGCGGGTCTAACCTTGGAAAGGATGGAGAATTTCAACATGCAGCTTATACCCTTGGTAAGGCATTAGCTGCAAGAAAAATCAATCTTGTTTATGGGGGAGGGATTCAGGGTTTAAAAGGATGTGTTGCAGGATCTGCACTCACAAAGGGGTGTAACGTCTTAGGTGTTGGCTTAAAAAACGGGAGCACCTCCTACTTCACCCTGGGTACTGAATTGAAGGTTGCAACCATGCATGACCGTATGAGACACATGTTGATTAATTCTAATGCATTTATTGCATTACCTGGTGGTCTTGGAACAATGGAAGAAATTTTTACCATTATATTTTGGGCCTATCGGAATTTTCATAAAAAACCTTTGGGCTTATTGAATATTAATGGCTTTTATAATGGTTTGATATCCTTTTTAGATCATGCAGTAGAGCAGGAGTTCATGCCATAATCCATGCGCAACATCATAGTATCTGCTTCAACTGTTGAACAGCTACTTGAGATTTTGCAAAATCCTACATCTGAGCTCAGTCAAGCAATGCAGCTGGTGAACCAACCAAATCGAGATGGCAGAGAAAACAGAGAACCAGATACCACTCTTCGGTTATAACTTTTCCTTATTTTGGTGGTTTTCTCATATTTCTTTTCCTGTTATATGAAATTCCATTTAAGACATTGGGGACAATGTCTTGGATAGGTTGGGGGGAGGATGGTCCGATATCTAAAAAAAATTAAAAAAAAAAACAAAAAAACAAAAAAAAAACAAAAAAAACAAAAAAATTATGTTAGAATCATAAACTTGCTTTGAGTAAGATGGCTGAGTAAGGAGTTACACTTGACTCTTGATACGCATCTTATGATTAAAAAAAAAATTTGAATGTGGAAGTTTGTTATTCTTTAGATTTCATAAAATAATTGAAGGAAAATGATTTATATTTCGAGATTAATTAGTTTGGCAACACATATTTGAACTGGATAGATTAGATTTGATAAATATATTACCTGTGAGATTTTGAGTCTTATTATTATTTTCTTTCTTGTGTGATTTTCATCCATGGAATATGTTACTTCAGAACTTGCATTGATTCTTTTTGAAGTTACATTTTCACATGAATTGTACAAAAATGATTGAGGCACTGTTTTTCTTGAACAAACCACTTGGCCAAATAACCAAACCATATAATTTTATCCTTTGATCAGTCCTTTGAGCCGATTAGCCTTTTCTTCTTTTTAGCCCACCACAAATCAAAAAAAAGAACAACTTTGTCTGACCATAGAAGATGAGGAATATTAGATTTATCATACCATAAGTGTTTCAATAAGTGTGGGAGAGATTATTGTTGTGTTCATCGATATCATGGTTGAAAAAAAAAACTGAAGCAATATAATAAATAAACTATTATATTGAAAAAAAAATTTTAAAAAAATGAGGAAGTGATATCTGTTTCTCACACTTGCACTTAGACTCAGTTCTCAATCCTCATCATTTTCCTTGGTCGAACATTGTATCTCTTCAATATATCATTTCATCTTTCTAATCCCGTTATAACCAGAATAAAGATCTCTTGATTTGTGCATTGCATGTGTACATAGTAGTAGAGAAGTAGAAGATATGCAAGCCTATGATAGTTCAACTTTCATGGATTGACTTTGAGAGAAACACTTACCAAATCAAACACTAGAGAGATTCAGAGTATATCATGTGAGGTTTTATCTTTCTCAATCTATGTTTTTCAAATTAAAGTTTTCCTTTCTAAGTAATTTCAAAAATATGATGAAAGAATGCTTCATGAAATTTTGTGAATTCTTGAGAAATCAACTCAAAACTTTGATGTTCTTTCATAAAAAAAAAAAAAATTTAGTCACCAATCCTTAACTTAAGTTTGCCCGAGACGTGCAAAAGATAAGTGTGGGGGAATTTGATAAGTATAAATTTCATAAATAATTATCTCTCACTTTTATCTCATTAAGACATCTTATATGTTCAATTAACTGGTCTTTGTCATATTTTATAAGTTTGGGTTCATATGAAGTTTAATTGAATTTCTTTGCTTACCCGATTAAAATGACACTATCATAGTATTTTGAGCATAATAGGAGTTTTAGACATCCAAAAATCATGAAATCTGTCTTCAATGAAAGATTAAAGAAGTGTCCACAGTTACAAAGCAAGAGCAGACTCTAAATGGGATGTTTAGGACTCCGAAATTATCTCAAAAGATGAGATAGTGTTGCTGACGTGGAATTTGAACAGTGTGCAAAGATCCGGCCATATCTTGAGATACAGAAGTCATATTGAGATGAAATCAAATCTGTTGGACAGCTAAGATCCGGGGCTACAACGTTTGTTCAGAAGTCAAGCTCTAATTCGGACATGTGAATATCCGAAATTGCAGTGCAAGAAAGTCAAAATTGTTGTGCTAATTGGTGACAAAAATTCAAAAGTGTTTTGCATTTTAAACAAAGTCCATGTGAAAGCAATAAAAGGGTAGAAAAGTAATATCCTAGTTGGTGACTTTCTGAAGATGATCCTAAAAAATCCTCTATATATAGAAGGGTTTACAAGAGGAGAAACACACCACTTGGAGATTAACTCCAATACCATTTTCTTTCTTTCTTTCTTTCTTGTTAGTTTTGCCTCCTTCATGGAAGGCTTAAGTTTTCTTTCTTGTTAGTTTGCCTCCTACATGGAAGGCTTAGTTTTTCTTTATTGTTAGTTGCCTCCTACAAGGAAGGCTTATGATTTATTTGTTGTTAGTTGCCTCCTACATGGAAGGCTTAAGATTTATTTGTTGTTAGTTTGCCTCTTTCTTTGTTGTTAGTTTACCTACATGGAAGGCTAGGTTTGTAGTTTCAATTCAAGGATTCAAGCTATTTTCATTTTAACTTTGAGGTCTTGATCTTTATTTACATGCTTATTAAGTGGTTTCTACTCTGCTTCACTATATTCTTCAGTTTTATTCTTTAATCAAAGTTTGATCGGTTGACGTATTTTGATTAATGCATAATTGATTTATAATTTGTTTTTGATTGGTAAATCATTTTCCAAAAGTTTGAAGAGTAGAAATTAAGTAATTGAATTGAAGGTTTTCATTGTATTACTTACTTCAACTGAATTCTGATTGTGAAATTGGTTTAGATAAAAGATTAAGTGGTTACTAAATCTTGTTGATCATAATCAATTAAATTCTGAGAGGTTTCTCAGTAGAGAATTCAAGGATCATTTTAGGGGTTCCAGATGATCCTAGGTTGATAAACACAATGCATGATTTTAGTGATCAATGATTAGTTAAGAAAATAGCCTCTGAATTCCTTGAGTTGATAATTGTTAAGTGAAATTAATTTCATTCTGTATTTTGTGTTTAGAACTCAATATCAAATCTTTACAAAACCCCATTTTTCTAACTTTCTCCTTATTTGCTTAAGAATCTGAAATGGTCTTTGGGAGATGACCTAGGTTACACCTTATACTATACCAATAGTTTGGGGGAAATCTAGAAATTATTTTTGCGCGTTTGCGACGAGCGCGTCATTGCTCAAATTAATAAATGTTACAGAGATATTAAAGAAAAGACAACGAAGGACAAACAAATCGATGACCGATAACATATGTTGGAGGAAGATTGAAGGTAGATTCTAAGAGAAAGATTGAATGCAAATTCTAAGATTTTACAATCAATTCTAGATGCTGAATTTTCGAATCTGCCACCATCTAAAATGATATAAACAAAAGTAAGCCAATAATGATATGGAAAAATATGTGATATGAAAAACAGAAATTGAGTATAATTAAAGGTTAATCAAAATGATGATTATGTTCTTGGTTTTAAATTTCTTTCTACATATTCAATTTACTTTCACTCCTTGTTTTCACTCCTTTTCCAACCACACATTGGGACTTTTTTAACTTCTAATATTCTTTCCATTTGTCTTCTCATACCTTTTTAATAGTTACTCCGCCTGTAGGTCATATATTGTTAAACTTAGAAATTTTAACTTTAAAGATTGGATCTACAATATATATATATATATATATATATATATATATAGAGAGAGAGAGAGAGAGAGAGAGAGAGAAAACTAAAAGTGGATTCCATTTATGAGTTGAGTTATTTAACTAAATTTTATGGAAAAGGTGGGTAAGCTAGCAAGAAAAATTGGAATATGATAAAAGAGTTAAGGATTTCAAAATAAGGCAGAAGTATGAAATTCAATACGAGGATAATTACTAAAAATGAATCCAAAAGTTAGGTGAATTAAAAAGTTCCATATATTTGATCTATTTGTATAACTAAGTATGAACTATGAAGACCATATACATTTTATGAATTCCAGCAATATTCTCATGCAAGAGATGAAGAAACAATTGAAAGATATGATAAAATTTGGCTGACATCAATAATACTAAATTAAGGAGTACCAACTTTTGCTCTAGGTACAATTCTTATGTGTTTGTTTCTTATTGAAAGGTGTGAGTTCTTCAACTTCTTGCTTCAACTGTAGATACATTAAGGTTAAGTGCATGAAAACACAATTAATTTATATCATTAAACATGTATTTATCCTTGAATATATTGATGCTTTTTGAAATTAATCCTATTTAAGTGTTACCTGTTGTTAGTTCTAAAAAAATTACAAAAATCATGTGTTTTATCAGAGATTAGAAGTGCTATATTTTGTTAAATATAAAAATTAAAAAAGAATAAAATTTAAATAAAAAATAAATATTTTGAAGGATCAAACATATACTTAAACCTTAAACATGTTTTCATTTATCAACCCCAAACACCTTGCAAATCACGCATTTATCTTCAGTTGGAGGGCTTGGCCTTTCTCCCTTCTCCTCTAAACCTGTTGGTATTTCCAGATAGCTCCTTTTCATAATCTTATCATTCTCATCAGTAGTGTCTTTTACATAGTCGAACATAGAGAGTTCTTGACCTGTTGGTATTTTCAGATAGCTCATTTTCATAATCTTATCATTCTCATCAGTAGTGTCTTTTACATAGTCGAACATAGAGAGTTCTTGACTTTCATAGAAAAAAACTAATTCTTTTAGTTTCACACATATATATATATATATATAAAAGGTTTATCTCATTTTCATTCATTTCCTTAACCAGTGCTTGGATATTCCATGGCTTGATGTCTCCATCTAAAGAAGAAATTTTAGTGAAACTTATTCTCCTACTTGAGCTAGTGGAATGTTGTGTTTCATATTCAGGTGTTTTAAGAGATGGAGAAACAGTTCTACTCTTTACATTACAACCAGGGACAAATGCTGAAGACACTAGTAATGACATAAGCTTGTTGGTTTATCTATGGTCTAGCTCAAACCAAAAGTGGTTATTGGTGTAGTAGTTGTCAATAATTACTTGTCAATATTTATCTTTAGATAGTGGCTGGCCCCGAAGCCATACACAAATTTTCACCTTAAACATTAGAAGCAAAAAATTAGTAATGTAAGAGCCTTTTGATGAATCATGAAAACTATTATCTTGAACCATATAAATTAGAGTTAGACAAGTAGATGTAACATGATATACCTGTGCACGAAATTGTGTTCTATCTAATTTTGAACAATCACCAATCCATGCATAAGGGTATATATACATTTTTCTAAGTTAATAATAACATAAGACCTCTCTTAAAATGAGAGATTTCATTGTTAAAACAAATGATTTTACAGTATTATCATATTTATCATTCTAATTTTAAATATTAAGAAAAGTGTAAATCATCACACATAGAGATAATCATTATTTTAAAAATATAAACCATTTAATTTTTTACTATATAAGGTCTCATTCGAGGTGATTGTGAGTTTTTAGTTTTTACTTTTTAAATCAATTTTAAAAATAAAATATATTTGATAAAAATAGTTTTGAAAAGTTTTTTAATATATTTTTAAAACAGTTTTGACTCAAATTTCAAAATGGAAAAAGAGGTTTATTGAATACTATTTTTAATTTTAAAATATTTTTATTCTTAAATCTACCTAACCTCACCATTACTACTACTACTAATAATAATAATAATATATTTTTTATTATTTTTGGAAGAATTTAATTTAATTTATCTAATTTTTATATAATAAAAATAAAATAAATTATATTAAATTTATAATATAATTTTATATTATATAATTATTTGTAAAATAATTTTATAATATATATTATTTTTATATAAAACAAATATTAAATAGTATAAAATTATTTATCTTACATATTGATAATTAAATAATATGTAAAATAAAAATTTATATAATTATATAATATTTTTTATATTATAATTACTATATCATAAATATTATTTTTATTTTTACCATTATTAGTATTTGCATAATAATAATAATAATTTTTATTTTTAAAATTTGTTTCGATTATTTTAAAAAAATTAATTATTTATCTATTATTTATAAGTTCACAAATTAATTATATTATTTGATATATAAAAATTATATTTAATTTATAGTATTATAATATAATTTTATATCATATAAAATTTTATAATAATATTTAATAATAATAATACCCTAAAATAAATATTTAATAGTATAAAAATATTATAATAATAATATATAAAATTATTTATTTTATATATTTATTATAAAATAATATATAAAATATAAAATTATATCATTATATAATATTATTTATATTATAACCACCATCATCATAATTATGATCAATATAATAATAATTATTATTATTTATTTATTATATTTAAAATATAAATTTATATAATTATATAATATTTTTTATATTATAATCATCGGTTCATTACTATTATCTTATAAGTATAATTTTAATTCTCATGGTTATCATTACTATCATAATTATCATCATTATAATAATAATAAAAATAAAAATATTTAATTTATTATTTTAAAATTTTAAAATTTATTTTGATATAGTTTAATTTTTTAAATTAATATTTTTATTTATATATCTTTTTATAAATTCATAATAAAGTGATTTAATTTGCTTTTATAACAATTTTTAAATAATAAAAACTAAAATTGAAAATTGAAAACAAAAACTAATTTTAGTTTTTAAAATTTTTAAAACTAAAAACTAAAAACCATCCTGGATAAGGTCTAAAAGTTTCGTTTTTAGTTTTCAGCTTAAAAATCTTTCATTTACTTCTGTCCAATTTCATTACATTTTTTTATATTAATAAAAACAAAAATGGATACAATTTTATATTATTTTAACAAGTTTGAAATTAAAGTGGAACTTTTTTTAAATTAAATAAAGTGAACAAACTTATAATCAGAGTATGCAAAAGTAAAATAATGTTTACTCAATAAAAAAAATATTCATGCTGCTATGTTATATAGAATGAAGAGTCGTTGTATGAACTTTAAAATTGAAAAAGTATAGTCGTGGACTCAAAAGTCTTGAGGACAAAAATTCAAACTATAACCTATAAGTCATAAAGGTTTGGTCTTTAAAATATGAAGTTAAAAAATGGAGAGTTTTTGCACTTATAAAATTAAACAAAGATGTAAACTTTGCACTAAAGAGAAAGACCATTAATTAAGATCAAAGACTTGGTTGACCTTGAGACAAACCATGATCATTAGGCACTAAGACCATAAATCTAGAAGTTAAGATGGAGAAAAGTTGTTAAAAATGTCACCTTGGGTGTATGAGAACAATTTGACCAAGGCTTCATTCATCTATGGGGAAGCAAAGACCTAAAATTCATAAAGATGTAAAATTAAACATTATGCGTAAATGTTAGCATGGACATACACATAGATCCAAGAAATATTAAGTTAAGTGGCTTTGGAAGATCTTAATGGTCATTCCGCCAAACACTTGAAAAAAAAAAGTAAAGAAAAAATTAAAATTTAATAAATTAAGATCACTAAGTAATTTAGGTTGCAAAGATAATCCCAAGTAAGTAGATATAGTTTAGTAAGAAAAGACATGAACACTTTGACATACTCTTGTAAGAATATTAGTAAAGTAGTTCATTAGGTAAAGGACCAAAGATTCACTTCTAATAAGATTTAATTTTAATATATTGGCCACAGGAGCATAGAAAGATGGACAACAACTTTTTTGAAACTCACAAAAATATTCGGCCAAAAGAGAAATAATTAAGCATGATAAGATTTTAATGGGCAAAACATATGTGTTCATTTCTTCTAGGAATAAATTTTGAGAAAGAAAACTTTTGGGTAACTATTAATGTTCTATTTATCATGGTGATGCTTGAGCATGTTCCTATATGTGTAAATATGCTATGTGCTCTCTTGAGTGATGTAATGATTTGTGTGATTTCTTGGAAGACATGATGACTTTTGTATGTCTATATGGTTTCATGATTTGATATTAAATGGATGAATTGGATGATACATGCGCATTGGAGTTTGATTGAATGAATTGAGCATGCATCATATTTTAAAGATTTGAAATGGAACCTAATAAGTCAAAGGTCACAGAAAGTCCTATGTGAAAACTTAACAAGCACATACTTGTAAAGTGTTAAGTTGGAGACTTGTGCATATGTGGAAGTCTAGGACTATCCATGTTAGAGGTCATAGGACTTTAAGTTAAGGTGGTGACGACCATCAGGAATGAGTTCGTATCCTAAATAAAGTTAAGTATATGTGGAAGTGAAAAATATTACTTGACAAATGTTTAATAATGTGTTATTAAGAGTATAACGGTATATCATATGTTATAGTATCATTAAAAGAGTGACTATTGAATGAGAATGTTATGAGTATAGAGAAAGATGTTAATGTGTCAACTAGTATCTTTGATGTTATGAATTATTATATTAATATGGTGACTCAAAGAATGAATGAGTTATATGCTTGTATAAGATTTAATTCCTACCATCATTAAAAAGGATCCACTTCAGATAAGTATTATTTTAAAGAGTAATAAGTGAACTTGTATGCCTACCACTTTTTTTTAATAAAGTATTATTTTAAAGAGTAATAATTGAACTTGTATGCCTACCACTTTTTTTTTAATAAACTAAAATGACTAGGTTAAAAATAATGACACCAAACTTAACGTAAATGCCTATTGAGAAATTATGATTTTATACTATCTACCTCTTATTTCTCTCTCAAAGTTCAATCATACTCTTTGCGGTGGCAATAGTCTATGTGAAAAATTAGAGATTAATGTCCACGGGTTGGAATGCAGGAAAAGTTATAGAGAATCACATTCTGTTTTGCATAACTTTTTGTACTTTCTACTTTGAATGATTGTAACTCGTCAAGGATATTGAAACTTTTGTTTTGTTTAAACAACTCATCAGGAGTCTTTAATTTACTATTGTATATGTATTGTATTACCTATATAATTAATAATATAAATATTATTGTAAAATGAATGTATAAGATGACAAGTAAATAAATCAAGTCTTCAAAATTAATGTAAGTGACGAGATCATAACGTTTATTTTCTACTATGTTAATTATCACAATAAGGCTCACACTTTCAATAATATTTCAAAAGAAAAATTATATCGTATTTTCAATACAAGTATTTTTTTTTTAAAGAGTTCTATATCATAAAATAACAAACTGATAATAAACCTATAATACGACTTAAGCATAGTGTGTATCATTATTAGGTTGTTATATTTTTTAATTCAAATTTACTATATATATATATATATATATATATATATATATATATATATAGTATAAGCAACTTTATGAAGGATAACTTTAAAATTCTCCTTTAAAAAAATTCTATATACTTATGAAATAATTAAGAAAATTTTTTAGTGAACACTTTTTAAAATTATCAGTTTACAATTAAAAATTATAAAAAAAAATTTAAAATTATTCTAATCAATCTTGACTAATGAGATAATTTCAAATTCGTTCTTATTTTATTTTAAAAAAAATTATTATTTTTTTATTTATATATCACATAATTAATAAAAAATTCTTTAACAAAAACTTTTAAAAGTTTTTAATCTTACGATTAGAAATCATAGAAAAATTTTAAAAATTATACTAATAATTTTTATCTAAAGAAGTGACATCTAATTTCTCTCGTTATTAATTTATAAAAATTTTATCTAGTTCTTAAATAATTAATAGATGATAAAAGTACCAAACCTAAAGATGTTATAGGTGAGGTCTATGTTATTGATGTAGTGCCATAAAAATTTTATGCCTAAGAAAGAGAAACGGTAACTTTATGGAAAAAAATATATTGATTTATTTTAAAATAAGAAAAAAATAAGAAATGTTACTTTATGGAAAAAAATATATTGATTAATTTTAAAATAAGAAAAAAAATAAGAAATTCAAATGTTGATGATTAAAGCCTGATATATGAGTTGAAGTTTAAGGATGAATATACAAAAAGTTATGTAAATTTGAATGAATAAAAATATTGATCTATTTAAATATAAATTTTTTATATAATTTATTTAATTTATATATATTAAGTAAATTAAGCATAAAATTAACTGATCAACTTGTTAATCAAATATTTTTTATTTATTTTTATTAGTTTTTATAAATTTTTTATTTTAATAATTAAATAACTTAGATAAATAAATATGCTAATCCAAGAATTAAAATAGGTTGAACACATACCATATTTTTTCTTATCTATTTATTTTACACACTAAACCAATCTAACCTGTTTAACAAAGGATCAAACTTTAATCATTATACCTAATGATAAAAATATTTAAACAAAGTTACTAAAAATTATCAGCAATGCAACTTCTATTACTTCTTTTAATATCATTTTTCGGCAAGGATCTAAGCGTAAATAACTCTCAAATTAATCATGAAATTTTGTGCAGATGTAACGAAGACAAAAAAGGTATCATCCAAAATTTATATTTAAATAGATCAATATTTTTATTCATTCAAATTTACATAACTTTTTGTATATTTTGCTTAAAAAAAACATTAAATGTGGGAGGTAACGGGTAACCGGAGATGGCAGTAACGCAGGATTAGAAGCGAGGAAGTGACGGTGGAAAAGTGGAACGGAAAATACCGGAAATCGCAGGTTAAAGTCCACGGAAATATCTGCAGAATATACAGAAAGAATATATTGGACGGTGACTAATTTTCCTTTTAAATTGACTAAATCTCTTCAATAGATTTAATTGTGTGATTTTCTTTAATTTAATTTAAGATTTTTTAACAGTAAATTTCATAAATAAAAAATTATTTAATTTATTTCAAACTCTTTAAACATAACATTCGTTACTAAATTTTTTATTTCTATTATAAAATGAATCTTTTATAGTTTTAATTTAATTTATAAGCATGAAAAATTGAGTTATATATTTTTCATTATTAAAAAATGTGAACATTTGAGTTAAATAATATAATTGAATTACTAAGAATAATTGAGTAATTTAAGAGAGACAGGGATTTGTTTTAGTATTTTTTTTTATCTAGATCACAATTATTTTTTATTAAATAAATATTATAATTATATATTTAAAATTTAAACTTAAAATTTTTAGTATCTACATTAATAACTAATATATTAACATTGCTATTTTTCTTTGTCAATCTTTCATAATTAAATTCTGAAATAATTCACAGTACTTCGCCTATGTGCCCCCTTCTTTCGTCCAAATAAAATAAAATAATTTATTAGATCTGTTATGTTTTTATTAAAAGATAATATTTGGTATATCTTAAAAAAGTTAGTTTTTATCTTTCAGACTTAATAAAATTAAGAGATGAAAAAATATATATAAAGCTGTCTTTGCTTAAGAATAAGATCTTATGAACGGGATTCTACCAAAATTTATAGGTCCCATTAAATTTTTCTCCCATAATCTTGGGCTCTTGGCACACTCAAAAAACTTCACTTCCTATAAAGAAAATCTAAAAAAAAGAATCTTGATTTTTAAAAATTACTATGAATGAAGCAGAACAAAACTAGTCCAAACTATTTATTTAATGATTACCCTTTTACACTAATTATTTAAATCATATTGCCCAAAAAAAAGTTATAAGATATAACTAACCACTAATTTATACTTAACATCTTCTAAAATAAACAAATAATATGTTTCAAACAATAACCACAACTAAGTTTATGTTAAAGTCCAATATAAAATGTCAGATCTCTGCCTTTCTTTGTGTCTCTCTTTGCCAAGAAGAGAGTGAAAGAGAAAATGAGTTGAGTGAGTGAGATAGTCCTGCTTCTTCTTCCGAATCAATCAATCATAACTCGCTTTCTGATTCTGACACCAAAATGGTGAATCATCGATTCCCACGTTACAGGATCCCGACCTTCACACTCTTCGCTTCTGCTATCTCCATAGCTCTCTGCATTTTCTTCACTCTCTCTTTTCTCTTCACCGTCCATTCCCATCAACAACCCCACTTGGTAAGCTTCCTCTTTCACTCCCCTTTTCTTATTTTCCTCCCCTTTTTGTTTGTGATTTTTCCCGGGAAACAAACAGTTTTTTTTTTAAATCAAGTTTTTTATTTCTGGGTTAGTCTAATTCGAAGAAAAAATTGGTGGGGTGGGATTAGTTTTGGATCTTATTGTTTTGTATGCGTATGGGTCGGGATCCGATTCTCCCCGGATCCAGTGAGGGTTTAATGTGTGCTAATTTTCTCGGGAAACAAACATGGTACTGTTATGAAAAATGGAAAAAGTTTGTGCTTTTTCTGTTCCGGGAAAGTACAGAGATTTGATGAAGCTAGATTAGTTCGTTATTGTGCTTTTGAACTAGGCTTGATGTTTGCCAATTTTCTTGGAAAACAAACAGGGTTTGCTACTTTGTTTATTTTGATGTTGTGATCTGGGAAGTTTTCAAAGGAAAATGTCACTGGTAGAAAGGAAAGAACTTGTTGTTTTTCTCTTTTGAAAGGGAAGAAGATTTGATAAACGTAGATTATTAACCTGTTGTTGTCATTTGGAACTAGGGTTCTGATGGTGATGTTACACACGGATTTGGGTCAATAAGGAGATCCATTCTTGCTCTGAAAACGGATCCCCTTAAACCTCGGTTCGACCAGATCCGAAAGCAAGCTGATGATCATCGCTCTTTGGCTCTTGTGTATGCTTCCTATGCAAGGAAGCTCAAGCTTGAGAGCTCTAAGCTTGTTAGGATTTTCGCAGAACTATCACGCAACTTCTCAGATCTAATGAGCAAACCTCAATATAGGAGTCTCTTCGGCAATGATGCAAACCCTGTTGATGAATTGGTGGTTCGCCAATTGGAGAAGGAAGTGAAGGAGCGGATTAAAACCACACGCCAGGTGATTGGTGATGCCAAGGAGTCCTTTGATAATCAGTTAAAGATTCAGAAGTTGAAGGATAAAATTTTTGCTGTGAATGAGCAGTTAACCAAGGCGAAGAAGCAGGGTGCTTTCTCGAGCCTCATTGCTGCAAAGTCAATTCCAAAGAGCTTGCATTGTCTCTCAATGAGGTTGATGGAAGAGAGGATTGCCCATCCGAAAGAGTATTCCAATGAGGGGAAGCCTACTCCTCCTGAAGTTGAAGATCCTAACCTGTACCACTATGCCTTATTCTCAGATAATGTTGTTGCAGCGTCTGTTGTGGTCAATTCAGCAACAAAGAATGCAAAGGAACCGTGGAAGCATGTGTTTCATGTTGTCACTGATAAGATGAATCTAGGAGCAATGCAAGTTATGTTTAAGTTGAAGAATTATAATGGTGCACACATTGAGGTTAAGGCTGTGGAGGATTACAAATTCCTGAATTCTTCTTATGTGCCTGTCCTTCGACAATTGGAGTCTGCTAACCTGCAGAGATTTTACTTTGAGAACAAGCTTGAGAATGCTACAAAGGACACCACAAATATGAAATTTAGGAATCCTAAATATTTGTCAATTTTGAACCATTTGAGATTCTACTTGCCAGAAATGTACCCAAAGCTGCATAAAATTTTGTTTTTGGATGATGACATAGTAGTTCAGAAGGACCTTACTGGCTTATGGAAAATTGATATGGATGGCAAGGTGAACGGAGCTGTAGAAACATGTTTTGGATCATTCCATAGATATGCACAGTACATGAATTTTTCACATCCTTTGATTAAAGCAAGATTTAATCCAAAGGCTTGTGCATGGGCGTATGGAATGAATTTCTTTGACTTGGATGCTTGGAGAAGGGAAAAATGCACAGAAGAGTATCATTACTGGCAGAACCTGGTAAGACTTTTATATTTTTATTATTATTGTATTGTTTTACCGCAAATTCTTTTTTTTTTTTGCATTCTTAAAGAACTAGTACTGTAATTATCAAGCACGATCATTTTAGTCTCTGAAATTACAATAATATGGACTAAAAATGAGTTGTATGTGATAGTTTTCAAGGACTAAATGACTGATGCTTGGAATTTTTGGAATTAATTTTGGTATATGACTCTAGAAATAATTACCCATGTATGTGATGATCTTATTCTCTCATCAATTTATTTCCTTTCCAATCAGTTGAATCTATATGATTTCATGTTTAACGTGAAATGCTGATGCCGGTGCAGAACGAGAACCGAACGTTATGGAAATTAGGGACATTGCCACCTGGTCTAATCACATATTACTCAACAACAAAGCCACTGGATAAGTCATGGCATGTTCTGGGACTTGGCTACAATCCAAGCATCAGCATGGATGAGATTAAGAATGCAGCAGTGGTGCACTTCAACGGCAACATGAAACCATGGCTTGACATTGCAATGACTCAATTCAAACCACTTTGGACAAAGTATGTTGACTATGAATTAGAGTTCGTTCAGGCCTGCAATTTTGGTATCTAAATGAATGGTTAAGTTCGGTGATGCTGTGTCAGGTGCCACTCAGGTTATTTCCTCTCTAGTTTTGATATATATTGAATCAATGCTTATACGTTTAACAGAGTTCCTAGCTGGTGCAAGATAAAATCTTGCTTCTTTCTAATTGTAAAATACTTTAGTATAGTTATTTTCTCATGCCTTCCTCTTATTTATTCATAAGTAACATTTACACAATAATGTTATTTTAGAGATGTGGTTTTCCTCTACAATATTACTGAATTAAATTAAATGTTTACCTTCCTCTTGCAACCACACCAAGTTGATACTTCCCTAAATTTCTGCCACATACAGAACTAACAGCTGAATTTGTAGAAAAAGGTAGAGTCCTGCCAATATTAAAAGTTTGTGTTTCCCTCCTTGCCCTAATCCTAGCACAAGAGGATAAAGCCTTATTTCATAAATCAACGTTGTTGTATATTTAAAAATAATTGGATTAGAATAAAAGGATGAAAAAAATGACACAAAATATATAAAATGAAATAAAGGATGTATTAGGATAAAAATATTATTAGAATGTATATCAATCAGATTTTTTTATTTCTTGAACAATCTATGGCAAAATGGCTACCAACAAGATTTGTACCAATACGCGGATAATATCGAAAGAAAAACGGTTCAAGCTATTAAAAAGTAAGTTTCTTTTTATTGTTGTTTAGAAGCCTAGTTTACAAATTTCATTAAAAAAAGTTTAAAATTGTAGAGACAATGGGAAGTTCTGGGCGAAGGATTGAATATTAGACTAAGCAAATCTTAATTCAGCATCTGTTAATGTTGACATCACACTAGTCCTTGAGATTTATAATGGCAATAATATGAAGGAGCAGATTAAAAACTTAACACAAATAAGGCTATAAAGTATTAATCCTATTTCTAATCACTCACCCTTCCAACCCCTTTGCTAACAAACACCAGAGAAAAGGCTACAAGCATTACCAAGCACCAATTCCTACCATGCAACACTGTTTTCAGTCCAACACGTGATCAGATTCTGCATATTCCCTAGCTACCTTTTCTAGCGTAGCCTACAAAAAAGAATGACAAGAAAAGAAAACAAGGAATTGAGAGAGAAAGATACTTGAAATAAGTTTATGTGAGACAAAGAGGCTCAAAGAAAAACCAACACAAAAAACCAATGCGGGGAACTGCTTTTATAACAACGGTGATATATTGCAGTGCAGAAGTATCTTTTGGACACTTCAGGAGATTCGTAAGTTTATAATGATGAAGTGTAAGTAATCGATCAAGCAACTTAGACAGTATTTAGTTATTTTTTATTTGCATACAAAATTATTCAGTAATCTAGGGTCGATGGAGCAGTACCTCATTTTATATGAAGTAATATAGGTATAGAGTACCTTCTTTTGCACTTGTATATATCACATTTTATGGATGAGTATTATAAAAATGCAATGATGTGCTTCTTGATAGTAAAACAGAATGCATGGTATAACACGTTATTTTTATCACTCCCTTTGACTTGACTACTACCATTTTAACTATAATAGAATTGAACACAGTTTACATGTTATTTATACCTGATATGGATTTGGCATTTGCTAGTGAAATAGCATTGATATGTGATGATACCAACAAAAATTATATATCAGTTAATAGCTGTTAGCATTTCTCATAAATGACCTTTTTCTTGAGGAAAAGAAAAAGAACAAAATATCTCACGTGAATTTGATTAAAAAAAATCACAAGAGGGTCCTCTTTTTTAGTAAAAGTTATTTAGAGAAGAAAAAATTATATCTATCTCCACATATATTTAGTTGATCTGTAAGCGTCACTAGAAATATAACTGTGAACATGCATTAGCAAGGTTGTGCTTTTAGCTAGGCAAGTATGGCAATTGCCTTAGACTGTCAATTTTTTTAAGCTCCACCTTTAAATAAATTTAATTTAATTATTAGTCATTATATTATTTAATCCTTAAATTGTGATTGATCAATATAAGAGTTTTTTTTTTTCAAGACTCCAATGATAAATATATAGATACACACCTAACTTTAGATTCTCTCATTCATCTTAATAAAATGTAATAATGTGATTATTATGAGTTTTGAACTTTTAAGATTATCATAATCTTCATGTACATCTAATTTAGTTGCAAATTTGGATAAGTTATTTATTAATTCCTGACTTACATTTTAATCCAACGACAATTTGTTGTTTATATATATTATTAATGATAAATTTAATATTATCTAACAATCAATTTGTTAATTATTTATACCATAAAATTGTAACTTTTTTCTTTAAACTATTTTAGCTCAAAATTTTTAAAATACAATAAAATTTAATAGATAATTTATATTACATTAAACCCTTTTAATAATTTTAGTTAAGATTTCAAAGTTCTTAAAATTAACTTATGGAACCAAAATTACTATTACACTTATTTCTATCATTGAACCACCACCATCATCTCATTATAATCATATCACCCCATTATAACCACCCGAATAGATTTTAAATTAAACAAAAAAGACCTAGGATTTTTACCCTTTAGACAGACATATTTAACGTAAAGGTATGTGTTCTTAGAGAGAGAATGACGTGTGAAGGTAGGGGCTTCCATCATCGATGATGGAACAATGATGCTTACAGTGATGTGACAACAATGATGCGGGAGATAAAAGAGAAAGAGATAAGCTACACTTAAGGTAGTGATCTCAATCACGGCAAATGTTGGGTGCAACAATTCTAGGTATAGGTGTGTTGGGTCAAGAAGAACTTGTAACTTGCACCACCATTGTCATACAAACTCGTGATGGGTGAAGGAGAGGCTTGTGGTGGCTCTTGTGATGGTTGATGTCAGCAATAAATGAGAAACATGTGGTGGCTCTTTGTGGTTGTGCATGGAAGCTAGGAGCTAGTCAAAGAAAAATCCTTGTAGTGGTTTTACCTCTATGACAACTGTGGTGCAAGTTCAAGGTGTGTTCTCTGGAAAA
This sequence comes from Canavalia gladiata, assembly GCA_037954105.1. Lineage (NCBI taxonomy): Eukaryota > Viridiplantae > Streptophyta > Magnoliopsida > Fabales > Fabaceae > Canavalia > Canavalia gladiata. The sequence continues at coordinate 14,289,475 of CM075659.1, read as the reverse complement.
GATGTTTGGGTTATGCTAGGAGAGATGGGATAACTTCTATTATTATTCTTGATGGCTTCAAAGGCTTCAAGGTTAATATTGGACTCACTAGCAACATTGATGGCTATGCCATTGAAGACATGGAAAGTGGTGAAACATCCTTGTTTGCATTATACATAATTAGTATTATTGATCAATTTAATATAAAATAGATATATTTGATATTTAATATCTTAAAAATATCTTTTTGTAAAATGAGTGTGATCATATTATCATTAATGTTTAAGATAAATAATATATCTAAGATTTAATTTATTATATGTTAAATATTTTATTATTATATTTATAATTTAATTATTTAATAAAATAATATCTTTGATTAAAGTTGGAGAGTTAAATGAGAAAAAATATTTTAGGATTTGATCTAAATTATTTTTAATCGTTAAATTTTAAAAAGAAATTAATAATTTAAATAGATTAATATGTATGTGACAATTTTTATTGGATAGATCTTTTTTATTAAATTATATTCATAGATGATACCTATATAAATATGACTATTGAGTTGATTCAATTGAAGATTTTTAATGGTTACAATTACCATTGATTTATCAATAGGATATTCTCTTGAAAAATAAAGTATTTTAATTTCTTTTTACCTAAGATTATCATAATAATTGAAAAAATTATTCGTTATACTTTAATTTAATTCTAGACACCTAATGTTTTATAATGTTTTAGGAGGTTAGATGAGAGAATATTGGATATCCAACTGAGTACTTGTAAAATTGATGATTGGTTAAAAAGGAATCCATTAATTCACGACAATGAGTTTCAACTATATAACTATACTTTGGACAACGAACTTAAATGAAAAAAAAAAAGAAAAAAGAAAGGAGTTTTCTTTGGATCATCCATGAATTAGAAACAAATGGTCTTACTTCATACTATTTGATCGTCAAAAAGTGTTGCTAAACGCCTTGATTAGTAAATTTGCTACCAATTTAATATTGAATAACATACTAACGAATGTTTAAATCTTTTTGTTAGAGGATAATTTAATTATTATTTGATAATCAAATTAGAAAATTTAATTTAATTAAATAAATAAATTTTTAATTTAAATGAAATATTATAATATTTTTTGCTAGCATTAAGAATAAAATAATATAATGATATTAAAGAAATTTTAATTTTAATTTAAATAAAATTAAAAATTTTAAATTTTGAGATTTAAAATCTAAATTTTAAATTCAAGTTTTAAACTTCAAATTTTAAATAAAGAGTAAGTTATTTTATTATGATAATGCTAACAAAAAAAAATAATGTTATCGTATATTTTTTAATCAGTTTCATAGTTTATTAACATATATTTTAGTCAATTTTATAATTGATTAACATATTTTTAAATCTATTCTTAAAATATTTGTTCAACTTTCTTTCGTATATATATCTTTCATCAAAGTATAAACAGTAAAAATTTGATAGGATATGCATAAACTCTTCGTATTATAAAAAAAAAATTAAAAATTATATTATATTATATATATTTTTATTATATTAATTTTAAACACAATAGATCAATAAAATTACTTTTAATTTCACTATAATATTTTAAATATTTTATAATATCCTTTAGTTAAGTTATAAAAAATATAAGTTTAATGTTTTTTTTCAAATTATAAGAGATAAATGATTTAATAACAACTTTTAAAACATCACAAACCTGAACATAGAGGAATTTGAACAACAGATTTAATAATAAAACTAAAATATTTATAATATCTTCGTTCACATAATTTAAAAGAGGATTATCTCATGCAAATATATATATATATATATATATATATATATATAAACATATAACTTTATCAATGAGTGCATCATCATGAGTTTTTAAAAAGAAGCCTACTTAACTTAGCATTACCTATCACCTATCACACAAAATAACAAGGATGGGGAATCAATATAACAAATGATCCCATCCATCCTAAATATCTAGATAAATATATGAAAAAAAAAAACATAACGGATAACCAATAAAATTGTTTCTTATCCAATCATCTCTCCGTAATAGTAGCCTTAGAAAATTAGCTAATCTGGTCACTACCCTTAATATATTTGTTAGAGTCCACCTTTAGATCCCTGTCCAACCATTCAGGGATGCCTTTGTCGAGAAATGGACCAAAGGCAAAGTGTCCAAAAGGGATACTACTCAAAGATGTATAATCATCGATGGAATGTAGTTATCATCCTTACTTCCTCCTTTTCTAGTTTCAAATGTTAAAATGATATTGACTATATTTAATATAGATATGATATAATATTTTTTTAAAATATTATTAAAATTAATAAGTAATATTTTTTTATATTTTTGTAATTTTTAAATATTACTAATAATATTTTATAACATAAATCAAATGTAATATTTTTTAAAATATTATTAAAATTAATAGATAATTTTATTTTATATTTTTGTAACACTTTTTTAAATATTAAAAAAATGTGATTTGTTATATATTGTGCAACCAATTTTTATAATGGGTAGAAAGTCATGTAAAATCAAATAATCACATTTTCCATCAACTATATCCATTTCAAAAATAAAATAAAATAAACAAATATACAAACACAAAATTAGAGGAATGAGCATACATTTCACACTTTATCAAAGACAGAATGGGAAGAGAAAGGATAAAACAAAGATAACATTGAATAGCATTACACATCATTGGATTACACCAAATATGACACCATAAATAACATTCACGACTTTTATGCAATATACAATGCATGTATACAATGTTCATTTATAATGACAATCTTTCTTATTTAATTCCTCATATAACTCCATGTATGCAAAACCAACCACATCAATACCTCCATACATTGCATGTTTTAATACTTAGGAAAGTGATCAAGATTGTATTTCATATTACGATACCATATCCATATTTCAAAACAAATTTCACCAACTGAATTTTCTCATCGAAATTCAGAAATAGGATTGACTTCGATCATGGAAATGCTCGCTTTATTTAAAGCATGCAGAGTTTGAAAAGCATTAATCCTATCTCTAAACCCCAAAGTTATGCCATTGAACCCTATTCCCAACATGCTCCTATGATCTTGGCTGGATGGCAGCACTGGTGCGTACCAAGTTATGACTTTTTTCAACACTTTGCATGATGATTTATGAGTATGCTTTATTCCTTTTTTATTATTTATCGAATTTAATTAGTAAGGTCCATAGATCCAAAGGTCTCACAAACACCAACATCAATCATTCACACTAGCCTTGTGAGCTTCACACTTGCATCTTAATGTTTGGTACCTCACTTTGTTTTCTTATATATCTTATGAAAGATAATTTCATTCATAAATAATCGTTTTACTAATTTTCTCTCTTACAATTAATACAAGGTGAAGCTATTAAAGGACTAAAAAATTTCTTAGAAAATTCTAAGTTACAACTAGGTTATCGTTATTTTTAATTATCCTAATGTACTATATTTCAACATTATTAAAGTTTCCATTATTTTTTTTATCTTATTTTTATATATTTTTAAAAAATTTATTAAATTACTTTTAATGTACAAAAATAAGGTATCAAATAAAAAAAATTAACTTAATATCATGTAAGTTATACCAAATATTAAATTACTTAATAACTTTCTAATGAATAATTTTTCTAAAATTAACATATAACATATAGATACTTTTTAAATACTTTCTGCAATCCTTTTTATAAGAAACAAATAACCATTTTATTAAGAATAGTGAAAAGTAATTAAAATAGATATAAATTTTATTTTAAAAATATTCTTAATAATAAATATTTGAATTAATGACATAAAAAGTGGAAGATTATCTCACTAATACCAATTTCACAATAAAATAAGGATACGCAAAATTTTAATAATTAATACATTTAAAATTGAGTCTATATTTTTCATAATTAATACCTAAAAAATATTTTTACTTATTTTTGATAAAAAAAATTTGGAGGTTATATACGAAAATAAAAGTTCTTTTGATTATATTCTCATAATTATTCAATTTCACCAAAAATTGATACAAATATAATGTAAGGGGATAGTAAAATCAGATTTATTTATTTTTTTAACTAAATTAAAAATAAAGTATAAAAACTAAATCATTTAATTCAATTCACACCACTTTTAATAAGATAAAATTGAATTGAATTTAAAATTTTATTTAAAAAAATCTAAAATAAACTATAATATATTTTTATAATTTAATTTAATAATTCTTTTTACTTAAAAATTTATCTAAACCGAATATCCCTTACACAATAGATATATTGAAAATTGTGATAATATATTAACTATATTTTTAATATAGATTTTTAAAATTTTAATTTCTCTATGAGTATTTTAAAAATATTTATTAATATATCTGTTATTTTTATTTTTAAATTTATTATAATATCCGCACAATATTCCATTCCTACCGTAGTTAAGCCTAATTATAATGACTATAGTGTACTTTAAAAATAGTTTTTAAATATAACTACAGTAAATATAATATATTTATTTAAATTTTAAATTTTATTTTGATTAATAAGAATTTATAATTAAGATATAATTAAATTAATTTTAATTTTATAATAATCATAACTTTTTTAGTAATCGATTATATTTTTTTTTATTAATTACCACTTTATTAATAAATAATAATTGATTATAAAAATATATAATTGATTAAAAAATATTATAATTATTACGGTATAAAGTAATAGTTAATTTAATTATGTAACTGATTATATAATTGTTTATATACTTTTATTAATCGATTATTAAAATAAAATTTAAAATTTAAATAGGTATATTTAATCTAATTATATAGAATAATCAAAACTGATTGCAGTTGATTATTCGCAGTACCAAAGCATTGATTTTAAATTTCGTAAGCAACATCCTTTGAATTTTGGTACTTGACAATACGAGTCATTTTTTTTTTGGTACAAGAAAAAGATGAAAATAAATTAAATTGAGCTAAGTTATTAATGTTTAAGTTTTAATTTATTTAAAAATTTTAAAGGTTAAAAGTTTATATTTTAAAAAATATTAATAAATAAATTTAAAGTTATGTAATTAATTAAAAATATTTATAAATTTAAAATTTACAAAATAAAAAAATTAAATAAATTTTAAAAAAATATATTAATATTATATAAATATAAATATATAATATATGAAGATAAATAAGTTTATAAATAAATTAAATAAATTTTTATAAATTTAAATTTGATTTATTAATTTAAAATTTTTTTAATTAACTTAAATATATATTTATTAAATAAATAAAATTAATTAAAAAAATAAATTTATTTTTAGTAAATATATGAAATGAGTAATACTTCACAATAACTTCGAAAGTTAATGTGAATTATAGTGATATTAATTTGAATGAATGAATATGGCTTAAGTTTCTACGTCATTATGTATAGGAGAATAGTAATTGTGGCTATAAAGGTTAAAAATAAATATTTTTTTAAATAAAAATGATAATATTTAAATTTAAAACATCATATAAATTATATTAATTTTTAATTTTTTACTACTAATTTTAACAGCTTAAAATAAATATTATTTGATGTAGATTTTTTTTAAGTTATTTTTAGTATAAAATATTAAAAATAAGAGAAAACAGATTTTACAGTTTGTTTACAGGTTGGACCTGCTAAAATTAATTTTACAAAACAAATCAACGGCGGTAATAATTTAGGGATGATTTAGAAGTTAGGTAGGTTAACACGTCAGCGATAATTTTCTACTTTGAAAAAGATCCATTATACAAACATACACTACATATGGTTAAAGAAATGAGAGAGCTGCTTTTTCAAATAACTAATCGAAACCACATATGCATAATTTCTTTGATTATTTGGAATGGGTAATAATATTCTTACAAAGTAAATTCTTAAATTAATCTTTGAATTAAATATTAATTTTGTTTCTAAAATTTAAAAAACTGTTTCATTAAATTTTGATTTTATAAACGATACCCACTTTAGTTTCTTTTATTATACAATAATAATAAAATAAAATATTTTTTATAAAATTAAAGAATTGACATTGTTTTTAAAGTTTTAAAAACTAAATTATATAATTTATTTTGGTGGTAAGCTTCGGATTGTAGCTAAATCGCGTTTCGTAACTGACCTTCCAAAAATTAAATCAAACTTGGTGGGTGCACTAGTCATCCAAGGACTTTGTCTATTTTGGAAGTTTCTTTTTCTTTTCCCAATCAAACAGGGACAAAGAAATAGAAATAAAGAAGATCTATAATTGTAGGATATAAAGAGGAATTTTTATAAATATAAAGATTAATCTGAAGTCGGTGGAAAAATTAGAGGATTGATAATTGATACAATTGTTTATTCAGAAAAAGAACAAACTAAAACTTGAAATTCAGTAAACTATAGGGATGAGATAGAATATTCATATCTATATTCGTATTTTAATATAATACAGATATCTGGATCGGTATCTTTAGATAACAATTTTAATATTTGATAAACTATACTTGTATACGTATATCTAAACACATGAATAAAATATTATTTTGATTTTAAAGTTTTGTTATTACATCTTTTAAAAATGAATGTTAGTTGTATAATTTTTAGAAAGATAAAAATTATTATTTTTGTTTAAAAAGTAAATGTCAATCAACTTTATTTTAAATTTATTAATGAATAATTTATATGAGGCTCAAAAGCATTTATTTTAAAGATATATTATAGTTAGATATGTTTAGTAGTAAATTTTAGAATATGCTTAGTAGTATATTTCAGCTAAATATAAAATAAAATGACTAGTTAAAATTTTTTAAAATTATTTTAATTTTATTTAATATGTTAACTGTTTTAATAACTATAGGCATTTTTTAAAATGTTACTTTTAAAAATTTTAACCATGATTTGAAAGTTATTTTTATTTTATTTTTGATAATTTTATTATTTTATTTTAATATAATAATTCAATTTAAATAAAAAAATACTTTTTCCCGTTCGTTTCCGTGCACACTTTCCAGCCATGAGATCTGAGGAACATTTAAAAAAGAGGAAAGAGAAAAAATATGTTAATATCTTCTCGTATTGAATGGATATAAACGTTCTATAAATATGTTGTTAGCATGATTCGTTAATCTAAATTAAAAATTTTAATTTTAAACTGACGTTTGTATAAATATAGTAATTATAATTTTTATATTAAGTTAAAAAATTTATAATAAATTTTACTATATATAAACTTCATTTTTCAAAAATATCTAAAAATATATTGTTTCATTTTAAAGTAAAACCAAATTTAGTTAAACTTAAATTTACAAACATTTATTCAAATACATACTTTAAATATATATTTAAGGTTAAAATATATTTTTAAAATTTTAAAATTTTAATTTTAATATGTTATTTTTAAAACAACAGATTTTGATATATTGTTTTTTAAAAATAAATTATTTAATATATAAAATAACAAAAATTTAACACATAATATATTTATGTAAATGATGAGAGATTAAAAATAATCTATTTAAAAAAATAAATGAGAAAAACTAATTATTTTAAAAATAATAATTAAAATTTTAAAATTTTAAAAAAATATATTTAATTCTATATTTAAATTATTATATATTTTAACAATATTTAATCTCAATATATTTTTTTTATATTTTTTATTATATTACATGTGATATCACTTTTTTCTTTTCATCTTATTCTACCTACTTTACATGGTGAAAACAATTCTTTCTTAAGGTAAATAGCCTAATTTCACGCTGACTTTAGACTTTAGGCAATAAAGACTAAAAGAGATTGTCAACATTAAGATAAACATAATGTGATGAATCATATTCCCATATGGCCAAACTTTGTTTATAAATTGATTAACACACTCTTTTCTCTTCGTTCCAATCTTGCAATAGCTTCCTCTAACCACCAACCATGTCTCCCCAATTCCTCACGCTGTTCGTTCTCATTTCCACCTATACCCTCACCATTGCCACATCAGAAGAAACGGGTTATGTTGGTTCAATAGACCACTCAACATTAGGTTTGGAGGAGAAAGAAAAACTTAGCCATTTTAGATTCTACTTTCACGAAACCTTCAGCGGAAGCAACGCTACTACAGTTACCGTTGTTCCCCCAATTCCGAAATACAATTCCACCACTTCGTTCGGTATGGTGGGAATCATGGACAACGCTTTGACTGTGGGACCCGAACGGAGCTCAAAGATTGTGGGAAGCGTGGAGGGGATGTTTGCAGGAACGTCGCAAACGGAGTTAAATCTATTGGTGATTTTAAACTTTGCTTTGACGGAAGGGAAATATAACGGTAGCACAATTGCAGTGTTGGGGAGGAACCCTGTGGCTGAGAAGGTGAGACAGATGCCTGTGATCGGAGGGAGTGGGGTTTTCAGGTTTGTAAGGGGCTATGTTGAAGTTCGGACTGTGTTTCTTGATCTCCAAACAAGGTCTACCATTCAGTATGACTTTTATGTTTCCCATTATTGAATTTGCTTAATAGGGAATGCGTTTACGGTTTAATAATTTAGTTGGTTGCTGCCTGTCACATTAATTGGGGGACCTTTACCGCCTTTTTCATTATTTGTTTTTAATATTAATTGTCAAATTTTCGTTATACTCAATGCAAGTGGAATGAAGGTTAATATTATATAATATTCGATGGGTTTATATAAAGTCAAATTTCATTATTGTATAAAAAATAGTTGATTGTTCCCAGTCTTGATGGAACTCTCCTATCTCTTGTTTCATTATTTATAGCTTTATTGTTTATAAATAAAACTAAAAGTATAGTTTTGATACTTTTATTTTCTATTTTGGAGTGTATAGGGCTTTGATACTTTTTACATAAGGGGTGATTTGTAAGCAGGTACGATTGGTTACGGGTTAAATTTTCTAAAATCAAACTAACCGATGATAGCATTTTTTTGGTCCATTCTCGTCCGAGCAGCAATTCCGGTCCGGATTCAGATTGTTTGGTTTAATTAGCGGAGCGGATGGATCTAAACAGGTTTGGATCACTCGGGGGCCATGTCTGATTTTGTGCCTACTACAGATTTTAACCAAATTCTATTTTTTTTACATAAAATATGATAAGCTATTATTATAGTATGAGCCTAGCATTTTAATATTATGTTATAAGTTATACGTAAAAACTAATGTAAAGTTTATGTAAAATAGTTTAGAAAATATCTTCTCATTTAAAATGTAAAGTTTATGGCCATACTAATATTCACTAACCTAATTAAATTAAAATTGCTCTTAACAATTTACTAAAAAAAAAAAGCCTAATTAGAACCACTCTACCAATCTCCACAGTTTAATAATGATTTACAATGGGAGCTTTTATCAATGATATTTGAAATATTAACATAGAATTACATTTACAATGATACATACAAATACAAATATTTAACTACATAGTTTTATACATCTGTTGGATCTTAAAAAAATTATAAACACCAAGTAATTAAAACTGCAAAATCAGCAAACATACGTTATGAAAAATAATAGAATGTTATGTATAAAATTTTACTACTGGAATGAAGTACTGATACAAAATTTAGATTGAATCAATCATCAAAGTTAGCATGTTAACATAACTGAAAATGGTTTAACATAACACCATGGCCCCTGCAAACAATTAATGACAATCATAGTTAAGTACAACTGATTTGTTAAAAAAACCAATTGACAGATATATAAAATTAAAAAATTCATATACATATATCTAGAAAAATATTATCCAACCACAGCAATAAGTTCACAAATTGGATGTGTTTCACAGTTTGATAAATTGACAAAAAATCATCAAAAATCCTAATATGATGTGCATCTGAAAATAAAGATTTCATAAATTTATCACACCTAACCATTATGTGTTGTTATATGTCTCACTCAATCAACCAGCCACTAATTTAGCAATTAAAATTTTCAAAGGCATGCAATTCCTATTCCATCAGGGGTGATATCTTTTACAGTTTAAAAAAAATCCAAAACTATTAGAATCAATAAGCAAAAATTATGAAAAACAACTTAAAACATATCTAAAATACTAAGCTATTTCAAATCTCAACAAGAAACAACTTACTACATGTTGTTGAATATGACAAAAAAGAAAGCTCCGAACATATTCATAAGTATAATAATATTTAATGAAATAAAAGATTACATTAAACTTGTGTAGATAGTATTTAATATATCCAAAGTTCTGCAAAAAAAGTTATCTATGTTCAATGATCACTCAGTCAGTAATCAGTATACTAACATACTATAAAAAAATATATCATATCAATACCAATATGATATCAAATGGGAAATTTTATCAAATATACATAAGATAAAAAATAAGGATGCATACCAAAAAATAAAAAACATGTGACGAAGGAGCTGGTCCTGCTCCTCCTGATGTTGATCCTATTCATGTCTCCTTTGTTAATGCTCTTGCCCCTCCCGTTAATGTTCTTGCTACCTCTACCTTTGATGATTCAGCTGCTACAACTTGAAATGTTACCTTTGATGATTCAGCTGCTACAACTTGAAATGTTTGGGAATATTGAAGTAGAAAAAATAAAAATTCTATTTAATTGAAAATACTTTAAAATATATAAATAATAAAAAAAATCATACAAGAAATACATGTCATAATCTTATTTGACTTCTTTATCTTGTCACTTATATTTAAGTATTTTGATTGGTACAGAAAAAATTTTAGCCAATTTTTACCATAAATAAAAGCTTTTGTATTTGTGGTTTTAGAAAGCTTTGAAATATGTCCAAAACTATACCATCAATATTAAAGAATTTTATGAAGCAATTGTTGAAATAGGAGTGACTAAAACATCTTTTGCTCCTGTGTAAAAACCTAGATTGTAATAAGAGGCGAACAAATTAAAATGAAAATTGAACGAGATTAACCTTAATAGAAAATGGAATCACCAACAATTTAATTCTACATTACAAAAAATTGGAAAACCATTTTTATTTGAAGCAAATATCAAAAATCATCTACAAAAAGTAGGTCAACTTCAGTAGTCGACTTATGCACATGAAGGGTGAAAGCTTAATCTCACATTACCCCTAGTACATTCACCTTATATGGTTACCTTAAATCAATTAAAATTATTTATTTTATCCCTTTAACAAATAAATAATTTATTTTGAAATAAATGAATAAATAATTAATTAAATAAATAATTGGATAAATATAAAATTGATAAATAAAAAGTTTATTGAATTAATTTTTACAAGTGAAATAAGCATAAGTGTTATGAAAATTAATTTTGGGTTGACGGTTTAAATTTCGCTCATAAGTATCTTTCGTTGCACCAAGGAACTCAACTTCATGTACTTTTTTCAAATAAATAAACAAATCATGAATGGATTAATTTTAACATAAAAGAATTACTTTTTTTTAATAAAACATCTTGTTTAAATTACTTTATTTAACATAAAATTAAGTTGACTATTTACATCATGAAAATTAAATTAAGAATCACCACTTGATCACAACTTAGATGTTCCTACTTAAAATGGAAGATTAACGAGACATCTTATCTAAATTATCCTCTTTTATACAAAGTTAAATCACTTGTAAAAGAAATTAAATTACAATTTTTACTACTATTTATGACAAATAAAAATAATAATAAGTAAAAAATAAACAATAAACATGGTAACAATAAAAATAACATTAAAAATAATAAAAGATAATAGATACAATGAAAATAAAATAAAAAATAAAAAATAAAAAATATTATATTAAAATAGTTAAATAAATAAGTAACTTCATACTTATCAACTAACTACGTGAAGATAATAGTAACTAGATAATGAAATAAAATATATATAAATAATAATAATAATAATAATAATAATAATTATTATTATTATTAGTAAAAACAAATTAAATAATAACACAAGCAACGTATGTAATAATTTATAGTAAATATAACAACCAATTAAAATAAAATTATTTACCAACAACGTCACACAATGAAGATAAATATATTATTGATATTAAATAAAAGAAAAAAATAGATGATATTAAAAAAATAAATAAAATAAAAAAATAGTAAACATTAATATATTTTAAATAATAGTGAATAAAAATAATTTAAAAATAATAATTAAAAATATAATCATTATTACAAATTAACAAAATAAAATTAACAATTAATAAAGATAAACATATAGAAAATATTTTTCCACAATGATAAATAGTTAATAAATAATAATAAATTAGTCATAACACCATTCGTAATTATTATGCTTAGTTATATTTGAATGTTATATTTTTATATTTATAAATCTAACGTTAAAAAATAAAAAAAAATATATTATATGAATGACTCATTAATAGGGATGGAAGTAGACTGAATCAAGTTAAACTTTGAATGTTTAAATTTGGTCTGTTTAAAAATTTTAACATCTAAAGTTGAATTTGTTATTTGTTAAAGGTTTTCTTTTTTAAAATCTGATTACGTAAACTTAAAAGTCTGCCTATATTTTAAAAAAGATCAATAAATAAACTTAAAACTTAAAACATATATAAACGATTGATTAAAAATGTTTGTAAATTTAAAACCTACAAAATAAAAATATCATTAAATAGGTCTAAAATATATATATATATATATATATTATGTAAATAAAATATATTAAAATAAATACTATACAAATATAATATATTAAAATAAATATAAATATATAATATATATAAAGATAAATATGCCTTTGAATAAACTAAAGATATTTTTTTTATAAATTTAAACTAAACTTGTTTATCTAAAAAGACTTTCTAATAAATCTGAGGCTATCTATTTATTAAACAAGTCGAGCTAAACTAAACTTTAAATGAGTTGAGTCATAGGTCCTGTTAAGCAATTTTATTTACTTTCATCTCTATCCATGAAAATAATCCTTATATTTTTTTTACTAAACACTTACCCAGATTTTTAAATATATATATATATATATATATATATATATAAAACAAAAATTTATATTTTCAGTATTCTATGAAAAAGATCAAAAATCTATCTTTAAGTAGAAAAAAAATAATATATATATATATAAATAAAAATGTATAAAAAATATAATAAATATATATATAACAAAGATCTAATTATAATATATATATATATATTCTTAAATAATTCATCAATCATAAAAATAGTATAACTGGAAACTATATAAAAAAATTAATTAAATAATATTTTATAATAGGAAAAATTGGACTGCACAAAAAAATATATATACTGTCCCATAATTAGCATTATTTAGATATCCTATTAAGATGTAATTTTAAAAGAGAAAAAAAAATATTGAATAAGACAAAACAATAAATAATAACGTAGAATTTTTTTAATTTTAAATACATATTCACAGTTAAGTATCACGAAGGACATAAAGAGTGTTGGAAAAGAAATAAAAATAGTAAAAAAAAAGTGAAAAAAAAAGAAAAAGACAAGTGATAAAGCATGAAATCTAGTTTTTCAATAAGATGGTTGATACATGATGGCTTCTTTCATACTATTATGTTTTTGTACTTTTAATTTTTTTTATATTTTATTTGATAAACGTAATGGATATAAATTATGAAAATTTAATACTCTAATAAAAATGTATAGTGAATAGAAGGCTTATCTATTAGATAAGTATGATGAAGAGCTGTTATTGTCGTGAATATTTTTTTTAGTTCACTTTTTAACTTTCTTCGTTCAATAGTCTAAATTTTATGTGTCTCTTCTCCTTAGTTTGAGCTTACTTTGTTGGTATTATTCTTCTCAAATCTTTTTTAAAACAATGTTAAGTGTCTTTCAAATCTTTTGTTAATAACTTTTTCTATTTCTCTCTCACAATTGTTTCCTCTTATTTTTATCTTTTTTTATTTTAATTTTTTATTATGGTAGAATTTTATTAATTTTAGTTTTTAAATTATATAATTATTCATAGAATTAATTAATTTATTATTAAAATTATTTATCCCTTTAATTATTTATAAGTTTTTTCTGTACAATTTTATTTTTAATATATCTTGCTTGATAGATTACTTCTTAGTTATAATTTTCAAGCCAAAGTTATGCTAACATAATCTACTCATCTTTCAAATTTTAAGTATATACAAAATACCAATATACTTTCAAGTCAAGTCAAGATGCTATTTCAATTTCAACTACATGTGATCCTTTGGGCTTTAACTCTTCGAATCACCGTGTTACTACACGAATAAACTAGATGGAGGCGTACAATAAAATAGAAAAAAAATAATAAAAAATATAAAGCATAAAATAAACAAATAAATTAAATTAAATAATAAACAAGTAAGTATAATATTAAAGTAAAAAGTTATTGTAGAAAAAAATAATTAGAATAACAGTAAAATAAAAAAATTATAAATTAAATAAATAATAAATGTAAATTTTTTAAAAGGATAAAAAGGTCAATTTAATATTAAAAATTTTTTATTCAATTTCTTATTCAATTTTTTTTAAAATTTGATTCTCTTAATTAAAAATAAATTAAACAAAATTTTAATATTTGACTAAAAAAATTATAGTGATATTGATGATAATAACATTAAAAATAATGATAATAATGAAAAGAAAGGTAAATAAAATAAATCAATTCAAATGAAAAGTTACCAAAAAGAATATTATATAATAAAAATTAAAAATAGAAAACATATGTAAACATATAAAAATAAAATAGATAAATAAAATAAATTTACTTGAATTTTATATTTTTTATTTAAATTTTAAGATTCTAGTTTTTATTATTTATTTAATATTAATAATAATTACTAAAAAAATTAAAACGTAACAAGCAGAGAATGATGTAAATTTAAAATTAATTTATTGATTAAAAAATTAACTATAATATAATAAAATTAAAATTAAAATTAATAACTGAAAAAATATTTATAATAATGATAATAATAAAATAGGATATAAAATAAAATATTAAAAATATAAATTTACAATTGAATTAGGGGTTAAAATTATTATTAATAACAAGAATTAAATTAAATAGAATATGGCAAAGATAACTAAATATTTTAAAATTAATAATAAAGTAAGAATCAAATAAATAAAATATAACATAGACAAATAAAAAATTTTCTTTTGAATTAAAATTAATAAAAAAAATAGAATTAAGTCAAAATAAATAAAATAGAATAAAAATAAATAATTATTTAAAAATTAAATTAACATTAGAGATAATAATAAAATAAGATCAAAACAGATAAAATACATTTTAAATTTGAGTTAAATTTAATAATAATTAAATGAGTATAACAAAGATAAATAAATATTTAAAATTTAATTGGTGATTAAACTTAAAATTAAAAAGTATAAATAAATAAAATAAAATCTGTCCGAATTGAAGTGTATTAAAAAAATATTTTAATATTTTATTATTTATAAGATATTTTAAATAGTAAAAATAATAAAAACTAGGATAATAAAAAATAAAATAACAATAATAGAATAAAAAATTAAAATAATAACAATAATAATAAAGTTCACATAAATAAATTAATTTAAAAATATTTCTCCAAACTATGAGGAAATAAAAACATTAATATGTAATAAATAAAATCTAGTGTTCACACCATAGCTAATCGTATTGAAAATTTAGAGGATTTTTTCTTCCACCAAATAAGCAAATCAAACTTATCATCCTCATCAACATCAGTTTCAGCCAAATACCTTTCAAGCTCATTCTTTGGATCAAATAATTTTTTTTTTCTTTAAATATTTCTTAAAGGCATGTATTCTTCCTACATGTGTTGGATAAGGAATAAAAGTTGTGACTGTATTTGAAAATCCAAATTGAGGACTAATAAAGTTTAAAGCAATCCTATTTTGTTGTTCATGTGCTACTTAATCAGCTATACATACTACTCAAATTGTTCTTAATACTAGTTAAAAGTTCAACATAAAAATTTGGGTTATCATTGTACATATTCTCAAATGACCATGAAACATAATTCAGTTTATAACGAGGATCAAGTATCACACCAAAATACAAAATTTAATTGATATTAAGGATATTTTCCTAATATTAGTCATACTTTCTCCTCATTTCCCTTCCCATATTACTTAAAACAGGATTACAACAATTTGCATACTATTTAATCTCACAACATATCAAAGAAAGTTGGTGAAAAGCCGAATGGATGCTCACATGTAATGATGAAGAAAATATTTTTGTAGCTTCATAAAATATTTTCAAAAAATTAACAAATTTCAAAGCATAACCGCAATTTGTACTGGTTAGAGCACCAACAACCTCATAATAGTCCAAATAATGGTCCCCAAACACAAGCTTCTCAGATGAACCCTGAAACTTCTATGTAATTTCTAGTATCATGTAACTAGAGTTCCAACAAGTAGGAACATCTAAGAAAACTAATTTTTGAGAAGATTCCCTTGCATACTCATAACACTCCTTAAATTTTGTTAACATTTACAATGATAATCTAACAAACTTAATTATAGGTCTGATGCTTGCAATAGAGTTATTAATATCTTTCAAACCATCATTAATAACCAAATTAAGGATATAAGCATAACATCTTATATAAAAGAAGTCACCATCTAAGACTAACCCACTTATATTATTTAATCTTCACAACTATGTCATTGAAGGATACATTATCAACGGTGAGTGTAGAAATATTTCTAATCTTCCATTCTTTAAAATTTTTCTTAATATATTTTTCTATAATGTCATCCTTGTAATAAGGAATTATAGAAAAGAAATAGTTTTTTTTAAAACACCAATCATTATCTATGAAATAAGTAGCCAAAGAAAGGTAATTGAAATTTTGCATTGATGTCCAACAATTAATTGTAAGTGCAACCCAACTAATGTTTACCCTACACAAACCCTTTAGCCTAACTTTCTCATCAACAAATAATTAAAAGCAATCTTTAATTGTTGTATGCATTGGTATAGTAGTAAATTGGGGCAGTAATTGTCTAAGAATATGCTTAAACCCTCACCTTCCACCATCTTGAATAGTTGCTCAATTAACATTACAAAAGTTGTAAAAGCTTTTATACAAGCTTTTAAAATGAATCTCTGGCTTGTTGGAGTCAAGTCAAATCCATCTCCTCTCTACAAGAGGAAAATTCAAAATTGTTTGATTGGAATCATGACTAACTTCATAAGTGAACTTGCTACATGATTTAAGATGATTAAGCATATTTGACGTTCCAACTATGACAATAATATTTTGTTACAATATTTTCATGCAGCAATAGCTTCAGGAAGTTTCATGAAATGTTCCCATACAGTTGAAGATCTTCTGGGACATTTAACATTACATTTTTATCTTCTTTGCAATGTTGGGAATAATATTAGCTCATTAGATGGATTACTAGGCTGACTTCCATTATCATCTCTCGCAGTTGATGCAAAAATGGTTGTGACAATCCTATAGTTGGTCCATTATTTAACTAATAACTAGAGTGATGTGATAAACATAAATTTCATAAATAATTATCTCTCACTTTTATCTCATTAAGACTTCTTATATGTTCAATTAAGTGGTCTTTGTCATATTTTATGAGTTTGGGTTCATATGAAGTTTAATTGAATTTCTTTGCTTACCCGATTAAAATGACACTATTATAGTATTTTGAGCAAAATAGGAGTTTTAGACATCCAAAAATCATGAAATCTGTCTTGAATGAAATCTTAAAGAAGTGTCCACAGTTACAAAGCAAGAGCAGACTCTAAATTGGAAGTTTAGGACTCCGAAATTATCTCAAAAGATGAGATAGTGTTGCTGACGTGGAATTTGAACAATGTGTAAAGATCCGGCCCTACCTTGAGATACAGAAGTCATATTGAGATGAAATCAAATCTGTTGGACAACTAAGATCCGGGGCTACAACTTTTGTTCAGACGTGAAGCTCTAATTCGGACATGTGAATATCCGAAATTGCGCTGAAGCAAGTCAAAATTGTTGTGCTCATTGGTGGCAAAAATTCAAAAGTGTTTTGCATTTTCAACAAAGCCCATGTGAAAGCAATAAAAGGGTAGAAAAGTAATATCCTAGTTGGTGACTTTCTGAAGATGATGCCTCAAAAATTCTCTATAAATAGAAGGGTTTACAAGAGGAGACACACACCACTTGGAGATTAACTCCAATACCATTTTCCATCTTTATTTCTTTCTTGTTAGTTTGCCTCCTACATGGAAGGCTTAGTTTTTCTTTATTGTTAGTTTGCCTCCTACATGGAAGGCTTAGTTTTTCTTTATTGTTAGTTGTCTCCTACATGGAAGGCTTAGTTTTTCTTTCTTGTTAGTTTGCCTCCTACATGGAAGGCTTAGTTTTTCTTTATTGTTAGTTGTCTCCTACATGGAAGGCTAGGTTTGTAGTTTCAATTCAAGGATTCAAGCTATTTTCATTTTAACTTTGAGGTCTTGATCTTTATTTACATGATTATTAAGTGGTTTCTACTCTACTTCACTATATTCTTCAATTTTATTCTTTAATCAAAGTTTGATGACGTATTTTGATTAATGCATAATTGATTTATAATTGGTTTTTGATTGGTAAATCATTTTCCAAAAGTTTGAAGAGTAGAAATTAAGTAATTGAATTGAAGGTTTTCATTTTATTACTTACTTCAACTGAATTCTGATTGTGAAATTGGTTTAGATAAAAGATTAAGTGGTTACTAAATCTTGTTGATCATAATCAATTAAATTCTGAGAGGTTACTCAGTAGAGAATTCAAGGATCATTTTAGGGGTTCCAGATGATCCTAGGTTGATAAACACAATGCATGATTTTAGTGATCAATGATTAGTTAAGAAAATAGCCTCTGAATTCCTTGAGTTGATAATTGTTAAGTCAAATTAATTTCATTCTGTATTTTGCATTTAGAACTTAATATCAAATCTTTACAAAATCCCCTTGTTCTAACTTTCTCCTAATTTGCTTAAGAATATGAAATGGTCTTTGGGAGATGACCTAGGTTGCACCTTATACTATACCAATAGTTTGGGGGAAATCTAGAAATTATTTTTGCGCGTTTGCGATGAGCGTGTCAAAAATTTGGCGCCGTTGCCGGGGACCATTTTAGTTTCCTAGGCATATTTAGGAATTTGTATAAAATTTTTAACCTTTCTAACAATTTTTTGAGTTTGTATAAAATTTTTAACCTTTCTAACAATTTTTTTTAGGTATACTATTCTTGATTTGTTTGAACTATTCTATAAGGAAAAAACACGTTATAATCTTGGGAATCTGACTTTAAAAGACCCTTTTGTCAGCTTACAAGAAAACTGAATGGGAAGCACATCCTCGACTCTTAGAAGACGTTTCAGCCGTTACTGGACGTAAAACCAGAGGAAGATGTGAGCCACAATCACAACTATTGTTCATTCTCATGCGTGTATATTTGTCATTTACATTGTCTTTCCAATTTATTTGAAATTTTCACCATTTTTAGAATATAGCAATGCAGCTGGTGAACCAACCAAATCAGGGTGGCAGAGACAAAAGAGAACCAGATACCACTCTTCAGTTATAACTTTTCCTTACTTTGGTGGTTTTGTCACATTTCTTTTCCTTTTATATAATTTCTATCTAAGACATTGGGGACAATGTCTTGGATAGGTTGGGGGAGGATGGTCTGATATAAAAGAAAAATTTTTAAAAAAAAAACCAAAAAAAAAAATTAAAAAAAACCAAAAAAAAAAACAAAAAAACAAAAAAATTAGGTTAGAATCATAAACTTGCTTTGAGTAAGATGACTGAGTAAGGAGTTACACTTGACTCCTGATACGCATCTTATGATTAAAAAAAAATTGAATGTGGAAGTTTGTTGTTCTTTAGATTTCATAAAATAATTGAAGCAAAATGATTTACATTTCGAGATTAATTAGTTTGGCAACACATATTTGAACTGGATAGATTAGATTTGATAAATATATTACCTGTAAGATTTTGAGCCTTATTATTATTTTCTTTCTTGTGTGATTTTCATCCATGGAATATGTTACTTCAGAACTTGCATTGATTCTTTTTGAAGCTACATTTTCACAAGAATTGTACAAAAATGATTGAGGCATTTTTTTTCTTGAACAAACCACTTGGCCAAATAACCAAACCATATAATTTTATCCTTTGATCAGCCCTTTGAGCCGATTAGCCTTTTCTTCTTTTTAGCTCATGATAAGCATAGATTTCATAAATAATTATTTCTCACTTTTATCTCATTAAGACTTCTTATATAATCAATTAAGTGATCTTTGTCATATTTTATGAGTTTGGGTTCATATGAAGTTTAATTGAATTTCTTTGCTTACCCGATTAAAATGACACTATTATAATATTTTGAGCATAATAGGAGTTGTAGACATCCAAAAATCATGAAATCTGTCTTGAATGAAAGCTTAAAGAAGTGTCCATAGTTACAAAGCAAGAACAGACTCTAAATGGGATGTTTAGAACTCCGAAATTATCTCAAAAGATGAGATAGTGTTGCTGACGTGGAATTTAAACAGTGTGCAAAGATCCGGCCATATCTTGAGATATAGAAGTCATATTGAGATGAAATCAAATTTGTGGGACAGCTAAGATCCGGGGCTACAACTTTTGTTCAGAATTCAAACTCTAATTTGGACATGTGAACATCCGAAATTGCGGTGCAAAAAAGTCAAAATTGTTGTGCTCATTGGTGGCAAAAATTCAAAAGTGTTTTGCATTTTCAACAAAGCCCATGTGAAAGCAATAAAAGGGTAGAAAAGTAATATCCTAGTTGAAGATGATGCCTCAAAAATCCTCTATAAATAGAAGGGTTTACAAGAGGAGAAAAACACCATTTTGGAGATTAACTCCAATACCATTTTCTTTCTTTCTTTCTTTCTTTCTTTCTTTCTTTCTTTCTTGTTAGTTTTGCCTCCTTCATGGAAGGCTTAGGTTTTCTTTCTTGTTAGTTTTCCTCCTACATGGAAGGTTTAGTTTTTCTTTATTGTTAGTTGCCTCCTACATGGAAGGTTTAGGATTTATTTGTTGTTAGTTGCCTCCTACATGGAAGGCTTAGGATTTATTTGTTGTTAGTTTGCCTCTTTCTTTGTTGTTAGTTTTCCTCCTTCATGGAAGGCTAGGTTTGTAGTTTCAATTCAAGGATTCAAGCTATTTTCATTTTAACTTTGAGGTCTTGATCTTTATTTACATGCTTATTAAGTGGTTTCTACTCTACTTTACTATATTCTTCAATTTTATTCTTTAATCAAAGTTTGATCGGTTGACGTATTTTGATTAATGCATAATTGATTTATAATTGGTTTTTGATTGGTAAATCATTTTCCAAAAGTTTGAAGAGTAGAAATTAAGTAATTTAATTGAAGGTTTTCATTTTATTACTTACTTCAACTGAATTCTGATTGTGAAATTGGTTTAGATAAAAGATTAAGTGGTTACTAAATCTTGTTGATCATAATCAATTGAATCCTGAGAGGTTTCTCAGTAGAGAATTCAAGGATCATTTTAGGGGTTCCAGATGATCCTAGGTTGATAAACACAATGCATGATTTTTGTGATCAATGATTAGTTAAGAAAATAGCCTCTGAATTCCTTGAGTTGATAATTGTTAAGTCAAATTAATTTCATTCTGTATTTTGCATTTAGAACTCAATATCAATCTTTACAAAATCCCCCTGTTCTAATTTTCTCCTAATTTGCTTAAGAATATGAAATGGTCTTTGGGAGATGACCTAGGTTGCACCTTATACTATACCAATAGTTTGGGGAAAATCTAGAAATTATTTTTGCGCGTTTGCGACGAGCGTGTCAAAAATTTGGCGCCGTTGCCGGGGACCATTTTAGTTTCCTAGGCTCATTTAGGAGTTTGTATAAAATTTTTAATCTTTCTAACAATTTTTTTTTTATTTTAGGTATATCATTCTTGGATTTTCTGTATGAATTCACCTTTTTGTGTATGACCCGATCCATTCCTGAAAATTTATATGCATATGATCCTGAGATTGATAGAATATTCCACCATTTGAAAAGAGCACATAGAAGGCATTCATTCAGTAATAACCAAGAAAGTAACAGTAGTGATTTTTCATCTTTAAATTTTGATAGTTTCAAATATTCTGCTAAGAACATGGCTGATAGAACCCTAAAAGAATTAGCTGTACCTGATGTTGCTTATCAACCGTTGTGTATACAATACCCTGATGTTGATGCACCATTTGAACTGAAGTCTGGATTGATACATTTGCTACCTAAGTTTCATGGCCTTACAGGTGAAGACCCTCACAAACATTTGAAGGAATTTCACATTGTATGTTCCACAATGCGGCCACAAGGAATTCCTGAAGATCATATCAAGTTGAAGGCATTTCCTTTCTTCTTAAATGATGGAGCCAAGGAATGGTTGTACTATCTACATCCAACATCTGTTACAAGCTGGAATGATATGAAAAGATTATTCCTGGAGAAATTCTTCCCTGCATCCAGAACAGCAGCTATCAGAAAAGAGATTTGCGGCATTAGACAGAACTCCCAAGAAACTCTCTATGAGTATTGGGAGAGATTCAAGAAACTATGCGCCACTTGTCCACACCATCAAATCAGTGATCAATTACTGATTCAGTATTTCTATGAAGGACTCATGCCAATGGACAGAAGCATGGTTGATGCAGCTAGTGACAGAGCACTTATGGACAAAACTCCTACAGCAGCTCGAGATTTGATTGCCAACATGGCAGAAAATTCTCAGCAATTCAATTCTCGAACTAATTCCTTGTGTAAAGGAGTCCATGAAATGACCACTAAGACAGACCATACACGATTGGAAAACAGAATTGAAAAACTAACCTCCATCGTAAGATAGTTGGCCATCGGACAACAACAGCAACTTAATGTTGTTGACAAAACCAAAACATGTGACATCTGCACTTCTGCAGATCATCCTACTGATGCATGCCCAACATTGCAAGAAAGTGAGACACCTGAGGCTGCAGTAAATGGTATTTTTGGCACAGGACAACAATACAGGCCTCCTCAACATTATCAGCAACAGAAGTTTGAACCACCTTCTGGATCATACAATCCTAGTTGGAGAAACCATCCTAACTTGAGATATGGTCCTCCACAACAACAAAGGATTCAAACATCTGACTTCCAAAATAAATACCAACCACCGCCATTCAGACAACAACAACAGCATATGCGGCAATCTGTACCCTATAATGCTTCTGAACCCTCTCTTGATGATTTGATGAAGCAATTAGCAACCAACAATCTTCAGTTTCAACAAAATGTAAGTTCTACCATTCAGGATTTACAAACTCAAATTGGGCAGTTGGCTACCACTGTCAACCAATTGAAATCTCAAGGTTCTGGTCAACTACCTTCTCAACCTGTCATAAATCCCAAAAGTGTGAATGCCATGTCCTTGAGAAGTGGGAAGAAAGTGCAGACAGACCCTACAATTTTAAAGCAACAAAGCTTCAATCAGACTAATCCACACCAAAAAGAAGAATTTATCTCCACACCTGGAGACATCTCTGATAAGCCATCTGAATCAGAGGAAAAGTCTGATGAAAAAAGTACACCAGCCTTCGATAAGACATCGAATGATCAACAAAAAGAAGCTTGCCATAAACGATCTGCACTTGAAGCATCTGATGAGACGAAACCCCAAATTGTGCTGATCAGAACGTATCTTTACCTTTTCCAAATAGAATGGTCCAATCCAAGCCCAATGTTCATGCAGAATTGGATAAGGAGCTTCTAGATACCTTCAGGAAAGTGGAAGTCAACATACCACTTCTAGATGCTATCAAGCAAATTCCCAAATATGCCAAATTTCTAAAGGACTTGTGCACGCATAAGAGAAGACTCAAAAGGGATGAGAAGATTAGTGTGGGACGCAATGTTTCTGCCTTAATTCAACCCAGCCTTCCTCAGAAATGTAAAGATCCAGGAACTTTCACCATTCCTTGCACAATAGGAAACTCTACATTTGGTGATGCATTGCTGGATCTAGGTGCTTCCATTAATGTTATGCCCTCATCAGTTTATAAATCTTTGAATCTGGGAGAACCGAAGCTAACTGGTGTGGTGATTCAATTAGCCAACAGAAGTACAGCACATCCAGCCGGAGTACTTGAAGATGTGCTAGTTCAAGTGAATAAGCTGATCTTTCCAGCTGACTTCTACATTTTGGATATGGAAGACGAGTCATCCATCAATAGAGCAACCTTGATCCTAGGGAGACCTTTCCTCAAAACTGCAAAAACAAAGATAGATGTGCATACGGGGACTCTCTCTATGGAATTTGGAGATGATATCATCCAATTCAACATATTTGAAGCCATGAAGCATCCCATAGAGAATCATTCACTCTTTCAACTTGATGCCATAGATATTCTTGCGAATGATTATTCTATTGAAACTCTACTTTTTGATTTTGATTTAGATTACTTAGATAATTTTACTTGCACATGTGATGAATTTGATCCATGTATTGTCTGTTCCAGGATTAATGCTGCAGACCAAACTTCGTTGAAAGATGACATGTTAGATGCAAGTGTTGCAGACATTTCAATCTCAGATAGATCCCTTCCTTCCATAATACAACCACCTCCTTTGGAATTGAAGCCTTTGCCTGAACATCTAAAGTATGCTTATTTGGGGGAAAATGAGAAGCTTCCTGTCATTGTAGCAAAGAACCTTCTACCGCAACAAGAAGAAAGGTTGCTGCAAACCTTAAAAAGCCATAAACAAGCAATTGGATGGACTTTGGCTGATATTCCAAGCATTAGCCCATCTACTTGTATGCATAGGATATTGCTGGAGGAAAACACCAGACTTGTTAGACAACCACTTCTCTTTGGTGAGGTATTTGATGTATGGGGTATAGACTTTATGGGTCCATTCCCTGTCTCTTTTGGCTTTGTTTACATTCTGCTAGTTGTTGATTATGTTTCAAAATGGGTGGAGCCAAAAGCCACTCGTACTGATGATGCTCGAGTTGTTGCAGATTTTATCAGGTCTAACATTTTTAGCAAGTTTGGCATTCCTAGAGCTTTAATTAGTGACCAAGGTACTCATTTTTTGCAACCGCACAATGGAAGCCCTACTCCGCAAATATGGAGTTATGCATAAAGTCTCCACCCCATTTCATCCTCAAACAAATGGTCAAGCTGAAGTTTCTAATCGAGAGATCAAGAAAATCTTAGAGAAAACAGTTCAGCCTAACAGGAAGGATTGGAGCTTGCACCTTGTTGATGCGTTATGGGCATATAGGACAGCCTACAAGTCACCCATTGGCATGTCTCCCTACAGGATTGTCTTTGGTAAAACATGTCATCTTCCAGTTGAATTAGAGCATAGAGCATTTTGGGCAGTAAAGAAATGCAACATGGATCTAGACCAAGTAGGAATCCATAGGAAGCTTCAATTGCAGGAACTTGAAGAAATTCGATTGGAAGCATACGAAAACTCCAAAATTTACAAAGAAAAGGTCAAAGCTCTTCTTGACAAAAAGTTGGCAAGAAAGGAGTTTTCCGTTGGACAAAAAGTTCTCCTTTTCAATTCTCGGCTAAAGCTTATGCCTGGTAAGCTACGCTCTAGATGGTTAGGACCATTTGTAGTTACTAATGTTTTTCCTTATGGTGCAGTGGAAATAAAAAATAAGGTAACTACAAAAATCTTAAAGGTGAATGGACATCGTCTTAAACCATTTTTCGAAGGTTTTCAAAAGCACACGGTAGAAGAAGTGCATTTGTACAATGCCACATACTTGCAATAAATTCAAGAGAAGTCTTCCCCTCTCTCTCTCTTTCTCTCTCTCTCTCTTTCTCTCTCTCTCTTTCTCTCTCTCCCTCTCTAACATTCCTCACTTATAAGTTTTAACTAATCTGTCAACTTCCTTCTTCACCTCTTAAATCATCCCAACTATTACACTACATTGAGCTTGCAGGAATAATAACTTGAGTGTTTTAAGAAAAAAATGGAGAAAGCTCTCACCAGGATCAAAATTTTGTTCCCTACTCTCCCCAGAAATTTTCTTAAAGACATTTACAATTGCAGACTTGAACGATTGAGAGAATTAACACTCTTAGGCCTTCCAGAAGATGTCTGTTGGATCATTGAAGCTAAGGTACGTTTAGCAGGTGAATTTCAAGAATCATTTGTTAAAAACATGCCAGGTATGGGAAGAAGTTCCTATGCAAAGAAGAGAAGGGCAAAAAGAATTGGAGTTTGCTACAGGTATGCAAGATGGACCTGTAACACAAGATGCAAGAACCCTGGAATGGTTTCAAGAAATCGAGAGGACAAAATTCAATTCATAAAGGATGGACTGAGTAAGGAGTCATTGGATGATATCATTCAGACTCTTGAGACGCATCCTAGTGGGCATGTACAAGGAGTTCTTCTTGATTTGTTTGAACTGTTCCGTAAGGAAAAAGCACGTTATAGTCTTGGGAATCTGACTTTAAAAGACCCTGTTGTCAGTTTACAAGAAAACTGAATGGGAAGCACATCCTCGACTCTTAGAAGGCGTTTCAGCCGTTACTGGACGTAAAACCAGAGGAAAATGTGAGCCACAATCACAACTACTGTTCATTCTCACGCGTGTATATTTTTCATTTACATTGTCTTTTCAATTTATTGGGCCACCGTTTTTTGAAATTTTCACCCCTGCTTAAAGTCTTTCCCCTTCTGACATTCACTTTTTCCTTGAACAAAAAATTCAAACTTTTGCAACAAAAATTCAAACTTTTACTACCAAATCCTGATCCTGCACTATTCAAGCGATCTCCTTGTCTGATATTGAGTCCCTATAAATTATCAACCTCTATGACATATTTTTTCAAGAAAAAAGACAGAAACACCGTATATGGATAGGATCAATACTATCTGTGTTTTTGGTGGGTCTAACCTTGGAAAGGATGAAGAATTTCAACATGCAGCTTATACCCTTGGTAAGGCATTAGCTGCAAGAAAAATCAATCTTGTTTATGGGGGAGGGATTCAGGGTTTAAAAGGATGTGTTGCAGGATCTGCACTCACAAAGGGGTGTAACGTCTTAGGTGTTGGCTTAAAAAATGGGAGCACCTCCTACTTGACCCTGGGTACTGAATTGAAGGTTGCAACCATGCATGACCGTATGAGACACATGTTGGTTAATTCTAATGCATTTATTGCATTACCTGGTGGTCTTGGAACAATGGAAGAAATTTTTACCATTATATTTTGGGCCTATCGAAATTTTCATAAAAAACCTTTGGGCTTATTTAATATTAATGGCTTTTATAATGGTTTGATATGCTTTTTAGATCATGCAGTAGAGCAGGAGTTCATACCACAATCCCTGCGCAACATCATAGTATCTGCTTCAACTGTTGAACAGCTACTTGAGATTTTGCAAAATCCTACATATGAGCTCAGTCAAGCAATGTAGTTGGTGAACCAACCAAATCAGGATGGCAGAGACAAAAGAGAACCAGATACCACTCTTCGGTTATAACTTTTCCTTACTTTGGTGGTTTTCTCACATTTCTTTTCCTGTAATATGAAATTCCATCTAAGACATTGGGGACAATGTCTTGGATAGGTTGGGGGGAGGATGGTCCGATATAAAAAAAAATAAAAATAAAAAAAACCCAAAAATAAAAAAATAAAAATAAAAAATAAAAAAATTAGGTTAGAATCATAAACATGCTTTGAGTAAGATGGCTGAGTAAGAAGTTACACTTGACTCTTGATACGCATTTTATGATTAAAAAAAAAAAGAAAAAAAAATTGAATGTGGAAGTATGTTTTTTTTCTTTAGATTTCATAAAATAATTGAAGCAAAATGATTTACATTTCGAGATTAATTAGTTTGGCAACACATATTCGAACTGGATAGATTAGATTTGATAAATATATTACCTGTTAGATTTTGAGCCTTATTATTATTTTCTTTCTTGTGTGATTTTCATCCATGGAATATGTTACTTCAGAACTTGCATTGATTCTTTTTAAAGCTACATTTTCACATGAATTGTACAAAAATGATTGAGGCACTGTTTTTCTTGAACAAACCACTTGGCCAAATAACCAAACCATATAATTTTATCCTTTGATCAGCCCTTTGAGCCGATTAGCCTTTTCTTCTTTTTAGCTCACCACAAATAAAAAAAATAAAAAAAAAACAACTTTGTCTGACCATAGAAGGTGAGGAATACTGGATTTATCATACCATAAGTGTTTCAATAAGTGTGGGGGAGATTATTGTTGTGTTCATCAATATCATGGTAAAAAAAAAACTGAGCAATAAATTAATAAATAAACTATTATATTGAAAAAAAGAAAAAAAAAGAATGAAGAAGTGATATCTGTTTCTCACACTTGCACTTAGACTCAGTTCTCAATCCTCATCATTTTCCTTGGTCTAAAATTGTATCTCTTCAATATATCATTTCATCTTTCTAATCTCGTTATAACCAAATAAAGACCTCTTGATTTGTGCATTGCATGTGTACATAGTAGTAGAGAAGTAGAAGATATGCAAGCTTATGATAGTTCATCTTTCATGGATTGAATTTGAGAGAAACACTTACCAAATCAAACACTTGAGAGATTCAGAGTATATCATGTGAGGTTTTATCTTTCTCAATCTATGTTTTTCAAATTAAAGTTGCCTTTCTAAGTAATTTCAAAAATGTGATGAAAGAATGCTTCATGAAATTTTGTGAATTCTTGAGAAATCAACTCAAAACTTTGATGTTCTTTCAAAAAAAAAAATAGTCACCAATCCTTAACTTAAGTTTGCCCGAGACGTGCAAAAGATAATGGGGAATTTGATAAGCATAGATTTCATAAATAATTATCTCTCACTTTTATCTCATTAAGACTTCTTATATAATCAATTAAGTGATCTTTGTCATATTTTATGAGTTTGGGTTCATATGAAGTTTAATTGAATTTCTTTGCTTACCCGATTAAAATGACACTATTATAGTATTTTGAGCATAATAGGAGTTGTAGACATCCAAAAATCATGAAATCTGTCTTGAATGAAAGCTTAAAGAAGTGTCCATAGTTACAAAGCAAGAACAGACTCTAAATGGGATGTTTAGGACTCCGAAATCATCTCAAAAGATGAGATAGTGTTGCTGACGTGGAATTTAAACAGTGTGCAAAGATCGGCCATATCTTGAGATATAGAAGTAATATTGAGATGAAATCAAATTTGTGGGACAGCTAAGATCCGGGGCTACAACTTTTGTTCAGAAGTCAAGCTCTAATTCGGACATGTGAACATCCGAAATTGCGGTGCAAGAAAGTCAAAATTGTTGTGCTCATTGGTGGCAAAAATTCAAAAGTGTTTTGCATTTTCAACAAAGCCCATGTGAAAGCAATAAAAGGGTAGAAAAGTAATATCCTACATGGAAGGCTTAGGATTTATTTGTTGTTAGTTTGCCTCTTTCTTTGTTGTTAGTTTGCCTCCTTCATGGAAGGCTAGGTTTGTAGTTTCAATTCAAGGATTCAAGCTATTTTCATTTTAACTTTGAGGTCTTGATCTTTATTTACATGCTTATTAAGTGGTTTCTACTCTACTTCACTATATTCTTTAATTTTATTCTTTAATCAAAGTTTGATCGGTTGACGTATTTTGATTAATGCATAATTGATTTATAATTGGTTTTTGATTGGTAAATCATTTTCCAAAAGTTTGAAGAGTAGAAATTAAGTAATTTAATTGAAGGTTTTCATTTTATTACTTACTTCAACTGAATTCTGATTGTGAAATTGGTTTAGATGAAAGATTAAGTGGTTACTAAATCTTGTTGATCATAATCAATTGAATCCTGAGAGGTTTCTCAGTAGAGAATTCAAGGATCATTTTAGGGGTTCCAGATGATCCTAGGTTGATAAACACAATGCATGATTTTTGTGATCAATGATTAGTTAAGAAAATAGCCTCTGAATTCCTTGAGTTGATAATTGTTAAGTCAAATTAATTTCATTCTGTATTTTGCATTTAGAACTCAATATCAATCTTTACAAAATCCCCCTGTTCTAATTTTCTCCTAATTTGCTTAAGAATATGAAATGGTCTTTGGGAGATGACCTAGGTTGCACCTTATACTATACCAATAGTTTGGGGAAAATCTAGAAATTATTTTTGCGCGTTTGCGACGAGCGTGTCAGCTCACCACAAAAAAAAACAAAAAAACAAAAAAAAAACAACTTTGTTTGACCATAGAAGGTGAGAAATACTGGATTTATCATACCATAAGTGTTTCAATAAGTGTGGGGGAGATTATTGTTGTGTTCATCAATATCATGGTTGAAAAAAAAAACTGAAGCAATAAATTAACAAATAAACTATTATATCGAAAAAAAGAAAAGAAAATAAAAATAAAAATGAAGAAGAGATATCTGTTTCTCACACTTGCACTTAGACTCAGTTCTCAATCCTCACCATTTTCCTTGGTCTAACATTGTATCTCTTCAATATATCATTTCATCTTTCTAATCCCGTTATAACCAAAATAAAGACCTCTTGATATATGCATTGCATGTGTACATAGTAGTAGAGAAGTAGAAGATATGCAAGCCTATGATAGTTCATCTTTCATGGATTGAATTTGAGAGAAACACTTACCAAATCAAACACTTGAGAGATTCAGAGTATATCATGTGAGGTTTTATCTTTCTCAATCTATGTTTTTCAAATTAAAGTTGCCTTTCTAAGTAATTTCAAAAATGTGATGAAAGAATGCTTCATGAAATTTTGTGAATTCTTGAGAAATCAACTCAAAACTTTGATGTTCTTTCAAAAAAAAAAATAGTCACCAATCCTTAACTTAAGTTTGCCCGAGATGTGCAAAAGATAAGTGTGGGGGAATTTGATAAACATAAATTTCATAAATAATTATCTCTCACTTTTATCTCATTAAGACTTCTTATATGTTCAATTCAGTGGTCTTTGTCATATTTTATGAGTTTGGGTTCATATGAAGTTTAATTGAATTTCTTTGCTTACCCGATTAAAATGACACTATTATAGTATTTTGAGCAAAATAGGAGTTTTAGACATCCAAAAATATGAAATCTGTCTTGAATGAAATCTTAAAGAAGTGTCCACAATTACAAAGCAAGAGCAGACTCTAAATTGGATGTTTAGGACTCCGAAATTATCTAAAAAGATGAGATAGTGTTGCTGACGTGGAATATAAACAGTGTGCAAAGATCGGCCATATCTTGAGATACAAAAGTCATATTGAGAGGAAATCAAATCTGTTAGACAGCTAAGATCCGGGGCTACAACTTTTGTTCAGACGTGAAGCTCTAATTCAGACATGTGAATATCCGAAATTGCGCTGCAAGCAAGTCAAAATTGTTGTGCTCATTGGTGACAAAAATTCAAAAGTTTTTTGCATTTTCAACAAAGCCCATGTGAAAGTAATAAAAGGGTAGAAAAGTAATATCCTAGTTGGTGACTTTCTGAAGATGATGTCTCAAAAATCCTCTATAAATAGAAGGGTTTACAAGAGGAGACACACACCACTTGGAGATTAACTCCAATACCATTTTCCATCTTTATTTCTTTCTTGTTAGTTTGCCTCCTACATGGAAGGCTTAGTTTTTCTTTATTGTTAGTTGCCTCCTACATGGAAGGCTTAATTTTTCTTTCTTGTTAGTTTGCCTCCTACATAGAAGGCTTAGTTTTTCTTTATTGTTAGTTGCCTCCTACATGGAAGGCTAGGTTTGTAGTTTCAATTCAAGGATTCAAGCTATTTTCATTTTTACTTTGAGGTCTTGATCTTTATTTACATGATTATTAAGTGGTTTCTACTCTACTTCACTATATTCTTCCATTTTATTCTTTAATCAAAGTTTGATCGGTTGACGTATTTTGATTAATGCATAATTGATTTATAATTGGTTTTTGATTGGTAAATCCTTTTCCAAAAGTTTGAAGAGTAGAAATTAAGTAATTTAATTGAAGGTTTTCATTTTATTACGTACTTCAAATGAATTCTGATTATAAAATTGGTTTAGATGAAAGATTAAGTGGTTACTAAATCTTGTTGATCATAATCAATTGAATCCTGAGAGGTTTCTCAGTAGAGAATTCAAGGATCATTTTAGGGGTTCCAGATGATCCTAGGTTGATAAACACAATGCATGATTTTAGTGATCAATGATTAGTTAAGAAAATAGCCTCTGAATTCCTTGAGTTGATAATTGTTAAGTCAAATTAATTTCATTCTGTATTTTGCATTTAGAACTTAATATCAAATCTTTACAAAATCCCCTTATTCTAACTTTCTCCTAATTTGCTTAAGAATAGGAAATGGTCTTTGGGAGATGACCTAGGTTGCACCTTATACTATACCAATAGTTTGGGGGAAATATAGAAATTATTTTTGCGCGTTTGCGACGAGCGTGTCATGATGCAAAAATGTTCTTGCTACCTCTACCTTTGATGATTCAGCTGCTACAACTTGAAATGTTTGGGAGTATTGAAGTAGAAAAAATAAAAATTCTATTTCATTGAAAATACTTTAAAATATATAAATAACAAAAAAAAATCATACAAGAAATACATGTCATAATCTTATTTGACTTCTTTATCTTGTCATTTATATTCAAGTATTTTGATTGGTATAGAAAAATTCTTAGCCAATTTTTACCACAAATAAAAGCTTTTGCCATTTGTGGTTTTAGAAAGCTTTGAAACATGTCCAAAACTATACCACCAATATTAGAGAACTTTATGAAGCAATTGTTAAAATAGGAGTGACCAAAACATCTTTGGTCATATGTAACGACCTAGATTGTAATAAGAGGCGAACAAATTAAAATGAAAATTGAACGAGATTAACCTTAAGAGAAAATGGAATCACCAACAATTTAATTCTACATTACAAAAAATTGGAAAATCTTTTTTATTTGAAGCAAATAACAAAAATTATCTACGAAAAGTAGGTCAAGTTCGGTAATCGACTTATGCACACGAAGGGTGAAAGTTTAATCTCACTTTACTCCTAATACATTCACCTTAGATGGTTACCTTAAATCAATTAAAATTATTTATTTCATCCTTTTAACAAATAAATAATTTATTTTGAAATAAATGAATAATTAATTAATTAATTAAATAATTGGATAAATATAAAATTGATAAATAAAAAGTTTATTGAATTAATTTTTAAAAATAAAATAAGCATAAGTATTATGAAAATTAATTTTGGGTTGACGGTTTAAATTCCGCTCATAAATATCTTTTGGTGCACTAAGGAACTCAACTTCATGTACTTTTTTCAAAAAAATAAATCATGAATAGATTAATTTTAACATAAAAGAATTATTATTTTTTAATAAAACGTCCTGATTAAATTACTTTTTTTAACATAAAATTAAGTTAACTATTTACATCATGAAAATTAAATTAAGAATCACCAATTTATCATAACTTAGATGTCCCTACTTAAAATGGAAGATTAACAAGACATCTCATCTAAATTATCCTCTTTTATGCAAAGTTAAATCACTTGTAAAAGAAATTAAATTGCAATTTCTACTATTTATGACAAATAAAAATAATAATAAGTAAAAAAATGAACAATAAACATGGTAACGATAAAAATAACATTAAAAATAATAAAAGATAATAGATACAATGAAAATGAAATATAAAATATAAAATATAAAATAAAAGATATAATATTAAAATAGTTTAATAAATAAATAAGTAACTTTATATTTATCAACTAACTACGTGAAGATAGTGAAGATAATAGTAACTAGATAATAAAATAAAAATATATAATAATAATAATAATAATAATTATTATTATTATTATTAGTAAAAATAAATTAAATAGTAACACAAGCAACGTATGTAATAATTTATAGTAAATATAACAACCAATTAAAATAAAATTATTTACCAACAACATCACACAATGAAGATAAATATATTATTAATATTAAATAAAATAAAAAATAGATGATATTACAAAAAAAATAGTAAACATTAATATGTTTTAAATAATAGTAAATAAAAATAATTTAAAAATAATAATTAATAATATAATCATTATTACAAATTAACAAAATAAAATTAGCAATTAATAAAGATAAACATATAGAGAATATTTTTTCATCATGATAAATAATTAATAAATAATAATAAATTAGTCATAACACCATTCGTAATTATTATGGTTAGTTATATTTGAATGTTATATTTTTATATTTATAAATTTAACGTTAAAAGAGAAAATAAAATAGAATATATTATATGAATGACTCATTAATAGGGATGGAAGTAGACTGAATCAAGTTAAATTTTGAATGTTTAAATTTGGTGTGTTTAAAAATTTTTGACATCTAAATTTGAGCTTGTTATTTGTTAAAGATTTTTTTTTAAGGTCTAGCTACATAAACTTAAAAGTCTGCCAACATTTCAAAAATGATTAATAAATAGACTTAAAACATATGTAAACGATTGATTAAAAATGTTGTAAGTTTAAAACTTACAAAATAAAAATATCATTAAATAGGTTTAATATATATATATTATGTAAATAAAATATATTAAAATAAATACTATACAAATATAATATATTAAAATAAATATAAATATATAATATATAAATATAAATATGTCTTTGAATAAATTAAAGAGATTTTTTTATAAATCTAAACTAAACTTGTTTATCTAAGAAGACTTTCTATTAAGTTTGAATCTATTTATTTATTAAACAAGTCGAGCTGAACTAAACTTTAAACGAGTTAAGTCACAGGTTCTGTTGCAATTTTATTCACTTTCATCTTTATCCATAAAAATAATCCTTACATTCTTTTTACTAAATACTTACCCAGATTTTTAAATATATATATATATATGTATATATATAAAACAAAAATTTATATTTTCAGTATTCTATGAGATCAAAAATCTATCTTTAAGTAGAAAAAAAATAATATATATATATAAATAAAAATGTATAAAAAATATAATAAATATATATAACAAAAATCTAATTATAATATATATATATATATTCTTAAATAATTCATCAATCATAAAAATAGTATAACTTAAAAGGAAACTATATAAAAAAATTAATTAAATAATATTTTATAATAGGAAAAATTGGACTGCACAAAAAAATATATATACTGTTCCATAATTAGCATTAGTTAAATATTCTATTAAGATGTAATTTTAAAGTTGAGAAAAAAATATTAGATAAGACAAAACAGTAAATAATAACGTAAATTTTTTTAAATTTTAAATGCATATTCACGGTTAAGTATGACGAAGGACATAAAGAGTGTTGGGAAAAGAAATAAAAATAATTAAAAAAAAAGGCAAGTGGTAAAGTCTGAACTCTAGTTTTTCAATAAGATGGTTATACATAATGGCTCCTTTCATATTATTATATTTTTGTATTTATAATTTTTTTTATATTTTATTTGATAAACGAAATTTAATACTCTAATAAAATTGTATAGTGAATAGAAGGCTTATTTACCTGTGACTGTCGTGAATATGTTTTTTAGCTCACTTTTTAACTTTCTTCGTTCAATAGTCTAAATTTTATGTGTCTCTTCTCCTTAATTTGAGTTTACTTTGTTGGCATTATTCTCCTCAAATCTTTTTTAAAACAATGTTAAGTGTCTTTCAAATATCTTGTTAATAACTTTTTCTATTCCCCTCTCACAATTGTTTCCTCTTATTTTTATCTTTTTTTATTTTAATTTTTTATTATGGTAGAATTTTATTAATTTTAGTTTTTAAATTATATAATTATTCATAGAATTAATTAATTTATTATTAAAATTATTTATCCTTTTAATTATTTAGAAATTTTTTCTGTACAATTTTATTTTTAATATATCTTGCTTGGTAGATTACTTCTTAGTTATAATTTTCAAGCCAAAATTATGCTAACATAATCTACTCATCTTTCAAATTTTAAGTATATACAAAATACCAATGTACTTTCAAGTCAAGTCAAGATGTTATTTCAATTTCAACTACATGTGATCCTTTGAGCTTTAACTTTTCGAATCACCGTGTCAACTACACGAATAAACTAGATGGAGGCGTACAATAAAATAGAAAATTAATAATAAAAAAATAAAGCATAAAATAAACAAATAAATTAAATTAAATAATAAATAAATAAGTATAATATTAAAGTAAAAAATTATTGTAGAAAACAATAATTAGAATAACAGTAAAATAAAAAAAATTATAAATTAAATAAATAATAAATGTAAATTTTTTAAAAGGATAAAAATGTCAATTTAATATTAAAATTTTTTTATTCAATTTGTTCAAAATTTTATTCTCTTAATTAAAAATAAATAAAACAAAATTTTAATATTTGACTAAAAAGATTATAGTGATATTGATGATAATAATATTAAAAATAATGATAATAATGAAGAGAAAGATAAATAAAATAAATCAATTCAAATGAAAAGTTACCAAAAAGAATATTATATAATAAAAATTAAAAATATAAAACATATGTAAACATATAAAAATAAAATAGATAAATAAAATAAATTTACTTGAATTTTATATTTTTTATTTAAACTTTAAGATTCTAGTTTTTATTATTTATTTAATATTAATAATAATTACTAAAAAAATTAAAACGTAACAAGAAGAGAATGATGTAAATTTAAAATTAATTTATTGATTAAAAAATTAACAATAATAAATTAAAATTTAAATTAAAATAGCAATTAAAATTAATAACTGAAAAAATATTCATAATAATGATAATAATAAAATAGGATATAAAATAAAATATTAAACATATAGATTTACAATTAAATTAGGGGTTAAAATCATTATTAATAACAAGAATTAAATTAAATAGAATATGGCAAAAATAACTAAAGATTTTAAAATTAATAATAAAGTAAGAATCAGATAAATAAAATATAACATAGACAAATAAAAAAATTTATTTGAATTAAAATTAATAATAAAAAAATAGAATTAAGTCCAAATAAATAAAATAGAATAAAATAAATAAATATTTAAAAATTAAATTAACATTAGAAATAATAATAAAATAAGATCAAAACAGATAAAATACATTTTAAATTTGAGTTAAAGTTAATAATAATTAAATGAGTATAACAAAGATAAATAAATATTTAAAATTTAATTGGTGATTAAAACTTTAAATTAAAAAGTATAAATAAATAAAATAAAATCTGTCCGGATTGAAGTGTATTAAAAAAATATTTTTGTTTTTTATTTAAATTTTTTTAATATTTTAATATTTTATTATTTATAAGATATTTTAAATAATAATAATAATTAAAAACTAGGATAATAAAAAAATAAAATAACAATAATAGAATAAAAAATTAAAATAATAATAATAATAACAATAATAATAATAACAATAATAATAAAGTCCAGATAAATGAGTTAATTTAAAAATATTTCTCCAAACTACAAGGAAATAAAAACATTAATATGTAATAAACAAAATCTAGTGTTCACACCATAGCTAATAGTATTGAAAATTTAGAGGATTTTTTCTTCTACCAAATAAGCAAATCAAACTTATCATCCTCATCAACATCGGTTTTAGCCAAATACCTTTCAAGCTCATTCTTTTGATGAAATAATTTTTTTATTAAAATATTTCTTAAAGGCATGTATTCTTCCTACATGTGTTGGACAAGGAATAAAAGTTGTGACTGTATTTGAAAATCCAAATTGAGAACTAATAAAGTTTAAAGCAATCCTATTTTGTTGTTCATGTGCTACTTATACCAGCTATATATACTACTCAAATTGTTCTTAATACTAGTGAAAAGTTCAACATAAAAATTTGGGTTATCATTATACATCTTCTCAAATGACCATGAAACATAATTCAGTTTATAACAAGGATCAAGTATGACACCAAAATAGAAAATTTGATTGATATTAAGGATATTTTCCTAATATTAGTCATACTTTCTCCTCATTTCCCTTCCCATATTACTTAAAACAGGATTACAACAATTTGCATACTATTTAATCTCACAACCTATCAAAGAAAGTTGGTGAAAAGCCGAATGGATGCTCACATGTAATGATGAAGAAAATATTTTTGTAACTTCATAAAATATTTTCAAAAAATTAACAAATTCCAAAGCAAAATCGCAATTTGTACTGGTTAGAGCACCAACAGCCTCATAATAGTCCAAATAATGGTCCCCAAACACAAGCTTCTCAGATGAACCCTGAAACTTCTATGTAACTTCTAGTATCATGTAACTAGAGTTCCAACAAGTAGGAACATCTAAGAAAACTAATTTTTGAGAAGATTCCCTTGCATACTCATAACACTCCTTAAATTTTGCTAGCCTTTACAATGATAATCTAACAAACTTAATTGTAGGTCTGATGCTTGCAATAGAGTTATTAATATCTTTCAAACCATCATTAATAACCAAATTAAGGATATAAGCATAACATCTTATATAAAAGAAATCACCATTTGATAAGCATAGATTTCATAAATAATTATCTCTCACTTTTATCTCATTAAGACTTCTTATATGTTCAATCAAGTGATCTTTGTCATATTTTATGAGTTTGGGTTCATATGAAGTTTAATTGAATTTCTTTGCTTACCCGATTAAAATGACACTATTATAGTATTTTGAGCATAATAGGAGTTTTAGACATCCAAAAATCATGAAATCTGTCTTGAATGAAAGCTTAAAGAAGTGTCCACAGTTACAAAGCAAGAAAAGACTCTAAATGGGATGTTTAGAACTCCGAAATTATCTCAAAATATGAGATAGTGTTGCTGACGTGGAATTTCAATAGTGTGCAAAGATCCGGCCATATCTTGAGATACAGAAGTCATATTGAGATGAAATCAAATCTTTTGAACAGCTAAGATCCGGGGCTACAACTTTTGTTCAGAAGTCAAGCTCTAATTCGGACATGTGAATATTCGAAATTGCGGTGCAAGAAAGTCAAAATTATTGTGCTCATTGGTGACAAAAATTCAAAAGTGTTTTGCATTTTCAACAAAGCCCATGTGAAAGCAATAAAAGGGTAGAAAAATAATATCCTAGTTGGTGACTTTCTGAAGATGATGCCTCAAAAATCCTCTATAAATAGAAGGGTTTACAAGAGGAGAAACACACCACTTGGAGATCAACTCCAATACCATTTTCCATCTTTCTTTCTTTCTTGTTAGTTTGCCTCCTACATGGAAGGCTTAGTTTTTATTTCTTGCTAGTTTGCCTCCTACATGGAAGGCTTAGGTTTTCTTTCTTGTTAGTTTGCCTCCTACATGGAAGGCTTAGGTTTTCTTTATTGTTAGTTGCTTCCTACATGGAAGGCTTAGTTTTTCTTTCTTGTTAGTTTGCCTCCTACATGGAAGGCTTAGTTTTTCTTTATTGTTAGTTGCCTCCTACATGGAAGGCTAGGTTTGTAGTTTCAATTCAAGGATTCAAGCTATTTTTATTTTAACTTTGAGGTATTGATCTTTATTTACATGCTTATTAAGTGGTTTCTACTCTGCTTCACTATATTCTTCAATTTTATTCTTTAATCAAAGTTTGATCGGTTGACGTATTTTGATTAATGCATAATTGATTTATAATTGGTTTTTAATTGGTAAATCATTTTTCAAAAGTTTGAAGAGTAGAAATTAAGTAATTGAATTGAAGGTTTTCATTTTATTACTTACTTCAACTCAATTCTGATTGTGAAATTGGTTTAGATAAAAGATTAAGTGGTTACTAAATCTTGTTGATCATAATCAATTAAATTCTGAGAGGTTTCTCAGTAGAGAAATCAAGGATCGTTTTAGGGGTTCCAGATGATCCTAGGTTGATAAACACAATGCATGATTTTAGTGATCAATGATTAGTTATGAAAATAGCCTCTGAATTCCTTGAGTTGATAATTGTTAAGTCAAATTAATTTCATTCTGTATTTTGTATTTAGCACTTCATATCAAATCTTTCCAAAATCCCTTTGTTCTAATTTTCTCCTTATTTGCTTAAGAATCTGAAATGGTCTTTGGGAGATGACCTAGGTTACACCTTATACTATACCAATAGTTTGGGGGATATCTAGAAATTATTTTTGCACGTTTGCGACGAGCGTGTCAAAAATTTTGCGCCGTTGCCGGGGACCATTTTAGTTTCCTAGGCTTATTTAGGAGTTTGTATAAAATTTTTAACCTTTCTAACAATTTTTTGAGTTTGTATAAAATTTTTAACCTTTCTAACAATTTTTTTGAGTTTGTATAAAATTTTTAACCTTTTAACAATTTTTTTTTAGGTATACTATTCTTGATTTGTTTGAATTATTCCGTAAGGAAAAAGCACGTTATAGTCTTGGGAATCTAACTTTAAAAGACCCTTTTGTCAGTTTACAAGAAAACTGAATGGGAAGCACATCCTCGACTCTTAGAAGTCGTTTCAGCCGTTACTGGACGTAAAACCAGAGGAAGATGTGAGCCACAATCACAACTACTGTTCATTCTCATGCATGTATGTTTGTCATTTACATTTTCTTTTCAATTTATTTGAAATTTTCACCATTTTTAGAATATAGCAATGCAGCTGGTGAACCAACCAAATCAGGATGGCAGAAACAAAAGAGAACCAGATACTACTCTTCGGTTATAACTTTTCCTTACTTTGGTGGTTTTGTCACATTTTTTTTCCTGTTATATAATTTCTATCTAAGACATTTGGGACAATGTCTTGGATAGGTTGGGGGGAGGATGGTCTGATATAAAAGAAAA
This sequence comes from Canavalia gladiata, assembly GCA_037954105.1. Lineage (NCBI taxonomy): Eukaryota > Viridiplantae > Streptophyta > Magnoliopsida > Fabales > Fabaceae > Canavalia > Canavalia gladiata. Next base: position 14,248,645 of record CM075659.1, on the reverse strand, counting down.
ATTAAAAAAAAACCCAAAAAAAAAATTAGGTTAGAATCATAAACTTGCTTTGAGTAAGATGGCTGAGTAAGGAGTTACACTTGACTTTTGATATGCATCTTATGATTAAAAAAAAAATTGAATGTGGAAGTTTGTTGTTCTTTAGATTTCATAAAATAATTGAAGCAAAATGATTTACATTTCGAGATTAATTAGTTTGGCAACTCATATTTGAACTGGATAGATTAGATTTGATAAATATATTACCTGTGAGATTTTGAGCCTTATTAATTACTTTCTTTCTTGTGTGATTTTCATCCATGGAATATATTACTTCAGAACTTGCATTGATTCTTTTTGAAGCTACATTTTCACATGAATTGTACAAAAATGATTGAGGCATTTTTTTTCTTGAACAAACCACTTGGCCAAATAACCAAACCGTATAATTTTATCATTTGATCAGCCCTTTGAGCCGATTAGCCTTTTCTTATTTTTATCTCACCACACAAAAAAAAACAACTTTGTCTGACCATAGAAGGTGAGGAATACTGGATTTATCATACCATAAGTATTTCAATAAGTGTGGGGGAGATTATTGTTGTGTTCATCAATATCATGGTTGAAAAAAAAAACTGAAGCAATAAATTAATAAATAAACTATTATATTGAAAAGAAAAGAAAAAAAAAATAATGAAGAAGCAATATCTGTTTTTCACACTTGCACTTAGACTCAGTTCTCAATCCTCATCATTTTCCTTGGTCTAACATTGTATTTCTTCAATATATCATTTCATCTTTCTAATCCCGTTATAACCAAAATAAAGACCTCTTGATTTGTGCATTGCATGTGTACATATTAGTAGAGAAGTAGAAGATATGCAAGTCTATGATAGTTCATCTTTCATGAATTGAATTTGAGAGAAACACTTACCAAATCAAACACTTGAGAGATTCAGAGTATATCATGTGAGGTTTTATCTTTCTCAATCTATGTTTTTCAAAGTAAAGTTTCCTTTCTAAGTAATTTCAAAAATGTGATGAAAGAATGCTTCATGAAATTTTGTGAATTCTTGAGAAATCAACTCAAAACTTTGATGTTCTTTCAAAAAAAAAAAATATAGTCACCAATCCTTAACTTAAGTTTGCCCGAGACGTGCAAAAGATAAGTGTGGGAGAATTTGATAAGCATAGATTTCATAAATAATTATCTCTCACTTTTATCTCATTAAGACTTCTTATATGTTCAATCAAGTGATCTTTGTCATATTTTATGAGTTTGGGTTCATATGAAGTTTAATTTAATTTCTTTGCTAACCCAATTAAAATGACACTATTATAGTATTTTGAGCATAATAGGAGTTTTAGACATCCAAAAATCATAAAATATGTCTTGAATGAAAGCTTAAAGAAGTGTCCACAGTTACAATGCAAGAGCAGACTCTAAATGGGATGTTTAGAACTCCGAAATTATCTCAAAAGATGAGATAGTGTTGCTGACGTGGAATTTGAACAGTGTTCAAAGATCTGGCCATATCTTGAGATACAGAAGTCATATTGAGATGAAATCAAATCTGTTGGACAGCTAAGATCCGGGGCTACAACTTTTGTTCAGAAGTCAAGCTCTAATTCGGACATGTGAGTATTCGAAATTGCGGTGCAAGAAAGTCAAAATTATTGTGCTCATTGGTGACAAAAATTCAAAAGTGTTTTGCATTTTCAACAAAGCCCATGTGAAAGCAATAAAAGGGTCGAAAAATAATATCCTAGTTGGTGACTTTCTGAAGATGATGCCTCAAAAATCCTCTATAAATAAAAGGGTTTACAAGAGGAGAAACACACCAGTTGGAGATCAACTCCAATACCATTTTCCATCTTTCTTTCTTTCTTGTTAGTTTGCCTCCTACATGGAAGGCTTAGTTTTTATTTCTTGCTAGTTTGCCTCCTACATGGAAGGCTTAGGTTTTCTTTCTTGTTAGTTTGCCTCCTACATGGAAATCTTAGGTTTTCTTTATTGTTAGTTGCCTCCTACATGGAAGGCTTAGTTTTTCTTTCTTGTTAGTTTGCCTCCTACATGGAAGGCTTAGTTTTTCTTTATTGTTAGTTGCCTCCTACATGGAAGGCTAGGTTTGTAGTTTCAATTCAAGGATTCAAGCTATTTTTATTTTAACTTTGAGGTCTTGATCTTTATTTACATGCTTATTAAGTGGTTTCTACTCTACTTCACTATATTCTTCAATTTTATTCTTTAATCAAAGTTTGATCGGTTGACATATTTTGATTAATGCATAATTGATTTATAATTGGTTTTTGATTGGTAAATCATTTTCCAAAAGTTTGAAGAGTAGAAATTAAGTAATTGAATTGAAGGTTTTCATTTTATTACTTATTTCAACTGAATTCTGATTGTGAAATTGGTTTAGATGAAAGATTAAGTGGTTACTAAATCTTGTTAATCATAATCAATTAAATCCTGAGAGGTTTCTCAGTAGAGAATTCAAGGATCATTTTAGGGGTTCCAGATGATCCTAGGTTGATAAACACAATGCATGATTTTAGTGATCAATGATTAGTTATGAAAATAGCCTCTGAATTCCTTGAGTTGATAATTGTTAAGTCAAATTAATTTCATTCTGTATTTTGTATTTAGCACTTCATATCAAATCTTTCCAAAATCCCTTTGTTCTAATTTTCTCCTTATTTGCTTAAGAATCTGAAATGGTCTTTGGGAGATGACCTAGGTTGCACCTTATACTATACCAATAGTTTGGGGAAAATCTAGAAATTATTTTTGCACGTTTGCGACGAGCGTGTCAACCATCTAAGACTAACCCACTTATATTCTTTAATCTTCACAACTATGTCATTGGAGGATACATTATCAACGGTGAGTGTAGAAATATTTCTAATCTCCCATTCTTTAAAATTTTTCTTAATATATTTTTCTATAATGTCATCCTTGTAATTAGGAATTATAGAGAAAGAAATAACTTTTTTTAAAACACCAATCATTATCTATGAAATAAGTAGCCAAACAAAGGTAATTGAAATTTTGCATTGATGTCCAACAATTAATTGTAAGTGCAACCCAACTAATGTTTACCCTACACAAACCCTTTAGCCTGACTTTCTCATCAACAAATAATTAAAAGCAATCTTTAATTGTTGTATGCATTGGTATAGTAGTAAATTGGGGCAGTAATTGTCTAAGAATATGCTTAAATCCCTCACCTTCCACCATTCTAAATAGTTTCCTATTTAACATTACAAAAGTTGTAAAAGCTTTTATACAAGCTTTTAAAATGAATCTCTGGCTTGTTGGAGTCAAGTCAAACCCATCTCCTCTCTACAAGAGGAAAATTCAAAATTGTTTGATTGAAATCATGACTAACTTCATAAGTAAACTTGCTACATGATTTAAGATGATTAAGCATATTTGACGTTCCAACTATGACAATAATATTTTGTTACAATATTTTCATGCAGCAATAGCTTTAGGAAGTTTCATGAAATGTTCCCATACAGTTGAAGATCTTCTGGGACATTTAACATTACATTTTTATCTTCTTTGCAATGTTGGGAATAATATTAGCTCATTAGATGGATTACTAGTCTGACTTCCACTATCATCTTTCGCAGTTGCAAAAATGGTTGTGACAACCCTATAGTTGGTCCATTATTTAACTAATAACTAGAGTGATGACTTTTAGCACCCACACATGTTGTGTGCATAAAAATGGTGGCATCTATAATAGTCTATTCAATTGTAATAATTTATTCAAACTTTAATAATTTATTTAAAGAAAACATAACTATAATTTAATTTCCTACATAATATATAATATCTATTCATTAATATATCTACTAATGCAATGAATAATTAGACTTCAAACTTCAAAATCACATAAAACAAAGAGAGAATTCATTCATGCATATCATATTAAAGAATAATAAAATATGTAAAAGATTAATTTGTTATCTATATTAAAAATAATAAATATGTAAAATTGAATGATATTTTATTGTAGCACATTAAAAGTTTTTGAAAATATCATATATAGAATCTTAAAAAACAAATAAAATTTTGAACATTCAAAACTTCATAAACAACATTCAGAACTTCAAAAACAAAATAAAAAATAGTCAAAATTCAGAAATTAGAAAAAATTTATACACTGCAATAAAGAAAAATATTAATAAGTTTTTCCTCACAAATAATTAATGTATAGATAGTAAAATTGTAATAATAAAAAAAAATTAACCTACAAGTACATGTTCAATTACAACTTCAGGTTCTCCGTCATTTTCTCTTTCGTTCACTCCAAATACAACATTTTTTATTGACTTCATTTTCACTCCACAATCCAATAAATCCACACCACACCTATCAAATGTTTATCATAAAAAATAGACAATTAACATAACAGTTAACAATAATCAATGAATAAAAAAATATAACTTATACAATCCTCAATCATGTTCAAAAACATACCAAATTAACAATAAGTTAATATGAGAAAATGAGAATTAGTAACTCAAAAATAAAAAATTAGTCTCAGTTCTTAAAAAATTTGTTAAAAAATTAAATTTAAACTCAATTCTAAAATAAATAATCTATATCACACTTGTCAAATGTTCATCATAAAAAACAGAAAATTAGCTTAATAAGTCAACAATAACTGATGAATAAAAAATTATAACTTATACAATCATTAATCATGTTCACGATATACCAAATTAATAATAAGTTAATATGATATTAGTAACTCAAATAAAAATGCAATCTCAATTCTTAAAAAATTATGTTAAAAAATCAAACCAAAACTCAATTCTAAAATAAACAATAATGAATTCATTACAATGAAATTAGTAAAAAAAAATATCCCAGCAACTATAGGTAGATCATTGTATTAGTATATTAGTACTGGTAAGGAATGATAAACCGCATATGTAAAAAAGGAAAATATACTCCAACAATCTAGCTCCAAAATCTTACATACTACGTACTATTAATCCCAAATTCTACCCAAAAAGTTTACATATTATTTTAAAAACCCTAACCCAAAAAATCTTAACAAAAAAAAATGTTTAAATGAAAAGAAGAACTTATAATTAAGAAATAGAGAAATGATTTAAGTAGATATTCAAAAATCCCTCATCCAAAAAATCCAAATACAAAAAATCACAGAAAAAACAAATAAAAGAGTAAAACAAACTAACCTTCGTAACTTTATAAGTTAATGTTAAAGCCTAGAAAAGGAGAAGTGGAAATGGTAACTAAGAAATGAGAAACACACCAATTATTTATGGGGAATGAAACAAGGTAAAATAGGGAAAGTTGGAAATAAACGAAAAGCGGAAGAAAAGGAATAGGTAACCACATAGTGATGATAGTGGCAATGGTATGACACTTGTGTATGGCATCTGTTGATTGAACTCTTTCCCCTTTTCGACAAAAGTGAGAGATTACAAAAGTGAATATTGAGCAAGTGAGTTCTTAAATGAGAGTTAGAAAGGAAATTAGAGCTTTTACTATTTTTTACTTTTTGGGTTTTGACCTCTTGCTTTTTATTTTATTTTAATAACTTTTATCTTGCTCCCAAAGTGTTTTGTGTTTACTATCTAGTGTAATGCCCATTGGTTATTGGCTTACTGCCCAAGCTAAATGTTAGTGGACTGGATTGGAGCCATGAAGCAGACTACATTTAATTTAACAACAAACTTATCATTTCATTCAGATCAATATCGGTTTTTGTTGTGTTTATTATGCGTACAAAGTTTTACCTATGCACAACTGCACCATGGGTGTAGAAAAGGGATATTTAAAATCCTTAATATCGTTTTCACAAAGCTTGTTTTAACAATTTTAAATAATAATTAAATCATAATTTTTGAGCTCAGTAGAAAATGGTTTGTTTAGAAATATTTAAAGTGAACGTAAAAAGGGAGTAACTGAGAGTAAGCGATTTAAAGACAAAAAGGTACAAATACGAGTTCAATTATGGAAAGGCAAAGGACTTTGGTTTCCCTTACAACTTTACCCAATTTCACCCCAACTCTGTTATGAATGATTTGAGTCAATTGTTAATCATCCGTTCTTATTCTATTACTATCTAATGATCATGCAAGGTATATAATTAAGAGAAGCATAAAAAACATGCAAACTTGTTAAATTAATAACTGATCAGAAATCAAGAATTCCGATTGATCTTCCAAAATTCTTAGATTTAGTTTACCTTATAGTTCGGTTAATTAGGCAATGGTATGATCGCCTATCTCCTAGTTAACTTAGAAATTAATTCTCATTAATTAATTATGGATAATATGAAAAACACAATTAAATATAAATACCGAATCATTCATAAAAGGAAAATGGATTCAATTAGTTATATTATAACTTTCCCCAAAGTTTCATGATTTAGGGATTAGTTACACATTAAGAGATAAGACAAAAAAAAATATACTAATTTAATAAAATAATCCATAATTCTAATTTTATAAAAAGAATGAGAAAACCATAGTGTCAGCAAAGCTGACAATATAATGTTGCAACTCACACGGAAAAAAAAAACTTTTGTTCTCCAAAATCCTACGGGAAGATAAGAATGGAATAGGTGTGTCTCCAGGGTCGTGATAGGCTTGTGCCCTGGAGAGTGTTGTGACTTTGGGGCCTAGCGTGGTCCCATATGGTGTAATAGAACCTCCCTTTTATAGACGTAGATTAAGATTTCAATGTGGTGAACCGGGTTTGACTTAGCCACTTCTTTAGTCGTCACTAACATTCTACATAATCTTGCACCACCACGAGATTGACATGTCATAGTCGCATTAGATGTCTTATCTTTTTATGGTATGTTTATCCTAAAACTTGTCTATTTTCGGATTCTTTGCTTACGTAACAATTCTTGTAAAAATAAGAAAAATTAGGTAGAATTATAATTAAATAATCATAAATTATATTATAATTATAATTAATTTTTCGCAAATAAATTAACAGAATGATAGTTTATTAATTTTCAACAAAAAGATATTATAAAACCCAAAACCAACCAAAAAGATTCATTAAATCCAAAAATCTATTTCGACCACCCACCTATAACACTTTACTTGAAATTATTTTGTTCAAATTTTCATTGGATGTTGGGTTGATGATCACCCATATTTTTATGTTTCATTTTAAGGTGTATAAAATAATAAAGATGAGAGAAATATGAAAAAAATTGTTATTTAGATGCAGGATCTCAATTCTAAAGATCTAATTTTAGTTATTTTAAATATATTTATTTTGATAAATATTTATCTTTTGAATAATGACATTATATATCCGCACATCATCATCCACTTCAATACATTTTAATTTAAAGTCTGCAATTTTTTTAAAGAATTCAACCACTAAAAAGTTGGATATACAAAATAATAATTCTAATCTTTAGAAATTATTTCAATTTTGGTGGGTGGAAGTATCTTATTTAGTCTTTCAAACACTGATGAATAATAATTCATAAGATTCAAATTGTTGAAATTAACGAAAAAATAGAAAATATTCACTCACACATGAATTGATTTAAGATAAGGATGTATTTAATAAAATTAACGGATAAATTAATGAAAAAATTGAAAATTGATAAATTTTAAATTAAAACTTTTTAAAAGTAATTATTTTTATAACTTTTATCAAATAGTTCAATATTTTTAATAAAATAAAATAAATAAATAATAATTAAAATAAATAATATATATTAAATAGTAATTTAAAATATAATATTTTATAATAATTTAAAAATAAAATTAATAATATTATTATGAAAGAATCAAATAATATTAAATTTATAAAAATAAATAGATAAATAAAATATTAAATAATAAAAATATATTAAAGATAAAAATGAACAAAATATTTAATTTGAAAATTAAAAGTATAAAATTTATTTAAAATAATTTTTTTAAAAATGTTAGTAATGATCTAAAAAATACTAGCAATTACTAAAATAAATTAATTTATCAAACAGAATTAAAATGATTTAACAAATTTTTTAGTTATTAATTTGAACTTTTTACTAATTGAAATATTTTATCAAATATATTCTAACACTGCAACTGGTTTTTGTTGTTACTGATACCACCAATTTATTGGTATTCTCTTGACATGGCAGTTATGTTGACTCATATAAGGAGGGGGAAAGAAAAATTGGATATAATTTTTGCTCTATGTGCACAATTTTTTCCCATTTTAACAGCACTAATCGAAAGAAAAAGCTATAATAAATATGGCATTACACGAAACTAATTAGCTTTTAGATTGTTATTTTTTTGAAACAGCTTTTAGATTAAGATGCCCAAACAAAAGTTTAGTCCAAGATAAGCTATGAATATCTAACATATCATATGTAAAATGTGGTGCAATGATTATAAATCAAATTAAAGTTGATGAAGTTCGAAAGCATAAAATATGATGTTCAATGGTTTCATATGCCAAGATTTATCTTCATAATGCTGATTGTTATGTGTCATCTTGCCGATACCATTTGCAAGTAAGAAGAAAGAATATAAGTGTTGGGATCTATCTTTCTACCGAGTTGATTCAACTCACATTCACCAACTCTCGATTACCAATGGAACAAAAAAAAAATGAGAATAAAAACATAACTGTTAAAATGATAGACTTGGCGTCCTTCAATTTTGGTTAAATCTACTAGTGACAAACTGACAATCACAATGAATTTACATGTTAGAGATAGACATTATTACTTACTGATTACATAAATTTTCTATTTCACAAATGACCAAACTATCAGGCTATTACATAAATTTTTCGTGAAACTTAAGCAGGCTATATTTTGTTGACAGTATCCAACATGTCTAAATTGGGCTGGCCTAATTAAAAATTTCAGCCCACTTTGACATTCAACACATCCATCCCCCACATCTTTAATAATTAATATCCCACATCATTTATTTTTTACAAATATTTAAGATCAATGATATTAGTATTTAAATGATAAAAATTATTATTTTATCTTTTAAAAAATTAAAAACGTATTTACTTTATTTTTTAAATATTAATTTAATTCTTAATTGATCGGTATTTCTATCTACAGGAATAAAAAATTCATATTTTAAATACAAACCTAAATCCACCTAAAAAATTTCAAAAATTAAAATGATGTTTCATTTTCGTGGACTAGTTACCCATGCTGCACGGGTCTTGACACTACATCTTGAATTTCCTAGTCAATGGTTTTCAGAAATGTTATATCACTCAGTCTTGCAAGTCATTTTCATCCGTAATATGTTAATTTCGTGGAAATATAGCTCTGTCTCTGGGTCCAGCTAGAAAGCAATGTTTCTAGAATAATACGGATCTATTTGGTGCCATTTGACACAGAAAAGTAAATGAACAACACCCATTTGGCGCCTCAACACTAGACAAAATCACACCTTTGGTTTCAAAGAAATAAAACTGAAAGAATAATAGTTGGTAGGTGCCAACAGTGGTATTTTAGGAATAAATCATCAAGTTAATTTAAATTAAAGACAACAAAGTTTTTATTATATCAATATTATATTACATACTTGATAGTTTTATACTCTTTGGTCTCTACCCTTTTTTAAATGGATGATATTGATTGACCCTTTTACGTCATTTTCTACAGGAGAATATATACTATTTGTGAAATGCCAAGACTTAAAAAAAAGAATGTACGTCTCATATATCTCTTTGAAAAAAAAACTGAAAATTTTAACCAGTAGACAACAACTTTTAAGTTGACAATATTAACATGTAGTCAAAGAAGAAAAATGGGAAAACAGATTTTTAAAAATTTAAAAAGGAAAAAGAAATCTGTAAGTTTTTCCAAATAATTAACCAAAACCAAAGATGCAATTCTTAGTACTTTAGATTATATTTTCTTTTATTGTTAGGAATGGTAATTAATATATATTTTCGTGTCGGCAGAATCCAACTAAACTACAAAAGTTAATCTTTCAAAATTAATAATCTTCACAAGGAAAAGAGTGCTATAAGAAGCAAGAAACTGCTACCACCTGTTTAATTATAAGCAACCCTATTTTGGTAGAAAGCTTTTTGATTGTAGGCAAATCACATTGCGTTTACTCTTGAGCCATGATAGCCTTTAAAATCAGACTTTGATGGGTGTATGGCGATTAGTCAGTCTTGGAGACTAACAACTTTGAAATTTCTTTCAGATGGTAGGATTATTTTTCTTCCAATCAAGCAGGGACAAATTAAGAACATCTAGAAACAAATGTTCCACTTACTGTATATTTCATGGCTTTTGCTGGAGATTGGAGAATATTAGCTTGTTGTCTCACACACCCACAAAAGGGGGTTTTTCCTTAATTTAAAAAAAAAAAAAAGAAAACTGTACACCCTATGTATATTGCAATGAAAGAAAAAGAAAGTCAGGTTTTAAAAAATATAATAAAAAGAGAGAAATAAAAAATTAAATATATTAATATAAAATTATTGTTGGATGAAATATATAATTATATTGTTAAAATTTTATATTAACTATAAATATGATGAATCAAATGTATACATGTACACAAGGTAAAAATAACTTTTATCTGTATTTTAAAATTGAGTTAAATTTAAATTTAATTTTTAATATAATATCAAAATTTATTTTAGATCAAGATTTATTGATGTATGTTAAAAATTTTCATTAATTAAAAATGTAGTTAATTATATATATATATATATATATATATATATGGGGTAAAGATATTTTTAATTTCACAAATTAACTTTTAAAATTAAGATAAAATTGAAACTTAATTTCTTAAAATTACACTACTTTTTTTTTAGATATTGGAAGGTTGTTATTATGGTACAAATGTTATAAACGTGTATACTCTTTTTCTTTTTCAAGATTTTGGAAGGCTGTTAATATAGTACAAATGTTGTAAACGTGTAATGCTGGATATGCAACAGAATATGTAAGAAATCAGTATTTAACACTATCTACATTCATGTAAATGAGGTAGAAGTATACAGCATTTAGTGATTAATAGATAAAAGGTGTGCGCTGTGGATTTTGGTTTGTCAAGTACAAATGTTGAGGGAAGTAAGATATGGAAGGAAGGCTCATAGGTTCGTCGTGTAGTTTGAAATAAGGGAGCGATTAAGATTTGGGTAAAGTATCTTTGTACCTCTTCTTATATTTCTATATAGGTAATCATTTTTATCTTCATTTCTACCGGCTAAGGGATCTTTTCGAACATTTTTTATATATAAAAACTACTCAAATATAAATATTATTATAAAAAATTAGAGTTTATTAATATTTTTGTTCCTGATTTATTTAATTTTTATAAATTCATCTTTTACTTAAAAAAAATTTCGTTTTTTAATTTTTATCACTGTCTTTTAAATTTTTTTTATATTGCAAATTAATTTGGATTATTTTAAATAAATGAGAAAATTAACTTGTATAATTTTAAATGAATTTACAAAAACTAAATAAATCAGAAATAAAAATGTTAATTAATTTTAAAAAATTATATAACATTCATTAAAATAAACAGATCTAAGCTTTTACTTTAAATATTTTAAAAAATATTAATTTTAAAGTTTTTTTAGTTAGTACAAATCTAAAACTTAAGTTTTAATTTTTAAACTTAATTAGAATATATTGAGAATGTAAAAAAATTTATATTATCATCATCTAATTATAGAATATCAGATAATTGAAAATCTATATAATTATTTTGAAAGACATATTTAGAATGATTTCTAATTAGTTGGTAATATAAAATTTATTACGTATCAAAATTAAACTCTTAGTTTTATATATAATGTTGTTATTATTAATATTATGTAGATAAATTGTATGAGTACTACTCATATATATATATAATTTTGCAAGTATTTACTCACATTCAAACTCATCCAAACAAATATATTTACCTGATGAATTTTAAATATTTAGTGCATCAATCCTAGCTTACTTAATTTTCGAAAGCTTTTGTGGAAAATTTGTGTGGGTCTACTCAGATCATTCCCTGATCCTTCTTTGATATGAGGAGCAGGTAAGTAGGAAGGATAAACCTTTTCAATTTCAAGCAGCATAGGCAACCCATAAAGATTTTGAGAGTAAGGTTGTTCAAGGTACTTGTCATAAGTAGTCAATGTTGTTTGTGAGGATGCTATTATGTTCTTCAAAGAGGTTTTGGGGAATACTTTTTGGAGGAAACATCAAATTGAAGCTAGGATATGTAGTATACAGGTTACTATGGAGAAGAAAGAGTTTGAACATCTCATTAAATTGGAAAGAACATTTCAACAAGACTATGATACTGGCCTTCTTCGAGATGATTTTTGGATCAAATTTAAGGGTAGAGACACCAAGTTTTTTCACGCTCAAACGCTAGTAAAGAGAAAGAAGCACTAGTGCAAAAATAGGTTTCTATAACAGAAGTTTACATCGGTTGTTTAGAAACCGATATAAAAAAAATGCGGTGGCATTTTTGTAAATAAATGTAAACTTTTTACATCGGTTCAGAAAAGAACTGAGGTAGAAAGTACTTTCTACATCGGTTACAAAACAACCGATGTAGAAAGTACTTTCTACATCGGTTCTCTTTTGAACCGATGTAGAAAGTGGGTCACTTTCTACGTCGGTTACATAACAACCGATGTAAAAAGTACTTTTTACATCAGTTGTTTTGTAACCGATGTAGAAAGTGGATTTTTTTTCAAACTTTCTACATCGGTTACAAAACAACTGATGTAGAAAGTACTTTCTACATCGGTTACATAACAACCGATGTAGAAAGTGAATTTTTTTTTTAACTTTCTACATCGGATACAGAACAACCGATGTAGAATGTCTTCCCCTATCACTTATTTTTCGACGCTAGTCGTCTTTAATCTCATTCTCCAAAACCCTAGTTTCTCGTTTCGACTTATTCTCTCTATTTTCGTTTACGTCTTAGCCATTGCCGCCGTCCATGTTGTTCGTTGTTGCACTCCATTCTTACGTTCATGGTTGTCGTTGCCGTTGCAACCATTTCCTCCGTTCGAAGTCGTAGTCGTGCACCCTAAGGTTTGAAGTAGTCTTTGTCGGTATTTATACATCTCATTCTGTTATTATAATTGAAATTTACATTCGTTTTGGTTGTATTGTATAATTTTCAAGCTTCTTATTTGGCTACCACTATGTTGTGCCGTCGTTCAACTACCGTTGTACCTCTGTTAGGACACCGTTTGGTCACCGCTCAACCATTTTTTCTCTGTTTTCAACAGGTACATGGCTGGTTACGACTTTTTTTTTGTTCAACTTTCAACACTTGCTTGACGTAATTTGAAGTTATTTCCTTTGTAAATTAAAATTTGATAATAAATAATGGTATATTTAACTTAAATATATAGATTATGTGAATTCTGTATTGTCTGTCGAGTGATTCTGTGAATAAATAATACAGTAGCATACCTAAACAAAACGAACATTTAAAAAAAATGAACTTTCTACGTCGGTTAAGATTATAACCGATGTAAAAAGTACACTTTTTACATCGGTTGGGCCTGTAACCGATGTAAAAAGTACACTTTCTACATCGGTTGTGACCTTAACCGAGGTAGAAAGTATGACTTTCTACATCGGTTATAAGTCCAACCGATGTAGAAAGTGTACTTTTTACATCGGTTCCAGAACCGATGTAAAAAATCTTATTTTCTATATCGCCCGCTTCAACACCGCCCAAATAACCGATGTAAAAAGTCCATAACAACCGATGTAAAAAACTTATTTTCCACCCATGAAGAATAAGGTGCATGGTTTCGCTTTATGAAGGATGGAAGCTAATGATACATTAACAAGGAGATCCTTAAAGCTAAAGCTAATAAGTTGATACTACAAACTTATTAGCCCCAATATTGAGAGATGAAATTAGACGTACAATCATGGCACATGGTACAATCATAGGTAATTTGTTTCTTGTGAATGCAGTCCGAGGTAGTTTCATACAAGTGCATGCAAAAAAAAAATTCATAGAATGTCATTTTGGCCCAATAGATGATGCATTATATCATAAAGATGAAGAGGAAGAAATGAATTCCAACTTTAAGGATAGATTTTAAGAAGCCGCATAATTGTATCAACTGAGGCTTTTTCTAATTTAACTAATGAAATATTTTAGCATTTTTAAGAAATTTAAAATATTTAAATATTTAAATTTTTTAATTTAATTATTTTTATTTTAAAAATATATTGTTTAAATAAATGATTTTAAATTGATTATATTTAAAATTTTATATTTAAATGATGAATTTTAAGTTTATTAAATTTAAAATTTTTGTATTTTAAATTTTTTATTTAGATTAAATTATTTAATTTTTACTATATATAAAATTTTACATTTAAATATTTACAGGTTCTTCTTAATTCTATTTCTACATTTTTTGTTCATCGAAAAATTTAGATATACAAATATTTTTATTGTGCAAGATACTTAATCAAAATAATAATTCAACAAATATATAATTAAAAAATAATAACATACAATTATATCATTTGATATTAAAAACATTATATCCAATAACATGAATAAAAAATAATAAAAGATAAAGTAATACAAATAGAGAACATGCCAGATAAAGTAACGTGGAAAAAACTTGTTATTCATGAGGATGAGTTGGGAAATTTGGAGAAATTTTAAGTTTCACCTGCTTTGAAGAAATTTTAAATTATCTCATCGGTTAAAATATTCTCTTAACATTCATGAAATTTGAAATTTTTTACAAAAAAATATTTAAAAAAAATATTTTAATTGTTAGAAATTTAAATTTTCTAACCTTATGTTTGGATGATGTATTTTAAAGAGAAAAAGTAATTTTTTATAAAATTTAAAATTCTAACAATTGAAATATCTCTTTTAGATGTTATTTTGTAAGAAATTTCAAATTATATGAATTTTTATAGAGTATTTTAACCAATCAAAATGAGAGAATTTTAAATTCTTCCAAAATAGATGAAATTTGAAATTTCTTTATAATTTTCTCATTATTTTATATTTGTACTACTTTATTTTTCATTATTATTTTTTGCTATTTTCTCACATCTTTATAGATATAATATTTTTAATATTAAATGATATAATTGTATATTTCTCTCATTTTAATTATGTATATTTATTGGATTTTTATTTTAATTAAATATGTTGCATAATAAAAATACTTGTATATCTAAATTCTTTTATGAATAAACAAGGTAATAGAAAAATTAAGATAAACCTATGAATGTTTAAACATAAAATTTTATATATAATAAAGATTAAATTATTTGATTTAAATAAAATATTTAAAATTTAATAAATTTAAATTCCATCATCCAAATAAAAAAATTTAAATATAATAAATTGAAATTCTTTTATGCAAATAAGATATTTTTAAGATAAAAATATTTAAATTTTTAAATATTTCAAATTTTTTAAAATATTAAAATACTTCATCCAAACATATAATAAATTTTTTTAAATATCTTATTCAAATATAAGATAAATAATATTATTATGTGAAGAGTTGGTTCTTCCAATCTATACATACAATGGAATGAATCCAAGTTTTAGAATTTAACTCCAAGTATGAATCGCTTAAACAGGACCCTTTATTGTTTTGTATTTTATTCATTTTATGCCTGGAGAAGTTTTCTCTATATATACGGAAGCAAGAATAAGGGCAGTTAGCTTCCAATGCATATTTTTAGGAAAGATCTACATATTTCTCATCTTTTTACCAACTATGTCTTGTTATTTTATAAGATTTCAAATGCCCAAGTAAAATTAATGAATACATTGGATGATTTTTGTGTTGCAAGTGACTCAAAAATAAATTTTAAAAAATTTAAATTTATTTTATTAAAAGTATTATTAGGAATGAAAATAATCCTAACTAAATCTAATTTATTTAATAATTTAAATTTAAATTTGAGTCTATAATGTGTTACAAGTTTTGTTGTAAAGTCTATCAAATTTCTAAATATATTTAAAAGTTTATAATACAAAATATTAATAAATAAATTTAAAATTTATATAAATAAATAATTAAATTTATTTTAAAACATACAACATAAAAAAATTAATAAATATATCTAATATATATATATATATATCAGATTTGCAGGTTTTAATTTATTTATAAAAATATATTTTAATAATATTTTTATAAAAAATATTTAGTATTATAATTTTTTATTTAAATTTAAAAATATCCATACAATCATTAAACAACTTGCTAACTATACATATAAGTTTGCTAATATTAAATCAATTTTTTCAGAAACGAAATTTTCTCTTTAAAGGGAAATCATATACTATTTTTTACTAAAATTGTCTATTATTTATTATCATCATCACAATACTATTAAAAATTAAAATATTTTATCAACAAAAAAAGAAAAAATATTTAATATATTGAAAATATAAAAAAATATTCAAAATTTTTAATTAATTTACTAAATAAAATATATTTAATATTTTTACAAAAAAGTAAAAAATTAATTTTTATATATAAATAAATAAATATTTAAATAATATATGCCATAACCTCCAGACTATCTATCTACATAAGCGTACTAATTCTCAAAAATTCCTGTATCTGGATGCTCCACTTGATTAATTTTTAAAATTCAGTATCAACTTTTGTCAAAAAATGGATGAAGATTTCTTTAATCTTTTCTTTGAATGAGTTTTCTTCTTGCTTCCTATTTCTCCCTTTCGCAATTTACAAATTTAGTTAAATGACTTTCTTTTCTCTGTGAAATTTCCCTTTCGTTTTTCAATTTCAATTGAATGCCATATCGAGTGGCTTTGTGCAATCGTGGGGCATGGAAGCTGCTTCACATGGGATAACTTCATGCAATATTCTTTTATTATATATATATATATATAAACTAAATTCAATTACTTTACTGGCCTTGTGTGAGCTTCGTGCTATTTTAGAAGCATATGCATACAAGTCTTATATAATTAAGTGACATGCATTTTGTTGTTTTTTTTAATTTGAATATTGTAATATATAATGTTTTTTAAATAAATTCTTAAATATTTTTATTTAAAAATTTAGGATCTTGGTAGAAAACATAGGTGGTTTAAAGAAAAAAATTGTTTTCTTAATTTAAAAGAATTAACGAGCCTGAGAATAAATTATTAAACACGGGGCACGCGGCCATTATGTTGATGACAATGACTTCACAGAACAGAAAAGAATGGCGCTTCTTGTAAAAAAGGAAAGGGAAACGGTGGACCCAACTGTGTAAAATATATTGTAGCTGTTAAGTTAGAATATATGATATTGTGCTGACATAAGAATATTATTACTATTTGTTGAATATTTAAAATAGGTAAATTTAAAAAGAAAAAATGATATATAATAAATAATAAAAAATAAAAAATAGATAAATTAAGATAAATAAAAAATTTTAAAATTTTAAAACAGTATTAAAATACATTATAATTTGTAATAATGGCTCCTTCCTTGTCTTTGCGGAAGAATGTAAATAAAGTGGTGAGTGTTATGTTTCATGAAATGATGCCCCCAACAACCACACCCACTCATTCATTTCCTTTGTCTCTTTATAAACCACTCATCCTCTCTCCACTTTCCCATTCTTCATTCCAAAATTTCTATACTCACTAACTTCCTTCTAACAATGGCATTCCTCAATTTCTTCACACTCTCAATCTTCCTTCTAATCTCTTCTTCTCATGTCCTCAATGCACAAGAGGAGGAGGACACTCAGTTTGGGCGCCCAATGGACCGCAAGTTATTGGGCCTAAAAAGAAAAGAAAAGCTGAGCCATTTCAAGTTCTATTGGCATGACATTGTGAGTGGACATAACCCAACTTCAGTTGCAGTTGTGCCACCACCTTTGAAACTCAACAGCACCACTGCTTTTGGTTTGGTCAACATGATTGACAACCCTTTGACCCTTGGACCTCAATTGAGTTCCAAGCTTGTTGGGAAGGCTCAAGGGTTCTATGCCTCTGCTTCTCAGAGTGAGATTGATTTGCTTATGGCTATGAATTTTGCATTCATTGATGGTAAGTATAATGGTAGCACCATCACTATCTTGGGGAGGAACCCTGTGTTCAACAAGGTCAGGGAAATGCCTGTGATTGGTGGTAGTGGACTCTTCAGGTTTGCTAGAGGCTATGGTGAAGCTAGGACTCATTGGTTTGATCTCAAGACTGGGGATGCTATTGTTGAGTACAATGTTTATGTTATGCATTATTGATGATTTTATTTAGTCTAATAGGAGAGGGATGATGATAGATTTTTCTTTTTTCTTTTTTTTTTTTGTTTACCCTTTTTTGAGGTCATATACAAGTTGCTTGTGATGCTTAGCTTTAGCTTTTCCAAGAGGTGGGGTTTGTTCTTCTCATGAACCCATCTTTGTCCTTTAATTAATTATTTATATATGCTGTATTTGTGGTTGGTATGATATATTGGAATGATAACTTGACTTATGCTGCCGCTGCTCTCTCTCTCTGCTTGCAATTGTTAAAATAATCCCTTGGCAAAATGAATGATTAGGACAAGCATTAATTCAATTCATATGTTAAATTATGGTGTCTTGAATTGATAGAGTGGAAGCAAAGGTTGCTGCATCATATAGACACTAATAAAATGCAATCGCCTTCTCCATTTTGCTCATTATGATTCTAATGAAATGAATGTTCATTTCAACCTCTCTTCTGATCAGATTTATCCTTGGGAAACTATTCATTGAACCTTAGGATATCAAATTTTAGTATTTTATTTTATCTTTACCTTTGACACCAGACCTTACACTTGAGTGACATGCTGCAATTATAGTTCAGGTGGCTAAAATTAATGTCATTCTTAAATTAAAAGCCGTTGTTGTTCACTTTTCACATCAATTGAGTATCAATTCTTTTACATCAAAGAAATGAAATGAGACACAAAACAGTCCCATGATTGTGTTAATTGATAATGTACTATACCTGTGTGTGTGGAGTATCTCTAAGTTTCTAACCCATCCCTTAGCTGCTTTCTAGTTATCTTTCATTTGATACCATATCTTAAGAATCATGATGTCCCCCAATTAATCACTAGATTGATGTCAGAGTTGCATTGTCACTATAGCCAGAGATGGTATGTTTCTAGCATCAACCTGACATTTTCAACTTTTATATTGAATTTCTTTTTTGTCCCTATAAAGTACAAATAATCTCCTCGGGATATAAATGAACCATCAAGAATAAGGACGAGTAAAATATACAGGGTGAAGCTTATAAAAGCTTACTACACAAGTTTAATTTCATAAGCTTCAGCATCAAGCTTATAAAACAAATTAAAAAAGCATATAGGATGATGATAAATCTTGCACAAATTTAATGATATACCTATAAATACTTATATGATAAAATGAGTATAAATAAGTTCCATAAAAATCTTTCAAAGTTACAACTAGGCAAATTAGAATTTTTATTTTTTAAATTTAAGGTAAGTTTTGATTTTGTTCTTGAATCTTTTCTTATTTAATTTGGTTTTATAATTTTTATTTTTGTCTTAAGTAAACCTTCTAATACAACATTGTTAAATTTTATCTAAAATTTTCCAAAAATCAAGTTTTTTTTTATAAAATAATGAATTGCATTATCTTGATTTATTTAATTCTACATATAAATGAAATCTAATGTCATTATAATAAAAGAATTAAATTAAATTTACCTTCAATTTAAAAGGGATAAAAGTACTAAATTTTTCTTCCAGCTAAGAAGCATAACAGATATTTAATTTCCATTAAACCCAATAGTCACAAGCCCACGCAACACGTTCAAACCATGAGGCTCTAAAACAAACGTTATGCCAAAATCCACAACCACGTGCATAAAAATACTCCAAAGCTTTTCTCCAGCAAGACCAAACCCAAAAAAATAAAGTCTTTGTTCTATCATAATTGCTTTTTTCTTTGAAGTAAACCCCACGAATACGCAAATGCTGACTTTGCGTGGAGCATTAAGTTACTTCTTCGAGGAAGAAAAAAATGAAAATCGTGATGAAAAGTGTAGAAAAATCAGTTAAGTACTAAATTTTTTAGATGATTAAAAGTACATTTAACTCATTTATACTTTATTTCATAAATCTATTTCATAATTTAGGTTCCTCGTACAGCATTAAAAAAATTGCATCCTTTATCAATGATCAATGGACAAATATAATTTCATCTATTTTACTTTATTTTCACACTCCTCCAAATTTTTTAATTTCGTAAAAAAGCCTAACCATGCCCTACATTAGCCATACATGAACTACAAATTTGGTAGGTTTAGCAAGCTCATGTAAAGTGAATTTTGGGTTGAAAAATATAACACTTGAGCCCTTTTTTCTCAACATTATTGTAAGAGGATGACAATTACAAATAAATAGCCATAGCTTAGTTGGTAAAACATTATAAGCCGCTAGAGCAAGTAAGAACATAAAAGTGATAGGTAAGAGAATAGAAGACCAAGAGGTAGCCAATTTGATTTTGTCACATCATTTTAAATTAGGTGGAATGCCAAGAAAATAAAATGTTCCACCAAACATAAGATAATAAATATGTTTTAGTTTTTGTAGGAAGTTGGGAAGTAAAATTTGCTGCTTTGTGTTCTAACATTTTTCTATCAGGAGATTTCATAAACAAGTAGAATGAAATTTGGAATTCCACCTTTAATTATTCTAAAATCCTGATCACTTTTATAAATTGTCAAAGACTCAAAGTCAAAGGTTTTATTTTATTAGTTTTGGGGGCACGAATTTCTTCTCTTTTATGCTACCTGTAATTTATATTGTTTCAAAGAAACATAGGCTATGCAACATATTCAAATGCATGAATATCTCGTGTCTAAACTTGACATGGGGTTGTTAAATTGAAATGATGCTAATTTAATTTTAACTGATATGTAGGCCCTTTTTAAAAAATTGCAAAGTCAGTTCTGGAAATTTTCAATAAAAAAAAAAAGTTTCTAATTGATGGTTTAGATGAACAATGATTTAGAGGATTCAGTATACTTTACACCTCCATGCATCCTTAATCTAACGGTTGAATATTTAAAAAATAAAATAAAATAAAGATGTAAGCTACTTTTTGTGCTTGGGACAAACTTTTTTCAATTTAGATGCAAATTTTAGTTACATTTAAAATTCAAAATATATTTTCCCAATTTTTAACTTAATCATTGAATCATGCTGGTGTTATCTTATATATCTTTTAAATTGTTTGTTTGCCTGATTTATAATGCTTTTTCATGTCTTCAATTGCATACTTTCACTTTGCATGGTGGATTAGGTATTGTCAAAGTGATCCATCCCATTAGTATTCAAAGTAACTAATGTCAAAGCTGTATTCATGTTTTTATTTATTTATTTATGGATCATGCTTTCAAGTTGCGTCACTGTGACGTTTCTCATATCTTCTAGAATAAGCACTTTTCAAATTTGTTTGGGAACTTTTTTAACTTTGCTTCCAAGTTTGACGTACAAGAATGTATCTTCTAAATGTTCATATGCAGAAACTTTTTAACTTTGTATAGCCTACCAATATTTATTAATGTGTAAGGTGCATTTGAACGTTGTTGCACAGTTTACCCCATTGAAAATCAAATACTGTGAAGGTTTCTTATTTGCTTTATTTTTAATAATTGAGAGTAAGAAATGGTTGTCACATGCTAATTATTTCTATACATTCATGTTTCAGCCAAATCATTGGCTCTGTACACATTGATAGGGGACAAGTGGCTTCTGTGGCTGAAATTTGTGACTTTGTTGATGTTTTCACTAACTGAAGTCAGTGTCTTGGTATAACCATTTGATGGATCATTTAATAATTCTCTCTGAATTTTGCTTTGATTTTTTCAATATGATGAATAAAGGGAACTGTGGAAATACTGTTTCTGGCAGCACCACTAGTATGAAGGGTATTGCAGGGTCGGCAGAGAGAGAGAGAGAGATGCAGAAGGTGGTAGATGGAATGAGTGACAATGGTATGATGTCTGTTATGACTTACAGGGTCATGATTCATGCTGTTTTTCTTAAGATAGTGTTTAAAGTTCAATAGAGTTGATCATGTTATGGGAGAAAATGAATGCTTGGCATGAACATGGATTCTTAAGGGTTTTCCATTGAAGTTTTTCAGTATTGTAGCAGATTTGCCACATATGATAGATTCAAGTCTCACAGATTAGTTGTTTATAGTTAAAAGGCTTTTCATACCCTGTTTTGTTCCACGTTAATGTGACATACAATTTTTCAGCTAGTAATTGATAACTAATTTTTTCAACATATAAATAAAGGTCAGTTAACTGAATCATCTTTGGTAAATAATAAATATTTATATAATTAGCAATAAATAAGAAGTAATCAATTCTATCAAACAATTAGTTAAGATAACCCAAAAGATTTTGTAATAGAAAGAAATGTAGACATGTCAGTATAGTTTTTTTTTTCCTTTTGAAACTAAATTAGTGTAAATTAGCTTCAAAATTATGATTAATTAGTGCAAGTCTCACTAGCCAGTTCTTAAATTATCTAGTGCTGCTTGCCTTCCCATTAGTAGTAAAACATGATTATGCCATCCGTTCATGAAAAAGACTTTACCATTTGCCTTATAAATGTGTAGAGAAATGTTGCACTATGAAAAGATTTGGTTTTAGAAAACGTTTTTCTATTTTTTATTTTTAATATTTTGTGCAGAAAACAGTAAAAAAACAATTATTTTTTATTTTTATTTTTGTTTTTACTTTTAATATAAAATTTTAAAAATAGAAAATAAAATGATATTTTTGTAAATAAAAATAAAAAGAAAATGTTTTTGAAACTTGCGTACTTGCTCTTGCTTTTGTGTTACTCAAATGGTATTTGAGCCATGCTTTGAGGGCTGGAAGTAAGGTTTGTTTTTGGATGACTTATTTCTCAAGTTTGAGAAGTAATGTGCTGCATGTTCTTCACTACAGGGTTTGAAGGCCGTTATAATAATAATAAAAAAAAAAAAAAACAATGATAATCTTACATATTAAGAATAGTTTATACTTCTTTACCTTCCTAAACATTTGAAAAAAGACACATTGATGGGCTTACGTACCAAAAGAAACATTTTTCCTAATAATTATAAACATGCTGATGCAGAGTTGTATAATATATTGCTTGGGATCAATAGTTTTCGCTTGACGCTACTTCAATCTCACTCTTCTCAAACCATGTGAAAGGATGTCATTTGTTAGTAAAAAAATGTAGAGTACATTTATTCCGGCTTTTATAAATATTTGTTTGTTGATGCATATCCTGAGTTTTATAAAATATTTGTGACGTTAAACATGTCATAAAATTAAAATAATGGGAGTGAATTGTAGTGAATGTTAATGTGCATATATCCACTAAGAATTACTTTTAAAAAATAAATTTAACTTACTTTTGAAAATTAATTCTTTCAAAAAATTGTTATAAATTTTATAAAAATTATTCTAATTTTATTTTTAATTAGAGTAATGGTATCATATATCCGTAGAGTATAATCCATCTTAACACATTCTAATTCAATGACTATAAAATTCTTTTTAAAAGAAAACAGCCAAAAAACTGAAGGCCTGAGTTCACATTGATTATTAGTTTTTAATTGTAAAATTTTTAAAAATTAAATTAATTTTAAATTTTAAATTTTTAAAATTTATTAAAAAATTAAATGATAATAATTGTAATGGTGATGATTATAATATAAAAAATATTATATAATTTTAATTTTTTATTTTTATTATTATTTGATAATTAATATATAAAATAAATAATTATATATTATTATTATTATGATATTTTTATATTATTTAATATTTATTATAAATAAAATATAATTTATATATTAAATAATATTATTTATTTTATTATAAATCTATGAAACAGATAAATTAAATTATTAATTAAATTTTTTTAAAAATTTTTCAAAATAATAAAAAATTAAAATTTTTAAAAATAATAAAAATTATTATTATTATTATTATTATTATTATTATAGTTATAGGGATGATTTATAATATTGGTAATTTGGTGATTGAGGTGATTATAATAGTGGTATAATTGGATAAAATTAAAAATAAAAATATTTTAAAATTAAAAATAATAATTAAAAAAATTTAAAAAAATTAACTTAAAATTATTTTTAAAATATATTAAAAATTAAATTAAAACTATTTTTATAGAATTTTTTTAAAAATTAATTAAAAACCAAAAAGTTGAATTGAAATTTATAAAAATTATTTTAAAATTTGAATTAAATTTTATAATTACTTCTTACAAAAAATTGTTATAAATTTTATAAAAATTATTTTAATTTTACTTTTAATTAGAGTAATGGTATCATATATCCGTAGAGTATAATCCGTCTTAATACATTCTAATTCAATGACTATAAAATTCTTTTTAAAAGAAAACAGGCCAAAAAACTGACGTTTATAATGATCATTAGTTTTTAATTGTAAAATTTTTAAAAATTAAATTTGATTTTAGTTTTAAATTTTTAATTTTTAAAATTTATTAAAAAAATAAATAATGATAATTGTAATGGTGATGATTATAATATAAAAAATATTATATAATTTTATTTTTTTATTTTTTTTATTATTTAATAATTAATATATAAAACAAATAATTATATATTATTATTATGATGTGTTTTTATATTATTTAATATTTTATTATAAATAAAAAATAATTTATATATTAAATAATATTATTTATTTTATTATAAATTTATGAAAATAGATAAATAAAATTATTAATTTTTTTAAAATTTCTCAATATAATAAAAAATTAAAATTTTTAAAAATAATAAAAATTATTATTATTATTATAATGATAATTTATAATATCATTAATTTGGTGATTGTAGTGATTATAATAGTGGTATAATTTGATAAAATTAAAAATAAAAATATTTTAAAATTAAAAATAATAATTAAAAAAAATTTAAAAAATTAAGTTAAAATTATTTTTAAAATATATTAAAAATTAAATTAAAACTATTTTTATAGAATTTTTTAAAATTAATTAAAAACCAAAAAATTGAAAGCTTGGTACCATGTCCAACGGATCTAAATATACCAAATAAGCACATTGTGTAAATGTATATCCATCATTTCCCTTCTGGCTAATGCAAGATAATGAATTTAGACCAATGTGAATGAATACTTGAGGTCCATGACACAAATATGTTATCATCAAGCGACTAATTCAATTGTTCCGATCAGATTAGGAAAGTTATATGGAGGGGTTCATGAAGCACAGAACAATAAAATGGAAAGATGAAATCAATTATCAAGGCAATTCACTTGTTCCATTCAGGATGAGAGAATTCCATCATAGACTATGAGGTTATTTTGGGTGCAATTGTAATTATAAACTAATAAATAATTATCTATAGTTTAACCAACAAATGACAATATATAACTAAAATTACGCATTTTATATTTTTAAATCTATATTAATTTTAAATAAATTCAATTAATCTAACTTATCGATTAATCAATCTAATCTTTAAAGTTCAATCAAACATCCTCTCATTTGATGGAAGGTCCATTTAAAGAGATAAAGAGATATAGTATATATATATATATATATATATATATATATATATATATATATATATATATATAATATGTCTATGTTTGAGAGAAAAAAATATAAAGAGAAATAGAAATAAAAAAAAGAAAATTTTTACCCCTAAAATATCCTTCAGAATCCAAATTTATCTTAAATATTGAAATGTTTGTGGTCCGAATCTTTAGATGTTGATAGTTAAAGATATAACTAAAATATAAAAATAGTAAACAAAATACTATTATGGTTAGAAAAAATTTTAAGTGAAAGAAGAAAATATAAGAATGCCGTTGACTTGTGTTTTTTATTAACACACATGGACAAAGCACATAAAATAGTAGCAAACAAAGCAGAAAGATGTTTTAAGAAAACCTATTAAAACTATTGCTCAATCTTAAAAATACAAGTGTCTTGCTCAATTTGTCTTTGTACTTGATAGTTTATAAAACCTTTGTTAACGGATTTCGTTGCAAAACCACAATTTAATTGGATATAAAAAGATATCAACAAGAGATGTGCGGAAAAGATAAGGAATCTCAATTTATTTTAACTATTTTTATTTTATTTATTTATTTCAAGATCAATTTATTATATAATTTAATTAAATATATCATTTTTTAAATGAATGAATAAGGAAAGTGTTAATACTTTCTTTATTTATAATCCACTTCTAAGTTTGAATTTTTCAAAAGGTTGTTTCAACATTTTTTAAAAATAATTTAAAAACTTGGATGATGACTCATGTTTTGAAAGATTGTATTTTCTATCTTCATTCACTATCTTACCACAATTTTAATTACAAGAATCACTTACCCAATTGTCCGGTGATAAAGAATTTATAAAATAAAAAACAAATAAAATTAAAAAAAAATATGTCAAACAAATGTTCAAGATATACAAACCAATGAATGAATGTTTGAAGAGTTATCATTTTGGGTCAAGTTTACATTGAAATGGAGGCAAGAAGTGTAGAGGGGTCAAAGGTCGATAAAAATACTAGACTTTTACACGCTACCATTGTTCAAATAATAGATAGAATTGGTTTGAAATGATAAAGAATCCTTAAAGGGAATGGGTTAAAGGTAAAGATTATGAGGGAGGTCATCAAACATTTCTAGGTAGTCTTTTCCACTAATGGTGTTCATCTGGTTAATGAATGCTTACAAACCAAAACTTATGTGATCCAGTTATAGAGGACATTGGAGCACTGATATTTAGCCTCACCAATCTTAAAGCTCATGGGCCTACTTGCCTAAGTGGGCTATTTTATCAAAAACCAATAATTTATAGATCATTAAAAGTTAAATTTGCAAGGGGATTGTTTTTTGCACCCCAAAATTTCTTTTTACTCCCCCTTAAAGGTAAAAAGACAAAATTGTCCCTTCCTATTAACCTTCCTTCTTCTTCCTCCACTTTCTTCTGTTCTTTCGTTTTCCTTCTTCTTCTTCTTTTTTTCTCGTTTCTTCCTGTATTTGCCCTTATTAATTATTATACTTCCTTCTTTGTTAATCGAATCTAGCTTAGGTTTTGATTTTTGTGGGAGAAAAACTAAAAAATAATGTCGAAGAAGCGTAGGAGAAGACGAACGGACTTTATACTCCGCAAACTAGTTTACGGAAGCTTAAACACTTTCCGCAAATTAGTTTACGGAATGCATTAGTGTATTCCGTAAATTAATTTGCGGAATGTAATTTGTTTGTTTCTGCAAATTAGTTTACGGAACGTAAAAATGTAACCTTCCGTAAATTAGTTTACGGAGAAAAAAAAAAGTACATTCCGCAAATTAATTTACGGAATACATTGATGCATTCCGTAAACTAATTTGCGGAATAGAGAAATACTTGCGGAAGAGAAAATTTTGTTGCGGAAAAGATGAAGAGGTGTTAAGAGTAAAATGGTAATAAAAAAATTTCAAAAAATTTAAGGAGGGTGAAAAAGAAAAAAGAGGATGCGAAAAGTAAAGCCCAATTTGCAAAGCTAGCAAGAGGTAAACGAAGCTGTCATAATGCCTACAAATAACCCAAACCACTTATTGCATAGCCCGGTTCTTCTATAAATATGAATAGTAATTTTATTAAATTTTATTTTTATTAATCAATTAATATTTTTTATATAATTAATTATAAAGATAATCAATTAATTGATTATTACACATACGTAATTGTGTACGCATGTTAGTTTTATATACTTGCTCCTTTAAAGGTAATTCCTTATCATATTCAATGTAAAGACTTATGAATTCAAATTCTTATACGGATGTGCTATGGAAGCTAAATTGCTTATGACCCACCCCCTGCACAACAACTTTTAAAAATAATTCCATATTTGCTAGCATTTTTTTTTTTAAAAAACTAATCATTAGTTCTTAAACTATTTAAAATTTTCAGAAAATTTTTATACTTTAAAATTTTATAAGTAGATATCTGAGCTTATACATAATTTTAATTGGATCGATCTCTAGATTTTAGAATTCTATCAAAATTAGTACGAATATTATTGATCCTTATTTATAAATTTTAAAATTGCAAAAATCTACTTGAAAATTCTAAAACAGTTTGGGAATTTATTAAACAATTAAAGCTAGCGGCTTAGCTTTTAAACTATTTTAGAATTTTCAATTAGATTCTTATATATTTTTAAAAATTCATCATAAGGATCAAGAGCATTTTGTCTAATTTTGACAAAATCTTAATCTAAGAACTAATAAAAATAATTATAAGTTCAAGGACTCAATTAATTTTTTAAAATATAAAAAGCTCAAATAGTTCAAAGACTGAAATATTAATTTTACATTTTTTTCCTATCCGAAGATAAAGAAGCTTGAGCAGTAAATTTTCATCATTTTTACCGAATCTATTATTTTTCTTCTTTACTTATAAGATTAATAGCTAATTTTTTAACATTTCTTTCATTGTGACATGCAGTCTAACTTATCGGGATGGTTGTGAATTGTGATTTGCCTTAAAATGTCTCAAAAACGTTAAATGAAAGCACTAATTTTTTTTTCCTTTGCTTTCTATGTATGTTTGCATTTGGTGAAATGTAAAATATAAAAGAAAAAGACCGATAAAGTAATGGAACGGAACACCGTTACCTCGATTCTCATTGCATCCCCATTTTTAGGAGTGAAAAACAAAGACCATGGAGGATATAGTTAAATATGTTATTTTTTTAGCTACAATTTTTTAAAAACAAAAAAGAGAAGTGTAAAATATAATGAATGTTATATAAATATGTAAAAATGTATAATATATCATGAAAATATATGAAAATTATTTTTAACACATTCCAATTTTACTCTTCACATACCTTAATTTTTTTATTAACTTTTTATTCAAAAATTTGCTTTTATCTTTTTCCTTCACATTTTATATCACATATTTTATTTATTTATTTATTTATTTGCATATACTATATCTTACAATATGTCAGATAATAACATATTATAATATAGTGTATGAAAAATTTATTATCACGCATACCCTTATTATCTTATAGAATTATATTATAATATAATATATGAAAATTTATTATCTTACGATATATTACATTACATTATATTATATTATATTGTAACAGTATTTCTTTATAAAAAAAGTATAATGTATATAATATGGACAGATTCTATCCTATTATATATGAAAATAAGAAAGGTTCTATTCTAATATATAGTAAAATAATAGAGAAAATAAAAAATATGATAAGCATA
Organism: Canavalia gladiata; assembly: GCA_037954105.1. NCBI lineage: Eukaryota > Viridiplantae > Streptophyta > Magnoliopsida > Fabales > Fabaceae > Canavalia > Canavalia gladiata. Next base: position 14,219,348 of record CM075659.1, on the reverse strand, counting down.
TGATATGTAAAAAATATATAATAATAATAATAATAATTATTATTATTATTATTATTTATATATATTAACCAGATCTCATTAGCATATAGTTTCACTATTGCGTTAATATTTAGACGAATCTTTTGAATTTAAAATAGATATATTGATATATGAATAAACATATTTTGACTTATGAGATAGGATGTATGATATAGGATACGCAAAAAGTAAGAATAAATAAATAAATAAAAGGTACGTCATATAAGATGTAAAAAAAAGAAGAAGATAATTTTAAAATAAAAATAACCAAAAAAAAAACTTAGAATATGTGAAAGGTAAAATGTGAATGTGTTAAAAGCATTAGCCACTCTAATAAATTTCTAAACCGCAATTAAATTAGTCCAACTTAACTCAAGTGGGACTTCAAAAACAAAAACTTAACTCAAATGGGCTGGACCTATCCAAATTGGCAACCCTAATTACATGTCATCTGAATTTAAATTAATATTTATTTAAGTTTTTTAGAAAAAAAAACGTGTTTAAGTATTTTATTAACATATGATAACAAAAATTGTTTATTCTCATTTAAAGTTCAATTGTACACTTGAGAAAAGTAAACTACTCATATACTGAGTACGAACCAACTAGTGATATGAAAATGAATAATTTGCAAGAAGTTATAAATTTAAACTTATGCAGTAATTGTTTAACAAAAGATTAGAGTAAAACCATATACTCACCATGATAGTGACATGTGTTACACACTGCTCCACACCTTTAATTTTGTTGTTTGTTTGCTGGAAAATTTGCTCAAATCTGCACCTCTTTTTGAACCAGTTGGTACAAATTGCTGCTACTACCTATTGAATAGTCATCAACCTCATGTGGACAACTTCAGGTCCGGTTTTACCGAAGAAAAGACAAGAAGAGCACATAGGCATAGCTTGGTATTCATTAGATATTCACATTCATTTAATTAAATAACTAGATATTCCACTGAAACCTTCAAGGTTGTGTTCCCTTCTTATCACTTTCTACTGAAACCCAATTGAGCATTTCTCTTTTAGATCCAACTTGGTCCAATTGTTATAGCCATTTGATGAACTTGTTGTATTAAGGACCAAAAATGCACATGTTGATCAAATTTTATGTTATCTATTTGCTAGGAAAATTTTCTGACTGAAAAAAAAAAATTTGAATGTGATCAGGTTCAAAACCAAAACTATTGTGTACATAGATATAATGATTAAGCTATATAAGAGTCTGTCCTCTCTGAATTTTTCTTCCTGAGGCAGTGATTCCATTCTTCCTGTCCTGTTATATATGGACAAATGAGAAGCTCAATAAATGATGGACCCTTAACTGTCTTTAAAATGCTTGATACTTAAAAATTGAAAAGACCCCTTGATCTGTTTGCTATAGTTACTTTCAAAATTTTCATAATTTGCTTCTATTGTTTTACACAAATTCATGAGTAACATTACACAGCCTAGCCTTATAGGAAGATACTCCTAACATTAAAATGCTCCACATTTTATTAACAAAAAACAAAATGCTTCACAACTCAGTGAATTCAAATTTGTTTGCTTTTGTAAAAGTCTAGATGCTTATAACATCTGTGATTCTGCAATAAGCTGTACTCCTCATGTGTTTCTGGGCTTAGTGGTTTTGGTGGGGACAAAAAGATGTTGGTCTTGGAAGAATCTTGAACAGATTGTCTCTTAATTTTCCTCTGATTAAGGAGGTGCTCTTTTCAGGATACAGTGTTATACTGTTATGGACACTCCTAGTATGTGACTTTTCTTTTCAGCCACTCACTGTTATTTGTTCTTTTATCAGTAATCAGTTGCTTGCTTTATTTGATTAATTGATACAAAAGAAAAGGAAAACAAGCAATATCTCTTTTCCCTTTTGATGATAATAAAAAAGATAATTAGATAGAGTGATCATGTGGTTAAATTCAATTATAGAGACTAAACACTTGAAAAACTAAAGCTAACTTTGTTAACAATGATCTTAAAGCTGTACTTGTTTATAATTCCAAAAGAAAGCTTGGACATGACCAATGTGATAATATTATAGGCCATTTCACTTCTCGTATAAAACATACTAAGAGAATATATATTAGATAGGGATTGCTGCAAAATTCCATGTGCCATGTGCATATTTTTTGTTTTGTTTTTTGGGCTTTTCATTTTGATTAAATTTTTTTTGTTAAAAGGCCTTACTTGAAAGAATGCAGAATACTTAAATAGCCTGCAGAGGCTTTCTTGTTTTAAAATGTAAAAGGAAGTTTTTTAATATAGTAACACAAGCTGTGATGGATGATTCTATTATCTCAACTTGAAAAAGCATATTATAGAACATTAAAGAAAACAAATAAAAGGTAGATAAAGATAATTAGAACACCTAAGGCCTTTTCAAAGGTGGATGATTAAAGGGTATTTGATGGAATGATGCTAGTGAACAAGTCAAAAGTGATTCTGGGATTTAACTAAAGAAGGGTACAAAAAGAAAAAGGCATTGATAATTTTTTGAATCTGAGAGTTGCTTTTCCCAAGCATGTACTTTAACTGATACTTATTCTCATCATGGTTACCTGATCTCAATCTTATAGCATAGATGCACGTTTAGAATTTGAATTAGGAAATTCTAGTATGAAGGTTATGTACGTAAAATCATTCTTCATTAACTATGTTAAAGTATAAACAACACCTAATTAGTAGTTACCACCCTATCTTATTTGTTTAGTTAAATAATCAGATCCCCAAATATTCCCACAAATTTTTCTAGCTCATTGGCTTAAACACTCAATTTTTCTTTCAGAATCCAATGCGCACACAATTTCTTACTTTCCGTCAAAATGTGGGACCCAAAGTTTAATTTTGTTTCCCTAGACCCTTGTTTTCCTTTTGCTACTTTGAATGTAGAAATTTCTTGTCTCACGTATAAATGATAGTGGAATATGTATTATTTTTTTTAACTGCTATCAAATATTTAAATCAATAATGATCTTATTTATATATAAAAGCATTATTATTTATGTGAACTCATAGAAAAATGAAACGTGAATTATTAATTGTTACCACCTATCTCGAACAAGAACAAAATAAATCATATAAAACAATTCGACTAAAAAATTACGTAAAGCAAACGTATTTTACGACAAGTTTTAAAATGTCTCTATCTGTAATATTGAGATATTAGTAGTTAGTTTGTCTCTATTAGCATTGCGATGTATAACAACAACAATAATGTATTAATTCTTATATTTTATAATAGGTGTATGACATTTAATTTTCAAAGTATTTATCTACAAATTGTTGAATTATATTATCAGAATTTTACTTTACATTTATTTTTATGAAAATATAATGCAGTTGAATAAAAGAAGATCTTTTTAATATTAAAAATTAATTAATTATATTTCAACAACTTAATTTTATTTTCCGAGAAAAAGTTAAAATTAAGAATAGACTCGATATACAATTTGATCTTTAAAAATAAAATTTTATTTATTTTCTATTTCTATAACAATATATTTAGGGATTAAATTATACATCTGCACACCTTTAAGGATTAATTAATTCTTAATAAAATAAATTATTTCTTTAAAAATAAAATATGATCAAATTAATATATTTGAGGATAAAAGTGCATTTATTAACATTTTCAAAAATCAAATATTATTATTTTATTCTTGAAAAATAAAAAATTATTTAATATCCTTAAAAAATAAAAATAAGCAATTTTTATCCTTGAATTATAATAATATTAATTTTTATCTTTTAAAAAGTAATTTAAAACAACCTTCATACATCAAAATAATTAGTTATTAAAGTAAAATCTGGTAAAAAAAAATAATTTACTCTATAACAAGGGTCACGGATCATCTCCATTAATTGGAGAGACTATTTATGAGAAAAGTAAGAATAAGAGTGCATGTGTGAAAGGTAAGAGAAAAAAAATTACAGAAAGAAATAAAAATAAAAATAAAAAAGGAAAAATGGTGAAAATTTTTACGCTATAAGTATAACAAGAGAAACTTCTCGTACCGTTAATACTGGAAAAGGGAAATAACCAATCATTGACCCTTGGACAGCAATTTGCTGCCACATTTGTACTCACACATATGTATAATACATAGTAACATTTATTTAAGTATTAAACAGGCTCAAGGTTTAGTTTTTTATAATTAGAATTTAGAAGGCTCAATATTTTTATAATTAAATTAAATTTTGTTTTAATAATTTGAATTGTTTTATATTTTAATTTTTTAACTTATAAAGTTAAATAAATTTTTATTTTAAAAAAATGAATTTTTTCTGATTATCATTTTTTCTACTTAAAATCTTAAATTTATATTATTGTTTAACTTTTCATAGTCATTAATTTTTTTTTATTTTTTTTATCAAAATTTATCAGCTAAAATACTTAATTTTCTCAAAATTAAAATTTTGTAATTTATTAATAGATAATTAGTTTAAATAATATATATTTAAATTCATTTAGACAAAATATTGAGTTTATGTTACGTTAAAAAGGCTAGTCCAATTATAAATAAATATTTTCAACTTAAATAAAATTACTTTCAGTAAAAAAATATTATGTTCTAAATCAAAACCAAAATCATCCTTATTAAACTCTAATTTCACATTCTATAATTTTTAAAATTTTATTAAGATTTTAGTAAATTTCTATGTTCTAAGCTTTAAAAAAGTACATTTCGTATCTCAAGCCTATTATAAATGGTCAAATGTTGTATATAAAATATAAATTTTAAAATTTTTTGGCAAAGGATTAAATACAACACAATATTTACTTAATTTTAAAAACAAAATACCAAAATGAACATAATTCAAATTACAAAACAATACAATTAAATCTTATAATTAAAGGACTTCGAGGTAGACTAAAGATATTATTAGTGAATAATTTAAAAATAATGTCTTTTAAAATACAAAATATTATATTTCTTTTTTTAACAAAATATTTTTTATAACCAAAAATCAAACTCTAGTGAATGTCATCCAATTATTTACCAGCTGTTGGTGTAGGACTTCGGGAGCAAACAAAATAAAATTAATTATTTAAATCAAGTCGTATATTATGATAAAATTAAAAATAAAAAGCATAAAATACATACGCGGACAAAATAAACATCTACATCAAATAAGGACCGTATCTGATTTTTCCTTTGATATTAGAAATATTTAATCATTCAGAAATTTGAAAATCATTAACGATGTGTCCTTCCCATTCTGGATCCTCAAATTGTTCTTTTGGTTTGTGGCTAGAGAGCATGACTTAAACTACTTAAAAATTAGAAAATGATAGTGAGATTAATATTGATTGAATTTGTGTTATGGTGTACATATCTGAAGCCCACAGGACCACGCCATGTTCCCAATCCCCCCCACAGGAAACAATTCACAAACCCTCTTGCTTTGCATTAATTACTATTGCCTCTTCCTTTCAAGTAAACACAAACCCTCAAAAGTCAAAGCCTTCGCCATCTTTTTCTCATTTCCTTGCGGTAAAAAAATAGAAAAAAAAATTTCACTTAAAATTAATAACATATATCTATTTATATATAGATATAAATTGTTGGATTTATTTAATTTTTTATTTTTTTTAAATTTATTAACTCAACTATGTAAATGAATGAATGATAAAAAATGGTTAATGAAAAAAATGTGTACCTCTAATTTTGTGAGTAATATGATTTAATTTAATAATATTTTATTTTCAATCTAATAAAGCGAATTAGTTTCCCATTTTACGCGATATATTTTCAGCTTATAGCATGTTTGTTGTGTTTCTAGAAGATTCTCAAACTCCGTTGTCAACAATTGAAAAAAAAAAAGTTAAAATCATTCAACATATATTAAAATTTATGCAGAATTGATTTTAGCTAATCCTAACTGGTAAACAAGCACGTAATTTGGTAGGCTTAGCAATAAAGTTATTTAATGATTTAATGTTTTTTCATTAGAGTAATAAAAAGTTTAATTCTTTCCTAAATAAGTTCCAAATTTGAATTTTATAATAATAAATAAATATTAGAAAATTTTCATCTTTTTGAATAATTTATTCTAATTTGTTAGGGTTGAAAGTTAAATACTTAAAGATTTCGGATCTGAAAGTTGAAATATAAAATATGAAGGATATTCGAAAAATTAATCACTTGTTTTTATCAATTTTTTTATAAAAATTAAAAATTAAGTAATTATTTGTTAGATATAATTTATTACCAAACGTTCTAGTAGTTTTAGTTTGCAGAAACATTTTAGTAAATATTTATAGGAGAAAAATAAAAAATAAAATAAATTATATTTCTTTCATAGATTAAAGTTAATACATAAATATTAATAGTTTTATTTAATTTCTTAAAAATTAATATGCATAAATTAATTTTAAATTATAAAAAAATTATTCAAATTGGACGGTATTTAATTATGAAACAAAATGCTTGAACAACCCGCGACTTATATATGCTTTTAGACAGGGAAATTGACATTTGATAACACAAATTAGAAAGGTATGGCATGAGAATGCAGTTTAAATATGAAGTAATACATGAAACGGTGGATAAAGACAATGAATTGAAAGTGATATTTCCTCCATCAATTAAATTGATAGAGTCATATCATCCAAATTATGAGGACTGTGGGGCAAAAATGTTCCGGCAAACACACGACAAATATGGGTTAGTGCACGGGAGCACTCTGTAAAGCTAGCTTATATATGCCACAGTGTACGATTTCTTATGAGATATTTTACAAATTATATACATTAGTAAAATTAATATTATTTGCAACATGTAAAAGTATGTTATATAATAATATATAATAAACTTAGGGCATGAAGAAGCGGTGAAATTCTTTTACATGAGATCAAACTATATCATATGGTTTGTCATAACTTTGTTTTAAATAAACATTAATTTTGTATTCCAAAGAATTCATATTGACTTAGGTTATCCTTGAATTTATAACGATATATCTAACCAAATATTACATCCTAACCTTTATTACCATTCCAAGTGCATGCTTGAGTTATTGATTACACTTGTCTTGCATTTGTCAAACTGTAATAAGAGCAAGATAACCAATGACATCAATAGACTTTTGGCTCACTACTATATTTCAGGACCATTAAGCATATGATTATACATTGTACTATTATGCATTTGACCATCACACTATAGGATATATAGTACATAATGTTCTTTCATGTGGTTTAAATTTGAAGGTTGCTTTCAAACTAAGTTTGAAGCTTTTGTTTTTTGACAGCTTATGCATTAGCATTATGCATTATGCATTATGCATTAGATATCTTTCATATGGTTCTTTCGTTTCCCTGTGCATTAATGTATTTTGTCCTTGTTAATTAAGCTTTTCCTTCCACTTTTCACACTCTCATTAAAACCAAACCCCTTGTTAAAGAACAATACAGAATTGGAAAAGTAAAAGTTTGTACTTTTAGAAAATAATTTTATTTTTATTTTTTATAAATAATTATAAAAATATCATCTTATTTTTCATTCAATTTCTGTTATTAAAGATTTAAGTGAAAATTGATACAAATATTTTTTTTTAATTTTTTATATAAATATTTAAAGAATTTAATTTTAATATACTGTTAGTAAAACTTTTTATATTGTCATCCAATTATAAATCATCCTAGATGTAATTTTTAAATCGTTTATTACAAACGTTGGTTATTTTTCATGATATAGGAATCTATGATTAGATGATAGTTAAAAAATATTTATATTCTAAATACATTTTAATTAAATTCATATATAACTTATATATAAAATGAAAAAAATAGTATTGAATTATTTAAAAGCAAACTCTTAACGAATGCTTTATTAATAAGATTGTTCTAAAGCGGGTTTGAATTATTTGAATTTTTCTTATTTTATATAATTCTTTTAAGGTTGGTGATACAAAAATTTAATTAATTAAAAAAAAGTTACACAATGGGATTTATATATTTACGTAAAAATTTTAAATGAGCTTGAATGAATGAAAAGAAAGAGAAAGATGAAAAAAAATTGAGAAATTGAAAGAAGGGAAATTACTATTTTTTTGTTGTTGTCTAAATGCTCAAGAGACTGAAGAAGAGGAACGAGATTTATTTTTGAATAATTTCAAATATTTTTATAATATTTTCATGTTAATATTTTCATTTGTTTGGTGAATAAATTTTTAATATTATTATTTTTAAATATTAAATGTGTTTATATTTTTATTTGATATTTTTTACAAGATTAATAAATTAATTAAAAATATTATAAAAATAAACATTACTTTTTATATTTACATATACATAAAATTTAGAATAGAACCCTTTCTTTTATCTTCGCTTTTCAATATCCTAATGTAAAATGCTTTTTTTTTTAATTTCCAGAAAGAAAGTGGCGAAAATATTTTCCTTTGTATAGAAATGTTCAAAATAAAAATATATATATTTAAAATAATTATGTGATTATTAAATTTTAATATTAATTATTTATGTATGATTGTATAATTTATATTTATTATTCTTATATTCTAAAAATAACGTATTATATATATGTATTAAAAAATTATTATGTGAAAGACAATATTTAATAAGAATATTCAAACTAACAAATAGATTCAAACTTACTTGCCTTTTTTAAAAGAAATATGTATAAAGAGAAAAAGAAAAATCTTTTTTAAAAAGGAGAAATATAAATTGCAATGTAAAAGATATTTTTTATAAAAAAACAAAAAGTGTTATATAAAGTTTATTTGCTATTATAATTTAGAAAAGTTATTGTTGAATTGTTTATCTCCTTTATCTAAAAAAAAAATAATCAAAGAATATAAAAGCATAATTATAAATAACATTTGTCGAAGAAAAATGTACAATGAAAGAGAAATAATAACACGAAACACGTAGTGTGATTAATAAATTTATTTTGCAAGTAACTTAGACTTAGCGTATCTTAATTATACTATATTTGGTTAGCTACGTACTTAATTTATATTTTATTTGATTAGTTTTTGAATTTAATTTATAAGCTGGTTTGATTAAAATTAAAGCATTTCACAAATGATTTTGCCTCAGTAACTTATAATATGTTCTAGGCACTATTTAAAGTAATGTCCATGATTATATGACCTTAAAAAAAGTTCAAAATTATAATTTATTGTTATGATTATTTCATTTGTACTGTAATGATTTAAATAAAATTTACTGTAATGATTTAAATAAAATTTATTATTTATATATTCCTAATCCAGAAAAACTCCTCAATTTTACCTTCAGAATACTACTTTATTTCCAAGTCATATTATATCCACCTTCACAATATCCATCTTTACTACCGTTACCTGAAAAAAATTATTTTATCACCATACCAATCTTCATTGCCAACATTATTTTAAATAAAATAACAATAAAAATATTTTATTTTATATTTATTAATTAATTGAACAATTAATTTTATTAATTATTTAAACTTTCAATTAGTAATTTTTAATTTTCTTAATTTCGCACCAAATAAAGAAGTGTACTAAAATTATATTTTGTGACTTAAATTAAAAAAATTACATATTAAAATTTAATTAAAAATACATATATATATATATATAAATCAAATAAAATATTCTTTTATATATAATGATTTAATTATAATTTTTAATATAAAAATAAAATTAAATAAATATAAAATTATCATGTTAGCGGATTTTAACTACAGAAAAAATCAATAAAAATCATGTTATGACATACAATAGGGTAAATAAATAAATAGTTAAAAAAAAGAATGTAAAGGATAGAAGATCCTTTGTATCTTTTGAAAGGGAAAAGGAGAAGGTGGTCCTGCAATGGAGCCAACAAACACGTGTCGTGCAATCTCTCTCCTGAGCGGTATGGGTTGCTGCAATCAAATCAGAATCCTCAATTATTTTCCACATAACATCGACCAATTACGTAAACAAAATATAAAAAAATAAATTCACAGTTTAACATTGCTTTTTTAAGATTTAAAATTTAATGTTCCCATTAAAATTATGTCTAGCTTTATTTCGTGCTGACAATAGTGCTTGCTTTAGTTTCAGAAAGAAAATAAAAATAATAAAAGATAGAATTCTGAAATTAAAATAGTGTGGTGAGAAAATAAAATAGATTTTGAATAATTCTTTATTACGAGAGAATTGTGAAAGAGAGAAAGTGTTTTTTTCTTAAACAACAATTGTGTCTCTACTAGAAATAATGAAATGTTAATAAACGTAGAGTCTCTTTCTTTTCTGTTTATATTTTTATTTTGTCAAAGATATCTCTTATTTCATTTTAACTAAACAAAGATAAGTGTTATAATATTTAAAACCTAATTAAAATAAGATAACCTAATGAATAAAATAACTTTTCATTCTTTAAAGATTTAACTTGAAGTTGATCATATTAATTTTGAAAAATAAAAGTAAAATATTTTTTTATTTTAATAAGCAAAGAAGAGATTAAAAAATAAAATATATAAAAATTAATTTGACAAAAAAATTAAACCTTTAGATATAATTTTTTATTTTTCATGTTATATAAAAACTATTTAACATTACAAATAAATAAAAAGTCCACCAAAAGTGTGCAAGAGTCAATTTTGTTCAGTTTTAAAGTGAAAAAAAAACCAATAAAAAATAATTCGTTTTATTTGTTTAAAATTTTTAAACTCATTTCATCATATCTGAACCAAACAAACCTGATAAAGAATGGTTGGTTCAATTATGATTTTTAAGTTAATAACTTATATATTTTTAAACCTTCAATTTAAGAAATATTTTAAATATTAATAAATATATCATATAAAATACATAAAATTATTATAAAAATTTAATAATAATTCTTGAATTTAGAATAATAATTAGAATATATTTATTGAGAAAACAATAATTTATAAATTTCTAGAAAAATAAAGTATAAGAACTGATTCAGTTTAAATTGACTCGGATTTTATATTTAAAATTAAAGCAAACTTTAAATATATTAAATTTATTATATTGAATATATATTTTAATTTATTAATTTTTTACTATTTATTTGTAATTTAAATTATATTATGATTTATAATAAAATTTAACATTTCAAAAAAATTATTCTTATTTAGTATAGATTTGAAAATTTATATATTAATTTGAGATTCTATTTAAATTTTAATATAAAAATATTGTTTATTAATCATAAAATATAGTATTATATTTAAAAATAAAAAAATCTGAAATAATCCATTCAAATTAAGCTGTAAAATGTAAATCAATTTTAATATTATTTTTATACTATTTGAAACTGAATCACAAATATCCTACCTCTGAAGTTGGACTCAATTTTATTTTTTTGATTTATATATAGTACATGAGATTGATCCAAATATAATAAACAGTTCCAATGCTCCACTTTTCAGCTCCTTATCCTCCTACTTCTTTATATAAAGAGAAAAAATATATAAAAAAATCTTTACCAAATTCTTCGCATGAAACGGGTTTTTGGTACGTCCCATTCCAAACCAAATTGAATTGTTTTGTTTTTGTCATTAAGCCACGATCATTTCATTTTAACGAGAGTTTTAGTTTGTTCAATGTTTTATTGATATATATGAAAAAAAAATTATGAGAATAAGAATTAAAATAAAAGTATAATAAAAATAACTTATTTGAATAAAATAAAAAAGTAGCAATATAAATTTTTATTTATATAAATTTTTAAAAAACAGATTTAAATCATTCGGGCAAAACCGGAGTTTGGAAGACCTTTCCCAATTTACAAGGCACAACAATCAATATTTTTTCAAACAGGATTTTTTTTTTTTTTTCAATTTCAGCAAATCTTTATTGCAATGTTAAAAGTTAAAACAAACGAGCTCTACATAAAAAATAAATCCAATTCATTCAACTTGATTTTCAATGACATTAGAACGCGCGTAACGGAGTTTGAAGACACGTTCATAAACAACCAATATACATGCGCTCTCTTTCTCGGAGTCTTGGTGTGTATTTTAAAATGATTACCTTTTTCTGATTATGTGAGAGAAATAGTGAAAAAATTATTTAATTGTATCTTTAATTATATTTAATAAAAATATTTATTTAAAATAAATTAAATTCTGAAATTTATAACTAAAATTCATTAATTTTTTAGTTATTTTTTTTTCATTTCATCCTTAACAAATAATTATTTTAAATATAAAATTAATTATTACAAAATAATTATACATATATATATTATAATTTTATTATGAAAATAATTTTCTTATACAATCTAAATAAGATAAATTATTTTAAAATAACCTTTTATTTAACATATATAAATATAAAACTTATTTTACATAATTAATTATAATAATAAATAATTATAGACATAATAATAATAATAATTAATTATAGATAATTATTAAAATAATCTATTTATTTTAATTAATATAAACACAACATTTTCTTTTTTACTTTTCTCGCCTAACCATTTTAAACATTAAAAATCAATTAATTTATGTTATTAAAACCAAAATTAATGTCTAAAAGACAAAATGGATTAACTACGTTATTTAAAGAAAACGAAAAAAATTCTTATCTTTTACTTCCTTTATCTTATTTTGTTTAACGTTTTGATAATAATTTTTTGTCCTATTTTATTTGTTGTTTTACAATATTAATAAAATATTAAATATTTTTTATTGCATCTTTAATTTTCATTAATGTATAATTTTTGAAATAATCTAATTAATATAAGAGATAAAATATATAATAAATTTATAAAATTTTAAATATTAATTAAATTTTTATGCTTAATTAAAGTTTCAATTTTTATAAAAAATAAAACAAAAATTCTTTAAACCTATTTCTTAAGTCAGATGCGAAAATCTTAAATGTGAATAAAAAAGTGGATAAAGGGGGTAAAAATAAAGATAACCAACTTGAATTAGTGTATTCCAAAAGTGCAAACTTTGAGCTCTATCTGGTTACTCCTGTTTGAACTCTGAACTGTGCAGCAATGCACTTGAGTACTCCACACTCGCCCCAAAACAGCGCGTGCAGTCACTCTCTGCCACGACCCCTGTCTCCACTCTCCACTCCCTCAAAACCACATTCAAATTCGCTTCTTCTTCGTTCCACTTTCACCCTCACCCATTCAAACACAAACACACACCCACCAGAACCAACCACCTTTCCCCAACTCTAAACTCAAATCTCGCCTCAAAATTCTCTTCTCTTCCTTGTCACTTTCTTTCCCTCTTCCCTCTTTTTCTCTGTCCCATATACACCTCTACCTGCAACCACTCACACTCACCATTTAACTGTGTGTGAGAGAGAAAGAGATAAAGTTGTGTGCTTTTTGCATATTTTCACCACCCCATTATCTTGCATTTCCCATTTCATGTTTTGATTCTAACTGGGTCTCTCTCGAAACCCCCCTTTCATGATGGATTCGGCTTCATCCCCTTTGTCCCTTCAAAACCCAAAAACACCCTTTCAAGACCCTCCTCAAGCTTCTCCAAAGCCTTACAAGAAGAGCTTCGTGGCTACTCTAATGGGGGCAGCTTCCACCACCCCTTCTTCCTTCAAAGAAGATAACTACTTTGTGTCCCTTCTCAAGTCTTCAGAGAAGAAAGCCCTTCAGGAGCTCAAAGACAAGCTCAAAGTTTCTTTTAATGAGTCTCCTTCTGATGCTTCAATGTGGGGCATTCCTCTTCTGGGTGGTGATGACAAAGCCGATGTGATTCTCTTGAAGTTTCTGAGAGCAAGGGACTTCAGGGTTGGTGATGCTCTCAACATGCTTATAAAGTGCTTGGCTTGGAGGAAAGAGTTTGGTGCTGACACCATTTTGGAAGAGGACTTGGGGGAGTTCAAGGAGCTTGAAGGGGTCATAGCTTATATGCAAGGGTATGATAGAGAAGGACACCCTGTGTGTTACAATGCTTATGGGGTGTTTAGGGATAAGGATATGTATGAGAGAATCTTTGGGGATGAGGAGAAGCTCAAAAAGTTCCTTAGGTGGAGGGTTCAAGTCCTTGAAAGAGGGATCAAGCTTCTACATTTCAAGCCTGGTGGGGTCAATTCTCTCATTCAGGTCACTGACCTTAAGGACATGCCCAAGAGAGAGCTGAGAGTAGCTTCTAATCAGATCCTCTCACTCTTCCAAGACAACTACCCTGAAATGGTGGCTCGCAAGGTGTTTTTTTATGTTTCTGTGATTTTGTTGTTTTCTTCTAATTAGGAACACTCTCAAGTTGGTTGTTTGGTTGTTTTTATTTGTGCTCAGTTGTGCTTAATGTCATTTCATTTTTGTGACTGTGACACAAATATTTTCACTTTCTTTTTTCCTCTCACTTGCTTGTTTTTGTTTATGAGGAGTTCAGATTTTCATCAACGTGCCGTGGTACTTCAGCATGTTGTATTCAATGTTCAGTCCGTTTCTGACTCAAAGAACTAAGAGCAAGTTTGTGATATCTAAGGAAGGAAATGCTGCAGAAACACTCTACAAGTGAGTCTAATGGTTCCATTTGGTTTTCTTCTGTCAATTTTTTTTATATTTTTTTGGCCTTATGCAGTTCATAAATCCACTATTCTAGAATATTTGGGTGGGGGTCGTTCCTCTCAGTTTCTATCTATATTAAGATTTCATAGTGGCTGAGATCCCTTATATGCTTTCTACTATTGTCGAGGATCTTATTCATTAATTTTAATACTCATGTCTTTCCTTGGCTTTCATTTTATGGTAGCAAATATAATTCCAACTTTCCTTCAATTTCCATTTTGGGTTGCTTTTTGAAAGGAGTTGTTTTCTTGTGCTCAGATTTATGAGGCCTGAGGATATTCCTGTTCAGTATGGAGGACTGAATCGACCCAGTGATTTGCAGAATGGTCCCCCCAAACCTGCATCTGAGTTCACTGTCAAGGGAGGGGAGAGAGTGAACATACAAATAGAAGGAATTGAGGTGATGATTCTCTCCATTCCGTTTAGGACTTGTTTGTTTTATAGTTGTAAAATCAATTCTTTCACTTTCTAATGCAAAACACATATTCCAATAAAACTGTGTGATTTGTATTAATTCATGCACATATCTAAACAATATTCAATGATTTATTAATTTTATCAAAATTAATTTTGTTCAATTTTAAACCTTTTTAGTAGAAAAAAATGATTATTTTTCTAAAAATAATTTATCCCAAGTACATATTTAGTTTGATTTTTGTTTTAAGAAAAAAAGGGTAATCCCTTTTTTGCCCCCATGTTTACTTGATCTAAAAATCTATCCCTTTAGTCTCTGCAGTTTTAAAATTTCAATCAGATTAGTTTCTTCAGAGACTAATTTGATGGATTTTTGCTATGCTGAGAACTAATATGCTGTTTTTTCATACCATAGAAGCTCATGATGGTGTGAGTAAATGTTGTAACTGATTTGGTAGTTTATTCTTCAAAACATAGAACTTTTGGAAAATAAGTGATTATTTACAGAAAATTAATATTTTTTTTCTAAACATGTACTTACCCCTTCCTATGCAAATCATGATTACTCTATTTGTCATGCAAGTGGTTTCTTTTTCAGATAAAATCTTTTCTCTTTGTATTTTGTTTTTTTCAATTTAATGAAGTTGATACCAGTGGAGGATTGATTAGTGATTTACTTGTTGGGTGAATTAGGCTGGTGCCACTATCACATGGGACATTGTGGTGGGAGGATGGGACTTGGAATACAGTGCTGAGTTTGTTCCAAATGCTGAAGGAAGTTACACCATAGCAGTTGAGAAGCCAAGGAAGGTTGGAGCCTCCGAAGAAGCCATCCACAACTCATTCACATCAAGAGAATCTGGCAAAATGGTTCTCTCTGTTGACAACACTGCCTCAAGGAGGAAAAAAGTTGCTGCTTATCGTTATGTTGTCCGCAAAAGCACCATCACCACCACTTGAGATAACCATTTAATAGTATTTAGGACCCTTTTTTAATTTAATGTTTTGCTTGTGCTGTTTCTTTCTTTTACTTATTTTTGGTTAATTTTTAGAGGGTCTCTCATTTATGCTTTTCTGAACTTGTTATTAACTAGTAGTGATGGTACTAATGTAATGTAAAGAGAAAAATGGTGGTAGTATATGGCTTGGTATAGAAGAAAAGCAATTAAGTTTGCTTTATATAGCATACCATGTTACTATTTGTCCTTTTTTCTTATGGTGAGTGTTGCAAGTGTGACCATTGTGTTGTCCTTTGGGCCACGTGGTTATTGAGAGAGATTGGCTATGTGACATTGTGTATGTTGCAATCTACAGAGGGATAGCTTTGTGAAGGTGCAATCTATAGTTTATGATTTGAAGTTTCTGTTTTTGTGATGGGTTTGATTGGTTTTTGGAGAAAGCACTTGAGATGTGTCCACATAGATGAAAAAGAAAATTGTGGGAGGTAGATATTGACTGGACTATCTATGTATTGTATTGTAAGGAGGGGTTTGGTTTGGTTACTTTGTATAGATTTTTATATAATCAATGTATGTACCAAGATGGTGACAAGAGTTCTAAAGAGAGAAGAGGGAAGAGTTCACGAGCAGTAACTGGTAACGTGTTAAGTGAGTTAAGTTTAGGCAGTGTAGCCTCTTTCCTAATTTTGTGAGAGTGATGTCTGTTCTGGTTTGGTGAACCATTTAGGCATTTACCTTTTCTTTTTAAATTGTCATTCTCTTCTCAATCCACCCTCCTTTACTTTTTATACATATAATATTTTATCCAGAGGTTGGAATTTGTTACTAATTAGTAATTTAATTTAATTGGAATGAATTGAGAGAGTAAAGAAATATTTTATTTAATTCTACATTATTATAGTGTTATTAAAATTTGTTATTTTTTGTAATAATTATTTTTAAAGTTATGATTTTTAAGAGGTTGATAATGTAATGTTTTTCATATTGATAGTATATTAAAATTAAATTTTTTAGTAATTACTATTGTTTTAGTATTTGGTATTGTCTTTTAAATTTCTCTTACAAAATTATTTCAATATTATGCAAGGCTCGAAAAGAATAGAAAATATCAAGATAAATAATTTATGCAAATTGAGCAGTGGAGCCTTCATGCAGTTTTGTTATTTTTTGTAGTACACATTGTCATCTCAATCTCATCAGGAACTGCATTGATTGTAGCATGAAGGGACAACTGTACACCTTTAATTTAAACCAGTATTGGCAGCATTAACAAATGAAATTGGAAAAGGAACTAGTGACATAATTAAATTAAAATGAGAAATTTTTTTATATATAAATAATAACAAATATTTATTTATCTTTAATGATAAATTGTTAGATGTATTTTATTTTGTATTTTAATTTAAGAAGTTTTTAGTGGTTGGTTGAGAACTATAGATAAATGAATTTTGTAAAAAAAAATATTGAATTATTATGCATTGTATTTGCTAACATGTACAACAGAATGGAAGACTAGCAGCATGGTCATTGACAATTTCCCCATGTGCAGCTTCTGAAATGGATGAAGTTCCGTATTTCAAGGGTTTTGGGCTTTAATTTTGGTTGAATTTTTGGTCTAGCACTAAAAAAAAAGTGGCACTTTATAATGAATCACGTACTGTGTTGTAAATGAATTTGAATCCTCGATATATTAACTATGATAGGACTAGTTCTGTCCTTTTCTCGTAACATAAAGAGACACATCCAAATCCATTGCATATTAGGGAAGCATGTGCTATATTTGCAGCATTTTATTCAAGTTGAGTTATTGAGCATGCATCCTTCATCTGGTTTCTAACAAACATTTTTATTTTGGGGGTTAGTATTTATAACAAATCTTAAGAAGCCAGGAAATGGTAGCAGGCCTAGAAAATAGTTTGGTTTGCGAAAATATTTTGTTTTTATTTCTTATTTTATTTTTATTTATGAAAATATCATCTTTTTTTTATTTTTTTTTATTTTCAGGGTTTTATAACAATGAAAATGAGAATTTATTTTCATTTTTTTCTCATATATAAAATTTGAGAAACAAAATTAAATAAAAATTGTCATTTTTATGAAGTAAAAAGAGTAAATAATAACAAAAAATATTTTCGCAAATCTCATCTCATCTTTTTCATTCCGAAAATACCCTTACTTTAATATAAATTTTTCTTATCACATCACATTACATGTCTTTTTTTTTTCTTTTTTTTTCTCTTTTTCGCTTTGATCCTGCACGTGCGACTTGTCTCAATTTTTATGTTTGGAGGAGGCGGCATGAAGAATGAAAATATTTGAAAATGAAGGGATAGTGCAAGCAAAATGCATAACATTACAATAATTTCATGGGCATGGGCCTATTCAAAGACAGCATTCACATAATGGGCATGGGCTTATTTAAAGTTAGCTTCACATAATGGGTATGGGCCTATTCAAGCACAGTAACTTCATGGCTTTATATGTTGTTAACTTTCAGTACCAAGCATTAATACTAAAGAGTCTATAAGAACTTACCTAAAAATAAAATCTTTTAAAAGTTTCATGATATTCTATCTTTTTTAGAAGATATTAATATCCTTGATTAATTTGTAATGAAGATCTGTCTAACATCACACCTATTTAAAAATTATATTTTAAAAAGAAAAGTTTAGCAACACAAGAGCGGTTTCGTTTATTATTCAAATAAAAGAGTGAGTAGTGGTTTTTTTGGATCTAGAGGAGTTGTTGTTTAAGTTAAAATGCCCAATGCCCGACATGACACCTGACGGACAAAGCTTGGAGAATTAATTTTTGCACCACTTTTTTTACTATTCACATTTTTTTTTTGTTATTTCTAAAAGTTTAATTCCAAAAATTATTTGTTAATTATTTCTGAAATTATATTATTGGAGGTATTTTAATATATTTTATAATTAATTATTTTGGTTAATTGAAATTAATTTTTTAAAAAGTATTTACTGCATTTAAGAGTTAAATTTTCAAAAGTGATAAAAAAACAAGTAAAGAAAAAAATTAGTTCCTCAGTTATTTATAAGATTGCAAATTGATTCTTTACTCCCTCGTTTCTCACTTGTTGATATATCTTACAAATAAGTATCTCCATCAGTTTTAAAATAAGGATGTGTTGACTAGATATGTTAAATATAAAACAATGTCATTTTGATTTGTTTCTACCAGATATATGGCCAGAATTCTTCATTTGTTTAGAATAATACAAACTAGTCTCTATGTAATGATTTTTATATTTACAAATTAGTTCTTCTATAATTTAAATTCAGTTTATAAGTATAATATATAATATTTTCATATTATTATTATTTATAATATGAATATTACTTATTTTATCTTATTTTTTTAGTTTTCTGTTTACTCTATAAAATTAAATAAATTTATTATATAATAAATTATATTTTTTTAAAATATTTTTATCATTAAATTTTATTCAATATTAAGTTATGTTAACTTAGGTTAATTTAATTATTATAATATATATATATATATATTTAATTAGGTTTAACTAATTTTATATTTTTTTAATATTAAAATTTTAATCTTATAAATTTTATAATTTTTCACTTTTTATATCTTTAATATTTTATCAAACAAATAATAAAATTAGATAAAAATAAGTTAAATTAATTATTTTTAATATAAAATTAAGTTAATTTAATAGTTAATTAATAAAATTAGATGAAGGGATTTAACTTAATTTTAAATTAAAATGATTAATTGAACTTAACTTAAAATTAGAAATATTTAATTTTTGAAATATAAAGTTATCATGGAAATATTTTTTAAAATATGAAATTCTGAATATCACAAAAAGACGTTACCACATAACAAGATTGATATAAGTTATTAAAAGTAATCATAAAAGAAAGCAACCAAAATTTAAAAGCACATTGTAATTTTATGCTGAAACCTTTCCCATGAACATGTTATATATGTTCTTTCCATTATAGTTTGATATAATATACTAGTTGAAGGATTTTGTCGTTTGAGAATCTTGCCCCTTCTTCCACTCTATTCCAAAGAGTAATAAGGAAAAAAATTATTTTTTTTACCAAACCGATCATAAGAACATATTAGACCCCTCTAAAGTATTATTACACATTCAATGAAAGATCTATGTATCATTACTGTCTAATTATTTTCTCCTTGAAAAAATTTGATCCACAATTCATCTTAAAATTGAATTGAAAAATAAGAGGCTGAAAAATTAGGTTAACTCATTTCAATGCAAGATAACAGTCAAAATTCACAAGCACATTATAACTTCATGCTTAAAATTTTTACATAAAAATGTTGTCTATGTTCTTTAACTTGTAGTTTTATATAACATACTAGTTGAAAGATTTTTTAAACTCATCATGAAGACAAATTAGATCGTATAAAGAACTACAACACACTCAGTGAAAGATCTATACATCATTCTTGTTCAATTACTTTTCCTTTAAAAAATTTGATCCTTAATTCATCCCATAATTGAATTGGAAAGTAAGAGGATTGAAAATTAAGCCCTTTCATCTAATTTAATTAATTAATTATTAACTTAACTTAATTTTAGATTTAAAATAATTAATTTTACTAATTTTTATCTAATTATATTTTTGGTTTTGTAAAGTAATAAAGATATAAAAAGTAAAAAATTATAAAATTTATAAGATTAAAATTTTAATATTAAAAAAATTAATTAAACTTAATTAAATATATATATATATATTATAAAAATTAAATTAACCTAAATTATTATGATTTAATATTAAATAAAATTTAATGATAAAAATTATTTAAAAAATATAATTTATTTTATAATAAATTTACTTAAATTTATAGAATAAACATAAAACTAAAAAAATGAGATAAAATAATTAATATTTATATTATAAAAATAATAATAAATAATAATATTATTATAAAAAATTATGCAATATAAATTGAATTTAAATTATATATAAACTAAGTTATAAAAATAAAAAACATTACATATAAGCTAATTGACTTTAACGATAAGTTTAATAGAAACATATAAAAATAACATTATTTTATAACATTTAATGTGCGAACTTGTAAAGTGCCAAATCAACATGCTGATATGTAAATTTAAAAAAAAAATTAATTTACAAGATGAATTAATAAATAAAAATTAATAAAACTTTTTATAAAAATAAAAGATCAATTTATAATATTATAAATAAGTGATGGACTAATTTATTTTTTATTAAAAAAATATAAGTAATGTAAAAAATAAAAAATGTTAATAATTGAGTTACATATTTTACCGCTGGATACAATTTTTTTAATCAATTAATTTTTTTTATAATTGGTTAATATATTTATTAATTAATTAATTAACTATTTTTTTACGTAATTACTTATGAGGTAATCCATACATAGTGTATTGCTCTCAGTCTCTCACACGCATAATCGAACATATTTTGTTAAGATTAATGTAATTGATTATGACTTGATTTCTCAGTTGCCTTTAGAATCATTCTTTCTTTGCTATTCATATAATCTATTTTTTTTTCAAAATATATTTTTATAAATTTAATTTCAAAATATTTTAAAAGTAATTTTGCAAATCGTTTTAAAAAATTTATTTTGAAATGTATTTTGAAATTAAATTTCTAGTTTTAAAAAACTTTAGATTCATTCAAGCTTATCACTGACTGACGACAAAAAAACCGAAGCTTACCAACACCAAGCTCCAACTAAGTTTATGGGCAATAGTTTTATATTTATATATAATATAATGGCTGCAACCAAGTTTGACTTTGACCGTTATAGTTGGAGAGGAGACAGAAATGGGAGAATTTTTAATTTTACTTTATTCAGTTTAAACTTTATAAAAAAGAAAAATTATGGAATCAATTTTTTTTTTATTTCTGCTTTGATATTGAGAAATTTGATAAGAGAAATAAATAGTTTATAACTTTTCATTGATGAGTGTTTGTTTAAGATTTTTATAAAATAATTTTTTACAAAAAATCACTTACCAAATTTTTTAATTATTTATTTAAGTTTTTGAGAAAAGAGAATATAAAAAATTCATGTTTCTGATTATTTTAATTAACTGTTTTGATCAGTTTTTCAAAAAAATTAAAATTAAAATTATTTCTAAAAACAAAGTATTTTTTTATAAATTTAAACAAACAAAATATAAATTCTGTTTTTAATAAAATTTCTAAAATATAAATCACTTTTAATATATATTTAAATTTTTTTAAGTTTAAATACTCTAAGCATGTATTAAGTTAACCGTAAATCATTTTAATTCAATAATTTTCATACATTAATAGTATAAATAGTTGAATGATAAATCTTACCATACACTTACCGAAGATATCCTTATCTATTAATTTGAGATCTTGTCTTACCTTTCACAATGCTCACTAATATTTATAATAGTACATAAGTATATTATTCTTTTTTTCTCTTTCTCAAGTCAAACAGAAAGATGCCCCACTTCTTCCATTCTCTTGAATCAAAATGATAACTAATTTATATCTATATACATCCTAAATGTAATAATTATAAAATTTATTTTTAAAATATTTAAAAAATAATTTTATAATTATAAAAGAAATTAATATACATGTAATATCTTTTATATATATAAAAAAATTATTTCAAAACAAAAAAAAATTATTTCTTTGCTTTTAATTAAAAATACTTTCCTTTCTCTTTCTCTTATTTTCTTTTTTAATCCATGTTTAAACGGAAAATAAAAAAAATTAGAATAAAAAAAAGTTAATTTTGTTTTATTGTTTGAATCAATTTATCTTAAATAGCAAAAAAATTATTTTCAATGAATCCTACCTTTTTATATCCCCTCCTAAGAGAAGAGAAATTAGGAGAAAATTTTTTTTCTTCAGATTTTAATATTTTAATTATTAATTTTTTAAAAAATAAATATATAATACAAAATTAAAAATTATTTTTTATGTTTAAATAAAATATTAAATTTTTTATGTTTAAATTAGTTTTTTAATTTATATAAATAAAATTTATACTATTAATTTATTTTTTATTTATTTAAATAATAAAAGTTTTCTTTCTTTCACTCTCATTTCTGTTTGTTTAGACATTTTATTTTATTTTTTATTCTCTTTTTTTTTTTTTCTATTTCACACATCATTCAAATAAAACATTAACCATGTACATTTAGTGTGAACCAAATTCATGGATTCTTTGGTCATCAACAAAAATCAGAAGAGGATTCGATGCCATGTTTTCTTGTTAGCACAAATTTTCAAGAACGTCATTAAAAAAAAGCAATAACTAGTTGTCTCTTGGTGAAGGTACGTTAAGCTCTTTTCCAATGGACTTCCAAACACACTGTTGAAATCCAAGTTAGGAAGCTCAAATACGATACAAAACATAGATACAATGCAACACAGACAGAAATAAGATAAAACATGATTACAATATAACATATAAATTAATATAACATAAAAACCTTAAATTAAAATAAGAATCTTTATTTCAAAAACAATCTTGTCATTAAGCAAAATAAAATGCTAAAATGTATCTAATTATTATGGTATTATGCTTGTAATAATGTTTAATACTGCATATTAGAGGGAAGGGAAAGAGTAAACATAGCACATAGGGAAAAACTGAAAATAGATAAAGAAAAAAAAAGTACTCCATAGTTCTTCATCAAACTCTTAGGTACCCAAGTCAGAAAAAAAACAGTTTTTTTTATACAATATTATACAGAGATGTAACAGTTATCAAAGCCCTTTCTGGCAGATAGGAAAAAGAAAAACATAGACATCTAATTACACCAGAATTAGAAGGCCAAAATAATTGCCTTTTCTGGGTTGATGCCAAAACTAAAATCTTTAGGCCCTACAATTAATAACTACTTTGTAGGGCTAGGTCCCCTGACATTACTATTCTTCTGAAATTTGTGAAGTTTTGGTAGAGTTAGTGAGCTTCAATTCTCTAAGGATTCTGAGATTTTTGCTATCTATGATTCAGAATTGGCTCTAGATAACCCTCCATGAGTTATCCCTTTTTCCCTTTATTTCTACCATACTCTTGTCATGTACACTTCTAGTGTGTCTACATGCCTAGATTAAGAGCAATGTAGGTGGTTCATGTGATGCCTATTGTTCTCATTTTGGATAAGTTTGATCCTTTAGGAAAAGGCATATGGCTGTGCAATCATCAACTTTCAAACCACACTCAAGTCTCCAAGCCTGAACAGCATGCTTTACTAATAATTTGGCTGCCATGGACCTCTTTGGTGCTGAAGCAACTATGCTCATCACTTTATCGTTTGTTAACACATTCCATACCTGAAAATAAAAAAAAGTTTGTACCCTTAACGTGGAAACTAAGTATATAAATTCATTGCACCTTAATTATTCTCTTTCTTCCACTATTTGATCAAATATTTGCATGCATATTTGAATTGACTCAATTGAGAGAAATATAAGCATTCAGCAGAATCAGCACTAATTTAAATGATAACTAACAATGATTATTCAGATCCAAAATTCAAAGTTAACATCATCATAAGAAAAAAATTACCCCATCAGTAGCCAAAACCACAAACTCATCCTGCTTGGTAAGTTTTCTACAAGATACCTCAGGGACTGAGGAAAGGCCATAGTCTTTTAAGCAAAAATTTCCAAAGGCTCTTGACATGGCCAATCCAGGGCCATCACTCTCTTCAGGCATCCATATTCTGTTTACTGGATCATCTGGTATTGCAAAAACTCTACCTCCACATCTACGGATTCTTAAAGCTTCACCTGAGTGACAGTTAAGAAGAAAAACTAGTTAGACAGAAACTTAGGGAATGTTTCCAAATGAGTTTCTATGAAACTTATTTGAGTTTCATGAAAATAGTTAATGCCTTCCAATGAACTCCTTTCACTAAATTTATTAAGCTTTGTAAAAAAGCTTATTAGAATAAGTCGTTTTTAACTTATTTCAGTGTTTCAGTCAAGTTTATAGATAAGCTCTCATGTCATAAGGGAATGTTTAGAAGAATTTATAGAGCTTATGAAAATCGTTTATAGTTTTTATGAGTATTTTTCAGCTCATTTTAATAAGTTTTCACTATAACTTATCAAAATAAGTTCTTTTCAGCTTATTTCAATAGGTTTCATGGTCAAATTTATGACCTAAGCCTTCATATAATAAAATCTTATTGAATAAACGTTTAATTAATCTGTATATCCAAATTCACCCTAAGCTCATATTGAATAAGTTTTTAACAAAATACACCCTATAGGCATGTAAGATTTGGGAATTTGGATCAATAATCAATACTAAATACCTACTTGGAACATCTGGAGTCAAATCAACAGTAAGTTGAACAGGAACAAGATGGTTGTTTTCTGCTCTTGTGAAAAGAACTGCACGAGAATCCCCTAAGTTGCCAATTATCAATTGGTCACCCTGAAATTTAAAGGGAAAAAAGGATGTGATTATTGTCACAATCTTACAAAAGCACATGACATTGAGAAAGAGATAATGCAATTATGAATGCCTAATTATACCTGTTTAACAACAGTTACAGCAGTGCTACCACCACAAAACCCATTAGTGTCAATGGTCTTAGCAAGGTCTTGATCCATTTCATAGAAGGAACTTTTAAAGATTTCCTCCCATGAAGCAAAGGACATGTTTCGGTTATTCTCACCATGGACATTACCATGATTACCTGCGTCTGCAGCATTAGCATCATTGTGTTTGAAAACATTTTGTTGTGATTGTTTGATTGCTGCTGAGAGTTTTGAGGGTAGATTATCACGAATACTCTGTGCAATCTTGTGTCCTAGAGGACCATGACCATCGAACACGCCACAAAAGATCATGTCCTTTTCTCCAGTGAAGTCCTAATAATGAATTATATTTGAGTATTAATTTAAGCCATGAATTTCATTCACAAAAAAGTATATGTTTTAATATAAACCATAAGATAGAAGCACAGTGACTATGCCATTTCAATTATAAAGATTTAGATGAGTATCAATGCTAGAAACATAAGTCTTTGCCATCCTAAAGCTCATGCTGATAAAAAGGAATCTTATTAGTAATGGGGTTAGAACAGTACAAATCCAAAAGTGAACTTAGGTTACCTATTAGCTCTTTAAAAAAATCATCTTAATATTTGGTTTGAGGATTTTTTTAAAAAAATTATGAATGGCAAATTGTCATTTTTTCCATCATACTAATGTTCAATTATAAAAAATACAAAATATGGAGTTCAACTCCCATAATCATACCAAATCCTAATTTATTTTACCATATTAAATACCACAAAATTAGTCGCATTTAGTGCAACAAGGTACATGATTATTAACTTATAGGGACTAATAAAATGACCACACCAAAATAATAGAAAACCCATTATTGGGAAGAGAAAAAAGGGTCAAAGTAGAATAATTTTATTGGGAAAATGAAACCAAATCTGAGAACAGATACATGAGAATCTTCATACCTCCCAAATTGTCAATGCATCTTGATTAACTCCTTTTGAACCCTGTTCGGTGTACATTGACAAAAACTTAGAAGATCCTCTTAACATGACGCGGGCCCCACCATGTTCACATGAAGTATCATAATGGTTACTTTCACATTCCACATCAAACACCTTGCCTACATATGAAATATGACAACTGCAACAGCCTCCCATATAGAGCGGCCCCCACAGTTTTCCAAAGAATTCCCACTAATTTTCTAGAGAAAACAAGTGAGAATGTGAAGGAAAAATGGAACCTTTGTCAAGATCAAAGATTTTGATAGAGGGAATACAAAGAAGTGGGAAAATGGCAAAAAATTATGCATGCAAGGAGTTTAAGGAAAGGGAGAGGGATTAGGATAATATTGTGTTGTTGAGAAAAAAAAGGATGATTAAACCTTGAATTTGGATAAAACTTCTTTCTCTTGCTTTGTCGTTAATCTCTAGTAATTTAGTTTGTTTGTGTGCGGTTGTCAAGACAAGCCTAATTTGGATTATAATTTATAAGTACATGAGTTGTCTCAATTCTAATTTTGATTAATATTAGGATAAGCTAACTTAATACTGTTTTTGTAGATAATATCAAATTGAAAACTTACTTTGACAACTCTATTTTACTTGTTTTGTGGATAAGGAATATAATTAATAAATAAACAAATACATACACACAACCAATCAAAATAGAATAAAATTTTATAAAACAAATAGATTGAACTGATTTTTTATTCCAAAAAATGTTTTAAATAAATAAAGACTATAAACCTTAACCATACATCCACTATTCCGTTTAGTCTATCAAACTCTATGCAAGCGTGGTTAGCCTCCTAGAAACTGAAGCATAATTTTACCATTTCAACAGAAGTTTTACACACTTTCATATTGAAGAAATATGTTTAATAAGTCTCAATCAAAACAAGCTGTAAACGGATTTTAAAAGTAAACTTTTTTTTTAAAAAAAATCAATAAATGATTTAAAAGATTAATTAAGAAAATTTTAATATATTTAATTAACATTTTTTTAATATGTACCTAAGGATACATAATAAAGAATTAATAAATAGTAAATTGTAACATTTACATTTTCAATGTATTTATTTGGATTCTCTTATTTTCAATAAATATTTACTATGTATAGTAGGTTTTTAATTAAACACACATAAGGAAAACTGATTTACTAAATATTTTTAGTTACTTATAAAAGTAAGTACTTAACTTATAAGAACTAATTAATTTTTTTATATTTTTATATGGAAAATAGTTTTTTATTCCCTTAATTAATTTGCATCTCCAAAAATAAAATAGAAAGTTACTAAAAGGCGAATGATGAATGTCATCTTCTTAAATAATGGCTATATTAAGCAAACTTATTTTTGGTGGAAGCTGTTTCATTTCCATTCATCCATCACTTCCCAAACTCGTGAATATGTTCATAACTAAAATTAATCAGATTTCATGCATATGCTTCGTAAATTTTTTTAATCAAGATGAGGAAAATAAGTTTTATAACATGTTAAGATAATTTGCAAACTAATGTTATTCAATTGTTAAATCATTTTTAAATATAGTTTTAATTACAATAAGAAAAACAATTCAACTTATGTACTTTAAACTAAAATTTAGAATATATAAACTATAACCCAATCAGTCCATACTAGTGAGGGTATAATGCTTCATTCACCCTTAATTGGTGCCATTTTAACTGTTAAGAATCTAATACTTCAATTGGTGGAGGTCTCCCAAAAATGAATTGCAACAATTTTAATGTGAAAAAGATAGTGGTCCGTGTTATATTTTCCGTAAGATTATGTATTAGGAGTTTGTGAATGTATTTATATAAACTTTATTTTAATATATTCACAATCATTTCATTAAATTTATGTTACTCTATTTAAATTAGTATCTATATAAACACCTATCATTATTAGAATTTCCTTACCTTCTATTTCGATGAAGAATATTAAAATTTTAAGAATTGTTAGGTAAAAATAAATAATCATTAAAAAGAATAAAATACAAAAATACTACTGAATAATAATTTCAAAATAACCAAACATAATAGATAATTTTTGAGTTCCTCTTTAAATAGATATTATTTAATTTTTTATTTAACATAAAAATTATTCAAATAAAAGTCTATAATATTTTAAAAAATATCATTTAAATACATTAATAATTTAAAATTATTTTATCCAAACATAAAAAATTATATTTACTTATGTATATTTTTTAAAAATAAATATATATTAATTTAAATAATATACAAAAATAAATATAAAAATATGAAAAAATGAAGTTCAATAATAAAGTCCTATTTTTAATCAAATATAAAAATTTAATATTATTATTAAACTAATATTATAATTATTAAGATAAATTTAAAATAAAAACATATTAAATATTTATACTTTTAAATTTAATCTTATCTTTATATAGATCACAATTCACAATCCGTAAATAATAAAAATAATTTTTTTTTCTGTTAAAGTTGTAAGTTTAATTGTAATCCGTAAACTTATCTATGACACTATGGATTGGGACTAAGGAGTTTCCTCAACAAGGCTACATGAGTTGAGTGCAATCATGAAGAGTTAGGACTGGTTAAGTCATTAAAACTTATGTTTGGGGTCCTTTTTGTGAGGGTTCTCAAAATATTTGTAATTATATACTTAAAATAAAATTTTAATTTTTATATGTATTTTTTAAATAAAAATTTCAAAAGAATTATAAATATAAGAATTTATAGAAATATTTATTTTTGAAAAGGTAATGTTTTATACTATAATTTCAATCGAAATAAGTTTTAAAATTAAAACTAATAAAATTTTATTTACTTATATATATTTATATGTGTTTTTTCAAGAAATTTGAATAATTTATTTATTAATTTCTAAGTTTAATTATAAAAATTTAATAATTGATTTTGTGTATAAAAAATAGATTTTATTTTTAACAGTTATACTATATATTATTAAAAATTTGTTATATAATTTTTAGATAGAACCTCACTCATCATTTATATTTTTGTTACAATAAAAATAATAAAATTTAAATTTAAAATATCATGTTAAATTATTTTAATTTTCATCCCTTTTCATATCTCGTTTTTAGCGGTTGAAAAGATAAAAAAATTATCATAATCAGCCAGGTTTGCAAAATGGCAATATGGCATGCACTTGCTTAACAAACTTTGCGAAATACGGTGGCAATCTCCTTATCCAAGATTTGGCAATAAAAAGAAAAGTTTAAAAGTAATTGAAGTATTGATTTAAAAATCAAAATATTAACTTAAAAATGACTTTAATACTAAAAAACTTAACAAGACAGAATATTTTAAAATAATTAATAGTTTATTATTTTAAAATATAAAAATATATTCTGAATAAATAATAACATTACATGTAAAAAAAAAAAGAAACTAATAAAACATGTCCGTCCTCTTATTTAAGAATAAGAAATTAAATTTAGAATATAGGAATTGCTATTCTTTTCTTTGTGTCATTGTCCCTTCTTATAATCCCTCTCAAAAGAGAGAAAAAAAAAAAACAAACCAACGTACATTAACATATCTATATATAAACATCCTAGGGACCCACT
Source organism: Canavalia gladiata (assembly GCA_037954105.1). NCBI lineage: Eukaryota > Viridiplantae > Streptophyta > Magnoliopsida > Fabales > Fabaceae > Canavalia > Canavalia gladiata. Next base: position 14,189,333 of record CM075659.1, on the reverse strand, counting down.
AATAGTTTTTGTATTAGGCAAATTCTTATGAGTTCAAGAACTGAGTTTATGGAGATCACTTTCAAGTTTGACAATAATATTACACACCTAGAGGTCCAATTGAACTATTTACCTCTATATAGCATGTTCGGAATTGTTTAAAATTTTAAAAATAATTACTTATTTTCAAAAATTATTCAGAAAGTTGGCAAAATAAGCTTAACTAAACAAAACATGCACCTAATACCTAATGACAAGACCAAATTCAGTAACAATGCTTGTGGATATTATTATGATACCTGTACATAATTGGTGTCTGATTCACTCCCATGTCCGCACAGAAAGCAAAAGCGACAAGAAAATAAAACGAATAACAGAATAGGTGGGTAAGATTATGCAGATAGATAGACAACCCTCGTTCTCATAAGCCATAACCCCACAAAATCTGGACCCTACCTATTAAAAGATGTTACTTCAAGACAAGCTTAATTCCCTGCATATTTGCACCACATACATGTCCTTTTCTGATCTGTATAAAAGAACTTCATTCGTAATCATACTATCCACATTTAATCACGCTGTAAAAACAAAAGCTTCTAACTATGTATAAGAAAAGCTTTATTTTTTACCACTGTAGCTTAACATCATCCCCTTCCTTCCCATTGGATAATAATGATATATATAGTTTCATGCTGACTTTACTCTTTTACTTTTTCTTTTTATTTTCTGTTTAATCAACGTGGAATCTTAATTGCAATAAAAAATGGTGTAGATAATTAAGAATTTTGGTCGCCATTTCGCTGCCAATAATAATAGCAAAAAGTCTCCCATAAGATCCTTTTCTCGTGGATGAAGTTAGTCTTTTTTCAACTACCAAGTGCCTTTAATAGAACCCCCACATACTACAGTTAAAAGACCCTTGAGAAGCTACCTTTCCATCTGCGCCAGGAAAAGTGATGCACAAAAGGTGGCATTCAATATTCGGATTCTGCTACAGTTTGAGTGTCATTATATTCACTCTCACCACAACGATGCCCAACACTAATCTTCACACCTTACAACCTCCATCTGTTGTTTGTTCTACCAGGGATTGTTTTGCTCAGCTACCCTTTATACCTCCGTGGCAACCTCAAAATCTTTTAATAGGATTGGTAATATTATGGGTATATATTAGATCATTGGAACCTGCATTAAAGAGACTTCTGATCCTGAACGTACAATTTTGCAGGATTGTTTTCTTACTATCAAAAGAAGAACTCACTTTAAAAAGAATCATGTTCAGACAACGAGAAGAGACAGTTTAAAAATTAAATTTTACTATTTTGCTTGTGGCATTGGATGCACCAGCTCATTATTAGCATTCTATGAATGCAGAGAAGCTCACCTAAAGAAAACCACATTTTAACAACCTCACCGCTGGAATAGATTCCACCTAAAATCATACTTGTACATGATCACATGGCTGCGCTAATTAATGATATCCTGTTTTCTCTTTACTAATTATTAAGAAGCTTGGTTTCAGAAAGAGACAGGCAATGAATAGCTGAAAGTGATAATAAACCATATAACAAAATCGGTACTATTCACTTCTGAAAATTACATCAGCTATCTGGGCCAAAGAGTAAGTGCACGATTGGTTTAACTTATTCCGAAAAAATAATCAGTTTGTTTTTAAAAAATAAAAAATAAACGATTATTTCCTGAAAAAAAAAAACTCGTCAAACACATCCACTAAAAATGCACTCCAGAATCAGTCCTTTCGGGGAACGAGGAACTAAAATTGCTCGTATTTGCCCCTAGATTACTAGAGTATAAAGCAAGATTTTAGTTCAATTCCTTTGGTTGTTATTGTTAATTGACTGAATTGTCCGCAATTAGCACTTTTGTGTGCAATATATACATGGGCCCTGAAAACCATTTCAAGAAAGTCATCATCTGGGGTAATCATTTCAAGTCTCAAAAACACTATTGTCCAGTTATAACAATGAAAAACCCAACCCCACTCGAAGAACCTTTTGACTAAATACTTAGTGCAGTGGAAGTAATTCAATAATAATCTGACAAAAGGAACAATCAAATTCTTGTCAAAGATCAAATAATAGATTAATATGATTCAAGTATCCTTTGCTGTATCTATACACAAATAAAAGAAGAAACATGTGTAACAAATAAAGGGATGATTTTCATTTTCAGTTGCAACTGTTACAAGTAAACAAATTAAAAAACAAAGGATTCTCTCTGACTCTCCCTTCTCTATTGACCGTAAAAACAAAAAAGTGAAGAAAACTATGAAGAAGAAACACGTAGAAGGAAAACAAGAATGATACAGTGAAACTAAATGTATAGGGTTTGATCCATCAGGAAACTAGCAGCTACCACCACTGATGAACAAGAACTCCACTTTGTCTAAGAGAGGTAAAGAGCTGCAAGCATTGATCATAAGTTTTCTCATACTTAGGACTCCTCTGTCCAGGGCAACACCTCTGCCACCTATTGTAATGACACTCAAGAAAAATCTCATCCACCAAACAGATAGCCCCAGTTTCAAACAACCTGGGAATCAAATCAAATTCAGTACCCTCCACATCCATCTTCATCACAACAAAATCATTCTTCGAAACTGCGTTCTTCAACCAGTTAGCAAAATCAAACCCGGGAATCTTCTCAACCTCGCCATCAGAAACACCCTTAGACTGCAATGGCTGAATCCTCCCCATTCCTCTGCCTTTACCCTGACCCTTCTCCTCCCCAGGGTCACGGTTAATCTCAAACACCAAACTCTCATTCCTCACCCACGCAGCATAAGGCAACAAAGTAACCCCCTTCTTCACCCCATACTGTTGATGAAAAGTTTTATCAGCTTCAATTGCATACACATGAAAGGTCTTGTTCTGTTTCGGATACTGTTTCTTAAACCAACTTCCAATACTAGAACCATAGCTTCTGGCTCCAACATCAACATACACATACCTATTCTTATAGCTTATATCAACCATTGAAGGAAGGTACTTTATGTTCTTCACGTTTTTCTTGAGAGTGATCCATGGCTTTAGTGGCTCCTCTTCAATCAATGCTTCAGCATTTCTAACCAACTCTTGTTTATACCCTGGAACAGAGCATTTTCCATTGGAATCAGAATTAAAGCCACTAACAGTTCCATAACCTTCTTTTTTCACAACGAATTCTCTTATGTGAGGCATCGATGAATCAAACCCTTCTATGTCATTCACTTTCACCACTTTGCAACAAAATTTGAACAAATTAACGAATGAATTGTAACTGTAAGTGTCTTTGGCCTTTACATGGAACGCGGCAAACCCTTCGGGTTTGAGCGTTCGCGAGATTTCCGTGGCGAATTCCGATGGCCACGGCGATCGTTCCAGCGCGCCGTCGCCGGCGAATACGAAGTCAAAGGTGCCATTCGCGAATGGAATTCGGCGAGCCTCGCCGGCTTTCACCAGCGGCTTCGACGCCTTCTTCGAGATCCCGACGGCGTCCGCGACGCCGATCTCCCGCAGCGCGAGGACATCGCGGCCGGTCGGCGTCTCCAAGCAGAGCGACTTCGACTCCGGCGAGAGGAAGCCGCCGGCGATCAGGTCCTGGAACACGGAAGAGTAGAAACGCACGCCGTTGATCCAATCCTTGCTGGCGTACAGCTCTGGATTCTCCGCGTCGGCGCCGGCGTTGGACGAGGCGCGGGCGGAGAGACGGCCTGTTTCGGCTCCGGCTATGGCGACATTAAGCGTATCCGAAGGAGAGAAGAAGCAGAAACCGGCGACGTTGCAGGACTCGCCGGCGAGGGTGATGACGTAAGCGAACCGCACGATTACGATAAGAACGCCGAAGAGAAGTAACCGTACCATAACATTCCTGAGAAAGCCAGGCTTGCCTACGGCAGGCTCCATGGAAACAGATTGTACAGTTTTTTTACAGAATAAGAAGAAAATTTCACAAAAATTGAAGAAAAAAGAAAGACGTTGCGTTCGGTTGTATTATATTTATCGGGAGCAGAAGCGAGCGGAGGTATGGTTTGCGCCGATGAGGGAAGGTGCTTTTCTGTGGATAGGGATTGGCAAACAGAGAGGATGGTAAGGGGCAAAACGGGAATTCATGGCTTTCTTGGATTTGAGAATGAGAATGAGAATTAGAATTAGAATTAGAATGGAGCGTGTTTCTATGGAACAGTAACGAAGAAGAACGCGTCCATCACTCGGCGAGTTTTGGATGAATGAATCTTGTTGTAGATTTCGATAAAAATACAAGAGGAACGCGGCGTGATTGTGGGTCAGTGGTGACCGGAATAGCCGGTTAATTTTACGCGGACGGAACTGCGTAGACGAAGGGGATGAAAAAATACTGGGGTCCACGGTTGCCGCAAATTACAATAATGCCATTTTAAGTTTTTTTTTTATCCTTTATCTATTTTTTATCTTTTGAACAAATAGAATAATGAGCCGTTTATGGTTAGTTCCAAAAATAATAATAGGACAAGTTGGGTGATGCAAATTCCATGCACACTGAATTGTGAATGGCAGCGGGCAGCTAGCAAGCATTTGCACGCAAACAAGTGTTATTTTGACGTCGCTATATAGTTGCATGCACAGCTATATCTTATCTATAAAAGAATATTGTTTGGTCAATGCCAATGCACATCATTTCTTTATTTTTCTAAAGTTGAAAACTGCCATTTTTTTCCTTAAATTTTCCTAATCTATTCAATCTATATCGTTCCATAAACAATTTCTTCGCCGAGAGTTTAGAGATTCATTTTCCCAAAATATAGATATTGTTTCTAGATTTTATATTCGCAGTCGGAAATTTTATTGAAATATTTAAACAACATAATTATCTAAAATTATGTCAAGGTTGAATGTTTCTTTAAATTTTTTAATATCACTGGGGCAAAATGAAGTTCATATTTTCTTTTCTTAAAATCTAGGATATTACAAGAGGTGTATATATATTTTGACTAAAATATTTATTAATATCATATTTTTATTTTATTATTTTTAAAATAATATATTTATTTTATTTTATTTTTATATATAATTAATTTTTTACTTTTATCTATTTTTAAAATTATCCAATTATGATAACATGGTAAATTAATTTTCTATATCTATTGTGTTTACAAAATCAATCATTTATAATTTTATATGTTTCTCTAACCTTTCCTAAAAAATAAATAAATTAAGGAGATAATTTTCTAGATATCATGGATATTACCATATATATTTGTATGATAAATGTAAAAATAAGATGAGTAATGGATAATTTATAGTTGCATAAATTTTTTTTTTAATAAAAACATTGGTTATATGTAAACTAAAGTTCGTAATGAATGATTATGATGTCATATTCTTTAAATATTTTATATGACTATTATATGATTATGATATTGGATATAAATATTTTAAATTAGAAAAAGATTTATCATGACTATTAAAATAATTTTGATATCATTAAGAAATTCTCATGTATAATAAAATTGTTTATGTATATTATTCTTATAAAGTATAAATTATATTATTATATTACAAGTTTGAATAAGATTACATATGTAATATGGTAATAAAACAGAGTTCTTAGTTAATAAATTACTTGATGTAATTTATACTTTGTGTAGTAAAAGATAAATTTTAAATTTACATAATTTGTGATCTTTGATATTTTTATATAAACTAAATTTTATGCATGCCAAAATTTGAGTGAGAGGTGTAACAAGTATTTTTTCACTACGAAAAAAATTACCTTTTAGTAATGGTTTTAAATGATAAACAGTGACAATTTTAACTTTTACCAGACTTTTGTCTAACAAATTCTTATTTGTCAGAAATGATCCGTCGAAAGATACTTTAGTGATGGTTTAAATGATACAACCGACAGAGTTTAATATATTTTGTGTACGTTTATACAACCATTACAAAATATCCATTGAAAAAATCTAGTTTTTTTGTAATGTTGGATTATATGAAAAGTGATAAATATAAAAATATCACAAAATTATGATACGGTGAAATCTTTTTGAAAATTTTGAATCTCTTAAAATTATATTATTTATAATCTCTCGTGATAGTGATATTCAATAAAGTAAATTATACAATTGAGTATCTCTAAATTATTGAGAAATGTATTATTTATAAAAAAATATTTTAAGCTTGTTTTAAAATATTTTGTTGTATCTTTGATATTTAAAATATATGAGAGATATCATTAATTACGCTATGAAAAGATTTCTCACTATATTCAAATAATATAGTGATGATAAATAAATTTGATTTGTATAAGAATAAATTAAAATTGGATTTATTTTAATTTTAAAAAAGATATTATGATTTAGATTATTCAAATATATAATAAACTATATTTTGATGATCAATTTATTAGTATTTATTTGGGAAACAATATAAAGATGTGTACAAAGAAATTTTTAGTAAATATTTTATATGGAGGTATTTATATTTTTTGTATGCAAACATTATGATTGCGAGAAAACAATAATGAAAATTAATTCACAATTATCACTTGAGATATATATATATACATCAAAATTTTATAAAATGACGAAAAAAATTTAATTTGATCATATTTTTCACAGAACAAAATTTTAATGAATGAAATTGAGATAAATAAGATTTTAGTTAAAATTTTAGTTAAAATGAAATCAACAATGATGAGAACTCAATCTTTGTAACTGGATATCTATGATTTATATAGGTAGCAACAAGTTATTATTTATCATTCCAACACTGCTAATATTGTGATTCTTAGGTGTGATGAACGTTATGTTAAGCTACGAGGAATGTTATCTTAAGCTACGTTCAACGAGAGGTTGAGTTACCTATACACATGTATGAGTGTCAAGTAGAGTCGCTTTTATAAAATTGAGATATAATCTTTACAACACACTCGTAGATCAACCATGCAACCTATTTCTGCATCCAAAACTGATAAAAATAACAAGAAATGTGGGGTGTAATGTGACATGTGAACATCTAGCTTACATCAAACTGTTTTTGGTTCATAGAAATTTTGTTTTATCAAAAAGCTCTTTTTTATATTTTATTTTGCTAAAAAATTTTGAAATATTTGGACGATTTTTGTAAAAATTGAATGTTTTGAAAGGTTCAAAATTTGACAATTAATATTAAAATTATTTTAAATTTAAATATTTAAATTAATTTATAGTTATTATTATAATTTTAAAATATTTATAATTTATTATTAATTAATTTAAATTTAATTTATAAATTAATAATTTATTTATCTATTAAAAATTTATTATAATTTTATTTTTAACCGTTGAAAAATTATTAAAATTTTATTTTTTACTATTATGAATTTAATATTTTACCTTTACAATTTAAATTGTTAACCGTTGTTTACAATTATATATATATATATATATATATATATATATATATATATATATATATGAATTAAGTTATTTGAAACATAATTAATATTAAAATCATTTTATTCAATATTTTTTTAAATAGATAAATTTTATTAATTTAATCATTAAATTAATAAAAATATTACATTATAAATTTTTATTAATTATATATTTCTACATAAATTATCTCTAATTATATATATATATATATATATATATAAAGTCAAAATAATATACAAAATAAAAGAAATTAGATAATTTTTATTTAATGTTAAAATATATTAATATAGTTTATCTAATATTTAAAAATTAATAATTTTTTAAATTTTAATTTTTTATTAAAAAATATCTTATTAAAATTATTTTAAATAATAAGATTGTCCCTCTCAAAAGTTCAATCTAAAATTTCTAATTAAGTTTGATTAACTATTATTAATCAGTTCACATACTTCATGATAAATATTGTATTGTTTGAACTTCAAAATATTTTTCGTGTAAATATTTCCTTTTTTTTTTCTTTATATTTACACATACCTTTTGAATCGATCTCACTGATTGATCTACGTGTTCGGTAGTTTTAACTTATTAAATTAATTTAAATTTTTTAACTATAATAATTTGATAACTAAATTAAATTTTTAATATCTATTTAAGGACATATAATATAAAATAAATAAATAGTAAATTTTATTAAAAATTATAATATTTATATTATCAATGCATTAGATTCTATAATTTCTAATAAATTTTTATGATACAATTTTTTTATTGCGTATCATTGGATATATATAAAATTGAAAAAAATATTTCACTAACTTATATATTATATTTTGATAAAAAAATAGAAAAATAATTGAATTATAAAATGAGAAAGATTTGAATTTTTGTTTCTTTAGATTCAACTTTTTGTTATTTTTATTTTCTTTTCAATCAAAATAATAATGAATTTTAGATATAACAAATTTATTTCTTTTTATTTTGTTTGTGTATGCTTTCCTTTTTTTTTCAAAATTTTATTTTATTTAATATTTGAGTTTATAAAATGTTTTATTATTAATTTTTAATTTGTAAATTAAAATATGTATAATGATAATTATTTAAAAATATAAATTTGATTGAAATATATTTACAGTATAAAAAATCTATTAAAGTATATAATAATTTATTTACATTATTATCTAATCCTAAATTATTATATAATTATAAATAATGTTTATAACAGTTAATTTAAAAATAACATGTTGGATGATTTCTGATTGTTTAATAATGTAAAAAACCTTATGACATATTAAAATTTTGAATTTTAAAAATATTTATAATGACTAAATTTTAAAATAGAAACAATTAATTAAATATAAATTTTAATATATTAATATATAAAAATTTTGTTGTCATCCATTTATAAATTTTCACATTATTAAAAATATCAAATTTTATTATAATTATTTAAAATTTATATCTATTGTAAATTTTAATTAATTAACAATATAAAGATTTTACTTTAATAATATTAAAATTAAATTTTTAAATTTATTCTTTTATACTGTTTTATCTGATTTAATAACTATTTTTATTAAACCCGTTTAATTATATTTTTCCAGTTTTACCTTCTAGCTATCCTTCTAAATAATTTCGCTATTTATTCACTATTTCTAACTCGCCTTTGTCTTAGCTAATGAATTATTTAAAATGTGTAATTAATTATCATAAAAAAACTGTTTAATTTTATAAAAATAATAATTAATTTAATTATTTATGAGATTATCAAAATTTAATTTAATAATTAATTAATAAATTATGCTAATTAATTAATAATCAAATAAATATATAAAGTAATTATATTTTTTATCTTATTAATTATAATATATTTTTAATTAATTATCAAATTATGATAATTAATTATTAGATAAGAATGAAGATGTAAATAGATGAATTGTTTTAGTAATAAGTGAGAATATTTTTTTTTTATTTTCATACGATCAAATCTTGGCACCGTAAATAACTTTCCATTACTAAACAAAAATGGCAATGGATCAGAATTTTCAATTTTCGAGAGATCCTAGGACTTCTTTTTTCATTGAATTTTAATTATAAAATTATATTTTATTAATTTTTATATACAAATTTTAAAAATAAAATATTTTTTAATAATAAAATTGAATACAGAAAAACAAATGAAATAGATCCTTATTTTCTATTTTTATTTTTCCATTTGTAAGACCTAATACAATATATTTAAAAAAATATAAAATATAAAAAATTAAAAAATATGTTTTACTAATTAGTGTATAATAAAATTTATTGATAAAAATACAATAATTTTTTATTTTAATACATTGTGATATTACAAGTTATTGTTTTATTTGTTTAACTATTAATTAATAACCTAAAGGTACTTACAATCCTATCTTATAAGGGTTTGGTAATGAGTACTTTAAATATTTTAAATAAAAATATTAAATATTTTTTTAATTTTATTATTTATACAAATAAATAAAATATTATTTAAAAACATTTTAGTATAATAAATATTTTTAATAGATTCTTTTATGTTTCACAGCAATAACGTAAATTACTAGTTAGGATCTTTGTCATTTTAAAATCATTTGTACTCCTTTTATTTATTTTTATTTGTTAGTATGATTTTTAGAAAAAATTATCTGTCATTTTAAAAATTTTAATATATATATATATATTTATTTATTTATCCTCAAATTCATAAGAGTATTTATTAATAAAATAAGTTAATTGAAAAAACTATTAAAATATAATAAAAATATATTTTTTAATATATGTTTAAAAAATATAATAAAGTTTATATACACAATAAATTTTATTAAAAATTATAAAATTCATTACATTAGTAATATTAAAAAATTATTATTTATTCATAAATATATATTCATTAATTATTATTAAAACTTTGTTATTATATATTCTTAAATATATATTAAATAGTTCTATAACATATTATATAACAATTTTAATATAAATATAAACACGAATTTTTTCTGTAAAAATCTAGAGATAAATTTTTTGATTAGTCTGCAGAAGTATCGTTGAACCTTGATCTACGAGCTTCATATAACTATCAAGTTTTATATGTATGGGGATGGGAGATAATTAATGGGAAGCATAATCAATTAATCACCCTACAAACTTTAATTGTAAGCTACACTCCACATTTAGATTTCTGTATACTGTCGCCGCCACGTTTGGATTTCCATCCAATGTCGTCAGTGTTTATAACTTAGAAGTTACCATATCCAAATTTTAACAAAACAATTTAATTGAGCATCGTGATTATTCTATATTTTAATATATAATTTATTATGTTTTTATATTTTATCTCTGATCTATCGTCCATTTATTTCACCTTTTCCTCCCACCAGAAAATCTAAATCGATTTAGTAATTAAAGATAAGGTCAAAACTGATTAAAAATTCAGTTAATTTTGTATTAAAATTATTATTAGTATATTTTTGTTAAATTTTTAATAAAATTTTTATGTATTGAATCTTTAATTAATAATATCTTTAACATAATAATTTTAAATTTTTATAAAATTCTTTAGTGATTTTTAATATAAATAAACTTTGTTTGTAAAATGTAAAAATCTATTTTTTATGTTTGGTCTTATAACTGTAATGATTTCATCATATCATTTTTAAAAAAATTAATATATTAATTAATATTATTTTATATTTCTTAAATGTGTATGTTTCGATAAAAAAAATCTTATAAAAAAATTGAAGAAAATAATTAGCAAAAATTTTAAAAAGTTAAAAGTAAAAAATTATTAAAATAAAATATTTATTTTATTAATATGTTAAAAATATTAATTTATTCAATGATATTTTTAAAATATTATTTAGCTGGACTTATAGTTATCTTTTTAAAATATCTTCAATAAAAATTTCTTACTAAATTTTTAAAGTTAAATAACAATCTTTAAAATATTGTTAGATTAAAAATTATTTATTTAATTATTAATTTAAATATATATTATTTAAATAAGTAATGCTTATCTTAAAAACAATATATATATATATATAGAAAGCATGGAAATAAAATTTAAACAACTGATGAAGTTGGGTAGTTATAAATGCTTTAACGAAGAGGAGACGGCATTGAACTATTAAAATTTAGAAATTTGTGTTTTGTAGAAAGAATATTGTGAGATGATAAGAAATTATATATATTTGACAGAAGAGTGAAGACTGTAAACTACTCTATGTTTCTTCCAATTAGCATCAGAAAACAATCAGAACATGCAAGTCAAACCGTAGAGTATTGGGAGTCTACTAGTGATTTAATGCGTAGCAACTGGTTCACACATGTACACGTGAGAACCTCACATGGAATAAATCCGGAATAAAATAAATAAGGAAAAAAAATACATCCCTTTCATTTGAATGGCCACGGATCCTCTTTAATTAATGGATGTATAAGTTTATTTTAAAAGATCATGATAAAGAGTGCGTGAAATCGAGTGTATATATATAAGAAAAATAAAAAACGACAAAAGATAGAGAAAATTCCATCCCATTTAAATAAGGGAAAAATTATTTCTTTTTTTCTTCATTAAAAAAATTGCAAAAAAATAACCATATAATTAATTTTATACTTTTGAGATAATAATATTAAGTAGGTTTAATATATGAATAATTTAATATATTTTTTTGAGAATTTTTCATTTTATTAAAACAATTTAATTTCTTATACTACACAATTTGATAATTTATTAAATATATATTAAAAGTAACATATGATTTAGAACAATTTTCCAATTGGGTTCCAGTAAAGTTTCATCTTCAAAATTCATTTTATAAATTAAATTCTACATCAATCGTATATACAAAAGTAATCAATCAATACAAACAAATTAAACATTATGTGTTGTTTGTTTGATGCACTGAATTGGACATAAAATTGAAATTAAACCTTTAAAATTTGACGTATGAATTCCCTTTCAAAATTAACATCTCAATTCTAAGGCGTAATTATGTAGAATTATTATATAATTAAAATTCCTATTTCATAACCTTTATTTTTCAATTATAATTTTTACTCTCACCATTTTATTATTTAATTAATTTTCCTAATTTCAGTGTTTTTTACCATTACTATTATAGCGATATTATTATTATTATTATTATTATTATTATTATTATTATTATTATTATTATTATTATAACACCACTCTCCCACTAATTATTTCATCAATGTTATTATTGTTGAAACCACTATCCCTATCTTGGTTTTCTACTCATAATTCTTGCAGTTCGTCATCGCTAATAATGGTTGTCATCTGTTGCACCGACTCATTGGTTGTTACTTATATACCTACCATCAATTTTGGGGATTTTTTTTTTACTTAAAATGTTTGCCTAAGGTGTACACACAAAAATTTTTTTTTTGCCTCAGGCAATCACACCGATCAAAATAGAATTAGAATTTAATTTTATATTCTAAAACCTTGTTTATTTTCTGTTTTCTAAAATAATTTTTAAAAAATTAAAAAGTTGGTTTAATAAGAATAATATTTATTTTTAAAAAAAAACAACATATTTTTTCAGGTTTAAAAATTAAAAGTTGGAAATAATTTTAGTTTTTTTTATATTTTCAATTTTCTATATTATTTTATTTATTTTCTCCACATACTTTATCTCACTTTATTTTTATAAAAACTTTATAAAAGTTTTTATAAAATAATTATTAAAAACTAAAAATATAATTAAGTATCCCTAATTTTTATGCAATTTAAATATAACAATTATAATTTTAAACTAATTTTAGTTCTAAAAATTAAATCTATAATTGTAATTACCAACTACTATTTCAATTTCCTATTCCAGACAAACCTTAAAATAGATAATATTCACAAGTAACACTAACTAAACATCACATATAACCAATTAAATGATTTGCAGTTCATAGGCATGCTTATCAATAGAAAATTTTCTTCTGAATGATGACACACAAAATGCATGGGAAAAAAACCATGTCAAAATGGGCAAAAAACGAGATCAGAAAAATTGAAAAAAATAACTCTCCTTGGAATGGAAAAAAAAAATGACAAAACAATTCAAATAATAGATTGAAGAAAAAACCATAAAAGTGGGAGAGGAAATCATGAGTAGAACAAATTTGGTTTGAGATAAAAAAAAAACAGGCAAGAAAATAGGTGGTGAAAAAAAAAATGAGCAGAAAAAAAATATTATTCAAATAAACATCGAAATAACTTTAAAAATTATGTAAATGAGGAGAAAAAAAATAAAAAAAGAGAGTTTTCGAATGAGATTGTAAATGGGTGGAGAAAAAATGATGCAATTGAGAGGGGAAAAAGATGAATGGTGAATTGTGAAAGTAATTGTTAACAGTTTGATTGTTTAGTTATAATTGAATTTAGATTAAATTGATAAGAATTAAATATGTTAATATTATCTAATTATTAAATAATAATATAATAAAATTATTAAATTAAATAAAAATAAAAATCTATATTACATGTGGAAAAAATAAAATTTAATAATAAATAGTTAAATAATATAAATTAATACATAAATATTATTATGAACACTATTTATTTAAAAAGTAATATATATTTTTAAAAAATTTTAAAAATAATGTTTTGTTGTAAAATATATATATATATATATATATATATAAAGGAGATATCAAATTATTTAAAAAATAATTTTAATTTTAACAAAGTTATTTTTTATAATTTTTTAAACGGTTAAAAAATATTTGATAAAATATGAAAGTTAATTAATGTTTAGTATCCACAAAATTTTTTATAAAAATTAATATTTTATTATATAATTTTATTTTAATGATATTACAAATAGACAATATAATAATTTTTAAAAAAATTTATAAAATTTTATAAAATAATTTATACAATAGAATTTATTAATTTAACATTTAAATGGATTAATTTTAATTTTTAAAAATAAAATTTAATTATTTAATAAAATTATATTTTATATTAGAATTATTTTTAAATAATTTAATTCTCCTTTTATATATATATATATATATATATATATATACACGCAGTCTTTATTATTAATAATAACAAAAAGTTAGTTATTTATATTGTTAATACTATTTATTTTTTAGTTTTATTTTATAAAAGTATAATAATTAAAAATAATGAAAAATAAAAAATATTTACTAAATTTAATGTAAATATAATATTAATTAATATTTTTAAATTATATAAATTAAAATACATTTAAATGAAAAATATAAATAAATAAAAAAATAAATTTATTTTTCTTAGGAAACAGTGGTGACAGGAGTCAGGCGTTGAATGGGTGGTGTGAGTCACGGATTAAAGACAGGCGTAAAGAGAAGGACGATTCGGTGGGGGCAGAAAAGTAACAAAGTGCTGCGATTGCGTAGTTCCATAACCGTTACAAAATCTTTTGTCGTCGTCGAAATGCCAATAACACCCCTATTCCTGTGGTCCACACGACAGGTCGTTTGGTTCTGGCTCCAGGTTGTTATCGTGTATTCGTGTTCTCGTTCGGTGGGTCCGCCTAACGGTGCGTTACAGCATCACCAATAAAGACACACACTTCCGTTGGAAGTTGGTGCACAGCATTGGATCCTGCTCCTGTTGAACAAGAGTGAAAAACTGAAAATTACTAAATTTCCCCTTTTATCAAATTATATTTTATTTTGAATATATTAGATAACATATTTTAACTAATCGAAGGTTAAAATATTAATTGTGAAGTTTACTAAAATATTTTTAGTACTGTTTAGCAAACTAATTTGTTGTGAAATTTATTAAAATATTTTAGTATTGTTTAATAAAGAATTTTTATTCAGTAACTATTAGTATTTTTAAAATTTTATTTCAAGTAATTTTAATTATTTTTAACTTTAATTTTTTTAATTTTTAATATATTTTTATAGCATAATTATTTATTTATTTATTTTTATAAGCTCTGATTCTTTTATAATAATATTATTAGGTTTAATATATTTTTATGAAATATTATATTTTAAATTATTATTTAATATGTTCTATTTATTTAAATTATTATATTATCTATTTTATTTTTAAAATAAAATATTGAAAATTTATAAAAAATATTTTTAAATTATTTATGTAAAAATTTAAATTAAGTATTTTTATTTTAAATAAAAAATTATTAATTAAATTTTAAAATACTTTTATATTTAAAAAATACATGATACTTATCAAATTTTAAGTTATTAATTAATTATATCTTTATTTATCATTTTATATTTATTATTTAGTTAAATAAATTATTTTACTAAATATTTAAAATTCAATTATTAATTTTTATATTTTAACTAAATTTTATCATTTTTCAATTAACTTATTAGCTAATTTTATTAAAATTTACAATTAACAATAAAAAAATAAAAACCCCTTTAATATTGTTACTTTTAAACGTATAAAATTTTTTCAATTTATAAATATACTACACTAAAATTTGTGTTCTTTAATTTTTTTATTAAATTAGTATATATAACCATGCTCTCATACGAATAAATTTATAGCACATGTTATATGTTAGTATTTTATATAGAAGGACATTTTCATTTTAAAATTGATATCCAACCAAAAATTATAATTATTAATTTTATCAAATATTTTAATCTTAAATGCTAAAATAATTTTTAATTATATTAAAATATTATTATGTTAAAATAAGATAAATATCTTTAACTATAACATAAAGGAATTATGGAAATTTATGTTTAAAAATATTTTAAGTATTTTTATATATGCTAACTAGAATAATCTTTGATAATATTTATAATTGATGACATATTACAAAAAGTTTCATGATATAATGTTATTGTAAATTCTTGTGTGTTATTGTTGAAAGAAAAAAATATTGACCCAAATAATTTTTATATTGATTCAGATATCTTGCAAATGATATAAAGTACACTGATAAATCAATAAAAAGATTTATTTTTAAATTTGTGCTGAAATAGTAGAGAGCAAGAATACCAAGTGGGAGGTGGTGAATTGATAAAATGGAAAGTCTTATCTATATTTTAGTTTGCTAACTTTCCACATGATTGGGGGCAGGAGTCTTTCTTTAAGCTGTTCAATTGGTAGGGTAGAGTTGTGAGCGTCTTTGTGTTAGCCAAGTTGAATAAGAAAGGCTAGAAATTTGGTTTTGTTAGATTTAACAATGTTTGTGATCGTTTATGTTTGGAACAAGAGCTGCAACATATTTGGATTGGATTTTACAAAGTGAGTTAACAAGTCCAAATATGAGAGATATGATAGTCTACTGAGATCGCAAGGAAACATATTCTTTCAACACATATCCACAGGCTCAAACCAACCATAACGAGTTACCATGGAGGGACGAGGGGATAAGACATGCACGTTGATGAAAATAGGAAAACCGATGTTTGAATACGAGATAGAGGAATTGGTGGTGGAAAGATGGTCATGATATTATGTTAGTGTTCTTTATAGCCCAAAGGACTTTTTTCGCTACATGAAAAAGTGGTGAGTGAAGGGATTTTATCATTGTCTTTTCGACCTTTAGGGGGATCCTATGTCCTCATCAAGGCAGTGGAGGAGGAGGAGGACTTATAGGAACTTCTCTAAGAACTCCCTAGCGTATTTTGTAGGTGGTTCTTGAAGATATATCAGTGGTTGCTTGAAGACGTAGCCAGGGACCGTTTCGTTTAGGTTAGGTGTGTGGGAATTCTGCTTCATGCATGGTGCATAGACTTCTTCACTCACCTAGTCTCTCCTGTGGGTCACTTCATTAAACTAGATCATTCTAAAAACACTTAACAAGGATTGGATATGGGATGAATATTGCTACATATAGATAAGAACCAATCAACACTGTTATCCATGCATAAGTGAACGAGATAACTCACTCCATAAAGATTATCGAGGAACCATTCTTTGGCATGGAACAATGGTGACCATCGCCTTCGCTAGCGGCTAGTGAGTTTGAAGATTCTCTCTCATCCTTGGTAGTTTCTGAAACGAGTTTTCCAAATGCAAATGTTGGGGTTAAGGCCGAAGATGATGCCTTGATTGAGATGGATAGTGAACGAATACTATAGAATCAAGAATAGTTACCAATATGTGATGTTGAGAGTCTTATTAGGCTACCCCAAGTTTGAATTTGATAATCGATGATAATGGATATTCAACAAGTTTAAAGAATAATGGAACAGGGTGAGACATGGTGGA
This sequence comes from Canavalia gladiata, assembly GCA_037954105.1. Lineage (NCBI taxonomy): Eukaryota > Viridiplantae > Streptophyta > Magnoliopsida > Fabales > Fabaceae > Canavalia > Canavalia gladiata. The sequence goes on along the minus strand of CM075659.1, from coordinate 14,171,733 downwards.
CTATACTACACAGAGAGACAATATTGCAGAAGGGGAGTTGATATGAATCGATGGGGATGATCCTGATCTTCACGGCGTAAGTTAAATAAGAAAATTATAAAATAATAGAAAAAGATAAAATAAATGGTTCAATGACCTGACACAAGCAAATAGTCAACCAACGTTATAAGGAGCGTGACTTGCTACTTAGACTTCTTTCCTAACCACGAACACGAGATAACCAATCCACACAACAATGCACCTAAGTTAAAGCATGAAGCGAGAGCTTTTATGAAATTAAATCACCAACCTTATAGGGAAGATCAACAAGACAACGGTTCATAAGAGCAAAGAAAAGATATAATTCTCACGATAGAGAAAAACCTTTATTTACGTTAATAGAAATTCTGATATCCGATCTTTTTTTTTTAAGTGAATTTACGTGGATTCTAATTACCTCTTTTATCTCTTTTAACCTTTCTTTTTTCAATGAGTCTTCTCTCCGAGTTATATATTTTTTTAGGTTGCCTTGATTATGCAAGGTGGTATCAGGGTTCATATCATTCTTCCCTTCTTGAAATAAAGTCATCCTTAACTCTTTATTATTTTTTTTATGAGGATAAGTAATATTGAAACTATACAAGGAATAAAATTTTCTCTCACATATTGTTTATCCATCAAATCTTGAAGTTGTATTTAAATTTCTTTAGTATTTTCTGGTTTGGTACAGTATTTTGGATGATTTGGTAATGATACTCCTGATATAAAATCAATTTGATGTTTTATCCTTCTAACTAAAGGTAAACTTGGAAAAACTATATTAGACATGACATCTTCATACTTTTTTTCATTATTTATCTTCTCGTCATCCTTATTTTTTTCCTTTTCCTTTAGTTTCTTCTACAACCATACTTACTTGTAATATTTCTTGATGTTCATTCTTTTATTCCAAGTTATCTATGGGATCTGTTTTGCCTTCTTCCTTAGTTCTTCCTTCATCGTTAAGCTCTCTTCCTTCTTTGTATCTCTTTGTAAAGCAAGGAAGAAAATTAATGACCAAATGAATATTTCCTCTTTTAATATACGTGGGCTAGGAGGCTCCCATAAGAAGTAGAGGGTAAAGGAGTTGGTATGAAAAAAACAAATATAGGTTCTTCTTCTTTAAGAAAAAAAGATGGAGCATTATGATAAATTACGAGAAAAATTATGGGGAACCACGAATTGTAACTAGGAAACAGTACCATCGAAGGGATAGTTAGGCGGTGCTCAAAGGACTTGGATTCCTAGGGGTGGCCCTTCACTTCCAGCATGAAACATGTCTGGTGGTTAACATTTACTCACCTTTTTCCAAGGAGAGGAATATGGTTCAATGTCATGAGATACAATCACTTAAAGGATCGTCTAATGTGGGGGCCTGGTGTTTGGGAGGAGACTTCAACCTTATTTGCACTAGCATGGAACAGAGGGGATCAACAATGACAAGTAATCATATAGAAATAGCCTTATTCATAGGATTGCTGGATATGGAAGAGTCTCCACTGTACGAGTGAAAATACACATGGACAAACACGGAAGGGATGGTGATAACCAGATTAGATAGATTTCTTGTGAGTGAGGGATGACTGACATTAATGGGGGGAAAGCTCACAATAAGTGATACCTAGGGATGTATCATATCATTGTCCAATAATACTTTGACAAAACAAAAATGATTGGGGTCTTAAACCTTTTCGTTTTCTAAATTGTTGAATGCAAAATGAAAGTTTATATCCATTGGTCGAAACAACTTGGATATGACTCAATTGAAAGGATACAAGTCATTTTGCCTATTTCAAAAGTTCAAGGCAGTAAAGGAAAGAATCAAAGAGTAGAATAAAATCACTTTGGGAACATTGGTGAGCAAATCAAAATTAGAACCAAAGAGTTACGAGATATTGAGGTAGCTATTGAACAAGAAGGAATTTCTGAGGAACTTTGTTAGGCCATACGTGAAAAGTTAAGTGAGTTAAGTTTAATCTTCTCTCAAAAATTCCATGCTTCAGCAAAAATCAAGGGTTCAATAGATAAAGGAGGGCAAAGAGAATAGTGCATTTTGTCACCATTGTATAGTCGAAAGACGCAAAAATAATAAGCTACATGAATTTAAGCTCAATGATGACACATGGGTAGAATGGGCCAACAACATCAAAGATGCCATTGTAGAACACTTTGACAAATAGTACCAACTAAACCCACCTAGCCACCTTTCATTGGATAATGTTGAATTTAAGAAAATTCCAAATAGTGTGAAAAGAAATATAGAAACAAGATTCACTTAAAAAGAGATAAACGAAAAATTGATGGAGTGTGTAAGCAATAAAAGCCCTGCCCAGATGGCTTTAACTTCAACTTCATCAAGGAATTTTGGTATCTGATCCGATCAGATGTATATGCAATGTTTGATGAGTTCTATAATAATGCAAGGATCCCAACAATGCTGTTATCTTATTTCCTTATGCTCATACCTAAAACTATGAATCCACAACACCTATATGAATTTCAACCAATTTCCTTACTAGGATGCATATATAGGCTCATAACTAACCTCCTTGCATCTCGATTGCATGAGGCGATAGACTCAATGATATCAAATTCACCAACAACTTTCATTAAGGGTAGGAAAATCCTAGAAGGAGAGCTAACACTCAATGAAACATAGGATTATGCCAAGAGAATATCCAAGTATTATCTACTATTCAAAGTTGACTTTGAGAAAGCCTACGGCTTTGTATCCTAGAGCTTTATTGAATACATATGGAATAGATTAGGTATACTTACAAAGTGTTAGCAATGACTTAAAGCGTGTTTATTTTCTGATAAATTATCGATTCTAACCAATGACAAAGTGACGAGACTAATTACAATATATAAAGGATTAAAATAGGGTGACCTTGTAGCCCTTTATATGTATCTCCTAGTAGCAGAAGACATACATGTCATGAGATATGAGTCTTTTCACCATCTTAGGGAAAATAGGGGATCGTATATGCAATCCTACTCGTCAATATCGTGGAAGAACTTAATGAAAGTGCGAAAAGATAATGGTACCAACTAGTTTTAAATTGGAATAAAACAGACGGTAGAGGCGGGACACACAACATCTTTTTGGATTGATAGATGGTGCGCATCAGAACCTATGAAGAAATTATTTCCATGACTCTACTTTATTTCAAGGGATCAATTAAGTACAATGGCTACAATGACATCCTAAGACTTGCAACATGGATGGAAACTTTGTTGGAGGACACCGTTATTTGAGTGGAAAATTGAATAGATAAATATTCTACAAGAAATGTTACAACAAGTTCAACTCAATGCCTACATAACAGACAGAAGGAACTGGACGTAGGCTTCATCTGGACAGTATATGGTAAAAATAACCTACACAATACTTCTCAAACAAGAAGGATTGGAGGGGATAAACTTCATTCAACATAACATTTTCAGGAAAATATGGAGGTGTAAGGTACCAAAGCAAGTTTGAGCTTTTAGCTGACAAGTAATTCACAACAAGATACCTACGAAAGTGAATTTGGTAATAAGAGGAATAAGGATTGGGAATACATATCCGTTATGTGGACAGGTAGATGAAACCATGGATCATCTTTTGATACGATGTAAAGCTACAAATTTAATATGGAGAAAGGCTCTAGGATGGATGGAAATTCAAGCTCCGATGTTTGATAGCATGATGGCTAGCTTTTGACTCTTTAAAGGAATTCCATCAACACCAAAAGCAAATAAGAATCCTCAAATTATTTGGATGATTACCTTGTGATAGTATTGGCTTCTACGGAATAAGGTAGTATTAAATAACTACCAGTGGGACATGCTTCAATAGTTGGATAAATTAAAGGTAACATCCTAACTATAATTTAGACTGAGATTTATAAAACCCATCCAATACACTTTTTCGGGATGGTGTATTAATCCTCTTACTTATACTCTATCCTAATTGCTTTATATATAAGGTTTAAGTATCCCTATTACTCCATATTTCAATAAAACTCTATTGTTGATAAAAAAAATAAATAAAAAATGATAATGCTATTGATTTATATTTAGCAAATTGTATATCATTGTGTAGTATATGACTATCATGTTGTGCACCATTACTACTTTTTTGCACTCGATATTTTGATTTTACTATAATTTTTTTTCTTTTTTATTTGAGCTTGAGTTGAGTCTCTATGCTTAGATGAACTTTTATACATATTTACTAAAGAGATCTTAACCAAATTCAATATCAAATTTATTTTGTACGAAATAAATAAATATAAATATATATAAAGATAATTTTTTTCATTTGGATAAATAAATCAATTTTAAATTTTATATATTTATATTAGCAAAGAGTACTTCGTATATTGCTAGAGCATACTTGATAATTTAATAAAAGAACTTTCACATATACAATTCAAATAATTTGGTTACCAATTAAAACCTCTAAAATACTAATTTATTATTTTAAAATAAATAATAATTCAAATCAAAATTTGAATAATCTCATTTTAAACTTATCATGCATTTTTCGTCAATAAATGGTGAGAGTTATTTTAACTTTATGTTGTATTTATACAATTTTTGTGAAAAGAAACATAGCACATATTGGACTTATTTATCACTATTTCTTTGCTCACTAGACAAATATTATTATATGCATAAAAAAATGATTTGCTAGTTTTAGAAACTAAATTTGTCAAACAAATATCATTATAAAATTATTTTAAATTATATTTACAATATTTTAATAATATATATATATTTGTAAATAATTTATCTTCATAATATTAGATTTCTAAGAAAAAAATAAATTTTAAAAATATATATTGTTTATACTAATTGATATTTCTATAAACGTTACTTAAAATCCTACCCCATCATTCAATTTTTTTAAAATCTCTCGCTCACTAAATATTTTTATTTGATCGATTCATTTGATAGAACAAAATCTTTCTTTCAAATAAGTACAAGCTTTTTCATTGAACTTATAACCTGATGACCAAATTGTATGGTTTGAACTACCAATTAACTAAATAGCTATAATAAATCACTATTTTGTTGGTTTATCTAGAGAAAATTAGTTATAACTACGATATAATTTATGATTATTTGATTGTAATTCTACCTAATTTTTCTTATCTTGCAAGAATGATCATGCAAGTAGAGAATCTAAAAATAAGAAAATTTGGGTTTAAAAGAGGGTAAAAGGAGTATAAAAAAATAAGGAATCTAGTGCAATCATGTCACATACGACACTATAAGATGACTTAAAATGGTCGTGACAATTAAGGAAGCGGCTAGGTCAAGTCTAGTCTACGACACTGAAACCTTATCCACACGTATAAAAGGGAGGCTTTGTTACACTATTCTACACACCATCATAGGCCCTCAAGGCCATACCACTCTCTGGAACACAAGTCTATCACTACGCTGGAGACATACCATACTACTCCATTCTCATCTTCGTTTCTGTATCCTCTCGTATGATCTTGGACGAAAAAGCTCTCTCACAGTGTGAGTTGCAACGTCCTATTGTTAGTTTTGCCAATACTACAATTTTGTCATTCTTTTTCTAGAATTAAAATTATGGATTGTTTTGTTGGATTAGTATGATCTTGTTTGTGTTATCTCTCTATGTATAACTAATCCTCTGATCAAGGGATTTTGATGAAACTTATGATGTAACCAATTGAACACTCTTTTCCCTTTTATAAATGATTATGTGTTTCTGTTCAATTGTATTTTCCTTATTATGCTTAATTAATTGGTAAGAATTAGCTACTCTTATTAATTTTTAAGTTAATGGAAATAGGCGATCGTATTATTGCCTAATTAATAGAACTATAAGGTAAATTGAATATAAGGATTTCAGAGGATCAATTGTAATCTCTGATCTCTAATTGGTTATTAATTTTACACATTTGAATGTTCTTTATGTTTCTCTTAATTATATATGATCATTGGGAGTAATAATTTAAAGGAAAGAATATTAATATTACATGATAAATGTGTATTAATAGAATAAGAACGGATCGTTAGCCATTTACTTTAAATCATTCATGAGAGAGTTGTGAAATTGGATAAAATGATAAGGGGAACCAAAGTCACATGTCTCTTCATAATTGAATTTATGTTTGTATTCTTTTTTCTTTAAATTTCCTACTTTTTTTTCTTTTATTTATTTGAAATATTTTCAAATAAAACTCTTCTGGTGAGCTCAAAATTTAAAATATTCTTTCAAGGATTGTTAAAATAGTTTTGTAGAACGAAGGTTTCAAATATCTCTTTCTACATTGACGGATGTACTTGCCTTTAGTAAAAATTTGTATGCACAGTAAAAGCACAAGTTTTTGTACATTTAATGTGCATTTCAAATATCCTTTCTGCATCAAAAACTTGTTGTGTGTTTACCGTCCATAAAAAGTTTTACTCACGGACAAGTACACCTGCCAACATAGAAAGGGATATTTAAAATCCTCAGTAACGTTCCCACCGAGACTATTTTAACCATTCTTGAAAGAATTTTTGAATCATAACTTTTGAGCTTAATAGGAAAGAGTTTTATTTGGAAATATTTAAAACAAATATATAAAAAAAATAAGAGTAGAAAATTTAAAAGTAAAAAAAACATAGATACGAATTCAATTATGGAAAGACATAAAACTTTAGTTTTCCCTATAACTTTACTTAATTTCACCTCAATTTCCTTGTGCATGATTTAAAGTTAATTACTAACAATCTATTCTCATTCTATTACTATCCAAGATCATGGAATAGCAAAATTCTTTCTTTTAAGTTACTACTCTTAATGATCATGCAAAGTATATAATTAAGAGAAGCATAAAGAACATTTAAACTTATTAAATTAATAGCCGATTAGAAATTAATGATTCCGATTAATTCTCCAAAATCCTTAAATTTAATTTACCTTGTAGTTTTGTTAAGTAGACAATGGTACAATCACCTATCCTCAATCAACTTGGAAATTAACAAGAGTATCTAATTCTCACTAATTAATTAACCACAATAAGGAAAACATAATTAAATAGAAACATATAATCATTCGTAAAAGGGAAAAAATGGTTCAATTAATTACATCATAAATTTCACCAAAGCTCCATGATCTGGGGATTAATTACACATAGAGATAAGACAAATAAGAGAGCATCTGCCTTTAAGATCATACGGAAGGATACCAAAAGAGAGATGAGAATAGAATTGGTATTGGGTGTATCTGGGTAGTGTATCTAGGGTAGGTTTGTGCCCCAAAGAGCAATGTGACGTTTGAGACCTAAAGTAGTGTGTAGAATGACGTAACAAAGTCTTCTTTTTATATGCATGGATTAGGGTTTCATTGTCATAGAACTAGACATGACGTTTCACTGTCATTGAACTAGACTTGACGTAACAAAGTCTGCATGTGATATAGTTGCACTAAATTTCTTATCTTTTTATGTTCCTTTTACCCTCTTTTGATTCAAAACTTATCTTTTTTTTTATGCTTTACTTGTGTGATTATTCCTGCATAATAAAATCAAATAATAAAAATTAAATAATTATAACTAATTTCTCGAAAATAAATCAATCAAATGATGGTTTATCAAGCTATTTTACTATTTAAATTTTTTAAAAAAATATTATGACAATTTTATTTTTCATTTATGATAATTTGTTATTGATTAAATAAAAATTGCTATAAATCTTTATAACATCTATGGAATTTATTTTAAATGTTAATCAAAATTATATTAATAACTTTTAATCGTTAAAAATTATATTTTTAACTACAAAAGATAACAAATTTTTTTATGTGTGAAAATTTTATATAAATTTCAAGTTTAATTTTTCCATCATAATTTACATATTTAAGATAATTTTTTATTTCTTAATTAGTTTAGGTAACTATCTTATTTTCATATTCATGGAAGAAAGATTTAGAAGGAGATTTGAAAACATTTTTGAACATTTAGAAGACTCTACTCATTGATCCTATGTTATGATTTAAGTTCTAGAATAAATGAATTGTAAACTTTCAAAACAAAAATTTTTATAATCTATGAAAAATTTTATAATTATTAAATAATTAAAAATATAAATTTTTTTATGTTAAATACATTTTAAAGAGGGGAATAGAAGGTTTTAAATAAAAGGATGTTAGGATTAGTTTCTAAAAAAGACAACTATAAAGAAGATAAACTTTATGAGAGGAAAAGAAAACAAATCATCCAAAATTAAAAATAAATTTTTACTATAATTAAAATGACACTTTTCTTTCTTTATCATCATTTTTTTTCTAAGATAAATTATCTAATTATAATTATAATAAGAATTTTAACTTTTAATATGCATTACTAATTGTTTTAATATAAAATTTTAAAAAAAAATTATCTACATTGAATTTTATGTATTGATTTTTATATTCTATTTATTTAAATTTTTATATTTTTTTAAAATTTAACTGTAAATGTTTATAAAGATTTTTTTTTGTTAGGTTTCATGATCATATTTGAAATAAAGATTCAAAGGTAAATGTCAAAGTTAAAAAATATTAAATTAAACCTAGAATTTAAATCATAAAAATAAGTTAGATTCTTTAAAAAATAATAATTAAATTATCATAAGAAGTAATAAATTTGATTAAATTCAATTAACATAAAAGTAATTGTTCTAATTAAATATGTAATTATATTCTTAAAAAAAAAAGAATAGTTATTATAAAATAATTCATCCTTAAAATTCATAAAATTCTCAATTAAATTTTAAATGCTTTTGATCATTAAAGATAATTTTATTTTTATCCACTATTAAATTAATTTTATTTAGATAATTAGATTATAATTAATAAAAATTTAGTAATACGGTTTCTAATGATACTATCTTTTTTTCATTGTGTGAAATTACCTTTATCATTTATAGTATATCTATTCATAAATTTTTAATCTTTAATAAAATTGATATGATTGAGAAATTTTTTTTTTAATATTAGGCATTTAAAGTAAATTCATTATAAAAAAAATTGACCCAATATATAATAAATTATTTTATTTATATCTTATCTTTTTTACTATTAAATTTAATACTTTAAAGTAAGTTTTAGTTATTTTTTATATTTAGTGAAATTATATAGATATTTTTTATTTTTCTTTGACCATAAATGTGCTAGAATGTCAAATTTTTAGCCATGCATTTTCACGAATGACCTTAACATTTTAAAAATTGAAATATATGAAATTTAAATTATTTTTAATTATTTTTATTTTGAAAATATCTTTTAGATAAAATATTTTATATTTTTTAATTTAATTTTTTATTTAGATATATCAAATTATAATTTATTTAAATTTTCTAATATTTAAAAATTATTGTTTAGATAAAATAATGTAATTTTGTACATTTAGATTATAAACAGATAATTATTCAGCTATATTTATTTATTAATATTTATTTTATAGGTTTAGAAAAAAAATTAATGTTAGAAATTAAAAGCTAGTTTGTTATTTTAGATAAGATAATATATAAAAATTAGAGAAGGATAAGATAATATATAAATATATGATTCATTTTGATATATTTATTTTATCTTATATTTGATTTTATTTATAAAGATAATAAATTAGATAATCTTATATTATTTATGAAAAATGATTATAGGATAATTTATAATTTATATTGATATAAAAATGATCTTTTACATAATTAAAAAATAAAATTTTTATTTTCAAAAAATATTTAAAAAGTAAAATTATTAAACTTAAACTCTTTTTACTGTACAAATAATATTAAAAAATGATATTACAATTATAATTATTTTTCCAAAATTTATTTTAATAATTACTATTCAAATATTATTTTATAATAAGCTATAATTCAACTAAAAATAAATTATAAAAGTGTTAAATTATATTTTATAAAAATATAAAACACTGTTTATAAAATATATTTTAAAAATATTATTAAAATAATTTTCATATGATATTTTTTAAAAGAATATGAAGTTATACTTCATAAAAAAATTAAATTTGATTTCTAAAAATTTTAAAATTTAAAATATACTAAGATTGAAAAAGAGAAAGAGAATCATGAGAAAATTTTTAAATTTATTTTTATAAAATTTAAAATGTATTCATTTTATAGTATTAAAAATTTATTTTAAAATTTTTATATTTATAATTCTATAAAAAATATATAAATTAAATATTTAAAATTTAAATTTTTGAATCTTGTAATAAAATATTTTTATTTTAAAATTCTTAACCTAAACATATAAAAAATATAATATAAATGGTTACATAAAGATAGATAAAATAAGATAAACATATAATAAATTATTATTTAGTTATTTTAATTTATATTTGATGCTAATAATAAATTAAATAATATAATGTTATTTTATTTAATATTTTCAATAAAAAATAATAATAAAATTAAATAGTATTATGTTATTATATTTAATATTTTTATAAACAATAAAAATAGAGTAATTTCTAAATTATATTGAAATAAAAATTATTTTTAACATAACTAATATAATTTTTAAAATTATTTTTTAACATAAATATATAAAAATAAATTATTTTTGTTAAAAAAAGTATTGAAATTTTTTATGTTAAAATGATCATTATTTTTAAAATTTACTCTTTTACAATTTAAAATATTTTTGTAAAAATATAATTAAAATAAAATAAATTACAAAAAACTTAAAATTACATATTATAAAGGAGTAAAATATTTTATGAAAAATATTTTTAAATATAATTAAATAAATTTCATATAATATTTTTTTGTAAATTTTAAAATTATATGTTATAACATAATTAAATCTGATTTTAAAAAATTACCAAATTTTAAGTATACGAAGCAAAGAATGAGATAGTAAGAGCTATAGGTCACAAGATTGAGAGAGGGATTATAAGAAAATTTGTAAATTCTCATTATTTTTGTGAAATTTAAATTTCATTAAAATTATTACGATTTAAAATTCTATAAAAATATTTTAAAGTATAGAATTTTAAATCTTTTGAGAAATTATTATTTTTAAATACTCCATTAAAAAATAGAATATAAAGGTTAAATAAAAATAAAATAAGATAAAATAAAATAAATATAATGTTAGTTAGATATCTTCATATTAATTATTATAAGAAATATATTGATTTATAAGTACAATTTAAAAGGATTAAATAGTTAATTTATTTTATAAAAAAGTAAGAGATAAGTTATATTAATTTCTATTTTGATTTGAGAAATATAAATAATTAAATATTTTCATACTTAAAAGATAAAAAATTTATCATTTTAATATATAAAAATTAAAATTATCATTTTTTATCTTTTAAAAACTATAATAATAATTTCTATCTTTTGGGAATAAACTATTTACGCTATTTAAAAATTAAAAAAATTAAATTCAAAATATTAAAATTTAAAAATTAAAAAAATTAAAAATACAGTTAAACCTGATTATTCTACTAAATATGCAATAAAAAAAATGTTATATCGCGGGCTTTTGTTACATTTCTAAACAGTAGATGAACTATGAAATTAAGAACCTGAATTTATGAATTGAAAAATTACGAAAACTAATTTTGATAATTAAAATTTATGGACTAACATGATAGAGAATAAAAGTGTAATTAAGAAAAAAATACAATGTCTTAGGTGGGTTGATCATATAGTTTGAGAAAATATTTTTATTTTTATTTGTAATTATAAAAATATCATCTTATTTTTTATTGATAACAATTCTATAAAAAATAATAAAAATAACTTTTAATTTATATGCAATATAATATAAACATTAAAAGCGAATATTTTCTATTTTTCATATGAACTTTTAAAACATGAAATAATAAAATCTAATGAGCTTTTTATAATTAAAAATAAAAATAAAAAAAAATATATTTTAAAAATCAAGGAAAGTTTTAATTTTATAATTTTAACTCGTAACTTTTTATGTTAGGAAAACGTTGCTTGCTTCCATCAGAAATAGAAAGAAATAAAAAAACGTCGCTTGCTCAAACATAATTTTTTTTATTCATCCCTTCGATTCGACCAAGCAACGGGAAAGAGAAAAGAAAAAAATAAATAAATAATATAATTGCGTAATTCCTTTTTTTATTGAATATATGATCATTCATTTATTTATGAAAATTGTAAAATTAAATAAACAACCATAAAACCGGTTGCAGAGACACACTAAGGGGACACACAACTAAAAAAAAAACAGTTCCAAAATAAAAGGCTAACATTCACAACAAACTTTGCGTGTCTCTTTGTCTTGTCTTGAGGACAAAGCCTTTTCTTTCTTCTATTCTTTCATTTTGGTTTTCATTTTACAATAATTCACATTGTAATCTAAATTTTAAACCTTGGAAACCAAAGTTTGTCATAGAATCTAGAAGAGAAGATGTCAATTTCTAACGATTCAGAAACAAAGATTGAAGTTCAACCTGAGCCTAGTGTGGACCCCCCCGCGGCCGCAACTACTGGTGGCTTCGCCGGGCTCCTACGGCGGTGGAAGTCCAAAGAATTATTGAAGATAAGTTCATTGGGGTTAAGAGGACTTGCTCTATTTTTCTCTTTGGTTTCTTTCATCGTTGTGGTTACTAACAATCATGGTGATTGGAAAGAATTTCACCAGTACCAAGAATATAGGTACAAATGTGAAACTTCTTTTTAAGAAAAATATTAGCATTAGGTCATAAAAAATATTGATTGTATAAAAATTTAAAATTAATAATTTTTGGCTGGGTTGTGATGTGGGTCTGTGTTGATTTTGGCTGAAGATTAATGGGTTTTTGTTAAAATTTAACTTTGTTTAGTGGGGAGTTGAGATTAAAGTTGAACTGAAATTAATTTTTTTTATTAGAGTTGTGTTATTTCATACAATAACTTACATAATTTTTATTTTTTCTTTATCATATTGTCTATTATATTTTATATTTTATTAAAATTTGTTGTATAAATTGTAGTAGAAATAATATTATTCTTTGGATTATAGGTACTTGCTGGCTGTAGCATTTCTATCTGCTTTATACACTGGACTTCAAGTGTTTCGTCAAGCTCATGAACTTTTCACAGGGATATACCTGCTTCAGAATCTGCTTCAGCCAAAATTTGCAGGGTTGATTGATTTTGTTGGAGATCAGGTTTGGCATTCCTTCTCTCATCACACTCATTTCATTGGTGCTTTGTTTGTGTTTGAAGAAAAAAATTTCTTAGATAAATAATATACATTTATTTACATTAAAATGTAATCTGTTGAATTTTTTTTATATTTTCTGTTTATTTTAAAAATATATCTATTGTCGGATAAAAGGTGTAAATTGGTAGATAGTAATATTATTTGAATTATGCTATATTTTAAAATTATTTAATAATGTAAAATTAATTTTATTTAATTTTAAATCAAACAAACATACAATATTAAAAAATTGAGCTGAACCGTCCTTTTTTACAAGATTAATTATTTTAAAAAATTTGTTGATCGATTTGTAGTAGAAGTTGTCCCTAATAGCTGTGGTAGAGTGAAGTAATGATTAGAAAGGTTGATTGAAAACTTTGATGCTAACCCTTTGGAAGGAATAAAATTGCAAACTTACTTCCTCAAGCAATCAATGCTAACTAAAGTGTTATTCTAATAAGGAAATACAGCTTCCGTGTTAGTTCTTATCTCTAAATTCCAACATGAAATGATTTGGAGGGAAGATTGCTTATTCAAATTTAGAATATATTTCATAAATTATTTTAGATTTATTTGATAAATAATTTATTCTAATATATTAATATTTTTAGACAGTTATTAATATTTTATAAAAATTATTTTAAATACTTTTTATATTTTTCAGCTTGTAACTAAAATATTTTTTATTTTTTAAATATATTTTTATAATTTAATTTTTTATTTATCTATTTATTTTTATAAATTTTATATCATTTAAAATTTTTATTATAATATTATTAATTTTAAAATATTTATTTTTTTATTATTATAAAATATTATATTTTAAATTATTTTAATAACTATTTATATTATTTATTTTATTTTATTAAATAAAATATTAAACTGTTTGATGAAAAATTAAAATTATAAAAATAATTACTTTTTTAAACTCAAATTTTTTTAGTTTACCTCAACATTTCACTTGTTCAATTTTTGTTGAGTTTTCTAAATATAATTTAAAATAAATATTATTATTTAAAAAATAAATAAAATATAATTTTATATTTTAAAATATTTTTTATTAAAAAATATATCATATTCATTAAATTTTAACATATTATTTAATTATATATTTATTATATTTTAGATTTATTTTTTAATTTTATTAAATATTTTTAATTTAATAGATAATTTATCAATTTTTATCTAAATTTTTAACTTATTTTTAATCTTAAAAATTGATGCATCCTAGGTATACTCTAGTGTCTATATCAAATTATTTTAAAAAATATTTATTATAAATCTCATTTAGATATATTGGATATTATTAAAAAGAAAAACAAAACAAATAAGGAAAGATGTGATAATATATATATATATATATATATATATTAAAATAGAAAAATTATATCAATATATAATTGTTGTTACTCAACTATTTATTCTATTTAGATCAAGATAATATTTAGACCATATCATTGGTTTTATATTATCTTTTTATAGATAATGATTTCATTAGTTTTAAAAATTAATTTTAAACTGATTAACGCAATTGAAATGTTATTTCCTATTTATGATATAATTTTTAAAAATTATGATATCTAAATTGAAAAAACATAATTAATATTCTTATTTTATAAAAATTATTATTATCCTTTTATTATATTTTTGATTTTATAATTAATTTTTATTTCATTTTAAATTCTTTTCTAAAATAATTATTTGAAGATAAAATTAAAAATTCGTTAATATTTTACAATGACAAAAAAATTGAAATAAAATAAAATTAAGTAAAATAAACTTATTATAAAAAATTTCAATTAGCATACATACATACAGGACGCACACTACTTTCATTCATTTATATTTAATTTTTTTTACAGTTTATTAACCATAAAAAATAGTAATTCTCATTTTAAATAAAATTATCAAAAATTATTTGATTGTGTAAAATAAATTCATTCATTAATCATTAAACACAGATAAAATTTTATATATATATGATATATTTTTATATAATATAAAAAAGATTAAGTTGAATTAGAGATGTGAAATTATTTAATCTCCAACAATTCATACTAATTTCAGCGCTTAAATGTATGATGTTACAATTACATTTTTTGTATTGTAAATAGAAAGATTAACTGTGAAAGAAAGAAGGAGAATGAAATGTTTGGAAATTGGGTGAGGTTGATGAATTGGGAAAGTGTTTGGTTTCAGGTTTTTGCATATCTGTTGTTATCGTCAGTGTCTTCAGCAATTCCACTAACAGATAGAATGAGGGAAAGTGCAGACAACATATTTACGGACTCTTCAGTTGCAGCCATTTCCTTATCCTTCATTGCCTTTATGTTTGTAGCATCATCAGCCGCTATATCCGCATACAAATTATCTATTCAAATTTATGTATGAACATTCCATCAATACAATTTTCTCATATCATCTTTCAACTTCCATTTTATTATTGCGTTTCTGATTTTGTGTCACCAAACTGAGTATATAAGAATCCATACAACTTTCAGACCCTGTCTATGTTACAATAAGATATGAGATTCTATTCATTTCATTTTCTTTTCTCTCTACTTTACACATTCTTCATACTTTTTTCAATGACAAATTTCGTAGAGTCATTGAAAAAAGAAAACATTACAACTGGATTATTCTTCTTTCAACCATATAGTTTGATTATTATATTATTTTTTTTGCTTTAATGACGAATTTGGTGGAAAATATACACCGGTGACTGCATAATTGATAACTCTATAGTGATTGAAATTTGAAAGAAGCAACCAATATTGGAATTAGATTCTTTTTTAGTGATATAAATTTATTACTATATATTCTCAAAATATAAAAATATAAAAATACTAGAAACTTTTTAATATATTCTCTTTTTGTCAAATTTATGCGAGGCCTATTAAATAACATGAGTTTCACCAAATAGTAAAAAAAATGTTAAAATAAGTATTTTAAAAAGTATATTATTAGGGAAAAAAAGATCAAATGATATTATATGTTGAATTTAGTAAAATAAATCTTTTAATATTTTTTATTAAAAATAATTTTTATCAACTTAGTAAGATAATTATTTTTTATTAATAACTATTTATTTATATTTTAATTAATATATTATAGATTAAAATAAAGCTAGATAACCAAATATTAATTAAATTTTAAATAATGTAAAATTTTGCAAATTTATTTTATTTTATCAAAAAATATTTATCAGTTAGATTAATAAAATTTATTTTTCATCGTGTACCAATAAACATTACTGGTGTTAAAAAGCAAGAAACCTTGACTTAGTTCAAATTAGAACGATTTCAATCTTAGACCCTGTTTTAACTTTTAAGTCTGTGTAGTTTCTCAACATTTTCCTAACTAAACCACACGTCTCGCTGACTATTTCATAATATGAGCATGCAATTACGACTTTGACCCAAAAATCACATTAAACACAACCAAAAGTACACATAACTGGTAACAACAGAGTAGAAATTTGTATACCAAAATTAAAATTGGTAACACAAGCACAAATCATCTTGGAAGGTAAGCAAGACTTAGCCAAAGAAACATTTCTATTTCATGTGTAACAAAAGAATGATAGAATTCAACGGTCAATAAGGCCTAACTCATGTCAAGCTTTAGTCTCTAATCTTAGTAACCTAAACTAGTAGATACACATAATTTTTATTATTTTATTCTATTCCTATATGCTATACAAAAACTTATATTAATTATAAAATGTGTAACAGTCTAATTCAATTCCTAATTCAGAAGTTCTTTGACAAAAAAGACTGAAGGAACGAGTCTTGTTCAGCATTGGTAAATGAGCCTATTGATTTGTCAAAACCCGAAAATCCGAAGCTTCCAGGGCTCATCACCAAGTCCATTGGAAAGGGTTGTTGAGATGTAGAAATTTGTGGCTTTGTGTCATGAAGTGAATTTGTGAAAGTTGCTGAGTTAGAATAATTAGTCACTGGTGAGGGCCTAATAGGGGCAGGATTGTTGTTGTTGTTGTTGTTAAGAGAAGTTCTGTTGATGCTGTAGCTTGAACTTCCTCTTCCTACAGGAACATCATGGTTGTGTTTCCCTTCATAAGTTGTGATTACTGCTTTCATGTCATGTGCAGCTCGTTCAACATGTTTTCTCACAGGACAACCTGGTGTCACACATTTGTAGTAGCTCCTGAAAAAAAAGTTTTTCAATGGATTAGTTATATGGAAAGTAATAATAGAAAGAATAAAACTTAGATTCAGTACCATAGTTATTTTTAATCATAATTGTTTTCAACTTTAAATCACATGGACTGTATGTTTGATGCAATTAACCAATCAAACCCTTGCATAATATATCTAAATTTACCCTTCAATATGATTCTATTTTACCTCTTAAACAAAATCAACTCTTCTGATTTCACTCTTAAAATATCATTTTCAGATACAAATTAATTTTTTTAACTTCAATTCTTTCAATATCAATTCTATGAAATTATAAAAGAAACTGAAATACCTTGGGTTTGGATTTCCTTTAACTACTTTCTGTCCATATTTCCTCCACCTATATCCATCATCCAGTATATCAATTTCACTTGTAGTTTGAACCACAACTCTAGGTTCCTTAACAGTTCTACTCCCGGCAGTGGAATAGGAATAACCATCATTCTCATTCTCTCCCTTCCTGCAACATTCAAAATCATAATATGTTAACATTTAAAACCAAGTTCACCATGAAATTTCATTTTAACAAGGCAAATCAGGTTATTAATATTATGATAGTCATATAGTACTATTTTCTGATCTTACCATCTTTTAGCCTCTTGTCCAAGGTCATCATCATCCCCTCCAGAATAACTAGTCTGTGAAGTTTGCTCAAAATCCTCCTCCCCCAAAGATTGATCAAAAATCCCTGAGTTGGTGCAAGATGAAGAAGGTTGATGCATTGATACAGAACTTGTTTTTCTAGTAGAATGTGGCTTGGGATGGTTGTGACTTCCCTTGTATACTATTTCAGTAACATATCCCTCCAAAGACCTCTCAACTTTTTTCTTTGTTGGACAATTTGGATGTGTGCACTTGTAATAACTGCGCGGATTTTCACTTCCTTTCACTTGTTTTTCTCCATATTTCCTCCAATTGTACCCATCTTCTGATCTCTTTTGTTCTCTAATAGACTTAGAAGCATTAGTATAGTTAAAATAACCAGACCCAGAAGCAGAATTGCTTTGTGTTTCAGGTTTGGTTGTAGCCATTTCTGAGGAGAAGCCCTGAGTGGATGGATATTCAGATTTTGTTGCTGTCCTCTCAGGTGAAAATTCAGTTTGCTTTGCAGTTTCATTGAATATCAATGTGTCCTGGTTCTTTGGTGGTTCCTGCTGTCAAGTAAAACAAGGATTAAAAGACAAATATAAATAAATGTTAGCATATTCTAAAAGCATCTATAAATCACACCTTGTTTATTGTGACTATGTAATTTGATAACTATTGCAATGAAATTTACTGTTTGTCAAGAATTGAAACACCGAAACTTACAGATAAATTCCTGGGTGCTAACCAAGTTCAATACCATTTAATGTTAGCCATGTCAACTTTAAAAATGGCTTTATTTAAGAAGACACTATAAAATTTATATTAAATGGTATAAACTAAGAGGCATATCTTATTTTAGAAAATAGGTAAGAATTTCTGAAAACATACATCTTTTTAAGTTTGACTCTGTCAACTCAGAGTATAATAGTCAAGTTTTGAATTTTTCAAACAATTAATTAAAAAAGAAAGAAAAAAATTATAAGACAGCACTTTAAACAAAGGGATTAAAAGCAATTTTGTAAAGAGTTGATGCTAATGAAACAAAATTGTCTGAGTAAGTCAAGATAAGCAGATTGAACAAGAAACAGTCTAGCACCCCTTAATGATCAAACAAATAACCGAGAAAAAGAAAAAGACACAACCAAAAAAGATGCTTTGATTAATTCAAATTTGTCACCAAAGGAAAAGTAACTCACCACTTGGAACATGCTTGTGGAAGATTGAAAGAGATTCACACGCTTTGCTTGTGTTTGGAAAGAGAGGTCAGAGTAGTTCCTCTCTCCCTCCTCGTCACCTTGTTGGTTCTCATTTGAAGAGTTTCTCTGATCGAAGAAGCTTTGAGAAGAAGACTCGGTTGTATAAGAAGCAGGATTCTAAACCATCATATAAAACAAAAACACCCCACAATTAGTTATGACCAACAACATAACTTTGAAGTTACAAAAGACCAAAAAAATGGTAATGATGATGATGATTGATTGTAACTTACATTAGGAGAAGAAAGAAACAAAGGTGAATTCAATAACTCAGATGGGCTAAAACCAGGTGGGAAATCAGAATAAGAAGGTGGAACTGACTTGAAGTTACCAAAATGATGATCTTCATCCATGATGATGTTATTATTGTTATCACTGTTGGAAAGGAGGTTAGTGAAACTAAAAGACATGCTGAAGAATTGGTGTGTGGAAAAGGTTGTAGTTGGGTTTGAATGAATATAGTGAGAGAGAAGAAAGAAAGGAAATGATGGATTTTATTTATGAAATGGTAGCATGCACTCTCACTCACCACCCATGTCTTTGGAAGGTACTTCTTAGAAGCTGAAGGTTGACGTTTGACCGTGGAAAAGCAAAACCAAAATGGGTCAAGGGTTGTGGGTTTGACTTGACTGGGCTAACCTATGATTACAGAACACCATGCTCCAGAGAGAGAGAGAGAGAGAGAGAGAGAGAGTGAGGCGGCTGAAACAAACACACCATTCCTTAAATGTAGCCATCTGTCTCATGTGGTGCCACCATTTTCTCTATACAAATTAAAGAGAGTCAGCAACAACAGAGTTTCATAATTATTTTTTATTATTCATTAAATTTATTAAATAATAAGAGTTTATCTTTTATTTCAAGAAATTTATATCAAATTATTTATATTACTACTACTTTTCAAAAAATAATTGTTAAATATATCCTGATCTTTACTATTAAATATATGATACCTTACTTATTAGGTTATTAATAATAATATAATAATTTTTTTTACAAAAAAAAAGTATTTGGAAAGAAGCATTTTTAATGAAATTTTTTAAGTTTAATAAAATTTTTAATCTCTCAATTTATTTTAATTTTTTATTTTAGATTCTGTCATTTTATTTATATTTTTGTTTCCTTAAAAACATATATTGAATCGTGATGTTATTTTGAATAAATATATAATTTAGTCTCTAAAATTATATTATATGTACTTTTTTAATCTTAAAAATTCTAATATCTACAATTTGAGATTAATTTGATTATAATTAGTTCTTTTCTTTCAAAAATTATGAATATATAAAAAAATAGCATATTTATAGATTAAAATATATAAATTAATATTTATTAGAAATAAAATAATCTTCTCAAATACTAAAATATAAGAAAATAAATAAATTTAGAAATTAAACTATCCATATTAACATTTTTTAGACTAAAAATAGAAAAATAAAAATTAATAATTTTAATAAAATAAAATATTAAAATTATTGAAATATATCAGTAACTAAAATAAAAATGATATGTTAAATAAAAACTAAAAATTTAATTTAAACCTATGTTTTAAAAGCAAAACTGCACAGCAAAGAATTTCTCTTTGACCGCCTAGGAGGTTTGAATTTCCCTCGTGCCAAAATGCTTATCTCACTCTCTCTCATTAGTTTGCTTATTGCTCCCAGCTGGGTATATGTACAAAGTTTTCGGATTACTTCGTAAATTTGCGAGTTAAATAGGTCGTAGGTTAATAAAATTATTGATTCATTTTCAATGTAGGTTTTTATGGATAAATATTTTCTTTTTAAAAAATAAAAAATTAATTTTTTATATATTTTTAATTTTTATAAAAAAAATTAATCTATTGTAATAATTAAATAAATTAAACAGTCTATCCAATTAATCTATGAACCAGAGTAAACCAAACGCAAATTATAACTTTTTTATTTTTTTATCTATTTATTTTGCAGATCAATCTATTCCACTTGTTTATAACGGAACTATACGAAGCTTAAACGAATTGGATCGGCTCGTTTATCCAGCTTTACTTTTCGGTGGATATTTAATTTATTTTATTTTTTGAGCTGGTTAAATAATTTCACTATTTTAAAAAAAATAAGACTATTAAATTTTAAATTGAAACATCAACGTAAAAATATAACAAATAAATATTTCAGAAGTGGTTGTTTAACAAAGAAACTCACAGACCCATCATGTAAAAACAGAGCCTTCCATGGTAAAATATTTTAACGTAATTTTTTCTGTGTAGCGATAATGAATAACATTAATATTTTATTTGTATTAAACCTAACATCCGTGCTTGGTTCCATGGTGTAGTGGTTAGCACTCTGGACTTTGAATCCAGCGACCTGGGTTCGACTCCCGGTGGGACCTAAGCTTTTATCTCTTAGTTTTAATTTTTTTATTTTCATCCATTTATTAATTTTGGTAACAATAAAAAATAGCCATAATTAACTAAAATCGTTATTAGTAAAAAAAACTATTACAATCAATAAAAAATAAATTAAAAAAATAAATAAATAAAGGATTAAATTTAGATAAAAAAAATTAAGTAAAATATTAAATAAAAATAAAAACGTAAATTATAATTTAACTTAAGTTATACTTTAGTGAAATGATAATATATAATAATATTTCCAAACAAACACAGACTTAACATAAATTTATTGAAAAGTGACGACTAAATAAAACTTGTTCATTAGATTGATCTTTTACCAAAGCATTTGTTTGTATCTTAGAGGGATAGATGGTGTGTGACCTTCGTATATATGAGAGAGAAATAAAAATAAAAGAAATGAAAAGAAGGAAATGAGATACTTTATCCCTAATATTTTGGTACTTTGGAGGAAAAGTAGGTTTGTAATCAATTAATTCAGTTTGATTTGCCTTACAAAAAATTAATTATACTTTTTTTTCAATTTTTTAGTTTATTTTTCATATTTTAATTTCCTAAATTAAAATTTCACGATTTTAATCCTGTCATTAACCTTTAGTTAAATAATTAATACATTAAAAAATTGGATAAGAAATAGTTAAATTAATTAATTTTTAGTCCAAAAATTAAGTTCAATTAATAGTCGATTAATGAAAATAGATGAAAGATTAAATAAAATTTATTAGTTGTTGGATAAAAAATTAATGGAGAAATCAAATTTGTAAAATCTTAAGAATAAGAGGATCAAAATTATTACTTTCACTCTTATTTTTACAGGATATATATAAAATAAACGTGTTGATTCAATTTTAGCAAATATGAACTTGAAAACTCAACCAATAAAAATTAGTTTGATTCGAATTACATCCGATTATACGAAAATTTAATTAATCGATTCAATACATTAAATCTATCCAGTTGATGGAATTCAATAAACACTCTTTATACTAGCAAAAATCTAACAAAAAGAATAATCTTACGGTGCATCAGGTAATTATTAAAACTGGAAATTTAAAATGTTTGGGTAAGTTTAGAATATATAAAAAGGTTAAAAATACTGCTCAAATAAATTTGGCATTTATATATAAATCTGCTTATAATTTTTAATTACTTTTTATAAAATATTTTATTTAAGCTAAAATTTTGAAACTTTTTATTAAAATTGTCAAATCATTTTTATTTTATCATCAATATTTAATTATTTTAAATACAAATATATCTATTACAAGTAATTTTACACGTACCTTTATAATTCTACTATTAAGAAATTACTTTTTATACTATTCAAACATGATAAATTTTTAAAAATCATTTTAAAACCAACATCCAAACATAAAACTTATTTTATATAATTGATTTTTTAAAGCTAAGGCAAAATAAATACATATTTAGTTCACAAAAAAGATGTCGACATGATTAGCAAAAATATTTTGAAAAGTAATTAGAAAAAAGGTTTCACAAACCCAATCACCCTTGCTTTTCCCAGGAAAAAAAATGGGATTGAACAGAAGTAACAAAGATTTTACACATTTAATTGCCCTTGCCTTTCCATTCTTGATATCTCTGAACAGTTCCAATTGTACTTATCCTATAAATAAATAAACGGGTTACAAAGGCTTTTTATACACTTAATTATCCCAGGCTCCTTGCTTTCCGCAGCCCGGGAAAAGTGATGGAACAACGCTCTTACATGTTATACACTCGATTCCCCTGTTTTTCACAGAGAAGAATAAGAAAAGAAAAAGCAATTGCCCTTGCTTCAACAATCTAACAAGGACAAAGTAAATCACTTGAGTTTTTACAGTTTAAAACTATGCCTCTAGTTGGGATTTAACGGAAGGATTATTGGCTACTTCCATCCCAATGGACTAAAGAAAAAGCTTCTAACATCTTCCCTACTACTTTCTTCATTTCTTGTTTTTCTTTCTTCTAGTGTATGTGGGAGGACAGGATAGAGAGAAGTGGACGGCTTCTGATTTATTATCTGAGAAATGCAAGATTCTTCACTAACTTGTGTTTCATATGCAGTTCAAGTCATGTCAAACAGCCGGCAAATACTATTGCATCAGATCTTCTAACTGTAATTTCCAACACTTCGGGTCCAATTCAGCCTGTCCAAGCGACAACAAGAATATCAGTGATAAAAAAGTAACAAGCCTTTTCCCACCAGGTATCAAAAAAAAAAATACAACATAACCCAACTGAATTGAGTCTTAATCCCTGCTCCTTTAGTTTCACTAAACAAGAATAATAATCATCATCTTTTAGTTTAGGATTGACATAATTTCAATTTACAGTAGACTTAAAAGAGTATAAACTATAAACAACCTATAGTTTCCTATAGAATTTGAAAGTAAATAGGACTTCTCCTGGTCCCTCACTAGCCGAAGTGCTGTATATAGAGAGCCAGGTTACAGTGATGCCACATAACTTGAGATAAAAGACGGAAAAAAAAAAACATGTTGGTTCCAAAATTCTCAATTTTCCTCCAATTCCTTAATATTTTACGTAAAAGTTTGAGGAAGTAGACTAACATGTCTAAAAATTTAGTTAGTATTCTGCTAAATTTTAAAGACAGGAACCGGACATGAATATACCTGAAACTCTTTATCTCTCCATTCAAACACACAGCCACGCGCTTCTACATGTTTGATAAGCAGTTCAGGTAACAGAGATCTTAGTGAAAGATGGAGCTTCACTTTTGTTAGCCCTCCACATGCTAATAAGGCCGCAGCCAGTCCTCCTGGAACCAAGCCCTGCAGGTGAAGCACAGTAAAGCTTTGAAGGCAACTGATACTAGCAAGTGACAGAAGCCCCACATCTGTAACTGAGCTATACGACAAATTTATCTGCAAATCAGGCAGAAAATATAATAACATCAGAATCTAGGCATAGATTTTTTGAATCTCGGATGTTTCCAGAAAATAAAGAGGTAAGGAAAGTACCTGTCTTAGATTTTGGGAGAAATGGGCTAGTGAAATCATCCCACTATCATCAATGTTGTAACATTTTTTTATGTCCAGACGGCTTAGCTGTTTGCAATTCATCGAAATAGTTGCCAGACCTATGGATGTAACAAGAAGACATCCACGAATTTCAAGAGTCTTCAAATTTGAACATTTCGACAATGAAATTAGTGCCCTGTCAGTGATGCTAGTACAATAAGATGTATTTATCATCTCAAGGCCAGGGCAACCATGAGCAATTGCTGAAACACCCAAGTCTGTTACTCCTGTAGACCTGAAAAAATGAAAAAAAAAATCTCTGATATCAGCAGACAATAATCTTCATTTGACAGCACAAATTATAGGCTATCCATGCTATACTTGCATCTTTTACAAGGGACTGGAAAAAAAAGGAGATGCTTTAGAAGAGCTAAGTCTGAGACTGTTGTTAGACTAGTTCAATAAACAAGCTACATCCAATTTCATCAAAGCAAGTTTCCTAGAGTTTGAATACTTTCAAATATATTAAATAAATGTTTTGAATATTTATACTTTAATGCTAACTACTGAGACAGATTATATCCCAAATTTTAATTTTAAACTTGAAAACTCAACAAGGTTCAATACTAGTTTGTGCCAAAAAGAAAATTAAATGAATGCCTAGACTAATCATCTTGTGAGAAGAAAAACAAAGGCTCATAAATTTGAATCACAGACCTATATAGATCCAGCTCCTTTAACTTTGAGCAACGCATGCCAACATAGGCAAGTCCTCTGTCAGTTATGTTCAGGCAGATTCCTACTTTCAGGCAAGAGAGCCTGGAACAACAAGAAATGGACTTGAGACCTGCAGAAAAAGAAGGTAAGTATGGCATCTGGTGGGGTAGTTCATAATTCCAGAGGAGTAGGGACAGAGTCAAACCTTCATCATCAATTTCATTATCTGTTAGGTCAAGCTCCTCAAGATAATGACATTTTTGTCCAATCACGATAAATGCTTCTGGTGGAACTAGTGTGCATGACTCCATTCTGAGCGAAGTGAGATTTGTGCATGAATTTGCAATGCTGGCAATGGAAACATCTGTTATCTTGCGGCAGCATGTGATGTCAAGCTTCCTTAAATCTTTGTGTTTTGACACAAGGAATGAGAGAGCTTCATCTGTCACCCCCAGACATTTGCTCAGACTAAGCTCCCTCAGTGATACGCACAAATTTCCAATGGCCCTCAGTCCATCAGAAGTAACAGTGCATCCATCTAATATGATTGAATGCAACATGGAAAGTTTACTCAAACCATCAACAAGAGTAAGAGTCACCTGGATAATCAAATGCCAATAATTAATTAGAATTGAAATCTTCATGTTAGGTGCAAAAGGCAAAAAAAAGTTTACAATGACAGAAGAATTACGGGAGAACCATCTGATAAAACAAGTTGCTCTACACAGCTGGAAATGCTTGTTAGCTTTGACAGCCCAATGTGACTTATGTTTTGACACCCTGAGATATCAAGTTTCTGCAGAAGGCAGAGAATTTGTCAAGTATCAAGTTAGATCAAGAAAACAAACGCACTCTGAAGGCAAGAAAAATGAACAATATATTGATTGGTACAATCAAAATTTTCAAGTAACTGCATAAAGAGCACATCAATATTGCAACAAACTTAACTTCTTTCATATGATAGAACAAAAAATGGATAAAAGCATACAATAATTTCTATTGATGTTCACACTCAATCTAATAATTAAAATAAAATAAAATAAATAAATATATAAATAAAAACAGGTAAATCATTTAATTAAGTTTACACTTTACAGTGAATTTGTCTGGTTCCTGTACGATTTTAAAATTGAATAATGACAGTCTAATCATAATCAGAGCCTGTTTATTTGTTTCCTGAAATGGAATATTACTAGAATTGAAAAGGTTTTCCTTTGAAGAAACCTCTGTTGGATCGAGTTTTTTGGTCTCAATAAATGTGTATACTCAGTTTACATAATTAAAGAACTGGGCTCTCAGTCTATCAATGAACAAAACGAACAAGTTAACCATCCCCATATACCTTCAAAGTCTTACACCCTTGTTCGGAGAAATTGACATTAAAGCTGTCATCATCAATGCCAAAGCATCCTTCAAGGACCAAATCTTCAAGATGTTGCAATTTGAGGATTGATGGCAAACATTTCTCCGTGATCTGCACAACACAAGAAACCACAACAGTGGTTATATCAACCTGATCATTTCAAAGACAACTCATTCAAGAAATAACACAATCAAGTGACCACTAAATCAACTGAACTTCATAATAGTTGAAACACTCTAACCAAGATTGATATTGAACTATCACTGTTTAGTAAAACAAACCACCCAATTTAACACATACCACTTGCTCAAGCAACAAAATTAACCAAACCACCAATTTAGTATCATCCTTTCTAATTACCCTCAATACTTAGCACCATCACCAATTACGAACATACCATCTCCCCTCCCCCAACCAAAATTAAAACCAATTTCTTAAATTGGAAATAAATACAGGAGTCTATTTCTACTAACCAATGTACCAAAGGCATTAATTAAGAAATCAATAAATAGAAAGTTTTTATCGGAAATCAGGTTGCCAGTGTCTTAAAAATTGTGAAGAGAGTACATTGTTACACTTTCCAATAAAAGAAGTTCGCTTTTTATTTCTTAACCAGCACCCAAAGGTTAGCATACTAGCATAATAGTAACTCCGCACACTAATCTAACCCACCAATTACAATCACACCCCATTTCTTTTGTTCCCCACAGCAATCTCTGAATTTAGAATAACATAGCTGTTTGAGAAAGCTTAAATTATAGGAAAATAATCATTCCTCTTTCCAAAAGCGAACTCAAGAACCTATTAACAAAAACAATTATTTATTATTTATATTATATTTATTTACTGAAAATAAACTAATCCAATCACTCATAACCATAGAAAATATCCCTAACCAGATTCAATCAATGAACCCTAATCCACAGAGAGAGAGAGAGAGAGAGAGAGAGAGAGAGAATGAACTTACAGGCAAATACGAGAGATCCAAAGAGCGAAGCTCCTTACACTTGATAGCAACCAAATCCACACCCAAATCCCCAATCCCCACACACCACTTTAAGCAAATCAACCTCAATTTCCTGCAACCCACCGCGATGCACCCTATCCCCATGTCCGTTATCAACTTGCACCTCGCCAGCCACAGCTTCCGCAAGTTCCTCGCACGAGCAACCGCCGCCGCCGCGGCGTCCCTAAGCTCCGTCGCGTTCGACAGGTCCAGCTCAACCAGGTTGCTGCAGCTCACGCCCACGCTCAGAAGCCCGTTTCCAGTGAAAAACCTCGACCGCGAGAGGTCCAATCGCCGGAGCGATTCCTTGTACGCGCCGGAAACGAGGGAAAGAGCACCGTCCCCCACGCGCGGGCAGAGGGAGAGGTCGAGGTCCTTGACGGACGGGTAGCGGGCAACGATCGCGGGCAGGTGCTCTGCCCGTAACGGCCTCAACGCTCGACGGTGTTTGGCCTCAACGGTGTAGAACCACCTACATGTAAGAGAGAATGACTTTTTGTCTAACGGTGCCGTTTCGAGGAAGTCCAGGATCGTGAATATTAGCTCCTCCGTTAGAAACTCGAACGGGTTCTTCTTGGTTTGCGTCTCCAAGCACTTTTGCTTCTTCATGATTATGCACTTTGATTTCTAGTTTGGGAAGGGTTTCTTTTTCCCCTTCTGTTAGGTTGTTGTTGGTTTGGAATGGGGTGGAGAAGTAACGGTTAACGCTGAGATTTATTGATGAGTGTTTGAGTTTTGGGAAGTTGAAGAGAGAGAGGAAGTGAGGAAGATGAAGAAGGTGCACAAGGACCAAAATGCCATCCCTGTCTTCTTTGTAGTGTTGGGCACTTGCTTTTGGATCCACTTGCGCAAAGACAAAATAGTCCTTCTCTATCCTCCATAACTTTTTTTCCCGGTACATTCTATTCCATAATTGCACCAGTTAGGTCCGGGCATCTAATTAAATACTAAAAAGGTTTCTTTCATTTTTAATTTTATATTTTATACAAATTATTAGTTTTAATTTTATTTTTAAATATATTTATTAAGTAATAATATTTTTCTGAATACACAATAATTTAATATCTACAAATTATATTGTATATATTAGAAAATTTTACTTTTATAAATAAGACTAATCATGATGTAGACTATGAAATTAAACTTCACCTAAATTTATTTTTAAATTGAATTAGATTTATGTTTAAATTTTAATATAATATAAAAAATTTAAATTTATTAAAATACATCATAAATATATATATATTATAAAAACAAATGTTATTTTCTAAAAATTAGCTTATAATGTTAATTTAAACTTTAAGTATAAATTCTAAGAGTATATATTTTTTAATTTTTAAAAAGTTTTGATATGTATAATTTATTATTAATTTGATCATATTTATTTATTTATTTTATAATGTAAATAATATATAAATTATTTTTTAATAAATATTTTTTTAAAAATTTAAAATGCAAGATAATAATCAAATTTAAGAATTAAATTGTATACAATATATTTTTAAAATTAAAATTGAAAAAAATTTAATAACAAGAATCCAAATCAATATTATAAATAAAAATAAAAATTAAAAAAAATGGATAGTAAATACTAAAATAAAAAATAAATATAAAATATTAAATTAAAATTTTAATTAAATCGCTATTAAATTAAAGACAAACGCAGGTACAATGTTTTAAATACTTTTAATGTTAATTTTAAATTAAAATTATCATTTTAATTCATAAATTTCTATAATAAATGTCAACAACAAAAGTTTAGGTGAAGTGTGTATATTGAAAAATATTACCAATTTATTAATTTTTTTATAAATAAAAAATTAATTTTAAATAAAAAATAATACCAAAAATATCTAAGATATTATATTTAGGCTAATTTTATTGTATCTTACTTTTGATTTTTAAATTGTTTTATAAAAAAATTAAATATTATCTTTTAGAAGAAGAAAATGTAAAAATAATAATTAATAATCATTTAAGTTAGATATTAGTTTATCTTTCAAGTGTCTTTTACACAATAAAATTAATATATAATCTATAAAATTATCTTTGTTCACTTAAAGATATTTATTAATATGATAATTTTTTAATTTAAATGTACATTATGTTATTTTTTTTAATATTATTTTAGTATTTAATGATTAATTTAAAAAAATTAAATTTAAAATTTTATTTTTAAAAAAATTTAGTTGAATTTTAAAAAATTTAAAATTAAAGTAAGTTTTTAGTTTTATAATTATCTTTACTATAATGACAGAGGTTAAGTAATAGTAGGGTAGGTGATGAAACATGTTTTGATAAAATAAGGGAAAATATTCTAAAATTTTGATGAATTTAGGATTTAAAATAAAAGAAGATCACATAGATGATGTATAGAATTCATTTTTTTAGGTAGGTATTGATATTATGTATGGAGAAAAGTTCAATGAAAAAAATTTTATATGAAATATTCTAACTTTTTGAAAATACTTAACAAAATAATTTAACATGAATGAGGGTGAAGTTCTTTTTTTCCTTATTAAAAAATGATAAATGTTTCTTCTTTTCGCTAAACGAAATTTGGATATGTAATCTTTAGAGTCTTTCTCTAATGTGACGATATGTAACATGATGCTGCGAAAGATCTTCATTTTCAACATCATTATAAAAAGTTTCATGATTTAGGATGTGTCCATCCATACATCACTTTATTAATTTCTTTTAAAGAGATGACAACTTTCTAATCGTCTTTGTAAATCATTGTTTCGTTGAAGTATTAGGTTACTTAAACATAGTTAAAAAGATATTTCAACTTCATTTTTATTAAACATGTTTTGTCTTAAAATATGTATTTAAAAGCTAAAAATTGAAAATTCATAATCATCCTTAAAATGAGGCCTATTTAATTTATTTTAAAGATTAAAATAAAAATAAAAATAATACACTTATTAAATTATCTAATGCTCAATTGAAAATGTCCTTCAACATAGTTTGACATGGTTAATAAGTAATTATATCTTTTGATGATAATAATAAAAATTCAAGTTTTGATTATATATATGAAAAAGACTTTTATCAAAAAAGATAAAATCCACTTCAATAATACCTATATTTTGAAGAGATTAATGTTTTATTATCAACAAAAAATATTCTTAATATATTTCAAAAAATAAAAATCTTCATGATTGATGTGGTAATAAAATTTGAACTTATAAATATCTATTTATTTTTATCATAATTTCGAAGTTGTTTTGATAACTCAAAAGAATTTATATCTAAACTAAATTTATAAAGGTAGGATTATATTTAAAGATGTATACTCATCATAAGACTATCTTAATAACTATAATGATAATTAAATAAGAATGTTAAACTTTTATATTTTATTAAAAGTATAATTTTATTATTAAACTTTTTAACCATTTTTTTCTTAAATTCTTAATCTACTTTACATATTATTAAATTAAAATATATTTGATATATTATTTATTTAAAAATAAATAAATAAATTTTATGAAAAATTAAAAAAAAATAAAGTATGAGTTCTTTATAAGTTTATAAAAATTTGATAAATTTTTTTAAATTAAATTTTAATTTTTCATTTTCACCTCTTTAAACTTATATTTTAACTTATTCTAATTTTTTATGAGATGAATTTATAGAACCAAATTTATGTATAATATGTTCTAGTATCATGTCAAACTAAATGTGTGACATATTCTATTACTAAGTCAAACTTACGGTTAACCATAAATATTTATGTTTTTTCCAACTTTTAACATTATTTTGCCTATATATAATTGATTTAATTGTAATTTTATTCCTTTAATTTGTACTATGAAATATTTTGATCTTTAACTTTTTTTTTTAATCAATTAACTTCCTCTAATTTTAAAATAAAAAGTTTGATTCTTGCGTTAATTTTTTTTTTACTTTAAATTCTTAAAATATCATTTTAGTTTATTATTATACGGTTGCAATAGATTTGAGATTTGAAATCATTTATGAAAGTTAAATAAATAATACCAGTGCAAACTTAATAAAATTTGAAAGATTTTGTCTTAAAATTTTTGGTATAATATAACCGCTATCCATTCGAGGAGGTAAATATTACTCGAGCCAGATAGACCACTGTGAGCCACAAAAATTTTCCCCAAGTGTTTAATTATACCAGAACTCAAACTTGATGTCACTAGTTAAATTAGATTAATCCCTTGTTAGTTATCTTTGTGCTCAATGATAAAAATTTTATCATATATGATATTATACTTTGAGAAAAATATATATTTTAATTTAGGTGTAATTTGATATTTTGGTTGATAATTTTGAGTATAATATATCTTAATTTATAAAAAATTATAGAGTTTATGTAGAAGAAAATTGATAATAGATCAAATCTATTTAATTTTAAAATTAGAAGGGCTTAATTAGCTTTAAAAATTACGTATAATTCTAAATAGAAAAAATACATCTAAACTTAATAGTTAAGGGTTAAATGAATTTGAGATAAAATGATTTTGAATTTAAAAATTGTTTATAATTTAAAAATGTGAAGGATACAGTTTTTTAGATAATAATATTTCA
Organism: Canavalia gladiata; assembly: GCA_037954105.1. Taxonomy (NCBI): domain Eukaryota; kingdom Viridiplantae; phylum Streptophyta; class Magnoliopsida; order Fabales; family Fabaceae; genus Canavalia; species Canavalia gladiata. The sequence continues at coordinate 14,139,458 of CM075659.1, read as the reverse complement.
CAGAGAATATTTTAAAAAAATTGATTACAATAATTTTAAAATATTTAAATTAAATTCAAACAAAAGTTATTTTGAAAACTATTATCACGTATTAATTACAATAACAGGACCAAAATTGCAAACAACTTTCTTGTATTAGAGATTTACTATTTATAATATATTTTTTGCATCAAGTTCTATAATTTTTATTATTATTATTTTTTATTTTTATCTTATTTTTAAAAATTACAGTTTTTATATTGTAAAAAATTATGATTTCGCCATGTGTTATATGGTATGAGACGAATGATAAATAGAAAGAATAAAGGTTTTGCATTGCATGAATAGTTAGAGTGTTAGGTATTTGAAAGTAAATTGGGGCATTTTTGTCTTATCAACGAGATAAAATCATCCGTACGGAGAAGGACAGGTAAGGACGGAATTAATAAGTAAAAATAGTAAGGGTATTACAGTAATTTGAGGATGAGTCTCTTTCTTCATCTAATGCAGATGACATATGGTGGAGGACTATATGAGGAAGGACAGATTCAAGTGCGGGCAGTACGAAAAGGGCCATTTCACAAAAGCAACATATATTTTTATTCTCTAAATTTTTAAAAATAAAATAAATAATTCGTTTTGAAAGTGGCTATAGGCAAAGAGTAAAAAAAAAAAATTAAAAAGAAAATGGAAGGTTTTGATAATGAAATGTTTGTGAAAAGTCCAAAGTTTGAAAAAAAAAAAATTGCCGTACTTATAGATGACCTTGCATAGTACCTGCCTGACTCAGATAAGAACGGTTAGAGAGAGAAAAAGGTTGTGTAGTGATACTGCTTTAAAATGATTATGAGAGAGAGCGTCAAACATACAACATGGATTAGAAAAATTAGAGTCTCGAAATTAGGTCACCAAGGCTGTGCTCATACACGGTTCAGACACGCATTTAAAATTAACTTTTTATTATTTTAATAATATTATTGGTAAGTATTACCTAAAATACATATTACTATAGACCGTACATGACAGTAGTAAGGTTTTTTCTAGGAAAACCTTCTAAATGTAAAATAGTCACTATTTAGGGAAGGGGTTGAATAATCGGACTGGCACAACTAATAATTTTATATGTAAACTTAGATTATATTTAGATGGGAAGAAAAAATATAAATGATATTTTTTTTATTGTTTCATCAAAAATAAAAAATAAAAAATTTTATTTTTTATATTTTCTTTAATTTAAATTTAAAACATTTTTTTATATTTTTATAAAAAATAATTTTATTTAAATTAAGGATATTTATGATATAATATAATTAATTTTTAATAAAATATTTTTATATATAAATTTAAATTGCGTAGTCATATGGTATTATATATTTTCATGTACTGTTATGTATTATGTACCACTGAATGTTTGTATGTGCAACATCTACATAAAATGTATCTGGATTATTTTTAGAAGCATTAAGTGAACTATAAGTCTACCAAGCAACATGTATAAAATTTTAATTCAAAAATTAAGAATTAAATACATGTAAACCCTGAATCATTGTGTATAATAAAAAAAATATTTTAGATATTTTATAAATTAAAATATATTTATGTTAGGTGTTTTTTTTTATAATAGAATGGTCAAAATTTCTTTTCATTTTAACTTTATCTTTTCTTTTTTAGATAGGAAGATTGAGAGAAAAAATAATTTGGTTAACTAATTTTTTTTTAAATAAAGATAATATTTTAAAAATAAGGCAATAAAGGTAAATTTGCTTTAATATCTCTCTTGAATGATAAAAAAATTTATTTCTCTTTCTTTTTGATTTTTTTCTTTTTTTTATTAAAATTTTTCTTTTTTTTTTCTTTTTATCTAAACTAGATAATACTAAAAAAAATAGAGAGATAAAAATATATTAAACAAATGTTAGTATTACTAAGCGTATAAAGTTATAATTGATTTAATTATTATATGATAATAAATAACAAGGTATGTTTATTTATTGATTTTTAATACCACCATACAATTCAAAATTAAAAAATAATAAAATTTTATTAAAAATTATAATATTAATTCATTAAATTTAATAATTTTTAATAAGAAGTTATTTTATATTAAATTTTTATTATATATTATTAAATACATATTAAAAGATATTTATTTATAATTTATCTGTCCAAATTTTTATACTCATTATTTTTTTGTTTATAGAATGTTCATCATTTGATTATAATAAATTTCCATTACATTTTATATATTTATATTTAAATTTTATCATTATATTTCCATAAATATTTTTTTAACTATATAATTAATAGTTTACAAAATACATATATATTAAACACAACAAGATTATATAAAAAAATATTGATAATATATAAAAATTTTCAACACAATTTTATTACAAAATAAATTATATGTCAACTTTTTAAAAATAATTTAGATGCACTCTTTGTTAAAAAATATTTAGATGAAATTTATTCAATATTAAATATATATATATATATATATATATATATATATATATTTCAAGATGGTAAATCTAAATTTTTTAAGATTGGTTGGTTCAAATGCGCCGATTTACTAACATACGGGCAAAATCCTTTCATCCAAACAAAAAATGTTTGCAAAATAGTGATCTTAATATTTAAGTTATAACATTGATAATATGATTTGAAAATAAGGTTTTATTAATATTATTTTATAGTTAATAATTGAAAACTAATATTAAATGAGGTATTAAGATCATTAAAATAAATTTTATTTCTTTTAATAAAGTATTATATATAATTAATTTTAAATTTTTGTTAACATGTTTGAGAAATACAATTATTTTATTTGTAACAAACTTTACTGAGTAATTAATAATAATTTTAATAAAAAATAAAAATAATATACATAATAAAATTTAGTTGCATAATATTTTAATGTGATTTTTAAATATCAATGACTCATAAGTATTTTAATTTTTTAATAAATAATATTTTTAACTCAATAACAAGTATGATAGATTTTGTGAACTATATGTTAGCATTAAAAGTAATAGTTAATTTTATTTTTGATAGAAGCAGTTGATAATTAAATTAAATTTTTTATTTTTTATATTTATAATAGTGTAAATCAAAACATATATTTTAAATTGTTTAAAAATATGATGTTGAGTTACTTGTCTTTTATTTTATAATTAGTTAGTTTTATTTTTTGTTAAAAGTAAAATAAGAAGTACACAACTTAAAGATAGAATATCATCTTGATAAGGTAGAAGTTATCCATTTGTGCTTAGTTATCTCTAAACTCAATACTAGTTTTTATATTTTGATGTTGTGATTAAATGATAATTGAGAATGGATAAGAAATCATGAAATCAACACCAGAAGATTATATTTATGAAAACAAATACTAGAAAATATGAAACATATGGATACAATTTATGCTTTGTAATAAAAAAAAATTTTCAATCATCTTTGTCTATAAACAATAAAGATATAAGTGATGCAATTGAGAATTTCATTGAGAGATCGATCCTAGTTCAAGCTTAATTTGGAAACATGCCTTACTAATATAATTCAAATAGAAATGTTTGAAATGGTAGATAAAAACCTTTCCTTAGCAAGGGAATAACAACAAAAAATAGTTACTAGTGTCTTGTAGGCTAAGGAGAAATGGAGGAACCTGCTTAGGAAGGGATCATATGTGATTAGCTAGTTAGTGAGGAGATAACTTACTAAGATGATGATCAATAACTAGTTTGACAGGATGATTAATCACACTAAGAAAATAGAGATGGACCATAAACTATAAGAGCAACATATCTAGAAGACATAAGAGAGAAAAATAAGAGAAATAGGAAAATAAAATCATCCCTAAAGCATAACAGTTACATATGGATTCCTGTGATTAGCAAAGACATACAAATAATGTAACAACAATAATAACATAGTAACGATAGAATAATGATAATGGTGTGACAACAATAACTATAATGACAAAGATTTAACATTAGGTTCATATTTTTTTTTCATTAGGTTTAGATTCTAATCTGATAATTTTATGTAAATCAAACTTGATCACTCTTTTCTATATTTAACTAATTTTTTTATCCAAAATAAAATTATAACTTGATCTAATATGCTTCAAACATATTTTTCTCTTTATATTTTACGAGTTTGGTCCAATCATAAATATTTGATCACCTCTAAATCCTTAAATGAAAGGTTGAATTTCTTATTACGTGCAAGAGTTTGAATGTTGAAATATATAAAAATATTCTACTATTAATGTCTAAATTACTTCCTTGTGTGTTAGGTGCTTGTTATTTATTATTCTACCATTTTATTATGAATAAAAATAAATAAATAAAAAATATTAATTTAATTTTTTAAAATTATATTATTATTATTATGATAGTAGTGATAGTAATGGAAATGATAATGATAAAAATAGTATTGATGATGTAGTGGTAGCAGTACAATAGTTGTAATAATAGTGATTATAATATAAAATATTATATATATATATATAATTTTTTATTTTTTATTATTTGATAATAAATAAATAAGATAAATAATTTTATATATTATTATTATAATAATTTTTATATTATCTAGTATTTATTTTACATAAAATAATATATTATAATACTGGATTGTTTATATACTATAAAATTATATTATAATATATAAATTAAATATAATTTATATATTAAAAAGTTATTTATTTTATTATAAATTCATAAAAAATAAATAAATAAAAATTTATTAATTAAAAAATAATAAAATTTTATTATTATTATTAATATTATTATTATTATTATGGTGATAATGATTATAATGACAATAGTTATAATATAAAGATATAATTTTTTATGTTATATATTGTTTAATAATTGATATACAAGATAAATAATTATTTATTTTATAATATTTTTTTATATTATTTAGTATCTATTTTATATAAAATAATATATATGATAGTATTATAGTATGATTAATTATACGATATAAAGTTATATTATAATTTATACATCAAATAATATTATTTATTTATTTGTAAATCTATAAAAATTATAAATTAAAAATAACTAATTACAAATTAACAAAAATATCTCAAAATAATAAAAAATTAAAATTTAAAAAAATTATTATTATTATAGTAATAATAATGATAATGAAAATTGTTGTAATCTATAATAAAATAATGGTGATAGTTTGGTGGTAATAGTAATGGCTATGATCATAGTGATAATGGTAGTGATGACTATAATGGTAAATATAATTTAATAAATTTGAGAATAAAAATATTTTAAAATTAAAAATAACAATCAAATATTTTTTTATTATTTTAAGAATTAATCTAAAAATATTTTTAGAAATGTTAAAAATCAGCTTAAAATCATTTTTATCAAATATGTTTTAACTTTTAAAATTAATTTAAAAATTAAAAATTAAAAATAAAAACTTACAATCATCCCAAATATAATTTTTTTAACTTATGTTCGTTTTCTTTATAAAAAATTTGATATTTAACAAAGAAAAATATGTTTATAAATTTTTTGTTAAATAATTTAGCAAACATTCTATTTTCAAATTCAAGTTGTTATTCAAAAATTATATATTGAAGATGGAGAGACGTAGAGATACTACTAAACTTTAATAAAATAAAAGTAAAAATAAGTTGAAAAAATGAGAATGTTTTGAGTGAGAGAAAAAAAACACTTAATAAAAAATGATAATGAAAAATAAGAAAAATTCATTTAGAATAAAAAATAGTAAAATAAAAGAGAAACTAATATTAATCGAAAAAAGATAAAACCTAAATGATACGGCGATACAAGATTTAACAAAAGATAAAAAGATTTTTAAAAGAAAGTGAAAGGAATAAACTAATTAAAGAATAAGAACTTTTTAATAAAAAAAATTGATTGAAGATAAATTTAAATATTATTTTTTTATATAATATAATTATCCAAGAAAGAGAATGAGAAATTAAATAAATTGTGTTAGAACATAATTTTAAAAATATTTTTTTTGATATTTTAAAATATTCAAATAAAAAAATTTAAAAATACTTAGTAAGAGATAGTTATAAATTTTTTTTCGAAACCTAGATTTTGAACTAAATTATTATTTTTTACATATTTTAATAACAATTTTTATACAAAATTTATCATAATTAAGACATTTTTTTATTAATCTATTCTAATCGTTTACAATTTCCTTTAAAAAGATTTGCAAAAGATTGTATTCTCACCAAATAGTTATAAATTGTTATGAGAAAACTTTTTAGCTAAATTCTGTCGTTAATTTGTATTTTTATTATAATATTCAGATAATTATTTTTAAAGTTTTTACAAAAAAGTTAACAATAAAAAATATGTTTTTAAAAATAATTTGAATAAACAATTATTTTAATTTCAAATTTGTGTAAATAAGCTAAATTTTGAAAAGGTTGACATGTATGTTGTAATTTTAAATATAAAATATTTGTGTAAAAAAGAACTATTTTAATCACAACTTTATATTTATTCAATATGAAATAATTGTGATGTATTTTACTTTTTTGGGTTAGTCTCAACTATTAGAAAGTGTCTTGGAAACTTCAATTACAAATAGATAATTAAAGCATTAGTGGGAAATTCTGTCCTTTTCAAGATCCTAGTTAATTGATTAATTGAGCTGCAATGAGGTTTGGTTTGAATAGCACAGGCCTCAATTATATGCAAATAAGTGGTCAACAATATGTACTTAGTGGCTGGTACTACGGATACATACTGCCCTACCATATGAATTTATGCACTCAATAAACTTATGGGAATGCAACGAAGTCAAACACTCAACAATACTTTCCCTTTTGCCTTTTGTTGCATGCTACTTGATTTTGGTTTATATAATAAAACAGGTCTCGCCCCTTGTTTCCACTCAAGCATTATTTTTTAATATTATAGTTAGATGATACCGGTGTAATATTTGCAACTCACATCATTTTTAATATTGCATCTTATCAAAAACAATTCATAAAACCGTTTATTTAGTTGTTAAAATATTCCTTGATTTGCGGTCCAGAGATTTTTTTTTTCATAATAAAAAAGGGTTTAGAATCTAAAAATATATAAAACTTAAAAAATATTGTTTATATTCTGATAATAATAGTTTTTAAACCTTTTCAAGTTTTATATATTTTTAGTTTACTACAATTTAATTACAATATTATTAATTGAAAAATGAATAAAAAGTACCTTTATCTGGTTATTATGATGAGGCCATTCTAAGATCCTAATATGCGGAGTTTTTTACTTACTTTTTAACAATTGTGATGGAATTGTGAAAAATTTACACCGTTAGAAAGAATTAACAAAATGAAACTAAACATGTAACTATCTAATTATTATGACTGCTTTAGGATTGTGAACGTGATGTTTTCTATTTTTAAAAGTTGTGATAATAAAATTGTAAAAAAAAATATACAACCTAAATTATAACCGTTACAGAATTGATTAAAATAATACAGTGGCACCAGTTATTACGCAACCCTTCTAGGACTTTGATATGTGGCATTTTCTATACATCTTTTAATAGCAGTTACAGTTGTAATAAAATCAACAAGTACAACTCAAAACAAATAAACTACAAACTATGTGACACGTTTAAAAGTAACAAAGTGAAGAAATTACATGTACGTGATCAAAGTATAAGATGGATTTTAGAATTTTTTTCATCTGTTAGTATACATGGACTCTTGTATATACTATTTAGTGTTTGAAAACTAAGCATCTATTAGTCTCATCTTATTTAGAATTATTTAGTTCACATAATATTTTAATTGTCAATAATAAATTTATTTTAAAAATTAATTAGGTTATTATTATTATTACTTGATTAAAAACATAATCTATTATTGTTATTGAATTAAAATTATAATAATTAACCTTTAATTATAAGTTTTAAAATAATTCCTTTATTGTTGATTTTATTACCAATTTTAAAAATTTACATTATATCTCATTAATTACCAATCTTAAAATATTTATTTAGTACACAATTATATTAGAATAATTACCATTTAAATTTTAAATTTAAATTTAAATTAAACCTATTTAATAAAAAAAATTAAATATATAATCTATTACAATTATCCATCAAGTTATTAAGATTGAAGTTATTAGAATTGATTTCATGGTGAGACTTATATAAAAATCTTGAATTTCAAGTTTTTTGTTTTCATGTTATATAAAAAAATTATATTTATTTGCTTAATTAAATTTTACCCTATTTATATAAGGCACACAAATTTTTCTATTTTAGACCCAACTCAAAAATACTTACAACTTTGAATTTTCTGTTGTTATTATTGCAAAAGTTTTATTTCTTGTGATTTCGGAAGGGTTGAATTCTGAAAAATAATGCTACAACGAATGCATAAGTTCTTGAGCATCTGCAATCACACGCCTAACCTACACCACCACCGACCCCAGCATTTATAACGTAATTTTTATCCTGTTCTCAGAATGTTTTATAAGTAAAAATAGCTTGATCACAAGATTATGTTAACAATTTTCTCTTTGAAAAAACGTTAAGAATACATATTTTAAAAAATTTATAATAAAATTTCATAGTAGTTTCATTAAATAAAATTAGTGTAGTATTTTATTAGTAGGTTAGGATGAAATTTAGATCAATAATAAAATATTAAATAATTTGAATTAATTTTTAAAGTAAAATATATATTTTAAGAATATATATACATATATTAATTATACAATTAAATAAATAAATTTTTAAAATTATAATTTAGAAAATTGGTACATATATTTAATTACAATTCGTAACCTTTAATATTTTTAAACAATATTATAATGCTACTTATTTTATTTTAAAATATCTAATTCAATAATACAATTTATTTAGAATTTAAGTAATATATTATATGTTAAAATACAATATAAAAAATATTAATATATTAAGTTATATAAAAATTTGGAGGGTTAATTTGTTTCATGAGAACTTCCCATTACCCTATTAAATTAATACGGTTTAATTTTAAGTAAAAACTTACTGAAGATTTTGTAAGAAAAAAAAATTTGGTTACAAAGATTTTGTAAAATTATTGAGATTGAATGTGCGTGTAAGCAAATATTTAATATATTACATGAGCATTTTTTTTTAATTTAACTAAAAAAAATATTAGTATAAATTTATGAATATTTGAAAATAATTAATTTTAGAATATAGGCAATTAATATATGAGATAAAAATATTATATTAAATTTTTAAAATTAATATTTAAGAATTTAAAATTTTAATGTAAAAGAAAATATTATCATAAAAAGGTCTTAACATAAAATTTTTAGAAATAATTAATAGTTTGAATTTTTAAAATATAATATTGAATAATAATAAAATTAATTATCACAAAAATAAAGAGGATATAATAAAATAGGTCCTTGCATACAAGAATACCAGGCAAATAGATAGATATATTTAACAAAACTAAAATAAATTAGTTAAAAGTTAAAAATTAGTTAAAATTTAAAAAATTAAAAATTAGTTGAAAGTTAATATGTTAGCAAATTATATTAAAAATATTTGATAAAATTATTTGATGAAACAATTGATATATTTAAAATAATAAACATATAAATATGTTTAGCAAAATTAAAAAATAAATTAGTTAAAACTTGAAAAATTAATTAACATTTTAAAAAAAATTGAAAAGATTAGTTGAGAGTTAATATGTTTGCAAATTAAAAATCTTTGATAAAATTAGTTTTAAATTAATTAATAAATATTAAATATTAAATAAGAATCTAATTAATAAATTATAACTTAAGAAATGTGATTTTTTTAAATAGTTAAATAAATAAACTTTTACTTCTTTAAATTAAAAAAATATTTTATAATTTTTATTATGTAGTATATATAAAATTTTATTTTAATTTAAAATAAATTATAGAATAATGAAAATAAATAGTATAATATTTAAAAGTAATACAAAAAATAATGTTTCATAGCAGTATAAAAAAGATTAAATATATTTTTAATCTTTTTTAAATAATTAAATTTTGATTTATATTATTAATTTTAAAATTTTTTATTGAAGTTTTTTATTTTTTATAAATATCTTTACGATGATTAATCTATGTTAGATTAAATCAAATTAAAAAAATTATAATTTGAGTAACTATATATAGTTAAATAATTTTAAGAAAATTAAATTTTGTCTAATCATATATTGAATGTATTCCTTTCAATGAGATATGTTGTATTGAAGAGATAACTATATGATCCAATCGATTGTGTAAAGCGCACGGTAGTAATGGAATTTGGAAGAGTATACAGAAAAGATAGTTTTATTTTTTATTTTAATGGTGCTATTTTTATTATATTAGTATTAGTTAGTGATCTTAGCTTAATTAGTCCCTTCTTCTGTGATGAATTGTTGACACCAGTCTTACATTTTGTCGTCTATGTGGACCGAGGATAAAGGTAGCCCAGCAACAAGAGGATTGTAACATGAAAGAAGCAAGGTTAACCTTTTTTCAAATCTACAACAACATAGGTTCTTGCAATGCAATGTGGTTAGACTCTCATGTCGATTCGAATGAATCATCCTTTCCATGGAGTCCATGGAGATAAATCTTTTCCTGTTAAAAAAGAGGTTAACAAGTTACTTACAAATTGTGTTTGGTAAGACATGTATTTTTATTATTATGAAATCAAAGCAGTTAAAGGTGGCTTTATGATTTTGTACCGATGAATCTTGTATGTGTTCCTAAGAAAAAGAATTTGTCCATTTTTTGAGATATCAAGGGGGTGTGGAAACACATAAGAACTCTTGAATTAAAATGGAAAAATAGATGTAACTCTAATTACTTCAGAAATGGTAAAATCTTTGGCACAAGAACATAAGAGGAGGGGTTGATCCGTATCATCTTGACTTGGTTATGATTTCTCTATTTTTATTTATTTTTTTAAGAAAACTGAATTGGATTCTTCTCCTATTGAATTGAACATGCTCAGCCAAATCTTCTTCATAGAAAACTTACTTTATTTAGATTAGGAAAATCGTACAATTTTATGAAATTATGTGCTATTACTTGAATTTGTAATCAATCTTATTTTTTATAGGAATAGTTGATAATTAAATCCAATTTTTTCCAAAATTTTTGTATCTATAATAATGTGAAAAGAAAAAGTAGGTCTAACTCCAAGTTGTTTAACTATAGTGGCATAGAGCTTCTTGACCCTTTCCCTTAGGGTCAAGATAAAATCTAAAAAAGTTAAATGTTAGTCAAAGCAACATTTTAAAAAAATGTTAGTGCAGTTGGATACAAAACAATTTGAATTTAAAATTTTTGATGATATTATAAAAGCATTGAAATTAAATAAAGTATCTTGCAATAAAATATTTTACAATGATTTATCAAAGTTAATTAGTACCAAAATAATTAAGCAACAGTCGATTTATTATTCACAACTTTTTTTTGTTGTACTTAATAAAAAAATGTAAAATAATCCTTTCATCCAATTAAATAGGATTAAAAGAATCTTCTATTAGAAAATTTTTAAAAAATAGGATAGGAGAGACACTACCTATTATCACAATTTACTATTATTATGAGGATCTTTATAAAAGAAAATTTTTAGCCCTCTCATTAATGCTTTGTATGAATGAAAAAAAATAGAAAAAAAAAAGAGAAGGAAAGAGAAAGAAGATATGAAAATATTTTCTATCTTTTGTTTGTGCATTTTTTTTAATTTTAAATTGTTAAAATTATTATATAGTTATAAAAATATAGAAAATATAATAATATATTAATAGAAAAATATAATAAAATTTTTTTAAGTTAAATTTTATACTATTAATATATTTCTTTCCATCTCTTTTTCACTCATCTAAGGAATAGAAATCATTTTTTTCTTTTATTTTATCATATCCAAACAACTTATTTTTTTTTCTTTTTACTTCTATTCTCTGTCATTTTTTTTTTCTTTTTCTTACTTTCCTTTCGATTTTCTAATAAAACATAAGTTTTATCATCTATGTTGTTTAAAATTTACGAAGATATTACAATATTTAAAACTATATGTTTTTTATTAGCTATAAAAATTGATGCAATAAATCATGTATAAAGAAGTATATTATACCAACTTGATGCTAATATGCATCTATGCCAAGTAAAAAAATTTTCGTATTCACAATCTTTTAACCGTTTTATTAATAGAAATTAGATATTCTAAAACCATTTTCACATATTTCATAACACTTCTTTCATTTAATAGTAACATAGAAGAGAGAATAAAAAAATTAATACTAATTTTATGAAAATTTTTATTGCTAAATAAATGAGATATAACAAAAGAAAAAGTCACAATTTTTTATACAATGAAAACTAAACTTTTTTTTTTACATATTTTATAAAATATCTTTACCTTCATCTACAATTCATTATTTATAAATAAGGATATAATTTTTTATTAAAAATTTTCACTTTTTATTAAACAATTTTTGAAATTTACTTCTTTTTCATTAATTTTTTTATTTATATTTTCTTGAATCAAACCAAGTTTAAACGAAGAGAAGAGATATGTCAAGATTAAAAAAGAATTGCCAATAGAGAAGTTTGCACCCATTATTTACATATTGCTTTATTTATATGCAAATCTTAAAGAGGTATCAGGCATATTGCACATGGGCTCTTAACCCACACATTGTATCTTATTTTCTCCCGTAATAGTTGTCCGTAATCAAGTTTATAATCCTATGGTTATGAATTATTGATCTGGAAGTTATGTTGATCACAGATTGATATATCTGAAAACGATACTTAAAATCTAATCAGAAGCGAGACATATAAATATCGACATCATTGATTGGTTGTATGAAATTCTCTTTTATTATTTTTTCTGTTCACATCATTGATTGGTTGTACGAAGTTCTCTTTTATTATTATCTCCGTTTACATTATAAAAAATCTTCTCAAACAACTTTTCTCCCGTATATTTAATATTAAATATTTAACTTTAAATTTATATTAATTTAATAATTATATATATAATATAAAATTTATTAATTTAATTATTAATTTAAAAGATATTATTAAATAAATTATATATATAATTTTATACAAAATAAAAATTAATAAATATTTTATCTATAATTTTATTTTAACATTTATATATTATTTAAATATATATAAATATTAATACTTGAATAAATATATTTATATATTTTTAAATTTTTTAAAATTTGATATATAAAATTATAAAAATATTATAACATAATTTAATGATTAAATTAATAAATTTTATATTTTAAATAAAATTATTAAGTTGATATAAATTTAAAATTTAATATCCAATGTGAATAAATTTTGAATCATATATTTTATATTTAACTTGTCAGATCTATTTTATTTTATTTAAAAAATTATTAATTATTAAATAAAAATATATATAAATAATAGTATATATTTATTTATATTTAGATAAAGGTTGTTAATTTTTTAAAAAATTTATTAATCAGTAAATAAAATTTTTATTTATATGTAGAAAAATTATTATTATATATTTATTTTAAAAAATAATTTAAATTTTTTTGAAAATTATAAATATTTGTTATTAAAAATTATATTTAAATTAAATAAAATTCTAATTATATATTTAATTAAAATTAAAATTATTTATTAAACAAAATCAACCTCTTTGGTAATCAAATCACGTGATTATAAGTATTTTGCAGTTGTAATCCATTGAAAAGGTAGGTGGTTGAACCGCATCTAGAGTTGAGGAGGGAGAGAGCAAATAAAAGTTCATCCGTATGCTACAGGTGCCTTGTCAAACCAATCATATTTTTCTTTCTTTTTTTTTCTATCATTTCCGTTTTGTTTTTTTGACCGAAAGTCAGAGATTCCAACATGCACCAAACATGGAAGAGTTCTAGAATATTGGATATTGAGCACCGCGTGGCTTTTATATATATATATATATATATATATATATATATATATATATAAATTATTATATTACTGTAAGTTTTATGAATGATGAGAGATTTGAAAGAGATTTATATCATGATAATTTTATCTGATATGATTAATAAAATTAAGAAAAAATATTTATAATTTTAAAAAATAATATATAAAAGAACTTAGTTTACTTTTAATTTAAAATTTTATACAGTATTTATTATTATATTTAATTCTTATAATATTATAAAAATATTTTTAATTTTTATGATAATACTAAAATTTAAAAAATAAAGATAAAGATAACTGAAAGAAAGGTATGGATTATTTTTAATATTTTTATATAATATATAAAATATTAAAAATAAAAAATATTTTTTATTTAAAAATATTATAATAAAATGTTTTTTTTAATTATTTTTTTCTTATCCTATTTATTAATAAATCAAAATATAAATATTTTTTTAAAGGAAAGAATATAAGCTTTGAACTTGCTTTCTTTTTTGGAATTCATTAGAATTAAGATATATTTTAAAATTATATATATATAAATTATTTATTAATAAAAATTTTAGATAAAAAATTTAAATTTATAATTTTATGTGAATTATGAATTAAATTTTTACTAGTCAATTAATATTTGTTGGTTAAAATTATCTACTTTGATTTTATATCATTAAACAACATTATAATTTTTAAAATATTTAGAGATTATTTAATTTATTTTTAAAATAAAATTTAAAATTATTTTTAAAATGAAAATAAATCAAGATAAATAAAAATAGTATATAAAAGTATGAATAATAAAATTAAAAAATATTAAAATAACTTAAACTGTTTTGATTTATGAATCTTAAAAACTAAAAAATATATATTATTTTTTAAAATATGAATAATATTCTTTCTTTTCTTTTTTTTCAATTTGTTGTTACACTCTCAAATGATAAAAGAATAATATTACTTGCAAGCACTTTGAGAGGGGTGATACATTTGGCAGCATAATAACAAATGAAATATTGTAGGAAATTGTTACAAGCATAGATCATGTGTCAAACAACACTTCAATTTTGATAACAAAAAAAAGCAATAGAGCCCGTATCTCAATAAAGCTGAAGGATTTTGTTAATGAGGGATATGAAATAAGAGTTGTAAGCATCTTCTTCTTCTTCTCTAATTTCTATTCTTATGCCTCAAGCTAACCCCTTTGGTCTTCTATTTATTTATTTTATTAGGAATCATACTAGAATTGTTGAGTTGCAAATTCTCGTGAAATTGCAAGAAGAATCCGAATACACTTTGTAAGTTTGGAATTGTTTGTGAATTCTGCTTGTGTTTTCTATTTACTCGTATTAACTGGTGCTTTCATTCGTCCAACATGGTTGAAAATACACACCTTAAGGAAATTTATGACAAAATAGAGAGTATTACCACGATATTGTAGGAACAACATAAAACGATGGACATGTTGCTAGCTAATACCACATAAAACGATTAACTGGAGTCAATGATGGAGACCTGGTTACAACAGAAGCAAAATCCATCTCATAATTCTATAAATAATGACGATGAAATATCACGACCATTTTATTACGAAACCTAAAACTTGACTTCCCTCGCTTTGATGGAAGTAACGTGTTAGGCTGGATATTTCGTGCGGAGCAATTTTTTTAACTATTATAATATACTAGACGTCGAACGTGTCACTATAACAACTATCCATATGGATGGTGATGCGGTTCCATGGTACCAAATGATGTAGAGAGCTAACCTTTTCCATTCTTGGGTAGCCTTAACTCGAGCTTTAGAAATGGAATTTGGTCCATCGCCTTTTGCTTTCCCTCGAGCTGCATATTTGAATTGATCCAGACTTCAACAGTCAATGCATATTATTTGGGGTTTACGTCTCTTGCTAATCGAGTATTTGGTTTGCCCCTTGATGCCTTGCTTGACTACTTTATTAGTGGTCTACATGTGGATATTAATCAAGATGTGATGACTTAAAGCTCTTTGACTATTCACAAAGCAGTAGCACTTGCCATATTATTTGAAGAAAGGTATACCACCCTAAGAAGAATGCCTTGTTGACTTCAAATTCTAACCGTAACACTTGGTCGCCCAAATATACTCCAAACTCAACACCTCCAATATGACAGAACTTACCACCTCTACTACCTAGTCCACCAATTTCGACTACCGCCCATAAAAGCTCCATGGTGAGAAGATTAACCCCCGCTAAAATTCAAATGAAAAGAGCACATGGACTTTATTTTAATTGTGATGAAAAGTTCTCCTTAAATCATAGATGCCCAACAAACATTTAATGATTATGCAAGTAGAAGATGATATTAATGATGTTGTAGACCTAATTAAAAATTTGGATTATCAAAGTGAGGTTCCAATGCTAACGGATGAACCTCATCTATCCTTAAATGCACTCAATGGTGGAGAAGGAGTTGGTACAATCAGATTTCAAGGGTATATTAATGGGATGCCAGTCCAGGAGTTGGTAGATAGAGGTACTTGGTTAGAAACTCTTAATGACCATGTTGCTAATTACAGGACCTTGACTCTTAAATTCTATCATCAGGGTCACCTAGTCACCTTACAAGGTGATAAACACCTAGAGATTGTAGAAACTCAATTCCACCATCTCCGCAGCTTGAGTCATACAAGTGCTATTGTTGAATTCTATATGAGGCCACACATTCTAAAGATGCCTTAATAGTAGCAGAGTTTTTAGAACTTGAGCTTGCTTTGTTGCTGCGTACGTACAAACCAATTTTTGATAAACCTATGGGGCTCCCACCACCACAAAGCCATGACCATAAAATTCATCTACAAGAGGGATCACAACCAATTAAAGTAAAGCCATATAGATACCCTCATAACCAAAAGGAACAAATTGAAAAAATGGTACAGGAAATGCTTAGGGAGGGCATCATTAAACCAAGTAAGACTCATTTTTCTTCTCCTATCATAATGGTTAGAAAAAAGGATGGGTCTTAGAGATTTTGTACTGATTATAGAGCATTAAATGTGATTACCACTAAGGATTCATTTCCAATTCCTACTGTTGATGAACTACTTGATGAGTTACATGATGCCTTATATTTTTCCAAATTAGATTTAAGGTCAAGCTATCATCAAATTCTAGTGAATCCTTTAGATACTTACAAAACAGCCTTTTGAACACACCATGGTCACTATGAGTGCCTCATTATGCCATTTGATCTCACTAATGCTTCTGCCACCTTTCAAAGTTTAATGAATACCATTTTTCAGCACATAATACGCAAGTTTGTTCTAGTCTTTTTTTTTTATGATATTTTGATCTATAGTTCCTCATGGTATGATCACCAAAGACACATTAAATTAGTATTTTAGCTCTTATTGAAGGAAAGCTTGTATGCCAGACTCTCTAAATGTTCTTTTAGGGCAAGATAAATTATTTATTTAGGACATATAATAAGTGCAAAACGAGTGGCTATGGATAACAATAAGGTCTTAGCTGTAACTAAATGGCCTATCCATTGAACCTTAAGCAACTTCATGGATTCTTGGGGTTTATAGGGTATTATAGACGCTTTATTAAAGCATATTCCGCTATTGCAACACCATTAACATATTTTCTTAAAAAGGAATCTTTTCATTGGTCTTTTCAGGTTGCAAATTCTTTTAATCACCTTAAACAGACCATAATTAGTGCTCCTATTCTTGCACTACCTGATTTTAGCATACCATTTAACTTGGAGACGGATTCTTCACGCACAGCAATTAGGGCAGTATTAAGTCAAAAGGAACACCCTATAGCTTATTTATCAAAAAAAGCTTTCAAAGAGCATGCAAAAGCAATTCGCAAATATTAGAGAACTTCATGCTATTACAATGGCCTTAGCAAAGTTTTGACATTACCTTATGGGGCACAAATTTTTCATTCGCACAAAGCAAAGCAATTTAAAAGCCTTGATGGATCAGAATCTTCACACACCAGAACAGTAGGCTTGGTTGCTAAAATTCTTGGGGTATGACTTTACTATCCAATATAAACTAGGGAAGGACAATATTGTAGTAGATGCCCTCTTTAGATCATTACGTTTAGCTTGGTCAAAACCACGATAATTATGGTTAGAAGAATTAAAAGTGTCTCTAGCAAGATATGTTAGCAGCTCCTATTTTACAGCACTATATTCAAATATCTCAACCCCAATGTCACTTTGCTATTAAGAATAATTTCTTATGCTGGAAGAACAGACTTTATATTTCAGCTAAAAGTGCACTAATTAAAAACATTCTGACAGAATTTCATAGCTTTTAATTAGGAGACATTCAGGAATAGCCAAAACCATATCCCACATTTGGTCTCAGTTTTATTGGCCAAGCGTGCACCAAGACATTAAGATGTTTGTATAAGAATGTAAAATTTGGCAACAAACAAAAAGTGAAAATTTGCTACCAGCTGGATTGTTATAGCCAATTTTGATTCCACAACAAGTTTGTGAGCAAGTGACCATAGATTTCCTAATAAGACTTCCTTTATCCCATGGGTTCAATGTCATAATGGTCACGGTCGATTGATTAACAAAATTTGCTCACTTTACTACCCTTAAAACAGACTACACAAGCAAGACAGTAACGAATGTCGCAACCGTAATTCCAACGAGACGACGAACTCGCTAAAATTTGAAAATGAATTTTATTGATAATGTGTGTGAGTCGTCACCAAATTTTTATTTAAGGGAAAAAGACTTGGAAAAACCCTAACTCGAGTATGAGATTCAAAGTTTGGGAGTCGGTTACAAATGGGGAAGGTGTTAGGCACCCCACTTGCCCATTCCGAAGAACGGTACCCTTAAACTGAGTGCGTGATTTTTGAAATGTTTGATCCCTTTGATTAGCATGGAAATAAATAGCTTGATGGAGGTTAGCCTGACAGGACTTGATCCTGCTTCTACGTATTCCCCGGTGCAATGGGAAACTCAAGGCTTACGTAGTTCTGGTTATGTTTAGAAGGCTTGACCTTCAAAAGTGTTTAAAAGGGTGTTTGAAAGGTGCTCGAAGGCTTGACCTTCGAAGCTACTTGGATATTAATATTCGAAAATGACTTGATTATTTTGAAAACTATTTTTAGAAGGGCAATCTTCATCCATATATGCACAAGGCCCAAAACTACTACGGCTGCACTTGGACCCATACGAATCTCTAAACAACGAACAACAGAAAAAGCTACCAGTTCGTGCTTAGAGCTCGTCGCGTGAGATTAAGAATCGCAAAACAAGATTTTTATCTTTGAAAAACGATGAAAGATAAAACGAGTAAGGTTTTTTTTTTTTTTATAAAAAGGAAGGGCAATCCTAATCCACATATGCACAAGACCCAAGACAACTACAGCTGCACTTGGACCTATACAAATCTCTAAACAACGAACAGTAGAAAAAGCTACCAGTTTGTGCTTAGAGCTCGTCGCATAAGATTAAGAGTCGCAAAACAAGATTTTTATTTTTGAAAACGATGAAAGATAAAATAGGCAAGACGTAATCAAATATGGAAGGGACATGGGGGTGTGCTTAGCATTAATGGAAATGAAATTCATGGATTTAATTTGTAATTAGAAGGACTTTGAGAAATTAAAATGCGATTAGGAGGATTTTAGAGGTATGAACTTGTATTTATTAAAAACTTTGGGGCCATTTAATAATTTAGGAATTTTATATTCCATGGATTATTTAGGGATTTTGGAATTTTTATTAATTATGGAACTTTTATGAATTTTTATTAATTATGAAATTTTTATGAAGTTTTTAGGAATTTTTTTTGGAATTTTTATGAATATTTTAGGAAATTTTTGAAATTTTTATGAATTTTTAGCAATTATGGAATATGGGGACAAAATAGGGATTAAATAAATTTCTAGGGGGAGTAGAGTAATTTACCACAACAGGGACATGTTGGAAATTATTGGAAAAGGTTAGGGGTAATTTGGTAATTGTACTGGTAGGGGCAAGTTGGGAATTATTGGAAAAGGTTATGAGTAATTTGGTAATTGTACTGGCTTGGGCATGTTGGGTATTATTGGAAAAGGTTTGGGGTAATATGGTCATTTCTGGTCTTGGGGCATAATGGGTATTTTTGGAAAAGATTTGGGGTAATATGGTCATTTCTAGTCTTGGGGCATATTGGGTATTTCTGGAATTCCTAAGGGCAATTTGGTAATTGTACTGGCAGGGGTATGTTGGGAATTATTGGAATTCCTAAGGGCAATTTGGTAATTGTACTGGCAGGGGCATGTTGGGAATTATTGGAATTTCTAAGGGGCAATTTTGTAATTGTACTGGCTTGGGCAGAATGATGGCTTACAGTATCAAATAAATGTCATTTTGCATTCCTTAATCTCACGCGACGAACTTTAAAAACGAACTGGTAGCTTTTTCTACTGTTCGCTGTTTAGAGGTCCGTATGGGTCCAAGTGCAACTGTAGTTGTCTTGGGCCCTGTGCGTATGTGGATTGGTGATTGCCTTTCCTTTTTTTTTCAATCAAATAAAAATCATGGGTATTTTCCAAAAAATGGGGGGATGGCCTCTAGGGGGTTCGAGCCCTGGTCTTGTGGGTTGTGGGCGACGCCTTTAACCACCAGACCCTGGGGCGCGCTAGGGCTCGAACCCGCGTCACGCAGGCAGCGTCACTTGTAATACCATTGCGCCACGCTTTGTGTTTAGCTATAATCCTGCCATTCTAAGCCTATATCAAGACCCAAAGCTTGGTAGTCATTTATGAAAAAAAAGTTGATAGTGGGATTCGATCCCAAGGACAAGATGTTGTGGGCAAACAGCAACTCCATTAGACTACGCCTCTAGTTGGATCCTTGGCTGCTCCCATCAATATTTAACCATCCCTTTTTTGGGACCCGGGAATTGCATGCAATGCATAGAGTCCCTGAGACACCCAGATCATCAACCCCATCTATACCCCTGAATTGCTAACAGAGAATTCATAGCAATTTTGACATACTTGGACTGAAACTACAAATGCATATATGCGAATTCATGTACATCATTGTGAAGGCATATAAGTTGCAAGAAATTCTGAGTGAGGGTGGAGAAAGTATCGGGGCCTCAATAAAGTGCTTAACAACTTGTAAGGTCGTAGTGTCAGCCACAACCATATGTAGTGACAAGATTTCAAATTGAGTTATAAGCCTCAAATGCGTGCAGTTGAAGCATGATATGTAAACAAACGACTAAGATTCATATGCCAAGTTTTGTACAGTCCTACTCCGATTCCCGTATTGGGCCTTTGGGGGTTAGATAATCTCATTGAAACTGAAGCTCAAAGTGGAGATATTGTTGAACTCAGGAAGAAAGGAAAGAGAACGATGCTATTATGGCGGGCTCTGTTCCTTCAATACTCTCATCTCCCAGAAATAGAACTTGGAGGTTATGTTGTGTTAACAGTAACGAAATAAAGGCTGTTTTCTTGTCCTTTGACACCCTTGGCTACAATTTTAATATTGGCTACAACTATCCTTCCAGTTATGCATGAATCGAAACAGAGGAATAGGACCATATCAATAGAGACCAGCCAGATTCATGGTCTCGAGCGTGCTATGTCCTATTCTACCCTGTACCTCCCTTATGTCTCAATTCTTCTCGCTTGCAAATTTATGAGGATCTTGATTAACCACCCGCTGGTTTCCCTTGTTCACCCAACGAGACTCTATTTTATCTTAGTTCGACACTAGGCTCAAAGACCAGGGATTGCTTCTTTACGCGTCCACGAGATAATAAGCAATCTAGAGAACATGTTATCACTACACACAAGACGCATCTAAACTACATCGAGTTTTTTGATCTATGAGGATCAAAGCCTTGCCTAGAGCGATTCGTGACTAATCAAAGATGAACAAATCCTTGCATAGTAGTATCGATCTAACCGGTTCATGTAGAAATTCTAAGATTCTAATAAGAATTAGCATATTCTTTACACAGGGATTTGATGCAAGAAAAACCAACCTGTTATGTGATCAATCCAATTCTTACACTCGGACGCTACCTGGTAGAGCTTGCTGCTCCTTTCTTCACCTATAGCAACGCTAATCGAAACTCCGGGGACCGTCTTCGGCGAGCTCCCTCCAAGAACTTAAAACCCTCTCCTATCTTTGAATCTCCCAATTTCTTTTAGAATCAATTTTTCCAAGAGCCAAGAAACAGGCTGTTTCCCCACAAATTTCCAAAAAATGGTGAAAGAAAAGAATTCCTCCTTCCTCTCTAACATTCGTTTTCTTTTTCCGTTTTCAAGATCTTTCCAATTCTGCTGAAAAATCCTCTTTTTCTTCTGTTTTTTCAGTTTTAAAATCTATTTTTTTTGTTTGCTTCCCGCTTCTTTTTAAACCCTGTTTTCATTTTCTAATTTTTTTGTATTTATTTTCTTTTCTTTTTGTATATTTTATTTTCATTTTTCCAGATTTTATTTTTTATTTATTTTGTTTCTGATTTTTACTATTTTTTTTTCCAAAAACTCTTTTTTTTAAAAAGAATTTATTCAATTTTTATTATCATTAGTATTATTTTCTATTATTTATGTTTTTTCCAGATTTTAGTTTCTTACTTATTTTTGTTTTAATTTTAATTAAAAAAATTTTTACTTTTTGTTTTTTACTTTTTTATTATTTCTTTGTTTATTTTTGTTATTTATTTCTACAAAATACTTTTTTCTGATTTTTGTTTATTATTGTTTTTGTTAATTCTTTTTTCTTTCTCTTAATATCTATTTTTATTGATTTCTATTTCATTTTTATTTCTTTTTTATTTTTCTTATTTTTTATTTTTGTATATTTTTACTTAATTTTTCAGAATTTTCATTTATTTCTTTATTTTTGTATATTTCTTATTGTTATTTCTATTTTTTTAACCTTTTTTGTTTTTTTTATTTATCGCTTTTTTATTCATTTATTTTTAATTTTATAATTCCTATTAAAAATAGATTTCGTTTTTATTCAACTTTAATTATTTATTCTTTATTTATTTTTTGTTACTTTATATTTATTTCATTTTTACTTTATCTAATTTTCTATATTTTTCATTATGTTATTTATTTTTTTAATTCTTTTTCTTTTTTTTCCAATATTTATTTTGTTTTAATTTCTTTTCTAACCCCATTTGTCGTTTATTCATTTATTTTGTTGCCTTTCTTTTTAACTTTCTTTTTCTATTTTCTCTCTTTTTCGCTTTCTACTTTTTCTCTTATCAAAAAGGAAAAATGGGGTCTCGAACATAAATGAGTGTTTATAACGAATAGTTTCATCAACAATGTTGTTAAACTTCATGCCTTCTCTAAATCCATTATTTTGAATCGAGACAAAGCTTTCATAAGTGCATTTTAGCAACACCTTTTAAGAAATAGGGCACCACATTAGCGATGAGTTAATCTTATCATCCCCAAACGATGGACAAAGTGAAGTAATTAATCGGTACGTGGAGATGTAGTTGCGCGGCTTCTCATTTGATAATCCAAGGACATGGTATATGCACCTTTCCTGGGCAGAATTCTGGTATAACACCAATATGTACCAAAGCATTGGCATGACACCATTCAAAGCACTATATGGTCAAGATCCCCCAATAGTTACCAAATATGAGCGCTCCAATAATGATCCACCATAAGTTCAACAATCATTACAAGAAATAGATGGGGTGTTAGATAAGTTAATAAATAATCTATAATAGGACCAAATTTATATGAAGTTCTAAGCTGATAAGAAAAGGAGGAACGTAGTTTTTACACCAGGTGGTGAGGTGTTGGTGAGGTTACAACCATACAAACAACATTCAGTGGCAGTTAGAAAAAATTAAAAACTGGGACTCAAATACTTTGAGCCTTTCACAATGACAGCTCGAGTGGGGTAGGTAGCATACAAATTGCAATTACTAGAGGGGTCCAAAATTCATCCTATCTTTCATGTGTCATTACTTAAGAAGTTCAAAGAAAAAAGTAGCATGCCTTACATGCCATTACTTAAAGACACTTTAGAATTAGACCCAATATTGCAACCTCAATCAGTACTGGCTTTAAGAACAATCATTTGAGGTCGCCAACAAGTTTCCTAAGTGCTGGTCCAATGGTAGAATACAAATGTTTTTGAAGCTACATGGAAGGATATGACATATATTGCAAGATGTTTTTTTACTTTCAACCTTGGAGACAAGGTTAAACTTAAAGGGGAAGGTAATGATACAGTTGGTAGCATAACAATAAATGAAATATTGCAGGAAGTTATTATGAGCCCAGACCATATGTTAAACAATACTTTAATTTTGGTAATACGAAAAAAAAAAATAGAGCCTGGAAGACCTCAATAAAGCTGAAGGATTTTGTTAATGGAGATATGAGAATTATAAGCGTCTTCTCTTTCTCTAATTTGCACTGACATACATGATTGAATTTGAAGATACAATATTTATATCATATATATCCTTATAATAATAATAATATTTAAATAATAATATCAAACTTTCATATTTTATTAAAATATTATTTTATTATTTATTTTTAAAAAAATTATATCTATTTTATATATTATCTAAATGAAACTATATTTAATATATAATTAAATTCTAATATAAGTCAAAGTAAAAATAATTTATTAAAAAAGTTTAAAAAAATAGGTTTTAAATCCTATGCAACTTTATTTAAATTTAAAAAAGTTATTTATTTTTTTATCCCTATTTTTTAAATTTATCCTAATCTTTTATGAAACGGGGATAAAGAGGAAAAACCAACCTTATCATAGCCCCTTCCATGCCCATTTTATTTTATTTTATTTCTGTCACAGCTCAAAATTTTAAATTATATTTATTAACTTATTTATGTTGTCTTAAGTCATAACCATGTTCATTTTTTCATATATACTGTTTATAGGTGGGATGCAAATATTAATTTATCCATGTTTATACATCACAAACGGGTGCAACCTTCACCGGGAAGAGGCAAAACACAGATACCACCCCCATTGAATTTCACACTTTATTTTAAAAGAAAATTAAATTTTGATGGGAAAGCTAAAGGAAGTTAAGATCAAGAAAAGAAGATCAGAGAATCATAACCAGAGATATATGCTCCATTATTTAAGCCAAAGATTAAAAAGTTTCAAACTTTCAGGCTTCATCTAGTACGCAATCTCTTCATACACTGCCCACAACATTTTTCTTCCCTTTATTCTTTCAATAATTTGTCGTCTTCAAAATGTAGGGTTGAGTTTTATCATGAAGAGCGTGTTTCTATTTTATTCCTAAAGGGTGTTTTTATTTTATTTCTATTCTTTTTTCCGTCTCCAAACATTAAATTGAAATTATCTGTCATCTTTATTCCATTTTCTTGATCATTGGATTTTTTTTTCTCTTGTTTAACTAACATTTTTTTCTCTATTATTATTAATATTAAAATTTAATTAAAATATATTAATAGTATAAATTTTATTAATTTTTATAATATTTATTTTAAAAATTATATTTATTATAAATTTAAATTAATTATCAACATAAAAATATATATAGATAATATATAAAAATATTTTATTATTTATAAGATGGTTTGATTTATTCTCCAATATTATATTTTTGACAATATTATTTATAATATTTTTATTAGTATATTAATCAGAATTACTTATTTTCAAACTGCATTATTCTTTAAATAATAAAAATAAATAATATTAAAGGGTGTTTAGAATGAGTGACAACAAAATAAAAGGTTAAGTTGTTTGGATAGTAAAAATATTTTTATTTAAAAATCATCATATTATTATCTTATTTTTTATTTTAAAATTTTATATAAAAGAAGTAAAAAAAATATTTTTTTTACTATTTTAAACAAAACTTTAAAAACAGGAAATAAAAAAAAGAAGATAGTATTTTTTAAATAAAACTAAAAAAATATTTTAATAAACCAAACATCATTCAAAAAGTATTTAAAAACAAATTAAAATCAGAATAATTTTTAAAATTTTATAGTTTTATTTTCACCAAAAAACAATTTTCTATTTATACAGTAGTTTTTAAAATTTTTAATTTTTTATATAAAATTATTTTTTAAAAAATAATACTAAGTAAAGATTTTTTGCATGATAGTGCATTTTTACTCAGTTATTTATCCAATACAAAGATATATTATTTAAGGACAAGAAAAAAGATAGGTTATAATAAATAAAAAATGTGCAGCAGAAGATGATCTAACTTGATCTTCATTTAGTAGGTTTCCATGTGTTGGAAATGTAGCTTTTGACAAAATGAAAGAGAAGAAGCATATTCTAAGGGAGACGTTACACATGCTTCTTTGGACCACTCACCTCAAATTGGGAGGGCTCAGTTGCGGCCGAAATACGAATTAGGTACGAATGGATCCACTCACATGCCAAGCATTATTCTTCTAATTTAATGATCATGCATTTTCATGGATTAATATTTTTAATTTATAAATCCTTCCAATATCACACCGTCATGTGGATCTAAATCAAAATCAAACTATAGTCAATGGCAAATTGGCAATGCATATGTAGATATTCGGTTACTACTTATAGGTTGAAGAGTGTGTCACATCAATCACAGGCGTAGCATACATATCAGGGGCCTGATTGATGTTGTCGTTTGCGTGTGTTTGTTTGTTTCTTGGGTATTTCGAATTTTAAAGATTTCTATAAAATGATATATTATATGCTTTGATTACTGCTTTTTGATACGGTGATTATGTATTGTGATTTTGGAAGGGATTTTGATGAAAGTCCTAATGACCGGGTGCATCTTGGATAGGGCGTGCACTATTTTGAGATGCTTCTTTCATTGGATTTGTGACTAGAGTTAGATATATATATTGGTTTGTGTATGAATTTAGATTTATAAATTCATCTGCAAAATTAGATAGATTGATAAATAAAAAATATTAACTTACTTAAATCTAGATTTTTTATTTGATCAATTAGTTTATAGATTAAGGGGGTTCAGATAACTTTTTAAAATTAGAATTTAACTTATATATTATTATTATTATTGATTTTCTTATTTTTTATAAATATTTTCAAAGTTTTAAATATTTTAATATATTTATTGGTTAAATGAGAAATGGATAATTTTGCTAATTCATGATCAAATTGGTTGGTGAAAATGTGGATTAAGAATTTTTTTTTATTCATTTATTTTATAGATCATTTGATTTGATTAATTTTATATTAAGTTATTACAAGTTAAATTTATATCAAACAAGTTGATGTGCATTTTTAACTATATGTTTGTGATCATAGGAAAAAGATAAAAAATATTTTTATAAAAAAACTATTTTAACTTTTAAATCAATTTTAATAAATTAAGAATAAAGGTAGATGTATATCTAATAATGGAAGAAAGATCTAATTGATCTAATTTTCTATTATTTATAGATATCAATAGATTATAAAATAAAGTAAAGGATTATTTTTTTTTTTTAGAAAAAAGACTATTCTAACTATTTCATAATAATGATAAGATAGGATTAAAAAATAGTTTCAAAAATAATAATGAAATGAAATCTTTTATCAAGATTTATTTTAATTGTTACTTAATTGATCATGATTACATAAGTTTTGATGAGATCTAGGTTCTTGGTCAAGCTAAAGTTTATAATGAGATATAATTCTAAATTTTAAGTGTAACAGTAATTTTCATACGTATAAATACTAATGTTCACTTATTTACATTCTTTCTTTAAGAACTAGAAAAATTAAAAAAAAAAAATCGCACAACTTACATTTAAATGTAAAATATCATGTATATATGATTAACATTTTTTATTTTAAAGTATGATGGAGTGAAATCCAATTAAGATTTTAGTCTCGAACAAACATTCAAAAGAAAGATACAAAACTTTAAAAAAAAATTGAGGTACAAACTTTTTTTAAAAACATTATTTATTTTACTCTAATAAAATTGATTTAAGAAATTTATTTATGAATAATTTTATGTTTAAACTTAAGATGTATTTTGATTAGGAAGCTTGATATTATTTTATTGTGATGGATTTAATATTATTACCAAATCCCTCTCAAATTATGTTTTGAAGTGAATCCCCTCCCATTGCATCTCTTTTACTCCATACTATAAACATTAAGAGTGTGGATGAATTCAATGGTGCAAGTATATCAAACTTTTAAATTATATAAAAATTAATAGAACCGTTCTAAATAGATTTAGAGCCAAACAAACAACACTCTTTGCTCCTACCACATTTGTGCGTCACCAATGTCGTTCGCCACCGAACCACCATTTTGATAAATGATAAGTGTTTGAATGATTGTGATTTGGGTGGTTTGAAAGATCCAGTTTGTGGTAGTGACATGGCATTGGTTCAGGTCCGTCGTAGGTGGCTGTAAAAGATTAGGCCTGTAATAGTAATATATATATATATATATATATATATATATATATATATATATATATATTATAATTAAAAATTTGATTTATCTAGATCGTTGGATTCATCCAATGATATTAATGGTTGCGGTAGAAACTAGGAAAGGGTTGTTCCTCTCTTTTTATGACTTTTAGGTGAATTTATTTTAAAAATATCAATACTTTAGTATTCCCATCTCATAATAACATAAATATTATCGATCTATTCAATTTTAAATAATTTTTTAATATGTATATGAGAATATATAATTAAAAATTTGATAAATAATAATTTTTATTAAATTATAGTATTTATTATTATCAATATAATATTTATTAAAACTATTTATATATAAATGCTTATTATATTTTTGGATACAAATTAAATTTTTTATATAAATTATTGATATTACATTTAGTAATATTATATATATATATATATATATAATTTTATTATTAATTTATTTTTTTTCATTCAAGTCATATCCATATTGAAAGAGCTAGGACACGAGGAAGCAATTGGAATTTAATTAATTTATAAAGATTAAATAATTTAGTTAATTTAATAATGATATTAAATTTATTATTATTTATATAGTTTTTTAAAATTTTTAATATTAACAGTATACATTTTTAATCCTTTTTCTAATTAATAATTATATTTTTATTTAATAATTTTTCTTGATTAGAAATATTTTTATGAAAAAATAATTAATCCAAAAAAATTATCGATTGAATTACACAAAAAAATTAAGAAAAGCTTCGCTTTTGATGTCATAAAAATAACTAGAAGGATTAACATGTTCAAAGACAAATGTAGAAAAAATTCAGTGTAATCCCACACCTTCCATACATAGACTTGGAAGAAAACCTTTAAAATTATAATTTATTAATAAAATTAATAATTTTGGTTAACATCAACTTTCATGATTGATTTTAAATATTTAAAAATAATAAATTTCTACTAAAAATTATATATATATATATATATATATATATTAAATACGTTTGATTCTTTTCATTTTTTCTTTTGGATTCTTCCTTCAATATATTGACATCTTATTAAAGTATGTAATATTTTTAAATAAAAATTGCAATTAGCCAAAATTATTTCATGGCCTGAAAATGCATATAATTGAATGATACTATGAATAAGTTTTACATCGAGAAATATTTATTTAAATGTATATAACTTAAAAAACTCAAGGATATATTAAAGATAATTTAAAAAATTCCATTGTGTTTTCACCTAAAAATTGACTATTTGGATTAACACTGGTTCAAGGACAATTGCAAATGATGTGTAAGTACACAGATACAATAAAAGAAAGAAAAAAAAAAACCAACTCCTCCAATTACCACTAGTTGTTTCCAATATAAAGGGATATTATAAATCAAATAATCTGGCCACTAAGGAAATAGTCAACAAACAACAACCAATTTTGTGTACTTCAACTTAGTTCATTAGTGGCTTCATCTATTGCATCACTCATAGTGCCCATGCACTTGAAAAGAAAGTATGGCACTTAAAAATTCTAAGCAACTGAAATGATATGTTACTCCTCTCCACTAAGAGAGCAACAAGAAGCTTTGAAATAGGTTAATTGATTGTATTGCATTTCTGCCCACGGAGAAAACACTACCACCCCATCACCATTCTTTTAGACTCCCCACAATTGACAACTTTCCACAAACCATTCTCCACATAATCAAGTCAAAAGGAATAACAATGAAAGTGGATATAAATTCATTCCTAATTAGTTAAAGGATCATGATTAGATGTTATTTTAAATTTATATATGTATATTATTTAATATTTTTTTATAAAATATAAAATTTATCTATTTAAGAATTATATAATAATATTTTCATGATTAATTTAAATTTTAAATAATTTAAATATTTGTAAATATATTATTCAATAATTTATATTTACTTATATTTTAATATCATATTATATGTTAAAAAAATATGCAATATACTATTATTAATTTTTAGTTTATATAAAATTTTATAAATATAATTTATTTGGTAAAATTTTTTAAATTAATAATTAAATTGATAAATTTTATATTTTATAAAAATTATTTAATAATTTATATTTATTTATATTGTAATATTATAATATATGATACAATAGAATTATATGATAAAATTTTTATTAATTTTTATTTTATATAAAATTTTATAAATATAATTTATTTAATCAGAATTTTAAAATTAATGATTAAACTGATGAATTTAATATTTTATAAAAAATTATAAATAATATAAATATTGTTAAAATTAATGATTGAATTAATGAATTTAAAATTTTATAAAAAATTATTAAATAATATAAGTATTGAAATTTGATATTAATATAAATTTTTATTTTTGATTAAATTGTTACTTTTTGTTATATATTTTAACAAGTTTAAACTTAGATTAAGTTTGATTTTTTTTTGGAATACTTTTTAGTTTTTAATTTTAAAAATTAAAATTAATTTTTGTTTTTAATTTTAAAAAATAAATTAAGTTACTCTATTATATTATATTATTAGAAATTTATAAAAAAATATAATTTAAAAAATTAAATTATATTAAAATAATATAAATTTTAAATTTTAAAATAATAAATTAATTTTTTATTATTATAACAATAATAATTATAACATTAATGATAATAGTGATAATGATATGAATAAAAATAGTGTTTATAAAATAAAAATAGTGATGTGTTGATTATAATATAAAAAATATTATATAATTATATAAATTTATATTTTATATATTATTTTATTATTAATATTGAATATATAAAATTTTATAAATGTTATGATTATAATATTTTTATATTATTTATTATTTATTTTATATAAAAATAATATATATTATAAATAATTATATAATATAAAATTATATTATAATATTATAAATTTAGTATAATTTATATATAAATTAATATTATTTATTTTTAATATATAAAATTAGATCAATAAAAATATTTTTTTAAAAATAAAAAAATTATTATTTTTATTCTTATTATTATTCTTATAATAATGATAATAATTATGATAATGATAATTATAATATAAATAATAACATATACTAATATTATAAAAAATTATATAATATAATATTATATTATAATATTATAAATTAAATATAATTTTTATATATCCAAGAGTATAATTTTTTTGTAAATTTATAATAAATAAATAAATAAATAATTTTTGTAAAATAATAAAAAATTAAAAATAAAAATTATTATTATGATGATACTGATAATGATAAAAAAATAGTATTTATAAAATAATAATAGTATAATAATTATAATATAAAAATATTATATAATTATACAAATTTTTATTTCATATATTATTTAATTATCAATATTTAAGATAAATAATTTTATATTATTCAGTATTTATTTTATATAAAATAATATATATATATATATTATAATACAATATAAATATTTAGCATTATAAATAATTATATATATTACATTTTTTAAAATAATAAAAAATTATTATTATTATTATTATTATTATTAGAAAATGATGGTCAATGATAATAAAGTGGAATAGATTTAAAATAAAAGATATTCTTTCTTTTCCATCACTTTGATATGTATGAAAAAAAAATTCTAAAGTTTCATTTTTTATGACATTTTTAAATTTATTATTTTTTATGTATCGATTTGGACGATCCCACTGTTTATCGAGTCATTCGAAATGGTCTCGCGAAATCCTCTCTCGGGCTAGGCTCTATTGGGCGGAGGTGATCCTTTCTTTACTAGAGGAGCAGGAAAGGAAGAAGCATTTTAAAATTAAAAAATACTTAATAAATTTTTTTAAAAAAATTTAAATTTAAATTATTTTAAAAATACGTTAAAAGCTATTTTATCAAATAAATTTTATTTTTAAAATTAATTTAAAAATTAAAAATTAAAAATTAAAAACTTGCAAGACCTTCATTATTCATATTCTAAATTAATTTTAAAAAATGAAAATAATTTTTTTATATTTAAATATCTTTAATTTTCTTTAAGTTGTTTGTGCTTAATTGAGTGGTTTATAATATGAGAAATTAGAGTCAATTGTGTCATGTTAAATAAATTTCTTACTTTGACAAAATATGAGAAATATAAACATATTTGCGTATATTGAGCATAAAACTAAGTCATAGATATATATATTGATGAGATGTAATCATGTTAGAGAAGTTTTAACCGTGATATCCTCCCTTTTACTGTTTCCACATATTGAAAGAAACAGTTGCTTCTACAAGCTGTTGAATCTTAAAATTGTTTTTCTCTTTCTCTTGCTATATTATAAAAATTGAAATAAGCAATTGTTAACTAACCTGAATAGATGCTCTAAGAAAGCTAAAAGAGAAAAGTTTCAATAACTCAAGACCGAAAGTTGACTGTTAGATAGTGGAATTTTTTCTTATAGCATCTTTAAGGGGATTTCTTTCTTTGGTTTTTGAGGAAAAGTAGTAGCCCCGCAGTTACTTTTATAAACAAAGGTGCAGATGGAAAAAAAAAGTGGGTTCCAAATTCCAACTACATTTTTTACTTTTTTTTTTTTGTTGAGAAAATTGATGAAAATTGAGATGAGTAATCAATAGACCGTTAAGTATGCTCTTGGAAGCAGAGGCACTAGATTTTCTTGATGCTAAAGAACACATGACCCCGACCACTATTTGTCCAAGATTGGAGATATAAGTGTAATATTAGAATTAGACCAATTTCAAATGAAAATTAGCATTCAAGGGCATGATTATTGCGAGACCAATTATGTTAACGTTGGTAGTCAGTAGCATATAGAGATGGACTTTACTGTTAATATATCAGTAGCATATAAAGATCAAAATGAACGATACTGTTTGATAAAAGTTTGTAATTTAATTTGTTTAAAGTTTCATTTAATTAAATTTATTTAATAAATAGATAAAATTAGATTTATTAAAAAAAATTACAAATAAGTTAAGCTTAAGTTTTAATTTTTTTTAATTTATTCCAGTGCTATTTATTTTTATATATTATATATTTATATTTATTTTTATATATTATATTTGTATAATATTTATTTTAATATATTTTATTAACACAATATATATATATATATATTAGATCTATTTAGTGATTTTTTTATTTTATAAATTTTAAATTTGTAAATCTTTTTAATCAACTATTTATATAGATTTTAAACTTATTTATTAATTTTTTTGAAATATAAACTTTTAAATCAGGTTAAATCCTTGATAAAAAAAAAAACCTTTTACAAAATCTTTAGATTGATTATGCTTAAAATCTAACTCAATTTGAACTAATTCTATTTCTACTAGCATATTCTTATAGATTATGTTATGTTAACAATTTGGATGTAAAGTTCTTTAAAATAAAAAATTATTTAACTTTTAAAAGATTAAAACTTAATCATATTAATATTTAAAAAATAAAAATTAACATTTTGTTTATTAAAAGATATATGTTTGATCTTTTAAATTTTTTAAAGATAAAAGAATCGATTATTTTAATTTTTATTTATGAAAAAAATTAAAATGATTATTTGTTTTTGGATTAAATATATTTTTAATCTTTCTAAAATATTTAAATTATGATTTTGATTGCTAAATTTTAAAACCTTTGATTTAGGTCTTTTATTTTCTAAAATATTATGATTATAATTTCTCATATTAATTTAAGTTACATTAAATCAAATTAGATTAATCATTACTAATTTTTTTTAATCTTTTTATAGAATATCTTAATTATAGTCTTTTAATGATGATTAATTTATTTTGATTTAATATAGCTTAAGTTAATATCAGAAACCATAATTAAAGTATTTCAAAAAAATGAAGAATCTAAATTAAAGACTTTAAATTTAAGGGACCGAAACCAAAATTTAAATATTTTAAAAGGACTAAAAATATATTTAATCTTTTATTTTTTTATTTTTTAAAATCTAAATGATCAAATTTTTATATTTTATGGATAATAATGGTAATTTTTATCTCTTAAAAATTAATATGATCAATTTATAATTTTTCATATAATTATTTATTTTTTCTTTAATTAAAATCAAATAAAATGAGATTGATGTTAAAATAAAAAAAAAAGGATTGATGGTTAATTATATAATAAAAATATACTTACTATTTTAAATTAAAAAAAGGAACATCACATATTTTGTTATCTTAAATTATTTAATTTTTTTTATTTGAGTTTTGTTTAAAATTATTATGCTCAAATATTTTTCAAAATTTTAAATTTTTAAAAGAATTTTATGATATTTAATATGCATCTGATTATTATCCTCTATATTCTTTCTTAGAAATTATAGATATAATAAGTCGCAAATACAATATAACAGATAAAAAATACGAATACGATATGACAAAAATTCAGACAAATTTAAAAATTGTAAGACATGGGCTATAATAAAATATATAAAATTAACATAAAATAAAACTTTTAAATTTCAAGAGCTTTAAAAATAAGTATAAGTCATTATTATCATAAAATCTGATAATATTTATCCAATTATTATGGCATTTCAATAAAAATTAATATAAAAATTTTAAAAAACAAAGTAGAAAAAAAAGTATAAAAATGTATCTAGGAATATTTGAAGTGCCATATAATATTCTAACATGGATACATACGCGATACAATTATAACATGAAACAGCAACCATTTACAAGTGTTTGTATTATTATACTTGTTAACTTGTCTCGAATTCTCTTTTCCAAGCTTCCATGGAAGGCTCAATTCAAGGATTTTGAGGGTCATGATAGCCAAATCTTTATCTTTTGGTTGTTAATTGACCTCTCACATGGATCATGTGAAACAGTCTTACCTTTACTTGCATCATTCACTTTGCACTTGGCTTGAGATTAGCTTAAAATATCAAGCAATTGAAGTAAGTTTGTGATGATCTAATTCCATTGAATGCAAATCTGATACTGCCATGCCATTAGTTACCAAAAGAGAAGTCTATTCTTTAGGTTCTAAAATTTCAATTATGTTAGGAATCCAGTGCCTCATTTGTTGAGGGCAATTCTTATGCTATTTTAAAAGCAAGATGATTATCCATACTAACACCTCAAAGTTGAAACACTACACTTCATCACCATTGTATAGACATTTCTTCAAAGGTGATTGGTCTTCACAACTTAAGATGATGCTCTTACAAAACATTTACTGCAAAATAGATGGTCAAAGTGAAAGATGTGCTTCCGCACACGGTACACGTGGATGCAGTAGAGGAATGCAGCTAATGTGACTGCTAGAAATGATAATAAAGTCATCTTCCAAAAGTCCTGAATACAGGAAACAAGATTAACACAATTGCAATGTTGTCAAGCATGAGATTCATTAAGCATATAGGTACTTTTATGAAATAAAATACAGACCAAAGTTAATAGTGATGTGAATAGCTTTTGCACTTTGTTTTTGAGGATATGAAGTTTCTTTGGAAGGTAAGGACTAATGGAAATGTGCTACTATATGGTATAAAATATTTAACCAAAAGCATTAATGTAAATGAACTAGTACATATTGGTAATTTTGGCCTTGCGGACCTAAACATGAATTTATGTATGGAAAAATGTTCAATTATTAAACAATAATTCATTAAGGATAGAATGTAGTAAGAGGGACATTCAGAATTTGAAATTGTGTGATTTGGGTAGGACATGAATCATTGAAGTTTTAAAACTTACCCGTGGATTTGATACTATGATTCCCATAACATAGGCCAACAAATCCATCAAAGACTGAAGTGAATTCTGAACACCTCCAACAATCAAACGATCAGATTCAGAAACAAGATCCTATTCAAAAAGAAATTATAAAGAAAGAAAAATTAGGCCAAGGTGATTTAATAGAAAGAACTTCAGAGATTCATTGAAGACATTAAAAGCTAGATGTTAAACATATTAAATAATTTCGAAAATAGGGCCTATTTCTTGCCTGCATCTGTTGAAGTACAGATAAGTCAAACATCCACAATCCAAGTCGAGATATAGATACACTTCCCATCAGAATATATGATGATAGAAAGCCATTTTGGATCCACATTGCAGCTACACATGGAAGGAGGCAAGTCCACTGCATGCAGAACATACATAATCAAAGACAACAAAGATAAAAAAAAATTACTCATAAAGAGGAACAACATATGTGCTAAGTATTATCACTAACATGTCTTTGCATACTTATCCACAAAGTAAGGAAAATGAGTATTTTACTAGCACAGAATAGGTCATTCGTAAAAGAATACTTAAAGCCATTGGTATGTTTATACCTGAGACCAGACAGACCAAAGTCCAGTTCTAATAGTAGATATATGGGACTGTAGCACAGGATATAAAACTGTTGCAGCTATTCCAATCACAGCACTGATTCCTCTTCCTATTCCAATAACATATGCAGGAATGCCTTCCCATTCTAAGGTGGCTGTCATCAAAGTTCCAAAGCTGAGGCAAGTAATTGGAATTTTGTCAACGGCTCTTCATGCCCAATTGACAGCAAATAAATACAAAACATGTTTCTTAAGGTACAATTAGAACAAAAGTTTTTGAATGACTTTGCTCAATGACTATAGTATAATCCCTTGCCAACTTATAGTTATTAATAAAAACAAAACAGTATTTTCCCAAAACAAGGATGCACAGCTGCAACAAATGCTCAGGTTGCTGAATCTTAGAATTAGAAAGCACGAATACAATATAGAGAGTGAATATGATATGATACAAGCAATAGGATATGACAAATGTTAAAAATTATAGGACATGATAACATTATAATACAACATATAAAGTTAATAGAAAATTAACATAAAAGTTCAAAAAACAAATAAAAATATTGTAAAATGTAGTTATGACTTAGGAGCATTTGAAATGTCTATAAAGTGTTTGGCACAGATGCATCTACTATTTAAAAGTTTTTTACATCTTTTGTTCAATCCAAATATATGAAAACAAAAGAGATCAACTGGTCCTAGAGTGTCGTGTAACTAGCAAAAAATTTTGAGATACATCACATAAAGTAATACTGAACATGCTTCTAAATAGTTAAAAATGTAAATATCAAGGAAAAACCCTTACAAATATCTTATGTCTAACTTCATGTGTTATGTTCTTTTTTTATTCATAAATAGATTGGTTACTTTAACAGTTGGTGGAAAAAGGCTAATTCTGAGTAGTTTTTTTCCAAGTAATATTTACTAGCTATAGTTTGTAAGCTTTAACCTGAGTACAGTGAAAAATAGCAAAGCCAGAGCTATTCCAGGAAGGGCAACTTCTTGTTGTAAATAAACACTCCATGCAGAAATATAGGGAATCTCAGAAATCTTCTCTGAAATTTTTTTACTGCATTGTCTATCTGCCAATTCCAAATCACCACCAGAACCAGAAAGCAAGCTATCTTCCTCCAGAGTTGGACCTTTCCTTTCCACATCACTTTGTAAAAGTCTTGCCATCCTCCTCTGATTACTTTGGCCTAAAGCTGGAATTCCATAATATACAGATGTGAAAAGCCAATACTCCACCCAAACAGACACAGTGTTCCACAGTGCTAATGTTATAGCAGATACTTTTAGTGATACAAAACTTATTATGAATCCAGTTATGACAGGAGCAAGAAGCTTGCAGCTTAGATCAATGCGTCTTGTAACCGAATTCATCTTTGTCAGCATTTCTGGGGGTTGGCCTTCGGATATAACCAACAACCTGTGTGATAGAAACTAGTAAGCAAAATGTTGGCCAATACTTGAACCTGTGATCTCCAAGTTACATGACAACATATAGTTGCACCAAGGCTCAGCCTCTATATTGGAAACTAGAATAAAAACTTTTTTTTTTTTTTACATAATGTCTCTTCCTATAAATAAGTAATTCTGTGAAATATCATCAAAGTC
The DNA here is from genome assembly GCA_037954105.1 of Canavalia gladiata. Classification (NCBI taxonomy): domain Eukaryota; kingdom Viridiplantae; phylum Streptophyta; class Magnoliopsida; order Fabales; family Fabaceae; genus Canavalia; species Canavalia gladiata. The sequence continues at coordinate 14,101,201 of CM075659.1, read as the reverse complement.
ATTATATCTTGCTGTGAAGTACCATTCACAATTAAACTTATAGAAAACTAAGTGAAATTGCTAAGCGGAAACAACTAAAATTTATCTGACTTATAATCGTTGAGAGATTTTGAAGATAATGTGATGGTGAGAACTAAACTTTTAGCATCAATATTTGATTCAAAAAATAGATTACTGACTGCACAAGCTTAATAAAATCTAAATCTACTCTCAGTAAAGCCTCAAAAACATTACCATTCTCTTTCAATCAAGATTGTACCGGCAAGAGTTGAAAGAACACCAATGCCACCACAGATATTGATTATCATCACTAGCAATATGAAAGCTGAGAAATTTGTATCCTTCAAAGATGAAAAGACAAGTACGGCTACCACAGTGGCCCCAGCAATAACAAAAGAGAGATTTTGTGTCACCAACCATAATTGCAAAACCTGCCACATGCAGATAGAGTGACTTCATTAGAGGCACCTTGACTTTTATAATCAAAGAACTGTGAAGCAAACTCAAACATCTAACACTACTAGTGTCAGATTTTGCTATATACCTTTATCTTTGAATTTTGTTCATATCTCATTCCTAGATAATATTATGCAAGGAACTACCCCACAACCTTAAGCCATTAGATGTATGAGTCTTTGCACCTATACAGTCCTCACTTTGTCCATTTCATTCCCATTAAGACTTATTCTCCCACATCATATTCACACTTGAATTCCCAACTGAATCGGTGATGAATAAAGTAAAGGGAATTAAAATGATCATGCAGAAAAGTAGCCAGTCAATACCAGACCAATAACTTCTCTGAAGACAGTGGAAATTTGGGGTTTAATTCTCTCTATTTGAGAAACATTTATTTCTGTAAAAGAGAGTCAAGGATTTGTCCTTTACAATACACAAATGAAAGATAATTAATCTATAGATAATTGTTATTGCTAATATATGCATAAGAAGCATAGACAAATAAATAAATCAAAAATACTTTGGGACTTGCCTTCACACAAGATAATTTATCAACTAATCTTCCAATTATAGGACCAAACACTGCAATGGAGGCAGATTCAACGGCCCCATATATTGCTGCATAGAGCAATGAATCTGGCCAAATATTGATCATATATAAGCCAACAGAGAATTCCCACATTCTGCACACAGACACCATCAATGAATATAATTAAAAAGAAACCAAAATCGTATTTAATCTAGTCAATATCTCAGTTTGGTAATAGATAAATTTAATAATAAATGTTTATATATATATATATATATATATTTCATATTACACATGATTTTCTATTTTGGTAATAAGGCATAACTCATTATCCTATTTTGATGAAAGAAGATTTTAAAAACTAGAATTCCAAATTTTGTGACAATGAAATCAAAAGGAACCCATAGTGATATAACAATAATATTAAAAGTGTAATGCAATGGTATGAAGTAAAAGAGAAGAACCTGGCACCCCATCTTGCTAAGAAGTGGCCAATATACAAATAAGTGATTAGAGAAAATGGGTTTTCTTGTTGCAGGGAGAATGGAGCCACTCTCAATTTTTCGCCTTCTTCTTCCATATTAGATTCTTACCCTCTCTCACTCCTTTTGACCATTACTATCACAATGGTTAATCTTAATCAAACCACATGCAATTTCTCTCATCAACTCTGTTTCACATAGGTAGAGGTACAAGTATTGAAAACGATTGAATACTGTACGTAAATACGTTAGTTATTTTTTAAAAAATAAAACACAAATATGAAAAAATATATTAAATAAAATATAATTTATTAATTTTTTTTCTTTATAGCTACTATTTGTTGTTATTATCGTATTATTATTAGTCATTATTTTTTTTGAAAAATTTATTAAAATATAGTTATAATGAAATTCAAATTTAAATATCATATTTAATTAATGATAATAACTTTTTTTTTGTTTAATTGTAATTTTAATATCTCTAATTTAAATTATGTATGATCTTGATGTTTTTAGCCAAACGATTCTATTTATATTTAAAATTTAGTAATTTTGGTCCTTTATTAATTTTTATTTAAAAATTTAGAAATTCTAGTTTTTTAGAAAAAAAAAATTATAAGTGGAATTAATTAATTTTTTATACGCTTAAAAATTATCAATAATGGTTAAGGATATGGACGTAAATTATTAAAACATGATGATATCTTAATTTTTAAGAGAACTTATTATTTATTTATTTTTATTATACTCTTTATTTTATTAATTATTCAACATAATAATCAACGACATATATTAATTAATATTAAGAATAAAATTAAAAATTTATTGATCTTATAAAGTAACAATCAAAAAGAGGAAAATAAAAATATTAAAGTATTAAAAAACGGAATAAATATCTAAAAAATGTATATTAATAGCATAAAAAATAAAAATATATTCTATTAAAACATTTAAAGATAATACAGTCAAACTTATTAATACAGTTGTATAATACGTATACCATATACGGGTACGGTACAAATACATTTCTAATCCTAAAATATCCGTATATCATAACTCATTAATGATAGAAATAAATAAGATATTAATAATTAGCGACAAAAACAAACAGTTTTAAGCCATGTTTGTTTTACAGTTGAACAATAAAAAATGATTTTAAAAAATCAATAACAATAAATATGTTAGCATAAATTATAAAATTTATTGAGCCATAAAAAATATTACCATATATTTATTTATTTATTTCCAAATATATGTAAAACGTTGAATTTATTTATTTTTTAAAAAAAATCTAAACAGTTAAATAAGAAATGTTGATAATACTATTTATATAGAAAAAAATATTGATATACAAAATAAAATTTTGATACCCACCCAAACATGCAGTTACTGGAAGTCAAAAAGTATGCATAACAAGTTTGGATGAATTGCGGCTAAAGGCTAGAATCTCAGCTAACGACTAGCGAGTCTACGTGTTATGCACTGTACCCACGTAACAACCATCACATGCAAACATAGTTTCACCCTTTCACCGATGGTCACAACAAATGTACCAAATCATCCCTTCCACCAACACAAGTAACATATAATAATATACATTCGCTAAAATTTTAAATTTTAACATTTACATTAATTTAATAATTTTATATAGAATATAAAATTTATAAAAATATATAAAATAAGATTTAATAAATACTTTATTATATAATTTTATTTTAATATTTAATATTATAATATAAATATTAATAATTAAATAACATATTTATAAATATTTAAATCCTTCAAAATTTGATATATATAATTATAAAATATTTTTATTAATATAATTTAATTGTTGCATTGATAAATTTTATATTTTATAAAATTTATTAAATTAATATAAATATTAAATTTAACATTTGAAATCAACATATATATATATATATATTTAAAAATAAAATTTTAGCAACAAAAAAATTTAAATTAAAAAATTAGATTCATAATTTATAAAATTATTAATATAAATTTTTATAAAAATTTTGTTGGTAAATAATTATATATATATATATATTTTAATAAAATTATGGATTTAAAATTTTCAGTTATAAAAATTTATTGATAAATAATTTATGAATTTTTTTAAAATTTTAAAATGCATCTTAATCCTAGCATCTAATTATTTATTTTAAAAAAATTAATGGACCAATTAATTACTGAATGTAGAGAAAAGATTGAAATTTTGTTGTAATGGATTGAACATTATGTTATTCTTCTTTAAAAATACTGGAGAATAAATTAAAGAATTTATGAAAAGTGAGTTAACCAACTATTTAGTTAAATTTAAAAATTATATTTGGAACATTATACTCACGTTAAAGAGATGCTAACTGAATGGTTTTGCATGCTTCAAGGTTTTTCAAAAAATGTATTTCTTAAAAAATATTTAATTAAAATAAGGTAAAATATTTTAATTAAAAATGTTTAAAATACATTTAATTTTTAAAAATATTTATCAAAATAAGGTTGAGTTAAAACTACTTATAGATCTGGGATGATTTTTGCTAGGTGATAAACCATCCTTTTTTTTTATTTTCTGAAATCCAAGTCTGTTCCATATACAAGACGAGACTGTATTGAAAAAAAGAGAAAGAAGAAGAATTGCAGCAGAGAGGTTGGGTGAGACTACTCAAACGTAAAAAGAAGAAAAAGGAAAAAAAAATGGGCAACACACTAAAAAACAAAAGTGACGTGAAAGTTGTAAAAGATTCATGGGTGAAAAAAAATTCACCCACTTCATGGGCTAGACTCCAAGATTTGCCCAAAGAAAAAGAGAATGGACTGGTACAAAATCGCCCAATGCATTGACGAGTTGTACCTGCAATCTTCGACTGCATGAAAGTATAAATCGCCCATTTTTGGGTGAGTCTTTAGTTCTAGTGAGAAAAAAAAGGTTGAATGAGTGGGCCGTGGGGTACTGAATATACCATCATCCATTTTGTAAGGCAATTTTTAACGTGTTCTTTTGGATGATGATAATGTGTGAATTTAGATACTTTAGTCTAATGTCTTATCAAATAAAGTTGAGTATTATCTAATCATTATGCGATACATAATATAATATTTTAGGTAAAGAGTTGTTAAAGTTTAAAAATATAAATTTTGAAAATAATCTTTTAATTTATTCAATTATTTTAAAAGTACCATGTATGGTTATGTTTGTGCTGTTGCACGGTTGTGTTCATGTTTTTATATCATGGTACTTTCCTGCATTACCATGCTTATATTGTTGAATGATTATACTTATCTTACACGATCGTCCTCATTTTACTTGGTTGTGCAAAAATTATAATATTAAAAAAAGTGATAAAAAATAATGTAACACCACCGCAAAAAATTTAAACATGATTACGCTTATTTTAGAAAATCAACAATTTTAAAAATATTTTATCATTATCAATAAATATTATGTCTAAATTATCATAAAAAAATTTAACTTTTAATTAAACATACGTAACTTTAATTTTTAAATTAATAAATATCAATTATAATTCTAACCTAGAACTAAAGAAATTTTAGAACTACTCTTAAAGTTACACTCAATTCTTTTCCTTTTCTAAAATTAAAGATTGGTGTAAATAATTCCAAACTAAGTTTATCTTTATGGTCTAACTTGATAAAAAATTAACAAAATCTTTTTTTCCCTCTGTTTCTTCTATTTATTGATTATAAAGAGGAGGAGATATGCTAGCTTTTGGGAATATGGAAGCTTGCATGTTGTCTCTCCCTCCTTTTTTTTAAAATCCGTTATTACATTAAATTCTAAAACTTCTAACAAAAGATTTGTTTCTTTATGTTATAATTGAATTGAGTAATTATAAAATATTAAATTATATGCATTTGTAAGGTAACAATTTTTTTAAAATATTATTAAATTTTGATTAAATAATTTTTATATCAAATAAAAATTCAAATAATACCTATTTAAAGATAATTTCTAATTTTTTTGCTATTATACTAGTTTTTTTTTTTTGCATAATTCTTTACGATTTCTCTCATTTAATTTTTTTTTTCTATCACTCTGATATCATATTATCTAAAATGTGAAGGAACATTTAGTTTGTGAAAATATTTATCTTTTATTTTAATTTTTAATTATAAAATTATTACCTTATTTTTTTTATTTTTTCAAAAATTTTGTTTTATGTTTTTATTTTATTTTATGTTTTATGCTTGAATTTTTAAAAATTGGTTTAATTAGTTCTTATACAAACTTTTAAAATTATAAAATAAAATCAAACTAAGATGATAAATTTGTAATTAAAATTGAAAATAAAAAATCAAAACAAAAAATACTTTTACAAGTCAAACTGTCCATTAAAATCCTCCATTCAAATAAAAAGGTCAGTTTCAAGTTGTCTGGTTCCTTATGAGGTGAACTTTACAATGTTTGGCTTAAATGTTTTATGGATGAGGTTCTTTTAAAGACCGGCTTAAACCAAGTCACATCAAGCAGTGTCTTCAATGAATCACTCATGTGTTGATCTTATCTCATTAAGAGCAAATTTGATTATGCCTTAAGTTACTATAAGAAAAGTCAGGTCTTTAGATTTCAAAACTTCAATCATTTGATGAAGCCAATATCTCATTGAGGGCAATTCTTCTATATGCAGAAAGTTTGCTCTTAAAAGCAGGATGACTATTCACAATTCCACCCAGCTGACCAAACATTATCACTCCCTTACCATTGTATATCCATTTCCTCAAATTTTAATGAAAATTAATACAAAACTTTGGCCCAACAAATCGATCTTCATAACTTAAGATGACCTTACAAAACATTTACCACACCATAGATCAAAGTGAAAGATGTGCTTCCTCACACGGTATACATGGATGCAGTAGAGTAATGCAGCTAATGTGACTGCCAGAAATGATAATAAAGTCAACTTCCAGAAGTCCTGATCAATAAAATTGTGATTTGTTAAGCATCAGATTCAAACCGAAAGCCAGTATAACTATGAAGGTACTATAAAGAACTAAATTATAGGTAAAGTAAGTAGTAGTGTGAATAGTTTTTGTAATGTTGTTGGAGATAAAGTTTGTTTGCAAGGTGAGAAAAGATAGAAATGTGTTACCACATGGCATGAATTTTTAACCAAAAGCACTAATGTGAATGACAATCAGATATGTTGTTTTAGCCTTGACATATCCAGGCATAATACATTATTTATGGAGGAAATGTGAAATTCTGTTTTTCCTTTGGTTTTGGAAAGAAGAGATCATGTATCTTGCATTGTGGCTTCTTCATCAGAAAAAGGAATATACTCTGCTGCATCTTTATATGGTGCAAAAGAAAGTTGAGAGAGGTCAAATGGAGATGAAATGGATTATTTTGTAGTCCAAACTATAAAGGGTAAATTTTCAACTGTAATAATTGTTGATAAATGGTTAAGAAAGTGAAATTTTCATACTTTTAAGTCCTAAATTGTTCAAGGTACACTTCTTTTAAACCTTTATATACCATCCTTTTCCTATTACTTATATTGGATAATGGGCTAAGATATGAGATTTTTATTTTCAAGGTCGTGGCAGTAAACTTACCCTTTGTTTGGATAAAGAAATTTGAGATTATTAGATTTTATATATTTTAATGATAAGAAAAAGAATTTTCAAAATACTAAGACTTGTTTGAATAGTTTTTTTTTATCAAAATATTGAATTTCAAATGACTTCTATACAAAGGATTTCTTAAATCATCTATTATGCTAGTGTCTTCATTATCATTCATAGTTATTCTAAAATGATTGTTCATTTTTAATTTACAAATTACTAGAATTCTACAATTTTCTATCCAAACACAAGGTTATAGAATTCTCTTTCTATCATTGAAAACTGAAGAGATATGAAGTCATCAACGAAAAATGCAGAGGAAAACAAATGAAAAATTAAAACAAATGTGTAATTAAAAGGAATTATTCTTGCATAAACTTTGGAATTAAATGTAGGAGGACTTTGGGCTAGATCATTAGCTCTTTAAGCTGGCATTTTATGAGATAATTTGTACAAACACGATCTGATGAATAATTTCGGTGTTGACACAACATCTCTTCCCTCATTTTGAATGCTTAGTGAATCTTAGTCTAGAAACATCATAGAAAATGATATTAAGGAATACATTTAGTGATTTCATTGAGGAAAAAAGAGACAAAAATATATAATGTCTTACTCTCCCCATTTGCATGTCAGAAGCAGCAAGAATAAACAAAATATGCATATTAATCTGGACATTCAGATATAGTTTTAAAGCTCACCCGTGGATCAGATATTATGATTCCCATAACATAGGCCAATAAATCCATCAAAGACTGAAGTGAATTTTGAACTCCTCCAACAATCAAACGGTCAGATTCAGGAACAAGATCCTATTTAAGAAAGATGAAAAAAAAAGAAAGAGACTAAATTCATCATAGACATTAAAAGCTAGATTTTTCACGTTTATTAAAGAAGTTCCTCAGGAAACAATCAGGGTTATCTCTTACCCCATTTGTTGAATTACAGAAAATTCAAACAAGTGTTATTTCACATTTGTTAAATAATTTATAACAATTAGAGGTTATTTCTTGCCTGCATTTGTTGAAGTACAGATAAGTCAAACATCCACAATCCAAGCCGAGATAAAGCCACACTTCCCATCAGAATATATGATGATAGAAAGCCTTTTTGGATCCATATTGCTGCTACACAAGGAAGGAGGCAACTCCACTGCATATAGAACATACATAAACAAAGACAACAAAGATCAAAAGGAATTACTCACATAGAAGAACAACCTGTATATTAAGCATTATCCGTGACACACCTTTTGCAAACTTGTTCACAAAGAAAGGAAATTGAATATTTGACTAACAAAAAGTATGTCAATCATAAGAAAAACACTTTAAAGCCATTGGTATACCTGAGACCAAATGGACCAAAGTCCAGTTCTTATAGTGGATATATGTGATTGTAGCACAGGATATGCGACTGTTGCAGCTATTCCAATCACAGCACTTATCCCTCTTGCTATTCCAATAACATATGCAGGAATGCCTTCCCACTCTAAGGTGGCTGTCATCAAAGTTCCAAAGCTGAGGCAATTAATTGGAATTTCATCAGCGATGCCTCATGCCCAACTAACAGCAAAGAAATACAAGATATGTTTCTTAAAGTGTATTTAGCATGGAATTGTCTAAATGACTATTTCCAATGCCTGTACTATAATTGACAGCATTGCTAAGTTGGACTATTTTTTCCTATTTTAAATAAAATGTTATTGCGACTAGTTCATCACGCTTCCAATTTGTGAGGTCTAGGGAGGGTAGATGTATGCAGCCTTACCCCTGTAAGCGGTGTTTATAAACAAAAAAACATTAATTTCTCAAACCTTGGATGCACATAGAATTGTACAAACAAGCTTCTAAAAAGCAAACAATGAAAATGTCAAGGAAAACCCTCCATACATATGCCATGTCTTGCCTTTCTTTTTTCATATATAGATTGGATATTTTAAGCATTAGTGGAAAAGGCTAATTCAGAATATATAGTTTGTTTCATATTATATTTAGTTGCAGTAGTTGTTTGTAGGTTTTCACCTGAGCACAGTGAAAAATAGCAAAGCCAGAGCTATTCCAGGAAGGACAACTTCTTGCTGTAAATAAACTCTCCATGCACCAATATAATGGATCTCTGAAATCCACTCAGAAAATTTTTTGCTGCATTTTCTTTCAGCCAATTCTGGATTTCCATCACTATCTTCTTCCAAAATTGGATTATTCCTTTCCTGATCATTTTGTCGAAGTCTTGCCATCCTCCTCTGGCTACTTTGGCCCAAAACTGGAATTCCATTATATACAGATGTGAAAAGCCAATACTCAACCCAAACAGACACAGTATTCCATAGTGCTAAAGTTATAGCAGATGCTTTTAGTGATACAAAGCTTATTATGAACCCTGTAATGACAGGAGCAAGAAGCTTGCAGCTTAGATCAATCCGTCTTGTAACCGAATTCATCTTTGTCAGCAATTCTGGGGGCTGACCTTCGGATATAACCAACAACCTGTATAATAGAAACTAGAATAAAAACATTTTTTTTACTGATGTTTCTTCTATAACTTAACTAGACAAAGACATTTCACTTAATTCAGTGTCCTATAAGAAATGTTGCTAAGAAATATCAACAAAGTCATTACATTTTGAAGAAAGCAACATAAAAGTATTAATCATGCTGTGAAATACCATTTTTCCTTCAATTTCCAGGACCAAACTACTAGAAAACTAAGCAAAAACTTATTGACAGAAACAACCAGTATTCACATGAATTGAAAACCATGAAAGATTGTAAAGACAACATAATGGTTAGAATTAAATCTTCAGTTTTAATGTTTGATTCAAGCAAAAGATTTTCACCATACATGATTAATCAAATGTGGATCATTTCTCACTGAAAACCTCAATAGTATTACCATTCTCTTTCAATCAAGATTGTACCGGCAAGAGTTGAAAGTACACCAATCCCACCACAGACATTGATCATCAACACCAGAAGTATGAAAACTGGGAAATTTGTATTCTTCAAAGATGAGTTGACTAATAAGGCAACCACACTGGCCCCAGCAATAATAAGAGAGACATTTTGTGTCACTAACCACAATTGCAAAACCTGCCAATAGAACAAGCAGACAGCGTTACTTCATTAAAGGCACCCTGACCTTCATACTGAGAATTATGTAGCAAATTGAAACAACTAAAATTACTCATGTCAAATATAACTACGCACTTTTTATCTTTGAATTGTTCAGGTTTCATTCCTTAGATAGTAAATGAAAAGATTTTGGCATTTCAGAAGAACGTTTTTGTGGAAAATCCTTGCACAAAAATTAGAGATAACAATACTTGGAGCTCACCTTCACATAAGACAACTTATCAACCCATCTTCCAACTAAGGGACCAAACACCGCAATGGAGGCAGATTCAATGGCACCATATATTGCTGCATAGAGCAATGAGTCTGGCCAGATGTTGATCATGTATAAACCAACAGAGAATTCCCACATTCTGCAAACAGAAACCCTCAATAAATTTAACTAGAAAAAACAAACCTAAGCAACAAAATAGTGCATCCCATTCACTGATGCAACAGTGATTTTGAAAATCTTAACTCCCATATTTAATATGGTTTATTTCTCTGCTTGGTAAAGTTTAATTAATACATTTGGATGGGTCATAGTAACATATACTAAGATATTCAATATCACAATCTAAATTTCTGATTTCATAGGACAAGCAATCATTTCAATCCATATCTTATGTAATACGAAAAAAACTGAAATTAGAAAAAAAAATAAACGGAGAGAATTTTCTAGGCCAAATGTGATCTAAAAACTTGAAAAAAATGGCAATTTTTTTTTTAAAAAAATTTGTAACAATGAAATCAAAGAAACCCCGAAACCAATAGTGATATATCAAATATAATGAGTTTAAACCAATGGTGAGAAGTGAGAAATGAAAGAAGAACCTGGCACCCCATCTAGCTAAGAAGTGACCAATATATAAATGATTGATTAGAGAAGATGGGTTCTCTTGTTCATGAGTAAGCAGAGACTCCCCCAATATGATGCTTTGTTCCATATCAGATTCTTTCCCTTAGTCCTTTGACCTGCAGTTTCCACAATGGTTATCTTAAGCAATCAACATGCAGCTTCTGCCATTAACGTGTCTATATGATATGAGTTCAATGATACAATCAAACAAGCAAATAAATAAATAAATAAAATAATCGGTGGCTGAAACTGACAGATTTCCACTAGTCATGGCTATAGAATAATTGTTTCGTTGAATTGCAGGAAAAATCCTAAATTGAGTACTTTATTACGTTTTGTTGCTGCAAACTAAAATTAATTTTATTTTAAAATTTCCGTCTTAATGGATGTAATAAATTGTAATTATTGTGTGTTGAGTTAAGAAAATTATATTTTAAAAAGTAAATATAAGATTTAATATTTTAAATTTTTTTAAAAAAATTAATTTTATTCAAATTTGATAGTATCTTTCTTAAGAATTTGTTTGTATATGATGATATGATCCGATCCCATAGTTACAACAATCTTGTACTGAAGTCAAGCAGTCAATTAATGGAGCAATAATGCTGCCATAATTTATCATCAGTTAGAGAAACAAAGTCATAATAAATTTACAACTGGTCAAATTTATAATTAATTCGTAAATTTAATTTAAAGATTAAATAATAATTAATTTTAAATATTTTAAAATTAAAATAATAAAATAATAATAATTTTGACATCCAAAGTCATAAAAATGTACAATTTTTACTACAATTTTTCATTTCATATATTTTAAAAAGATTCTAAAAAATTAATAAAAAAAATTATTTTACTATATTTATATTATAAATGCAAATATATTCAATATTTAAATTTTGCATCTTGAGAGTGATTCTAGATCAATAAAAATAACATATAGTGTATTGATAAAAAAAAATTATAAACAAAAATCTTATTATTTTTGTCATTTTGCATAAATATATTATACGAGTCTTATGATTTATGAGAAAAAATTGTATATCAATTTCACAATCGGTTCTTTCACATTTATACAGGTGAATTTATCAAATTATCTTACATTTATACACCATACATAATAGATATAATATTTATTTAAGTAAACAATTTAACATTCCTTACATAAAAAAATAAAAAAATTATTAATATTAGAAAGATTAACAATACTTCGTTATTATCTATATAATAAAATCTCTTATCAAAAATTAATTTTTTATCATTATTAATTTTATTATTAATTAAAATCTCATTTCCTTTATTTTATAGACAATTTTTCTTTCCATGCTCAAAGAATCAAACAAATTCACTTTTGAACTCTAATTAATTAGAAATACAACAAGTAAACATTTAGTAGATATTTTATAAAAATTTAACATACATATACTATCTCAATTTATATTTGTTAATTAATTTTATTATTGTTTCTTAATAATTAGTGTATACATACATGAAACATAAATCTTATTATATAAAATATTTATTAAAAAAATATTCTTATCATACATTTTCAAATTTTCTAAATTAAAAATAAAAATTTATCCTTATTAACATATTCTAGTGTAGATAATTTAAGAGACAGTATTTTTTTAAAATTAAAAATAATTTTTTTATGATTTATTTTTATATAAATTAAATTTAGTTAACATTATTATATTATTTTAATATTGTAAAAAATCCATTAATACGTAATAAAAATATATTTATAATACATAAGTAAATTCATTTTGTAGTAACTAACTCTTGATAACTTGAGCATTTACTATTACGAAACAAAGCTATTGTTGAGTATTAACATTACAAGGAATTATTCATAATTTAATTTTAAATTTTTTGATAAAATTATAATTTGATGAGAGCATTATTTGGATTGAGATGGTAACGGATTATTCGAATGGGTATTGTGGTTTTTAGAAGCAGCCCCAAAGAGAGCAAGCAAATCACAGACAGCAAACAGAACTAGAAAACAAATCTTACCCAGTTGGGATTGAGTTCTGACGAATAAGTTTTTGAAATTCGTATTTGACTGAGATAAATTGCATATAACTGCCCAATTTTATCCCCACAATCTAAGATCATGTTCTACTCGTCTGATTATACTGACCAAAGCGTCGATTATATCTGGCATGGGTTCGTACCACGTATTTACCCATCCTTGATCCAAAATTATATTTGTTACATTATTATCTTTTAAATTTTATTATATATAAAATTTATTTATATAAATATCTCAAAAGATCAGAAATTATATAAAATGTTAATATGAATTACATCAAATAATAATCATTTACTAAAAATTTAATCTTACCCTATTTACAAAGTATATAATCTTCTTCAAATTTTGAGAATAACAATAATATTATTTTTATTTTAATTATTATATATTTATTAGAATAATATGTTAAAAAACTTAAATATTTCATAGTATTATAAAAAAATTAATTTTTTTATAAGCTAATAATTATATATAAAATTTTAATTTCAACATTCTTAATATTATAATAAATTATTCATAGGTTATGCATGAAGAAATGTTTTTAAATAAATAAATTTTATAAGTTCAAAACTTTAAGTCAATAAAAAAAAGTTAAAATTTAAAAAATATCCAACTATCTATATCAACTTTCTAATATCAATGATTAATTACCGTATAATTTTAGATCTTTACCACCCAAGTTGTACACCCATCACTAAGTTCATGTATAATTATAAAAGATTCTCATAAGCCAAAAGAGAAATTATAATCGCATAACGTACTATAAGTTTTGCATGGTCCCAAACAGAATTTAGGAATCAAATAGTTTCCAATTTTTTATATTAAATAGTAAAATAATAAATAAAATAATAACTATGAAAATAAATAAGTAAAGATAAAAATAAGCTAAGTTTAAATAAAATTTAAGTGTTTAAGTTTGATTTATTTAAAAAAATTTAGGTTATATTTAAAATTATTATTTATTATAAACTTTTTTTTATTATTAAAAATTGACTTGTTTTAAGATCTACTGGACGGTGTTCGAATTTGCTTAAAAAATTATTATATAAAAAAATTAATAAACAAATTTAATATATATATATATATATTTAAACCTTTAAATCAATTTAAAATTTTACAATTAAAAAGTTCTATACATATAAAAAAAGAAAAATCAACTTATTTTTAAAGTAAATTAGACTTAATATTAATATTTTTTTTAAATAGTTGAATTTCATTAATATAATTATTAAATTTATATATTTTATTATATAGATCACGTTTATAAAATTTAAAAGATATGATATTTTATTAAATAAATTTAAATTAATATATATTAAAAAAATTATATTATCTATTAAAAAAAATATAATTAAATATTAAATTTTTTTAAAAATTTATAAAATTTTATAAACTTAAACCTATATAAAAAAAATTTAAAAAATTTATAATAAATAAACTAAAAAACACATACAACAAATTTAGAAACAATAAATTATTTTTATTATTTTAAATTTAAATAACATTGTAATTTACATCAAACACAATATAGCATAATATATAAAATATAAATATGCAAAAAATATCATTTAACTAGATTATTTGTAAATATAATATATAATATATTATAAAAATAAATAATAATATTGATCAAACTTTTAAATAGATTAAATAAATTTTTTTATAATCTTAAATTTGATTTATTTATTTAAATTTTTTTAATATATTTAAATCTTTATATTTATTAAATAAATAAAATTTAAATTCATGTAAAATGATGTGATTTATTTTTACTTTAAAAAAATATATAAAATATGTTAAATAATTATATATATATATATATATATATATAACATTATAATATTTATCAAATGATTACCTTCTTAATTTACGCTATAATAATTTATCAGACTTACGCTCGATAAAAATTATTGAGTTTGGTTAAAGTATTTATCTTGTAAATTGAGATACGTGATAACAATGCTTTTAAAGATACACTAACCTTTGGTTGAATTAGGAAGCAGAATATATATAGAAATTGTGTAAGCCCAAAAGAAAAATGAACGGTACATATAAAAATACCAGACAGTTAATGGTTAAAAATTAAAAATATAATAATATTGCAATAATTTATCAATGGTAAAAAGAAATAAAATTATAATGAAACCTTTATCAGTAAATCTATAACTAATTTGTAAATTAAATTTAAAAATTAAATAATAATTAATAATTAATTTTAAACATTTTAAAATTAAAATAATAATTATAATAATTCTAAACGTTAAAATTAAAATAATAATAATAAAATCTTTTAAAATACATAATTTTTTCAATGCATTGTAGCTGCATGTAACATGACAAATTTGGATTCTCTCCAACCTCTCCGGCCATCACCTCTCTCCAACAAAAATCACAACTACACGTCATGACAAAATTTGAAATGAATAAATGTTTGAATATGAAAATTGAATTTTGTCATGGATTGAGCATTAGATTATGCTGGCAGAAAACAGCTGGTGTCATGTGGTGGAGATGCTATTTTACCTAGGGACTATTTCCTTTTCCTAATTAACTAACTAGTTGTACAAATCTTTGCATTTTTATATTAAAACATTATTTATAACACATATATATATATATATTTAAATTAGGAATAGAAATATTTTAAATATTTAATTTTATAAAAATTGAAATACGTATATTTTTATAACAAATTTAAAATTTTATACAAATTATCTAAATCTTTAAATCGTTAAAATTAATGATGAAAGATTGAAAGTTAAAGTAATTTTATATATTAAAATTTGGAATTTGATTCTTATATTTTTTATATTTATCAAAAAAGTTATTTAAAATTTGTATTAAATCAATTTTAATAGATAAAAATATTTTTTTATTTTAATTATTTATTTTAATTAAACAATATATTTTTTATTAAATTTATTTAAAATATCTATGTATAAAGATTTGATCGAGTGCATGTATTTATTATAAGATAAAACAGTTAGCCGAGAAATCCGTTAAAAAGAGTTGACACAGTATTTGTTACACGTACTGAATTAAATAAAATTATATATAGTAAAATGATATTTTTAATAATTATTTATTAATTTAATTATTAAATTTAGATATTTTATATAATAAATTTGTATAATTTAAAAACTAATTAATACTATTATTTTATTTTTATTAACAATTAAAAGAAAATAAAAAATTATATAAATTTTAAAATAAAAACAATGTATCTCCAAGGCTTTCAGAATATGCTTTTTAGCCTTGGAGTCTGCAGAAACTCCATGTGAGGGTTCATTCTTAATTCCTCTACTTTAGTTTTCTTTTTCTTTTTTAATAATCGTCTTGCCTTTTTATATTTGTTTCTTTGTTTGCAACTGATGGGAGTAGCTTCCCGGTTCTATATGGTGCCAAATGGACAAAATGTTATTCCTAAATTGTTCATCTAGTATTATATTTGGCATTGCTATTTCAACTCCATGATGCTAGCTATCTACAGAGTAATCCATGTTTGATTCCAATTTATTATTGTTATACCATTAGGTCATGCTTCCTTTTTTTATCTAAACAACAAAAATCAAACTAATGATAAAAACATATTAACTAATATAACTAAAAAATAAAAGAATTAAATACATCACATATTTAATAACTCATAAAAACTAATTTCTAAACCTAAAAATTATTTTTAAACTCTATTTATCTTAATAAAAATATGAATGAAAATAAGACAGGACGTGTTAAATTTTTAGTATTTAAATTTAATTTTTAAATAATTTTAGGTATAAATATAAACTTATTATATGTTATAAAAAATTTTATTATCGAATTTAACTTATTTTAAAATCTATTAAATTTATAAGTTTATTTAAAATTTATAATATAAAAAAATGGATAAATAAACTTAATATTATATATATAAATGATTAAAAAAATTTACAGTTCTGTTACAAATTTTTAATATAAAAAATTTAAAAAATAAACTTAAAGTTTATATATAAAAATTATTAAAAATTTAAATTTTAAAATATTAATATAAATAAAATATATTAAAATAAATTTTAAAATATAATAAATTGATATATAAATAAATTTAATAAATTTTTTTATAAATCTAAATTTAATTTATTTATATTAAAAAAATTAACAAATCTAAATTTATATATTTATTAAATATATAAAAAAAATTAAATTTTAAATTAATAAAATCATAAATTTTTATTGAACGACTTACTCTCACATTTAGTTAGAATCATATAACATAAAATTTCACCAAACACGTATAAGTGATATGTTAGACAGTAATCTAAGATTTGAGGTCTTCAATGTTTTAATAATTAAATTTGCAAGACTTGTGCTTAGCACGGGTCTCTCTACTTGTGGTTATTTTGCGCCAAACATACTTAATATACAGATCTTCATCTAGGAATTACCATCTTTAGTAACAATTTATATAACAGTTTTAAACAGAATTGTTATATCAAGTGCCACGAATTAAAAATAAATAAAATACCTAGAATACTTTAAAATTATTATGATAATAATTTTTTTTAGTTTGTAGTGGAACCACTATCTTATTGTTGATTAGTTAATGATTATTTTTGAACAGTTATGTAATCTCACTCTAAGAGAATGCTAGCAAAGATAGAGGTTTTAACTTTTAACTACTATTTTTCGAAATGTTAACGGCTATTAAAATTCTTTATGTAATGATAGTATAAGAGGGATTATTCCAAAGTCTTGCTCTCCTTATAATTTTTATGTTTAGTTGCTCCAAATTTCGAGACCTATCAATACGTCATAAAATTTTAACTTAAAAGTAATTTTTAAGCTAAAAAGTTAATAAATAATTTTAACTTTTATTTTTAATTTTAACTTAATAGTCTCTTTAATTTTAAAATAAAAAGTAAGGATAATCAATACCTTAATATAAAAAAAAATTAAGCTATTAGGATTGTTCTATTATTAAAAAGTTAAAAATTAAAATATTTTACTTGAGATCTTCTATTCAAATCATGTCACTTTTCATATATTATAAAAAAAAAGTTACTAATTTTGATGTACCATTTAGGAGAATATACGATTTAATCCAATTAATTAAAAATTTAGGTTATACAAAAAGTATATTTTTAATTGTGATTGGGTTACACATTAAGTTGATTCTGTTTTAATATAAAAAATATATATATATATATATATATATATATATACTCTGGTAGAAAAATAGTTTTTTATAACAGGATTTTACGTCGGTTATTCGCCAATCGATGTAGAAAAAAGGCGGTGACATTTTTGTAAATAAATTTGACACTTTCTACATCGGTTTCTTTATAACCGATGTAGAAAAACAGCCGGTGGCATTTTTGTAAAAAAATTTAAACTTTCTACATCGGTTGCTAGATAACCGATGTAGAAAGTAAGACTTTCTACATCGGTTGGGTAGTGTAACCGATGTAGAAAGTTCTTTTTACGTCGGTTCCCTGAAACAACCGACGTAGAAAGTCTATTTTCCCTCCTCTATAGCTGATGCGACCGTTGTCGTCCTCATAACTGTAAACACTCGATTCCTGCCCTAACTCATTTCCTCTAAGCTGCCAAAGCTTCCGTCGTTCTCAAAGTCACCGTCGTGCTCAAAGTCACCGTCTTTGTCTACGCCGTCGTCGTCATCGTCTACAGCGTCGTCTACATCGGTACATCGTTACAGCGTCGTTTAGGTCTCTGTTTCCTGTTTCTGTTTCTGCATTAGTTGTTAGTTGTTAGCCATAGCCTTTGCTTGTTTAGGTCTCTGTTTTGCCTGTTTCTGTTTTGCCTTAGTCTTAGTATAGCCTTTGCTTTGCCTGTTAATATATATGAGGTAGATAACTATAGCCTTTGCTTGTTTAGGTCTCTGTTTTGCTTGTTTCTGTTTTGTCTTAGTCTTAGTCTAGCCTTTGCTTTTCCTGTTAATATATATGAGGTAGATAGTCTTAGCCTTTGCTTTGCCTGTTAATATATATGAGGTAGATAGTCTTAGCCTTTGCTTGTTTAGGTCTCTGCTTGGCCTGTTTCTGTTTTTCCTTAGTCTTAGTCTAGCCTTTGCTTTTCCTGTTAATATATATGAGGTAGATAGCTATAGTCTTTGCTTGTTTAGGTCTTTGTTTTGCCTGTTTCTGTTTTGTCTTAGTCTTAGTCTAACCTTTGCTTTGCCTGTTAATATATATGAGGTAGATGGCTATAGCCTTTGCTTGTTTAGGTCTCTGTTTTACCTGTTTCTGTTTTGTCTTAGTCTTAGTCTAGCCTTTGCTTTGCCTGTTAATATATATGAGGTAGATAGCCTTAGCCTTTGCTTGTTTAGGTCTCTGTTTGGCCTGTTTCTGTTTTGTCTTAGTCTTAGCCTAGCCTTTGCTTTGCCTGTTACTTTGTATGAGGTAGATAGCCTTAGCCTTTGCTTGTTTAGGTCTCTGTTTTGCCTGTTTCTATTTCTGTTACTGCTCCTGTTAAGGTTGCAATTTGCAATGTAAATATGAATTGTATTTATTGTTTCTATTCAATAATTTTTTCATATTTGTTTTCTCTGCTTTTAACAGATACATGACTGACCCTTCAGAGGTTCCTCCTTCACAAAGTGGGTTTGAGAACCCTTCTTCTCGGCAAAAGAAGGGAAGACGAGCCACACGGTTAAGGGAGTTAACCTTTAGTCGAAGCGGTGAGCAAAGGATTCCCATACAGTTTGATCAGGCCACTGGGAATCCATTAGGGCCAAACAAGACAAAGTTTAAGAGTTATGTGGCCCTCCTTGGACGAAGCAAGGCCAGTATTTTGAAGAAGGATTGGGATGATGTTGAGATGCGAGTCAAGGGTCAAATTTGGGAGACTATCATGGTATTTAACTTTAAAGCTTTAAGTTTTTCCATAAATTTATCATTCACTAACCAATTACATCTTCTTTTATGTAGCTTACATATGACGTACCAAACACTAACTTCCTGAAGAGGAAGTGGCTTTCATTTGCTGGTGAGCGCTGGAGGGGCTTCAAGACACATCTCACCAGCAAATATATATATGGGTCACTCAAGGATGTGTCTCCTTGTGAGGAGTACCAGTTCCTTGATCAAGACACTTGGCAGAGATTTGTTGAGTCTCGAATGGATCCTGCATTCGTTGTATGTATCTTTCTAATATTTTATTTTTTAATTGACTAATATAAGCAATATTATGATTAAATGATTTGCTTTCTTATAACAGGAGAAAAGAAAGAAGACTCAACAAATTTCTGCTAAGAACTTTTACCCCCACAGATTATCTCGTGGGGGTTATGAGTTGCTTCAGGAGAGGTTGATGGACCAGAAGTCGAAAGAACGTCAGCAATCATCTGAAGCAGACCCCTCTACACTTCTCTCTCCACCCTCTCCACCTTCACGCCATGAGAAATGGAAGAGGACACGTCAAAAGGCAACTGGAGAGTACACATCAGAACCTTCTCGCATTGTTGCTGAGAAGATTGTAAGTAATCACACAATTTTGTAAATTTTCATTTTATTTATCTTCAAACATTTACATTACTGATAACGGTCATTTTTTGTTTTGTAGGATTCTTTGGTTGAACAAAGCTCACAAGGAGTCTTTGTTCCAACTGGCCGGGATGACATCTTAAGTACAACTATTGGCCAACCGGAGCATCCAGGGCGTGTTCGTGCAGTTGGCCGAGGTGTTGGCCTTAGACAGTACTTTGGATTGTCTTCTAGACAAACATCCAAAGAAGGTTTGGTGTCTAGAGATGAGTTGGACGCCATGCGTGAAGACATGAGGCAAGCACTGCGGCAAGAACTTCGAGAAGAGCTCAGACAGGAGCTTAGACAGGAGCTTAGGCAAGAGCTTAGGCAGGAGCTTGCATCTTTGGGACTTTCCCAAACACAGACACAGGGTCACCATCCATCACCTTCTCCTAGGCGCATGAGCACAAAGGGAAGTTGTGCTCCGACGAAGGAGCAACTACAGGGAGAAGAGGATGTGGATGCAGGTACAGACGATTATAAGTTATATGTTGATGATCCATATCGTCTGGTAGCAATTGGGAAAGTCTACACCTTAGGTTCAACCATCCATCACCAGCAAATTGATGATGATCATGTTAGAGTGGTGGTTGAACGGGTTGAAGATGCAGATGCTCCTGTTCCTGTCCCTACTGAGGAGGTTCATGTCGTGGGGCAAGCCCCCAACCATTTCATTATATGGCCGAGGAGACTTGTGCAGCGAGTTCAACCTCAGGTATTAGATAATTTTAGCCTACGTTATTAATTTTTTAATATATATATTATGTGTGTCTATATATATATATATATATATATATATATATATATATATTTCTTACTATTTTGTGAATTTATCGTAGGTTTATAAGGAAGATCGTGGGAAGAAGATTGATTTAAATGCTAAAGCAGATCTTCCTGAGCCTCCTGCAAAGAAATATGAGGTTGATTTGCTCACACGTCTATTTGGTATCGCCATGAACTTGGGCGACCAAACTTTGCAAATAACAATGGAACCGAATATCATAGGGAAGCCCACACCTATCCCCTTCTATATTACTAAGAAGGATATATTGGAGTTGGTTGTGGGTAACGATCTCCTATGTGTAACAGTTCAACAATTATGGTTGATGTAAGTAAATTTCTAAACCTTACTTGAATTATTTCATTATCAAAAGCTAACATATGAAAATTATTCGCAATATTAGGTACCTGTATCGTATCTGCACTGAAAGAGGTAACTTACACCTCTATGGATTCTTGGACCCAGTTCATATGCAGAAAACTGGGAACAAGGTAGCTGAGATACATGGATATCTTCAGAGGAGATTGCAGTCTGATAAAGACTGTTACCTAGCCCCCTATTTTCAATCGTAAGTCAATACTTAATTGTTTTATTTCATGAATTCAATTAAATTCTTAATTTTTGTTCATTGTCATCCATATTTTGTAGGGCTCATTGGCAATTAATCATTATTTGTCCCAAGCGGAATATAGTTGTATTTCTATGCTCTGCTTGGCAAAAACCAAAGAAAGACATAAAGGACATTATAGATTTGTAAGTTTTTATGATTTTGGTATTTATATTCATATAACTTGTTATTGTCAAAGGTATTCATTTGCTTTTTATTTTACTGTAGAGCAATGAATGCTCGACTTCGGTTAAAAGGGACGCATCCATCAAATATTAAAAAGCCTGTATGGATAATTCCAAAGGTAAGTACTTTATTAAAAGTTATTCAATTATTTTATTTTATATTCTTTTATCAACATCTCTAATTATATTTCATACTCTTTTTATTTTTTTCAAGTGTTCAAGACAACCCAGAGGAACCGAGTGTGGATATTATGTGATGAGACATATGTTTCTCATTGTCTCGGCTTCTATTGTTAACTCTTGGCACCAAGTAATTACAATTGTCCTCATTTAATTATTTAATTTTAATGCATAACATGACATGTTCACTAATTTTAATCAAAAACATTTTGTAGATATTTGACAATCCAAAACCTCTGTTGGATGAAGAGATTGATGATATCAGGAGACGTTGGGGGGAATTTCTGATTGAGGTTGCCAATTTGGGTTGAATTCATGAGATTTTTAGATTTTTAGTTTGTTTTTATTATATTTTATAATAAATATTGATGTATTTACTTTAATTATATAGACTCTGTAATTTCTGTATTGTCTACCTGGTATTCTGTTTATATACACAGGTATTGTGAATAAATAATATGACAATTTCCCTAAACGAAAAAAACATTTAAAAAAAATATAAACTTTCTACGTCGGTTGTGACCTTAACCGATGTAAAAAGTCACTTTCTACATCGGTTGTGACCATAACCGATGTAAAAAGTAAACTTTCTACATCGGTTGTGACCATAACCGATGTAGAAAGTCAGACTTTCTACATGGGTTAAACGAGAATCGACGTAGAAAGTTCACTTTTTACATCGGTTACAGTCACAACCGATGTAGAAAGTATTACTTTCTACATCGGTTTTCGTTTTAACCGATGTAGAAAGTGTACTTTCTACATCGGTTGTAGAAAGTCTAAGTTTCTATATCGCCCGCTTCAATACCGCTCAAATAACCGATGTAAAAAGTCTACAACAACCGATGTAAAAAGCTATTTTTCTACCCGTGATATATATATTATATCAAAATAGGGATAAAATTAACTACTTTAATTTGAATTAATTTTAACATAAAAATATATTATAATAAAATAATTTATTTAGAAATATGTCATAAAACATCTTTAGTAAGTTTCTTATTTTAAAATTTTACAACTTAATTATATAATATCCAAAATTTTACTTTTTATCTACAAGGTGGTTCGCTCTTGACCAGTTAATCGATTATAATTTGATATAAAATAAGTAAATCTATAAGTTAGTTTTTAATTTTTTTAAAAATTCCTTTGTTTTCATTTTTTTCATTTTATTTTCAACCATTTTATATTAAAAAGAAGTAAATATTAAATATCATTTTTAAAATTAAAGATTAATGATGAATCTTTAAAATTTTAATAAATTAAAATATATAATAAATACAATCTTAAAAACTAACTTAAAAGTTCACTTTCAGTCGATTTATTTAAATGGTATGGAAACTGAATTTTAAAATTAATAGATAAAATTTGATAAAACACAAATTATAAGATACATTAAATAATAGAAATTATTTTTCAATGCAGAAAGAATCGATTCTAGACGTTAAAATCCCAACAAGAAAAAAAAAGTACCATGCCAGTGTTGTACTAAATTATTTATATTATTGTATGAATCTCGTAAATCGACTGCTGTAGCTGCCTACAGTCCTCATCTTTCTTAATTTGGAAAGTTGTGCTAATAAAAAGTGTGAAAATCGTAGAAAATGTTATAAAAAAGAGTGACGTTCTGGGTCAATTTTGAAAGGAAATTGTTTACTGCATATACTCATTTTAACTCCATCCTATTACATTTGAATAAATCACTTTGCTAATCTAATATAAATTATTTTAATTAATTATTTAATCATCGATAATTAATTAAAATATAATTAATTATTTAATATAAATGATAAATAAATAATATAATTGGTAATTAATTATCAAGTATAGTTAATTAATTACTATATATAATTAATTGATTATTAGTTTGATTAATAATATAAATAAATTCTTTAATCAATTAATAATTATAATTAATTAATTAAATTTAGAATACAAACGAATGTAGTTACTGTGTGTATGTATAAATATTATAATTTTTCGTGAATAAATCTATCGTAAATTATTATGTTTAATATATTTTTTTAAATAGTTAAATTTTATCAATTTTATTATATAATATATTTATAAAATTTGATATTTTATTAAATAAATTTAAATTATACATTAAAAAATATAAATTATTCGTTAATTTTTCGTGAATAAATCTATCATAAATTATTATGTTTAATATATTTTTTTAAATAGTTAAATTTTATCAATTTTATTATAAAATTAATAAATTTTATTATATAATATTTATAAAATTTGATATTTTATTAAATAAATTTAAATTATACATTAAAAAAATATTATTCGTTAATATAAAGAAATATAATAAAATATTAAATCTATTTTAAATTTTATAAATAATATTTATATATTAAAATTTGCTAATTTAACAGTTAAATTAATTTAATTTAATTTTTTTAAAATTATTAAATAAAATAATTTATGAGAGACTTACTTCTAAAATAAGTTGATCCCTTATTTTATTTATTTATATGATATATATATATATATATATATATATATTTATATATATATATAACCTATTTTTTTATTTTTATTTTTTTTTCTTCTCTCACCATATACATCTCCTTCCATTTTTTTTTTCTTTCTTTTCTTTTCATGATTCTTTCCTCTACCAAATCACCACCATTACTTTATTATAGTTTGCATGGAACCATAATTTTTTTATCCTTTTAATCCTCTCTTCCCTTTTATGGTTCTAAACTCCTCACCACTATCCATTAGCACTATGTCTTTTTCTCTTGCATATAGCCGATGTATTTCCCATTACAAAAACATTTTAACAATGTGCTTGAAATTTCATTCTAACATTGTTTATCTATATATTTTACTTCAATTTGGTGAGTAGTTTGAATTATGTTTAATATACATTTTTCTTGTGTTTAATAACTAACATCTTGTATATTGTGTAGTAAAATCTTATAGGTCGTACTATTCTCAAGGATTTATCCACCTGCTAGCGTTATCTTACAAAATTTAGCAGATTCTTTTACAAAAGGAAGGAATAGAACCATGAAAAGAACAGGAACTGAGAAAAAAAAATTCAACAGATAAAATTAGTTTTCTGAAGATACAAAATGGAAAGATGAGTCTCCTTTATATTAGAATGAGAATTTCTGAAAAATTAAATTATCGATAAATGCTTATAAAAATCCATTTAAAAATTATAAATAAATCAGTTTTAAATTCAAATTTAAACTTAAAAATCAATATCATTTAAAATTTAAAAGAAATACTCTAATTTAATAGTCTTAAAATTGGTTAATATTAAACGGAATAATAAAAATTAATAATAATATATTGGAACAGTTTTAGAATCGAATAATTATCTTAATAATCGCGTTTTTGAAATCTATAATAAACCATATCTAGTAACAACAATTTCAATAATTTAAAATTAAAATTTTTTGGATAAGCAATAAATTTTAATTTTAAAAAATTATTAAAATTTGATAGAAAAAAATTATATGGGCTTATCACACACAAGTGGAAAATTGGTGATTTGGACTATGCGCAAGACCTTTTTCTTTACTTACTTGTTTATAAACTCATAATACATCCATGTATATAAAATCTAGAATCATTCATATTCGAAGTAATGAGACTTTAAGCCTTTTAAAATACAAGAATTTCCAACAATCTCTCGTATATTTTAAAAATATTTATAAAATTTTAACAAAAAAAGAAACTTCTGTTGGATTTTCTTAATGAGTGTAAAATACATAAGGTCTGGTACCTTTTGGACTACAAATCAAACTTTAGGCAGATAAACTTAGCTTACAGTGTTTTTGTGAAGTCAAACTTCTATGAACTAGAACCATTTTTATGCAAGTTAAAGGCTTGTTTGTCACATTACACGCCTACGACTCTTGTCGGTTTTGCGCTAATAGAACATGCACCTGCCTAGTAGATCATGAATGCTCCATAGATTTGTCTCAATCTCACAGAAACGGGCTCACTTGACATCCATATAGGTGACCTCATCAAGTATATTATGCATTTAATACATCATTCATAAGGGATACAAGTGTCACTCAAAATGTTAAGTTTATTTAACCTCTCTTCGATACAGCTTAACACTTCTTACATCATAGGAATGAAAAAGTTTATAGTGCTAGAAGGATCAACAATAATTTTTTATTATCCATATGAACCTTTTTCATGAGATCTCCAATTATAAAAGTTGGGTTATTGTCATTGTTTATCTTATTATTGGCTCAAGTCTCATTCCCCTTACTGTTTCATAAACCATTTTTCTACCCAATAGTTTGGTCAGAGAATCATCCAAATTTACTTCTGACTTCATGTAATCAATGGAAATAATTCTATCTTTTAATAGTTGTTTTATCACATCATGTCGTAGATGTATAGGTCAACTTTTACCATTGTAAGAATTACTTTTTTCAATTTATATTGTAGACTTATTATCACAATGCATAAACACTAAAGGTGTTGGTTTAATTCCTAAAGGAATATTTGCTAAGAAGTTTTTCAAACACTTAGCCTCATTGTCAGCTAGTTCTAATGCAAGAAATTCTGATTTCATAGTGGATTTTGCAATAATGGTTTGTTTATCTTATCTTAACTTATTGCACCACCTCTCAGTGTGAATACATAACCATTAAAGAATTTTGTCTTATCTGAATTTGAAATCCATTTTGCATCATAGTATTCTTCCAATACAACGAAAAATCCATTATATGATACATCATAGTTCATGATACCTCTTAAGTATTTCATTAGTCTAACTTATACAATCCAATGCTCATTATTAAGGTTTGTGTGTATCTACTTAATCTTCCTACAACATAAGCTATGTTTGGTCAAAAGTTATTCATTAGGTGCAACAAACTTTTAATTATTTGAGCATATTTTATTTATGAAATAGGTTCTCTTTTATTTTTATTTAAATAAATATTTTCATCATAAGGAATACTCATTGATTTTGTATCATAATGACCAAACTTCTTAATAAATTTTTCGATACAATGTTTTTGAGATAGTATTATACAATCACTGTTCCTTATGATTTTAACATCGATAATCATTTTTGCTTCATCCATTTCATATCAAATTTATAATAGAGGAAGGTTTTAGTAATATTCATTATATTATCACAAGTATCAAATATAAGCATACAATTAGCATACAAACATATAATTTCATATTCATTATTTTCTATTTTAGTATAAACACATTTGTCATTCTCATTAAAAGAGAACTCAAGTTCGGTCAAGATATTATCAAAATTTTCATGGCATTGTTTAGGTCATTGTTTTGATCCATATAAGATTCAAAAAGTTTACACACTTTATCTTCTTAATAAAAAATCAACCATCTCATTACCTTCAGGTTGTATTATATAATTTTTTTCTTCTAAATCTTTGTTTGAATAAGCAATTTTAACATTCATTTGATGAATAACTAGTTTATAAATTGATGCTAGTGTAATTAAAACTCTAATAGAAGAAATCATAATTACAGGAAAAAAAGTATCAAAATAGTCAATGCTATATTTTTTAGTAAAATATTTTGCTATTAAACGAACTTTATATTTTTCAACATAACCATTAGAATTATATTTTCTTTTAAAGATCCACTTACAACCTATTGATATAGCCCCTGGAGGTAAATCCATTAAGATCCATGTGTTATAATTCTTAATAGAAACAAGTTCACTTGTAATAGCATTTTTCCAAAAATAAGCATGAAAAGAAGATATAGCTTCAGAATAAGTTAAAGGATCATTTTTCATAAGGTATAAATAAAAATCATTTCCTAGTAAGGTTTTTTTCCTTTGTCACTTACTCCTTCTCAAATCTTCATGTCGAAGTTTATAATATTGTGTAAAAGTATTTTTAGAATTATCTAGATTAGGTACTTTAGAAATATTTTTATTTTTTAATGAAATAATTTTTTAAAAAAATTTATTATTTTTAGTCTCAATCATAGTTTTTATTAAGTCCATCACTTTTTAAAATAAGAAATCTAAATGCAAGACTATGTTGAGCATGTCCAATAAATATATAATTAAATATTTTAGAATCTATCTTTTTCTTTTTAGAATAAAGTAACATAAGTTTAACTAAGCACCCTCACACTTTTAAGTAAGAAATATTAGGCTTATAACCTTTCCACAATTCATAAGGTATTTTACTTTTTTTTTATAGGAAATCCTATTTTATATATGGTGTGTTGACACCTAAAAAATTATCAGGTACATGTGAACTAATAAATATAACATTCATCATTTATTTTAATGTTCTATTTTTTCTTTTTTCTACTCAATTTAATTCAGGTTATCAAGCACAAAAATAATTAAAAGTGATATATTCATATCCCCTATCTAATCTAATTCTTTTAATTTTTCTATTTAGTTGATTTCTACTTCTTCTTTATATACTAAATACATATTAAAGACTTCATCTTTATTTTTAATTAAATATAATTTAGTATACCTAGAGAAATCATTTATAAAAGTCACATAATATTTCTTACCATCTCTGATCATTGTTTGTTTTAGATCTCCTAGGTTTGTATAAATTAAATTAAGTAACCGAGTTTCATTTGTGCGGGAAAACAAGATTTTTTAGTTAATTTTTTTATGCAAATATCGTGTTTATTTAAGCATACATTTTTAACTCCATATATTAGGTCATTATTTTATAATTTTTAATATGGAAAAAACTTACATGTCCTTATCTAACGTGCCACAAATCATAAGAGTCAATCATATAAGCAAAAGAAAAAGTATTCTCAGTAACGATTTTAGAAACATTCAGAACAAATAAACTTTGGTCACAATATCTCTTACCCACAAATATATCATTTTTTGTCAGCACAATTTTGTATAACTCAAAAGAAACTTTAACCCCGTTTTTTCTAATAAAACCATAGAAATTAGGTTGGTCCTAATGTTTGGTACATGAAATACATTTTGAAGTATTAGAGTCTTTCCAAATGTGAGCTTGAGAAGAACTTTTCCCTTCTTGAGTATAGGAGCAGTACGGGGATCTCCAAGATACATAAGATTTTCTCCTTCTCTATAGTAACATAGAAGGTAAACACATTTTTATTAGCATAAATATGTCTAGTAGCCCTAGAATCAACCACTCATTTGCTCACATTGATCATGATCAAGGCTTAAGAAATAACTACAATCACCACATCATCTCTTTCGATCAAGTTATCCTTAACCTTGGGAGGAGCATTATTTCTCCTTCTATATTTGCATGCTAGTGCATGATGCCTTGACTTGTTACAAATATAGCATGTAACCTTCTTTCTTAAGGAAGTAGGGTTAGATGGTAAGAAATTGATTAGAAGGTTTATGATCATAACTTTTTTTTTTAGACTTTGTGGTTTGCAATAGATTTTGCTCTTGTGGCCAAATTTTTTGCTCTTGCATTTTTTATTTCTTTTCGATTTGTATCTTCAATTATTATGTGTGTTATTAAGTCAGCAAAAGAGATTTGTTTATCCTTGTGCTTCAAGTGTTGTTTGTAGTCATTCCATATTTTAGATAACTTCTCAATCAAGAAGCCAGCCACAAGTTGATCTTACATGATAATGTCTCTAGTTTTGAGATCTTCTAGCAACTTATGGTACTCATTAATTTGGATTTTCATGTCTTTATCATCTATCATTTTCCATTGGTAGAAGTTGCCTATGATAAACTTTTGCTTTCTGACATCTTCAACAGTATACTTTAACTTCATTGATTCTCATATTGTCTTGACTTCCCTGTAGGAACAGTACACATCGAAAAGCTCATTAGACAATGTACTCAGAATGGTATATCAACATACCTTATTGGTGTTAATCCAATTTTCAGCAAATTTAGAATCGATTGGCTTATTCTCAACTAGTGAAAATGCAACTCCGTGCATGTTGAGAATGGAGTAAATTCTTTCTTTCCATCTACATAGACTTGTCCTCCGAAGATCTCAATCTTCAAAAAATCAGGCATAGGTTTAGCATATGCAAAAGCAGGAACAAGAAGATTGCATGAGCGACAGACATGTCAGTTGAGAAAGCAGCATGTTTAGTATTGGCAATCATGGATAAATCCTTGAGATTGTAGTAAAATCTTGCAAACTGAGGCCTGTAGTTGCACTATCTTTAAGGATTTATACATCTACTTGCATTATTTCATAGGATTCAATAACATCTTCTGAAAAATTAAGTTATCGATAAATAATAATAAAAATCCGTTTAAAAATTATAATTAAATCAGTTTAAAATTTTAATTTAAATTCAATAGCATTTAACACCGATGATCAAATTAATAAGATTCAACATATGTGGACATATTTAAAAGGAAAAAACTAATTTAATGGTATAATATACAAATATATTTTTGAACCTCTAATAAACCACATCCTATAACTGTAATTTCATATCGCCACTTAAACTGGACTGACCCAACCTCATATGTGCAAAACTTTTCCTTTATTTACTTGCCTCCAAATTTATAATACATCCATATATATAAAATGTAGAATCAATCATATTTCAAATAATATGAAATTTAAATCTTTTAAAATATAAACATTTTCAATATATTATTCATATTCTAAAAAACCAAAACATCAAAATTTCAAGAGCTCAAAAGCTTTTTTTTATATAGTTTGAAATCTTTAAGATAAGGGATAGAAGAGTTTTTAATTTAATTTTGACATTTGAAATCTTTAAGATAAGGGATAGAAGAGTTTTTAATTTAATTTTGACAATAAAATTAATATAGAACTTGTCTTGATTCTTTATTTGTGTTTATTGTTTATATATTTTGAAATAAATCACTATTGTTATGTTATTTATAATTGTTGATTTGATGATCTAAATGATTATATGAATATAATGAGTTAAATGATTTATTTAATTGAATTTGGTATTTAAAGTTGCAATATAGAATCAATATACTAAAAGGATAATGAAATATTAAATTGATTTATGTTGTTCTCGCTCATATAAGATTTTAGATGTAAAATTTTAATATGTTGATAATGTATATATTTGGACTATGTTTGCAAAAATTTCATGAGCATTAACATTCTGAGCAAATTTATATGATTTTTTTAAGGCTATTGCACCTAAATTAGAATTTGTTGGAAGAAGTCATTTAAAAGAGCACCCTCTTCATCACATCTTTTGTAAATAATTACTTTTTAAAAACTAATCAATTCACAGTATAAATATTTTAACTTTTAAAAAAATAACCATTCATTAAAAATTATATTAAAAAAATATCCCCAACATTTCTCAGAATAGCGTACCAAAGTTACACATTGACTCTGATCATCAACTTTTTTTTTTTTTGCCGTAAAGCTGTGTCAAGTCATTAAACAAGGTAAAGGCGTTCCACACAACGACTTCTAAATCTAAAACGCAGAAATTGCAACTTCGAGACTCAACAAGATCTACAAGCCAGCACAGCCATTTCATACACATTAATGACTTAGTAAATTACAGCTAACACCCTTAAATTAACTCATACTAATTAGACCTTAAAATTTGAGTGCAAAATTCTCATGTACTTCACTTTGTGCCAATAACTTCAAATGTTTCCACAACTATCGTATGACAAAGGAATTAGGCAGAAAATTATAAATGATTCAAAATTTTAAAAAAATAATGGAAACACGTGTAAACCTACAATAGCATTAAAAGACAGATTATATTTAAGTAAAATAGGAAACTAATTAAGAAATTAACATGCTAGTCTTGACACCCAAAATAATTTGACACTTGTCCTACAAACCATGAGAGCATTAATTCAATTTTCTTTCCCTCTATAGGATAAAAAAAAATAGAGTAGCAAATGATACATAAATCAGAAAACAAATGTGGAAATGCCAGTTACATGAACATCAACGATAGCTATGCATATATGTAGAGGGCCGGGAACACCTACAAAACAAAAATGCACAAGAGTAACATACCAAAAAGGGCAGTTTCATAAGTTAAAACAAAAAACAGAGACACTTCCACAATAGACAGTGATTTCCTCATTTAATACCCCTCTTTATCTTTTCATTTTAAGTACATCCAGGAAAAAACGATAAGATTTGAACTCAAGATTTCATGTAAATTACATTGATCCCCAACCTCTTACCACTATACTAACACCTCTTTGTTTTAAAATCGAATGAAATTAATTTTGATAAAATAAATTTTAAGCCACTCAATACTTGAGATAATCAAACTAAGTAATATGAACCACATTTTTATTTAAATATACATTTTGTATTGAAAAGTACGAAAATTGATTCTGTAAAATAAACAAGCACTTAATATGGTTATTAATTAACACTTGTAAAAACAATATTTTTGGTAAATAAAAAAATACTTTTACAAGCCAAACAATTCTTAAGAAACTTAGTTCTACACTTCGTACTTTTCAAAACCCAATGGCTTATTACAACTACCTCAGTATATACTCAAACTAGTTACTGTACCACGGAGGAAAACACAAGAAATTTAATTAAAAAGGATATATTTATTTTATAAAGAAAATGGTCATTATGCTTGCTTCTTTTAAAACAATTTAAGGTATTTAATATGATATATTTAATGCATTTATTCCATGTTCCATAGATACACAACAGAAAAACCATTTAAAAATTGAACATCAACAATATGAGTCATCCTTAGTATCAGCTGGGGTTGTACAAAAATCCATCCATCCAAATCTAAAAGGTAATAAAAGTAAATGTATTAAAATCCCTCCCCTCCCTCGTTTGAACCAAACAGTGTGTTACTAGCTTTTCTCAGAAACACTATTGAACTCAGAGAAGGTAATTCCACAATGACCTAGAATAGAACTAATGGCAGGTCAGCAAGCAGTCTTAAAAGCAACAGGAAACAAACATTATGCCAGAAGCAGAGTCTGGTTGATTTCAATTTTAGCAAACAGTTTTTGTTTTTAAAAAAAAATCCATTTGACAGAGGCCAGTTGTTAATATTTTAAATTTTACCCAAAAATAAAAAGGTTCACAATTCAAAAATTAGCTTGGCGTTCACAACTTGAATTATGATTTGATAACCTTGATTGGATGTCATGTGAGCAAGGTGTCATAGTCTCATAGAGAGTATAGCAATGAAGTAGAAAATGCATATCTAATTAAAGTGATTAAAAATAAGTAAATAATTATAATTGATAGCCTCTCTTGTTTTCTCTCACTTTCTATACTACACTAAATAATCCAAATGGGATCACATGTGCCAGTTGCATTACTATCTACTTCAAAACCACAATGACAAGCATTTCACTAGCAAGTAAAAGCAATAGAGAAGAACATAGTGAATATGTAAACCATAGTTACATAATTCTCTCAATACCCTACATACCATGTACTGAATACACTGTACCACATACTACATACCAGGTTCTATTTAAAGGAGGTCTAGCGATAATAATGTAAAAAACAACAAACAAAGAACCTACACAAACCACATAACCATACCACGAATTATGTGACTATGATCTAAATCCTTCAAATTCAGGGGTTACTAGATGTAGAATATAACTATATTGACATCTATAATTCCTGAAACACTTCTCCCATCTTGGCCAGGGATAAACTATTCAACAATGATATGCGGAGAAATCACATGCCAAATCATTCCAAGCAAAGTACCTATGAAACTAGGAACAAAAACCCCGTCAATGTCTAGTGTTGCACCATCTTAGTGTCTTAGCGAAGAATATCGTCTCTACAAATGCATATTGCTACAAATATTTCATCTTGTAAACAATAAATAATTTTATAAGATGCGTGAATATAAAGTCTCGTAGCAAGATAAAAAAACCAAGATTGAAACACTAGACTATACCAACAAGATATTTCAATGCCAGTTTTGGGAAACATCTTAAGGTTAAGCCTAAGAAGGAAAGGATAGTCTAACATTTAACCTTTACTTATATTTAAAAAATATAAGTTAATTCCTATGACAGCCAAGAGAAATCAGCAAAGTTGATAATTTTGAACCATTGAAGCCGGCTTATCTATCGCAGGCTACAGCGGAGGAGCATCATGTCAGCGCATTGCAGTTCAGGGCCACTAATTTTTCAATTGCGTAGCACTCTGCAATCACAGCAGCTATTAACACTGGAAATTACAGGATTTTGCAGCAGTCACAGGCACAACTTCTCCAGGAGCTAAAAAACCCTTATGCCCCCATTTACCGCATCATCCAAGCTGTGTTACAGGGTAAAATCTGACAGTTTTGCGTCCCCCCCCCCCCCCCAATTTAAACCAAAGGGTTTGAAATTGAAACCCTGGTTTTCAAATTGATCAAGCATCACAGTCTCACTGGACAATCCATACATACAACCCACAGCTTGCCAGCACTGTCTCCAGCCACTGAAGGGCTTTTCCAGTCACTATCTTTTCTGTTCTATTCGGTCTCCATTCTTTGTACAATATTCTTTTCTGCCCCTTTATATTGTTGCAGCAAACCAGACATCGCCTCAATTCTAAAGCACAGGTTTTCAAGTGTCATCTTTGTTCTCTGTTCTATTCTCTTGTTGCCCCTTTTCTTTATTTTTATTTTTTTGTTTCATCTGACATTCCATGTTTGATTACTTTAAGCCTCATAGACTTAAACTTATTTGATTCCTTGGTATTAATTGTTATTGACTTGTGTGTTTAGCTTAAACCTAACACTTTTGCTTATTAATTATAATTATGAATATGTATTTAATTTTGGGTATTTTTTTACTTTTGAGTATTTATATGTGTAGTATAAATTAATCAATTTGTATCTCAAAACTTCAGTATAGTGGCCATCTTAAACTGCTATCCTGCTATAGCCCTTTTGGAGTCAACCACTCCACACTGCTATCTAAGACTGATAACTATGAGTCAAAGTATGACAGAACAAATTAAACCAATAAGAAAACAGGGTGTTGTCACAGGCCCACATTGTTTACTCTGCCATCATTGTAATTAGTGTAAATTATTATGCTGCAAGGATAGTTTACTAGTTACCATAATTCGCATTGTATTCTAGGAAAGTTGGTAATTAGCATTTACTTAGTTTTGCCTATATATTGTACTGCACTAAACATCCTTGTAATTCATCTCCTACATTAGATGATAAACCCTAAACTCAAAATACGTAATGATCTAAATAGTAACAAGACACCAACAACGTTATGAGCTCAAAGCCTCAGCCTTTTTAATTACCATAATTAATGAGGTACAAAGAAAATGTCATTAGGACAGCCATGAGAGATAAGGATAAACTTACCATTCACAATTTTAGACAAGAAATCATACTATGTCCGCTTAAGAATCCTCCTTCAATTCATCGGAATCAGAGTCACTTGCATTATAACCTGACAAGGAGGCATCAAAACAAGTATAGTCACACTAAATTATGGAGGAAAAACAAACTGAAACTGCTGGCAATAACAGGTGAGGGTTTACCTGGGTGCTTATCACCTACTTTCCAAACTGAAGACCTGGTCTTCGATGCTTTGTTCAGCCAAACTCTTCCCTTAATAACCAACAGACACCATCAGTCTTGGAAACCAAAAAGTCAACAAAAATCAAGTACATCCACTGATTCCACAATACAGTGATTGTTATTCTAAGATCCGAAATCACACTGTGTTCTTTATATTTAACTAATGGCCCATAGAATTCCTACATTTCATACTACAAACTATTTATATACACTTCTATCATTTTTGTATGTTAAAATAATGAATGTCATAACCCAAATCAATGAGCCTTAATATATTATATCAAAACAATAACCTTAAAATTACCGCCCAAAAAATATTCAAATTGCTACTCCATTCCATGACAACTTTTTATGATGTCATTTTAGATACAGGTACTCAGGAATCTATGCATGCAATTACAATTTACTAGCATACATTTGGATAAAGATACACAATATATGCATGTGTTAAAACCAAACAAAAGGCCTTCTCTCTGTTTGTCTTTTTTTAAACAGTACCCAACTTCTTCTCTTCTCATAGGAATGCTATCAAGACACTCTTGTAAACACACTCTTTGTAATTGATCTGTTTTTAAAAAGTCAAACCATTTTTAAAAAAGTGATCAGATTACTTGGCAAGTGCTTTTGACTACAAAAGATATGAATGATGTAAACTAGACAAGTGCTTAGACTTTAAAAAGAATGTATGAATCACAAAGAATACGTTATAGAGTGTGTTACTACATTTTTTTCTCTTCTTATGAGACATCAAACAACAACAATAATAACAATAATATGCATAGTTGAATGGTTCAAACATTCATAACTCTAGAACACTGGAATCCAACACCCCAACAAGCCCTAATCCAGTGAAACCAAGGAAAGTTCATTGAAGAAGAATGAAAACAAGAGGCACCAAAAAACAATCAGAACCAACCTTCTGAGCATCTCTGGGGACTCCATAACCACTGTAGTACATCTGACCCACCAGCACTTGCATGTTTATGTCCCCTCCCTTAGCCTCCTTCAGTGTGTCTCTAAACCACCGTTTCACACAATCTGCCACCACCTCTGACAGTGGCATGTGCCCACTCCTCTCTCCTCCAACGTTGCTCTCCATAACCCCTTTCTACCACTTTGAACTTCAACTTCAGAACGTGGGTTCAGTTTAAGTCTTTTTTTTTATACCCTGAAGAAGTGGGTTTCTTTCTGGTTTCAAGAGTTGAAAAGGGTGAGTCTTTCCCCATATATTGTGGAAGAAAAATCACGGGTATTTTTCAGATTGAATCAAAGTATGAAAACTACACCAGAATTGCAATATGGGTTTTCAAAGTTCTTACCTCTTTTTTTGGTTTTCTTTTGGTGTTTTTGAGTCTTCTGTGATGCTATTTCAAGATCATTTTCGGTTTCAATGCTGAGTGTTTGAAACAATAACTAAAATCATATGTATTCAGAAAGAGCGAAAGAAAGAAAGAAAGAAGAGACTATGAGTAATGAAAGAACGAAGAGGTTCAGAGAGAGAGACAGAAGGAAGATGACTTGTGAAAGCAAAGCTGCTATTTGTGGAGCAACAAAGTTTCCATTTGTCCTTGCGGGTCAAGTGTTCTCTACGACGCCGTTTTGGAAGATAATTAGTCAACTTTTTGTTCATTTAAATATTAATTTTCCTCCTAACCTAATTACTATTGGCGGCCATAAAGATTTTTTTAAAATCGTCTTATCCAAATGAGATTTTTGTTATTCTTATTTTTCTTTTGGGTTCGAAAATTGACATTTCATGAGGGATGAGTCTATTATATTTTTTCGAAGGAGGTAAGATCAACATTAAATGAGAACATGTTATTCTGCAACTCAAAATGGACGTACCAATCAAAATTTTAAAAATGTTATATTTAAATTTAAATGTTATTTATTATAAATTTTTTTATTATTAAGATATTGCATATTTTAAAATTTATTAAGTATATAAATTTACTTAAAATTTTATAATATAAAAAAATAGTAAATATATCTAAAATCAATATATATAAATGATTACAAGTGTTTATATGTTTAAAAATTTCTTATAAAAATATCTTTTAAAAATTATAATGCATATAAATTATTAATATAATATATAGAGATAAATATAATTTTAAATTTTTTTTAAAAGATTTATTTTACAAATCTAATATTTATTCGAGATAGTTTTTAATTTTAAAATATTTAAAAATTTAATTTAATTTTAAATTTAAATATTATTGTAAAAATAAGCTAACTTATTTTATTATAAATTTGTAAAAATTAGATAATTAAAAAATATTAAATAAAAACTAACAAATAATTAAATTATTTTAAAATAATAATAATAATAACGGTATTCAGTGATATAATAATTGAAATAATAATTATTATAATATAAAAATATTATATAATGATATAATTTTTTATATATTATTTTATATTTAATATATAAAAAAATTATATTTTATCATTATAATATCTTTTATATCATTTGATATTTATTTTATATAAAATAATATATGTTATAATTTTTATATTAATTATGATGGAAATATCATTTAATAGAGTTATAAATAAAAAAATTTAAAATTTAAAATTAATTAAAAATTTTAATTAAAATTTTAAAAATATATTTAAAATTTTTTATAATAAATTTTATTTTTAAAATTGATCTGAAAATAAAAAATAAAAAATTCACATCTCAAACAGGATCCAGGTATTTGGTTACTTAAAGAGACGTTTTAAAAAGTTTAAGCATGTCTTTACAGTGAACAAGTCATGTTATATTAGATTTTAATAAACAACTTTCCTCTCACCCAAATAATATTTGTTTAATCTACCTTTATAACATTATATTTAAACATATATTAATTTTCTTAAAGTTAATGCAATAATTTAAATTAATTTTATCAAACTTTAAAATAAATGAAAACTTAATCAAATTTAAAATAATTTTTAAAAATTATTAATATATTTTAAACATAAATTTAAATTTAATATCATTTTTATTCAATCCAGTATTTTATAATTTTAAAATATATTTTTTATTAAGTATATTAAAAGTATTCATAAACCGTCTTACTTAAACCAAATTGTTGAGATTTATTATAGGAATTTAAAACATATGAATCTTTAGGTTATGTATGAATGTCATAAAATAATAATGTTTTTGCACTAGAGTTTTTTATGATTTATGCGAGGAATTTTTAAGATTATAAATTATATCATTAAATTTGTTATTTGATATTTGATAGCTGCTGACTAGAATTATAATTGTTTACTTAGGTTTCGTCTTTATTACCAACTCATCATATAAGTTTAGGAAAAATAATCATACAAGTGACTGACTAGAGATAGATAAATAAAAATAATTTTTATGTGAATTCACAATAAAACCATAATTTTGGTTATTTGTGTGAATTTTTTTAACATAAATAATAAATTTATACAATGAGAAATATTTTAATTATGTACCTATTAACCAATCAACAACTATCTAACGAAAAAGTTAATAAGAAGGATAAAATTAAGTTTAAAGAATAATGATAAAAATAAAAACAACAAAATTATAAAAATTAAAAATAAAATTTATTATATTTGTAAAAAATTTAAAGTATGATTAAACTTTTTTAATTGAATATTTTTGTCATTTTTAATTTTTTTATAGTTAGAAAAAACATTAGTACAATATAGAAAAATAAATATTTTAACTTTAATCAATAAAAAAATTTATATTTATTTATACTTATATAAAATAAAAGAAAAGAAAATTTCATGTGATGTGAGACGGAAAAAAAGCTTAACATACAAATATCTTCTCAAAAAAGAGTACTCTTCACTTTAAAAAAAAACCAAACAGTAATTTTTAAAATATTCCTATTTATATTAAACAAAATTAAGATAATATAAATAAATTTAA
The DNA here is from genome assembly GCA_037954105.1 of Canavalia gladiata. Classification (NCBI taxonomy): domain Eukaryota; kingdom Viridiplantae; phylum Streptophyta; class Magnoliopsida; order Fabales; family Fabaceae; genus Canavalia; species Canavalia gladiata. Next base: position 14,061,479 of record CM075659.1, on the reverse strand, counting down.
AATTATTTATAGACTAGATATTATAAAAAAAATATTTGATTATTTTATTTATTTATAATTTGTTTTCTTTTTTTAATAAAAATTATTTATTAAATACATAATTTTTTTATTTGGAATTAAAATATTTATTTTTAAATTTTTTAAAATAAAATTTAAATAGTATTTCCATTTAAAGATTATTTATTAAAAATTTAAAACTTTTACAAAATATCAAATAAGTACCACCAAATTAAAAAATAAATCCTACATACTTTTATAAAATCTACATAAATTTTAATCAATTATAAAAAATATATTAAAATATATCATTAGCACTCCTCATAAATACTTTCATCAACCACGTAGAAAGGGGTTGTAATCTATGATAATGTACTATTCTAAGAACACAAATGTATATAGTGTTTATTGAATATGATAAGGACATAAAAACGATCCTGTGACAGGCAAAGGCCAAAACAAAAGTGTACATGAAAGATGTTAAATTTAGAAGATTCCTTCACTGCCAAAACAAGAGTGTACATGGAAGATGTTAAATTTGGAAGATTCCTTGTGCACATGTTAAGTTAAGCACTTATTTTTATCTTGTTAGCTATGTAGATGACTAGTAGTCACAGGTGAATAAGTGAATGGTGATAACACATTATTTTCATAGTTAAATAAAATTTGGTTCTATTTTTTTAGTCTTTATGTATATGAAACATTTTATTTTGTTCTTTTAAAAAATAAATTACGAATTCATCTTTTCTGTTTGCTGAAAAATCTTTATAATTTATTTTGATTTTTATACACAAGGTCAAAAATCTCTACACTTGACACCGATTTTGTATTTTGGTCCTTTCTATGAAAACAAATTAACATTACAGATTATGGCAAATAACATAGACTAACTAATTTGTAAATATTTTTCACGAAAGGATGAATATATTAAAATTTTTAATATAAGAATTCAAACAAAAATAGTATTAAATATGAAGATCAAATTTTTAATTTAAACTATTTTCATTTTAAACCATGTTTACTAAGAGATACTTCCAATTGAACAAAAATTTATTGCATAATTTTTACACATCTATATTATAAATATATAAAATTATTCTTAAAGAAAAGAATGTTTAGGATCTATTAGCTTTAATTTATTTAAATTAAATCATGTAGTTTCTTCTAATAGTAAGTATCTTGTTTTTTTCATTTACAATATTTTTCTAAATTCTCTTAAATACGATTACTTAAATTTAATTCCTCAAATTTTAAATTTTAACATATTATATCAAATAAAAAATCCATTTTTAAAAAGATAAATAAATTTTAATATTATTAAATTCAAATTTAATTTAAATTTTAAATTTTAATGTGTCATTAAATTACTAAGTGTATAGGAAATGTTTTTTTTATTTGAATACTTCATTTATATAATTTTTTAGTTTTAAAATATTGTTTTTAAATGTTGTTCTCGTATAGTAAAATAAGCAATTCATCTAAGAAGTATGTTGTTACATCTAGTTTTTAAGCTAAAGGTTGAAGTCTCTTTAATACAAGAGTTTGCATGAACTCATTGAAGGTGATCTAAATTATGATGGGAAAAAATCCTCATCCAAATTTGTCAAATTTCTTTATAGACTGCAGAGATCTAGCTGGTTCTTTTAATTTTATATCATATGTACATATTCCAAGAACTCAATGTTTTCGATTATAGGTTAATTGCTAGTGCATATAGGTTTCAAAAGAAATCTTGATGGAGTTTTTTCTCCAACCAACCATATTTTGGTGTAAAAGTGTAAATGATTTTTCTGATTTTTTTTAAATAAATCAGTTTTGGTATTAAAAAAAAATTCACTGTTAAAATTAAAAGAATCTCCTATTCTGCTTTTTTCTCATTAACACACGTGATTTCATTATATTTATTAATAATTTTAAATTACATTTGAAAATATCCATATTTGCAATCCTTTGTAGGTAATAATTTGAATAAACATAACGACTTTTTAACATCAATCTTTACGAGAAATGTAAAGAATATAAAAGTATAATTCTTTATTTAAAAGTTATGGATTACATTTAAAATATAAAAAATCATTTTTTCACAATAATGCCTTTTTCTTTTATATCTTCTACATCAACTATAAAGACTAATATTAATAAAATATAGAAATATTAGTAAAATAAAATGGCTCAATGACCAATATTAAATAACTAAAATTTTAATTATAATTTTGATCCTTCTAATTTGGAATACACGTGATTTCAATTCTATAAATTTATTTTAAACCGAATTAAGTTGTACTGTTTTTAAAATTTAATAAATTTTAATTTTTCATAATTTTTTAAAAAATAATTTTTTATATTTTTGAAAAGGTGTATAATCATACTGGAATATAAAATAATTTAAAATTTTTAAAAATAAAAAATTACACGATATAAGATTAAGACCTTAAAAATAATTTCTTTAAAACTTTTTCATTTTGAATAAAAATTTATATTTTAACCAGTAAATTTTAAACAAAAAATAATTTAATTAATTAAAATTGTAAACAGTTTTATTAAAAAAATAATGTGATATCCAATTTTATCCAAGCTTATATTTTAAAATTAAAAGATTAATCAAAATTAAAAAATTTAAAATTAATAAAATTATTATTTTTAAAAGAAATAAAATCTTATCATGTTTAAATTAAAATAAAATAAAAGGAAAATAAAATAGTTTTAATTTAAATTTTAAAAATTAAAAGGTAATGGATTGATTAGATAGAAGATAAAGAATGGTTATATTTATCTTATACATGATGCATGATGGGAAAGAGTGAAGTAGTAAATAGGATGATTTTTGGTGAGCAGAAAAAAAAGTAAAAAAGGTATCACAGTCACACCAAAATATACGTAAAAATGAAAGATACTTGTCATAAATTAGAGCAAATAAGATATAAAGAGAGTCGAATTTAAGAATCATCATTCAATTTCAAATCAAAACCATGAAGAATGAAAGAGAATAAAAATTGAAATACTATAAAAAAGATCAATTTTATCTTATTCAAATTAAATAACCTCTTTACTCCTTTTATTATTAAATTAGAGTATGATTATCATGTCATGTATTCTTAAATTTTAATCTCAATATGGATTAATTTATAAATTTTTTTTCTTAATTGTTAGATTTTATTTATATATTTTAATCATTTTTTAAAATCAATTAATCTCAAGTATTTCAATCAATTTAAATTGATAAGAAGCATGGTTGACAATCTCATTATACATAATCTTTCTTACACATTCTCAATGTAAGTTTTTGAATTCATCCATGTATGTTAAGGGAATATCTATTTCTTATTCACAATTTTTTTTCTTTTTTAAAGATTTAATTTTTTTTCTCTTACTACAACACATTATATCTGTAATGATAGACAAAATCTATGACTAAATGTGTAAAAAAAGTATAGGTATATGTTTAAATACAAGGACCGTCAGATGCATTTGCCATCCATTATGTGTGTCGAATAACTATGGAAATTTGGATATTACTAAAGGTTATAACTACAATTTTATGCTTTTACATATAGTTCATTATGATTATATGTAAAGATTATGAATCTTTACCTACGATTTTGTATGGGTGTAGATAAAAACGTATATACACTTTTTTTGCATACTTTTACCTACAATTTTACAGAGTTATAGCCAAAGGTTTAGGTATTAACTTTTACCTATGGATTTATGTGTGTAAGTAAAAGTTCATACAACAAATTATAAACTGATGTTGTTGTTAAATGATTTCCACCAAAGTTAAATGATTTCCACCAAAATTAAATGATTCAATTTTCAAAATAATTTGAGCAACCTTTGACTTATATTTACATCATCACAAACTACTAACAAATGTGAAACAAATTTTAAGATTTTCTATATTATAGTTATCAAACTTTATTATATCAACATTTATTTAGGAGAAATATGAGTTTACTCAAACAACAACTTAAAATCATTTAATAAGATATTCTTCGATGATGACTAAATATTCAAAAGAAAATACTTCCTATATGTATAAGTAATTGTCACAATTTAGAAAGAACAGATAAAAGATTACTAATATAAAAGACTAATGTGAATAAAATACCCATTTAAAACATTCTAATGACAAAATTAACAATGGAGATAACAGATATAGTGATAACGTATTGCATAATTTATTCTCTCTAATGCATTTGCAAGGGTCTCCCTAATATTGTTTTTACAACTCCACTATTTTTTCTGCATAAAAAAATTACATGATAATAATATATTTTTATAAACAACAAATAGTTAACAAAAGATCAAATAATTTAAAAGATAAAGCATGAAAATTAAAATGTAATGTTAAACACTTAAAATCAACTATATATCTTGAATCAAAATAATTTTTATTATTATTTTTAAAAATCACAATAATCAATAATCAATGTATGGAATAAAAAATATCTTATCAAACCTCATTAGGTACTAACTATTAACAAATGATGAAAATGGATGGAGATACCTGATGATATTTCAAAGCAAAAGCACAATACATGAAACATATTCAAAATAAACTATTTTGTCAAAGAAAAAATTTATTCTTATAATTTTTACATCTTGAAAAAAATTAGTTTTATTTAAATAATTTTTTGGATATTATATATATATATATATTCAGAGTCTTTTTAGTGTATTTTTTTATATTATTTTTTTTATTTAAATAATGTTATATATGTAAAATTTTTGTTTTCTACATTCTTGAGTTTACTATTTCTATGTATCTTTGATGGTTTTATTTATGTTGTTCAAATCTTATATTTTTTTTAATAAACAAAATAAATATATTAATAAAAACTGGATATGACTTCAGGATAGTCTCAAAACAAACCAATTATATGAGCTACATATGATACACTTATATATGTGTCTCAATCTTATCCTAATAGTTTATAAAATAAATAGGATAAGGTAAAAAAGGAATAGTAATAAAAAATTTTAATATAATTGTTATCAATTCAAAAGTGCATAATATATAAATAAATGTTAATAATATAATAATTATTTTTTAAAAATTACTTATAACAAGGTACAATGGCACAAGTTTGATCAAAAAAATATGTGAATGAACACAAATTATAAGAGCCGAATGAATGGAATGGAAAATTCAAAGAATCTAAATTTTTTAGCTAGATTAATCTCATTCCCACTGATAAGTGTCCAATAAGACACTTATTTGGAACATAATTCAATGTAATTGCAAGTAATTGAAGCATAAAACACCATTAAAATATGAGAAAATGACATAAAACTGAATAACTCATGTACAATCTGGAAAATACAGTTTTAGAGTCTTTTGGGTGATAAATTATCATAAATCTGATGTGTTTTAATTTCTGCTATCTGTTACAGGGTTCCGCGTTGGCAACGCAGTTGGGCCGTGTTGGACATGCGACGCTACAGACCAGTAGCTATAAAAAGCCCAGAACAGAACGAAAACAGGGCATCATCCACTCAATCATCTGATCATTCACTTTATCCACTAATCTATCTCCAGAGCGCAGACCTAGAGGATAGAGCTGCCGTTTCCCCATACGCTGGTTCTATTCTGGGGGAAGGAGGAACCCTAGGACGGAAGACGAAGTGCATTTGCAGCGTGCTGCCATGATCATGACTTTCTCTTCTTCCTCTATTTTCTTCTTCTTCATCATTATGTGTAACTGAGTCCTTGTTGGGGAAGGATGAATCCTTAACTGATCTTATGTAACCTAGATTTTGCATTTATTTAAGATTGTTTTTCTTTAACGTTGATTATTCATCTCTTTGCTTAATGCTTTTATGACTTGCCCACTTATAAATTGAATCTAAATTCTTCTTCGTAATTGGGAAATTGGTTTAAGAATTAGAACTGGGATTGAATAACACAATTGTGAAGGCTCTAGGGATAGAGGTTTGCAATTGTGAGATCGTTTGAATTCTTGAACTTAAGGCTCACGTCAAATTAGGAATTGCTAAGGGATTAGGATTCCTAATTTGAGTGAAGAATTGATGAGTCAAGGGATTGACCTTCAATCAATAATTGTGAATTCGATCTTCAACCACATCTTATCTTGAATATACGTAATGATCAAAGGTTACATAGGGGAAGTTTTGGTGAAATCCAACCCTAACATCTTCCATAATTTGAATTCTTACACATTTATATAAGTTGTTGAGTGTTTGATAGTTTAGATATCAATTTGAAGTATACTATGTGTTTTAGAACAGAATTCCAGATTGTGACAGATTCTGTGAATTCCTATTTATTACCGTTTGCGTTGCCTACGCGTTTAAATTTGCGTTGCCTACGTGACCCCATAACTGAGTTCAATTAGTGGACTAGTAGGAATTCAGTATTTGAACCAAATCCCTGTGGAGACGATACTCTACTCATTCTTTACTTCATAAACTGATAAGGTGCACTTGCCTTCATACGGTTTTACACCAACACCCACGAATCAATATTCATATGAAATATTCAAGACTCTAAATCTTGTCCATACAAGGATGATCTCAACATTTGGAATCATGGAAAGCAATTTTATTGGCGGTTGATAAACTTTGAGCAGTATTTTGATGCCTTTCGGACATTCGAGGAAGAGAAGCTAGGGGTGATCAGCGGGCGGGTTCGGGTAGCCAAACATGGAACCGTTCAAAACCGCCTATTATATATATATGGGTCGTTTTCGCCCAATAAACGAATCAGGTAATTCGGGTTTCGGGTAAGTCGGGTTTCAAGTAGAAAATTCGGATTTAGGCAGGTTGAACTTATATTATGGGCTAAAAAATATTTATAATAATAAATTTTGACACTTTTAATTTATTTTTTTAAAATTTAAAACTGATTTGGGCTTACACTGTAGGTAAAAAACATTTATAATGCTGAATTCACACTTTTATTTTTTTTTAACGTTTAAAAATAATTTACAAATTATTGATTGATACTTTATTTTAATGTTTAAAGATTATGAACTTGTAAAACTGGAATATTGTCGTCATCAAGTTTCAAAATATTATCATAATATATAACTATAATCATAACTGTATAAGTGTAATTTTGAATCAATTCTAATCTCCAAATATAATTAAATGTATAATTCCTGGTTATGCATTCATTCATAATCAAATTCAAATGTATAATTTCTGATTATCCATTCATCCATATTCTGAATATCATAAATTAATAAACTTAAATTTAGTTTAATATACACAATACACAACATTACACATCATTTTTGAATAAAAAACAAGCATACAAAAAATTTAAAATTAATTTACAAATTATAATTTAAAATATTACAACACAGCAAGTCATCAACAAATACCGAATGTTTACAAAGACATTAAACATCCAGACTCCAGTTGGTTTTGGGGTACAGGTACAACCAATGTCTCAATGCAAAATCTGCCAAAGATAAAATTAAATTAGTAAATATATATTGAAGATTAAAATGAATTAAAAACTGCTAGGATCAGAAATTAGTGTACCAATGGAAGCATAACCAAATGAATGATGGAGATCAGCAAAAAGTCATGAATTTTGAATCAACAATTTGCACTGTCAAAGACATACATAAATAGAAATTAAAGCTACAACCTAAGTGCATACCAATTAAGAAGCATATAAGGAGAAAGTAACGAATATTGAATTACCAGATGCAGATGTTATTGAAGCATATAAGCATCACCATTCAGTGATTCATTCATTCATCACTTATGCAACAGTAATCCAAATTTTCTCACTGTATACAAAAATAAATAGAAATGACAGTATTGGACAGCAATGTCTGAATTTAATGAATATAAATAGTGAAAAATGAGTAAAGGCTGGAAATCAACTTACTTACAATTGAGTTCAACAACGTTCTTCACTTTGTGTTGTCAGCTTCATTTCAAAATAAACCCCAATTGGAATGATAGGTTTAAAAACCATGAATTATAAATGAGTCAAAAATTAGACTCCAAAAGGCAAAAAAATAGCAAATTTGGAATGTTGTAATAATAAGAATAATGCAACAGTTAAAAGATATATAAAACAATAAAACTTATATAAAACATAAGATTAAGAAATTAAAAGAATTTAATATTTTACTGTTCTGTTTCAGCCAAGACTACTTGACTGTGACTGCTCTGTGGAAGACTCTTCTCCCACTCCAATTCCACCAGCAGATCCATTTTTTCCAGATTTTTCCAATTCTTGTATGCACATATATAAGTAACAAATAAATGAATAATACCATAAAAGAATTAACAAATAAAATAGGTGCAGCAATTAGTACCTGATAATACTTTCTCTGAAAGCTCCAAGTCCTCACTGAATAGGCACTCCTTGAAGTGTTGAGTGGAGGACTTTAACCAGTTTTGCGTACAAATAAGAGCCTTAGCCATTTGAGGGGATAGGGAACTTCTAAAGGTGTCTAAGATCCTACCCCCAGTGCTGAAAGCACTCTCTGAAGCCACAGTAGAAACTGGAGTGGCTAAGACATCTCTACCTAAAGTGGACAATATGGGGAAACGGGAGCTGTTTTGTTTCCACCATAAAAGGATGTCAAATTTTTCATTATAATCTACACATGGTTCACTCAAAAACCTCTCAAGTTCATTTCTCGCATCAATTGAATTTTTTTCCCTAAGATGCTATCTAAACGCATCAGTTCTAGAAGTATGGCTTGCAACTAAAAGAGGGGTGGGTTCAACTAAACTAGACTGAACTGAATTTTGAGATTGAATAACATTATGATGCTGGTCATGGAGAGCAGCATACCATTGGTAAAGTCTAGACATATTTAATTTAACACCAAGGGATAACTCAACAACAAACTCACTCTCACTTGGATACATATCACAAAAACACCACTCAACATAATTAAACTTAAACCTAGGATCAAGCATGACTCCAAAATAAAGAAGGTTATTTGTATCAATAACCTGACCCTAATACTTATCATATATTTTTTTCATCCCATACCCCATGGTAGCAAAAAGAGTATTAAGATTCATAGAGGCTTGAGTCAACTCACAATAGATAAGAGAAATTTGATGGAATGCAGCATGAATCGATACATGAGTAGAGGCTGAAAAAACGTTAGTGGCATCATAAAAAAATTTTAAAAACTTGATGAACACCCTAGCCTTCTCCCAATCAAAATTAGATGGTGTAGTTGCTGCCCTAAAGTATTCCCTAAAACTAGGGTCCTCAAACTCCAACTTATCAAATGCAGCTTGGTATTTTTCAGCTGATTCTAGCATTTGATAAGTTGAGTTCCACCTAGTAGGCACATCTAGGCTAACTAGTTTCTTACATGAAATCTTAGAATAAGCAACACATTCTTTAAATTTGGCTAACCTTTGGGGTGAAGACCTAACAAACCTAACAGCATTTCGAATGCTGGATATTGAGGGTTGCATGTCCTTTAACCCATCATTTACCACTAGGTTAAGGATGTGAGCACAACACCGCATATGAAAAAATTATTCATTTAAGACTAATGCATTGAAAGAGTTTAAGTTTTTTTTTCAGATAATTAATGGTCACATTATTTGAAGAAGCATTATCAACAGTAACTAAAAAAACATATTTAATTCCCCAATCTCTCAACACTTCTTCTACTTGTTTGCCTATTGTCTCACCCTTATGGTTAGCAATTATTGAAAAAGATATTATTTTTTTGTTATAATTTCATTCATTATCAATATAATGAGCAGTCAAAGTCAAATAATTTAAGTTCTGGACAGAAGTCCAACAATCTATTGTTAAGGAAATTCTACTACTATTGGACCTCAAGAATGCCCTCAATATGATTTTCTCATCCAAATATAATTGATAGCAATCTCTTGCTAGAGTGTGTCTAGAAGGTGGGCTAAATTGAGGCTGCAGCTGCTTACAAAGGAGTTTGAAACCCTCACCATCCACAATTTTAAATGGTTGTTCATCTAGGATGACAAAAGTGGCAAGAGCCTTCCTACAAGCCTCTACATTGAATCTTTGGCTAACAGATTGTAAATTTGAACACTCTCCACTCTTATTAAGGTTGAAGGATAAAATTCTTTGAGTTGGGTCACTACTAGTGGCATGAGTGTACTTTGGACATCTTAGAAGGTGGGATGACATGGAGGAGGTTCCATGGATCTTAGGGTGAGCTATTTGTGGATTTCCACCAACATCCGCAGCTGATGGTTGTTCGGTATTGGAGGTGGGCAGATGTTGACTAGACTGCTCCATACTGTTAGAATGAAGAATTCGTAGTCAACTACTACCAACTAAGGCTAACTATTGATATGAGAGGGACTTATGTTTGGCTTACTAAGTTTATTACCTTTCTAGCTCAACTTAAGACTAATATCTAACTCGAGCACACATCACAACCCAATCGACTTCATTTATCAAAGATGAGAATTAAATCTCAATATAATTATAAAATAAGCGGGGGGCATTCAACATTGGTTTATCATCATAGGCCAAATGCATACTCAATCAAAAAACATCATAGATGTAGAGGAGATGTAAACATTTAGAGATTAGGTCACAGAACAAGAAACCAAGGAAAGGGAAGTTTGTAGGATGTATTCTTAGATAAGATAACCAAAACCACAAACCAGAACCAAAAACCAGAATTAGAAAGCATTCTCAGATAACCATCACAGAAGAAGAAAACAGATTCATAAAATAAAATTAGAAGGAAGTTTAAAACAAGCATTCTTAGATAAGAAACCAAAAACCAGAATTAGAAAGCAGAAAGAGATGAAGTTTAGAAAACATTCTCAGATAACCATCATAGAAGAAGAAAACAAATTCATAAAATAAAATTAGAAGGAAGTTTAAAACAAGCATTCTTAGATAAGAAACCAAAAACCAGAATTAGAAAGCAGAAAGAGATGAAGTTTAGAAAGCATTCTCAGATAACCATCATAGAAGAAGAAAACAGATTCATAAAATAAAATTAGAAGGAAGTTTAAAAAAAGCATTCTTAGATAAGATAACCAGAACCAGAAACCAGAATTAGAAACCAGTCCACAGAGGAAAGTTTGAAAACAGATAAGCATTCTAGAATCAAGAAGCAAAATCAGAAAGTAGGAAGAGAGAAAGTTTAAAAACAAATAAGCATTCTAGAATCAGGAAGCAGAATTAGAAAGTAGGAAGAGGCAAAGTTTAAAAATCCATTCTCAGATAAGCATCATAGAATCAGAAAGCAGGAAGAGAGAATGTTTAAAAATCCATTCTCAGATAAGCATCATAGAATCAAGAAGCAGAACCAGAAAGTAAGAAGAGGGAAAGTTTAAAAATCCATTCTCAGATAAGCATCATAGAATCAAGAAGCAGAATCAGAAAGCAAGAAGAGTGAAAGTTAAAAAATCCATTCTTATATAAGCATCATAGAATCAAGAAGTAGAATCAGAAAGCAGGAAGAGGAAAAGTTTAAAAATCCATTCTCAGATAAGCATCATAGAATCAGAAAGTAGGAAGAGGGAATGTTTAAAAATCCATTCTCAGATAAGCATCATAGAATTAAGAAGCAGAATCAGAAAGCAGGAAGAGGGAATGTTTAAAAATCCATTCTCAGATAAGCATCATAGAATCAAGAAGCAGAATCAGAAAGCAAGAAGAGGGAAAGTTAAAAAAATCCATTCTTATATAAGCATCATATAATCAAGAAGCAGAATCAAAAAGCAGGAAGAGGGAAAGTTTAAAAATCCATTCTCAGATAAGCATCATAGAATCAGAAAGCAGGAAGAGGAAATGTTTAAAAATCCATTTTCAGATAAGCATCATAGAATCAAGAAGCAGAATCAGAAAGCAGGAAGAGGGAAAGATAAAAAATCCATTCTCATATAAGCATCGTAGAATCAGAAAGCAGGAAGAGGGAATGTTTAAATATCCATTCTCAGATAAGCATCATAGAATCAAGAAGCAGAATCAAAAAGCAAGAAGAGGGAAAGTTAAAAAATTCATTCTCATATAAGCATCATAGAATCAAGAAGCAGAATCAAAAAGCAGGAAGAGGGAATGTTTAAAAATCCATTCTCAGATAAGCATCATAGAATCAAGAAGTAGAATCAGAAAGAAAGAAGAGGGAAAGTTAAAAAATTCATTCTCATATAAGCATCATAGAATCAAGAAGCAGAATGAGAAAGCAGGAAGAGGGAAAGTTTAAAAATCCATTCTCAGATAAGCATCATAGAATCAGAAAGCAAGAAGAGGGAATGTTTAAAAATCCATTCTCAGATAAGCATCATAGAATCAAGAAGCAGAATTAGAAAGCAAGAAGGGGGAAAGTTAAAAAATCCATTCTTAGATAAGCATCGTAGAATCAAGAAGCAGAATCAGAAAGCAAGAAGAGGGAAAGTTTAAAAATTCATTCTCAGATAAGCATCATAGAATCAGCAAGTAGAATCAGAAAGTAGGAAAAGGGAAAGTTTAAAAACAAATAAGTATCAAAGAATCAGAAAGTAGAAAGAGGGGAAGTTTACAAAACCAATCTCAGATAACCATCATAGAAGAAGAAAGCAGAGATCAAAGTGTAGTATCAAAGAGGAATAGGAAAAGGTTTCAAAAACATTCTCAGATAGATAACCATCATAGGATCAGAGATCAAGAAGAGGGAGCTTATCAGTTTAAGCATCACAGACTTGAAACAATATCACACAAGATCATACATCATATAATATCAGCAACAAAGTTTCATTTATATAATCCCAACAACTAGAACAAAAGATCATGCATTAGAATCTCAGAATGTAAGAGTCTCATAATCTCAGCAAACATTATTCATTAAGCATGCATTGGCCTCAGTAAACACCAAAGAAGTATTGGGGAACATGTAACTCAAGAGCATAGATCAATCTTAGCCAAGTCATCATTGCACATTTCAAAAATAAGCAATAGAACTGGAGACAGGTCATTATCATACATTCATCAAAACATATCAGTATATAAATTAATGGAACCTGACAAAGGCAACCAAAGATGGCAAGATGAAATGGTGAAGACTTAAGCTCTTTAAAAAGGCAAATTCACTAATTTCCACTTAGGCACTTGCAACATAATACAATAAAATTAACCAATTGAAACTTAGAATCACAAACACTGATATATTAAATTAAAATAAAGTACAATAATGTGAAAATAGAAAACACAGATAAGATATAACAAAAGAAGAATCCCAATACCTTTTCATTTAGGGTTGTTCACCATCCACAAATCCAATTCGAACCATATGCAAAAAAATTTAGACCAAATCTACATATAAAACAAATTTAGACCAAACAGTGAATGCAAACAAGATAAAGAAATTTACATATAAAAAAATTTACCTCTGTAAAGGGAATTAGGAGATGTTGGACCCCCTTAAAATCATACTTCAGTGGCTAAGTCAGTTTAGGACCCCTTCCGTAAAGGCAACCATTTGTATCAGGCCAAATCAAGAAGATTCAATCCTAAAGAGTACATTTCAGTAAACACTACACACAATAAACAAAAGCAAGTTAATAAATCAACATAAAAATTATTGTAAAAAATATGCTCCTAAATATGCTCCTAAGTACTAAGAAATGGACTGAGTCTCAACAATATAGTGTGCGCATCCTATCCCATGAGTCATATATTGTTCATGTAAAAATGCATATCATGCTCCTCTATATATTAAGTATAATTAATATTTAGGGAGTGATTGAAAGAGCTTATTTGGACTCGTGGCCTTTTTATTAAATATTTTCAATTTATTTATATAAGAATTTGTGTATAATCCATCCAAATCGGATGGTAGAATGAAACCGCAAATAATTTGAAAGATATTTATAAAATAATTTGGATAATAAGACATAGGTGCAAGGTTTGCAGCTTAGTTGCTTAACATAGCTTATTTTAAGAATATAATTATTTTTTAATTAAATTTTAAAAAAATTAGAAAAAACTATTTATTCCTTAAAATTTAGAAAATATTTAGCATTTGGAATTTTTTTTCATTCATGAAAGGCATGTATCCGTATTAATGAAGTTTCCTAAAATAATAATTGTTCAAAAAATTATAAATGTGTTTAGTATGTTTAAAAGATTTATAATAATATTATAATGAACATAGTTAAAACTTTCTCTTTATGAAAATCTTAGGTTCTCACCTTTTCCTATAAACAAACTTTAGTGAAAGATATAGTAAAAATAAAAAATGACTAGAAGTGTTAGTTTTCTCATAATACTTTTAAAATATTTATACCAAAACATAAAAATAGCATTTCAAGCTAAGAATTTTAGAAAACTTAAAAAGAATTTCTTTAACAAATTTCGACTTAAGTGTTTCCAAATAAGAAATCAACATGCCAACCCCAATCAAAAATGAAAATCTGCATATTCTCTTAAGAATTCTATTCCTGTCATGCGCTAATCAAAGAAAAGGAAAACAGTGCATGCACCATCTAATCACATAAAATATGCACCCAAAAAAATTAAAAGAATAAACTAATTACAAAAAATAAAATTAAATTAATTGAAATTAGTAAAAGAATAAATACAATATTACCATGTAATTATATCTCCTAGCTTCTCTATTCTTGGTCAACTCCTCATCGTTCTCATAGACACCAGGATTCAGCTTCCAGTATAAGATTCCCTGCAAAACTCATTGGTTTCCAGCAACGTCATAATGAAATAAAATTATACATACATACGTGGAGAGAGATATCACGAGATTTTGATAAGCCCTAACACTATCGAAGTATTAGAGTAATAGAGAAGAGATCGAGAAGGATGACACACAAACGGCGCAAGGAGGAGGTATCATGGAAATGGCCAAGTGTGTAAGTGAGAGTAGGGTTTGAATAATGGGAAAATGATGAAGATAAAGCGAGATTGTGACAAGCCCTAACACTAACAGAGTAACAGAGAAGAGGAAGAGGTCAAGGAGGATGACACACAGACGGACGGCGGCGCAAGGAGAAGGTGTAAATGACCAAATATGTTAGGCGGCACAAGGAGAATGTGTAAATGACCAAATGTGTTAAGCGAGACTAGGGTTCAAATGAGGGATTAGGTTATTTAGATTGGGTTGGGTTGGGTAATGGGTCATCATTCATAACCCAAATTGCAAAATAGGATAGAAAAATAATAAATAAATAAATATATATATATATATATATATATATATATATTAGACGGGTCGGTTCGGTTAAGGTCAGTTAATAAAACTGCAACCCGCACCCGCCCACACTTATCCACTCTTACCCATATATTTAACTCGTTCCTACCCATGTTCAACCCGCCCCGCCCTTACCCAAATACAGACTTCGGATTTTTCGGTTTCGAGTGGGTTTATTTTTCCTGCCCACCCCTAAGAGAAGTTATCAAAGGTTGTAAGGCCGTGAGTGAAAATTTCACAACTAGATGGAGACTTAGTGGACTTTTGAGAATATAGGTTCTTAGGTACTACTAAAAGAAAAGGGAAGATGAAGGTTTGGAGACAAAAAAAAAAAATCATAACCATAACATAATGAAATTGGAACCATTGGTAGCTCAAAATATGAGCAAAGCACTATGAGCTTGGAAGCTAGATAAACAATTGATGTTACCCTTTGTCCCCAAATGGAGAGACTAATAAATAAAAAATCATATGCCATCAATTCTCATGGCCAACTTGTAATATGTAATTTTTTTATAAGTTCTAGTTTCTTCTCATTATTCTAACATGCAACTTCTAAAGATATCTACTATGTACATCCATAACATATATAATCTAAATTGCCACATGAACCTATTTATATGATAATGAACATCAAGCTTCATGTCTCTAAAACACTAGTGAAAAATATGAAAACAAGAGAATGATACAAAATTGGATCCTATGTCATTTGCTGAACCATTTGCTTTTAGAGCTCTATCATTAATTTATTTTTATATGCAATCAGACTCATTAGTACCAATTGAAACATAGTGGTAGAATACATAACAACACAAGAAAGAGAATAGAACAATACACTAATATGGAATCCCATACACCTAGGTGCAAATACAAGCAATAGGACAACCATATTATTGCTAGCTCTTTAACTTTTGTTGTCTAACATTAATAATAGAAATGCTAATAATGTTATTTATATTTTCATCCTTAGATGATTTTAGTTTGCAAATGCTAAGTCAAAAAAATTTAGAACCCTCTAAGGTATCTCTCCTTATTTTCAAAGGTTTCAAATATCCAACTTTGATCCATTAAATGAAATGAACTGAAAAATAAAATAAAAAATTTAATTTTAATAAAATATAATCATTCATATAAAAAAAACAAATAATATGTAATATTCAATAACATCAATATTCTAAATAAAAATTATATAAAAAAATATTTAATATAAATTATATGTATAAGTTGTTCTTTCCTGAAAATGTGTCTAGCTACCCAAAAAAGTAACAAACCTGTTGAAAAATACACAATGCAAAAATACAATGACATTTCAAATTACTGATAGTAAATGAAAGAACAGAAGCAACTTAATCCAAATGATTCTTATTCTTTCCTGTTATTTATCGAAAGGTAGTCTAAGCTTTATCACTTAATATATAAGATAGATGTTAATCATGGAATTTTATTAGGACAAACTTCATTAAGAATGTTAGAATAAAAATATACCTTTATTAAATTATTTTATCCATATTTTTCTACTATAAATCATGGAGAGAAATATGCAAATAATGGTAATACAGAGTAAGTATGAGATACATAAGCTTGGAGATCTCAATGTTTTAATTTATTAGGAAGTGTTCTGATTAGAAGGGTTCTTCGTAAGACAAGATTGAAAGTTGAAAGGGATTTAACTAAATTTAAAGTAATGTTATTTAAAAGAATTTTTTTAAAAATATAATGAAAATAAATAAAAATATTATTTAAATAAGTTGTCAAATTTTTTGTTCATTCTAAAAATATTTTTTAAATTTTTAAATGAAAAATAATTTTTTATTAATAATAAATATTTATTATATTAAAAATTGAATAAATAAGTTTTTATATATTAAATAAATTTATATAATAATTTTTAAAAAATATTTATAAATAGGCATTAAATTAAACTTTTATAAACATATGAATTTATATCTACGTTTTATTTATATCTATTGGTATACATTGTTTATACCTATGATTTTAAATCTATCCCTAAAATAAATATTGTTATAAGTATATAACCTTTATATTTACAATTTATTATAAGTTTATAAATATATATATTCTTTATGCTTATAGTTTTAATCACTATCATTATAAATGTTTGACTTATATGTAAATTTTTTTTAAAATATTTAATAATATTATTATACTGAACAAAAATTATATAAAAAATTATTTAATATAAATTTACAAAAATTTAAGTAGACGATCATAACAAAATATTTTACCTTTTTAATATAGATTGATTAAAAATTTTAAAATATTAAAATCTTTAAGTATATAGAAATATGTGTTGAACAAAGCAATTAGGGATGCAAGTAAGAAAGTCCGTCTCACAGGACCTACAACTTGACTCGTTTAAAACCTATTTAGACTTGACTCGTTTAATAAATAGATAGATTCAGTCTTATTAAAAAACTTTTTTAGATAAACAAGGTCTAAGCTTATAAAAAATTTTATTTAATCTATTAAGCAATTTATTTATATTTATATATATTTATATTTATTTTAATATATTATATTTGTATAATATTTATTTTATATTTTATTTACATAATATTAATATATATATATATATATATATGTTTTAAGTCTATTTCTTTAAATCAGATAAGGCCTTGACAGAAAAAAAAAAATCTTTAATAGGTAACAAGCACGCTCAGGCTCAAGCCTCAAAATTTTTAAACAAACCAAACTTGAAAACTCAAAGTCTAACTCAACTCGACCTATTTCCACCCCTAAAATAAATAAGCTTTAGTCAATATTTAGCCAAACTTTACATAAATTTTGATAATAGGATATTGATGATCCTTCTATATATTTTGATAATAACACTAGAATAAAAATAAATAAATAAAATTATAATTAATATAATAAATATTTAATTATTAGTAAAAGAACAAAACAATATATATAGTAAAAAGAATAAAGAATAGAAATAGGAACTTAATATAAAATTATTAAAAATAAAAATAATTTAATTATTAAAATATATATATAGTAATTAAGATTAAAAATAAGGAAGTTAAAATTATATATATATATATATATATACCATTCAAATATTTATATTTAAATATGTAGAATGAATGAAAAAAGAAGAGAAAATCAAATAAAAAATAAACAACAAGAGTGTAATTTGATATAGAACCAACGCAGCATTGTGAAAAAGGAATATATTTAAAGAAAGATGAAAAATTATTAAGCTTGTCAAACTTAGTTTTAATTTGATTTGATTTTGAAAAAGGGTATAATAAAAATTTTAATATTAAAGGATGAAAAAAATAAAATAATTATTTTTTAGTATAAATTAACTATTTATATATTAATTTTAAAAATAATATAAATTAGTTATTTTAAAAAAAAATTAAATAAGTAATGAAAAGTGAATAAAAATTATTATTTAAATAAACTATCAAAATTTTAAATTATTTTTAAAATTAAATAAATTTTGTAATACTTCTTTTTATTATTTATAATAAATATTTTTTTATTAAATATAAAATTGTTACATATAGCTATAATTTATCATATGTTTAAAGATATATGATAACTATATCCATAAATTTTTAGCTTATCAATAAAATAAATAATAATAAAATTACACTTTCATAAATATATAATGACTACATAAATATATAATAACTACACCTAGAGTTTACTACATATACGTGGGTAAACGATTCTTCTAAACATATAATATTTATATTTACAGTTTTAATAAACATCACTAAAAATATTTGTATCTATATGATAATTTTTTTAGTATTTTTTAATAAAATAACTAAAAAAACATAAATAAATAAATGAATTTCATTAGATTTTGATTTTTTTATAATTTTTTTTCACTAATTTAAAAATAGACAAAAATATTTCTTGTGATAATTTTATTTAATTTTAAACAGGAACTTTAAATCTTAAATAATTGTGAGATTTAATTTTACACTTGCCAGTATTCTTTAATTAAAAAATATGTGAAAAAAAATTAAATTTTACAAATTAATTTTGTTATCCTGGTACAAATTTTCTATAAATAATTTTCTTATGTTAACTTTTATATTTAATTTATGTTGTTATTGTATATATTGTATGTTGTACTATGTAAAAGAAAGTTAAAAAATTAATCATTTCAAAATGTTTCCTTTCAAAATTAATAATTATTTTTTTTAATTTATCTTTTTTTAAAAATAATAATACTTTCTTTTAACTTTTTTTAAAAAAATTTAAATTATTTTTAAATTCATACAATTGTTAAATGAAAGCAGTTAAATGGTTCATTTATCTTTAATGCTTGGACCATAAAATTTATTGAGTAATCCTTACTTATTATTTTAAATTTTGAGTAAAAATTGATTTATTTTTTTAAAATTATTCTTAAAAATTTATATTTCTAAAAAAATAAAAGAATATCATAATAAACTCTATTTTAAATTTAAATTCAATATTTTTAAAATCATCCCTTTTTAAAAGAAATTAAAAAACATTTCAAAAATAATTTTTATCCAAATTTTTTTAAAAAAAGTATTTTTATCTTTCTAAAAATTTAAAAATATTTCATATAAAATTAAAAATCATCCTTTCAAAATTTAAAACAATTTTTTTCTCTAAATTTTAATATATATATATATATATATATATATATATATATATATATATAAAACAAGGATCTATTTTTCTTTTTCTTCGTGCAATGATCAATCAATATCAATTGAGTGGCTGAATTTTATTTGCATCATAAAGAGATTTAATGAGTATTTATTTATTACCCTGAATGCATAGTAATGAATTTATTTTTTAAAAATATTTTAAAAATATTAAAACATATTCTATTCCTAAAAAATAAAAAATAAAATAATTTTATTTAAATTTTAAATTTAATACTTTCAAATACTTTCTTTTTTAAAGATTTCAAAAATCTCAAAAATAATTTCTGTCCAAATTTTTAAATAAATAATTCTATAAAAATTTATTAAAAAAATTAATATGAGATTAAAATTCTTCTTTTCAAAATCTCAAAATTATTTTCATTATTTTAAAAATTATTTTTAATCTATATAGTAATCAACTAATATTAACTGAATGGTTGATCCACAATTAATAAAATTTGAATTAGAAGAAATTGAATAACTATCTGCTAATTTAAATTTTTTGTAAAGTAAATTTTATTTTTTTAAAATTAATCTTGTTTCAAAAAATATATTTTTTTTCTAAAAATTATAATAAAATATTTTTAATATTAAGTATGCAATTAAGGATGGAAGTAGGTCGAGCCAACTTAGGTTTTGAATGTTTAAACTTGAACTGTTTAAAAATTTTGAGGTATAAGTCTGGGTCTGTTGCTTGTTAAAGCTTTTTTTTTTATTCTACCCTGGTTTAAAACTTACCAGGCCTGCAAGCCTATTTAAAAGTCTACGTTACAAAAAAAATTAATAAATAAACTTAAAGCCTATATAAGTGATTAATTAAAAAAAAACTTGCAAACTTAAAGCATATAAGATAAAAAGGCCATTAAATAGACCTAAAACATATTAATATTATGTAAATAAAATATAAAATAAATATTATATAAATATAATATATTAAAATAAATATAAATATAATATATATATATATATATAAATATATAAATATAAATAGACCCTTGAATAGGCTAAAATAGGCTTTTTTATAAGCTTAGATCTGACTTGTTTATCTAAAAAGACTTTTTATTAAGTTTGAGCATATCTATTTATTAAACAAGCGGAATCGTAAATTCATATGTAACGCCCTTATTCACTTCCATCCATATATGCAATAGATTTTAAGATCAATTGAAAGCTAAATTATTTTTTATTTTATTTAAATTGTACAAATTTATTGAATAGTGATTTACTAATTTGAAACTAGTAGAAAAACGGATTTATTTTCTTTTAAACTTAATTCTATCAAATAAATCTAAAAAATACCTGTTCAAAAGCTTTAAAATATTTTTAAAAAGTATTTTATTTCCAAATTTTAAAATAAAAAACACATACTGTTTTTCAAAATTAAAATTATCATTTGTAAATTGTCAATTCACCTTCAACCTTTTAAAAGTTCAAAAAATTCAATGTATTTTTTCAAAAATTAAATTAAAAATTATCAACTTTATTTATTCCAAAATTACGTATCTTTAATTTTTTTATTACGTTTAAAGATACATATGAAGAATCATCAAACTCGTAAATCTAAATAAAACTTTTAAACTTCTTTCCATTGATTAAAAAAATAATACAAAACTTGGCAAAAATAATTATTTTTAATAATCTAAACCAAAAAATTAATAATTTTTTTAGAATAAAATTAATATTTTTAAAATTAATTATATTTTATATAATTAATTAAAAAGTAACAGTTTTACAACGGACGATATTCATAGGACTAATATCTTTTCCAAATCTAAACAGTTCTCGATTTCAAATATCATCATTTTAAATGTTTTTAAAATAAATTTTGATGATAATTCTTCTATTTTATAATTTTTTTATTCATTACCTCGTTAGATCCAATTACAACATATAAGAATGAAAAAATTTTAAATAAAAAAAATAGATGACCAAATTTACTAAATTCTAAAAATAAAATTAAAAATAGTTAAATTAAAAATAAAAGAATACAATTAAACCGTAATTAAAGGCTAGATGGATGCTTAACAAGATGCCCTTCATGAATTTTTCAAGCGGTGCTTGCAGGTTGAAAGAATGAAAGTTGTCCAACAGTGCGGCACCTACCCTACAAGCGGTGCGGCAGACACAGTTTAATTTGTTACTTCGTTGTATTTAATTTTTTGATCGAGTTCCTTATAAATTGTCTTTCCAAGCAATCCCTTCAACTTGTTAAATAATTTAACTTCTAATGACTTCACAAAAAATCTATAATATGTTTGAAATATAGTTAGTTATTAATAAATAATTTTAAAATCTCTTTTCTATACTCTTATAAATCTTTCTAATTTCTAAATATCTTCTTCACTTTTTATCTATAAATCAAGGTTGTTTCACAAATTAAGAGAATCTGTTAATGTCTTTTTAATTTTTATTAATTAATAGTTATGTAAAAGATAAAAAGATAATAAAATAATAAATACCACCTTAAATTTTTATGATAAATATAAAACATTTTTCTAAAATAATGACAAATATAATGGAACAAATAAAGTAAAAAAAAGTATTTTAAATATCTTTTTATATTTTCAAAATAGTAAACATATACACCTCTTCATATCATATTTACTTTATAAAATAATAAAAAGATTATTAAGATATATATAAAAAAAAAATATGGCAAAGCTGTTAATCAATACTTCCTTCTCAAGGACAAAATTTTTAATCTTCCGAAACCAAATATCTATGTGGTAAAAATGGTCTTTAAGAAATGTGTAAGCACAATAGCAAACTTGTTACAACATATCTTAGGGAGAATTCAAGAATTCTTCTCAATCATGTTGCTTGTACAGCATAACTTAACAGTTAGTATGTACATCAACAATGCAAAGTGCAACAATCTAGATATCAGAAGCAGGTCTGTTAACATCTTATAGTATCATTTATTTTATCACTGTCAAGTTTCCAATTTGCTTGCAAATATATGACAACAGTAATCATAAAGAGAGTGAATCAATGAACAAAGGAGATGACGGAAACTGTACATTGAGATGATTTTCCTCACGCAGATATATACTACTATACTGGACACTGATGAACTACATGATAAATGGACAATTATCAAGAAACTCTACATCACAGAATTACAAAATTGGATACTCCTGACTATAAACCAAAAATTATGACACAACACAAATATACACGTACTTATATGAACGGATGGCACGGGGTATTCTGTTATGTTGATCTGGACCAGTACAGCGCTTGCACGCTGAGCCCTGAGCTATCTCGACTGAAGTGAATTTCACCTCCGAAAATGGATCGGCATTGATGCTAATCTGCATTCTAGTACCAAAGTTCATGCATATATGTGAAGAAAGCAGACTAAGAGGAGGAGCTCTATGGAGTTGAGAGTATCATATATGAACATAGAGTAGTATAAAGAATTTTTTGCACTTCAGAGAGATTTTCTATTCATTACAGGGGAGAATGAATGAATGACTTCATAGGCCTGGCTCAAGACAACTAGAATATCAAAACTTCGACCACTTGAGATCCATGGTGAATTCAAGCATCACTCCAACTATCCGCATCATCATCTTCATCGCTTCCAGCTAAAGCCTATTTATTTAAATAGATAACATATTAGTTGATCCTGAAGAAAGGGAGTATGGTGATGAAGAGACAAAAAGAAACAGGAGCACATGCCTATTACAGTAAAATAAACGGATGAAAGTTTACCAAAAAGATAAATAAATAATATAGATGAAAAGAGAGAGAGAGACCTGGCGAATAGCATTTGCTTTCTCCAAGATGGCAGCAAGCTTCAAATTTGTTTTTGGACCTTGAATGCTAGGTCGTGTTGCCACAGCAGGCCTCAAGTTGAAGGACTGAGAACCAAAAAGTACATTTAAATACGAAAATGCTTTGACATGATCAGCATTAAGAAACAAAAACTGCATGCTCTAACCTTAGTTCTTATCTGTTCTAGCAAAGAATCTCTTTCATCTACCTTGGGTGCAATCTGAGGCATAACCCGCTCAGTAACCCTCCTAAGCTGCAGTAGTTCAAAGGCATAGTGTTATGCAAGAATTAAGACCTCAAAAGGATATTCAGTATCATATAACTGCCTCACCTTGCTTTTGTCGTGAGCAGCAACAGCATCAATTAGAGGATTACGAGGACGAGGAAGCTTATTCTTCAGTTTTCCATTTGTTCTTTCACTGTCAACATCTGATGTTTGACCAGAAATATCCAAGGATGTTGCTGTTTCCCCCTCAAAGGGCACGATACTCAGATTAGGCTCCATATTGTCCATGTTTGGTGGTGGCATAAGTGAGATAGGCAGTCGTCCTTGTTCTCCTTCCACATCACTTGTAGACTGATGAAGTGTTTTAACTTCAGAACTAGTCTCTGACATTAACTGACTAGGAGGTTGAGTCAGGTTTTCTTGAGAAGAGATGGAATCATGTCCAGGAACAGCACATTCAGCAGGTGATATTGGAGGGCCTGGGATAGAATTTTGTCCCATTTCTCCCTCAGAGGCAACAATGTGACTGTGTGGCCTGTCCATAGATACCGCATTAGTTACAGACTGCAGAAGTGTTTTATCATCTGAACAAGGCTCAGCCATTAATTGACTTGAAGGTTGAGTCAGTTTCTCTTGAAGTGAGATGGAATCATGTCCAGAAACAGCACATTCAGCAGGCGGAATGGCAGGGCATGTGCTTGAATTCAGTACCATTTCTCCCTCAGAAGCAGCAGCATGATCATGGGGAGACCAGCCCATAGATACCATATTACTTATACTCTGCTTAAGTGTTTTGTCATCTGAACTAGTCTCTGTCATTAACTGATGAGGAGGTTGAGCTGGTTTTTCTTGTGGAGAGATTGAATCATGTCCTGAAACAGCATATGAAGCAGCAGGTATTGGCGCACATGAGTTGGAATTCTGTATCATTTCTCCCTCAGAAGCAACAACAAAACCATGAGGAGGCATGCCCGTAGATACCACAGGTAACGTCAAGAAGGGGTTTTGAATTTGGCTTCTGTCAAGCAATACATAATTATATTGACCTTTTGATTCATTAACCATGATAGGAAATTGAAAAGGTATAGCAACAGGATGCCCTGAAACACCCACAGAAAACCCAGAAGAATGTTGGAGCTTATCACTTTCCACAGCCATAACCGGCAAAAATGGATTCTGATACAGCAAGGTCTCTCTCTCAGAAGTAGGCCAACCAAATTGAGATTTTACATCAGGCTTAATTGGCTGCATTGGATGGAGTGAGGCCTGACTTACTTCTAATTCTTCTCTTTGTGAAGCTAAGGAAGCATGATGAACCTTACCCATTCTCCACTGCATAGGCGGAAGAGGGGGCATAGGTGGCATCTCATGATTATTTTCATTTGTGCTGGGAAATAGGTTAGGAAGAAGAGGTTTCAATGGATCCATGTGTTTTGCAGGGTTATTCTCCTGGCTAGATGACTGTGGCAATGAATTAGATAATGATGGCTCATCTGCATGGACTTCCGAAACACATTCAGAATTAGCATGAGTGCTTTCTTGCTCCAACTCATATACCTGCATCTGCTGAGATTGAGATTTCTCAGAGGTGAAGTTTTTCTCTTCTCTGTGTAGAAATTCTGCATCCTGTTCACCAATGTGGGATTGTGAGAAAAGCTCTAAATCAGTTTCAGACTCCAACTGGTTACCAGAAGGTGAAGAAAAACTATATCTTCCATTTTGAAAAGGATCATGCTGGCCATGAAATATTGGTTCCGACTGTTGAGTGTCTAACCCTGGAATTTCAGGCACCATTTTTGAATCATCAACAAAAGCAAAATGTTGGAATGTCTCCCTTGGAGATGAATTTTGAATATTATTACATGTTTCTGAATCTTGAAGATCACAGGGCACAGATCTGTTCAGGTTCAATTGCGCATTAGCAGAAGCAATTTCCGGTTGATCCATTATCTTCTGTTCCTCTAGTTCTGTCAAAGATTCTCCAGCAACTACTTCATCAACTTCCACCTCTTTCTTGTGTGGATCTGCAAAACTAGAAAGAGATTCTTCTAACTCTGTAATATTACTCATCGGAGAATATATGACATCAGATGATGTTACATCTAGCAATGGTGCCAGTTGATTTTCCATCTTATCTGCATTTGAGTCCATGGCAATTTGAGGCAATTCTACTTCATTGGAATTCATTTCCATCTGATAAGAATAAGAACTCGAGAGAGGTTCTTGTAAATCTGCAGGACCCCTTGATGGAGAACAAATCAGACCATAAGCTGGACAAGCAATGATACCCACATCATTTTCAGAACTACCAACAGAAGGAACAGAATATACAGCCTGATCTTCTGACTGAACAGTTTCAGTGACCAGATCATTTACCGCCACATGATTATCAGGAGATGGATGTTTAAAATGACCATCTCCTTCAACAGGATCAACACTGCAGGTGGATCCATTTATTTCATCATCATGCACTATATTTGGCTTCTCTTCAAATTTTGATTGCAGATCAGAATCCAAAACTTCAATTTCTCCTGAGCCTGGTTCATCCTGTGTATTGAAGTGAGTTAAATCAGAAGGTAGTTCCCCAGTAAAGCAACTCACTGGAGGAATCTTCACAACAGGAGATTCCGAATTAAGTTGGGTTGCTAGAGTACAATCTTCATATGTTGAGTTTTGACAATCAAGTGCCAGCATAGCACCTGAATTCAAGTTTAATTCTTCCATGGATGGGCGAATTGGATCCTCTCCTTGTGAACCAATATCTCTATTAACCAAAACCTCAGGACTGTTTTCATTAGGAGGTTCTGCCCAGAACATTTTGATTTCAGAATGATCACTGCCTTCACCTTCATGAGCTAATTCCAAATCATTAGAAACTTGTAATAAATCATCAGAGTGAATATTTGGTTCATCATCATTCAAGTTTGCGACTGATGCTTTATCAGAAGAATCCACAAGGCAAGCATCATCTTTTATTAGGGAGAGAGAAACAGGTCCAGAAGCAATAGATTCAACAAGACCTGTTCTATCTACATCATCATCTAATCTTAAAGTAAGTTCAACAGGGTCAGATGGGGTTTCATCCAATTGAGTTCCTGCAGGTAGGGTTGCTGGTGAGGTCGGTCCAAGATCAGAACACAACACCTGTCCTGAGCTCATCAGATCAGAAGAGATTTGCCCCAAATCAGAAATCTCTTCTTCAGGAACATGTGCATCATCATGTATGACAAACCTCCCACAATCTGTGTTTAGAGACTCAACAACTTGAGGAAGCTGGTCGGATGGTGTATCTTCAACCTCCAGTTGTTCTGATTGTATATTTTCAACCACAGTGCTTAATGAATCAGTGTGAGAGAAATAGGATCTATCTTTCTTGAAAGAACCGTTTTCATCTGATGCAGAGGAGTTTCCAATAGATTGAGAATCTGAGAAGTGAGTTTGCAGTTCTACATCCTCATTTCCATCTCTTCTGAACAGGCTGTTATTGTCTAATGTAGAGGAGGTTCCAGTTGATTGAGACTCTGATGACTGAGCTTGCGCTTCAATATGTTCTTCATTTCTATCTTGTTTGAATGAATTAATGTCATCAGACATTGAGGAATCTCCAAATGATTGAGAATCTGAGAAATGAGCCTGTGGTTGATGTCCTTCCTTATCATTGGTATCAGTTGCCTTTTGAATATCCAAGAAACTTTTCTTAGGTTTATACTCATTATCTGTTTCCAATTCTGACTCCATGGTAGTTAAAGCATCCACATAATTGTCAACCTCACTAGTCACATCATCAGAATGGTACTCATCTAAGCTGCCTTCTGTTTTCTTTGGCTCATCAATGGCCAATTCTGTTTCATCAGGCAACTTAAGATGATTAGAAGATATATTATTTGTCACACCAGCTGAGATTTGTTCTTTCACCTTCACAAGATCACCATTTGTCCTGTCATTCACTTCTGAAAATGGTTTTAGTTCTAACTCTTGCTCATTAGGGGATGAAAAGGTGTTTTTATTTCCCCTAGATTTTTTCACAGGACTAATGCTACTGATTTCAAGAATCTTAATTCCTGCCTCACTTGTATCATCAGATGTCAGCTTTACAGGCAGAGGAAAGATTGAAGTTTCACAAATCATTTTATGGTCAGGCGAGGGAGTTTCCACAAATTTCTCCATATAACTTTTCCCAGCTTTTGTTTCAACTGCAGGTCCATTCAGTTGTCTTTTCTTCAACTTCACTAGACGAGCAGGATTACTATAACCATTCTCAACACGCTCCTCAAGAAGCAGCTGATGCAATCTACAATAATGGAAATTAAATTGAGCCACCAATCATTATTAAAGACCGCAACTAAAGAATGTATTAATGTGTCACAATAAAATTATTGGAGCTTACTTTGCATGTGTTGGTACAACATTAGGGGCTTCACCATCCCTCAACCGTGCTCCTTTCTTCAGCTGGACATAAAAGAAAAAATAATATATATTCAGAACTGTAAGTATTCAATTTTCCATTGCATACAATTGTTTTCTAGGGAAATTACGGAGAATCACAACCCTGGCATTAATAAGAAAAATCAGTGACAACTAACAAGCATTTGTCTGCCTCTATCATATATGGTCGTATATTTATGTATGAATCAAAGGCACTGGCATGTGCATGGAACTCATACACATGAAGCCAATCACGACCACACATTTAAAAAAGCTTTGTTTTCTATTTTAAAACCATGTAAATAAATAGGAGGATTGAAATTCTGTACCTTGACTTTACGAATTCTCTTTTCCCTCTGAACTTCCACCGTGGAAGTTACAGATGAAGCTGACTCCATTTTAAAGAATGATGGATCAGTATAACGCTTCAGACATGCCCCAGCCCCAGCTACATCAAACCTTTAAAGAAGCCAAAAGTCAAAAAGTAAATTTTTTGAATATCCACAACATAATAATCACATTCTGTTTATGTTGAAATCATAAGTCTGATGAATCAGTCATACTTATCCAGAAGGAACAGTCTTGGGGGACCACGGCATTCTTCATAAGAATCCATTATAAATCGAGGTAAGTCGCCACGAGTAACAAGATTTTGTTCAGACCGAAGATTAGGATGCCAATCAATCCCTGCGATGCAATACGCAAGTATGTTAAAATTAGCAAAGGGACAGTTAAACCTACAGGTTACAGCATTTTAAAAGATTAACAGTATTTAAAAAATTTTAAATAATTAAATCATGATGACAATGACAAGTTATATACAGTAGGACTTTGTAATGAGTAATCTAACCTCCATTAGTAAAGAAAGACGAATGATGAGTTTGAGAAAAGAAAGCCTTCTCAAGTGAAGGAACTTCTGCCTCAAGCTGTTTAACACGAGCCATAAGACCGTGGCCTCTTGCAGCAGTAGCCATTACTTCTTCATGTAAATCATGAAAGATCTCAGCAGCAAACCTAAAGAAACGAAATAGTTAAATATAGAGAACTTAACAACACCAGTGACTGTAAAATAACTTAAAATGATAAAATATTGATGCTGGGGTAAAAATTGTGCAAAAAAGGGCAGGAAACAACTTCAAAGTTCAGATATCCCAGTACAATTGGAACTCTGACAAATGGAACTAACTTCATGGTAATCAATTACATGACAAAGAATGCCACTATCACAACTCAAGCAAGAAACATACACATTCCACCCAAAATTATTTGAACAAAATTCACACCACAAAGCCACCAAGGGTTAGCTCAGGTGGTTGTTGCACTGTGCGTGGCAGTTCAAAAGATTAAGCCTTAATAGACACTGCAATACTCACTGAAGGAAAAATCACATTAACCATGTTCTGTAATTCTACTCAGTTATAGAATGGTCTACTGAATTGCATTTTCTCCTCATCTAATTATAAAATATCCAGAAATACTAAAAACATCAAAAGCATTTTTTTTCTAACAGCCAAATCACATTTAAACTGAATAACTCTTTTCAGAATTGATTAATGTCTAGCCAAAACCCATTAGCAATTTCATTAGTTCAAGATTCGTAGTCTACGTTCAGTCAATCAAATTCAGACCAATTCAATCTCAGCAGTCAATTAGGCATCAAGTAGAAACTATCCATGTGCACAAAAGGTCGCTCAACACGTTCCCAATTCCATAATTTAAACCAATCATCTCAGTACAAACCGCCCATATTCCTTCTTCTATCTTTTTTTTCCTTTCCTTCAAAACTCGCAAAATTCAAGAGTCTAAAACGGAAAAACATAAAATTAGAAAATTAATTAATTAATAACCAATTAACCATAAAAGAACCACCGAAACAAGCATCTATATTTTCTTCCAATTCCGAACTCAACGGAACTGGCTCCTCGATCCAGCGACCAAACAAAATTCAAAAAAGCACACAACTCTGCCGAATTGAGCTCACTCCAGCACAAAACTAAAAAATTCTACTAAAAAGTTAATTATAATTATTTTCCCTTTTTCAAACTCAGCCCTCACTCAGCCAAACGCAATTATAGAAACCGCGAGTGACAGAGCTCCAATACAAAATCACGAAATCAAATAACTCAAAAATGAGATAAATAGAAAGAACCAAAGAAGAAAAACAAGAAACTGACTCGGCAAGGTCACCGAGCTGGCGCAACAGTCCAACAAGACCGGCCATGGCAACGGCTTCGAGAAGAGCTTCGGGATCGTCCTTGTCGGCGGCACGGTACAGCTCGGGATCCGCCAAGCTGTACTCGCTCCTTACGCGGTACTTCGAGAGCGGCATTTTTCCTTCTTCTAGGATTCAGAAATTCGCAAACCCTAGCTTAGGCGATCCTCTTGCTTCTTCGATCTTCTCTTTTCTTCGGGCGACTCTGCCTCTACGTCGTTCTTCCACCATGGAAGAGAGAGAACAGAGAGGAGATAGAGTGAGTGAGAGAGAGAGAGAAAGAAACTAGGAAAGAAAGTGAGAGAATTTTTCCTTTTTCCTTTTTTTAAATAATTATTTTGGGGAAATGAAATGAATGAAGGTGGTGGGTGCGTGAGTCGTAGACGTGAAGAGAGTGAAGGATCGATGGCGAGTGGACTCACTATTTATTATTTAACCGAACCCAGTTGGAGTTTGGAGGTGAAGTAAAAAAATTGATTTAGATTATTTTTTCTATAATTATTGATTTCAAATTTTAGGCTAATAACATAATAATAATTCAAAAGCATTATATTCTTAGGTAACATTCAACCTATTTTTAATTTTAAAACTAAAATTAGAACTTTAAAATTACAGTTAAAATCATTTGATATTTATAAATTTTAAATTAAAAAATGAGAAATACATTTTAATATTGAATTTTAAAGTAAATGAGAAATACATGAAAATTTATATATTTATCTAAAAATTCTATCGGCAAATATATTATTTTCTCTGATCCTATTTATAAGACATAATCTAAAAAAATTAATGGTTATATTTTATAAAATATTTTATAATTTCAGTGAAATGTGTAATATAATTTTTATTTTTTCTTAATAAACGCAATAGATGAGAATCTAAATTAAAACTAGTAAAAACAAAAAATTAATAGTGAAATTAAAATTAATAAATTATAATATTTTATAAATTAAATAAATTAACTAACTTTAAATATTTTTATTAATTTTTATAATTTATTTAAAATGTTCTATAAAAATCAAAAGAAGGTAAATATTTTTACATAGTAATTCTTATTTTTGGTTTTTATATTAAATATATGGGTTTACGAAATTATTTTTAATTATCATTTTAAAATTTTAAAATTCTTATTCTTTTTATTATATTTTATTTTTATAAAGGTATTCAATAATAAAATAAATTAATAATAGATGTTAAAAATATAATAAAAAATTATTTAACAATTCTAACATAAATAAATATATTAATTAATTTTTTTTAATATCTGAAACAGCGTTAAACTAACGAATAAAACGGAAAGGAGTGCACTTTTAACTTTAGTGGTATAGGTGGAGTTAATAGAACTCCTATAATTTAAAATTTAAATACTAGATAAATAATTATGTTAAATATTTAAAAATATATATTATTTATTAATAATTTTAGCCCATTCAAATGAAATTGTACTATATAAAAATTATTGAAAAAAAATACAATTCTTGAAATCTTCTTTTTTCTTTTTCACTCAAAAATTTAAATTTGTGCTCCCAAAATTTTTATAAC
This sequence comes from Canavalia gladiata, assembly GCA_037954105.1. NCBI lineage: Eukaryota > Viridiplantae > Streptophyta > Magnoliopsida > Fabales > Fabaceae > Canavalia > Canavalia gladiata. Next base: position 14,029,484 of record CM075659.1, on the reverse strand, counting down.
CGACACATTAATAACACATATTAAATACGTGAGTTCATAAATAAGACCGATGTGGTCAATATTAATTTCCCATGGGCCGCAAGTGGATGGTTATTTTCTTCAATAACTTTAGCTCATTTTTAAAAAATAATCAGAATTTTATTATCTTTTATCAAATAAAAGATTAGAACAAATCTATTATCTCATTTTAAAAACTTAGGAATAACTCCTAAAAGATAACTTACCAATCAAATAATTAAATATTGCTAATAAACAGATCTAACACTTATTAACAAGTTCAATTTTATTGACGAAACCTTTTTTTTAATTTAGTCTTTAATAATTCTTAACAATCAATAAAATGTACTAAAGGGGATTTTAATAATTTAATTTTAAATTGTAATTCAAATGCAATGTAACTGTACAAGTTTTGGAAATAGTTTATACTTCATCTAAATATGCGTTGCAACATTACTCGTGTCATGACCCGATGACGTGTACAGTACAAATATTAGATTGCACATAATTTAAAATATACAAAAGTTTAAAAAATTATAATTTTATTTATTTTTAAGTTATTTTATTTATAAATATTCTTTTTCAATATAAGAATCACTCATTTAAAATATAAATTAAAAATAATTAAACAAAGAAAACATTTCTTCATGAATCAAAATATTATTTATGCTTACCAAAAAAAATCAAAATATTATATATGATCATAAAATTACCATTTTCACTCTTTGAAGTTTTGGTTTGCATAGGAAAATAATTCATGAAATAAAATGTGCATAAGTTTGTAGGCAAATTATAAAAACAACATTTTGAATGAAATAATTGTAAAAATAAAAAATAATTTAAAAAGGGTTGGGAAAAGGTAAAAAAAATATAGAATATTAAATTAAATTCACAAATAGATATGAAAATAGTAATTTTAAAATAATATTTATTTACTTTAGTAGTTTAAATACTATTGTACTTTCATATAATATTTTTATCGTGTCACATATATATTTAGTTTAGTACTATAAATATTAATATATTTTTAGGTAAAATTTCTCTTTTTACAATAAAAATATTTACTTCATAACTTAATATCAGTATAATTTAAAATAAAGATTGCATCCTTCTATATGATTCAAATACTATATATAATTTAAATATTTTTTTAGTTTGGATTATTAATATCTTCTATAAAAACAATCTTGTTCGGATTGGATAAGATTATTACACAAAAACATAATTATATATTTAAAATTATATTTTTTAACACTGAGGTAGGGACAAAAATTTATATATAAAAAACTTCAAGCGTGAGAATAAAATATATTTTAAAAATGTTTGTGTTTAACTTACCTTAAAAAAATTATTAATTTTATATAATTTAAAAAGTAATTGTTGATCAAAATTTATTCAATAGTGACTCAATATTATTTGAATTATCAATCTCAAACATAAGTTTCCTTTTGTAAAATATTAAACACTCATTATTTAATTTAAGTTCTTAAAAATATGGAAACGTGTAAAATAAACAAAAAATTAAAGTATTTATATCATTAACTTAAAAGTATTTATAAATGTAATTTATTTTAATTAAATAAATATACTTTTTTAACAGTTTTTTAATTGACCAGTAAATAGGGATGGAAGTAAACAAGGTCGTCCGACAGAAACCTACGGTTCGGTTCGTTTAAAGTCTAGTTAGGTTCGGCTCGTTTAATAAATAAACAAACTGAGGCTTGTAAAAAAACCTTTTTAGATAAACAAGTCAGGCCTAGGCTTATAGAAAAGTCTATTTAACCGATTCAGGAGCTTATTTATATTTATATATTATATATTTATATTTATTTTAATATATTATATTTATATAATATTTATTTTATATTTTATTTACATAATATTAACATATATATGTTTTAAGTCTATTTAATGGTCTTTTTATCTTATAGACTTTAAGTTTACAATTTTTTTTAATTAATTATTTATATAAGCTTTAAGTTTATTTATTGATTTTTTTGTAATGTAGGCTTTTAAACAGACTTGCAGATCTTGTAGACTTTAAATCAGGTCAGGTCTTGACAGAAAAAAAAAAAAAAAAAAAAAACCTTTAACAGGTAACATAACAGGTCCAGACTCAGGCCTCAAGATTTATAAATAGGCTAAACTTGAACACTTAAAGTCTAACTCGACTCGATCTACTTCCATCTGTTTAGTGTTTAGTGTAATAGTAAATAATGAGAGTGAACGATTATTTAAGTGCACGGTTGTTAAAAGAATAAAATACAGTTGATTTTCTCATTTGGTTTGTAGTTTTTGGTAAATTTATTATTGATTATTAATGTTCCTATTCATTTTTTTATGTCAAATTACTTAGACAATTAAACAATAACAACTTGCTATCATACTGAATAAAGGGCAGGGAACCAAGTCAACTTGATAATAAAAATTTAAAATTCAATGATTTGCAAGCATACCAATAATGCAATGCATGTGAAACATACATTCGTTCTCTGCTGAATCTCTCAAATGCTATAATTGCATGTGAACTTAAGAAACGAATAATAATAAAGCATGATATTTAGTAATGATTATTAATCAAAGCTTTGATAAAATTAAATTCATCGCTTTAATTTAATAAATTATAGTAGTAATCTTTTATAGGTTGTTTGCTTTTATTTGTATAATATTAGGTTATTTAGGTCTTGTTGAAAAAAATGTTTAAAAATTGTATATATTTTTTTCATTTAGACAAAGAACAATAATACAAAACAACTAGTATTTGTCACGATTTCATCCAACTAAAAGCATAAATGACTGCTTTATTGCACAAAAATTTAATAAATGGAAAAAAAATACAGTGAAACGACTTGCTTTAATTTACATTGATATTAATTATCTATGTTATGTGTTTACAAATGTTTTCGCGGGAATTATGTTATACCTAAATAAAATATTATAATTAAAAAATAAAAATATGATTCAACCAGGACGTATATATACACACCCATACACATGGTTCAATTCGAACAAAGTTAAGCATTACTTTATTTCACAATTCATTTGAGTTACTTATAGATTTAAGAAGTACTTGTGAATTATTATTTTTAAACATTGATGACTAAGTCAATTAAAATATACATGCATATTAATTTAATTAACTTATATTAAGACATAGGGTTTACTTGTTTTATTGAAAAAATTATGACATTTAGTTCAATAAAATAATTAAACCTATTTTAAAAATTTAGAATTTATTTCATAATATATTATATAAGAGTTTAAATCAACTTCTTATCCCGTACATGTTTATAGACTTTTTGACACATCTTTTACAAATATAATCAGTATAAATAAAATTAAAACTACTATTGTTTAAATAATAAATATTAATTTAAAATTATTATTCATATATTTTTTATTAGAACTTGTATGAATAATTTTTAATATACAACATCTATAAATAGTTTAAAATATTAATTATTTATATTATATTAATATATATTTTTATTTAAGATAAAAATATGTGATAAAATATGTCTTTTCTGATTTATTAATATTTAGTTCATTTTGAATTGATAATTATCTTAATAAATTTATGAAAATGATCATTAAAAATTGAAAAGCTAAAATATAAAAGTCAGTAATGCCATAATGATTGAGAGGTTAGAAATATGATAATTCAAGAATAAATAAAATCGATTTTAAAAATTGAGTGATGAATTTTTTTTTTTAAAAAAAGCTAACATGTGATAATTATAGTAAAAAAATTTATAAAATATGTAGAATAGAATAAATAATAAAATAAATTAGTAAATTTTAAACTCATCACAATACACCATAGTAAAACTTTCTATGGTTATTTGGAAGAGTTGATAATTTATGAAAATAATTTATAATTTTTATATATTTTTATTCTATTTTGATAAATTTATTAGAATAATTTTGATAAAATTTATGATTATATTTATAAAAAAATTATTAAATAAATATTTAATTAATTTAATTCTCTAAATTTATTCTTAATACTGATGATATATCTTTATTATTAATATATATACATATATATATATACACACGGGGACAAAACAAAATATCACACGGAAACTTATTACGTTAATCAGGTAGCAAAAAGTGAAAGAAAAAACCTCAGTTTCTCAAATCATCCTTGCGCTCACCCTTCAAAAACTATAAATCTATATACGTATCTTACACTAAAACTAATATTTGAGACCTAATCTGCATATATAATAACATCATGACATAAGTTGTGGTGCGCTATCAAAAACTTAAGCTTCTGTTGGAAGTAGCTGCGAATTTCTGTTTTTTTTTATAATTAATTTTAAAAAAAAATATTTTAAATTAATTTTTAAAATATTTATATTATAACTTTATCTAACATATTATCATTGTAGTAATTACAATCAGTATTATTATATCATTGTTATAATAATGATAATAATTATTTTTATTATTTTTTTGATAATTTTTTTAATATAAACTATTTAGTATATAAATTATATCTAATTTATAAAATTATAATATAATTTTATATTATATAATTATTCATAATATAATATTATTATATATTATTTTATATAAAATATATATTAAATAATATAATAATATATAAAATTATTTATCTTGTATATTAATTATTAAATAATATATAAAATAAAAAATTATATTTTTATATTATAATTATAATTATAATTATAATTATAATTTTTATTATTAAAAATTTTATTTTTTATTCATTTTTAATTAATAAGTTTATATGTATCTATTTTTTATAAATTTATAATAAAATAAACAAATATTATTTAATGTATAAATTATATTTAATTTTTAGTATTATAATATAACTTTATATTGTATTATAATATATATATATTACTATAAATGCTGAAAAAATATAAAAATATTATAATAATAATGTATAAAAAATTAATTTATTTAAAAATAAGTCTATTATAAATAATTTTTTTAATGTTTTTAAAGGTTAAATTTTATTAATTTAATCGTTAAATTAATAAATTTTATTTATAGATTATGGTTAAATTTTTTTATAAAATTTTTAAAAATTAATACTTAATTATATAACTTTATTTAACGAAAAATATACTTTTTTAATATTTATTAAAATAAAATTATGTAATAAAATATTAAATTTTTTAAAAGTTTATAAATATTTATATATTAATTTAACTATTAAATAATAAAATTTAACTATTTAAAAATATTATAAACAAAATAATTTTATATTATAATTATCCACAAAGTAATTTAATCGACACTAAAATATCAAACTCAAATTATAATACATACCCCATGAGAACATTAAAGAGCGACTTGGATGCTTTTCTTACCTTGACCGTTGAACTGTTTAGAGGAAAGGTGAACAAGACATTTCCATGACATGATCCAGCCAAGAGCGACTATATATTCATTATTGTAAGCATTGCTACGTCAAGCCCCCACTTATCAGATATTAAATCACTTTCAAAACGAAATAAAATCACCTTTTTACAATTAAGGGTAAATAATTTATATAATGTACCCATTAATTACCTTAAAAAACCATCTTTATGGGAAAACGAATCGCTCTCTTAGCCCCACATATAGCAATGCCAATATTGGGATCAATACAAATAAACTTCAGCAACGCGCGGGAGGAGCCCACGTTTTAGGAAGACATGAGAATCACTTCATGTGTTATCACAAAAATAAGAATAAAGTTGTTGTTGTCAATTTTAGAAGCTATTTTCCCCCAATTTTCACGGCTAGATAGGAAAGAAGACTAAAAGTGAGGTCCATCAAAATTAAATATTTCCACTAACATAAGACAAAAACATCCAAACAAAATTAAAACCTTCCATCATCCTCTTCCTATCCTCTAGTCTTCCGTTCCCTGTGTTTTGATCGATCCAAACAAAGGTTAACTATCATACCAATACAAATCATGAAATTAATAATAAAAATATAATTTTAATTTTAATATATTATTAGTATAAATTTTTTATTTTAATTTAATTAAAAATTATTATAAATATATTTTTTAAAATAATTATTATAAATTTTAATTATTTTTATTATATAAAATTTATAATATAAATATATTTTAATTGAATTTTTAAAAACATTTTACCCACGTTTCACATATGTATCGTTCTTTTTAGAATCTGGGTCATTTTTAATCGAATTTGACTAAATATTTGAAATGAATGAATTTAATTAATCTAAGTTGAACCAAATTTACCAAAATTTTCAATTAATTTGATTCCAACCAACTTAATCATACTTGATTTATAGAAAAAATAAATGAATCAAGCTGAGTTATTGGCTTAGTATGCATTTGTTTTAAACATAAAAGTATATAATGTTAATAAGTAAATTTATTCCAATTGCTCGAATAAATTCAATTCATTTTTATTTAATTAACCTGATTAAAAATTATTTTTGGCTTAATTTAATTCCTCAAATCAATTCAATTTTTTTAGATTAAATTAGGTTAGTCAAGTTAAATTGAATTCATTGTCACCCATATTAACCAAAATTATAATTAATTTTGAATAAATATTTTTATATAAATATAAGAAATAAATAATTTTTATTTTAGTCCTCAAAGTTGTAATCTTATAAAATATTATTTATTTCAATAAAAAATTAATTAACATGTACAATCCTGAAACTAAAATAGAATTTAATGTTTGAATTAGTTGTGAAAATTAATAAAGATTTTAATCCTTTAATTTATGCCATTAATTTGTTTTAATTTTTGTCCCAACTTTTTGCAATTTGAGACCTTTATTTTACAATTTTTTTATTTTGATCTTTTTATTAAAATTTCTGTTAAGTGATAATTTTATTTGGATAAATATATAATTTAGTTTATACAAGTTGTATCATGTGTATTTTTAATCTTAAAAGATGTCATTATGTTTAGTTTGGTGTTAACTTGTTTATATTTTAATTATTTCTTCGTAAAAGTATGAATAATACGTAAACAAAATGTAAACAAGGTAGTATAGTTAAGAAAAAAAAATCAAAATTAACCATTTCTATTTAATAAGGAATCAGAACCATAAAAAAGATAGAGATTAAAATTAAAATTAAATAAAAATTTTGATTAAGTTATAATTGTTTAAAAAATGATATAATTTATTATATAAAATAATTTTAATGTTTCTATGTTTGATAATATTTTTAAGATAATATGTTTTGTTTAAAATGGTAGAAAAACATTTTTTATATAAAACTTGCAAAAGGTAATGATTTTAGTTTTTATATAGGAATAAAAAATTATTATAGTGATTAATTTTGTATTTTAATTAATTGAACTTTTTTTTATAAACTAAACTTTTATTTTTAAAGATTAATTTATCATAATTTTTATTAAGATAATGATATTTAATTATAATATAAATTATCAAACATATTTAAATAATAACACTAATAATTATATATTAAAAATAAATTAATTTCTGATTTATTTATAATATTATAAATTGGTTCCTCATATCGATAATGTCTCATTTAATATTTTATCTTATAAATTAGTTTCTCTGTCAGTTTAAGTCATTATATACATTGTTAGCAATGACATTATTCACTAGCTATTCTCTTTTATTATTCAATAAAAATAAGATATGTTCATCCTATCTATTTAAATTTATTTTATTTTATTTTTATTTTTGAAAGTCATTTTATTTTATTTTTTTAGAGTAAGATTCTTCAGTTCATTCAAAATTTTAATTTTTTTAAAAATTTTTTATCTAGATTTAAAAAAAAACAGTATACTAGTAAAGTTGAAAGAAATATTGACAAAAAAGAAGATGATGATTAATTGAATGATGATAAAAAATTTGAAGCTAATAATAGTAAAGGAAAAAGATATGACAATGAGATACATGGATAGATGATGGAACGATTACTTATTTATTTGTTGGAGGATTAAAAAAACTAATATATGAATAATATCATTACTAAAAATTAAAAAAAATAAAATTTAAAACAATATTATTTTGTAACCATATGATAATTTAGTAACATTTAACAACGTGCTAATTTATTATATCGATATGTTAAAATCAACAAAAAATTTAAATGAAATAAATTTAAAATCTTTTTAAATAAAAAACCAATTCATAAAATTATAAATAAATTAAAAAAAAATTTAATTCTTTACTCAAATTATTATTATAAAATATAGATCATGTAACTTAACATATAATTGTTCAATTTCTCCTAAATAAAATTAACTATAAAATATATTTATAATTTCATATAAAAAATTAATGTATTTCAAAAATTTTAAGAAAATTAAAAATAAGCTTAATTAAATATACATTTAATACTTATTTAATTAAGCTAACATAAATTATTTTTTTACTAATTTTAAAAATTAATAATTAATCTAAACAATATTTTTTGGTTGTAATCCAAACATTTTCTACGTGGACAGATGTGCCACTTTTATCTTATCAAATATCTAGTAGTGATCCCATGGTTGTTGAGGGGAAGAGTGCGATGAGGGTACTAAAGCCAATTATTAAGTACACGTGACATCGTAAAAGCATCCTAACCAATCATCGGTCACAGGTTCACGGTTAAAAATGCTGTACATCATCATAATTATGTTTTTGGATGTACCTCATCACATAATTCAGAACCTTCTTTGTATTTTCTGAAAAAAATTTGCACCCTTTATACAGATTCTTTGATTCTTATTCAACTTTTCGAAAGCACAGCGCAAGAACGCATTGTACGGTTTTGGTAACTATATCCAAACTTGAAGTTCTTTTTGAAGTTTCCAACACCTTTAGTGGACCTACATGCTTGCTTTTTCCCGCTCTCATTTCCATGAGAAAATGATATGCTCATATGTTTATACTAATCTTTTTCTACCTATATCTTTTTATTTAACGGTTAAATATTTGTTTTAAAAAAAAAATCAGTTATTAAATAAGCGGGTAGAAAATGAAAGATAATATATATAGTTGTAATATTTTTAATTTTCATATTCATCCTTTTTAGCAAATGTGTTTAGATCGTTAGTTAATAAAATAAAATATAAGAATAGTATTATTTAATTAATGTTTTAAAATAATTTTTTTATTAAATATTTGTTAATTAGGGTCGTAAAGCATTTATTAATAAGACTTTTTCTTGATTCTCCTTCACATTTGCAGTATCAATAAAGAAAAAAGAGTTGCTTGGTTATCAGGGTTTATGATTTTGATGTTTTCACTTTGTTGGTCCCCCCAACTTAACATGCTTCTCGGGTGCAATGTTTTTGACGTTGTTTTTTCTTACTTAAAGCCTAAAATAATGTTAGGTCTATTCCTTCTTGTTTTTTCCTTCATTCCTTTTTGGCACATGGGAGAAAAGTCAAAAAGGCATGCATATAATGCCTACCATCTAAGTAAGCTATTAAATAGCACAAATAATATACATAGTTTGGCACAATTTTCAAAATAAAGTGAAAAAATTGTGCATAAAGGTTTTTTTTATTAACATTTAATTTAAAAAGTAAGAAATATACTGTAAACTGAAATCATTCCAATATGAATTCTAAAATGTCTTTAATTTTTTTTATAAGTCAGATATATTAAGTATTTACTTATTTCATAGTTAAATTATTTAAAATTGTTTTATACATCCTAAAACTTATTGAATTGATATAATTTTATTTCAATTTCTCAAAATTTTACTTGCTGACTCCCAACCAAAAAAAAAAAACAAATAGACTTTAAAGGGAGTATTACTGATTCTCCAAATATTTTAAAAACATCAAAACTTTCATGTGTGTAAGGTCATCCTAAAAAAGTAACACTAAGTTTATGCAACTGTGGTGTTTATTCAATGGGATCATTGGATGCCACCGAATCTTTGGCTTAAATGTAAAAACTAATAATAAAAAAATGAAATAGTTTCTTTGGTGTAAAGGGTAAGAGTCAGCTTGTTCTGCTCTACACTGAATTCATAATTTTTATTTTAAAATGAATGGTTCCATTGTAGACTTTTGGCGTACTCTATCAAATTATTTGCTTCAATAATAAGCTCCTTAGTCACGAGATGAGAAAGTTGCGTCCCATTGGCACTTTGATATCAAATTTATCAGTTATCACCAAAAAGCTACAGAATCAAGGAAAGATAGCATTAATTGGACCACCCAATTTGGCTTAGTTTACTTTCCTCTTTCTATCAAAACCTTTTTTAAAACATGAATTTGTATGCAACTATTGACATTTGACACAATATTGAATGGCATAAAAGACACACGTTGTTTAATCATCAAGTAACTAACTAATGCCACATACAGAACCTAACGGGCGTTTCAATCGTACTCACACTTGCCGATAATTTTTATTTCTTCAAGAAACTGAAAAATTATAAAATTGGTGATCTTCTAGGTGGCTTGTATATAAGCATCTATAGAACTAGATATAATGATGTGAACTTGCTTGAAAGTTTTCGGCATTGCTTATGGAAGTGCCTTTTTTTAATCTTCAACAAGATCACAATGTGTTGATTGATTATTGTTACATTTGGTGGAATTCCATTTGTTCCTAATTATTTACTATGCTTTTTATTCTTATGAAGCTAAGTCTCTGTATTTGTCTTGTAAGTTTTTATGATTCATGGTAGATAGTTTCTTAGTGGATTCGGTTATAGAGCAACTATCATTCTCTTTTTTTCATTTTTTCAATTTTTTTTTTTTTGGGTCAAGATAAGTGACATTCTCTTTAGTTGTGTGTCCCACAAATCTTTGGTTGTAGGTTGGTGACCTTCAATATGGCATTTTCACCTGCTGAGGACTAGGTTTGGGGCTTTTGGACCCACCATATTAACAACTTATGTATTGTGTTATAAAATCATTATTTTAATCAGTCAAAAAAAAAAAGAAGGAAAACCATAATTGTAAGAATTAGACTCTATGTTAGTTTTTTTTTGGGGAAAACTATAATTTTAATGTATATTAATTTTTTTTAAAAGTAATTATGATCTCTAGCTAGTTAAAACAAACTTGCACTCCAACTAATTGGACAAAAATTGAAGTCACCAATATGTGAGAAAGACTTTATGTAACTGTTATCTTGACTCAAGAGTTAGTTTCATAATTATATTTATAAAATACTTTATTAGAAAAATCCAATTAATTGAAAAAATAAACCCCATATTCATCAAGCCTTTGTTTGCATCATATAGGATTACTCACTTCATCATACATGATTATGTTTGATTAATTAAAAGTAGGTAATATTTTACATATTTTGATGTTTTTCTAATTGTTTTTTCTTTCCCAAAATATGCTCTTGTAATCTGATGGTCATATCCTATGTAATAGTGTTAAGCCACAAGAGTGTACTATTTAGCTAGAGAACACTTTAGTGCAGAATGGTAGCCTTTCAAGAGCTGAATTTTTTATACTAATATTATAATCAAAATAAAGACTTGAGTAGGTATTAATTGAATTATGCAATCAGCTACTTTAAAAAAATTAAAAATAAAATTATTGTGGTTATTTAGGTTGATTAATGCCGATTGTACCTTTGTTTGATTAGTGTTATGATCAAACTTTAAAATGCTACTCTCAATTACGTTGGAACGAATCTGGATTTATGGTGACGAAACTCTAATCCAAATAAACAGTGAGTTGGTTTCTCCAAAGATCTTATTTATTTGGTACTCACTTTAATTTTCATTATATTTATATCATATTTATTTTCACTTTTCAACATAACAAGAAGGTTTTAAAACAAAATCTAGCTTCAACTCTCACATTTTATATTAGCCATTCACTACGCCAATTGAAAAAAAAAAAGAAGTTATTTAGCATCTGAACTTTTTTCAGTTGTTAAATTCGGTTTTAATTGTTAAATGAATTAGCGACTTAACAACGACCAATAAATGATGATAGCTGAAATTGAAGTTACTAATTCATTTAGCAACCGATTGCTATGTGTGCGATCATTATTTAGCAACCAAATATTTTAATTGCTATAATAAAATCATCGATCTTATTAATATTAGTGGTCAAAATTTTTATTTAAATTACCAATTTAGCGTGACTGATAAGGAGGTTGTTAACTCAATTGTCAAAGTAATCAGTGGCTAGTTCGATTCTTAGTAATCGAATTAGGGATAATTGTCATTCGATCCCTAAATCAGTAGTTACCATTTGATCCTAATTAGTATTTGATTTAACAACAGAATAAAATTGGACGTTAAATTATTGATGCAATCTTTGATAACTATGTTGTTATTTATAATTTTATATTGGTTATTTTTTCTATCATATTGTTATTTAATTTAATTACGAATATTATTTATATTTATATAAAATTAAAATTATAAACTTATATGAAATAAATAAAAAATTATCATAAAACAAATAAAATTAAGTACGTAAAAATACAATAAATTGTGGGTATAAAAATAATAATAAATTATTTCAAATGTTGAACAATCTCCTTCGCTTTCATAATATATATAAATAGGCCACATTTAGGACTTAAAACTGTTCATTCTTGTAGTCCAATCCCCTGTATGAAACTTATAACCATTTATAGTGTAAATAAATCATGTTTAAACTTTTCTTAGTGGCCCCATGCTAAAAACTGTAATAGTATATCATAAACTTTATTTTCAGAATTTTGAACCTAGTTAACATAATTAATACATGTAAAAAAATTAGAATATTATATTTGTAATAATTAAGGTGGCACATATTAGATTACATACAAAGTTAATTAGTCTCTTCCATATCTTTAAACCAATTTATGAAATGACCTGCAACTTTATGATTGAGTTGGTCTTCTTATATGTCTAGATGAAGTTCACTTACAAACGCGACATACAAGCTACAAAGTAAGCAAATAGCAAACATAAATAAACAAATTTTGATCAATAAATTAGGTGAATAATTGAATGAGTCACTTACTCAACCAAATGTTTCATTCTTCACAAAATGAGTAACTTACTCTCTCAATTTGAAAATCAAGTTGATAAGGAAAAAATATCCAAATAAATCAGAGGAAAGAAAGATATCATGAATGTGTCTTCAGAGCCATATCAAATCCAAGCCAAATTAAATTAACAATTAACTAATCTACTAAATCAACAATTATTATTTTTACTAAAGATTCAAATTTAATCAGTAATATTTTTTATTTATTAAATCTTATATTGTTCAAATAATTTAACTTTTTAAGTGTCTTACTTTCAATATTATTCTTTCTATTTTTTTTTTCTAAAGACCATCTTTTCTTTCTATATACCTTCATAATTTTTATACATTTCTCAATCTTATTTTAACACTCATTTTTTTCTCTTATTCCAACTTTAAATTTTTCTGTGTTTTTCTATTTTATTACAATATTATTATTTTTTTATCTTATTTCAATATTAATATTTTCTATTTTATTTCAATATTATTTTTTTCTATTTTATAACAATATAATTGTTCATTACTATTAATTTATTTCTATATTCATTACTATTAACTTTTTCTATTTTTCCATGTTATTCCAATACTAACTTTTCTGTTTCTCTATCTTAAAAGTAATACTATTCTTTTCAATTATATTATTTAAATATAAACTTTCATTATTATTAATTTTTTTCTATATTGATCACTATTAAATTTTCTACAATATCTCTTTTATATTATCATTTTTTTTCGAGATGATGATTTTTTTAAAAAAAATATTTTTATCATTTACTCAAATATTGTCTTACATATTTTATATTCGCAAACATTATAATTTTTAAATTACTGATATAATGATATGAATTGAAATAATGTTTTAAATTTAAATTATTATTTTTATAATTGGATAAAAAATATTTTTTTATTTTTATTTATATAATAATTTAGTCACATAATTTATTTGTTCATTAAAATGATAAAATGGACTACATACTACACACTATGTTTAGGCGCCCTACATCTTAGGATTGAACGTTTATGTGTAAATTTATAAAAACATAATTATTTCAATATAATTGTAAATAAGATAAAATAAAAATTAAATTACACAAATATTACAAATTACATGGAATAAAATAACAAAAATATAATTATTAAATAAATATTAAAATTGCATATCCATACTTATTTTGATATCTTAATTTGGGCTGATCAGATACAGAATTTATGAAATCAACGGAGTTAATAGAAATGGGAGTTACTTTTTGCCTCATGCTTTTTTTTTTTTTTTTTTTTGCATCTCCTTCCGTTTTTTGTAAAAAAAAAAATTCAATTATATCCTTTAACAAATACATTCCTAATCTAATTTATGGAATGTATATTTTTATATTTCACAAATTAATTTATGAAATGTAAAAATTTATATTCTATAAATTAACTCGCAGAATGTAAAAATACATTTCATAAAATATATTTTGTAAATTGATTTATAAAATATAAAAATATATTTCATAAACTAGTTTAGGAAATGTAAAAAATATATTTTGCAAACTAGTTTACGAAATATATTTTTTATATTTTATAAACTAATTTATGGAATATATTAAAAAAATAAAAAAGTAAAATGAGAATATTTAAATTTCTAAAAAAAAAAAGAGAGGTGAAAAAGTAAAAAGCGGTAGAAAGTACTAAGTAGGAAAACAAATTTAAGGTCAGTTTTAGTAACTTATGGTCCATATGAATATGGACTCATAGTAAACTACTACTCTCAACGTGTTCTCTTCTACGTTATGTGTTTGGGCCTTTCAGTATTCCTGAAATGATATGGGCCTTAGTTGCCCTCTTTTGTTTTTATATGCTTTGGGCTTCTTTGTACTTTCACACATGGTGGATTTTTTTTTTGAGATCTGATCCTCTTTATTCTTTCTATTTAGGTTCATTAGGTGACAGAGAAATAATATATCTATATATATATATATATATATATATATATATATATATATATATATATATATATATATATATATAAAAGAGAGAAAAATATTAAAAAAGAAAAAAAATAGAGAGAAAAAAATAAAGACAAGTCGTTCCCATATATTTTAGGCGATTTTTTTTATACTCCATGCACCAAATTTGAAAAAAGTAAATAAAGGAGACAGTGAAAAACATGAAAATTTAGTTTGTGTATTTGAGAATCTTTTTAAATGACTCAAACTAAAGAAAATCTGTAGAGATTTTATGGTTGAATAGGTAAACATCTAGTTGAGAAGAATCACAATGAGAAACGTGGAAAGATAGTATTATATTAAATGGATTGAAAAGCTATATCCATTTTTTTAATAAAAATTATATAATTACTAACTCTTTTCATGTCATTAAAAAATCTTCATTCAATTAATATTGTGTTTGTAGTGATAAAGTTAAATCTTTTATCATTAAATGTATGTTTAATAAGTTTTCTCTGTTAGATATAAGCATATCCTACAAATCTCTTTTTTCATTAAATATGAATTTTAAGCCACGGGATTCATAAAGTGAAAGAAAAGTATAATCTCGAAAAATAAATGATGTTTAATTATTTTAAAATATTGTACAAAATCACAGTTTTCAAATAAAAATGTATTATATATATATATATTAAAAATATTAAAATTTAAGCAACTAAAATTGAATGGTATGATATTATGTTAACGGTCGTACATATATTTTAAATGAATTATACATTTAGAAGTCATTTATATAACTAAACTAAATTAAAATTGAAATTAGTATTGTGATTTTTATCCTTTATACTTTCTATCATAAATTTAATACATATATATAAAATTAATTTTAAACCTCATTTTTTAGGTTAACAAAGATTAGTTTAATTGGCAAAGATTTAATTAACAAAATGATCTATAAGTATTTTTTAAGTTTTAATGAATATTTTGAGATTGATGAATTTTTTAAGTCTAACTCATCTAATTTTATTTTTTAAAAAATATATGTTGTTGATATGTATTGTCCAAATGTACCATAATTTGCTTCAATTAGATTGTCAAACTTCTGGATGGAAGTTCTTTTCAGGAAGCGAATATAATGATGGTCGGCTCTAAAAGCATTGAAGAAAATGAAACGAGGACAAAAGAGGAGTAGAATACAGTCATGTAAAGTCATAACCAGTGGGCATGGTATGGATTAAATTAGTTAAAGGATCAAACAACATAACCTATAATTAGAAAGACGCATCCTTAATTAATTAAACTATGTACCAGTGTACTACTGCAGCATAATGACCCAAATATTATGTTAGTCAGTAAAGTAATATCTTTTTTCTATGTATAATAAAAAAATATGTGGTTAAAGTAATATCTTCTAATAATGTTTATAATATTTTATGAAAATATTAAATTAAAGAAATCCAGTGATAACTATAAGTCATATCCATGGGGCGTGAATTGTTAGTCAAAGACGCGGAAGAACAAACTAAGAAAAAGGGAAATTTTCAATTAATAAAATGATTTAGTGTTAAATTAGCACTGCACTGGACTATATTAATTAGCAGCGAGAAGCCAACAGATGTATAGGCTTTTTTTCTTTTTCTCACTAACTGACATGTTTAAAGTCTATAGCCTATAAGTTGTTTAAAAATTTATTATTTTTAAAAAATTAATAAATAAATTTAAAATCTACATAAATAATTTATTAAAAAATTTAAATTTTAAAATAATAAAATAAAATATTTATAAATTTAATTATATAATTTTAAAATATATATTAAATATTAATTTTATATAAATATAATAATATATAAAAAAATATAACACATAAATATAATATGTATACAAATAACATAAAATATATGTATATATAAATTTAGATATATATATATATATATATAAATTAAAATAAAATATAAAATATTTATTTTAAACTTAAAAGAATGTATATAATTTTTACATAACATAATATGTAACTTTTATTTTAAATATAATAAATATATACTATATAAAAATAAATAAATTTTTAATTAAACTAAATGAACTTATAAATAAATATAAATATGATTTATTTATATAAAAATATTTTTTAATAAATTTAAATCTATTTATTTATTAAATAAATTAAATTAAAATAAATTTTAAACAAATTAAGTTGTAAACTTTTATTCAACAGTTTTATTTATTTCTATCTCTAAATCCCATATGTTACATAAAAAAAAAATATTCACAAAAACTATAACACATAGCTTATTTTAAAGAAATAATTATTTATTTTTATTAATTTTATAAAAATTTATAAAATAAATAATTGTTTTTTCAAATATACACATTGATTTGTAAGGTTTGTAGTAAAAATAACTTTCGTGTTACATAGGAAAAGTATATTTACTATTAAAAAAATTGCACTTTTATAAGAAATAAATACATTTCAATGAATCTTATCAAAAATATATTTTTATGATATTATTTTTAAGGTATTATTCTTATTTACTTAAAAAAACCTACCATTCCATCCTTTTTATAAGATTTTTTGTGGTTTTTAACATAATCTTTTTATGTTTATCTTTATAATTTTAATTTTTAAATGGTATAATTAATATATGGTAGAGTATTTTTAAATAAAGATAAATTTAAAATGTTATTTAAATTTTAAAAAATTAATATTATTATATATGTTCTTAATGTGTATAATTTGATAAAGAGGATTTTATAAAAAGAACTGAAAGGAGTGAAATATTTTTTAATTATTTAATTCTATTATTAACTTTTTAAAACATATTTTTAATTTAATTTTTGTAACGGAAACAACTGGATCTAAATTTTAAGCAAAGAGAAAGGAAAAAAAATATATTAATAACCTGGTTAAATAATCATGATAAGAATGCATTATTAAAATTTTATAAAATTTTTTAATTTTAATTTCTTAACATGTCCGGATTAGTATTTATGAAAGTAAAGTAAATCTAGAGCATGAAAAATGTTAAGCAATTAGAATTAGTTAAATGAAAAATAATTCTAACATTAAAATAGCATACATGGTATTTTAGAATCCAACCTTATCCCAGGATTTTGAAATCCAACCTTATCCCTTTCCTTAATTTTATTTTTATTTAAAAAAAAAGCATGTAATGTTATGTGGAGAAGAGGATTTAATTCTTGGCTGCACAGCTCCTCACTCTCTTTTCTGTTTTGCTTGAGAGCAACAAATACCTGTTAGGTAGGGAATGAGACTACTCCAAAATAAATAGATTTGGAAGATTTTGATAAGTTACATTAATTACAAATTACTATTTTTTTTAAATATTTTTTTAAAAATTTTTTAACATAAATTTAATTTCTTAATTTTTTTCAGAAGCAAAAATTATAATTTTATCTTTTAAAAATTATTATAGCCAACGTGAAATATTTTAAAAAATATAATGATGTTTCATTTGAAAAAAGAAACTAGCACACGTGTTTTTTGTTTAATTTGTTTTTACTTGCTGAATACTTCATAAGTTCAGAACAAAACCAGAACATCACTCACTTTCCTCAAACAGTATTTCCTATGTTCGTGAACAGCGAAGACGCCACCATATTTATTTTTCATACAATTTTTTCAACACTACGAAAAGAAATGTCAAATATTAACTTGCCAAATTGTTCCGCAAGCTACATATATATACCATTTATCTTTCAAAATGGAAATCACAACAAGAAAATTATGTCATCGACTTATTCTTTATATTTTTTACTTTAATTTATATTATATTATATTTTTTAATGCATTTTTACACTTTAAAGATTTTCATTCTCTTGTTTCAACTTGACTTTTACGTTTCAAAACTCATTATATATATATATATATATATATATATATATATATATATATATATATATTATATAACCGGTGGGACTACAGTTTTTGTTCAAAACTGATTTATTGTTCTTGTCTAACTCTAAATACTATCAACAAATAATAAAATTTACATTATTAAAACGAAAGTATTATTACATAACTAAATATTTTGTTTAGGCTTTAAAATGCCTGAACTGATCTTCAATTACACATTAAAAAATAGTTATTTTATTTTTATAATATTTTTATACTCATTATACTAACCATCTTATTTTATATTCTCTCTTTTTTTTATCTCTTTTTAATTATAAAAAATAAATAAGAATAATTATTCCTTTATAATAGTAAATTATTATTTTAAAAAATGCTCCATAACTTTCTAATTAGATCTTCAATTACCTACAGATGCTAATTGATCTAAGTTGTAAAGAGTTTGTTTTCTCTTAAGTACCATCTTAAAAAATTCAGGTCTTATACATAAAAATATAGAGATATTAAGAGAACTTTGTCTTTAGAGAAAGTCCACTCAATTCAATTCTTTTTTCTTTTTAACATATTCAATTCAAATTAACCAAAGTCTACTATTACTTTATTCCGAAATTTAAAATTCTTTATTTTAGAAAAATCTTGAATCACACATTAAATTGCTCATGCTTTCATGAGCTATTTTATTAATATTCAGATTTGCTCAAGATCACATCAAAACATTTTTAATTTGAGATGCAATGTAATAGTTGTACAGTTGGTCCACTGTACACAGCTTATATACTTTTACTTATTTATTTATTTCTCTAAAGTTCGTACAACTATCATCATTTGTCTAACACTAATAAATAGTTATCCTATATGCTTGGAAAGTAAGTCCTGGCAAACAGGGTAACAGAAAATAATAAAGACCAGAGAACAAAAAATAATGATTTTATAATAACAACTAGAACAAAAGAAAATAATAATAATAATCAAATTTGGAATTGTATAGTGTAATCCTGCAGATCCAATCAATTAAACCCAAAATCCTCTCCTATATAAATAGCCTTGTTTGCCATTCTAACTGCACTTCCTCTGTAAGCCTCTGCTTCCTCTGTCTCTTCCTTGTTCTCTTTTCTTTGCCCTATACTTAGCCATAACCATGGTTGCAGCTGAAGTAATGTCAGAGAAACCCCTTCAAGGAGTTCCAATCCTTTCAAGAGAGAGCAGTTTTTCATCTCCATCTAGAAGGTACTAATTTCAGTTTAATATAGAATTCCATTTCAATTTTGTGCCTTTTTTTATTCTTTCCACTTATAAAATATGAACCACTTAGATGCAGCTCAAAATGCTAACATTTTTTTTTTAGCTGAAAATGAAATTTTGAGAGGTATGTTGAAAACAAATAGTCCACAATCGTCAACCTTGTTCTGTATAAAATGAAGCAAAACTCTGCCTTTTTTATAAGTTTTTTTCAATAAAATTTTATATGGTTAAAATTAACTTTAGAAGTTAATGTTAAGAACATTCTATCCAAAGGTCTAATTAAAAGCATGACATGACATTATTCCTACTCACATAGCTTATATGCCCAGAAAAAAAGTTTCAAACTTTATAAATTTTTGTTTCACGTGTTAAAGGTTGGAAGGAAAAGTTGCTATTGTAACTGGGGGAGCAAGAGGAATTGGAGAAGCAACAGTGAGAGTTTTTGTGAAGAATGGTGCAAAAGTAGTGATTGCTGATGTTGAGGATGCACTTGGAACAATGGTTGCGGAGACATTAGCACCTTCAGCTACTTATGTTCATTGTGATGTTAGCATAGAAGAAGAGGTTGAGAATTTGGTGAGTTACACAGTTGCTCGCTATGGACAACTTGACATAATGTTCAACAATGCTGGGGTGCTTGGGAACCAATCAAAGAACAAGAGCATAATAAACTTTGACCCTGAAGAGTTTGACCAAGTCATGCGTGTGAATGTGAAGGGAATGGCTTTAGGAATCAAGCATGCCGCAAGGGTGATGATTCCTAAAGGAATTGGGTGCATTATTTCCACTGCTAGTGTTGCTGGCCTCATGGGGGGGCTTGGCCCACATGCTTATACTGCTTCAAAACATGCCATAGTTGGACTCACAAAAAACACTGCTTGTGAATTAGGGAGGTATGGGATAAGGGTCAATTGCATTTCACCATTTGGGGTTGCCACTTCCATGCTTGTGAATGCTTGGAGAGCAAGTGAGGGTGAAGATGATGAAGGTGGTGATGATGGTGATGATGGTGGAAGCATCAATTTTGGGTTGCCTTTCCCTCATGAAGTTGAGAAAATGGAGGGGTTTGTTAGAGGGCTTGCTAACTTGAAAGGAACAACTTTGAGACCCAAAGATATTGCTGAGGCTGCACTTTATCTTGCTAGTGATGAATCCAAGTATGTTAGTGGTCATAACCTTGTTGTGGATGGTGGAGTCACCTCCTCAAAAAATTGCATTGGCTTGTGATTTTTGTGTTTATTATTTTTATTTTTGGTTATATCAATGTAGGATCTTGAAGCTTGTAAAATTATTCCTATAAATGTAATTGTAGTTATTTTTTAGACTCTACCCATCATTTGTTGAATTATCAAATACCAAACATATCATGTCTAGTAATTCCAGTGCTTGAAGTCTACTTGGTCACAGTTGTACATTGGAGATTGTTGGAGAATATCTTATTCTAATTATTACTTTGAAGAATAATAAGAGTTCTGTGTTAATAGTATTAATCTTATTTTAATATATTACTTTAAAATTTTATTGAAGTATGATTGAGTAGAAATAGAATTTTATGTAGTCTCTGCATTCTCGTATGAAGGTGGGACATTTTATAGTTTTTATTCTTTTAATCTTTGGATTGCTCGTACATCATATGGAAATATGCATTTTCTTGTTGAAAAATATTAGCATATATACTAAGAGTAAATTACATCTCCGGATACATATAGGATATATATATATAGGTATAAGCTGTTAAATATAAATATATATATATATATATATATATATATATTTATTTTAAATTTTTTAAACCGTTGAATCAGGATGTAATAAGATATGAGATTACTGTTAAGACATGAGATAATCGATATTGAGTTATATTTTTATACACTTGTAAATTTTTTTAATTTTTTCTATCTATTTTTTTTATTATATCATATCTTTCGTTAATATTTTTTTTAGGTTTTTCTTTCTAATCATTCACTAAATAAATATACTCGTATAATATATAACAACCATTTTATAAAAATATTAATTATCTCAATAATAGTATATGATACAAGAGATGTTTTATTTTTATTATAATTTATATAATATATTTTTTATTTTCTATTACACAATTTACTATATCTTATTTCTCTTTCTTTATTTTCATTTTATTATATAAGTTATTATTTATTTTATAAAAATATAATTTTTCAATATGAAATAATGGAGGTAATCCTTAAATTAATTTTCATCGTTTTTAGAATCCATTCAATTAATCTTTAAATTTTCAAAAATAAAAAAATGTTCTTAACTTAATGTTTCAATTTTATTTTTCAAAATCATATTAATTATCTTCAAAAATTAATACAATTAATAAAATTCTTAATTAGCGATTATAAAAAAAATACTTAATTAGTAATTTGAAGTGACATAGAAACAATGAAGATGATTTAAAGGTTTGTGTAGCATGATTCATGGTGTTACGTAACATCTATACAATGCAGAGCTGAAGGGGACCAAATAACAAATGAAATGTGAAGTATCTGTGAGATGAAGAAACAAAAACAGAAAGTTCAATTATCTGACATTTTCTTAAACAGTGAAAATACATCCATTGCTGCCTTGTGTACAATGAGGAATTCTGAAATGTTTTGCAACCAGTTTGCTCTTAGTTTCTCTTATTTAATTTATTATACCTTTTAATTATTATATTTTCGTTTCTTTTTTTTTCTTATTTAAGTTTTTTATATAAATAAAAAATTAATTATTTTTGTTTACATTAAAATTTTTATATAAATTTTTATTTCTCTTATAATTGATATTTTTATAGAATAAAAATAAATTAAAAAATAATAAATATTCCTTATTTCTAAAATAAGAAATAAAAAGAAATAATATTTTTAAAAATAATGACAGATAAAAAATAGAGATATTTTAATATTAAAAATTAACTATCTCCATTTTTTTAATTAGTGTGCTAAAGATATTGATAAAGAATAAAAAATAAAATTTTTATTGGGAATTATGTTAGGATATATATATATATATATTGAAAATCATGGAAGGATGTGCATTAATAATGTTTTTAAGATTTTTTTTTTACTTTTTATGCCTAAAATAATATTTTTAGGATACTTATTAATAATTTTTTAAAAAATAAATTAACTAATTTATAAGAATAAAAAATTTGATTAATAATATTAAATTTGTTATCAATATATATGACTTTTTAAAACTATTCTTAATATTAAAGAGGCATTTTTTTTTATAATTTTCTTCACCTAATAAATTAATTATACTTCCACTTAATAATCTTCTTTCACTAAATTAGGGACATTTTGTAAAAAAAAATAATTGATCTAAAAAATAATATATATTGAGTCTTATAAAAAGGATCAAAACAAAATTCATTTTTACTTCTTATAAAAAGGATTGAAAGCAATAATCAAATTTAAAAACAGTTAGTTATGACTCATGATTTACGCTTACGAAAATTTTTATACTATGTATTTAAGGATATAGAAAAGAAATTAAAAATTGATTATATATAGATTCCATAATTTTCAATAAAGTTTATTATATATAGATTCCTATTATATATTTAAAATCACATATTAAAAATTATATTTATAAAATGAATTTCTATATTTTTAATATAAAATATATAAAAATACTCAATTTTATATAAAAATTATGTGACAGATATTTCTGTGAAGTTTCCTTAATGGTTGAGTGCAGGTATCATTCAACATCCATGGTGATACCACAACCTGGTTGATTTGGAATGGTTAATTAGTTTCTCAAAGGTCAATTATCTACCATTTGTTCTTCATGAATGGTGGGTGCTGTAGAGTGAATAGTCAAGTATCAATTAGATGAACCTCTTGTCATCTTCCAAACAAATAAAAACAAGAAGATGAATGAACAATTCAGCAATTGGGTCAGATTAACAGGGCTTCTTTGTTTTTATTAGGAAGTGACTATTCAGTGTCAGCTTAATTAAAACTTTAGTTAAACCTTCAAGCAGACATCATTAATTAGCTAGCCACCCACTAGTTCCTTGTCATTCACAATACACTAATAACAAATATTCTCAAGATTTAAAACATAGTACATCAATCTTCAGGGACATGTTCTAACATGCAAGATGTATCTTAAAAGGATAAGAATTTGTGTAGGATGTGTATCAAATTTTTTTGATTAAAATTAAAATTTTGTCAAATTAACTTTTAAACTTATGGTTTGTTATTAAAATAAAATTTTAGTTTTAATTGAGAAAAGAAAAATATTTATAAAATTATACTTAAGTTTTATCATATTTGAGAATGTATGTTTTTATATGAAGTTTTAGTGTGAGTAAATAAATAAATAATTTTAAAGTCTATAAAGAGATATATTTTTTATTAAAATTTATGAAATCTTATCTATAATCTCTATATTTATCTATCTTTTTATACTATCTCTTCTGATATAAAAATTTACATAAAAGGATTTATTTACTATTATAAAATATAATTAACTTAAAATAGAATAAACTAATGACTTTTAAAGAAAGACTCCATTGAATTTTTAATCATAACTTAGACCTTCTTCCAAATTGGACTTTGTATTTTAACTTTTGGAAGATCCAATTTGGTATCATTCTAGGCTGTCATGATGACTTTGTTACTGGACAAGGGTTGTGTGATTGATCTCATAATTCTCATGCCATGGAAATCAAACTCATTTGGTACTTCACAATCACCTTAACTAGCACAGCCAGGAGTGAGTGGACAAAGATGCAATTCTGATCTTTAAAAAAAATATGTATATCTTAAAAATAAATAGAATGAACTAAAAAATATATAATAATAAAAATATAAATAAAATAAAATATATTAAGATAAGAATACTTTTAGAATGTATCATAATTAATTTTTTTAGAAAGTAACAGTTTCAAGATATCGTGGAAGCGATTTCTGACCCGTATCTCGTTTTGGACCACTCTGCTGATGAGGACTACCTAATCCATCAACGCATCCACATTCAACTATGAGTTTTCTGCAATTAATTATACTTTTCTATCTTTGTTAAATTAGCACTATCTGTTTATACAAGTAATAGTTGAATAGTTGTAATTTTGTATGAATAGTTGAATACACACTTGAGTTTAAATTAGTTAAATTTTAATAATTTTTTACTTATGTTTCTTTAAAAAGCAAAAATTACTTATGTTCTATTTTTTAATAATTTTTTTCATATATACGTTCAAAATTTAAATTTCTCTAAATATACATAAATTGCATGAATTGTTAAGTTGGGTCAAATATATAAAAACCCATTTGTAATTCTTGTTATTTGAGATATGTTTATTGATGGATGCAAGTTGGTGTGATATATTAGTCCAAAAAGTTACCACCTCGCAGAAAACAAACTTTGAATTTGCAATGCAATTGATGAGATTGAGTAACACAGGGTTATAGACAGCACAATAACAGAGAGAGTCCACTACCTTGAAGACTGAAGAAACTGGTACTGAATCTATGTAGCCTAGCTAATAAAGCCATAAATTGCAAATAAAATATGGGGTTTTGTCAACTCTTAATTGTTAAACAATAATATAAAATTAAAATAAAATATGAATATTTAACACATTGAAAATTTAACATTTTTTTATTTTTTTAACAAATGTTCTTGAGACAGTATCTTTACTCAAACCCATAAATAATTAGATATGCCTTCAGATTTTCTCACCTTTCGAAGTTTTCAAACTCAAGTAAATCAACCATTGAACATTGCATTTTTGTTTTTCCTTTACAGCTAAGAGTAAGTTTGTTTAGATTTTGATGGATTTAGTTGTATTTTTTATTTTTTAAATTTAGATTATATATGATTCTGATCTCTTAATTTATTTTAGGGTTTTCTACTTTAAAATTATACAAAATTTAGTCCCATGCTATTTTTTCTACATAGTTTTTAAATTGTTATTTTATTTAAATTTTTAGAGAGATTTGTAATAAAATTGGAACATGGAATAGTTTTAAAATTTTAGAAGTAAAAAATTTTGAAAAAATTTGATAGAATGTAAAGGATTTTATAAAATATAATATTAGAGTTAGAAGAGGAAGAATAATGAGAATTTTCTTTTATTTCGATTTAAATTTGATATTTTAATTGGTAAATTTTGAATAGAAAACAAATTAATTTGAGAATTTAAGATAAAAAAAAAAGCAATGGAAAGCTAAATTTATTAAAATGTCAAAAGAAAAGAAGAACTGTCTCCATGTGAAGGAGTGAGAACTTTGAATTTGTGAACGATAATAATTGATGTAAACAAGCACTTAACTCATATACAACAGATGCTGATTCAATTAATCTTGCAAAAAAAAATTGACTACATGCCACACTTGACATGGTACATTCAATTTGGTAAAATAATAGAAAAATGTTAATTTCAGTCTTTAAAATAAATTTTAAATACCCAAAAATAATAATTTTTATTAAAAGATAACTATTTATTATATAAAAAGTATAAAAAAAATTTCTCAATAAGAATTTACGATATATAATACTGCAAATTGTGGATTGTTATTATTGGTTGTTGTGTGCAACAGTGCTATGAGGGTTTTGTTTATTGCTTAATTTCATGTGCATGTAACCATGCCCTGCGTCTGTTTGTGAGAAAGAATGGTGCTAGTGGCACTGTGGCAGTGACCAAAACTTGAACTATGTTTGAGGCCACGTTGGGGCAGCATATGGCATAGGGCAGAACAAATAAAAGGTGCTGTTGCTTTTCTATATGCCAAGACAGCAAATACTTATCTGGATTAAGCCACATTCACTTACATTAATATTATTTTCTAAATGCACTTCCATCTAAACTATGCTAAAACGCTAAAACCATAATGGGGATAACAGAAAGGGATAAGTACGCATAATATTTAGTTATATAGGAAAATTCAATAAAAAGAATGTGAAACTCAGAAATGAAGCAAATATAATAAAAAGTTAAGCAAATCTGTTTGTATATTTTTAAAAACTGGGTTTGAATTTAATTTCAAAAATTACTTTATAAGATAGGAATTGTTGTTATCTTATTTACATTTGATTAATCATATTTTTAATTAATATACTATTTTAACATGCATAATGTATTGTTTTTAAAAATATTATTGACTTTAAAGACATGGTTAAGTTTTCAAAAAGAAAAATAGACATATGGTCAACTATATTTTACCATCGATATCTTTATTCACGCATGAGAGTAGGGACTCTATTAAATATAAAATCATGTTATTTCTCACTATTACTAAAATTTTAGTTTATAATATAGTATTAGATTTATAGAGATGGCCCAATATTTATATTAACATAAAGCGAATATTTAGATGATTTTTTAAAATTATTTATTAACATTAGTATAATTTTATTTAATTTTTTAAGAATCTTGGAATTCAATAATAATGTTTCCTCTTTAATAGATAATAAATCTAACTTATGTAATCTACTTAGTTTTTAATTGTTTTAGCTAATTTTTATGTTGTTAATATTATAGATATATATATAATTTTTGTAATTTTGAAAATCAGACCAAATTAAAAATAGTCAACGAACCAATTTATTTTAATTATAAAACTAGTAAATCGGTACATAACCAGTAAAATCTATGAATCAAACAAACCATTAATATGGTAAAAGATTAATCTATATATTTTTTTAAAAAATTAAAATTATATTATATTTTTTTACTTAATCTTACATGCATTATTTAAATTATAAACTTAAAATATTATATAATTTTTTTATTTTTTATTATATAAAATTATGATATTTTGTTATATACATACACATATATATATATATATATATAAAAGAAAAATCAACTTGGCATATGAATAACTTGTGTTAAAGTTATTCTAATAAATAATTTTTTAAAATTTTTAAATTTTATTAATTCAATCATTAAATTAAAAAACTATAATACTTAATTATTCTCAAACTCCTTTCCCAGCATCTCCGTTCCCTCTTGGATATTTTAGCTAAGAGATTTCTTGCCTAGAGCTTGCATAATAAGAGGATGGTTAAGGTGCATCATATTGGAATTCATCTACAATCACATGCCTATGATTCTCTCATATCTCAACCCCATATATGAGATACTTTCAATTGGGATTGGTATATTTTTCTTTCCTTATTATTATTCTGTCAAAATACTATTTGACATATATATAAATTTGTGGTAAATATCCATCTTTACATTGCATCATTTAGAATTCTAAGGTAAAATGATAGTTTGCAATTATGAAAACTAGTTCAGACTTGTTTAAGATACATTAATTATATAAAATCAAGTTATTTTATAATTAATGTTAACTTAAATTTGGTATAACTAAAATTTTTAAAAATCTTTTAATTTATATTTTTTAAAATCGATTTAAATTAAAAACTCAACATATTTATTAACCATTGATAAATGTGGACCATAAAATTATATTTGACCTCATAACTATTTTTATATATAATTAAAGGAGAAATTTTACATAAGACAGAAACTTTGAAATGATTTATCTAAAAAGTAAATTTTTTTCAAAATTTGTTTTTATAAGAACCAAGTATTTTTTTTAAAAAAAAATTTAGGTAGTTAACAAGCAGTTTACGATTAAAAATTTAAATATATGATTTTTGAAAATTTCCAAACATTCCTAAAACAGGATAGATATTTGTACATGAGAAAACAAAGTGAGATAAGTATAATACACTGCGTTTTTATAAAATAAAAAAGTAAAAGTATAGTACACTGTTAGAATTCTAAACCTACAATTGCCAAATTGTTTTTTTTGGGGGAGGAGGTTTAGTTTAACTGCCAAAAACTTAAATTGGACCTGACAAAAATCAAGCCCAATAAAATTAGTCTGGACCAAACAAGAAGCTTTTCTTTTAGTCCACTAACTCTACGTTTTAACTGTCCAAAAACAAAATATAGCTCAATGTTTTCAAACAATTTCCAATTGTTGACAAAAAACAGTTGCTAATTGGGTAAAGAACACTGTCGTGATGTTTAAGAAGCTTACATTATTGTTATACAAAAAACAGAGACATTACAAAAAGTAAAAAAGGGCCCTTTCACATTGCCTCCCTTTAAATTTTTTTTTTTTTTTTTTTTTTTTTTTTTTTTTTTTTTTTAT
This sequence comes from Canavalia gladiata, assembly GCA_037954105.1. Lineage (NCBI taxonomy): Eukaryota > Viridiplantae > Streptophyta > Magnoliopsida > Fabales > Fabaceae > Canavalia > Canavalia gladiata. The sequence continues at coordinate 14,000,384 of CM075659.1, read as the reverse complement.
CGATCCCTTTATAACTCAAGAGATAAGAATCAGAGACACGTGCAAGTATACAGGGTTCAGTTCTTGAAATCTTAAAAATGTCACCCCTCACCGGAAAAAAAAGAAAAGAAGACATTTTCTCATCAACTTTTTGCTACAAACCTACAACAAACAACTTAGAATTTTTGAGATGGTCTTTTTTAAAAAATAAAATAAAATAGGAAACACTTTGTTTTGCAATTTATTTTTAAAATTAATGTTTCTTTGAGTTCTTTTGTGGTAGTTAATATTTCTTTTGAGTTTTTAGTTAAATAAATAGGATACTTTTTATTAAATATTTTAAAAATATTATATATAAGTGCTTAATTTTTTATAGCAGTATAATATTGATAATTTTTAAGTGCTACGGCATAGGTATTTGTTAGATGAAAAACATTAACAATAAGAAACTTTTTTATCAGAATTTTGGTCATAACTAGTATTATCATTAACAAATGCACATAGTTCCACCATTTTAATTTATCTAATAATAACTACATATAAATTTTAAAAAATCTTTTCTTTTGCCAACATTTTCTAACTATACACCACACATTCTTGGTATAGTTTAAACAAAAGATTAAAAAAATGGTATGTTAGTGGGCATAACGGTACAAAAGGACAGTGAAATTATTTAAATTTAGCACTTTACCTTCACTCCCTTCTCTCTCTTTTTTTTCTTTCTAAATCATGGAAACATGACTATAATATAAACATTTGTTTTCCCAAATAATTTTGGAGAAAAAAATAGTCACAAATAAAAATTAAAAAACAAATTAAATTCCAATTGTACCAAACATGTTATTAAGTTAAGCCCACGCTTCCGAAGGCTGCACTCATCAGTGTCTCAGCAGTGTCAAGTAACAAAAAAGTTGATAGTTTTGATATTTCACCCGCTTTTTATTTTTTATTTTATTGATTTTTGGCTCCCACTTTGATTGAAGACAGAAAGAGTGTATTTAATGGCCTTACCACAGAATGGTGTTATGTGTATCCATAATGAATTCAGATATAAAGGTGCAGCATAGTGCAAGAAAAGTACTAGAGAGAGAGAGAGAGAAGGAGCCCATGACTGTGCAGACACGCAGGTTATTGCTTAAAAAAGATTTGATGTGTCCAATGGATTCAACACATACGTGTCAGTGTACATGCTGCTGTCTCTGACCCATTTTCCACCCCAACTTTTTTTTATCTTTGGTCACTTGTGCATTATGCTGCTCCTTCTCTTCCTCCTCATACCCTTCTTCCATCACTTTCTAGTGCTAACTTCCACAATCTATTCCTATTTTGTTCCCTATTGTTTCTTCTTATTTTGTTCTTTTGCCCCCCAACAAGCCATGGAAGAAGAAATTGCCTCAATGGAAACCAATCTTCATGAAGAATTGCATAGATCATCATCATCATCACCACTATGTGTGAAAGAGAAAGAGGCTAATGTGACAGGTAATATTAACAATAACATCTTCAGCCATGAAATTAGTTTGTCAATGTTTTCAGATGCACAATATTGTTACTCTATATTGGAGGCAATGCCCTTGCCAGGACCCACATGGTCTACCACTGCACCTTGTGTGTTGGCTGAGCCACAATCATCAACGCACATTGAAGGGTCGTTGGAAGAATTAGAGTGGGGAGAGAACCAAGCTTCCTCTTATACTTGGTGGCTTGGATTTCTTGAAAGTTTGGATGACAATATGAGTAGTTGTGAGAAATTGGATCACCCATTTATAGATAAAAATGTTGAGATTCAGGACTCCAAGCTCCTTAGTTTTGACTCATCTTTTGTGGATGCAATAGATCTTACTTCTTCCCCTGATGATTGGTTGATGATTCCACCAATGGAGATGGATTTGGGAGACATGGTTATCCCTTAAGAAATTTTGGGTTTTTTTTTTTTTTTTTCTTTTTCCGTTGTTGTTTGAACAGCTTAATGCTCCTATTTTCTAATAGAACTGTTTTATACTTTTATACTACCGCTCATTTTTTGTTGTGTTCATTCCCAATTTTTTTGTCACCTTCTGCAGTTTCCCCACGTGTCAATAAAATATTCTTTGTTCAATCAACACGGAAAAGTTATGATTACATTTTTCCTTCCAATTCACGGAAGTTGACTGAGTTTGATGATTAAAACGTGTTGCAAGAAATTCAGAACGTGTTGTGCCTACTATGGATATTCTGTTTTTTAGTTTTTTTGAATTGGGCCAGTGGCCCCTTTCTCTAGAAGACAAAAATAGTACTTTTGTTTTTAAGACAGGGAAGAGAGCCCAATGATAAAAAGCCCAAGAAACAGACAGCAACTTGAAGCCCAGATAAATCATGCCGTGCATTTGAATATGTTTTCCTCTGAGATGTCTTCAAAATAAGAATTCAGATGGAAATTGCATTTCAAATTATTAAAATAAAAATAAAAATAAAAATAGGTTTTGACCTGGGAATTGTATTCTTCTTTATCTAATTTAAGCAAAAATTTCCATTATTTGAAAAATAGATAAAACATAGGTGCAACATATAGATTTTGTAATTATAATAAAGGTCCACGATAAAAGTTGATAATGTTTTTTATTTGGTAATTATAATAAAGATCCACATTAAAGGTCGATATTAGTTAGCAAGGCAAATTTTCAATTTTAATTAACGAACAACAATAAAAGCAGCTAAAGTACTCCCTCTTAGTTCTATCCTTAAAAAAAATATTGTACAATAAGTTTCGTCCTTTTTGAATAGAAGACTTGCATCTAATTTCTGTTTTTTATTTCCAATGTTAAAAGGAAAACTTAATATATTTTTATTTCCTTTTTGAAAATTAAATTGTTTTAGAATGTTGAATTGGTGATTCCCCCCCCCCCCCCCCCCCCAAGGTATCCATCATATACAAGAAAATATTGCTAGAAAAATATGATAAGGCATTAACTATGGTCACTTCTTTCAGTGAAAATTTAAATCATGATTCATCATTTTGTAAGAGTCTTGTTTCTTCAATTATACTTAAACCTTATTCATCAAATTAGAGAACTTTTAAAAGGAAGGATTGAGCTCCACAATATTTGATCATAAGGGTTTTAATAAAATGTCAATGATCAACTTTCCTAAAATGTTTTTTTTTTTTTTAAGTGGAAGGTTTTAGAATGATTTATTATTTTTACAATTTAATTGAATTAAAAATTCTACAAGGACGGAATTAAAATCTGAACCGGAAAATAAGATAACTAGTCATTTAAATGTATCCAAACTATGCAATAGCTAACATTATAAAAAAAATATTTTTTAACAATAATTTTAAATGATAAATAGTGATAATTCTATCAAATTTTTTTTAACAAATCTTCATTTGCTAAAAATTATTTGTTGAAAGTTACTTTAACATTGATTCAAAAAGTGGTTTTAGTGTATACAAAGTTTTACTCACACACAAATGCATCGTTGATGTAGAAAGGGATATTTGTAGGAAAAATTTTTGTTAATAATCCTTAAACGATTGAATTTTAATTTTTAAAATGTTAAATTTAATTATGGAAAAGCAAGGCATGAGACCTTGTTTTTTCTTGTAACTTTATCTAATTTCATCCAACTCTCTTATCAATAATTTAAAATCAATTGCTAATCAATGGTCATGTAAGATATATACTTAAGAAAAATAAAGAATATTCAGACTTCTTCAATTAATAAGTTATTAGAAATTAAGGGTTCCGATTGATCCTTCAAAATTTTTAGATTCATTTACCAGTTCCGTTAAATAGAGAATGGTACGATCGTTTATTCTCAGTTAACTTAGAAATTAATAAGAATAACTATTTCTTACTATTTAATTAAGTATAATAAGGAAAAAAGAAAAATGAGTTCAATTGATTACATCATGAATTTCACCAAAGTCTCATGGTTTGGGAATTAGGCACATACAGAGAAAAGACGAACAAGAGCATGCTAATCCAATAAAACAATTCATAATCTTAATTTAAAAAAAAATGATAAAATCGTAAAGCTAACAAAGTTGAGAATAGAACATTTCAACTCGCATTGTGAAATAGTCTTTACTTCAAGATCTTACGAGAGGATATCAGAAGAAATATAAGAATGAGATTGGTATTGAAGTGATGTGGTATGTCTCCAAAGTAATAAGAGGCTTGTCCTCCAGAAATGTGTGACCTTTGTGCCCTAAGGTGATGTGTGACCTTTGTGCCCTAAGGTGATGTGTTGAATGGTATGGTAGAGTTTGCCTATGTGATTAAGGTTTCACTATCGTGGACTAAATTTGACCTGACTGCTCCCTTAGCTATCATGGTCATTTTAAGTTATCTTGTAACACTGTAACACTGTAGAAATGACTAGGATGTCTTTTGTGTTATTAGGAACGACGTTCCATTATCGCACCAAATCCTCATTTTTTCATGCTCCTTAGACTTACGTGATGTTAACATGTTGGATACTTTATCTTTTTATACTTTTTTTATCTTTTTTTTTTCAAAATTTGTCTATTATCAGATTCTCTATTTGTGTGATCATTCATGTAAAATAAAAAAAATTATATAAAATTACAATTAAATAATTATAAATTATATTATAATTATAACTATTTTTTTACAAATAAATCATCAGAATCATGGTTTAAAATTTATCAACCATCAGAACTCAATATATTTTGTGTAAGTTTATACAATTATCATATAGTATCTGTTAAAAAATTTAATTTTTTTATAATATAAGTATATTGTTATGAGAAACTTAAATTAATTCAAAAATATATACCTTTATTAAAAAATAATGGAAAGGAAAGGAATTATGTTTAGTTATTTATTGGTGATAATAATGGTTACTATAAGTAAAAAATAAAAAATTGTATTAGTTATGATTTAATTAGAATAGTATGAATTTTTAATTTAAAAAAATTATTTTAAATTAATTTTATAATAATTTTTTTTATTTTTAAAATAAATGTTTTTAAAATTCTTAGTTCTAAATTTATATCTTAAGATATAAATATCATAATATTAATAAGTGGTCAGTTAAAATAATTTTGTTTAATATTTTTTAAACAAGATTTGATGTTTAAATTTGATGTATAAACAAAATTTTTTGTTAAAAGAATTTTAATAAAATAAATTATATTTAAATAAATTTACTTTCTATAAATGATGAGTTCATATCAAAAATATATTTTAAATAATAAATAAAAGAAGTTATATGTCAAAGATATATTTATTTATTTATTTATTTTTATCATGAAAAATAATTGTAGTTGTAATTAAAATTATAAAATTTTATTACATTTTAAGTGTCAATGATAGGATTTTCATTAATATAAAGGGTAGGGATGGATATATATGGGTCATCGGTCGAAAACTGATGGTGATCAATGAATAGTAAGTATAAGAAAATAGGTGGAATAGATAATTGGATTATAAAAATTTTAAATAAATGATTAATTGCGGATTAATTTGATGAATGTAGGTTTTGAAAAAAAAAATCAAATTAAACTCAACTAATGATAATCTTTATCATTATTTCCGTTATAAACACACATAACTTCCAAATTCTTTTTTAAAATTTAATCGCGGTTATTGTTGGTGTCAAAAATCAAACTCATCAATGTTTAGTCTACATCATCATATGTCATCATTGTTGTTTAGTTAGTGTTATTTTTTTTTATTATCATTGCTACTCAATTTACACTATTTTCCTCTGTCATTGTTGTTACTCAATCCAAAAAGTTTAGTCACAATCCCACTCAATTTTTTAACCTTAAATCGTGATTAAACATTTTACAAAATCAATAACCAATTATACTTGAATTTAATTAATTTTGATATAAAACATAAACGGTATTTTAACGGTTGGATAATTTTTCATTCGTATATGTTTGACACCCACTTCTATTAAAAAGGTTATTTTTTTTAAAAAAAAAGTAAGATAAAAAATATATATGTAAAACTCATTGAATACGTGAGTAAGAAAAAATATTTATAAATTAAAATATAAAAAAAATAGAAAGAAGTTTTATCCAAATGATAGGTCCTCGCTCAAATGGAAAGCGACTAATCGTTCAGCATCTGGAAGCCTTCCCATGCCTTGTGACCTAGGGGTGGGCAGGAAAAAAAGACCCGTCCGAAACCGACAAATCCGAAGCCTATATTTGGGTAAGGGCGGGGCGGGTTGAATATGGGTAGGAACGGGTTTAAACATATGGTTAAGAATGGATAAGTGTGGGTGGGTGCGGGTTGCAGTTTTACTAACCGACTTTAACTGAACCGACCCGTCTAATATACATATGTATTTTTTTATTATTTTTCTATCCTTTTTTGCAATTTGGGCTTTGGTATTCTGATGAAATGAGTGATGACCCATTACCCAATCAACCAACCCAACCCAACCTAAGTGTAACCTAATTTGCTTTCCCTCATTTGAACCCTAGTCTCACTTACACACTTGGTCATTTATCTAATACCTCCTCCTTGCGCTGTCCGTCTGTGTGTCATCCTCGTTGACCTCTTCTCTGTTACTCTGTTAGTGCTAGGGCTTGTCGCAATCTCACGTTATCTTAATCATTTTCCCATTATTCAAACCCTACTCTCACTTACACACTTAGTCATTTACGTGATACCTCCTTCTTGCGCTGTTTGTGTGTCATCCTCCTCGACCTCTTCTCTATTACTCTGTTAGTGCTAGGGCTTATCGCAATCTCGTGATATCTCTCTCCACGTATGTATGTATAATTTTACTTCATTGTGACGTTGCTGGAAACCGGTGAGTTTTGCAGAATTGGGAATCTTATACTGGAAGCTAAATCCTGGTGTCTATGAGAACGATGAGGAGTTGACCAAGATTAGAGAAGCTAGGGGATACAATTACATGGTAGTATCGTATTTATTCTTTTACTAATTTCAATTAATTTTACTTTGTTTTCTGTAATTAGATTATTCTTTTAATTTTTTTTGGTGCATATTTTATGTGATTAGATGGTGCATGCACTGTTTGCCTTTTCTCTGATTAGCGCATGACAGGAATAGAATTCTTAAGAGAATATGTAGATTTTCATTTTTGGTTGGGGTTGGGATGTTGATTTCTTATTTGGGAACACTTAAGCTAGAATTTGTTAAAGAAATTCTTTTTAAGTTTTCTAAAATTCTTAGCTTGGAATGCTATTTTTATGTTTTGGTATAAATATTTTAAAAGTATTATGAGAAACCTAACACTTCTAGTCATGTTTTTAGTTTTACTATATCTTTCACTAAAGTTTGTTTATAGGAAGGGGTCACAACCTAAGATTTTCATAAAGAGAAAGTTTTAACCATGTTCATTATAATATTATTATAAATCTTTTAAACATACTAAACATATTTATAATGTTCTGAACCATTATTATTTTAGGAAACTTCATTAATAGGGACACATGATTTTCATGAATGAAAAAAAATTCCAAATGCTAAATATTTTCTAAATTTTAAGGAATAAATAGTTTTTTTCTAATGTTTTTAAAACTTAATTAAAAAATAATTATATCCTTAAAATAAGCTATGTTAAGCAACCAAGCTGCCAACCTTGCACCTATGTCTTATTATCCAAATTATTTTATAAATATCCTTCAAATTATTTGCGGTTTCATTCTACCATTCGATTTGGATGGATTACACACAAATTTGTATATAAATAAACTGAAAATATTTAATAAAAAGGTAATGAGTCCAAATAAGCTCTTTCAATCACTCCCTAAATAGTAATTATACTTAATATAGAGAGGAGCATGATATGCATTTTTACATGGACAATATATGACTCATGGGACAGGATGCGCACACTATATTGCTGAGACTCAGTCCATTTCTTAGTATTTAGGAGCATATTTTTTACAATAATTTTTATGTTGATTTATCAACTTGTTTTTGTTTATTGTGTGTAGCGTTTACTGAAATGTACTCTTTAGGGTTAAATCTTTTGATTTGGCCTGATACAAATGGTTGCCTTTACGGAGGGGGTCCTGAACTGACTTAGCCATTGAAGTATGATTTTAAGGGGGTCCAACATCTCCTAATTCCCTTTACAGAGGTAAATTTTTTTATATGTAAATTTCTTTATCTTGTTTGCATTCACTATTTGGTCTAAATTTTTTTTATATGTAGATTTGGTCTAAATTTTTTTGCATATGGTTCGAATTGGATTTGTGGATGGTGAACAACCCTAAATGAAAAGTTATTGAGATTCTTCTTTTGTGATATCTTATCTATATTTTCTATTTTCACATTATATTGTACTTTATTTTAATTTAATATATCAGTGTTTGTGATTCTAAGTTTTCAATTGGTTAATTTTATTGTAGTATGTTGCAGGTGCCTAAGTGGAAATTAGTGAATTTGCCTATTTAAAGAGCTTAATTCTTCACCATTGCATCTTGCCATCTTTGGTTGCCTTTGTCAGGTTCTATTAATTATACACTAATATGTTTTGATGAATGTATGATAATGACTTGGCTCCTGTTCTATTGCTTATTATTGAAATGTCCAATGATGACTTGGCTGAGATTGATCTATGCTCTTGAGTTACATGTTCCCCAATACTTCTTTGGTGTGTTCTGAGGCCAATGCATGCTTAATGAATAATGTTTACTGAGATTATGAGATTCTTACATTCTGAGATTCTAATGCATGATCTTTTGTTCTAGTTGTTGGGATTATATAAATGAAACTCTGTTGCTGAGATTATATGATGTATGATCTTGTGTGATATTGTTTCAAGTCTGTGATGCTTAAACCGATAAGCTCCCTCTTCTTGATCTCTGATTCTATGATAGTTATTTATCTGAGAATGTTTTTGAAACCTTTTCCTATTCCTCTTTGATACTACACTCTGATCTTTGCTTTTATGGTATTTATCCGAGAATGTTTTTTAAGCTTCCTCTATCTCTTTTATGATATATTTTGATCTTTCATTCTATGATGTCTTTTTGAAAAAATTCTAAACTCTGAATCTCTTATTCTATAATGCCTTATATGAAATTTTTTTACACTCTATGTTCCTGATCTTTCATCTTGTGATGCCTTTCTGGAATTTTTTATTAAACTCTCAATCTCTCATTCTATAATGACTTTTCTGAAATCTTTTTACACGATTTGCTCTTCATCTCTTGTTGTATGAAAGTTTTTGAAAATTTTTGAAACCTTTTCTTACTGGTTTTTAATTCTGTGTTGTGTATCCAGTTCCTAGTTTTGACACTTCATTCTCTTGATCTATGATTCTGTGACATTGTGAGAATGGTTTTTTAAACTTCATCTCTTATTAGTTTCTGATTCTGCTTTCTTCTTCAATGATGGTTATCTGAGAATGGTTTTGTAAACTTTGCCTCTTTCTACTTTCTGATTGTTTGGTACTTATTTGTTTTTAAACTTTTCCTTTTCCTACTTTCTGATTCTGCTTGTTGATTCTATGATGCTTATCTGAGAATGAATTTTTTAACTTTCCCTCTTGCTACTTTCTGATTCTACTTCTTGATTGTATGATACTTATATGAGAATGGATTTTTAAACTTTCTCTCTTCTTGCTTTCTGATTCTGCTTCCTGATTCTATGATGCTTATCTAAGAATGAATTTTTAAACTTTCCTTCTTCCTACTTTTTGATTCTGCTTGCTGGTTCTATGATGCTTATCTAAGAATGAATTTTTAAACTTTCCCTCTTCCTGGTTTCTGATTCTACTTCTTGATTCTATGATGCTTATCTGAGAATGGATTTTTTAACTTTCCCTTTTCTTGCTTTCTGATTCTGCTTCTTGATTCTATGATGCTTATCTGAGAATGGATTTTTAAACTTTCCCTCTTCCTGCTTTCTGATTCTGCTTCTTGATTTTATGATGCTTATTTGAGAATGAATTTTTTAACTTTCCCTCTTCTTGCTTTCTGATTCTGCTTCTTGATTCTATGATGCTTATCTGAGAATGGATTTTTAAACTTTCCCTCTTCCTGCTTTCTGATTCTATGATGCTTATCTGAGAATGGATTTTTAAACTTTCTCTCTTCCTACTTTCTGATTCTGCTTCCTGATTCTAGAATGCTTATTTGTTTTTAAACTTTTTCTCTTCCTGCTTTCTGATTTTGCTTCCTGATTCTAGAATGCTTATCTACTTTCAAACTTTCCTCTGCTGACTGGTTTCTAATTCTGGTTTTTGGTTCTGGTTATCTTATCTAAGAATGATTTTTTTTAAAACTTTCTTCTGTTCTATTTTATGAATCTGTTTTCTTCTTCTATGATGGTTATCTAAGAATGCTTTCTAAACTTCATCTCTTTCTATTTTCTAATTCTGGTTTCTGGTTTCTTATCTAAGAATGCTTTTTTTAAACTTCATTCTAATTCTATCTTATGAATCTGTTTTCTTCTTCTATGATGGTTATCTGAGAATGCTTTCTAAACTTCATCTCTTCATGCTTTCTGATTTTGGTTTCTAGTTCTACTTATCTTATCTGAGAATGCTTTTTTTAAACTTCCTTCTGATTCTATTTTATGAATATGTTTTCTTCTTCTATGATGGTTATCTGAGAATGCTTTCTAAACTTCATCTCTTTTTGTTTTCTAATTCTGGTTTCTGGTTTTGGTTATCTTATCTAAGAATACATCATATAAACTTCCTTTCCTTGGTTTCTTCTTCTGTGACCTAATCTCTAAATGTTTACATCTCCTCTACATCTATGATGTTTTTTGATTGAGTATGCATTTGGCCTATAATGATAAACCAATGTTGAATGCTCCCCGCTTATTCTATAATTATATTGAGATTTAATTCTCATCTTTGATAAATGAAGTCGATTGGGTTGTGATGTGTGCTTGAGTTAGATGTTAGTCTTAAGCTGAGCTAGAAAGGTGATAAACTTAGTAAGCCAAACATAAGTCCCTCTCATATCAATAGTTATCCTTAGTTGGTAGTAGTTGACTATGACTTATTCATTCTAACAGTATGGAGTAGTCTAGTCAACATCTGCCCACCTCCAATACCGAACAACCATCAGCTGCGGATGTTGGTGGAAATCCACAAATAGCAAATGAAGCTGCTGTTCCTGATCAATCTCAGCCAATCCCTAAAAATTCCAGAAAAAGAAAGCCAAATGCAAGTGGAACTAGATCCACTTCACTTGTTTGGGACCATTACAACAGATTGCCTTTAGTTGAAGGTGCTACACCTCAAGCTGCTTGCAAATATTGTAGCAAATCTTTTTATTGTCACCTTAAGATCCATGGCACCTCCTCCATGTCATCCCACATTCTAAGATGTCCAAAGTACACTCATGCCATTAGTAATGACCCAACTTAAAGAATTTTATCCTTCAACCTTAATAAGAGTAGAGAGTGTTCAAATTTACAATCTGTTAGCCAATGGGAGAATGCTAGGATGTTCATCAAGTTTTTAAAAAAATTTATGATGCCATTAATGTTTTTTCAGCCTCTACTCATGTATCGATTCATGCTGCATTCCATCAAATTTCTCTTATCTATTGTGAGTTGACTCAAGCCTCTATGAATCTGAATACTCCTTTTGCTACCACGGGGTATGAGATGAAAAAAATATATGATAAGTATTGGGGTCAGGTTATTGATACAAATAACCTTATTTATTTTGGAGTCATGCTTGATCCTAGGTTTAAGTTTAATTATGTTGAGTGGTGTTTTTGTGATATGTATCCAAGTGAGAGTGAGTTTGTTGTTGAGTTATCCCTTGGTGTCAAGTTGAATATGTCTAGACTTTACCAATGATATGCTGCTCTCCATGACCAGCAGCATAATGTTATTCAATTTCAAAATTCAGTTCAGTCTAGTTTAGTTGAAACCACCCCTCTTTTAGTTGCAAGCCATACTTCTAGAACTGATGCGTTTAGACAGCATCTTAGGGAAAAAATTCGATTGATGCGAGAAATGAACTTGAGAGGTTTTTGAGTGAACCATGTGTAGATTACAATGAAAAATTTGACATCCTTTTATGGTGGAAACAAAACAGCTCCCGTTTCCCCATATTGTCCACCTTAGCTGGAGATGTCTTAGCCACTCCAGTTTCCACTATGGCTTCAGAGAGTGCTTTCAGCACTGGGGGTAGGGTCTTAGACACCTGTAGAAGTTTCCTATCCCCTCAAATGGCTGAGGCTCTTATTTGTACGCAAAACTGGTTAAAGTCCTCCACTCAACACTTCAAGGAGTGCCTATTCAGTGAGGACTTGGAGCTTTTAGAGAAAGTATTATCAGGTACTAATTGTTGCACCTATTTTATTTGTTAATTCTTTTATGGTATTATTCATTTATTTGTTACTTGTATATGTGCATCCAAGAATTGGCAAAATCTGGAAAAAATGGATCTGTTGGTGGAATTGGAGTGGGAGAAGGGTCTTCCACACAGCAGTCACAGCCAAGTAGTCTTGGCTAAAACAGAACAGTAAAATATTAAATTTTTTTAATTTCTTAATCCTGTGTTTTATATAAGTTTTATTGTTTTAAATATCTTTTAATTGTTGCGTTATTCTTATTATCACAACATTCCAAATCTGCTATTTTTTGCTTTTTGGAGTCTAATTGTTGACTCATTTATAATTCATGGTTTTTAAACCTGTCATTCCAATTGGGGTTTATTTTGAAATGAAGCTGACAACACAAAGTGAAGAACTTTGTTGAACTCAATTGTAAGTAAGTTGATTTCCAGCCTTTACTCATTTTTCACTATTTATATTCATTAAATTCGGACATTGCTGTCCAATACTGTCATTTCTACTTATTTTTGTATACATTGAGAAAATTTGGATTACTATTGCATAAATGGTGAATGAATGAATCACTGAATGATGATGCTTATATGTTTCAATAACATCTGCATCTGGTAATTTAATATTCATTACTTTCTCCTTATATGCTTTTTAATTGGCATGCACTTAGGTTGTAGCTTTAATTTCTATTTATGTATGTCTTTGACAGTGCAAATTGTTGATTCAAAATTTATGACTTTTTGTTGATCTCCATCATTCATTTGGTTATGCTTCCATTGGTACACTAATTTCTGATTCTAGCAGTTTTTAATTCATTTTAATCTTCAATATATATTTACTAATTTAATTTTATCTTTGTTTGGCAGATTTTGCATTGAGCCATTGGTTGTACCTGTACCCCAAAACCAACTGGAGTCTGGATGTTTAATGTCTTTGTAAACGTTCAGTATTTGTGGATGACTTGCTGTGTTGTAATATTTTAAATTATAATTTGTAAATTAATTTTAAATTTTTTGTATGCTTGTTTTTTATTCAAAAATGATGTGTAATATTGTGTATTGTGTACATTAAACTAAATTTAAGTTTATTAATTTATGATATTCAGAATATGGATGAATGGATAACCAGAAATTATACATTTGAATTTGATTATGGATGAATGCATAACCAGAAATTATACATTTAATTATATTTGAAGATTAGAATTGATTCAAAATTACACTTATACAGTTATGATTATAGTTATATATTATGATAATATTTTAAAACTTGCTGAGGACGATATTCCAGTTTTACAAGTTTATAATTTTTAAACATTAAAATAAAGTATCAATTAATAATTTGTAAATCATTTTTAAACGTTAAAAAAAATAAAAATATGAATTTAGTGTTATAAATTTTTTTACCCACAATGTAAGACCAAAATAGTTTTAAATTTTTAAAAAATAATTTAAAAATGTTAAAATTTATTATTATAAATTTTTTTAGCCCACAATGTAAGTCCAAACCGTCTAAATTCAAATTTTCTATCCAAAATTTGACTTATCTGAAACCCGACTTATCTGATTCATTTATTGGACGAAAACAGCCCATATATATATAATAGACGGTTTTAAATGGTTCTATGTTTGGGTACCCGAACCCGACCACTAATCACCAGTGAACTGTAAATATGTGTCATCCGTCTATCTTTCATTTTTGTGATAAATAATTGTTTTAATTTGCAAATTATTTTGGCAAAATACATGGAAAGCTACTGGCAACACCCTTTTTAAATTTTTTAAAAATTTGATTTTTCAAATTAATATTTTTATATTAAAAAATAACTTGAATGTTTTATAAAAATAAAATAGAATTATTATTTTTGAGTATGAAATTTCTTAATTTTATTATTATTTGTCATTAAAAAAATGTCTCAAAGTATTAAGTGTTTTTTAAATTTCAGTTGTTTATCTTTTAAATTTCTCTTTTTAAAGTATGATTTTTTTTCTTTCTCTTCTAATTTTCATCTGTTTCATTCTTATATAAATTATCAGTTAAAAGGATAAAAAAACATATATATGATTTCTGGTGGATCCAAATCCTTGGTTTCTAATGGGGAAGAAGAGGAATAGTGCTAGCTAGGTACCTACTCCTTTCCAATTTCGTTTCTAATAGGGAAGGTGAAGGGAAAATGTCAACCATAATTTTTTTAAAATATAAAAATAATAAAAAGTATAAGATATAATGAATGATATAATAATAAAAATAAAAAGAATATATATTTGTTAATTAGTAATCAATTATCTTCTCCCACTTACAGTGCTGTATATATCTTGTGGTACCTCTTCAAATGCGTAGGACGCTATAGTTAAAAGACGCTATAGTTAAAAGAAACAAAAAGAGGTAGGTAACTTTTTAGTTGTATATTAAAAAATATTTAGTAATTTTGCATTTTTATTATTAAATTTTATATCCAAATTCCTTAACATTCACCTAGCTATCTGCCTATAAAAAATTGCAAAGAAATTTGATATAACATATTTGAATAATAAAAAATTAATTAACATTTATTCAATGAATTATCATATAAGAATATATATAATAAATTTTCTCAATACGATTTATTGAAATAAATTAAACAACTTAAAATTATAAATTAAACTTTCATAAATTTAAATAAAACTTTGTAGAAATGATTCCAAATGCCTCTATCAATTAATTATAAGGGCCATCATTCTTTGTAATAAGTAAAATTAGGACTTGAAAATCTTGATAGCCAGTCTGAATGGTTCAATCGATGTATCAATGCAAGACTGGGTTTAGTTAAGAATGTTACACAATCAAGTTTCTCTGTATTGAAAGCTATGTTTCTCCTACCAAGAGTTTTCTCAATCATCTTACTAGTGTCTAAGGATTCCAATAATGGTGGTAAATGCTAAGGTCATGAGAAGCCATTAATTAATGCAAGTAAGACAAAATGGATTTTCCATATTCTTATCAAAACTTTTGGAAAGGAAAAAATAATCCGTACTTAGTATCCAAAAATATTGGGTAGAGGACAATAAAATGAATGGTTTGTCATCCACAAGTTTTGAGAAGCAATGTTGTTTGGATTAAATTTCTCTTCCTGTGGGCTATGTTGATATTATTGAATGCATGCATGTACTGGAGAATTTTCTACACAAAGTTGGATCCAACTGGTGCTCTTAATTGCATGGTTGCCTCTATACATGGAATCATTGTCCTTTTAGCTATTTTAATGTAGCCGAAATGAAATTGAAATCGCATTGTTAGGTCTGAAAGAAAGATTTTGGACCTATGGAAGGGCTCCACTCCAATCATGACACATTTAATAACGTATTTCATGCATAGCCGTGTGTGTGTTCATATCCACTCGGTTCTTTAATTTCCCCACGTTAAATTGTGTCAATGGTGACTTTATAGGAACATGCATTTCACATGATTGTGTTTAGTACTTTTAATAACTTTTAATTAATTGATACACGAGAAGGTTAAGTCCTATGTAATCTGCATGTATTGGTCTTGATTTTAGATTTGAATGTTATATTAATATCTAGAAGAATTAATTTATTGCGTTAAATTTATTTAACTAACATGTAAGTTCTTTTTTTAATCTAAATCATATTATTATTCATTGAATATAGTAACGAGTGTAAACTTTGTCACTAAATTAAAATATTTGTGATTAATTTTTATTTTATTACTAATATTATTCATAATAATTACTAAGTCGTTAAATTCACTGCAATATTATATATAATGAAAAATATGTATTTGACAAATAATTTATCATTGATAAAAAATATTTATGATAAATTTTAAAACTATTATAAACTACCACTAATATTAAACCTAACAATATATTTAAGATTAAATGTAATTTTTCATTAAAAATTATATTTATAAAAATAAAAATAATAATCATACATTACATAAATTTTTTTATAGTTTACATTTATAACATTAAATTTAAAAGGATAATTTTTTTAAAAGATAATATGCTAATAATTAAAAATAAAAATAAATTGAGTTGAATTAGATTTTAAATATTTAAATTTATTTTATTTAATAATTATAAAGCTTGAGTCTGTCTGTTGTCTGTTATCTATTATGTCTGTTGATTATTTTGTTGCTAATGTTTAACCTATTATAAAATTTATTAGATCTATAAGTTTATTTAAAATTCACATAAAAAAATAAATAAATATACTTTAAATTTATATAAATGATTAATTAATTTTTTTTATTAATTTCTATAAAATAAAAATACTAATAAATAAATTTAAAATATATATATATATATTTTGTTTTAAAATTTGAAAACTTTAAATTTTTTATAAAAAGAAATTTTAATAATATTTTTTTTTAAAATTGTAACATCTGTCAAATCAATTTTTAATAATACTATTTGTAAAAAAATATTCAAAACCATATAATGTATTATTAGCTTGAAATATCATTTTAAATTTGAATAACATTATAATTTATATTTTATACATAATAAAATATAATATATAAAATAAAAAATATAAATAAATATTATATTACTTGATTATTAACAATAGGATAATAAATTTGATAAGATTTATGTCTTAAAATATCAAATAAATTAACAAAAAGATATCTAATCTTTTTAAAATATAAAAATCACTAAAGATATTAAACAATAAATCAGTCATCTAAAATCATCTCACATATATTAAGAGTTGAGTGGAGGTAAAATATCTAAACTATATTTTATTCTTCAAAATTAGAAATGTGTAAAATAGAGTTTTAAAATTGTAAAAGTAGATAAAAATAATAAAGGAAGATTTTATTTTAAAAACAAAAAAAAATTTATTTAGAATTTTTTTTATTTGAAATTAAAAATTAAAAATTAAAAATTATATTTTTTAATAAATTATGTAAATATATTAATATTATATAAATTTAATAAATATAAATATATAATATATAAAAATAAATAAATATTTATAAGTTTAAAGTTGATTTATTTATTAATTTTTTTAAATAAATCTAAATTTATATATTTAGTAAACAAGTTAAATCAATTAAACTTTAAATAAATTAAATCAGATACATCTATTCCAATAGTTTAACTATTTTTTATTTCTACTAATAATTATAAATTAAATAATATATGAAGAGATACATTTTCACACACAACATTTTTAGTTTGATATATTATTTCCAAAGTAAATTTTATTCATTAACTTAAAAAATGAAATTATTTATTAAATAAAATATTTACAGCATTTGTAGCCTACATAATCAATATATAAATATAAATTGAATATATAAAAAAAATACTTTCAAAATATATGTAGGCCTAACTATAATTGATTATTTTCTTTTAATCAACTAGCCAGCCTAACTATAATTGGGGAAATTCTTTGAAAAATTTATCTCCTATCCAAATGGTTTTTTAAAATTTTTAGAAATTAAATATATTTTTATGGGTTTTTAGTTTTTGTTGAATTAAAATTAAAAAAATTATTTCGGTTAAAATAATTTTAGGTTGAATTTTAATCTAATTTTAAATTAAAAAATAATTTTTGATTATTATTTTAAATTTTGAAATTTCTTATTTTTAAATCTGAACTTTAAATTTATTTTTTAGAGATGCTGACTTTATGATAATTAATCCTACTAAATCATCACCATCATTATTATTATATGGATAATAATAATAATAATAATAATAATAATAATAATAATAATAATAATAATAATAATAATAATAATAATATATTATATTTTTTAATTAATATTAAATTTTTATTTTTATTATTTTTTAATAATTTAATATTTTGTTAAATATTTTATTTAATATTTTTTATTTGTCTATTTTAATTAACAATAAAGATATAATAAAGTAAATTAACTATTTTTATCAACTAAAATCTAAATTACAAAATTCAAAGCTAAAATATGATTTAATTTTTTAAAATTTTAAAATAAAAAACTAGAAACATCTCCGAACATGATTTTAAAGTTTTGAATTTTTATTTTAGTTTTTAAAAAATTATTGTAAAAGTGTGTTGGTTTATTTTATTATATTCTTGTGAGTCTAAATAAAAAGATAAATTATAAATTATTAATAAAAAAATATATTATTATAAATAAGAAAAATTAAAGCAATAATAATAATTGGTGATAATGATGTAAATAATATATAGAATAGAGTTATAATATTTCCATCTCAAAAGATGAATTTAGACTTAAGTGTAAAATTGTTTTAAAATTAAAAATAAAAATCAACAATTTTTTTTTTAAAAAAATTGAGTTAAAGTTATGTTTAAATCATTTAATATCTCTTTAACCAAAAAAATTTATTTTTAAATTTAAATTTAAATTTAAAAATTAAAAAGAAAAACTCACAATCACTTAAATATGATCTAAGTTAACTTTCATCATTATAGTCTTTATTTAATAAAAAATATGTTAATAATATGATATATTATATATAAAAAAATTATTATATTATCAATAAATAATATTTTAATATAATATATTATTTTATTATTATAAAATTATCTATATTAATAATTTAAAATTTTTCAAATAAATAATATATCAACATGGATAATTGTAATGTTTGATATTTTATGTTAATAAAATATAAACAAATGTAATGTGAACAACTATTATTAAAAAAATATTATTTTTACACTTACATTTTAATTTTTAACAAAATTTTTAGTAAATATTTTTATTTATTATTTTTTAACTAATATTTTAAAGATAATGGTTTCTTTTTATATAGTGATTCGATGCTTATTTTTATGAATTTTTTTTTTCATATTTGTCTTACTTTCAAGGAAACTTAAATTTTGACTTGGTCACTTCTTAACTAGCCTTTCTGGGTATAGTGTTGAAAAAGAGAGATCCTCTTACCTGAATTTCAAGCTATTCGGTCAGAACTAGAATTGGCCCGAGCCAACACACTAGTCATAGATGAAAGTGATTCTTAATTGGCAGGTATAGTTCGACCTTTGAACAAAACAAATCCTAGCTTTCTATATGTAATTTTGAAAAGTATCTTAAAAGTTTACTCAATTTATCCGATTGAATTAACCACACAATGTGAATGTGTTCAAGATTCACTTCAGCTTGATGTCAACTGAGATCAATGACATTGGATTCTATAAATTAAACATTGCGGATTTTCAAAGGTTGAGTTTAGATTACAATAGGCTCTTATATTTGTAAAAATATAAAATGAAATATTTTTTCTCATATCAAACAATAATCTTAATTAATATTTCTAATCTTTATATATGGTACATATTTTTACACTCTCTCATTATGTTATGTTATAATTCTAAAAGATATTGTTACAACAATAGCACGATGGCCTAAATGAAAATAATTATATTTATGATGAGAGAGTGTGCTTGTTAAAATTAACAAATATAAGTTAGTTGAAAATTAAAAATAAAAATTAAAAGTTAAAAATTAGATAAAAGTTAAAAATTAATAAATTAATAATTAAATTTAAAATATTTGATAAAATAAATATAAAAATAATAAATAAAGATACAATTAAATAATAGATTAAAATATAATAAATATGATATATATTTTTAATATTTTTTAAATTTTAATTAAATACAATTTTATTTATTGTTAACATAAATAAAATTTAAACAGAATTTTAGAAAGATAATTATTTTTATAATTTTACTTTTACCAAACGATTCAATATTTTAATAAAATAAAATAAATAATATAATAATTAAAATAAATATTATGAATTAAAATAAAATAAAATAATATAATATAAAAATAAATTTATCAAAATTAATAATATTATTATAAAATATTCAAATGATATTAAATTTATAAAAATAAATAGATAAATAAAAATTAACGAGAAATAAAAATATTTTAACTATTAAATAAAAATATAAAAGTTACTTTAAAACAATTATAATCATTTAAACAACTAAATTATTTTATCAAATAAAATTCTATTATCTTAACAAGTTTATAATCTAGTATATATATATAAACTAAATTGAAAGAGGTTACTCCAAATGAGGAAGAGAATACAGTGGACTAGAATTTGAATATTAATTATAGGAGGGTTCGATAGATGGATGGATTGGGCCGGCGAAAGCGACGGCGCGTGGTGGTCCGTCTCCGTGGGAATGACCTTGAACGGTCAAACAGTGTATAGGCTGGCATATGCCCCATGACCAATGACACTGCCATCTTCACTTCCTGTAACGTCAACTCCAGTCTTGCTACCAATCACTCAATCACAAGCTGTCTCAATTCATGCATACTTTTTTTTTTTTCTTTCAAATTTTTATAATGATAGAACTTAGATGCATTATTATAAATATTTTTTATATTATTTTTATTTGAAGTTAGAATTTTAATTTTTTTAATAAATATAATAAATATTGGTGTTAAATGTTGATAATAATTACGGAAATAAAATTTTAGTTTTGATTAAAAAATAACGATAATAATATTTATGCTATTATACTAAATTGTACCTTTTCAGTAATAACGTGTATATGTTACAATGATATAATAAAAATTATTAAATAATAAATTTTAAAGTTTAATATGTTTTTAATTTAAAAATTTTATTTTGTTGATCAATTTAAAATTATAGTAGATATAATTATTAAAATATTTATTATAAAGTAATAATTTTTAATTATATGATAATTTAGAATTAGATGATGATGTAAATTTTTTATATTATTTTTATATTTTATTTAAATTTAAATTTATTAAAAATTATAATATTTAGTATTATCAATACATTAAATATTATAATTTTGACTAAAAATTTATTATATGCAGATTTTTATTATGTATCTTTAAAAATTTTTTAAAAATCATTTTTTAAATCAAATTATACTTCATTTTTATAAAATATTTTAAATTATTTTGTTTGATAATTATCAGGTAGTTGATTCAATTATATATATAATTTTTAAAATAAAATTTTAAAATAAAAATTATATATATAAAAAATTTGGATAAAATATTATAAATATAATTAAATTTAGTTATAGTTCTCTAATTTTTTTTTAAAAATTTGATCTTCTTCAATCTTAAAATTTTTAAAAACAATCTTTATTATTATTTTTTATAGTATGGCATGATATTAAATACATACTACATTTCCACAAAATAATAATAGAACTAAACTACTACAAAATTAAAAAATAATAAATTATATTATATTATAAAAAATAAAAAATATATTTAAATAAAAAATTTAAAAATTTATTTCTCTATATTATAAAAAAATTATATTATATTTCTAAATTTCATTAAAAAAATATCCTATACCCATTTATTTCTTATTTTTATATAAATTTTGGTTAATTTATATAAAGATATAATGTTATATATCTTTTTTAATTATATAAATTTACATAAAATATTTTTAATTTTTTATAATATTATATGTATAAAAATATTTAAAAAATATTAAAAATAAAATAATATTAAATATTTTTTTCAAAATATCAACATAATTTATTTATTATAGATGATGACTTATTATGTTAGGATTAACTAAATTGGTATTATTTATATAAAAAATTATAATATTTTTAAATTTAAACTGTATACTCCTTTTTTTAAAAAATTTTATTTAACAAAAAGAATTTTTAATTTTTAGCTTAATTACTTTCTTAAAAGTCAAATTAATTATTACTTAACTTTCCTAATACTAAATTTATTTTCCAACAAAGTCTTATTTCTATTTCAAATAATTTTTTTTAAAAAATATAATCTACTCTTTAAGATATATTCTTAATTGAAATAAAAAATATTTAATATATAATAATAATTTTAAAAATAATAGCAAGGTAACTAAAATAATACTAAATTATAGTAATAATACAATCATAACAATAAGGATATAAATACATCATGTTACATTTTGGATAAATTGGTTAGATATTTTTTAAAAAATTTAAATCTAAGTTTAATTTATAGATTTTTTTAAAGTTTGGTTTGATCTTTAATATATTTTTCTAACCTACAAGTAAAAAAAAAACTTGTGATACATTTAGGTTAATAAATAAATCTAATGTATATCTATATATAAGATAATAGATAAAAATATTTTTTTAATAAATAATCAATTTTTTTTCTATATCTATTTTCAATAACTAAATAATTATTATTTTAGTAAGAATTAAAAATTAATATTTTAACCTTATGAAAAGTTAAAATACAACTGGGAACATATTTAACATTATTTGATCAACAATTCAGCGTAAAACTTCCTAATCTAATTCATCTCTACTAAAAAAAATCTTTATGAAACATTATATTAGTTCCTACTAAAAAAGTATCCACTAAAAGTTATTAGAATCTATGCAGCCTTAGCTATATTTATATTTTATGAAATATAATATGTAATATTTAAATAATTTATAAATTGTAAATATATAAATATATTAATTTATTATTAATAATTATATATAAATTAACCTGATATAATAAATAAGCTAAACTAATCTAAATTTAATTTATTTATTTTAAAAAAAATTTAAAAATTAAACTTATCATTTTATTAAATAAATTAAACTTTAAATAGATTAGATTGTAAATTTTTATTAGAAAGTTTAATATATTTTAATAATAATATTAAAATAATAATCAACAATAATAACCATTACGAGATTAATGATATCATTTGTGGTGATAAAATTAAAAATTAATTATAATATATTAAAATTTCATAATTTTATTTAAATATATTAAAAATTATAAATAGTGATCAATTACTAATTTTAAGTTTTTTATTGAATAAAATATATACTTTTCTTCTCTTATTTTAAAAATTAATCTTTCTTTTTTCGAATAACAACATGGATTATATGAAAGTTTATTTTATCGTCAATGATTTTACTAGAAACGGTAAAAAATTGAGAATGAAACTTCTAAAATTATTTTTCTTTTCTTTTCAACTTTTAATTAAGGTTATCAATAAATAGTACTTTTAAATGTTACATTATGAATTTGTATTTAATAAATAAAATGATGTTTTGAATGCTAACGGTATCAATTTTAAAATTTTCACTAAAAAAATATTTTTTTACGGTTATATAAAATGATAAAAAAAATATATAAAAACAGTTAATGTTTATCTTTTAAAATTATTGTTAAAATAATTTTTTTATAATATTTACTCAAAAATTTTATTTAATTTTTAAGTCTCCAAATTCAGTCTTAAAATTGGAAGTTAATTGTAGATAATATTAAATAAAAAAATAAAAATTTGAGAATAAATAAATAAATCATTTGTTATGAGAAAACAAGTTCCACATTATAAGTTGGAAGAAAATAAAAATAGTATATACTTAAATAAGAAGGTCATTTATATATGCAAAGTTAATGGACATTTGTAGACAAATAAATTATTTAAATAAATTTAGTGACTCTCACACTTTTGAGCGCAACTTAAATATAAAATCCAATATGTTATTATCTTAGAGTCTATTTCAAGAGAGTGTAATCTATTTCAAGAGAGTATAAATTCTAATATTTGCATTAAAATAGACTAAATAGTGGGGTATTTTTATAAATGATTTAAATTTAAATGTAAATTTTGAAAGTTAATTTTTTTATTGAATTGAATTGAATTATATTTTGATTTTTAATTTTAAAAATTAATTCAATCTAATTTAAATTAAATTTATATACATATGCATATATAATTTTATTTATAAAACTAAATTATTCTTATATCTATGTAACTATATATATTATAAAATTGCAACACATAATTAATTTTTCATGATTTTATTTTTTAAAGTTATAACTTATTATTTTTATATTAATTTAAATTTGTAATTATGTCTCAGATTTCTTACTATATAAGTTTAATGTTTTATATGAAAATTAAATAAAAAAGTGTAGTCAAGATGATAAAATAAAATTTATTTTCTTTCTTCCAATTAAGCTTAAGAAAATATAAAAATCAAATTATCCGATTCAAATAATATTTTATTGAATTGAATTAAATGGGTTTTGAAATTTTATTCAAACCTATCTAAATTAAAGATCAGAGTGCATTTTTATGATTAGATTTAATCTGTTATTTAGAAAATACTTTAAACCAAATTATAAACACTTCTAATCACATATTAATCTCATAGTAGAAAGAATATAATTTTGAAAAAAAAATTAAATGGAGGATAATGTAATTTATATATTTTAAGTTAGAAAGTGTAATTTATTATTTTATTTTAATTTAATATTTTTGAGGGTATAGTTTTTAGTTTAATGGTAGAATGTCTGACAAACTAAAATAAGATATAATTAAAAATCAATGACTTTTTTTGATGCACAAACTTTCTAAAATTAAGGATGTTAGGAAGTAATATATAAAAGTTTGTTTATTTAGAGAAGTTGTTCATTATATTTAATTTTATTAATAATTATAAAATCGTATATTAATTTTTTGATATAAAATTTTAATAACAAAAAATAAAATAAAAATAATGTAATGTTTTTATAATTATAAAAATAATTTAAAATATTTTCTCGTTTGAAGTTTCCTTGATTATCATACTGGTTCAACTAGGAAGCATCATCTCTTAATTTGGCTCTTTTAGGTGTTTTGTATTTTCATCCCTTCTTAATCTTTAGTTATAATCTGAACCAAAATGCATTTTTTTCTGGCTATTAAACTTTGTGTAATAATAATAATAAAAAAGTTAGTTTCCTTACGCGGGATCTTGAATTTTGAGCTATTTGATTGATTAAACACTAATCATTTAGAAAATGAGCAAACTATAATAGAATCATAGATTGGATGAATGCATCAATGTTCACCTACCCTTGCTCTTTCCCAGCACATCCTCCACCATGAACACGACAAAAATTCAGAAATGAGAATTGGGACCATCTGAAAAATCTCGAATTTGGCCAACGATGAGTGAACAAGCACCGCCGATGGTACAATTACGATGACAATGACCTTTGTTGATTTCCAAGTCAAAGAGCCATGACATTTCCTCAAGTTGTCTTTTGGGGCACACCAACTAGGGATATGCATAGCTGTTATGTCAATTTTTATGAATACTATATTTTTATTTATGTGTTAATAATAAGCTAATAGAAATTAGTTTATTTATTTATTTATTTACTCACTCTTCACTTCCAAATATAACAAATGCGGGTTCAAATTCAGGAGTTATATATCAGCTACTAATACATGCTCAATGAATTGGGACAGTGATCTTCATTCTTGTCCTTGGACAGAGGTTATGAGATCTCTTAGCATAAACAGAAAGGGTGGATGCACATACTCAAAATTCTATGTATATTTTTATGCCTGACTTTGTTATTGTATGATTTTTTTTTAAAATTTTTTTCTATAACTGTTAGATCTAGAAATATTATATAAATGTACGATAATAATTTCTTTAACATAAATTTTGATATATAAAAATACAGTCCAACTATAATAATTTTCACTTGTGATATTCTATTCATCTGAGTTCAATTCCAACCTCAAATTTTAATTAATTGATTAAAATTTTTTTAACAGTTAGTCTAAAGGTTGTGGAAGGATAGAAATTGATATAAAAAAAGGAAAAAAAATAACAGAAATATATTTTTTAAATACATTATTTAACATATTTATGCAATTGATCAACTGTTTTTTTTAAAAAGTTATTTATAAATTGATCATTCTTTAAAAATTATTTTAATTTTTTTAAAAGATGATCAACCATAAAATATTACTAGGGGGTTGCAGTTATTGATGTTCCAAGGTAATTTTTGCGCTGTTTTTTGTCCGGTCTACTGCAAAGATGTTTAATTAGGCAATTTAGTGCATAAGTAATATATATTAAATTCACTTAAGCTGATTATGAGAAATTTAAATACCGTGCTTAATCTCTTTTTAATCTATTGCATAAAATATATTAATTTGGATGTTATTTTTTATTAACTTTTAAAAAAAATTAAGAAGAAAAAGTTTGAGACCGATTGTCATATCTTTAGAATTCAATAAATTTGTCTGAAAAAAAAAACATAATTAGTAAAGAGTTAAGTAAAATAAAAACCAGCATATAAAGAATTTTTTTTTCTAATATTCAAAAGATAAGATATTTTTCATTTATATAAAAATAGTGCTAGAAATATTTCAGATAAAAATGATTATCGATAAATAATAATAAAATTAAAAAAATTAATTTATATTTAAATAAAAATAATCAGAATGAAATAAAATTCAAATAATATAAACACATTTTAAGATATTAATCTAAATTAATAGTACAATGAGCAATTTTAAAGTAATTAAGTCAAAGAAATAATATAAAATAATAATAATATAGTTTGATTAAAATAAATAATTGAGCAATTTTAAAATAAATAATTATGGTTAATAATGTACAATAAATAATAACAAAAAATAAAACATCAAATATAAAATTTTTCAGATAAATAATAATTTTAATTTATAAAAATAATTATTAAAAAACAAAAAATGTATGAATCGAACTCAAAGAGTAATCAAATTTATGGATCTTATAATTATTCATATTTTAAATAATAGAAAACTTAATTATTTTGAAATATAAGTTTTACTAACAATCTTAACATCATATTATTAATCATATCTCTTATTTTTATCTTATTTTATTATATTTTAAAATACAAATTCTTCCGCTTGAATATACGATTAACATTTTTCCTTTGTAGGTAGTTTGAGTTTTGACAATTTTTTAGTTGTAACTAAACCTTACAAACTTTATTATTATGAAATTTTAAAGTGCTACAAAAATTATTATATATGAATAAGAAAATGTTTAATCATTTTAAAAATTTGTGATCATAAATCAGGTAGAGTTCAATTCTCCACATGTTTTGCCTTGTTTGGTTATCGTTAAACAATTCCGTTAGTATTTTGTTCTAACTATCTATCAATGAAAAGAGCAAGAATATTCAAACCAAACCTCATGGATCCTTTTGTGTTTTGTTCCCCTAACGCCTATAATACCATGATCTAAAATAACTAAGCCAAAGGTGATTTGTCGGTTTGTTTAGCCAAGGGATATTTTGGGAAGCAAATTGGGAATGGAGGACAAAACATTAGAAAATGCTGTAAATATGATTCCAAAAGCATCAATTTAACATAGCACTTATAGATTATACCTAAAACATTAAACGAATGTTAAGGTTTTCAAAAGGAAAAGTCGTTTTCAAGGGTAGATTAGTCATTTTAGAAATACACCCTTTTATGGTTTGGCTGTATCATACGCATACGTCTACAAGACTACAAGTCCACATCGTTATCTCCACGTACAAACGTTCCAGCTTAATACCTCATGATTGGTTGTTAAATGTCCTTTTTCTTGTGACAGATTTTGACACTTCACACGTGCACCATTAACTGCAAATTCTAGGATCTAATCCGCATCATCCAATCCTCCATTTCATAAAGTAATCAATCTCCACCGTCTCTCTTAATTTGTTTTAAATTTTTATAAAGTTAGATTTCAACAGTTAAATGTAAAAATGTCACTCAAACATGTGTTTAAATTATTTTTTATAATATATGATGGTGAGAGGTTATAAATTAGAATAATTTATCTAAAATACTAATTTTTTTATAATAAATGTTATACTAAAATATATTATAGTACTAAATATAAAATATTATTACATGATTTAGAGACATAATATCTTCATATTTTTGCACAAATTTTACAAGACTCACCATGATAACATTTTTTGATTCATAAGAAACAGTTAACAAAAATATTATGTGGTAATTGTTAAAACTCATAGATGCATGCCAATATTATAATATGCAATAATTTTAAATAGAATATTGATTGTATTTGTAAATCAAAAGGATTTTATCAAAAGAAAATTTTATTTATACTATAATATATATTACAAATCATATAGCAAAAAAAGAAAAAAAATAAAAGAGAGAGAAATAATGGATGAAATAAAAAACAAATTAAAAAAATGTTGTTTAACTTGTTTTACAAATAACAGTACAAATAATATTTTTTATACATATGCTTTTAAAATATAAGAAAAAAAGATTATATTTTAAAAAAATATATGAATTCAGATAGAAAGAAGATAAAATAGAATTTTTTTTTAATATGATAAAAAAGTTTAAAAATAAAATATATTGAGATAAAAATAGTAAATATTAAAAGTGAAAGCATAGTAAGGTACTAACAGTTTGACATTTTGATCCCTATCTTGACCTATAAATATGTGACAATCCATGCCATATTGCCATGCACAAAACAGAGGTAAACACATTTGGTAGTTAAGCAAGAATATGAAGCACATAGTTAGTTCCATTGAAATTTCAGAAATGGAAGGAGGTGAGGCAGAGAGGCATGAGAAGGGGGAAAAGCAGAACAAAGCAACAGTGGAATCACTCTACAAGGCACTTCTAGGACAAGGCCAAATGGAGATGGTGGCAAAGTTGCTAGCAAGTGACCTTGAGTGGTGGTTCCATGGTCCTCCACAGTGCCAACACATGATGAAGGTGCTCACAGGGGAAATTCCCCTCAACAAAGGGTTCCGATTTGAGCCAAGGAGCATCACTGCCATTGGAGATTGTGTGATCACCGAAGGATGGGAAGGTCAAGCTTATTGGGTGCACGTTTGGACACTCAAAAATGGCCTCATCACACAGTTTAGAGAGTATTTCAACACATGGCTTATTGTCAGAGATTTGAGGCCACCAGGGTGGGAAAATAGGCATGACAACATCACATTGTGGCAAAGCCAGCCTCGTGATCTTTATCGCCGCTCGCTTCCCGGATTAGTATTAGCCATTTAGTATCAGAGGAATGTTAGTAACCTACTTTTTCGATCACACTTTCTTTTGTTACTTGAAATTCATGTTGAATTTACTATAACATTCCTCTTACTACACTTTATGGTTGTGAACTTGTGGTAAACTTTACCATAATGATTTTTGGTATATATTGGCTTGTGTAACTTGTTATTGTTCCATGAAATGATTGTTAAGTTAAAACCAAAAGTAAAAATGAGCAAGACATACACACACATGCAGAAATTTTTTTATTTTTGGAAATACTTTTGAGAACTTTGAAGAGCCCTCAAAATGAAAATGAATAAAAAGAAAAGCAATATATAGAAATGTAGATGTGGATATGTTCCTCCAACTGGAGTTACTTTGGAATTTGGAAGAGCTTTCAAAATGAATAAAAAGAGAAGAAAAGGTTCTACTTGTTGACGGGGTTAAGACATTGTGATTAGAATGGTGATTGGTGATCAGAGCTTAGAATGGGAGAGTATTTTGTAATGTGTTTGACAAATGTGATCATAAAAATGGAGCCTGAATTCTAGCAAGTAAATCGAAATCTGCAGGTAATTAATTCTGAATTAGTTGTGTCCCCAAAATCCACCTTTGTTCTAACTACTTATGCTACTCCATGTTGCATATGCTTCCTATCTTAATAATAATATTCTGTATACTTCCAGATTCTCGTTTTAGATAATAATGAACGAGTTTGCTTGCCAACTTATGAAAATAGACTTGTTTGGAGTTTAAGGCTAACAAGAGAACAGTGTATTTTGTCAACATGGCATGGTTGAATTTGACAAGGGAACGGTCAGATTCAACAAGTTGCCTAATAAGGACAATCCTTTATTTCAGGCATCAATGTTTATCCCACATTTATCTTCATCTGTTATTGAGGTTTAAGCTATTTGTATTCACGTATATATAATACTACATTCATTTGCACAACTTTTTAAGATGTAAATTTCAGACTTTTTTTAACAATACTTTTGAAACTTATCAACCACAAGATAATGTCTCACCAACTGATTCAAAAAGAAACTCTTAAATATTATAAACGTAAAAGTCTATTTTGAATGAAATTCTTACACGACTTGTCAGAATTAACATCACCATAAAGGCTCGATCAACATAGTAACTACTAAAAGCCTTTATAAATAACTAAGGTTTCTCCTCTTTATGTTTTTTTGCTATCATTATCTTCAATTTGAATTGTCATTGGAATAGGCGCTTCCATAGCATTTTGCTTTCTTTCTCTTGAAAACTCAACTTCTAAGAGCTTCCAATCATGACTTGAATAATCTTGTGACTCTTTAGACCAGATCTTGGACAAACTAGGACTGCTCCAAAGTGAAGTGGACATTAATCTAACTTGAGGAGCTTTATCTTCAGGAAGTAATGAATTCAATGCAGGCTGAACATAACTTTCAGTTTGTTTTTTGTAGGAATATTTGTCATCGACTATGTCATAGAATTCTGCAGTTCTTACTTCTTGTGCAAGGGAACACCAACAGCAAAATAGCCATTGTATGCAATCTGTCACTGCTGGCTTCCCACAACATAGTTTATTTGGGGGCAAGTTGAATCTTTTCCTCATTTGAATCCTCCAATAGCCCCCATAGAGTAAACCAAACACACAAAGCAATATACCCACCAACCATAGAACTCTTTTGACAGGCTCATGATCAATATTGAAGGTAGCCATATTAAAGATCCAAAATGGAGCCACACAGAAGAGGAGGAAAGTTGCAACATGGACATACATGTTACCAAAATGAAGTCTTTCCATATTCCTTCCAAAGACACAAAAACTACAAAAGAGAGCAAGACATGCCACAGAAAGATTGTCCTTAAGATCAAATAGCCCCCCTCTCCATTGAGGTGTGTACTCAACAAGGCTATGATCAATTCTTGATGCAAATACAGGACTAGTGGGGATATCATTCTGTGCTTCTTCATCAGCTTCATACTCCTTGCCTAGAGGGCTGAAAATGCAGTAAATGCTTGCAAGTGCTGGAGAAGCAATTGCAATGGAGATACATATACCAACACCAACAGCAGGTCTTTGAGATCTATTGAAACCCCAGTTAAGGCCACAAAGGGCATACTGAGCAAAGCAATTAACATGGAGTAACACAACCACCACCATCGTATGGACCCGTTCGTGAGGCTTGCAAGTGCCATTCTTGCAGTATA
Organism: Canavalia gladiata; assembly: GCA_037954105.1. Taxonomy (NCBI): domain Eukaryota; kingdom Viridiplantae; phylum Streptophyta; class Magnoliopsida; order Fabales; family Fabaceae; genus Canavalia; species Canavalia gladiata. The sequence goes on along the minus strand of CM075659.1, from coordinate 13,969,146 downwards.
TTTTTCTTAGGATTATGATGTCCTTTGGCTTCCACCTACAAAGAAGTACAAGATGGTGAAGCCTCTTTGGATGCTGGTATAGACACATGAGAGTGAATAGAGCATTAAGAAATTGATTGTTGACCTCAAACCATGTGTTCCTTTGTGACTGTTTAGTAAGGATTTTGTTTAACATTCCTGTCATGACAAGGAAAAGAATTGCTCCTGAGACAGCAACACAAATTATCCATAAAAGAATGGCCATGCTCAAAGGATTCTTAATCCATTGTTTGCAGCTTCTCTTTAGGGATGACCAGTTAATCTTCTTGGCAAAAGAACTATTGCAAGGAGTGAGGGATGAAGGCACAGAATTTGCTTTGGGTATGAATCTCTTCTCTTTAAATATATTGGCAATAGATGTCAACATTCTATATTTCCTTAAGTGATGGCTTTCATCTCCCAGCAGTCCCCTTTGTGATGATGAAATTTGAAAACCACTATTTACATTAACCTTGAAACTATTAATGTTTCCAGCTAAGGTTGCACCTTGCAGATCCTCTTGCAAGGTTCCTCCGATACCAGCTTCAGTCATTCTAGCAGCCAATATGATTATAAAGGTTCCAATTTGAAGGTCCAATAATGACTTGATTTTCTGCACTGTAGAAGTCCATAAAGTTAAACACTGACGAAAATTTTCCTTAATAATAGTAAAGGAAGAAAACTTTCAATCTGATTGAAATAGTCATTATGAATGGAATCTTAAATCTTGAAAAATAATAGACAATTAACATGTTAAACTATTCATATTCTTATACTTAGTTTTAAGAAGACATCATTGAAGCAATTAAGCTAGAGATGTTAACATCTAAGGAAAGAAGCACAATCAGTGATAATTTGGTGCCAAGCATCAGTCAATCTGCTAAACGGGGGTTAAGAATTTTTTGCCAACACAGGGACTTAAAATTTCTTAACAAAATTAAAAAGAATTTCCTAAATAAAAAATGAACTTGAAGTCCTATAAATCCAAAAGGAGAAAAAAAAAAGGGCTAAATTCGAGAAATTTAGGAAAATGAGAAACATCAGCTTTCTTCTCTCTAAGTGAACAGCAAATATGAATCATACAATGAACCTGCAAAGAAATCATACCATATACTAGAAAATAGTAAATAACCTAATTGAAAATCAATATAATCTTGAAATTGACAATTAGTAGTATTTGCTTCAGTATAGAGCCAGTATTCGGATCTTGTCAGCCACTAAAAAGTACTGTAAAGGTCTTAACCAATCAACCATATTAGCAGACCAGATCAAGTTGCATAATTCCTACCCATATTTTTCCCTTTAAATATCTTCAATTTCTCAAAACATACTTAATAATTATATTTTTTCTTGTTTAGTATTACAATCCTAGTTCCGTTAGGCTCAGGCATTAAGGAAGAAACTCTCACATGATATAAATTTCAGAAGACACAATGCTCTCTACAACCAAACCAATTATACAACGTAAATTATGCAATAAAGTATATAGAAAACCAACCAGAGCTTGGAAAAGTGATTCTCAGAGTAACTTCATCAGGTCGGATATGGGGAAAGGAAACTCTTTATGCTTTGATTGACACTTCTTTTGAACAATTGGCTTAAGGGCTTTATATTCTGCATAAAGGTAGCATAATCACACAGCTCAATGAATGGGATGAAAATATTGTTGGGAAAGTATGGGTAGTGTTTTAAGACAAAAGTGTGGTATGTCTATATGCATTTTCAAATTACAATGGTGAGTTTTGACTTTGTTGTTGCCCGTTGCATAAGCGGGAATATCTTCAAACTTAACTGATAGGTGGCATGATGTAATGACAATGACAACCATGTCATGACATGTTACCACACTACAAAAATGTAATTTATACCACTCGTAATAATTTTACCCAAAAAAATAGTATCATTCAATTATTGACTCTTGTTCTACGTCCCACAAATTAAAAAAATAAAATAGATTTAATAGTCTAAACCCAAACATAAACGGATGAATGTTTTTGTTTGTATGTCACTATTTTTGAAATGGGATCAGTTATTCAAGTTCAAACATTTTGTTACGATTGAATTGAAGTTCTTTTTTTTTTTTTTTGTGTATAACACGCTCCGCACTACGGATTATGTTCAAAACCTTTTTGGATTTCAAATTCGCTTAAGATGGTTTTCTAAAGTCACCAAATCGTGCATATCACCTCTGTTCCTGTCAGGGTTAATATATATACTATTTTGTGAAGTAGAAGCGTATCAGTAATTTCCATATGCATACTTGAATTGAAATAAATTTTATCCTTTGAAGATTTACGATATCAAATAAAGTTTAAGTTCTGGCATGTAATGTATTCTTTATATTATGATAATTTAAAAAAAAAATAAAAAATGTTAATTTTAAATTATATTAATAAATATTTATAAATATTTTTTTATAATATGTATTTTAAATTTATTTTAACGTATGATCATAAAATAATGATTGCTACATGAATAAGGGTATATGATATATACAATAAGGATGTGTCCAAAATGAAAATAAATAAATAAATAAGGATATATAACATATGATGTAAATAAAAAATAAAAAATACCAAAAAGTTTGAGGCAAATAAAGAGTAAAAGAGAGGTATATTAAAAGGAATTGCCTTATATTTTTCGTCAAGGTGATGGTTACCTTTATTTTGTTCAACAGATGATAGATGATGGATACTTTAAAATTTGGATTAATCTATGGACCACAAACGAGGCCCATAAAACTCATTTTGTCCCACTCAGAAAATAAGTCGGGCCTTGTCAGATTGATTGATGAGGAAGTTAGGGGAGTTGCTTTTTCACCTATTTTTATTTTTTATATTTTTTTATTTTTAATAAAATTAAATATCAAAACTATCATTTCTTTTTATTATTTCAAATGGATTTAATAAGTTTTTGAAAATAATTTTTTGGAATGAACTGAGTTTTCGAAAATATTTTTTTAGAATAGATTTATTAAGATTCCGAAAATATTTATCCAGGAATAATTAAATTTATTTTGAAAGAGATTTTCCGAATACACATTTTCGAAAATTCATTTCTTGCTCTAGGGAAACGTGTTTTTAGAACATCCGAAAATTCATTTATTGTGTTACGAAATATATATTAACACTTCTCTCACACAACATTTTGGAATAATAAATCCGAAATTCACTGCAGTCTTTTATAAAAAAGACGTTTAAAAATTCATATTTTTATTCCGGATACATCTTTCTTGATCTAACGAACATTATACAATTTAAGATGCGAAAGAAATCTAAATCTCACGGATTTACATTTTTGGAACCTAAATCTGCAGGAATAATTTTGTTTTCTATATATAAAAGGAGAGGTGTGAAAAATAAAATAGAAAGGTGTAAAAAGCAACTCAAATTTATTAGCTGGTTTAGTAAAAATCAAAATCATTTTAAATATTTTCCAATTAAATAAAAAAAATTAAGTTCTTTAAATTAAAGTTTAATCTTATATATTAATAATGAATAAAAAAGACAAATCATTAAAAATATGATTACATATTTATACTGTTTGTTACATATTTTTTCCTTATATAAAATTGTGTTTAATATGTTATTTTATTTAAATAAAAAATAAAATAGTTAGTTAATTCTTTTTTTGATAATTTCAACTCTGTTTGATTTAAAAGCTATTTTGGTAATTAAATAAAATAATGAATATTTTTTATGATTTTAGCTATTAGTTAAAAGTAATTATTTCATTTTTATCTTTTATATATTTAATAATCTTTTATTTATTGTAAAATATTAATTTTTATATTATTAATTAATATTATAAATTTAATTTAACTATTAAATATTTTATTTAAATTATTAATAATTAAATATTCAATTTTGGTTTTAAAAATTGTAAAGATAATAAATATTATTTTATAAAAATATTATTTAAAATATATTTATAAAATTTAAAATAAATATTTTTAATTTCAAAAAATATTTATTTAAAATATATAATCATCATCATAACTAAAATTCATTTATATAATATTTTTTAATAGAATACATATAAAAATAATAGATAAAAAATATTAAACTTAATTTTATTATAATAATTTCAATTTAAATAATATAAATATTAGAATTAATAATTAATAAAAACTATACTACTTAAATTCAATTTGAATGATCATATTTTTATTTATTACTTTATCTTTATCCACTAATTTAATATTTAACTTTATCAAACACTTTTAACTTTAATTAACATATTTTCAGTTTTCATCTTTTATTTAGTTGTTCAGTTTTTATTTATCGTTTTAGTTTTTAATTAATATTTTAACTTTTAGTTAATTTATCTGGTAATATTAACAAACATATTTTAAATATTATTTTTTAACAAAAATTTTAATTATTATTTTATTTTTATTTAAATAAATTTAAATTTAAAATAGCCTAATTTAATTGTTAATGTATTTATTTTTTTATTGTATAATTTAAAATTTATTAAAAATTTTCACCTTAATTCATAATACTTTTTTATATTAGTGGTTGATTCAAATTTTCAAATGGGCATTGAAACTAAAATTACTGTAGAATATACAAGAAAGTGGTTGAATTGTAAGTTAGTCAATTTTTTTAAAAATATTTTAAAATATAAATTAAAAATATCTTATAAAAATTTAGACAGTGCTTTGAAAAGGGTTTAAGTTTTTCAAATGGCTTGATAAAAATTAAAATAAGTTTTGCAAAAATTCACAAATAATTCTAGTTAGTACAAATAGCAAAGTTTAAGGAGAAAAACAAAACATCACAGTATTATACTAATACACTTTCAAGTGCTAAAAGATACATTTATTTTGTATCAAACAAAAATAAACTGACGTTTATAAAAATATTTTTTATTTATATTTATAAAAATAAAAATGTAAAATAACTTTTCTGGTTTTTACTATTTCATATACAAAATTTTAAAAATAAAAAATAATAAAAATGAGATAATATTTTTATAAATAAAAATTAAAATAAATTATTTTCATAAACCAAACGTCATCTAAAATTTTTAGTTAATTAATAAATATAAATAAATAAAAGTGCAAACCTTTCAAATATTTTTTCATACAAGTTTTTCAAGTTTATACAAACTATTTTTTATAAATTTATTTAGAATTTATCTAAAAAACAAAGTAAAAGTATATAAGCTTGAGAAAATGGAAAGTAGTGCTGTATATATTTGTTTTCTCCTTTTTAATAAAGTTTCATGTCTCTACTTTAATTTTTTTTAAATAAATGAAGACATATAATTTGAATATTGAAAATTTTTTATATGATTTTTAACATATTTTATAAATAATTTAATATATAAAATTATTTAAAAGATCATACTTGCATTAGGTGTCTTTTTATCTTTTTGTTAAGATATTGTTTAATCTTTAAAAATTTTTCTTCTTGTTTTAATTGTATTTTTAAAGGTTTGTTTTATAAGACTTTAATTTTTTACTATGTATTTTTTTAGAAGGATAAAGAAAATATTGAGATAAATGAATCATTGTGTAGATACTTTTTCGTTATTTTAAATGTTTTATTTAAAAGAAAAAAATATAAATTTTTTATCTATTATTAAAATTATATCATTATTAAAAGCTTTGAGATTAAAAAGAATTGTTTCTTTGTAGTAGATATAAGTGATGAGATGTAATAATGAGTTGTTATAAATGGTATAAATGGTACTTTGATGTTTAAGTCAAGTTATGTTATAATAAAATACTGATAAGAAATAGCAAGCATGCCTTTCTTGATGGTAAATGTCTTATATATAGGATCAGGTGAGTGTGTTATCTTCATTCCAACAATATAATCTTAGAAAGTAGAAAGTTTGAAAGTTTTATATCCAAAAATTTTAATAATAATACAAATTTTAATTGTACACTTAGTTTACATATAATTCTTTATTTATTTAAATTTAAAGATTTTAACATGATCAAGATAGTTGAATAAGCGTTTAAAGAGTTTACTTAAAGAAATATATTTAAAAATGATCTTAAACACTTGTTACAAGTATCCAAGTGCTCTTATAGAAGAATGTTTCAAACACATGTTGTTTGAAGTGTGCAAATCCTTGACTGCAACAATATTCTCTTTGCAAAAGCAAGCCAAATTTAAAATAAAATATACATTCAAGAAGTTGTATTGTTTAAAAATAAGTTCATGCAAAAAGGAACCTTTAGATCTTTTGGAGTGTGCACTTCCGAAAAAAGAGAAAAATTCATTTGTCGTAAATACTATGTTAAGAGTATAATAATAAATCCAGTACCAAAACATCTGTAAAAGCTTAACAACGATCTGCAACCAAGTCATGCATTTAATGAAAGATAGAAAATGTTGCAAATCATAATCTATTTTATAATTATTATTGTTTGTTCTTGCTATATAAAGAAAAACCATTGAAAACGAATACAGTAAGAATATATTTGCATTCATTAAAATCAAACAAAAAGGTTTCATGTGTCTTATTCTCTTACTCTTTGTATATATATACTAAAATTTTTGTTTAGTTGTTACAAGATTTCTTTGTAATCTTTGTTGTTCATCCTAATAGTAATATTTTTCATACATTCTTTGATTTTAAGTTTGAAGGGACTTATTTAAAATAATAATTGAATTTTTAAGAATAAGAAGACTTGCAAAAATATTTGGATACCAATTTGTTGGTTATATAAGATTTATTTCTCTTAATGAAATTTCTAGTGCATTTAACAAAGACTAAGCATAACAATTAGACTATGAGAGTTTACTAGTTAATATCGTGTTGTTTTAAGCTTTATTTGTTTTGTATCCTTTATTTGGTTAACTAACTAGGTTGATTGCGATATCTACTTTTCTAAAAAAATTATTTAAAATGTTTTCCAATGTATGAATTTTTGAAACACTTATCTCAAAATAAGCTTAAATTTAAGTCTTTGTAAAATTTAGTTTTGAATAAAAAATTTACCAAACATTTAAGAGATAATTCAATCCATTTTTTGCATATTTTTTATTTTATTTCATATTACAATGGAGTACATGTGTTCCAAATTAGATCTTTGATAAGGAAAAAATATGTAAGAAAAACATGTTTAACATGATAAATATTTAGCCTAATTAAATTTGACCTTAGACTTATCTTGTGGGCCAATCTTGAATGGTTGTCCCAACTAGGTCCTTTTTCTTAAGGAAGTATCAAAGGTGTATTACAATCATAGGCAAATGGTGGTTTGAATCCATGTTAGGTTTTTCATGAAAAGGGTCCTATGTTCTTAAAATTGGCCTATTGTATTTATTTTTCAATAATTAAACCATTTGATCATCAGAAAAATACTTATCCATACTATATAGTAACTTACACTTGGATACATTCAAATGTAAGTTATTAATCTCCCTTTTCTTTTTAAAAAAAATGGTAACCATTTGATTAGGGTGTAGAGGATAAATTTTCTATTTGTGGTGTGAAGAATTGGAATCCATTGATCACTCAAGTTATATGATTAGATAACTTGAGCAAAAGATTGCTTTCAAAAGTGGATTGTCACCTTATTTCAATTGTTATTAGGGGTGGGTTGAAAAATTATGCACCTAAACCTAAAATAATTGTAGGCCCAAAAGGTTAAAATGAGGTGGATGGGTCTTAAGCGGGTTGGATAGGTCAACTTTGTCGGTTACAAAAGGCCAATGATAGGTGGAGTTGATTTTAGACTTCCTTAACCAAACTGACTCGTCCATAACTAAATTTATATTATAAATAATATATCTTATATATTTATATTTTATAATGCATTATGTTATTGACTTCTTATCTCGTAGGCTTGCCACTTGAATACTCTCACCTTTGCTAATTGTTGGTGTAAAACCGTATGAAGACAAGTGCACCTTATCGTTTTACAGAGTAAAGAGTGAGTAAGAGTATCGTCTCCACAGGGATTTGGTTCAAGTATTGAATTCCTACTAGTCCACTAATTGAACTCTGATATGGGAGTGCGTAGGCAACGCAAATGCGCGCGTAGGCAACGCAAGTAGAAAATAATAATGATTACAGATTCTGTCACTGGGTTGGAATTCTGTTCTAGTATGCCTAAAACTAATCAAAATAAACTCAGAATTGTTTAATACTTAATAACTGATTCGAATGTGAAAGAAATCAATTTATGATAGGTGTTAGGGTTGAATTTCACCAAAACTTTCCCTAGGCAACAGTAGATAATTACATGCATTTAAGATAAAATGTAGTTGAAGATCAAATTCACAAATATTGATTGAAGGTTAATCCTTGACTCATCAATTCTTCACTCAAATTAGGAATTCTAATCCCTTAGCAATTCCTACTTTGATGTGAGTCTTAAGTTCAAGAATTCAAACGATCTCACAATTGCAAACCTCTATCTCTAGAACCTTCACAATTATGTTATTCTATCTCAGCTCCAATTCTAAAACCAATTTTCCAATTGCGAAAAAGAATTTAGATTCAATCTATAAGTGGCCAAGTCATAGAAGCATTAAGCAAAGAGATGAATAATCAACGTTAAAGGAAAACTAATCTTGAATACATATAACGCATCCGGGTTACATAGGTTCAGTCATGGATTCTTCCTTCCCTAACAGAAATCTAGTTACACATAATGATAAAGAAAGAAAACAAGGAAGAAGGATGAAGTTAAGAGCACGAAGACGCGTTGCGGTTGTCCCTCGTCCTCAACCCTAGAGTTTCTCCTTCACCCAGAACAGACCCAGAAACCAAGCGGTTTTGGCGTAACAGATAACAAAAAGACGGCTCTGTTCTGTGCCCCTCAATTACCATAAGTGTGTTTGATCAAGGATGCTCTGTTTTCGTTCTGTTCTGGGCTTTTATAGATTCTGCTCTATAGCATCGCGTGTCCAACGCGATGTGAGTAACAGATATCTTCTTTTCTTTCAAATCTTCATGTGCTCCACTTAAGTCCATCTGCGTTGCAGTTGCCGGAACCTGTAACAGATCACAATAATTAAAATACCTCAGATTTGTGAGAATTTATCACCTAAAATGCTTTAAAACTACATTTTCAAGATTGTGCATGGGTTACTCAATTTTATGTCATTTTCTCATGTTTTAATGGTGTTTTATGCTTCAATTACTTGCAATTACATCGAATTATGTTCTAAATAAGTGTCTTATTGGACACTTATCACTAATACAATAATTGAAGACCCATTTAGAAAATTAGGGTTACTAGGTTAGGTTACTTCATTTCTTCCTCTTAATTTCCCTTGCGCTGCTCTCGTCTCATAGTCTCACTCTTCCATTCTCTCTCGACTCATTAAGCTTTATCTTTGTCTTTAACCCTCCCTCATTATCTTTTCCTATCTTCTTTTACCTTAAATTGCATACATCCTTCATAAGGATCATAACAATACCTTTTCATCTTCTTCCTTAATCTTTGGTAAGGTTACCCATTACCCTCAGTCTGAGTCTTAGATTCCTTTCTTCTTCCCTATTTAGGATTTTTCTTATTTTTGTCTAATAATGGTTCTTATCGTTTCCTTGACACTATAACCGGGGTTAATGGTTGTTGTTTCGATGTTTGGTGAGATATGAAGAAACCCTAAACCCTAGCCTAAAAGTAATGTGTGTTCATTCATTTGTTGTGCTTTTAATTTATTGTTTTAGTCATTTTCAAAATTCATTTCAGGTTTTCTTCTTTGATTGGTTTGTGTTCTTTATTGTATTTTCTATCTTCATTGAAGAGAATTTGTGGGATTGAATATTAAGGGAAAGAATACTTGAAAGGTCTTCTTGAAAGTAATTATAATTAACTTCAATATTATGGTTATTATTTAACTCTTTATTAATGTAATTTTTTTTGGGATTAGGGTTTCTAATATGTTAAAGGTTTTTTTGTTACATGTTAATTTTTTTTTATAAAATATCCTTGTTATGACTAGATTGTGATACGAAGATCAAAAATAATTTTTTATGAAATTATTTAAAAACGGAGCTGCTATCAATTTTTTATACAAGATCTATGTTATACAAGATCTAAGTTAATATAATACTGATCGGTAAGTCTTTACAATTAAAATAATAACAAAGTAATATAAACTGTTTATCCATGTCATCAATCGTGCGTAGATCATCACATATATTTGGAAAGTATATTAGGAGAATAACATTTTAAAATAAATATAATAAAAATAATTAAATAATAAAGTAATAAATATCGATAATAAATGCTACAATAACCATAATGATAAAAATAACAACAATAATAATAAATTAAATATAAAAATTACCAAAATAAAACAACAAATGATAATAAAAAAATAATTATCAAATGCTAACAGAATAATAAAATTACTCAATAAATTAAGCACTAATAAATATTAATATAATATCATTTTTAATTCAAATTTAAATAAAATAAATAGTAATATTTATCACAATATATCAATTTAAATATTATTAATAAAATAAAAAAACCAACAATAATAAATTATATATAAAAATGACCAAAAGAAACAATTAATAATAATAAAAACTTTAATTATTAAATGCTAACAAAATAATAAAATTACTCAATAATAATAAACATTAATATAATATCAAATTTTTATTTCAACTTTAAATAAAATAAAGAGTAATATTTGACATATTATATCAATTTAATTAATATTAATAATTATTATCAATGTTGTACATAAAGAAAATAACAACAAATAAAAATATGTAAAGAGCAAAAATCCTTCTTCTTAAAAAAAGTCTTTTATTATATATATATATATATATATATATATATATATATATATATATATATATTGATAGTTGATTTGAACTATACAAATTTAAAGTTAAATTTATTTTATTATATTTTTTTTTATTTTTCAAAGTTTAAAGAAAAAATATGAAAAAATATTAAAATCAATAAATTTAAATACACAATCTATTAACCTTTCCTCTTTCTTAAATTGCTAAGTTTGGTAAAAAAAAATTGATTAAAAAATTTCTAAACATATAACTCATTAACGTTCAAGTGTTTCTTAAAAAAATAAAAAAATGAAATCAATTTTATTAAAAGAAGGAATAAAGGTGCTAATTGTCTTGGATGGATAGTAACTTAATTAGTAAATGGAGAACGAGGTAGAGAGAAGGTGAAAAAAATAAAAATAATTTTTTTTAGAAGGAAGGACAACGAAGATTGAAAAAGATATAGTACCTTTATGGATGTGTGAGCAAAGATTTTGTATGGTTGTAAATACTTCTTCAACTGGTCAAAGTTCCATGGTTTGTGCAAGTAACAGTGTGACTATGCTCCAAATTTTTGATGACAATTTTTACGGTTCATGATAGAAATATAGTATGAATGTGAATGGTAAGGGAATAGTTATGATTCTAATAGAAACTTTCTTTTTATTTTTATTTTTTTAATATTTTTTATTTTAATATTTGTATATTCTTTTTACTATTAGGATCGTATTTGGCTTTCCTATTGCTTTCTAAAAATTTATGGGTACATTGAATGGTGATGAATTTATATGGTGATGATTAAAACAAAAGAGATGAAAAACTTATTTTTTGGAAGAAAATTTGCAATTGAATTTGATGTGCTTCATGCTTGTTGTGATTTCTTAGCAATCTTCTTCTTCAAATCTCCTCTTTTAGTTTTTGTGTGCTTTAGGTATTTTTTTTTATACTTTTGAACTGAGCCAACAAGGAAAACCCCTACTCCTTTGTTTTTTTTATTGTTTTTTATCAATGGTAAAAGGAACAAATTTTCTTAACTTTAACCGAAAAAATGGCATTTTGCTTGCAGTAACTCCATCAAAACCATGCTATCTAACTATTGTTCTATGCTAGCTTGAGCTTCTCTATTCTCCTTTCTTTTTCTTCAAAAAATTAGTTTTAAAAATTTTGTAAAGTTTTATTTTTTAAAATTTTGAGCAAATTAAATCAATTCTAGTTTTGTCTATTTTTAATTTTGAATTAACTAAAATCAAAATTAAGATGAAAGAAAATAATTGAAAATAAAAAATAAAAAATATTGGAAGAACATCAATATTCACAATCCTTTTCTTTGAAAGTGATTTGCAAAATTTTTTTATGTTAATTTTTATTTATGAAATCTCTTGTACAATGTTTATATGTTTAATGATCACACATTTGAAGTGTTCATGCATTTTTGTCATATTTAAGTTACTATGTATATCATGTAATCTCTGTTTGATTGTTTTGGTTTGATTATGTATATTGTATAGTTGCTAACATTCTTATATTTTTTGATTACACGTTAATATTTTTTGTGAAATCTTCATATTGAAAGTTCATTTGAGTTATGACTTGTGCTCTCTCTGTAACTAATAGACGTTATACACATCCGAGTAAATTTTATTATTTATTTTCATCATCAACTAATATTTATTATTGTATAATTATTTTTATTTATTTAAAAAGTAACTTGTTAATGCATCCTGGACCTTATTTTGATTACTATGTATGTTGTGTTTATATGTTTAATTAACTTAAATTGAAGTGTTCATGCCTTTTTGTCATGTTTAGGTTTTTGTGAATGTTATGTAATCTTTGTTCGATTACTTTATTTTGATTATGTATATCGTATAGTTATTAATCCTTCCATATTTTGTTTATGATGGATGAAACAATAGGTTAAGTCCTTGAGTTAAGGGAACTAGAAGAGGAGAAGGTTGTAGACTTACTTAAAGGTTGACATTCTTAAGGGTTATAAGTGTGCTTTGTGTCTTACTTACTTTTTTTTATGATACTAATTTTTTAATGTGGTTCATTGCCTTTGCCTCTATTGTTGTTGACTTGGCTGAGATTGCCCATATACTATTGAAAAACATGTTGTCCAGATGCATACTTCTCTTATATTTATGATGATTTTTTGTTGAGATATTTGTATAATCTTTTCCTTTTGTCCTTCAATTTTGTATGTCCCTAACCAAATTAATATTTATGTCATATGTGTGATGAAATTTCTAAGATATTTTGGTTATCTTTCCCTTTTTCTTCTTTGCCTTTTCTAGATGATAAAATGTTAAATATATTTTCAACTATGATCTCTGTCTTCTTTTTTGTATGCACAAAGTATGTGCATGATGTTTTTATATCTAGGATGCTTAATGCTAAGATTGTTTGAATTTGTACAAGTTTGTCTTTTCATGTGATGATGTTTTTCTAATTTTTTTAAAAGTATGCTTCCTCTCTTATTCTTTGAAGTCACGATGCACAATGTATACACATGATGATTTTATATCTAAGATGCTTGGTGCTGAGATTATTTGAAGTTGTACAAGTTTTCCTTTCCATGTGATGATATTTTTGAGATTTTTTCAATGTATGTTTCCTCCCTTCTTCTCTGAAGTCTGGATGCATAATGTATATGCATGATCCCTTTATATCCAGGATGTTTGATGTTGAAATATTTTAAATAAGTCTGCCCTTTTATGTGATGATGTTTTTATAATATTTTTTCAAAGTATGTTTTCTCTGGAATTTGGATGCATAATGTATGTGCATGATGCTTTTATATCTAAGATGCTTGATGCTAAGATATTTTGAATTTTTACAAGTCTTCCCTTTTATGCGATGATGGTTTTATGATATATTTTTCAAAGTATGCTTCCTATCTTTTTTTCTCGAATTTGGATGCATAATGTATGTGTATGATGCTTGTATATCTAGGATGTTTGGTGTTAAGATATTTAAAATTTGTACAAGTCTTCCCTTTTATGCGATGGGATTTTTCTAAGATTTTTTTTTTAAAGTATGCTTCATCCTTTCTTCTCTTGAATAAGGATGCACAATATATATATATATATAGATGATGCTTTTATATTTAAGATACTTGGTTATGAGATATTTATGTTTAAATTTATCTTTTTCTAAGATATTTTTTAAAAATATGCTCATTTTTTTATTCTCTGTATATACATATCATGAGAAGATATTTCCAAGGATACTTTTATTTCACTCTCATTTTCTTCGCATGCCTAAAAACATGAGTAGACATCCGTAATTATACTTTTATTTTCATCTTTTATTCTTTGCATGTAAAAATCATGTGCATTCTTCCTCTATCAATGATGAGAAATTATGAGATAATTTTGTTACAAAATCTTTTGTCCAATAAAGAATAAAGTGAAATGGGTTTTCATTTACTCGAGTTAGGGCTATAGTCTTAGGTTGATTTAACCAATAATCATTAGCGTATCCACAATTTAAAGTCTTAGTTATAGTTGGGTGGTTGTTGACAAAGTCTTCTTCATTCCCAATAATATGGAGTAATCTAGTAACAACCTCCCAGATTATAATACCCAATAACAACCATTTATCATAGATAATTAGAGGGCTAGATCAAATTCTTCTATACCAATTACAACAACTAATTCTAATCTCACACCTCTTACTTCCAAAACTTTTAGGAAAAGGAATCCTAATGCTAGTGGCTCCCAAATAGCATCTCATGTTTGGGAGCATTTTAGCAGGTTACCTATGGCTAAAGGTAGCATGCTGTAAGCAGCATGTAACTATTGTAAGAAGGCTTTCTATTGTCATCCTAAAATACATGAGGCTTCTAACATGTCATCGCATCTCATTCGATGTTCCAAATACACATGCTATTACCAATGATTCAAATAAGAGAATCTTATGTTTTTAGTTAAGTAAGGATGGTAATACTAGTGAAGTGAAGGCTATTATTCAAAGATTTAACTTAGATACATGTAAAAAATATTTGGCAATTTTTGTGATATTAGATTAGCAATCATTCAAATTAATGGATGGGAAAAGATTTAAATTGTAATGAAAACAATTACAACCTTATTTTACCCCTCCTTCTTGACATACTATTGCTAAGGATTGTTTTCAATTATATCTAGATAAGAATGTTAGATTCAAGGCCAATTTTAGAGCTAATTGTAATAAGATAACTTTCACAACTGATTGTTGGACATTTGTCCAGACTTTAAATTACCTTACCTTGACCTTCCACTTTGTAGATAATGATTAGAGTTATAAAAAACAGATTATTAATTTTTCAATTGTTTCCAGTTATATGGGTGACATTATTTGAAGGCAAGTTGAAGAGGTTTTGAAGGAATGGAAAATTAAAAATATCTTCACCATAACTATGGGTAATTCATTTAGCAATAATGTTGTTATATCTTATTTGAAAAAAAAGACTAAACCCTATTCTGCAACAATGTTGTAATTGTAATGCAAACAATTACAACCTTATTGTACCCCTCCTTCTTAACATATTATTGTTAAGAATTGTTTTCAATTATATCTAGATGAGAAGATTAGATTGAAGGCTAATTTTAAAGCTAATTGTAGTAAGATAGCTCTCACAACTGATTGTTGGACATTTGTCCAAACTTTGAATTACCTCACCTTGACTTTCCACTTCGTAGATAATGATTGGAGTTATACAAAACATATTATTAGTTTTTCAATTACTTTCAATCATATAGATAACATTATTTGAAGGTAAGTTGAAGAGGTTTTGGGAATGAGAAATTAAAAAGGTCTTCATCATAACTAAGGATAATTCATTCAACAACAATGTTGTTATATCTTATTTGAAAAAAAAGACTAAACATTTTCAATGCCCTAATCCTTAATGGTGAATTTTTTCACATGAGATGCTATGCATATATTATGAATTTTGTTTTAAATGACAAGTTGAAAGCCATGAATGTCTCAATAAACAATATTAGGACAAGAGTTAGATATGTGAGGTCCTCACCTCAAAGGCTAGAAAAATTCAAAGAATGCATTGTCCATTTCCAAATTTCTTGTAAAATGATGGTTTGTCTTGATGTTCCAACAAGATGGAACTCTTCTCTTCGTATGAAATGCTAAAAGTTGTAGAAAATTTTTAGGCTTCTTTTGATAAGTTAGACTTTGAGGATGATACTTTTAGAAACTTCTTTAGGGTAGCTCTCACTCCTTCTAGATTTGATTGGTATAATGTAAGTATCTTCATTAAGTTCTTAATTTTTTTTATGATGCAACCAACACCTTATCTCATGCGTCTATACATTCTGTATTCCGTTAACGTGCTATAATATGTTGTGAGCTTAATCAAACATCCATGAATTTCAACACTATTTTGGAAACCATAGGGTGTGTGATGAAGGAAAAATATGGAGGCAAGTTATAAGCATTAATGACCTTCTCTATTATGAAGTCATTCTATACCCTAGATTCAAGTTAAAGTATGTATAGTGATCTTTCATTGACATGTATCAGAATGACATTGATTTTATATCTAAGTTGTATTTTAGTGTGAAACAGTCTGTCCAGACTATATGCATGGCCATAAAAATATAGATTCATAATCTATCCAATCTCCATTGTTGTCCTTTTAAATCCCTGAAATAACTACCTATTTTGAAAGAACAAATGTAAATGTATTTAAACAACACTTAAGGGAGAAAAATTCAATAGACCTAAAAAATGAACTTAAGAGGTATCTAGCTGAGTCTTGAGTTGAATGTGATTAGAATTTTGACATACTTCTCCGATGGAAACAATTCTTCTTGATTTCCCATTTTATGAACTTTGGTCAGTGATTTGTTGACCATACAAATTTCTACTATGACTTCTGAAAGTGCATTTAAAATTAAGGATATGATGTTGGATACTTTCAAAAGTTCTCTTTACCTTGAAATGGTCGAGACACTAATTTGTAGTCAAAACTGGTTAAGGCCTCCACATTATCAAAATAAGGACTTTCATATCAAGGGGGAATGGATATTTCTAAAAAAATATTTATCAGGTGATGATTAATTAATCATTTACATTTTTAACTATATTTGATGCATCTATATGTTCATTTTTGGTTTAATACTAGTTTGTGTGTTTTTCAATTTTCTTAAAAATTTGTGCTCTGCTAGACGATCTACATCTAGACTTACTATTAAAGCTCCATCATCTTAGTCACAACTAATGAATATTGGTTGAAACTAAAAAGTAAGTATTTATTTTTGTTTTAAATATTTCAGTTATGATACTTTGGTGTTTTTCATAAAAATAATTTCTTACTTATATTAAATATATAAATATTATCTTATTTAAATATTGAAATTCTATATATATTTCATAAAATTATCTTTTCTTATGAACACTTGTTTTTTTAAGATAATTTTTACTTTTCAATCAATTCTCATTTATAATTTTAGTTTTTAATTTCATATTTCTTTTTATATTCCTTTTCTATCTTAAATATGATATTTATTTTATTTTATTTATATTACATAAGTATTGAAATGTGCTACTTGTTAGAGATGGAAACTAAAGGTTGTGAAGTTTTGTCTCTTTACTATTAACAATGAGAATTGACATTGTTATTTATTTGTTTTTTATATGTGGAAATTTGTAAATATTATCTATTATTATTATTATTTTTATATATTTTATAATTAATTAGAACTATACTATAATACTTATATATTTTATAATTTATTATAATTTGAAATTATGCTTGTATATTTATAATTTATAAAAATATGATTATATATTTTATAATTTATTTAAATTATGCTTTTAAACTTTCAGTGTTAATTTGGAAGTGATTATCAGATTTTTACATGATGACTTTTTAAAGTTATCATATTCAATTTGTAATATATTAGAATTATGTTTTAATTTATTATTTATTTTTTTTAAAACGATTAATTTTAATATTTTCATATGATTATTTAAATTATTTTTAAGTGACTTACTATTTAGTATCCGTGAGTTACAAGTTTTAAATTAACAAGTCTTTTCATTAATGATTTTTTTTAATTTAGCCTAAAAGAAAGGCTGATTTTGTGTGGTCCAAAATTGATGCAGCCCATCCACCTCAACCTGCAATCCGTTGTTTGACAACTCATCCAACCTAACATTTAACATGGGTAGAATTGGTACTAATTTTGTGTTTCTTGGTTTGCAGAGACCCAGCTACCTGAATCCGTCCTTTTAACACTCCTAATTGTTATCTTTTCACTTAGAGATGATATAGGATTGTGATATTTTTGTTATTTTTTTTCAATGAATGTTGGGAATTATGCTTCATGTGCATTATGCATTAAATCATGATTTCATAATCTTACGCAATTATAAAAAAAATTACATTAATATCTTTGAGATCTATTAAAAAAACATATAATATTTCTTATTTTTTTTACTTACACAAACTTCTCTTAATTTATATAAAAACATAATACTGTATATTTCTATCAATTATAAAATTTTGTACAATTTTTTTATATTATATGCTTAAAAAAGATAAAAAAAAATATTAACTCCTTTTTCAACATATATAAAAGAATATCAATATAATTTATCTTTATAAAAATAACCCAGGCTCTTTATATTTTTTAATGTGTATCTATGATCCATTCAAATTTTAGAAGTTATTTTTTTTTCTCTTGAGGTTTTCCGTGCCTTCTTTCTTCAAAATATGTTTTATACATTTTGCACCTCTCACTTCCTTTCTATTATAACGTAACCACCAAGTCATCCCTCTATTTTCCTTTCTAATTTTAGGGAAATGGAAAATCCTAGATTAATTTGTAGCTATTGATTAATCGGAAAAGGGGTTAATGACGTAAATCTCCTTCCATTTGGGGCTAATTATTTATTTCTTTTGTTTGAACGTTTGTTTTGATTCCATATACTAGACGATTCTATTGATGATCAATCTATGTATGTCAAACTTTTTCACAAATGATGGAACTATTCCGCTTTGGTAATTGCAAATGATAGAGTGCCAAGATTAGTAACAGTAAAAAAAAAAAACCACTATGACACTTAGGGTGGTGTGTGGATATAATAATAGGGAAAATGTTTATGAACACCCAATTGGGTGAATTCCGCAAAAAAGGTAAAATAATGTAAAAGGGAAAAATGTTATTGATAATGTGATAAAAAAAAGTAATTAATAAGATAAAATATATATAATAATAACTATCCTAATAATAGTAAGGAATAGGAAGCATTTATGTCTCAACCGGAGGTACCTTATTTATAAGATTAGGATGTGATTAAGTCTTATTGAAGTGATTGTAGTTGACATAAGTGATTCACCTTAACTGTTCCGATATGACCTACATGAACTCTAAGCAAAAACCCTTGTAAAAAATATTCCACAATCAAAATGCAATTTGCATGCCCCAAGTTTGATCCAAGATATAGGTGGGTAATATGGACCCAAGTGTAACGAGTTTGGCCCAAATCCAATCTTATGCTCGGCTTAGAGGCCAGTCTTAAAACATTTTTTTTCTTGTGATAATCAATCTTGAACACTTATCATTCTAATTTATCAAAAACTCATCTTCTAAATTTTTGTTGATGTTATCAATTTTTTCTCATCATCATTATCATTTGTATTATTCTTTTTTTAAAAAAACTCTTTTGAAATAATTTTTTATTCATTTATTTTAAATTTATGCGACTTGAATATTTGTTAATTAAAAATGAATCAAATTAACTAGGAGAGACATTCTTTTAAAATTAATATCATTAACATCTATTAAAGCAATGTGTGTTTTCCTTTATTTTGGTTTTTTTCTTTGAGGGGTGGGAGGGGAAAGAAGTCTAGATCTTTTTCTTATTCAAGATAATACTTTTGCCGTTGTTCTGATCTTCCTTTTATGTCTACCAGTGATGAAATGAGTGAATCAGACAATTTTGTTGTTGTTAATGAATTGAAGTTATAATATGGCATCTTCTACAACACATGATGTGATAGAAGAGACTTTGGTCTCTTTACTCTGAAAGTGATACATATAAAATTTCAGACTATTTATCATGTATCGTGTCAACAAGAGGAATCTTAAATATTTACAAAACGTTGATGCAAGTCAAATTTGGTTTTACTAAAGGATACAAAAATGACTGAGAGAAAGGTACACCCGTGGAAGAAGTGTTCCATATTGATAAGTATGATTGAAATGTGAAGCTAAATCAAAGAGGAGGTGCCTATACCATGTAGATACGTGTACCTTTCTCTATATATATGATAACTACTTTATTAAGTTTATCTCTAACATAGCTAAATTAATGCTTCATGGTTTACTACGTTGATACTCAATTACCATTTATGATAGTGTCATGCATGTACTACATAAGTCTAGCATACATTATCTCATCCCATTAGAAACAAGATATATCTAAGCATGAGAGATCTTTGAATCATCTTTTCCTTCCTTTTCCCTTTGTCAAAACTAGCAATCATACAATTAATCTTGTCTCTTCCCTAAAAGCAATATAATTTTGCTTAATCTCACCGTTCTGTCAAAAGAGTTAGGCAATTTCCAAGGAAATTAACAGAATTTTTTGTTTTTTGCTTTCGTTGTCATGACGATATGATGGCGTCACATGCTCTGCCAATTAATCCCCCTTTTCTAATTAAACATTCAGATAAATTTAATACTCATATATATATATATATATATATTATACTGTAAAATAAAATTTTATAATAAAAGATTTATTAATTTTTATTTTGTTTAAAATTTTATAAACATAATTTATTTTATAAAAATTTATTAAATTGGTATAAATATTAAATTTCACATGTTAAATAAACGGATATTAACTTATATAATAAAAATCAATTTTATATAATAGTAAATTTGAATTGTATAATTAAAAATATAAATAAAAATAAAAAATATTTTTCTTAAAATAATAATAGATAAAAAATAATAGTATCTTAAGAGAGTGCTGTGTTACTTAGCTGCAGAGAATGTTCACCACCATCGCTGGGCTCTTTATACGAGTAAATAGGCACATGATATAATATAGTTTTGAAGGAATAGGCTTTATAAGATGTGAATTAATTCCGACTTATTAATTAACTTAGTAGTTTTATAAATTATTATTATTATTATTGTTATTCTGCTCCACTATTAGACATTGTGCTCATAAGTGACATGCCCATTAAGCAGTGTCCAATGGCACCTTACCAACTTACTTGGTTGTTTGCTCCTCTTCCCCTTCTTGGTGAACACCTCACAAACCACTAGTTTGGTTTCTTATTTAACTAATTCTTTTAAAATGTGATGTCAAGTGTAGCTTACAAAATTGACATGTCTGCGATAATATAATTGTAAATTCAAAAAGGCTTCACAAAATGTATCTTTCTTTTCACATATTCCTATTCCTTTATCTTATAATATATTTGGTTACTATTGTCTTCTACTACTCACATCACTATCAGTGTCCCATTGGAGTGGAATGCCAGGTCAATGGGCCGCGTACAAACATATCAGTAAGCACATGACAACAAGAACCATCAGCCAAAAAGTATATCATATGGCTGGAGCATGAATACTACAAGGTTAATTAACATAATCACAATCTTATAATATTATGAACAGCTTAATTAATATATTCAGTATTCATGACCAGTGGAAAGATTTTTTTACACTGATATTTATTATTAGGTTTTGATACATCATTTAGTATTATGTTTTGTTTATTTAATATAAAATAATATACTAAAATGCTAATAGATATGAATGTGTGTTTTTTTTAACAAAAATTATAAACTTTAATTATAAATAAAAGGTTTTGCCTCATCATTGTAGTGAATAAATTCTTAAAAATTTGGTTCATCCAAGTTAAGCATATAGTATGTTAATAAAATACTTTTTTACTCTTTTATTTTCTCTATTTTTTTAAAAAAATTGTTTTTTCGTTTATATTTCCATTAATTAGAAGTTTAAAATAATTTAATTATTAATTATTAATTATCAATTATATACTTATCTCTCCTAAATTTTTAAATATTTTACATACCTATCTTAGATAAAAGATATATTATAATGAAAGTTATATTAGAAAGTTAAAAATAATTTTAATATAAATAAAATTAATATTTATTAGACTTAATTTTTGTGCTATATATTTCTCAAGTGCATAGATAAAAAAATAAGAAGAAATATATTTTTAACATATATTTAATATATTTTTTGAATTTTGGTTTATTTTTAAATAAACAATACTTGTTTTAAAAATGTATTTATTTATGAGATAATTAAATTAAATTTTGATAAAATAAATTAATAATATTAAGGTAAAGTGTTGCTTATATATATATAATTTTAAACAAGCAAGAGAAAGAAAACTATATTACAAAGAATAGCAGATATTCTCTGCCTTAAACATATCATCAATATGCAAGAAATCAACAAGAGTAAAGAGCTAGCCACACAGCCAAGACGACTCAACGAAACTGAATGCATATTAATTAATCCCTCAATTTCTTTCCATTGGTTTATATTTAAAAATTTTGTTTAAATTTATTTTTTATTTAAAAATTTAAGATAATATCAATTAATATCTTTTAAATTATGTATTTATCTCTATTTGATTTAAAAATATTTTATATATTTATCGTGAATGGGATGAAAAGTAACATGGATATTATGTGAGAAAATTTTAAATTATATTTCTTAATTCATGTGTTATCTTGTATCAAAATGGAATGATAAAAATGGTTAATAAAGTAAAAGAAAAAAATGTTTGGTGCATAGATTAAGGATAATTAACTAGAATACCTTAAATAGTTTTTATATATTCAGTATAATAAATATTTTTAAATAAAAAATTATACTTTATCTCCTAAAACTGCACTCCAAGTGCATAGATAGAAAACCAAATTATTAGTATATTATTCATTATGTGAAAATAATTTAATTGTAATATATTGATAATGTTATTTTTTATATTATTATTTAATTATATATGGTACTATTATTAAAAATTATTGTTTCTATAACATTTTAAAACAAAATTATATCTACCATAACTTTTAATTAGTTGACAGTATAATTTTTTTATATTAACTACATCTCAAAATTAAATGTATTTTAAAAATTATTAATGAATTAGTGTAATTATTTATTAATATAAATAATTGATATATCATTTATTTATTAACATCAATCTGTAGAATTAATTTTAAATAATTATAATATTTTTTAAAAAAATTATTTATTACATTAAGATAAAAGGATACAAATGCTTTCTTTCTTTCTTTTTTTCATTTTTTCCACTTTTAATTGTTCAAAATCAATCTTGAAAATCAATGGCAACAATGAGATTATTGGGATAAGCAAAAGCTTTAGGGCATGAGTTTTAGGCAAGAATTTCTCCTGCAATAATGTACTCCATTCTCTCTGGTTGGCGATGTCTTCAAGGATTATGGGCGAAAATATGCCCCATCATGACCCCTTTTGAAGCATCAAATAATGGCACCATTTTGAAGGAAATCACCTTCTTCTTTATTTTATTTTATTTTAAATTGAGCTACATATTTAGGCAGTTCCATTCATATATATCCGACTAGTTAATAATTATGGTTTATTTCGTGTTCAACAAGCAGAAAAAAAATTAATCATTACCATTGATTAACTGGATATAGATGCATGGAATCAGGGTAAATATGTGGTTCAATTATTTTTTTGTTCGTCAATAATAATAATAAAAAGACAAGCTTTAAAATTACGGTCATTTTCAGAATCTTCAAAAATCTTAACATTCTGAAAAATTAATGTGGACAAATGTGGACGATGCAGCCACAATTACAGTCAAAATGTGGTTTGAGATGCTTTAAAACCCTTGATGTCTCGCAATTATAGCTTGAAACCGTAATTTAAACTGTTGAATATAAGTGATGAAAAATAACATTTTTCTATTTTTTTTATTTGTTAAATTTTACTGTTTTCTTATTTTTCTAGTAAAAGGACATGAAAGGAGATATATAAAAAGGCAAGTGATTTACATCTCTCAATGGTATGTGTAGCTCTGAACAGCATAGCATCACCTTTTCTAAATCAAACCATTTTTTTATGGAACTTAACTGAAAGAAAGATAGAAAAAAATTAAGGATCAATTGTACTAACATTTTCTAATGTTTAATGAAATTAGAAATCAGGAAAGATTTATATATAAGTAAAAAAAAGGTTATATATATTTTCATATAAATTCAAAAAAGTTTGTATAAGATCATAAAAAATAGAATAGAACATAAAATTTCGTTAAATCCTAAAAATATGAATGTAATTTGTTTAAAATTCAAATATACTAGTGGTGTATTTGCATTTCATTTTATTTCTGTATGACTATGCCTTCTACCTCAGCATTACAGGGTGTCTTAGATTATACTCATTAATTAATTACTTGCTGCTTTCTACATCTCAGGGAAGGGTTTCAAAGATTTTATAAATCTAACATGGTACTGTTAAATTAATTAATCATTCCCCTTGAAAAATTCAAGTACTCAGATTTCTATTTTTCAGCAGGAAGGAGTTTTTCCTCATCTTTGATCTTGGGGCCCGGCTTTCTACTTGATTAGTCAATGCTCGATTAGTCAATTCAAAATTTTGAAAGGAAACCCGAAACTCTTGCAGTTGATGGGGAGATTTTTAGTTTTTCTTTTTTAATTTTTAATTTTTAAAATTTAATTTTTTAATTTTTAAAAAAATTATTAAAAATAAGTTAATTCACTTTATTGTATCTTTTATTATGAATATACTAAAAATAAACAAATAAAAATATTTTAAAATAATAAAAAAATATAAAATAATAACATAAAAATATAATAATAATATATTTATTATAATAATAATAAAATATCGGTAATTATGATATTATTAAGATGATTATGATATTATTGGGATAATGATGATATTAACATTAGTTATAAGATGAAAGTTAAAAATAAAATTAAAAATAATTATCTACAAACTTTTTTTAGTTTTAAAATTAAATTAAAATTATTTTTAAAATATGTTAAAAGTCAATTTAAATTTTTTTATCAAACAATATTTATTTTTAAATTTAATTTAAAAATTAAAATCCAAAAATTTGCAACCGCAAACTCATCTTAAAAATTCATATTTTTATTTTTTTAAAAACATACATGTTAGATAATCATAAATGTATTTAAGTACTTTAATTAAAATTTTATTTTATTTTTTAATAATATATATTAAAATAATAATTTAAAAATATTAAATTTTATGATAATATAAAAATCTATCAAAATTGATAATATTATTATAAAAGAATCAGTTAATATTAAAGTTATAAAAACAATTAGATAAATTAAATATCTGATTATAAAAATATTATAAAAGTGAAAATAAAAAAAATTGTTAAGAACTGAATGTAAAAGTTACTTAAAATAGTTTTTAAAAAAATATTAGTTAGTATCTAAAAAATAATAATAGTTATTAAAATAAATTATTTTATAAATAAAGCTAAAATATTTTAACAAATTTTTTAACTAATAATTTTACCTCTTAAGTAGCTTAAATATATTCCAAATATACTCATAAAAGTGTCTTGTTTATTTAAAATTTTCATAAAAATCAAATTTGATAGCATCGATTTTGGGAGATTTGAGGTTAGGAAATTTTAATTTGCGTTTGAAAATGACATTTGAAAAGTGAGTTAAAAAAATAATTTTGTTTTGGTAATAAACATTACATTATTAATTTTGTAGGTAGAGCATTGTGCCAACATGGTTTAAGGGAAGGAAAACAAATATCTGTCATCGAAACAATTTCAAGATGTGTGCAAATCAAAATTTCAATCTTTAACTAACTACCAAAAGTGTTGAAAATAATTTATTAGAATCATTTTGAAATGTAAATATAAATATATTTTGTTTCTCTTCCGTCGAAAATTAATTCTTTAATTTCAATTGATAAATTTTCACTTTTTTTAGCATATATCAAAAATATTTTTCAGACAACAACTGATATCAAGAGTATTTTCGTTTAAAAGGTACAGATTGTTAAAATAATTTTATTTTTTAATAAAATCTTTATCAAACATACAATTAAGATTCGAAATTATGTTAGCATGCTTAAAGAACACAACAATTTACCAATTATACTAAACTTTATATGTAAATTTTCAGTGATTTAACATTAATTATATTCACCCCATAATTTGTTTTTAATAAAAAAAGTAACAAGACATGCACAGTAAATTATTATTCCCCACAATTTCACTGGCTGCGACGGAATTTATTCGGTTACCAAACAGATTGGTAGTGAGTTGAAAGGAAGTGGGTCTAGTAAAAAAGGAGAATAAGTACAATCATGAAGCTTTAAAACCTTAACACATCCACATCACCCTCGTCAAGAACAAAAGGAAAAAGAATCATGTGCTATAAAAAGTTACCAGAGCCATAGAATCCAATTGTCTGCTTATGCTCTCCATATAGACCCACTTAATTTTTGAATGGGAATCACTGTTTGGTATAAATTGAAAAATTAGATTAATTGATGGGAAAATAAAATTCTATTTGGTGATTGATTGCAATGCAAATTTCCACTATGCAACTACTTTAGATAGTTTGACAAATCCTACATTTGGAAATCATAGTAAACTCATTGTAGATGCCTTACAAAAGTGCAATCTTTAGCTCCCAGTAAAGATGGCAAAACTACTTGCGTTTGTTTAATAGAAAAAATTTGACTTAATCAAGATTAGAAATAAATTTAATTTTTAAAAATAGAATTAAAGTGGATACAGAAACACCAATACATGTTCTATATTTAGCTTTGAATGCATTATGATATATAAAATTATTAAAATATTTTTATTTTTATAAATATATTATATATAATTATTAAGATTATAAAAATAATATAATATGTAAATTTAAAAATATATAATAAATTAATAAATTATAAAAATTAAAATTAAAAATAGATGCAAGATAAATTTTTTTAATCAGCTAGAAAATGAAAATGGAAGTTGATTTTTTAACCTTAACAAAAATAGAACGAAAAATATAAAAACTGCCTTCGACCCATTTCATTGTTGTATCTAGTTCTTAGAACAACATCAATTTTATTTTTAAATATGGTTGATGTAACAATAATTTAAAAAATATATTCAACATTATTTATTTATTAAGATGAGATGTTAATTTTCTAGCTTAATAATATACGTTTAAGTTAAGGTACATATCTATAGCTGAAAATTTTATTTGAGTAACTTGCCCTTTACTCTAATTTTCTTTTTCCTTATTTATGTTATTATTATTGTTCATTTCCTTATAGTATTTTTTTCATGAAACAAAGTGTCGCCAAACTTCAGACAGCAACATTTCTGATTATGACATTGAGCGAGGCATGTAGTGTGACATGCAGTGATGAGTGTGTGCACATGAAAGATTAACAACTTCGTTCAAAAGAAATGTCCATCATTATACTGTCCACTTCTCAATTAGTAGAACAATATTGTTTAGTAAGGTGGTCAATTCAAAATCTTTCAATTCATTATTTTTCATCCCCAATTATGATGACATAACCTAAAAATTCAAACGTTCCCTTTATAATATTTATATAAATAGAATAATTTTTTTAGATTATAATCTAAAATTTAGATTGTTATAAATTAAGGATTTTTCTAACAAAGATACTGTTTAAAAAATAAAAGTAGAAAATGTTTATTGAAAATAATATTAAGATAAATTAAAAATACAGTATTTATGTATTTGTAATATTTTTTACTAAAATATTTTTACTTTTGACTCTTTATTTAATATTTTTTATAATTAAAATTGCTTATTTTATAATTAATATTTTTAAGATCACATTTAGGGAGATTTTTAAATAACATGACAATGTAAAAATCTAATAATAAAGTGATGATCCTTGACATTATCTTACTCATATTGCCAAAGTTATAGTCCTACTAAACAAGGCATGCAGCAACTGGCACAAATCTCATTACACCAATAAATATCGCCGTTATGGTGGTTAAAGAAGCTTTAGCTTTAATCTTAAGAATAATACCTAATCACTCGGTTATGTATAAAGTGAGATTTGAAAGTGACAAGGATTTCCATTTTGGCAATATCTGCAATCAATTGATTATAAACTAGTCGTATTCTACTTTCTTCTTCAATAAATTTACCTTAGAATTTTTATTTATTTATTTTTAAGTCTATTGAAAGAAACTTTATTTAAGTTAGAAACATATCTCAAGGTGGGATTAACCCTTTCAATGAAAATATTTTTATACACAATATTTGAATGTAAGATTTTAAATAAAAAATTCTAACATGTACCATTAAAATCAAACATCCATAATTTTTAGAAAATTTTCATTTAAAAGTTTAAATTATTTTTTGTCAAATGAAAATGTCATAAATGCAACTAAGAAGCGTGCATTATTGACTTCTTATACCCACCCCTTCAGCTAGGTTCCGGTAGCATACATTGTATTATGGAATACTTTTCTTTTTTTTTAATTTTCACCCTCCCCTTTTAAATGTCCGAAGGTGCTAATTCTTAAAAAACTAATTAGCTAGTAAATTAATATATATATATATATATATATTAATATATATATATATATATATATATATATATATATATATATGAGGAATCAAGTTATTTTGATAATAATTTTTTTTAAATTTATTTATTTTAATAACTTTTATAAATAATTAAATTTTATCAAATCAACTGTTAAATTAATAAATTATATATATTATATAAACTATTTGAAATTTTTTTATATAATTTTAAAAAATTTAATATTTTATTAAATTAATTTAAATTAAAAAATATTATAAAAAATATATTATTTATTAATTTAAATTTATTTTTTAAAATATCAAACCTTTTTTAAATTTTATAAAAAAAATTTAAAATAATCTATATAATATAATTTATTAATTTAAGAAATAAATTGATAAAATTTAATTATTTATAAAAATTATTAAATAAAATAACTTTAAAAACAATTATTTCTAAAATAACTTAATTTCTCCTTCTTTTATATATATAACACTTTAGTCGGGGAAAAGATGATTAAGTAGAAATGTAAACTTGCCCATAGTAATAATTAATTTAAGACTCAAATTCCTAACATTACTGGTAAAATTCGCACGTCTGATCATAGTTTAGTTGCACCAGGCTTGTTACTATAGGACTCCATTAGTTAATTTTTAAATATGTGTATTGTACAGTCTCTCATTAGTTAATTTTAACTATAGTTTAGTTAATTTTAATAGGGTACATCTGTAATTTACACCGTATGCTATGTGATGAGTTAAGTGTGGTCCTATTTTATTTGTAACTTTTGACATGCTGTTTGAGTTATTGAGAATACAAAGGCCCCACACCCAACTAAGCCTCTCCCATTTCTTGCACACCCATCCCACACCCACCTTTAAAAGCACTCTCATTTGCCTCTTTTATTATAGGTGAGTGAGTAGGCTTCAAGCACATAAGATGAAGATCAATGCCTCAAAATTCACTACTTTGTGAAACTTTCTCATTCTTCAAATTTTTTTTCCTCATCCTTCCCTCTTCACTCTCTAGCTCCTCATGCTCTTGTTAAGAGTTAGAAACAAAACTCCTCTACCTACTACTACTACCACTAGCTTGTGGCATGAGAAGGTGCATGTAGAGCAAGATGGAGAAGCAGGGCACGTGCACTTCTAACTCATCAACCCAACTCATGGAGAATCACATTCTTTATCTGCTTTTCACCAACCAGATATATAGATTCCTTTGTGAAGTGAGTTAGTCCTTCATGTGCCCCTCTTCCCCATCATGACTGCAGCACCTTATATATATATAGTATTTGGAAAATGCTCAAAGATGTGATTTTGGTTTGTGATATATGCTACCTCCTCCAATTGGAAGGTGAGTATATTATTGTCACTTTTTCATCTATCTTTATTTTTCTTCAATATTGAAAAATGGGTTTTTGAATTTTGAGATTTTTGAAGAATATTTGAACTTAGTATATTAACTCAAAGTAATTAAGTGTTTGGATTAACATTGAAACATAAAGGATATGTATGATGTATTTTGGAATTTCGGTATGAGTTATGAAAGGATCAAGGTGGCCGGCAAACTGCATGTTTGGAGACGTTTAAATTTGAAAAATATAATTGTTTATTTTTTATAATTTTTTTCTGTATGTGGATTTGAGTATATTTTATATTTATTTAATAATATTTTTGTTTTGTCGACAAAATTTTTAATATTTTTTTAGAAAAATGACAAAAATAAACGATTATTTTTAAAAGTAATTAAATCAAACATAAACTATGCTGATTAAAAATGATGATTAATTATATATTTTCATCAACATGCCATGAAGGGTGAGTCACAGTCTGTCATTTTAGCTGGAGAAGAAAAGAAAAACAAATCAGCATGCAAGAGCTATGAGCAATATTTTTTTATAACATAAAATAAATATATCTAATCTGAAAAGCATAGATGACCATGACTCAGCCTCAATATATGGTATTATATGAATTATGACTTATCTTTTAAAAAATGTGTCAGTAATTCGTTTCTAGAAGCAAAAACTTCGCAATTGTTGGGCACCTCCAATGGTAGATGCTTTTCTTCAGTGGCTAACGTTAAACATTGGAGAAATTTTGTGATAATTGCTATGAAATTCTACGCTGTAAGTTTATGTAATTTTGTGAATGATTGGTGTACTTATCTGATTGATACTCCTGAGAAGATCATTCTGATATGAACTGATAGGAAGCCTTTGAACGAGAAGGTATTTTGTCTGTTCTGTACTATGGGATGCGTATACATATAGGAAATGCATAAAACAAAAAAAATAATGATTATGTTACTTGTATAACAAATTTTTACAATATATTTTTTATTACATTATTCATGACATTTTATTTTTGTCTTTCTTTTTTCATTTTTTCACTTATTATTATAGATGCTACAATATAAATTATATTTCTCAATAAATATGTCTTGTGCTGTCTATTCTTTGTTCTACTGATTTCCTTGTAATATGGAACAAATTTTTCTAATTCTTCATATTCATTGTGCGTGTTATATATTTATATGTGTATGCGAATGAGTGTTTGATAAAATTATTATAGATAATAATTATTTTTAAATATATAATATAGTTAGATTTGTAAGAATAAAATTACAACTGTTTTTTATTAATTAACATTCATTTTAAATACAATCTTTTTGAATGCAATCATCTCCAATAATTATTTACTTTTAAATAACTGTCACTGCTAAAAGCACTGGTGTTCAACTTCTTGAAATTTTTTTTTTAAAAAAAGACAATAATTCTATTAAAGGTATTCTCTCATCTTGGAGGTGAGAAACCATTTTATAGTGTCAAGTATCTAAAAGGAGAACTCCACTCGGTAATTTTTCCTCAAACACATAAATTTGTGTGTGCGGATTGGTACTCTAGTTAACAATCTAAAAATAAATTTAATGATGTAAGAATAAATTATTCTGTTTGGTTTAAATTTAAATAAATAATATTTTCTTATGTTTTCTGTGATACTGTCAATTTTTTAAAAATTCTAACGAGTTAGTATTTAAATAGCATTATTCTTCCCACTAAGCTATATGATTTTTTTTTTTGAATCACCTAAGCTATATGATTAAAGTCACATAAGGTACTCCAAACAAAGAATCACATGTTAAATAGTACAATGTCATGTAGTCATTACGTTAAATAGTAAAATGTTATCTTATTATAAGAAATGTAAGATTTTATTTAAAATAATGTTACTGTACATCCAAAAATAAATAAATAAAAGTATATAATATAATATAATAAAAATAAAAAATAAAAAATATCAAAATAAAAATACTATACAAATTAATAAATATCAAAGTCGGTTGCATTTAATCAGCATGATCAAATTCATTGAATTATGGAAGTCATTGGGTGATCAAACTTCATCATAGAGAAGCCCATCATGAGAGGACATGAGAGATGGATGCTTCTTTTAACGGCGGTGTATGATTACATGAAACATGCCTTTAATTTCTCTTTTGAAAATTATGACAGTGTTATTCTCTTGTTTTTTTTATGGTCAATAAAATCTAATTAAAGTATAAACATAATAAATTATTAAGTTGGAATATTGAAGTATAGCATTTTTCTAGGAGCAGCCCAATATACTAGTTTAAAACGAACTAGGAACATTTTAAATTAATTAAAACAAATAAATCAAATTATTATATATAATTTCATTTTATATATCAATTAACAATAAAGTTAATTTATTTCATTTATATTAATTTTGATTTTGAAAAATTCATTATCCTAAAACACAGTTACAATAATTATTAACATTAATTCTATTAACAATATACGCATTTAAAGAAAAATCAAATGTTCTTATATAATTGAATTTGTCAATTGGTGTTCACTTTTTTTTTTCTTTTGCCGTATGAGGAAAACAGAAGAACTAAACAATTATCCTAGGAAAATAAAATCCTCTCTAAGAATAGGTATAAGCTAATTGGTGTCCATTTTTACTTGTATATATTTTTATACTTTTAATTCTAAAAATAAATTTAATTATTTCTTCAATATTTGAGCAATAAATAGGTTTTCTAGAAATGTTCAGGCTCAAATAATTATCTTCCAAATTTCATTATGCAACGACTTCGATTTCATAATACTGATTAAAAAATAAAAAATATATACATTTTCGTACATTTTAAATTATTTAAATCTTATTTTAATGTATGAAAATCACTTGAAACTGGGAATGTATGAAGCTATGACAGGTTTGTTGAGTCCGCTGTTTAAAATGTTAAATAAAAGCAAATCTATATTTTAATTACAATTAATGACATAAAAAAAAGTTAACTAAAGGGATAAATAGGATAGTTATTAATTACAAGAAAATAATTAAATAAAAATTATTAAACCATTAAATTTGATATAGTAATTGAAGGATTAAAATAATTTATATAAACTTTTAAATTTAAATTTTATTACTTTTTCTACATTAAAAAAAATTGAAAACTTATTATATTGACAAAAATATAATTAATAATAGATAAATTTTGTTTTCTTTACAAACTTAAACAATTTCTTACAGGTATCTTTTTTGTTGTTCCTGGAAGGTAAAAAATAAGTTGGTGAAATTTACGTAAAGTTATGATTTGGTTGACAAAAAGTGATAGTGATGTTCTGAAATAGAAACAAAAATGAAAGCAACCATGCATAGGGAAGATAACAGAGATTCCAGGCATTCAAGTCCTGTTTCATTTTTTGGCCTAACCTTTTTCTTCCGTACGTCTACTTAAAGCACCACTCTTTAATTTAATTTAACGGCAATATTGGTTTCCTTTTACGGAATATTTATTACGTTCATGTTTTGGAACTTCTATGTATTTATTTATATGGTCCTAACCAATATATATATTCTTTATTTATTTAAAAAATAACAAATATTAAAAATATTTGTACTACTTTATGTCTCAATCATTTTTTTCTTATATTTTTATCTATTATTAAATTTATTTTTCTTCCTATTATTTATAAAAAGATATTCATTATATTAAAAATAAAAAATCATTGATTGTTTAATTTTCAAGTAATAAAAATATTTAATAAGATATATTATTTATTTTAAAATATTTGTTATTTTAAAATTCTAAGACTGCATTAATTTTTTTCAAGGATGTCCTTATTTAATAATCATGTGTATAATAATTTTCAAATTATTTATGTTTGACTTATTATCTCCTATTTTCATCTACCATTGGAAGTATGAAAATAATAAGAGAGATATATGGTGAAGAAAAAAATAAAAATAAAATGATCAAAATATATTAATTAATAATTTATTAATTTATATTTATAATTTAAACAATAGATGTTTGAAAACGGAAGTAATAGTATTAATTATTCCTTAATTAAAATTGGAATAACATTTCTAAACATGACCTTCATTTAATTGACCACACATGCTTTACAAATGAACTTAGGCAATATATGGTGACATATGTATGATTGACACCTCATTGTTACAATGGGACTGTCCATTTTGTTTTCCTTTATTTAAATTGTCTTAATTAATATGCCATTTTCGGATAAGATGCATTTTCTCACTGACATTTTGAAACAAAACATAGGAGTAGGACCATTCCTCCGTTTCCATTGAAACCCAAAAATTCCTTATCTGCCTTTATACGGGCATGGCATGGTAAATATGTCTGCTTAATCATTGATTGATTCAAATACTTATAAATAGTATCAATCAAAATATCATATATATTTTTTTCACTTTCACTGCACTGAAGAAATTAGCCTCATAATCACTAGCATCTGTCTTTCCGAAAATAGTAATTGCATTGTATGATTCCACATTAACAATAACTATGGGTACCTCTTACAATAATGCAGCCTTTTCTGACCAATTTAATTTATCTGCACCAATTAATTATATTTCATAAGAACAGTATCTGAGTTCTCTTCTTGTTCTACCATCATATTGTTTTTTACGAGAATAAAATTTAAATTTATAATCTTATATACATTATTTTAATTTTTTTATTAAATTAATTTTAATAGTTTATTATTCTACCATGATATGATTACGTTGAAAAATAATATTTTTAAAATAAAATATTATTAAAATTGATTGTAATATATTATAATTTTTTAAAGAAAATAATTTTTATTATTCTCATTCTCATGGTAAATTATGTAGCTTTTTCATATTAACCATTAATTTTTTATATATAATTTATTTTCTTTTAAATATTATTTATTAACTTAAAATTAATTTAAGATTTTGATGTATTATAAATTTTTTAAAAATATATTTTATTTTTAGATAAATTAAAATTTAAAATTATTATAATTTTAATCAATCTTGATTTGAATATAATTTTAAAATTTAAAATTTTAATATATCATATCAATAATATGTATCATAATTTTAATAATTTATCTTTATTAATTTTAGGATTTTATATTTTTAATTTGTTATTATATAATATAATATTTTTTATTAAAGTAAAAAAAATTTACTATTTCCTTTAAATTATTTTTATTTGTAAGTTTTACTTAAATTTTAAAAGACTCATACAATACAAAAATAATATACTAATATAACTACATATTACTCAACAACATGAAACAATCTAAATTCACTTAATTACATATTGTTAATTACATTTCTTACTCCCTTCATTTCAAATTAATTAACGTTTTAGGAAAATTCATTTATTTATTTTATATTAAATGTCATTTTAAGATTTTAATAAATTTTTTTATATTAACTCTATCCCAAATAAATAATAAATAATCAATTTTTATTTTCATTAATTAAGATATTTATTTCTTTTTAAAGAGTCTTAACTTAAAAATGCTAGTTTTCTATGTTTAGTATGAATATTTTAAGAAATATTTTTTAAAAATTAACATTTTTAGAAATGGTTTTTAAAACATGTTTTCACTAAAATATTTCTTATGAAAATGAAAAAAAAAATTAACCACACTATTAATAATTTTTTAAAAGAATTTTTAATATAAAAGTATATTTATAATATTTTCAATAATTATAATTCTCAGAAAATTAAACACAATTTTCTGAAAACATGATTTCTAAAGATAAAAAAGATTATATATCAAACATGAATCAATTTGAAATGGAAGAAGTTTGACCTTTATATTTACAGTTTTATTAACTTAGGTTATACTTTTAAACGTCTAGAAAGGGTTATTTTTTATTGAAAATGTATTTTATTAAAAATTTTATATATTTTTTATTTTAATAAGATTTTATCACTTTAACATGCTTAAATAACCTTAAACAAGTTATATTAAGCATTAACACTCCCCTTTTATTTAATTGTACATATTTTCCTTGGCTTTCTGGACAATGCTTATTCAAAAGATGAATATGCAAGTAAACATGAAGCACTAGTAATTAGTGCTTGTCATGGATCTTAGAAAAGATAAGTAGATAACCATTAAGTGACATCACCAAAATCTATCTCTTGATCAGCTTGAAGATAGGCATGGATCTCTGAAAAGTATATTTCCAGTGCTCATCTGTGGCACCTTGTTAAAGCCATATGTGTTGGGTACTTGTACAAGGTAATATTTCTACACAAAGGAAAAATCTTAGTTATTTATCAGTAACCGACCCAGTACCCACGTCCCTTCCCTTTTCGGTTTTTGCAATAACAAAACAAAATTGAAAAATAAAGAAAATGCTACTTTTAGAGCCAACACAAGCCAGTAAAGCAAAAAATAATTGCATCTGCAACACTTTCCTCCAATCTCTGTATAGAAATCACTTTCAGGGCATAGACTTATGCAATTTAATAATTCTTTTTCTGTTGGATCGGAGAGTTGGTAATAGTTAATTAATTTGCAAGCAATTTCATTGTTATAATTTATGGAGGTTGATGGGGACCGGGAATGTGGTCCATAATAAAACCATAGTAATGGAGCTAATTGCTGGTGGTTCATGGTAGGTTACCTTGAGTAGCCTCCGGCACGTGAGAACTGAAAATAAAATGTGACCCAATTGCAATGCACATACTGTATAGTGCAAGTGGATTATTGCGACACTAATAATATTTTAGTTTAGGTATGAGATTCCATCAGTTAAGATATTGTGATTTTTAGTTTAACAATGGCATGAAAGTTTCAACTTCTAACCTTTTATCAAATTTTCAAATATCTCATCATTACCATACTGTTAGTGGTTTGATTTTTTTAGACTATTCTCTCTCTTTATTTTCTTTAATTTATAGGCAAATTAAGAGAGAATTTTATTAAATTTGGAGCACTAGGGACGCTCCCACATTTACAATTTACGTTTAAGTTACATGCAATGTACAGGACTATTCTCTCTCCTTATAGATTAATAGCTTGTGATATGTCAAAGTAACAGATAATGGACCTATAAAACCGAAATATATTCAACTCAAAACTACGTATTTAAGATATTTAAACTTCTTCTATATTTTTTTCATATAAAAAAATTACAAGATTTCAATTCATAACCTCATAATAAATTATCTTATCTCTTTGCTAATAAACTATATTAATAGCTTAAACTTTTTATTTAGATCAACATATATATGTTGATTAGTAGCTTGAACTACCGGTTAATTAGGTTTGGCACAAGGATTTATTTCAAGGTAAATTATAACTTCCTTTACCCCGTTTTACCCTCCCTCGTCTATTACTTTCAATTTGTCTGTGTTACCTAACCCTCTTTTACTTTTTTGATCAAAATGAAACTTCTAACTTTTTTATCAAAGTTAAAAGCAATTACTTTTTTTTTATGTCATTTAACCCTCATTTACTTTAGACCAAAATGAAACTATTTAGTTAATTTTTTATTAATGTTAATTTAGACCAAAATAAAACTACTTAGTTAATTTTTTATTAATGTTAATTAACATCAATTCTGTGAAACCTTTTTTTATCTGTCAAAGAGTATCTTAATTAGAGCCAATCCATCTTAATGAAATATATAAATGATAATTTTATTCATTAATTATGATATACAGGTTTAAGCATTTTTCATAGGAAAGATGAGTAATTTAATAACTTTAAAGGAATCAGAAGTGACATGATTGGATGAAAATGTTTATTCTTCACTGTTGTTCAATAATTGATATATATATATATATATGTATGTTGCAAAGAAATTTGTACCAAAAAATTTATAAAATCAATTGTAGATGAGTTGAGATAGCCTTGAAGAACATAGAGGATAAATGTTTACATTTGCAAATTCAAAACACCTATTGGATCGTCTACCAAATATGAACATTTTTTATTTATTTATCAATAAAGTATGATATCATTAGTACAAAAATGAGTTTTTATAACAGAATTTTACATCAATTTTTTAAAAATCGATATAAATAAAAATGCGGTGACATTTTTGTAAATAAATGTAAACTTTCTACATCAGTTGAGAAAAGAATAGAGGTAGAATTCTACATCGGTTCTTTCTCAATCGATGTAGAAAGTGAGTTTTTTTTCAAACTTTCTACATCGGTTACGTAACAACCGATGTAGAAAGTACTTTCTACATCAGTCTGTAACTCATGTAAAAAGTGGATTTTGGTTGGTAAAATACAATTAATTAATGTTAATTAACATCAATTGTGTGAAACCTTTTTTTATTTGTGAAAAAGTATCTTAATTAGAGCCAATCCATCTAAATGAAATATATAAATGATAATTTTATTCATTAATTATGATATACAAGTTTAAGCTTTTTTCATGGGAAAGATGAGTAATTTTATAACTTCAAAGGAATCAAAGGTGACATGATTGAGTGAAAATGTTTATTCTTCGCTGTTGTTCAATAAATAAATAAATATATATATATATATATATATATATATATGTGTTGCGAAGAAATTTGTACCAAAAAATTTATGAAATCAATTGTAGATGAGTTGATATAGCCTTGAAGAACATGGAGGATAGTTATTTACGTTTGCAAATTCAAAAGACCTATTGGATCGTCCACCAAATATGAACATTTTTTATTTATTTATCAATAAAGTATGACATGCATACTAACAATGAAAGTCCAAATATGTTAATACTATTTTAATTAATTGTATTTTACCAACCAAAATTAACTCCCCTCCGCATGCTGGCAAACACGTACTCTAATTATTTTAAAATGCTGGGTCAGTATAGCTTTTCTTGCATCTCCTTAATTGATAGCTCTATAGGTACATGCATGCTCTAACCTCTCATATCACATCTATAATTCATTTTGATGAACATCAACATGACTTTCTTCTAGGGAAGTTCTTTACTTTACTTTGAACTACTCTATGATGCTTGACCTAACTCGTCGCTACGTTGGAATGAAAGTAATTTGATATGGTTTAATTTGGAGGATCAAAGTAACTTCTTCCATTGTAAAATTGGTTCAATTCTTGTATTTACTTAGAGTTTCATTTTTATATAGAGCTAGTATTATAAATTTATTTTATCCTTTTTTTTATCAAAATTTAAGATTTACCTTAGTGTTTTTGGGGTGATTTTTAATTTTTTTAAAAATTAGATTCATTTTTAATTTTTAATTTTAGGTTTTAAAAAATTATTATAAAAATAAATCAATTCACTTCATTTTATCCTTTTACTATAAACCTATTAGACAAATAAAAATAAATAATAATTAATAAATATTAAAAAACTAAAAATTATTATAATTATTGTTTATTTGTTATTGTAATGAAGGTTTAATGGTAATGGCAACGATAGTAATAATATGATGGTAATGATAAAGATCATGATAATAATGCTAATGATGATGACTTGAAAATGGCAAGTAATGGTGGTAATGGTGGCTAAGATAAATTTAAAATGATGATGATTTTAGTAATGATAACTTGAAAGTAGCAATGCTGGTGATGGTGATAATAGTGGCTAAGATAAATTTAGAATTAAGAAGAAAAATATTTTAAAATTAAAAATAATAAGTAATTTTTATTTTATAAGTTGAATTAAACTATTTTTAAAAATATGTTAAAATTAATTAAAAAATATTTTAAAGGACCAAATTTAGTTTTAAAAATTAATTTGAAAACTAAAAAATTTTCTATCATCCCAAAGAAAAATATTAGATCCTTTTGGGATAATTTTTAGTTTTAAAAATTTTAAAAATTAAAATTAATTTTATGTTTAGTTTTTAATTTTTCAAAGTTGTTATATAATCATATTAAGTCACACTATTATGTCATTTTATTATGAATTTAAAAAAATATATATGTATATATATAAATATTAATTCAAAATACAAATTTAAAATTTTATAAAATAAAAAATTAAATTTTATTATTATTATTACTATTATTATTATTATGGTGATAATTTTGACAATTAGGGTATATGGTAGTGGTAATGATGATGAAAAGTATAATGTTTACAAAGTAATGATAATAATGTGGTGGTTATAATATAAAAAATTATATAATTATATAAATTTATATTTTACATATAATCTGATTCTTAGTATTTAAGATAAAAAATTTATCCATGTTATTATTATAATATTTTTATATTATTTAGTATTTATTTCATATAAAAATAATATATATTATAATATTATATTATAAATAATTATATAATATAAAATTATAAATTTAATACAATTTATATATAAAATAATATTATTTATTTTTAATATATAAAAACTAGATAAATAAAAATTAAATTTTTTAAAATAATAAAAATAAAAATTAAATTTTATTTTCATTATTATAGTGATGATAATTATGATGGTGGTGGTTATAATATAAATAATATTATATAACCACTAATTGAGAGCTCAGCTCCTAGATTAAGGATAATCCCAGATATAAACAATCTCGATGTACTTTTTTTCCCTTTCGCGGTACTTCTTTTCCATCCTTTTCATGTTCATATCCAAGACTATCTTAACCAGGATACCAAGATCAAAAAATAAAATTATGGATCATGGTCAGAAAAAGTCTTTCTGATATGCAAGATCCTCTTAAGAGGCGAGCATAGAGCATACTAAGTCATTCTCTGTAATGCTTTTCCCTTCCTTTAATAAACGGAGAGCAAGATTATCAGAATATAGAAAGAACTTTCGAGGAGAGAAAGAGAGTATTTTTAGCTGCTCATAATTGAAAACTAACACACTTGTTTATTCCTTTGCCTTCTCTATTTCATTTTTACAAGGGAGAAGGTATTTATAGAGTCCTTCTACCAGAATAAGATTCTTTTTAGATAAGGATCTTATCCTGTCCTTCTGCTTTACAACTCAAAAGTAAAAGGAAAGCGGTAGCCTTTTTTCTTTTTCAGAAACAAAGCTCCTTTACACAAAGTTAAAACTGACACTCAGAAAATAAAGTTTCTTTACATAAAGCTTCTTTAGATAAAGTGGCTAGGTGACAAATTCATATTGGGGTCACTTATTGTGCTTCCACTGGAATTGATGTCCATCTTGTTGTCCAGTTCTGCCACGATATCTTCAATCAAGTGTTCAGGAGGAGTTTGATTGTCATCTTCTGAGGGAATATCAATGTCATCATTGGGATCTTGGGAATCTTGAAAATAAGCTGGTGGTTCAGTTGGCATCTCTTCAGTACTTATCCACATGACGTGTGAACCTAGTGCCGTGTTAGGGTTTCCTTCAGGTTCACGAGTGTATCCTATCTGAATTCTCTTGCTGGTTGAGGCAGCAGTGCATTCCCAATCGGAGTTGCATAGTATCTCCATCCTCTTCAAATTTTTGCAACTATTTTTTCTTTTTCTGTCACATGATTTATCAAACCCATTTATCTCACAGAGATGCAAGATTAAATCTTCTTGGTAAAAAGGGGGTTTTTCTGTTTGGGTAAAAATCTGAATATCAGGGAAAGTGTAATAAGTGACAACATGGTCATGAGAACATATGAGGCCATTATGAGTATTCCGAAAAAAGGGTCGGTGTAAGATGCATACAGATACAAACTTGTGACATTGCTCTGTATCTAGTTTCCAGACATTGTA
This sequence comes from Canavalia gladiata, assembly GCA_037954105.1. Lineage (NCBI taxonomy): Eukaryota > Viridiplantae > Streptophyta > Magnoliopsida > Fabales > Fabaceae > Canavalia > Canavalia gladiata. The sequence goes on along the minus strand of CM075659.1, from coordinate 13,927,827 downwards.
CAGAGACAATTCTCTGTTAAGCTGATTCTTCCACCATTGGAGTGGTGCATACCACTCGAGAACATTTTTTAATAATGACTTTGGATTTGTTTCAAGAAAATCTAACATGGTAAAGGTGGGAAAGATGATGGGATATTTATACAAGGCAGTCACACACCATAAATACCATTTGTCAGACTCCTCAAAGGATTTGTACATCAAAATAGGAAGGATGTTGTAAAAAGGGATTTCAGTCATAAACCAGTCAGGCTGTGGAGGAATCTAGTCTCTATATAGAGATTGTGCCAAATAATAGAACATGTGGTTTTCAGCAAACTCTTGAATTTTAGAAGGGGTGATCTGTGTATTTTGCTTTAAGAGTTCTGGGGGAAACTCAAACTCTTTTGGATGGTTTGTATTAGAGGAAGAAGCCTCTTATGAATACATCATAATAACAGGAAAACTGTAATCAGATGTAATTATCTGAAAACTGTTTGTTTCAAAGGAAGGGTTTCTGGACAAATAATCTGGAATGAGATTATTACTCCCCTTGACATGCTTCACTGTAAAATTGTATCTTGAAAACCATTCTTTCAATCTCAAAATTTGAGGATTTGGAGGGACTCTGTTTTTAAAATCAAGCATATTTGGGAAAACAGAGTTGTCAAGCTGTACCTCGAATTTATGAGCTCTTAGATGAAAGTCAAATTTCTGAATTCCATACTTGACTGCTAAAGTTTCTTTGAAATTTGAATGGTAATGATGTTCTGACGGCTTGAATGCTCCACTTGCATGTCCGCAATAAAATTGTTGATCATCAATTTGTTCTATTAAGATTGCTCCCCAGAATTTATCACTGGCATCTGTTTGAAGAATTCTTTTTCCTGCTCCAGGAATCTTTAATGGGGGAGGATTCTTTGCTGCTTCCTTAAGCCATCGAACTGCTTTGGTCTGTTCTGTGCTTCATGGTGGTGCATTTTTCTTTAGCATCTTTGAAAGAGTTGAAGTATGCTCTGAAATTTTTGGAATAAAATCTCTAACATAATTCAGAATCCCTAAGAACTGTTGGATCTGCTTAGTAGTCATCTTTTCATCCGGAAAGCTGGGAAGATTTTCTACTAAGTGTGGTTGAGGCATGTACCTTCCTTGTGCAAACTTCATTCCCAAAAAATCAATCTCAGTCATTCCAATCTGGGATTTCTTTGAGGATAACATGATGCCATATCGATCACATATTTGATAAAACTCTTCTAAAGTTTTTCTGTGTTCTCTTTCATTGGAAGAGTAAATCAGGATGTCATCAATATAGATCAAGGCTCTGTCTATCAGAGGCTCAAAAATTTTTGTCATAGCTTTCTGGAATAATGAAGGAGCTACCTTTAACCCGAAAGGTAAAACTTTCCACTGATAGTGGGCATTTGGGATGCAGAAAGCCATTTTTGGCCTGTCCTCAGGATCAAGGCCTAGTTGCCAAAATCCAGACTTCAAATCGAACTTAGAGAAGATATAGGCATCTTTGATATATGAATACAAAGAATATATCTTTGGTATGAGGAATTTGTCATCTTTTAGAAAATAATTTAGAGGTCTGTAATCAATTACTAACCTCTTTTTTCCCCTGATCTTCTCTGATCTTTTTTCTACACAGAATGCCTGGCATCCCCAATCTGATGTTGTTGGTTCAATTAATCCCTGCTTCATAAGTTGTTGACATTCATTGTAAGCAGTTGTTCGATCCTCAGGGATCATTCCTGGATGTACTGCTTTGGTGGGATTAACATCTTCATTCTTTTTGAATGGGAGCCTAACATAAAATTCTTCATTCTTCCATAATGGTTTTGGATGCTGAAACAGATCATGGCTATCTGAACAAACCTTTAGTAGTTTGTTTTTTATGTCTTCAAAATCTGGAGGTGCATCCATTAAACTGTAAATCTTTAATTCTGGAGTATACTCCTTGAAGTGTCTTTTGTACCTCACACCTGTAGGGAGTATCTGAAGATTCTGGAGAAGGATATGTGTATCCATTCCAATAATAATATCCTTGTTAGGAAGATCTGATCCAATCACCTTGGTCCAAGCTATACAATTTGGAAAGAATTTGATTCCGATCTTCTTTTTTGTCATCAGCTCTGTTGTAAAGGGTTCATTATTTGCAGCCCTGAATGAATGTTGATGGCGTTCCCAATGAGAAGAAGGAAGAATCTTAGGGTTCATCATAGTTCTTTGTGCTCCAGTGTCCATGTAGGCAATGACATTAATAGGGACATCATATTTTGATGGAAGGAGTTGAATCCTGACATTTGGCATGGTTGGATAGATACTTGCAACAACTTCTTCTGTTTTTTGGCATTCCTCCATCATAAAGGAATAGTAATGAAAAGATTCATCTTCTGAACTGGAGGCAGTACTGTCTTCTATAGCAGAAACAGTTTTTCTATCTGCTTCTTCTTGTTTTGAAAATAATGATTCAACATCTGTTTCCTCAATTTTCAGTGTTTCAATCAACTTTTGGGCTTTCTCCTTTTTGAATGGACATGTTTTTGAAAAATGTCCTGCTTTGCCGCAGATGAAACATTTATTGGTATTCTTCTTTCTGAATTTTTTCTTCTTGAAAAATCTCAACTTCTTCTTCGTGAAAGGCTTCTTTTCTTTATTCTTCTTTTTACTCTTGCAGACACAATCTTTTTTCTTGCACCCAATTTCGTTGTGCTTCTTTTTGCAAGCCTTTTCATAGACATCTTTATCCTTGAATACTTCATCAATCATCTTTCTCTGAGTGCAGATTTTGTCTAATGCAACCAGAGCAGTTTTCCATATATCTCCGAGAGTCATTTGGGAGAATTCCTTTTGTGCCGCACTAGTGATTCTGTACATTTCATTCTGCAAAGGTTCAGCAAGAGAGCTTATGAACGTTGATTTCAGACTGGAATCATTATACCCATTGAGGGCATAATATCTTTGATTCATTCTCTGATAATGCCTCTCTAGATCCTCTAGATTTAGAGAACAGCATTTGAAATCATAATATTCTTTCCTCATTTCTCTGTTGTTGATATCAACATTTCCAAGAAACTCTTTATGCAAGATAATTAACACAGCGTCTGTACTCTCACTTCTGTGCATCAAGTCTTGGTTTACAGATCCAAGACTTTGGTACCATTCCTTCAGTGTTCCTGTCATTCTGGAATAGAAACCTTCTATTACCGAATACAATTCCATACCTTCTGTATGTTTGGCATCCATCCATGCTTTAAAATCACTCAGTCTCTTTCTCCAGAACTTTGGCTTTATATCATCAAGAGTAAAAATTACATGCCCCGTCATCTTTGGGATGACAGTGTTTTGTTCTTGATGGTGCATCTCCGTTCTTGATGTTTCTCCAACATGGGTAGCCATTAGAAGTTCTGTGATGTCCATCCTTTGGTTTGAACTTTCTGCCGGACTTAACTCAGTGCTAGAATCAGAAATTTCAGTTTCAAATTCCGAGTCTGAATTAAGGATTTCATCATCTCTATTTATCATAAGAAAATCCTCATCCCGATCATGAGGAAATTTCTGTGTCTTTTCTGAAACATCTTCAGCCATGTTTGATGATTCTGCTTCTTTTCTCTTTTGTCCAAAAAGTGTACTTTTAGGAGGCATTCTTTCTGGCAGGATTGAGGGCGGTTCATAAATCTTTAGCATGGAAGAGTGTGGTGGCATTCTTTGTGGTGGAATCTCAAAAGCAGAGAATTCTGGTTGTGGATGCATTCTTCTCTTCACGTAAGCCTCAATTTTTTATCTCATGTTTCAGCCTTTGCAGGCCTGCTTGCAAAGCAGTTTGCTGATGAAAATCTTTATTCCAGGCAGCCTCTATTTGTTTCTCAACCTGAGTTAATCTGGCATTAGCATCTTGATAGGCCCTCCACATTCTTTCTGAGTATTTTCTGATCTGGCCTTCAATATTTTCTTGAAAGTTATCTAGCTTCTGTTCAATCCTCTGAAGAGATTGATTTTGGGCTAATGCATTCTCTGTTTGCCAATTCAGCGTTTCCTCTGCTTGGGTCAGAGATGTTCTTTGTCCATCAGGCTGAACTGTTCTTGAAGTAATAAAGGGCTGGGATGCTATTCATTTTCCTCTATCTTCTTTTCTTTCCAGGGCCGGAAAGTCAGTGTCTTGAAACATGAATGCTGGAATAGGTTCTTTCACCTCTTTTACTTGGATTCTTTCTTTTTTCTTTTTTCTCTTGAAAGAATTATCTCCACTTCGTGGAGGTGGCCAAGTGATCAAGTCTGCATCGGCAGGAGGTGAGTTGTCTCCAAAAGATTCTTCATTAATTTGAAATTCTTCATAGAAAGGCAGGGATTCTACCTTCTTCCACTTTTGTCTTGGCGGAGGTGACTCGGAGTCAGGCTTTCTTTTGTAGCTGGTCTTTTTGCAAGGTGATTGTTTGTTCTTTTTTCTTCTGAGGGAAATCTCATCTTCTGTATCCTCATCACTATCACATCTGTACTTGCAATCACACTCGGGATCACACATCTCCGAGTCTACATCCCACATAAAGTGGCCATCTAGCTTGTCAGAGTAGATGATTGTCCCATCGCCTTTAACAGTATGAATTGGGGTCTGTTCTTCCGCTTCTCCTAGAGTAATCATCATTGTATGGAAAATTCCTGTATCATCTGATGATTTCTTTTGTCGCCAGTCAAAAGTAGTTCTGACTGTGCCATCTACAGAGTTTCTTTTGAAGGTAACGGTGGTGGCAACTATAGGCTGTTGGTTTGCCTTATAGTTCTCATAATTTGTGATCCATTCAACAGGCACGATCTTCTCTAACTCCTTTTTTGGAATTTGCTTAGGGACTTGGACGATGGTGGGAATTTCATCTCTATTCTCTGCCAGCACCATTAAAGCATTCCCTTGGAATTCTCTGTTTCCAGGAAGATCAATACAATGATCCTGTAGCCTGTAGATAATCTGGTGATGGAGTGTTGCTGCTATGGCTTCTTCATCTTGTGGAGCTCCCAAAATCTGGACTTGGACTTTGAATCTCCGAGTCAGCGTGGGATCCGCTAACTGAACGTTGAAGTTTGGGAAGATAGTAAGAACTATACTTCCTGAGTCCAGGGTGGTAAGAACTGTGCCGATACAAGCATCTTCATAATACTTATAAGTAGTATCAAGAAGAGTTATTCTGGCAGTTACGGGCAAACCTTTCCTCCCGTGATAATTTAGTATTAATCTGACAGCACCAAGATGCAGTGCTATATATCCTTCTTGGGTCCACATTTGAATGAGCTGTCTGGAGATTTCCAGATCAACGTACTGTTCTCTCTCCGTAGCAGTAAGAGTGCATTTATCTAATCTGGATGTCTGGATGTACTCCTTCACATCTAGCCGTCTGGTAGAGATCAGTTTCTTCTTTAAGGATCTCCAAGAAAACCCAGTATAATGTCGTCTGAAGACGTTGTAAGGGCTGAGAAGAGGGGTACTTGTTCTTCTATCTTGGCATCATCAGGAACATAACTATATTCGATCAGCTTATCTAATTTCTTTGCTAAAGTGGCTTTACAGGAATCAGGAATTGTAATCTTTGATGATAGATTAATAGTAGAAGGGGATGGGAAGTGGAGGTAGTTGTAGTTGTATTTGAAGTAGTCATCATAAAAAAGGATCTCTCCCTACTCATTCTCTCTATATTATTTCAAATTTTATACTACAGTTTAAGAAAGAAAGGAAAGCATAATATAGAGCAAGTTAGGCTCTGATACCACTAATTGATATTTTATATATTATTTGATAATCTATATATAAGATAAATAATTTTATATATTATTATTATAATATTTTTTACATTATTTAATTTTTTTACACAAAATAATATATATTATATTATAAAAATTTATATAACATATTTTAATACTATAAATTAAATATCATTTTTATATATAAAATAGTATCATTTATTTGTGAATCAATAAAAAATAGATAAATAATAAATAACTAAATTCTTTTAAAATAACAAAAACAAAATTTTTAAAAAATTATTATTGTTACTATTATTATGGTAATGATGGTGATACTAGTAATAATAAAAGTAAAAGTAGTGGACATTAAGATAATAATAGTGATATTATGGTCATAATATAAAAAATATTACATAGTTATACAAATTTTTATTTTACATATTATTTGACAATCAATATTGAAGATAAATTATTTTATGTATTATTATTATAATATTTTATATTATATAATATTTATTTTACATAAAAATAAGATATTATAATATTAAATAAATATAATATAAAATTATATTATAAATTTAATATAATGTATATATTAAATAATATTATTTATTTTATTTTATTATGAAAAATTAGATAAAAGATTAAATTATTTTAAAATAATAAAATATATTATTATTATTATTATTATTATTATGGTAGTAGTGAAGGTGACAATAATAGTTGTTATAATAGTTATGACAATGATGGTTGTAATATGATGATGATGATGGTGGAGATAATAATTTGGTAATGGTCCTTGTGGTGGTGGTGATGGTTTAGTAGCATGGAGTTGAGTAAATTTAAGAATGAAAATGCTTTAAAACTAAAAATAGCATTGAATAAACCTTTTTTTTTTTAAAAAAATTTGAGTTAAAACTGTTTTAAAAATATGTTAAAAATCATTTTTATCGAACATGTTTTGTTTTCAAATTTGATTTGAAAATAAAAAATTAAAAACTTACAACCATCCAAACGGGACCTTAGTAATTAATGTCAACCTTTTATATCTATCAATTATAAAGATAAATTATTAATTTTAATTAGAGAAAAAATAAAATATATCTATATTATTGAATTTATGTTTTGTGTATTTCAAAAATATTGCTCAATTTAAATGATGAAAATGTGTTGGTAAGCCTAAGCATATAAAGTGCGGGGCCTAAAGCTCCTTAACATTGTACTTCTAAATGAGTGGAAACGGAAATTAATTACTATTAGATTATGATACTTTGTCGATCTACAAAACATGAGAAAGTTAAGGGGCAGTTAATTAATTCTAATTAATATTCGACATTCATTTGATGGCATGACATTAAATTTATTAGAATTAATCTAGTATTAAAAAAATTAATATTAGAATAATTTTACAAAAAAATTTAAATTTAAATCTCATTACTATATATATATATATATATATATATATATATATATATATATATATATATATATATATATATATATATATATATATATATGGTGGCATATCATTAAAAGGTTATGCATTGATACTTCCTATTCTTAAGTACGTGTCATGATATAATATAATAGCTTTTTTTATCCAATAAGAGTAAGGAAAGGGCATAATAGGAAGGGAAGAGAAAAAAAAAGCAAATTTTTTTGCTAAAAGCATGTCTTTTAGCTTGTAATTAATTCATAAATTTATAATTTGACTACTATTTAATATGTAATGAAAGAAGCACGAGTTATCCAAATGTTTGATTCGGTTATCTGAAATTTGACAAGAAAAATTAAATTTTAATATTGTTATATTTACTTCACATCACTATATTATGCATCGAAGAAGTCTTTCCTTCATCAGAAATTTCATATAACTTGGCTTCAAGCAAGAGACAAGGATACCACCTACCTCCATCGAAGTGTAACTAAGAAACAACACATGAATCATATAATAGCCTTACAAGGGGAGAATGGGGATTGGTTACAAGGTTCTAACCAAGTTAAACTATTGGTACAAGATTACTTTTACAGGATGTATGAGCCAGCTAGATCGTCAGCTTTGACTCTCGATAATGTGCCTTTTCCAATCATTCTAGAGGATATTCACTCTAGTCTTTCCAAGTCATCCTCTAAGGAGGAGATCGATCATATGTTGAAAGAATATGCTTGCAACAAGAGTCCCTGGCCGAATGACTTCACCTTTAATTTCCTTAAGAGGTTCTCATACCTAGTCAAGATGACTTCTACGCTCTATTCTTAGAATTTCTACAACAACGCTAATCTTCCAGAGTTGGTGCATTCTTTCTTCATCATGCTGGTTTTGAAAATCCAGACTCCACATACCTCAAGGGAGTTTCATCCTATATCCCTCTTAGGCTCCATCTATAAGTTAGTATTCAAACTTCTGGCAAATCGTCTAAGGAGGACTCTAGATCCTATCATCTCATAATCTCAATCGACTTTTCTTCAAGGGCCTCAAATCCTGTACGGGGCTTTAATCCTTAACGAGGTGTGCGACTAAGCAAAAAGGAAAAAAAAGTCTTGCATGATTTTCTAAGTGGATTTCTAAAAGGCATTGGATTTAGTGTCTTAAGAGTTTTTGGACTATACTTGAAGTTGGATTGGTCTTCCTCACATTTTCAAAAGATGGTTGCATGCCTACCAAGAAGTAGGTCGAGCTGAGCTAGGCTTTGAGTGTTCAAGCCTAATCTATTTAAATGTTGAGGTCTGAGACTAGGCCTGTTACTTGTTAAAGGCTTTTTTTCTATCAAGGTCTGACCTGATTTAAAGTTTATAAGACCTACAAGCCTATTTTAAAAATGTACATTCCAAAAAAGACCAATAAACAAACTTAAAGTCTACATAAAAAATTGATTAAATAAGCTTGGAAGCTTAAAAGCCTACAAGATAAAAAAAAAAAGTCATTAAATAGGTCTACTACGTCAGGTTTGAATTTATGACTTACAAGTTTATCTAGCTTATACATGCACCAAATCTTGGCATATTGATCTGGTTTCAGTTGTTGGGGGAAAGAGTCAAGCTGCTGAAGCATAGCAGCAACTCTGGTACATTTCAATCATTTCAGGAAAGTAACTTTCTTTCATGGTTTGAATTTTTTGGTACACTTCTTCTTAGCCATGCAAAAACTACCTTAAGTGAAAACAAGGTTATCAAGATCAAGCATTTAACACTAGCCCCTTAACCATCCACTCTCTGCATTTCTTTCAATAATATATCCCAACTCTTATTCAGTCTTAAGCTAGTCTTCTGGTCACTCAGTGATAAGTGTCCAACATGAAACTTATTTGATAAAAATTCTGATGCAATAACTAGCAATTGGAACATAAATAATTACAAATTCATTAAAAATTGACTGAAAACTAAGTAACCTATGAAAATTCTGCATTGTACAGTTTTTAAAGCTTTTTGGTGATGAATCACTATGAATCTAATGTGTTTTCACTGTGTAAAACTTGTCACAAGGTTTCGTGCTGGCAACATAACCAGAAATGTGTGGAGCACATGAAAGTCTGAGAGGAAGAAAACATTTTGTTACTTTCTGCATTGGCAACACAAGAGCAACTACGTTGGACATGCATGTAACAGACCAGCACTTATAAAGGGTCTAGAACAGGGCAGTCTTGGAACGCAGAAACAGAGTCACCCTTCTCTTATCAGTTAGCCAGACCTTCCCTTTTGCTGGAGTCGTTCCTGGTGGTGGAGGACCTGTAGGGTTGAGGAATCAACGTGCAGCCGCCCATGGACGCTGAGCCACATTCTTCTATCTTCTTTGTTTCATCTCTTTCTTATTATATGTAATTAGATTCTTGTTAGAGAAGGAAGGATCCATGTTTTGAACCTATGTAATCTAGAATTCTTATATGAATTCAAGTTCACGCTTTCTTTCAATTGGTTGTTCTTCTCTTTGCGTAAAACTTCTATAAATTGGCCATTTGTAGATTGAATTTGGATTCTTATTCACAATTAGGAAATTGGATTAGTAATTGGAATAGAGAGTGAACAATATAACTGCGGATGCTCTAAGAATAAAGATTCATAGTTGTGAGATTTTGTAGATTCTTGAACTTAAAGCTCACTTCAATTGAGAATCACCAAGAGATTAGGATTACTAATTCGGGTGAAGTGTTGATGAGTCAAGGGATTGACCTTCAACTCACATAAGGGAATTCAATCTTCAATCATATCTTTGACTTGTATGAAAGTAAGGAATTTAGATTACATTAGGTTCATTTTGATGAACTCTGACCCTAACACCTTCCATAAATCGATTTTCTCACATTTGTACCGTATAGCGAGTGTTGGACAATTTATGACTCTATTTTTAACTAGTTTTATGAGTGCTGGAGCAGTATTTAATTAAGCGCATCTCATTTACATTCACATTAACAACTTCCCATAACCTTAGTTCAAATAGCAGATTAGTAGGAATTCAATACTTGAACCAAATCCCTGTGGAGACGATACCTTTCTCACCCTTTACTCTAAAAAGCGATAAGGTGCACTTGTCTTACAGTTTTATATCGACACTCAACTATAAGGCAGCCAAGTGTTTACAAAGGTGACACTTGCTGTCATTGCAATCCTAAAGGTACAAGAACTGACACTAAACTTGACCCTTTATGCATTCAACATAACCTACCAGGTTTGCTTCAACTGCCTATGGAACCAGAAGTACTCTTCCAGTCTTCACTCAAGGCATCTTCCTAGCTTGCGGAACTCCTAATTCATACCCTAACATTGTGTTTGCTGTCATGGCAGGTCTAGGAATATAATTCCAATACCTATCTGGCCTTTGTATATTTCAGAACTCATGCTACTAATCCATGAAACTAGGGTCATTTCTAGTTTTCTAGCCTAATTTCTACTGGTTGATATGGTCACAATCTTAAGGTAAAGTTAACCACTGCTCTCAGTACAGGTTTTCTGAACTTCCCTCAAACCTGCTTCGATTATAACTCTATTTTCAATGAACCGGGGTGCAGAATTAAGGTTATATATTAGAATCAGAGCCAATCCAATACAAGGTGCTACTGCCATTGTTATTGTAATAGGATAGGATTTTGCTATGAGGTGGCTTCTTGTGCCATTGATGGATTGGAATGTAGAATTCCATCAGTGTAAGGGTGAGTTTAGTCTATCAAAAGGCAACATAGGACCTAAGGCTATTGTTACTTTTGTGAAAATTTAAGAAATTGGCCTAAAAACTTACAAATTGAACCTATCATTAGTTTTACCAAGGCAACATTTGATGGACCAACTGCCTACTCCTCTTGCTAAACGACTAGGGATGTTTAGACCTTTGGTACACTCTTCAGTTTTCATTTATCAATATAATTTTAATTCAGTGAATTATACTAGTTATGTAGTGGATGAATCAAATCCTTGGAGATCACATCAATGAGGAAGGATAAATCAAACCTATGAAGTTCTTTTGTAGTTAATAATCTTAATCTAAAACTAAAATGCAGAAATAATGAAACTATACAATCAATCAATTGGATTCAACCTCTTTCATGATTTATTTAGATCTTAAGAGATAATCAGAACACAACCAAATCAGAAGATAGCCAAATTAGACGAGCATTTACTGAGGATGTTATTTAATAATGAAAAGAATGGTTATCGGAACTCCAACCTGTATGACGTTTGATCTAGAAGACTAGTTTCTTGTCCTCTCCATTTGATTGAGTAGAGCAGATTTGTGACAAAAATTCCTCAAGAAACGCGAGTGTCTTCTCCTTCTTTCCACAACGATTGCAAATTGCAAGCAACTAGCGCTAGAGAATAGGCGAACTCCTTTTCGTGGAAGTGAGGTCGAAGGAAGTATCGAACGAGAATGACACAAGAAGCGTCAAGGACTCAACAATGGAGCCAATCCTCAAGGAAGATCTCGATGAAGGAAAAGGGAGAGAAAACAGAGAGAAATCCCTACTGATCTAGAGGAATTTTTCGGGAGTAATGAACTTTCTTGCCAAGAATCCAACCGAACCTCTCTCTCCCTCTTTTTCTTCTATTTATATTTTCCTTAAACCATTAACCTCTTCTAGTTAAAATTTCTTAACCACAGTCATGTTTTAATCCTGCTAGAAACAGGTCTAACTAAAAGTTAACTGCCTCCTAACAGACTTTCTACTTTTGTTTTTTCTTTTTCTTGCCTTTTTCAATCAGTTGGATCGTTTGGCTCTGCTTTGCCTCTTTTTTTTTCCTGGGCCATTTGCTAGGCCCTATTGTTTTTTCCTTTTTTTTGAGATTTATTTTATATTTGTTATTGTTATTATTATCATTTATTATCATTATTATTATTGTTCTTTATTTTCGATTTCCTTTTTTTTGTCTGACTTAATTTAGAAAGGCCTTGGACTAAAATTGGTGTTCACATATTCCATCTCTCTTTCTATAGAGCCCCTAAATAGGTCTTTCGCTGGTTCAAACAGCTTCAACGGACTTTCCTTTAGGGTGGACATGATGATAAGAAGAGAATCGTATGGATATGTTAGGATCAAGTGTGTAGGCCCTTCAATTCAGGCAGCCTAGAACTTGGTGTGGTAGGAAACCTTTGAAAGAAGAATACCTGAGACTCTTCATAGTGATTTTGGATAAGCAAGCTATAGTGACATCCTTTTTTAAGGTCTATAACATTTGTATAAATTGGAGCCTAACTCAGAGATGGGTGCTCTTCATATTGGAAATTCAATAATAACAAAAACTCAAGGTCATTCTCAACCTCTACCATCCTAACGTTTCCTCAAAGGATAAATGGATTTGGAACCATGATCCGTTAGAGACTTATGTGGTTAAGTCGGCATACGCTAGCCTAGTCGACAAAAAAATGTGTCACATCCTTTACCACCATCCATGATGAAGCTACTAACAAACTTGTGGAAGATTTCCATTTCGAAGAAAGTACATGTGATATGAACCTCGAAACCACCTTGCACTGATCAAGTCCACCTAGAAAATGATGTAACTCAAAGAGCAAACTCGTTGGGAAGAGAAAGGTTAAAAGAAGTAATTCGAATCTATGTAAATGCATTTTTAAGAAAAAAAGGCAGATAAGATCATGATTTTTATGGAGATGCAAATTAAAAAGATCTCTACAAAATGATTACAAGATTTAAGAAGACATTTAATTATTTTATTATATTTAGTTTTAAATTTGTTATGATTTGTTTAAATTATTTGACTAAGATTTAATTAGGATTATGTTGAAAATTTGAATCATATTATAGATAGATTCTATTAGGATTGATTGTAGTTTCCTCATATTAAAGATTGAGGAATTCCATTAAGATTTATTTATAGTTTATATTAATAATTGTACAAATATAAATAGTTCTTCTATGAGTAATGGACGAACACACTAGATATTGAAATTTCTATTAACCTAAATAAAAAAATTTCTCTACCTTGAGAATCATATCTTCTTTTTTTTACTCTTGTGAAACATTGTCTTTTCAATCTTCCCTATAAAGTTGGTGATTCAAGTTTATAAAAGTCATTTATTCATACTTCAACCTATGTGTGTTTTTATGTGGATCAATTATCTTGTGTTCATGGTTGGGTTGATTATTTGCTCATATTAGGTCATTGAACAATTTATTTTATATTTTTTTATTGTTTTGTAATTTTCTTTATTAACATATGACGTGTAGATTAGGTCACCCTTTTGATTCATATCAACATGCCTTGGGATGACAGATGATGTTTGATCAACTTCTTACCAAAAGAAATATCCATAGGAGAGGTGTCATGGAGTCATTGGATTTCCTTCTTTGCAACGACCATATTAAGGATAGAGATCATTTGTTCAAACTTTGCAGGTGAATTGAACGTGTGTGGACCTTAATTTTGGCTTGGATGGATATTCAACTGCCTCTTCTTCCTTCAGTTAAAGGAATATTTTGAAGCTTTAAAATCTTCATGTGAAAAAGCAAGTAAAGGTGTTAGCATGTATAATTTTGGAAGCAGCTATTTGGCATATTTAGAATGATCGTAATGCAACAATTTTCAAGAACGAAACTTGAGAAACAACAACAATTATGAATATGATTAAGGTAATTGTTTGGAATTGGTGTAGAGCTAAAAAAAAGTTAATACCCACAACGTCCTTTGCAGATTGGTGCATGACACCTTTATTTTGTTTTAATCATTGATATAACTTTGTTTATGAATTTAGAATACCTCTAGTATTTCTTCTTAACAAAATTCAATTTACTAACAAAAAATTGTATTATGTGTCAAAGAATTACTAACAATAAATATTAATTAAGAAAAAAATATACCTAACTTAAAAAAAATATTTTTATTTATATAATATTTCATCCAATAAAGTGCAAAAAAAAATATAAGATAAAAATATTTTTTGTTTTTATCTTATTTTTAACAAAATTATTTTTCAAAACTAAAAAATTATAAAACTTGTTTAACCATTGTTTAAAGTGGGTTTTAGTTTTAAATTTTAAATTTTAAATTTTAATTTTTTATTTTAAAAATTATAAAAATAATTTAATTCATTCTACCATATTCATCTATTGGAAATTTATGAAAAAAATAAATAATAATAATAATAAATTGAACAATTTAAACATAATAAAAATTTTAAATTAATTATTATTATAATTATAATAATGATAAAATTATAGTAATAATCATTAGAAGAAGGGGACACCATTTATATTTTAAAATATAAATTTAGGATTGAAAATAAAAAAAATTAAAGTTAAAAGTAATAATAAATTTTTAATTTTATAAATTAAATTAAAATTATTTTAAAAATATATTAAAAAATAATCAACACCTTTTTAATCAAAGATATTTTATTTTTAAATTTTGATTTAAAAACTAAATATTCACGTTCACCTCAAATATAATCTTAGTGGATGAAGTTTCTACAAACTATTTTAAGAAAAAATATTGTATTTTTAAATTTTAAAATTAAAAGGTAAAAAAAACTCTAATTATTTTAATTTTCTATTTTTCTATGTTTCGTTATTTACATTGTTCCACGTGTTATTCTATTTTTTCCCTTTACTTTCCTTTCAAAAATAGTTTTTAAATTTATTTTACACTAATTTTTTAAAATTAAAGACAAATCAAACAATCTTCAATATAATACCTATAGGAAAAATATATTACATAATAAAATGATTATAAAATTTGCAACAAGGTTAAAGTTTGTGAGATGTCATGAACATGTTTTGAGAAAAGTTTATGATCATGACAAACTTTTAAGCATGCCTCTCCTCGTGCTTGGGAAAGACCAGAATGCATGCTTAGCACATAGGATGAAAAGTTTTCAATAAAGGAGCAATGCCACTACACGTATGGGACAAAGAGATACCCAGCCCAACATATCTCAGCTTCATGGGAACACAACCATATTGTTCCCTTCTTTTCAGTTCCGACCACGTGTATCTGCTAAACATGTTTGTCAACAAGCTAATAAAAAATTAATGTAAGCATGTGATTAATAATATCAAGCACAATAGCTAAACAAAAAATAATAAACAAGTTGCAATTTTTCATTAATTTTGACTTAATAGCTTTTAACACTAAGAATCCGTTACATGTGTTTGGGAGAAGTTTTACGTTGGTTTGTTTAATTAAAAGAAAGTTTTTTTTATAAATAAAAGTTTAAATTTTGAATAAAAATCATTATCCATAAAAAAAACCTACATATTAAAAAAATGATATAATTGAGTTATTGGGTGAGGTTAAAGAAATAGGTTAAAGTAATTTAATTACAAAAAATTTGTATTTTATTTATTTTATTATTATGTACCTTTAATTATATTATATGTACACACAAACTATATGTGTTTTAGCTGAAAATACCAAAGAAAAAGTTTGACTTAATTAAAATAAAAGGAAGTTGGTCCAAGCAATATTGTGATGTTTATGTCGTTCGATCCCAAACTATTTTTTCTATGTGAATTACTCTCTCTCTATAAATACAAATTTTAAAATCAAATTTCTTTTAATTTTATTATTTAATTTTTTAAATTAAGCAATGGGATGAATGAGAGATACTCAGTTAAATTCAGCATACAACTTGACTGTGATTCAGGTTTCGAGATAATTATGTAATCAGTTACTCATATTCCGATTGATCCTCTAATCCAGTCTATAAATATTACAATTCCTAGCTGATAAAGGATTGAGTATCTCTAATAGTCTATCCAATAAATCAATATTTTCTTATGAAGAAAATTAAACAATGATATCTGAATTTTTCGCTCATTATAGTAAGGATCGTAACAATTTACCATTTTTATACACTTTTAGATAATTTTGACCTTTAAATTATTTTATGTAAAATATATTTTTAAACGTAATTATGGAACTTCTTCATAGTTTATAATAAACTGTAGAGGACTACAGTCCTTAGCAATGACGTTAATAGATTATAGGTATAAATAAAACTTTTTCGTTCCTTTAAACTCTGACTCTTGAGAATGAAATATTACGGGAGATATATAAACACAATATTGGAAGCATCGGTTCTTATATAAAGAAAATTTGGCGTTTATAGTGAAAACTGGCGTTGATTATGCTTTTATAGTGAGTGACCCTAATTGTGATTCTTAGCCTAGAGTAAAGGCAACTCAGGCAAACATGGAATTGAGGACAAATTTGATTTTGGTTCCAAATTAATTTCTTCATTCAAGATGTTCATTCAAATAAAATTGTGATACAATGTAGGTATTTTTCTTTAGCTTTCTAACTTTAAAATATTGGTAGGCAAATCAAATTGGGTGGAATTCAGTTCTCAAGTCAAGTAATCCTTCAAAGAATATGGTACTTCTTGCGTTGCTTAAAATGTACTTACGAAAGAAGTTTTACATTATTTTATAGTATAAAAATAACATTTTTTATTACAATTTAGACTTATATGATTTCTGATAATGTAAAATTTAATTATTATTTCAACAGCTTAGGTTGCATGTGGCTATTTCATTGTATTTTCTAAGCTAAGGTCAAAATTTTACATGTAATGGGATCTTACATGTCAAACTCGTACTTTATTCAAAGCGGACTTAATTCTTGAATTTGAATAAAAAAAATCATTGACAAAATGAAATCTAAGTTAATTATCATTGGGAGGGCAAATGACTCGCATCAATTTTTTGCTCTCAAAACTTTCAGTTTATTTTTTTTAATTTTAAAGAAAATACAACAGATAAAAAAAATTCTTTGGAATGGAATAGATAACTCAAGAAGAAAAAAATTTAAAGTTAGTATCATAGATTTATTTTATCCTAGTTTCTATTAAAATTAAAGATTTACCTTAGATCCCGTTCGAGCTATTTTTTAGATTTTAATTTTTAAAAACTAAATTCTTTTAAGTTTTAAATTTTAATTATAAATTTTAAAGAATTATTACAAAATTAAATTATTTTATTTTATTTTTCACCATAAATCCAGAAGATAAATAAAAATATTTAATAAAAATTATTCATTCATAAAATTTAATAAATTAATAAAAATTAAAATGTTAAGAATAAAATTATTATTATTATTATAAAAGTGATTTGATAATAATGTTGATGGTAGTATAATGATAATAATGCTCACCATAGTTATTATTATTATGATGATTATGATGATGGTGATTGTGTTAATATCGATAGTGTTAAGGTTGAGAATGATGATGATAATTCAATAAAAATGAAGATGAATTGACGATAGTTTAAAAACAGTAATTGAGATGAATTTAAAGTTAAGAATGAAAAAAAATTAAAATTAAAAAAAGTATTTTTTATTTTAAGAATTAAATTAAAATTATTTTTAAAATATATTAAAAATCAATTCAATCATTTTAATTAAAAAGATTTTATTTTAAAGTTGGTTTAAAAATAAAAAAATTAAAAACTCCCATCCATTGTAAACAGGACTCCGGTAGTTGATGCTAACTTTTTTTATATTTATCAATTATCAAAATAAATTATTAATTTATATTAGAAAAAAATAAAATATATCTATTTTACTAAATCTAATTTGTCCATTTAAAAAAAGTTGCTTGATTGAGGTAAAAACATGTTTGTAAATTTAAGCATATCAAAGGGGATTGGGTACTAATTAAGAATCTTAAACTCTTTAATATTGTATTTTTAAATAAATAAAAATAAAAATGAATTATTATTAGATGATGATACTTTGTTTATGTACAAAATAAGGTTTCACAATGATTAGGTTCAGACGGTTTTAGTTTAAAGAATTTCTAACCAATGATATTTTTTATTGATGAAGATGACAATTTACACGGATTTTGGGTTGTGTTGGAGGATAGATTATGCGAATGGATAAAATCAATTCTTCATAGAGAGAAAGGAAGAGAAAGAGAGAGAAGAGTGTTATATTTTTAGCGACTATTTTAGGCAACCTCTCCTTGATCTTAGGTAAACTCTTTGTTACAGGTGACAAGCTCTCTTAATTTCTATCATTGAAATTTATTTATAAAATTCGTTTTCAACTAATCATTTATTTTTATCGGTGAAATCCAAATATTTCTTCCTCCATTCCTTCATGATAAGAATAATTTGATTACCACAGATTCCAATTATGACATAACTATTTCACATTACAATATTATGCATCCAAGAATTACTAGCAATAAACATTAATTAAGAAAAAGATGTACCTAACTAAAAAATTTATTTGTATTTGTATAATCTTTCATACAATAATAAGGTGAATAAAAAAGAAAAACTTAAGATAAAAAGATTAACGATTTGTTTGTATCTTATTTTTTAAAATAATTTTTATTTTTTAAAATTAAAAATTAAAAAACTTGTTTAGACATTATTTTTTAGTTTTAAAAATTTTAAAAATTAAATCCAATTTTATTTTTTAACTTTTAAAAAATTATTATAAAAATAAGTCAAATCACTTTATCATATCTATTTACAAATTTATAAAAATAGAAAAATAAAAATAAAAAATAACAGTAAATTGAACCATTCAAATAATAAAAACTAAAAATTTTATTAAAAATTTAAAATTATTATTATATTTATAATAATGATAGATGATGATGAAAATGTTCATAATAATGACCATCAGAACATAATCATATTATTTATGTTTTCAAACATAAATTTAGGATTGAGAATGAAAATTTTTAGATTTTAATTTTTAAAAGTTAAATTTTTTAAAGTTTTAAATTTTAGTTATGAATTTTAAAAAATTATTAAAAATTAAATTATTTTATTTTATTTTTTCACCATAAAACCATAAGATAAATAAAAATAATTAATAAAAATTATTCATTCATAAAATTTAGTAATTAATAAAAATTACAAAAATAAAAATAAAATTATTATTATTATTTTATTATTATTATTATTATTATTATTATTATTATTATTATTATTATTATTATTATTATTATTATTATTATTATTATTATTATTATTATAAAAATGGTTTGATAATAGTGGTATAATAGTTGTTGTTATTATTATTATTATGATTTTGATTTTGATGGTAGTTGTGTTAGTATTGATAATGGTAAGGTTTAGAATGGTGATGATGATAGTTCAACAAAGATTGAGATGAATTGACGATGGTTTAAGAGCTCTGGTTGAGATGAATTTAAAGTTGAGAATGAAAAGATTTTAAAATTAAAAAATAATAAATAAAAAACTATTTTTTATTTTAAAAATTAAATTAAAATTATTTTTAATATATATTAAAAATCAATTCAATTATTTTAATCAAACAGATTTTATTTTAAAATTAGCTTAAAAATAAAAAATTAAAAACCTCCATCCCCATCCATCATGAACAAGATCCTAGTAGTTGATGCTAATTTTTTATATCTATCAATTATCAAAATAAATTATTAACTTTAATTAGAAAAAAAGATATCTATTTTACTGAAACTAATTTTTTCATTTAAAAAAAGTTGTTTGATTTAGATGAAAACAGGTTTGTAAACTTAAGCATATAAAGGGGTTTGGATACTAATTAAGAATCTTAAACTTTTTAATATTGTACTTTTAAATAAGTAAAAAAAATAAAAATTATTTACTATTAGATGATGATATTTTGTTGACCTATAAAATAAGGTTGTACAATGATTAATTTCAGATAGTTTTAGTTTAAAGAATTTTGAACTACCGTCAATCAAATGGTTAAAACCAGTGATCATTTTTTATTGATGAACATGAAAGTTTATGTAAATGGATAAAATCAATTTTTTATTAGAGAGAAAGGAAGAGAAAAAAGAAGGGTGTTATATTTTTAGCAAATTTTTTGTTGCAGATAAACTCTCCTGATTCTGGGCAACTTCTCCTTAATCTTAGATAAACTCTTTATTGCATGTAGCAAGCTCTCTTAATTTCTATCATCAAAATTTATTAATTTTTATCTATGAAATCCAAATATCTCTTTTTCCATTCATTCATTCATGGTGAGAATAATTCGATTACCACATTTTGATTATGACATAATTACTTTACTTCACAATATTATACATTAAAAAATTATTAGCAATAAACATTAATTAAGAAAGAGATGTATCTAACTAAAAATTGTATTTGTATTTGTATAATCTTTCATACAATAATAAGGTGAATAAATAATATTTAAGATGAAAAGATTAACGTTCTCTTTGTATCTTATTTTTAAAATTAAAAATTAAAAAACTTTTTATACATTATTTTTTAGTTTTAAAAATTTAAAAAGTTAAATTCAATTTTAATTTTAACTTTCAAAAAATTATTATAAAAATAAATCAATTCACTTTATTATATCTATTTACAAATCCATTAAAAATAGATAAATTAAAATAAAAAACAACAATAAAATAAACCACTTAAATAATGAAAACTAAAAATTTTATTAAAAATTAAAAATTATTATTATATTTATAATGATAAATAATAATGAAAATATTCCTAATAATAAAGATCATCAGAACATAATCATATTATTTGTGTTTTAAAACATAAATTTAGAATTAAGAATAAATATTTTAAAATTAAAAATAAAAATATTTTAAAAATTTTAAAATTTAATTAAAATAATTTTAAAATATATTAAAAAAATAACCATCTTTTTTAATTGAACATATTTTATTTTTAGATTTTGATTTAAAAAGTAAAAACATAAAAATCAACCATTTCAAATGAGACTTAGGTGAGTGAAATTTCTAAAAATTATTTTTAAAAAAAGTTATGTATTTTTTAATTTTTAAAATTTAAAAGTAAAAATAAGTTTAATTATTTTAGTTTTCTCTTTTTCTCCTTTACAATTTTTTATTATTTATATTCTTCCATTTATTATTATTTTTAATATTTACTTATATTTATTTTTATTTCAAAAATAATTTTAAAATTTATTTTACACTATATAGTTTTTACAAATTAAAAATAAATAAAAAACCTCTAATATAATAGATGTAGGAAAAATTAATATAGTAAAAAATATTACATGAATAAAATAATTATAAAAATTGGGACAATGTTAGATTTTGTGAGATGTGATGAAAATCTTGTGAGAAAGTATATGGTCATGACATAAACTTTTATGCATGCTTAGCACATAGGGAGAAAAGTTTTCAATAAAAGAGAAATGGCACTACACTTTATTATGGGACAAAGAGATACCCCGCCCAACATCTCTCAGTTTCATGGGAACACAACCATATATATTGTTCCCTCCTTTTCAGTTCCGACCATGTGTAGCTGCTAAATATGTTTGCCAACAAGCTAATAAAAAATTAATCTATAGGCATGTCATTAATAATATCAAGCTCAAAACCTAAACAATAAACAACTCCATACCATTGTTGCCCAGGTGAATTATTATTTAATTTTTCTGAATTTTTCGTTCATTATAGTAAGGACCGAATCATCTACCATTTTTACACACTTATAGACAATTTTAACCTTCAATTTTTTTATATGTAAATTATACTTTTAAACGTAATCATGGAACTTCATAACTACACCATTTCATAGTTTGTTATAAATTGTAGAGGACTAAAGTCCTTAGCAATGACGTTAATAGATTATAGGTATAATTAAATATCACTTTTTCTCCCTTTAAACTCTGACTCTTGAGAATGCAGTATTATAGTTATTGCAGATGTATATACACAGTGTTGGAAAGAACGGGTCTTATAAAGACAATTTGGTTGTTATAGTGAATGATCCTAATTTTGATTTTTAGCCTAGAGTTGAGGCAACTAAGGCAAGCATGGAGTTGAGGTCGAATTTAATTTTGGTTCCAAATTAATTTCTTCTGTCAAGATGCTCATTCAAAATAAAATTATGAGATATTGTAGACATTTTTCTTTAGCTTTTAAACTTTAAAATATTGGTAGACAAAGTAAATTGGGTGGAATTCAATAATTCTAAAGTCAAGTAATCCTTCAAAGGAATATGGTTTTTCTTGGGTTGCAACTCTTAAAATGTACTTATCAAATAAATTGTACATTATTTTAGAGTATAAAAATAATATTTGTTATTACAATTTAGACTTATATGATTTCTGATAATGTAAAATTTAATTATTATTTCAACAGCTTAGGTTGCATGTGGCCATTTGATTTTTTTTCTAAGCTAACGTCAAAATTTTATTTATGCAATGGAATCTTACATGTCAAACTCGTACTTTATTTAAAGCAGATTTAATTCTTTAATTTGAATAAAAAATCATTAGAATCCAATACTTAGATGTCAAAGAAGGGAAACATCCATAACTTAGAATGATTTTATCATTGACTTCAAAAAATTTCATTCATAACAAGATTAAACATTAGTTGTTGTGGTATGTTATATACTCTCCATATTGAAAAGACAAAAGAAATGTTTAATTTAGCTTAACTTTCATGAAAAAGTTACTTTTTAATAAAATAAATAAATTCACCGACAATTTAATCATAAAATTTTTCAAATATAAAAAATTAATCCAACTATACCATTTTTGACCCAAGATCCGAGATGAAACCCAAAGTCTCTTCAATTTATTGGAGCTAACACTTGAAATGAATGTAGCGTTGTTTGAGCAATTCTTCTGCCCCAATGGTGACAAATGCAGAGTGGGGAGAGTATACTTTACATGATTAATTATCCAATGCTCAAGTCAACCAAGAACAAGAACTAAAGTATTGGATTAAACTGTTATAGCTAGTGCATAAGGGTTGCCATTATATAGCGTAAAAATAGTTATTTTAGGATAGGATCTCTTTGTATTATGTTTATGATATACATTTGGATAAGATCCTCTCTCTTGTCGCACTTTCAAGATGGGGTTGAGATTCTATCTTGTCATGGTGTGGGCCAAAGTTGGTTAACTGAGTTTTGGTACGAAGATTGTAAATGAGTACATAGGTTATTGGGCTCAGCTCCTACTTCAGTCACAAACCATTTCCCCCTTCTCTTTTTTTTTTTTTTTAACATTAAATCCTCAAGATTCTTTATTTACATTCAGAAAATAAGATTTTAGAATGTATTTTTATATTACGGAATTAAGATTTTGGAATAGGTTTTTACTTTTTAAAAAATTTTATTTTCAAAAAACAATACATATTTTTAAATTTTGAAATATAAAAAATATATATCTTCCGAAATTTTAATTTTGGAATGCATTTTATATATTCCGAAATTAAAACTGAAGAATACGTATATTGTACTTTCAAAAATTTTAATTATAGAATGCAAGAAATACCTTCTAGAATTGAAAATTTAAAATATAAAAAATATGTATTCCAAAATTAAAATTTTAAAATTTTGTAAGGAGGGTGTATTTAGTAATTTCCTTTTGTTGTTAATTGTTATGGAAAGCTAGCAAGGTGTTAACTTTGTTGCCCGGTTGCCCCAATAAGAACGTCACTTGTTTTAAAATATGAATTGAATTTTGTAAAGTCCACTTTAAATAAGGAAGGCCTATAAACTAATATGCTAGTGAGTGGACCATGATGGCCCAAGTCTTATCTAGCCAGGACCATTTTCCATCATGTTGTGGTACATCACAAACTGGGTCAATTGAGATCTAAGTACAAGAATTTTGAAATCCTTCGAATTTAACAAGAATTTTAGGAATTTTTAAATGAAATATAAGTGAAAAAAATAATGAAGTATGAAAAATAATGAATAAAAATTAAAAATAATTAAATATAATAAAAAAAAATTAAATTCTCTTTAAGTAATGGTTATTTAATTTTTTATTTGATATAAAATTTATTTAAATAAAAATTTATGATATTTTAAAAAAAATTATTATTCAAATATATAAAATCTAGTAATTTAAAATTATTCTATCTAACTATAAAGTTAGGAATCAAAGAAAATAAGTTCACGATTACACAAAATTCCATTGCATTATGAATCAAAGAAAATCTTGGCACATGAGCTATGATGCCTACTATTAGTTTTAGGATGGAATTTAAGGGATTAATTTTTATTAAATTTTTACTAGTTTTAAATGAAATTTAAGGAGTTAATTTTCATTGAATTTTAAGATATGTTTATGACATGAACGTGAGATCACGTTAAATAATAAAAAATTATTTAAAAGATTTTTTGTAAAGAATATAAAGTTTTATAATGAAAAATAAGATTAAGCATATGGAATTATATTTTAAAATTTCATCAAATAAATTTAAGAAAAGGATTATATTAATTTAAACTTAAATTTAAATTTAAATATGAATTAATTTATGTAATTGTACTATTAAGGATATTAAGTGATAAATTTTATGATGTGTACTTGATTTGTTATAGATTACATTAATATTTGATATTAATTTACAAATTATTTATTTTAAATTATTTTTAAAATTAAATTAAGATTTTAGATTAATTTATAATTTAATTAAAATTTTATATTTATTTTTTTTATCAGATTTTCTCCTAATTTAGATTTGTAAATCAAATTAAGATTTTAGATTGATTTATAATTTAATTAAAATTTTATTTATTTTTTTATCAGATTTTCTCCTAATTTAGATTAATTAAATTTTCTATATAATATGACTTAAAAATTTAATGTAAGACAAATTTTTATGAATAATAATATTTTTCTTTGAGATTTTTTGAAGTTGATCTTTTAATAAATCACAATAAACATTACATTTTTTTTTATAATTTCGATATTTTTCAGCATATCACAGTTTATGTCAAATTTTTTTACTTTATCTTATCATAATTTTTTAAAAATTATTCCAATTAACATTTTCATATATCATTTCATTCATATTCGTTTAACTTTAAAAATAGACAATTCAATAATAATATTAAGATTTATAATTAAAAATTTAACTATCCACAACAAAATAACAATTTAAAGGATTGTGGATCTTAACTTATGTTGCATACTTAATAATTAAGAGCTTTTTTCTAAAAACTCCTTTAAGTTAGTGGGGCGGCATCTTCTAGTTGCATGACAAGCTCTATTCATTAATTTACTTGATATCCTTTTTCAGGTGCTTTCTAAAACTAATTTAAAATTTTTTAATGTTATTGAAATAAAAGCGGTGATAAAATGAATTTATCATTAGTATAGAAGTATTTTATTTGGCTATGGATGTGGTAATTTTTAGGTTAAATATATTAAAATAATTAAATTTAAGTTTTTATTTTTTAATTTTAAAATTTTAATTTAGATCTTTTATTTTTTAAATATTTTAACTATAATTTCTAATATCAATTCAGGTTAGATTAATCATCATAATTTTTTTTAATTATTTTTAAAATATTTTGATTATGATTTTTTAATTATTATTAATTTATTTTAATTTAATATAAATTAAGTTAATATTAAAGATAAAAAATTAAGGATCAAAATTAATATATTTTAAAAATAAAATATCGAAACAAAAAAATTTAAATTTGAAAGATAAAAATTAAAATTTAATTATTTTATAAAAATTAAAACATATTTAACCTTAATTTTTTATTAACTAAAAACATATAAGGGTATTATAGTAAATTAAAATATGTTTCCATTATAATTTATTTTAAAAGAAAGGTGAAATGTTTAAAATTTTATATTTACTATTATTCATAAAAGTAGTTACTTTAGAAAATTTTATTTTTTAATTTATTTGTTATTTTATAAAATGAAAATTTTATTTTTTATTTATCGTTAAATACATTGTGGAGAGAGAAAAATTAAAAAGATGGAGAAATTAATTTTAATTTTTATGTCATAATCTTAAATAACTGTTATTTTAAATCAGAGGTAATATTAAAGATTTTAAAATATAATTTTAATCTTTGTAAATATTACTAAATATTTTTTTATCTTTCACTAATTTTTTTTATTGATTCTGAATCTCATAAATTTTAAAAATTAAAAAAATATCTATATTATTACTTTAAATAAAATAATATATATCTAATCATACATTACTGACAATCACTATAATGAAATAACAAGTAACATGTTATACCATTTATAAAAAATAATAATAATTTTTTAAAATATTAAGTTATAAAACTTAAAATTGATAACAAATTTAAATTTTAAAATTATATTTAATTAATTTTATAAAATTAAAAATATATTTTATCCATTTTAAAATGAGTAATATCAACAACGTGTGCAAGAACTCGTATAAATGATTTGGAAATTACAAACCAAGGAGAGCGCGGATGTGTTTAACCCTAACGTTTAGAAGAAAAAAAGGTAGTATTATCCACTTAAGTGAGTTGAAACATTCAAAAGAATAAATAACATGATAAAAAGAAATACAAAATAAATTACATGTATAATAATAATTACTCTGAAAAAAGTTTAACTAGCTTATTTATTTAATTATAAATTTTAATTTAGAGAAAGCATAACCTTAAATCAACCTTAACACTCATCAAAATAACATTTTGTTCAAGTTATTAGAATTAGTTCAATTATAAAAAATTTAAAATGAAAATAATTAAATAATATTATGAATTCGAATTTTATATTTTAAAAATTGTAGTAAAAATTAAAAAGAGATATTTTACGTATCTTTCCAAATGTCTTAAAGAATCTATTAAGAAAAAAAAAAAAATCTGGTCCTCCGCGGATAAAGAATAGTTTAACAACACAAACATCCCCACGTATTGGTTTGAAATGGTCGATGTATATACTTTTCAAAAGTGTTCCCAATTTCAACCTGGAACTAGTCTTCGTCCACACCATTCTTTTATTAATTAAATCATTATCCTCTTCAAACTTCATCGTTCACAATTTAACATCTCATGTTATACATACACGCATATATACCTAATAGACTCTAATATTTCTGCTTCGGTAGTTTTGTCTCACGTTTCTTCGTAAAGATTTCAACCGTTTAAAAAGTACGTTTGAATTAATTCTACAAAAGTACTCACTTTTTTTTTTCTCTAAGAAAAAAATAAATATTAAAACATATAATTAATATTAATTTTTTAAAAAATATTTATTTTTATAATCTTTAACTTTATCTTTTAAAAGATAAAAAAATATATAAATAATTAATACTTTTTAAAAATTAAAATTGAAGAATAAAAATAAAATTTTATTATATATATTATGTTTAAATTTTTTATAAATTTTTAAAAAATTTAATATATTATTAAATAAATTCAAATTAACGGATAATATATATTTCATAACATTTATTAATTAAATTTATTTAATAAAGGGTCAATTTTAAAAAAAAATTATAAAATATTTTAATTATAATTATATTATAAAATATGTTAATATAATTGTTAGAATAATAAAATTCAACTATTTAGGATAACTTGATCTTTTATTTTTCTTTTTTTATACATAGAATTTTTTTTCTCTCTATATATAATATAAAAATAAAAAATAAAAAATAAAAAAATGTATGTAATCAACCATTATAATGCATTGTTTCATAAACAATGTAATGGGAAAAAAAGTTAAAAAGAAAGAAAAATGTTAGAAAAAATTATTATTTTTTAAATTAATTTACTTTATATGAAAAGAGAAAATTAATTTTTATAGATCTCAGATTTATATATTTTTCTTCTGAGAAAATTAAGAGATGAAATGTTTCTTTTCTTTTAGATTTTAGTATTTTAATTATTATATTTTTTAAAAATAATATTATTAATCAAATAATTTAATAAAAATTAAAAATTATACATTTAAATTAATTATTTTAATTTATATAAAATAAATTTTATATTATTAATTTTTATCTTTTTATTTTTTATTTTTCATTAAAATATCATTCAAACAAAACATAATTCTCGTTATTATGCAGTGGTTTGATTCAGATCTCAAATGTTCCATTGTAGATTTAATTTTAGAATCAGCGAAAACTAATAAATAAAAATATTTTATTAAAAATTATGATAGAAATGTATTAATAATATTAATATGAACTTTTTAAAATTTTCGTCTAAAATTTAATACATCGTGAATAGTCAACAAAATTATTTAAATATTAATCACCCTTGGATTTACAATAGCATCACATGAACTCTGGTTAGACTGATTATTTATTTCTTGGGTATCACTCCAAATCTGCAACAGAGTGATTACTAGGTGTTGTATTTCCCATGGTAGGCACGTTTATCATTTATCCTCGTGAATACGGAACACTGAAATCGATATAGGTGTCTAATTGCAATTAAAGATAAACGATAGTTATTAATTTTTTTTAAGGAAATATAAGAAAATATGGACGTGAAATAGTACTACTATTTACAGATTTGGTGGGACAGTACGGTCCCAACTCCAAAAAGTTTGATATTTTTTTGATACAGTGAATTTGGAATAACAGTACTTAGCTAATAGAAAAAAAATATATATATATATATATATAAAGTTATTTATTATAGTTAATTAGAATAAAAAAATTAATATTTATTTTAAAAAAATTAATATTTATTTTAAAAAAATTAATATTTATTTTAAAAAAATTAATATTTATAATTTAATTATTAATTTATAATCTAACTAATTTATATTTATTTATTTTATTAAATCTAACTAAGTTTGACGTTGTTGCTAGCATGTACGATTATTATCTTATTTTAGATCGATCAATTTGTATAAATGATTCTCCTAATCGATCTAATCGATATGGTAATGCCAATTGTAATCAGAGAATGATAACTTTTGCACCATATATCATGATAATAATGAAAACGGAAATATTTCTAGTTGTTATTTTTTAAATTTTTTATATATGTCCAATTGCAGGTCATCTTAAAAGTTTTTATCTTTTCAATATATCTTTGTCTTGCTATTTGTAGTTTTTGGTTTGAAACAACATATGCAAAGCAAGACAAGATCACCAATAAATAAATAAAAAAAAAAAAAAAAAAATAGTAATGATAAGGACCATTCTTAAAAAAATAGACAATTGTACAGATAAAGGACTAGAGTGAATAAAGAACTAGAGTGAAGCATAACAAAATAGAGAAGAGTGGAATGGGCTGGAGCGAAGCAGAGCATAATGAAGCAATACTGAGAAGAGGAGAAGATGAAAACAGAAAGAAGAATAAGGTGAGATATTTTAATGTTACAGAAGTTAAATTATAAATATATTTTATTTTTAATCAAAATATAAATATTTTAACTTTTATTTTTTAATATAAAAATTAATTATAATAAATAATACTATAAACATTGTTTTTATTATTTTAGGATACGAACCTCCTAAATTTACAGAGATACATGATAATGCACCTACAAGTTTCGGTTATAAATTGATTACAACTACACCAAACCTAAGCCTAACACAAGCGTCTGCCACCACTTATGTTCCCACCTTAAAAAGTTATCACTAATTTGACTTAAATTAAACCAACTTGGAGGATGAACCACACAGAGAAGATAGGAAAAAGACACATATACATAATGCTATGAATGAATCAAAATAAAATAAATAATAAATAATAAATAAAATTAAAAATAAACAGAATATAAAAAATTAAAAATAATTTATTATATTATTTTTATTAATTTATATTATTTATATTTTTTAAAATATAATTTTTTATAATTTAAAATTTGAAAACCAATAAAAGTAAAATAAATCCTCTCCACACGTCTCATGGTTAAGGAGGAAAAATATTTTTTATAAAAATCATCTTAAAAATTATTTTAGTTAAATTTTAATTCAAACAAGTAATAAACATAATATCTTTTCTTTTAATTTTTTTTATAGAATATTGACACATATATAATATATGTGGATTATTTTTATAAAAATAATTATTTATTTTATAAATATTTATAAAATAAATTATTTAGTAACTGAGATTTTGAATTCAATTAAATTAGATTGAAAAGTTATATTTTATTCTAAATACAAAATAAAATTTTAAATATGACCTAAAATGATATTTTATACTTAAATAAAATACTCCTCAAATATAAAAAGGTGGTTAAAAATTAATTTAAAATTAAAATTTTTTAGAAGTATATCTATTTTAACGTTAGAACATTTAATCTCACATTTTAAAATATAAATCATATATATATATATTAATTTTCAAAACGAATATATAATTTAGATTACTTTATATACATATTTAAAAATATTTAAAAGTTAAAATTAATTTTATTTACTTTTAAATTAAAGTAAAAAAATTATACTTTATACAGAAATACTAAATAGAAAAAGTTAAAAATAGAAAATAAAATTGAAGATATATCATAAATATAATCAAACCAAGTCACCTTGAAATATCCGCCAAATTTGCCATCTGTCCAATTATTAGTCTCTGAAATTCTATATAAACCCCACACTAAGAAAGCTAGAAGTCACCAAGTGAAGTAAGCAAGAGGTTGGGAAGTAAACAAAGAGAAATTTGATATATTACAAAACTAGTTTGATTAAGGAGTGATGGGGAGCTTCAAGTATGCTTGCGTGGTTGCGTTGATGTGCATGGTTGTACTCAGTGCACCCATAACAGAGGCAATCACGTGCGGACAGGTCACTTCCGCCATTGCCAAATGCCTTACTTACCTGCGGAGAGGTGGACGGCCGGCGCCCGCGTGCTGCAGCGGAGTGAGAGCCCTAAACGGCGCGGTCAAGACCACCACCGACCGCCAGGCCGCATGCAATTGCCTGAAATCACTTGCCGGTAGCATTCGCGGTCTCAATCCCAACACAGCATCCACACTCCCAGCCACATGTGGCGTTAAAATCGCCTATAAGATCAGCACCTCCACCAACTGCCACTCGTATGTTAAAACTCACTATTTATATTCACTTATTCTTTGTTTGGATGTAGTGAGAAATAGAAAATTTTCTATTATTGAAATAGAAAATTTTCTATTATTGAAATAGAAAAATTTTTGTTGTTAAAATGTGGGGAAAGTTAAAAAATATATTAATAACATAAATTTTAATTTAAAATTTTAAATATTTTTGTTATACTTTTTTATTAATATTTTATTATATTTTTATAAATATATAATAGTTTTAACAATTTAAAATTAAAAAATAAATTATGTAAGTTTTTTTTTCACCAATTTAGGAAAAAAATAAATTTTCGAGAAAAGAAATAAACTCAAAAAAATTTATCTTTTTCTTCCTATTTTCATGTACAAATAAATTATATAAAACTTTTTTATATTTTTTTTTCTATTTTATCCTATCCAAACAAAATATTATTTTTTAAAATTATTTTTTAATAATTCATAATAATTTCTCTGCATACCCAAACAACAATACTATTCTTACTGTACTAATAATACTTTTGTATTTAAGTATATAAGTGAGATTTTAATAGATGTTCATAACTTTTGCTGAAAAAATTGGACAGTTTGATTTGTAAAATAAATTATTATTTTTATTTGTAAAATTATTATTTTTGGTGAATGCTTTTATACTTTTGTATAAACATAGTAGTAAAATAATGAGAAAGTTGCTTTTATTATATTTTATAAAACTGTTAAAATATAAAATAAAATAAAAATAAGATGATATTTTTATTATAAAAAATTAACAAAAAAACATTTTGCAAATGGGATGTGATCTTAATGTTGCTCGGATTTTCTGAAATGGTAAATATTTTAAGACGTTAAATTAAAATACTTAAAGAGATATATAACATAAAACAAACAGGTATATTTGAATGCATTTTAATTATTGGGCTTAAAATTGACTAAAAATTTCGTAATTTCGAGAGTCTAATTTCTTATTAGATGAGTCACTTGTAATTTCGTCGTTCTTAATTAAATTGTATACAATAATAAATGATATGTAGCTAAAATTATGTTAGTAAAATGTTTAGAATACGCTTATTAGTGTCATGTTTGGATGTTTGTTTATTTTGGTGAGATTATTATCCATGTATTATGTGTATGCATTTGTTTTACTTGATGAGCATAGAGAGTTACTTTAGGTTTAGAATTTTTGTTAATTAACTTAACCTGTTTGATGGTTTTGAAATCTAATATTTTTGTGATAATTTTTTATGTAACTTTCTATAAATATTTTATTATATATTTTTTTTCTATTTCTGTAATATGTTAAAGAAAAATATATACAAAATTGATGAATAACTATTAAGTTGTGTTTGTAATATTGCAGCATCAAATGAAGTTATGTTTGTAATATTGCAGCATCAAATGAAGAGTGGATCTGGTAAGGAAGAAGCGGCACATGACACTTTTTGAATCGTAGGAGGGTGATGAGGGCTCCACTTGTGCGAGAGTCTCTCCTTATCGTCGTGTCCCGTCGGTGTTTTAGACTTTGGTCGAGTTATTGTGTTCATGAAACTTGTCTCCTTTGGTTGTTGCTCCTAACAATCACATATATAGTAATTCCTTTTCATCTTTTACTTTATGTTGTGCATTCGAAATTTTTTCTCCGCATAACGTATCGGCCAATCAAATAGAATACCTATCTGACAGTCAATTTTATCTAAATAAAATAAATTATTATTATTATTATTAAAAAACTGTAAAAGAGATAATTCAAAATAAAAATAAAAAGATGATTAAAAATCTGAAAAATAAAATAAAGATAGACTTTTCAACTGCGAAGATAATAAGCAGTGGTTATTGGAATGAGAATATTAAAAAAATGGAAAGTCATGAATGTGAGAAGACAGGAAATCAAACTGTTCTCTATCAGTAAAACCACGTATAAGAAGCATATAAGATTGCAGTCTCAGTCTTAGCCTCTGAATCAAATAATAATTCATCTTTTAGATTATTGATGGTATGTATTGTTTAGATGGTTGTGTATCACGTCATTTGCATTTAAAATTGAAGTTACTCGTAACAAATATACATGATAGTCATTGTCTATCATAACAAGTATTGCAATAAATCCAAGATGTAAAAAATAAAGAAATTAGAAATTGGAAGGGCATCACAAATCATATTACTCTATTCACTGTATTCTTAATTTACTACTATATTTTATATTTTTTTAACATATACTAGATATAACATTTTTTAAAAATGTTATTAAAATTAATAGATAATATTTTTTTATATTTTTATAATATTTTTTAAATATTACTAATAATATTTTACAACATAAATTAGATGCAACACTTTTTAAAATATTATTAAAATTAATAGGTA
This sequence comes from Canavalia gladiata, assembly GCA_037954105.1. NCBI lineage: Eukaryota > Viridiplantae > Streptophyta > Magnoliopsida > Fabales > Fabaceae > Canavalia > Canavalia gladiata. The sequence continues at coordinate 13,894,593 of CM075659.1, read as the reverse complement.
ATATTTTTTATATTTTTGTAATTTTTTTAAATTTTTTAAATGTTGCAAAAGTACCATATGAGGTAGTGATTGTCTCTAAATTTTGCATAATGTCGGAGCGAGAACTTCTTTAAACCCAGAATGTTTTGTATCATTTAAAATTGCATCACCCACTTGTCAAGGCAACTATTGTACTTCTTCAACGTGTACATAAGAGAGATATATAGAAAATATAAAAATAAAAAAATAGAGTAAACTTTTATTCCATCTTCCAAGGTAACAACGGTAGCATCCGTTCTAGTATCATGTGTGAACCCACACACTACGACTGGTATGGTCGCCACTAACGTGTCCAACTTAGGGCATGCATTTTAGTCCTTCTGAAATGTTTTTTTTATGTTTCTTTTATTTGTTAAAGAGAATTATAATAATAATAATATTAAATTCATTGATGAATAAGTAAAAATTTAAAATTATGTTAGTTTTTTTTTATTATTACTATGTAAATAATATATTTTTATGTTAGCTTCTATTTATTATTACTATATTATGTGTTACGTACATATTTTATATTATTTTACATAAATGAAAGCTTACTCTTTTTTTTTTAGAAATTGGGCCGAGTGTTTCATTTCAAAAATTAAAATTTCTTCTCTTTAATTTTTTCTTTCCTAAAAATTAAAAATTTAGAAAATATTTTTCTTTTAAAGATATCAAAAATTAAATTTTAAAACACTTCTTATTTTTCATGCAATGATTAATTAAGTCGTTGATATTTTTAATATTATTTTAAAAAACTTGAATTTAGTAAATAAATATTTATTAATTTTAACCTTGTGCAAAAGTAAATTTATTCTTTTACAAGTAAATTTATTCTTTTTAAATCAGTGAATGAACTTAAATTCATAATCATGTAAAATATCAATTGGTAATTAATCCATCTTTAATGATAATGGATGATAAAAATGTATTGGATAATCAATTATTAAATTATCTCATATTTAAAAATAGAATTCTTTTCTTTTAAAATAATATTTTAAAAAATTTCAAATTTAAAATAAAATAAAATAACAACTCCTATTTTATATTTAAATTTAATATTTTTATATCTTTTTTTCTAGAAATTTCAAAATTTTCTAAAAAACCATTTCTTACCAAATTCCAAAATAAATATTTTTTTCTATAAACTTTAAAACATAAAAAACATTTTGGATAAAATTAAAGTTTATATTTTAAAAATCTCAAAAAAATTATTTATTCTGTACTTTTTAAAATTATTTTTGATCTACGCAATAACTAATTAATATTAATTGAACGATTAATCACATTATCTGGAGTATAATAATTTATTAAATAACTATATGTTAATTTGAATAATATGTAATCTAGGTTTGTTTCTTTACAAAATTAATGTTTTTTAACAAAATATAAAATTATATTTCCTTTCCTAAAATTAAAACTACAATTTTTAAGTATTTTTAAAATTTTTGAGCTTATTTAAAAAATAATAATGATAAAATTCAAATTTTTTACAGATAAATTTTTTCAATAATTTAATAAACTAAAAAAAACAACAAAAATATTCTCCTTTTCAAAGTGAAACAAATATTTTTAAACTTAATCATACTTGACATGTAACCATTTTTTTATGTCTTGTGATGCTAATACTGTCCTTTTACATGAATGACTACTTTATTTAAATTAATTTAAAATATTATATTTTAGATTTTTTTGATAAATTTTTGTGTCCACTCCTTCATTTTTTCATCTTTTCATTCACTGGTTATTAATACCTTGATTGCAACGATGAGTAAAAAAATAATTAAAAATAAATTTATGAAATGAGAGATTTCAAATTATAATTAAAATAGGATAAAAACATAAAAAAAACAGGTAACGATCTATTTTATTTAATTAAAAATAAAAAAAAATGAAAGAAAGTTGAATTTTTATGAACATTTTCTTTCTCTCTTTGCACTACAATTTAAATTTTAATGGCGTAAATATTTATTTCCTTTAATTTTAGTTATTTTGTAAACAAACACCTTAAATATAATATAATTTTAATTTTTTACAATTAAGCAGTTTGAATTTTACTTATCACAATTGATTATTAAATTTTATCAATTTTGTAAATATACATTTTAAATTTTAATTTTTTGACAATTGATCATTAGATTTTACCTGCATAATAATGTAAATAAGTTATTTTATAAATTAAATTAAAATCAAATTATTAATTATAAATATATATTTATTAAATATAATTAAAATTAAATTATAAATGAATAAGAAAATTCAATAATCATTTATTTTAATTTTTTGTTTATTTATTTTTAGTTTTTTATAAATATTAAAATATAATAAACATTTGTCTTAAGAAAGACAAAGTACAAAGAATAAATAATAAAAGTAGAGTGTATATATATAATAAATTTATTTTTATTTTATTTTTTCTCTTAAAATTTTGCATCATACATAGTCTTTTATTATTACTATTATTATTATTATTATTATTATTATTATTATTATTATTATTATTATTATATACTGATTTTGTTTTTAAATTTTCATTATATATTAAGGTTTGAAAAAATAAATAATATCTAACAAAATGATGAATGAGTGTTTGTAAACCAAGATAAAATTTTTGATCAATTAAAGTTTAAGATGTTAATTTATATAATTGATATATAAGGATCAATTTATCTAAAGTTAAATTTTAGACTATCAAATTGTAAAATAAATAAAGTTTAGAGATTAATTGACAATTTAATTGCGATAAAATTAAATTTTAAAGTGTTTATTTATAAATAAGCATGATGATAAAATTTAAATTTGTAAAAAATTAATTCATCCTGATTAATGAGAAAATTAAACATTATTTATTAAATTTAAAAAAAGTCGTACATAATTTTTAAAATTAAATTAAATTTAAAAATATAGAATTTGTTACATGAACCTATATCAATAGTTATATTGTAATTTTTATAATATTATTAAAATTATAATTTTATTATTTAAATTTTTATTATTTTTAAGTTATAATATCTATATTATATATTATTTAAAATAAATAAAAATTATAAAAAAAATAAGGTATGAATATTTTGTAATTTTACCAAAATCAATGAACTTAAATTTTTCATTTTTTTTTTCTTTAACTTTGCATCCAAATTTATTTTGATGTTTTATGATATAGAAGTAGAAGAGAAAAACTTATTCTTAATGTATGTATTTTTATGTTTATTTAAAAAAAGATAAAGTCTAATTGTATTAGGTTTCTTTTTAATTTTATCTTTTTCCCCTATTCTTATAAAATAATATATATAACAAAAGAATAATATATATAAAGTATATTGAAATAGAGTTTATTTTTAATAAAATTTTATACAATTGATCAAATAAAAATTATGGTAAATATAATTTTTAAAATATTTATTAAAAATTAATAATTTTTAATAATATAAAAATCTATAATTAGATAATAATATAACAAACCTTTAACTTCTTTGAATTATACGCAATTTATTTTCTAAAGTTCGAATGTTGTAATTTTTTAAACAATAGTATGACATATTTAAATATTATTAAATTATCGTAACATTTGTCGGATTTTTTTTTTCTTACCCTTACTACTTATTTGAATATTTAATTATCAAATTTTGTAACTTTCAACAATATTTTTATTTTTATATTATATTATATTTATTATTTTTAAAATATTTACTATTATTCGTGTATATCTATCAAACTCCAATTAATTAATTTTTAATATTTTATTATTAATTTTAATTTTAATTTTTAGTTAAAATTCTTAATAATAATAATAATAAATATTTTAAAATAACAAACAACATATTTATAAAAGGTGTGTATCAATTTTTTTCTACGATATCTATAAAAAAAATATAAATAATTTAATATTTATTTAGGGTCATATAAATATTATAAATTACTAAAATTGATTTAACAACGATAAGTTAAAAATTAAAATAATTTTTATATTATATAAAAATATCACTTTAATCCTGATTAACACGTGACAAAAAGTGATGTTTAAAAACTTTGGTATTTAAGTTAATATTTATTTTATTAAAAATATTGTAAAGTTTTAGTAAAATTATTAAAATAAATTTTTTTGAAACTATATTAATATATTTTCATTTTAATATATAACAATGTAAACTTAATAAAAAAAATTTTAAATTTTCAAATATTATGATAACGGTTAGCAATTGTTTGGCAAAAGCAGCATAATGACTCTCCTTTCTATATGGACTATCTTTTCGTGTATAGATGTTGTTGGAGAATAATTATTATATCTATTAAGTATTTAGAGTGGTTATTTATCCAACATCTAGATATAGATTATTATAGAGGCGGTTAAGTGGATTAGTGGCGTATTATTTTAATAAATTAATAATTTGGTTTGGTAAATTAAGAGTTGGAGGGCATTTTCAGGGGCAGCAGAGAGGGAGCATTTATTGGATTGGTTCGAATTTAACAAAAATTTTAGGAATCGTTAAATAAAATATAAGTGATAAAAAAATAATGAAGTATGAAAAATAATGAATAAAATTTTAAAAAAATTAAATATAATAAAAAAAATTTTAAATTCTCTTTAAATAATGGTTATTTAATTTTTTATTTGATATAAAATCTATTTAAATAAAAATTTATGATATTTAAAAAAAATTATTGTTCAAATATATAAAATTTAATAATTTAAAATTATTCTATCTAAATATAAAGTTAAAAATAAAAAAAATAGTTTTACAAAATACACAAAATTCCATTGCATTATGAATCAAAGAAAATCTTAACATACGAGCTATGATGCGTACTACTATTTTTCATATAGAAATTAAGAAGTTAATTTTTAATGATTTTAGATGAAATTTAAGAAGCTAACTTTTATTGAATTTTAAGGTATGTTTATGATATAAACATGAGTATCACGTTAAGTAAGAAAAATTATTTAAAAGATTTTATGTAAAGAATATGAAATTTTATAATAAAAAATAAGATAAAACTTATAGAATAAAGACTTCAAAGTTTCGTCAAATAAGTTTTAAAAAAATGATTATGTTGATCCAAACTCAAATTTAAATCTAATATAAATTAATTTATGTAGTTGTATTATTGAGGATGTTAAGTAATAAATTTTATAATTTGTTATAGATTATATTAAGATTTGATATTAATTTAAAAATTATTTATAAATTAAATTAAGATTTTAGATTGATTTGTAATTTAATTAAAATTTTATATTTGTTTTCCTTTTTTTATAAGATTTTTTTTCTAATTTAGATTAATTAGGTTTTCTGTATAATATAATTTATAAATTTAATGTAAGACAAAATTTGATGAGTAATAATATATTTTTTTAAAGTTTTTATCTTCCTCTAAGTTGGTTTTATTGGTACTTAAACACAAAGTCATCTTTAATAATGTTGGTTTTGATGATGTTGGTTCTTCTGGTAGAATGTTTCTCTTTAATAATTTCGATAGTATCACAGTTTGTATCAGATTTCTTTACCTTGTCCTGTTATAATTTCTCATGATATTAACTTTTTTTCATTCCACTTCATTTGCACATTGTGTGAATCATATCCGTTTAACTTTAAAAAATAGATAACTCGATAATAATGTTAAGATTTATAATTAAAAATCCAACTATCCATGACAAAATAACAACTTAGGAGGATTGTGAATCTCAACCTATATTACATATGTGATAATTAAGAATTTTTTTCTAGAAGATTCTTTAAGATAGTGGAAGGCATGCCTTATGGTTGCATGGCAAGTTCTATCCATTAATTTACTAGATATTTTTTTCTTTTAGTGCTTCCTAAAACTAATTTAAATTTTTTTAATGTTATTGAAATAAAAAAGGTGATGAAATGAATTTATCATTGGTATAGAAGTATTTCATCTGACATGGATATGGTAGTTTTTAGGTTAAATATATTAAAATAATTAAATTCAGATTTTTATTTTGTAATTATAAAATCTTTACTTTAAATCTTTTACTTTTTTTAAGCATCTTAACTATAATTTCTAATATTAACTCAAGTTAGATTAACTATTGTTAAATTTTTTTTAATTATAATTATCTAAGTATTATTAATTTACTTAAATTTAATATAACTTAAGTTAATATTAAGGATAAAATCAATATATTTCAAAAAATAGATATTTAAATAAAAAATTTAAATTTAAGAGATGAAAATTAAAATTTAATTATTTTATAAAATTAAAAATATATTTAAATTTATTTTTTATTAATTAAAAACATATAAGGGTATTATAGTAAATTAAAATATGTTTCAACTATAAAAAATTTTGCAAAAAAGTGAAATGTTTTGAATTTTATATTTACTATTTTTATTCATAATAGTAGTTACTTTATAAAATTTTATTTTTTATTTTATTTTTTATTTTATAAAATGAAGAATTTATTTTTTATTTATCGTTAAATACATTGTGGAGAGAAAAAAATTAAAATCATAGAAAAATTAATGATAAAATATAATAAATATAATAATAAATTATATATAAAAATTTATAAAATAAAAATATTAAATATACTTTTAATGTTTATGTCATAATTTTAAATGATTTTTATTTTGAATTAGAGGTAATATTAAAAATTTTAAAAGGTTTAAATATAATTTTAATTCTTGTAAATATTACTAAATATATTTTTTATCTTTCATTTAAAAAAATTTTGTTGATTCTGATTTTTATAAATTTTAAAATTTTAAAAAATATCTATATTATTACTTCAAATAAAAGAATATATATCTATGTATACATTACTGACAATTATTATAATGAAATGACAAGTAACATATTATATTTAAATATATGTTATTTTATTTATAAAAAATAATAATAATTTTTAAAATTTTTAATTTCTAAATCATAAAATTGATAACAAATTTAAAATTTAAAATTATATTTAATTAATTTTATAAACTTAAAAATATATTTTATCCATTTTAAAATTAGTAATATCAACTACATGCGCAAGAATTCATATAAAGGATTTGGGAATTACAAATGAAGAAGAGTGCCGATGTGTTTGACTTTAATGTTTAGAAGAAAAAAATATCATTACAACAAAATTTGTGATTTATAACGGTTATAAATAAATTTTTTAGCAGTTTCTAACTGCCACAAAGATTGTTATCAGCGTTTTTAAAAAACGTTACTTTTCCAGTGCAACAAAAGATTCGTGATAATTTTTGGTTAACTGTACGCATAATCGCCAAAGATGGTTAATATTTTACTAGCTGTTTCTAATCGCCAAAAAATTTTATTCAAAAAAAAATGTGCATATACTTGATCATTTGTCTTTGTTTCAAATTTTTGCTATACACTTTTGGAATGTCCATACTATCACTTTTTAATAAAAAAAAAAGTATATATTTTAAATCATCCTTACATAAAAAATAAAATTTAAAATATTAAAATATCTATAAATTTATATCTATATTTAACACAATTATTAAAATATATAGGATTTGATAAATACATTTGATAAATCTATGAGGCCATCATAATTCTGATTCCAAAAAATCAATGAAAGAATGATTTACTTCAAACATTGAATATAAGCTGGATATACATACATAACATAACATTGGATATGATAATTGGAAAATCATATCTCTCCACAAAATAAATTTTACCACTAGATAAATCATTTCCAATCTTTTATTCCAAAACAATTGAATAACATCTAATCTATGAGGTCATCATAATTCTAATATCAATGAAAGACTGATTTACTTCAAACACTGAACAGAAGCCGGACATGCATACATAGGATAACATTGGATATGATAATTGGAAAACCATATCTCTCCATAAAATAAATTTTACCACTAGATAAATCATTTCCAATCTCCTATTCCAAAACAATTGAATAACATCTAATCTATGAGACCATCACAATTCTAAACCTAAAAAATAAAAAAAAAAGAATGATTTACTTCAAATACTAAACATAAACTGGACATGCATACATAACATACATTGGATATGATAATTGGAAAATCATATCTCTCCATAAAATGACGTTTACCACTAGATAAATTATTTCCAAACTCCTATTCCAAAACAATTCAATAACATCTAATCTATGAGGCCACCACAATTCCTACAAAGAGTGGTACAATACTTCATTTGAAATACCACAACTTAAACTTCATTCAATAACATCTATCCAAAAGTAAAATTACCATCACTTAAACTTCAACATTTAAAATACTTCATTTGAAGTGAAATGATCTATAATACAAATTCTGTAAAGAGTGATACAATATACAAATGATCAAATAGTATATCCATGTGACTTGGGTGGTTCCTTCCTTTTTTTTTCAATCACTTTCTTTCCTATATTGTAATCAACAATGAATCAATTTCCAAAATATCAGCCAATGTAATCAACAATACATTTTTATATGAACAATGGTTAAGTATATCAATTAATGGATAGAAAACAACATAGGTATAATAGTATATTCATAATTTTGACTTAGCACTTTACATTAGAAAGTTAGCATATTTATAGTTTCTAGTTGTACCAAAAATTTTAAAAAGTTTAAGGTTCAATACACCTATATCTTTCTAATGAAGATTACTATCTAACGAAGATCCTTCTTATGGTGTGGTTATGTCTTGTCCGCTCACTTCATCCTATGAAAAATGAAATTATTGCATCACATTAGCTTAATGAAAAGGAGATATATCACTATTAAACATAAGAAAAATGATAGTAATATATGAAATTATTACCACTAGATTAGTAGAACTACCAAACAAAGCATCCAATTCCACAGAAATGTTTCCCTCCTTCATTTGTATATATGCAAGCATCACATTTTGTAATGTTTTAACATTTCTTAGATGCAACTAACTTGGTTTTTAAAGCAATAACCTCCTCTTTTAATTGAGAATTTTCAGCTGCACTAGAATTTGAATGGCTACAACCTACACCACTAAATCTTGTAGTGAATGAAAATGCAACACTATGAAGACCTCCTAAGCCCAAGCATCGTACATGTCCAAGATGGTCTTTTCCCAACACTTTAGCAAGAGCATCATTAGCAGAAATTTCAGCAGAATCGGCACTTTGACTTATTTCTTAAGTCACCTTCTCCTACACAATCAAAATGTTTTAGTAAAAATTATATTGAACCAAAAAAAATACAGACACAGTTGTTAGTTAAATGTAAATTTCACAATATGCATCATGCGATCCAGTAAAGGATCAAATGTAACATACCGCAATAGATCATGCCTCCTCATTGACATAGGATCCATCTTTTCTCTTATGAGTTGCAATGTATAATTCACCTTGACCCACGACACATCCAAGCTCTACTTCCTAACATACATGGCCATATAAGTTCAAATGAAAAATAAAATTAACTATCCACTAATACCAATAATAGATTACAGATTACTTACCATTTCATGATGGTTCCTAGACAATAGTTTAGACCCACCAATATGTGGGATTGTTTGTTTTTTTCTAGCCTCAGCATTTTTTCGACACAACTCCTACAATATGAGAAAGTTATTACACAAGTAAGGTAAAAATAAATAAATACTAAGTATTTTTTATTTGGTAAAACTACCTTATACTCTGCCTTCAAATGACTATCAACAAATGATGACCATTGATCTTTGTAAATACCATTAGGAACATTAGCAATTAGTTTTTCACTTGACAATGAAGGATCAAAAGCTTTATTCCACACATTTATCTTTCCATTTCTATACTTTGTTGACATGGTAAGGTAACAATAACGTCTAGCAATTGATATTGAAGAATGAAAATGAAATAGATTCTATAAAAAAGAAAGAAGATATTAGTATTTTGCAATTAGATGTATAAAGATATTGAGGCTTATGAATATACCTTCAAAATGTTAAAGCAAGCCTCCTTGTATGATTTAGGTACTTTTGGCTAACTATCAAAGTTAATGGGAACATTTCTTCAATCAGTAACAACACAACCACTAACACTAAAAAGAAAGGTAGTTGCTTCTCCAATGCCTCACTTTAGCATATCAAATGACACTATTATACGTTGACCACATGGCATCTCAAATACACCTTGTTTTTTCAATTGAATCTTCTTTATATTTTCTTGTTCATCTATCAAAATAAAACATAATTAGTTTAAGTAAATATAAATGATTAAACAAAAAAATAATATTACCTATAACTTGTACAGTCCATACTCAACTAGCCTCACGTCCTAAATGTTGTTGCTCAATAGGAGACATGACTGTGAATTAGAAAAACAAAAGTATTAGTCATGCATAACTTGAGTCATATAAACAATAACCGTAAGTAAAATAATGTTTAAATTAATAAGTAGATATATTACCATAAAATACATTAACTCAATATTTTCAACACGACTTACGGTTATGAATTCATTGCTCCCATGACAAAGTTATTGTGTCAACTTCATTTGAAAATAAAGTACTTAAGTATTTTTCATGGTATGTCTCACTTTCGCATGTAACATCTCCAACTTCTCCCATATCATACAAATCCTTGGCATCATGTGAACAACCACACTCTATCCTTTATTTACCTCATCATCAACATAATACACCATTTGTGCTTGTGAAGCTTCAATAAAAGGATCATGCTCTTCACGTTTACTAATGTGAATACATTGAGAAAAATTTACTGAGGTAAATTGCCAAGCATTTTTTCTAAATCCCCTTTTACGTGTAGTATTTTCCCATTTACACTTAAAAAGTGTAACTTTTAAAAAACCATAGTAGTTAAGCTCAATTATATATTCTAACTTTCCACAGTATGGTTGATCTGCTTGCCTTAGATTTGCATCAACATTACTTGTAACACATGATGTACTTGAAGTTAAAAACACTCCATTATTTTGAGTTTTTAGACCTTAATCTCATCCCATGGTTCTAAACTTGAATCCATTAATGTTATATGCAGTATATCTTCTTGCAACTGACATTGGGCCTCTGACTAAATACTTTATGTCATCAGGCACTAAATTTGTAATATCTGGATTTGTAACCTAATTAAAGAATTATGTTAATCATAAAATTTTATTAAATCATTAATATAAAATTATTATTTGACTCACCCTATTCAGAAACCAATTCACAAATTCTTTAGTAACTATTTTTTCTATCTTAGTAGCTGAAGGTCTTCAACTTCTTGCTCTCCTCTTAATGGATGTTCTAAATTCACTAAAATAAATACATAACATGTTAATATATTTAGATGTTTATCAAATCATATATAATATATTTAGACACTTACTCAATAGATGGCTTGACTTTTGGACAATTTAGTAGCAAATATCAGTGTGCTTGTATTTTCTCTAGTGATGTAAGAGTGTAAGTTGAAGAATTTCCAATCGATCTACCAAATTGAGGATAGATAGAAGACATTTGAGAAGTATCATTATCATTAGGACGATCATCAACACATTGACCTCTATTCATTCTTGACTTAACTTCTTCATATAGTGAATAAAAATTGAAGGGTCTTTTCAGCTAAATAAGCTTCACTTATAGAACCTTCTGGTTGTACCTTATTTCGTACAAAGGACTTTAAATGATCTAAATCCCTATAACCATAAAAATAATAAAAATAAATTTACTTAAAGATGTAAATGACTTAATCATAGGAAAAAAATATTTACCTCTCAATTAGGTACATCCATCGGTAATGCACTGGTCCTCCTAATCTCACTTCTTCAACTAGATGACCAGTTAAATGGACCATTACTGTGAAAAATGATGGGGGTAATAATATTTCCAAATGACAAAGAGAGAGCACAATCTGATATTGTAGTTTGTTAAGATCTAAGATATTTAATTTTTTGTAGCACAACTCTTTGAAAAATGACCAAAACTCCGCCAACACCAAAGTCATCCCATCAGGAAATATATTACATATAGCTAATGGAAGTAAATGTTGCATAAGGATGTGACAATCATGACTCTTCAATCCAAATATCTTGGTAGTTTGATCATCAATGCACCAAGAAATGTTACTTGAATAACCATATGGCATCTTTATGTTCTTTAGTGTAGTGAAAAATATCTTCCTTATTTCTTTTATCATTGTAAACAATAAAGAAAGGTATTTTCCATTTTCATTTGGCCAAAGATCTTCTTTTATACCCATATGTTTTAAATCTTGACGAGCTTAGAGGTAATATTTTGATTTATCATCTTTAAGCAATGTATACAACACATTATCCCAAACATTCTTTTCAATATGCATAACATCAAGATTATGATGTAACAGATTATCCTTCCAATAAGGAAGATCAAATAAGATGCTCTTTTTTTTTCCATTGCTTCATTTTATCTTCTACACGGGCTCGTTTTGTTCTACTACTTGACTTAACATTTCTTTCAATAGTTACATTGACTGCATCAAGTTGTTTCAAAATTTCAGACCTAGATAATAATAATGGCAGCCCCTTTTCTTCAATGGTTCCATCAAAATTCTTTTTCATCAATCTAAATTTATGACCCTTCTCTAAAAATTGTCGATGACCCATAAAACACCTCTTTTTACTATAATCTAATCGACAAGGGATTGTATCAAAATTATAAAATGGGCAAGCATAACCAGTATAAGTGTTCGATCCAAATAAAGCACTAAGCTCAGGAAAGTCATTAATTGTCCACATAAGAGCTGCTTGCATTCTAAACACTTCATTCAAGGATGAATCATAAGTGTGCACACCCTCACTCCATAACTCATTTAACTCCTTGATTAAAGGTTGTAGGTACACATCTATATTTTTACCAAGCATTCATTTACTAGGGATGATCATAGAAAGAATAAGAGAAGTTTACCTCATGCACTCCCAAGGAGGACGATTGTATGGAATTAGAATCATTGGCCATATGTTATAGTTATTACTCATGGTTCCATACGGATTGAAACCATCTGTAGCTAAGCCAAGGCGAACATTTCCAGATCCAGAATCAAATCCAAGGTGAATTTGGTCAAATTTTTTCCATACTTCCCTATCCCTTGGATGCCTTAACAATCCATCTGGGTTGCTCCCTAGTGCATGCCATCTCATGGACTTTGCAGTTTTAGAACATGCAAATAGTCTTTACAATCTTGGTTTCAATGAAAGTAACGTAAAACCTTTACTGGTCTTCCACCTAGACTTTTCACAATGTTTGCAAATATCTAATCTTTCATCTTCTCCCCAATACAACATGCAATTATTTCTGCATACATCTATCTTAGCATAATTTAACCTAAGTTTGTGGATTACCTTCTTTGCCTCATAAAAAGAAGTAGGAATTTTTGCATATTCAAATGCATCTTTCAATAACTCCAAAATCAATGTTATTTCTTTGTTAGTCACACCACACAAGCACTTTATATGGTACAACCTCAACAAAAAAGATAACTTTGAATATTTGTTACACCCTTCATACAATTCTTCATTACCATCTCTAAGCAAATCATTAATGTCTCCATGTCCTTCTGTAGGAATGGTGTTTATAGGCTCTAATGGTTCATCTAAAGAGGTAGATTCCATAAAATGGTCTTTGTTAACTTTAAATACACCATTTATCATATCCAAAACTGCATTTGTGTCTTGCATTGCCTCATCTATTACTTCAATTTCTTTTGATATAATCTCTTCATACTTTTCACCATATCATATCCAAACTTTATAATTTTCTGGGAATGCCTTGCAAATTAAATAGTCTCGAACTTTATCTCTAGTTGCCCATTTGTTAAAGCAACATTTAGGGCAATGACTCCTAATTGTGTCATTAATTGATCCATTTTCAAATGCAAAATCTAAAAACTTATCCAACCGATCCAGATATTCATCCGTGTTTTGCGACATATCAATCCATGATTTATCCATTGTTATGACCATTCAACTACATTTAAAAAAAAAGTCAGCATATAATATTATCATTTCAAATATAATTTCATCATTTCTTTTTACAAAAAATTAGCTAACATAACATATACTAAAATGAGATAATGATAAATTATTGTTAAAAAAAATAGATAAGATTGTAAAAGCACATGCTTGAGTATGAAATACATTAATGTACACAATTAAAATATACTAAATAAAAAGAATAATTTTATCAAAGAAAATTAATTAAGAAGACTCACTTAAGAACAAAAGTAGGAGTTCCTTATCTGACTTATCTGATACTTCTAAGGTGATGTTCAACACATTAAAATTGAGAAGATTCTCTTTTAAGCCTTCATTCTTAGTGATGCAAATCAAAATAATGATAAATAACAGCGTTAAAAGAATATAAGACATTCTAGCACTTACTTTTTGCTCCTACAATTGAATTATAATTTATATATATATATATATATATATATATATATATATATTTATAAATAAGATACAAAGTAGAAAGAGGAAAAGAATTACAATTAATCCAAAAAACTTATCGAATTTTATATTTTAAAAATTGCAGTAAAAATTAAAAAGAGATATTTTACGTATCTTTCCAAATGTCTTAAAGAATCTATTAAGAAAAAAAAAAAATCTGGTCCTCCGCGGATAAAGAATAGTTTAACAACACAAACATCCCCACGTATTGGTTTGAAATGGTCGATGTATATACTTTTCAAAAGTGTTCCCAATTTCAACCTGGAACTAGTCTTCGTCCACACCATTCTTTTATTAATTAAATCATTATCCTCTTCAAACTTCATACATCTCATATCACACATACACGCATATATACCTAACAGACTTACTCTAATATTTCTGCTTCGGTAGTTTTGTCTCACTTTTCTTCGTAAAGATTTCAACAAAGAAGTGAATATCAATACCCCACAAGCCAGAGTACAAAAAACTTTCACAAAGAAGTGAATATCAATACCAAATTACCAATATCCATCCATTTGTGTGTAAACATCAAATTGTGACGATGCAAAACCAAAACTATTCCTCAGCGAACCCTTCGGGTATTATCAACTCTCAATATTGTGCTCCATATAATATCGACCTAGCAATTGTGAGAAAGATTATGACTTTAGCTGATAACTTCACCGTCACCGATGTCAATGGCAAAATCGTCTTCAGCCTTAAGGGCTCTCTCATGACCCTCCATGACCACCGTGTCTTACTTGATGCCGCCGGAAAACCCGTCGTCACGCTCCGCCGCAAGGTTTGACTATACATATACCTACCCTTATAATATTTCTATATCTTATTAATTAGAACCTGTTTTATATTTTTATTCATTTTAATGGTTTGATTAATTTTGTTATTTTTTTTCTTGAATTCAATTGGATAATTAAAATTATTATCTGATCCGCTTTCTAATTTTTAGATATTTGTTTAGAAAATTGTGTTAATTTTTTTGAGGAAATGAAATTTAATTTTGTAGATGAATCATCATCTTGATAAAATCATATAAAACGATTAAAATTATTTATGTAGATGATGTCAGCGCATGATCGGTGGCAAGTTTTTCGTGGTGAAAGCACTGAGCTGAAAGATTTGGTGTTTAGTGTAAGGCGATCATCGATGTTTCAGCTAAAGACAAAATTGGATGTGTTCTTAGCTAATAATACAAAAGAAGAAGTTTGTGACTTTAAGGTCAAAGGAAGTTGGTTTGAGCGATCTTGTGTTGTTTATGTTGGTGAATCTCTTAACATTGCTGCCCAGGTTAGTCTTTCTCTGTTTACATGTATCTATTTCAGATAACAGTTTTCTTAACCAGGCTTTTAGGATTTTTGTTTAAGAAATTAAAAATTATGATAAAAATATATTAATATATAATTTTTTAAAAATTAATTAATATTTCAAAGGTTTAATCAAATTGTTAATCTCCTATTTTATATTTAATTTTAATCCCTATCATCTTTTATGGTTTTGACCCTTCCTCTTATAAAATTTCTTAGTTTTGGTTCTTATTATTAAACTTTTTATAACTTTACTTGCGAAAAGTCAATATATACAATTAGTTCATAATTTATTTGTTTAATCACATTTTTAGCCTTTCAGAGAATTATTTAGTTACAAAAATAATTTTATACATTTTAATATTTAAATATATTAATTTTATTCATATATTATTTATAAAAAAGGATTAAAATATGACTGAATTAATACAAAAAATTATGCACGTCAATTTTTTAAAAAATAACTTTAATTTTCGGAAGTTATATGTATATTTATTTAAATAACATCACCACTTAATTACGAATTTTAAAAGTAGAAATCAAAATCAACAATTATAAAATGAAAAATTAAAACTACAATAAAATTAATTGAAACTAAAACAAAAGAATAAAAATAAATTAAAAAACCAAAACTTTCGTTAAAGGTATTGTAAAATACTAATTAACATTTAGTTTCAGATAAATTTATATGAAAAAAGAAACTTTTAGAGGAGTATGTAATTAACCATAAATTGGTTGTTATTAAAAATGCTACTTTTTCTTCCTTGAAATTCTAACCTTGCAAGTGCAATATTATGCAATTGCAGATGCATAGGAAGCACAATGCTCAAAGCATTGTGTTAGGGAAAGATAATTTCATGGTTACAGTGTATCCCAACGTCGACTATGCATTCGTGGTGGCACTAATTCTGATTCTTGACGAAATTAACAAAGACACGAGACAAGCTTAGAATTGATTATTCAGTATTTGTTTATAATTTCCACCACCTTCTCTCACTTTAATTTCTGGCCCTACTGTATTTGATTTTAATGTTGTATTTCTTTTCTTATATATCTTTAGTCAAATATAGTAATCAGTTACGCCCTTTTATATTGCACCATATGCAGTTTAAATATTTACGAATTGAAAATATATAAATAACTCACAATATATGACATTTTGTTATGCAAAATATTGATTATTATATGAAAATAATACATTACATTCATTTATATTTTATTTATAGCTAAATGATCCTTTTTTACATTTTTTTAAAATTAAAAAAATATTGACTATTTAATTTAGGATATAAATAAGTGTAAAATAATTTTTATGTGTAAGCAAATAATTACTCTATTGTTATATTAATAAATTGTTATCTTCACGCACGACTTAACTTCAAGGTATTTTTGGTTATTTTTTATTTTTCATTTTTACCAATAATCATAAACATTTAACGCTATGTTTAATTTTTTTCTACATAAATCCTTAAAATTAGAAAAATAATAAAATTAAGGTGAAATTTCTGAATTATTATCCCTAAAAATATTTTCAAAACCAGACAAATTTATATTCTCTAAAGTTAATTATAATCTCAACATCTTAAACTGTTTAGGCGGCTATATTCAATGAGATGTGGATCCATAACCTTTTAAAGCCTTGACATTTTGCCTCTTTGATAATAAAACATCAAGAACACATAGTAAAAAATTTAAATAAATATTATATGATGGTTATATAAATTTACATAAAATATATTAAATTTTTACAGTTATATTATTTAAATCGTTGTTAAAATAACATATAATTTTTTACAAATAAAAATTTGTTATAAAAAATTCAATAAAAATTAAAAATTTTACTGTTTATTATTTAAAACTGTTATTAAAAAATATTACTTTTTTAGGAACACTAAATTTATTCATTTTGTTTTCCTGTATTATTCCCCTTTTACATTATTAGGAATCTCTGCTGCGTTAGAAAAATTGGACAGGTTGACTTGATTTTTTTTTATTTAATTGAACAAAATGTTTTTAAACCAATAAAGAATCGGTTCAATTGATTTAAAACTAATACTAAATTGACAATGAAAACTCCGATTTAAACTGGTGGTTCCTACTTTTAATTGTTTTTATTGCAAAAATGAATGAAATGCTTGATTAAGATACAAATGTACATGTATAAGGCTTATTTATTTATTTTTATTCAACTTCAAATTGCAATTCATTTTCTTTCCATTTTGAAGCTGAACAAATTCTTCATTTGCCACTGTCTCATTTTGCTCAACCAGATTCTTTTTTGGGCTGAATCTTGAAATTGATTCTGCACGGTGAAATCAACTTACCGTTGAATTAATGAAATTACTTTTTACACCTCCATTTTTTTGTTTATTCTCTTTTTTTGTTTTTTTTAAATTTTATTTTCAAGTTTACCTCTATAAATACCTAAAAATAAATTTCTAGAAATTAATTTTAGAATGTGGTTTTTACATTTCGAAATTAAATTTTTGGAATAATCTTTTTAAAATACCATCAAAATTTTTAATTTCGAAATATATTTTTTACATTTTGAAATTATTTTTGTATTACAAAATTAAAATTTCAAAATATATTTTTTAACTTCCAAAATTAAATGAAAAAAATGCATTCCAAAATCTTAATTTCAAAATGCAAAAACATAAATGCCAAAATTAAAATTTTGTAATACAAAAAATACATTTTAAAATTAAAGTCGAAGAATGCATTATTCACTAAAGGAAAGGAAGTAAAATATATAAAGACAAGAATATAAAGTAATTTCGTAAGGGGTGCAAATTCATTTTAAGGGATAAAAAAAGCAATTCCCTTAAATTAAAGTGTTGAATAATAATAGTCCCAACTATTAAGAAAAAATATCATATGACATTTCTAAATATAAGAATGTCATGTGACATTTCTAGTAAAAAACTTTAATATATAACAATTTTTATAAGTAAACTATGAAATCAATAAAGAAATGAATTTCAATTCTGTATTTACCTTTTTTACGATCTATGAGAAACAGAAATACAAATATGTTTCATTTGAATCAGACTTGATCAGGCGTAAGCAATGATGCTTTTGTATGAATTAATTATCCAACAATATAGCTTATGTTGTTAAATAAAGTAAATAAAATTTTAGGTTTTAAGTGTTAAGAAATCAGATCAAATTTAGAAAGACTATATCTAACCCATATCTTCAAACAATAGCCTTTTAGATTTAAAGTATGAACAATGTATATATTTACCTATTTGACCACTTAAATTTAAGAGTAAAGATGATTTTTGACTACTGAATTTTTTTATGGATTTAGATTATAAATATTTTTTACAAAAATTAATAGTACAATAAAAAAAATTCAATAAAAATATTCTCTTCACACACAAAATTTGAATACAAAACTTTACTTTACAAACATTAACCATGTGGTACATTAATTTTCTGTAACAACTTGTTAAAACAAACTTCTGCAAAATCATTAAACAGTCCATTGAAGCGTCTTGAATAATTTAATATCTAAGAAGTTTGTCTGGTCATTGGGAGAGATAATCACTATAATGAACTCATGGTTAAATTATTATCAATGATTATTCTTTGTGCATGTCTATTTATTGAGGACTTGCTGAAGTGTTCAGAATAATACAAAAAAGAATCCCCTTCAAATATCTTATGTAGTTACTATTTGCTTTGAAATTATTTGAAAAAATGCTTTTAATAAATTACCAATATTTTTATGTTTCATATTGATGAGATTCCTAGATTAATATAAAAAACAGGTACATATTAATTTTCCTACAACCAAATTGTGTCCTATTTCTATCTCACTACAATTTCTATGCTCATTGAATACATGATTATATCCATATTGCATTGTACAATACCGCCAATTTTTTTTAATTAATGTGCCTAAAAATGCATTTTTGTCTTTGGTAACTAGATTGATCATCTTTCTGTATTATGTCATTTTTGTCTACCTAAGGTGATGCCTATAGGAAGACTAGTTCAAGTTTAGGATGGTGATGTCTCAATATTTTCTTTAGCATTTGATGTAACATTAGATGATCCACTTGTTAGATTTTGATGTGATGGACAGTATTTCCTAAGAACTCTACCTTTGTTTTGGTTCCACCATTCTTCTGCTTGACTTGCGGTGAACCTTCGCTTACTGCATCCAAATAATAAAATAATAAAAACGAAACATTAGAGGGAAAATAAAAAAGTCAAGGGAAATTTTCTTTAAAAAAGAGACAAAAAAAATGTCAGTATAAATAACTAAAGCATTTTTTATTCTAGATAACATTAATTACATGAATTATGCAACACCATTATGTTATATCTAAACTACATCTTTCGGGTAAGACATTTTAATAATTCAATCCAATAATAATTGAAACGAAGATAAAAAAAATGTTCAAATTGATGGAATCACGGATTATACTTCTATAAGGTATTCTCTTCATATCAAATCAAAAGTCTAGGTAAAAGCAATAAGCTTATAACATAAATAACTTTTCACTTTCATAAGGTGACCAAATATGAGCATGTGTTAATCACCAAAAAAAAAAGAGGCTATACATGCTATGTGTGCTAATATTTATTAAAGTTTTTTTTAATGTACACTACTACGTAAGAATATTAAAAAAAAACCATGTAAATTTCACTTGCACATATGGCTAAATGTATGCATGTAAATTTAATATCACACAAGATGGTTTAAAACTATGTCGTTATTATTTAGTTATGCATACTCGTTCATATTTGAATATAGAAGAAATATCCTTTATATTGAGATGTAAATACTAAATACCATTAATTTTATAAAGCTGAGAAAGTTATTTGAACGAAGATACCATATCAAACCAAAATAAAAGTTGAAACATATAACTCACCTGAATTTAACTCGTTTAAAAATTTTGATACCATCAGGTCTTAACATGAGTGTCACATAAACACCAGCTTCAAATCTTTCAATAACTTGTGTTTCATCTTGTATCACAAGTCTTGAAGAGTTCAATGATCCTGAACCATTTTGGGAGTTTTGAGAAGATATTGTTGATCCCGCAGTTGATACAGATGATCCATTACTTTCTAGAAGGACATGTTCTCCAACATAAGATTGATCAACTCTTGTTGTGTCAACAGTTTCTTCTGATATGTGCTTTTGAATTTCAGAGGTACCACTAATTGATGTAGACATATTAGGTGCATTTTGTTGCTTAGACTCTAATGTTGATCCATTACTTTCTTCAAGGGAATTTCCTCCATCTTGACGTGGATAAACTTTTGTGGCATCACCAGCTTCTTCTAGTCTAAGTTCTTGCAGTTCAGAAGTGCTATTAAATGAGGCAGACATATTAGTTGCATTTTGTTGGTTAAACTCTAACTTTGATCCATTTTTTACTTCATGGAAATTTCCTCCATTTTGATATGGATCAACTTTTGTAGCATCACCATTTTCTTCTAGTCTATGTTCTTGCAGTTTAGAAGTGCTAGTATCTGAGATAGGTGTATCAAGTGTATTTTGTTGCTCAGACTCCAATTTTGATCCATTACTTCCTTCATCTTGACAAGGATCAATTGTGGCAATATCAACATTTCCTTCTAGTCTCTGCTTCTGTAGTTTGGAAAAGCCACTACCAAAGGTCAGCATCTTAAGTGAATTTAGTTTCTTGGATTCCAACTTTGACGGCAAGGAAAATACTTCAGAGTCTGAAATATCTTTAAGAAAATCTTCAACTTGAGTAAGCACGGTTCTCAAATTTTTACTTTCTGGAATTTCTTCTGGTAGCTTCTCAGTAATTTCCTTAAACTGAATTAAAACAAAGACAAGAAATCTAACCATTTAGGATGAATAACAGGGAATCAAAATTTATATCTTCTTTTTCTTTTTGCAATTTATCTTTTCTTCCCAATATAGGTAGCATTATTAAGTTTATGTCACAAAATAAAGTTGACTAAGAAATGATTTGAACTATTAGGTGTAGCCTGCAATATGATAAAAGAGTTGGCTATGCAAACAAAGCACAAGTTTATTGGTAATTATGGGGATAGGGAAGACAGAAATCCTAATTGACTTCTTATTCTAACCTTATTTACCATATTAATAATATACTCTACTAAAGGCTTTAGCATAATCTTAAAGTGTTACATGCATGACAAATATGATTTCTATTCTAACCATTTGTGTCTAGTCTAGTAGAAACATTAGGATGCTAGATATTTATTTTTACTTTGTCCCCACTCCTATGTTTTTCATTCTGTTTTTCATTAATTTCATATATATAATTCAATAATTTGATCTATGATTAAAACATTTTAATAGTATGGATAGAGATACCTGATTTATAGTAGATCCAATAAATTCCTTTGTTGCTCTGTGGTTAGAAGATTCCACTGCGGCCAAGGCTGTAGCCTCTGTAGCCTTTTTTTGAAGCTTTTGAATTTCCACATCTTGCATGTCACCCTTTTGCTTCAAACTTCCAATCTATATAAACAAATATCCATGAACATATTAGTAAGGGATATAGTATGTTTCTACAAAGTCAAAGAATGTGATTACTGTATTGAAAATGGTATTGAATTTACTTCTTTTTGCAACTTCAAAACTTCTTGGTTCAAAAGTTCATTTGTCCTTCTCAAACCATCTAAAAGACTTCCAGCAAATATAGGACTAGCAGGACGTGAAGGGCTTTGCCTTGCTGTGTATATGGATGTAATCCTTGAATTGGTAGGGAGTGGTGGAGCTTGTGGTGGATTGGGATGGTTATTAGGTTTTAAATTACTTTGAGTAGAACTCAGTGAAGTTGAAAATGCAATATCTTTCAATTGTGTAAGAGATGAAATTTGAGAAGCTCTTGCAAAGGAAGTAGAATAAACTTTGCTTCCAGGCTTGCTATTCTTTGTCTCAAGGTATTTCACCGGTTCAATGAGGGGAGATAAGAGAGTTCTTGCAGACTTTATTGCTCTTATTGAAGAATGAGAAGGAGTATCCTTTTTATCAAACTTGGAACCATACCTTTCATCAACAACTTTAAGCTTAACAAAACAATTATCACACACACGATGGGGTTTTCCTGGTGTTGGACTCAAAGCTGCTCTCAATGCCTTTTTAGAACTACAAGCATGGCAAAAAACCAAGCCACAATGGTGACAATTGTGTCTTTTCCTTGTTAAACCAAATGCTTGTCGACAACCACAGCAATTCAATTGGTCAGTTCCAGACACCCATTTATGGATGCATATACAAGATGTAAATTTTGAGCCACATGATATATTTTTTATTTGTCTATCTTTAAGGGCTACCACCAATGTAGGAGATTTCCTATCTTCTATGTCACCATGTCCTAATCTTCCATTGGCACCCATTCCCCATGTATATAGTTCACTTCTAGAAGTCAAAACAGCAACATGATGTGCTCCACATGATATTTCCTCAACATACTCACCAAGCAACTTATCTTGGACTAGTGTAGGTACTTTTCCGGCAGACATAGGATTTCCTAGTTGACCATTTTCAGTACCTCCCATTGTAAAGACATGACCAGATGTAGTAAGAGCAATAGTCATGGTGTGGCCACATGCTACCTGCTTGAAATTGTATTCCATAAGTGAAGACACACGAGTAGGTTGAAGGTATGTTTCCTTGTTTCCATGTCCCAAACGATGTTTGTCACCATCACCCCATGTGAAGAGTTTCCATGGTGAAACATTTGAAGCAGATTGAAATGTAACTTCTATAATAGCTGCAGTGTGCCAAACACCACATGCAACCTTTATAGTCTTTAGTCCATTCAATAATTGCACCTCTTTTGGATACAAGACACTTTCTTGATCTCCATGGCCCAAGACACCAAATGCTCCATCACCAAAAGTAAAAAGTTTTCCATTTGAGGTTGCCAATGCTGAATGCCATGAGCCACATGCAACAGATACAACTTGAAGTCCTTCCAAAGGGCCATGGATCCTCTTTGGTGTCCAGTGACTAGCCTCATTACCATGTCCAAGAAGTCCAGCATTATGTGTACCATCCCCCCATGTGAGAAGTTCAAAAGATTTAGATATAGCACAAGTGTGATACTCACCACATGCAACAAAATCCAAATTTTCAACTTCCTGAAACTCAACTAGCTGAGGATGGCCAAAATTTTTATCAATTCCATGACCAAGTCTTCCTCCTGATTCTTCACCCCAAGTAAAAACATCTCCTTGTGCAGTTACTATAGCAATGTGTCGCGCACCAGATGCAATGTAATGAACATCAAAAACAACATTTGACTTTAAAGGCTTAGGAATCAACACATCTGTCTTAGAAGTGACTTGAATTCCAGTCCCATCAGGTGAAATCCCATCAGTCAAAACCTCTCCCCACGTATAAACATCACTTATTGACTCTATGTCATCTGGTTCAGATCCTCCACTTGCATTGCTAGGTGTACTTGATGCACTAACACGGAAACTATCTCCAACACTTGTCCTTGGTTGCATAGTTGCACCTTCTAACTTCACATTTGAACCTGACCAATATAACCAAGAGTCACCACAAATTGAATCTATAGAGTTCTCACCAAGAGCAATTCCTTAAGTTAACTCTAATGCTTCACCTAAAGGATGAACATAAAGTCATATATAGGCTTGCAAACATGTATATGTACCTCATAGTCCCTGCATTTACAAATATAACAATCTCTTAGAAATTAAGCTTAAATTTCATAAAATTCATGCAAATGCAAAATCTTAAACAATCAAGTAGATTTTATCAATTTTTAAATATTCAAATATTAAAGTGTTCAAACCATTTACACAAATTATTTATTTGGGAATTCGATCAACAATGACAATTTTTCATATATTGCATAAACCATGTACATGAAAGTATATACTTGCAAAAAAGAAAAAAGAGAAAAAAGAGAAGGAAAGAGACAAATGAAAAGAATAATTAGAGTTAAGTGCTATACAATATTGGTGTAGCTATTAGTGATCAAAAGTAATGACTTCAAATATAGTTTAACTTTGTATTTTATATATTTCTCATATATATGGTGGGTATATTTTGGAACAACTAGGAAGGGCTATAACTACAACACAAGATGCTCATTTCCTATTTGTGATAAGCTGCTCTTTCAATGCAATGACTTTGAAAAATTAATCCTTGGAAAATTTGAAGGAGAATGTAGAAAGAACACAGTTGTGTAAATTATAAGTGATTGAGGCCAAAAATTATCATTGGATTAATTGATTATTGTTAAAACTCAGATCAGATAAATCCTTTTATTACTCCTATATTTTGTCCTGCTGAAATGAATGCTTTAAGTGTTGTGTAGATCATATATCTGTAGAGAGATGTTCACTCTTTCACATTGCCTCTTCAACTCTTTTTTATTGAGTAAAACATGTGAGCACTATGACCTAGCTTTGCTCTCTATTAGTAGGGTCAAAGAGTGTGCCACTTACATATATCTACCTCTATATATAAATGAAAAAGATAGTTCAGTTCAATTTAATATTTCTAATCAAATTGATAAATTTAAAAGTATTATGAGAATCAATTTGTTTCCTTACCAGATCAAGCAACAATGCCCTGTAATTATAAACAAGTGAAAATGACATATAATCCTTTTTAGGTGGCAAATATCTTCTGAACACAACCTGCAAAATTGTTACAAGCGTAGGATGTCTTTAAGAATGTGGCCATAAATATCAGCTAGCAACCAAAGACCAAAAATTAAGATTTCAGCTTAAGTGCTATCTCTCCAATGATGTTCTGAATGAGCAAAATTTAGTCTTAGTAAAATCTCACCATTCAGGGCTTAAAAGTGTAAAATTTTGACTATTCTTTCCCACTGTTCTTAATTAACTGAGTATCTTTCTTTAAACCAAAGAGTGCCCTAAAAAATAATTGAAATATAAACTAAATTGTAGTAGGATACACACTTACATGTAAACCCAAATGAGTACATAATGTAAAAATCAAGACATATATGTTTATTTTACAACATGAAAAAACTCAAATGAGACATAACTAGCTATTCAAGATAGAACATGCGACAATAACAATTGAATTTTTGTGTGTTCAATTAACTTCCTAGTAAAATCTAGCATGTAGAATTTCTCCAGATAATAGTCATAACTAAGTATGAATGTGTAAGATAGTTTCGGTGAAACTAACTTGTTCAATATTTTGCTCAGGATTCCCATAGTTGCCATTCCATCTGAAAAAACGGTTCGAAAATCGCCAAGGACAAAACTCAAGAGAAAACATCACATGGAATTTTGTCCCTTCTTCATAGATCCTTTATCATTTTACTTGACCCTCTCATAAAAATAAAAACTCCAAAAATCTTGATGAAAGATTGTGAAAAAGGGGACAAGATATGAGGCTTCGAATCTCATAGAAGAATTGGATGTGGGTATCTAACAAGAAGATTTCATGTCACAATAAAATCATGGATTTATTATCCAATTCTGGAAAAGGGTTGTGAAATTATTGCATTGAGGGTTTCGATTTTTGAGCAAAACTGTAAAAGCCAAAGAAGCCATTGGAAAAATTGCTAACAAATGTGAGAGAGAAAGGATGATGCGAAATGAGAGGAAAGTACATGGCCAGATTTCAGGCAATTAGCATATCAAAAGAAAAGAAAAATAGATATTCAATGTTCTTGCATGCTATCCATGCCTACCAACTAACTAAAATATTAAATTTATCAAATTTAAACATTATATATAAGAAATAATGAAAATTTCATTTATATATAGAAGGTAATAGTTTAACTAAAAAAAACTCCTTGTTTCTGTTCAAGTGAACTTGACTCATAGCTTCAGTTAAAAGTTAAATATAAGAGAGCCTATAAAATTGAAGGAAGAAAGAAAAAAACTGAAAAATTAAATCCATTTATGAAAAATAATTAATATCAATAATAAAATTAAGAACTTGAATTTAATCAAAAGAAATATAAATACATATGCCTGAATTCGTCTGAAATTAGGATATTAATGCTTGAGTAATTCTTTTAGAAATTAAAAACAAAATTACAGATAATGATAAAAATAAAATAAAATCTTGATTTTAATAAAATAAATTTAGATTAACATGATTGACTTTAATTGAATTCAGATACCCGTATATTTAAGTTATAAATTGAATAAAATAAAAGAACCCGCGAGTTTAAAGGAAAAAATAGAATTTTCTGAAAATTCTTAATATTTTTTATCAGTAATAAAAAAATTTAAGTTGATAAAAAAAAATTGTCTACACCACATGAATACTTCATTTAAGCAGCTTTGCTCCGGTCGAGTAGAATCATATAAG
The DNA here is from genome assembly GCA_037954105.1 of Canavalia gladiata. Lineage (NCBI taxonomy): Eukaryota > Viridiplantae > Streptophyta > Magnoliopsida > Fabales > Fabaceae > Canavalia > Canavalia gladiata. Next base: position 13,867,577 of record CM075659.1, on the reverse strand, counting down.
CTGTAAAGTTCTTTCTAAATTTGTAATATAACTGCATTCTAATTTTTGAATCTAAAACTTTTGGTTAAATTGGATCAACTCTACCAATTTAATGTGTTTGGTAATTCGTATATGATAAATTAATTTAAACTATAAAAGATGATTTTTAGAATGCATAAAAGAGGCGTTTATATTTTAAAGTTTTTTTGTAAAGTAAAAATTATTTAAAAAAATTAATGAGAAAGTTATGATTGAAAATTTTTATTTAGAAGTTACTTAAAGGGATCTTTTAAATAATTATATTTTTTTAGATTCTTATTTTTAAAATAAAATTATTTTTTATTAGAAAATTTACCTAATATACTTAATTTCTGAAATAATGCCTTAAGATTTAAATATTCTTTTCATACAAAAATTGTTAAAAGAGTAGCTCCACTACATTATAAATATATTGATGTTCTCATCTTAAATAAGATTGTCTATTGTATAAAATACATGTGATTTAAATAAAATATTTAAAATATCTTAAATGTAGTTTGGTATAAATTTAATATTTGATGAGAAATACTTAAAAAATAACAATTAAGAGTTTATTTTAAAAAGTATCAAGTGTTACTAAAAGTGAGATAGAATTTATAAATATTTTTCTTATCACATAAGTATAAAAGAAAATACCAATTAAATCGATTACAAGAATATCACTTACCGTACCTATTATCCAAAGAAAGAAAAAAACAAATTTCAGTGCCGGCCATTTATTTCATTTTCCTTCATATTTGATGAAGTGGCCAATCATGCTAAAAACATAAACAGTCATAGTTAATTATAAAAAATGAAATTCTTTCGAACGTGATGAAAAATTTTCTAATATGTATTGACTATTTTTTTTTCTTCTTTTTCTTCTCTTAATTGAAAAAATATTTTAAAAATAAAATAACAAGCATAAATATAGTATATTTTGAAATACATGCCTTTTGAGCTCTCATAAAATATTAAATTAATTACTATTTTTTCTTTTTAACTAATTTTTTAATATTTTTAAATTTTTATAATTAAGATTACATTTTTTTCAAATAACATAACTAGGCATAATCAATATTAAAATATTTTTATTCAATTAAATTACTTTTTGTATTTTTATAATTTGAAAATATTAAATACCTCTATGTTATTCAACATTATCAAAAGATATATATATATATATATATATATATATATATATATATATAATATGATAGCTATAAAGCTCTTTTAAAATTGAGCAAAACATAAAATTTAATAAAAGAATATACAAGAATTTTGGGGTAAAAAAATAGAATGAATGCATTTCTATTTTCATAATGAATCTTTTTTTTTTCAAGGTTACACTTCATATAGGTGAAGATAAATTTAAATATTAAGTGTCTTATAAATCTTTTAACATTTTTGTTCATTATTTATTACATGAAATCATTGAATGCATATGCATTATATTTATAAAATATGTTTTATACTGTAGTAGTTTTTTTTTAAGATTGTATTTGAAGTAGGTAACTGTTTTTTTTATAAATGTGTAGTTTAATCTTTAAAAAATTCTCTTGTTCTTGCCTTGATTGTATTGTTAAATGCTTGATTCACATGCCTTTGGTTTGACTATTTTTTTATTTTAATTTTTAAGGTTTGTTTTGTCAAATTTTATTTTGATTTTTTTTTCTTGTACTTTTAAAAATTTGCTTCACAAGCTTTTGATTGGACTATTTTTTCATAGTTTAAGAAAAATAAAACATAGAAGTGAATCATAGTATTATACCTTTAACATGAAAGGTGTTTTGCTCAATTATTTGTATTTTTATATGCTACTTGATTGACTATTTAAGTAATTCTTTATACGCCTCTTGTATTCAGACATTATTATATAAAAATTACTTCTTTTCATATTTTTTCATGGTTGAGTCTTAAAATAATTTTGTACATATTTAAAAGAAGGATATACAATTTTACTTATAATTAAATTATGTTATTATTAAAATTTTGAAATTTAAGAATTTCAAACATTTTTATTTGAACATCTATCAAAGATATTTAAAAGGAAAAATTTTAAATTTCTTAAACATAATCAAATATTTATATTGTGAATACTTAATTTTATTTGAATATATATTTTAAATTTTAAAAATTAATAAAAATTTAAAAATAAAATATTTTTTTTCATATTTAAATTATAAAAAAAAAATTATAAAAAAATTTAAATTTAAATAAATTAGATTAGAGATAAAAATAATGAAAGGTTATTTTTATGTACACGATACATAATAAAAAGAATGAAAGATAATAGAACTATTGATAGGATAATTTTTTTAAATAAAAAAGAATGATTATTATAATCAAAAGGAGATTAAAAGATACAAATATTAAAAATTATTAGAAGAAGAAATGATTAAAAAAAGAGATATATATTAAAATAAATAAAAAGAGATAAAAAAAATAAAATTTAAAAAATAATTCTCTTTCAATTTTAAAATAAGATTACAAAGAGAATAAGTTAAAAAGAGAATAATACCAGTATTACAAGAAATGTAGGAAAAGATTAATTTTATTATTTTAAAATTAAAAAATCTCTTTATTTCTTTTATTTTTAATTTGACATATTATTATATATTTTCAATTTTCAATATAAATTGTTTTTAAAACGTGTCAATTTTTTTTAAATTAATCAATCTTAAATATCATAATCAAAATCAATTTAAATTAATAATAAAATATATTATTGACAGTTAAATTACACATTATCTTCTTTGTATGTTTTTAGTATAAGTTTCTAAATTTATTTTAAATTAAGAATAAGGTATAAAATATTTTCTTATGCCTAAAGTTTATTATTCATAATTTTTTATCTTTTTTTATGATTCAATTTTTTTTAATAAAATAACAAAAAAGAAAAAAAATCAAATAGTGTAGATGAATCTCATGTGATCATTTTTATAATTTTTGTCTGCTTATATAGTTTGATTTTTTTTTCTAAATATGTCATAAATATAAGTAAATAATATTGCTTAAAAAGAATAAAATTAATTTTAATTTTTTTTTCAATATTTTTGTGTAAATAATATGTACAAAATTAAGTGTTATGCATTAATTTTGTTATTCTGTAAATTTTTTGTAAATAAGTTATGTTATCATAGATATTTTATCAATAATAATAATAATAATAATAATAATAATAATAATAATAATAATAATAATATTATTATTATTATTATTATTATTATTATTATTATATAGAAGCTTCAAAAATATTTTTTTAAAAATTTAAAATTCTTTTATTCAAAAGTAAAAAAATCTTTTAAAAAGGTTTAGAAAAAACTTTTAAAATAATTTTTCATTTTATGCTATGATCAAATGATTAATTGAATAGTTAATCTATATTTAATGTTATTTAAATTATAAAAATTTATTAAGTTATTATTTTCTATTTTAAATTTCATGCAAGAGCGGATTTATTTTTTTAAATTAATCATAAAAATTATATTTCCAAAAAATAAAATGATAATAATAATGCTTATTTCAAATTTAAATTTTATGTTTCCAAAATAATTCTTTTTTCTAAAAAATTAAAAAATTTTAAAAATAATTTATCTTAAAATTTTAAAATTAATATTTATTATCATTCTATAAATTAAATATTTCATATGAAAAATAAAGTTTAACTTTTTAAAATTTTAAAAATTTCAAAAATTTCAAAAGCAATTTTTTTCAAATTTTTAATATATATATATATATATATAATATCTTTTCTAAAAAAAAATTCTTCAATTATTATTGAATTATGTGACATTAAGTTAATATTAATTAAATGATTGATTCACATTTAAAGTTATTTAATTTATAAAGATTTATGAAATAACTATCTGTCAACTTGAATTTTCGGCAAAACAAATTTTATTCTTTTTAAAATTAATCTTATTTTAAAAATTATATTTTTTCAAAAAATTAAAATAAAATTTTTTATGTACTAAGATTATTGGTCAATTTAGATCAATTAAATAGCAAATTTATATTTAACCTTACTTAAATATAAAAATCTACTGAATAACCATTCTGCATAAAAAAAATTATTTTTAATTAATATTAATTTTTTTAAAAATATTTCTCTTCTAAAAAAATCTTTTACAAAATATAAAAATAATTTATTTTTAAAATTGTAAAATTATTTTTTTAAAATAAATAATTTTTTTTTTCAAAATTAAAACAATCATTTTTAAAAAAATAAGAATATTTTTAAATTTTTATTTTAAATTCAATATTTTTTTTTCAAAAATTTAAAATTCATCAATCCTTTTTCTAAAATACTAAGTGATTTTAATTTTCTCTGCACCTGCGCACAGTAGAAATCAAATCTGTTAGGATAAAATTTTTGAATTCTTTTTTCACCTAACAAAAAATTTAAAGCTTCTTCAAATAATTTAAATTAAATAAAAAAATATGAAAATAATTTTATTTTTGAAATAAAATAAATAATTTTAAAGTTGAATATATTTTGCATAATTAATTAGAAAATCATCTTTTTTAAATATTAGAGGACCCTGATACCTTTATAATCGACTTCTGAATATAAATTAATTTTAAAGATTATTTTTTAAAGTTTTTCAAAAAAATTTAAATAAATTTTAATAACAATTTTTCTACTTTATTATTTTTTCATTCGTTATTCGATGTTCCTAATTACAACAGTTATTAGATAAGTTTTTCTTCTTCTCTAATTCAACTTTAAAAGTTTTTTTTTTTATAGATCCTATTATAGAAGCCGATACAACATAAATGAAAACAAAAAAAAATTGATTTGTGAACATTATCTATGTAGACTGATGGCAGAAGTGATGAGCAATTATGAGGTAAGAGTACTATGAAATAAGTCTTGTGCGGCAAATACAACTAGGAAAGTGCGAAGTCCAATGGAAAAGTTTCACTCTCATTTTTTTGATTGGAAATAGTAGGAAGTTTTACCTCATTCATTTTTAATAATAATGATAATCACAGTATCAAGAATTAAATAAAAATTTATTTTTAGATTTCTTTAAGTAAAAAATTTCTTGGATTCACATTAGGCCCAATTATTGAATCTAGTAACCTTAAGGAAAATAAAAATAAACATCTAATAGGCCACCATAGAAAAATGCAATAAGAAAGAAAGGAATTGGATGAAGACAAATATCCCTGAGCCCATTAAAGAAAAGTAGTGAAATAAGCATAACCATAAATTAGAAAAATTAACTAGTGTTACTGTTAACCTATTATGGATGACTAAGCAAGAAAAAGACAGGATAAGAATACGGTGGAGACTAACTTGAAGGGTGACTTATCTAGTATGGAAGTCAAAGAAAATCAAATTAAAAATTTTGTTAACAGTTAGAAAATAATTTTAATATTTTTATATATAAATAATGGCATCCATTTATTTATATCTTTTATTTAACGATTGATAATTCTTTTATAAATAAATATATAATATGATAAAAAAATATTAAAAAAATAAATAGAATGTATTAGGATGTGAATATCTAAATTTCTTGCCAAATCCTGATTGTTTTCTGAATCACATTAAAAGGAAATCAAATTGACAAAGTTAAAGTGGCATAATCTCAATATTGCCATTTCAGAATTTTTTTAGCAGGTCAAATATCATGAAAAATGGAAAAATTAATTGCTAGCAACTGATTTTGACTGGCATGCTATTTGAGTCCTACACAGTGATTTATTTATTTATTTTTTTGTTGAACCATAATCATTTAGTCTTGTATATTTTTGGATCGTATCTTTATTTTTGAACCAATCTTTAAGAACAGAGGAGTAATGTCTTTGATTCTTTATTATTACTCCATCCATGTAATAATTGTAATTCCTTTTATTTCTAATTGATTTGATTTTTGAACTTATGGTCATTTCAGGGTATGGTGACAAGATTTTCGTCCATTTCAAATAGGAATCCATCAAATGCACTGAAGATTTTGACTTCCGAATCCGATAAATGCATGGTTGCTAAAAGTGACGACAATGAATTTCACAGAATGATCAAAAAGCATATTCTTACAAATCTTCTGGGACCAAATGCACAGGTAGGTTAAAATAACTTTGTGGTTACTCTAGGATTGTTTGAGTAATAAGACTCTTTCTGCGTTGAAATAATTATTTATTTTTTGTTTTTTTGTCGAATTATTCAGAAGCGACATCGTTCCCACAGGGAAACCATGGTTGAAAACATTTCAACTCAGCTCAATGAACATGTGAACACCTGACCTACTTCAGCTGTGAATTTTAGGCAAATATTTGCATCTGGACTTTTTGGACTATCACTGGAACAAGTGAATTCCTCCTTAAATATGAATTAATTAGTAAACATATTTCTGAAAATAGAATAACGATTGCAAGACTAAGCATGGGGTAATTTGCAGGGTATTGGAACTGATATAGAATCTGTTTATGTCAAGAGAAGAAACATATAAGATTCTAGTGCTTGATGGAAGGTGCAGTTGAAACGGATTGGCGAGATTTTTTTCTGAGAGGAAAATTCAGAAATTGTACTTCCGCAGAAAATCTGTGATGGAGGCTTTGACTAAGGAGCAGAAGAAGTGAATCATTCATCTTAATTTGGTTGTTTAGGATGTCACAGGAAATAAATTGTTATATTGACTACCTGTTATTTGAAGCAAAGGAGCTATCAAAAGAACAACTTCACATGCTGCCTTCTGAAACCATTACTGAGACATCATCAGAGACTACATAAGTCACAACAGAATAGGCTATGTATTGAACTTGCTAAAGATAAAATGTGTCAGGTTGTTTGTGTTTAGTTAAGAATCTATTGATCTGTTTATTTAGTTGTTTATTTTCCTCCTTTTTTGTTATCACTATTTGTAATCTTTTTGTTGTGTGTGTGGAAATGAGAAGCTTACTGAAGACCACTTACCTAAGCTACCATATTTAGGGGCAGTTTTCCTTGAAACTCTTAAGGAAGCATAGTCCAGTTCCAATTGTCTCCCTTAGAAGTGTTCAAGAAGATACTAAACTAGGAGGATATTATATTCCTGCTGGAAGCCTGGTTTTGATTAAGGATAAAACTTAAGTGCAGTTAATAGGTTCTTTTGGTGCTCTTCTCCGATTAAAATTAGAATTTCACCTCGGCAACTAATATCAATTTTTGAAGACAATAAAGATTAACATTAAAAGCTGATATCAATTATTGAGATAAGACTTCAATTTTGATTGAAGGTTAATACCAATAGCATCTATGGAACTACATTTAAATTTTGCCCTTTGATTAGTTGATCTTATGAATTTACCATGTCATGCATCTTCTTATATAATATTCTTCCAGGGTGCATATGCTTACCTTAATTACCTACTAATATTAATTGAAAAAGCTCATATTAACACTAACAGATAGCAATAAGCATATATGGATGTAATATGGACAAGAGTCGGTGGGAAGATCCTCATAAGTGGATTCTTGAGAGATTTCTTGATGAGAAATATGACCCTATGGATCTGTATAAGACTATGGCCTTTGGAGCAGGAAAAAAGGTGTGCAGGATCTCTTCGGGCAAAGCACATAGCTTGATCAACAATTGGTAGGTTGGTTCAGTAATTTGAGTGGAAGCTCAAACCAGGGGCGGAAACAGATGATGTGGATACAGTGGGACTTAGCACCCACAAGCTCCATCCCTTCCAAGTGAAAGTTAACCCAACAAATTATTAGACTTGTGAAACAAATTCAGTATTAATAAAATAAGAATAAGAAAGGCTTTTATTCTATTTGCTATGATGCGTCTGTCTGTGTTTCAATCCTAATCATTATTAATATTAATAATAATAATAATAATAATAATAATAATAATAATAATAATAATAATAATAATAATAATAATAATAATAATAATAATATTTCCTCTGTTTCTTTATATCTTTCTAAGAAGAGAATAATTTTTTTTCTATTTATATATCTATTTTATTTTTTAAAGAATATTAATTATTTTTATATATATATCTTATATTTATTTAGTTATTGTTACATATAATAATTTTATTATTTTTATAAGAAAAAAAATTAAAATTATAATAAAAATATTTTATTTTTAGATCTCTCAAAATAAATTAAATGAGGTGAGATTATTAGTTTTATATTATTTTTTTTCTGATATAACGTGAAAAATTATTATCATTAAATTTTAAATTCTCATATTAAATTATTCTAATCTTTAACTTTAAATTTTTATATTAAATTATTATAATGTGTAATCTTTATCCTTAGACTAATTTTAATAATTTGAATATTTTTATATTGATTTAAAATTAGCCTATACTTTAGATAATAAATTAAATTTTTTATTAATATATTTTTACAATTAATAAAAAATAGGAATCAATTCACTTGAAAAATAATTTTAGGTAAAATTATTTTATTTAATAACTTTTATAAATAATTAAATTTCATAAATCTAACCATTAAATACAAAATTTTATAAAATTTTAAAAAATTAATATTTAAAAAAATAAATTTAAATTAACAGATTATATATCTCATAATATTTTATTAATTTAACGGTTAAATTGATAAAATTTAATTATTTATAAAAATTATTAAACAAAATAATTTTAATTAAAAATATTTTTAAAATAACTTAATTCTTTCTCATTAGTAAATTTATAAAATATTAAGAAATTTTTTTTGGTACATTGTAAAAAAATAATAAGATTCAAATTAGGATTATAGATAAATTACTCTAATTTTAAATTATTTATTATTAAATTAAATTCAGTAACTTTTATAAGATTAAGAGTTTATTTATTAAACTATTAAATTATTTTTTATAATAATAAAATAATAATATTTAAATTTAAAATCTTATGTAAATTACTTCAATTTTTTATTACTAAACTAATCATAATTACTTCTATTGAAATCAATTTAAATCATAGCAATTTTTTACTCTGCTCAACAGTGTTTACGTTACATTTAATTTCAAATGTTAATATGACTTTGAAAAATTATATGCATATTGAAAATTGAAAGAGGCTTAATTCAAACAAATTCCGGTTAAGAGGACCTTTTTACTCTTTGATTATTTTGCATTAAGTGAGGTCATCATTCCCATTTTAGGTTGACCACCAAATCCTTACATGAACAATAATAAAATTAATTAGATTTTTATTATTTGCTTTAAAAAAGTATTTTGAGTAACCAAAAATTTGAAGTATATACAATAAAATCATGTTTATCTTATTTTAATTATAATAAATTTTACTTACAATAAATTTGACTTTTGAAATTATCATTACAATAAATGTATCTTAGCTACCTCTTGAAAGATTAGTCTTTTAACTATTTATCCCATATATATATATATATATATATATATATATATATATATATATATACTTTCAAAAATATTATGATATATAAGGTATTAACTTAATTATTAAAATCAGATATATACCTACAATAAAATATTTTAAGTTAATTATTAAGAACATGTATATACTTTTAACATAAAAAAATGAAATACTATATATGATATTGTATCTTTTTTATATGGTATATATGTGATTATTAAAATCCATTATATAGATGAATATTAAAAATCATTAACTAGGTGATTTTTATCTGCCTACTCAACATAAATAATACGATAATTTTAAAATTTTTAATTTTATTTATAACTACATATTTCTACAAGTGTACAAGACATACAGGTAATAATTATGAGAATATTTTTATTATTAATAATAAATATATTTGTGAAGTGCATAAATATTTTTGAAATAAAAAATTTAAAATAATAAATATTTTTTTAATGATAAATATATTTATTATTAATAATAAATATTATACTATACTATATTATATTAAATAAGACTTTTAAAATAAAATAAAAATTGTTATAATATAAATTTTTTATTAAAATTTTAAATTTTAAATAAAATAAACAAATTTTAATTATTTTTAAATTTAATTTATCTTAAAAGTTATCTTTAAATTTATTGTAATATACCAAATTTAAAAAAGTTAAATTTATTAATATTATGTATTAAATTTTAACAGTTATATTAATTTAATAATTTTATATAAAATATAAAATTTACTAATTTAATTATTAAATTATATTATAATATTTTTATATAAATTTTAAAAAATTTTAAAATATATAAATATATTATTTAATTATTAATATTTATATATTTAAATAATATACAAATTATTAAAATAAAATTATAAAATAAAATATTTATTAATTTTTATTTTATATAAAATTATATATATAATCTATTTAATAATAATTTTTAAATTAATAATTAAATCGATAAATTTTATATTTAATATAAAATTACGAAGAAAGTATGTAATAATCAAAATTTAACATCTTAACGTATTTGACTTAATTTAAAATTTAAAATAAATTAAAATTTGAAAAAAATAAAAATTAATATATAAATATATTTATTAAAATATTACTAAACTGACGGGTGTACATGTTTTGCATAACAAACAATGTCGACACTTTCGTCACATAGCTCCCAAGGAGGCAAAATCGATAGTTCCAATTTTAGAGCCATCAAGTCATTCTATTGCATCGATGTCTTCATGATGTCCTCATTCTCATTCCCTGTGGCTGTCTCTGGCACTCAATTTTTTTTATCTGACAATTATATTTAACACAATTACCGGTTTGCCCATTATGTTCCTTTTGTAATTTGCACTTTAATCTTTTCTGAAAGAGAAAAAAACAATTATTTTTTTATGTTAATATCAATACAGTAAATGCTTTTTGGTTACTTAAAGTTTGGGGGTTAAAAAATGACATCCTATATTATACACGAATACAGGGATAATTACTGATATCATATGTAGGTTGATATGGAATATGTATGTTAAGATTTTAAATTCACAAATCATTATTTTAATTAATTCTTAACTGTGTTTTGCATTTTTTCTATTTTAAAATATAATCATTATATTTATAATTCGTATTTTTAATATTTTAAAATTTAAAAATATATCTTTAATTTAAGTTATTTATACTTTTAGTTTAAATTAAAAAAATACTTGTATAATATAATGATAGTACTATATATATAACTATAATTAAATGTAGGATTAAATCTATTTTTAAATTAATATAAATATAATAAAGTTGGTTTTAATACTTCTAAAAATTTATGTTAATTTTATTTTTCATTATTTAAAATTTTTTAAAATACTTTACGAGAAAATTTAAAAATTAACCTCTATTACAACTTTATAACGATGTAAATAATAATTGTTTTGTTAAGTGATATGATATATTTGTATACATATCACATCATTCATAAATATTAACAAAAATAATTTTTAAAAATTAAATAATTTATAAAGAATAAAATGCAGAAAAAAATTAAAAGATTAACATTAATTTACCATGTTTATAAAAAATAAAATATATTTTACCGTTATAGATAATATGCCTAAAATGGATATGGGATAATATATTTCATGATATCCTAGTTTTTAATAAATTATTTCTGAATAGTTCATCGTAATTCAAGTAGCCATAGTATAAACCCTTACAAGAGATACACAGATGTCTCCTATTTTAACTCTTTTTCTCTCATCTTTTAGGCATACCTATTTTTAAAAAAAACAAAGGATATGTGGGGTCTAATATGAAAAAACTAATTTTCTATGAAGTGATAAATCATAATTTGAATTTTTATTAATTTGAATTCAACCTCCAATCATAGCTTTGAAGAAAATTATGTTGTTGTGCAAAAGTACTTATGAAAAAAAATAAAATATCATTAAACATGTAATCATTAGTGGAGGTTGATATAATTTAATAAAAAAATTATGTTCAAACTCTATGTATAATTATATTAAAAATCTAGAAATTTTTTAGCACTTATTTATCTTAATCAAGTATGATTATTTTTGATAAAAAATACCTGTAATTTAAGTAAAAAAGAATTTTTTTTTTTAAAAAAATATAGTATCTTTTGTTATAGCAACCAATATTATTGATAATTTTATCCATTCAAATATTATAATGATTTATAGCGAAAGAATTATATATCTATTTGTAATTCTTTTAATATAAAAATTAAAAGTTAAAAATAATTTCCTAAAAAATGCAACACAAAAGTAAAGTATATTCTATAAACAATCAAGAAATAATTTTTTTAATAAACCTTGTTAAGGGTGATTACAGTTTGATTTAAATTAATTTTAAGAAAAGATTATTTAATTTAATTATAAAAATATAGTAATTTGATTAAAATTAGTTTAAAATAATATCAAATTTAAACCGTTTCAATCCATTTATTAGTTGAATTGAATATGCTATTTTTATTTTTTGTTATAAAACAACGATTTATTTTCGGTAAATAAATAAATGAAAGTTATGACTATAATGAAGATGATCTATCAATACAAAATTCTATTAGAGATAAATTATAACATATCTTTTTATTGATTTAGATAATATTAATATTATAATCTGAGGTTGTGAGATAGTCTCTCATCATCACAGCATATAATTCACTTTAGAAAAAAATTTTAAAAGTAAAATAAAAAATAACATAAATTTAATATGTTTTATACATAAATTTTATTTGATTTGAATGTAAAATTCAAAATTAAACTTCATAAAAATATTTTTTTATAATTTATTTTATTAACAATTTATTTAATTTTTTACTTTTTAAAATCAATATAATGATCTTGGATGGGTTCACAAACAATTCTAAATAATTTTAGATCATATTAGTCGATAATGAAATCATCAAAGAGAAGTTACTTAATCATTATTCCTAAACCAAATTTACATGTGTAATTAAACAAAAATCAACCTATCTTGTGAATTTAAAACCCGTATTTTATATGAAGTTGAATTAGTATGATGATTATGGAATAGAAAGATAGTGACACTAAAGAAGGACACGTATGAGCAGTTGTATGGTCATAAATTTTTATTATAGTTCAAAGATCGCATTTAATGGATATGACATTACACTACCAAAGATAAAATAAAAATCCGAAGGAAGGGTACCTTAGTAAAAGCAGCAATTCTTGTAGGAGAGAAGAATAAACCAAGCCAAGATTGTGTGTTGACAAGGTGAGAACATCAAGAAGCGAAAAAGTGCAAATGGCTAGATTCATGGCGCTCTTATCTATGTTCAGCATTGTGATCCTAAGGAAGTGTATTCATATGTATGATGAATATGCACATCTGTTGATGGACATGGCTTTCGTTTTGGTGTCCTCGGTGCGATTTTCCGGCATGAGTTTCCGGCCAACTGAAGCAGTTTCCGGCAGGATTTCACCCATGACATCTATGACAATGATGGGTAGGCCTGATCGCTAGCTAGTTAGATTATAATTATATAAATCATTTATAAGCACTGTGTTTTATTCTTTTTTATTATTTCCTTTAAACAAGCATAAATAATTCATAGTGAATTTTGTATCACTAATAATTAATTTTGATTTAAAAGCTTCCCTACATATAATTTTATCTCCTTGTTCTTGTCTTAATTAGTCTGTATTGTCTTTTGCTATACTTATGTTATGGTGCAATGATACTTGATCTTGAGTTTGTATAGCATAACACTATGACTCAATTTTGGTAGCATAATTGTTTCTAGAATACACAACTTATGAGAAATAGAAGAACTAGCTAACTGGATCATTTTTGTCTATCATGTCTAATTATATTTCATTTAGCTAGGTGATTGAGCTGGAAGACATTTAGATATAAGCATTAAGTTTCGTTTTAAGGTATCAAAGAATAAAAAGGAAAAGCTTTTAGAGAAAGTCCAAGAAGATTGAATATTATTTAGATCAAAATTAAATTTCATCTGCTGCTTCTTTTTCCCAACCTCTCCTATCTCGCCTTTCTCTTTATAAATTTTAGATTTCTGATTCTGAGCTCATTATGTCTCAGTGGAAGTTAAGTTTTAGATTTGATATTAGAAAGCTCAGTCATTGAATTGAATATATCAAGGCCTCAGGATTAGCAAAGTTATATAGAAAGTAAGTATGCAATTACATTTGGAGTGTATCTATTATTATGACTTTTGCTATTTCTGTTTAAGTAATTTTTATCTAAAATAAAATTTTCTTCTTTTTCTGTAGTAATCAAAATAATAATAAAAATATTTAAATAATTTTGTCTTAAGTTGAAATCATTATAGATACATGAAAGTGATAAAATTTTCCTTATATTTAAAGGTATTCTTCATTTCTTAACTCAAAGTACATATTTCATGAAACATAAAAATTAAATATTAAAATCTAATATCCGTTAAGTATACAATTAAAATATTTCTTATAATGACTTAAGTAATTCTTCTCCATCAAGTTTTAGAAGATTAATAAATGTCCATCTTTACTTTATCACCATAAGTTAAGTTCTCAACATAAGAGCTATGAATTAAGATCTAGTTATATAGTTAAAGTATATAATTTAGACAATCAACCTTCTTTGCTCTAATTATATAGCTTTTAAATTCAAGTTGAATTCAAATCTTTTTCAATTCTAGTACTAAGATGACCTCAAGAAGAATAAACTAATAATAAATAAAAAGACTATACATCGTACGTGATATAAATTTGTCTTTTCCCTCTGTTTTGACATGTTGGTTCATAGGGAGATAGAAGGGATATAATAGAATAAAACTGCACCTCTTTTGAAGTTTATAAGCCTATTTGGTGAAAGCAAAAATGATTTTGTTCATACATATGAACACTATTTTAATTGATGTTTTTCATTATAATAATTTGAGTTTTTCATATGAAGACCATTGTTATCAACTCGAGTTTAATTTCTCAATAAAGTTGTGTGATATATATATATATATATATATATATATATATATATATATATATATATAGGGATCCTTGAAGATTTGCATCGAATGAGCCAAAAAAGGAATCAAACAAAAACTTCAAGTTTATGACTGTTCTCACTCATATAGTTTTCACTTGTATAATTTTCCGTACACTTATTAGAGAGACTTCACAACTTCTAACATTTTCTCCTTCATCAACCCAACCTTGACCCACCAAGAGGCTGTTAGGGATACCTTAATTATCCCTTTCAGGCTTTCTTCAATTTTCTTAGAGAATACTACATTGCCTTTAATTTTATCAAGGAAATACTACTATACAAGAAAGGATTAGAAACCCCTAAGATCCTTATTACAACGTTATTTATGTAATAATTATAAAAGAATGGAGCACTTAAGTTAACAGTTTTGAAACGCTAACGCAATGAATGTAATTAACTTTTTTCAACCGTGAATTATACAAAAGAATAGAAGCTTTATTGGCGTTCTTAAAAGCAACCATCATTTGCTTTGTTTCATTAGAAAAATTAACAAAACTGTTTGCAATGGCAGGGTTCTCGATTTGTCCATTAAGGCTTAAGGCTTCATGAGGTAAGGGAAGGGGAACAACATTATAAAAAAACATTCAATCTAAATTCATTTCAACTTATAACCTTGTAACAATCAATTACGTAGCTCCATTGTCAACTTAACGCATTTTCATATTGCAACTTATAACGCATTTTCAATTACATTAATTATCTAAAAAATAGCTTATTGTTCATTGCCAACACCTATGCTTTAGCTCACTGTTGAACACCAAGTTCCTTTGTTAATTCACCATACGACCCCTTAGCCTCAATTGCATTTTCATATTGCAAATCCTGTCTTTGTTGGTGTACTGTTCGGATTGTTTGTTCAAAGAATGCCTATATAGATCTATTACACACCAAAAACTAGATCCTTTCAACAATAGATCTGGCAACAATAGGAACCAGAATTCACATTGAAGGATTACGTGAGGAAAGGGAGAAAAGAATGTAAAGGAAGATTGTTTGCATTTTCTTGTTTTTGTTGTTAGTGTGTTACATAGTGATAAGAGGAACTTAGGGAATCAAAACCCCTAAAATTATTGTAACTAACATGTAGGCTTGTTGTAGCTACCTAGTTATTGTGTGTAACTAACTTATAAGTAGTTATTAGTTAGTTAAGACTTATAAATAGGAAGTGGGTAAGGTTGATAAGGGACTTTTGGAATAATACTCAGAATAGTGGAAGAGATCCTAGTAGCTCACGAATCATCCAGAAATTGTCTTGTACATGTTGTATTACTTCTATTGATTTAGCTACCATAGTACTATAGGGGTTTGGGTTAGCTAAGATTCTTGAGTAAAAGATCAATCTTGATTCATTCTATTGATTCAAGAGTTTATCACTGGTATTAGTCTTGTGTAATTCAGGAGCTGTGGAAGATATTGTTCATAGTAAATGTTTGACAAGAAGATAGAAGGAAGAGCCAAGGGATTAAGAGCTCAATGGATACTTTGAATTGCATGCACATAAGAACAACATAGCAATTAATCTTTGTAAGCTACAGATGATGCAAGATGTGATACAATGTTTGGAGGCTGGAATAAACCCAAATTCAAGGGTTGGAGAACAATAAAGAGTTGTGACAAAGGAAGAAAAACAAAAATCTGTCAACAACCTACCGAAGGGGGAAGAAGGGTTACAGAAGTGGTGGAAATTGGAAGTACTTATATTCTTAAGGGATGAAGAATCTTATTATTATGGTTGGTAAAAGAAATGGAGCGGTATTTTCGTCTGAGAGGGATATAAAGGAGGAGAAGATGGAAATTGTGTTGATAGTTGTTGAAGGGCGGAAAATGAGTTAGTTCCATTGGTGGGAGACATGTATACTAAGATCAATGTTGAAAATATGTCCTTCAATATTGTTAAAGTTGTTTGAGTTTTGAATAAGTTAATATCTATTACTTTAATTATTAGTTAACTATTAGTGGATACGTTTGTTCTATTGTTTTAGTAGTGATTTTTAAAATCATTTTATTTTATTATTTTATAATATATTTAAATATTAATTTTGTTCAATAAAATTTTTATTTTTATAGATATATTTCTTAATATTTTATTTCTCTTTTTTCTCATTTTTACTGTTGCTATTATCTCTATTTTAAAAAAAAAATTTACAACTAATATTAGAACTTTCTTGAAAAACTTGTGTGTAAATTGCCATGGATACCGAAACATGTTTTTTTAAGTTACTCCTTCTATTTTTGATAGAATATTATGATTTTTGTGTAGTAAGAATGAATTTCTACATGGAGATTTTGGATTTGTGGAAAGTTGTGGATGAGGATTATGAAGTATCCCTACCACCAGATAATCCCACCATGACCCAAATAAAAAATACAAAGATAAAAAAACTCAAAAATCGAAGGTAAAAGCATGCATGTTTGTTGGTGTTTCACAAACTACCTTCACCAAAATTATGACTCTTAAAACAACAAAGGAAATTTGAGAATATTTTAGAAAAGAATATGCAAAGAACGAAAATTTCAAAGTATGCGAGTGTTGAACCTAATGAGAAAATTTGAGCTCAAAGAATTAAGGAGTCTAAGATTATAAAAGAAATACTCTGATAGACTACTTGACATTGCTAATAAGGTACGATCACTAGGTGTTGAGCTTGTGATTATATAACTATAAAAAAAATCGT
Source organism: Canavalia gladiata (assembly GCA_037954105.1). Classification (NCBI taxonomy): domain Eukaryota; kingdom Viridiplantae; phylum Streptophyta; class Magnoliopsida; order Fabales; family Fabaceae; genus Canavalia; species Canavalia gladiata. Next base: position 13,850,029 of record CM075659.1, on the reverse strand, counting down.
AATAGTGCCTGAAAGATATGAGACTTCTAAACCACTTTGGAAAACACCAAGGATCTTTGAAAGATTACTTTGGCAAAAGTATTACATGCTTTGCAAGCCCAAGAGTGAAGAAGACTTATGAAATAAGATCATATGGTTGAAGGTGTTCTACCAGTCAAGTACCAAGAAATTGAAAAGAACAAAAAGAAATATTACAAGAAAAACTAAGCATAACGTAGCAAAACCAATGCAATCAATCAAACCTTTAGCAAAGAGAAGAAGAAAAGTTATCCATCTTGTAATAATTATGAAAAAATAGGTCATCCACCATTCAAATATCGAAGAAGATTAGATGCAAAATGTAGTAAGTGCAATAAGATTGATCATGAAACTATGATTTGCAAAAGTAAAATCCAACAAGTTGTAGATAACCAAAACTTAAAACTAATCAAAATGAAAACCTTCTCTAATGTTTTATATATACTTGAAATTAATCAAAACTTGCTTAGCATTGGATAACTATTTGAGAAAGGGTTAAAAGTTATCTTTGAAGATAAAAGCTACATGATTAAGAATCCAGTAGGCAAACAAATGTTCAAGGTCAAAATGAGGAGTAAGAGTTTTTCATTTGATCCAATGAAAAAGGAACATGCTACATTTCAAGTCATCACAAAGTGTAATTGACCTTTGGCACAAAAAGCTGGTTCATTTCCATCATTCAAGAATGTATTACATACTAACAATTCAACTAGTTTTTGGAATTCCTTCCTTGAGTGAAAAGTCAGCTAAATGTGAAGCTTGTTAGTTCAAGAAGCAAACAACGAAACCATTTCCTAAAAGTAGTTAGAGAAAAAAAGAAAAGTTTCAACTTATTCACATCAATCTTGTTGGACCATAAAAAAATCTATCATTAAGAGAAAGTTTATATTGTATCGTTTTTATTGATAACTTAACTAGAATGTGTTAGATTTATTTTCTTAGATATAAATTAGAAGTAGTTAAAGCTTTTTGGAAATTTAAAGCTTATGTTAAAAAACACAGATGTTTTCCATATTTAAGTTCTAAGGTCTGATAATGACAAACAATATGTAGCTTATAAATTTTAACAACTTTGTGCAAAAGCTAGGATTGAATATTAACTTATTACTCCTTACACTCCTTAACAAAATGGAGTGAGTGAAAGGAAAAATAGATCAATCATGAAAATGTCCAGGTGCATGTTTCATCAAAAAGATTACCATAGAAGTTATAAGTTGAAGTTGTAAATACAACTATATTTATTCAAAACAAACTTCTTACATGAGCTTTGAAAAATCAAACTCCTTTTGAAGTATGGTTTGACTTAAACTTTCTTTGGATTTTTTTTTTAAAGTATTTGGTTACTTGTCCTACTCACATGTACCCAATGTTAAACATGAAAAACTTGAAAAAAAAAGGCTAAACCTAGAGTATTCATTGGCTACAATATAGTTTTTAAAACTTATATAATTAATCAACCTTAAACAGAAAAAATTATTATAAGTAAAGATGTGCATTTTATGGAAAACAAACATGATGCTAGAATGACTCGAAAAAGAATCAAAATACAATATTGGAGTTCGTGGTACAAGATCACTTGCTAACTTATACCAAAGAAGTAGAGTAGCAATGTGCAATATAATTGTATGTGAATTGACTAGTTTTGAAGTTGTTGTTATGACCACAAAATGGTTAGTCGTAATGTAGGAAGAACTACCCATTATTTAAAGAAATCAAACTTAGGAGTTAGTTTCAAGACTTCATGACAAAAATGTCATAGGGTTAAAATGAGTGTTGCTAACAAAATTCAATCTCAATAATTTTGTAAACAAGTACAAAGCAAGACTTGTTATGAAGGGCTATTCTCAAATATTTTGAGTTGATTATGTAGATTATTTTTTCTCCAATAGTAAGGCATGACATAATAAGAATGCTACTTTCCATTGTTACATAAAAAGAATGAGAAATGTTTTATATAGACATAAAGTCAATATTTCTCAATGATTTTCTACATGAGAAGATTTAAGTTGAGTAAGTAGAAGGTTTTATGATAAAAAACCAAGAAGATAAAGTTTATTTAATGAAAAAGAATTTATACAAATTGAAACAAGCTCTTAAAGGATGGTATAATAGAATTAATGATCATTTGCTCAATCTAGACTTTTAAAAAAGTTAATTTGATGCTACACTTTATGTCAAGAATATTGACGTAGATATTTTAATTATCTCCTGGTATGTTAATGATTTCTTGGTGACATTAAGTAGCATATCACTAATTAAAGTATTCAAGCAAGAAATGAATGATGCTTTTAAAATTATTGACCTTGATCTTATGACTTATTCTCTGGGCATGGAGACCATTTAAAGGAATAATGAGGTTGTTATTTATTAAAATAAATATGCAAAGACGATTCTTAAAAAAGTTTATCTTGATGAATACGAAAAAATAAAATTCTCATGAATAAAAAAGAGAAGTTTACCAAGATGGAGCTAATAAAGTTGATGAAGCTTAATTTAAAAGTTTGATTGGATGCTTAATATATCTTACAACTATAAAACCTATTATTTTATTTTCAGTTAACTTATTGTTAAGATTCATACATTATGCTAATGAATTGCACCTTAGATGACAACAAAGAGAGTAGTCAAGTACATCAAAGGAACAATCGATTATGGAGTTAAATACTACAAGGTAGATTTCAAATTGTTTGTACTTATTTACAACAATTGGAAACATAGTACTGATGATATGAAGAGTACTATAGGACACTATTTTAGTATGGCTTTAAGTATCTTTTCTTGATGTATAAGAAGTAAGAAATTGTAGCTCAATCAACCCTAGAAGCTAAGTTTGTAGTAGTTATAATAGTAGTACATTAAGCTATTTGATTAAGGAATAATCTAATAAATTTGGGCTTGAAGTAAGATCAAAGTATAAAATTTTTTGTTGGTAATCAAACAATAATTTCAATATCATATAACACTGTGTTTCATAGGAAGACTAAACATTTTAATATCAAGTTGTTTTACTTAAGATAAATTCAAGAAAATGGTAATGTAAATCTAGTTTATTGTAAAATTGAAGATCAAACTCTTGAAGTCTTTTTCACATAGTAGATTTGAATTTTTTAGAAAAAGCTAGAATTTTGCAACCTTCAAGGCAAGGAGGAATGTTGAAAATTTGTATTTAGATGTTACCAAAACTATTTAAGTTTGAAATAATTAATATCTATCACTTAAATCTTAGTAGATAAGTTTATATTTTTTTTGTTATTAGTAATCCTAAAATCATAGAGCATTTACTTTTGTTCAATTATTTTCTAATTATTTAAATATTAGTCTCATTCAATAAAATTATCAGCTTGGCAGTCATATCCCTTAATGTTTTATCTTCCTCTTTTCTTCTTTACACTTTTGTTATTACCTCTTTATCATAAAAAAAAACAACAATAAAGTTGGGTACAATTCAAACAAGCAACAGTAGTAGATAGGTCTCCATTGGTTTTGGCAAAGAGATCATTTGCAATCTTGTTAGGGATGAAGCAAAGTACTTTAATAGTTGAATCTATTGAAGAATTTGAAAAATATGGGAGATGGTAAAATGTTATGAAGAAGATTTTTTTATGGATATTTTTCTTAATGAGTTGAGAGACGAAATAACAGTAGAGGCTCAATTATATGAATCCAAGTCCCTATCATCCATGTTCAAGAAATCATTCATGGTGGAAGAGAAGAACAAGACATTAGTAAAAGAGAATCTATCAAGAGGTGTAAAAGAAAACTAAGTATAAAGATTCAACTAAGGTTTCAAGGGTGATCTTCTAGATTTCAATGTTAGGGGAGGATTGACAAGAGTTCCTAAAGGAGGCACGTCTTCAATAACTTCATCCAACTCCAAGATGAATGATTCTATAGTGGAATTTAAAGGTAGAATAGGAGGGTTCAAGAGACTTTTAGATGCAAAAGTGCAGGAAACGATAAGGAAGGATGAATATTTAGGTATGAAAAGAATTTCAATTCAAAACATGAGCAAAAATAAACAAATACAATTTATGATCTTGGAAGAAGATGAAAAAAAAAACAAGAAGGTAAAATCACTCAACAATAAAATGAGTAAAATGCAACATTTCAGCTCTCCTTTCGCACTATTACAAACTTCACTTCAAGCAATTCACTTAAAGTTTGGAAATAAATTGGAGAAAGAAAGATGAGTGTACCATTAGATTGTGAAAACACCCATAATTTCATTTCAAATAAATTAATGGAGTTGAATTTACCAATAATCAAAATTCAACTTGTTCTAACTAACATGCAAGTATAATTACCTAGTTAATGTGTGTAACTAACCTATAAATAATTATTAGTTAGTAAAGATTTATAATTAGAAAGTAGTTATTAGTTAGTAAAAATTTATAATTAGAAAGTAGGTAAAGCAATGGAGGCACTTTTGGAATAATTCTAAAAAATGGAAGAGATTTTAGAAGATCTTGAATCATCTAGAAAAGGGTTAAATATGTTTTTAATCCTTTTAAAATGTTGAAATTTTGGTTTTGATCCCTCAAATTTAAAATCTTTGATTTAGATCTCTTATTTTTTAAAATACATTGATTATAGTTCCTATATTAACTTAAGTTATATTAAATTAAAATACATTAATCATGAATAGAGGATCATAATCAAGATATTTCATAAAATAATTAAAAATTTTCTAATAATAATTGATTTAACTTGATTTAATGTAACTTAAATTAATATCAAGGATTATAATCATGATATTTTAAAAAATAAAACATCTAAATCAAAAAAATTTAAATTGAGGAACCAAAATCAAAATTTAAATATTTTAGAAGAACTAAAAACATATTTAACTCTCTAGAAAATTATTTTGTACATGTTCTATTCTTCCTTTTGATTCAACTATCATAGTAAAGATTTAGGTTAGTTAGGATTCTTAAATAAAAGACTAGTCTTTTTCCATTCTATTGATTCATCACATAGTTTTTTAATTGTTACCAATATTAGAGTTGGGTTATAGAAAAGACTATGTATAAACTAGATTAAGATATAATATACTGAATACCGATACGTGAATGAAATAACCAAAGGATAAAAAATAACATTAAGTTCGTGTTAAGAAAATGAAGCCGTTCAAACTCTAGTTCTTAAAGGGAGTAAAAAATTATAATTAAGCTGTGCCACTGGATTTACAAACTGCATAATCGAGGAAAATCCAAGACTATAAAATGTCCACCAGCAGTCCAAGAACTTGATTTGTGGAGTTGCAAAGCATGACCATGAGCCTGTGACTTGTAAGGCAAAGCACATTTCATGCATTATAGAGCACGGTCACTCAATGACAATGAGAGTAATGGAAGGAAGTGTGGGAACAGGAAGGTTACTTCACACATGAGGGTTGGTTAAGTAGATCAAATTTGTAGCTGGTAATACTTGATTTCTAACAATGAATGTTACCAGCTTGTGATTGTTGTAGACTCAAATTACCAAGGACTTAAGCTTGGTTTATAAACTTTATATGCTAATGTATATTCTGTTTGTTCAAATTTATACCATTTGCACAGAAGCATCACGGAAGATCCATTCGCTCCATGTCTCAAAATAATTACATGTGAAAAACATGTCACAAAAACAAAACCCCATCATCCAGACCGCGAAATTTTGTTGTTGAAGATAAACCACAATTGTCGTCGTGTCTTACATTTGGTTGGCCAGCATCTAATAAACCATCCTTTATTTATCCATCTATACTAACAAATTTTGGATTGAACTGGTATATTCCAGGTTCAACTTGGACTATTTTCTCAAGCGCTATTGATTTCTCTTAACAACAGAGAATAGAAGGCAATTTTGGTTTCCTATATATCCTTAGAATACACATTATAAAATGTAAAATTGATTTTGGCCCGTTATGATACCTATAGAAATTTGTGCGACAATTGATAAGGCAGCAAACATTTTATCTTCTTTCCATGATGAAGCTTTGTTCTGAAGTTTTAATCATGTCGATGGGGCTGGGGCATGCCTAATAATAGAAGGAGCTGACTAAAGAAGACGAAATAATTTTTTTTTTCCCTACATGGAAGTTGTGTTATTTGTTAGACAAGGCTCCAACGACCCCAATAATCGGCAACGGACAATATTAAGTAAACCGTGATCGGAAATGATATGCACAGAAGATATAAAAATCAGGATTCAAATAGAGTAACCGGAAAATAAAGAAAAAGCTAATATCATAGAACGACAAATGATAAAGGATAAACAAGAGACAACGAGTTGTTGGCTCATTTCATTTGGAAAGAAAGATAAACACTAAACAAGAGACAACGAAATGTTGGCTCATTCAGTTTCAAGAGGCAACGACTAAACAAGAGACAACGAGTTGTTGGCTCATTCATTTTCTAAGATCATTGTAGGCAATCTATATGAATTTTACTCGCTATGAAGATGGTATAATACAGTTTCACTTGATATGAAAAGGCAGTTATTTTTTAACACTAGCGCCTTAGAAAAGCTTCACATTCTTGACAATATCATGTCCATTGCGTCTGCTAGGAAATCTGCGACCAAAAGATAAGCACAAAAAACATTAAAATCAGAACATGCTGTCTAGTGTTGGCAGAATTGTTAAGACTGAGTCAAACCTGCATCTTCTTTGCTGAAACACAAGGGGGGTGTAATTCTGAAGACATTTCCATAGTAACCACCTTTACCAATAAGTACTCCTAATTCTGTAGTGATGCAGAATGGCCTGTTAGTTAAAGAAGAAAAATATGGCTAGAACCAGAGCAGATATCTAGAGGGGTATGGATTTTACCTTTCATTTGGTCCATTACATGCAAGGTTTCAGCTTTTGCTGGGGTTTTAAGCTCCCGATCAGTGACAAGTTCAACTCCTAGCATTAGGCCTCTTCCTCTCACATCACCAATTACTAGAGAAAAGCAACCAAATCTTTTATGAAATCAGTAAAACAAAAGGGGAAAAAAAATCGGCCATAACTCTAGAAAGAATTTGAATAACTATAATGGGAAAGCAACGAGAAGGGGAGAAAAATTACATTCATATTTGTCTTTGAGCGCAGTGAGCCTCTCTTTCAAATAGGATCCGACCACAAATGCATTTTCTTGAAGCTTCTCTTTTTCTATTACTTTTAAAACAGCCAACCCTGCAGCAGTAGAAACAGGGTTCCCACCAAAGGTGTTAAAGTAACTTCGGCGGGTTAGGACCCCTGCAATCTCTGGAGTGGTTACAACAGCACCAAGGGGAAAACCATTTCCAATGCCCTGCCAAATTAGAGTAAAGAAAAGGAACCAACATATAAGAGTCACGAACAAAGCCAAGAAGGCATTTATATCGCAAAAGTTTATACCTTGTTATCATTTCAAAACAGGTAAAGTAAGTATTTTTGATATTATGGCCTTGTTTGTTTTATAGTTAAAGAATCAATTTTACACTTTCTAATGAAAAAACACATGTTCTAATAAAAATATATAGTTCAAATTAATTGATGTACACATCTATATCGTATTTAACAGTTTAACATCAATTTCATCAAATGGGGCCTGTATGGTTGTAGAAAGTACAGTTATCAACTAAATCAGCCTCATATAACCCCAACACCAAGTCATCAATAGAAGAGTAACCTTAGCCATTGTCACAATGTCAGGAACAACACCATGGGCCTCAAATCCCCAGAAATGGCTACCAGTGCGAGCAAAGCCAGCCTGAACCTCATCGGCAATAAAAAGTCCTCCTGCTTTTTTTATGGTATTGTACACGGCAGGCAAGTATCCCGGAGCCAATTCAATGATGCCCCCCACTCCCTATCACAAACACGAGCATATCAAGGTGTGCTAAATTTCTTTATTCTTTTAATCAATAGTTAATTTATCACATCTTGTTACATACTCAAGGCATGCCACATGGATGTTTTAGATTTAAAAGAAAAGAAATATATATATATATATATATATATATATATGAGTGAGAGGAGTGATTTATTTCAAAAGTAATTTTAGTTAGAATTACTCCATTTTATAACTTTCATAATTAAATTTTATCAATTTATTTGTTAAATTAATAAATTATATTCTATAAATTATCTTTGCAAAATTTTATAAAATTTAAAAAAATTTGATATGTTATTAAATAAATTTAAATTAACGGATATTATAAAAGGTATATTATCCGTTAGTTTGAATTTATTTTTTAAGTATAATTTCTTTTTTTAAATTTTATAAAATTTGATAAAAATATCTATATAATATAATTTATTAATTTAACGATTGGATTAATGAAATTTAATTATTTATAAAATTTATTAAATAAAGTAACTCTAACTAAAGTTATTTTTAAAGTATCTTATTCTTTTTATATATATATATATATATATATATATATATATATATATATATATAAAGTTGGATTTATATGAAATGGCTCGATACCTGAATGGCTTCAGAAATGAAGGCTGCAACATTTCCAGAAGTTCCGAAGTTAATGATATCTTGGACATCTCTTGCATACTTCTCTCCATCAGAACCGAAAAGACCTCTATAAGGGTCTGGATTTACTGCGTGATGAACACCACTCTATAGGCAATATCAGCAACACAAGAACGTATTAGGCAAACAGTATTACACATTCTAAATTCACGCTCAGCCAAAATGGTTAGGGATTACAACTGACAGAAAAGACAGAGCAAATAAGAAAGATATAGATAAATTCTACTAAATAGAGAGTGAATTTTTTAAACAATTCTCGTTTTAGTTCCTATAATGTTAGATTGTTCATTTTCAATTATGATAATATTAGGTTAATTTTTTTTAACGCGACAGATTAATTAACATTTGACCGAATGAAATAAGAAAATCATTCAATGAGATTAGTAAATTAATTAATGAAAAATTAAAACTCAAGAAGTAAAATATATAGAATAAAAACATGATTATGAAAAGCATAATGAAATTCAATATAAATTTTATTTGATATAAAATAAAAGATTATCGAACTGAATTTGGATACGAGCTAGGAAGAAAATTCATTACTTCCAGATAAATGAGAAATATACTATTCCCGGGACATGATATTATATAGGAAAATAATAGTCTTAAATATGATTATTGCTATATATTCAAAAGACAGGAATATATAATATTTTTGTTTACTCAATTACTCCGAATTGAAACAAGCCAAATCAGGCACCGCGAAGTTGTGATATTATCTGCTCAGGGGATGGCCCACACTTTCTTACTAACGTCCATTTTAAATGCTAACATCCCTTTCGTTGTTGATATAGCGTTGATGTCTAGGAGGAAAGTTGAGTTAAAATATGAGTTAGCTATCAAGATGTGACAATCCTGTCTACTAGCCAGATCATCAATTACTTGTATTCTTAACATTACTTGTATTTATTTATTTTTGTGCTTGACGGATTTCAGAATAAACCGTAGACAAATTCCAATACAAAATTTAAAAATAAAAATATTAAATGTTTACCTGTACTACATTAAATTTCCAGATGCTTTGAGCTGTGGCACCCATCGTCCCAGCTGCATTACCATGGTAAGCATTCCTTAGAGATATTATGTCATGGCACCCAGTGTACAACCTTGCCATCAGTATCGCTAATTCGTTTGCCTCTGTTCCAGAGTTTGTGAAAAACACCACCTAAAAGTATAATAAAAAAACAAAGGCAAAGGATTTATTCTTTCAAATCAAAATGGACTCAAAAAATATAAATATTTTAATAATTACATGTTCACGAGGCACTTTTCAATTATTATAAACTAAAAGAAATATCTAATATTATCTTTTTAAAAAAATAAATGTGAACTAGTATTCTTATAATATAGATTAAAAATAAAAAATAAAAAAATTATTCAAAAATATTATCAATATACTTCCATCATAATTTTTAATACATATAAACATAATTTTAATAAATTTTTTATTTTTAATTAATATTCTTAGGACACTGATTATTAAAATCCCTTTTTTAATCATAAGAAATATCTAATATTGTAAATTTTTATACTAGTAATTTCAAATGTGTTCTCTAATTAAATTTAAAAATATAATATGGTTCAGTAAATACGATAAGTTACAAAATATTACGAAGTATATTCCTAATAAATAAATTTAATCATATTTAATAGCTTTTATATGATTACAGTTAGATTATGTTTAAAATTGCTAACGCGCATCTGGATTAATTTACTACATCAATCCAGTCAAAAACAAATTATTCATATTAAAATTTAAAATTATGAAAATAAAATTTAGTGGTTGAACCAATAAAATTAACAAAATTAAAACTTGAATATATGAGAATACCCTAATGTATTTCACATATTTCTACTATCAGCCCGAACCAATATTTAATAATTGACAATATAGTTTTAATAAAAAGCACTTACTTTTATTAAAAATCAAACATGTTAATAGTGGAGAGTTTTATTTTATTTTTCCCAGCTGAACTTAACATGATATATAAGGTATTTATCTATAGCACGACAATGATCAATGACAAGCATCTCTATTCCAATAAAATCCGGCACTCTACCTTTATCATGAACTCTCTGGATGCTGGCTTACGTGGCAGCTGCTCCCAAAATTTTGAATCTCATATAATGGAATCGTAGCTGATGACTCTCTAATTTAGGAGAAAAAATAACTATTATTTATGGGGTGGTTTCTTTTGTCCATTGTACCTCAAATTATTTTGGTTACACCTTATCACAAATAATTCAGCTGTACTGTTGGCACGAAGAGATTGTTCAAAGGATCTAGACTTACCTAAATAAAATAAGGTATTGCCAAATGAAGATAAAGGAACTAATTATTTTAACGTTGAAGGTAACGTTTCACAGTCACGTTTATCATCATTTAAATCAGAGAAATGTCTTAGAATTCATTGGAGGCGTGAGGGTGTGCTATTTAAATAAAAAACAATTTAATAAAGAAGTGTATGACAATTATACAAATTTTAAAATAAAATTTGAAACTTCTAGAAAATATGTTTTAGTGTATTTAAAAAGAAAACTGAAACGATCTAATTTTTATTTAAAATAATTTTTTTAATATGTATTCAAATATATATTATAAAAATCTATATATAATAATTTTGTATTAAAACTTAAAAGACAAATATGTTATAATTTTTAATAAAAATTATTATTTCTTAATTTTTAATTATATACTTTTAAATACACAATAAAAATTTGTACAATAAATCATTTCATAAACCTTTTTTTCTTCGAAGTTTATCTAAATACATCCTTACTTTTCATTGATGTCAACGTGTATTGCAAAGAAAGCAAAATAACACATTCAATGAATTACTTAATTAAGCCAGACGCGAAACTTAATTGTATACATTATTACAAGTATTGGTCGTAATTTTAATTCAAAATTGACATTTTATCTTGATGATAATTATTTTCTTTGAGATAATTAAACTCGACAAAATTATTATAAAAATGAAATTTTAATTTTAATTGAATAATAATACAAATATGATACTGTGCTTAACTTCTGTAATTAAGTCTTTTCATAAATGTATTTAATTAATCTTAAAAGCTAGTTCAGCTGCAAATTAAGTTGAGTTCAATGCTTCGAATTATCGGAAAATAGAGAACTTATTCATCCTTACGCCATTCATACAATCATAAAGTTTTATTTTTAAATTTTTTTAATATCATCGACATCCGATTATTATATTAAACATCCGGTTAGTTCAGAGTGAGTCAAGTAAGATAAGTTTAGACAACCATTATAAGATAGATTTAGTGGTGGGAGTATTGGGTGCATTAAAATCATTCTAAACAATCAATAGAATTGTTTTGGTGATAGAAATTAAAATAATTAATATAAAATTTAAAATATAATTTTTTTACATGATTATTTAATTATAAATTATTATATTACTATAAATTATTATTTTTTATAGTAATTATTTTAAAATTTTTATTTATTATAATTTTAATTAATTAATAATACAAAAAAATTTATATCGACTAATATATAAAATTAAACTTAAAAGAAATCACTCCAAATATACAAATATAAGTATGTATATATATATATATATATATATATATATATCAGTTTTGTTAACCTCTTAAATTTTAAATATTTAAAAAGAGTAAATTATTTTGAAAAATATTTATAATATGATAATATATTAATTTTTAATAAGAATTTATTACTTTTATAGTTTAAATCCGTCTTTAACATTTTATATATTTTTTCTTTAATTTTATTGTATTTTTGTTATTTAAATTGGATGCATAAATATGATTTCTCTTTCTATATTGCAGGATTAAGAAGTAAAGTGTTTGGGCAATACAGATAAAAGGGAGAGAAGAGGCAAACCTTGAGATTACTGGGAAGCTTGGAAGCCAAAGCCTCAGCGAAATCGGCGATGGCGTGGTTAAGGTAGAGAACCGTGGAGTGCTGCAAACGTTTAGTTTGGTTCACTATTGCCTCCACTATATCAGGGTGACAGTGCCCGCAGCACACCGTAGCAATCCCTCCAAACGCATCCAAGTACCTCCTCCCCTTCTCGTCGAACAGGTACTGCTTCCTACCCTCCACAATGTTCACCTGCACCCAACCACACACAATCATTCTTTCTCACTATTTATTAGAAGATTAAGTTAAATTATTTTACTATATTCCATTCAATAAATTTGTAAGTTAACGGTCATTAAATTTTTTGCAGTAAATGTGTTGAACTTTTTTTTTGCCTAATGTACTCTGTACTACACTTTCAAAATTGAATTTAATTAATCAGAAAGAGTTTTTGCTAAAGATTTCTTAAAATTAATTTTTTTTAACAAAATATAAGTAAAGGCAGTATAATAATTCAATCAAAAAAGAATAATCATGCTTGTTATATTTATTGGGAAATGATCGGATGCGCGCGGACTCACGGGGGTTTTATAGAAGTGGAAGATGGAAGGGCTAAGATACTCCTTGCGCTTCGCTAGAATCTCGCCAGCGGTGGGTCCCCCGTACGGCGGAGGGAAATAATCGAACCGTGGTAGCTCCGGGACGGCGACGACGTCGGTTTTGGTGTTTGCCGCCACCTGAGAAATGCTGCGTTGCCAGCAAAACGGCGATCCTCGCGGCAAGAGTTTCCTTGTTAGAGAAACCGTCATTTTCCCCTCCCTCGATGGAGAATTTTCAGGCAAAGTAATTTGGTAATGGAGAACCGGACCCGAGTCGGTTGCGATGACAGAGTGTGAGGAAATTGAGAAGGTGAAGTAAACGGGAAACGAAAGGAAGAATATGAAAGGGTTATATGGTATGGGGGAAGAATCGGGAGGGGTGATGACGTGGAATGAATTGAGTGGGTACCATTTGGAATTACCCCCGAGGTTGGTGCAAATTACGGTTTTGGAATTCACTGCCCTAAAATGGAATTTTAATTAGTTAATTAGCAAATCAGTGATTCAGTCTATGTACCTATTTCTTTTAACTTTTTAAACTAATTTAAATTATTTTTAAAAATAGTTCTTTTATTTAATTAAAATGATATAAATTAATTTTTTTACTAAAATAAATTTTAAATTTTTTTTAAATAAAAGATTAACTTACATAATTTTAAAAATTAAGAATCAATTTATAATATATAAAAAATTAAGAATAAATTTGTAATACATAAAGTAGGTGATGGATTTATTGGTTAAGTCGTTTTATACATATCCTTGCCGGGTTCTATTTTCTCTAATTTGCTTCCTGGATGAATGTTCAAAGAGCACGACAATTATTTTATATTTTAAATTTAATGGTTAATAATTATTTTTTTTTTTAAGAAATATAACCGAACAATCATTCTACTTTATAAATAAAGTAAAATGGGTATAATATATTTTTATATTAAATTATATTTATTATTATAGCATAGCCATAAAGGTGTGTTCGAGCTATATTTAATCTTGTTATAATATAATTAATATGATAATAATTCTTCTTATTTTAATATTTTTATATTATTTTATAAATTAATCCTTCAAATATTTATTATTTAAATAATTATTTAAAAATTTTATTAATTTAATTTTTATATTTTATTAATAAAACCATAGTCTTTTATTTCAATTTGAAATTAACAACATAATTTTCAGGTTGAAATTTTAATATGATAATATAATTAATTTTAGGATTTTAAATTTTTAAAATTAAATTATATATCATAAATATTAATTAGTTGATAGTAATTTTTATTTAAAAATATTGTATAATTTTTTAATTTTAATAATTTTAAATTATTTGATATAAGATTAAATATTAAACAAATCAAGTACATCAATAAAAATATATTTTACACTAAGTTAAATTTATAGAAAAAATAAAATATATTATAAATTTAAATAAGTTGCCATTAACTTAAATATTAAATTTACCTATAAATTTTAATATAAAATTTAATTATTAAAATTGAAAAATAAATTATTATAATATTATCAATTAATTATATTGCTTACTTTAACTTTTTTTTCTAATAGAATGAAATTAATGTTAATATTTTAAAAAAATTTAAAATATTTAATATTACACGTCAAATTAAATTATATAATTTAAATCTTATTTAGTTGCCATTAATCTTTTATATAAAAATAGTATGTGTATTTTAAGTTCAGGAATTTAAAATTACTTTGTGTTAAGTTGAATATTAAATAAATTCAAGTGCATTAATAAAAATATAGTTAAATTTATAAAAAAATTAGATAGTACTATAATATAAATCAGTTTACATTAACTTCCATTATTAAATTCTATTGTAAATTTTAATATAAAATTTAACTATTAAAAATAATTATTATAAAAATTATATAAATATTTAAATTAAATCTATTACATAATTTAACTTTGTTCCATTTCGAACTGTTTAAATTTTAAATTTTTATATAATATATATTAAATTAATACATATTGTAATGAAAAGAAAAAACAATTCCATACAACAAAGGAATTATCATTAAAATTTATTAAACAGATTTAGAAGAAATTTAAAAATTATAATTTTTAAAACAAAATTAGATTCGAAAGTTATTCGCATAGGAAAAAAGTATTAATATCCTATCATATTTATTAAGAACGGTTATTTTTAATTGATTGTAAAAAATTATGATTAATTTTTAAAAATATTTATTTTATTCTAAAAAAATATTTTGTTTTGATTCTCTCTCTTATTCATCTATTATTACCATGATACTTCATATGCACCCTCTGTTTTGAAAAACGAAATGAGATTAGTTGGAGCACGTAAGACTCTGATACCACTTTTGGGCCGAGAGCTCCATCATTATCATATCATAAATCTAATTTCATCATACTGGTTTCACTTTTCGTTCCCATGACTACTTTTTCGTCCCAGTATTAATTACTTTCATATGCATAACATGACAATGATAAGAGATCGTAAAACATTGATCAAAACTTTATTTAAAACCTTTCTGATATGCAGGATCCTCAATGAGGCAAGCGTAGAGCATACTTAGTTACAATCAGAAAATATTTTCAGAGTGTACAATAATGATATCATGGCATAATAAGACTTTCAGATCAAGAAAGAGATAGAGAGATTTAGTGACTCATGATTGAGAGAAAACACACTTATATTTTATAGTAGGATTTTTCTGTCTGTCTACAAACTGAAGAGAAGTGCTTCTTATATAGGCTTGGAAAATGAAACGATTGGTCACCGGATGAAACCGAGAATCTAGACATGCTGAAAGCTTTAAAGTACAATAATTTATATAAAACAAACAACTTTAAAATTGAAAGACATAAAGCTAATATTATTGGCACGCTTTACTACTGTTGATGTCAGTCCTCTGAGTATAATCTTATCTTAAACTTTATTCTTGGATAAGGTACACTTATGACTTGGAGACATATTCATGATGCGATATTCTTCATCATCCATGTGTCGGTTCCATTCTTCTAGCAGATTGGCAGAATTTTCTGTACTGATCTAACTGTTCATTTCAGGAATAATGGCTCTTGTTGTGCCCTCATATCGATGTTCTTAAGATATTTCCCAGTTTGGAAAACACATGATTTGAGGACGTCTGACATTTAAACAAGAATTCTCTGTCCCTTTACTTCCATGCTTGTAGTTATTTAGTTCACTCAAATAAAGAGCAAATTCTTCTTGGTGACGAGGAGGTTCTTCTTTCTGAGAGAATAACTTTAAATCTGGTACAGTGACATAGAAAACTACATTGTCTTGAGAATATATGTATCCGGTAAATGGTTGTCTGGAATAAGGTCTATGAAGACTAACCACTGAAACAAATTTACTGCATTGTTCTTCGTCAAGTTTCCAGATGTTATAAGGATGAAGATCCTTATACAATTGTTTAATCCAATCTTGAATGGGGCAGAACCATTTTAAACAATTCCACAATAATGATCCTTTGTCTGCTTCCTTTTCCAGATATTTTAACATTTTAAAGGTTGGGAAAATAACTGGATATTTGTAAAGGGCTGTGACACACCAGAGATACCATAAATCCATGTCTCTAAACGGATAGTGATCCATTAGTATAGGATAAATGTTAAAGTATGGTGCTTGTGGATCGAACCAGGTTGGTTTTGGAGTAACTCTTTTCTCTTGAAGAAGCTTGGCAAGATAATGAAACATGTGGGATCTTGCAAAATGTTTTATGTTCTCTGGGTTGAGTGTATGATAATTTTTTATTTCTGGTGGAAAACTCTCAATCTGAGATGGTGGATTTGAAGGGTTTGATGACGATGCTTCTGACATCATCATTATGATGGGACACTCATGGACACTGGAAATTAAAGTAACTGGTTTTTCTGACTTTGGTCTGGACAGATAATCAGGGATTAGATTTTGGTTTCCTTTTATGTGCTTAACAGTAAAATCATACCTGGAGAACCATTCTTTGAGTCTGAGAATCTGCGGGTTGGGAGGAACTCGATTCTTGAAATTTAACATTCCAGGAAACGAGTTGTCATGTTGGACTTCAAACGAATAAGCTCGGAGATGGAAATCAAACTTTTGTATTTCATACTTGACAGCTAAAGTTTCTTTGAAGGTGGTGTGATATTGGCGCTCAGTAGGTTTGAACTGGCAACTGGCATGTCCGCAATAGTACTTTTCACCTTCAACCCAGAGAACATAAAACATTTTGCAAGATCTCACATGTTTCATTATCTTGCCAAGCTTCTTCAAGAGAAAAGAGTTACTCCAAAACCAACCTGGTTTGATCCACAAGCACCATACTTTAACATTTATCCTATACTAATGGATTACTATCCGTTTACAGACATGGATCTATGGTATCTCTGGTGTGTCACAGCCTTTACAAATATCCAGTTATTTTCCCAACCTTTAAAATGTTAAAATATCTGGAAAAGGAAGCAGACAAAGGATCATTATTGTGGAATTGTTTAAAATGGTTCTGTCCCATTCAAGATGGGATTAAACAATTGTATAAGGATCTTCATCCTTATAACATCTGGAAACTTGACGAAGAACAATGCAGTAAATTTGTTTCAGTGGTTATTCTTCATAGACCTTATTTCAGACAACCACTTACCGGATACATATATTCTCAAGACAATGTAGTGTTCTATGTCACTGTACCAGATTTAAAGTTATTCTCTCAGAAAGAAGAACCTCCTCGTCACCAAGAAGAATTGGCTCTTTATTTGAGTGAACTAAATAACTACAAGCATGGAAGTAAAGGGACAGAGAATTCTTGTTTAAATGTCAGACGTCCTCAAATCATGTTTTCCAAACTGGGAAATATCTAAAGAACATCGATATGAGGGCACAACAAGAGCCATTATTCCTGAAATGAACAGTCAGATCAGTACAGAAAATTCTGCCAATCTGCTATGGCAAGATTCTCAAGATCCAAATGAAGAAAAGGACATTGAAGCTCGTTTAGAACAAATACAACTGGAAGAATGGAACCGACACATGGATGATGAAGAATATCGCATCATGAATATGTCTCCAAGGTCATGAGTGTAGCTTATCCAAGAATAAAGTTTAAGATAAGATTCTACTCAGAGGACTGACATCAACAGTAGTAAAGCGTGCCAATAATATTAGCTTTATGCCTTTCAATTTTAAAGTTGTTTGTTTTATATAAATTATTGTACTTTAAAACTTTTAGCATGTCTAGATTTTCGGTTTCATCCGGTGACTAGTCGTTTCATTTTCCAAGCCTATATAAGAAGCACTTCTCTTCAGTTTGTAGACAGACGGAAAAATCCTACTATAAAATATAAGTGTGTTTTCTCTCAATCATGAGTCACTAAATCTCTCTATCTCTTTCTTGATCTAAAAGTCTTATTATGCCATGATATCATTATTGTACACTCTGAAAATATTTTCTGATTATAACTAAGTATGCTCTATGCTTGCCTCATTGAGGATCCTGCATATCAAAAAGGTTTTAAGTAAAGTTTTGATCCATGTTTTACGATCTCTTATCATTGTCATGTTATGCATCTGAAAGTAATTAATACTGGGACGAAAAAATAGTCATGGGGATGAAAAGTGAAACCAGTATGATGAAATTAGATTTATGATATGATAATGATGGAGCTCTCGGCCCAACAGTGGTATCAGAGCCTTACGTGCTCCAACTAGTCTCATTTCGTTTTTCAAAATAGAGGGTGCATATGACGTATCATGGTAATAATAGATGAGTAAGAGAGAGAGAGAGTCAAAACAAAATGGATACCCCCTCAAACACAAACTCCATCATTGAACATGATTCCAAAATTACACTCCCAGATTTCTGCAAACAAACCATGGGCAACAGGATAGATAATCTTGTTGAATATCAATACATTCCTAAAGAAGCAAGGATAGATCAGTCAATCCCACCCTTGATGAGTCCGTACAATTTATATCCCTGACCAAAATCTGGTAACAGATGGCTTTCTGCAGCAAAGAAGTTAATCTCTACTCCTAAACTCCATGTCAAGGAGCAGATACAGACAAATAAGTTCAATCAGTGTGGACTAAGAGCCACTTCACAAGAACAATATATCAACCTCATCATCAGCAAAGACTTTATAAATCTTTGGATCAGAGAAAAGTATGTAGCATTGCACATAGGTGCTGTCAGACTTGTTCTCAGTTATCATGGCTGAAAAGGGCTTCCTGTCACCGCCAGAGTCACGTTACTTGACACAACATACCATGACTATGAACATGCTGTTATAGGAACATGCATCACTACTCTCAACAACGGCCAGGCTGTTTTTACCATTTTCCCAAATTTTAATGTCTTACTTACGGATCCAACACTCCCTAACCGGTTTAAGGTCCAAGTACAGATCATTGGCGCAGAGCAAGATGAAGAAGCTTTTGTAGCCTCACTTTGTCACTAGATAGTATGGAGGGTACAAGATCATTGTTTTGATCTCCCCTCGCACAAGGAGTTCCAGGAGAATGCTTTGATGGTAATTGCTACTGAAGGCAATGAGTCACCATCAATTATCCAGATTCCAAAACAAATTCCTCGAAGGGGATTAGAAAAGTTGGTTCCAACTGAATGGATTACCAACTATGAAAATTATAAAGCCCATCAGAGACAGTTAGTTTCAACTGAAGCTGACTTCAGAATAAACTCTGTAGACGGTACTGTTAAAACTATCTTCAGCAAACCAGGAGAAGGAAACTCAGCAGCTCCTCCTATTTTCCACAATATGATGATTACCCCTGGTGAAAAGGAAGAAAGAGTCCCTATCTGGGGATTTAAGTCAAATGGAGATGTTATCTACTCATATAAGCTTGATGTTCACTTTTTATGGGACGTAGATCCCACGAATTGTGATGAAGGATGTAGCTGTGATGAATACGGCTACACTGATGATGAAGATGACCCTTTTGATTCTGACGATGATAATGACAGAACAGGACGATGGAAGGAAAAACCAAAGTCTTGCAAACCTCCTCCTCCTCCAAGAAGAAGATCAAATTCAGAAGACAAACCCTTGGTAGGAATAAGGAAAAGGAGGGAACATTTACCTCTTTATAAAGAAGGGTTGAAACATCTGAGAAAGCAAAGACACTCACCTCCACCAGATGATGAGGATCTGATCACATGGCCTCCGCCAAAAAATTGTTCAAATTCATACAAAAGAAAAACAAAGGTACAAATACTGCCTACTGTTCCCTGTATGATGAACGAAGAAGATTTCCCACCTCTTGAAAGGAGAGACCACAGGACAAAGAAGGTGGTCACCAGACCTTATGTACAACCCAAAAAAATCACACCAGAAGGTGGCTCCAAGCCTACTTCCTAGGCAGAAGAAGTATTAAATTGGCAAACGGAGAATGCACTTGCCCAAAATACTGTTCTCCAGAGAATAGAAAGAAAAGTAGATTCTTTTGAAGGACAACTCAAAGGATTCTTTGGAAAGATACAAAAGGCCTATGAGGATCTTAAGGGGCGGGTAAACTCACTTGAAGCTGAAATTGAAAATTCAAAAGGAGCAAGTTTTCATGAATAATGAGTTACAAAGACTCAGACAAAAAATTGAGGAACTTGAAACACATTTCAAGAAGCCTCTAATGCTTCCCACAGAAATCTTATCTCCTTATGAGATTTCTCCCAGAAAGATAGGCCCAAGCTTAATGTTCAACAAACCACAACAACAACCACCATCTTTGTTACCAATGATCATGCCACATAAGTAAACTCTTTTTGGTGAAAGATCTATAACAGAAAAAAAGAAAAGTTGAAGAATGTGTTTCATAGACATCACCAGAAAAAACACAAAGGAGAGATGATAAGCAAATAGAAACCATGATGACAGTCCAAATTGACTCCGATGAAGGAAAAGATTCAGATGATGAAAAGAAATCCCTTCAAGAAACTGATGAAGAAGGATCCATCCAAGAAGATGAATATCTAAACTCTTTTGAATCTGAGGAAGAGTTTGCAGATATAACTAACATATTGATGGCAACGCACACAGGAGAAGCGTCAACATCAAGACTTCATCCTGACGAAATGGTTACTCCAACACCACCATCAAAATCAATATATTTCTCACTAGAAGATATTGATCCCCAACAATGGCCAAAAAGAATACTTAAGTTTAAAGCATGGATGGACAAAAAACTAGTCAAAGAAGTGGACCGTTATAAAGTCATAGAAGAATTTTGTGCTGGTATGGTTGGAATTCTGAAAGAATGGTACCAGAGTCTTGGTCATGTCAATCAAGATCTGCTTCATCGCATAGATTCTACAAATGCTGTCATTGCAATTCTCCATAGAGAATTTATTGGAGATGCTAAGGTAGAAGATCAAGTAAATAGACAGAAGTTTTATAGCATGAAATGTTGTTCACTAAAGCTAGGAGATCTATCCAGACATTTTGTAAGAATGGGACAGTGTTACTATCGTCTGAATGGATTTAATGATGCCAGCCTAAAAAACACTTACATCAGCTCTTTGCCAGAATCTATTCAGGATGAAATGTATAGAAGCGCAACAAAAGATGGGACAGATTTTTCTACCAAAACCCTTGGTCAAATTCACCAATTTGCAATGGGGTGTAGAAAGAAGATTTGTGGACAACAACCAATGCTGAAAAAGATGCTAGAAGATGAAAAGGCTTTCTCAAAAGCATGTAAACAAAGTTCTTTGGAAATTGGATGCAAGCAAAAGAACTGTATGTGCAAAAGCTCAAAAAAGTTCAAAAAGAAAAGGAGAACTTCAAATACAAGAAAAGAAAGAAATGAAAAAATGAAGTTCTACAAGAAAAAGAAAAACAGGGGAAAAACCAGAGGAAGAGACAGATGTTTTATCTGTGGAAAGAAAGGGCATTTTTCTAGAAATTGCCCAGAAAAATAAAATAAAGCAGCCAAGCTAATCCATAATTTACAGCTGAATGAAGATGATGATGTTGAATCCCTGTACACTGAACAGGAATATTTCAACAGAGAAACAGTGTTTGCTCTTGCGTTCACAAGCAGTGAAGAAGATGATGATCCCTATTTTCCAATCCTGGCATTTGAAGAAATTGATAGAGTAGAAGAACAATCAGCTATATCCTCTTCTCCACCATTACCAAATATTGAAGTTTCCATCTTGCCTTCCAAATATGATGTTCCAATCAAAGTAATAGCCTATATGGATACAGGAGCACAAAGGACGCTCATGAATCCAGCTATCCTCTCATCCTCAGCATGGGAGCAGGAAATTCATCACTTCAAAGCCGCTGATGGCCAGACATTTATTACATAACTCGTTACCAAAAGAAAGATTGGTATCAAATTCTTCCAAAATTGTGTTCTGTGGACTAAGGTGATAGGAACAGACCTTCCTAGGAAAGACATAGTGATTGACATGGACACTTACACACAGCTTGATCGGTTACAGATCCTTCCAAATGGAGTAAAATTCAAAAGATTCTTCAAAGAATATGTGCCATTATTAAGGATCTTTAATCTGATAGACACACCTCCAGATTTTGAAGAACACCGAGATAAGCTTATGAGGTTATGTGCAGACAGTCATGATGTGTTTAAACATCCAAAACCATTATGGACAAACCCAGATTTCAATGTCCAACTTCCATTCAAAATGAATGAAGACATCAACCCTACTAAGGCAATTCATCCTGGAATGTCTCCAGCAGATCGTGCAGCTGCTTATGATGAATGCCAACAGTTGTTGAAACAAGGGTTGATTGAGCCCACAAAATCAGATTGGGCTTGTCAGGCATTCTATGTAGAAAAAAGGTCCGAAAGGGTTCGAGGAAAAAAAAGACTAGTCATTGACTACAGGCCTCTTAATGACTTCCTAAAAGATGACAAGTTTCCATTGCCCAACATAAAAACCCTTTATTCATACATCAGAAATGCCTACATTTTCTCAAAGTTCGATATGAAATCGGGCTTTTGGCAACTTGGGCTTGAACCATCAGAAAGGCCCAAAACCGCATTCTGCATACCCAATGCACATTACCAATGGACTGTATTGCCTTTTGGATTGAAAGTAGCACCATCACTTTTTCAGAAGGCCATGACTCGTATTTTCGAGCCTATCTTAGATACAGCCCTTATCTACATTGATGACGTACTGCTTTTCTCCCCTGATGAGAACAAACATAGAGCTTTGCTCAACAAGTTTTATGAAATTTGTAACCAGTACGGAATCATGCTTTCCTCCAAGAAATCTCATATTGGCACCACAGAGATTGATTTCCTAGGAGCCAAATTTTCTCAAGGAAAGTATATGCCTCAACCTCATTTGGTTGAAAGGTTACCTGAATTTCCCAATGAAAACATGACAAAAAAGGAGATACAACAATTCTTGGGAATTCTAAATTATGTTAGGGATTTTGTTCCTAATATCTCAAAGCTTACTTCTAAGCTTTCAGCACTGCTCAAAGAGAATGCCCCTGCATGGGGCCCTGAACAAACTTAGGCAGTAAAAAAACTCAAAGAGGCAGCCAAAAATCCTCCACCATTGAAGATTCCTGGAGAAGGTAAGAGGATTCTACAAACTGATGCCAGTGATTATTATTGGGGTGCTGTACTCGTCGAGGAAGTTGAAGGTGTAAAGTACTATTGCGGACATGCCAGTGGCCAGTTCAAACCTACTGAGCACCAATATCACACCACCTTCAAAGAAACTTTAGCTGTCAAGTATGGAATACAAAAGTTTGATTTCCATCTCCGAGCTTATTCGTTTGAAGTACAACTTGACAACTCGTTTCCTGGAATGTTAAATTTCAAGAATCGAGTTCCTCCCAACCCGCTGATTCTCAGACTCAAAGAATGGTTCTCCAGGTATGATTTTACTGTTAAGCACATAAAAGGAAACCAAAATCTAATCACTGATTATCTGTCCAGACCAAAGCCAGAAAAACCATTTACTTTAATTTCCAGTGTCCATGAGTGTCCCATCATAATGATGATGTCAGAAGCATCGTCATCAAACCCTTCAAATCCACCACCTCAGATTGAGAGTTTTCCACCAGAAATAAAAAATTACCATACACTCAACCCAGAGAACATAAAACATTTTGCAAGATCCCACATGTTTCATTATCTTGCCAAGCTTCTTCAAGAGAAAAGAGTTACTCCAAAACCAACCTGGTTTGATCCACAAGCACCATACTTTAACATTTATCCTATACTAATGGATTACTATCCGTTTACAGACATGGATCTATGGTATCTCTGGTGTGTCACAGCCCTTTACAAATATCCAGTTATTTTCCCAACCTTTAAAATGTTAAAATATCTGGAAAAGGAAGCAGACAAAGGATCATTATTGTGGAATTGTTTAAAATGGTTCTGTCCCATTCAAGATTGGATTAAACAATTGTATAAGGATCTTCATCCTTATAACATCTGGAAACTTGACGAAGAACAATGCAGTAAATTTGTTTCAGTGGTTATTCTTCATAGACCTTATTTCAGACAACCACTTACCGGATACATATATTCTCAAGACAATGTAGTGTTCTATGTCACTGTACCAGATTTAAAGTTATTCTCTCAGAAAGAAGAACCTCCTCGTCACCAAGAAGAATTGGCTCTTTATTTGAGTGAACTAAATAACTACAAGCATGGAAGTAAAGGGACAGAGAATTCTTGTTTAAATGTCAGACGTCCTCAAATCATGTGTTTTCCAAATTGGGAAATATCTGAAGAACATCGATATGAGGGCACAACAAGAGCCATTATTCCTGAAATGAACAGTCAGATCAGTACAGAAAATTCTGCCAATCTGCTATGGCAAGATTCTCAAGATCCAAATGAAGAAATGGACATTGAAGCTCGTTTAGAACAAATACAACTAGAAGAATGGAACCGACACATGGATGATGAAGAATATCGCATCATGAATATGTCTCCAAGGTCATGAGTGTAGCTTATCCAAGAATAAAGTTTAAGATAAGATTCTACTCAGAGGACTAATATCAACAGTAGTAAAGCGTGCCAATAATATTAGCTTTATGTCTTTCAATTTTAAAATTGTTTGTTTTATATAAATTATTGTACTTTAAAGCTTTCAGCATGTCTAGATTCCCGGTTTCATCTGGTGACCAGTCGTTTCATTTTCCAAGCCTATATAAGAAGCACTTCTCTTCAGTTTGTAGACAAACGGAAAAATCCTACTATAAAATATAAGTGTGTTTTCTCTCAATCATGAGTCACTAAATCTCTCTATCTCTTTCTTGATCTAAAAGTCTTATTATGCCATGATATCATTATTGTACACTCTGAAAATATTTTCTAATTATAACTAAGTATGCTCTACGCTTGCCTCATTGAGGATCCTGCATATCAGAAAGGTTTTAAGTAAAGTTTTCATCCATGTTTTACGATCTCTTATCATTGTCATGTTATGCATCTGAAAATAATTAATACTGGGACGAAAAAGTAGTCATGGGAACGAAAAGCGAAACCAGTATGATGAAATTAGATTTATGATATGATAATGATGGAGCTCTCGACCCAACAGTGGTATCAGAGCCTTAAGTGCTCCGACTAGTCTCATTTCGTTTTTCAAAACAAAGGGTGCATATGAAGTATCATGGTAATAATAGATGAGTAAGAGAGAGAGAGTCAAAACAAAATTATTTTATTATTGAAATAAGAAAAAGAGGGATCCAAAAATTTATTTGGTAAAAATTTAAATTTTTTTTTTAATTTTGTTTTTTTGATTTTAAAAATAAAATATACATAGATTTATAAACAAAAAATAAATCAACCACTCATTTAACACTACTTGAATCTGATATAAAAAAATTATT
The DNA here is from genome assembly GCA_037954105.1 of Canavalia gladiata. Taxonomy (NCBI): domain Eukaryota; kingdom Viridiplantae; phylum Streptophyta; class Magnoliopsida; order Fabales; family Fabaceae; genus Canavalia; species Canavalia gladiata. The sequence continues at coordinate 13,824,232 of CM075659.1, read as the reverse complement.
ATTTTTATTTTTAAATAAAATATATTTTATTATATTACTTCCAAAACGAATAAATTTATCGTGCAACCACTTAGTTGATATCACTTAACATGGTTGCATCCAAGATAGTTTTAAGTATTTATAAAGTTAAATCAAAACTATAGAAAAATAAAAAATAAAAATAAAAAATAAAATAAAATAAAATAAAATTTATTTATATATTTTATTTGTTTTTTATTATGTTATTAAAAAAATTATGAATCAAGTTTTAATCAAATAAAAAATAAATAAAAAAAAATATAGTAAAAAAATAATAGATAAGAGAATTAGCAGCAATATATACTATAGATTAATTAGAATATTAGAAGGTAAATTTTACAAATCAATATTAAAAATTAAATATATTTTTCATACTTACCAAGAGTCAAAATAAATAAAAGTAAATAAAAGGAACAGTTACGGAGTTTAGAAGGGTGTCTTTACTCTGTTTTTATTGTATTTTATTTTACAGGTTCTCTTTCTAATCTTCTCGGTTTTTATTGTATTTTATTTTATTTTATCTACTTTTCAGTTATCATATTAACTAAATAATTATTCTTGTCTAACTGAGTTCTATCATTATTATTATTATTTTAAAATTATTTATTTATATTTTAATTTATTTAATTTTTTATTATTATTATTATTATTTTTTATTTTTTAATATTTAGATAAAATTAATTATTCACAATATATATATATATTATAGTAAGAAATAAATTTTTATATAAAAATATGATATATTTTCTAAATTTCTGTAATTTCAAATTATTTGATATTATACAAAACGTTAACTATATTAACTTATTTGATATATATAAATATTTGATATAAAAGTATATTTAATTTAATTTAAAAAATTATATTATAAATATAAATTTGTTTATACTAACTTAAATTATTAAATTTTACTGTTCACTTTTAATAAAAAATTTAACTATAAAAACAAAAATTGAGTTATTACAAAATTATGTTAATAGTTTAAATTCATCCTATTGCATAATATAATTTTTTTATTTGGATAAAATAAAATAAAATAAATATTTGAACTTCTATATTTTTTATTTTATATATAAAATTATATATATTATAAATATAAATTAATTGATAATATTTTTTATATAAAATTATATATTTTCTGAATTTTAGCAACTTCAAATTACTTAATATTAAGTAAAATATTAAAGAAATTTAATAGTATTAATAAAAAAATTATTCTACATTAATTTAAATTTAAAAAATTCAATTGTATTATAAATCAAATTAGTTTACATTAACTAAAATTATTATATTTTTCTGTTAATTTTTAATATAAATTTAACTACTAAAACAAGATAATTACGTTGATGCCAAATTATATTAATATTTTAAATTAATTTTTTTGCATAATTTAATTTTTTCATTTTGAACATAATAAAATAAATGTTTCATTTTTTATATTATATATCATAAATCTCAATTAGTTAAGACTAATTTTTTTATATATATAAAAACATGATGTGTCTTTTGAATTCTGAGTAATTTCTAATTATTTAATTTTATGTCAAATGTTAAAAAACATTTAAGTGCATTAATAAATATATTGCACATTAAATTAAATTATAAAAATTAAATTGTATTATATTTCTAAATTAGTTCAGATTAACTTAATTATTAAATTTTATTGTCAATTTTAATATAAAATATAACTATTGAAACTACCAAAAAAGTGAATTATTATCAAATTATATCAATATTTTAAAATAAAAATATTTCACAATTTAAAATTTTCCCTTTCAAACAGAATAAAATAGGATTTTTAAAATTTTTGATATTATATAATAAATTAAACCAAATATTTGATGACATATAATATTAAAAAATTTAAAAAGTTCTAATACAGTTTAATTACTTTTAAATGTAATTTAATTTCAAATATATTTTTATTAATACACTTAAATTTATTTAACATTTTCATTAATATCAAATAATTTAAAATTAATATAATTAGACAATACATTATATTTTTATATAAATATATTACTTTCAACGAATTGAGAGATTTACGATATAGATAATTTAATATGACATATAATATAAAAAGTTCAAAAGTCTAAACATTTACTTTAGTTTGTGCAAAATAAAAAATAAAATTATACAATAAATTGAATGTAAAGTATTGATGTAATTTTGTAGTAATTCATTGTTTTTCTTTAGTAATTAAATTTAGTTAAACATTAATAACAAAATTTAATAATTTAGATTAATATTTTCTAATTAAAATTTATGATACATTTTATTTTTTAATTTAACATAACGTCTAATTTATTTTTATTAACGTACTTAGATTTTTTTTAATCATTTTAGTTAATATCAAGTAATTTGAAATTAGTGAAATTGAAAAAACATAACATTCATACAGAAAAAGATATTATTGCAAACTAATTGAATTTCAATATATATATATATATATATATATATATATATATATATATATATATATAGTTTAACTTTATGTATAACATAAAAAATTGAAAAGTTCATATATTTATTTTATTCCGTGTAAGACGAAAAAGATACAATTTTACAATAAAAATAATTTAAAATATTGATATAATTGTATAATAATTCACTTTTTTGTTTGAATGGATAAATTTTATATAAAAAATTTACAGAAAATTTAATAATTTAAGTTAATGTATACTAATTTAAATTTATAATAAAGTTTAACTTTTTTTTAAAAATTTAACTTAATATTAAATAATTTTAAATATTAAAATGTAGAAAATACATAAATTTTCACATAAAAAATTACTATGATCTAATTAAGATTTATGCTATATATAATATTTAATTTATATAACATAAAATATTGAAAATTTCATATACTTATTTTATTCTTCTATAAATAAAAAAATTAAATTATGCAATAGAATTAATTTTAAAACACTGATATAACTTAAAAGTAATTACACTGTATTTAATTTAATTTTTTAGTTTTAATAGTTAAAATTATATTAAAAAATTATAGAAAAATTGAATAATTTATGTTAATGTATACTAATTTATATTTATAATGCAGTTTAATTTTTTATAATTTAACTTAATGCCAAATATATTTGTGTGAGAATACTTGAATTATTTAATATCTAATTTAACAGAAAATAATTTTAAATTACTAAAAATAAAATAAAAAACATAATATTTTATATAAAACTTACTTCCATTGAGATTTAGGTTATCCTTTTTACTTTGACGCATAATATGAAAAAAAATTACATTTATTTTTTTCTATTTTAAAAAAAATTATGTATGCAATACAATAATTTAAAATATAAATATAATTTTATAATAATTTATTTTTATTATTTTAATAGTTGAACAGAAAAGTTTAATAATTAAAGTTGATATCAGCTAATTTAGATTTACAATATAATTATTTTTGTTTTATAAATTTAATTTAATATAAAATATATTTTATTATCACTGTTAAATTTTTAACATTATAAAAGGAATATAAGTAATTTGAAAATGTTAAAATTTAGAAAACGCATAAATTTTTTATATAAAAACGTTATTGTCAACTAATTGTAAATTTATGATATACATAATTTTTATTAAAATTTTAAAAATTATAAAATTAATGATATTATAATATTAAAATATTTAAACAAAAAATGATAAATATATAAAATGTTAACTCACCTAATATGTTGCTAATTTTAAAATTGAGTAAAGGATAATAAAATTTGGTTATTAAAGTAGTGAAAGAGTTTGTTTAAAATTAATATAATTTAAAAATTATAAATAATTATTTAATTAATAATTATTAGAGGGTTATATTTGTAAATTATATTTTTAAAAGATCTTTAAAAATAGACACATCAAAATAGACAAAATTATTGATCGTATAATTATATTCAAACAAAATTAATTGCTTGTATAATGTGATAGATATATTGATCTACATAATTTTGTATCTTCATATTTATATAAAGGTAGAAGATAAAATATTTAATTAGTTTAATACAGTTGAAGTAGTGTTAAATTTATAATAAAAATTATATTATATAATATATTAAATAATAAATTAAATTAATTAATATTTTAATTTAGTTTAAAAATAAATTATATGTTCTATAAAATTAAAAATTATAATAAATAATTAAATGATGATTTGTACGTTGTTAATTATATTGTATGAATTTTTCCTTTATTTTAAAAGATATAATGTAAATATTAACCGCTAAAGCACTAGTTACCGTCAAAACTATAGTAATTGTTATAAGTCAATAATGTTAAAACTTGAGATTGAGTTATCAAATATTTACTATTTTTAAAAATAATTTAATATTATAGTATAAATAATTTTAAAATTTTTTAATTTTTATTATTAAATTAAGTATATAGTAAATCTTAAATATTTGAAAATAATTTTTATATAAAATATTATACGCTTTTAGAATTTTAATAATTTTAAATTACTTCATGTTAAATTACATATCAAACCAATCAAATACATTAATAAAAATTATTTGACATTAAATTACATTTATAAACAAAATAAACCATATTATAAATTCAAATAAGTTGTCATTAACTTAAATTATTAAATTAAACTATCAATTTAATTTAATATTAGCTATTAAAGTAATAAAAAAATTATTAAAAAATTGAATTTTATTTTGAATTAATTATATTATATACTTAAACTTTGTTTCTAATAAAATAAACTAAATATTAAAACTTTTAATATTATACATCAAAATAAATCAGATAATATAAATATCAATTAGTAAACCATAATTTTTGTATAAAAATATTATATATTTTAAAATTTTTGTAATTTAAATTTATTTGCAACTATATTAAATATTAAATGAATTTATATTTGATATTAAATTAAATTTATAAAAAATTAAGCTGTATTATAAATCTAAAATATTTTATATTAACCTAAATTCTTAAATTTTATTGTAAAGTTTAATATAAAATTAACTATTGAAATAAATATTATTATAAAATAATATCAATATTTTAAACGAATTCTATAGGATTGTTTAACTTTTTATTTATTTCGAACATAATAAAATCAATATTTAAAATTTAAAATTTTTATATTATATATAAAACAAAATAATATATATATATATATATATATATATATATATATTATAAAATTCAATTAGTTGGTAGTAATTTTTTTTAACAAAAACAGGATTTATTTTCTGAATTCTAATAATTTCAAATTACTTGATTTTAACCAAAATGATAAACAAATTCAAGTATGCTAAAAATATATTTAACATTAAGTTAAATTTAAAATATTTTTTTATAAATCTATATTAGTTCACATTGATTTAAATTATTAGAATTTTCTATCAATTTTTAATAAAAAATTTGACTATTAAAACTAAGAAATAAATTATAATAAAATTATTTATAATTCGTTTCATTGAATAATTTAAATTTTTTTTAAAGAAAACCTAAAATAAATGTTTTGTCTTATCAATTTTTTATATTACATGTCAAATTTTTTATATAAAAAATATGATTTCTGAATTTCGATAATTTCAAATTACTCGGTATAAAGTAAAATATTAAAAAAAATTAATATCACAAATAAAAATGTATTCAATTATAATATAAAATTTTCAAAAATTAATTGTATTATATTTAAATTAGTTCGCATAAATTATTAAATTTTTCTGTCAACTTTTAATATAAAATTTAACTGTTCAAAGAATATAAAAAAATTATTACAAAATTATATTAATATTTTAAATTAATTGTTTTGCATAATTTAACCATTTTTACATTTTGAAAAGAATAAAATAATTTTTTGGAACTTTCAATTTTTTTATATTTTAAGTCAACTTGTTATATATCATAAATCTCAATTAGTTGGGAGTAATTAATTTTTTATATAAAATATGATATGTTTATTGAATTTGAGTAATTCTAAATTATTTTATTTTAAATTAAATATTTAACAACTTCAAATACATTAATAAAAACATATTTTTTATTAAGTTAAATTTATAAAAAAATAAATTGTATAATATCACTAGATTTGTTCACATTAAATTTGGTTATTATATTTTTTGACAATTTTAAAATAAAATTTAAATATTAAAATAATAAAAATGAATTCTTATAAAGTTATGTCAATATTTTAAAATAATTATTTTTCATAATTTTCCTTTTGTCTTTCAAACAAAACAAAATAAATATGAAGACTTTTCAAATTTTTAATCTTATATGTCAAATTGAAATATTAAAAAAATATAATATTTAGTTTGACATATAATATTGAAAATTTAAATTTTTTAAATATGATTTAGATTTCTTTAAAATTTAACTTGATATCTAATATATTTTTATTAATGCACTTAAATTTTGAACATTTTACTTAATATCAAATAATTTGAATTTACTAGAATTTAGAAAATAATCATGTTTTTCTATAATATTTAATACCAAATAATTGAAATTTAAGATATATATATATATATATAATTTAATTTGATGTATAGTTAATTTTTTGTTATTAAGTTCAAAATTTTTTATCCCAAATGAACAAAGTTAGATTATGCAAATGAATAAAGGATATTGAAATAATTTTTCGTATAATTCATTTTTCATTTTAATAGTTAAATTTTACATTAAAAATTGATAGAAAAATTTAATAATTTAAATTAATATGAAAAAACATATTTATAATATAATTTATTTAATAAAATTTAATTTAATGTCAAATATAGTTTTATAGCCCATTTTAATTTGTTTAATATTTTACTTAGTATCAAGTAGTTTTAAATTATTAAAATTCAGAAAACATATAATATTTTTATATAAAAATTATTCCAAATAATTTTAATTTATGATATATTTATAATTTATTTTTATATTTCATATAAAATTGAAATGTCCATATTTTTTTTTACTATATTTTAAATGAAAGAGTTAAAGTATGTAATAAAATGAATTTAAAATACTGATATAATTTTATAATAATTTATTTTTAATCTTAGTAGTTAATTTTATATTAAATATTTATAAAAAAATTTAATAATGGAAGTTAAATTAAACTAATTTAGATTTATAATACAGTTTAATTTTTTTTATAAATTTAACTTGATGTCAAATATATTTGTATTAGTTCACTTAAATTTATTAAATATTTAACTTAATTATAAATAGTTTGAGATTACTAAAATTCAAAAAATGCATAATTTTTGAAAAATTACTGTGAATTAATTGAGATTTAGGTGATATAATTTAATTTGATATATAATATTAAAATTTTTAACATTTATTTATTTTTATTTGAAAAAAATTTAAAGATGAAATAAAATTAATTTTAAATATTAATATAATTTTATAATTTATTTTTATTAATAATAGTTGAATTTTATTAAAATTTGCAGCAAAATTTAATAATTTAAATTAATTAATTTAATGTGATTTATAGTATAGTTTAGTTTTTTTTATTAAATTTAAATTAATGTCAAATATATTTTAATTAATTATTGGTTTAACATTTAGTTTAATATAAAGTAATTTAAAATTATTAGAATTCAGAAAATGTGTAGTATTTTTATATAAAAAATTATTATCAATTAAGTAAAATTTATGATATATATAATTTAATATTAAAAATTCTAAAGTTTTAAAATTAATTATTCTATAATATTAAAATATTAAAAAATATTTAAAATTTCATATATTGTAATAATTAAGTTGTTTTTTTTTTATATTAGTTACATTCTAACGACATTAATTATAAATATAACACATGAGATAAATATATTAAACTACATCATTTCAGATATTGTATCATGGGATTTATATGATATAAAAAAAAAAATACCTAATTGGTTTAATATCGATTTGAAGTGGTATTAAATCGATAATAATTTTTTATATTAAATTATAAATTAAGAAAAAATTATAAAAAATTAGATTAATTTATATTTTAAATTAGTTTAAAAATAAATTATATGTTTATAAAAATAAAAATGATAATAAATAGTTAAATGATGATAATTTATATGTAATAATAATGTATGAATTTTTATTTATTTTAAAAAGTATTCAAAAATAATTTTTTAAAATTGGATAAAGCCTTAATTACCGTCAAAACTTAATTACTGTATATATCTCAATCATGTATAAAAAAAATTAAGGGATGTCTAATTTGCTTTATATTTTTAGTTTTTAAAATCTGTTTTGTAAAACGATTTTTAAAATTATCTCCGAAAAAATGGAATAAAATAAGTGAAAAAAATAAAGAGTACATAAAAAATATAAATAAAAAATTTAAAATAGAAAATAGAAATAATTTAATTTTTTAGTTTTATAAATTAAAAAAATAAAAAAATATTAAAATTAAAATATAAATCATTTTTAAAATACTTTTGAAAAACTTTACTTATTAAAAAAATTTAATTTTCAAGAATAAAACTATTTTTAAAAGAGGACAAACACAAATCAATTAGAAATTCATACTGAGTTAATAGAAGCAAACAATAATCATATCTTCGACTGCACTACCACAGTACTATACCCATTTTACCCTTAAGTTAGTTAGCTTTCTGTTATGTAATCACAGTTCGTTTTTCTAAGTACTAATACTTCTCAACCCAGGTAAATAAAGCAATAATTGGGTCCTAGATACAGGTGATATAAATCATATCACCTTCAATTTTTCTTTCTATAGTTTTCTTCATCAAATGAAACAATTTCCAATTACTCTTCCAAATGGTTCCCAAAATTTTTCTACTCATTCCAGGACCATTCCCTTAGCAGATTCCTTAATCCTTAAAATGTTCTATATGTTCCTTGCTTTCATGTCAATTTAATTTCTCTTACAAAACTCATTGACAATATTAATTGCTTTATGATTTTTCACTCTAATATCTGCTACATTAATCAAAGGTTCAGCTAAACAAGTTGAAGGGCTGTATGTGTTGGATCCTAGAAGCAACTTTGAACATCAATTTAATCATGGATGTAATGTCTCTATTAATACTGTCAATAAATCCATACTATATCATAACAGACTAAGCCAAGTATTTGCATCAGGACATGACCTTCTTCATAAAAAATGTTCTTTTCTCCAATTTTTTCCCTTTCCCTATGTGGTATACTAGCCAATATGTGAAGCAAAAAAAGGTTACCTTTTAATAATGGTGAAACAAATTAATCTCATATTTTTTATTTGATACATATTGATATTTGGGGATCATATGTTACTGCTTCTGTTCAGAGTGATAAGTGTTTCTTGATTATTGTTAATGATTTTTCATGTTTCTCTTGAACTGTTCTAATGAAGACCAAATCTAAAACAATAACTCATATCATGAATTGTTTCTTTGGTAGAAACATAAATTCAACTTAAACTAAAAATGATTTGGAGTGACAATGGATTATAATCTTAAATTAAAGATTTCTATACTAATAATGAAATTTTATATCAAATAACCTGTGTTGAGATTTCTGTAAAAAATAGGATTGTTGAAAAGAAAACATCAACACATCCTAAACACATCCTAAATATAGAGGTTTTTGTTTTCAATCAAACTTTTCTAAACATCTTTGATGTTGTGCTGTTAAATAATAAAAAAAAGTTCATATAAATTTTTTTATAAAAAGATCCTTTTTTTTAACAACTTAAAGGTGTGGAAGTTTAACATATCCTATCACTTTATAATTTTTTAGGATAAAGTTTAGTCCTGAAAGGTTGTATTTTTTTATTATGAAGAAAGAAATAAAAGATATTTGCTTTATGACATACATTCTCATAATATTTTTGGTTCTAGAAACATGAATATTTATGAAGATCATTTTCCTTTCACAAATATTGAAATTGAAAGCCGTTAATACATGTAATGATGTTCAACCATAATTTTTTATGATTTTAACATAATGCCATTATATTCTATTCATATACATGTTTAGTTGAAACTTCTCATAACACACAAAATAATATAGATCATAGTCCTTCAGTTATGTCACAACATGTTACAACATGATGTTTCATCTTAATCTTTGATACAATCATTCCGTGTAAACAAAAACCATTTTATTTTAAAAATTATCAATGCAACCTTTCATCTTCTAGTCATTTTGTTACTGTTTCTTCTTCTTCTTTTCACACAGCATCTAATGAGTCTTCTATTGGTTCTACTTTTTCTTACTTCTCTTCTTATCTTTTATCTTTTGTTCTGTTTTACGATAAATATTTTTTATTTTATAAAAATTTCCATTTGAATGTCTCTGATTTTGATTAACCAAAATCATACATGAAACCTACAAATTTGATTATCGGAAGAAAGCTATGGATGATGAACTCTATGCCTAAAGAAGCCTAGACATTGGTTGATCTTCCACTAGGGAAATATCTTATAGGATACAGATAAGTATACAAATTTAAGTATCATGCTGCTTGTTACCATAAATAATTTGTATTTGTGTATAGTTATTATTATTTTTTTGTATTATCATAAATTGAATCAAATCAGGCATTAATATAATAGATTAGAATCAATACAAAATAAGATGATAATCACTGTAATTTAGCGTAGATTTCAACATAATATTATGTGTACATTCTTTTATATATTCAATGAAAATTCAGATAATAAGCATATTTTTTTTATTATTCAAAGTAATCTTTGATATGGTAATAGAGCTTGCATACTATTTTTTCTAAGACTTCAATGTATGAATTTTTTTTTCTATCTTACCTCTTGTTCAACATCTTCATCTTGCCTTTGGTTTTTGGGGTTCTATTTATGGTCAGTTACTTTGAGCTTGTGTCAAAAAAAATTTTCTCCCTCCCAGTCTGATCTTGTCACTTCTTTCCCATCATGACTGGTTCCAATCCTAATTTTTTTTGTCAAATTTACTAGAATGAACTATTCTTTATGGGAATTTCAATTCAAGTTCTTTGTTGTTGGAAAAGAGCTATGAGGTCATATTGATGGCACTATACCAGCTTCTACAGATCCTACACAATTGGTTCAATGGAATGTTATGGATGCCAGAGTTATGTCTTGGATTATTGGGTCTTGTGATCAAAAAAATGTTCTTCATCTTTATCCCTATAAAACTAGCAAATCTATGTGAGAGTATTTGAGCAAGGTTTATAACCAAACCAATTAGGTTAGAAGATTTCAATTAGAGTGTGAGATTACTAATTACACTCAAGGTAACTTGTCTATTCAGGACTATTATTTTGGTTTTCAAAATCTGTGGGTAGAATTTTCTAATATTGTGTGTGCTTCGGTTCCTAAAGAGTCTCTTTCGAATGTGTTGGAGGTGCATGAGACTGGAAAGCATGATCAGTTTCTGATGAAATTGCATTCCAAATTTGAAAATATGCGTTCTAATTTGATGAGTTGCGATTCTACTCCAACCGTCAATACATACTTTGCTGAATTGCTCTGTGAAGAGTAACATTCTTTTAATCAAGCCATTCTAGAAAAAGACACTTTTATTACTTCCTAGGTGGCTTTTGCACTGCAAGACAGAGGAGATAGTAGGGATATGATTAAGGTTCAATGTTTCAGTTGTAAGAACTATGGTCATAGTGTTGAAAATTGTACCAAGAAAATTTTCAATTACTACAAAAAGCTAGGTCATATCATCAACGAATTCTCTATTTATCCTTCCAAACATCAATCCACTGCTTTTCAACCCAACGTAGTCACTTCCTTTGCTAGTCAACATGAAAACCTGGCCACAACTACACTAACATCCACTCAAAATCCTCCACCTACTGTTCTTACTCCTGAAATGATGCAACAGATGATTATCTTGGCCATTTTAGCTTTGGGGATTCAAGGTAAGGGTCTTTCATAAATTAAGTCTTGGCTTCTTGATTTGAGGAATCTAATCGTATGACAAGTTCTATTAGTTTCATTAAAACTGTTTGTTCGTATCATGCTTCAGAACATATTCAAGTTGATAATAGTACTATTATTCCTATTTATGTTATTGGAGATGTTACCCCTTCTTTCAACAATATTCTTGTATCACTTGGATTCTCCCATAATCTCCTTTTTATTGGAAAATTGATAGAAAATCACTATACTATACATTTCTCTCATGATGGTTGTTCTATGCAAGATCAAGTATCAGGGACAGTGATTGCGAAGGGGGCTAAAGTTAGACGACTCTTTCTATTGCATATTCCTAGTCATGTTGCTTTATCTTCTTCAGTTGCTAATAAAAATGATGTATGACATACATGTTTGGGGTATACTTATTCGACTATTTTATCTCACTTGTTTGGTTTTGGTTTATTAGGACAATTTGCTTGGATATCTTTATCTCATCTTTCTTTTGATTATTTTACTTGTAAATCAAGAAAGAGTAAAATTCTTTCTTTTCCAATTTCGGGTAGTCGTGTAACAAGATGTTTTGAGGTTATACATGGTGATGTTTGGGGGATTTCTCCTATAATATTTCATTCATATTATCAATACTTTGTGACATTCATTGATGATTATAGAAAATTTTTATAGATTTATTTTCTTTGATCTAAAGCTGAAGTACTTCAAGCGTTGAAAACATTTCTTACCTATATTAAAACTCAATTTACCTATAATATTAAGGTTCTGCAATAAGATTCTAGAGGAGAATATATATTTCATGAACTTCATCTTTTTTTTTTACTCAAACAGGAATTCTCTCACAGCGTTCTTATCCATATACACCTCAACAGAATGACCTGGTAGAATAAAAAAATCGACATATCTTGGATGTGGTTTGCACTTTGTTACTTGAATCCTCAATTCCTACTAAATTTTGGATAGAGGCTCTGTCCATTATAATTTACTTGATTAATTGACTCCCTTCTCAAACTTTGAATCTTGACTTTTCTTATTTTCGTCTTTATGGTCATCATTCTGACTACAAGCATCTGCATACCCTTGGATGTGTATGTTATAACCAAGGTCGCGACAAACGGTGAACGAAAATGTTTTAGAAGAAGAAATTATTTTCAAGAAAAATGAAGTTTCCACCAAAATTTTAATTTACCTTAAAAGGGAAAAATGTTGGAAAAAACCCTTTGAAGAAGATTCTAAGTCCAAGAGTCGATTACAAATAAGGAAGGTATTAACACATTACTCGCTCATCCAAAAGAACAACATCCTTTACTAAATTATGCAACTAATTGATCATAAATTTAAACAAATGACAAAGTCCAAGCATACAACTAAATTATGCAAAAGTAAATCTAACAATTAGACAATTTGAATATGATGAATAAGTACTACAAAAGAAGTATTTATTTACATATGAGAAAAAATAAATTAAATATGTACAAAGAATAACCGGGCAAAAATCTAGATCTTACTCCTACATATTCCCGGGTGCGATGGAAATCTCAAGGCAATATAGTTATATAGTTAATGATTCAAAAATAAATTGGGGATACCTTTAAAAAATATTCAAATTTAAAATTAAAAAATATAAATTTTTGCAAAATAATTTTTTTGTAAGAATATTCATGTTTAATTTCTCTAAATCCATATATACACAAGGTTTAAGACAAACGTAGACTGCACTTAAACCCATACAATTCTTTAATCCTAATAAGATAAAGTAATCTACACATACACATTTAAAGTTCGTTGATGGAAATTTAGAAATAAAGTATTTAAGTAAAAATAATTTTATTTAAATATTAAATCAATAAATTTAAAGAACTTATTTGAAAGAATTTCTTTTATAACATTCTTAACTCACATATGCACAAGGTTTAGGACAAATGTAGGCTGCGTTTAAACTCATACGAATCTTCAAATACGATAAGATAGAGTAATATATACATGTGCATCTAAAGCTCGTTGTGTGAGATTTAGGCTCGAAATATTAAAATTAAATATATAAAATGATAAATTTGAAGTTAATTTATTTAAAATAAAATTTTTAATAATATTATAAACCTACATATCACAAAGCTTAACACAAATGTAGGATGCACTTAAACTCATACGAATCTTCAAACGCGACTAGATAGAGTGAGCTATATATATATATATATATACATACATACATATATATATATATGTATCTAAAGTTCGTTATGTGAGATCTATATTTAAAATATTTAAATGATAAATTTAAAGTTGATTTATTTAAAGAAAATTTTTTAGTAATATGTTGAACTTACGTATGCACAAGATTTTAAGATAAAAGTAGGTTGTATTTAAACTCATACGACTCTTTAAATATAATAAGATAGAGTAATCAATACATATATGTCTAAAGTTTGTTATGTGAGATTTACAATTATAATATTTAAATTAAAAGAAATATATAAAATAAAAATGAGAAAAGAAAAAATAAATAAATAAATTATTCCCTTAGGTATATTATTATCATATTTATAATTTAAAATTTAATATTAACAAATAAATTATTTAAAACTTATTATACATATATAGAGAGAGGAGGGATCAAGTTACTCCAAGAGTAACTTTGCTTAGAGTTAATCTGCTTAATAACTCTCATATACAATTATATCTTATTAATCCAACTGTTGAATTAATAAATTATATTATATAGATCATCCTTCCAAATTTTTATACAATTTGAAAAATGTTTAATACTTCAAAAAATAAATTCCGATTAATGGATCATATATCTCTTATAATATCCATTAATTTGAATTTATTTAATAAAATATCAAACCTTTTTTAAATTTTATAAAAATTTGCAAGGATGATCTATATAATATAATTTATTAATTCAACGGTTGGATTGATGAAATATAATTGTATATGAGAGTTATTAAGTGGAGTAATTCAAAACAAAGTTACTTTTCGAGTAACTTGACCCCTCCTCTCATATATATATATATATATATATATATATATATATATATATCAGAAAAGATTTGGCTTCACTATCTTCTATTTAAAGATTTAATGATAATAATTTTTTAAAAAATATATTATATATTTTTTAAGATTTGAACAAAAGTTATATCAAAGTTTTTTTTATATTTTTAGTCAAAAATTAGTAATAATTTTTAATATTTTTATTGTAAATCTATTTTAAAAAATATTAAGAAAAAGAATTTATATTAAGAATTTTTGGTTTTATAACTTATTTTAAATATATTTTGCAAGATTTGAGCATAATAATAATAATAATAAATAAAATAGGTAAAAAATTAAAATAAATAAATTTATACGTAGAATAAAATTATTTTGTCATTCTTTTTTAAAAAAAATATTATTTGTTTTGAATCTATGTATAAAATATATTAGAAGATATTTTTATTGTAAATTTATTCTATAAAAATATTGGTTTCATTGAAAGGAAATAGATTTAGTTTTTATTGGACTTATTTTTGTGTGAAAAAATATAAAACTATTTTTTCTTTGGAAGTTAGGGCTTGTTATTTTTGTTTGAAGAATCTAAACCCATGTTTTGTTTGAAAGTCTGGGCTCATTTTTTTTTCCAGATTTTTGGGTTTAGAATCAAATAACCTACTAAAAAAGAAAAAGTGTAATAAATGAGAATTGAATTCAAGGCACTGTGAAGGTTGTAACAACACAACCACTAAGTCAAACACTTTCAAGTTAGCATAATGCCCACTAAATCTTACTTAACAACAAACAATGAAAAATAATAAACACTTATAAAAAATAAGTGCACCAGGATTTCAACCCTTGCATTTTTAAGCTAAATAAGACAAGTTAACCATCCAACTAAACATATGGTTATGATTTAGTGACCATAAATTTTAATTAATTAAAAATAGAACAAATGATCTAATTACTTAAATTTGGGCACAACAACTTCCTACCTCCTCAGAAGTTCAAAACAAATGTTCTAAACATTTTGGTAAAAGGCTTGGGGTTAGAGAGGGAGAGGGAACAAGAGGCGGTGGCCACCTCGCCGTCGAAGAGATAGATAGATAGATAGATAGATAGATAGATAGAGAGAGAGAGAGAGAGAGAGAGGATAAGGCTGCCATTAAAACGACACCGTTGGGATTGGGAGGAGAACAACACCGCTGCGGCCAAAAGGGGAATCATGGTAGTGCCGTTGTCAGAGATGCGGCTTCTGCGGAGGTGACTAGAGAAGGCTTCCAAATAGCAATGGAAAAAGGCCCAAGATAAATGGAATTTTTTTATTTAGTTTTTTTTTATAAATTTAAGGGTGCTTATTTTCTCAACTAACTACATTTTCTAAATAAAATTTTAATTAGGTAATGTGTTTTATGGTGGGGTTTGCTAACTAGTAACCATGGCGATGATGAAGAAGAAATGGTTGGGCAGAAGAGAAGGAAGAAGAATGAAATGGTAAATTTAGGATTACTCTCTAGTAAGATCACTGCCTGTCCTTACTAAAACTAAATTGCACCTAGTGATGACTACAACCTAGGAAAACATTATATTTAATAATAAAGTGAAAGCATGGTCTTATGTAATTAGAATTGCAAACTAACCTCAATAAGTAAAAGTGTCAGTTTGGGTGAATTAGATCTCCTTCCCCAAAGAATTTTAAATAAGGAAATCTTTTTGAGAATGACCAACCTCTGTTTTTTTTATATAAAATCAAATTCCAATCCCGAGTTTTTTCCTTCCTAAGAGTATCTCCCAATTTTTTTCAGAATTTTTTTTAGCCTTTTATTTTTATACTAGGCTCAAGTTAAATCTTTCCCAACGAAGGGATCTTTTTTTCTACATTTTGAATTCCACTCTTTTAGCAATTTGAGCTATGTAAATGTGCACAACAACTTCCTTTACCTTTCTTGCATTTGTGTCTGGCTCTACTTTTTAAGTCCAGAATAAGGTTTTAACAATTTGGAAATTTATGACCTTTGTTGGTTGTTAAATGTTTGCTTTGTTGGTTTTGCTTGTGCCCTGCAATTATTATGTCTCTTTATTATTTTCTATTTTCTTTTTAATTGTTATTTTTATTCTTATAAACTTTTATATAAAAAAAATAGGGTATAAGAGTATTCATAGTGTGTTTTGTTCACTTCCCTTGTGATAACCAGTGTTGCAATTGGGTCAAAATAAAATAAAAGTAAATAAAAATGCAATACAAGGCACAACATTGGTCATCTCTCAAAGATCTTAGCAAATAGTTTGGTTGAATTCAAAGTTAGAAAAATGAGGCTTTTATTTTTTTTTAATTGATAAATACAAAATGCAAATAAATAAAATTAACAATATTAAAAATTGATTAACTTGCTAGTTCATTTCATAAACGGATTATCATAGGTTCAAAAAATTTTTGAAAACAATTTCAATTCTTGTTTGTTTTAAATTTGATCAAGAAACTATCAATTAAGCTTGTGATTTTCTATGAGAATAATTTCTAAAGTTCGAATTAATTCATATCTAGAAAACTATGCATCACCTAAAGTCCTTAAATCAATTTTAAAGAACCAAAATTATCAAACCCTATAGGAAAGCCTTAATTTTTTTTATTTAGTTTGAATTCAATCAAGCAACCTCCAATGAAATTCATCATTTCCTACTAAAATAACACCTAAATTTTGAATTAATTCATGTTTCAATAATTAAGTATCACTCAAAGTTCCCAAATTATTTTTGAAGAATCGAAATCAACAAATCTTATAAGAAACTTCATTGTACCGTTTAATTTTTGTGTACAAATTAAAGAATTAATCAAACTCTAATTTTAGAATTTTATCATGCTAGATGAAATTAAATTAAACATCCAATTCCATAATTACAAACAACAAGTGCAATTAATTAAAAGGAATAAAAAATTCCAACCCAAAATTTAATTTAAAAATAAAATCTAAAATATTTTACTTGTAAATTAAAACCAGAAATTCAACCAAAGAAATTAGTTATTCATGACGTTTTTATAAAATCAAGAATAAAGAGAAGAAGAAAATAAGAATTAAAAATTTATTGAGAATTTAAAATAAGTTTATGTGTGTCTACAATATGTTAGATTTTCCCCTTTTATAGATCAAATTTGCCTATTACAATTCAAAATTTAAAATCGAGATAAAAATTGAATCAATTATTTTAAATTTAGAATAAAGATCTGCCAAGACTTGATTCTCTTGTCCCTTTAGGTTTAAAATTGAATTCTTTATTTATTCTGTCATTTGAATTCAAATTATGCATGAAATATGGGTCCTTGTATGACACCTCTATTCTAGAATTTTTATGAGGGTGCTAGTAGTCAATTTAGGGTTTCCTATCTAAAAAAAATGTTGTATATAATTTTATCCTTGGGTTTTAGAAATTAACCCCATCTAAAAATAGCTTTTATAGTCCTAGATATGTCCTCTTTACTGGAACATGTCTGTGATGTTTGGACAGAAACTCTAAGTCATGATCCGACCCAAATAACTTTATGATCTACTTTAGATAGGATACATAGGCATACATGTGATTTTATAGTTTTGTTTCATCTTTCTAATTCCTCTTGAATCATTCTAATCTTAATTTTATAATTCAATATATGGTTTGCACAATAAACAAAGGTCAAAAGGCATGAAAATCCAAAAATTAACCAACTTTATCACTAAAACTCAATAACATAAAAATTACTCAAAATGATAGAATTAAACATGATTCAATCTCAGTAATCCCAATACAAAATAAAAATAAGTGTACAAAAACTCATTCATCACCTTCTTAAACATCACAAGCTATCGGCTCAATTTGTTAAATGTGCATCTTAGGGGTACAATCATAATCACAAAGGATTTGTTTGTTATAATCCTGGTTTTAGAAAAATCCGCATTTTTCAAAATGTTACTTTCTTTGAGAATATGTATTTATTTTTCCATCTCTTGATACATACTCACCTAAAGGGCTATTCTTCCAAGATTTGATGAATAGTCAACTGTTGTCCAACGCTTCAAGTCTGGCTTATGTATCAACAACATTCATCAACCGTAGCCATTCCAACTGATCCTAACCCCATTATACTGAGACAGTCTACTTGAGTTTATCGTCCTCCGTCCTGGTATATCTCTTGTCGTGCTACTTTATCTAATATTTTTGTTCCTTCATGTTATTCACTTGCTGCCAAACATGAGTGTTGAAAAAAAAAATGATGTAGGAGGAGCTTTAGGTGCTTCAAGATAATCAAACGTAGGATATTGTTCAATGTCCACCTCATGTCACACCCATTGGTTATAAATGGGTTTATTTAGTTAAGCTTTATTATGATGGATCTTTGGATCATCCCAATGTCCAATTAGTTTCCTGGGGTCATCAGCAAGAGTATGGGATTGACTATGAAGAGACATTTGCTCCTGTAGCCAAATTGACAACGTTTGAACCGTTCTTGTAATTTTTGCCTTACAAGGCTGGTTCCTCCAATAATTTTATGTCAAGAATGCTTTTCTCCATGGTGATCTCAAAGAGGAAATATACATGAAGTCCCCTCTTAGTTTGTTCTCTTCTTCTACCAACAAAGTTTGTAAGTTGAATCGCTCCTTATATGGTTTAAAACAGGCTCATCATGCATGGTTTAAGAAATTTCACTCCATTTTGCTTTAGTTTAATCTTGTGCAAAGCAAATATGATTCTTCATTATTTCTTCATACAATTGCTGCTGGAACTGTCATTCTTTTGGTATATATGGATTATATTATTATTACTTACACTAATTCTTTACTAATTGCCCAGTTACAACAACATCTTCAAGCATCCTTTCACATGAAAGATCTTAGTAACCTTAGTTATTTTTTAGGGTTGGAAGTGCATAGGGAATCTTTAGGTATTTTCTTTTATTAGCATAAGTACCGCATGAGTTAATTCAATTAACTGGTCTTCAAGTCTCCTCCTCTCTTGATACTCCTCTTGAAGTGAATATTAAATATCATGTCGATAAGGGCGAGAAACTTTCTGATTCTTTGTTGTATCGTCAATTGGTCAAAAGCCTCAACTACTTAACCATTACAAGACCTAATTTTTCTTTTGGTGTTCAGCAAACTAATCAATTTATGCACTCCCTAAGACATCTTCATATGCCTATTATACGCTACATCATTAGATATCTCAAAGGTACTACCTCTTGTGGTTTTTTTTTATTTTTTATTTTTTGTGTTGGTTCTATTCAACTAGTTGCATATAGTGATGTCGATTAGGCGGGCTATCCTAATACTTGTTGATTTGTTACTGGTTGGTGCATGTTCCTTGGGGATTCCTTTGTTTCATGAAAGAGTAAAAATCAAGATTATGTCTCCAATTCTTCAACTAAGTCAGAATACGTGCTATGTTTGCAGACATGCTTTAAATTCAATTGGTTTCGAGGATTGTTGGTTGAGCTTGACTTTCCAAAATCCAACCCTACTTATATTCATGTAGATAACATAAGTGCCATTCAAATTGCTACCAACCCAGTCTACCACGAGCGTAAGAAACATATTGAAGTGGACCATCATTACATTCGTGAATTCATTGATACACAACTCATTTCTCTCCCACATGTTCCAACAACTTTATAAATTACTGATTTGTTCACTAAGTATCATAATAGACCTCGTCATTAGTTTCTTGTGGGAAAATTGATGCTTCTAGATAAAACAACATCAATTTGAGGGAGGATGTTGCCATAGATAATTTGTATTTATGTGTAAAACTATTATTATTCTTTTGTATTATCATAAATAAGATGAAATCAACCATTAATATAATATATTAGAATCAATACAAAATAGTCTAGCAATCTTTGTAATTTAGCCTAGATTTCAACATAATATTA
This sequence comes from Canavalia gladiata, assembly GCA_037954105.1. Lineage (NCBI taxonomy): Eukaryota > Viridiplantae > Streptophyta > Magnoliopsida > Fabales > Fabaceae > Canavalia > Canavalia gladiata. The sequence continues at coordinate 13,803,496 of CM075659.1, read as the reverse complement.
TCTGTACATTCCTTTATACATTTAATGAAAATTCAGACACTAGGTATCTTTTTTGTCATTCAAAGTAATCTTTGAAACTGATGGCTCCATTGAAAGGTATAAGAAACGATTAGTTGCGAAGGAGCTCACCTAACTTGAATGATTTGACTTATTTGATACCTTTTCTATGATGGCCAAACTTACTATTGTGAGAATTCTATTAGCCATAGTTGTAACTAGGAAGTGGCACTTAGAAAAATTAGACGTGAATAATGCATTTTTTTTATGATGATTTACATGAAAAAGTATACATGAATCTTCCTTTTGGCCTTGTCTCTACCTCTCCTAACTAAGTTTGCAAGCTAAGAAAATCAACCAATAACCTAAAACATTCTACTAAATAGTGGTACTCGAAATTATCTCAAGCTTTGACATCCCTGAAATACAGTCAGTCTATAATAGATCATTGCCTCTTTATTAAGCATACTTTTTCTTTTTTAATGCACTCCTCATCTTGGTTAGTGATGACATGAAAGAGATTTAGCATGTTAAGAAATATTTGGGTCCTCTTCAGTATTCCTTGGATCTTGAAGTTAGCCAAACTCTACTAAAATTCATTTTACTCAAAAAAAAATATACTTTGGATTTATTATCAGAAAGTGGTTTGCTTGTTGCTAAGTCATCTTCTTCTCCTATGATATTTACGTTGATCAACAATTAAATCAATATACATCTCAATCTCTAAACACTCATTAGAAGACTCTCTTTCATATTTTTGGATATCTAAAATTTGTTCTTATCAATGTCAATGCAATGTTCTTACTTACAAATTCTTCTATCAAATTATTTTTACAAATTTTAATTGGAGGTGATGTTTAGGTTCAAAAAAATCCATTACTCGTTTTTATGTTTCTATTAATCTTGTCATTGTATTTTTAAAATATAAAAAAATAAAAATTATTGTTTCTAAATTTAAATTTTAATATTTAAATTTATTTATTTATTTTTTAAAATAATATTAAAAATATTATTTTTTAATATTCTTATAATAAAAAATGAGTAAAATATATAAATTCTGTTTTTACTTAACGAAGAAAAAGGACAAACCAAATTAAATGCATGTGATGTCTATTTCTCTTTTTAATTTCATAGTAAGCCACAATTTTTTTTAAATAAACTTAAAAGTCAAATTGATGCATATTATTTAAAAAAAATTGCACAATGATAAACAAAAGTAAATGAATTGGATATATGTTCATATTTTAAAAACAAATAAACTACTGTATAAATTATAAACCAGCTAAATAATAGTTCACAAATATTGAAATTGAGAAATAATTTTGAGTCAAGTGGATATAAAATTATGCAATTTTAAAAACAAAACAAATTTTAAAAGAATAGATGAATATATTTTATACAATTTAAAAGTAAAACAATTTTTACCATATCGATTATTTTAAATTAATTGGATTTATTGATCGAAACAGATTGATCGAGTTAAGTTTTAAGTGTTTAAATTTTTATTTATTTAAAAATTTTGAAATTTAAGTTTAGGTTTATTATCTATTATAGTTTTTTTTATCAAGATTAGACTTCTTTTAAAGTCTACAAAATCTACAAATTTATTTAAAAGTTTACAGTATAAAAAAATTAATTAATAAACTTAAAATTTATATAAATAATTGATTAAAAAAATTTAAACATTAAAACCAACAAAATAAAAATTTATAATTTTAACTATATAGTTTTAGAGCATGTGTGTTGAACGTAAATTATGTATAAATATAATAATATATAAAAAAATATAATCTATATACATAACATATATACATAACACATATACATGTATATATAAATTTAGGTCTATATAAAAATTAAAATTAAATATAAAATATTTATTTTAAAATTAAAATAACGTACACAATTTTTATAATAAACATTAAAAAATTTTATAAATATAAAATTTATTTTGTTTGAAATTAAAAATTAAAAATTTTAATTTTTTATAAATTATATAAATATTTTAATATTAAATAAATAATATATTAAAATAAATATAAATATATAATATAAAAAATAAATAAGATCCGAAATAGATTCAACAGATTCTTAATAAATTTAAATTTAATTTTTTTATCTAAAAAAAATTAACGAACTTAAATCTATTTATTTATTAAATAAATTAAATTAAATTAAATTTTAAATAAAATAAATTATAAATTTCAATCCAACAACCTTATTTATTTTATGTTTAATTAAATTAAATATATTATATTTTTTATTTTTATTATTATATTTTCTTTTAAATAGATTTGAGTGAATTAAATATGCATCTTCAATTTTCCTTAAACAAATGGCTTTCAACATCACGAGCTCTTCTTCTGATGGTACTTTGTGCTTGTTTGCGGAGTAGGATTTCCACAACCAGTTTTCCATCATATTTTAATCGTGGTTATGTATATTTGGATATTGGTTATTGTTTCAAATTGTAGACAATAGGCATGGAAATCCATTATAAAACAGCATTCATTCCAAAGGGACAAATCAACCTCAAATATGTAAACTATAGCCTTTGATCTTTATAACCACTGATGATGCCTGATTGGGACATTGGCGAGACAAAAAAAAAAATAGACAGAATATCATAAAAATATATTTTATTTTTTCCGGTTCAAAATAATAGTTATTTTATTTTTTTAAACAATTGTCACTTTAAAATTTTAATGTAGAATTAATTTTTTCTTTCAATTTATCTTTAAGATAATTATTATAAAGAAATAAAATAATAAAATATAATAGAAAATTAAATATTACTTTTTATAAAAATAAATCAGTTAAATATATTTTTTAATTTTCATATTACAATATTAAACAACTAGTATTTGAAATCGGAGAAAGTAGTATTACGCTAGTTGATAAATTATAGTCTAATCAACAAGTGAAGTGTAAAATATGTCTATCTTATAGCAATAGATATTAGTTTTTTCTTAAAAAAAATCAAATACATTTTTAATGTCTAAATATTATATCGATTTTTCCTTTGATCCTCATGCATTAAAAGTTTAGAATTTTTGTAGACTTAGTTCTAAAAATTTTAAGTTCCCACAGTGAATATTATGTTAAAACATGTATGTTACAAGATATAATCATTTCAACTGATATCCACTAAAAGAAAGCTATGCATCCCAGTCATTCCACCATAGCTAAATAACAAATTATAGTATAATCAAGATGGTATTTTGGTGCATGTAGTTAATAATCATCACCGTTTAATTTGTTAATTGATCATTGACCCCGTTGAACTTGAGCGCAATGCAATACTCAATCATTGCAAGAAGAGAATCTTATCTTGCCAACACTAATCAAATCTTCCCTTCTTGCCGTGTCTTGATTTGATTTTCTTAGCTTATTTAATTTCCTGGTTTAGAATAGTGAACTTTTTAGGTGCTTTGGTAGCTTTAGAATTAATTTTTAACTTTTTTTAATTGTTCGACATGTATTTTCTCAGCCAAAACATTTGTAATGTTCTTATATAATATGAAATTAGAAAAAAAAAATTCAGAAAATTTATTAAGAAATCGCATATTGATTAAAGATAAAATCTAACATAGATATATATTGAAAATGTAAATTTAATTGGATCATTGAATTAAGAGTGGAATATGTTTTTCTTATATGTTAAAAAATTATTACTATACAACATTACAGTAGTTCACATAAGGTAACAGCACATGATATAAAGTAATAAGAAATAAAAATATTGTAAATGAATTGAAACAAAAACCTTTTGTTATAAATAAAAAAGTTTACTATTATTTTAATATTAATTTAATTTATGAATTAATTATAATTAAATATATAAATTATAATATTAAAAATAAAAAATCATGCATATTCATTAATAAATTAAGATCCATTTGTAAATATAGATTTTTTCTGAAGCTAAAAAAATCAAGAGATAAGAGAATGAGCCTTTTGAAAGACACTTCCTTTAAAATACCTTGCTATGTTAAGTGACAATAATTTACTCAGAAGAATAACTTACTCACTTACGTAGAAGAGTAATTTAGTGAGTAAAAAGATTAAACAATTTTTTATAAGTATTAATTAAAATATCATAACTCATCACATGTTATCTATATGTTTAAGATTTATATGTTATTCATGAACATGTGTATATAATTAAATAATTAATATTAATAATTCATATCATATATTTTAAAAATTAGGCAATGCTTATTCATAAATTAAAATAGAATTTAAGTTATTATAATTAATTTAATGATAAAAATTTAAAATTAATCTAAATTTATAAAAAAATTTAAATTCAAATCTTGTTATTTTTTTTATTGTATATTAAGAAATTAAAATATAATTTATTTATTTAATAATAATAATATAATATTTAATTCCTGATTTATTTATTTTTCATAAATAAATTTTTATTTAGATTTTTGGTTAATCTTAAATTTTGTTATTATCTTTTAAATTAATTTATTTATAATATTATTATGAAGAGATTGACTTGTATTATTTTAAATAAATAAAAATAATAATTTATAAAAAATTTAAAAATAAAAATATAATTTATATAATTTTATAAATTAAAATAATGTTATAAAATTAAATAAATTAAAAATAAAAATACTAAATTAAGATAAAAAATAATATAATCCATCTACCCAAAACATGCTTTCTAATCTAAGCATTGGTGTAGCTTGAAGAAGTGTCTCCATCACATGCGGCAGGTGGGACCAATGTTAAATGCTGAGAAAAACAGCAATGATGACCTAAAATAGAAAAGATGCTAATTGCAGGAATCGAACAAAATATAAGGGAAATGAATGGAAAGAAACTTTATCACCTCCCAGAATATAAGATATTATATATGATATACGTGTACGGTCTGATATATAAGAAATAACAAATAAAAAAAAACTTTATCCCGATTTGAGCCTCTTACTCTAAGCAATAAAATGCCTTCAATAACTATTTTCTTCCTTAGCTCCGTTTTTAACTTTTTTTTTTTTTTAATTTTTCGCCGCCTTATATAATACTAACTGCTCACACCTTTTATCACATTTCCTCTTCTAGTTTACACACCTTGGATCCACTCTTTTGGTTCATTAATAAACCGTATCAAAAACTGACATTGCTTGATGTATCATGTTAATCATTAACTTTAATTTTTCAATATGTTTTTATTTTTTAAAATTTTAAATTATTTAATATTATAATTTTAAAATTTAAAAATAGATTAATTTTAATTTTTTATAATTAACATGTCAAACTTTATTACATGTCACGTATTAAATATTTGTTATTTTAAAAATTAAAAATGAAATATCAAAACCTATAATTTAAATTAAAATTAAAATTTTAAAAGAACTAAAAATATTTTTTATTTTCATTAATCTTATTTAACCTTCACAAATATAAAATAAAAAGGTAATAAATAATAATTGATTAACTAACCATTTATATAAAGGACTTGAAAGCTTGGGTTCTTAAGAAGTAGCAATAATTTTCTTTTCTTATCCACTCCTCTATTCTTTTAGATTTTCCTTCAAAAGCATACACTTGCTCATTTGAGACTCAAAATATGTCACTAAACCAAAAGAAATTTCAAAACAGTGCAACATAATTCTTGAAAATATGCTAGTCACATCCCCATCTCTAATTTCAATCCTCAAAATATCAGTTTCATAACCGGAATTATACAGTGTGAACTTTTTCAACAAAGGATCCCAAGTTTCTGCAACTTTTCAAATGTATAAACTCTACAATTTTCATTCTATTCATTCATTATTACATTGCTTGTTGCGATACTTGTTTAGTGCTTTTTTTCTTTGCCCAACTATATGTTTATTGGTAATGATCGGTAGCCTTACCCCAAAAGTTTGAAAAAAAAAATATTAGTCACAATGATTTTTATTAAAAGGCACCCAATTTACCAGGTTCCTTTTACGATTGAATGAAGTTACCATCTAATCAAGGATAACCTACTTCTGATGTTTCTCAGAAAGCCAAAAACACTAGCTTATAAAATTCTTTAATTCCAACCACATATTGACTGCTATTTTATATATATATATATATATTGAAGATAGTAAATTTTAGTCTTTTCTAAAAGCAAGTCATGATTTATTTTATCTTTAGATACAAAACTTAAGCCTCTCCTGGGACTTGGACTCTACTACCAGAGCAGAGTTGGAACGTAGGGGATGAAGGCATGTCTTCATTTTTCGCATTAAAAATATATTTAAAACTAGATTTATAACAACTTATTCTAAACAGATTGTAAAAGTTATGAGCACATCTAACTAATATAACTACAGGAATGCAAAGCAGAGACAGTATGACTTACAAAGGATGCTTAAAAACTTTGAGAAAACATCAAACATTTGATTCCACATGAAGACAACTCTTACAAACGATTTTACAGTAAAATGTTTTCAAAACTATGCCTAGACATCTTGAAAGCTTCACTTATATATACTCGTAAATGCTACAGGATTTTAATATAATATTATATAGTAGAAATTGTTGATTTACATGCGGGTAAATACCTTCAGAAAAGAGACTTTTTTATATTTATTTCTAGTAAAGGACTTTGAGTCTTGTGAAGTCATATAATGAAAATTGATAAGTGATTCCTCTTGAAAATAGAATAAAATAAAATATATAAGAAAAATAGTTTACAAAATATTTATTATGCTACTACATATTTTGTGGTATAATAAATAATCTAAGAGCACATAATTTCTAAAGAAATTTTAAAATATTAATTATTTAGTAGACTAATAATTTTTAACCGACCAAGTCAAATGAGGTGAATATAACATCAAAGAAAAATGTTTTAGCACATAAGCATAGTAGATTTACGGTGTTATACGTAGCTAAAACATTTTGATAATCGATTATAAATTATATTATCAAATAAGTAAACTCATTAGGTTGGACAACAATTTAAAGATGACTCAACTTAGAGTTACATAATATTTCGTTTATAAGATCATCCTAACAAGAAAAAGTTTAGCTTTTGCCCGATTCAAAACTTTGTTTTATAACCTCTAAGTGCGCTATAAAAGAATAATATCCCAAGTTAAATATTTAATTTTAAGATAACTTTAAAAAATTATATAATTTTTTAAAATAAAATAAAATATTTATATATTATATCCGAATAGAATAAAATAAAATATATAAAAAATAGTCTATAAAATATTTATTATACTACTATATATTTTGTGGTATAATGAATAATTTAAGAGCACATAATTCTTAAAGATAAAATGGTTTGGTTATTAAAAAAATATTATAAAAGCAAAAAATTTTAAAAAATTAATTACTTAATAGACTAATAATTTTTAACTTGACAAATTATTTGAGAGGAGGATAACATCAAAGGAAAATGTTTTTGATACATATGCAAAGTATCTTTATCCTGTTACATCCGTTAAAATATTTTGACAATCGATTACAAATTATGTAATCAAATACGTAATCAATTATTGATGGTTATGGTATGTAAAAATGTGGTTAATAATTTAAAATAAATAATTAATAGATAAAACAATTGATAATTATTAAATATAATTAATCAATTATCTATATATTTAATCAATCACCTATAAAAAATGTTAGTTAACAATCATGATTATACTCAATTAAAAATTAAAATATAAACGAATGTAGTTAATATGTATACGTATAAATATCACATCTTAACATTGAAAGTAAACTCATGCCGTAGGACAACAGCTTAAAGATTGCTAATTTAGACTTGCATAATATTTAGCTTATAAAATTCATCCTGACAAGAAACAGTTTACCTTTTGCAGGCTTCAATCTCCGTTTTATATCCTTCAAGTGCGCTATAAAAGTAAACCTCAAGAATTTTCGTACAAATACAATAGTCAGTTTCTAATGAGAATCAAGTCACTGTTGCAGCAGTTTTAGCCTAAGACCAAGCAGTTTCAACTTAACGGCTGATCAAGAATTGTTGATCACAACTTCAAATAATGAACTAAACTGAATTAGCTAAATTTCAATGTACAATCAGGACAATTATGAACACAAATAACATTTATGAAAGCAATATAACTGTCTATAAAATTCACTGGGACAATGATATCTTAGAATTATAGAAAACATGTCTATAAGAAGATTAATAGGATTGACGCAGGGTACAGATGAAGGGGTATCAGTACTGTCTGAATGTTAGATTGAGGCGACCAGGACAAAGCCAGGCATCTTTCAGCAAATCCTCTGGGGCCGAATTTGGTAAGACTGATGACACACCATGAAAGACACGTCGAGATTTGCCACCAAATATCAAAACATCTCCTGATTCTAGAAGTACATTCTCAGCCTTCCCAACATCCCTCTCATCCCCAAAAAGAAACTCTGCTGAATCACCAATAGAGAAGGACACAACAGGCAATCCCTTTCGTATACTTTCTCTGCTTTCATCACGATCCTGCATCAAGTGGTTTTAGGATGGAAGCAAGAGAAAATTTGTCAACAAATCTTATAATAAAAAAATGGATGAAATAAACATTTCAAAAAATAAAACTTGAGTTGCTAATTGCAAATCATGAGCCACTCAATAAAGTATTCACCGATGCCAAAAGTATAAACTATAAAATACTAGCTTAACGCTTCAGTAACACCAACATGACAATACTGTCATGGGTTAGACTCGCTTATTGAGTTTAATGACCCATAAATTAACAAAACTCTCTTGGGAGTTATAACAAATATTAAGATTTCAGTTAATATGTTATTTATGTGCCTTTTGGAATAAACTTCTCAAATTTCAGCTAACAGTTACAACAAATGTCCATTACTGAGTGTATAAAAAAAGGAATGGCACAGGTGAAAAACAGGAATGTTGAAAGAGATGAGTTGGTTATGTCTGTATGCTTATTATTCTCAAAGGTACTAGGTCCTAGATCTGTTGTGAAATCCCTCTTTCTTTTTAATTTCATCCTCTTCTCTTTTATTAAATTTTCTTCTCAATTTGTTTGGAATAAGTCATCAATATCAAATTTTTTGTGAGTGCTTATGAAAGGAATGCAAAATGCAAAGAAGCAAGGTGATGTTGAAAGTACAGGAGCTAACCTGATGAAGACCGAGCCTTCCATTGGTTGTATAAAAATTGACAATGCATATGTCAGGGGTCATTGAAGGAAGTATGTCCTCAACATTGCCTACTCTATGTTCCTTATTAATCAGATTATGTGCTTCTTGGATTGCTCCTAGAACCAACTTGCTGAAGTCAATGGGAATACTAGGTGGCTCGCAACCATCAATTGCCCGTTTCTTTCCATATTTTCTGGTTTGAGGATCCCAGTCCATACCAAGACACATCATCTTCAATCGAAGTTTAGCTCCACCTGCATAACCTGGTTGATAGAATCCTCCAGGACCCAGACCAAGCTCACGGCAATTTTTCACTATTTCAACCTACAATTTTTAGAACAAATATAGCAAAAGAATTAAACTGAGATGAATCAAAACTTTTCGATCAAATGCAGAGAAGTTTATGGTGCAAGATTCAGAATTAATGAGGGCCAAGTTATATGATCGCAACGCAATAGATTAAGTTAAATGAGATAGTTTGAACAAGTCATGTTGTCTATTACCAAGAGAGGGATATCTCGTCGTTTGGAAGGAATTAAATTACAATATGATTAGTTAGAATAAAAAATTTGACTTTTCGCTTCCTTTCCCTCCAAATACTTTCTTTCCAAACAACCCCTTAAGTTGTATCAGAGAGTGAGGAGACATCAAGGTCTCTCAAGTACCCTAAGTTGTACAAGAGAATAATATAATTGTCTCATCTATTTTGTCTTCCCTTCTCCGTTCTAATACAGTTCTATCATGCAATATTCATCATAAATTGCAATCTCTAAATTTGCAACATAAAGGCATTTCAAGAAAACCAGTAAAAATAGTATATTCAAGTACCTGTTGGTCATGGGTTAGGTAATGTTTCAAAAGAACCATGCCAGGCCTCAGTATCCCTCCCTGATGCATCTCAATGCAACTTTCCTTGTTTTCTCCCAGCACTGTCGCTCCTGTTAAAGGAGAGTTTCTTTTTCCACGAAAGCAGATATCATACGGTTTGAACCTTGGCATATTAATGGAATAATCCAACTTGTGAGAATATGTTGCAGCATAGTTTGAATTGCGATGACTAATGTAAGATCCTTTGACAGACGCAGCATTCTTCTTCCAAGAACTAGTACCTTGAGGTGAATCATCTTCATAATTGGAACAAGTTTCACTACTATTGTGGGGGAATCCTAACTCAACACGAGATCTCATCAGGTACTTTGGGTGTTTGTCAGCGGAGGACATACAATTCTTCCCTCTCTTTTGATCAAACGGTACACGCACACTGCCTATCAATATATAACTACCATCATGAGAAGTATCCGCCATAGCCATAACCTGCGTTTGAATGAATAATGGAATTTGGAATCAAGAAAAGACAACTATTGCCAATGGTTGATCGACCAAAGCCCGTTGGAATTTTTAATGCTGCACACAATGCCTAATATATATAACCTCAATCTTCAAGTATGGCGGTAATCAAATACCAAACAAGTGCTAAATACTTTTCAAACATTATTTTTAAATAAAATCTTTTATTCTTTATTAATTTACATTTTGTGCCGTCAAAAAGATAAAATATAAATGCTACTGAGATACTATACCTAAATAAAATCTCTAAGTCCTTATCAATTTAGATTTACCGTTAACGAAGATACTTATATAATATGGTTCATCAAAGATACAGTAGAATACTTAAATAGATGCAAATCCCATTATAAAAGGAAAGTTACTCAACCGCCATAACGAAATTTTACACATCAAACTTTAGTAATTGATCGGAAACTAAATCCAAAACACAAAGTTAAACACCAAAACGTGTAGAAAGAAAAGGCATTAAACATCAAAAATATATAAAAACAAATAAAGATAAAAAGAAGCCCCTAATTAACATTATCGAAAGGATTGTTTAAATAAGAGAAAAAAGGGTAGAGCGAGTGATACAGGGTATTTGTGAACATCAGAGTTTGCAACAGCCGGCAATGCTTCTTCTGCTGACGAAGAGTCGGTACTTGAATTGACAATTTTGCCCATCAGGTTCGGAGATGAAAGCTTGGAAGAGACTTGAAGGAAAAGGTGGAGAACCGTAGACAGAGGAGGACGAAACGACGACGTAAGAGGGATGGGGCGTGAAGCAAGCATGGTTAGTAATAAAAGAACAAGTCATGATCAGGGAAGTGTGTGGAACCTCGGTTAATACGAGGAACGGAGTTTGAGAAAGTGGTGGCTGAGACCGATGCGACGGATTTGGACTCTGTTTCGATGATGATGATTCATATGCCGCGCCGCTAGTGCTTCCTAAACTTGTTGCACAGGTTTCAAACCCCAACTGGTCGAAAATTACATGTGGAAATGTTAACAAAAATGATTCTGTTTTTTTCTCTTTTTTTAATAACTACCCCTCATTTTCTTTTTATGTATCTAGAAAGATAAAAAAATATAAATTTAAAAAAAAATACGACTATTGTTGTTAATTTAATAAAATTATTTATTATTTATTAGTTATTTTTATTTATTATAATTAATATTAATTAGATAAATACAAAAATAATAATTGATAGATATAAATATATATATATATAAATAATATTTTTAAAAAATTAAAATATAAAAACAAATTTTAATTCTCTTTCTAAACATATAAAAGAAACGGAATGAATACTGCTTTTTTTATTAGAGTAATGTTAAAAAATTTAAAAATAAATTTTTTATTAAGAATTACATTAATATATATTATTAATAATTTTAATTGATGATTAGCTTTTTCTTATTTTAAAAACCTGTAATTAAAAATTTTATATAAATTAAGATAATAATATATATTTTAAATTTTTAAAAATAGAATGATCTTTAAATTTTTTATTTTTATTTTATGTAATAAATATATTAAATAAAATAAAATAAAATATAAAAAATATTAATGATATCGTAATTTATTAATATCAATGATAACAATGAAAAAAAAGTAAAGTATTTTTAAGTTAAAAATTTTGAATAAAAAACGGTTGATTAAAAAGTTAACAATCTTAAATTATGTATATTTTATGATTTTCTTTAAGATTTTGAATATTTTAACCTCCATAACTATATTTTTTATGATTTTTTAATCAATTTTTGAAATTACTTTTAAATAACTAAAAATAAAAAATTTCATTGAAAGACATACTTATTATATAAGTTTAACTTTTATATATTATTAAGAATTTTAACATAATAAATACTTTTATAATAATTTTATACAATAGTTTTCTCTTTTATTATTATACTATTTTTTTTCTTTTTATAATTATAAGAACTAGCCATAAACAATAATTCTACTAAAATTATATTTCTTTTATTCATATGTTCATAAACTAAAACAATTTGAAGCAAGCTGAATAAAAAAAACTAAAGGATTGAAATATAAAAAATGATTTGTGCTGAATTACAGCAGATTTTAAATAAAATTTTGAAAACAGACAGTTAATTAAAAGCACTTCTACGCACACATAAATATAAATTAAATTACTATATCATATATTTTTAACACACATAAATATAAATGAAATTATTATCTCCTATATTTTTAATGTTCAGATAAATAATAATACAGATATTTTAAATTTAATAAAGCTTACAACTTGGAATTGGATTAAAACGAAGGATAATAATTTTATTTTTCATTACATTGTTGGTTGAACAATCCTCTGTATATTGGCATGTGATGATTTATGTGTAAATTTTACTTATTTTTTAAATTCAAATATTATTATCTTTTTATTTATGTGGTCTTAAAAGTACATGTTATGTTTCCCTCTACTAATGTATTTATTTGGATACTTTTTGTACTCCATTAATAAATTTTTTCTTATAAAACAATCACTGTATCATCCAAATTTGTATAATCAAATAAATATATAAGTATTATACCAAATTTTTTTTCCACTTTCTAAATATATATATATATATATATATATATATCATTATTATTATTTTTATCACTTATTTTCTTTCATTTTATACTTTGTAGCTTGTGTGTTTTAAAGTAATAGATAATTTACGATAAAAAAATGGAAAGAGAGAACAAATAGGATAAGTTATCTTTAATAAAGACATAAAATAAATTTCAACAAAATCAAATTAGTTTGTAAAAAATATATTGATTGATACTATTTGAGTTTTTTTTCTTCATAAATTTGAATTTGAAATAAGATATATATATATATATATATATATATTCTAAAACTTTGTAACCATATATTTTAATGAAACTAAATATTCAATATTTTAAATTAATTTTTCATTATACTTGTGATGCATTTTTTTAAGTGGATAAAGAGATTAAATTTCAAATAATATATATTCATGATCACATATTAATATATATTTTAAATTAAATTAATTATTGTATCATATTTATGTTAAATTAAATTTATATTTATCTTCTAATAATGTTTAAGATAACTTTTTTAAATAAATTAAACATTTAAGATTTGTATAATCTTAATTAAGCTTAATTTATATTATACTTTTAAATTTATATTTATATATATCATATAAATAAAAGCAACATATCATGAATGTAATAATTTTTTCCATAATGTTTATTGGATTTTAAGAGTCTTATTTAGATTTATTTCTATTTAATATAGAATAATGTTTATTTATTTAAAAATATCCATATATTGCATGGAAAACTTCTCTTAAATTATTTAAATTTAATAAGTCATCTTTAATTTTAAAAATTAAATTAATATTAATTAAGATTTAAATAATTTTAAGTTTAATTCATCCTAAAAGTAACCATATATTTTGTTTGATAATATATCAACATTTAAATTTAAATAATAGTATTTTTAAGGAATATTAATAATATAATATAGTATTTAAAAATTATTAATAAATTAATTATATTTTTAAAATAAAATTAAAATGATAAATTAATGAAATAAAATATTTAATATAAAAAACCATAGAACTTCATAAGAAACAAAATAAATATAAATAATAAAATTATCGAATATTTTTGTTTTCTTCTTTCCGTACAAACTGAGTCTAATAATCTGCAAAAGAATCCAGGAAACTTCATCTTGGTTCCATTTATTAACTTAAGAATCAATTGAATTTGAAATGTCAATTTAAAGTAGATTATTTAAATAAGATGACGTCTAAAAATTATAACATTAATTATTTTAGTTTTAGGATGATAAAAAATTTAAAATTACATGATTTTGTATGAAAAATTAGTTCTTACGGCTTCATTATTAATAAAAATTTATTTCCTAATAAAAAAATCAAATATTAGAGCAATATTTATTAATACTATTTTTAATCAAAATTAAATTATTATTACAGATTTTAAAAATCTATATTAATGGATATTATATTATATTAATATTTAATATGCTGATAATATATATTAATATTTTATGAATATATTTTAACTATAATATGTTTATTATTAATATATAAATTTAAAATATTTATATTAATTATTTTTTACTAAAAAGTGTATATTAGTAAAGATTAATTTAATTTAATTATCAAGCATATAGGATAATTGACAAAAAAAAATTAAAATTTAAAAGCATACAACTTTACCAGAATTATTTCTAGATAAAGAAAGATTAATTTGATGTTAAACAAATCATCCACCATGTAAATAGTCTGTACTGTGTAAAAGCAATTTTTTTACTGGATCGGAATCGTCTAACTATTAGCACAAAATAGCACTGTTTCCGTTTTTTATTATCTGAGTACTTACAAATATTAAAAAATATAATTAAATTTTTATTTTTATTTATTATAATTAATAATAATTAGATAAATATAAAAATATTTAATATTTTAAAAAATAAAAATAATTTTTTACTTTTTTCTTAACCTATAAACCGATCTTTTCGGCCACATGCGCAGTTCTACCCTGCTATTATCTAGGAATCAAAATCGCTTGCTTATTTTTAGCGTAAAACATCATATGTTATTATTATCAATTTATTTCTTCAAAGTTTAAATTTCTGATAATTTTTAATTCCTTCGTTCATTTTAGTCAAACACAGTAACGGAAAAGTAATGAGATATCATATTATATTACAGGTATTATAAATATTTTAATATAAAATTCAAATATCACAATCTCATTAAAAAAGATAATAGACCATGTAATATTCAAATATTGTATTATAAATATTGAGTCAATTCTGAAATTTAGATATTTGAAAATAAAATTCTTCATAACTAAGCTTTAACGTTCAAATACTTTGATGTTAGTCAATTTTTTAAAAAATTACACTAGTGCAAAAATATGATATTATAATAGGATTTTATATTGATTCTTCAAAAATCGATATAAATAAAAACGCATTAACATTTTTGTAAATAAATGTAAACTTTTTACATCGGTTGTTCTGGAACCGATGTAGAAAGTGGATTTTTTAAAAACTTTCTACATCGGTTCTGAGAAACAACCGATGTAGAATGTCTTCGCCTGTCACTTATTTTTCGACGCTGTTCGTGTTTAATCTCATTTTCCAAAACCCTAGTTTCTCGTTTCGGCTTGTTCTCTCTATTTTCGTTTAAGTCTTAGTCATTGTCGACATCCTTGTTGTTCGTCGTTTCACTCCGTGCTTACGTTCGTGGTTGTCGTCGTCGTTGGAACGAATTCGTTCGTTCAAAGTCGTCGTCACGCACCGTAAGGTTCGAAGTCGTCTTTGTTGTTATTTATGCATCTCATTCTATTATTGTGGTTGAAATTTACATTTATTTTGGTTGTATTCGGTAATTTTTAAGCTTCTTATTTGGCTATCTTGCTGTGTCGTCGTTCAACCATCGTTGTGCCTCCGTTTGGACACCGCTTGGCCACCGCTCAACCATTTTGTGTTGACTGTGAGGTATGTTCTATGCACCTCTACTTTGTGATTGCAGATGTGAAAGTTTGCTTAGGGTTTATGTATGTTATAGTATTGATTTTGAGTTTAAATATGTTGGTTTGTTTTCTTGAGTTCAAATATGAGCATACTCTTAGTTTCCCGTTCAAGGTTGAATATAATGAGTATATTACTAAATAAGTAAATCATTCATTATATTAATTCTTGAATTGTCCAAGTTGGACAGTTTGGGACTAAAATTTTTTATTTAGTGGTTAACAATTTCTTCATAAATCTTGTAAATTGTACTTGATGAAAGTTTGGTTTAGTTCATTTTGCATTGTCTCTGGGTACATGCTTCATTATGGTAAATGAAACCATAATCAAGTTATGTACTTGGAGACTGATGCGAAATGCTGCCGAAATTTCACCAAGAATGATATTCAAGATTTTAGAAGTATGTTAATCGATGAATAAAAAACTTTTTTCTCGAGTGGGATAGGGTCTTACCAATAGTGAAGATAATAAATTAACAACAATGAGTGATAAGGTTAATCCTAAATCATGTGTTGATGATTCTTGTATAGTATGGATCGTAGTTAGATAAATACTAAACGAACGAGCGATGAGTACGAGAATGGGGTCGAAGAGTTTTTGAATTTTGCGCAGACAAATCTACCTCAGAGTAATGGACAATTTTACTGTCCGTGTGTCAATTGTCTAAATGAGAGACGTTTGGGTGTTGGTCAAATTAGAGAGCATATTCTTTGTGATGGATTTTGCAAAAGTTATACAAAATGGACATGGCATGGTGAGTTATTAGGCATGCCAAGTGTGTCACAAACGGTGGAGGTTGATATAAATATGGAAGATTAGGTAGAGGATATGATTCGTGATGTAGGGCATACGTCATTTGAGCGGGAAAATATGTATGGTAACTTGTCTACTGATTCAGAGAAACCTTTGTATCCGGGATGTACTACCTTTACACGATTGTCAGCAGTGTTAAGATTATTCACTCTGAAGGCAAGGAATGGGTGGAGTGATAAAAGTTTCACTGAATTACTTGAACTGTTGGTAAAGATGCTTCCGGAAGGTAACACATTACTAAAGTGTAATTATAAGGCGAAGAAGGTGTTGTGTCTGATGGGTATGCAATATAAGAAAATACATGCCTGCCCCAATGATTGCATACTATACAGAAATGAGTTTGAAGGATTACATGAATGCCCTGTGTGTCAAGTTTCACGTTATAAACTGAAGGATGGTGATTCTATTTGCAATGACAGCACAAAGCGGCCTCCAGCCAAAGTATTGTGGTATCTTCCAATAATTCCAAAGTTCAAACGATTGTTTTGTAATAAAGATGAAGCAAAGAACCTTAGATGGCATGTAGATGAAAGACTGATTGATGGAAAACTTCGTCATCCAACTGATGGTTTGCAATGGAAGATGGTTGATCAACTATATCCCGATTTTGGGAATGAGCCAAGAAACCTAAGGCTTTGACTTGCAACAAATGGAATGAATCCGTACGGTAATTTAAGTAGTAAACATAGTTCATGGCCTGTACTTTTAACAATTTACAACCTTTCTCCAGAGTTGTGCAGGAAACGTAAATACATCATGTTGTCCATGATGATTTCAGGTCCACAACAACCTGGAAATGACAGACGTTTATCCTGCTCCTTTAATTGAAGACTTGCAAAATCTATGGGAAGAAGGTGTGGAGGTGTTTGATGCGTATGGTAATGAAAATTTCAAGATGCGGGCAATGCTTTTTTGCACTATTAATGACTTTCCAGCATATGGAAATTTATGTGGATACAGCGTTAAGGGGCACAAAGCATGTCCCATATGTGAAGAAGGCACAAGTTACCATCAACTACATCATGGAAGGAAGACAGTGTATCTTGGTCATCAAAAATTTCTCAGGACTAATCACTCTTATCATAGATTAAGGAAAGCTTTTAATGGGTTGCCAGAAAATGATGTTGCTCCAAAAGCCTTAACTGGACAACAAGTCTACGATCGGGTTAAAAACATCAAAACTATTTTTGGAAAGACTCAAAAAAAGGTCACTAAGACAAGGATATGGAAGAAAAGATCAATATTTTTTTATCTTCCATATTGGTGCAAACTTGATGTTAGACATTGTATTGATGTGATGCATGCGGAAAAAAATGTGTGTGATAGCATCATTGCAACACTTCTCAATATACATGGCAAGACTAAAGATGGAGTCAATTCTCGACTGGATTTGGTTCACATGGGTATACGACATCAGTTAGCTCCACAGTTTGTAGGAAAACGAACATATTTGCCCCCGACATGTCATACATTGTCAAAAAAAGAGAAAATTTCTTTTTGTCAG
Source organism: Canavalia gladiata (assembly GCA_037954105.1). Taxonomy (NCBI): domain Eukaryota; kingdom Viridiplantae; phylum Streptophyta; class Magnoliopsida; order Fabales; family Fabaceae; genus Canavalia; species Canavalia gladiata. The sequence goes on along the minus strand of CM075659.1, from coordinate 13,785,175 downwards.
TGCCTACGTGGGGTTAAAGTGCCACAAGGGTATTCTTCAAATTTTAAAAGATTTGTCTCGATGAAAGATTTAAAGTTAGTTGGGTTAAAGTCTCATGATTGTCATGTGTTGATGCAACAACTACTTCCAGTGGTTATTCGTGACATTTTACCTAAAAAAGTTAGACATACAATAAGTAGGTTATGCTTATTTTTCAATAAAATATGTAGCAAAGCCATTGACCCTCTAAAATTGGATGAGTTGGAAAATAAAGCTTTTACTATCTTATGCCAATTGGAGATGTATTTTCCTCAATTATTTTTTGACATTATGGTTCACTTGGTTGTTCATATAGTGAGGGAGATCAGATTATGTGGTCTAGTTTATTTGAGGTGGATGTATCCAATAGAACGATACATAAAAATATTAAAAGGGTATGTGAAGAATCCACACCGTCCCGAGGCATCTATGATTGAAAGATACATTGCAGAAGAGACCATTGAGTTTTGTACAGAGTATTTGTCAGAGGTGGAACCCATAGGAGTTCCTAAGTCTCGTCATAAGGGAAGACACGGAGGTAAAGGTACACAAGGCATAACTGTGAAAAGCATGGGTCGTGCAGAAGTCCTTCAAGCACATTTGTATATTTTGAATAATACCGATGAGGTTCAACCTTACTTATCTACTCACAAAACTATGATAAGGGAGGAGAATGTTCGAATGAACGAGAAATGGTTGTTGAATGAGCATAACAAAACGTTCTTAAACTGGTTTGATGAAACAATTAAGAAGGATGATGGTGCCTCTGATACATTGAAGTGGCTAGCAAATGGCCCAAACTTTGATGTCATATGTTGGACTGGATACGATATTAATCATTTTTCATTTTATACAAAGTCTCAGGATGATAAAAGTACCATGCAAAATAGTGGGGTTATGGTGGTGGCAGAGTCGATGCATTTTGCAAGTTCTAAAGATAAAAATCCTGTAAAGGCTTCCATACCTTACTTTGGAGTGATTGAAGAGATTTGAGAGATTAATTGCAGCAAATTTAGAGTGCCTGTTTTCAAATGCAGATGGGTTGATAGTAATAGTGGTGTGCAAGTCGATGAATTGAGATTTACATTGGTTGACCTTCAAAAAGTAGCTTACAAGGATGACCTTTTTATCATGGCCCACCAAGCAAAACAAGTGTTTTATGTTCAAGATCTTTGCTCCAAAAGGTGGTCAGTTGTTCTTCAAGGAAAGACAACAATCGCTAGTGATGACACCAATGATCCTTCAAATATCGATATTTCTCAAACTCCCTTATCATCAAGGATATCTAGTATCAATGAAGAAAATGAAATAGATGATGTACATGCTATTCGGGATGATCATCATGAAGGAATATGGGAAAATGTTACTACATGATACAAGTTAGTTATTTATTTAATTATTTCATCATTGTATGTTTATTTTTAACTTATTTTAAAATGTTTGTTACGTTTTTTATGTTTTGTAGAGTTTTTAACATCTTTTCTCTTTGCTTTCAACAGGTACATGACTGATTACTACATTTCTTTTTTCAAATTTCAATACTTGTTTGATGTAATTTTAAGTTATTTCATTTGTAAATTAAAGTTTGATAATAAATAATGATGTATTTAGTTTAAATATATATATTATGTGAATTTTATATTGTCTGTCTGGTGATTCTCTATTGTCTGCCTGGATTCTGTGTGTATATGCAGATATGTGAATAAATAATACGGTAGTATGCCTAAACAAAATGAACATTAAAAAAAAGGACTTTCTACATCGGTTACGACCATAACCGATGTAGAAAGTACACTTTTTACATCGGTTGTGGGCAGAACCGATGTAAAAAGTATGACTTTTTACATCGGTTAAAGCTATAACCGATGTAGAAAGTATACTTTTTACATCGGTTCTTCCCACAATCGATGTAAAAAGTGTACTTTCTACATCGGTTCTTTTCACAACCGATGTAGAAAGTCATACTTTTTACATCGGTTCTGAAAGTCTTATTTTCTATATCGTCCACTTCAACACCGCTTGAATAACCGATGTAAAAAGTGCTTAACAACCGATGTAAAAAACTCATTTTCCACTAGTGTTAAACTGGTTACTAAATCAATTAAAATACTAGTTTAAATGTGATTGAACTGTGATTAAATTTATTTTAATTAATTACTATTTTAATGCAAAATATTATAATTAATTATTAAAATTTATATATTTTATATTTTTACATTAAAATATTATATATAAAATGTCAAAATGTCATTTTATGCGTATTGAATTTTTTATTTGTTTCGCCAGTTCGTTCTAAGTTACTATTTTTGTTTATCAATTTTATTAATTTTATAATAAATTTTTACCTAAATAATTTTATTGTTTAAATAATTTGGAGGACTAGCTTGAATCTAATTTTTAAAATCATGATTTTAGTTAACAAATGTTAGACTAAATAGGATGAGAGGATTAAATTATTATTAAAAATTTAATATATTTTTTATTATTTTTCTCTTAATCTTATTTTTGATAAGGTTGAATATTAAATATTGATTATTGAGTTTAATTTTAATATACTAAAAGTCTTAAAATTTTACATTGTGGACTAATTAAAAATTGTAGTAAATATGATTTTTTAAATAATTATTATAAAAATAATAATTTATAATGATATAATTAACAATTCATAATTTGATAATAGCATTAATTTTTCACATTATTAGTATATTTAAATGAAATTTTAAAATAAAAAAATTATAATTCATCATTTTTATAAAAAATTAATAAATAAATAAACTCTTTTTCCACTAAACTTAATTTTTATCGGCAATAATGGGTGTTCTAAGTTACTCTTATATCCCATTTTGTTGGATATTTTGATAATATATTTTTTCTGTTTTAATTTAATTTTTATTTATAGAATCTAAATAAAAATATTAAAAAATATTATATATTTAATTATTATTAGTACGTATTTTTTTAAAATAACCTAATTAATATGAAGGACAAGAAACATAAAAAAAATCATACAACAAATTTGATAGAATCTAGAATATTTTTTACAATTTTTTATTGTGTTAAACTTAAAACTTCTAAACGTCGAACAAAATATGAAATACCTCATAATTAAGGATGGAAGTGAACAAGACCGTCCGACAGGAGCTTACGGCTCGATTTATTTAAAACCTAGTTAAGCTCAGTTCATGGATAGACTCAGGCTTGTTAAAAAATCTTATTAGATAAACAAGTCAGGCCTATGCTTATAAAAAAACCTATTTAACTTATTCATGGGCCTATTTATATTTATATATTTTATATTTATATTTATTTTAATATATTATATTTATATAATATTTATTTTATATTTTATTTACATAATATTAATATATATATATATGTTTTAGGCTTATTTAATGATTTTTTTATCTTGTAGGCTTTAAGTTTGTAAACTTTTTTAATTAATTATTTATATAGGTTTTAAGTTTATTTATTGATTTTTTTTTGTAATGTAGACTTTTAAACAGGCTTGCAGACCTTGTAGGCTTTAAATTAGGTCAGACCTTGACGAAAAGAAAAAAAGAAGCCTTTAACAGGTATAGGCTCAGGCCTCAAAATTTTTAAACAGGCTAGACTTGAACATTCAAAACTTAACTCGGCTCGGCCTACTTCCATCCCTACTCATATAAGCTACACCATTCCAAATGGATCCATAAGATTAGAACCGGTTTATTTAAGATTATTTTATGAAGAGATCATCTTTTTTTAAAAAAATAATCACTTTTTATTAATTTTTCATGTTTTCTGTCTAGACTTTTGAGAAAATCATAATCTGAAAAACAGAAAATTCTGACTATTTTATTAAGTTGTTTTTGAATAGTTTTTCAAAAAAAACAAAAATTGGCTGTCTTTTTAAATGAAAATATTTTTAATTATAAATAAACAAAATAAATTTTTTAATTTTCATAAATTTTCAAAAAAATAAATATTTTTGTACATTTTAAAAATATTTATGTAAAAACTTAGATAAATAGGGCCATAGTTTATAAAATATTAAATAAAACATATATAATTTTTAAAATAATATCTACCCATTTTAGGTGATAATAGACTAAATTGACAAAATATGTATGGGACTAAATTAATAATCCGTGTACCTTTAATTTGATGGACAAAAAAGAGTTATAATCTCGTTATTCTTATTTCCTTTTCTCAAACTCGGTGACTTCTAGCTACTCGGAATCTAATCTATATATATATATATATATATATATATATATATATTAAAAAAAAAAGGAAAACTACTCTGAATGCGAAATACCAATGTAGCCATTAACCTGGACGATCCCTGTCCATTCATTCTTTCCCATAAACGAAGAAACTGTTGATAAGCCACATCACATTAAGGATCATAGAAAGGATGGTACTTTTTACATTTTGGCCGAATACAGTATCACACTTAAATTCTTTCACTTGGATACGTAACTTTAATATTTAATACAAAGATTTTAACAAAAGAACTCCTGAGGTCACTATTTTTCCTTAGAACATGATGTGTGCTTCTTCCATTAATCCATGTTTTTTATTGCTTGCAACACTGCTTGCTTCACCACTTGAGCGTCTATGCTCTCGTTCTCTTGACTCTGAAAAACGAACAGAAATTTTCAGTGTTACATAGATATCAAAATCATGTTCAGAGGATTTTGAATTGCATCATCATTCAATTAACTAGTTTACTCCATGACAAAAAAGTGGATAATATTGTAGCTGTTTGCTTTATTAGCGAGTTCACAACCCATGCAACAACAGCTACAGAACACGGTTAAACGAATCCTCATATGGGAGCCACACTCATTATTATGTCAGTACTTTGGACTTTGAAGATAGAATTTTAGATATGTCGCTCAAACCAAAATTGTACTACCCACGCGTGATGTTTTTTTTTTTTTCCTTTCTGAATTTGCTATTTTTATGCGGGACGATATGAACTGTATATTGTATAAGTTTCACAAGTAATGTAATCCTATTAATTAAGCCGAGAATTGTGATCGGGTTTTGAACCATTAAATTTTTTTAGAAAGGAGATGATAAATAAGAATAAATATATAAAATAAGAAACAAATAATAAATGGAAAATAGATGGATCATAGATTTTATACATATATATATAAGTAATTTCACAACTCGTGCATGTACTTAAACCAATAATTGTCACCTGATTTTAGTCGCTTAAAAGTATTCAAAAAGACAAATAAAAGAAGAGAAAAAGCATATAGTAATTAAGATTAAAAGAATAGATTATATATATTGTAACAAAAAAAAAAGACTATTGTCTTACTTCTCCTCCAACAGCTTCTAGCTGGAAAGTGTCTTCACAAGAAACCCTAGCATCAAGCACATCAAGCCCCAGTTCTTCGAAAGCATCGAGTATTGCCACAAGCATACCGGGGCAATTCCTTTCTGAAAACACGTTAATGAGGAAACCCCTCTCTAGGGTTTCTACGGTGACCTAATAAATTTTTAAAAAAAATATACAAAGAATTAACTATATGTTATATTATAATCTAAAATATATATATATATATATATATATATATATATATATTCTTTTATTAAAATAACTTCGCATATCAAAGGAAAAAAATAAAAAACAATAAGCACCATGGGTAGTTCGTCTTGGGAGATTGATGATTCAGCGGTTTCAAGCTCTGAGTTAAATCCCTCCACCTTTTGCTTCAGCTCTTCTATGTATCTAGTGGCATCCACAATAATTGAGGCTTTGTTCACCTGCAAGATTAAAAAAAGAAAAAGAAGTTGCGTCAAACAATAATGAAATTGTTGAAGAAGCATTCATTGAAAGCCGTAGTGAATATGCATCATATATATTTATATAATTATAACTAGTGTGTTGAGTCAATTACAGCACTGGAATTTGTGACTGATCGAAGTTGTTGCAACTTGCGTTGCATAGCTGCTTTTTTACGCCGCCTAGGAGGATCCATGCTTCTTCAAATTTTCTTCTAATTGATTTTGGTTTCCCTCTCGCTTCGGTTTCTCGATGTTTTCCCTTTCCCATCTGAAGCTTAGGAGTTTTTTTTTTATATAGGAAGGGTGGGTGTAAATAATATTTGCAATCACTTGTTTGTTTCCTTGATGACTACCTACATATCCCCCACAACAAATTATGCTTTTCAACACTAAATTACGAAATTGGCCTCACCATATTTTATTTCTCAAGAAATTATAATGTATGCAAACTGTTTCCAAAAATATAACACTATGTGCAATTGAAAATCGGTGTTTGGGGTGATCGCCTATCATGTTTCTTAGCATGAGAAGGGCACCATGTATACGTCGTTATGTGGCTACCTATCCTCCTTTATGATACATTTAGATTAATTTTTAATTATCAAATTATAGTGTTCTTCTTCAGATAGTTTAAGTGGGTGCATTGTGGAAAAACCTAGCGTTAAGATAGAGAGTAGCTCACCTCATGCGTTTCTTTTTAGTTTAATTTGTTAAAAACTATCATCATTGTTAAAAAGTTTAATGTATACAGGTGGATGGATTGCGTGAATGTATCTACCATTTTTTTTCATTGAAATCAAGAAATAGATTAGAGGTATGCTTACACAAATCTTACTATGAGAATATGTTATAATGATGTATCATTATGTGATTGAATTTGATTGGAATTGATGGAACTATATTATGTATATGTTTTTACCAACTTCTTGTATATAGTTTCATTTTATTGGTTCCTATTCCTGATTCTAGACCTCAAGGATTGGTACAACTATAAAAAGCCAAAGTCTTTTAATTATGGTGTCGCTAATCATAAATAATTAATTTCAAATAATGTCAGTACTTCCTTCCTATACTTTTTTATAACTCACTTTTTTCTTGCCTTTTTAAGACAACTACATATTGTTGTTTAAACTTTAAACTACCAAAATCTCACATAAACTTAGAGATCAGAAAAAAAAAAAGTGTAAAAGAAAAACTCCCCAAACATGCGTTGAGGGTCAACAGGGTACTTTAACAAAACTATAGAACAAAATAAGTGGAATCTCATCTTCTATGAAATTGAGGAACAGCAACTGGTTTCATTACTATCTCGCTCGCCCTTTTGTACATAAAAAATAAAAAAGATGATTAACTCAACACATTTAGACTCAACTCCTTTACTTGATTTTACTCTAAGCAACATGGAATTAATTGCCTTTTAGAATTTGTTCTGTGTCGTACGTCCTTATTACCAAGCTCTCTTTTTTGTGAAAGGAATCTATATCTACCGCTTAATTTCAATTTACACTTTATTGCTTCCTATAGTCAATTCATATACACAGCCAAGCTATATGCTTAAATCTCAAAGTAACTTTCAGACATGCACATAAATTAATAATGATTAAAGTTCAAATAAAAATAGAAATACTAATCTGATCACATGCAGCCAGTGAAACGTTTCATAAAAATCAATCTTAACATTATACACAAACATGTATTAATATAAATTTGTGTAGTATGAAAATGTTCATCAATTGAAGCAAAGGAAGTCATCCATAAGAATATTTTAATTTAAACATATTTGGTGGAAATTAAATAGCTGTAACTTTGATTATTTAGCCCCAAAGTTGAGTTAAGTGTTCACTTCAACGTTGAACAGACATGCACTTAGCACGTGGTTGTAGCGCAACTGAGGAAGTGTGAAGGGCATATAGGGAAAAACACAAAAAAAATGGAAGAAAAGATAGAAATAGAGAAAGAAGAAAGAGAAAGAGAGCCCCGTGAGTGGTGAGAGGAGTTTGGAGGGATTGACAGCTAAACAAAGTTTGACGCATCCTTCGCAGTTATCGATGGAATGGAATCAGTTCATAGCTTCATCCGCTACCGCCAATACCAATCCAACCCCATGCATCTCTATAATCCATTCTCTCCGTCACGTGCAGATTCCCTAACCGCGTTAAGCCCACAACAACACTAAACATTTCATTCCTCACTATGCACGTGCCTACGTTCGTGTCACCTTCCACCACTTTACTTATACAACCAACGTTATTCTTTTTTATATGTATAATAATATCTTAATTTAAGATTTTATATAAATTATTTTCATTTTCATTATTAAATTATTTTTAATTATTTATATACGAACGGTATTAAATACAAGCAAATTCTTATTTAAGTTTTTAAATTGTAAATGTCATTTATTTTAATTTTTAATTTTAGTTATATTTATAAAATTTTAAAATATGATAAATTATATTTATATAATTTTATATCAATATAATATTATTTAATATATCATTAATTTATATCGAAAGTAACGTTATATGTACTTTAAAAATATATAGAAATAAAAACTAATTTATTATAAATATATTATTTTTAAATTTTATAAAATTTAATCCAAACAATTATATAATAATAAGTAGAATCTCTTTTTTATATATTAAGAAAAAATTATAACAATTCAAGTAAAATATTAAATTAGCGTTAAATATTGATTATATTATATATCTTGTTTGATAAAATAAGCTAATAAAAATAACCAGCTAATAAGAACGATAACTAAATCTTTGTTACCTTGGTCTTAAGCTATTATTTTGAGTTTAAAAAGCTGGTTAAATGAAAAAAGATATATTTAATATTAAAAAATATTTTAACAAAAATGATTGAACTGATTTTGAGATTAACCATTTTTTATATTGAATTGGATAATTGACTAATTTTTCCATTTTTTGTTTTTTTTTTTGTTTTTCTAGAAATAGAAAATCTTGGTCACAATTAGGGGCATGGATCTCTCCGGTATGGAAGAGGTCAAACATGTATGTGAATCTCAATGTTGATATAAGAGAAAAAAATAAATATAAAAAGATATAAAGAAAAAAATGAGAGAAAAAAATAAAAAAAAAGAAAGGAATTTTTTCCAACAGCCTGAATGTAAGACACGACACCTCTCCTACTAAAATTTCAAACTGCGAATCGTCACTTTAGGCAGAATTAGATCCATGTTCATTTCAGTACAACTAAATCTCTATTCTGGGATTCAATTTTTTAACCATATGATAAAAAATAGAGTGAAAGAGTAAATTATTTTTCAAATTTATTTATAATTTTATAAATTTGTTTAAAAAAAATTTCATAAATTTTTTATTTAATATTTCATCTTGCACATTAGTTCCTCAACTACTTAAAACGTAACAACATATAAAATTAGTATATTAAGTATTATGTAAGGTATAAAAAATATTATTTTAATTTTTTTTTATTATTGGCATGGCACCACTCATATTTTTTTTTTTACCATTTTTCCGATCACTCAATAAGTAAGTAAGTAATTTTTTATCCTCTTTCGACACACCAAGCACATGCCTCATTATCAGCTCTCATTCCTTTACTGTTACCCCTACTATGTCTTTAACCATCATCTCCTCTTCTAATGATATTTTCTCCAATTTCATTATTTACATATCTTTTTGCACCAAAATCTACATTAAATTTTTTTAAAAAGATCAAAACTTGGAATGAATTGAAGAATTCCATCATATGAAATAAGATTAAATAACATGTAGAATTTGAGGAAAAATAAAGAAAGAAAGTTAGTTAGAATGGGTGAGAGAAGCATGTCTTGTTCTAATTCTAGTTATAAAGGTTGAGAGAATGAAGATGAATTGGGGAATGAATTTCAACAACATCAAGATTTATGAAACGACAAGATTACACAAATGTCTTTTCCTATTATTGAGGTTGTCTCATAGCAAAAACAAAGAAATGAACAAGGGAAGATGTAAATGTTGTTGCAGGAACTTTGTATTTATATTATTATGCACAGTGAAATTGCAAAAAGGGAAGGTGGTTAATAAGAAGATAGTTAAGGATGTGTAAAAGATTTGACAGTTTATTATTTTACTAGTCAATAATGAAAGAAATTTTTAGAAATTACAGATGTGTTTCGTAAAATCAATGAATAAATTAATTGAAAGTTAAAAATAGTTAAAGAATAAAAACTAAAAATTATAAATTGATAAAATTATTAATTGAATTAAAAATGGTTTGTAAAATTAGTAATTAAACTAATTAATAAATATAAAATAATAAATAAAAATATAGTTAAACATAATTTAAAACAAGAGAAGTTCATATATTTTTAATAAAAAATATATTAAAATTTAATTAAATAAATTTTTATTTCTTTAAAATAATAACGTTTTTAAATTTTTATAAAAAATATAAAAAAAATAATTATTTTTATAATTTTATTTTTTATCAAATATTTTAATACTTTTATTAAAAAATAAATAATATATATTAAAATAATAATTTAAAATATATTAGTTTATGATAATATAAAAATTAATTAATCATAATTAGTAATATTATTATACAAAATTAAATAATATTAAATTTATAAAAATAAATAAATAAATAATTATATCATAAAATATATTAAGAATAAAAATAGAAAAATATTTTTGTTAGAAACTGAAATTAGTAAAAATTATTTAAAGTAACTTTTTCAAAAATGTTAAAAATTATTTTAAAAAAACAATAGATATTAAAATAAGTTATTTTATGTTATAATGTTTTAACAAGTTAAATAATTTTCTAAACATACTTGGTCACTTTGATATAATAAATAAAATAAAAATAATATATTTACATGAGGAAACTTGTACACCATAAAAAAAATAATATTATATAAATTCTAAATGGTTTTGAGTTAAAATCACAAAATTTTACTAAAAATGTGCGTAATGGAAGAAAAAATAAATGGACCAAAGAATGAATAAAAATGAAGTGAAGAGACAAAAGTTGTGTGAAATAATTTTTTTTTACAATATAAATGTAAGTTACATATAGTAAAAATGTGTCAATTAATTAATGGGGTTAAGGATGATGACCATCACTTGTTTCATTCATGTAGCTTTGCCAAATAAGTACTGTAGGGACAAAAAAAAATTTCTTCTAGGGATTAATGTACTAAGTTGTATTTGATCATTAAGAGAACTGAAATATATCTCTATTTTAAACCTAAAAGAGAATGGAGTTTCAATATTTTTCATTTATTCTGATTCTTGTTTACTTTATGCTCATGCTACCTAGTCTTACTCATTCTGTTTATCCTGCTTGTCTATTTAATTTAAGTTAGCTCTAAATTTTTTGTTGTCTTTGTATGTTGCAATGCTGAAAATCAAAGAGAATACTTAGAAGCCTTTTTGCATGGGTGTAAGAAAGAAGAAGTTGCACCTGTTTTTGGATGATGATGCTTTAAATGATCTCTTAACTTGTATGTTTTTTTTTAAATGCTTTTACCATATGTCTATCTATCCACTCCCTGATCTTGTTACTTATTTTATGATGAGTAATAAGTTTGTTAAATTTTGTTTCTATTTTTGTATATATTTGAATGTGTCAATTTTTTAGAATGGAAATTTGATAGTTACAGCAAGAATTAACGAGAATGCTGGACTGGAATGGAAGTTATGTTGTGATTGAGAAAAATGTACTTGGAGGAGAGGATTTAGTTGCTGTTGTAGACAATTATGAGTTATATGTTGATGATTCATATTATTTGGTAACCATTGGAAAAGTCTATAACTTGGGTTCAACCATCCATTACTAGAAAATTGATGATGATAATGTTAGGATGGTGGTTGAACGGGTTGAAGATACGAATGCTCCTATTCCTGTGCCTACTAAGAAGATTCATGCAGTGGGATAAGTTCCAAATCATTTTATTTTATGGCTAAGAAGACTTATGGAATAGGTTTAACCTAATGTATTAAATAACATTATAAACATTTAATTGTTTCTTTCTTATATTGTTAATGATTATATATTTCTACTAATATTTTTTAAATTTATTTTAGGTTCATAGAAAATATCTTCCAAAGGAGATTGATTTCGATGCTAAAAAAGATCTCTCACCTTAATAGAAGAAACTTGCAAATGATATGTTTACACATATGTTTAGTATTGCTATTAGTTTGGGCAACGAGCCATTGCAGATCATCATGGAACCTAATGTCATAGGAAATTCCACTTTCATACCCTTCTATATTATTAGGAAGGATATCATAAAGCTAGTTGTGGGTAATGATCTACTAAGTGTATCACTTCTATAATTATGGTTAATGTAAGTAAAATTCTAAATTTTACTTGAATTAATTAACATTTAAATCTTGATAAATAAGATTTATTCATAATATTAAACACTTGCATCGAATTTTTACATAAAGGTGGAGCTCAAACTTTTATGAATTCCTTAACCCTATCCATATCCAGAAAATTGAGAAAAAAAAAAAACTGACATACAAAGTTACGTTTAGAATAGATTGGAAAGTGACCAAGAGTATTACTTAACACATTATTTTCATTTGTATCTGAATACTTGTAAGTTTTACTTAACACCTCAAATTTGATTTCTGATTTTGGTTTATTCTTATCAAATTTCGTAGGATTCATTGCTAATTAATCATTATTTGTCTAAAGTAAAATATTATTATCTTTCTATGTTTTGTTTGGTAAAAGTCGAAGAAAGAGACAAGAGATATTGTTAATTTGTAAGCTTTTATTTTATTTTTGTATTTATATTTATTATTTTTATTCTTAAATTTAATTTCATTCTTCTTTTATTATAAAGTAATAAATGTCCATCTTCTATTAAAAGAGACATATTTAACAAATATTAAATTTTTTTTATAGATATTCTTACATGTAAGTAAATTATTAAAAAATATTTTTTATTATATCATCCTTAATTATATTTATTTTTTATATTTTTTTAAAATGTAAAAAAAATTAGAAAAACCAAATGCAAATATTATCATGAGACATATATTTTTCATTATCTTAGCATATATTATTGATTCATAGAACAAAATAATTATAATTGTTATAATTTTTTAATTTAATTTTAATTCATCGCATGATAATTTTTTAATTTTTTTTAACATTGAACAAATATTCAAAACTCTTACCTTTTAATTAAAAAAAATTAATGAAAATAGAAGACACTGAATTTTTTTTATAAAAATAACCAACTTAGATTCATATTTTATGTAACTTTTATTTATTTATTTTATAAATATTTAATATATTTAAATTTCATAATATATATGATATATTTATTTTTTATAAATATATTTTTTGACTATATCTAATTTTTCTACGTAGATATTATTTTATTAAATTTTGTTAAAAGGTAAAAAATAAATATTTAAAAAATAAAAAATTTCTATATTAATTCATAAATTAATATAAAAATTATAATTTTCTACCTTCTTTATTTCAATATCGTCTAAGTAATAATATAAATTTTTTTAAATAACTTATATAAAAAATTTATTTTTTATTAATGACAATAATAATAATATAATATATTAATACATTTTAAGAATGTTGATATATATATATATATCAAATTACATTAAATTATTATATTTTTAATAATTATATAAATATATTTTTATCATTTTAATTATTAAATTATAATTACATCTTATTTTAATTATGTATTCAATTTTATTAAAATTAAATAATTATAAAAATAAAATCAATAAATTTTTATTTATCATATATTCTAAAAATGTATATTATAAAAATTTTAATATACATATTAAATAATTTTGTATTAATCTAAAAGTTTGTGAATGATATATATGATAAATTTTTTTAATTTGATTATTAATTTTGAAATAAAATTATCTTATAAAAAGTTATTAAATGATATAATATTTTGTACAATAAACGTCAACATAAATTTTTAAAAAATGATATCTTATAATTTTTTATCTAATAATAATTCGTCCCATTTAATCATTTATTTATATTATATTTTTATTGTTTTGTATAAAATTTTATATATAAACATAGTAAGTAATAATTAATTTTTAAATTACACAAAAAGTTATAGATTTGATATATTGTATAAAAGTTTTAAATTTAATGGTTAAATTGATAAAAAATTAATAAAAAATTAATAAAAAATTATTTAATATATTATTTTATTATTTTAATACTTATATCATTAAATTTGATATATATATATATAATTTTTATTTATTTATCAATATAAAAATAAAAAAATATATAAAAATATCAATTGTTATATTTAAATTATTAAATAAATTACTAAATTTTGTATGTATTTAATTCCATTATTTTTTTATATTTATTTCTTTTCGTTTCTTTTCATACACAAGTTAATATTTGCAAAAAAGTAAAAATAAATATTTTTTATTTTTTTATCTGTTCAATAAATAAGATGCATAAATATTAAAAACTTAATTAATATTATTAATTTTTAAAAATTTATTTATTTTTAAGCATAAATTTTAATTTTTTATTTATTATAATTTATAAATATAAAAATATATAAATATTTTTTAAAAATTAAAAATAAATAAATAATTTTTTTATTTTACTTTTTTGCTACACTGATTAAAAGAAACTGAAGGAGTATTAAAAATAGATGACAGTATATATATTTGAACATATGCCCGGAAAGTGGAGGGATCGAAGTGTCCAATAGTACACACACCCACGAGCCATATTATAGGATCACAGATGAAATTAATTATGTGTGTATTTACAATAAATATGTTATTCTACAACGAATGAATCCAAACACTGCCCTCATTGCGCAGAAAGGTAATTAATTATCAAGTACCTACCTGTTCACATGTGTGCCCATTAATCATCGCTACAAAACAATCTTCAGCACACAAAAAATAAATAATTATCTTGTCTCCTGCACTTGCTACTTTCATTTTCCTTTTCCCTCAAGAATGTAGGTGTTCTACATATTCTAGAACCAACTCTGTCTCTCTCTTCAATAAGTTATATATTGATTTAGTTGTCTTATTACTAGAATAATGTAACCTTAACCTTCCATTAGCTCCATTCTACTAAATTTAGATTACAGCAAATCATTCTTTGATTGGATATTTTAAAATCATAATGTTATGCCCATCTACCGAGAAATCTTAGCAAAATATTTAAATTAAATACTGATCACATTAGGTATTTAAATTAATTTTTTGTTATATCCTTTTACACATCTTCTTCTTAATAATCGTTGTATACTATTTCATAATGTAAATATTAAATATTAAGTGCATTTTTTTATTTTTAAAATATAAAATAATTTAATATTTTTCATTTAGTAATTATAATATTTATAAAAATAAAAATTTGAAAATTTAGAATTATATATTTAATATTTATGATAAATAATAATTTATTAAAAATGTCAACATTATTTATTGTATCATAAAAAGTTATTTTTTATATTTTTTAATAAAAAATTAAAATATGTAATATAAATTAATTTATACACATATAATATCGCTGTAACATCATATTTTTTAAATATAAATAATATAATATTTTTTAAAAATATTATTAAAGTTAATAGATAATATTTTTTATATTTTTTAAATATTATTAAAAATATTTTACAACATAAATTAAATATAATATTTCTTAAAATATTATTAAAATTAATAAGTAATATTTTTTATATTTTTAAATATTAAAAAATGTAATATATTACAGTTTATCAACGATATTCAATAGTTTAAAATTTTCATTCAAATTTTAAATCAATCGATCATAGTCAATGCCAAACCCAAACTATTATAATTGATTTGTTGATGGTTGGAGGAATTATACTTTTCCTTTGTTTATTAAAATGATTTGCAAGAGATTATGGAAATGTAAGATGGCCCCATTAGAAGCATTATATGGCTTCATATTGCATAAAATGCACAAAGGAGCCATTATTTGGAGAATAATCACCAACACGTGCTTGCCTTTTTGCTTGACTGACGTAATGATTAGGAGTTCAAAAGGGTTTTTATTTTTGGAGAAATGCCAAAGCCATTGCATTGGAGGATGAAAAGATTGGTTTAATTGACCAACGAAATAAATTGGAGAAAAATAGTGAAGAAAGAAAGAAAATATAATAAATATATTATATAAATTAAATATAAAATTATTATAAATAGCATATTTTAATTAACTCCAAAACTTCAATATTAATATTAATTAAATACTCTCATCTGCTCATTCAATATTAGGATTTAAAAATTACTTTTTTCATTTAAAATTATTGATTAATAAAATTAATTAATATTTTATTTTGTATGAAAGGTATAATACTATACTATACCCTTGATTTGTCTTATTTTAATTAACTTTTCTTATCAATTAATATCTTTGCAAATATTAAGAATATGATAAAAATAAGAATAAATATTATCTTAAGTTTTAAAAATAATAAATAATGTTTTTTCAAAATAATAAAAGATAAAAAATAGAGATAATATTAAAATATATTTTACTTTTTTATAATAATTTTTTCACACACATAATTAAAAATTAAAGTATAATTATATTTCAGGAATTTACATATCGGCCAATTATGCTGAAATGTGTTTCTCTATTGAAGGTGACATGGTGCTTATCAGTATTTAGATAAATGTGATGTAAACGTAAATTAAAGTTAAGAAGGCCCCATGCTATTATACACCTCAATATGCAAGCCCCCGAATATGATAATGATCATAACCTAGTGGATTGTAATAGTTCCCTTTCTAAAACTATTAGAAATAACGGTTGGAAAACAAAAAATATCTATCACTTTACATTTTTTATTTTTAAAAATACTTATAAAAAAAAATTAACACACAAGTTTAATATGTTTACCATCAATTTATATTAATAAAATATTTTAAAAATATTTATTACTATTTATAATTTTTACATAAAAACATTAAAATACTTTTTACAATTTTTACACACAATTATTTAAATTTTAAATATATTCACTAAATTATATTATTGTTCCAGTGATATACAACTATTTAAATATTAAAAAACTATATTATTATAGTTGAAATAATAAAATTTATATATATATATATATAATTTTATTTTATTTTTAAATTTATTTATATGAAATTTGAATTAATAGAATTTTAATAATAACATGTAACTTTTTTATTCGAAAATGATGTTATATATGTTTCTTAAAGTTTATATGTAGTGTTTTAGGTGTCTAAAACTTTTAAGATACAATAAATTAAATGATCAAAAGTAAGAAAGAAGAAAATAAATAAATATAAGATAAGGCCAACATTTTGTAACTACACGTTGTATGTTACTTCAGACACAATTAGAAGGCATCCAACCAATAATTTATACCAAAGAACATTTTAAATATTTCAGTCATAATTTATGCCAAAATTTGAATTGGATTTGGCTTTAGTTAACATGCATATGTAATTGAATTTGGTCTCTTTCTCGCATGCATGAAGCTCACCACAACGTATTATAAAGCAGTAAAATCCAATATATTAGCACATGTAATCACACCATTCAAAGAAATTATAATTTTGTTGCCTATTTCTCCAAAAAATGAAAGACGTTGCGAATCGGTAAAAGTAAAGGAAAATGATTATATAGTAGTCCAATCAGACAAAATGTATATTAATCTCAATAGTGTAAAATTTGGAACTCTATCTCGTGACTGCTCTTTTCTTCCTTTTATTTATTTGTTTATTTTTTTATTCCTTATTCTTTAGAAAAACTCCAACAAAATGGATTTTGGTACGTAACTTGAAGAAACGCTTTACGCTACACTAATACAACAGTTTGTTTTATCCATTCTGTTAAGCAAAAGTATTGTCATACGTTGAAAATAAATAGAATAGGGTAAAGAGAAAAGATTAATAGGAAGAAAGATAGGAAAGATATGATGTAATATATAATATAATAAAATATATATTAAAATAAAAATACAATTAAAATGTATAATAATTAAGATTGTTCTGTTAATGATTATGACCCGTAATGATTATTCAAATATAATGAATATCTTTGCATAGTATTTCATGACTTGAAATTGATTGTTACATTATATGGATATTTTTAAATTTAAATAAATTTTATAAATGAAAATAAATTTAAAATATTAAATATGTTATTATTATTATTAATTTTTATTAAATTAAAGATTATAATTTTAAAAGTGAAGACAAAATTTAAAAAATAATAATCAAAATATATTATTTTATTGATATGATATATTAAAATATAAAATATAAAATTTAGTTTGAATAAAGAAAATATTTAGTTATAATAATTTTAAAAATACATTTTTAATTTAACATATTAAATTATAGTTTAAAATTTAAATTTAATTATAATTAATAAAATAATGTTTGAAAAATATAAATTATAAATAAAAAATAAAATTAAAAATTAAACATAATAAAATATGTAAATTAATAATGGCTCTGATATATTAATAAAAAATTTAAAAACGTTCTCGTTTAAAATTTAGAATTTAAATTTATAATATTAAAACTGATTTATTGAAAAATGAAAAGGATTGAAGGATAAGATTATTTTTTTTGTAATAAATAAACTTTCAAGTTAATCTTTAGCTGTATATCAATTAATTTTATCCTAGAAATTTTAAAAATTATTTATTAATAAATGTTATAAAATTTCATTTATTTTAAATTTTTATATTTTATTATCATTTTATACTAAAATATCAAAATAAATATTTTTTTAAATTAAAAACTAATAAAATATTTTAAAGTAAAATATCCGATTGATACAATTTTAAAATATTAATTTAAAGAAATTTTTTAACATACGTCGGATTTAGTTCACAGCCACAAGGGTAAATTATTTTAGTAAGTACACAACTTTTTCTTAACTAAATTAGCAAATTAAGCATTAAATTATTTTAGTAAGTACACAACTTTTTCTTAACTAAATGAGCAAATTAAGCATTATGATTTCTATTCAATTAAAGTCCGATACCACCAAAATTTTCCCTCCTAGCAAAGCATCAGTATAGAGTCTGTCTTTGATTCTTTTTGGGAATCGAGCAAATGACCTTAACAATGTGGTTGGATTAAAAGGAGGAATGAAAGGGAGAAAAAGGAGTATGGAATATTTTTCATTATTTGTTTTTTTAGTAAAAATAGGAGAAATTTTTTTTAGAATTTATTAAAAATAAATTTTCATTTAAACGAGAAAGTAGAGGATGATTTATTTTTTGTTTTTATTTATGTTAATTTTTTAAAGTTTTTATATATTTTGAAAAATAAAAAATAAAAATTATATTATAAAATAATATAATAAAAAATTAAATTTTTAAAATTAAATTTTATTTTCTAAATTTATATAAAATAAATTTTATATTACTAATATATTTTTTCTTTTTCTTTTTTATCCATCTAAATAAAATAAGAGAATTTTTTTATTTTTACTTATTCAAATAACTTATTTTTTTTTACATTATCTAAATAAAAAATAATTAACTTATATTAACTATGACTTTATTTATGAAATAAAATAAATAATATAAGTGAAATAGTTTTATTAGAAACCATGTTTTTGTGAGATTCATTATGAGTTATGAATTTTTTGTGTGTATGCTTTTTAGATTTATCTAATTTGATAAATTTTTTTGATTATAATTAATAAAAGAATATCAACCTCAATAGTAAATTTTTATTAAAAAACAAGCATGTATGTATGATATAAAAAATTAAAAATATAATAAATATTTTTAATAAAATTATTATTTTTATATACTTAAAATTAATCCTAAAAATTAAGGTTACTATAATCGATAGTCAATAGGTGGAAAGGTTATATAGATAGAATTCTCTTAGCACATACTTTATGTATTCTTTATGTTAATGTTTTCTAAATTATAACAAAGATCGATGGTATAGATCAGGTGATATTATAGGATTCAATTAAAAATAATTTTTTATAATATTATTTATTTAATTTTTTAATAGTTTTTTTTTAAAATTAATTTTTTTATATAGCTAAAAATTATACATTAACTATTTTATTATATAAAAAAAATATTTTTTAAAAATAATTTTAAGTAATAGATAATAACGATTTTAACTTTTATTATATTTTTTTAATAAATATTTATTTATAAAATATTATTTGTTAAAAAATATTTTAACATCAATTTAAATAATATAATTATTAAAATTTAATATATTTTATGTAAATTTATATCATCATTATAAAATATTTATTAAAAATATATATATTTTTTACATTATTAATATTTTTAATAATTTTTCATGTTCAAATCATACGTTAACCAATTTTATATTTTTTTAATAAATATTACATCAATATTTTTTCATACATAATTATTTTATATATTTATCATTTCTAGAATGTTACATAATATTTTAATATTTTTATTTCTATTATTTTTATTTTTTTAAGTTATTTTTATAAAGATCAACAACATTTACCTTCATATAAAATAATTGGTTATATAGTAGTTCAATCAAACTTCTCTTCAAACTTATAGATGGTTTATACTTAAATATATATATATATATATATATATATATATATATATATATATATATTATTTTTCCATCTTAACTATCTTCTATCATTTTATAAAATAGATGATAATTAAACTCAAAAACTAATGGTATGATATCATCAGTATTTTTTTTATCTCCAAATCATTTTATTCTTATTGAGTTAAAGTTACAATGTAAATATTCTATCTTGTTTCCGGTTAAATCAATATTTAAAATTTTTTAAATCTATATTTAAATCTTAAGTTTAGAGTTAATTTATTTTTTCACTGTCTGAATTATAACTATATCATCCTTAAAAAAATTATGCATCTAGGAAAAATCTCAATGTCTCAATTAGAATTATACCATTTGGGAATAATCTTGAAGTGTGGTGTGATTCTTACGCCTATCTCTTGATAAGAGCATATATATCTTTTTCTATTTAAGTTCATTATAGAAAGCATTTCGGGCGGTACAATTTAACTCTGATCCTATTTGACTACTTGAGCCTTGATAAACCTACTTACCACCAATAAGCAATTTTTAAAATTAGTTTAAAAAATTATTGATATTTACCCCAAAAGAAAATGAGTTCGGAGTTGTACACGCAGAATCATGATATCCAAATGTTAGTATCTTCTGAATTACTACCATATATTAATTGTTACAAAATATTCAACACATTTTAATGACAGTCATAAATATGTGTAATGCTGTCCATTTCAATACATTTTAATTTAACGATAATATTTTTTTAAAATAATATTCAACAATTAAATCAGATCTATACAGATGCATACTCCATGGTTTCCCTTGTAGATTTTAGTTTTAACATAATCATTTTACTCACCAAAAGGAAATACACTTTCACCGTTGTTAATTTGGAAAACAGTTAGTCATCATACGAATAATACGAGACATGACGTGGCAACTCTAGCATTAATCTTGATCATCTACCACTCTAACCTAAGTTGATGCGATGTAAACTGACCTTTAGCTTTTGAATTTTGAAAAGTAATAATAATAAATTAGATTTTCCTTTGATATATAAGCTAGTGTGTTATAGCTTTTGGACAGAGAAAAACCTCTTATAAATTTGTTATATTATTTATTTATTTACGTCTTTTATTCAAGGATTGATAATTTTTTAAAAATAAAAATAAAAAATAAATCCCACAAACTATACTACTATATCTAAATATGTATGTGTAATAAAAGAATCCTGCAAAATAGACAATGTTACAGTATCCTGTACACATGCTCGTGAGAGAGAGAATTTCAGAACATCTAGCTAGGTAGGTACAAACTGTCTTCGGAGACAATTTTGTCCACATTTTGTGCACAGTTTAGTGCATCTCTGGCAAAATACTAGAATTTTAATTCTTCTCACTATGATTAAAATTAATTTTAACATATATTTCAATTGGGTTTATTGATTGAAATGTCTTGAACAATTTCTTATTTTGTTACAGCTAACAACTAATACCTTATTATTGTCAAATAAAAAATATCTATTTATATGATTTATGTAACTATTTCACATTAATTGGCTCATACCTTCTTGCAACTTGGGTGTGATGTGCATGCAAGAATTTCTCCTTAGTGTTAGTATTTGGGTCTTCCATTTGAATTCAAATGTCTATTGAATAATGTCAAAGAAACTATAGATAATCTATGAATGGAATAATAAACATTTTTTATGTGATTCGGTTTCGATACTAATATAGAATATCATTAGTATGCAACACTTAGGCTCACGTTGGGAGCATGCGATACAGAGCAAGACACTCAGCAAACTCAGGCGATACGCAACCAATAAAAATTTTCAGATTATGTATATAAAATGAGATTGTCTAAATAGATAAATAAAATTTTATTTATCAATAATATAATTTTTAATATTTTAATATGGTTCATCTAAAATAAAATTGTTTATTAAACCCAAATTTAGATGTACTAGTACTAAAGATGCTTTTGATATTAATTGTTAGTTAAAATTAAAATTTGATCTCAATAACCAACATAATAAAGATAAATATTAAAAATTAACATTGATTATTAAAAGAAAATTTAAATTTAAATTAATAAATAGAGTAAAAAAATACTTATAATATTTCAGCTAAATTTTAAATTACACCAAATAGCTTACATTAAATTAATAGAAGATCTGAATGAGGGTTGCATGCAGAGCAGACCATTATGCTGCTAGGTAGGGAAGTAGGCAGCATCTGAAAATCAGGTTTCTCACAGTTAAAGTCAGCCCTAGAAAATGAAGTAGGATAATTTGAATTGCCCCCAGTCAGAAGCCAAATTGTTGAGGCATGATTATTATTATTAATGTTATTATAATATTATGGAAGAAATATTGTATTATTGGGTATGATGTGTTGGGGCCTGAAAGTGGGGTCTGTTTGTGTGATGTTTAAGTAGGCAGAGGCCAAAAAGGACATGCCAATTGCCAACCCCTCCTTAATCTGTTACTTGACATGAGAGTTGCGAGTGACATTCAGGTTCACGGGCTATGTTCTACTTACCAAACAGAACAAGTGTTTCTAAACTTATTTGGGTGCAAAGAAAATCTGATGGGAAAAATTCCATAAGCATATCGTACAAAACGGGTTTGTCTCTTTTCCTCACATGATGGATTTAACCAAATTCCATCACACACACACAATAACATCATTTGTACATACACAACATTTTTTTAATTATTACAAATAAATAAAAGTTTGAGTCACACGAGACAGCTAATATATGAGTGGTAACACCCCCACAAAATAGGAGTTACCTTCAAGGCTTTATATATATATATATATATATGTTGCCAACATTGATTACATAAACAATGAGGCTAAGAAGTTTAATCGGTGTAACAGTGGTGGGTGAATGATATGATTGGCCACCCACTCAAAAATTGGCTGCATTTCTAACCTCTTCTGGAAAAGCTTTGTTTCTATTTCTGATTGAAAACAATAGGGATGACTAAGCATATGGTAATTAATGGGCTTTGGAAAATAATGATGAAGTTTTTGACTAGGATTGCGTAAGTAGGTGCATTTCCCCATGAAAGTTGGAGATGAATTATTCTTTAACCATGGTTCATTTTGGATTAATACATCCGTTTGGTGGTCCCTTTCACAATATGAGATGCCTTTAAGAGCTGACAAATAATTATGTGGACTTTGTTCTTTCACCATCATAGTGTTTACATTTTTTACATTTTTAATTTAAATTTGTTTTAAAATAATGTAATTTTTTGTTATTATTTTATTTTATTACCAAGTATATAATTTTAGGGACATTATATATATTATTTTAAATATTTTTAATTATTTTAAAAGTAGATATTAAATAATTTTTATTTGTATTTTAATACTAATTTTTTATTCTCATATATTTCATGCGTATTTGATTTAAAATTGAATGAATTTAATTTGAATTGATAAATAAAAAGTATATGCATAAATTACTCTAAATTGTATATTTTATTGATATATATTAATTAAAAAGTATAAGAATAATTTTTTTAACATTAAATCAAACAAGTTCTTAATACATATATAATCGATTTTGTCATGTTATCATTTAAAATAGTTTAATAAAAGTAATATATAAATAGCATTGATGCAATTACATTATGCAGGGCCGGTTTGACATAAAGCACATTCTGCATGCTGTCAGTCAGAAAATGGTGAGGGTGGGGGAGAGTTGAAGATTGATTACTTTTACGTGTTTTTTTGGAGTTTATTGCACAATCTGGTGGATGCCATTTTCAAATAAACATTCCTGTTATCACAGTACCGTTTACTCCGCCACATGTATTTGAGATGAGAATTTTTATCCCTACATTTTAATATTTTATTTTTCCTTTTAACATTTAAGAGAAAAATTAGAAAAAAAAGTATCTATGGAATAAAATAGCAAAATGATGTGACGAAGAGATAGAAATTGACATTGTCATTTACAAAGGAAAAAGATGTTTGAATTGTAGGTACAGACAAGTTTAGTTCGGAACTCAATTTTTAGTATGTACTGTTGTCTCTTGTTTATTTTGAGTAAATGATTCATGTACATTTATATATTAATATTTTTTATTTTAAATAATTAAAAATATTTAATAAAATACATAATTTGAGATATACACTTGTTCTTATCATCCACAGCACAGCAATCACTAACAACCCAAATTCACAGCAATCCTGCATCATGCAAGCCCAAAACATAATCAAATTGCCAAGTACAGGGCTAGATCAATTTATATTTGGCCTTAAAGTGAGTTACAAGACAAGGATTTTATATTTTTTATGTACAATAAAAATAATCAAATTTAAATTTATAATCCTATATAAAGTATTTCAACCTTTCATTATATTAGGCCGATCTTAGTAGATAGGGGTTTTTTAAAATTTAAAATTTATTTTTAAAATTTTTAGGTACAAAATTATTTATTAAATTTGGAATTAATTGTTTAATATTTTTCTTATTTAATAATAAAACCAATTCGCTTAATCTTAGTTAAGATTTTATAAGTTAGTAATTAATGTTTATAATAATTAGTATCTCAGTGATTTAATATATTTCATTATTTATAAAGTTAAATAATAATGGATATGAATTCCAATTAGAATTAAATATGCTATAAAAAATTAAGTAATAAAAATAATAAACTAGTTACTGATTAAAGAGAATTGTAAGATAAATGGTCCAATTTTTTATATTATATTATTATTAATATTAGTTTTCTTTAAGATTTTTTAAATAAATATTAAAATTTGAGACCTAAAAATATAAATATTTTTAGAACATAAAATAAATGCTCCGGTTTCACATGATAAGGTATAGGGTTTAAAGTCTGATTCTGATTGTACAACCATCATCAATCATAAAATTTTAAATTATGATTAGGATGAAAATATACTAAGGTTTATAATTTAATTTGTTTAAAATTTAATTTATTTTAATTTATTTAATAAATAAATAGATTTAAAATTTTTAAATAAATAAGTTAGATTTAAATTTATAAAAAATTTATTTAATTTATTTAAAAATATATTTATCTTTATATATTATATATTATATTTATTTTAATATATTATATTTATAGAATATTAATATTTTAACATAATTTGTTAAAAAAATAAAATAATTTTTATTTTTTATTTTTAAACAAAAGAAACCATAATCTTCATTCAACCCTAATCTCTAAGATAATTTTTTGCAAAAAAAAATATATATTTATATATGATACATCATCTATTTAATTTTATTGTTTGTTATATAATTTTAATTAATTTTTTATACAATAGAGTAAAGGTTGGATTAAAAGGTTTACAATTTCAAAAATATTATTAAAATATATTTTCATAAAAAATTTACTAGTGCAAAAATGAGTTTTTATAATAAGATATTATATTGGTTGTTCAGAAATCGATATAAATAAAAACGCGGTGGTATTTTTGTAATAAATGTAAACTTTTTACATCAGTTGAGAAAAGAACCGATGTAGAAAGAGTTTTTTTTTCAAACTTTCTATATCGGTTATAGAAACAACCGTTGTAGAAAATGCTTTCTACAAATGCTTTCTACAAATGCTTTCTACATCGGTTGTTTCTCAGAACCGATGTAGAATGTCTTCCCTTATCACTTATTTTTCGACTTTGTTTGTGTTTAACCTCATTTTCCAAAACCCCAACTTCTCGTTTCGACTTGTTCTCTCTATTTTCGTTTAAGTCTTAGCCATTGTCGATGATAAGCATAAATTTCATAAATAATTATCTCTCACTTTTATCTCATTAAGACTTCTTATATGTTCAATTAAGTGGTCTTTGTCATATTTTATGAGTTTGGGTTCATATGAAGTTTAATTGAATTTCTTTGCTTACCCGATTAAAATGACACTATTATAATATTTTGAGCATAATAGGAGTTTTAGACATCCAAAAATCATGAAATCTGTCTTGAATGAAAGCTTAAAGAAGTGTCCACAGTTACAAAGTAAGAGCAGACTCTAAATGGGATGTTTAGGACTCCGAAATTATCTCAAAAGATGAGATAGTGTTGCTGACGTGGAATTTGAACAGTGTGCAAAGATCCGACCATATCTTGAGATACAGAAGTCATATTGAGATGAAACCAAATCTGTTGGACAGCTAAGATCCGGGGCTACAACTTTTGTTCAGAAGTCAAGCTCTAATTCGGACATGTGAAAGATAAGTGTGGGGGAATTTGATAAGCATAAATTTTATAAATAATTATCTCTCACTTTTATCTCATTAAGACTTCTTATATGTTCAATTAAGTGGTCTTTGTCATATTTTATGAGTTTGGGTTCATATGAAGTTTAATTGAATTTCTTTGCTTACCCGATTAAAATGACACTATTATAATATTTTGAGCATAATAGGAGTTTTAGACATCCAAAAATCATGAAATCTGTCTTGAATGAAAGCTTAAAGAAGTGTCCACAGTTACAAAGCAAGAGCAGACTCTAAATGGGATGTTTAGGACTCCGAAATTATCTCAAAAGATGAGATAGTGTTGCTGACGTGGAATTTGAACAGTGTGAAAAGATCCGGCCATATCTTGAGATACAGAAGTCATATTGAGATGAAATTAAATCTGTTGGACAGCTAAGATCCGGGGCTACAACTTTTGTTCAGAAGTCAAGCTCTAATTCGGACATGTGAACATCAGAAATTGCGGTGCAAGAAAGTCAAAATTGTTGTGCTAATTGGTGACAAAAATTCAAGTGTTTTGCATTTTCAACAAAGCCCATGTGAAAGCAATAAAAGGGTAGAAAAGTAATATCCTAGTTGGTGACTTTCTGAAGATGATGCCTCAAAAATCCTCTATAAATAGAAGGGTTTACAAGAGGAGAAACATAACCACTTGGAGATTAACTCCAACACCATTTTCCATCTTTCTTTCTTTCTTCTTAGTTTGCCTCCTTCATGGAAGGCTTAGTTTTTCTTTGTTATTAGTTTGCCTCCTTCATGGAAGGCTTAGGTTTTCTTTGTTGTTAGTTTTCCTCCTTCATGGAAGGCTTAGGTTTTCTTTCTTGTTAGTTTTCCTCCTACATGGAAGGCTTAGGTTTTCTTTATTGTTAGTTTGCCTCCTACATGGAAGGCTTAGTTTTTCTTTATTGTTAGTTGCCTCCTACATGGAAGGCTAGGTTTGTAGTTTCAATTCAAGGATTCAAGCTATTTTCATTTTAACTTTGAGGTCTTGATCTTTATTTACATGCTTATTAAGTGGTTTCTACTCTGCTTCACTATATTCTTCAATTTTATTCTTTAATCAAAGTTTGATCGGTTGACGTATTTTGATTAATGCATAATTGATTTATAATTGGTTTTTGATTGGTAAATCATTTTCCAAAAGTTTGAAGAGTAGAAATTAAGTAATTGAATTGAAGGTTTTCATTTTATTACTTACTTCAACTGAATTCTGATTGTGAAATTGGTTTAGATAAAAGATTAAGTGGTTACTAAATCTTGTTGATCATAATCAATTAAATTCTGAGAGGTTTCTCAGTAGAGAATTCAAGGATCATTTTAGGGGTTCCAGATGATCCTAGGTTGATAAACACAATGCATGATTTTAGTGATCAATGATTAGTTAAGAAAATAGCCTCTGAATTCCTTGAGTTGATAATTGTTAAGTCAAATTAATTTCATTCTGTATTTTGTATTTAGCACTTAATATCACATATTTACAAAACCCCCTTTTTCTAACTTTCTCCTAATTTGCTTAAGAATATGAAATGGTCTTTGGGAGATGACCTAGGTTGCACCTTATACTATACCAATAGTTTGGGGGAAATCTAGAAATTATTTTTGCGCGTTTGCGACGAGCGTGTCAAAAATTTGGCGCCATTGTCGGGGACCATTTTAGTTTCCTAGGCTTATTTAGGAGTTTGTATAAAATTTTTAACCTTTCTAACAATTCTTTTTTAGGTATACTATTCTTGGATTTTAAAGGATGGACTGAGTAAGGAGTCATTGGATGATATCATTTAGACTCTTGAGACGCATCCTAATGGGCATGTACAAGGAGTCCTTCTTGATTTGTTTGAACTGTTCCGTAAGGAAAAAGCACGTTATAGTCTTGGGAATCTGACTTTAAAAGACCCTGTTGTCAGTTTACAAGAAAACTGAATGGGAAGCACATCCTCGACTCTTAGAAGGCGTTTCAGCCGTTACTGGACGTAAAACCAGAGGAAGATGTGAGCCACAATCAAAACTACTGTTCATTCTCATGCGAGTATGTTTGTCATTTACATTGTCTTTTCAATTTATTTTAAATTTTCACCATTTTTAGAATATAGCAATGCAGCTGGTGAACTAACCAAATCAGGATGGCAGAGACAAAAGAGAACCAGATACCACTCTTCGGTTATAACTTTTCCTTACTTTGGTGGTTTTGTCACATTTATTTTCCTGTTATATGAAATTCCATCCAAGACATTGGGGACAATGTCTTTGATAGGTTGGGGGGAGGAAGGTCCGATATAAAAGAAAAATTTAAAAAAAAAACCAAAAAAAAAATAGGTTAGAATCATAAACTTGCTTTGAGTAAGATGGCTGAGTAAGGAGTTACACTTGACTCTTGATACGCATCCTATGATTAAAAAAAAATTGAATGTGGAAGTTTGTTGTTCTTTAGATTTCATAAAATAATTAAAGCAAAATGATTTACATTTCGAGATTAATTAGTTTGGCAACACATATTTGAACTGGATAGATTAGATGTGATAAATATATTACCTGTGAGATTTTGAGCCTTATTATTATTTTCTTTCTTGTGTGATTTTCATCCATGGAATATGTTACTTTAGAACTTGCATTGATTCTTTTTGAAGCTACATTTTCACATGAATTGTACAAAAATGATTGAGGCACTATTTTTCTTGAACAAACCACTTGGCCAAATAACCAAACCGTATAATTTTATCCTTTGATCAGCCCTTTGAGCCGATTAGTCTTTTCTTCTTTTTAGCTCACCACAAATCAAAAAAAAAAACAAAAAACAAAAACAAGTTTGTCTGACCATAGAAGGTGAGGAATACTGGATTTATCATACCATAAGTGTTTCAATAAGTGTGGGGGAGATTATTGTTGTGTTCCTCGATATCATGGTTGAAAAAAAAACTGAAGCAATAAATTAATAAATAAACTATTATATTGAAAAGAAAAGAAAAAAAAAAGAATGAAGAAGCAATATCTGTTTCTCACACTTGCACTTAGACTCGGTTCTCAATCATCACCATTTTCCTTGGTCTAACATTGTATCTCTTCAATATATCATTTCATCTTTCTAATCCCGTTATAACCAAAATAAAGACCTCTTGATTTGTGCATTGCATGTGTACATAGTAGTAGAGAAGTAGAAGATATGCAAGCCTATGATAGTTCATCTTTCATGGATTGAATTTGAGAGAAACACTTACCAAATCAAACACTTGAGAGATTCAGAGTATATCATGTGAGGTTTTATCTTTCTCAATCTATGTTTTTCAAATTAAAGTTGCCTTTCTAAGTAATTTCAAAAATGTGATGAAAGAATGCTTCATGAAATTTTGTGAATTCTTGAGAAATCAACTCAAAACTTTGATGTTCTTTCCAAAAAAAAAAACAAAAAACAAAAAAAAAATAGTCACCAATCCTTAACTTAAGTTTTCCCGAGACGTGCTCCTGCCGGTTCAACACAAAAAGCCAGCAGGGTCGCTCAGAAGTACCTGTCTCCAAGCCCAAGGCATTCCATGTGTGTCAAACATCCTCATGCCCGCCGAACACTTTCAGAGTCCGCCTCGGACATAAGGTGTTCACGTCTTTACTCATTCCCTACCATGATAATTTGGAGAATCGCTTCTCATATTATTCGGTAGGAAAATGAGTAAAGAGGGGCAAACTGTAAACACCTAATTATGTTCGAGGCCTCCAGTTGTTAAATCAACCAGTAAACTAATCCTAACTTAAATAGTAAGTGAATGTTAAGAGAAATAAACAGAAAAGCGGCAGACAGATAGGGAAAAATAAAGAAAATGAAATAAATAAGAAAATCGGAAATAAAAACAAACATTGGAAGAAATGAACATAACACAATAAAATACAAAAAGAAGAGAGAAAGAAAAGGAGGTAAATAATAAAAAAAATTTCCTTTAAAGATCCAAAGTAAAAATAAATAAATGAGTTAGAATAAAATAAACAAAAATGATGGAAAAGAAAATAAGAAAAATGGTATAAAGAGGAAATAATTAGAGATAAAAAAACGAAATGAGCTATAGAAATGGAAAGGGAGAGTTAATAAAGATAGTGAAAAATAAAATAGGAAAAAGGGGGAGAGGGGCCCATAAAAAAGGGGCAAGCGGTAATGAGAAAGGGGTTTTTCCTTTTTTGGCTAGTGGTTAGCATTTCGATAGTAAGCAGAAAAATCAAAAACCCTTTCTCTGAGAGCTAGCCTCTTCAAGTGACGTCTCAGATCTTCCAGGCCGCACCGCCGATCTCGCTGGTTGCCAGTATTTGGAGATTTGCTCTCCGTCTCACCCACGCCGTGATCCCGCTCCCCTGACGCGGATCCCAGCCTTGCAGATTCGTCCCTTACCCGATTTCCTCATAGTTCAACATCTTCGACGTGGTCAGCTAGGTGTTCGACAAATCGGATCCTAAGGTTAGCGTTCGAACTCTTCCAGTTTTTTCCATCTCACTTACTGAAACCTTGGCCTCCCTATGCATGGTCTGATAGGATTGATAAATGAGCTTGAATCTTAAACTGATAAATTGCATTACGATTTAGTCTTCTACCACATCTTTGTTATCATTTGAAACGTGAACATGAATGAGTAGGAGCCCTATGTTTGATGCAATAACTGGGATACACGCTTGGACGAGGACACATTCTGCATAAATCTGTAAAATTCCTATAAAAAGGGGTGGTAAAAGCAGCAACCAATCGGATAGTTTAATTAGATTAAACCTTAGGCTAGCGATTTAGGAAATGCAAGAACCGTATACGCTCTTGGCCGCTTGACCTCCTTCTTGGTCGTCGATGAGGAGACAACAGGTGCTCAAGCAAGGAAGTGATCGTCCCCAAAGGCTTGGTCTGGCTCCCTGTTAGTGGGTTGAAGCAGGACCGCAAGCGAGCTCATGGCGGCGACTACCGAACGACTAGGTCCTTGCCATCGGGACGGGTCACGCAGCATGCTAAACAATGAACCTGTTAGAGGGAATCATCTCGGCTTCCAGCTCGAACCCACCTCGTCGAACAGAGCAGAGCATGTGCCAGGGCCGCGAGCCCGTGACCGCGCGACATGGAGGCCGACGATACATACGGAAGCACGCTTGGCCCAACCTGGGCACAACTGAAACGACGACGATGTGCAGCAAGAGCGAGCTAGCTCGTCGAATGCTACTCAATGGATCAGATTGACTCTACGCAGAAGAGTCGTGCGCCGGCGCAGGGGCAGCTCTAAAGCTTGGAGTAGGGGTGCGATGGCTCAGACATGGCAAGCCACACCTTCGTTCCCATCGCCCGCTAACCCAGAGCGAAAATGACAAATGACCCAGGCGCACCGAACCAGTAACAGAGGAAGACAAGGGGCGGATTGAGAGCGAAGTGCGGAAGAACCCCTTTTCGCAATTTTTTATTAATACTCCACAATTCCCTAAATTGCTAATAGGTCCTCAAAATTACAGAATTTTCTAATAGGTCCCCGCAACTTTCAAAATTATATTTTGACCCTCTAAACTTTTCATATTTATGTTTTGACCCCTAAACTTTTCATATTTATGTTTTGGCCTCTCAACTTCTCATATTTATATTTTGACCCCTAAACTTGTCATATTTTCATTTTGATCCCTCAACTTCTTATATTTATAGTTTGACCCCTAAACTTGTCATATTTACATTTTGACCCATATACTTTCCATATTTATAGTTTAACCCCTAAAATTCCCGAAGGCCCGATTAAACCCCTGCGCCTCCAATAGTTACAATCAAGAAAATTCATTCCAATAAAAATATTTTTGCATTCCTTAATCTCACGCAACGGACCCTAAAAACGAACTGGTAGCTTTTTCTGTTGTTCGTTGTTTAGAGGTCCGTATGTGTCCAAGTGCAGCCATAGTTGTCTTAAGCCATGTGCATATGTGGATTGGGGATTGCCCTTCCCTATTGAAACAAATAAAAATGTCATTTTTTATTCCTTAATCTCACGCAACGGGCCCTAAAAACGAACTGGTAACTTTTTCTGTTGTTCGTTGTTTAGAGGTCTGTATGGGTCCAAGTGCAACCGTAGTTGTCTTGAGCCCTGTGCATATGTGGATTAGGATTTCCTTTCCTTTTTCAAACAAATAAAAACACTTTTGCATTCCTTAATCTCACGCAACGGACCCTAAAAACGAACTGGTAGCTTTTTCTGCTATCCCTTGTTTAGAGGTTCGTATGGGTCCAAGGGAAACCGTAGTTATCTTGGGCCATGTGCATATGTGGATTGGGATTGCACCCTTAAAATATCTTCAAAAAAAAAAAAAGACAACAACTCATTCGCTTTCCAATTCAAACACCTTTCTTAGGTCAAGCCTTCAACCCAAACCAGAACTACGTAAGCCTTGAATTTCCCATTGCACTGGGGAATACGTAGGAGCAGGATCAAGTCCTGTCAGGCTAACCTTTATCAAGTATTTATTTTCACGCTAATTAAAGGGATCAAACAAGTTTCAAATAATGACACTCTCAATTTAAGGGTACCGTTCTTCGGAACGAACGAGTGGGGTGCCTAACACCTTCCCCATTCATAACCGACTCCCGAACTTCGAATCTCATCCTCGAGTCAGGTTTTTTTCCAAATATTTTTTCCTTAAATAAAAATTTGGTGG
Source organism: Canavalia gladiata (assembly GCA_037954105.1). Lineage (NCBI taxonomy): Eukaryota > Viridiplantae > Streptophyta > Magnoliopsida > Fabales > Fabaceae > Canavalia > Canavalia gladiata. Next base: position 13,751,928 of record CM075659.1, on the reverse strand, counting down.
CGACACCACTTGTCGATAAAATTCTATTTTCAAATTTTAATGCGTTCGTCGTCTCGTCGGAATTACGGTTGCGACAATAATGCCTATAAAATTGACCTTCCGAGTAGCTACGATAATGTGAGTGTCATTTTCAATGTTTCTAATTTATCCTTATTTGATGCAGGTGACCTTCAAGATTTGAGGATAAATCCTCTCAGAGAAGAGGGAATGATATGAACGTGAGCACCATGTTAAGAGAAAGAGATCATCTAAAAGATTCTTTACAAGGAATGAGATGTTCTATAATGAGAAATAGGATTAAACATATAGAACAAGCATTTTAAGATCTCATCAAGGAAGTTCAAGAAAAGAAATATGTGGATCCAAACTCAATTCCAACATTCGTTAATTTATGTAGTCATATTATCAAAGATCTTAAGTGATAAGGTTTATGATTTTCTATATATTGCATTAGGATTTGATATTTTATCTACAAGTTATTTGTTTAAATTAGTTGCAAGTCAAATTATAATCTAATTAGAATTTCTTATGTGTTATCTTTTTACTAAATTGTAAATAAAACTACAATTTAATTAGGATTTCACATTTGTTATATTTTTACTAGATTGCAATTGCAATCTAATTAGGATTTCTTATTTGTTATCTTTTTACTAGATTAGGTTATCTATATAATAGGAGTTAGGGATTCAATGTAAAGATAGATTTGATTAATAATAATATTTCTCTTCTACAGTTTTTATCTTTGTGTGAGTTGATTCTCTTCATTATTAGGCAAAGAACTACCCTTGATAACGTTGGTTCTTCCGGTAAGTCGTATTTTGTGTCGAATTTCTTTATCTTATCCTATCTCTACTCTTAAGACATTCCATTATTGTTTCTGCATTCCAATTAATTCACGTAGGGTGAATCATATCAGTAAGCCTCATGAACCATCATCTCTAGATTGCCATTTAATCTCTTGTATGCTTACTCTCCCATTATTATTGCTAGTGCCATGAAAATCGAAAGTCAATATGTCGTCCACATCCCTTCAACCATGGAAGGTAATCCACCGTGTCCAACATCACTAGATGGGGTCTCATTATTTTATTCCATTTAATCTCTTGCATGCTTTCTCTCCCACTATGTCATCCACAGCCCTTCAACCAGGAAAGGTAATCCATCGTGTTCAACATCACTAAATGGGATATGATTTTTTGTCTCATATTTTTTTCCTTTTTTTTTCTTGCTCCTCTTTTAAAATTTTACCATTCTGTGTAATCCGTCGTGTACTCCACACTCTTTAACTTATGTCATTTCCTTTCAAAATTATAGTTAGTAAACTATATCTAATATAAAGATGATTGAAAATTAAGCTTCCTTTTGTTAGTCAAGGCTTAAGCTAATGAAAAATTCAAATCATAGATTTTTTTTCTATTTTTTTCTTTTTTATTATTTAAATTCTAACAATACTTAATTAATATTTATTTAGTTATTCATTCATTATTATTTAATTATCTTTTTATTTTTATTTATTCTTATTGTACACGTTTACATCAATTATAGTTCTTATAATTATTATTAATGTATACATATATTTTTTTCTCTTTCATATATTATTGTAGTTAATTTAATATTACTCTAATTTATTATGATTACCATTTACATTGTAGTTGTAAATATTATCATTATTTATTTATTTATTTATTATCTTGTTATTTATTTTATGTAATTGTTTACATTGTAGTTAACATAAATAATAAATTAATTATTCTTTGTATTTGTTGAAATTATTATTTATTTATTTTATAATTTAATTTTTATATTTATTATTACGACTATCTTATGTTAATATTATATATATTTTTGTTAATAGAATTCGAATATGATTTTTATTTTTATTTTTATTTTTATTATTATTATTATTATTTATTATTGTTGTTGTTCTTTATAATTATTTGCACTAATTTTTTATAATAATTTTTTAATTTTTTTTATACTAATTAATTTTTTTTAATTGTCCTTTTTGCTATCAATATTTTTGCTAATTTTTTTGTAATTTTTTATTTCAATGGTTAGTGTTTAAATATAATTATATCTTTGTTTTATTCATATATTCATTTTTATTTTTATTATTATTTCTTCCTATTTCATTATTATTTAGGGATATTTATTGCTACTTATCATTATTATTTTATTATCCTTGTCAAGTATAATTATCATCATAGATTACTATGAATTTAATCATCTTTCTCTAGTTATATTTTTATTTTTATTTTTTTATTATTCTTATAAATTCTAACATTTTTATTCAAAATATATATAAATAATACGTATTGATAATTTTATTGCAATTTTTTTCTCTTATGAATAATTTAAATTAATTTAATTATGTGTAAATAAAGGATAATTTTAACAAGACGTTTTGTTAATTTTATTTTTTAATTAGCTCATCTAAGTTGTGATAGCTTGAGTATCCTTAAGTTAAGTTTCCTTTTTATTTTACAATTAATTTGATTCAATTCTTGGCAAATAAAGGATAATTTTAACAAGACGTTTTGTTTATCCCATTTTTTTAATTGGATCATTTAAGTTGTGACAGCTTGAGAATCCATAAGTTAAGTTTTTTTTTCCTTTTTACAATTAATTTGACTCAATTCCATGCAAGAAAAAAAAAGTAATTTAGATGAGACATTTTGTTAATCCATTTTTTATCAAGGCCACCTGAACTGCGACAACTGGGTACTTGATAAGCATAAATTTCATAAATAATTATCTCTCACTTTTATCTCATTAAGACTTCTTATATGTTCAATTAAGTGGTCTTTGTCATATTTTATGAGTTTGGGTTCATATGAAGTTTAATTGAATTTCTTTGCTTACCCGATTAAAATGACACTATTATAGTATTTTGAGCATAATAGGAGTTTTAGACATCAAAAAATCATGAAATCTGTCTTGAATGAAAGCTTAAAGAAGTGTCCACAGTTACAAAGCAAGAGCAGACTCTAAATGGGATGTTTAGGACTCCGAAATTATCTCAAAAGATGAGATAGTGTTGCTGACGTGGAATTTGAACAGTGTGCAAAGATCCGGCCATATCTTGAGATACAGAAGTCATATTGAGATGAAATCAAATCTGTTGGACAGCTAAGATCCGGGGTTACAACTTTTGTTCAGACGTGAAGCTCGAATTCGGACACATGAATATCCGAAATTGCGCTGCAAGCAAGTGAAAATTGTTGTGCTCATTGGTGACGAAAATTCAAAAGTGTTTTGTATTTTCAACAAAGCTCATAAGAAAGCAATAAAAGGGTAGAAAAGTAATATCCTAGTTGGTGACTTTCTGAAGATGATGCCTCAAAAATCCTCTATAAATAGAAGGGTTTACAAGAGGAGAAAGACACCACTTGGAGATCAACTCCAATACCATTTTCCATCTTTCTTTCTTTCTTAATTTTCCTCCTACATGGAAGGCTTAGTTTTTCTTTATTATTAGTTGCCTCCTACATGGAAGGCTTAGTTTTTCTTTGTTGTTAGTTTTCCTCCTTTATGGAAGGCTTAGGATTTATTTGTTGTTAGTTTGCCTCCTTCATGGAAGACTAGGTTCGTAGTTTCAATTCAAGGATTCAAGCTATTTTCCTTTTAACTTTGAGGTCTTGATCTTTATTTACATGCTTATTAAGTGGTTTCTACTCTGCTTCACTATATTCTTCAATTTTATTCTTTAATCAAAGTTTGATCGGTTGACGTATTTTGATTAATGCATAATTGATTTATAATTGGTAAATCATTTTCCAAAAGTTTGAAGAGTAGAAATTAAGTAATTGAATTGAAGGTTTTCATTTTATTACTTACTTCAACTGAATTCTGATGATAAAATTGGTTTAGATGAAAGATTAAGTGGTTACTAAATCTTGTTGATCATAATCAATTGAATCCTGAGAGGTTTCTCAGTAGAGAATTCAAGGATCATTTTAGGGGTTCCAGATGATCCTAGGTTGATAAACACAATGCATGATTTTAGTGATCAATGATTAGTTAAGAAAATAGCCTCTGAATTCCTTGAGTTGATAATTGTTAAGTGAAATTAATTTCAGTCTGTATTTTGTGTTTAGCACTCAATATCACATTTTTACAAAACCCCCTTGTTCTAATTTTCTCCTAATTTGCTTAAGAATATGAAATGGTCTTTGGGAGGCTATACACATATCTTAGATGTGTGGGATTTGCCAGAAGGAGAATTCATCCTTGTTAAAGTAGATTCTTTAGGAAATCATATGGGATGGGAAGGAAAAACTCTACTAAATGCAATTGGTAGCTTGGTAAGAAGACACCAATATGCTCCTATCAATTACCTAAGTTGGAAAGACATGTCCCAGACTTATATTACTAATATGCTTGAATTGATTCAGGTGCTATATAAGTTTTTGTAATTGTATTTCCTTTTTCTTATTATAATAGTTTATGTTTTGACAACAAATGTAACAATATTTTTATGAATGTTATCATAGGGTAAGTTTCAATTTGTTCCTGAAATGACTGAGCAAACAAAGCAAATCTTAAAGGATAACATGAGTTGCAAGTGGGGAAATTTAAGCATGACTTAAAGGCAAAAGGATATGATCAAAGTAAGACAGAGGAAGAAATGGCTGCTAACATTCATGATAAAAGGGTTGATCCTTCTCAATATCGTGATTTAGTGCACCATTGGTGTTCTGAAAATGGAAAGGTATGTGTATACTCTTATTAATTTGTTTTAACTAAATAATTTACATGACATATGTTGAATATTATGATACATTTACTATTAAATGATTGTAGAAAATAAGTAATATAAACAAAAGAAATCGTTCAAAATACGAGGATTTGCATTGCATGGGAACAAAGAATCTTCCACGGCTGATTAAGGAAATGGTTTGTGTCTTTTTATTTTAATTCATACTTTGTTACTTATATGAATAGTTTATAATTATTTTTTGATACAAATATAAATTTCGTTTCTATTATTAATGTTAGACAACAAAGGCTAAAGAGGTGCAACCTTCACGTGCTCAAATTTATATTGATACTCAAACTCGAAAGGATGAGAGTATTGTGACTGAAAAGGCAGTTGAAGTGATTGTAATAATCTCAATCTCAATAAAAACATTTAACTAAATTCTATGATAGAAATTAATAATATAATTGGTTGTTTAATATTTACAATATGTTTTGTGTAGGATGAACTAAAGAAGCATATGAGAGAAGGAGGAAGTTCATATGATTCTACTGATTGGAAAAATGATCTATACTCAAAAGTAAAAGGACCTGAAAAAAGAGGACATGTGTGTTGCCTAGGAAAACTTCCACACCAAGCAAGTTCAAATGCTACATCTCAAAACTCTAGTGCTGAGATTAGACTTCAGAAATTAGAGAATTTGTTTGGAAATCTTATCTTAGTTCTACAAACACGATTTTTAGAAGATCCTCAAATTAATGCTATTTTACAAGCTGTTGCGGAAGAGGTATCAAATTTTATGATTCAAAATATTTGAAAATTTAATTATGATGTCTAATTTTACAATTCTTTTAATAGGTACCTGAAGCTTCGAGTGCTCCAAATAAGACAATTGGAGATAATCAACAAACCACAAGCAGTAACAACAATTGAGTGATTAGTGAGTAATAAGTAATTTGAATTATTTTCTCTAGATTTTACTTATTGAAGCATGCTTATGTTCATTTAATATTATTTGGTTTGGTAAAGCTTGATGATTGTTATTGGTCAAAGGTGTGTAATCAGTAATTAGATAGTTGACACTCTAGGTTGTTGTTTTATTTTGAATGTCTTTTGCTTTTTTGATTGATGATTGAAGAACATGTTAAGAAGTTGAATGAAGTGGTTAGAATATGTGTAATCAAAACATGAAATGAGTTTAAAACAACTTTTTATACTTATTATATAGTAGACTATCATCATGCCACTTAAAATCATCATGAGATTGTTCCTAATCTAATTTCTTTAACTTTATACCCCAATCCCAATTTTTCTCCTTATTTGTTAGTAATTCTATCTATGATTACATAATCTAGTTTGAGCACTTTGATTTCCTAGCACCTAGGTTGATCAACATTTGATTTTGAGCCATTTTGTGATTAGGAATCAAAATCTATGTATTCTTAACATGAGGTTGTAAACACTCAATTATGTCCGAGGCCCCATTCCAAAATGAATTAATAAAGTATGTAAATGTATTAATTAAAACATCAACAATAAAAAATAATTAAATAAAAATAAATATGGAAAAATGAAAATTAAACAAACATAAAAGTTTCTTGATTTCCGTGGTAGGCGAAGAAGAAATCGTTTCTGATTCTCACCTCCTGGTCGCTACTCTGTGATTCCCCGAGCTGAATTGCAGAGTTTCATTCCTTTGTTTCGTTTGGCAACTCAAGGTTAGGCAAGCGTTTCACATCTCTCTAGTACCTGCATTCAGTATTTCGTTGTCCTCTACATTGCTGTTAAACCTCAGATGGATTGCATGTTGAAATTCATAATGCGTTGGCTCCTAACTAACAACGACGTTTGTTCAAATCCTAATTTAGAAATGTTAGCCAAATTGCATATACGTTTCTGTATTGAAACAGAGTAAGAAATCCATAGAAGGTGGTTCATACATTCGTCTCTTTGGCTAAACCGCAATCTGAATCGTTGAGTGAATATGAGGATCTGATTGCCTTTACTTTGTTCGAGTCTACTCATCTCTGTAAGTGTTGGAGTTCATAATTGTTCAACAGTTAGGGAGAGATTGACTTTGAGAGAGTAAAGATCTCCAGGTCACTGTGTTAGCTTCCGTCATATCAGTAGTTTCACGAAGGTCATTTCAAAGCACCACAAATCGGGGACATTAGCTTGCACCTAATACTAGTCTATTCCAACCTAGCCAGAGAGAGACTTGCTTCTCTTTGAAGTATTAGGAATTCCAGGTAATCATACGTGTTTTCCCCTATGGGAGTACATCAAAATGAGTTACATAATCCTACCTGGTCAGAACCAATTTAGTTACAACCACGCTCTCTGTCCTTTTTTGAATAAGCCTGAACCTAGTCTCATTAGTGCCATAAGTCTGCCAGGGCTTAGTTATGAAGCCTCGAGATCCTTGCACTGCGAAACCTATTGATCAGGATCCACATGGAATTTGTCAATGGACAATGGTTGTCGCCACAAATGGATTAGATTGTAATCCAACGTCCATGGTTTTGGGTCAAGTGTTAGGCCTGGTTGATAACCTCTTGATCTGTACACATTTCAGCTAGGACTCACTTAGAAAACAGCAGCTATATTGGTAGATGGTTCAGACTATAAGCCTATACCATTAAACTTGAGTCAGGTTTTGGGTAGAAAGGGGTTTTAGGCTACGCTTCCTTGGACTCCTTAGAAAAACCACTCACAAAGGCAAAGGATCATTAGGTATGACCTAATCCCAGGACAGATCAGCTATGGTCTCCACTATACTCCAAGCTAGGCTTAGGAGCAGGCAAGATCTTACAAATTTGTTCCTGCCATAACAGAACCACCTTTAGATACCAATTAATATCAGGCTGCGATACCCCTCTATTACAAGAAGCCCACTGATAGCCCTCGCTTTAGGTGTGATGACTAATCCAAACCCTTATAAGATCAGGAGAACCATTCTAAGTGTTAGGCTGGATACCTCATGACAGACCTGATAAATGAGAAGTTTGATCTCCTTCCCCAAATCAATTAGAGTCTACTACCAAGCTGCCAATGAACTCCCAAGGGAGAGCAGGTACTGCCATACTAGCTAGGGATCAAGCATCTGTTGTGGACCACCCTAATGCACTTAGCAGCTAACAGAAATAGACCTAGCAATCACATGTTTTAACAGGACTTCCAAAAACTACTAGAGCCTAGGAGCAGTCCTCAACATGAAGCAGTTGCAGGACTGAGGTTCTACAATTCATAAATTAAAAAGCTGCAAGTTTGCTTCCAGGACATGGATTTAGGGGGGATTAGATAACTATAAATGATCCCTATCAATTAGGACTAGAAAAGGCTAGCCTATTAAGCCTAAATGGCCGAATGCAGGTCTAAGTAAATTAAGTTGCACAACCTCAGGCCTTGTAAATAATGACAACCAAGCTACTTAAGAATGAGATTAACCTATGGAGTCTCAAGTCTGCACCTAGTATCCATTCCAACTGGATATCAGCAGGATTAAGGGGATACCTTAGGGTTCGTAAGACACAGGTTCAAGGTCAGGGTCTGAACAACATAAGGGGAATCTCTAAACTTGATAAGGCTCAATAAAGAGGCTAGTTCTTGCTGAAGTTAAGTCTGTTAGTTGTTCCCGAGCCATGTAAAGTGCAACAAGTTTAAGAAGGCTTGATTATCAGTGCCTATTCCAAACCCTGTGATCTACAGTGAGGCCCCAGTGGTCGCTGGTTTTTAATATTAGTCACTGCCCAGCCAAAATCAAATAGAACTAGCCTTTGAATATGTAGAAACCTGGACATTAAATGCAGAGGAGTTCTGTTTAACAGGACCGGAAACCATATGTGATTCCTTTGCTAATTGATAATCAAACATTACTCCATATAGCTTAAGAACCATGATCAAAACAGGACCTAAGAGAAGGAGTTTAAGTCAATAGTTCATGGCCGAAAGATTCATAGAGAATGAGTGAATTTCGAGCTAGGTAGCTCCCCCCTGTTGCAATCTGCTGAAGAGTTAATTTGTTAGCCTCTAGCAAGATTGAATGATCAGTACCGTATGGCTGACCCTGGGAGTTTAATAAGCTTGCCAAAATTCACTTAGAGAAACTTAAGGAGAGAAATAATTAATAGGGACCACACTTAGCACAAGTTCTGATTTTTAGCTAATTAACAAAAATGCCAAAGAACCATACCCATCGTCAACCAAATTTCACAAAAGCTCATAGATGCAATTCCTGTGACAAGATCACGCTCGGGGGGTGTTTGATATCACGAGTACACTTGGGGTACCTAGTTCTCTAATCTGAAATCTTGCACACATTCGAAAATGGCTAAGAAAATGCTCAGTGGTTCTGAACCAAAGGCATGCAGAAAAGTCACGTAATGGCTTAACTCTCATTAGCACAATTTGTTTAAGTATTAATCAAGTTCATGAATACTAAGTGATGTGAATGTGGGCACCATGATAAGCAAAAGAGATCATCTTGAAGATTATCTACAAGGAATGGAAGGTCCTATGACACGGAATAGGACCTAACGTATGGAACAAGCACTTGAAGGTCTTATCAAGGAAGTTCAAGGAAAAGACTACGTGGATCCAAGCCCAATTCCAACATGGGTTAATTTATGTAGTCATATCATTGAAGATCTTAAGTGATAAAGTTTATGATTTACTATAGATTACATTAGGATTTGATATTTATTTAGAATTTATTCGTTTTAAATTGGTTGAAATTCAAATTGCAATCTAATTAGGATTTATAGTTTGTTATCTTTTTTACTAGATTAGGTTCACTATAAATAGGGGTTAGGGATTCAGTGAAAAGACAGATTTTGAGTATTAATCATATTTTCTCTTTAAGAGTTTTCATCTCTGTGTGAGTTGATTCCCTTGGTTCTTGGGCAAAGAACTACCTTTGATAACGTTGGTTCTTCCGGCAGGTCGCGGTAAGGGTCACGTTCCTCTTGATAACTTCGGTGCTCTCCGGCAGGTCGCGGTTTGTGTCGGGTTCCTTTACCTTATCTCACCTTGTCTTACCTAACCCTTTCTTATCTTATCCTGATTCTCAAGATGTTCTGTTACTGTTTCCGCATTCTGATTCATTCGCGTAGGGTGAATCATATCACTAAGGCTAAACTGGTCATTCGGCTTAGTGGATAGCATATTTGTACCCGACCTAAAGACCATGGGAATTTTTTGGTTAATATTTATTACCATTCTATTGTGTTAAATAAATATCCATGCGTACTAACATAAGTGGGAAGCTTGAGCTAGTGGTTGACTTACTACCCATGGACCTCCTAGTCCTAGGATCGAAACTCGTGGGCAGCTATTTTTTAAAAAACTACTAATTTATGATTCGTGGCAACCCCTTCGTCCTCACTTCGAACCCCCTGCTCAGCATTTTGGGGCTTTCTCCACCATTTATTCTTTAGCCCCAAAATTACTGAATGACAAATCTGCCCTTAAACCTTTCCACTAATTCCAAACAAGTCCCAAAATTTCCAAATACCCAATCTGCCCCTAAACCTTTCCACTGCCCCTCAAGTTCTCAAAATTACAATCAAGCCCCTACTCTTCCTAAAATCGCAATTAAACCCCCAAATTTTCCAAAAACTTAAATTAAATTCTTTTCCCCCAAAAATTCAAAAAAAAAATTCTTTCCTCAAGGTTCAAATTAAAATTCATTTCTTTAAAATTCAAACCAAATTCTTCTTTTAATTCTTTTCTTCGAATCAAATCAAGCTCAAGATAATTCTTTTTCTCAAATTTCCAAACAATTTCAATACCTTTAAGTCAATTCAAGTTTAATCCTCTCCCCCTCAAGTTTTCAAATTCACTTCAAAACCAATTCCTTTTCCAAACCAAGCCATTTCTTTTCTTTGTTATATTCAAATTAAATTCTTTTCAAAATATTTTGGGATCTTTGGTCTCACGCAATGGGCTCTAAATGGGGAACTGGCGGTTCACCTGTTGTTCAATGTTTAGTAGTTCATATGGCCTCCGTGCTGCCTTATCCGCCTCGGACCTTGTGCATATGTGGACTAAGAATCCTTTTGTAAAATAATAAAACTTCATTTTAGAATTCCTAAGTCTCACACGACGAATCCTAAGCACAAACTGGTAGCTTTTTCTGTTGTTCGGGGTTTAGGAATTCGTATGGATCCTAGTGCAGCCGTATTTGTCTTGGATCCTGTGCATATGTGGACTAAGGATTCTCGTTAAAATATTTTCGAAACACTCTAGCCATTTTCAAATATCCCTTTCCAAGTAGTTTCGAAGGTCAAGCCTTTAAGCACCATCCATTGTCAAACACTCTATTCAAGTACCTTTGAAGGTCAACCCTTCAAATCAAACCAGAACTACGTAAGCCTTGAGTTTCCCATTGCACCAAGGAATACGTAGGAGCAGGATCAAGTCCTGTCAGGCTAACCTCCATCAAGTATTTTTTTTAACTAATTAAAGGGATCAAAAAAATTTCAAATAATCACACACTCAGTTTAAGGGTACCGTTCATCGGAACGGGCGAGTGGGGAGCCTAACACTTTCCCCATTCGTAACCGACTCTCGAACTTCGAATCTCATTCTCGAGTCAGGGTTTTTTCCAAATCTTTTTCCCTTAAATAAAAATTTGGTGGCAGCTCCACATTAATCCATCAAAATACATTTTCAAGTTTTAGCGAGTTCGTCGTCTCGTCGAAATTACGGTTGCGACAGAGGTAATAAAGGTTGTATACCATTTTTTTTTGTTGACTACAACTTTGACTCAGACATGAAATTAACCTTGGACTCAAATAATTCAAACCTTTGTTATCGATCAGTAATATGTAAAATATATGAAAACAAATGAAAAGTATTGAATAACTAATTTGGTTGTTTAATGTTCAAATTGAATGGTTGTGGTTGTCATGTCCTTACAATGTGGGGATGCAAGTACAAAGGAAAGTTCTTATGGTACCTTGTGAACAAATTGAATTTGGATGATTATTTGGAGGATATTATGATGTTTATTAAATTTGATATAATGTTGTTTAACCATGTCTTATGTGGATTTAGCTCCTTTAAAGTGTAGGGTGCACTTTAGTGGTTAAATGCAAAGTTACAACTGTTGATTGTTGTATTGTGAAAATATACATGAATATATATAAATAACATGTACTTGTAATTGAAATGTACAGTCACATTTTTTAGAAGCCAAATTTGTACCCTATGGGTTGTTGAGGTTGTTGGTTCTATTGACAAGATTATTTATTATAAGTACCTAAGTTGATATCTTTATTCTCTAGAGTAGCTTGTTTTAATCTTAGTTGATTAGCATCTAAATTGTTTGTTTTCAAATTTTATTTTATAGTTTGGAGATTTTATTTGTTACTCAACTTTTGACTATTATCTCTTCACTCTTTTATATATTGGACAGTTGCTAGTTCTTCATATTGGAGAGGGAGGAAGAAATAGTAGTATGTAAATTGTGATAAAATTATGCATTATAATTCTTGAAATTAAAAAATGTAATTATTGTCATTCTTAGAAATAAAAATTATTATTATTATTTGATCCTCTATTGACTATTTGTCCTCTATAAAAATATATTATTATCATGTATTTTTTTTTATGCAGAAAAATAATGGAGTTGCAGAAGCAATATTAGGGAGATCCTTGTAAATGCATTAAAGTGAAGAACTTATGCAAAATGTTATCACTGTAACTGTTACTTCATTGTTGTTAGTTTTGTCATTGGAATTTTTTAAATGGGTATCCTATTCACATTAGTCTTTTAGATTAGTAATATTTTATATGTTTTTTCTAGATTGTGACAATTACTTGTTGTCGTAACCGTAATTACAATGAGATGACGAACTCGCTAAAATTTTTAAAAAGAATTTAATTGTATGTGGAGCCGCCACCAAATTTTATTTTAAGGGAAAACATTTGGAAAAACCCTAACTTGAGGATGAAATTCTAGGTTCGGGAGTCGGTTACAAATAGGGAAGGTGTTAGGCACCCTATTTGTCCGTTCCGAAGAACGGTACCCTTGAACTGAGTGTGTGATTTTCTTTAAAAATTGTTTGATCCCTTAAATATAATAAAAATAAATAGGTTTGTATGAAAATAGCCTGACATGACTTGATCCTGCTCCTACGTATTCCCTGGTGCAATGGAAAATTCAAGGCTACGTAGTTCTGGTGTTTGGAAGACTTGATGTTCATAAGAAGGTTTATACAATATTGAGAAAGTATTTTGGATTTTTAAAGAATATTCTTAGTCCGTACCTAGAATTCATTGCATGAGACCAAATATTACGGAAGTATTTTGACAATGTTGATTTTTAAATGCATTCTTGGATCCACATTTGCACAGAGTCTAAGACAAACGATGGTTGCACTTAGACTCATATGACTCTCTAAATGTCGAACAGTAGGGTATGCTACCAGTTGGCACTTAGAGCTCATTGAGTGAGAATCGAGGTTTTAGAGGAATTTTAAAAGTGTTTTGAAATCTTTGATTTTCAAATATTCTCTCAGATCCACATATGCACAGTGTTTAAGACAAACGAGGGCTGTAGTTAGCCTCATATGACTCTCTAAATGTCGAACAGTAGGGTATGCTACCAGTTCGCACTTAGAGCTCATTGCATGAGAATCGAGGTTTTGGGGGAATTTTAGAAGTGTTTTGAAATCTTTGATTTTAAAATCTCTCGGATCCACATATGCACAGAGTCTAAGGCAAACGAGGGCTGCACTTAGACTCATATGACTCTCTAAATGTCGAACAATAGGGTATGCTATCGGTTCGCACTTAGAGCTCATTGCGTGAGAACCGAGGTTTTGGAGGAATTTTAGAAGTGTTTTGAAATCTTTGATTTTCAAACATTCTCTCAGATCCACATATGCATAGAGTCTAAGACAAATGAGGGCTGCACTTAGGCTCATATGACTCTTTAAATGTCGAACAATAGGGTATGCTTCCAGTTCGCACTTAGAGCTCATTGTGTGAGAACCGAGGTTTTGGAGGAATTTTAGAAATGTTTTGAATTCTTAGATTTTCAAATATTCTCTCGGTTCCACATATGCACAGAGTCTAAGACAAATGAGGGCTGCACTTAGACTCATATGACTCTCTAAATGTCGAACAGTAGGGTATGCTAACAGTTCACACTTAGAGCTCATTGCGTGAGAACCAAGGTTTTGAAGGAATTTTAGAAGTTGCACTTAATAGATCATGTGTGAGCAAAAAGTAGATTATACTAAATTTTTTAAAATATTTATTTTCGTAGATCTAAAAAATTAGTACCAATAAATACATATGCAAAGATCATCACATGAAAAATAATACCTAAACAAGGTTAAAAGAACAAAATCTACAAAAGAACTTCAAAGATACAAGAGATGTTGGCGCCAAAATTTGAATTCAAATCTCAGAACTTTTCAAAAATATTTTTCCAGAGATCTCAAAAATTAAAATTGATCAATTGAAATATATGAATCATAGGAATCAAGCGAAACAATTTTGACAAAAATCAGACCATAAATGAGCAAGTTATGCACAAATCAAACAAGATAGGTTCATTTGCACACCAGGACGGACATGCTTCAGTAATTTGGCCATAAAAACTTCGTTTCAGATCCAAATTAGACAAATACTACCATTCCAGAAACTAGAGATAAAGAAAAAGAGAATGCAACAAAAATCATAAAAATCAAAGATCATTTGACCGATGAAAAATGAAAACAAAAAACAGAGACAAAGATGAACTCGAAAATTTGGCGCCAAAATTTGAATAAAAATCTCAGAATTTTTAGAAAATATTTTTTGGTAGGTATAAAAAATTAAAACTAAAAACATTGAAATATATAGATCATAGGAATAAAAAAAAACAAATTTAACAAAAAGCAGACCAGAAATGAGTAAGGTATGCACAAATCAAACAAGCTAGGTTCATTTGCGCATCAAGACGAACATCCTTCAGTAATCAGGTCATAGAGACTTCATTTCAGATCCAAATTAGACAACTAATATCATTCCAGAAACTAGAGAGAAAGACAAATAGAACACAACAAAAATCACTGAAATCGGAGATCATTTGACCAATCAAAAAATAAAAATTAAAACAGAGACTAAAATGAACTCGAAAATCCGAGAAGACTCAAGAAAATTAAACGAAATAGAAGCAAGATCTAACCTCCATTGATGTTCTTGAATGCCACTTGATATCATCTTGGAAGGTGATGAATAACTGGTTCCATGGAGGCCAAGGAGGTGCTCAATTGGATGTAGAATTCAAGAGTCTCGTTGGTGCTCCTCTTAGAAAAAATCTAAAAACCCCCTTTTAATGACCCAAAGTGCTCCTCTCTCTCCCTACTTAGAAATTCTGAAATTTTTTCTTAGAAATGAAGAATCCCCCTTGAACTAAATGAAAGTCCCTATTTATAGATAAAATTTCAAAAAAAAGAAAGGGAAAAATTTTTTAGAAGTGAAGAAGCTTCCGCCATTTGTTTTCTAATTTTTCTCTTTTTTTGTTTTCTTTTTATTATTTTCTTTATTTTTATTTTTCAATTTATTTTTTCTTTCATTTTCTTTTTTCTTTTTTTCTATAACTAATTCATAACCATTATTAACTAATCCAACTAACTTTCTAATTAAATTCTTAACTAAAAATTTATTTTTCTTTCTTTTTCTATTCTTCTTTTTTTTGTTATTTTTTTTATTTTAGACTAAAAAAAATGATTTATTTTGGGTTTTAAATTTATCCTCGGAAATAATTCAGTGTTCACAGTTTGCCCCTCTTTACTCATTTTCTTACCGGATAATATAAGAAACAAGTTTCTAGATTATCACGGTAAGAAATGAGTAAAGAAGTGAACAAATTATGTCCGAGGTAAAAGAAAAAAACTAGCATGGGTGCGAGCCTTATTGGCAAGTCGTGAATATGTCAGGGAGTTGAATGATGCTTCTGAGATACCAGAAAAGTTCTGGGCTTGACCGAAAACTTAGGAATGCCTGCCCTAATAAGTTGGAGGATAGTAGTTCAAATGTGGAAATTTTGCATAAGTTTTGCAAGCCTTGTGTAATGAGCTGACAGGCTTAAATATGCAGGGCCTGATACGGTAGGCCAAAATGTGGAAATTTGGAATACAGAGCCTGATTAGGCTAACAGAATGGAAAAGAATGGTCTGTTAAGATAGGAAAAGTGGAATGAAAAAGACCTATTAAGACAAGAATGGAGGAGAATGGCCCGTTAAGACAAGAAAAGCAAGATGGAAACTAACCGTTCACACAGGCTAAGATGCAAAAGATTAACGATATTGGGGCCTGAATAGGCCAGGATGTAGAAAAGTAAACGTGCTGGGACCTGAATAAGCCAGGTGCAGAAAAGTAAACGTGCACGGGATTGAATAGACCAGGATGAAGAAAATAAATGTGCTGGAGCCTTCTATGATAGGCCAAGATGCAAAAATTTAAACATGCAAGGGCCTTGTGTGATAGGCATGGATGCATAAATTTAAACGTGCAGGGGCCTTGTGTGATAGGCCAAGATGCAGAAATTTAAACGTGCAGGGGCCTTGTGTGATAGGCCAAGATGCAGATATTTAAACATGCAGGGGCCTTGTGTGATAGGTCGAGATGCAGAAATTTAAACGTACAGGGGCCTTGTGTGATAGGACAAGATGCATAAATTTAAACATGATGGGGCCTTGTGTGATAGGCCAAGATTCAGAAATTTAAACGTGCGGGGGCCTTGTGTGATAGGCCAAGATGCAGAAATTTAAACATGCAGCGGCCTCGTGTGATAGGTTGAAGTGCGAAAATTTAAACATGCAAAGCCTCGTGTGATAGGCTGAAATGCAGAAAATTAAACATGCAGAGCCTCGTGTGATAGGCTGAAATGCAGAAATTTAAACATGCAGAGCCTCGTGTGATAGGCTGAAGTGTAGAAATGTAAACATGCAGGGCCTCATGTGATAGGCTGAAATGTAGAAAATTAAACATGTAGAGCCTTGTGTGATAGGCTGAGGTGTAGAAATTTAAACATGCAGAGCCTCGTGTAATAGGCTGAAGTGCAGAAATTTAAACATGCAGAGTCTCGTGTGATAGGATGAAGTGCGGAAATTTAAACATGCAGAACCTCATGTGATAGGCTGAAGTGCAGAAATGTAGAGCCTCGTGTGATAGACTGAAGTGCAGAAATGTAAATATGCAGAGCCTCGTGTGATAGGTTGAAGTGCAGAAATGTAAACATGCAGGGCCTCGTGTGATAGGCTGAAATGCAGAAAATTAAACATGCAGAGCCTCATGTGATAGGCTGAAATACAGGAATTTAAACATGCAGAGCCTCGTGTGATAGACTGAAGTGCAGAAATTTAAACATGCACAGCCTCGTGTGATAGGCTGAAATGCAGAAATTTAAACATGCAGAGCCTCGTGTGATAGACTGAACAGAAATTTAAATAAGCTTGATGTCCTATTGTTGACAAGAAAATGCAAATGAGGTCCCGCTGTTGCCGGGAAGAATGTAAATGAAATCCTGCTGTTGCCAGGATGGATGCAAACCTGTTAAGACAGGCGAACAAAATTTAAACATGCTTGATGTCCTATTGTTGACAGGAAAATGCAAATGAGGTCCCGATGTTGCCGGGAAGAATGTAAATGAAATCCTGCTATTGCCATGATGAATGCAAATCTGTTAAGACATGCAGACAGAATTTAAACATGCTTGATGTCCTGTTGTTGTCAGGAAAAGGCAAATGAGGTCCGTTTGTTACCGGGAAGAATGCAAATGAAATCCTGCTGTTGCCAGGATGAATGCAAACTTGTTAAGACAGGAGGACATAATTTAAACATGCTTGATGTCCTGTTGTTGATAGGAAAATGCAAATGAGGTCCCGCTATTTTCGGGAAGAATGCAAATGAAATCCTGTTGTTGCCAGGATGAATGCAAACCTGTTAAGATATGCGGACAAAATTTAAACATGCTTGATGTCATGTTGTTGACAGGAAAATACAAAGGTGGAATGATGGTTGACCTGTTAAGACAGGTAAAGGAAAGACAGCCTGTTAAGACAAGTGACAAAGCTGGTTTGTCGTGCCAGACAAAAAGCGCGGAATGACCTGTTAGGACATGTATGGAAAAGAGAGGCTTGTCAAGACAGATAGACGAGTACAGAAAAAGAGATGTCTTACCGGGACAGAATAACCTATAGAGACAGGTGTGGCAACATGAAAGTAATGGCCTGTTAGTGCAAGTAAAATAATGACCCATTGAGACAAGTGTGGGAAGTAATATGATGTGCCTTAGGAATGCACGGGAGGGTGAAATATGGACTTCTTCGTCAACTGCCTCAGACAACTTATTTTGAAGTTTGTTTTTCTTGGATTAAAACGAACAGCTTATTCTACCTTAAACTCGAATTTTTTTTAAGCATTTGATAATTATTCTCTTGAAGAAACTTGGGCAACTATTTTGTCCCAGTTTGGAAATTTTTTGATAATTGAGAGATGTCTTGATTTGACAGAACTTTGGGCAAACATTTTGCCCCAATTTGGAGGATTTTTAGCAATCGAGGAATGCCTTAACTTGAGGGGATATTGGGCAAGCGTTTGCTCTAGTTTTGAACTTGATTGGAGTTGAGGAATTGAGGATTGCGTCGTCTTGAATTTTCCTGGGCACATGTTGGCCCTATCTTGAATTTTGGGGTTGAGGAATTGAAGATTGCCTCAACTTGAATTTTCTGGGCGAACGTTTGCCCCAGTTTAGGCTTGACTCAAAATTTGAGGTTGACCACAAATTATACTTTTGTGTGGGCAAGTGTTTGCCCCAGTTTAAACTTGATTCCAAATTTGAGGATGGCCTCAAATTGATTTTTTTGTGGGCAAGAATTTGCCCTAGTTGGAGATTGACTCGGAATTTGAGGATGGCCTCAAATTGGATTTTTTTTGCGGGCAAGTGTTTGCCCCAGTTTGAGCTTGACTCAAAATTTAAGAATGACTTCAAATTGGATTTTTGTGGGCAAGCATCTGCCCCAACTTGAGCTTGACTCAGAATTTGAGGATGATCTCAACTTTAATTTTTGTGGCAAACGTTTGCCCTAGCTTGAACTTGATTCAGAATTTTGAGGATGACCGCAAATTGAATTTTTCTGGACACATGTTTGCCCTAGTTTGAGCCTTGACTTGAAATTGTCAATTGGCTCAATTTGAATTGTTTGGGAACATGTTCGCCCCAGTTCTGACTTGATTTTTCATTTGAGGATGCCCTCAAATTGGATGACAAGATACTTATTGCGATGTTTGAATGAATGAAAAGGATGCAATGTTTGTGATGCTTGAATAGAGAGGATGCGATGTTTTAATCTTATTGACTACTTATTGATGCTTGAAATAAATATTTGATGAAATGGATGCTATGGGGTGAATGCATGCCCTGCGATGGTGTAAAACTTTTTGTTTCTCTTGATTTTTGATTTTCTTCGACATTTTAGTTTCTCGACAACCTTATAGTTGGTAAAGGGGAATCAAGATTCAGGATGAACTGGACTGACTTTGTCTCTTGGCTTCTTGGTCAATTTCGGAATTTTCCTTTTCAAGATCTTTGAGACCCAACAGTGGTCAGCCTCATTGAATAAGACACGCTCCTTTTCTTTTTGGTGGCATCATTGCTAATAAGAGGATGGCTCTTTGGGAATAATCATGCCATATTGCGATGGTTGAGGATTCATCCGATTTTCATGACTTTTCAAAATTAATATTTTTATCATTTTTCTTTTATACATTTTCCACATTTCTTTTGAGCATGCGCACTATTGAGGTGTGAGAAGTGATAGGATGGTTCAGAGGAAGGAGATAGGGAATTTTGAGGTTGCATGTTTTAAGGTAGTATTTTTGAAAGGAAAGGGCGAAGAATGTTGGTTTGATTGCCCAAATGACACCTTTTGATGAAAAATGCCAATGCTGCTTTTCATAATCTTAATTATCAAATTAATCAAACTTGAAGAATGGCAAAATTTTTCCCTAGTTTTAGGAAGACATGAGGTGCAGAATGTCATGTTGTCCTGAGATTCCTGGATTGACCTTAACTTTTACTTGGGTTGTTCTCTTGAGTTTTCAACCCAGCAGGTCTTTCGTTTGCCCTAACTTTTGCCTAGGTCGCCCTTATGGGTTTTCAACCTAGCGGGCTTTTGTTTGATTGTGCCCTAACTTTTGACTTATGTCATTTTTTTGAGAATTGTCAACCTAGTGGGCTTTCTGTTTAATTGTGCCCGCCGCCCTTTGAGGGTTGTCGACCTAGCGGGTCTTTTGCTTGATTGTGCCCTATCTTTTGCCTAGGTCGTTTTTGAGGATTGATGACCTAGCGGGCTTTTGTTTGATTGCCCTAACTTTTGTCTAGGTCATTTTTTAGGATTGTCGACCTAGCGGGCTCCTTGTTTGATTGCCCTAACTTTTGCCTAGGCCGTCCTTTGAGAGTTTTCGACCTAGCGGGCCTTTTATTTGATACTAATTTTTCCTGAATTGTATTTGGAAACCGGCAAGACCTTTTCTGATCATGACTTTGTTGATTTATTTTTGAACTTTACCTTACTTTTTCCTGGATTATTTATGGGTTTTAATCCAGCAGGTTTCACTTCTTCTTGAATTTTGACCCTGATTTTTCCTGAACTATTTTAATCCAGCAGGTTTTCTTCTTTTTCTTGAATTTTATGTAGTCGGATGTTAATCTTGCCGGAATCATTTGGTTTCTAATTCAGTGGATCTTATCTTGAATCCCTAATTTTCCCGGGATTTGAACTTGATTCCAGCAGGATGTTTTTGTTTGACAAGACACTTTGAATGGTAATCTAGAATCCCTGGTTGTTTATTCTGCTTCCTCATTGGGTTTTTCTTTTTGAGTTAGATTAATCCAACGTTCAAAATCATTTATTACAGCATTAGCATTATCACCAATAGATATTTATTTGTTTATGTATAGGATAAGAATCGGGTTGAGTGATGAAAAGGAATGGTAAATTTTAAAAGTAAAGCCAACAATGTGAGGCACATGCTTGAGAAACATGAAAAATGTAATTTTTGTATTTATTCATTGATATTTATTTACAAAAGATTGATTTTGAAAAGTACGACATTTTTTTTTGGATGAATATCCTCAGTCCCGACTTGTGCAAGGCAACTCATTATGCTACTCCCGTCTCTTTCAACTAGTTGACGAACTCTCGTGATTCGGAAATGGATTGTTTTCCATGTTAGGAGAGCCTCCCAAAATCCAGCCACTTTGCATCGATTAGGTTTTGTACCTTTCGTTTCAATGCTATACAATCCTCCGTGGAATGACCGATGAATCCTTCATGGTAATCGCATCTGGTGTTTGCATCATACCATTTAGGATATGGTGGCTCTTGAGGTTTCAGAGGATAAGGTGCAACCAGAGAGTTATGAATCAGCCGAGGTAGCAGCTCGGTGTGGGAGATTGGAATAGGGTCGAACTGGACGGGCTTCTTCTCCTTTTTCTGGCCTTGATTGGTTTTAGGCTTATGGCTTGTGTTTGGGTCGTATAAGGTGTTGGTGGCCGGACTTGCGGTGAGTAGTTGTAAGTAGGAGGGTATGGTGTTTGGTATGCATTGGCTAGGTAAGGATATGGTATGTAGGGTGTGTAAGATGGAGGTTGGAAACCAATTCGGCCATAAGGCATCATCTGTGGAGTGTATTGGCCTTGACCAGAAGCCACGTTGTAGGTTTCACCTGTCTTCTTCTTAGATCTGGCGGAAGCGTTGACTGTGCCTGTAGGCTTTTGCGTGATCTTCCCGCGGCGCATGCCACCCTCAATCCTTTCTCCAATGATGATGACATCAGAGAAACTGACAGTCGCACTGCCAATCATTTTATCATAAAAAGGGTCTTGGAGTGTATCTACAAACATGCTGACCAATTCCTTTTTAGATAAGGGCGGTTGCACTTGAGTAGCCAACTCTCGCCATCTTTGAGCATACTGCTTGAAGGTCTCATCTCCCTTCTTGGCCATATTCTGGAGCTGAGTTTTGTCAGGAGCCATCTCCAGGTTATACTTGTATTGTTTCAGAAAGGCATCGGTTATATCCCTCCATGAATGGATATTTGTCCGTTCTAGTTGAGTGTACCTAATTAGCAGCTGCCCCAGCCAAGCTGTCTTGAAAGAAGTGGATGAGCAGCTTATCATCATGAGCACAGACAGCCATTCTCCTACAAAACATGGTCAAGTGGTTCCTCGGACAACTAGTTCCTTGATATTTCTCGAATTCTAGAACTTTGAACTTTGGAGGGATGACCACGTATGGGACTAGACACAAATCAAATGCGTCTCTGGCCTCGTATGCACTTCCCTCAATTTCCCGGATTCTTCCTTCGAAGATTCTCCATTTTTCAGCATTATCGTTAGAAGGAAAACTTGGATACTCTTCTGAAATGTTATGAGGTTGAGAGGATGGTATGTATATAGGGTGAGGCCCTTGAGTGAACATAGGGTTTGTCCCCCCAAGAGATGTTTGGTAGGCTTGGACAGTTTGTCGTGTGGTAGTGTTTGGGATGATTTAGGAAGTTTCTGTAGGGTTTAAAGGTTGGTTTTGTGTTTGTGTTTGTGTTTGGTTGAATAAAGGTGTATGTCCATGAGGGAGTCCATGGTGAACTAACTCATTTAGTAAAGGCATGGTTGATGGTAGAGAGTTTGGCGGACCATAGCCGTGAGGATGTAATGGGCCAACGGATTCTTCTGGAAGGGATCTTGTCCTGCCCTTTTGTTTTGACAGTTGGATGACCTCTATTAATTTGGTCATTTGATCTTTCAAAGTTTTGACCTCATTTCTCAGTTTCTCATTGTCTCTCCAACTCATCCATGATTCTTGATTGGGAACGAGTTCTATAAGGGTGCCGATAAGGTTGTCTTTCTTCAATTTTTCTGTTAAATTTTAAAAATTAATTTTTTGAGAAACAATGCAAACGAATGACAAAAATACCATTGCTTGTATGAGTATGAAAATGTATGAGATGATTTTCAAAATCTTCTTTTTCAATGATAAATTAAATTTATTTGATGAATGAATGAATGAATGTTTGAAATGCATAAACTATTAGAGATTTGAAGGTTGATTATTTTTGAAATTTTACATGATTGAGTAATTTTTGGTATTTTGATCTTCAACAATTTATATTTTAGTATTTTGCTAGGAAAATCTTCTAGTTTGCTAAAATTTCCTAGATTTTCTTTCAAAAATATTTTTTCAAATTTTCTTTCTTTCTTCTTTCTTTTTATATTTTCTACATTTTCAAAATCATTTTTTTTTTCATTTTCTAATTTTCTCCCTAAAAGAAGTTTTATCTTTCTTCTCTAATTCTTCTTTTTGTTTTTCTTGATCTTTTATTGGATTTTTCTCTCTAATTTTTATTTACATATTTTATATTTTTCTTTCTTTTGCCCTCTTGATTTCCTTTATCTCCCCAACTTTCGAGTTTCATCCCTTATGTCATTTCGGATGATTCTGCTCACACAAGTGCTTGTGAATAGCTTATGAACCAAGTATCATGAAAGGGATGTGTCCCCTCATGCATCCTATGTAGGTAACCTGTCCTAGGGGCCTAAGGCTTTTAATGTATGAACCTCTCGAAGGTGGTCAGTAATCCTGAGGTGTAAAAGGGCACTAGAGGCAAGTTCCAGTTCATAATACTTGCTACAACAGTAGGGAATGCTACCAGTTGCAGGGTACATGAATAGGACGCACTCTAGCCGGAGTTTTCATGATAGTCAAATAGGACGTGCGTCCAAAGTGACACCACTAGACCCCTCTATCCTAGGCTTCACTCAGACCCAGGTACAGGGTCCCACTCATTAGATGAATGCATTAATGTAATGTGTGGAGGGCACACGAATAATTGAGATACCTGCAATTGGGGAAATCGCAACAAGTGTATATATATAGAGCTTATTCTAAATTCATCTACTCTAGGGTTGAGCAATAGATGGATAAACGGATAACAGATAAATAAATAGACCAATAAATCGTGCAAATAAACATGCAAGGGATCAATAAAACGCACACTCAATCAAATGAGCTTGACTCTCTAAAGGTCCCCAGTGGAGTCGCCATCTGTCGCAACCGTAATTCCGACGAGATGACGAACTCGCTAGAATTTTGAAAATGAATTTAATTGTATGTGGAGCCGCCACCAAATTTTATTTTTAAGGGAAAACATTTGGAAAAACCCTAACTTGAGGATGAAATTCTAGGTTCGGGAGTCAGTTACAAATAGGGAAGGTGTTAGGCACCCTATTTGTCCGTTTCGAAGAACGGTACCCTTGAACTGAGTGTGTGATTGTCTTTAAAAAATGTTGGATCCCTTAAATATAATTAAAACAAATAGGTTTGTATGAAAATAGCCTGAAAGGACTTGATCTTGCTCCTACGTATTCCCTGGTGCAATGGGAAATTCAAGGCTACGTAGTTCTGGTTTTTGGAAGAGTTTTTTAGAAGAATTTTGAGCTATTCGGTTTTCAAATATGCTCTCAGTTCCACATGTGCACAGAGTCTAAGACAAACGAGGGTTGCACTTAGACCCATATGACTCTCTAAATGTCAAACAGTAGGGTATGCTACCAGTTTGCATTTAGAGCTCATTGCATGAGAATCAATATTTTTGAAGAAGTTTTTAGAAGAGTTTTGGACAATTTTAGTTTTCAAACATCCTCTCAGTTCCACATATGCACAGAGTCTAAGACAATCGAAGGTTGCACTTAAACCCCTACGACTCTCTAAATGCCAAACAGTAGGGTATGCTACCAGTTTGCATTTAGAGCTCATTGCGTGAGAATCAAGATTTTTGAAGAAGTTTTTAGAAGAGTTTTGGACAATTTTAGTTTTCAATTATCCTCTCAGTTCCACATATGCACAGAGTCTAAGACAATCGAAGGTTGCACTTAAACCCCTCTGACTCTCTAAATGTCAAACAGTAGGGTATGCTACCAGTTTGCATTTAGAGCTCATTGCGTTAGAACCAAGATTTTGGAAGAAGTTTTCGAAGAGTTTTGGACAATTTTAGTTTTCAAACATCCTCTCAGTTCCACATATGCACAGAGTCTAAGACAAACGAAGGTTGCACTTAGACCCATATGACTCTCTAAATGTCAAACAGTAGGGTATGCTACCAGTTTGCACTTAGAGCTCATTGCGTGAGAACCAAGGTTTTTGAAGAAGTTTTAGAAGAGTTTTGGATAATTTTAGTTTTGAGGGTAAAACGAAATTAATTCTCTCCAAGCATGCAGTGAGTTTATAACTTGTATCCTTACCAAGACATCAATTGGTATTCAGACTTGGAAATCTTGTTTCATCATGATGATGGTAAGAATTCCTGAAGTTTATAGGCTGTATTGATGATCAAACCATGGATGAGTGACGCGCTCGTCGCAAACGCGCAAAAATAATTTCTAGATTTTCCCAAACTATTGGTATAGTATAAGGTGCAACCTAGGTCATCTCCCAAATACTATTTCAAGTTCTTAAGCAAATAAAGAGAAAATTAGAACAAGGGGGTTTTGTAAAGATTTGATATTAAGTTCTAAATGCAAAATACAGAATGAAATTTATTTGACTTAACAATAATCAACTCAAGGAATTCAGAGGCTATTTTCTTAACTAATCATTGATCACTAAAATCATGCATTGTGTTTATCAACCTAGGATCATCTGGAACCCCTAAAATGATCCTTAAATTCTCTACTGAGAAACCTCTCAGAATTTAATTGATTATGATCAACAAGATTTAGTAACCATTTAATCTTTTATCTAAACCAATTTCACAATCAGAATTCAGTTGAAGTAAGTAATAAAATGAAAACCTTCAATTAAATTACTTAATTTCTACTCTTCAAACTTTTGGAAAATGATTTACCAATCAAAAACCAATTATAAATCAATTATGCATTAATCAAAATACGTCAACCGATCAAACTTTGATTAAAGAATAAAATTGAAGAATATGGTGAAGTAGAGTAGAAACCACTTAATAAGCATGTAAATAAAGATCAAGACCTCAAAGTTAAAATGAAAATAGCTTGAATCCTTGAATTGAAACTACAAACCTAGCCTTCCATGAAGGAGGCAAACTAACAACAAATAAATCCTAAGCCTTCCATGTAGGAGGCAACTAACAACAAATAAATCCTAAGCCTTCCATGTAGGAGGCAACTAACAATAAAGAAAAACTAAGCCTTCCATGTAGGAGGCAAACTAACAAGAAAGAAAGAAAGATGGAAAATGGTATTGGAGTTAATCTCCAAGTGGTGTTGTTCTCCTCTTGTAAACCCTTCTATTTATAGAGGATTTTTGAGGCATCATCTTCAGAAAGTCACCAACTAGGATATTACTTTTCTACCCTTTTATTCTTTCACATGGGCTTTGTTGAAAATGCAAAACACTTTTGAATTTTTGCACCAATGAGCACAATAATTTTGAAATTCTTGCACCGTAATTTCGGATGTTCACATGTCTGACTTAGAGCTTGACTTCTGAACAAAAGTTGTAGCCCCGGATCTTAGCGGTCCAACAAATTTGATTTCATCTCAATATGACTTCTGTATCTCAAGATATGGCCGAATCTTTGCACACTGTTCAAATTCCACGTCAGCAACACTATCTCATCTTTTGAGATAATTTCGGAGTCCTAAACATCCCATTTAGAGTCTTCTCTTGCTTTGTAACTATGGACACTTCTTTAAGCTTTCATTCAAGACAGATTTCATGATTTTTGGATGTCTAAAACTCCTATTATGCTCAAAATACTATATTAGTGTCATTTTAATCGGCTAAGCAAAGAAATTCAATTAAACTTCATATGAACCCAAACTCATAAAATATGACAAAGACCACTTAATTGAACATATAAGAAGTCTGAATGAGATAAAAGTGAGAGATAATTATTTATGAAATTTATGCTTATCAATGAGGCAACCTAATTGTAAAGTCCAAATTTGACCATTTTTCTTGCCTTGTATACGTAGTGGTAATTCCTAGATCTTCCTTTGTTTCTGGTTCATCAATAAGACTGATTTAAAGAAAATCCCCAGTCTTATTTCCTAACTTTTTAAATTTGTAAATTCCTTTTAAGGTACTTTTAATCATATGGAATGAGGTGGGACCCTTTTCTGTTACTTATTCGTATAGGTCAATCCTACGACTATGATGTGAGCTGGAATGGTTTATGCTTGCTGTAGGAGTATCCCAACAGTTTGTTTTTGTAGGACTAAAATGGGCCGGGCAGCCATGGAATACATAAAATCATCCACTGGTTGTAACTGATTCTTAATCATACTCTAATACTTCCACACCCAAACTTAATCTTCCTGACATAACCCCTCATTCCTTTATGGACTCTTGTCCAGTTACTGAATCAGGAGGCTATTTAAACTATGACTGGCTTATTTATCATGATAGATTTTGGGGCTTGAAGGTTCATGTGCTTATTGAGTCACGAGGTAGAATGACTCTGTAATGGTACATGGTGTGCATTTCTTAGTTTCAATCCAGCATGTATTCCATCTAAGGCACCTAAGGCATGCTCCAAACTGCTATTCTCAGTGTTGAACTATCCTAACAGATTTGAGCTTTTGCTAAATCATTGATACGACCATTCACCCATCACCCTGCTTATCTATATATCAAGGATAACTCTTAGACCAAGTCTGCTGATCTTGACTAGTTTCTGTTAATAATCCTGACCTAGGGGAGGTCCCTGAACTCACTTGAAAACTAGAGGGAACGTGAGGTTTAATCTAGGACATCATACTTGAACTAGTTTTAGGTTGTGGGGATGAGCCTTTTTTTACACTTTCATCCATCAGGCAGATGATTTCACTAAGCGGGTAATGTGTCAGCAAAGACTATACCAAGGGTGTAGATATTGCACACTGAATCATGCATGGTGTTTGTGCATATTCTTTGGTTAACTGGGCATCTCAGCAACATATTGGCTTATCTAGGTACAGATTCTTAACAGATTGGCTTATTTGGTTCATCTGGCTGTGTTATCCCTAGAGCTACAGATTCATTTTTCCTAAACTTCAATCTTCCCCTGGCCAGTCAAGATTGATAATCCTGACTCACAGACCTACTCTTCACCTTTAACTTGGGTAGGATTGAACTGAATCAGAAAAATATGGGCGTCCTAGAAGCATATCTTGGTATAGATGTCAGAACTTAAGCATCAGAGACTTATACTGGGGAGTACAAGGTTCCGGGTGGTATTCTATAATCCTCAGTTCTCCTAGCATGCTGTTACTGACCCTATAATACTGCTTAAGCTCAAATCTATTATGACCTGCAAGGTTATCTTGGAAGGAACTTCAGATTGTGACTCTAAGTTAACTAGGACTAACAGACCTAAAGGGAAGTGATCAGCTGCAGCCACATCACTTACCAAGGGTTTTGTAACAATTGATATAATTGTATGCTAGTCTTGGATTAAGAGAGCAGAATCTCTCTAATTTCAGTAAGCATATTCCTGCTTATCAGCTACAGATTGGCAGGCACCTCCCTTGGTCTAGAGCCAAAACCTGGTAATTCTGGCCTTGCTCTAGACTTATGATCGTCTTGATTATTAATTTGGTAACTTTCTTGATTCCTACATAGGTGATTATCCTGAGTCGAGGTCTAAGAGCTTGATAGGACCTTATCATGTATCTGTGCATTCATTTTAAGAACCAAGGCAGAGTTTGGGTTTATCATACCCACTAAACTAGCACCAGCTAAGCCTAGGATAAACAAATGCCCCAGGAACTGACACTCCTCTCAGATTGATCATCGCCTGATCACTACCTCTTAGGACAACCTTTTATAAAAATGCTGTAAGTAAAGCCCACAACCAAACTGGAATAATCCCAAGGCTAGACCTGTTGGCATTAGGGGTGTAACTGGACATTTATGGTGATGCAGACTAATACTGCACTCTTGCTGCTACAGTATGTAGCCAGGTTTTAGCCACGTGAAGGTTGACCTGAGACCTGGGTCTCCAACTCATCCTCAGCAACCTTGTTTTAAGACTTATTCCTACCTGTTCCCACAACATTCTGCATAATGAACTCCTGACATAATCCAGAGACTCCCACATGTCTCCTATAATCGGTTCTGGATACAATCCCAAGATTAAATAGGCACTCCCATTACCTATTGTTATTTCCCTGCTTCAGTTTCTGTTTTAGTTATTATCAATGATTATCTTTAGACCGCAAGTTAACTCCTAATGTTCTTGGCCCTATATGAGGTCACAGGCAAGCAAAAGAGGGTGACTGCGTAGAAGTTTATTACTGATTCTAAATTTTACAGCAATAGGAACATGACATCTTTACCCACCTACTGCAAACTGAGTCAAATTTCCATCTTGAGATTTTTAGACTTAGCCAAAGGACTTTTTGCTTGCCTCCTATTGCACAACACGAACTAGACACAACTGGTTTACCAGGCTCTTAATGCCGGCAGGATTTCTACTTCTAGAGTGACACTCGTTTAGTGTCTACCTTTAACCCCTGGTACTGAAAGATGTGATATGTAATTATCAGGGTACCCTGACTTAGAGTCATTGATGCCATTCCACTAATCCTCACCTTGCTGTTATCATAGAGACTAATAGACATTACACTTATGACATAATGAGGCAGTAAGTCTTTGTTAGTCTTTGTAAAACCTATTCCTATATCACAGGTTTATGACTCCACTTCTTTGTTTTAAGCTAAGAACCCCCCCTCTTTACTAATTGCACCTAGGACTTTCTTATCAGTTCTTGACCTTTTTTTTTCGGTTTCATTTTTTGACTAATTAGAATCTTGTCCAGTGCATATAGTCAGTATTTATAGCTTTCCTAGCAGGCCTCAATCTGATTTTTAACAGATATGCAATTGGCATATGTTAATAAGTCCCTAATGAATCTGGATTAACAGAACCGATTCCCGGCTTATCTCATCAAGTTGTGAAACTGAGTTACCAAACCTAACTTCCAGAATAAACTCATATGATAGGATTAGAACCTCCTCCTCTACTAGTTTTTTTTTTATCTGAACTATGCCTTAGGTATATCAGGTTTATGAAATTAACTCACTCAAGGACTTGATTTCTGCAACAACGAACACGGGTTCTTAACAGGTTAGTTAATCCTATCACAGGACTCTTTGAGCAACCGAGAGTTAGGTCTGGAATTTGGTTAAGGTTTAGGGAAGCATAAGCCTTTATTTCCTACTGTTTATCTTCATTTACTCAGCAAGTATTGTTTAACTACAAGCAATTCACAAGTTCATTCCATAATCAGACACTGAGATTAAATTTACATCAATTTATCAAAGAATTCCAGCACAGGAAGCCTAATTACTCATGCTAAATCTAGAGTTGATAACTGTTGCGCTCCACTAGGATTCCACATATTCTAGGCATAGGTACCGAGCAAAGAAGATGATAAATGCAACGAACATAAATAAGAAAATGGAGATAGGAACGAGCCTAACCTCAACGCAGAGAAGCTCAAGATACAACGGAAGGAACTCACTATTGAATGCTTCCACAGGTAAGCAAAAATCTTCCAAGAATGAACTGCGATTTCCAGAGAGATTCTTCCCCGATGTTCTGCACAGAACCAATCCTCCAATGCTAAGCGAATCTGCCAAGATGCAACCGAATCCTCTGAGCCAAAAAGCCTCTTCAATTCTCGTATGCCTCTGTTCTCCTCTTCCTCTTCTCAATCCGTTTCTCTCAGTTTTTGGTGCTAAAAACCGTTCCCCTCAAATTCTCCCCAAAAAATCCCTTTATACCCCTCTTTAACTAGGGTAATACCTAAATTGCCCTTGGTTTCTTTCTAACCCAACAAAATACCCATCCTAACTAACCTCTAACTGCCCTAACTAATTCTTAACTAACCCTAGCCTATTAGGATAGGGACCAATCCCCTTTTCATTTCCTTCTCTTTCCCCTTTGTTTATTATGGTTATTATTATTATTATTATTATTATTATTATTATTATTATTATTATTATTTTATTTTTTTCATTTCTTACTATTGACCCTCTTCTCTTTTCCTACTTTTATTTCTATTTTTTCTCTTGTCTTTTCCATTCATTTAGCCTTTGTGATTTAATTAAAATCTCCCGGAAGGAAATTGGTGTTCACAGTATGATATGCCTATACTATGGATTTTCATTGAGAGTGATAAAGAAATGAGAAAGAATTATAATGAAGGCATGAATTAAACAAAAGTTAAATGATATCTGTGATATGATGTAATGTGATCACAATAATATGTAAATGCATGAATGTCTCTTAAGATAAAGATGAATTTAAGAATGAGTAACTTGTATGTCTAAAATAGGGGTAAATTTCTGTAATTGCTAAGAAGAATCTACTTCAGCTAAGGATCTTTCATAAAGTTAAAAGTGAACTTACATCCATTTCACTTTTCTTCAATTAACTGAAATGATTATATTGAAAATGTTGACACTAAGCATAGGGTAGAAACCTACTGACAAACTTCATTTCTCACCTTTTCCACCATTTTCTTTCTCAGATTCCGAATAATATCTTTTGCGATGGTGGTGATGTTCATCGAGCTTAGCAACATAAATTGGTTAGTCAATGCTCATGTACTCTTAATCATGACCCAAGAAAATATGAGGATCTATTCTTATTTCAATCAAATCTTTGTGTTTGATGTCATGAGCCCGAACTTTTCCACTATTGACTTCATCATACCCCTTAAGACTTTGGATCTGAACGTGGTTTTTCCTCCACCACCAGGGTATGAGATGCCTCCAACAACACATGCATGAGATACTTCCTCCTCTGAGCGAGAGAACAACCTCCTGTAAACACCTAATTATGTCCGAGGCCCCCTTTTAATTTCAAAATTAATTAGTAAAATGTTTAAATAAATTAATAAAAGGAAAATATTAAGAATAATAGTTAGAAACAGTTAAAATAGGAAAGAAAATAGAAAAAGTACAAAATCAAAAGAATAAAAATAAAAGAGAGAAAATATAATAGATAAATAAGTAGACAAAATAAAAGTAGAAATAAATACAAGAAAATAGAAAAATTAAAAGAATACAAAAAGTAATCAGAAAAACTAATAAAAGTAAAAATTAATTAATAAAAATAATAATAAGAAAAATATGAAAAAAAAACGAAATAAAAAATAATAAAGAGAAATACAAAAAGAAATCTAGAAAAATAATAAAAATATATAAAAACAAATTTAACAAAAAAAAATAAAAATAAAATAAAAATAAAAAACAGAATTAACAAAAAGTAAATGAACAAAAAAATAGAAAATTAAAAAATAAGCAAAAATAAAAAAGTAATAAAACAGAAAAGAATAAAAAAAACAGAAAAATAAGAAGTAAAGAAAAATAAAAATAGAATTTATAAAATTAGATAATGAATGGAAAAATAAATAAATAAAAATAATAAAATAATGATATAATAATAAAAATAAAACCAGTGTAATAAAATAAAAAGGGAGAAATATAAAAATTGCAAGATTAAAGAAAATAAGGAAAGAAAAGAGGCGGGAATTCTTAGGAAAAGGGGAGTATAAAGAGAAAAAGCTTTACAGAAAAGAGGGGGAGAGAACTCATTTTCGAAATTGGTCTAGAAAAACAGGGAGGGCTCTCTCTGGCGAACGGATCCTCTGCACCTTCCTTCAGAGTCTTCGAAACTCACCCACAGCGAAGGCTTGGAGAATTTGAGCAAAACCTCTAATCGTCTAAGAAATCTATGTTCGATCCAAGGAAGCAACTACAATCATAAGATTATACCAAGCTTTCTCCTCGCCATATCACAAAAAGATCAAGGAGAGGGTCAGGTTCATGAGATTCCAACATGATTCCGATTGCTATTGATGCCTCACAGGTTTGTCAAAACTGTTTGATCCTGAATGACTCTGCTTTGAGTTACTGCGATAATCTCTGAGATTTTTTTTTCATTTGAATTAGCTTGAGCGTAATCTTGATTCTCGATTGAGGCAATATGATAGGGTAAAGGTTGCAATTCTGTGGACGTAGGGTAGATCTAACCATATTCATCATACATATACAATTGTTGTCCTTGCATGTGAACCATATTGCATGTGTTTAGCAACACGAGGTTGTGTCTGTTTTGGTTAGCTCTAAATCTACATCCGTGGTTATAATACTTGGAATTGAATACTTTGCGTAAATTTGTTTAAGAGCATACCTGAATCGAGGCTGTGAACATATGGCGAAAAAGAAACAATGGCAGGTTGCTTATACTCGTCGCATGGGCCGTATACACATAGTCCCGTATAAGGTGCATTTACCTGTGTAATGTTGATGAGGGTCATAAATCTTAAGCATCATGCACATCGACTAACTCCGAGTTGCATATCTTTGGTTAGCATTTGAATATATGCTTGCTGTTATGGCGTTCCAAACCAAATGCCTGGTAGGGAGGTGTGCAAGACTGTACGCGAACTAAGGGGTAAGAGTATATATTAATAAATGCATGCAATATTAACATCACATAAAGCTTGTAGGGGAAAGAGAGCTTCACAAATATTTCCTCATTCGCCTTGCTTGATTACCCACACACCTCCATGATGCCAATTATGTTGAAAACTCCTTGCACTAAGGTATGTCCGAGGCATGCAGAAGAAGCTGCAGAAAAGCCCCTGGCTTCCATTCTGGTATAATAAATCTCCTTGTGACGGAGACACGTCTCCCTTATCCCTCATCACTCCTCAGAGATCACAGTAGCAGGGGTTTGGATAAAGCCTTGAAATAATATCAACCAACAGTTTCATGAAGAAGGAACAAATAACATGCATGCAAAGCAAAGGCGCGATGATTATTGCGGTAGCATCGACCTCCACCTAGAATAGCGCAGCCAAGCATGTGTGAGGGGCTCAGCAGGTTCTGGGGCACGTTCCTGGTAGATGCCATGCAGGTTCAGGCGGATGCTAAGTCACGTTCGAGGCCATGCAGACTCCAAACTAGAATTCCATACGCTTCCGACTTCATCCAACTCAGGGTGCAGTTCGTGACAAGGAGCACCCAAAGTTCCCTCTCTGTATAATAGAGGTCACATGGTCTCTCATGCATCTAAATGGTTAGTTGTTCGAGCAAGCAAGATTGCCTTCATAGGTATAGACGCACACGTGGTTCGAGAGACAACTTGGAAGCTTAAGCTCCGCCCATGGTAGGTAGCAGTTCATCCTTTCCCCCTCTGCATGGCTTCCCATTCGAATTCCTGGTAAGTTAAGTGCAACAATGCATTCAGGTATGTGGGTCAAAGGAGAAGATGAACATCCATGCAACTCGCCATGCAAGGCATGTACCCCCAGAACATTGGGTTAAATAGATGTGTAGCAATGGGGTACTAAGTAGGCATTTGGTTCAGTGGTTAGCACGCTTCCTAGCATATTCCAAGGCCTTAGGTTCGAGCCCCATGGTTAACATTTTCTCGATAATGGACTTTAAGTGTTGCCGCCCCATATAAGTATGTGGAGACGAAATAAACCCAATTAAATAGCTTGGTTCATTGGTTAAGTGCAATGCCCATAATCCTTGGGACATCGGTTTGAGTCCTATAAACCACCATTTTGCAACCAATTTCCCTTCCTCTATCATGCGTTCCCCATATGCATGCACTCTGATAAGCATAAATTTCATAAATAATTATCTCTCACTTTTATCTCATTAAGACTTCTTATATATTCAATTAAGTGGTCTTTGTCATATTTTATGAGTTTGGGTTCATATGAAGTTTAATTGAATTTCTTTGCTTACCCGATTAAAATGACACTATTATAGTATTTTGAGCATAATAGGAGTTTTAGACATCCAAAAATCATGAAATCTATCTTGAATGAAAGCTTAAATAACTGTCCACAGTTACAAAGCAAGATCAGACTCTAAATGGGATGTTTAGGACTCCGAAATTATCTCAAAAGATGAGATAGTGTTGCTGACGTGGAATTTGAACAGTGTGCAAAGATCTGGCCATATCTTGAGATACAGAAGTCATATTGAGATGAAATCAAATCTGTTGGACAGCTAAGATCCGAGGCTACAACTTTTGTTCAGAAGTCAAGCTCTAATTCGGACATGTGAAAATCCGAAATTGCGGTGCAAGAAAGTCAAAATTGTTGTGCTAATTGGTAACAAAAATTCAAAAGTGTTTTGCATTTTCAACAAAGCCCATGTGAAAGCAATAAAATGGTAGAAAAGTAATATCCTAGTTGGTGACTTTCTGAAGATGATGCCTCACAAATCCTCTATAAATAGAAGGGTTTACAAGAGGAGAAACACACCACTTGGAGATTAACTCCAATACCATTTTCCATCTTTCTTTCTTTCTTGTTAGTTTGCCTCCTTCGTGGAAGGCTTAGGTTTTATTTGTTGTTAGTTTGCCTCCTTCATGGAAGGCTTAGGTTTTATTTGTTGTTAGTTTCCCTCCTTCATGGAAGGCTTAGGTTTTCTTTCTTGTTAGTTTGCCTCCTTCATGGAAGACTTAGTTTTTCTTTGTTGTTAGTTTGCCTCCTTCATGGAAGGCTAGGTTTGTAGTTTCAATTCAAGGATTCAAGCTATTTTCATTTTAACTTTGAGGTCTTGATCTTTCTTTACATTCTTATTAAGTGGTTTCTACTCTGCTTTACTATATTCTTCAATTTTATTCTTTAATCAAAGTTTGATCGGTTGACGTATTTTAATTAATGCATAATTGATTTATAATTAGTTTTTGATTGGTAAATCATTTTCCAAAAGTTTGAAGAGTAGAAATTAAGTAATTGAATTGAAGGTTTTCATTTTATTACTTACTTCAACTGAATTCTGATTGTGAAATTGGTTTAGATAAAAGATTAAGTGGTTACTAAATCTTGTTGATCATAATCAATAAAATTCTGAGAGGTTTCTCAGTAGAGAATTCAAGGATCATTTTAGGGGTTCCAGATGATCCTAGGTTGATAAACACAATGCATGATTTTAGTGATCAATGATTAGTTAAGAAAATAGCCTCTTAATTCCTTGAGTTGATAATTGTTAAGTGAAATTAATTTTATTCTGTATTTTATATTTAGCACTTAATATCACATCTTTACAAAACCCCCTTGTCCTAACTTTCTTCTAATTTGCTTAAGAATATGAAATGGTCTTTGGGAGATGACCTAGGTTGCACCTTATACTATACCAATAGTTTGGGGGAAATCTAGAAATTATTTTTGCGCGTTTGCGACGAGCGCGTCAAAAATTTGGCGCCGTTGCCGGGGACCATTTTAGTTTCCTAGGCTTATTTAGGAGTTTGTATAAAATTTTTAACCTTTGTAACAATTTTTTTAGGTATACTATTCTTGATTTGTTTGAACTATTCTTGATTTGTTTGAACTATTCCGTAAGGAAAAAGCACGTTATAGTCTTGGGAATCTGACTTTAAAAGACCCTTTGGTCAGTTTACAAGAAAACTGAATGGGAAGCACATCCTCGACTCTTAGAAGGCGTTTCAGCCGTTACTGGATGTAAAACCAAAGGAAGATGTGAGCCACAATCACAACTACTGTTCATTCTCATGCGTGTATGTTTGTGACACGCTCGTCGCAAACGCGCAAAAATAATTTCTAGATTTTCCCCAAACTATTGGTATAGTATAAGGTGCAACCTAGGTCATCTCCCACAAGAGGTCTTTATTTTGGTTATAACAGGATTAGAAAGATGAAATGATATATTGAAGAGATACAATGTTAGACCAAGGAAAATGGTGAGGATTGAGAACTGAGTCTAAGTGCAAGTGTGAGAAACAAATATCACCTCTTCATTCATTTTTTTCTTTTTTTTTTCAATATAATACTTTATTTATTAATTTATTGCTTCAGTTTTTTTTTCAACCATAATATCAATGAACACAACAATAATCTCCCCCACACTTATTGAAACACTTATGGTATGATAAATCCAGTATTCCTCACCTTCTATGGTCACACAAAGTTATTTTTTTTTTGTTGATTTGTGGTGAGCTAAAAAGAAGAAAAGGCTAATCGGCTCAAAGGGCTGATCAAAGGATAAAATTATATGGTTCGGTTATTTGGCCAAGTGGTTTGTTCAAGAAAAACAGTGCCTCAATCATTTTTGTACAATTCATGTGAAAATGTAGCTTCAAAAAGAATCAATGCAAGTTCTGAAGTAACATATTCCATGGATGAAAATCACACAAGAAAGAAAATAATAATAAGGCTCAAAATCTCACAGGTAATATATTTATCAAATCTAATCTATCAAGTTCAAATATGTGTTGCCAAACTAATTAATCTCGAAATGTAAATCATTTTGCTTCAATTATTTTATGAAATCTAAACAAAAACATATTTCCACATTCAATTTTTTTTTAATGATAAGATGCGTATCAAGAGTCCAGTGTAGCTCCTTACTCAGCCATCTTACTCAAAGCAAGTTTATGATTCTAACCTAATTTTTTTTTTGGGTTTTTTTTTTTTGGGTTTTTTTTTTTTTTTTTTTTTAAATTCTTTTATATCGGACCATCCTCCCCCCAACCTATCCAAGAAATTGTCCCCAATGTCTTAGATAGAAATTATATAACAGGAAAATAAATGTGACAAAACCACCAAAGTAAGGAAAAGTTATAACCGAAGAGTGGTATTTGGTTCTCTTTTGTCTCTGCCACCCTGATTTGGTTGGTTCACCAGCTGCATTGCTATATTCTAAAAATGGTGAAAATTTCAAATATATTGAAAAGAAAATGTAAATGACAAACATACATGCATGAGAATGAACAGTAGTTGTGACTGTGGCTCACATCTTCCTCTGGTTTTACGTCCAGTAACGGCTGAAACGCCTTCTAAGAGTCGAGGATGTGCTTCCCATTCAGTTTTCTTGTAAACTGACAAAAGGGTCTTTTAAAGTCAGATTCCCAAGACTATAACGTGCTTTTTCCTTACGGAATAGTTCAAACAAATCAAGAATAGTATACCTAAAAAAAAATTGTTAGAAAGGTTAAAAATTTTATACAAACTCAAAAAAAATTGTTAGAAAGGTTAAAAATTTTATACAAACTAAAAAAATTGTTAGAAAGGTTAAAAATTTTATACAAACTCCTAAATAAGCCTAGGAAACTAAGATGGTCCCCGGCAACAGCGCCAAATTTTTGACACGCTCGTCGCAAACGCGCAAAAATAATTTCTAGATTTTTCCCCAACTATTGGTATAGTATAAGGTGCAACCTAGGTCATCTCCCAAAGACCATTTCATATTCTAAAGCAAATTAGGAGAAAGTTAGAACAAGGGGATTTTGGAAAGATGCAATATTGAGTTCTAAATACAAAATACAGAATGAAATTAATTTAACTTAACAATTATCAACTCAAGGAATTCAGAGGCTATTTTCTTAACTAATCATTGATCACTAAAATCATGCATTATGTTTATCAACCTAGGATCATCTGGAACCCCTAAAATGATCCTTGAATTCTCTACTGAGAAACCTCTCAGAATTTAATTGATTATGATCAACAAGATTTAGTAACCACTTAATCTTTTATCTAAACCAATTTCACAATCAGAATTCAGTTGAAGTAAGTAATAAAATGAAAACCTTCAATTCAATTACTTAATTTCTACTCTTCAAACTTTTGGAAAATGATTTACCAATCAAAAACCAATTATAAATCAATTATGCATTAATCAAAATACGTCAACCGATCAAACTTTGATTAAAGAATAAAATTGAAGAATATAGTGAAGCAGAGTAGAAACCACTTAATAAGCATGTAAATAAAGATCAAGACCTCAAAGTTAAAATGAAAATAGCTTGAATCCTTGAATTGAAACTACAAACCTAGCCTTCCATGAAGGAGGCAAACTAACAACAAAGAAAGAGGCAAACTAACAACAAAGAAAAACTAAGCCTTCCATGTAGGAGGCAAACTAACAAGAAGGAAAAACTAAGCCTTCCATGTAGGAGGCAAACTAACAATACAGAAAACCTAAGCCTTCCATGAAGGAGGCAAACTAACAACAAATAAAACCTAAGCGTTCCATGAAGGAGGCAAACTAACAACAAATAAAACCTAAGCCTTCCAGGAAGGAGGAAAACTAACAAGAAAGAAAGAAAGATGGAAAATGGTATTGGAGTTAATCTCCAAGTGGTGTGTTTCTCCTCTTGTAAACCCTTCTATTTATAGAGGATTTGTGAGGCATCATCTTCAGAAAGTCATCAACTAGGATATTACTTTTCTACCCTTTTATTGCTTTCACATGGGCTTTGTTGAAAATGCAAAACACTTTTGAATTTTTGTCACCAATTAGCACAACAATTTTGACTTTCTTGCACCGCAATTTCGGATGTTCACATGTCCGAATTAGAGCTTTATTTTTGAACAAAAGTTGTAGCCTCGGATCTTAGCTGTCCAACAGATTTGATTTCATCTCAATATGACTTTTGTATCTCAAGATATGGCCGGATCTTTGCACACTGTTCAAATTCCACGTCAGCAACACTATCTCATCTTTTGAGATAATTTCGGAGTCCTAAACATCCCATTTAGAGTCTGCTCTTGCTTTGTAACTATGGACACTTCTTTAATCTTTCATTCAAGACAGATTTCATGATTTTTGGATGTCTAAAACTCCTATTATGCTCAAAATACTATAATAGTGTCATTTTAATCAGGTAAGCAAAGAAATTCAATTAAACTTCATATGAACCCAAACTCATAAAATATGACAAAGATCACTTAATTGATCATATAAGAAGTCTTAATGAGATAAAAGTGAGAGATAATTATTCATGAAATTTATGCTTATCAGTTTGTCATTTACATTGTCTTTTCAATTTATTTGAAATTTTCACCATTTTTAGAATATAGCAATGCAGCTGGTGAACCAACCAAATCAGGATGGCAGAGACAAAAAAGAACCAGATACCACTCTTCGGTTATAACTTTTCCTTACTTTGGTGGTTTTCTCACATTTCTTTTCCTGTCATATGAAATTCCATCTAAGACATTGGGGACAATGTCTTGGATAGGTTGGGGGGAGGATGGTCAGATATATATAAAAAAAAAACCCAAAAAAAAAATTAGGTTAGAATCATAAAACTTGCTTTGAGTAAGATGGCTGAGTAATGAGTTACACTTGACTCTTGATACGCATCTTATGATTAAAAAAAAATTTGAATATGGAAGTTTGTTTTTCTTTAGATTTTATAAAATAATTGAAGCAAAATGATTTACATTTTGAGATTAATTAGTTTGGCAACACATATTTGAACTGGATAGATTAAATTTGATAAATATATTACCTGTGAGATTTTGAGCCTTATTAATTACTTTCTTTCTTGTGTGATTTTCATCCATGGAATATGTTACTTCAGAACTTGCATTGATTCTTTTTGAAGCTACATTTTCACATGAATTGTACAAAAATGATTGAGGCATTTTTTTTCTTGAACAAACCACTTGGCCAAATAACCAAACTGTATAATTTTATCCTTTGATCAGCCCTTTGAGCCGATTAGCCTTTTCTTCTTTTTAGCTCACCACAAATAAAAAAAAACAAAAAACAAAAAACAAAAACAAGTTTGTCTGACCTTAGAAGGTGAGGAATACTGGATTTATCATACCATAAGTGTTTCAATAAGTATGGGGTAGATTATTGTTGTGTTCCTCGATATCATGGTTGAAAAAAAAACTGAAGTAATAAATTAATAAATAAACTATTATATTGAAAAGAAAAGAAAAAAAAAGAATGAAGAAGCAATATCTGTTTCTCACACTTGCACTTAGACTCAGTTCTCAATCCTCACCATTTTCCTTGGTCTAACATTGTATCTCTTCAATATATTATTTCATCTTTCTAATCCCGTTATAACCAAAATAAATACCTCTGCATTTGTGCATTGCATGTGTACATAGTAGTAGAGAAGTAGAAGATATGCAAGCCTATGATAGTTCATCTTTCATGGATTGAATTTGAGAGAAACACTTACCAAATCAAACACTTGAGAGATTCAGAGTATATCATGTGAGGTTTTATCTTTCTCAATCTATGTTTTTCAAATTAAAGTTTCCTTTCTAAGTACTTTCAAAAATGTGATGAAAGAATGCTTCATGAAATTTTGTGAATTCTTGAGAAATCAACTCAAATCTTTGATGTTCTTTCAAAAAAAAAAAAATAGTCACCAATCCTTAACTTAAGTTTGCCCGAGATGTGCAAAAGATAAGTGTGGGGGAATTTGATAAGCATAAATTTCATAAATAATTATCTTTCACTTTTATCTCATTAAGACTTCTTATTGTGAACACTCAATTATGTCCGAGGCCCCAATTGTTAGAATTAATCAAGAAACCAATACTAATTTAAGTAATAATAAAAAGAAAAAGAACAAAAAAAAAAAAGAGAAATAAAAAAAAGGAAGGAAAAAAGAAAAGAAAAAGAAAAATTCTCCTATGTGGGAAAGAAGTTCCACATTGGACAAGGAGGACCTCTTTAATCCCTCTTCCTTCTATATAAGAAGAGGTCCTTCACCAAAATGGGAGCACTTGAGGGAGGGAATATTTTCTAGAATTTCTAAAGGGAGGACCTAGGAGGCTCTCTACCTCTGCCTTCTAACCAGTTCTTCACCACCCTCCAATCAAGGTTAGATCCTACTTTTATTCTCCTCAAGCTTCTTGCTTCTTCTCGGATTTCCGAGCTTATTTTCGTCGCTGGTTTTCGTTTTCATTTTTGATCGGTCAAATGATCTTCGATTTCGATGATTTTTATTGCGTTCTCTTCGTCTTTCTCTCTGGCTTCTGGAATGATATTGTATGTCTAATTTGAATCTGAAATGTAATTTTAATCGCCCGATTACTGAAGCATGTTCATCCTGGTGCACAAGTGAACCTAGCTTATTTGATTTATGCATAACTTGCTCATTTATGATTGGATTTATGTCAAACTTGTTTTGTTTGATTCATATGATCCCTATCTTGCAATTAATCGGTTTTTATTTTTCATATCTATCAAAAATATTTTTTAAAAATTCTTAAATTTGAATTTAAATTTTGGTGTCAAAATCTTGTGTTCTTGAGCTTGATCTTCGTCTCTGTTTTGAATTTTTGTTTTTGATTGGTCAAATGATCTCCGATTTCAATGATTTTTGTTGCGTTCTCTTTTTATTTCTCTCAAGTTTCTGGAATGATATTTTATGTCCAATTTGGATCTGAAATGAAATTTTAATAGCCCAATTACCGAAGCATGTTCATCCTTGTGCACAAGTGAACCTAGCTTATTTGATTTGTGCATAACTTGCTCATTTCTGATTGGATTTATGTCAAACTTGTTTTGTTTGATTCATATGATCCATATCTTGAAATTAATTGGTTTTGATTTTTCAGATCTATCAAAAAATATTTTTTAAAACTTCTGAAATTTGAATTCAAATTTTTGCATCAAAATCTTGTGTTCTTGAGCTTGATCTTCATCTCTGTTTTTCATTTTTGTTTTTAATCGGCCAAATGATCTCCAATTTCTGTGATTTTTGTTTCTTTTTCTTTGTCTTTCTTTCTAGTTTCTGGAATAAGATTATTTGTTCAATTTGGATCTGAAACGAAATTTTAATTTCTTGATTACTGAAGCATGTCCTCAATTCTTTTCCTTAATTTCAAATCAAGTCAAGTTTATTTCAAATCAAGCCCAATTCAAGCCCAAAATTCAAATCAAGTTTATTTTATTTTAGATCAAATCCAATTTTATTTCATCAAATTCAAATAAAGTTCATTTTGTTTTAAATCAAGTCCTATTTTGCATTCCTTAATCTCACGCAATGGGCCCTAAAAACGAACTGGTAGCTTTTTCTGCTGTTCGTTGTTTAGAGGTTCATATGGGTCCAAGTGCAGTCGTAGTTGTCTTGGGCCCTGTGCATATGTGGATTGAGATTGCCCCTCTTTTCCCTTGTTTTCAATAAAATAAAAATCTAATTTTTGCTTTCCTCAATCTCACGCAATGGGCCCTAAAAACGAACTGGTAGCTTTTTCTGTTGTTCGTTGTTTAGAGGTATGTATGGATCCAAGTGCAGCCATAGTTGTCTTGGGCCCTGTGCATATGTGGATTGAGATTGCCCCTCTTTTCCCTTGTTTTCAATAAAATAAAAATCTCATTTTTGCTTTCCTCAATCTCACGCAATGGGCCCTAAAAACGAACTGGTAGCTTTTTCTGCTGTTCGTTGTTTAGAGGTCTGTATGGGTCCAAGTGCAGCCATAGTTATCTTGGGCCCTGTGCATATGTGGATTGGGATTGCCCCTCTTTTCCCTTGTTTTCAATAAAATAAAAATCTCGTTTTTGCTTTCCTCAATCTCACGCAATGGGCCCTAAAAACGAACTAGTAGCTTTTTCTGTTGTTCGTTGTTTAGAGGTCCGTATGGGTCCAAGTGCAGCCGTAGTTGTCTTGGGCCCTGTGCATATATGGATTGGGATTTCACCCCTCAGAATATTTTCAAAAAGACAACAATGCATTCACTTTTCAATTCAAACACCTTTTGAAGGTCAAGCCTTCAACTCAAACCAGAACTACGTAAGCCTTGAGTTTCTCATTGCACCGGGGAATACGTAGGAGCAGGATCAAGTCCTGTCAGGCTAACCACCATCAAGTATTTATTTTCACTCTAATAAAAGGGATCAAACCATTTTCAAATATTCATACACTCAGTTTAAGGGTACTGTTCTTCGGAACAGACGAGTGGGGTGCCTAACACCTTCCCCACTTGTAACCGACTCCCGAACCTAAATCTCATCCTTGGGTCAGGGTTTTTTCCAAATCTTTTTCCCTCAAATAAAATTTGGTGGCGGCTCCACATTAATAAAATAAAATCCATTTTCAAAATTTTAGCGAGTTCGTCGTCTCGTCGGAATTACGGTTGTAATGCCCTACAACTGGTAGCTTTTTCTGCTGTTGTGACAAGCATTATAGATTGGAACTTGGCTCTAGTGACCTCTACACCCCAGGATTATAAACCACCTTACGAGAGGTTCATATAAAAGGTCATAGACCCTTAGGATAGGTAACCTGCATAAGAAGCAAGGAGGGCACACACATCCCCTTCATAATACATGGCTCAAGTAAACTAAATCACCTAGGATGGCAGAGAAGAAGAGGAATTCTGAGATTGGGGGATGTAAACTCAAGCAAAATAAAAGAAGAAAATAAAATCAAGAAAAACCAAATCAAGGAAAACAAGAAATTCCTAGGAAAAATTAGAAAATAATTTCTAAAAATACTGAAAATATCAAAAGTTCAAAAGGAGAGAATGGAAAATTTTGAAAACCTAAAGAATGCTTTTTGGAAAATTTTAACAAACCCTTTTCAAACACCATCAAAGGTTTTTTAGCAAAATACCAAAAAATACAAAACTCCTAAAAACAAATTTGTTAAAAATCAATAAATAAAACAACTCTCATTTATTTTCAAATAGTCAAACTTCAAATCTCTTAAAATTATTTGCACATAGCATTGATTCATTCATTCATTCATAGATCTAAAAAAAATAGATTTCAAAAATCATTTTACACATTCACACTCATTGTGCATCAACATCTCTATCATTCACGTTTTGTTGCATTCAAATTATTTCACAAAAATTAATTTTTAACTTCACCAGAAAATTGGAGAAACACAACTTCCTTGACATCCTTATAGAACTCAAGCACAATCAAGAATCATGGATGAGCTGGAGAAACAAAATGAGGAGCTAAGAAATGAGGTCAAATCACTGAAGGAACAGATGGCCAAGCTAATAGAGGCCATCCAGCAGTCTAAACAGAAAGAGGCGACGGAACCCTTGCCAAGAGAACCAACCGACCCAACACACCCTCCTGGCTTCACTTCATCATTAAACATACCTTCACAAAAAGAAGGGGTTCACGATGGGTTTCCTCATGAGTATGCACCCTCATACAACCAATTACAAACCCAAACACATAACCTACCTCCAAACACCACTTCACAAGATTACCAAGCAGTCGTTGGGGGAACGCACCATATGTTCACCCAAAGGCCTCGCCCTGGATATATACCATCTTTTTATCCCCACCACATGCCTGAGGAATACCCAAGCCATCCTTCAACTGAGGATACAGAAAAATGGAAGGGTCTAGAGGACATGATCCGAGCAATTGAGGGAAACGCTTATGAAGCCAAAGATGCA
The DNA here is from genome assembly GCA_037954105.1 of Canavalia gladiata. Lineage (NCBI taxonomy): Eukaryota > Viridiplantae > Streptophyta > Magnoliopsida > Fabales > Fabaceae > Canavalia > Canavalia gladiata. The sequence continues at coordinate 13,707,038 of CM075659.1, read as the reverse complement.
TCTGATTTGTGCTTGGTCCCAGATGTGGTCATCCCTCCAAAATTCAAGGTTCTTGAATTCGAGAAATATCAAGGAACCAGTTGTCCAAAGAGACACCTGACTATGTACTGCAGGAAGATGTCTGCATGTACTTACGATGAGAAGCTCCTCATCCACTTCTTTCAAGACAGTTTAACCGGGGCAGCTGCAAACTGGTACACTCAACTTGAGCAGATACACATCCGTTCATGGAAAGACCTTGCTGAGGCTTTCACGAAACAGTATCAGTACAATACAAAGATGACCCCCGATCGAACTCAGCTTCAAAATATGGCCAAGAAAGAGGAAGAGACCTTCAAGCAGTATGGTCAAAGATGGAGGGAGTTAGCTGCTCAGGTACAACCTCCTTTATCAGAAAAAGAGATGGTCAGCATGTTCATGGACACACTCCAAGATCCTTTCTATGACAAGATGGTCGGTAGTATAACTTCTAGCTTCTCCGATGTCGTCATCATTGGAGAAAGGATCGAAGGTGGCATGCGCCGTGGAAAGATCGTGCAAAAGCCCACGTGCATAGTCAATGCTTCCAATGGGTCTGGGAAGAAAAAGACAGGAGAGACCTGCAATGTGGCTTCTAATCAAGGCCAATACATTCCTCAAATGGCACAGTATGGTCCAGTTGGCTTCCGACCACCGCCATATACACCATACACACCTTACACATCATACCCTTACGTCGCCACCACCTACCAAACACCATACCCTCCTACTTACAATTACCCGACACAAGTCCGACCACCAGCAACATATAAAGCCCAGACACAAGCCATGAGCCAAAATAACAACCAAAGCCAAAAAAAGGAAAAAGATCCTATCCAGTTTGATCCCATTCCAATGACCTACACCGAGCTGCTACCTCAGCTAATCCAGAATTCCTTGGTGGTTCCATACCCGCTGAAACTTCAAGAACCACCATACCCAAAATGGTACGATGCAAATGCCATATGTGATTACCATGCGGGGTATATTGGTCATTCAACAGAAAATTGCTAGGTCCTGAAACGCAAGGTGCAAAGCCTAATTGATGCTAAACGACTAAATTTCGGGAAGATCGCTCCTAATCCAAATGCCGAATCATGAGAGTTCATCCGCTGGCTAAGAAATGGGAGCAACACAATGAGCCGCCTTGTACAAGTCAAGATATTGAGGAAGAACATCCAAAAATTGTCATAAATCTCAATAAATAATGGAAAAGTTACATTTTTCATATTAATTGAGCACGTGCTTTACATTTTGACTTTACTTCTAAAATTTATCATTTTTTTCGTCATTCAGCCCACTTCTTATTCCTATACCAAAAATAATAAATACCAATTGGTGAAGATGCCAGTATTGTAATAAGTAATCTTGAATGTCGGATTAATCAAGCTCAAAAGAGAAAAACCCAATGAGGAAGTAGAATAAACAACAAGGGATTCTAGATCACCATTCAAAGTAAAAATATCCCGCTAGAACCAAGTTTAAATCCAGGCAAAATTAGGGATGGAAGAAAGGATCCGCTGAATTGGAAGCCTTCAAGGATCCCAGCAAGATCAATATTCAACTACACAAAATTCAAAAAAAAAAAAAGCCCGCTGGATGAAAAGCCAAAAATAATCCAGGCAAAAGTAGGGTTAAAGTTCAAAATAATGAATCAACAAAGTCATGATCAGAAAAGGTCTTGCCGGTTTCCAACAACAATTCAGGAAAAAATCAGGACCATATAAGAGCCCGCTAGGTCGACAATTAAAAATGACCTAAGCAAAAGTTAGGGCATAACCAAGCAAAAGGCCCGCTAGGTCGATAATCTTCAAAAGAGACCTAGGCAAAAGTTAGGGCACGATCAAACAAATGCCCGCTAGGTCAGCAATCCTCAAGAATGACCTAGGCAAAAGTTAGGGCACAACCAAGCAAAAGGCCCACTAAGGTCGAAAACCCGTAAGGGCGATCTAGGCAAAAATTAGGGCGCAATCAAGCAGAAGGCCCGCTAGGTCGACAATCTTCAAAATAGACTTAGGCAAAAGTTAGGGTATAATCAAACAAAAGCCCGCTAGGTCGAAAACCCGTAAGGGCGACCTAGGCAAAAGTTAAGGTGAAACGAAATACCTGCTGGGTTGAAAACTCAAAAGAACAACCCAGGCAAAAATTAAGGTCAATCCAGGAATCTCAAGACAACATGACATTTCTTCACCTCATATCTCCCTAGAACTGGGAAAATTTTTTCCGTTTCTCAAGTTTGTTTAATTTGACAATCAAGATTATGAAAAGCAGTACTGGAATTTTTCATCAAAATGTGCCATTTGGGCAATCAAACCCACACCTTTCGTCTTTTCCTGCCAAACAAAACACCACTTGTTTCTTTCCATCCAAAATCACTTTGCACACCTCAAAATGCATGTGCCACAGAGAAATGTGAAAAATATAAAAAATAAAAATAAAAAGATTAATTTTGAAAAGTCATGCCAAATCGGATGAATCCTCAACCATCGCGACATGACATCCTCTTGTCAAACATAACACCGCTAAGACAAAAGGAGTGTGTCTTATTCAAATAATAACCGTTGTTGGGTCTCCAGGATCTTGACCAAGAAAACTCCAAAATTGAGTCAATCCAGCTCATCCTGATTTTTGGTTCCCTTCACACCCACTATGAGGTTGTCGAGAAAGGACATGTCAAAATAAATAAATAAATAAAAAATCAAGAGAAACAAAAGGTTTTAACACCATCTCATGGTTTGCATTCATCCCACAAGCATCGCATTTTTTTCATTCATTCAAACATCGAAATAAGTGTCTTGTCATTCAAGCATCTCATAATTCATTTTTCAAAGCTAATTAAGACCTGGGTAAAACTGCCCGAATCAATCATAATTAAAAAGGACTCAAGTTCAAATTGGGGAAAACTCTTGCCCAGACGAAATTTTAATTTGAGGTCACCCTCAAATTCTGGATCAAGTCCAAACAGGGACATACGCTTTCCCCCAAAAATTTGATTTGAGGTCATCCTCGAATTCTAAAACAAGTTCAAACAGGGGCAAACGCTTGCCCCCAAAAATTTAATTTGAGGTCACCCTCAAATTTTGGATCAAGTCCAAACAGGGGCCAATGCTTGCCCACACAAAAATCCAAATTGAGGTCATCCCCAAATTCTGAGTCAAGCTCAAACTGGGGCAAACGTTTGCCCATAAAAATTCAATTTGAGGTCATCCTCAAATTCTGAGTCAAGCTCAAACTGGGGCAAATACTTGCCCACAAAAAAATTCAATTTAAGGTCATCCTCAAAATTCTGATTCAAGCTCAAGCTGGGGCAAACGTTTGCCCACAAAAATTCAATTTGAGCTCACCCTCAAATTCTGAGTCAAGCTCAAACTGGGGCAAACACTTGCCCACACAAAAATCCAATTTGAGGTCACCCTCAAATTCTGAGTCAAGCTCAAACTGGGGGAAATGCTTGCTCACAAAAATCTTATTTGAGGTCGTCCTAAAATGCTAAATGAAGTTTAAACTGGGGCAAACGCTTGCCCACAAAAAATTCAATTTGAGGTCATCCTCAAAATTCTGAGTCAAGCTCAAACTGGGGAAAACACTTGCCCACACAAAAATCCAATTTGAGGTCACCCTCAAATTCCGAGTGAAGCTCAAACTTGGGCAAATGCTTTCCCATACAAAAATCCAATTTCAGGTCATCCTCAAATTCTGAGTCAAGCTCAAACTGGGGCAAATGCTCGCCAACAAAAATTCAATTTGAGGTCACCCTCAAATTCTGAATTAAGCTCAAACTGGGGCAAATGTTTGCCCACAAAAATTCAATTTGAGGTCACCCTCAAATTCTGAGTCAAGCTCAAACTGGAGCAAACGTTTGCCCAAGAGAGATTTATATTCAAAATATCAAAATCAAAATAAGGGCAAATGGTTTCCCAAAATCCCCTCAAGTTAAGGCATCCCTTGACTGCCAAAAGATCTTCCAAACTGGGGCAAACACTTGCCCAAAGTTCCTTCTAATCAAGATAGCCCTCAATTATCAAGAATTTTCTAAACTGGGGCAAAATGGTTTCCCAAGTTTCTTCAAGAGAATAATTATCAAGTGCTTAAAAACCTTCAAGTTCAAGGTAGAATAAGCAATTTATTTAAATTCAAGAAAAACAATTTTCAAAATAGTTTGTCCAAGGAAGCTGACGATGAAGTCCATATTCCACCCTCACAGGGCACATCACACCCCTGCCTTGACAGGACTTGTACATTTTACCTGTCTTAACAGGTTTTCACCTTTTCCTGTCTAGCATGCTTGCATTTCTCCTGTCAACAACAGGAGTTCATCTACATTTATTTTATGTTAACAGGATAGTTTTCGTCATTTACTTTCCTGCCTTAACAAGGCTTGCTTCTTTCCTGTCTTCACAGGTCCTTTTCATTTCGCTTTGCCTGTCTTAACAGGTTTTCACCATTCTATTGTGCCTGTCTTAACAGGCGTTTTGCCTCCATCATGTCGATAACAGGACTTTTACATTTTTGCCTGTCTTAACAGATCAATTTCACTTTCCTTTGCCTGTCTAGCAAGTTTGCATCTTTCCTGTCATCAACAGGTCTTTTTCTGCATTCCACCTGTCTTAACAGGTCATTTTTCATTTATCCTGTCAAGCAGGATTTTTGTTTAAATTTCCGCATTTATCCTGTCAAGGAGGATTTCATTTGCATTTATCCTGTCAAGCAGGATTTCATGTTTAAATTTCTGCATACATCCTGTCAAGCAGGATTTCGTTTGCATTTATCCTGTCAAACAGGATTTCATGTTTAAATTTCCGCACACATCCTGTCAAGCAGGATTTCGTTTGCATTTATCATGTCAAGCAGGATTTCATGTCTAAATTTCCGCATACATCCTGTCAAGCAGAATTTCGTTTGCATTTATCCTGTCAAGCAGGACGTCAAGCATGTTTAATTTCTGTCCATCTGTCAAGCAGGTTTGCATTTATACTGTCAACAGTAGGATTTCATTTTCATTCTTCCCGGAAACAGCGGGACCTCATTTGTATTCTCCTATCAACGACAGGACCTCGAGCATGTTTCAATTCTTTTTCTTGTCAATCGGGATTGCATTCATCCTGGCAATAGCAGAATCTCATTTGCATCTTCCCGTCAACAACGGGATTTTCATCAAGTTTACATTTCTGCACCTTGGCCTATGTTGTCAGGCCTCCTCAAGTTTACTTTTCTGCACCTTGGCCTATGTTGTCAGGCCTCATCAAGTTTACTTTTCTGCATTAATGGCCTATGTTTTCAGGGCCCCTCAAGTTTACTTTTCTGCACCTCGGCCTATGTTGTCAGGCCTCCTCAAGTTTACTTTTCCATACCTTGGCCTATAGTTGTCAGGCCTCATCAAGTTTACTTTTCTGCACCTTGGCCTATGTTGTCAGGCCTCATCAAGTTTATTTTTCCGCACCTTGGCCTATGTTGTCAGGACTCTTCAAGTTTACTTTTCTGCACCTCGGCCTATGTTGTCAGGCCTCCTCAAGTTTACTTTTCTGCACCTTGGCCTATGTTGTCAGGTTTCATCAAGTTTACTTTTCCACACCTTGGCCTATGTTGTCAGGCCTCATCAAGTTTATTTTTCCGCACTTTGGCCTATGTTGTCAGGCCTCCTCAGGTTTAGTTTTCTGCTTCTGGGCCTACGATGTCAGGCCTCACCAAGTTCGTTTGTCCACAGCTAGGCCTTTGATGTCAGACCTCTTACTTAGATAGATACCTCGGTCTATGTTGTCAAGCCTCTGCATGTTTAATTTTTCCGCACTTTGGCCTATGTTGTCAGGCCTCCTCAGGTTTACTTTTCTGCTTCTGGGTCTACGATGTCAGGCCTCACCAAGTTTGTTTGTCCATAGCTAGGCCTTTGATGTCAGACCTCTTACTTAGATAGATACCTCGGTCTATGTTGTCAAGCCTCTGCATGTTTAATTTTCTGCACCCTCAGCCTATGTTGTCAGACCTCTGCATGTTTAATTTTCTGCACCCTCAGGCCTGGTTGTGAGGCCACCATCTAGTTTAGATTTACTGCTTTCATGCCTATGTTGTCAGGCTGCCATATGGCTTACTTTTTTGCACCTTGGCCTATGTTGTCAGGCCTCATCAAGTTTACATTTCTGCACGTTCAAGTTTTCTTTTCTGCATTCTTGGCCTAGGTTGTCAGGCCACCTTGAACGTATCTTACATTTCAGTTCAACACACCAACCTGTCTTCACAGGTCCCTTTCCCTTTTTCACTTTGCCCATCATGACATGTCATTCCCTCCTGTCGTGCTTGTTGTAACAGGTTTTCTTCATTTCACCTGGCCTCTCCAAACGAGGAATCCCATTTTCCGCCCATGTCTGTATTTAAACCATCTGGGTCAGCACTTGAACCCGACAGAGTCACTCAGAAACCACTACCTCCAAAGCATCCATCTTCAAGCTCAAGTCTTTTCACACTCTTCAGGCACCCTCAAAGCCTGCCTCGAACATAATGTGTTCACGTCTTTCCTCATTCCCTACCACGATAATTTAGAGAATCATTTCTCACATTATCTGGTAGGAAAATGAGTAAAGAGGGGCAAACTGTGAACACTCAATTATGTCTGAGGCCCCAATTGTTAGAATTAATCAAGAAACCAATACTAATTTAAGTAATAATAAAAAGAAAAAGAACAAAAAAAAATAAGAGAAATAAAAAAAAGGAAGGAAAAAAGAAAAGAAAAAGAAAAATTCTCCTATGTGGGAAAGAAGTCCCACATTGGACAAGGAAGACCTCTTTAATCCCTCTTCCTTCTATATAAGAAGAGGTCCTTCACCAAAATGGGAGCACTTGAGGGAGGGAATATTTTCTAGAATTTCTAAAGGGAGGACCTAGGAGGCTCTCTACCTCTGCCTTCAAACCAGTTCTTCACCACCCTCCAATCAAGGTTAGATCCTACTTTTATTCTCCTCAAGCTTCTTGCTTCTTCTCGGATTTCCGAGCTTATTTTCGTCGCTGGTTTTCGTTTTCATTTTTGATCGGTCAAATGATCTTCGATTTCGATGATTTTTATTGCGTTCTATTCATATTTCTCTCTAGCTTCTAGAATGATATTGTATGTCTAATTTGGATCTGAAATGAAATTTTAATCGCCCGATTACCGAAGCATGTTCATCCTGGTGCACAAGTGAACCTAGCTTGTTTGATTTATTCATAACTTGCTCATTTATGATTGGATTATGTCAAACTTGTTTTGTTTGATTCATATGATCCATATCTTGCAATTAATCGGTTTTGATTTTTCAGATCTACCAAAAATATTTTTTAAAAATTCTGAAATTTGAATTTAAATTTTGGTGTCAAAATCTTGTGTTCTTGAGCTTGATCTTCGTTCTCTATTTTTAATTTTTGTTTTTTATTGGTCAAGTGATCTCCAATTTCAATGATTTTTCTTGTGTTCTCTTTGTATTTCTCTCTAGTTTCTGGAATGATATTTTATGTCCAATTTGGATCTAAAATGAAATTTTAATAGCCCAATTACCGAAGCATGTTCATCCTTGTGCACAAGTGAACCTAGCTTATTTGATTTGTGCATAACTTGCTCATTTCTGATTGGATTTATGTCAAACTTGTTTTGTTTGATTCACATGATCCATATCTTGAAATTAATCGGTTTTTATTTTTCAGATATATCAAAAAATATTTTTTAAAACTTCTGAAATTTGAATTCAAATTTTTGCGTCAAAATCTTGTGTTCTTGAGCTTGATCTTCATCTCTGTTTTTCATTTTTGTTTTTAATCGGCCAAATGATCTCTGATTTCTGTGATTTTTGTTTCTTTTTCTTCGTCTTTCTTTCTAGTTTCTGGAATGAGATTATTTGTTCAATTTGGATCTGAAACGAAATTTTAATTTCTTGATTACTGAAGCATGTCCTCAATTCTTTTCCTTAATTTCAAATCAAGTCAAGTTTATTTCAAATCAAGCCCAATTCAAGCCCAAAATTCAAATCAAGTTTATTTTATTTTAGATCAAATCCAATTTTATTTCATCAAATTCAAATAAAGTTCATTTTGTTTTAAATCAAGTCCTATTTTGCATTCCTTAATCTCACGCAATGGGCCCTAAAAACGAACTGGTAGCTTTTTCTGCTGTTCGTTGTTTAGAGGTCCATATGGGTCCAAGTGCAGCCGTAGTTGTCTTGGTCCCTGTGCACATGTGGATAGAGATTTCCCCTCTTTTCCCTTGTTTTCAATAAAATAAAAATCTTATTTTTGCTTTCCTCAATCTCACGCAATGGGCCCTAAAAACGAACTGGTAGCTTTTTCTGCTGTTCGTTGTTTAGAGGTCTGTATGGATCCAAGTGCAGCCATAGTTGTCTTGGGCCCTGTGCATATGTGGATTGAGATTGCCCCTCTTTTCCCTTGTTTTCAATAAAATAAAAATCTCATTTTTGCTTTCCTCAATCTCACGCAATGGGCCCTAAAAACGAATTGGTAGCTTTTTCTGCTGTTCGTTGTTTAGAGGTCTGTATGGGTCTAAGTGCAGCCATAGTTATCTTAGGCCCTGTGCATATGTGGATTGGGATTGCCCCTCTTTTCCCTTGTTTTCAATAAAATAAAAATCTCGTTTTTGCTTTCCTCAATCTCACGCAATGGGCCCTAAAAACGAACTGGTAGCTTTTTCTGTTGTTCGTTGTTTAGAGGTCCGTATGGGTCCAAGTGTAGCCGTAGTTGTCTTGGGCCCTGTGCATATATGGATTGGGATTTCACCCCTCAGAATATTTTCAAAAAGACAACAATGCATTCACTTTTCAATTCAAACACCTTTCGAAGGTCAAGCCTTCAACTCAAACCAGAACTACGTAAGCCTTGAGTTTCTCATTGCACCGGGGAATACGTAGGAGCAGGATCAAGTCCTGTCAGGCTAACCACCATCAAGTATTTATTTTCACTCTAATAAAAGGGATCAAATCATTTTCAAATATTCATACACTCAGTTTAAGGGTACTGTTCTTCGGAACAGACGAGTGGGGTGCCTAACACCTTCCCCACTTGTAACCGACTCCCAAACCTAAATCTCATCCTTGGGTCAGGGTTTTTTCCAAATCTTTTTCCCTCAAATAAAATTTGGTGGCGGCTCCACATTAATAAAATAAAATCCATTTTCAAAATTTTAGCGAGTTCGTCGTCTCGTCGGAATTACGGTTGCGACACTTATATGTTCAATTAAGTGGTCTTTGTCATATTTTATGAGTTTGGGTTCATATCAAGTTTAATTGAATTTCTTTGCTTACCCGATTAAAATGACACTATTATAGTATTTTGAGCATAATAGGAGTTTTAGACATCCAAAAATCATGAAATCTGTCTTGAATGAAAGCTTAAAGAAGTGTCCACAGTTACAAAGCAAGATCAGACTCTAAATGGGATGTTTAGGACTCCGAAATTATCTCAAAAGATGAGATAGTGTTGCTGACATGGAATTTGAACAGTGTGCAAAGATCCGGGCATATCTTGAGATACAAAAGTCATATTGAGATGAAATCAAATCTGTTGGACAGCTAAGATCCGAGGCTACAACTTTTGTTCAAAAATAAAGCTCTAATTCGGACATGTGAACATCTGAAATTGCGGTGCAAGAAAGTCAAAATTGTTGTGCTAATTGGTGACAAAAATTCAAAAGTGTTTTGCATTTTCAACAAAGCCCATGTGAAAGCAATAAAAGGGTAGAAAAGTAATATCCTAGTTGGTGACTTTCTGAAGATGATGCCTCACAAATCCTCTATAAATAGAAGGGTTTACAAAAGGAGAAACACACCACTTGGAGATTAACTCCAATACCATTTTCCATCTTTCTTTCTTTCTTGTTAGTTTGCCTCCTTCCTGGAAGGCTTACGTTTTATTTGTTGTTAGTTTGCCTCCTTCATGGAAGGATTAGGTTTTATTTGTTGTTAGTTTGCCTCCTTCATGGAAGGCTTAGGTTTTCTTTCTTGTTAGTTTGCCTCCTTCATGGAAGGTTTAGTTTTTCTTTGTTGTTAGTTTGCCTCCTTCATGGAAGGCTAGGTTTGTAGTTTCAATTCAAGGATTCAAGCTATTTTCATTTTAACTTTGAGGTCTTGCTCTTTATTTACATGCTTATTAAGTGGTTTCTACTCTGCTTTACTATATTCAATTTTATTCTTTAATCAAAGTTTGATCGGTTGACGTATTTTGATTAATGCATAATTGATTTATAATTGGTTTTTGATTGGTAAATCATTTTCCAAAAGTTTGAAGAGTAGAAATTAAGTAATTGAATTGCAGGTTTTCATTTTATTACTTACTTCAACTGAATTCTGATTGTGAAATTGGTTTAGGTAAAAGATTAAGTGGTTACTAAATCTTGTTGATCATAATCAATTAAATTCTGAGAGGTTTCTCAGTAGAGAATTCAATGATCATTTTAGGGGTTCCAGATGATCCTAGGTTGATAAACACAATGCATGATTTTAGTGATCAATGATTAGTTAAGAAAATAGCCTCTGAATTCCTTGAGTTGATAATTGTTAAGTGAAATTAATTTCATTCTGTATTTTATATTTAGCACTTAATATCACATCTTTACAAAACCCCCTTGTTCTAACTTTCTCCTAATTTTCTTAAGAATACGAAATGGTCTTTGGGAGATAACCTAGGTTGCACCTTATACTATACCAATAGTTTGGGGGAAATCTAGAAATTATTTTTGCGCGTTTGCGACGAGCGTGTCACACTCCCCACGTGCCAGCATCCTTACCAAGCCAGATAAGCTGATGAGCCATCCAGTCATCAGGCCAGCCACTAGCCACCTCCCAAGCCATTTAAGCCCCCTAAGTTCCCAAATTTCCATTCAAGCCCTTATACTTTTCATAATTGCAACCATACCCCCTAAAGTTCCTAAAATTGCAATTCTGTCCCTACACTTTCCAATTACACACATTAACCCCCAAAATTTCCATAATTGCAAATTAACCCCTTAACTTTCCATAATTCAAAAATAACCCAAAAAATTTCCATAATTAAAAAATAACCCAAAAAATTTCCATAATTCAAAAAAAATAACCCCAAAAATTTTTCAAAAATTTAAATTAAACCCTTTCCTCACAAAATTCCAATAAAGTCCTTTTTCTCCAAAAATTCAAATTAACTCTTTTCCTCAAGATTCAAATTAAAATTCCTTTCTTCAAAATTCAAATTAAGTTCTTTTCTTCGAATAAAATCAAATCAAACTCATTAATTTTCTTTCTCTCAAATTTCCAAATCAACCACAAATACCTTATCTCAAAACCATCAAGTCCGAATCAAGCTCATTCTTGATCAAGTCAAGCTTCTTTGCCCAAAACTCAAAATCAAATTCACTTCAAAACAAATCCCTCTTTCAAATCAAGCCATTTCTTCGTCTTATCTTTATTATACCCTTTTCAAAAAATAAAATGCTTTCCCAAATATTTTGGGACCTTGGTCTCATGCAATGAGCTCTAAACGAGGAACTGGCGGTTCACATGTTGTTCAATGTTTAACAGTCTGTATAGGCCCCCATGCTGTCGTAGTCGCCTCGGGTCTTGTGCATGAGTGGATTAAAGGTCCTTTAAAAAATAAAATGCTTTCCCAAATATTTTGGAACCTTGGTCTCACGCAATGGGCTCTAAACGAGAAACTGGCGGTTCACCTGCTGTTCAAAGTTTAAACAGTCTGGATAGGCTCCTATGCTGCCGTAGACTAAAGGTCCTTTAAAAAAAATGCTTTCCCAAATATTTTAGGATTGGTCTCACGCAATGGGCTCTAAATGAGGAACTGACGGTTCACTTGTTGTTCATCTCTAACGGTCTGTATAGGCCCCAGTGCTGTCGTAGCCGCCTTGGGTCTTGTGCATGAGCGGACTAAAGGTCCTTTCGAAAAAATGAAAATCTTCTCATAGTATCATTTATCCTTTAAATACATTTGAAGGTCAAGCCTTCACAAACCAGAACTACGTAAGCCTTGAGTTTCCTATTGCACCAGGGAATACATAGGAGCAGGATCAAGTCCTGTCAGGCTAACCCCCATCAAGTTATTTATTTCCACGCTAATTAAAGATATCAAACATTTTCAAAAATCACTCACTCAATTTAAGAGTACTGTTCTTTGGAACGGGCGAGTGGGGTGCCTAATACCTTCCCCACTCGTAATCAACTCCCGAACCTAAATCTCTTCCTCGAGTCAGGGTTTTTTCCAAATCTTTTCCCTTAAACAAAAATTTGGTGGCGACTCCACTTAATCCAAACAAAATCCTATTTTAAAATTTTAGCGATTTCGTTGTCTCTTTGGAATTACAGTTGCGGCACCCCCAACACCTTTGCACTACTACAATTCCTCACATGTCTGGTCTTCACAAGGTATCCTTGCTTTTCCAATGTTGTACTCACTCACGGCCTATCAAGATATAAGAGAGGGAGCTTGCTATGCCTTAGATGAGAGCTTATGACTAGAACCTCGAGATCCATATTATTGAAGTGTTCATCGAGCCCCTCACTAACGTTATAGTTTTTTATTGCATCCCAATAATGTAAATTTGTGTAAATGGTTAAGTGTTATGCATAATAGTTATGTAATAAGTAGAACAATGGCATAACATGTGCCTGTAGATTTTTATGGGCACATTAGCCTTTACACTAACTCATTGTTAACTTATGGTACTATAAAATATTAAGTGGGTATAAATAATATTTACACGTACTGTATGTATGGATGTGTATTGTATTCTAGAAACTAAACCAAGTTATCAAATTGATGTGAGTGATGATGTTTGCACATTTATCTTCTGCTACGATAATCGCTACGACGAGGCTCACAACTTCAATAAATAATTTTAAAAATAAAAATTTTATCATATATTTGATAAGCATAAATCTCATAAATAATTATCTCTCATTTGTAGCTCATTAATACTTCTTATATTAAGTGGTATTTTTCATATTTTATGAGTTTGGATTCATATGAAGTTTAATTGAATTTCTTTGCTTAACCAATTAAAATGACACTATTATAGTATTTTGACCATAATAGGAGTTTTAGACATCCACAAATCATGAAATCTATCTTGAATGAAATCTTAAAGAAGTGCCCACAATTACAAAGCAAGACCATACTCTAAATAGGATGTATAGGGCTCCGAAATTATCTCAAAAGATGAGATAGTGTTGCTGTCGCTGAACCTAAACAGTATGCAAAGATCTGGCCATATCTTGAGATACAGAAGTCATATTGAGATGAAATCAGATCCGTTGGAAAGCTAAGATCCAGGGCTACAACTTTTGTTTAAACATAAAGCTCTAATTCGGACACATGAATGTCAGAAATTGCGCTGCAATCAACGTCAAAATTGTTGTGCTGATTGGTGACAAAAATTCAAAAGTGTTTTACATTTTCAACAAAGCCCATGTGAAAGCAGTAAAAGGATGGAAAAGTGAAAAGCTGGTTGGTGACCTTCTAAAGATGATGCCTCAAAAATCCTCTATAAATAGAAGGGTTTACAAAAGGAGAAACACACCCCCTTGGATATTAACTCCAATACCATTTTCCATCTTTCTTTCTTTGTTGTTAGTTTGCCTCTTTCATGGAAGGCTAAGTTTTTATTTGTTGTTAGTTTTCCTCCTTCATGGAAGGCTAAGTTTGTAATTTCAATTCAAGGATTCAAGCTATTTTCATTTTAACTTTGAGGTCTTGATCTTTATTCACATGCTTATTAAGTGATTTCTACTCTGCTTTGCTATATTCTTCAATTTTATTCTTTTAATCAAAGTTTGTTCGGTTGACGTATTTTGATTAATGCATAATTTATTTATAATTGGTTTTGATTGGTAAATCATTTTCCAAAAGTTTGAAGAGTAGAAATTAAGTAATTAAATTGAAGGTTTTCATTTTATTACTTACTTCAACTAAATTCTGATTATGAAATTGGTTTAGATCTAATGAAAGATTAAGTGGTTACTAAATCTTGTTGATCATAATCAATTGAATCCTGAGAGTTTTCTCAGTAAAGAATTCAAGGATCATTTTAGGGGTTCTAGATGATCCTAGGTTGATAAACATAATGCATGATTTTAGTGATCAATGATTAGTTAAGAAAATAGTCTCTGAATTCCTTGAGTTGATAATCGGTAAGTCAAATTAATTTCATTCTGTATTTTGTATTTAGAACTTAATATCACATCTTTACAAAATCCCCTTGTTCTAACTTTCTCCTAATTTGCTTAAGAATATGAAATGGTCTTTGGGATATGACCTAGGTTGCACCTTATACTATACCAATAGTTGGGAAAAATCTAGAAATTATTTTTGGACGTTTGCGACAAGCGTGTCAATATTCAATACCAATAATTTGTACAAAAGGATTCTATATCTATTAATAAAATTGTAAATAAAATTTATGTGTAGAAAAAACTTCATTTTTAAGGTGTCACAATGTATTTATAAATAAGCATGATGATAAAATCTATGGTTCTGTTCTAGGTGATTTTTTATTTTAGTATTTAAAATTTTAAAAATTAGATCCTTTTACTTTTGAGTTTTCAATTTTACTTTTTAAAAGTTATAAAAATGAACAAATCATTCTATTCTATCATTTTATTATGAATTTCTAAAATGTAAATAAAACATATTAATTTAAAAAATAAAATTCTATCAAAATATTAAAATAAAATAATAATAATAATAATTATTATTATTATTATTATTATTATTATGATATTGACTCTAATATTTGTGAGATAATAATAATAGTGTGATAGTTATAAATACTGAATATATAATCATACAAATATTTATCATACATATTATTTGATAAGCAATATACATGATAAATAATTTTATATATTATTACTATAATAATTTTTATATTATTCAATATTTTTTTACATAAAATATTATATATATATATAATATTATATAATAAAAATTATATAATACAAAATTGTATTTATAATACTATTAGTTTAATACAAACTTTATATATCAATATGTATTATTTACTTGATCCTGAATCTATAAAAAATGGATAAAAAAGATAAAAATTAATTAAATTTTTTCACAATAACAAAAATAAAAATATAAAATTATATTAATATTATTATTATAATAGTAACAATGGAAGTGGTAATAAAGATGTTTATAACAGTGATGATAGTAATAATTATTATAATAATGATGATGGTGATGGTGGTTGTAAAAGTATTGATTTAGAAATGATGGCGGTGGTGGTTTGGGGATCATGATGGTGATGGTGGTGGTAATGGTAATGATGGTATGATTTACTAAAGTTGAGAATGAAAATATTTCAAAATTAAAACCAACAACGAAGAAACTTCTTTATTTTAATATCAAGATTTAAGTTAAAACTTTTTGGAAAATATGTTAAAGATCAATGCAAAATCAATTTTACTAAATTTTTTTTTCAAAATTATTTGAAAACCAAAAATTAGAAACTTGCAATCATCCTTAAAAAAGCTTAAATTTGTTGAAGAAATAATTTATCCTAGTTTTAATGAGAAAATTAAACTTGTAACATCCTAATAATAACACTCGTCATGCGTTCGAGTCGTATCACTAATTTACTATGAGTTTGTTATTTCATGGTGCCAAACTCTTTTATAATATATTTATATTTAAAAATAGGGTGCAACTTTTTTTAAAAAAATAATTGTTGAAAGTACGAGCCCAGTTGTAATAACTAGCGTAGAAGGTAATAAAATCATCATTCACATTAATTTTAGAAACTTTCATTCCTTTATTTAAGGTATTATAGATTCATTTATACATCAATGTGTACATTAATATTTACATAAATAGTAAAAAATATAAGAAATAAGTCAAAGGTTCTCAATGAGTCTTTTAAAACAAGACAAGGGTATCCGTCTCTATTGTATGTTACAGTTATCCATAACAAAATCTATAAAGTACATGTGAACAAAAAAGAAAATCCATTTTAGCGAATTCATAGGTTATCTCCTCATAAATTAATGTCATTTTCTCTTTCTTGTTTAGTCCAACTCATGAGTATTATAGAGCCAGTCTACATTATGTAGTTTGAGGTAAAATAGTGTCATCATGAACCACATAATTGAGGTTCGAAAGAGAAATAAGAGATAAGAAATGAAAAATCATAATTTCTTAGTATGCGTCTACCTTAGGATTGATGATATCATTGCTAATCTAGTCACTTCAATTTATTTATAAAAAGGAGACAAGCATATAAGTTCAATTATTATTTTTTAACATAACAGTTATTTAAAGTAGATTTCTTTTAATAATAACAAGAATTAAATTTCATACAAACATATATTTCATTAACTTCTCAAGTCACATTCTCATGAAACTTTGCATAACATAAAATTATTCATTCTTTGGATCACATTCTTATCTTAATTAGATATTATTTGACTCTTACTCATTCTATGCCTTAATACTAATTATTCTCATTCTCTAGTCATCCTCTTGGTGACCGTTTTATGTAAAGCATATTATTCACAATTTAGTTAAATAATATCTTTCACTTGTATACTACTGTACATTTTATTTTTTCGATACAAGCTCATTCCTTGATAACCATCACCATAATAAATTCTCTGAAGACCTATAGCCTTATAATAGAAGGATTTTTTAATATCCTTGGCTTCTAAGTGTGTACAAGTCCCAAAGTTATCATATTAAGAGTAGTGTAAAGTTTACATATAGAATTCTATTTTTGTAATATCTTGATTTATTAATTAGATCCCATTTTAAGTCTTCATAATTATATGTATGCTCAATATCCAACAATATGGTATGAACATATAACATCCAAATTATTCAATTCTCACACAATCCATCAACATATGAAACCATAATTCACATCAATTCTTTGCATCAATTAAGAGAGCAGATAGCTCACTTTCACGTAAACAAGCATACTCATGAATCATCATGTTAAATAGACATAAATAGTTATCCAAAAATTTACTTCCTTATTAAAATTCATTATTTATGATTGGTTCTTAAATTTTGGACAACATGTACTCTTTTCTTAAAATTGTTCAAGTTTCCTACATTCTTGATGTTTTGATAAGTTTCTAAAAGGAAACATATATCACTCGTTCCTCCTGGATTCCTCTCAACCATTTCTTTTCTTAAGAGTTTGTTTACTAAATCTTATTTGTCAAATTTTAATCCTCCTTGTCCAAATGGGCTTAATGTGTTTTAAGGGATTGTTCTCTATTTTTTCTTATCCCTAGAAGTTCTTGGGATTTTGGCTTAAGTTCTAAGATTACTTAGTTTTAAAAATTTCTATCTCTATTTTATCTTTCTTTCTAGAGTATGGTCGAATGGCCTATCTACCTCCTAAGGTTACTAAATTTAGTTTTCTTGTTCCAAAAGATTTGTTTTCTTAAAGTTTTATCTTAAGAGAGTTGGATAATTAGTTCTATAAATTTTTCAACCTCTCCTCCCATAATTTTATGAGCTAAGGATGAATGGCCACTTTTTTCCACCAAAGTCTCTTAACTTATTTTTCTGGAGGATAATATTTATCATGGATTTGTAAATTTTAAGTCTTTTCTTTCTCGTGGAAGTGGTCATGGTTGAATGACCTATATTCCACTCAAAATAACATTTTTATCAGGCTTTGACCAACATAACTTGTAGATCTAAAGTAAAAGACTTATTAAGTTTGTTTTCATCTCAATTTCATCAAGTTCTTGCAAGTATTTGTCCTTAGTTCATGCCTTTTTCCTTTGGTATGGTTTAAAACTTTCCTTGTACATGAGTCATTTTCTAAGCCTTTTAATGATAAATATCCAACCTTTATATTTTAAGTTTAACTTTTACGGCTTCATTTCAAAGTCTTATGATTATGACCATAATAGTTCATATTTAATATTTTTAAGTTATTAAATTCAAGATTTTATATTTTTATGAAAAAAGAACAAGTTTTCACTTTTGGAGGAAATATGATAATATATAGTCATTTTAAGTTGAATAAGGCAAGACATCCAAGATCTTCTCAAATCTCTAACTTTATTATCTCTTAAGCATATTTCAAGACTTAGTTAAAACTTGTCAAATTTTTCCAAAACTTATAAAAATAATTTTCAAGAAGATTTAACCAATTACAATTATTAAGGAGTTCAAATAAGTACTTTAAACCATTAAAGCTTCATTTTGAACTCTTAAAATTTATTTAAAAGTTATGAATGCTTATCTTAAGAGATTAGAGCTATTTTAAACAAATAAATATTCAAGGAAGTTAGATCTTGGAGTTTGGAGAAAAGATCCTCAAAGATTAACAAAAGTACTTAGAAAAATTTAAGGGTAGAACTTTCTACTTGTTGAAGCCTAGTTGTTGTAATCAAAATTATAACGAAATAACAAACTCGTAAAAATTTTAGAAATAAATTCATATGGTCATGGAGTGGCCATCAAATTTTTATTTTAAAAGAAAAATAATTGGAAAAACCCTAACAGAGGAAGAGTTCTAAGCTCAAAGGCCGATTGCAAATAGGGAAGGTATTAACACCTCATACCCTATCTACCCGTTCCACATAACGATACCCTTAAATTGAAAGTATGATTTTAATATTTTGAAAATGGTTTGATCCCTTAAATAGAAATAAATAGGTTTATGAAAATAGTTTGAGACTACACTCCTATGTACTCCTCAGTGCAATAGAAAACTCAAGTCAACGTAGTCCTTGTTGAAAACTCAATCTTAGGAGACAATTTGAAAGTGTTTTGAACATTTTTTTTTTAAATTCTTAATCCACATATGCACAAGGTTTGAGAAAAAACGATGGTTGCACTAGGACTCTCCAAATAACAGACGATAGGATATGCTATATATCCGTATTAAAAGCTCGTTGTGTGAAATTTAAAATTTTGGATATAAATTTAAACTTTAAAACATTTTACTTCTAAAATTTAAATAATTTTCTAAACACGTATACACAAAATCCTAGACAAAAGAGAATTGTACTGAAATCTATACGATTCTCAAAACAGTAGACAATATGGTATGTATGTTATACGTCCATGTTAAGAGTTAGTTGCAAAAGATAGAATTTTAAATCTTTAAAATATATTTTTTCAATTTAAATTGAAGATAAAAGATTCTAATTAAAAGACTTAAATAAATAATTTTTAAATATTTTTCTAAACTTTTATATGCTCAAAATTTGAAACAAATGTATTAAAATTTATATAATTCTTTAAACATTAAACGATAAAATATGCTACATCTTCCTATTAAAAATTCATTGCACAATATTTAAAAAATTTTAAATATTTAAAATATGTTTTTAAATTTATAAATTAAAAAATATAAAAATATATACTATTTTTTTATTTAAAATTTTGATTAATTAATTATTTAATTCATTATATCAAATTCAAAAAAAATAATATTAAAAAAAATTAAATTTATTTAAAAGGAGTATGTTAGGATCGGTTCAAGTTAAATATAAAAAAAAATGAACTTATCTATATTAATGTAAAAGAAAAGATTAAGTTATGATTTAAATTGAATAAATATAAAAATAATTTTACAAGGACAAGAATTTATAACCCTTTTGATTTGCAAAAGTCAAAACTGGACTCTCGATTTTTTATAAATTGTAACTACAATAGAAAAGATAAGACTATTAATATCATCAATTATAGAATTATTATTTTTAAATAGTCATGCCATGAAAATAAACAGCAGTCCGATCTTTGAAAATTATAATTAATCATTCATTTATTTTTCACTCGCTCTTAGTTGGATTCATTTCTCTCTACTTTCTCCATATTTAAACGCGCTACATTTGTTCTGTGCCATTATATAGATAAAAAAAAAGGAAATGACGTGACCAAATGTAAAAGTTAGAGTAATCAACGCCAATCCCGAATTTATGACAAGATAAATGTCAAAATAATTAACAATAATAGCAGCTAAAGTTCTATTATGTCTTGGTCTAAGATAAAAATAAGATTAACATAAGACACACATACTTATATATAATAATAAAATAAAGGCCAACTTTAATTTTTACATTTTATATTTATGTATTTTTTCAGATATTTAACGTAGAAAAACTAAAATTAAAGAGAGAAGGCATGAACATCTATTGTTATTATACTTATTATTAATTTATTATGTTTCTTTTAAATAACAGTAAACCGAACAAATAAATAGTAAAATAAAAACGAAGAAGAACGTAACTAATTTGTTATTCAAAAAATGATCTGGAGGTTTTGGTGGCTGGGTTTCTGCTTCCAACTGCGGTTATCACTGAAAACATCAAACAACAGGGGATGGAGCTGAGAGCGGAAGGGAGGGTTTTACATTCCTTTTTTGCTATGACCATCCGAGAGAAAGAACAGTGCTAAGGGAGGTGCAACGAGTGTTATGTGTAACCGAAAACTAGGGTGGGACCTATATATATTTATTGGATTAAGATTTGAACGACCAAATCGAGATGAAGATGAAGATCTTGGACGAACTTGCGAAAATCGATTCGGTATTGAGGTTGAGCGATTGGAGGACGGTGGGACTGAGCGGTGGCCATGGGAGGTTACAGTAATGCTACCACCGGGGTTTCGGGGAAGAAGAAGGCACGAATTTTTACTATATTAGTGAATTTTGAATTTGACTTGTGTAAAATTTATATGGACAATACGAACGAATTATAGCTATTCGCACCACATTTTAGCTAGGAAACGCATAGGATTGCATGAATTATTTACAGAAGTTCTATGAACAAAAATTAAATTTCCTGAGCAAATGAAAAAAAAAAATTAAATTTCCTGAGCAAATGAATTGTGATTCTGAGACTTGTACCTGAAATCTACGGAAAAAATTGGAAGCTGCAAATGTTAAATCTTAAGTTCTTCTGATTTCCCACGTCATTGAGCGAGAGAGAAAACTTCTTTAGCGCAAAACAATTTCCCCGAAACCCCCCAAAGTCCATTTCTCCATTTGCCGTCTTCTATCTAGTTATAAGTTTCAAAAAAATTAACTTAAATATGATTTGATTTAATTAACCATGATTATTTTCTAATTTCATCTATAACTAACATAACTAACGCTTTGTTTTTATCATTTGCCTTCTTTTCTTTTTGTCAACCAGCTTTTTTATTTTTAATTCTTTTTATTATTATATTTTTTTTATAATTTTCTTGGATTGAATTTTAAGTCCAAATAATTGTTTTTCTCTTTTCATTTTATTTTTATATCTTTTTATCTTTTCATTTATTTTTTATTATTATAAACTTAATCATAAAAATAAATATTTTTGATATAAATTGATATTCATAGTAGTTAAAATTTAATTTTGTAATGATGCTACATTTTCTCCATGATTCTAAAATGAAAATATTTGAAAAAAAAAATAAAAGAGTTTTTTTATTTGTTTTCTAGCTTAAAGTTTATGATTAGAAACTTAAACTTGATTAGTTTCTAGTTTAAGAAAGTTTGGAGATGAAAGTTTTATCTTTGAAAAAATTGGATAAGTATTTGAATAAGTGGTATGAAACAATGGAGATGATTTTTTTTTTTGGTAAAATTTCGATTATTATTTTAAAATGATGATTATACATAAGATTTTTTTTTAAAAAATTAATTTTAATTCATACAACCTTATCTTATCTTATAAGTTTAACCATGATTATATTATTCTAGCAATATTTTAATTAATCTAGTCATAATTAAATTTTAATCTAATCATGGTTACTTTCTCTTTCCTTATTAAAATTTTTTGTTCTTTAATGGTTTAATGTCCAAATAAATCATTTCTTCACTTAATAACACACCTATCTACTTTATAATTCTAAAAAAAACACATAATCAAATATAAACATGGGTTGCAGGTTAATTTTAAAAAAAAAATATAGAAAAATTTCTAAATCTCATTTCTAAAATTTTTACTTCTTAATTATTCCTTCATGATTATTTTTTTGTCATTTACTTTTATTCTAAAGTAGTTTAGCTCTTGTAAGGTTCTTCGTTAGTGTCCTACGTATTTTCCACCAAGTTCTATCTTTTTGTTATTAGTTTTTTTAATGATATTTTAATAATTATTAATATTTCTAAATTTATCAAAAAAAATTTACATCTTTTCAGCTACCTATATTTTTATCTATTATTATTTTAGCTTAAAAATATTTTTACTATTTTTAAAAGAAAATTTCTAATTTTTCTATATTTTAATTTCAATATTTATTTTTTCTAAAAAATATTAATTCATAAATTATAAAGTTTATCATACAAAAATTTGGATATTATAAAATCTATTATTTACTAGATTTAAAAAAAACTCGTACATAATTTTTAAAACTACATTAAATTTGAAGATACAAATATTTATCTTATTTTTAGGTGAACCTTCTATTATTATACAAAATTAAAATGATTTAAATTTATATTTTTTTAAAATATAATTTTATTATTAATTTTTATTTTTGTAAAACTTTTAATGTTTGTATTATATATTATTTTTAAATTAAAATATTATTTATTTAAAAAAATATATAAATATATAAAAAAAATTATAAAAAAATAAAAATAAAGTATGGGTTTCTTTTAGATTTTATCGAAATCAATGGAATTTTAGCATTTAATTTTAAAAAATATTTTTTATTTTATTTTTTTTATTTTATTTTTTATGTATAATATTTCATACTAAAAATAATAAAAATAAAAATAAAAAGAATTAATTTTTATTTTTATAATTTTTTGTTTAAAAAATTAAAAATAAAAAATATTTTTTAAATTTAAACATCACCATAATTTTCATTCTTTCGTTCTTTAAATTTTTATTCAAAGTTGCTTTGATGTTTTTGTGAGATAGAATTAGGGGAAGAAAAATTTATCCTTAATTATTTTTATGCATATTTGAAAAGGAGATAAATATAACGTATTAAATATTTTTTTAATTTTAATTTCTTTTCTCATCTTCGAAATAATATGTATAATAGAGACAGAGAATTCAATTACAACCCACGAATAATATGTATAACTAAGAAAATATATTGAAATAAAATTTATTGTCAATATAAATTTTTTATATAATTAATAAAATGGAAATTATGGTAAATATAATTTTTAAAATATTTATTTTTAATAATATACCAGTCATTAATTAGATAATAATATAAAAAATTTACCTTCAAATTCTTTGAAATTCATTTTTCTAAAGTTTGAATGTTCTAATTTTTTAAGCAATAGTGTGACATTTTTAAATATTATCAAATTATCTTTACATTCATATTTTTTTTTATTTCTTTCCTTTTACTACTTATTTGAATATTTAATTATAAATTTTGTAATTTTTTATAATATTTTTATATTATATTATTTATTATATTTATTATTTTTAAAATATTTATATTTTAAAAATAAAAATATCTATTATTACTAAGGTATATCTCTATCAAATTCTAATTTATTAAATTTTAATTTCTTATTTCTAATTTTAAATTTTAAAATATTTTAAATAAAAATAACAATAAACATTTTAAAATGAAAAGAAACCCCTTTAAAAAACACGTCAATCAACTTTTGTTCCACAACATCTGTAAAAGGAAACGATAAATGATCTAATACTTGTTTAGTATCGTTTAAGCACTTTGATCATGACCAAACACATGACAAAAGTGATGCTAAAAATATTTTGGTGTTTAAGTTAATATTTATTTTATAAAAAATATTTTAAATTATCATTACAAAATTAAAATGATTTTTTTTAAAAAAATTTATTAGTATATTTTAATTTTTATGTATATCAACGTAAATTTTAATAAAAATTATTTAAAAATTTTCAATTAAACCAACCATTATAATGACTCTCCTTTCGTACATTGTTTCGTATATTGTTGGAAATCTTTATTATATCTATTAAGTATTTATAGTTGTCATTTATAACAAATACACGTGTGTACTATCTAGACATATATTAATAATTTGGTGAGTTGGAGCCAGCACATACGTATGTTTTAGAGGCAGCATTTCTTCTATTGGATTGATTTAATAGATATGATAATCTAATTTAAATTAATTAATTTAATTTATATTGGTTTAGTTAATTGAATTATTCAATTTATTTTAAATTTCTACTAAATCAATAAGTTATAATCAGTTCAGTTTTTATTTTAACTCTTTTTAATCTAAATTAATTAATCTGATTATTTAATTATTATTTTAAATTTTATAAAATTTTAAACTTATATATTTTAACCTTTAATATATTTTTCATTTTTATCGGTTTTAATCTATTTTGATTTATTAATACTTTCTGTATAAACCATTCTTTCTCTATTTTATTTTGTCCCTGTAGTTAGTTATATTTACAGTCCAATTTCTTTATTGTAGTTTTGATAAAAAAATTAATAAAATATATAGTTATAATTTCAAAAAAATTATATGTTAATTAAATTATTAATATTTTAAATTGATTTAATTGTTATCTTAACTTTATTAAAAATTATTTTTTAATAATATTAAGTTAAAATTTTCATCCAATGAATAATATACGATTTTTTTTTAAATATATATATGTATATATCTATTAATTTTTTTCTTCTAATTCAATGATGCAACCCGAATGAATTTATTGTTGAATTTAATTTAATATTTTTAAAATATTAAATCGGACAAATTCAAGTAAATTTAACTCATCTAAATTTTATTTTAAATTTAAAATTAAACCAACCATGAGCATTTCTGAATAATCGGATAAGAATGTTAACTAGTCCTATATTTTCTCAAATCCTAAAAATATACTAATTGAAAAGTATCTTCTTAAAAAGAATAAACACATGAACAAATTTTAATTATAATATTTATCTTAACTTTTTTTTATCATTTATATTTTATTTTAATTAATTATAATTTATTTTAAGTTATTAATTGAAGTATAATTTTTTTATCTTGATCAATTTTGTTTTATTAGAACAGGTAATACAAGTTTTATCATAAATTAAAATATCATATTTTATATTCCTTGTTTAAATTTAGAATTCATTTCAAGATCTTACCACTAATAGGAACTAAAGTATGTCAAGTTAAGTTAAATTTTGAGTGTTTAAATTTAACCGGGTTTAAATCCTATAAGACCTACGAATCTGATTAAAAGTCTATATTAAAAAAAAGTTAATAAATAGACGTAAATCCTATGTAAATGATTCATTAAAAAGATTTGAACCTTTATTAGTACCATTCGTATAAAAAATAAATTAAAATTATCTAATATTAGAAAATTTTACAACTATTTATTTTAGGATATAACGTTAGGTGATGTGTTACATATAACATACCTTTCACTACAACAAATTGTACCTGTAGTGACCGACAAAATCGGTCACTAAATGTAAATAAACTGTAGCTATACGTTTAAACAGAAGGACCGTTGGGTGTATTCTCCGTCCATTATACGTGTTAAATAACTGTGAAAATTCGGATGTCACTATACATTATACCTACACTTATATACTTTATAAGCTACAGTTCATTCTTGCTATAGGTAAAAATTACAAACCTTTACCTACGATTTTGTATAAATGTAGGTGAAAATCTATATATTTTTTTTTTGCATGTCTTTACCTACAATTTTACGAAGCAACAGCTAAAGGTTTACACGTCAACTTTTACCTACGAATCTTTGTGTGTAAGTAAAAATACATGCAATAAACTATAAAATAATCTTGTTGCTAAATGATTCCACTAAAATTAAATAATTTAATTTTCAAAATATTTTCAGCAACCTTTGACTTAGACATACAAAATTACGTGTATCATATTTTTTATTTTTAAATTATTGAATGAAGTAATTGGATATATATATATATATATATATATATAATATTTATGTCATCACAAACTACTGACAAATGTGAAATAAATTTGAATATTTTTTATATTATAGCTACTAAACTTCATTAGATCAACATTTATTTAGGAGAAATATAAGTTTACTCAAACAAAAACTTAAAATCATTTCATAACCTATTATTCAATGATGACTAGATATTCGAAAGGAAATGTTTACATGTTCACAAGTGTGAACACTGAATTATGTCCGAGGATAAATTTAAAACCTAAAATAAATCATTTTATTTTTTTAGTCTAAAATAAAAAAAATAACAAAAAAAAGAAGAATAGAAAAAGAAAGAAAAATGAATTTTTAGTTAAGAATTTAGTTAGAAAGTTAGTTGGATTAGTTAATGATGGTTAAGAATTAGTTAGAGAAAAAAAAAGAAAAAAAGAAAAAAGAAAATGAAAGAAAAAATTAATTAAAAAATAAAAATAAAGAAAATAATAAAAAGAAAACAAAAAAAGAGAAAAATCAGAAAACAAAAGGTGGAAGCTTCTCCACTTCTAAAAAATTTTTCCCTTTCTTTTTTTTGAAATTTTATCTATAAATAGGGACTTTCATTTAGTTCAAGGGGATTCTTCATTTTTAAGAAAAAATTTCAGAATTTCTATGTAGGGAGAGAGAGGAGCACTTTGGGTCATTAAAAAGGGGTTTTTATATTTTTTCTAAGAGGAGCACCAAAGAGACTCTTGAATTCTACATCCAATTGAGCACCTCTTTGCCTCCATGGAACCAGTTATTCATCACCTTCCAAGATGCTATCAAGTGGCATTCAAGAACATCAATGGAGGTTAGATCTTGCTTCTATTTCGTTTAATTTTCTTGCGTCTTCTCGGATTTCCGAGTTCATCTTCGTCTCTATTTTCAGTGATTTTTGTTGAGTTCTCTTCGTCTTTCTCTCTAGTTTCTGGAATGATATTATTTGTCTAATTTGGATCTGAAATGAATTCTCTATGACCTGATTACTGAAGAATGTTTGTCTTGATGCGCAAATGAACCTAGCTTGTTTGATTTGTGCATACCTTGCTCATTTCTGGTATGATTTTTGTTAAATTTGTTTTGTTTGATTCCTATGATCTATATCTTTCAATTTTTTAGTTTTAATTTTTCAGATCTACCAAAAAATATTTTCGAAAAATTCTGAGATTTGTATTCAAATTTTGACGCCAAATTTTCGAGTTCATCTTTGTCTCTTTTTTTAGTTTTCATTTTTGATCACTCAAATGATCTTATATTTTGGTGAATTTTATTGTGTTCTCTTTGTCTTTATCTCTAGTTTCTGGAATGGTATTATTTGTCTAATTTGGATCTGAAATGAAGTTTTTATGGCCAAATTACTGAAGCATGTCCGTCTTGGTGCGCAAATGAACCTATCTTGTTTGATTTGTGCATAACTTGCTCATTTCTGGTCTAATTTTTGTCAAAATTGTTTGGTTTGATTCCAATGATTCATACATTTCAATTGATCAGTTTTAATTTTTCAGATCTCTGGAAAAATATTTTTGAAAAGTTGAGATTTGAATTCAAATTTTGGCGCCAAAATCTCTTGTGTCTTTGAAGTTCTTTTGTAGATCTTGTTCTTTTAACCTTGTTTAGGTATTATTTTTCATGTGTTGATCTCTGCATATGTATTTATTGGTACTAATTTTTTAGATCTACGAAAAGAAAATATTTTAAAAAATTTAGTATAATCTACTTTTTGCTCACACATGATCTATTAAGTGCAACTTCTAAACTTCCTTCAAAACCTCGGTTCTCACGCAATGAGCTCTAAGTGCGAACTGGTAGCATACCCTATTGTTCGACATTTAGAGAGTCATATGAGTCTAAGTGCAGCCCTCGTTTGTTGTAGACTCTGTGCATATGTGGAACCGAGAGAATATTTGAAAATCAAAGAATTCAAAACATTTCTAAAATTTCTCCAAAACCTCGGTTCTCACGCAATGAGTTCTAAGTGCGAACTGGTAGCATACCCTATTGTTCGACATTTAGAGAGTCACATGAGTCTAAGTGCAGCCCTCGTTTTTCTTAGACTCTGTGCATATGTGGATCCGAGAGAATGTTTGAAAATCAAAGAATTCAAAACATTTCTAAAATTTCTCCAAAACCTCGGTTCTCACGCAATGAGCTCTAAGTGCGAACCGGTAGCATACCCTATTGTTCGACATTTAGAGAGTCATATGAGTCTAAGTGCAGCCCTCGTTTTTCTTAGACTCTGTGCATATGTGGATCCGAGAGAATGTTTGAAAATCAAAGACTTCAAAACACTTCTAAAATTCCTCCAAAACCTCGGTTCTCACGCAATGAGCTCTAACTGCGAACCGGTAGCATACCCTATTGTTCGGCATTTAGAGAGTCATATGAGTCTAAGTGCAGCCCTCGTTTGTCTTAGATTCTGTGCATATGTGGATCCGAGAGAATATTTTAAAATCAAAGATTTCAAAACACTTAAAATTCCTCCAAAACCTCGATTTTCACGCAACGAGCTCTAAGTGCGAACTGGTAGCATACCCTTATGTTCGACATTTAGAGAGTCATATGAGTCTAACTGCAGCCCTCGTTTGTCTTAAACTTTGTGCATATGTGGATCTGAGAGAATATTTGAAAATCAAAGATTTCAAAACACTTTTAAAATTCCTCTAAAACCTCGATTCTCACGCAATGAGCTCTAAGTGCGAACTGGTAGCATACCCTACTATTCGACATTTAGAGAGTCATATGAGTCTAAGTGCAACCCTCGTTTCTCTTAGAATCTGTGCAAATGTGGATCCAAGAATGCATTTAAAAATCAACATTGTCAAAATACTTCCGTAATATTTGGTCTCATGCAATGAATTCTTGGTACGGACTAAGAATATTCTTTAAAAATCCAAAATACTTTCTCAATATTGTATAAACCTTCTTATGAAGGTCAAGTCTTCCAAACACCAGAACTACGTAGCCTTGAATTTCCCATTGCACCAGGGAATACGTAGGAATAGGATCAAGTCCTGTCAGTCTATTTTCATACAAACCTATTTATTTTTATTATATTTAAGGGATCAAACAATTTTTAAAGAAAATCACACACTCAGTTCAAGGGTACCTTTCTTCGGAACGGAGAAATAGGGTGCCTAACACCTTCCCTATTTGTAACCGACTCGCGAACCTAGAATTTCATCCTCAAGTTAGGGTTTTTCCAAATGTTTTCCCTTAAAATAAAATTTGGTGGCGGCTCCACATACAATTAAATTCTTTTTAAAAATTTTAGCGAGCTCATCGTCTCGTTGTAATTACGGTTACGACAGATGGCGACTCCACTAGGGATCCTTTAGAGAGTCAAGCCCGTTTGATTGAGTGTGTTGTATTGATCCCTTGCCTGTTTCCTAACGCGATTTACTTGGCTATTTAGTTATTTGTTATTCGTTTATCCATTTATTGCTCAACCCTAGGGTAGACAAACTATAAATTGCTATATATATCTGCTGCGATTTCCCCAATTACTGGTTTCCCCAAAAGGTTTGTAGGCCCTTTGCACACACTACACATGCATACATAAGAGTGAGACCCTATACCCGGGTCTGAGAGAAGCTTAGGACTAGAGGGGTCTAGTGGTGTCACTTTGGATGCGTGTTCTGTTTGACAATCACAGAAACCCCAGCTAGAGTGCGTCCTATTTACAATGCCCTGCAACTGGTAGCATTCCCTACTGTTGTAGCAAGCATCGTAAATGGGAACTTGGCTGATACCTTAAGATTACAAGCCAACCTTATGAGAGGTTCATTCATTAGACAGCCTAGCTCCCTAGGACAGGATACCCGTCATAAGACACTGATAGGGCACACAATCCTCTTATAATCTGCTGATTCGCTGCATTATATGTATGAATAAGTAAAGCATGTCATTTACATCTCATGACAATTTAAAAAAAAAAAAGAGAAAAGAGTAAAGAAGAAGAAGGAAAAAGAGAAAAAACCAAAATGCAAAGAAAAAGAGGGGAATAAAAATAGAATGTAAGATTCTGCAGGCATATAGGTCATCCTATTTATCAGATTATGTAAGAATTCTACACCCAAATTTATATGCACATAGATCATCTCATATTTGTAAATTATGCCATAGTAAATCTGTGTCAAATGGTGCATGCATAAATAGTTCCATACCATGCATTCCACTATTTAGCCAATGACTGACTCGTGCATTTATTTGTTTTTCTTTTTCTTCTTTGGAGGACCCAGATTCTTGAAGAGTATTAAAGAAAGAGGGGTGAAATGGAAATTAATGTGGAAACAGTACAGTTAAGAAAGAAGAGAAGGGTCGGGGCCAAACCAGTGGATTTGGTTAGTCTGGAAGTCTAGGGAAGCAAGTTGTCCAGTATGCAGCAAATGACTCTGACAAAGAAATACAGGAATATTTTGGGATTACTGAAAGTCAAAGTACAGGAAGATGTCATCACAGCTCTAGTACAATATTATGATCCTCCCCTCAGATGTTTTACTTTCCCAGATTTTCAGATGGCACCTATGCTGGAAGAGTTTGAACAAATTTTGGATCTACCCTTGGAAGGTTGCAAACCATACAATCACCTAGAGCACCATTATTCGTTCCGGACCACCGCAAAAGCTCTAGGTTTACAGTCTAATGACCTTTTAAAAGATTTCCAAGAAAGGAATCAAGCCAGAGGATTTACCAGAGATTTCTTAGAGAATTATTTGCAATACCTATCCGACAATAATCAGTGGATTGTTTTTATGGACGTACTAGCCCTGACAATATACGGATTGGTGCTTTTCCCTCTCATAGATGGTTTCGTTGATCAAGCTGCCATAGACATATTCCTAGCAAAAAAGAACAAGGGGGAAAATCCCATTACAGCTTTACTTGCAGAAGTTTACTACACACTTAATTTCTGCTATAAGTAAAAAGGGAAGAAACTCATTTGCTGCCTGTCGGTGTTGTATGTATGGTTAACCGCACATGTGTTCAAAAGAAATACTAAAGTACAGTGTCCCATAGTTGATTTATTGTGTTACCCGATAAAACTTTGGGGTGATCGAGAATGGGCAGTACATCTTGCCAACCTAACAGAAGAACAAATCAGGTGGCAACCAGCTTGGCAACAAAGGGCTTCCTTAATCTATCACTGCAAAGGATTCTCAAACGTCCTGCTCATGGGTATCAAAGGTTGCATCAATTACAACCCAATACTGGGGCAGAGGCAGTTGGCCTACCCTATCCGAAAGCCCCCATCAGACGAGTTATTAACCCCATTCATTCTGAATTGTGAAGGTGAGTTCGTCGAAGCACTTCGAAGAGTTAGGGAAGCCTGGAATATAATTACAATAAAAGGAAAAGAGTTGGGGGTTAGAAGTTGTGCAGCCAAAGAGGAATACAAGCAATGGGTCCGAGAGAAAGTGCAAACCTTTTAAACCTCGAATAGCTACTTCCGGGAGTCAGGCAGAACCTGTAGTTATCGAAGATGAAGTTGTTAAAGAGTTGAGAGCAAAACTAGAAAGCATAACCATAAAAAATAACAAGCTAGAAGAAAGGATATTGAAGACCCAACAGGAAAATGCAGAATTAAGGAGAGAAAATCAGGAAAAAGAAGTTGCCATGGAAAGTCTTAGAGAGCAACAGAAGTCGGAACGAGAGTACGCAGCTAAGGTCCATATGAGTCTCCAGGCAGCTAATAAAGAATTGGGACTGAGGGCGCAGGAAAGGGATGCAGCTTTATAAGGGAATCAGAGAATGAGAGACACAGTCGATCAACTAAGAGATCGTGTCCATAAGCTCAGGCGAGAAAAAGATCAAGCAACAAATGAAAAGAACAAGGCACAAGCAGAAACAAGTCGACTATTGGATGAAAATAGTGTGCTGCAACGACATATAGAAGACTTGAATCAATAAATTCAGAATCTGTTAGCCGAGTGGGGAAAGGAAGTTGACGAAGAAAAATGGAAGGTTATTGAAGTAATCAGGATGCAACAGAGGGGTATCAGTGACCTACAAGATGAGATGCAATGGTACAAAGATACAGTCGATCACTGGACCAAGTGCTTTGGGAGGTTAGCTAGCTTGGCAAATACTGCTATTGAAGAAATCCCGCCATTACTCAAGAAGGCCGAGGTCTCATTACATCCGCTGCACACTCCGCCCTAAGTCGAAGAGTTTCTTCACTTTTGTAAAGAATTGATCTTGAGAATGAACAAATACATTGTTTTA
The DNA here is from genome assembly GCA_037954105.1 of Canavalia gladiata. Lineage (NCBI taxonomy): Eukaryota > Viridiplantae > Streptophyta > Magnoliopsida > Fabales > Fabaceae > Canavalia > Canavalia gladiata. The sequence continues at coordinate 13,674,966 of CM075659.1, read as the reverse complement.
GCTGAAAAAGAGGAACAAGTTGTACCCTAAAAATTTTTATGCTATGAATGACGAATTTGCTTTCTTACATATCTGTGTCTGATACTGCATTAATTTCCATTTCACACTCACCCAAAGCACACTCGCGGCTAAAATACTCGCCAAGATAACGGGTCCTCTATCATAGGCACACACTTAGCACATACTTAAATTTATAAAGAATGTTTATAATTAACTGACATACTTTTTCACAGAAAACAAAATTGCAGATTCACGAGTTCCACGTCATCCTTATAGCACACGCTCTAAAGTCAGGATCATGAATGAGCTAGAGGCACAGAACGAAGAGCTGCGCAATGAGGTGACTCAGTTAAAAGAACAGAAGACTCAGATGATGAAATTGTTGGAAAAGAGGAACACAGAGAGACCCTCTGGGGTGGAAAATCAGGGCACAGTTGGTGTGTCGATGCCTCTACAAGAGGTCGCTGATCCTGAATGGCACCCATATGGACTGCCACCCAACTACATACCTCCCTTTCCCAACCCGCCACCAGCCCACGGCATTGCTATAAACCCAACAGAGACACTCCATATAAACCCTTCGTCTATACCACAAAATGCTAATCCAAACTACACCAACTTCGCTATCGTTGAAAATCCATCGTGCTCTAACACTCAAGGCGCGCACCCATCCAACCCTTACCAACCACCTCATCCACCAATTCCCTCCACTCACATACTAAGACATCATGGTCCATATGGGATACCTGTAACCAATAATCAGGCAGCTGGAATACAACCACCTAACCCTCTCCAAAATGAGACTCAATTAGGTAGACGATGGCAGCATCTAGAGGAAAGGGTCCGGGCTATAGAAGGCAGTAGTTATGGCGTGGTAGAAGCATCCGACTTGTGTTTAGTGCCCGACGTGATCATTCCCCACAAATTCAAGATGCCAGAATTTGAAAAATATAAGGGGATAGGCTGCCCAAGAAGTCACCTAACGATGTATTGTCGAAAGATGGCATCCCATGCATACGATGATAAGTTGTTGATTCATTGTTTTCAAGACAGTCTCACAGGGGCTGCAGCTACCTGGTATACTCAATTGGAGCGAACTCACATTCGCTCAGGGAAGGATCTTGCTGATGCTTTCATCTGGAAATATAAATACAACATAGAGATGGCACCTGATAGATCCCAGTTACAAAATATGACCAAAAGGGAGGAGGAAACTTTCAAGGAATATGCCCAGCGATGGAGAGAGTTGGCTGCTCAGGTTCAGCCCCCTCTATTTGAGAGGGAAATGATTGGGATGTTCATGAATACTCTCCCAGCACCATTTTACGATAAGATGGTCGGCAGTGTGTCGGCAAATTTTTCTGATATGGTGCTTATTGGAGAAAGGATTGAAAATGGTTTGCGCCGAGGACGGATCACACATAATACAGTTGGTAACATAAACATGAAAAACCCAACCAGCAACTCTTGGAAAAAGAAAGAGGGAGAGACCCACCATGTTACTATCGACCCAAACAAACAAATGGTTGTACCACCCAATTACCAAGCTCCATACCAACCCCAATACCTAGCCTACCCTCAGATGGTGGCCACCTCTCAACCTGGTCACCAAGCACCCTACATTCCACCCCCATCCTTCCAGCCAATAGGCCTTTTTTCACCCCGCATAACCACAAGTGGCCCCTCAACAACAAACCCAAAAACCTTGGAACCAAAACACTAACCCACCCCAAAGAAGGTCTAATAACAATGAAAGAAAACCAGTACAGTTTGACCCAATACCCATGAGCGACACCGAGCTTTTTCCCCGTCTGATTCAAAATTCTTTGATAGCCCCATGTCCCATGAAACCTGTAGAACCACCATACCCAAAATGGTATGATCCGTCCGCTAAATGTGAATATCACACTGGGGAAATTGGGGATTCAATTAAGAATTGTCAAGGATTCAAATACAAAGTGCAGAATTTGATAAATGCGAAATGGCTAAATTTTGAAAAAGATGCTCCTAGTATAGGGAATAATCCGTTGCCGAATCATGGAGGACCTACGGTGAATTGTATAGAAGAAGAGGTTGATATGATCAACGAAGCATTCTCGGGATATCCAAGGCCTCTGATTATCCGCTATACAGACAACATGGCTGTTCCAACGCCTGATGGCCTGAAGCCTGTCACGATAAGAGTGCCTAGACCGTTCCCATACAAGAGCAATAAAGAAGTGCCTTGAAAGTATGATGCTGAAGTTTTTGGGGGAAAACAGGAAGTAAAAAAACCCAAGAACTCAAAAGAACCTACATGTGAGGTGGTGAACATAGCGGGGATTGGGGGGATGACCAGGAGTGGCCGTATCTATACCCCCATGGAGGATAAAAGAGAAAGACCCTGTGGAGAAGCCATTCTGGCAGGTCCCGAGCCAGAAACTAGCAAAAAGGAAGAAAGAAGGGAACTTAAAAAATCAATTTCTGATAAGGAGGCTTGTGAATTCATAAAAATGATCAGTCAGAGTGAATATGCGGTCGTCGAACAGTTAAGTCGCATCCCCGCCAAAATATCATTACTAGCATTGATGATGAATTCTGAGCCCCATAGAAAAGTATTATTGAAAATATTGAATGAGGCCCATGTGGTTCACAACTTGTTGGTAGAAAATTTTGAAGGCATTGCTAATAACCTTACGGCCAACAATTTCCTTACCTTCGCAGACAGTGAGGTCCCTGATAATGGAGCCGGGCACAATAAGGCCCTGCATATATCTGTGAAGTATATGGATCATATATTGGCTCGTGTGTTAATAGATAATGGTTCCTCACTAAATGTGATGCTTAAAATCACCTTAGCTAAACTACCATATGAAGAAACTCATATGAGACCAAGCTCTATGGTGGTGAGGGCCTTTGATGGGTCTAGGAGAGAGGTCTTAGGTGAAATTGACTTGCTAGTGCAAATCGGTCCAATCCTGTTCAATATACTTTTCAAGTAATGGATATTGTGCCGGCATACAACTGTCTTCTTGGAAGACCGTGGATTCATTCGGCCCGAGCGGTGCCATCTACGCTGCATCAGAAATTGAAATTCATCATAGACAATAGGCTGGTTATTGTCTCCGCGGAAGAAGATTTTCTGGTCAGCAAACCATCTAGCACTCCTTATATCGAGACTGCTGAAGAAGCCTTGGAAACTCATTTCCAATCTTTAGAAATTGCTAATGTTACTACTGTTAAGGAGGGAGAGGTGGTGAACCAATATCGGCCCCCAAAAGCTTTGTTAATGATGGCCAAAATCATGTTGAAAAGTGGATTTCAGCCCAGAGATAAACTGGGGCAAAACAACGGGGGATTAACCCAGCCTTTGTAGTTGATTAAGAATAAGCACAGGTTCAGGTTAGGGTATAAACCCACTGAGGAAGAAAAGAGAAGGCTTAGGGAAGAGATGGAAGAGAAAAGGAAGGCTAGATTGGAAAAACGGAAGCCCCAGATAAAGAGGGTCCTTCTGCGCCACATCTCAGAAAGTTTCTGGAACGCCGGGGTCGAGACTCCAGATATGATAGCGGTTGTTTATAAAGAAGAGCCGCTCAGCATGGATGACCTGGTGATGGTCTGCCCACCGAGACATGAGCTAAAAAATTGGGAAACCATTGAGCTTCCTGTGATTTTAAATTCAGTCTACATGTAATTTGTAATTGCTGTGAAATTTTGTAAATAAACAATATTTTGTACATATGTTTGATCAATAAATACCATTGAATTCTTTCAGAAATATTCTCTTTCCCTTTCCAATACATCCATATATCTTATCCTTTTCACATATTTGCAGATCCGAAAACAACTTGCCTAATGACGATCACGCTAGTATTGTATTGAATAACTTTGACTGTCTTGTTAATCAAGCGGATGAGGCAACAGAATTTGAATTTGAGCCTTCTGGGGAATTATTAAGGCTGGTTGAGCGGGAATCTAAATTGATACAACCTCACCAAGAGACTGTCGAATTAATAAATCTGGGGACTAAGGAGGATAAAAAAGAGGTGAAGATAGGCGCGTTCAAAAACCGCTCTCGATTAGTGTCACTATTAAATGAATATAGCGACATTTTTTCTTGGTCTTATCAAGATATGCCAGGGTTAGACACATCGATTGTAGAACATAAGTTGCCTTTAAAGCCTAACTGCCCACCAGTGAAGCAGAAGTTGAGAAGAATGAAGCCTGAGATGTCCCTAAAAATCCGAGAAGAAGTAAAAAAGCAGTTCGATGCGGGTTTCCTGGCCGTAGCAAAATACCCGGAGTGGGTCGCAAACATAGTACCGGTCCCCAAGAAAGATGGAAAGGTGCGAATGTGCGTAGATTTCAGGGATCAAAATAGGGCCAGTCCAAAGGATGATTTCCCTCTGCCTCATATCGACGTAATAGTTGATAATACTGCTCAGTTCTCTTACTTTTCATTCATGGACGGTTTTTCTGGATATAATCAAATCAAGATGGCTGAAGAGGATATGGAGAAAACCACCTTCATTACGACTTGGGGAACTTTCTGTTACAGAGTCATGCCTTTCGGTTTGAAAAACGCTGGGGTAACATATCAAAGAGCCATGGTGATATTATTCCATGACATGATCCACAAGGAAATCGAGGTATGACATGATCGCCAAGTCAAGAACAGAGGAGGAGCACCTTGATAATCTGCAAAAACTATTTGAACGTCTCTGAAAGTTCAGGTTGAGAATGAACCCAGCTAAGTGCACTTTCGGTGTAAAGTCAGGGAAACTGCTAGGCTTCATTGTTAGTGAAAGGGGAATTGAGGTTGATCCTGATAAGGTCCGCGCAATCTTAGAAATGCCAGCCCCGAAAATAGAGAAGGAAGTACGAGGGTTTCTTGGAAGGATAAACTACATCGCTAGGTTCATTTTCCAGTTGACAGCCACATGTGAACCAATTTTCAAACTCTTGCACAAGAATCAGCCCATCAATTGGAATGAGGATTGCCAAGAAGCCTTTGAAAAAATTAAGCTTTATTTGCAAGACCCTCCAGTTCTAGTCCCTCCAGTCCCAGGGAGACCATTAATTCTGTATTTGACTGTGACAGGCAATGCCATGGGATGCATGCTCGGTCAACAAGATGCATCCGGAAAGAAAGAGCATGTCATTTATTATCTAAGCAAAAAGTTCATTGATTATGAAGCAATATATTCTTTGTTAGAACAAACTTGTTGCGCATTGGCATGGGCCGCTCATCGCTTAAGACAGTACATGTTAAGCCACACCACTTGGTTGATCTCTAGGATGGATCCGATTAAGTACATCTTTGAAAAGCCCGCTTTGTCCGGACGAATTGCCAGATGGCAGGTTCTGTTATCAGAATATGATATCATGTATGTTACACAAAAGGAAATTAAAGGCAATGCGCTTGCAGATTACTTGGCTCAACAACCTCTAAATGATTACCAACCGATGAGACAAGGGTTTCCGGATGAGGATTTGATGGCAGTATTTGATGAGCTAGAACAGGAAGTAAAAGAGAAGTGGATGATGCTGTTTGATGGGGCCTCCAATATGATGGGTCATGGCATAGGAGCCATATTAATCTCCCCAGAAGAACAATATGTACCTATCACAACCAGGTTAGGCTTTGATTGTACTAATAATGTGGCCGAATACGAAGCGTGTATCATAGGAATACAAGTAGCAATTGATGCTAATGTTAAGAACTTGGAGGTCTATGGTGATTCAGCTCTAGTTATCCATCAGGTTAAAGGTGAATGGGAAACTCGAGATGCAAAGTTGATCCCATACCAAGCTTATATTAAGGAATTGTTGGAGCATTTTGAGGATGTCACTTTTGCACATATACCTCGAGAGGACAATCAGTTGGCTGACGCCCTAGCCACCCTCTCATCCATGTTTAAAATAGGTAAAGAGGAGGATATACCCCTTATCCAGATTCAACGCCGAGATCGACAAGCCTTTTCCAGTCAGTTGAAGAGGAACAGGATGGGCAACCCTGGTATCATGATATCCGACGCTTTCTGAAAGACAAGGAGTATCCCAATCATGCCTCGGAAAATGACAAAAGAACTTTAAGGAGATTAGATGCCAGTTTCTTTCTCGATGGAGAAGTTTCATATAAAAGAAATCATGATATGGTCCTGCTCAGGTGTGTAGATGCGGCAGAGGCTAGCAAAATTGTGAAAGAAGTCCATGAGGGATCTTTTGGTGTCCATGCTAATGGACACGCGATGGCTAGGAAAATCCTCAGAGCAGGATACTACTGGTCGACTATGGAGACTGATTGCTATAAGTATGTTAAGACTTTTCATAAATGCCAAGTATACGCTGAAAACATCCATGTGCCGCCTACATCCTTGAATGTATTATCTTCACCATGGTCATTCGCTATGTGGGGAATGGATGTCATTGGACCAATCGAGCCTAAAGCATCCAACGGGCATCGTTTCATATTGGTTGCTATTGACTATTTCACCAAGTGGGTCGAGGCTGCTTCCTATGTCAGCGTGACCCGGAGTGTGGTGATAAAGTTCGTAAAGAAGGAATTGATCTGCCAGTATGGGTTTCCCGACAAAATCATCACAGATAATGGTACCAATCTTAATAACAAAATGATGAAAGAATTGTGTGACCAGTTCAAGATCCAGCATCAAACTTCCTCCCCATACAGGCCAAAGATGAATGGAGCGGTGGAGGCGGCCAATAAAAACATCAAGAAAATCGTCCAAAAAATGGTGCTCACATATAAAGATTTGCATGAGATGCTCCCCTATGCTCTCCATGCGTATCGCACTTCAGTTCGTACCTCTACTGGGGCAACTCCATTCTCGCTTGTTTATGGAATGGAGGTTGTCCTTCCTATTGAAGTACAGATCCCTTCGTTAAGGGTGTTAATGGACGCAAAGTTGGAAGAGGCAGAGTGGGTGCAAGCCCGGGTTTATCAGTTAAATTTGATTGATGAAAAGAGATTGGCAGCATTGTGTCCAGACAGCTATATCAGAAAAGAATGAAGAAAGCATTCGAAAGGAAAGTACGTCCCCGAGCATTTCAAGAAGGAGATTTGGTTCTCAAAAAGTTATTACCTATGCAAAAAGCGATACAAGGGAAGTGGGCCCCAAATTACCACAGGCTATATGTAGTCAAGAATGCTTTCTCGAGAGGGGCATTGATTTTAACTGATATGGATGGGAACGACCTGGCAAATCCAACCAACGCTGATGCTGTAAAAAAGTATTACACTTAATAAAAGCCCGCTAGGTCGCAAACCCGCAAGGGCGACCTAGGCAAAAGTTAGGGCATCCAAAAAAGCCCACTAGGTCGAAGACCCGCAAGGGCGACCTAGGCAAAAGTTAGGGCATCCAAAAAGCCCGCTAGGTTGAAGACCCGCAAGGGCGACCTAGGCAAAAGTTAGGGCATCCAAAAAGCCCGCTAGGTCAAAAACCCGCAAGGGCGACCTAGGCAAAAGTTAGGGCATTCAAAAAGCCCGCTAGGTCGAAAACCCGTAAGGGCGACCTAGACAAAGGTTAGGGAATCCGAAAAAGCCCGCTAGGTTGAAGACCCGCAAGGGCGACCTAAGCAAACGTTAGGGCATCAAAAATGCGCTAGGTTGAAAAACTACAAGGGCGACCTAGACAAATGTAAGAAAAGTTCTTACCATCACAAGAAGATCTTCAAGAATAAGTGGGAACAAGAATGTGATACAGGGACAAATTGATGAAAGGGAAAGGAACGGATAAAGGTGAAATAGACCAACATTGAAATCGGTTTGGGACTGATCGGAACTAGACTGGGCTGATACTGGGGTAAAATTTTTGACTCGGCTGATATTGGGGAAAAATTTTGTTTTCTAATAAGCATGGGCGATGAGGCCGGAAAGGTTATGAAAATACAATACTAGCACCGGTCGTCTCGAAGGCACAAAAACATCCAAAATTCCTCCTCCAAATACCTACACTTCTAATTCTTCATTTCTTTTTACCTTTGAAGTTCGGCCATTTCATGGGCTCAGTTGTATTCTTTGATCAAGTGTATATACAGAATTAAGTGTATTGCAGTGATAAGCATAAATTTCATAAATAATTATCTCTCACTTTTATCTCATTAAGACTTCTTATATGTTCAATTAAGTGATCTTTGCCATATTTTATGAGTTTGGGTTCAAATGAAGTTTAATTGAATTTCTTTGCTTACCCGATTAAAATGACACTATTATAGTATTTTGAGCATAATAGGAGTTTTAGACATCCAAAAATCATGAAATCTGTCTTGAATGAAAGCTTAAAGAAGTGTCCATAGTTACAAAGCAAGATCAGACTCTAAATGGGATGTTTAGGACTCCGAAATTATCTCAAAAGATGAGATAGTGTTGCTGACGTGGAATTTGAACAGTGTGGAAAGATCCGGCCATATCTTGAGATACAGAAGTCATATTGAGATGAAATCAAATCTGTTGGACAGCTAGGATTCGGGGCTACAACTTTTGTTCAAAAGTCAAGCTCTAATTCGGACATGTGAACATCCGAAATTGCGGTGCAAGAAAGTCAAAATTGTTGTGCTAATTGGTGACAAAAATTCAAAAGTGTTTTGCATTTTCAACAAAGCCCATGTGAAAGCAATAAAAGGGTAGAAAAGTAATATCCTAGTTGGTGACTTTCTGAAGATGATGCCTCAAAAATCCTCTATAAATAGAAGGGTTTACAAGAGGAGAAACACACCATTTTGGAGATTAACTCCAATACCATCTTCCATCTTTCTTTCTTTCTTGTTAGTTTGCCTCCTACATGGAAGGCTTAGGTTTTCTTTCTTGTTAGTTTGCCTCCTAAATGGAAGGCTTAGGTTTTCTTTATTGTTCGTTGCCTCTTACATGGAAGGCTTAGTTTTTCTTTATTGTTAGTTTGCCTCCTACATGGAAGGCTTAGTTTTTCTTTGTTGTTAGTTTGCCTCTTTCTTTGTTGTTAGTTTTCCTCTTTCTTTGTTGTTAGTTTGCCTCCTTCATGGAAGGCTAGGTTTGTAGTTTCAATTCAAGGATTCAAGCTATTTTCATTTTAACTTTGAGGTCTTGATCTTTATTTACATGCTTATTAAGTGGTTTCTACTCTGCTTCACTATATTCTTCAATTTTATTCTTTAATCAAAGTTTGATCGGTTGACGTATTTTGATTAATGTATAATTGATTTATAATTTGTTTTTGATTGGTAAATCATTTTCCAAAAGTTTGAAGAGTAGAAATTAAGTAATTGAATTGAAGGTTTTCATTTTATTACTTACTTCAACTGAATTCTGATTATGAAATTGGTTTAGATGAAAGATTAAGTGGTTACTAAATCTTGTTGATCATAATCAATTAAATTCTGAGAGGTTTCTCAGTAGAGAATTCAAGGATCATTTTAGGGGTTCCAGATGATCCTAGGTTGATAAACACAATGCATGATTTTAGTGATCAATGATTAGTTAAGAAAATAGCCTCTGAATTCCTTGAGTTGATAATTGTTAAGTGAAATTAATTTCACTCTGTATTTTGCATTTAGAACTTCATATCAAATCTTTCGAAAATCCCCTTGTTCTAACTTTCTCCTTAATTGCTTAAGAATCTGAAATGGTCTTTGGGAGATGACCTAGGTTGCACCTTATACTATACCAATAGTTTTGGGAAAATCTAGAAATTATTTTTGCGCGTTTGCGACGAGCGCGTCAAAATTGTATAAAATTTTTAACCTTTCTAACAATTTTTTTTAGGTATACTATTCTTGATTTGTTTGAACTGTTCCGTAAGGAAAAAACACGTTATAGTCTTAGGAATCTGACTTTAAAAGACCCTTTTGTCAGTTTACAAGAAAACTGAATGGGAAGCACATCCTCGACTCTTAGAAGGCGTTTCAGCCGTTACTGGACGTAAAACCAGAGGAAGATGTGAGCCACAATCATAACTACTGTTCATTCTTATGCGTGTATGTTTGTCGTTTACATTGTCTTTTCAATTTATTGGGCCACCATTTTTTTTTTTGAAATTTTCACCCCTGCTTAAAGTCTTTCCCCTCTGACATTCACCTTTTCCTTGAACAAAAATTCAAACTTTTGCAACAAAAATTCAAACTTTTGCTACCAAATCCTGATCCCGTACTATTCAAGCGATCTCCTTGTCTGATATTGAGTCCCTATAAATTATCAACCTCTATGACATATTTTTTCAAAAAAAAGACAGAAACACCCTATATGGATAGGATCAATACTATCTGTGTTTTTGGTGGGTCTAACCTTGGAAACGATGGAGAATTTCAACATGCAGCTTATACCCTTGGTAAGGCATTAGCTGCAAGAAAAATCAATCTTGTTTATGGGGGAGGGATTCAGGGTTTAAAAGGATGTGTTGCAGGATCTGCACTCACAAAGGGGTGTAACGTCTTAGGTGTTGGCTTAAAAAATGGGAGCACCTCCTACTTGACCCTGGGTACTGAATTGAAGGTTGCAACCATGCATGACCGTATGAGACACATGTTGGTTAATTCTAATGTATTTATTGCATTACCTGGTGGTCTTGGAACAATGGAAGAAATTTTTACCATTATATGTTGGGCCTATTGGAATTTTCATAAAAAACCTTTGGGCTTATTGAATATTAATGGCTTTTATAATGGTTTGATATCCTTTTTAGATCATGCAGTAGAGCAGGAGTTCATGCCACAATCCATGCGCAACATCATAGTATCTGCTTCAACTGTTGAACAGCTGCTTGAGATTTTTCAAAATCTTACATCTGAGCTCAGTCAAGCAATGCAGCTGGTGAACCAACCAAATCAGGATGGCAGAGACAAAAGAGAACCAGCTACCACTCTTCGGTTATAACTTTTCCTTACTTTGGTGGTTTTCTCACATTTCTTTTCCTGTTATATGAAATTCCATCTAAGACATTGGGGACAATGTCTTGGATAGGTTGGGGGGAGGATGGTCCGATATCTAAAAAAAAAAACAAAAAAAAAACAAAAAACAAAAATAAAAAAAAAATTAGGTTAGAATCATAAACTTGCTTTGAGTAAGATGGCTGAGTAAGGAGTGACACTTGACTCTTGATACGCATCTTATGAAAAAAAAAATTGAATGTGGAAGTTTGTTGTTCTTTAGATTTCATAAAATAATTGAAGCAAAATGATTTACATTTTGAGATTAAGTAGTTTGGCAACACATATTTTAACTGGATAGATTAGATTTGATAAATATATTACCTGTGAGATTTTGAGCCTTATTATTATTTTCTTTCTTGTGTGATTTTCATCCATGGAATATGTTACTTCAGAACTTGCATTGATTCTTTTTGAAGCTACATTTTCACATGAATTGTACAAAAATGATTGAGGCACTGTTTTTCTTGAACAAACCACTTGGCCAAATAACCAAACCATATAATTTTATCCTTTGATCAGCCATTTGAGCCGATTAGCCTTTTCTTCTTTTTAGCTCACCACAAATCAAAAAAAAAAAAAAACAACTTTGTTTGACCATAGAAGGTGAGGAATACTGGATTTATCATACCATAAGTGTTTCAATAAGTGTGGGGGAGATTATTGTTGTGTTCATCAATATCATGGTTGAAAAAAAAACTAAAGCAAGAAATTAATAAATAAACTATTATATTGAAAAAAAAAGAAAAGAAAAGAAAAAAAAAGAATGAACAAGTAATATTTGTTTCTCACACTTGCACTTAGACTCAGTTCTCAATCCTCACCATTTTCCTTGGTCTAACATTGTATCTCTTCAATATATCATTTCATCTTTCTAATCCCGTTATAACCAAAATAAAGACCTCTTGATTTGTGCATTGCATGTGTACATAGTAGTAGAGAAGTAGAAGATATGCAAGCCTATGATAGTTTATCTTTCATGGATTGAATTTGAGAGAAACACTTACCAAATCAAACACTTGAAAGATTCAGAGTATATCATGTGAGGTTTTATCTTTCTCAATCTATGTTTTTCAAATTAAAGTTGCCTTTCTAAGTAATTTCAAAAATGTGATGAAAGAATGCTTCCTGAAATTTTGTGAATTCCTGAGAAATCAACTCAACATTTTGATGTTCTTTCAAAAAATAAAAAAAAATAAAAAAAATAAAAAAAAATAGTCACCAATCCTTAACTTAAGTTTGCCCGAGACGTGCAAAAGATAAGTGTGGGGGAATTTGATAAGCATAAATTTTATAAATAATTATCTCTCACTTTTATCTCATTAAGACTTCTTATATGTTCAATTAAGTGATCTTTGTCATATTTTATGAGTTTGGGTTCATATGAAGTTTAATTGAATTTCTTTGCTTACCCGATTAAAATGACACTATTATAGTATTTTGAGCATAATAGGAGTTTTAGACATCCAAAAATCAGGAAATCTGTCTTGCATGAAAGCTTAAAGAAGTGTCCACAGTTACAAAGCAAGATCAGACTCTAAATGGGATGTTTAGGACTCTGAAATTATCTCAAAAGATGAGATAGTATTGCTGACGTGGAATTTGAACAGTGTGAAAAGATCCTGCCATATCTTGAGATACAGAAGTCATATTGAGATGAAATCAAATCTGTTGGACAACTAAGATCCGAGGCTACAACTTTTGTTCAGAAGTCAAGCTCTAATTCGGACATGTGAACATCCAAAATTGCGGTGCAAGAAAGTCAAAATTGTTGTGCTAATTGGTGACAAAAATTCAAAAGTGTTTTGCATTTTCAACAAAGCCCATGTGAAAGCAATAAAAGGGTAGAAAATTAATATCCTAGTTGGTGACTTTCTGAAGATGATTCCTCAAAAATCCTCCATAAATAGAAGGGTTTACAAGAGGAGAAACACACCATTTTGGAGATTAACTCCAATACCATATTCCATCTTTCTTTCTTTCTTGTTAGTTTCCCTCCTACATGGAAGGCTTAGGTTTTCTTTCTTGTTAGTTTGCCTCCTACATGGAAGGCTTAGGTTTTCTTTATTGTTAGTTGCCTCCTACATGGAAGGCTTAGTTTTTCTTTGTTGTTAGTTTGCCTCTTTCTTTGTTGTTAGTTTGCCTCCTACATGGAAGGCTTAGTTTTTCTTTGTTGTTAGTTTGCCTCTTTCTTTGTTGTTAGTTTGCCTCCTTCATGGAAGGCTAGGTTTGTAGTTTCAATTCAAGGATTCAAGCTATTTTCATTTTAACTTTGAGGTCTTGATCTTTATTTACATGCTTATTAAGTGGTTTCTACTCTGTTTCACTATATTTTTCAATTTTATTCTTTAATCAAAGTTTGATCGGTTGACGTATTTTGATTAATGTATAATTGATTTATAATTTGTTTTTGATTGGTAAATCATTTTCCAAAAGTTTGAAGAGTAGAAATTAAGTAATTGAATTGAAGGTTTTCATTTTATTACTTACTTCAACTGAATTCTGATTATGAAATTGGTTTAGATGAAAGATTAAGTGGTTACTAAATCTTGTTGATCATAATCAATTAAATTCTGAGAGGTTTCTCAGTAGAGAATTCAAGGATCATTTTAGGGGTTCCAGATGATCCTAGGTTGATAAACACAATGCATGATTTTAGTGATCAATGATTAGTTAAGAAAATAGCCTCTGAATTCCTTGAGTTGATAATTGTTAAGTGAAATTAATTTTTTTCTGTATTTTGCATTTAGAACTTCATATCAAATCTTTCGAAAATCCCCTTGTTCTAACTTTCTCCTTAATTGCTTAAGAATCTGAAATGGTCTTTGGGAGATGACCTAGGTTGCACCTTATACTACACCAATAGTTTTGGGAAAATCTAGAAATTATTTTTGCGCGTTTGCGACGAGCGCGTCAAAAATTTGGCGCCGTTGTCGGGGACCATTTTAGTTTCCTAGGCTTATTTAGGAGTTTGTATAAAATTTTTAACCTTTCTAATGCGTGTATGTTTGTCGTTTACATTGTCTTTTCAATTTATTGGGCCACCATTTTTTTTTTGAAATTTTCACCCCTGCTTAAAGTCTTTCCCCTCTGACATTCACATTTTCCTTGAACAAAAATTCAAACGTTTGCAACAAAAATTCAAACTTTTGCAACAAAAATTCAAACTTTTGGTACCAAATCCTGATCCCGTACTATTCAAGCGATCTCCTTGTCTGATATTGAGTCCCTATAAATTATCAACCTCTATGATATATTTTTTCAAAAAAAAGACAGAAACACCCTATATGGATAGGATCAATACTATCTGTGTTTTTGGTGGGTCTAACCTTGGAAACGATGGAGAATTTCAACATGCAGCTTATACCCTTGGTAAGGCATTAGCTGCAAGAAAAATCAATCTTGTTTATGGGGGAGGGATTCAGGGTTTAAAAGGATGTGTTGCAGGATCTGCACTCACAAAGGGGTGTAACGTCTTAGGTGTTGGCTTAAAAAATGGGAGCACCTCCTACTTGACCCTGGGTACTGAATTGAAGGTTGCAACCATGCATGACCGTATGAGACACATGTTGGTTAATTCTAATGCATTTATTGCATTACCTGGTGGTCTTGGAACAATGGAAGAAATTTTTACCATTATATTTTGGGCCTATCGGAATTTTCATAAAAAACCTTTGGGCTTATTGAATATTAATGGCTTTTATAATGGTTTGATATCCTTTTTAGATCATGCAGTAGAGCAGGAGTTCATGCCACAATCCATGCGCAACATCATAGTATCTGCTTCTACTGTTGAACAGCTGCTTGAGATTTTGCAAAATCCTACATCTGAGCTCAGTCAAGCAATGCAGCTGATGAACCAACCAAATCAGGATGGCAGAGACAAAAGAGAACCAGCTACCACTCTTCGGTTATAACTTTTCCTTACTTTTGTGGTTTTCTCACATTTCTTTTCCTGTTATATGAAATTTCATCTAAGACATTGGGGACAATGTCTTGGATAGGTTGGGGGGAGGATGGTCCGATATTTAAAAAAAAAGACAAAAAAAAACAAAAAAATTAGGTTAGAATCATAAACTTGCTTTGAGTAAGATGGCTGAGTAAGGAGTTACACTTGACTCTTGATACGCATCTTATCACAAAAAAAAAATTGAATGTGGAAATATGTTGTTCTTTAGATTTCATAAAATAATTGAAGTAAAATGATTTACATTTCGAGATTAATTAGTTTGGCAACACATATTTGAACTGGATAGATTAGATTTGATAAATATATTACCTGTGAGATTTTGAGCCTTATTATTATTTTCTTTCTTGTGTGATTTTCATCCATGGAATATGTTACTTTAGAACTTGCATTGATTCTTTTTGAAGCTACATTTTCACATGAATTGTACAAAAATGATTGAGGCACTGTTTTTCTTGAACAAACCACTTGGCCAAATAACCAAACCATATAATTTTATCCTTTGATCAGCCCTTTGAGCCGATTAGCCTTTTCTTCTTTTTAGCTCACCACAAATCAAAAAAAAAAAAACAACTTTGTTTGACCATAGAAGGTGAGGAATACTGGATTTATCATACCATAAGTGTTTCAATAAGTGTGGGGAGATTATTGTTGTGTTCATCAATATCATGGTTGAAAAAAAAAACTAAAGCAAGAAATTAATAAATAAACTATTATATTGAAAAAAAAAAGAAAAGAAAAAATAAAGAATGAAGAAGTAATATTTGTTTCTCACACTTGCACTTAGACTCAGTTCTCAATCCTCACCATTTTCCTTAGTCTAACATTGTAACTCTTCAATATATCATTTCATCTTTCTAATCCCGTTATAACCAAAATAAAGACCTCTTGATTTGTGCATTGCATGT
Source organism: Canavalia gladiata (assembly GCA_037954105.1). Classification (NCBI taxonomy): domain Eukaryota; kingdom Viridiplantae; phylum Streptophyta; class Magnoliopsida; order Fabales; family Fabaceae; genus Canavalia; species Canavalia gladiata. The sequence goes on along the minus strand of CM075659.1, from coordinate 13,659,195 downwards.
GTACATAGTAGTAGAGAAGTAGAAGATATGCAAGCCTATGATAGTTTATCTTTCATGGATTGAATTTGAGAGAAAAACTTACCAAATCAAACACTTGAAAGATTCCGAGTATATCATGTGAGGTTTTATCTTTCTCAATCTATGTTTTTCAAATTAAAGTTGCCTTTCTAAGTAATTTCAAAAATGTGATGAAAGAATGCTTCATGAAATTTTGTGAATTCTTGAGAAATCAACTCAAAATTTTGATGTTCTTTCAAAAAATAAAAAAAAATAAAAAATAAAAAAAAATAGTCACCAATCCTTAACTTAAGTTTGCCCGAGACGTGCTAAAGATAAGTGTGGGGAAATTTGATAAGCATAAATTTCATAAATAATTATCTCTCACTTTTATCTCATTAAGACTTCTTATATGTTCAATTAAGTGATCTTTGTCATATTTTATGAGTTTGGGTTCATATGAAGTTTAATTGAATTTCTTTGCTTACCCGATTAAACTGACACTATTATAGTATTTTGAGCATAATAGGAGTTTTAGACATCCAAAAATCATGAAATCTGTCTTGCATGAAAGATTAAAGAAGTGTCCATAGTTACAAAGCAAGATCAGACTCTAAAGGGGATGTTTAGGACTCCGAAATTATCTCAAAAGATGAGATAGTGTTGCTGACGTGGAATTTGAACAGTGTGGAAAGATCCGGTCATATCTTGAGATACAGAAGTCATATTGAGATAAAATCAAATCTGTTGGACAACTAAGATCCGGGGCTACAACTTTTGTTCAGAAGTCAAGCTCTAATTCGGACATGTGAACATCCAAAATTGCGGTGCAAGAAAGTCAAAATTGTTGTGCTAATTGGTGACAAAAATTCAAAAGTGTTTTGCATTTTCAACAAAGCCCATGTGAAAGCAATAAAAGGGTAGAAAATTAATATCCTAGTTGGTGACTTTCTGAAGATGATTCCTCAAAAATCCTCTATAAATAGAAGGGTTTACAAGAGGAGAAACACACCATTTTGGAGATTAACTCCAATACCATATTCCATCTTTCTTTCTTTCTTGTTAGTTTCCCTCCTACATGGAAGGCTTAGGTTTTCTTTCTTGTTAGTTTGCCTCCTACATGGAAGGCTTAGGTTTTCTTTATTGTTAGTTGCCTCCTACATGGAAGGCTTAGTTTTTCTTTGTTGTTAGTTTGCCTCTTTCTTTGTTGTTAGTTTGCCTCCTACATGGAAGGCTTAGTTTTTCTTTGTTGTTAGTTTGCCTCTTTCTTTGTTGTTAGTTTGCCTCCTTCATGGAAGGCTAGGTTTGTAGTTTCAATTCAAGGATTCAAGCTATTTTCATTTTAACTTTGAGGTCTTGATCTTTATTTACATGCTTATTAAGTGGTTTCTACTCTGTTTCACTATATTTTTCAATTTTATTCTTTAATCAAAGTTTGATCGGTTGACGTATTTTGATTAATGTATAATTGATTTATAATTTGTTTTTGATTGGTAAATCATTTTCCAAAAGTTTGAAGAGTAGAAATTAAGTAATTGAATTGAAGGTTTTCATTTTATTACTTACTTCAACTGAATTCTGATTATGAAATTGGTTTAGATGAAAGATTAAGTGGTTACTAAATCTTGTTGATCATAATCAATTAAATTCTGAGAGGTTTCTCAGTAGAGAATTCAAGGATCATTTTAGGGGTTCCAGATGATCCTAGGTTGATAAACACAATGCATGATTTTAGTGATCAATGATTAGTTAAGAAAATAGCCTCTGAATTCCTTGAGTTGATAATTGTTAAGTGAAATTAATTTTTTTCTGTATTTTGCATTTAGAACTTCATATCAAATCTTTCGAAAATCCCCTTGTTCTAACTTTCTCCTTAATTGCTTAAGAATCTGAAATGGTCTTTGGGAGATGACCTAGGTTGCACCTTATACTACACCAATAGTTTTGGGAAAATCTAGAAATTATTTTTGCGCGTTTGCGACGAGCGCGTCAAAAATTTGGCGCCGTTGCCGGGGACCATTTTAGTTTCCTAGGCTTATTTAGGAGTTTGTATAAAATTTTTAACCTTTCTAATGCGTGTATGTTTGTCGTTTACATTGTCTTTTCAATTTATTGGGCCACCATTTTTTTTTTGAAATTTTCACCCCTGCTTAAAGTCTTTCCCCTCTGACATTCACATTTTCCTTGAACAAAAATTCAAACGTTTGCAACAAAAATTCAAACTTTTGCAACAAAAATTCAAACTTTTGGTACCAAATCCTGATCCCGTACTATTCAAGCGATCTCCTTGTCTGATATTGAGTCCCTATAAATTATCAACCTCTATGATATATTTTTTCAAAAAAAAGACAGAAACACCCTATATGGATAGGATCAATACTATCTGTGTTTTTGGTGGGTCTAACCTTGGAAACGATGGAGAATTTCAACATGCAGCTTATACCCTTGGTAAGGCATTAGCTGCAAGAAAAATCAATCTTGTTTATGGGGGAGGGATTCAGGGTTTAAAAGGATGTGTTGCAGGATCTGCACTCACAAAGGGGTGTAACGTCTTAGGTGTTGGCTTAAAAAATGGGAGCACCTCCTACTTGACCCTGGGTACTGAATTGAAGGTTGCAACCATGCATGACCGTATGAGACACATGTTGGTTAATTCTAATGCATTTATTGCATTACCTGGTGGTCTTGGAACAATGGAAGAAATTTTTACCATTATATTTTGGGCCTATCGGAATTTTCATAAAAAACCTTTGGGCTTATTGAATATTAATGGCTTTTATAATGGTTTGATATCCTTTTTAGATCATGCAGTAGAGCAGGAGTTCATGCCACAATCCATGCGCAACATCATAGTATCTGCTTCTACTGTTGAACAGCTGCTTGAGATTTTGCAAAATCCTACATCTGAGCTCAGTCAAGCAATGCAGCTGATGAACCAACCAAATCAGGATGGCAGAGACAAAAGAGAACCAGCTACCACTCTTCGGTTATAACTTTTCCTTACTTTTGTGGTTTTCTCACATTTCTTTTCCTGTTATATGAAATTTCATCTAAGACATTGGGGACAATGTCTTGGATAGGTTGGGGGGAGGATGGTCCGATATTTAAAAAAAAAGACAAAAAAAAACAAAAAAATTAGGTTAGAATCATAAACTTGCTTTGAGTAAGATGGCTGAGTAAGGAGTTACACTTGACTCTTGATACGCATCTTATCACAAAAAAAAAATTGAATGTGGAAATATGTTGTTCTTTAGATTTCATAAAATAATTGAAGCAAAATGATTTACATTTCGAGATTAATTAGTTTGGCAACACATATTTGAACTGGATAGATTAGATTTGATAAATATATTACCTGTGAGATTTTGAGCCTTATTATTATTTTCTTTCTTGTGTGATTTTCATCCATGGAATATGTTACTTTAGAACTTGCATTGATTCTTTTTGAAGCTACATTTTCACATGAATTGTACAAAAATGATTGAGGCACTGTTTTTCTTGAACAAACCACTTGGCCAAATAACCAAACCATATAATTTTATCCTTTGATCAGCCCTTTGAGCCGATTAACCTTTTCTTCTTTTTAGCTCACCACAAATCAAAAAAAAAAAAAACAACTTTGTTTGACCATAGAAGGTGAGGAATACTGGATTTATCATACCATAAGTGTTTCAATAAGTGTGGGGGAGATTATTGTTGTGTTCATCAATATCATGGTTGAAAAAAAAAACTAAAGCAAGAAATTAATAAATAAACTATTATATTGAAAAAAAAAAGAAAAGAAAAAATAAAGAATGAAGAAGTAATATTTGTTTCTCACACTTGCACTTAGACTCAGTTCTCAATCCTCACCATTTTCCTTGGTCTAACATTGTAACTCTTCAATATATCATTTCATCTTTCTAATCCCGTTATAACCAAAATAAAGACCTCTTGATTTGTGCATTGCATGTGTACATAGTAGTAGAGAAGTAGAAGATATGCAAGCCTATGATAGTTTATCTTTCATGGATTGAATTTGAGAGAAAAACTTACCAAATCAAACACTTGAAAGATTCCGAGTATATCATGTGAGGTTTTATCTTTCTCAATCTATGTTTTTCAAATTAAAGTTGCCTTTCTAAGTAATTTCAAAAATGTGATGAAAGAATGCTTCATGAAATTTTGTGAATTCTTGAGAAATCAACTCAAAATTTTGATGTTCTTTCAAAAAATAAAAAAAAATAAAAAATAAAAAAAAATAGTCACCAATCCTTAACTTAAGTTTGCCCGAGACGTGCTAAAGATAAGTGTGGGGAAATTTGATAAGCATAAATTTCATAAATAATTATCTCTCACTTTTATCTCATTAAGACTTCTTATATGTTCAATTAAGTGATCTTTGTCATATTTTATGAGTTTGGGTTCATATGAAGTTTAATTGAATTTCTTTGCTTACCCGATTAAAATGACACTATTATAGTATTTTGAGCATAATAGGAGTTTTAGACATCCAAAAATCATGAAATCTGTCTTGCATGAAAGATTAAGGAAGTGTCCATAGTTACAAAGCAAGATCAGACTCTAAAGGGGATGTTTAGGACTCCGAAATTATCTCAAAAGATGAGATAGTGTTGCTGACGTGGAATTTGAACAGTGTGGAAAGATCCGGTCATATCTTGAGATACAGAAGTCATATTGAGATAAAATCAAATCTGTTGGACAACTAAGATCCGGGGCTACAACTTTTGTTCAGAAGTCAAGCTCTAATTCGGACATGTGAACATCCAAAATTGCGGTGCAAGAAAGTCAAAATTGTTGTGCTAATTGGTGACAAAAATTCAAAAGTGTTTTGCATTTTCAACAAAGCCCATGTGAAAGCAATAAAAGGGTAGAAAATTAATATCCTAGTTGGTGACTTTCTGAAGATGATTCCTCAAAAATCCTCTATAAATAGAAGGGTTTACAAGAGGAGAAACACACCATTTTGGAGATTAACTCCAATACCATATTCCATCTTTCTTTCTTTCTTGTTAGTTTCCCTCCTACATGGAAGGCTTAGGTTTTCTTTCTTGTTAGTTTGCCTCCTACATGGAAGGCTTAGGTTTTCTTTATTGTTAGTTGCCTCCTACATGGAAGGCTTAGTTTTTCTTTGTTGTTAGTTTGCCTCTTTCTTTGTTGTTAGTTTGCCTCTTTCTTTGTTGTTAGTTTGCCTCCTTCATGGAAGGCTAGGTTTGTAGTTTCAATTCAAGGATTCAAGCTATTTTCATTTTAACTTTGAGGTCTTGATCTTTATTTACATGCTTATTAAGTGGTTTCTACTCTGCTTCACTATATTCTTCAATTTTATTCTTTAATCAAAGTTTGATCGGTTGAGGTATTTTGATTAATGTATAATTGATTTATAATTGGTTTTTGATTGTTAAATCATTTTCCAAAAGTTTGAAGAGTAGAAATTAAGTAATTGAATTGAAGGTTTTCATTTTATTACTTACTTCAACTGAATTCTGATTATGAAATTGGTTTAGATGAAAGATTAAGTGGTTACTAAATCTTGTTGATCATAATCAATTAAATTCTGAGAGGTTTCTCAGTAGAGAATTCAAGGATCATTTTAGGGGTTCCAGATGATCCTAGGTTGATAAACACAATGCATGATTTTAGTGATCAATGATTAGTTAAGAAAATAGCCTCTGAATTCCTTGAGTTGATAATTGTTAAGTGAAATTAATTTCATTCTGTATTTTGCATTTAGAACTTCATATCAAATCTTTCCAAAATCCCCTTGTTCTAACTTTCTCCTTAATTGCTTAAGAATCTGAAATGGTCTTTGGGAGATGACCTAGGTTGCACCTTATACTATACCAATAGTTTTGGGAAAATCTAGAAATTATTTTTGCGCGTTTGCGACGAGCGTGTCACGCAACAATTATTAAATACTAAGACTATTTAAATCAATTTTAGATCGAAAATTTCGCAATTGATGGTCATCTAATAACATGAATGATCTCTTCTTTACAGAATAGGCATTGCGATACACAAAGTTTGCCAACGAGATCAAAAATGGAAGGCCCATTGCAGGCTCTAACTCATTCTAAAGGTCATAAGAGGTGTGCTATAGGGAAGCCGTGGATTCAAAGTCGGCAACATTAAAGAAAAATCAAAATCATTCATATCAAGTTTTCATTGCATTTTAATTCATGTTCAAATTTCTGCATTTTAGCCTATCACACGAGACTCTGCATGTTTAAATTTCTGCATTTCAGCCTATCACACGAGGCTCTGCATGTTTACATTTCTGCACTTCAGCCTATCACACGAGGCTCTGCATGTTTAAATTTCTTCGTTTCAGCCTATCACACGAGGCTCTGCATGTTTACATTTTTGCATTTCAGCCTATCACACGAGGCTCTGCATGTTTACATTTCTGCACTTCAGCCTATCACACGAGGCTCTACATGTTTAAATTTCTGCGTTTCAGCCTATCACACGAGGCTCTGCATGTTTACATTTCTACACTTCAGCCTATCACATGAGGCTCTGCATTTTTACATTTCTGCACTTCAGCCTATCACACGAGGCTTTGCATGTTTAAATTTCTGCATTTCAGCCTATCACACGAGGCTCTGCATGTTTACATTTCTGCATTTCGGTCTATCACACGAGGCTCTGCATGTTTACATTTCTGCATTTCAGCCTATCACACGAGGCTCTGCATGTTTACATTTCTGCGTTTCAGCCTATCACACGAGGCTCTGCATGTTTACATTTCTGCATTTCAACCTATCACACGAGGCTCTGCATGTTTACATTTCTGCACTTCAGCCTATCACACGAGGCTTTACATGTTTAAATTTCTGCATTTCTGCCTATCACACGAGGCTCTGCATGTTTAAATTTCTGCATTTCAGTCTATCACACGAGGTTCTGCATGTTTACATTTCTACACTTCAGTCTATCACACAAGGCTTTGCATGTTTACATTTATGCATTTCAGCCTATCACTTGAGGCACTGCAGGCGCGAAGTTTCAAGATTCACGATAAGGTACCAATACACTTTGCGGCTTCCGAACAAAATTGGTTCACGTCTTTACTCACTTCTTACCTAGATAATACGAGTGGTGTCTTCGTATTATCTGGTAAGAACCGAGCAAAGAGGGGAAAACTGTGTACACCAATTTCTGTCCGGGAGATTTTAATTAAATCACAAAGGCTAAATGAATGGAAAAGACAAGAGAAAAGATAGAAATAAAAGTAGGAAAAGAGAAGAGGGTCAATAGTAAGAAATGCAAAAAATAAAATAATAATAATAATAATAACCATAATAAACAAAGGGGAAAGAGAAGGAAATGAAAAGGGGATTGGTCCTTATCCTAATAGGCTAGGGTTAGTTAAGAATTAGTTAGGGTAGTTAGAGGTTAGTTAGGATGGGTATTTTGTTGGGTTAGAAAGAAACCAATGGCAGTTTAGGTATTACCCTAGTTAAAGAGGGGTATAAAGGGATTTTTTGGGGAGAATTTAAGGGGAACGGTTTTTAGCACCAAAAACTGAGAGAAACGGATTAAGAAGAGGAAGAGGAGAACAGAGGCCTACGAGAATCGAAGAGGCTTTTTGGCTTAGAGGATTCGGTTGCATCTTGGCAGATTGGCTTAGCATTGGAGGATTGGTTCTGTGCAGAACATCGGGGAAGAATCTCTCTGGAAATCGCAGTTCATTCCTAGAAGATTTTTGCTTACTTGTGGAAGCATTCAACAGTGAGTTCCTTCCGTTGTATCTTAAGCTTCTCTGCGTTGAGGTTAGGCTTGTTCCTATCGCCATTTTCTTATTTATGTTCGTTGCATTTATCATCTTCTTTGCTCGGTACCTATGCCTAGAATATGTGGAATCCTAGTGGAGCGCAACAATTATCAACTCTAGATTTAGCATGAGTAATTAGGCTGCCTGTGCAGGAATTCTTTGATAAATTGATGTAAATTTAATCTCAGTGTCTGATTATGGAATGAACTTGTGAATTGCTTGTAGTTGAACAATACTTGCTGAGTAAATGAAGATAAACAGTAGGAAATAAAGGCTTATGCTTCCCTAAACCTTAACCAAATTCCAGACCTAACTCTCGGTTGCTCAACGAGTCCTGTGATAGGATTAACTAACCTGTTAGGAACCCGTGTTCGTTGTTGCAGAAATCAAGTCCTTGAGTGAGTTAATTTCATAAACCTGATATACCTAAGGCATAGTTCAGATAAAAAAAAAACTAGTAGAGGAGGAGGTTCTAATCCTATCATATGAGTTTATTCTGGAAGTTAGGTTTGGTAACTCAGTTTCATAACTTTATGAGATAAGTCGGGAATCGGTTCTGTTAATCCAGATTCATTAGGGACTTATTAACATATGCCAGTTGCATATCTGTTAAAAATCATATTGAGGCCTGCTAGGAAAGCTATAAATACTGACTATATGCACTGGACAAGATTCTAATTAGTCAGAAAATGAAACCGAAAAGAAAAGGTCAAGAACTGATAAGAAAGTCCTAGGTGCAATTAGCAAAGAAGGGGGTTCTTAGCTTAAAATAAAGAACTGGAGTCATAAACCTGTGATATAGGAATAGGTTTTACAGAGACTAACAAAGACTTACTGCCTCATTATGTCATAAGTGTAATGTCTATTAGTCTCTATGATGACAGCAAGGTGAGGATTAGTGGAATGGCTTCAATGACTCTAAGTCAAGGTACCCTGATAATTACATATCACATCTTTCAGTACCAAGGGTTAAAGGTAGACACTAAACGAGTGTCACTCTAGAAGCAGAAATCCTGCCGGCATTAAGAGCCTGGTAAACCAGCTGTGTCTAGTTCGTGTTGTGCAGTAGGAGGCAAACAAACAGTAGGTCTGTGAGTCAGGATTATCAATCTTGACTGGCAAGGGGAAGATTGGAGTTTAGGAAAAATGAATCTGTAGCTCCAGGGATAACACAACCAGATGAACCAAATAAGCCAATCTGTTAAGAATCTGTACCTGGATAAGCCAGTCTATTGCTGAGATGCCCAGTTAACCAAAGAATATGCATAAACACCATGCATGATTCAGTGTGCAATATCTACACCCTTGGTATAGTCTTTGCTGACACATTATCCGCTTAGTGAAATCATCTGCCTGATGGATGAAAGTGTAAAAAAAAGGCTCATCCCCACAACCTGAAACCAGTTCAAATATGATGTCCTAGATTAAACCTCACATTCCCTCTAGTTTTCAAGTGAGTTCAGGGACCTCCCCTAGGTCAGGATTATTAACAGAAACTAGTCAAGATCAGTAGATTTGGTCTAAGAGTTATCCTTGATATATAGATAAGCAGGGTGATGGGTGAATGGTCGTATCAATGATTTATCAAAAGCTCAAATCTGTTAGGATAGTTCAAGACTGAGAATAGCAGTTTGGAGCATGCCTTAGGAGCCTTAGATGGATATGGCATGGCATTGGTTTCTGCATCTTACTGCACTCGAGGCCTAATTATAGTCCCTACCAGATGCCACTCTGGTTACCTGGCAAATTACTAAGGCTAACCAAGGAATTCAGATACTGAAAGTAAGCTTCATACAAAATATATCAGTCCTTATTTGTAGAAGCCTAGCCTAACATCAAAGATGAGCAACTGTTAGTTTTCCAATTCCATTACCCCCTTTTATCTAAGTTCAAGGTGCTGACAGATGTTAATCAGAAAATTAGGAATGTTATTAGGGTAAACGTTGAGTTCTATAAGCCAAGTCGATGAATACATGCTGGATTACAACTAAGAAATGCACACCAAGTACCATTACAGAGTCATTCTACCTCATGACTCAATAAGCACATGAACCTTCAAGCCCCAAAATCTATCATGATAAATAAGCTAGTCATAGTTTAAATAACCTCCTGATTCAGTAACTGGACAAGAGTCCATAAAGGAATGGGGGGTTATGTCAGGAAGATTAAGTTTGGGTGTGGAAGTATTAGAGTATGATTAAGAATCATTACAACCAGTGGATGATTTTATGTATTCCATGGCTGCCCGGCCCATTTTAGTCCTACAAAAACAAACGGTTGGGATACTCCTGCAGCAAGCATAAACTATTCCAGCTCACATCATAGTCGTAGGATTGACCTATACGAATAAGTAACAAAAAAGGGTCCCACCTCATTCCATGTGATTAACAGTACCTTAAAAGGAATTTATAAATTTAAAAAGTTAGGAAATAAGATTGGGGATTTTCTTTAAATCAGTCTTATTGATGAATGACACGCTCATCGCAAACGCGCAAAAATAATTTCTAGATTTCCCCCAAACTATTGGTATAGTATAAGGTGCAACCTAGGTCATCTCCCAAAGACCATTTCATATTCTTAAGCAAATTAGGAGAAAGTTAGAACAATGGGGTTTTGTAAAGATGTGATATCAAATGCTAAATACAAAATACAGAATGAAATTAATTTCACTTAACAATTATCAACTCAAGGAATTCAGAGGCTATTTTCATAACTAATCATTGATCACTAAAATCATGCATTGTGTTTATCAACCTAGGATCATCTGGAACCCCTACAATGATCCTTGAATTCTCTACTGAGAAACCTCTCAGAATTCAATTGATTATGATCAACAAGATTTAGTAACCACTTAATCTTTCATCTAAACCAATTTTATAATCAGAATTCAGTTGAAGTAAGTAATAAAATGAAAACCTTCAATTAAATTACTTAATTTCTACTCTTCAAACTTTTGGAAAATGATTTACCAATCAAAAACCAATTATAAATCAATTATGCATTAATCAAAATACGTCAACCGATCAAACTTTGATTAAAGAATAAAATTGAAGAATATAGTGAAGTAGAGTAGAAACCACTTAATAAGCATGTAAATAAAGATCAAGACCTCAAAGTTAAAATGAAAATAGCTTGAATCCCTGAATTGAAACTACAAACCTAGCCTTCCATGAAGGAGGCAAACTAACAACAAAGAAAGAGGCAAACTAACAACAAATAAATCCTAAGCCTTCCATGTAGGAGGCAACTAACAACAAATAAATCCTAAGCCTTCCATGTAGGAGGAAACTAACAATAAAGAAAAACTAAGCCTTCCATGTAGGAGGCAAACTAACAAGAAAGAAAACCTAAGCCTTCCATGAAGGAGGCAAAACTAACAAGAAAGAAAGAAAGAAAGAAAATGGTATTGGAGTTAATCTCCAAAATGGTGTGTTTCTCCTCTTGTAAACCCTTCTATTTATAGAGGATTTGTGAGGCATCATCTTCAGAAAGTCACCAACTAGGATATTACTTTTCCACCCTTTTATTGCTTTCACATGGGCTTTGTTGAAAATGCAAAACACTTTTGAATTTTTGTCACCAATTAGCACAACAATTTTGACTTTCTTGCACCGCAATTTCGGATGTTCACATGTCCGAATTATAGCTTGACTTTTGAACAAGAGTTGTAGCCCCGGATCTTAGCTGTCCAACAGATTTGATTTCATCTCAATATGACTTCTGTATCTCAAGATATGGCCGGATCTTTGCACACTGTTCAAATTCCACGTCAGCAACACTATCTCATCTTTGGAGATAATTTCGGAGTCCTAAACATCCCATTTAGAGTCTGCTCTTGCTTTGTAACTGTGGACACTTCTTTAAGCTTTCATTCAAGACAGATTTCATGATTTTTGGATGTCTAAAACTCCTATTATGCTCAAAATACTATAATAGTGTCATTTTAATCGGGTAAGCAAAGAAATTCAATTAAACTTCATATGAACCCAAACTCATAAAATATGACAAAGACCACTTAGTTGAACATATAAGAAGTCTTAATGAGATAAAAGTGAGAGATAATTATTTATGAAATTTATGCTTATCAAATTCCCCCACACTTATCATTTGCACGTCTCGGGCAAACTTAAGTTAAGGATTGGTGACTATTTTTTTTTTTTTTTTTGAAAGAACATCAAAGTTTTGAGTTGATTTCTCAAGAATTCACAAAATTTCATGAAGCATTCTTTCATCACATTTTTGAAAGTACTTAGAAAGGCAACTTTAATTTGAAAAACATAGATTGAGAAAGATAAAACCTCACATGATATATACTCTGAATCTCTCAAGTGTTTGATTTGGTAAGTGTTTCTCTCAAATTCAATCCATGAAAGATGAACTATCATAGGCTTGCATATCTTCTACTTCTCTACTACTATGTACACATGCAATGAACAAATCAAGAGGTCTTTATTTTGGTTATAACGGGATTAGAAAGATGAAATGATATATTGATAGAGATACAATGTTAGACCAAGGAAAATGGTGAGGATTGAGAACTGAGTCTAAGTGCAAGTGTGAGAAACAGATATCACTTCTTCATTCTTTTTTTTTCTTTTTTTTTTCTTTTCTTTTCAATATAATAGTTTATTTATTAATTTATTGCTTGAGTTTTTTTTTTCAACCATGATATTGATGAACACAACAATAATCTCCCCCACACTTATTGAAACACTTATGGTATGATAAATCCAGTATTCCTCACCTTCTATGGTCAGACAAAGTTGTTTTTTTTTTTTATTTGTGGTGAGCTAAAAAGAAGAAAAGGCTAATCGGTTCAAAGGGCTGATCAAAGGATAAAATTATATGGTTTGGTTATTTGGCCAAGTGGTTTGTTCAAGAAAAAAAAAATGCCTCAATCATTTTTGTACAATTCATGTGAAAATGTAGCTTCAAAAAGAATCAATGCAAGTTCTGAAGTAACATATTCCATGGATGAAAATCACACAAGAAAGAAAATAATAATAAGGCTCAAAATCTCACAGGTAATATATTTATCAAATCTAATCTATCCAGTTCAAATATGTGTTGCCAAACTAATTAATCTCGAAATGTAAATCATTTTGCTTCAATTATTTTATGAAATCTAAAGAACAACAAACTTCTATATTCAATTTTTTTTTAATCATAAGATGCGTATCAAGAGTCAAGTGTAACTCCTTACTCATCTATCTTACTCAAAGCAAGTTTATGATTCTAACCTAATTTTTTTTTTTGGGTTTTTTTTTAATTTTTCTTTTATATCAGACTATCCTCCCCCCAACCTATCCAAGACATTGTCCCCAATGTCTTAGATAGAAATTATATAACAGGAAAAGAAATGTGACAAAACCACCAAAGTAAGGAAAAGTTATAACCGAAGAGTGGTATCTGGTTCTCTTTTGTCTCTGCCATCCTGACTTGGTTGGTTCACCAGCTGCATTGCTATATTCTAAAAATGGTGAAAATTTCAAATAAATTGAAAAGAAAATGTAAATGACAAACATACATGCATGAGAATGAACAGTAGTTGTGATTGTGGCTTACATCTTCCTCTGGTTTTACGTCCAGTAACGGCTGAAACGCCTTCTAAGAGTCGAGGATGTGCTTCCCATTCAGTTTTCTTGTAAACTGACAAAAAGGGTCTTTTAAAGTCAGATTCCCAAGACTATAACGTGCTTTTTCCTTACAAAATAATTCAAACAAATCAAGAATATTATACTTAAAAAAAATTGTTAGAAAGGTTAAAAATTTTATACAAACTCAAAAAATTGTTAGAAAGGTTAAAAATTTTATACAAACTCAAAAAAATTGTTAGAAAGGTTAAAAATTTTATACAAACTCCTAAATAAGCCTAGGAAACTAAAATGGTCCCCGGCAGCAGCGCCAAATTTTTTACGCGCTCGTCGCAAACGCGCAAAAATAATTTCTAGATTTCCCCCAAACTATTGGTATAGTATAAGGTGCAACCTAGGTCATCTCCCAAAGACCATTTCATATTCTTAAGCAAATTAGGAGAAAGTTAGAACAAGGGAGTTTTGTAAAGATGTGATATCAAATGCTAAATACAAAATACAGAATGAAATTAATTTCACTTAACAATTATCAACTCAAGGAATTCAGAGGCTATTTTCATAACTAATCATTGATCACTAAAATCATGCATTGTGTTTATCAACCTAGGATCATCTGGAACCCCTACAATGATCCTTGAATTCTCTACTGAGAAACCTCTCAGAATTCAATTGATTATGATCAACAAGATTTAGTAACCACTTAATCTTTCATCTAAACCAATTTTATAATCAGAATTCAGTTGAAGTAAGTAATAAAATGAAAACCTTCAATTAAATTACTTAATTTCTACTCTTCAAACTTTTGGAAAATGATTTACCAATCAAAAACCAATTATAAATCAATTATGCATTAATCAAAATACGTCAACCGATCAAACTTTGATTAAAGAATAAAATTGAAGAATATAGTGAAGTAGCGTAGAAACCACTTAATAAGCATGTAAATAAAGATCAAGACCTCAAAGTTAAAATGAAAATAGCTTGAATCCTTGAATTGAAACTACAAACCTAGCCTTCCATGAAGGAGGCAAACTAACAACAAAGAAAGAGGCAAACTAACAACAAATAAATCCTAAGCCTTCCATGTAGGAGGCAACTAACAACAAATAAATCCTAAGCCTTCCATGTAGGAGGAAACTAACAATAAAGAAAAACTAAGCCTTCCATGTAGGAGGCAAACTAACAAGAAAGAAAACCTAAGCCTTCCATGAAGGAGGCAAAACTAACAAGAAAGAAAGAAAGAAAGAAAATGGTATTGGAGTTAATCTCCAAAATGGTGTGTTTCTCCTCTTGTAAACCCTTCTATTTATAGAGGATTTGTGAGGCATCATCTTCAGAAAGTCACCAACTAGGATATTACTTTTCCACCCTTTTATTGCTTTCACATGGGCTTTGTTGAAAATGCAAAACACTTTTGAATTTTTGTCACCAATTAGCACAACAATTTTGACTTTCTTGCACCGCAATTTCGGATGTTCACATGTCCGAATTAGAGCTTGACTTCTGAACAAGAGTTGTAGCCCCGGATCTTAGCTGTCCAACAGATTTGATTTCATCTCAATATGACTTCTGTATCTCAGGATATGGTTGGATCTTTGCACACTGTTCAAATTCCACGTCAGCAACACTATCTCATCTTTTGAGATAATTTCGGAGTCCTAAACATCCCATTTAGAGTCTGCTCTTGCTTTGTAACTGTGGAAACTTCTTTAAGCTTTCATTCAAGACAGATTTCATGATTTTTGGATGTCTAAAACTCCTATTATGCTCAAAATACTATAATAGTGTCAGTTTAATCGGGTAAGCAAAGAAATTCAATTAAACTTCATATGAACCCAAACTCATAAAATATGACAAAGACCACTTAATTGAACATATAAGAAGTCTTAATGAGATAAAAGTGAGAGATAATTATTTATGAAATTTATGCTTATCAATGAACCAGAAACAGAGGAAGATCTAGGAATTACCACTACGTATACAAGGCAAGAGAAATGGTCAAATTTGGACTTTACAATTAGGTTGCCTCATCCATGGTTTGATCATCAATACAGCCTATAAACTTCAGGAATTCTTACCATCATCATGATGAAACAAGATTTCCAAGGCTGAATACTAATTGACGTCTTGGTAAGGATACAAGTGATAAACTCACTGCATGCTTAGAGAGAATTAATTTCGTTCTACGCTCAAAACTAAAATTATCCAAAACTCTTCTGAAACTTCTTCAAAAACCTTGGTTCTCACGCAATGAGCTCTAAGTGCAAACTGGTAGCATACCCTACTGTTTGACATTTAGAGAGTCATAGGGGTCTAAGTGAAACCTTCGATTGTCTTAGACTCTGTGCATATGTGGAACTGAGAGGATGTTTGAAAACTAAAATTGTCCAAAACTCTTCTAAAATTTCTTTAAAAACCTTGGGTCTCACGCAATGAGCTCTAAGTGAAAACTGGTAGCATACCCTACTGTTTGACATTTAGAGAGTCATAGGGGTCTAAGTGCAACCATCGATTGTCTTAGACTCTATGCATATGTGGAACTGAGAGGATGTTTGAAAACTAAAATTGTCCAAAACTCTTCTAAACCTTCTTCCAAAATCTTGGTTCTCACGCAATGAGCTCTAAATGCAAACTGGTAGCATACCATACTGTTTGACATTTAGAGAGTCGTAGGGGTTTAAGTGCAACCTTCGATTGTCTTAGACTCTGTGCATATGTGGAACTGAGAGGATGTTTGAAAACTAAAATTATCCAAAACTCTTCTAAAACTTCTTCAAAAACCTTGGTTCTCACGCAATGAGCTCTAAGTGCAAACTGGTAGCATACCCTACTGTTTGACATTTAGAGAGTCATATGGGTCTAAGTGCAACCTTCGTTTGTCTTAGACTCTGTGCATATGTGGAACTGAGAGGATGTTTGAAAACTAAAATTGTCCAAAACTCTTCTAAAACTTCTTCCAAAATCTTGGTTCTCACACAATGAACTCTAAATGCAAACTGGTAGCACACCCTACTGTTTGACATTTAGAGAGTCATAGGGGTTTAAGTGCAACCTTCGATTGTCTTAGACTCTGCATATGTGGAACTGAGAGGATGTTTGAAAACTAAAATTGTCCAAAACTCTTCTAAAAACTTCTTCAAAAATCTTGGTTCTCACGCAATGAACTCTAAATGCAAACTGGTAGCATACCCTACTGTTTGACATTTAGAGAGTCATATGGGTCTAAGTGCAACCCTCGTTTGTCTTAGACTCTGTGCACATGTGGAACTGAGAGCATATTTGAAAACCAAATAGCTCAAAATTCTTTTAAAAAACTCTTCCAAAAACCAGAACTACGTAGCCTTGAATTTCCCATTGCACCAGGGAATACGTAGGAGCAGGATCAAGTCCTGTCAGGCTATTTTCATACAAACCTATTTGTTTTTATTATATTTAAGGGATCCAACTTTTTTTAAAGAAAATCACACACTTAGTTCAAGGGTACCGTTCTTCGGAACGGACAAATAGGGTGCCTAACACCATCCCTATTTGTAACCGACTCCCGAACCTAGAATTTCATCCTCAAGTTAGGGTTTTTCCAAATGTTTTCCCTTAAAAATAAAATTTGGTAGCGGTTCCACATACAATTAAATTCATTTTCAAAATTCTAGCGAGTTCGTCGTCTCGTCGGATTTACGGTTGCGACACATACAATTTAGTCAAGCATTATCTTTTTATTAGCTCTACTATTCTACCTTATATTCTAAGGATATGAGTTCATTCCTTGATGGTTGTCACCATTATAATTCTTTAAAGACATAACACATCATAATAGAAAGATTTTTGGAGAATCTTTTTATCTTCACTATAGAAGGACCATTTTACCTTTTGAATATGCATATGACACATTAAGAGTAATGTTAAATTTTCACATAAGTTCTTTTTTAGTAATCTCTTGATTAATTAGATTCCTTTTTAATTGTTCCAAACAACATGCATATCCAAACAATCCAACCAATATGTTATGCACATATAATTTCTAATCCATTGAAGCTTCACATATTTCATCCACACATAAACATTACAAATCACATCACTTCTATAAAATCATTTAAGAGAGTATTTAGTGTACTCTATGAATAAATCCATATATCCAAGAAGCAACATAATGTAATAGCATAACTATTTTAACTGGAAATATCTCTTCTAATTAAAATTACTTGATTATTCTTGGTGTTAAGTCTTTGGGTAGCATATAGCTCCTTTTAAGAATTTTCCCATCCTATTTATCTTTTGAGATTTGTGAGAAATTTCTCATGGAAACTTACATCATTCATCCTTGTAAGTTATTTCTCAATCATTCCTTTTCTCAAAAACTAAGTACCTCTTATATTTTTAGTTTAAGTTTATGAAATGGTGGTGTTGAATATAGTTGACTGAATGACCTATTTGAATTAATCTACATTTATGTTCATCAATTTAAATATTTTATGCATAATTATCTTATTTCAAGTTTGAGTAACAAGGTTTTATATTTTCTTAACCATTAAATAAACTAATTAAGTTTGAGCCTTTAACTTAATTTACTTAGTTTCCTTCTTGTTTATGGATTCATGTCTTCTTATTCATATTTTACTTAAATACTCTTAAGCATCCAATTTAACTTATCTTGTAAATTTAATTAAGAGTTGGCCAAGTTGGTTCTTTAAGTCCCTAAGGTATTATGGTTCATTTTTCTTACATTTAAAATATGATTTGTAGTAGTTTATGACTTGGGTAATATATTGAACCAACTTAGAAACTTTTAAAATTTTTCTTCTTAATTAATATGCATTGGTCGAATGGTTACCCAAACCATTACCAATTCTTCATTAAACTTTTAATTCTCTCCTTGTGCATGATTAGATTCCTTATTATAATTTAACTCATTTTCCCTTAACTTAATTAAGCTTGGCCAAATGGTTCTTTTTGACCAGGTAAGGGTTAATTTTCACAAAATCTTCCTCCCTGGACTTTTGAATCTTTAATTTTAACAATTATCACCTTTCTTACTTTTAGGTTCATCAAGATCTGTCCTTACTTCATAGTCTTGGTCATGATTATGTGGAGTCTGAGGTGTCTTATTCAACTTTTTAGTCTACATGTCCACCTTTGATCTTATTAGCTTTAAGATCCAATGTTGGAGTTACATGTGTAACTTTTGAACTTAAGTTTATAGTTTTTTTAGATTTGTAATTTTATAGGTCTATAACCAAATTTTTTTTATCAAAGTTCAAGTTCAAGATTATAATTTTTAAGTGGGCATGAACAAGCTTACAACTTTTAAGAAAAGGCCATACAAGGATCATTTTTCAAGACAACCAAGTTAGAATTCACGAGATCTACTCCAAGCTCTAGTTATCCCTCTCTTTGATCATCTCATAATACTTAAGAAAATCTTACAAAATCTACCCAACACATTTAAAAATCACTTATAAAAAATTTTAACTGATTAAATTTGTTCAAAGGCTCCAATAAGCACTTTAATCCATCAAAAATTCCTTTTCACTACTAAAAATTACTAAAAAAAAAATAATGATGTTTATTTTTGACAAACAAGGGAATTTTTGAATATAACCATGCTCAAGAAAGTTGGATCTATAGAGTTTGGGAAGGATCCATCCAAAAGAAAAGAAGAATAGGCCCAAATCACATAATAAAAAAACTTAGAAAAAATGTAAGGTAGAAAATTCTACTTGTTAAAGACTTAGAAAAGGACTTGGTAGGTCTTTGATGTGAATCTCCTCTTCCTTGTGATCTACACAAAATCTTCAAAGAGATGATTGTGGGACTCTATTTACTAATCTTAATATAGCTTAAAATATAAGGATGAAAGTTTATGATTTGTGTATGTTTTTGGGTCTTAAAAAGATTTAAAGTTAAGAGTAGGTTTTGTGAGCTTGAGTGAATGTTTATAGGTAAGTTAGTGAAGGAAATGAGCTTCCTTTAGTGTCATAAGAAAATTTGGTCACTATGGGTGAAAAGGAATTAAATTCCTACTTAAGAATATTTTGATTCATTAACATGTAATTTCTATTTTTAAGATTAAATGTAAAATATAAATAATTATCTTTTAACTCTAATCATGTTTTAATTTAACCTAATCATAGTTAATTTTAACTTAATCATTATTACTTTAACTTAACTATGATTAATTTTATCTCTTCTCATAAATATTTTTCTCCTATATTCCATTATGACTGTGATGATTGATGGGATAAGTCATCCCCTAAATAATCATATGTGAAATTTCATACATGTAGATAAGCTTCAAACTTTAGATCTTTTTTCTTTTTCATAGATTCTTGCCCTCTTGAATTTTTAGACGTATTTTGATAATTTTCTAAAAAAGTTTCAAAAATTTTTTAGATTGCTCTCTTGATGAATATTTTGCATCATTAAATTTTAAATTATAGTGCAGAAGAAAGAAAAAGCATCCATAAAAATAAAATTTTCTTTTAATTTTTATTTATTTATCTTAAATAAATTATATCATTAGCTATTTTTTTATCCTATTTTTATTATAATTTAAAGTTTCTCATATTTAAAAAATAAATAAACTTTTTCAACGGATATTTTATAACGGTTGTATAAGTTTATATAAAATATATTAATTATGATGATCATATAATTTAAATTATTGCTAAAGTATTTTTTGATATATAATTTTAGATAAATAAAAATTTATCAAAAAATAGTAAATAAAATTTAAAATTTATTATTATCTTTCATTTAAAATTTTTATTAAAAAATATTTTTTATTGTATAATTTTATAAATTTTTTATTATTCTTTTACTTGCTGCTACAAAAATATTAACAAAATAAAAAAAATTAGAAAAATAAGGAGAAACATAAACAATTTTTAATTAAAATTTACAAAATATTATATTTCAAACCAGTTAAAATTCATAATCATTTAAGCAAAAGGATAGTATTAGTAGACACCAAAGATCGATTATATTATAATTAAAATTGTTTAAAGTACTATTAAATTTAAAAAATACTTATTTTTTTTTCTAAAAAAGGAATTTTTATTTTTTATTTTATTAAATTATTGAAAGAATTAATTTAAAAATTAATTTTATCTTTGTTCTTTTTAAATAAGCAAAAAAAAATTATCTTCTGCTTGACGGATATGATTTTCACTTTTACATATTTTCAAATATAACAAAAAAAATCAAATCTAAGTAGTTTTCGATCTCTGATCAAATTAAAATTTGAAGTGAGGTTTTGAAAATATTTTTATTCCTTTTTAAAATGACAGTTTTAATTATTAAAAGAAACTATTTATTTTTTACTTACTTTTAATTATTAGAAAAATAATTTTGAGATTTGAAGAGAAATTATTTTGGGTTTTTAAAATTTTTAAAAAATGAAATATTTTTAAATTTTAAGAAAATTAATCTTAAAAAAAATCTATTTATTTTTTCAAATAACGTTAGAGTTAGGGATGAAAGTAGACCGAGCCGAGTTAGGCTTTGAGTGTTCAAGTCTGACCTGTTTAAAAATTTTGAAGCATGAGTCTATTACTTATTAAAGGGTTTTTTTTTTGTTTTTCTGTCAAGACCTACCCTGATTTAAAGCCTACAAGGCCTGTAAATCTGTTTAAAAGCTTACATTACAAAAAAATCAATAAATAAACTTAATGTCTATATAGATAATTAATTACAAAAGCTTGCAAATTTAAAGCCTACAAGATAAAAAGACCATTAAATAGGCCTAAAACATATATATATATATATATTAATATTATGTAAATAAAATATAAAATAAATATAATATAAATATAATATATTAAAATAAATATAAATATATAATATATAAATATAAATAGGTCTCTGAATAAGTTAAATAGGCCTTTTTATAAGCCTAGTTCTGGCTTGTTTATCTAAAAAGACTTTTTAACAAGCCTGAGCCTATCTATTTATTGAACGAGCCGAGCTTAACTAAGTTTTAAACGAGTCGAGTCGTAGTCTCCTGTCGCACGACCTTGTTCACTTTCATCCCTAGTTAGAGTAGAATGTACCATTTAAATTTGGTTTGACTATTGAAAAAACCTAACAATTTTAAAAATACTTAAAAATTGTATTTTTAATTTTATAAAAAATATATTACAGAATTAATGTTAGCAAATGTTAGTTAATAAATTATTATGATCTCAATAATATAAAAGATGGATTAATCGTTTATTGTGTAGATAAACAATAATTTTAAAAAGTACTAAACAAATAATTTATTGATATTTCAAAATATAAAATTTAATTTTACACAAAATATTTTTTATTTTTATAATTTTTAGAAACTAAGTTATTTATTTTTAAATTTGATAAGAAATTGTATTTTTGGAATTTTTGGAATTTTTGAAATTTCTAGAAAAGAAGATAATTTTAAAAATATTAAATTTAAATGTGAAATAGAAGTTGTTATTATATATATATATATATATTTATTTTATTTTAAACTAGAATGTTTTTTTGAAAATTTTTATAAAGATTAATTAAAAAAATAGAAATCTAATTTTACACACGACTTAAGTTAATAATTGATTATTCAATATACTTTTATTATCCACAAAACATTAAAGGTGTAATCATTCAGATTAATCATCCAATCAATCTTACTTATTTTAGTATAAATTTAAGTTTAGTTAATCAATTAAAAAAAATAAATTCAATTTTACATAAAGTTTAAATTAACAAATAATTATTTAATAAATTTATATATTTAAAATAATATTAAAGATGAATTAATCATTTAATTAATTATTTTATCAATTTAAAAATAATTTTATAAAAAATTTTAAAATAAATTAGTATGTTTAAAAGGAAATTTTTTTTTAATTTTTTTAATTTAAAAAAAAAATAAAAAAAGAACTTTTAATTTTTGAAGTGAAATATTTTTAAAAAATTAATTTTAATTTAAAAATAAACGTTCATTAATTATTTAACATAATATATAATATATACATGAGAAGGCACTATTTATATAAATAAAAGCTAACATATAAAATTATATTATTTTACATAATAATAATAATAATAATAATAATAATAATAAGAATTATTATTATATCATAATTAATTTTATTATTAAGTAATTTATTGTTGTCATTACCATGATTCGTTACCAATTAAAATAAGCATAGAAAAACGTTCGGAAATGTCTAAAATGCACTTGGACACGTTAGTGACAATGAGACCATCGTGGATTCGAAGTATGTGGTTTCACACATGGTGTTATAAAGATGCATACAGTAAATAATTTAAGAGATGAAAGGCTAAGTAAGACCGAAAATGCAATCTTATGATATGTTTCTTCTATTTTCTTTCAGCGGTGATGGATAACACTTTGATTTTCCATCTTCTCACCTTCGTCACTTTCTATTATTTTTTTTAATATTTTTATTCCAATAACCACCGCCTGTTATCTTCGCAATTGATAAATATATTTTTATTTTATTTTATTTTTTATATTTTTTTATTTTGAATTTTCTCTTTTACAATTTTTTAACCTATTAATAATAATAATAATTTTATTTTGAATGTTAATAATTATAAACTATAAACTAACAACTTTTTAGTTGAGATCCTGTTTGTAAAAAAACTGCAGGATCATGAAACTTGTGTCAGATAGGTATTTTATTTGATTGACCCATACATTATGCGGAGAAAAGATTTGGAATGCGCAACATAAATTAAGATGAACACAACATTAAAGTAAAGTAACAAAGAAGTACTATATATGTCATTATTAGGAGCTACAACCAAAGGAGACAAGTTTCATGAACATGATAACTGGACCAAAGTCTGAAACACCAACGGAACATGATGATAAGAAGAGACTCGCATAAGTGTAGCCCTCATCACCTTCCCTTTATTTTTATTACACCACTATCATATATAGTCTTCCTTACCAGATCCACTCTTCAGTTGATTCTGCAATATTACAAACACAACTTAATAGTTATACATCAATTTTGTATATATTTCTCTTTAACAAATTACAGAAATAGGAAAAAAATATAATAAAATATTTATAGAAAGTTTTATAAAAATTTATGACAAGAATATTAGATTTCAATTGTCAAAACCATCAAACAGATTAAGTCAATTAACAAAAATTCTAAACCTAAAGCAACTCTCTATGCTTATCAACTAAAACAAATGCATACACATAATACATGGATAGTAATCCCACCAAAATAAACAAACATCCAAACCGTGACACTAATATGCGTATTTTAAACATTTTACTAACATATTTTTAGCTACATATCCTTTTTATTATTATTATTATTATTATTATTATTATTATTATTATTATTATTATTGAATCTTATTATGAACGGCGAAATCACAAGTTTTAACATCTAATAAATAATGAGTTTTAACATACGTGGCACAGTTTGTGGAGGTGCTGAACTTATAGGGGATGGTAACGCCACATTTGCCTGGGAGTGAGATTCCGAAGCCGGGATTGAAAGAGGGAAGTCTAACGGCAAATGCTTTCAGACAATTGCACGCGACCCGGCGGTCTGCGGTGGTAGTCGCCATGCTGGCGAGGCTCCTCATTCCAATGCAGCAATTATTTGGCGGCGTTCCACCGGACTTCAGGTAAGGAACGCATGGGGTAACGGCCCTACCCACCTGGTCGCATGAGATTGCCTCTGCTATGGGTGCACTGAGTACAACCATGCACATCAACGCAACCACGCAAGCATATTTGAAGCTCCCCATCACTCCTTAATCAAACTAGTTTTGTAATATATCAAATGTCTCTTTGCCTTACTTACTTCACTTGGTGATTTCTAGTGTTATTGGCGTGAGGTTTATATAGAATTTCAAAGACTAATAATTAGACACATGTCATATATGTGGCATATGTTTCAATGTCACTTGTTCTGATTTGTTAAAGAATTTTGATGTTTCGTAAGTTGAGACGACGTGTAATTACACTGCATATAAAGATTTGTCCAATTACGGCGTTATCCCCATGATACAAACACTGCTTTCAAATATTTGTCTCGCCCACATATAACAGCCAAATATTTAGGAACAGAACTAATAAAAAATTTCATGTGTATTCAACCTAATAGAAAAACGGTGTTATATATCATGGGAACGTATCAGAAAAAGCGCAATTACGCATATGCACACATACACAGAGTTACGTGAGTAAAAGGACGTCATACATAACCAAGAGAGAGCAACAAAGGAGGGCAGATCAGATCCAAGCTTCGAAACTAGGTAATATCTTTATCATGTCTCGTGGCTTCTTTTCCCAATTCTCAATTCTGACATGTAAAATATGTCCTCATGTTCATTCATTGTCCTCTGTTTGTTTTGCCTAATGTTCATTCATTATACTCTGTTTGTTTTGCCTCATGTTTTCATTCCTGATATATAGAATCTATTCCCTGATATGTCATATGTTTCCTTGTTGTTTGATTTTTAATATGACGATACATGTTTCCGATTTCAAAAACTGATACGTGAAATCTCCTAATATCCTAATCAGTTTAAAATTAAATTTGTGAATCTGATTGATTACTCTTTTTCTTTCATATGAGGGGTCAAACAATGTTAATTGAGTGGTTGATCCACTTTGGTAACCATTTTAATGGACGTCATAGGGTGTATGCGTAAATAACTCTCAAACCCAAACTGGTTTCAAAGACCATGATTTTTAAGTTTTTCCAAAATTTCCTTTAATAAATTTTGGTGGCAACTACTCTGATTTTTTTTTTAATTAAAAGCTTTTGTTCGTCCTCCCATCGTGATCCCGGTTGTGACAGATGGCGATTCCACTGGGGATATTTTCGAGAGTTAAGCCTAATCTGATTAATTGTGCATATACTCTTTAACTTTATTTTTATTTATTTCACTCTTTTTTATTTTTATGTAAATATTGTTTATTCTTTTTTCTATCTTGGTCGTGGTCATTGTGCTTATATATATTCAATGTAGTGATTTTTTTTATTTTTTTGTTCGTATTCGTTGTTTTCGTATATATTCAATATGATTTTTTTCTCCCGTGCTCATTGTGTTTGTATATATTCAATATTGTGAACCATAGGGTGTTTGTATATATTTAATGTTGTGAACCATAGGGTAGAAGACTTTTTGCTGTATATTCTTGGTTGCTTGTTTGTGTTGCAGATGGGGTTAAGTAGTTTTAGATTTAAAGGTTTGTATGCTCTCCTTTCACACAAACACAATTCAGTCTCACTTACTTCACACACTTTTTGGGCTCTATACCCGAGCCTGTGCGAGCTTAGGATTAGCGGGTGTCTTGATGGTTGCTATTGAGGGCTTCATGCCCACTTGGTAATTGTTAAGTCACCACTCATAGTGTTATTGGTATCATGAGTTAGTCATATTGAGAGGGCATTTTCCTATTTATGACTGGTTCAAGAACTGGCTCCTTGTCTATGTGATAAGGGAAATCTAAGGGCCATGATAATCTGTGAGTTGTCTAGATCTACCCATGAAACCATGCACATAGACAGAACTAAGCAACCTTCCAAAGTTATGGCGTGAACATTAGTAATATCCTCTTTTAGTTTTCCACCTAAAATAGGACACATGGGGAGCATGTTTTTTTCTCTTTATCTTGCACATGTATATTCACATCTCATCATATTATAACATGAGCATAGCCAATCACATCGTTATCATCATTTTTGCACCGAAAATAATACTAAAGTTTTTAAAATTTGGACATGAGTCTCAATCATAATTTTTTATTTATTTATTTATTTATTTTAAATCCTAGGTATATTCAGTTTTTGTTTCAGTGTGGGCTTTTCGAAAAATAAAAATTTCGTGTATTTTTTTTACATTAAAAAAAACCAAAATAATATGTTCATGTATTTTTAAATTTTTTTTTAGTATATTCAGTTTTTTCACATAAACAGAAAAAAAGGAAAAAATAGCATGTTCATACTTTTTTTAAAATTTTATACAAAAAAACAAATCACATGTTAAATACATTTAGTTTTTTTTCTTTTACTTCGGCTTTTAGAAAAATAAAATAGTTTTTTTCAGCATTCAACTAAACAAAAAACAAAAAATAACACGTTCATACACTTTTTTTTTACATGAAAAATAAGACTACATCCAAGGTATAATCAGTTTTTATTCAGTTGGACTTTTCAAAAAGTAAAAAAAAAAATCTGAACATTTAGAAAAAAAAAACAAATAACACGTTCATACACTTTTTTTTACATAAAAAAAAGATCACATCCAAGGTATATTCAGTTGGGCTTTTCAAAAAAAAATCTGAATATTTAGAAAAAAAAAACAAATAACACGTTCATACACTTTTTTTTATATAAAAAAAATCACATCCAAGGTATAATCAGTTTTTATTCTGTTGGGCTTTTCGAAAAAAAAATTCTAAACATTTTAAAAAAAAACAAATAACACGTTCATGCACTTTTTTACATATAAAAAAGATCAAATCCAAGGTATAATTAGTTTTTATTCAGTTGGGCTTTTCAAAAAAAAAAAATTCTGAACATTTAGAAAAAAAAAACAAATAACATATTCATACACTTTTTTTACATAAAAAAAATATCACATCCAAGGTATAATTAGTTTTTATTCAGTTGGGCTTTTCGAAAAATAAAAAAAATCTAAACATTTAGAAAAAAAACAAATAACACGTTCATGCACTTTTTTACATAAAAAAAAAGATCACATCCAAGGTATAATCAGTTTTTATTTAGTTGGACTTTTCGAAAAATAAAAAAAAAATCTTAACATTTAGAAAAAATAAATAAATAACACGTTCATTCATTTTTTTTAAAAAAAATCACATCCAAGGTATATTCAGTTTTTATTTCAGTTGGACTTTTCGAAAAAAAAAAAAAATTATGAACATTTAGAAAAAAAAAACAAATAACACGATCATGTATTTTCTTTAAAAAAATCACATCTTAGGTATATTCAGTTTTTATTTCAGTTGGGCTTTTCGAAAAATAAAAAAAAAAACTTTTCTAAACATTTAGAAAAAAACAAATAATACGTTCATGCATTTTCTTTAAAAAAAGTCACATCCTAGGTATATTCAGTTTTTGTTTCAATGTGGGCTTTTAGAAAAATAAAAATTTTATAATTTTTTTCTTTTGACATTTAGATAAAAAAAAATAAAAATAATATGTTCATACATTTTTTTTAAAATTTTATACATAAAAAACAAATCGCATGTTAGATACATTTATTTTTCTTTTACTTGGGCTTTTAGAAAAATAAATAATTTTTTTAACATGTAAATAAACAAAAAACAAAAACAACATCTTTATGCATTTTTTTCGTAAAAAAGGTCACATGTTTAGATATTTTTTTTTTGTCTTGGACTTTTAGAAAATAAAAAAAATGATGCACTTTTTTGTATTTAGATAAACAAAAAAAACAAAAATAACATGTCATGCATTTTTTTCCTCACATTTATAAATAAAAAATCACATGTTTAGATACATTTTTTATGTTTTAGTTGGACTTTTAGAAAATAAAAAATTTTAATATGTAAATAAACAAAAAACTAAAATAACATGTTTAGATACATTTTTTATGTTTTAGCTAGACTTTTAGAAAATAAAAAATGTTATGCATTTTTTTTGAATATTTAAATAAACAAAAAATAAAAATAACATGTTCATACCTTTTTTTTTCCCCACATTTATAAATCACATGTTTAGATACAATTTTTTTTTTTGTATCTTATTTGGACTTTTAGAAAATGACAAAAATTTTATGCATTTTTTTTTAATACTTAGATAAACAAAAAACAAAAACAACATGTTCATACATTTTTTTTCTTTCACATTTATAAATCATATATTTAGATACATTTTTTGTGTTTAGTTGGGCTTTTAGAAAAAAATTTATACGTTTTTTTGATATTTAGATAAACAAAAAATAAAAATAACACATTCATACAAAAATTATATATTAGGTGCGTTCATTTTTTTTATTTTTTTGGACTTTTAAAAAAAATAATCATATAGGTTCATGAATTTTTTTGTACGTTTTAAAAAAAATAAAATACAAAAGAACATATTCATGATTTTTTTTATTTTTTTTTACACACAAAAAAATATATAACATGTTAGGTACATTCATTTTTTTGTTGGCATTTTAGAAAAAAAATTTCATATAGGTACACGCATTTCTTTGGACATTTAGACAAATAAAATACAAAAATAACATGTTATATTAGATAAATTTAGTTTTAGTTGGACCCTTTCATATAAGCTCAAGCATTGTTTTCTTTTTTGGATATTTAAAAAACACAAAAATAACATGTCCATCCCCCTTTTTAGAATTAATTTTTTTTATCACATTTCTACATAAAAAATATAAAAAAAATCACACATATATTATGTTTGAGTTGGGTTTTTAATTAAAAAAATTAAAAAAAAACTTTTGATATAGGTCCATGTATTTTTTAACATGTTCATATAAGCTCATGCATAATATCTTAGGCATATAGGTTCATGCATATTTTACACATGGCATTGCATCATTTATCTATTCCTTGTTCTTCTTCCTTTTTTTTTTTTGGAAAGATTTAATAGCATTCAAATGAAGGAAGTTCAAGGTTGTACTAGCAATGTATATGACCAAATGAGAAGCATCAGAATCACTGCACAAATCAATGATCTTCAAAAAGTCAATGCAGTTAGCAAGAAAATGACCAAAGAAGTTCGTGTAAACTTTAAGAAGATATGGGTTACTTCGCTTGTCGGTTTCTTTGGTTAAGACCCTATCCATTGAGGAGTGAATACTTCCTTGGATTAGACGTCAACCATGTTTTCATCTTGAGACGAGTGGTCCTTGATCGAAGATATGGGTCACTTCACTTGTTGGTTGCTTTGGTCAAGACCCTATCCATTGAGGAGTGAATACTCCCTTGGATTAGGCGTCAACCATGTCTTCATCTTGAGATGAGTGGTCCCTGATCGAAGATATGGGTCACGAACTGCATTGCTAGTTGACAAAGACCTCACCTATTGAGGAGTGAATACTCCCTTAGGTTGAGTGTCAACCACACTTCCATCTCGAGACGAGTGGTCCTTGAATAGAAGTGTGGGAAACTTCCCTAATTTTGAATGCTCAAATGAAATTATTCCCTCACTAACCTTTATTTTGTCTTCACATACTAACATCATGTTTCCATTTTAGATAAAAAAAAATAACAAAGCAGGCAAGCTGTTCCTCCGACATCCATACAAAACTCGCTCGCAATCTAAGATCATGGATGAGTTAGAACAACAGAATGAAGAATTAAGGAGTGAGCTCAACCAACTAAAGGAGCATATGGCACTGGTCCTAGGGGCTTTACGAGCTTTGGAAAAGAAGGACTCTGAACAGACCCCTAGGCTCAGTCAAAGACACCACTCAGTCTGCATTACAACAAACCTGTGCAAGAACACGTCGATTCTCAAGAGGACCAATGGCCAGAATATGGCCTCCCCATGGTTATGTAGCTCCAGAAGATGAGGCTGACCCGCGGGCCACTCAAGCCCATCCAGCTAATTCCAGACAGGCCACAAGAACCCCTGAAGCACCTTCCAAGTTTAAAGTCACCCTGCAATCTCAGCCTAATCTCCACCAAGACACGGAAGGGTTTAATCAACTTAACCCTTGTGAGCAAGGAAAATTATAGTTGTTAGAGGCGAGACTACGAGCTGTAGAAGGTAGTAGCTACAACATCGGAGCAGCTGCAGATCTCTGTCTTGTTCCAGATGTAGTTATACCTCCAAAGTTTAAAGTGCCAAAGTTTGATAGGTACAAAGGAACCACTTGTCCAAAAGGTCATCTGACCATGTATTGTAGGAAGATGGCATCACATGCTCATGATGACAAGTTGCTGATTCATTTCTTCCAAGACAGTTTAATTGGGGTAGCTTCAAGTTGGTACATGCACCTTGAGCGTTCCTATATCCGTTGCAGAAAGGATTTGGCCGATGCTTTCCTCAAACAGTACAAATACAATATCGACATGGCACCAGACCGATGGGAATTGCAAAGCATGTCAAAAAATGATCAAGAGTCATTTAAGGAGTATGCTCAAAGATGGAGAGAATTAGCAGCTCAAATGGAACCTCCATTATCTGATAAAGAGATGGTAGCATTGTTCATCGATACACTACAGGCACCTTTCTATGATAGGATGATTGGAAGCATCTCCTCAAATTTCTCTGACATAGTCATCATCGGAGAAAGAGTCGAGAATGGTCTGAAGAGTGGAAAGATTGCTCACATTCCTTCGGGAACGAACACTGCAAAGAAACCCTCAACTGGATCGGGGAAGAAGAAGGAAGGAGAAGCCAATGCAGTAATATTTCAACCTCCTAGGGCCCCCATCTTTCAACTTCCTCATCTCCAACCAACCTACAACCCCCCTCACATGCCTTACCCACATATCACCACCATCTCACAAAATCCATACCTTCAATCTCATCTTTCAATCCCACTTATTCCATCCAACTCACCCTCTATAAGGCCACCTCAATTCAATCAACCATGGAACAAAAATCCCAACCCCCAAAGCAACCCTAGCAACCAAGGTAGGAGTCCAATCCAATTCGACCCAATCCTCATGTCTTACACAGAACTACTACCTCATCTTATCCAAAATTGCCTAGTAGTACCTCGCCCGATGAGACCAATAGAACCACCTTATCCTAGGGGGTATGATCCAAATGCAAAATGTGATTATCATGCAGGTGCTATCGACCATTCAATTGAAAATTTCCGAGCATTAAAATTCAAGGTGCAAGAACTGATTAATGCAAAGTGGTTGAACTTCAAAGCGGACACTCCCAATGTTGAAAGCAATCCTCTACCAGGGCATGGAGGGCCATCGATTAACTTTATTGAAGATAACAGAAAACCCTTGAGAAGAAAGGTAGAAGATGTCAAAACCCCATTGAAATTCATCTTTGCTGAGATGAACAAGTTCGGTATGGTCAGGGGAAATTTTGAAGAGAATGATAGGTGTGGATTACACCCGGGGGCAGATCATTCAATACAAGAATATGATGTCTTCAAGTTGATTCTGCAAGACCTAATGGACAAACAATTGGTCCAAGTGGGTCATCTCAGAGGGGACAACAGTGTGTCGGTAGTTGACGATTCAACTTCAGGCCTACTGAGACCCCTGACTATCTATTATACTAGTACTCCTACCATTCAAACCTCGGGTAGGCCGAAACCTATCACAATTCAAATTCCAACAGTTTTTCCTTATAAAAGCAACAAAGTAGTACCTTGGAGATATGGATTCGAGGTAAGTACTGATGATGCCGAAGGTGACTTACAAAAAGATACTGATTTAGGGGATTCTGAGATTACCAATATTGTCGGGGTTGGCGGTATGACTTGAAGTGGTCGAATTTACACTCCCGAAGACCTTAGAGTCAAACTGATGAATGAGACTGAGAAAGGAAAAGGAAAAGGAAAGCATGTGGTCGACCAGGAAGCTACAGAGAGGAAAGAACGGAAAGGAGAACTATTAGAGGAAGAGGTGTATGATCAACTGAACCGAGTACCAGCTAAAATATCACTTCTATCCCTGATGATGAACTCAGAGCCTCACAGGAAAGCATTGTTAAAAATATTGAATGAGGCTCATGTCATCCATAATATATCAGTGGAAAAATTCGAAGGTATTGTCGGTAATATCACCGCCAATAATTACCTTACTTTTACTGATGATGAGATACCAATGGAAGGAGCAGGACACAATAAGGTTTTACATATATCAGTGAAGTGCATGGATCATATTATGGCCAGAGTTTTAATTGATAATTGTTCCTCACTGAATGTAATGCCAAGAGCAACACTCACAAAACTATCATTTGACATGTCGCATATGAAACTGAGTACCATGGTAGTCCGGGCATTTGATAGATCTCGCAGAGAAGTGATAGGAGAGATAAGCCTACCTGTTCAGATTGGTCCAATTAATTTTGAAGTGACATTCCAAGTAATGGACATTACCCCCCCTTACAGTTGCCTTCTGGGAAGACCATGGATTCATTGTGCACGAGTTGTACCATTCACACTCCACCAGAAGCCGAAGTTCATCATCAATGACAATCTAATCATTGTCTCTGCCGAGGAAGATTTACTAGTGAGTAAACCTTCCTCTACCCATTATATCGAAGCAGCTGAAGAGGCTCTTGAGACCTCGTTTCAAGAACTTGAGATTGCGAATGTTAGTTATGTCAAGGAGGGAATGCCCATTACAAAGATCCAGCCATCGGGTGCTTCGACAATGGTAGCAAAAGTCATTCTTGAGAATGGGTATCAATATGGACATGGTTTGGGAAAATACGAGCAGGGTTTGAGCAAGATACCAAGTCTGATGGAAAATAAAGACCGCTTTGGGTTAGGGTACAAACCTTCAAGAGCAGATAAGAAAAGGATTGCAGAGGAGAAAAAAGAGAAAAGACTAGTCAGGTTGGATGACAGAGAGCTCGAGAGTGAGGGGGTCTCCATATATGATCTGAGGAAGACTTTTTAGAGTGCAGGATTTGAGTTTTCAAGCCCAATAGCTGTCGTGGAAGAGTACACTCTTGAGGATGAACATGTCAATTGGGTTCACGCTGGTCCACCAAACACAAGGCTTGTCAATTGGGAAATCGTTGAGCTTCCTGTGATTTTTAATTCAGACATCAAGTAATTTTGTAATGCTAATCTTATCGCTCTGCCCAAGGCTTTAAGATTCTCTTTGTTATGGGCGTACATGTTTCCTTTCAGTATATCATTAATAAAATGCATTTTTGAAATTTTCAAATACTGGCCTCCCTCATCTACTTGTATTCTTTACCTTGTTAGAATTTTTGTTCATTTCCCTCTTTCCATTCCTAAATGATGCAGATCTAAAAATAGCACGTTTGAAGATGAAAATAATGCTAGTATCACATCAAGTAACTTTGATCTACTCATTAATCAGGCTAACGAGGAAGATGATAATGATTCAGAACCATCCACTGAACTTTTGCGATTGATGGAGGAAGAGACCAGAGAAATACAACCTCATAAGGAATCGATTGAGATGATTAATTTGGGGAACAATGAGGAGAAAAAAGAAGTCAAAATTGGCACACTCATGAAAGAAGAGGGGCGTTGCAGGTTGATAAAGCTCTTGTATGATTATAAAGATGTCTTTGCATGGTCATATCAGGATATGTCAGGCCTCGACACCAGTATAGTAGAGCATAAACTACCGTTAAAGGCCGAATATCCCCCAGTTAAGCAGAAGTTAAGGAGAATGAAGCCGGAAATGTCCTTAAAGATCAAAGAGGAGGTTAGAAAACAACTCGACGCTGGTTTTCTTGCTGTTTCAAAATACGCCCAATGGATTGCCAATGTAATTCCAGCCCCTAAGAAAGACGGGAAGGCCCGGATGTGTGTTGACTACCGGGACCTAAATAGGGCTAGCCCTAAGGATGATTTTCCCCTACCTCACATCGACGTACTGATAGATAATACAGCTCAACATTCCTTCTTCTCTTTTATGGACGGTTTCTCGGGTTACAATCAGATCAAGATGGCTGAAGAAGACATGGAAAAGACCACATTTATCAAACCTTGGGGCACATTTTGCTACAAGGTTATGCCATTTGGATTGAAGAATGCTGGGGCTACTTATCAAAGGGCAATGGTGACCTTATTCCATGACATGATGCATAAGGAGATTGAAGTCTATGTAGATGACATGATTGCCAAATCAAAAAATGAGGAAGATCATATTGTTCATTTACAGAAATTGTTGGAGCGATTAAGAAAGTTCAAGTTAAGGCTGAACCGAGCTAAATGTACGTTTGGAGTAAAGTCTGGCAAGTTATTGGGATTTATAATTAGCCAAAAGGGGATTGAAGTGGATCCTGAAAAAGTTCGAGCTATTCTTGAAATGCCTTCTCGCAGCACAGAAAAGGAAGTTCGAGGATTTCTTGGAAGGCTAAATTATATTGCTCGATTTATATCCCAGTTGACAGCTACATGTGATCCAATCTTCAAGTTGTTGCGTAAGAATCAACCAATGGAATGGGATGATGATTTTCAGGAAGCCGTTGAGAAGATCAAGCAGTATTTGCAAAGTCCCCCAGTCTTGGTACCACCAATCCCTGGAAAGTCTCTCATTATGTACTTGACAGTGCTTGATGAGTCTATGGGTTGCATGTTAGGCCAGCGGGACGAGTCTGGAAGAAAGGAACAAGTCATTTACTACTTAAGCAAGAAGTTCACCAATTACGAGGTCAATTACTCATTGTTGGAACGAACTTGTTGTGCTCTCGCATGGGCTGCCTGTCGCTTAAGACAATATATTTTGAGTCACACAACTTGGTTAGTGTCTAAAATGGATCCAATCAAGTACATTTTTGAAAAACCCGTTCTAACAGGAAGGATTGCCCCGTTGGCAAGTCCTCTTATCAGAGTATGATATTGTATATGTTACCTAAAAGGCAATCAAAGGAAGTGTTCTGACAGATTACTTGGCACATCAACCCGTGGAAGATTATGAGTCAAAGCAATACAGGTTCCCTGACGAAAACATAATGGCATCATTTGGTGAGGAGAAACTGTCAATGAAAGAAAGATGGATGATGTTATTTGATGGTGCTTCCAACATATTGGGGCATGGGATTAGAGCTATACTAATTTCCCCAGAAAAGCAGTACGTCCCAGTCACAGCCTGACTATGCTTTGATTGTACAAACAATGTGGCAGAATATGAAGCATGTGTACTAGGAATCGAAGCGGCTATAGAATCAAAGGTCAAAATCCTCGACATATATGGTGATTCGGCTTTGGTCATTCATCAGCTAAGAGGAGAATGGGAGACTCGAGATTCAAAATTAGTTCCTTACCATTCCTATATTAAGGAATTAATAAAACAGTTAGAAGAAGTAACCTTTGATCATATCCCCCGAGAGGAAAATTCGTTGGCAGATGCACTGGCCACTTTGTCGTCCATGTTCACACTAAGTCAGGAAGAAGACATGCCACTTATAAAGATCCAACGTCGTGATCATCCGGCTCACTGTCATTCCATCGAAGAAGAACCAGATGGAAAACCTTGGTACCATGATCTCAAGAATTTTATCAAGAGAAGAGAGTATCCGTTGGGTGCTTCGGAGAACGAAAAGAGAACTTTGAGAAGATTGGCAATGAACTTCTTTCTAAATAGAGATGGTGCTCCTTAGATGCGTTGATGCTACTCAAGCCGTAAAAATCATCCAGGAAGTGCATGAAGGATCTTTTGGAACTCATGCGAATGGACATGCAATGGCAAGAAAGATCTTGAGGGTCGGTTACTATTGGTTGACCATGGAGTCTGACTGCTTTAACCATGTGAAGAAATGTCATAAATGCCAGACATATGTTGATAATATTAATGCTCCATCAACATCATTAAATGTTCTATCATCGCCTTGGCCATTTTTGATGTGGGGAATGGACGTCACAAGTCCCATTGAACCTAAGACATCAAATGGACACCGCTTTATTTTGGTTGCAATTGATTACTTCACTAAATGGGTTGAAGCAGCTTCCTACGCGCATGTAACCCGAAATGTGGTAGTAAGGTTCATAAAAAAGGAGTTAATCTGCCGTTATGGTCTACTAAATCAACTCACCACAGACAATGCGACCAATTTAAACAACAAGATGATGACTGAGTTATGTGAAGAATTCAAGATTAAACATCATAATTCTTCCCCATATCGGCCAAAGATGAATGGGGCAGTTGAAGCAGCCAATAAGAACATTAAGAAAATCATTCAAAAGATTGTGGTGACTTACAAAGACTAGCATGAAATGCTTCCGTTTGCTTTTCATGGATATCGTACTTCGGTTCGCACCTCAACTAGGGCAACACCATTTTCCTTAGTATATGGGATGAAGGTTGTCTTACCTATTGAGGTCGAAATACCTTCCTTGAGGGTATTAATGGAAACGAAGTTAAATGAAGCAGAATGGGTCCAAACCCGTTTTGACCAATTAAACCTCATTGAAGGAAACATACTGAAGGCAATTTGTCATGGCCAGTTATATCAGAGAAGACTAAAGAAATCATTTGAAAAGAAAGTGCATCATCGAGAGTTTCAAGAAGGAGATTTAGTACTCAAGAAAATTTTGTCAATTCATAAAGATCATATGGGAAAATGGGCTGCAAATTATGAAGGGCCATATGTAGTCAAGAAAGCTTTCTCAGGAGGAGCCTTGATCCTTACAAAAATGGATGGCAAAGATCTCTTACACCCTGTGAACTCAAATGCAGTAAAAAAAATACTATGCATAGAAAAAAAAAGGGAGCTCGCTAGATCGAAAACCTCAAAAAACGATCTAGGCAAAAGTTAGAGAAATTAAAAAAAAAAAGGCTCGCTAGATCCAAAATCTCAAAAAACGATCTAGGCAAAAGTTAGAGCAATTGAAAAAAAAGAGCTCGCTAGATCGAAAACCTCAAAAACGATCTAGGCAAAAGTTAGGGCAATCGAAAAAAAAACCTCGCTAGATCGAAAATCTAAAAAAAAATGATCAAGGCAAAATTAGAGCAATAAAAAGTGCCCGCTAGATTGAAAACCTATAAGGAAATCTAGACAAAAGTTAGAGCGACCCGCTAGATTGAAAACTCGAAAAGAGAGATCTAGGCAAAAATTAGGGTCAAATAAAATGATCACTAGACTGAAAACTTGAATAGGCGGTCTAGAAGATGAACGAGTACAAAGAATGCATCAGACTTTACAAACTGGGGCAATTGAACAGTTACAAACTGGGGCAAGAGTTGCATTGAATGATAGACTGGGGCAATTGAAGAGTTGAATGTGAAAATCGGAACAAGTTATGGATTGACAGTTACAATCTGAGGGAAACATTGTGACAAACGAATAACTGAGGCAATTTCATCTTTTCTCTGAAGCTTATTAGTGGGTTACTGAGGTCACTGAAGTGTGATACTGGCATTACTCATTGGAAAAACGATCCTGAATAAAGTTCTGCTACTCATAGCATCCTTCTGTAAATATTTTTCATTTTCCAAACTTCACTCAATGTATATACCATTCCTTTCTTGCCAAATATTATTGTCTTCAACAATCACTTTGTTCAATAAAAAACCATGACTTTTCTCTCACCACCTAACCTCACAACATTTAACAGTGATATACCAAAAGAAAATATGTGTTGGTATTAAAATAACAGCATTACAATTATTTGTGTGTTAAACGTTGCAGTAAGTTTAATGAGGACGCAATAAAAGTTGTGTGTGGTGGAAAGTGAGAATATTGCTCTAACTCGTTGAATCTTCATGGCAGACTGAAAGTAACTCAAACACAGACCAAACAAGGAGGCACTTGAATGTCAAATGGGGTCAAATTAAATCAAGAAATCTCACTCATTCTTGGATCTTGGACAAGCGAGCTCACGAGGAACAGTAATCTTATTTTAACATCACAAAAGTCATCTAATAAAATTACAATAGTTTTGACCATCATGCATCATCATTGAATTGTATCATCAAAGCATTTAGTATGATGCACTCTTGCATCATCATCGTTAATAAACTATCTCAAGCCTATGTTTAAGGGTCCACGTACCCACCTCATCATAAGGGTCCACGCACCGTCTGCATTCCAAGGATCCACGCACCTATTTCATTTCAAGGGTCCACGCACCCACCTCATCACAACGGTCCACACATTCTCTACATTCTAAGGGTCCATGCACCCATTTCATTCCAAGGGTCCACGTACCCACCTCTGCATTCTAAGGGCCCACGCACCCATTTTATTCCAAGGGTCCACGCACTCACATCTGCATTCCAAGGGTCCACGCACCCACCACTTCATTCCAAGGGTCCACGCACCTCTGCATCCCAAGGGTCCACGCACCCATTTCATTTCAAGGGTCCACGCACCCATTTTATTCCAAGGGTCCACGTACCCACCTCTGCATTCTAAGGGCCCACGCACCTATTTCATTCCAAGGGTCCATGCACCCACCTCTGCATTCCAAGGGTCCACGCACCTATTTCATTTTAAGGGTCCATGCACCCACCTCATGCTAAGGGTCCACTCACCCTCTCAATTACAAGGGTCCACATACCCACTTCATTCCGAGAATCCATGCACCCACTCCTTTCCAAGGATCCTTGTACCTCTGGATTATCAGTATCCATATATCTTCTAAACTCCAAGATCATCAAAATTTTACATTCATGGTGCAAAATATCTCTTTCCAACGTTCATAACTTGCACAAACATTTTTGTCAAAAATGGACTCACAGGAATTTTTATTTTACTTTATTATTATTTATTTTTTACCATAGACAAAATTAATTCACTTCTTTTCAAATTTCTTATAATAATAATATGAAAAACTTTGTTATTCTTATTATTTGATAAGAAACTTGTAAAAAGGGGAAACTGTGAATAACTAATTTTGTCCGTATTTATAAAAATTTAAAATAATAATAATAATAATAATAAAAGATAAAAAATTGATTAATAAAAATTAATAGGATAATAAGGATAAGGGAGTTATCTTTTATAATAGGTAGGGGATAGTGGCTGTCAGTTTTTGTTTAGTGGGGTAGTGAAAGAGTAGTTAATAGGAAGTGGGTTAGTGGAAGAGCATTTAACGGGAAGTGAGAGAGTGATTATGGTGAGTGGGGTAGTGACAGAGTAACGAGAAACGCATATAAATAAGGGGAACATATCAGAAAAAGCGCACTTACGCATACGCACAGATACACAGAGGTACGTGAGAAAGAGGGACGTCATACATAGCAAGGAGAGAGCAACAAGGGAGGGCAGATCAGATCCAAGCTTCGAAACTAGGTAATATCTTTATCCTGTCTCATGGCTTGTTTCCCCAATTTCCAATTCTGACATGTAAAATATGCCCCCTAATGTTCATTCATTGTCCTCTGTTTGTTTTGCCTTATGTTTTTGTTCCTGATGTATAGAATCTATCCCCTGATATGCCATATATTTCCTTGTTGTTTGATTTTTAATATGACGATACATGTTTCCGATTTCCAAAACTGATACGTGAAATCCCCTAATCAGTTTAAAATTAAATTTGTGAATCCCGATTGATTACTCTTTTTCTTTCATATGAAGGGTCAAGCAGTGTTAATTGAGTGGTTGATCTACCTTTGACACCGTTTGATTTGTAAGGATTTATTGAGTAGCCATTTGCTACCTTGAACCCCATGCATTTCCTTTCAAAAATTTAAAAAGGCAAAAGAAAAAAAAAGGGGGGTTTTCTAATTTTTTCCTAAATAAACTTGCAAGTCTTCTTTCTCGTTTATTTCATAAAAT
This sequence comes from Canavalia gladiata, assembly GCA_037954105.1. Classification (NCBI taxonomy): domain Eukaryota; kingdom Viridiplantae; phylum Streptophyta; class Magnoliopsida; order Fabales; family Fabaceae; genus Canavalia; species Canavalia gladiata. Next base: position 13,619,467 of record CM075659.1, on the reverse strand, counting down.
AAACAAATAATTTTTTTTTAACTTACACATTAACAACATAAATCAATAAAATATTTTTTATTTGAGTGAAATAATTTTTTTTGAAAGTTAATGATATCCGTGCATAATTAATTAGAAGGTAACCATTTTAATGGACGTCATAAGGTGCTAGTACCTTCTTTATGTGTAAATAACTCCTGAACCCAAACTGGTTTCAAACACCATAATTTTTAAGTTTTTTCCAAAATTTCCTTTAATAAATTTTGGTGGCGACTCCTCTGTTGTTTTTTTAACTAAAAGCTTTTGTTCGTCGTCCCGTCGTGATCCGGTAATATTTAAAATTAAATTAGTAATATTAATTTAAATATTTAAAACTATTTTAAAACATAAAATTTTTACAACATAATTAAATTTATTATATATCTTCAATTCTATTTTTTTTTCTATTTAATGTTTCTGTATAAAGTATAATCTTTTACTTTAATATAAAAGTAAATAAAGTTAATTTTAACTTTTAAATATTTTTAAATATGTATATAAATTAATCTAAATTATATATTTGTTTTGAAAGTTAAATATATATATATATATATATATATATATATGATTTATATTTTAAAATATGAGATTAAATGTTCTAACGTTAAAATAGATATACTTCTAAAATTTTAATTTTAAATTAATTTTTAACCACCTTTTTATATTTGTGGAGTAATTTATTTAAGTATAAAATATTATTTTAGGTCATATTTAAAATTTTATTTTATATTTAGAATAAAATATAACTTTTCAATTCAAAATCTCAGTTACTAAATATTTTGTGGAAACTATTTTTAAAATAATTTATTTTTTTATTATCTGTTTATTTTTAATTTTATTTATTATTTATTTTTATTTTGATTCATTCATGTAACTATGTATGTGTGTCTTTTTTCTATCTTCTCTGTGTGGTTCATCCTCGAAGTTGGTTTAATTTGAGCCAAGTACTGATAACTTCTTAAGGTGGGAACATAAATGGTGGCAAGTGCATGTATCAGGCTTTGGTTTGGCGGTAGTTGTAATCAATTTTAATACTGCATGGTACATGGTCTAATCTTTGAGCATCTGGCTTAATATGAAACGTTGATTTGTGGTTCCAAAATATAATTTTGAATTGGATGATTAATACAGAGTCACTGGTCAATATTTCCCTCTGGTATTTACTGCCCCAAACGACAAAGCTTTTGGAATACCGGTTACTGGTCCTACAGTGATTAGTTTTTTTTCTTTTTTTTTTTCTTTTAATATGTTTGTTTTGGTTGAATTTGCTGAAATTTGATTCAAATAAACTGAAATAATATTAGAGTCATATGGCATACATCTTGTTTTGAGACAGATAAAATTAAAGTTCGTGTGAGTTTAACTTAAAATCAAAACAATACTTTAACATTCTAATTTAAATTTTAATAATTTATAATTTATAAATTATTTTATAAAGCAGTTAATTTTTTAAAATGTTGAACTCTTTATTCTATAAATTATTTTTTATATTTTATATATTATTTATAAAAAATATGATAATCATTCAAAATATTAAATTTATCATTTAATTCAACGTAGGTTAACATTTTTTACATAAAAAAATGAAAAGTAAATAGTGATGGAATGAATAACAATAATTTATTATTATTTATATGAACTTTATTCAGAACATATCCGATCATAAAGATATGTTTCTATTATTATTTATTTTATTTTAAATAAAATTTTATTTTTTTGATATTATTTATTAAATTTTTATTCGGTAAAAAATATGATCAAATTAATTAGTTAAATAATTTTAAATATATATAAATTAATCTAAGTTATATATTTATTTAAATTAAAATATATAATTTATATTTAAAAATATGAGACTAAATGCTCTAATGTTAAAATAAATATACTTAAATTTTGAATTTTAAATTAATTTTAAGTCCTTTTTATATTTAAATATAAAATATCATTTTCGGTCATATTTAAAATTTTATTTTGTATTTAGAATAAAATATAATTTTTTAATCTAATTTAATTGAACTCAAAATCTCAACCACTATTTATTTTGTGGACATTATTTTTTTAAATAGTTTATAAAATAAATATTTCTTTTTAAAAATAATTGAAATAAAAAAAATTATTTTTATTATTTTTTTAAATTAAAATTTAACTAAAATAATTTTTAAGATGAATTTTATAAAAAGAAAATTCTTCCTCCTTATCCATGGGACGTGGGGAGAAGATCTATGTTATTTTCATTAGTTTTAAAATTTTAAATTATAAAATTTTTATTTAAAAAAATATGTAAATAATTTTTATAAATAAAAATAATATAATAAAATTATTTTTAATTTTATTTATTATTTATTAAAATAAAAATTTTTTATTAAATTTTTATTGTTATTCATTTATATAACTTTTTTATTTTAATACAGATGTATGTATGTGAGTGTGTTTCCTATCTTCTGCGTGGTATTGATGATAACTTCTTTAGGTGGGAACGTAAATGGGGCAAGCGCATGTCAGGCTTTGGTGTGTATGTAGGTGTAATGATTAATTTAAGATGTTATTTTCTAAACATGGCATTGTTGTTTACAAAGGAGATGGGACACTATATTAGAAAATAGCATTTATCATTTAAAACATTATACATGTGCTTTAGATTCAGAATGTGTTACATCTGAATTTCCATCGAAAAATTCTTCTTCTTTAAGCTTGATCTCACGCCGATCAACGAATCCATTTAATTGCACCGTTTTCGATGGATTTGGATGCTGGTTTGATCATTTTAGTGAATGAGAAGGGGATTCCTATGGTGCTGGGAGTTAAGGGAAGACAGTGAAAGGGAGAGGTTGGGAAAGGATGAAGCTGTGTAGAGGGAAAAGAGAAGAGCAAGGCCAGCAGGTAGATGCCGAGAACTAAGAATAGGGTGGAAATTAAATTCAATGAAATAGATTTTAAGTATTTAAATATTAAAAGTTTTTTTCAAGTGTTTAAAAGTTTTGAAATTTAAATTTAATTTTTTTATATATTAATTTTTTAAAAATTTAAACTGATTTAAAATTTATAAAACTTGATTTAAATATTTTTTTTTAAAAAAAAATCTTTACTCCAGCAGGATTTTTTTTTCATCATTTACTTTGACTCTTTAAGATTTTTATTTATTCTATTATATTAATTTATTGTTTAATTCTAATCTATTCTTTGATGATGAATTTAATTGGTGTTTGTAAAAATGTGGATATCAAGTCCACTTTTGGATTAATTATTTACGACTAGTAATGCAAACTAAATATTTTACAATAATTTATCTAATAATGAATAAAATTTAAAAATAAAAAAAAATATTAGTTGATGAAATAAATAATTTTTTTAATTTTTTTAAAAAATAATCATATTAATTATTAAAAGATAAAAATTATCATTTTAATTTTTATAAAATAAATAATTATTATTGTAAAAGATACTTAATATAATGAGTTTTTATTTATTTATTTTTAATTAAATAAATAATATAATAAAAGATACTTAATGTATAATTTTTTAAAATAGGTGAAATGCAGTAAAAATGTAAATGATTCAAATGGTATGTATATGTTTGATTTTTTTTCGATAAATTTGTGAGTTCTTGTTTTATATATGAGAAGAAAACTCCATTAAAATAGTTAATTTTATTATATTTTTATTTAAATAAAATTATCTTGTAAAATACACTACTCCTTGTATTAGTGAGCTAGAAAGTATCCTTTTTGGTTTCAATCTCTTCCTCTCATTTTTTTTCTTCAATTTTTTTCAAGAAATTTTCATATTATATAATCGTTAAAAAAATTATTATTATTATTACTAAACAAAACATAATTTACATAATTAATATCTGAAATATTTTGATTCATGTTTAAGAAGGTAATTAATCTATTTTATTATTATTTTTTTTAAAATTAACTTATAATTTAATTAAATTTATATTAATTTAATAATATTTATATTAATTATAACATAAATAATAATAATAAAAAATATTTAAAAAATTAAAACTAACACATCTTATAGAGATAATATCAAATTAAATATTTAAGATTATCCAAAAATTTGAATATCGTCGCTAAGATATGTTAGAACAATATTTTCAATGATTTGTATGCTTTGTGATCCTTTAGATTTTAATAGAAAAAACAACTAGTAAGAATAATAAATTAAAAAATTTGACGGTATTAACAATTTTTGAATATGTCGAATATTTTAAATAGAAAAAAATAATTTTTTTATATGAAAATAAAATTTTATAAAAATTTAATTTTTTATAAATAAAATTAAATACTCGTATAAAATTTTAATTAAATTGGTAAAAATTTTAAATTTAAATAGTAATTAATTTGATTAGATTTAATATATTAAAAAAATGCACAAATTTCATGTATAATTATAAAACTGGTATTAAAAGTCATGTCTTAAAATAAGCAATTATAATTAAAATGATAAAAATTAATTTGAAATTTTCATTATAAACATGTTTTTAATTTAATAAAAATATATATTTAAAATTAATAATAAATGGTTAATTATTATAATTCAAAATAAAATATTATTAAATAAAAAATTTATTTTAAAAAATTAAAATAATAATAAATAATCTTTTAAAATATTTAATTTATACAACATTTTTTTTATTTTTTTCTTTTATATCTTTATATTTATTTATCTTATGTACATATTAAATTATATACATATATTTTCATATATACACTATTTATTTCCTTCCCTTTTCACCTTAAACATTTACCTTGCTAGAAAAGATCCGTTAAGAATGATATGTCATGTATGTAAAAACTGAGTTGGGATCGTATTGTTTCTAAGTCCTAACTAATATGTAAATAGTAGTGCTATTTTACGGCAATATTTTTTCTTATATTTCCTAAAAAATTTATAATTGTCATTTATTTTTAACTGCTATCAGGAACCTATGTGTGAAATCTACAAAAGACGAGAAAAATATAGAAAAAAAAATGGAGAAAAATTTTACACGGTGGATTCAACCTTGTAATAAAATTTATAAAGTCGTTCCAATGTTCCGTATTTACAAGAAGACATGATAAACGTAACATGGGCAATGCAACACCCACTGCAAGGATACCCAAGAAATAAATAAACAGAGTTCTCTGCCAACTGTATGGGATGTAATTGTAAATTCAAGGCTCATTAATATTTAAATAATTTTGTATAGTGTTGACGATGAATTAAAATTTAAATAAAAAAAATTAAAAATATATATTAATATTACTAACATATTTATATTATACTATTAACAAAATATTTTTAATTATTAATTTTCGTTGATGTTAAACTTAGATCATAAAGAAACATTTAAGATCTGAATCACACGATTGATATATTCAATGTAAATTGGGTTTGTGGGTACAATAAGAATTATGTTTTGTTAGATAATCTCTAAAATATAAAAAAATTAAAGGAGTAAAAAAAAATAAAAGCATGAGAAATAAAAAAAATAGTTATTTATATGAATAAAAATAAAAAAAATTATTATTTACATAAATAAAAAGAGAGTAAAATAAATAAATTAATAATATTAAGTTTTATTTTATATAAATTAAAAAAATTAATTTAAATATAAAAATTTTAGTTTTTTATTATATTATTTGTTAATAATATTAAATTTTTATTTTTCAAAATATAATGATTAAAATATTAAAATCTAAAAAACTTTCCATCTTAATTCTTTCCGCACAAATAGGGATGGAAGTAAATAAGGTCGTAAGGACTTACGTCTTGGCTCGTTTAAGCCTAGTTAGTTAGGTTCGGCTCAGTTTAATAAATAAATAGGCTCAGACTTGTTAAAAAGTCTTTCTAGATAAACAAGTGAGGCCTAAACTTATAAAAAAGCCTATTTAACCTATTCTGGGCCTATTTATATTTATTTTAATATATTATATTTATATAATATTTATTTTATATTTTATTTACATAATATTAATATATATATATATATATATATATATATGTTTTAGGCATATTTAATAGCATTTTTATCTTATAAGTTTTAAGTTTGCAAACTTTTTTAATTAATTATTGACACGCTCGTCGCAAACGCGCAAAAATAATTTCTAGATTTCCCCCAAACTATTAGTATAGTATAAGGTGCAACCTAGGTCATCTCCCAAAGACCATTTCAGATTCTTAAGCAAATAAGGAGAAAATTAAAACAAGGGGATTTTGTAAAGATTTGATATTGAGTTCTAAACACAAAATATAGAATGAAATTAATTTCACTTAACAATTATCAACTCAAGGAATTCAGAGGCTATTTTCTTAACTAATCATTGATCACTAAAATCATGCATTGTGTTTATCAACCTAGGATCATCTGGAACCCCTAAAATGATCCTTGAATTCTCTACTGAGAAACGTCTCAGAATTTAATTGATTATGATCAACAAGATTTAGTAACCACTTAATCTTTTATCTAAACCAATTTCACAATCAGAATTCAGTTGAAGTAAGTAATAAATCGAAAACCTTCAATTCAATTACTTAATTTCTACTCTTCAAACTTTTGGAAAATGGTTTACCAATCAAAAACCAATTATAAATCAATTATACATTAATCAAAATACGTCAACCGATCAAACTTTGATTAAAGAATAAAATTGAAGAATATACTGAATCAGAGTAGAAACCACTTAATAAGCATGTAAATAAAGATTAAGACCTCAAAGTTAAAATGAAAATAGCTTGAATCCTTGAATTGAAACTACAAACCTAGCCTTCCATGAAGGAGGCAAACTAACAACAAAGAAAGAGGCAAACTAACAACAAATAAATCCTAAGCCTTCCATGTAGGAGGCAACTAACAACAAATAAATCCTAAGTCTTCCATGTAGGAGGCAACTGACAATAAAGAAAAACTAAGCCTTCCATGTAGGAGGCAAACTAACAAGAAAGAAAACCTAAGTCTTCCATGAAGGAGACAAAACTAACAAGAAAGAAAGAAAGAAAGAAAGAAAGAAAGAAAGAAAATGGTATTGGAGTTAATCTCCAAAATGGTGTGTTTCTCCTCTTGTAAACCTTTCTATTTATAGAGGATTTTTGAGGCAACATCTTCAGAAAGTCACCAACTAGGATATTACTTTTCCACCCTTTTATTGCTTTCACATGGGTTTTGTTGAAAATGCAAAACACTTTTGAATTTTTGTCACCAATTAGCACAACAATTTTGACTTTCTTGCACCGCAATTTCGGATGTTCACATGTCCAAATTAGAGCTTGACTTCTGAACAAAAGTTGTAGCCCCGGATCTTAAATGTCCAACAGATTTGATTTCATCTCAATATGACTTTTGTATCTCAAGATATGGCCGGATCTTTGCACACTGTTCAAATTCCACGTCAGCAACACTATCTCATCTTTTGAGATAATTTCGGAGTCCTAAACATCCCATTTAGAGTCTGCTCTTGCTTTGTAACTGTGGACACTTCTTTAAGCTTTCATTCAAGACAGATTTCATGATTTTTGGATGTCTAAAACTCCTATTATGCTCAAAATACTATGATAATGTCATTTTAATCGGGTAAGCAAAGAAATTCAATTAAACTTCATATGAACCCAAACTCATAAAATATGACAAAGACCACTTAATTGAACATATAAGAAGTCTTAATGAGATAAAAGTGAGAGATAATTATTTATGAAATTTATGCTTATCAAATTTTCCCACACTTATCTTTTGCACGTCTCGGGCAAACTTAAGTTAAGGATTGGTGACTAAATTTTTTTTTTTTATGAAAGAAAATCAAAGTTTTGAGTTGATTTCTCAAGAATTCACAAAATTTCATGAAGCATTCTTTCATCACATTTTTGAAATTCCTTAGAAAGGCAACTTTAATTTGAAAAACATAGATTGAGAAAGATAAAACCTCACATGATATACTCTGAATCTCTCAAGTGTTTGATTTGGTAAGTGTTTCTCTCAAATTCAATCCATGAAAGATGAACTATCATAGGCTTGCATATCTTCTACTTCTCTACTACTATGTACACATGCAATGCACAAATCAAGAGGTCTTTATTTTGGTTATAACGAGATTAGAAAGATGAAATGATATATTGAAGAGATACAATGTTAGACCAAGGAAAATGGTGAGGATTGAGAACTGAGTCTAAGTGCAAGTGTGAGAAACAAATATCCCTTCTTCATTCTTTTTTTTTTCTTTTTTTTTTCAATATAATAGTTTATTTATTAATTTATTGCTTCAGTTTTTTTTTTCAACCATGATATTGATGAACACAACAATAATCTCCCCCACACTTATTGAAACACTTATGGTATGATAAATCCAGTATTCCTCACCTTCAATGGTCAGACAAAGTTGTTTTTTTTTTTTGATTTATGGTGAGCTAAAAAGAAGACAAGGCTAATCGGCTCAAAAGGCTGATCAAAGGATAAAATTATACAGTTTGGTTATTTGGCCAAGTGATTTGTTCAAGAAAAAAATATGCCTCAATCATTTTTGTACAATTCATGTGAAAATGTAGCTTCAAAAAGAATCAATGCAAGTTCTGAAGTAACATATTCCATGGATGAAAATCACACAAGAAAGAAAATAATAATAAGGCTCAAAATCTCACAGGTAATATATTTATCAATTCTAATCTATCCAGTTCAAATATGTGTTGCCAAACTAATTAATCTTGAAATGTAAATCATTTTGCTTCAATTATTTTATGAAATCTAAAGAAAAAAAACATACTTCCACATTCAATTTTTTTTTTTAATCATAAGATACGTATCAAGAGTCAAGTGTAACTCCTTACTCAGCCATTTTACTCAAAGCAAGTTTATGATTCTAACCTAATTTTTTTATTTTTTTATTTTTATTTTTATTTTTATTTTTATTGGTTTTTTTTTTATTATATCGGACCATCCTCCCCCCAACCTATCCAAGACATTGTCCCCAATGTCTTAGATGGAATTTCATATGACAGGAAAAGAAATGTGAGAAAACCACCAAAGTAAGGAAAAGTTATAACCGAAGAGTGGTATCTGGTTCTCTTTTGTCTCTGCCATCCTGATTTGGTTGGTTCACCAGCTGCATTGCTTGACTGAGCTCAGATGTAGGATTTTGCAAAATCTCAAGTAGTTGTTCAACAGTTGAAGCAGATACTATGATGTTGCGCATGGATTGTGGCATGAACTCCTACTCTACTGCATGATCTAAAAAGGATATCAAACCATTATAAAAGCCATTAATATTCAATAAGCCCAAAGGTTTTTTATGAAAATTCCGATAGGCCCAAAATATAATGGTAAAAATTTCTTCCATTGTTCCAAGACCACCAGGTAATGCAATAAATGCATTAGAATTAACCAACATGTGTCTCATACGGTCATGCATGGTTGCAACCTTCAATTCAGTACCCAGGGTCAAGTAGGAGGTGCTCCCATTTTTTAAGCCAACACCTAAGACATTACACCCCTTTGTGAGTGCAGATCCTGCAACACATCCTTTTAAACCTTGAATCCCTCCCCCATAAACAAGATTGATTTTTCTTGCAGCTAATGCCTTACCAAGGGTATAAGCTGCATGTTGAAATTCTCCATCCTTTCCAAGGTTAGACCCACCAAAAACACAGATAGTACTAATCCTATCCATATACGGTGTTTCTGTCTTTTTTTTGAAAAAATATGTCATAGAGGTTGATAATTTATAGGGACTCAATATCAGACAAGGAGATCGCTTGAATAGTGCAGGATCAGGATTTGGTAGCAAAAGTTTGAATTTTTGTTGCAAAAGTTTGAATTTTTGTTGCAAAAGTTTGAATTTTTTGTTCAAGGAAAAGGTGAATGTCAGAGGGGAAAGACTTTAAGCAGGGGTGAAAATTTCAAAAAAAATGGTGGCCCAATAAATTGAAAAGACAATGTAAATGACAAACATACACGCGTGAGAATGAACAGTAGTTGTGATTGTGGCTCACATCTTCCTCTGGTTTTACGTCTAGTAACAGCTGAAACGCCTTCTAAGAGTCGAGGATGTGCTTCCCATTCAGTTTTCTTGTAAACTGACAACAGGGTCTTTTAAAGTCAGATTCCCAAGACTATAACGTGTTTTTTCCTTACGGAACAGTTCAAACAAATCAAGAAGGACTCCTTGTACATGCCCACTAGGATGCGTCTCAAGAGTCTGAATGATATCATCCAATGACTCCTTACTCAGTCCATCCTTTATGAATTGAATTTTGTCCTCTCGATTTCTTGAAACCATTCCAGGGTTCTTGCATCTTGTGTTACAGGCCCATCTTGCATACCTGTAGCAAACTCCAATTCTTTTTTCCCTTCTCTTCTTTGCATAGGAACTTCTTCCCACACCTGGCATGTTTTTAACAAATGATTCTTGAAATTCACCTGCTAAACGTACCTTAGCTTCAATGATCCAACGGACATCTTCTAGAAGGCCTAAGAGTGTTAATGCCCTCAATCGTTCAAGTTTTCAATTGTAAATGTGTTTAAGAAAATTTCTAGGGAGAGTAGGGAACAAAATTTTGATCCTGGTGAGAGCTTTCTCCATTTTTTTTTTCTTAAAACACTCAAGTTATTAATCCTGCAAGCTCAATGTGGTGTAATAGTTGGGATGATTTAAGAGGTGAAGAAGGAAGTTGAGCGATTAGTTGAAACTTATAAGCAAGGAATGTGAGAGAGGTAGAGAGAGAAAGAGAGAGAGAGAGAGAAAGAGAGAAAGAGAGAGATAGAGAGAGAGAGAAAGAAAGAAAGAGAGAGAGACTTCTCTTGAATTTATTGCAAGTATATGGCATTGTGCAAATGCACTTCTTCTACCGTGTGCTTTTGAAAACCTTCGAAAAATGGTTTAAGACGATGTCCATTCACCTTGAAGATTTTTTCAGTTACCTCATTTTTTATTTCCATTGCACCATAAGGAAAAACATTAGTAACTACAAATGGTCCTAACCATCTAGAGCGTAGCTTACCAGGCATAAGCTTTAGCCGAGAATTAAAAAGGAGAACTTTTTGTCCAACGGAAAACTCCTTTCTTGCCAACTTTTTGTCATGAAGAGCTTTGACCTTTTCTTTGTAAATTTTGGAGTTTTCGTATGCTTCTAATCGAATTTCTTCAAGTTCCTGCAATTGAAGCTTCCTATGGATTCCTGCTTGGTCTAGATCCATGTTGCATTTCTTTACTGCCCAAAATGCTCTATGCTCTAATTCAACTGGAAGATGACATGCTTTACCAAAGACAATCCTGTAGGGAGACATGCCAATGGGTGACTTGTAGGCTGTCCTATATGCCCATAACGCATCAACAAGGCACAAGCTCCAATCCTTCCTGTTAGGTTGAACTGTTTTCTCTAAGATTTTCTTGATCTCTCGATTAGAAACTTCAGCTTGACCATTTGTTTGAGGATGATATGGGGTAGAGACTTTATGCAGGACTCCATATTTGCGGAGTAGGGCTTCCATTGTGCGGTTGCAAAAATGAGTACCTTGGTCACTAATTAGAGCTCTAGGAATGTCAAACCTGCTAAAAATGTTAGACCTGATAAAATCTGCAACAACTCGAGCATCATCAGTACGAGTGGCTTTTGCCTCCACCCATTTTGAAACATAATCAACAGCTAGCAGAATGTAAACAAAGCCAAAAGAGACAGGGAATGGATCCATAAAGTCTATACCCCATACATCAAATACCTCACAAAAGAGAAGTGGTTGTTGGGGCATCTCATTTCTGCGCGAAATACTCCCTATTCTTTGGCACTGTTCACAAGTTATGCATAATCTGTGTGCATCACGAAATATTGTAGGCCAATAAAAGCCTGAGTCTAGTACTTTTCTAGCTGTCCGTTGTGGCCCAAAGTGTCCACCACAAGCTAGGGAATGGCAAAAGGTAAGTACAGACTGAACTTCATGATCTGGAACACATCTTCTAATGATTTGATCACTACATGTCTTCCAAAGGTATGGTTCATCCCATATGTAGTGTTTGGCATCACTTTTCAACTTGGCAATTTGCGATTTGGTGAAGTGTTTGGGTATTTCTTTAGCAACCAGATAGTTTGTCAAATCTGCATACCAAGGATCCTTCCCGTGCAAATGATAGAGATGCTCTTCTGGGAATGAATCTGCAATTGAAGTTTCTTCACAAGGTTGCTGGATCCGACTTAAATGATCTACTACAAGGTTCTCTTCACCACTCTTGTCTTTAATCTCTAAATCAAATTCTTGTAACAGAAGCATCCAACGAATCAGTCTTGGCTTAGCATCTGCCTTCTTAAGCAAGTATTTCAAAGCTGCATGGTCAGAGAAGACAATAACTTTAGATCCAAGCAAATAGGAGCGAAATTTATCTAATGCAAACACAATTGCCAACAGCTCCTTCTCAGTAGTTGTGTAATTGGATTGGGTTGCATCAAGTGTGCAAGAGGCATATCCAATGACATGAGATTTCTTGCTAACTCTTTGAGATAGTACAGCACCAAGGGCATAATTAGATGCATCACACATTAATTCAAATGGAAGCGTCCAATTAGGTGGTTGAATGATGGGAGTGGTTGTCAACCGCTTCTTTAGTTCATCAAATGAATCCTTGCATGCTTGATCAAACACAAATTTGGTATCTTTTTGTAGTAGTTTAGAAAGAGGTTGTGCAATCTTGCTAAAATCCGTGATGAATCTTCTGTAAAAACTTGCATGACCAAGTAAAGAACGTACTTCTCGCACAGAAGTGGGGTAAGGTAAAGAAGTAATAATGTCTATCTTGGCCTTATCAACCTCTAAACCTTTGCTAGATACCAAGTGTCCTAAGACTATACCTTCTGTTACCATGAAATGACATTTTTCAAAATTCAAAACCAGGTTAGTCTCAATGCATCTATCCAAAACTTTAGAGAGGCTTTCTAAACATGCATCAAAAGAAGAACCATATACAGTGAAGTCATCCATAAACACTTCCATGCAACTTTCTAAGAGATCAGAGAAAATGCTTACCATACATCTTTGAAAGGTTCCAGGGGCGTTGCATAGACCAAAGGGCATCCTTCGATAGGCAAAAGTACCAAAAGGACAAGTGAAGGTGGTCTTATGCTGGTCTTCTGGGGCTATATGTATTTGAAAATAACCTGAAAAACCATCCAGAAAGCAATAGTGAGATTTTCCTGCTAATCTTTCCAAAATTTGGTCTATGAAGGGCAAAGGGAAGTGATCCTTGCGAGTAGCTTGGTTAAGCTTCCTATAATCTATGCACACTCTCCAACTGTTTTGTATTCTGGTAGGGATTAGTTCATCATTGTGATTTTTGACTACAGTCATGCCAGTCTTCTTAGGAACTACTTGCATCGGGCTTACCCAATCACTGTCTGAGATGGGATAGATGATACCAGCTGCCAAAAGCTTACCTACTTCCTTCTTTACCACATCTAGGATGGTTGGATTCAAACGCCTTTGTGGTTGTCTAACAGGTCTGGTGTTTTCCTCCAGCAGTATCCTATGCATACAAGTAGATGGGCTAATGCCTGGAATATCAGCCAAAGTCCATCCAATTGCTTGTTTATGGCTTTTTAAGGTTTGCAGTAACCTTTCTTCCTGTTGTGGTAGAAGATTCTTTGCTACAATGACAGGAAGCTTCTCATTTCCCCCCAAATAAGCATACTTTAGATGTTCAGGCAAAGGCTTCAATTCCAAAGGAGGTGGTTGTATTCTGGAAGGAAGGGATCTATCTGAGATTGAAATGTCTGCAACACTTGCATCTAACATGTCATCTTTCAACGAAGTTTGGTCTGCAGCATTAATCCTGGAATAGACAATACATGGATCAAATTCATCAAATGTGCAAGTAAAATTATCTAAGTAATCTAAATCAAAATCAAAAAATTCAAAAAGTAGATTGTCAATAGAATAATCATCCGCAAGAAGGTCTATGGCATCAAGTTGAAAGAGTGAATGGTTCTCTATAGGATGCTTCATGGCTTCAAATATGTTGAATTGGATGATATCATCTCCAAATTCCATAGAGAGAGTCCTCGTATGCACATCTATCTTTGTTTTTGCAGTTTTGAGGAAAGGTCTCCCTAGGATCAAGGTTGCTCTATTGATGGATGACTCATCTTCCATATCCAAAATGTAGAAGTCAGCTGGAAAGATCAGCTTATTCACTTGAACTAGCACATCTTCAAGTACTCTGGCTGGATGTGCTGTACTTCTGTTGGCTAATTGAATCACCACACCAGTTGGCTTCAGTTCTCCCAGATTCAAAGATTTATAAACTAATGAGGGCATAACATTAATGGAAGCACCTAGATCCAGCAATGCATCACCAAATGTAGAGTTTCCTATTGTGCAAGGAATGGTGAAAGTTCCTGGATCTTTACATTTCTGAGGGAGGCTGGGTTGAATTAAGGCAGAAACATTGCGTCCCACACTGATCTTCTCATCCCCTTTGAGTCTTCTCTTATGCGTGCACAGGTCCTTTAGAAATTTGGCATATTTGGGAATTTGTTTGATAGCATCTAGAAGTGGTATGTTGACTTCCACTTTCCTGAAAGTATCTAAAAGCTCCTTATCCAATTCTGCATAAACATTGGGCTTGGATTGGACCATCCTATTTGGAAAAGGTAAAGATACCTTCTGATCAGCACAATTTGGGGTTTTCGTCTCATCAGATGCTTCAAGTGCAGATCGTTTATGGCAAGCTTCTTTTTGTTGATCATTCGATGTCTTATCGAAGGCTGGTGTACTTTTTTCATCAGACTTTCCCTCTGATTCAGATGGCTTATCAGAGATGTCTCCAGGTGTGGAGATAAATGCTTCTTTTTGGTGTGGATTAGTCTGATTGAAGCTTTGTTGCTTTAAAATTGTAGGGTCTGTCTGCACTTTCTTCCCACTTCTCAAGGTCATGGCATTCACACTTTTGGGATTTATGACAGGTTGAGAAGGTAGTTGACCAGAACCTTGAGATTTCAATTGGTGGACAGTGGTAGCCAACTGCCCAATTTGAGTTTGTAAATCCTGAATGGTAGAACTTACATTTTGTTGAAACTGAAGATTACTGGTATCTAATTGCTTCATCAAATCATCAAGAGAGGGTTCAGAAGCATTAGAAGGTACAGATTGCTGCATATGCTGTTGTTGTTGTCTGAATGGCGGTGGTTGGTATTTATTTTGGGAGTCAGATGTTTGAATCCTTTGTTGTTGTGGAGGACCATATCTCAAGTTAGGATGGTTTCTCCAACTAGGATTGTATGATCCAGAAAGTGGTTTAAACTTCTGTTGCTGATAATGTTGAGGAGGCCTGTATTGTTATCCTGTGCCCAAAATACCATTTACTGCAGCCTCAGGTGTCTCACTTTCTTGCAATGTTGGGCATGCATCAGTAGGATGATCTGCAGAAGTGCAGATGCCACATGTTTTGGTTTTGTCAACAACATTAAGTTGCTGTTGTTGTCCGATAGCCAACTGTCTTACGATGGAGGTTAGTTCTTCAATTCTGTTCTCCAATCGTGTATGGTCTGTCTTGGTGGTCATTTCATGGACTCCTTTAGACAAGGAATTAGTTCGAGAATTGAATTGCTGAGAATTTTCTGCCATGTTGGCAATCAAATCTCGAGCTGCTGTAGGAGTTTTGTCCATAAGTGCTCCACCACTAGCTGCATCAACCATGCTTCTGTCCATTGGCATGAGTCCTTCATAAAAATACTGAATCAGTAATTGATCACTGATTTGATGGTGTGGACAAGTGGCGCATAGTTTCTTTAATCTCTCCCAATACTCATAGAGAGTTTCTTGGGAGTTCTGTCTGATGCCGCAAATCTCTTTTCTGATAGCTGCTGTTCTGGATGCAGGGAAGAATTTCTCCAGGAATAATCTCTTCATATCATTCCAGCTTGTAACAGATGTTGGATGTAGATAGTACAACCAGTCCTTAGCTCCATCATTTAAGGACAAAGGAAATGTCTTCAACTTGATATGATCTTCAGGAATTCCTTGTGGCCGCATTGTGGAACACACAATGTGAAATTCCTTCAAATGTTTATGAGGGTCCTCACCTGCAAGGCCATGAAACTTTGGTATCAAATGTATTAATCCAGACTTTAGTTCAATTGGTGCATCAACATCAGGGTATTGAATGCACAATGGTTGATAAGCAACATCAGGTGCAGCTAATTCTTTTAGGGTTCTATCAGCTATGTTCTTAGCAAAATATTTAAAATTATCAAAATTTAAAGATGAAAAATCACTACTATTACTTTCTTGGTTATTATTGGATGAATGTCTTCTATGTGCTCCTTTCAAATGGTGGAATGTTCTATCAATCTCAGGATCATATGCATATAAATTTTCAGGATTGGGTCGGGTCATACACAAAAAGGTGAATTCATACAGAAAATCCAAGAATATATACCTAAAGTAAAAAAAAATTGTTAGAAAGATTAAAATTTTTATACAAACTCCTAAATGAGCCTAGGAAATTAAAATGGTCCCCGTTAACGGCGCCAAATTTTTGACACGCTCGTCGCAAACGCGCAAAAATAATTTCTAGATTTCCCCCAAACTATTGGTATAGTATAAGGTGCAACCTAGGTCATCTCCCAAAGACCATTTCATATTCTTAAGCAAATAAGGAGAAAATTAGAACAAGGGGATTTTGTAAAGATTTGATATTGAGTTCTAAACACAAAATATAGAATGAAATTAATTTTCACTTAACAATTATCAACTCAAGGAATTCAGAGGCTATTTTCTTAACTAATCATTGATCACTAAAATCATGCATTGTGTTTATCAACCTAGGATCATCTGGAACCCCTAAAATGATCCTTGAATTCTCTACTGAGAAACCTGTCAGGATTCAATTGTTTATGATCAACAAGATTTAGTAACCACTTAATCTTTCATCTAAACCAATTTTATAATCAGAATTCAGTTGAAGTAAGTAATAAAATGAAAATCTTCAATTAAATTACTTAATTTCTACTCTTCAAACTTTTGGAAAATGATTTACCAATCAAAAACCAGTTATAAATCAATTATGCATTAATCAAAATACGTCAACCGATCAAACTTTGATTAAAGAATAAAATTGAAGAATATAGTGAAGTAGAGTAGAAACCACTTAATAAGCATGTAAATAAAGATCAAGACCTCAAAGTTAAAATGAAAATAGCTTGAATCCTTGAATTGAAACTACAAACCTAGCCTTTCATGTAGGAGGCAACTAACAATAAAGAGAAAACTAAGCCTTCCATGTAGGAGGCAAACTAACAAGAAAGAAAAACTAAGCCTTCCATGAAGGAGGCAAACTAACAACAAATAAAACCTAAGCCTTCCATGAAGGAGGCAAACTAACAACAAATAAAACCTAAGCCTTCCATGAAGGAGGCAAACTAAGAAGAAAGAAAGAAAGATGGAAAATGGTGTTGGAGTTAATCTCCAAGGGGTGTGTGTTTCTCCTCTTGTAAACCCTTCTATTTATAGAGGAATTTTGAGGCATCATTTTCAGAAAGTCACCAACTAGGATATTACTTTTCTACCCTTTTATTGCTTTCACATGGGCTTTGTTGAAAATGCAAAACACTTTTGAATTTTTGTCACCAATTAGCACAACAATTTTGACTTTCTTGCACCGCAATTTCGGATGTTCACATGTCCGAATTAGAGCTTGACTTCAGAACAAAAGTTGTAGCCCCGGATCTTACCTGTCCAACAGATTTGATTTCATCTCAATATGACTTCTGTATCTCAAGATATGGCCGGATCTTTGCACACTGTTCAAATTCCACGTCAGCAACACTATCTCATCTTTTGAGATAATTTCGGAGTCCTAAACATCCCATTTAGAGTCTGCTCTTGCTTTGTAACTGTGGACACTTCTTTAAGCTTTCATTCAAGACAGATTTCATGATTTTTGGATGTCTAAAACTCCTATTATGCTCAAAATACTATAATAGTGTCATTTTAATCGGGTAAGCAAAGAAATTCAATTAAACTTCATATGAACCCAAACTCATAAAATATGACAAAGACCACTTAATTGAACATATAAGAAGTCTTAATGAGATAAAAGTGAGAGATAATTATTTATGAAATTTATGCTTATCAAAAATCAAGAAAGAGAAAATAGAGATAAAATTGAAAGTGAAGAAAAAGTAGAAAGTCAAGAAAAGAATGAGAAAGAATTAGAAAATCAAGAAAGAAAAAAGAGAGATAAAATAGAGAGTAAAGAAAAAGTAGAAAGTCAAAAAAAGAATGAAAGTGAAAAGAAAGAAAAATCAAAAAATAAAGACAAAGAAAATAAAGTTTGTGTATTTGCTCACAAAGGAGAGGTTGAAAGTGTTTTGAGGGAAAAGGAACAAGGATATTTGTTGCAGGAATTTGATGTACAAGGATATTTATCTTACTAACTATCATAACTCTTCTTTTCCTAGTGTGGTTGAATATTTGTTGCAGGAATTTGATGATGTATTTCTTAGAGAACCACCAAGAAGTTTACTTCTTATAAAAGAGGCTAAGGAGATTCAAAGACAAGTAGAGGAGTTGATGCAGAAAGGCTTTGTGAGGAAAAGTCTTAGTTCATGTACAGTTCATGTTATCTTAGTACCAAAGAAGGATGGAACATGGCGCATGTGCGTCGATTGTAGAGTCATCAACAAGATTACGAAAGTTAGTGCTGATGAAGAAAATGTTAATGAAACTAGAGGATGGCCCACGCCTACAAATGCTAATGAAGGAAGAAGCTTCCATGGTTTAGCAAGTCTTTATGGGAGGTTTGTACAAATTTTTATTTCTATAACTACCTCTTCAAATAAACTTGTTAAAAAGAATGTTAATTTTAAATGGAATAACAAACATGAACAAGCTTGTAATCTGCTAAAAGATAAGTTAATTAATGACCCTGTGTTAAATTTACCTAATTTTGATAAAGTTTTTAAGATTGAATGTGATGCTTCTAGAATGGGTATAGGAGTTGTTTTAATGCAGGACTCTAAACCTATGGCATATTTTAGTGAGAAACTTAGTGGAGCGATGCTTAACTATCCAACCTATGACAAAGAGCTCTATGCCTTGGTGAGCGCCTTACAAACTTGGCAACATTACCTTTGGTCGATGGAATTTGTCATCCATTCTGATAAACTCAACTTGAAGTTTTTAAAGTCTCAAGGTAAGCTCAATAAAAGACATGGCAAGTGGCTAGAATTTGATGAGATGTTTCCTTATGTTATCAAGTATAAAAAGGGAAAGGAAAACATTGTAGTAGATGTGGTGTCACGAAGGTATGTATTACTTACGACTTTACAGACCAAATTACTTGGATTTGAATTACTAAAAATCATGTATGCAGATGATATTGAATTTGGACAATTATGGAAAACGTGTTCTGACCATGGTTTTGATTACTATTTTAGGCAAGACGAATATTTATTTAATAAAAATAAATTGTATGTACCTAAGTGTAGCGTAAGGGGAATGTTTATTAAAGAGGCTCTTGGGAGAAGATTAATTGGGCATTTTGGTATTCAAAAATCTTATCATATTTTAATTGAACATCTTTTTTGGCCAAAAATAAAGCATGATGTTAAACTTATTAGTGAAAAATATATTACTTTCTTACAAGCAAAATCTAAGGTAATGCATCATGGCTTGTATACACCCTTACCTATTCCTGAATATCCTTGGACTGATATTTCTATGGATTTTATACTAAGGCTATCTAGAACCTCAAAAAGAAAAGATAATAATTTTATCGTTGTAGATAGGTTTAGCAAAATGGTACATTTTATTGCTTGTTCTAAAACTAATGATGTCACTCATATTGCTAGTTTATTTTTCAAAGAGATTGTATATTTGCATGGCTTACCTAAAACTATTATAGGTGATCGAGATGTTAAATTTCTTGGTCACTTTTGGAAAATCTTGTGTGGTAAGTTGGACACTAAATTATTATTCTCTATTGTGGCTCATCCACAAATAGATGGACAAGCTGAAGTTGTGAATAGAACTTTAGGAACCTTATTACGTGTTATAATACGAAAGAATTTAAAGGATTGGGAGAATTGTTTGCCTTATGTTGAATTTTCATATAATAGGGTTGTCCATACATCTACTTCCTTTTCACCTTTTGAGATTGTATATGGATTTTTAGATGTTTTACCATTTTATACTAATGACTCTCTTAATGTTGATGGAAAGAAAAAGGCTGAATTTGTGCAGAAATTACATGCCAAGGTTCGCGCAAATATTGAGAAGAAAAATGAACATTATGCTCGGCAGGCAAACAAAGGACGCACCAATGTGGTCTTTGACCCTGGTGACTGGGTGTGCGTTAACTTGCGAAAAGAGCGGTTTCCAAATCAAAGAAGTTCCAAATTACATCCTAGAGGAGATGGTCCATTTCAAGTGATTGAAAGGATCAACGATAATGTTTATAAAATCGATCTTCCAAGTAGCTATGGTAATGTGAGTGCCACTTTCAATATTTCTGATTTATCCTTATTTGATGCAGATGACCATCAAGATTCGAGGACGAATCCTCTTGGAGAAGGAGGGAATTATGTGAATGTGGGCCCCATGATAAGCAAAAGAGATCATCTAGGAGATAATCTACAAGGAATGGAAGATACTATGACGAGAAATAGGACCAAACGTATGGAACAAGCACTTGAAGGTCTTATCAAGGAAGTTCAAGGAAAAGACTACGTGAATCCTAGCCCAATCCCAACATGGGTTAATTTATGTAGTCATGTCATTGAAGATCTTAAGTGATAAAGTTATGATTTACTATAAATTACATTAGGATTTACTTTAGATTACATTAGGATTTGATATTTATCTAGAAGTTATTCGTTTTAAATTGATTGCAATCTAATTAGGATTTCTAATTTATTATCTTTTTTACTAGATTAGGTTCACTATAAATAGGGGTTAGGGATTCAGTGAAAAGACAGATTTTGAGTATTAATCATATTTTCTCTCTAAGAGTTTTTCATCTCTGTGTGAGTTGATTCCCTTGGTTCTTGGGCAAAGAACTACCTTTGATAACGTTGGTTCTTCCGGCAGGTCGCGGGAAGGGTCACGTTCCTCTTGATAACTTCGATGCTCTCCGGCAGGTCGCGGTTTATGTCGGGTTCCTTTACCTTATCTCACCTTATCTTACCTGACCATTTCTTATCTTATCCTGATTCTCAAGACGTTCTGTTATCGTTTCCGCATTCCGATTCATTCGCGTAGGATGAATCATATCATACAGGCCTTGTAGACTTTAAATGAGGTGAGACCTTGACAGAAAAAAAAAAAAGTCTTTAACAGGTAACAAGCTCAAAGCCTAATTCGGCTCAGCCTACTTCCATCCCTACACATAAAAGAAAAATATACAAACTTGGAATTCGCAAAAAAGAAAATTCTTTAAAAAAGGTAAATATGATTTAAATGAAAAAAAAATTATTTTTAACATTTTTCTCCTATCTAATCATGTCCTCCATTATTTTTTTTCTTCCAACAAAATATTAGAGTTGTTAGTTATAAAATTTTTCTCTAGTTATTTTTTTTTTATTTTAATTTTTTTATACTTTTATATATATATATATATATATATATATATTAAATCTTTTATATATATTTTTTTCAAAAGAAACCTTTCCATTAAAAGAATTGTGATATGTTTTAACTATAATAAATCATATCATTATCTTCTAATTAAGATATGAGTTAAGATCTTTTTTCCTTAATGAAAAGGTCTATTTTAAAATGATAAAAATATTTCTATATATATATATATAAAAGTAAAATAAAAGAGGAGAAATGAAAGAAAATTTTTACCGTTTTAATAAATGGTGCTACTCAGCTAATGCTTGCGGGTAGTTGTGGGGAAGATATATTGGAGCATTTCTTAGTCCTTTTCCGAGATTACAAATTGATTGATTGAGAAAAGTTATTAATGCTAATATTTAATTTTTTTTATTTTAATTATAATTTCTAGTTATACTTTAAAAACAACTTTATGATAAAATTAAAAATTTACAATTTATAATTAAAAATTAACATTTTTTTAATTTAATATAATACATTAATAGTATAAATATTTTTATATCATTATCAAATTATGAATTAATATATATTATTGGTTTTCATAATAACTAATTTAAATATTATATTTAAAATAATTTTTAGTTAGTTGATGATATAAAATTTATACATTAATAATTAATTAAATTTCATTCTTTAGATAATTAATTATTAAAATATTACACTTTACGTTTTTTTTATTTATTTTAAAAAAAAATTATTTATCAATCTACTTCAATTTTAAGAGAATATTAATTATTTTATATATATTTTTTATATCTATTAACTATAATAAATGAAAAATATAAAAATAAATTTATAAATAAAGTAATAATATTATATATTATTATTATTATTATATAACTAGTGAATGTTTTTCTACAACTAATCCAAACGGTTGAAATCTTTAGATGCTAAGAGAAGGAGATGAGAGTGTATACGTTCTGAAATAAACCTTTTGAAACATTTTACTAAAATAATCCTAAAATCATTTTATAAAAATAAGCTATTAAAACAAGAAATTAAAAATTTTACCTGTATTAAAATTCATGATCAAGAATTTTATAAAAACCAGAAGGATATTTTACCTTTAATCAATAATTAACATCAAATCACATGATCATATGCACAGCAATGATATGGAGTTCCACTAGTAATTAATGGATGAAATTAATAACAAAGATTAAATATAAATTATTTTAAAAATTATGAACCAAAATTAAATTTTTAAAAATAAAAAACTAAAATTAAAATTTTACAATTTTACAATTAAAATATTACATATACCAAATGAATACTATAGCAAGTGGTTGATATGGACCCTCTCCCAATATAGAGACTTTTACCGCTTCACAAAGCCCTGTTCTTTTTTGCTTGGTCATCCATCCTTTTAAATTTAAGTGTATGTAACAGGGATCTTCTCAAATGGATTTCTCCATTCAACGAAGGTGTCATCCTCGTTTTGATTAAAATGATTAAAATGATAATTGGATAGGATAACACTAATCTAATTTTTCTATAAATAAATTTTGATGTGCTTTATGTCATGGGCTTAAGATATAGAATAGGCCCAAAGCTTATCTTGTGTGATTGATTTGCCTTAGTGGACTTTTGAAGGGAAACGAAAAGTCTGTTTCAATCAGAATAACATCCATATTGATCATGATTTATTAATGGGTAAAATATATTTTTATATTTTTTAAAATTTTAATTTTAGTTTTTTATTTTAATTTTTTTTATTTTGATCTCTTATTTTTTAAAATAGATTGATTTTAGTTCTTTATTTTTAATATATACCATATATTATACATTAATATATATCATGTGCTAAATATAAATTATTTTAAATACTAAAATTAGTTTATTTTAAAAATATAAAAAATTAAAATTAAATATTTTAAAAATAAAAGATTAAAATCAAAAATTTAAAAATTTAAAAATAATAAAACATATTTAATTTTTTTATTAATTATATGAGTTAGTTAACTAAAACATTTGCTTTTAATAGAACTAAGGGAGTGGTGTATTGGACTTATAAAAGAAAGTGCAAGTTTTTCAAACGGAGCATGTTGATTTCAAGTGGACTACGAAAAAGTCCAACACTTCTAGTAGGCCTAAGTGTGCGTGTGTGAAATAAATGATAAAATAGGTAAAATATTTAGTAAGAATTCATGACATAAGCCTAGTGCCACATTTATAGTTGGCTTGACATTAATATTATATAGGTTGTAATATTATATTAGAAAATTAAGTCTATCTTATTTTAAAAAATTAGCTAAAAAAAAAAGATCTTAAACTTTATAAAAAATATTGAATCTATTCTTAATTAATATAAAACAATATATATAATTTTGATTATAGTTGAATATGTTACTTTTATTATAGATCTTTGGATAGAGTTTATTATATTTATTTTCACTTTTATTTTTATTAATTCTAATTTTATATTCTTTTAATAGTTTAATAAATTTAATAATTTTTTTTATTAAAAGTGATGAGATTTAAATTTAAAATCTCAAATAAATTATTCTAATTTTTATTTATTAAATTTTATTTTTTTATTTTTTATTTCATCACTTTTTTATTTATTTTTATATGTGTATATAAACAATTTTCTTTTCCAAACGGGAATTTGGTCATTAAAAAGTGAGAAAAGATCCTAGGTGCAGAAAGGCGTAAGGCGTGGATTATAACAATGACCTATGTGATTGGAATATATTTTAAGTATGTAATGCAACCGACACTTTTGTTAGTCTATTCCTTGTTTGGAGCACTACTGTCCATCTCTACAATCTTTCAATTGAAAAAACGAGGCTGTTTTGTAGGAAGAGAAAAATGTCTTTAATTTTTTTATTATTTTATATTACAAGATAAGTGTTATTTATCAAAATTTTATTTTCCTTTTTTAACTTTTAATCAAACAAATATAAAGATAAATTAATTCTTTAAATTTTTTAATTCTAACAAATTTAAAATATATCAATTTTCTATTTTTTATTATATGTTTTCTATTCAAATAAAATAGAAATTAAAATTAATTTTTCCTTATAAAAATTATGGTAACTTAAATCATGATAATTAAAAAATAAATAAGTTTTATACAATGTAAAAGTACAGTTATTATCAGATTTTAATTTTTTAGAGAAAATATTTAAATATTTTTTAAAAAAATTAGATTTTAAAATCGATTACGAATACAAGATGTAATGTATTTTTCAATTTTAAAGAATAATATTAAAAGTTAAATATGCAATTTAAAAATAATTTTAAATACAAAATTTTTTAATTTCTTTTAAAATAAAAATTAAATATATAAATTACTTTTATATATATAAAAGAATGAAACAAAAATTAGATATTTAAATAATATATTTATATATATATATATATATAAAATAAAATAAAATATATATAAACAATAGTTTAATAGAATTTTTTATATTGATTGTAACACAAATCTATCTGCATGATAAAAAAAATTTATAAAAATTAATTTATTTTCGATTATTTGAAAAAAAATTTATAAAAAATTAATTGTGAGGACTTTATAAAATTTAATTATAAAAAAATTTATTTTAATGATTTTTAATCAAAAATATTATTTTAATTTTTATGATTAATATTTTTATAATTAATTAAAAGAATATATATATATATAACTTTTTGTATTTAAAACACAACATATACACATTTCATGATATTTAAAACAAATAATGATTGTACTATAAATTTTTACCATTCCCAACAAAAAATAAAAGATGGAAAAGATCAGTATGAACATTAAATTTTATCTATTATATTTGTTAAAAACCTAAATCATAATGAGAATCTTTAAATAAAATTTTGTTTAAATTGATAAAAATGTTAAATCATCACCAAATTTTATTTATAAGGATAAAATTTTAAAAAATCCTAACGAGTTCTAAATTCGGAATCAGTTATGAAAAATGAAGGTGCGAGGCATCCTATTCATCAATCTAAAGAACGATAGCTAAAATTAAATTTTCAATTCTAAAATAATTTTGAAAAAGAATGATAAACCATCATTCTGTTGATTTATTTGCGAAAAATTAGTTATAATTACAATATAATTTATGATTATTTAATTGTAATTCTACCTAATTTTTTTTTATTTTTTAGGAATGGTCACGCGAGCTAAGAATCCGAAAATAGGCAAGTTTGGGACTAAAAAGAGGGTAAAAGAAACGTAAAAAGATAATACATTTAATGCGACAATGACACGTCAGCCCTACGGTGCTGCAAGATTAAGGAAGCAGCTAGGTTAAGTCTGGTCCACCACATTGAAACCCTAATCCACGTCTATAAAAGGGAGGTTCTACTGCATCATATGACACCACCCTAGGCTCCAAAGGCCACACCACTCTCCCGGGCGTATGCCAATGATTATCCTGGAGACACACCATTACATTCTCATCTCTATTTTAATATCCTCCTGTAGGATTTCAGAGCCAGAAGCTCTTCACAGTGCGAGTTGCAACGTCTTATTGTCAGTCTTGCTGGCAATACGGTTTTGTCATTCTCTTCTAGAGAACTAGGATTATGGATTGTTTTATGGGATTAGTATGTTTTTATTTGTATTATCTCTTTATGTGTAACTAACCCCAAATCATGAGGCTTTGGTGAAACTTATAATGTAACCAATTGAACCCATTTTCCTTTTCATGAATGATTCAGTATTTCTATTCAGTTGTGTTTTCCTTATTATTCATAATTAATTAATGAAAATTAATTTATAAGTTAATTGGGGATAGGCGATCGTATCATTGCCTAATTAACGGAACTATAAGGTAAACTGAATCTAAGGATTTTGGAGGATCTATCGGAATCCTTAATTTCTAATCAATTATTAATCTAACAAGTCCGCATGTTCTTTATACTTCTCTTAATTATATACCTTGCATGATCATTGGGGGTAGTAACTTGAGGGAAAGAATATTGCTATTGCATGATCATTGGGTAGTAATAGAATTAGAACGGATGGTTAGCAATTGACTCAAATCATTTATAAGGGAATTAGGATGAAATTGGATAAAGTTATAAGGGAAACCAAAGTCTCTTATCTTTTCAGAATTGAACTCGTATTTGTGCTCTTTTGCCTTTAAATCCCTTACTCTCATTTTGTTCCCTTTTTATATTCACTTTAAATATTTCTAAACAAACCCTTTTCTGGTGAGTTTAAAAATTAGAATTTAATTTTAAAAAAAAAAAAAGAAGTGATTTTGATAGTAAATTCAATTTTTGGTAAATTGGGAATGAATTTTTGTAAGTTACATGTGAAGGAGTTTTATTTGAAATTAAATTTTTGAAAGGAATTTTTTGTAAAAAAATGGTATTTAATTAAAATATTTTTGTATGCTTTATATTTATTTTTATATTTTAATTAATATTTTAAATCCAACTACGCATAAAGTTTAAGATAAACGTATTGATGCACTGCGACTTCAAAAAAAATAATATAAACGATGACCAGGATCACACATTTATATTTTAAGGCTCGTTGCACGAGATTTCAAATTAAAATTATTTTTTAATTAATTGAAAATAAAATATATAATTATTATATTAACAAAATATTTCAGATCCACTTATGCATATGGTTTATGAAAAACTTAGTGATATATTATAAACTCCTACAATTTCAAAAAATATGAATGATGAAGAAGACCATACATTCATATTTAAAGGTTCGTTACGTACAATCAAAGATTTATTTAATTAAAAATTACATAGAAGTAAAGCACTTAGTAATTCTTAAAATTCATTCAAACATGATTTGTAAACTAATATTAATTTAAATCTTAGGAACAAAATTTAGTATTAGATAGAATTTAATATGATAAAAAAATTTATACGAATATTACCCTTCTAATTACAATAATATCATAAATGATTATTGTACAAAAAAAATTGAAACATAATCTAGATAAGTTATTTAAACATAAAAATTTTCAAATATTAATCTAAATCCAAATTGATCTCACTAACATAAAAACCACTAAAGTACCATTTGTTTGTTTATTCTCATGTATTTATTCTTTTTTCTTTTCTAGACATAAAAGGATCCTCATATTTTGGTTGTAGATGAGAGTAAATATTTATGAGCTTTGAATCACTTTTCTATTGATCTTATGTTAATAAGAAGCTTATTGAACCAACTCCCACACATAAAAAATCAATTAGTGATTAAGTGAAATAAATAAATTTAATACATATTATTATTAATGACCATCTTAATGATTCTTGTGAAGGAAGTACATGGTATGAAACAATACTATGTGAGAAAGCAATGAAGAAGTGTGCGGATGCTGGGCTCAATTCTCTAAATTCAAATCTGGATTTGGTTCCAATGAGCATTAATTTATGAGGAAGAAATGGAAATGCTAGATATTTTCTTTGCCTCAAATGTGAAGATGGATCATCCAAGGGTAGGGAAACAATGTTCAAGCCTTCTATTGAATGAAACTAAGTCCTTCTATGTGTTCTTGTGTAAGTATTTAGGAAAGGTGATGGTCCAAATATGTTCAATATAGGGAGGGAATCAAAAGTATGAGAGGAAGTCAGCCTAAGGTGAATGTGGTTATATGTGTTCTTGTGTGTTGTTAATAGAAGACATGGTCTTCATAGATGAATGGACGATGTGCCTCTAAAAGGAGAGAAAATGAGCATTATTGGACATAAGTCCCTATCTAATGACTAGAATGAAGGGAATCGGAGCATGGAAAAATGTGGGAGCCTTAAAATGTCGTGTGAGAAAAAAAAATGTGGTATAAGTGAAAATAGCCAATGAGAGCTTTCACATTCTTGGGAGGAGGTGAGAAAATCAGGAGAGGCAATCCATCGTGGAATCCCAAAGTGAAAGGCTATGTGAGACTTCTTTGTTTTTAGTGGTGTATCATTTTTCTGAGTCAATGAGAGAACATGAGGAGGAAATAGAGAAGGTGAGGTGTTGTTTTGTATATTTGGGAATGAGCTTTTATAGGTTGAGAGAAATGATGTTATATGGAGTGATATTTTAACCTAAAAAGTGTGAAGGCTAAAATGTAGATAAAAGAGAAAAAATTTTGTGCATGGGCAAGGAGATATCTGCTTATATGAATGAATGATATGGGTTGAGTGAGTGGAATATTTATCGTTTCAGGAGCGTTAAAGGTTGAGTGAGGGAGAGATTTTATAAGGTTGGGTCAAAGTTATTCTTGGAAGAGAAAGTAAGTAGGCTGGAACGTGAGGAGTGATGTGAGAGTTATTGGAGAGTGTGTGATGAGAGGAGAAAAAGAATATGGGAGCTTTAAAAAGTTGGCATAAGGAGAGCTAAAGTACAAAAAAAATTAATGGACCTCTTCCCTCGGATGTGAAACCAGCTTGGTGAATTTATTATGAGTGAATGAGTGAAATTTGATGTGTGCATGGATAGCTCCTAGTTTTTGTACCTCCAATGGATTTATTACTTTTTCTTTTAGTGCACATTGGTGAGAGAATATTGATGGAAAATCCTTTTTTGAGTGGAGAGGGATTGACTTTATGGTGTTATTGAACGGAAAGTTAAATATGAATGAGAGGGGAAATTTTGTCAGTAAAAAGAATGAGCTGCTAGAGAGAGAGAGAATATGATCTTGTGAAATTAAACATGCAGTGCCTTATTCGTTAGGCCAAAGTACAAGAAATTAAAAACTAAAACATGAATCTTTAGGCAAACACAAATTAAACATGCAGTGTCTTGTTCATTAGGCCAAAGTGTAGGAAATTAAGATGGAAAGCCTGAATCTTTAGGTTGACAGAAATTAAACATGTAGTGCTTTATTTGTTAGGTCTAAGTACAAGAAATTAAAATGCAAAGTTTGAATCTTTAGGCTGATAGAAATTAAACGTCCAATGCCTTAATCGTTAGGCTAGAGTAAAGGAAATTAAAATGCAATACCTTATGTTAGGCTGAGCAAAATTAAACATTTAGTGCCTTGTATTAGGCAAGGGGTGTGGGAAAATAAAATGTAGTGCCTTGTGTTGGGCTGATAGAAATTAAACATGCAGTGTCTTATGTTAGGCCACAATGCAGGAAAACAAAATGTAGTGCCTTATGTTAGAATGACAAAAATTAAACATGTGGTGCCTTATGTTAGGCCAGAGTGCAGGAAATTAACATGCAATACCTTGTGTTAGGCTGGCAGAAATTTAAATTGCAATACCTTGTGTTAGGCTGGCAGAAATTTAAATTGCAATGCCTTGTATTAGGCTGGAGTGCAGGAAATTAAAATGCAGTGTCATGTCTTAGGTGGACAGAAATTAAACATGTAGTGCCTTGTGTTAGACCAGAGTGCAGGAAATTAAAATGTAGTATTTTATGTTAGGCTGATAAAAAATAAATATGCAGTGCCTTGTGTTAGGCCAGAGTGCAAGAAATTAACATGTAGTGTTTTATGTTAAGTTGACAAAAAATTAAATTAAAGTGTCTTGTGTTAGGCCAGAGTGTGGGAAATTAAAATGCAATGCCTTGTGTTAGGATGATAGAAATTAAACATGCAATGTCTTGTGTTAGGGCAAAGGGCAAGAAATTAAAAGGCAAAGCATGAATCATTAGGCTCACAAAAATTTAAATTTTGACTTTGTAGGTGCTATGAAAATGTAATTATCTGACTTTGTAGGTGGGATGCAAAAATGGAAGCTTGTAGCAATTAAAATGAAGAAATTGAAAACCTCGTGGTGGCATAGACCTTAGGCGATGGACATGTGAACCTTGTAAATACTACAGGTATGCAACATAGAGGTGAAAATTGGTGTATGATGTGTGTATACAAACACGAAATGACAGATGATGCAGAACAAATGAAAATGACAATTTATAAATCAAGGATACAATGTGATGCATGATTCTTTTAGAAATGGAAATTCATACCTGATGTATGGTGCATGGACAATAAGAGAAGAAAAACTCTTTCAAGAGAAGGATTATTTGCCCTAGTTTGCAACTCTGAAGACCTAATTCCTTTGGTTTCTTACTTATATAAGATGCTTGCATCAGTTAGGAAATACTCTGCATCAAGGTTTGGGTGAATTGATTGCCCAGAATGCAAGTTTGATAGTTTTGTTCTAGCCACCAGTCTCTCTCACCAGTCCACCCTTCCAAGTTTTTTTATTTGTCTATTTTTTACCCTAATTTTGTTTGGACCACTCTTATAAGTTTTCAATTTAGTGGGTTGTTCTAACTTTTTCCTAAATCTCCTTCCTAGGTTTTTAATCTAGCCAGCTTCATCAATTTGACTTTAACTTTTTCCTGGATCATTCTTTTGATTCTTAGATCCAGTAGCCTATCTTCTTTTGACCCTAGTTTTTGCCTAAATTGTTCTTCTAAACTTACCATCCAACATATTTTTCATTTGAATTTTATTCGATCTTTTATTATTTTTATTTTTCATTTTGTTTTCGCCTTAATTTGGCCTAAATTACTTTTCAACGGTACTTTTATTTTTATTTTATTTTTTCCTAGTTGATCCTTTTGAATTTGTAGCCCAAATTTTTTTAACTTCTTCTAGTTTATTAACCTTGATTCTTCCTGGATTAGGATACTAGATTTTCAATTCAACCGATCTTATTACCTTAATTTTGCTAAACTAATATATTTTTAGTCCAACAGTATCTTTCTATTTCCTCTTTTTTATACTTGCAAGAGTTGAGATTCCTTCAATTGTTTCATGAGCCTATGTTTGCTTATCTTCTTGTGGCATCAATTTTTCAAGATTTTAACTCATTTTTCCTTATTTGGCAGAGTAATGATACAATCAAAATTGAATGATGCAGCATTAGCATTATCATTCTGGAACATATCATTTTGATATTTTTATTATTTGAAAATGAAACAAGGAGAACAGAAAATAAGAGAAGAAATGGAATAAAAAGAATATGAAAGATGAAAATTTTATTGTGAAATTCTCATTTCTTTAATTGTATACAGGAAGGAAAAGTAAGCTTTTTTGAAAAGGAAGCAAAGTGTCCTTAATATTTGGACAAATTATTTACTTTTGAGATAAAAGTAAGCCTTTTTGAAAAGAAAGCAAAGTGTCCTTGGTTGGTGTTTTGATTTTAGCTTATGTTTGGATTCCCAGCTTAAGTGGTTAATGTTTGAACTGGGAATGGTGTTAATGGATTGAATTATTGAGGAGGTTGATAAATTGGAAGGAAAGGAGCATTTAAAGTTGTTGCAGCGATATAAGGATATGGCATATATGGGATATGGCATGGTGGTTGAAAATTGATAGGGTTATGAATTGGTGTTTATGGTATATGTTGGTTTTGGTCAAAAGTTACACTATAGGATGCTCCTTATATTTTTCTTCCAATTCCTACTCGTGATTCTTTGCATTGATCAATTCAACAGAGTTAGGTGTAATCTTTCCACTGCAGATTCCTACTTCCACTCTTTCCCCAATGGTGACAATATCAGAGAATTGGTTGATACACTTTCAATCATTTTGTCATAGAAAGGATCTTAGAGGGTATCCATGAACATAGTAACCATTTATTTCTCAATCAGTAGGGATTGAACCAGAGTAGCCAACTTACGCCACCGTTGAGCATATCCTTCAAAAGTTTCTTTCGCCCTTTTTTGGCCATGTTTTGCAATTGCACTCTATAAAGAGTCATTTTCATGTTATACTTATACTAATTTAAGAAAGCATCAACTAATTCTCTCCAAAAATAAATATTTGGCTTCTCAAGTTATGTGAACCATCTTAAAGCTGAACTAGTTAAGCTATCTTGGAAGAAGTGAACGACCAGATTATCATCATGAGCACATGAGGCCATCTTCCTGCAACACATTATTAAATGAATTCTTGAGAAGATAAAACCCTGATATTTGTGAAACTCAAACTTTAAATTTAGGAGGAATGACCATATCCGACACCAAGCATAGATTAGAGGCCTCTCCAATGCCATAGCTAGTTCCTTCTATTACACACATCCTCTCTTCTAAAATTTGCCACTTTTAAGCCTCTTTAGCTAAAGAATTTCCTTGATACCATTCCATTGTATTTGTAGATGAGAGAATAACATATAAAAGGGATAAGGACCTTGGGAATATCTGATATTAACATTTACTACTAGTGTTTGAGAGTTTTGTGCCAGACCCGGAAGGTGACAGTTGGGATGGTCTGAGGATTTCCAATGATGTCTTAAGGCAGAGTTTGTGCTTGAAATTGGTATGGATGAGGGTTAGGTGGATTATTCTGTCATTAATGGAGGTTCATAGCCAAGTGAAAATCCAAATGAAAAATATGTTTAAAAAGCTTGTTGTAATGGCATATTAGGTTGTGAAGTTAATGGCATTGATGCTTTTGAAGTGCTCATTTTCTTATTAGAATGTTCTTCTGCATTTCTCATTCCTAACAGTTGCAAAGTTTCAACCATTTTGGCCAGCTTCTTTCTTAGCTCTTTGACTTCATTGGTCAATTCTTTATTTTTTTATTTCCAACTCATCCATGATTCCTAATTTAGAACGGGTGTTGTAAAGGTGTCAAGAAAACTATCTTGTTGCAATGATTAATTACTGGTTTTCTCTTATAATGAAATGGGAAATCACTAAGAACTAGAAATGATTTTTCTTAGGTAAATGGTTATAAGTGAATGGAACGAATGGTGATTTGATGCAATTATGGAATAAATGGATGTATCAAAAGAAAAGAAAAAAATTATTTTTTTAAAAAACAGTAAACACGATTTTTTCATGTACACATGAATGATGAATTGATGGACTGGATGTGATGATGTTAAAATTTATGCACGATGATACAATGGATAAAGGATAGAATATATTTTTTACTATTTTCATGTAAGAAGATATATCATGACGGGAGGTGACATCGTATAAAATAAAAAGACATAAGATATATATTTTTTAATTTTGAAATGAAATGTCATTCTCATAAAAATGTATAACTAATGATTATTTTAGGCATAGTTGATAAAGGAATCATGCATGCATGTTCTACTAATGAGAAGATAAACATGCCATTCTATAAGAATTTTATTTAATTTTTTAATAAATTCTCTCTTATTTTTTATTTTTTTTTTCTTTATTTTTACTTTTCTCTTTCTTATTTATGATTTTCTCTTTTATTTGAATTAATCTAATAATTTATATGGTTTTTCATGCATGAACACTGCATAGATAATGAGTATGAAAAACATAATGCCCTTTGTGTCCTTAAGTAGGTAGCTTATAATCTGGATTTAAGGTTTTTCTACTCACACAGGATGGCTAGTAATCCTGGAAGTTTATAGGTCTCAACCCAAAATTCGAACGAAACAATCAGCACAGCCAACACACACAAATAATAATACCATGATATACAAAATAACAGTCTTCTACCTTAGAGTTTAACAGATGATCATAATATAGTTATTTAAATACAAGCAATATCCAAATAAAAATAAAAAGATTACAAAGTAAGTGGCAAAACCATTATATACAGAAAGTAGAATGACTATATACAGAATAAGAATTTTTATCCAAGAATTTAAAACATATGTTTACAACGGAATTATTTAAATATAGAGAATAAAATACAAAAAGATAAAATAGATCAAATAAATTATTTTTTCAAAATTATTATAAAATTTCATATTCCTCCTTAAATATTTCCAATAGAGTCGTTATCTGTTGGAACCTAAATCTTAACGGGATAACTAATCCTTAAATGAAATTTTGTTTAAATTGATGAAAATTTGGAGTTTTTACCAAATCTTATTTTCAAGGGTAAAATTTAGAAAAATCCTAACAAGCTCTAGTTTCTGGAGTTAGTTACAAATAGGGAATATATGACGCACCCTTTTCGCCCGTTTTCAAAGAATGGTACCAAAAACTAAATCTGCAATTCTAAAATAATTTTCAAGAACTTTTTTGATCACC
Source organism: Canavalia gladiata (assembly GCA_037954105.1). Lineage (NCBI taxonomy): Eukaryota > Viridiplantae > Streptophyta > Magnoliopsida > Fabales > Fabaceae > Canavalia > Canavalia gladiata. The sequence continues at coordinate 13,584,980 of CM075659.1, read as the reverse complement.
TTTAATATACAATTTGAATATTTGAATTATTTAAAAACTATAAGATAAAATTTAAAGAAATAAACTATAGTATGTACAGTAAATATCCTCGTAGAATTTTGATCTTTCTACTATGTATTTCCGGGTGCGACAGAAAACTCAAATCATAGCTGTTGCAACCGTAATTACGACGAGACGACAAACTTGCTAAAAATTTTTAAAGAATTTTTATTTAGGATAATGTGGAGTGGCCACCAATTTGAATATTTGAATTATTTAAAAATTTTCATTTTTATTTAAGATTCAATATTTTTTTAAATATTGTTGAAATAGTTCCTTGTAAACGATATTAAATATCTTAAATATATCATTTCTAGATACACTTACTTGTAGATATAACTTAATGCACATAATTTGCAAACAACAAAATACTATTAGCCAATTACAAGTTGATGGCTAACTAAAGAAGTTTGATATAACTTCAATGTTAGAAAAAAATATTTAATACTAATACTAACAACTAATTAACTAACTATTCAATATTAACGATGATAATAAAATAAATAACCATGGTTGTGAAATTAACAAATTAACTAACTAAATAATTGATTACGATTATGTTAAAATCATATTTGGCACATAAGACTCTAGAAGAAATCAAGGAGGCTAATTTCTAAATGGATCTTGAGGAATACAAATTATGAAGGGAGAGGCATATGCAACTTTCTAGAGTGCACCATGACCTCAATAAATAGTTTTTAAGGGCTCAATTTTTTTTAACATGTATGCAAGATATAGCACATTATTCGTACATTGGTGAGAGAATGAAATTTTGAGTAGAATAAATTAATGGCATTAAATAGAAATACTTATATTATTTTTAAGAGATGAATAAATATTTTATTTAGGTTTAATTTTCTTCCATGATGTAATTTAGATTAATAACAAAGTTATTTTAAAATAAAATAAAAACATTTGATTATGATTTATTATACTTTAATTTGGTGGTAATAAAGGAATCTAACATAAAAGATTGTGATACCTAAAGAGTGGTAGAGGAAGTCATTACCTTGTTAAAGAGTTCGAGTACCAAGGAGTAGTTATCTACAAAACACTTTAGCATTTAAGTTAGTTTTTTTTTGCATAGGAATGATATGAAAATTTTATGTATCTTTACTTATGAAATATCTCAAAATATAGAAGATGAATAGATGAAAGTCATTATTAAATGGGAGAAGTGATTCCTCCTAAAACTTTCCTTTTAGGGATAGTATGATTATACAAGATAATATCCTCTATGATGATGGTGTAAGAATTTTACTTTTCTGCCTTGAGATATGGGTTAAGTTTTAGCTAAGAAGACTCAATCTTATTGGCATATGGGTTGGACTTCAACTAAGGAGGTCCAACTGCTTAACTTTGATTTTATAAGTTTTTTTTTTAAAATATATAGTTTGAGTTTAACCCAATATATTCTTAACCTAGAGAAAACTCTCTCACCTACTTAACACATTCAGCATAAGGATATGTTCCAATTAAAGTGAGTTGTTATGCTTGCTTTATTGAAATATCTTTACCCAATCTAATTTAACCAAGGAGATTTTAAGATTGATTGTCTTGTGTCTTATAGGTTGATGTTAAGGTGTTGTATCGAAAAAGTATGCTTAAAGTGAATGTGTGCTCCTTAACACTTTTGAGAATTCAAACACTCTAACAATTTTTTGTTTTCACCGATACATCATATGTTGATCATTCTAAAAAACTTATCAAAAGTATGTAGAAGCCTCTTTAGAAAAAGCAACAATAATTTCTTCTAACTATGTTGTTGACCCTACATATATAGTTATAAACTTTAAATAATTTCTTTTATATTACATGTAGGCCTAGATAATATTTGAAGTAAGGTCCAAATAATAGCTAAAACAAAAAAATATAGCTCTAGGCAAGAAAAATCATTAGGGTGGGATCTAGGTCTAGACAAGGGACACAGGTCGTAGTCTAGGATAAGGTCTAAAAAAAGGTATATGCAATCAGAGATAAGTTCTAAGAGTGAGGTTTAAGTTTAGAAAAGAGATGTAAGATATAAGGTAAAACTTAAAATAAATTTTCAAACCTAGTTTGAGGTAAAATCTAAAGTGAGGTCTAAATTTAGATGAGGAACATAAAATTTGAAATTCTGATTTATGATAAAACTTGTGTTACCTATCCTAACCAAAAAAGATTGATCTAAATAAAAATAAATTACATTTCAATTAATAACTTAAGATAAATATTTTAATCAGTTAAAGATAAAATATGAATGATATAGAAACCTAAAATAAATATTATAATTAAAATTTTTTCATATGTATTTATCTTATTAAGAAGATCTTGGAAAAAGGTAAATGATGCGTCATGGAAGAACCATTGTCTTGAAACAAAAATCTGACAGACCTCTAGAGCAACTGATTCTAGTATTGCTTTTCAAGATTAACACAGCATGTAAGGGACCATATGCACTCAAACTTTACGCTTGTTAGAGTCTCACTGGCAAGATTTAGAACGGTAGTAGAAAACTAGTAGAAGAGTTGGAAGATGTGTGCTGAATTTTTAAATACATGTTGTAAACACCTAATTATGTCCAAGACCCCGTTTTAAAATTAATTAGTAAATAAACAAAAATAATTAAATAACAATATTCAGAACAAACAGAAAACAGAATAAAGTTAAAAATAGAAGAACAGAAATATTAACAGAAAAACAGATAAATAAACAGATAGCAGAATAATTAAAACAGAAGGCAAAAATTAAATAAAAATGAAAACGAAAAAATGATGATGAAATGAAAAAAAAAATTGAAAACAAGGAATAAAAAAATAAGTAAAACATCAAATCCGAAATAAAAATAACATATAATACAAAAAGAGGATTAACAAAAATAGAAAAAAATAATAAAATAATAAAAAAGAAAAACAGTAAAAAGATAAAAAGGAAAATTGAAAAAATAATAATATACTAAAATCGGAAATAATAAAATAAAAATTGTAAGAAAATTAAAAACTGAAATACAAAAATTAACCCAAAAAAGGGGAAAATAAAATAAGAAAAATGAAAAGAAAAAAAGATATTAAATAAAAATAAATAAATAAAAAAATTAATTAAAAGGAGAAAACAGAATTAACTAAAATTAAAAACAGAAAACAAAACTAATCAGAAAAAAAAATGGAAAAAACTAACTTTACAAAAAAGGAAATTCTGAAAAAGAGAAAAAATATTTTGAAGGGTGTTTTCGGGGAAGAAGGTGACGAGCAAGGAAAAAGAGAGAGGAGGTGGAGTTCCCCAGGGGAAGGAGCATTCTTTCACATTCTAGATCTGAATCTTCGCTTTGGTGAAGTTCTTTCCTCCAAGGATCCATTAGGCCTAACCAGATCAAGAGTGAGCTTGCCAAAGAGAACTCAGTTTCTGGGAAAATTCATCCACCAGGTAAAGTTCTCCTTAACTCTTCAAGCTTGCTTGTCTCCGATTCACTCAACAAAAAAGAATGAAAGATGCTGTGTAATGGCGATGAAATTTGTTGCAAACCAGATTGAATCGATTAATCTTTCGTTGATTATTAGTAAGTCTGTTAGTTCTTTGTGGCTAAATCCAATTATGCTAAACTGAGTTTTATGCTAAAACAAACGTAAAAAAAGAAAACATGATCTTGAATTCTGGTCTCGCATGAGAGGACAATACTATGCTTAAAATTTCAAGATAGGTATAAGCGTGGTTGGGATCTGAATTTCAATCTAGATAACCAAATTATGTTCGCACACCCTAATGAGACCGAATTAGTGGCGCATCGCATTTCCTGATCCGATTCTAATCGAGGGGGTTGAAATCGGTCTTAGGGTTTGTCGCAATCGTAATTACAACGAGACGACGAACTCTCTAAAATTTTAAAAATAATTTGGTTTATTATGGAGCCGCCACCAAATTTTTATGTACTGGAAAAGATTTGGAAAAACGCTAACTCGAGGATGAGATTTAGGTTCGAGAGTCGGTTATGAATAGGGAAGGTGTTAGGCACCCTACTCGCCCGTTCCGAAGAACGGTACCCTTAAATTGAGTGTGTGATTTTTTGAAAATTGTTTGATCCCTTAAATATAATAAAAATGAATAGGCTTGTATGAAAATAGTCTGACAGGACTTGATCCTGCTCCTACGTATTCCTTGGTGCACTGGGAAATTCAAGGTTACGTAGTTCTGGTTTGAAGGCTTGACCTTCAAAGGGGATTGAAACAGCAGAGTATTTTCAATATTTTAAGAAAAATCCTTAATCCACATATGCACAGGATCCGAGGCAAACGAAGGCTGCACTGGGACCTGTATGATTCCTAAATCCCGAACAGTAGGGTACGCTACCAGTTTGTATCTAGAACTCATCACGTGAGACTTAGAATTATTTAAAACATATTTAGTTTTTACACATGTTTCTAGACCCACATATGCACAGAGCCGAAGGCAAGCGAAGGCTGCACTACAACTCATATGACTCTCCGAACATTGAAAGACAGAGTATGCTGCACTTTCAATTTCGAAGTTCATTGCGTGATATCTAGGATCGTTGAAAGCCTTGAGAAGTATTTTGAAAAAATTAATTTGGAAAGGAGATTAAAAAAAGGAGATCTTCGATCCACATGCACAAAGTTAAAGGCAAGCGAGGGTTGCACTGCGACTCATATGATTCTCCGAACATCGAAAGACAGGGTATGCTGCACTTTCAACTTTGGAGTTCATTGCATGAGATCTTGAATCTTTTAAAGCTTTGAAAGTTATTTTGAAAAAAGGTAATTTTGAAGAGAAATTAAAAAAGGAGACCTTCGATCCACATGCACAAAGTCGAAGGCAAGCGAGGGTTGTACTGCGACTCATATGATTCTCCGAACATCGAAAGACAGGCGATGCTGCACTTTCAACTTTGGAGTTCATTGCGTGAGATCTCGAATCTTTTAAAGCTTTGAAAATTATTTTGAAAAAAGGTAATTTTGAAGAGAGATTAAAAAAAGAGATCTTCAATTCACATGCACAAAGTCGAAGGCAAGTGAGGGTTGCACTGCGACTCATATGAATCTCCGAACATCGAAAGACAGGGTATGCTGCACTTTCAACTTCGGAGTTCATTGCGTGAGATCTCGGATCTTTTAAAAATGGATTTGAAAATCAAGCATAAAAAGAGAATTGAGTTTGCCCTACAAATATTTGATCTTGCTTAAAAGAAGGAACTAGGCTTGTTTAGAACATAATAAAGACATTGGGGTCAACCTATATTAAAGGAGAGTCGATTTTAGATTAGGGAAGAAGAAGAAAAGAAGAGAAAAAAAAAAGAAGTGGGTTTGACCCCAAAGATGGATTTAATTTCAGAGTAAAGAGAAATAGATCTTGATCCTATTTGTAAATGGTTTTAATTAAAAGGAAAAACTTGGGTTTGACCCCACTTAAACACTTACTTGACCTTCCAAATGGGAAAAAAATAAAATAAAAATAAAAATAAAATTTTGGATTAGATCCTAAACAATGATATCAAGTTTGACCCAAACTAAAGAGGAATTGGTTTTAAAATAAAAGCTTTAGGTGAAAATAAATAAAAAAATTGGTTTGCTTTTAAGATTAAAATAATATCTTATTTATGGGCCTATTTATAATTTTGATGTTTGCTAATATGTGGGTTGGTGCCTTTCCATGAGGAGCCTACTGCCCAATTGAAGATTTAACAAGGTCCGAATGAAGTAGCTACTGACTTAGCCCACTACTTATGTATATTCGGGTTGCAAGGTTCAGGAAAAGTGGCATTAAGCGTAGCCCCATGCCCTTGTACCAGTGGTATAACCAACAACAGGCTAATGATCGAGCCGGCTAGCAGGACACAATTTGGATGTAGTCCTAATCGTGGCTTCCTGAGAGCTTGAGCTAATTGGTTTATGAGGTCTTCCGGTTGAAAGGCAGCCTAATTAAAGGACAATTAACATGGTTTTGGCCTAGGACATGCAACCCATTTTTAAAGAGCAAGAACTTGGTCCCAATTGAGGCACAATGGCCTATTTGGAAGGGAACGAGTGTGCCAGCAAGGCCCCTTTGAGCCATAAATTTCTGGGAGTGGAAAAGAAAACTTGAAAATGGGGTCTCCTAGGGATCAAACTTAGGAACTGGCGATCATCTATCTTCCTGTGAACGATTGAGCTAACTTCAAAATATGAGTTGTTTGTAATAAAAATTTAATTCAATCACGCTCTCGGCCTAGTTATAAGGATGAGCATTTGCATATGGTGGCCACAACCCTTTCATACCTTCCATCTGGATATTTTAATCAGGTTCCAGACCTCCTTTGCAGTGTATCACGAAAGGATTAATTCTATTAACGGATAAGGAGACACATGTCTCATTACATGTTATCAGTGTTTGTCATCTTCCTTTTGTCTGCTGAACCTGTTTCCTAACCTTAACTGGCCTACAGATATATCATGATCCTGGTGCTGTCAAGGTGAAAAATTTTGGGCTACGTCAATTCTGTTTATGGTTCCAACTTCACCGACTCTAGTTTGAAACGATGTATCCTCGTTGGTTGAATCCTACACCCATGAACAGAATCGGCTGATGCGAGTTTGTGAGTAATGAAAAGAAGCTTGACTATGTTGTCTCCTCTCTTCTACTTCGGGTAGGATTCGTGAAGTTCACAAATTGCAATAGCACACGCACCCCCTAGGCCTGTTACCTTGTAGGAGTAGATTTGCAACGCAACACATGTGGCATCTCACTATATAGGAGTTCAGGAGCTAGAAACCCGACCGAACCGCACTCTTGCCCATAAAGATGATATTGAGGCAGCAAGTGCGACAGTTCAAAGTTCATTTCCAATGAATTTTTAGATGCACCATTCCCGGTCCATGCAGGAACTATAGAAACAGATTGCCCTATCAAAGCGAAGCTCCCCACTTACTACTTATGCTAGCATCCAGTATCAGCCTGGAGCCGTCCCTAATGACAATAGTAGCAAGGCCCAGCTGATCATGGATATAATAGGCCATCAACCTGAATCTATGCAGAACTTAGTCCCAAGACATATGTGTTCGTTGAGCTAAGCCTTTCAACAGAACCCGAGGATTACCCAGCATGTATGGTGTACACAATTGATAATTTGTATTTGCAAGGGATTCTGATTATAAGCTCTGGGTCCTAGAAATTCACACGATCCATTACAAATATGCTTAATTAGAACCAATCATGTTCTTCTGCAATTCTAGAATGGCATGTAAGGAATAAATGTAATGATAATAATTTATCAGATGTTCCTATTGACAGGTCATTTCAACAAACAAAGCATAACAGGAGTAACGCAAGGATTGCTCATATATGAAGCAGCTTACTATTGTTTTACTTTATTGCCTTCTATCATCCTCTATATCATTGGCATATCTAGAATGGTTTAGCTGGACATTTAGCAACAAGACATAAGCAAAAACAGAACCATGTTCCTAGCCGACCTGTGTCCTATATCGTTTCATGGTCAGGATATCATTCAAGCTTTATTGCCATTGGAACCTCACCAGTAAGTGAAGAAACACGACGTGGCATGCTACGCCTGCTGATTTGGCATAGGATCATATGGACTGGTGCCAGCAATTTGTAGGAATTTGGCTAAATTTCATAACTACTTTTGAACGAGCTTAAGATTACATAGACAAGAAATGACATCCCCTTCCTACTTGCTCATACCACAACAAACCATATGCCGCTGGATGCGAATGAACAAATTGTCAAAGGTCAATTAGGTTACTAAGAAAACCTGAATTGGCATTTAGTCAAGGAACATGCGGTGAAGAGATTCCAATTCACCTAATGTATATGAATCACAAAGAAAGCAAAGCGTGCATTTGGAGTACCACCAATAGAGAAAAAGAGAATTGAATACCAGAAATCGTACCTGAATGAAAGGAAGGACCAAAACAGTTTTCTCATCACCAGTGTTAAGCGAGAACGGGTTTGCGTCTAGAAGCTCTGAAGTCCAACATTTTTGGAACAGAACAAGAATTAGCTTTGCGCCAGAGAAGAGTGAAGGATCCACCAGAACTTTAGGGAGAAAGCAGCTGAATTCTCTCCTAGGGAAAAATCCACCAGGCTCCCCCTTTTTTGTGCATTCTAGAGCTTAGACAACAAATCTAGGGAATAGGAGTTACCTATACCAACTCAGGTCTGCTTCCTATTTTATTGCCTAGACTAGGGGGTGATTTGAGCACTACCTAATTCTGTATTTTCAGATTTGTCCCTCCTCTTCCGTTAACCTACTTATAATTCCAGGGGTACCAATTTGTTAAGTTGTGCAGAGTCTCTAGTGATTCATTGGATGGTTGTTATAGGTCACTATCACACTTGGGATCTTTCTCACCCCTATCAGTCTAAACATTACTAATCCTATGCTTGCCTTTGGCTTATCCTAGTTTGTTCATCATCCTGTATCGTGCTCAGCCTACTGTTACCAGGATTTTCACTCTCATGTTTAGGATATTAGGGTGCTAAGATAGGCCAAAGTCTAGTCTGGGCTCTCAACCTAGGAGCAGGCCTGCTGCAGCTATATCTACTAGGTTCTGGAGCCCTTCTATGACAGCTCCTACCCTGTCAACACCTTACTTTAGGTGCGGCTTGAAACTAGTGGTGAACAGCTAGTCCTGTTACTACAGGGCCTATTTGGACAACTTTTGTTTTAGAATCATAGGTGTTAAGGTCTGAAGTCACTTTCTTTGGATAGAGCCAACTTGGTTCCTGAAATTTCCCAAAAATCAGAACCTGCAACTTCCTCTTGATAGGACTATGGTCTTATTTTGATTAGGTCAAGGAGCATCGTTTAATCGTCATTAGATTCCCTGCCAGTGAGCATGATTCAAACATTCTTCCTATTAATACTCTCTGTGCAGAAGCAGCTTTTGGCCCACAGCATAGGCTTCTCCTCTCAATCTCAGGTTCTTTCGGGTCAATACAAGTCAGACTTAGTGTTGTATAACTTAAACCAAGTGGACCTATTATGATTCTGGAAAAATGTGAATTAACTTTTTCTAGACCTGATCTCGTTGGCACAATTTCTAACTTGTTGTTTTTACCACTTTGACCTTGATTTAGAACTAACAGGAAGCTTCTTTGTAACTTCCAGCTGCTGTTTTAAATGATAGAATTTAGGTCTTGGTCAAGACTGATTTTAGGCCCTAGAAGCATGTCTGTTTTGTCCCTTAGTCAATAGATCCTGTTACACAAATCCCTTCTACAGGGACCCCTTTTCTCCCTATGACTGGATGAATAGAGCCACTTGTTTACTTGATCAACCAAGGTGATCTGGCCCTTATGCACATCTTTGCTTTTTTACTTATTCATGTAATTGTTATCTAACGAATTAACCTGGTTGGATAGGGAACAAGATCTAGGTTTGGCAGGTTCTGTACAATTATTAGCTTAAGTTCAATGGACTTGCGTGCACAGTAGGCGAGATTATGAACTTCTTGGTTCTCTTCCGGGGTTACAAGGTTTTTCTAAAAACTTGCTAAAAAGTGATCTGTTGCTAAACCAGGCATATAATTGCTGCGTTATGATCAACAAAAAATTGTATAGTATCATTATTTAGATTGAATTACTCCATTGATGATCGGAGCAACATCCAGGCAGTGATTCACAATGAGGAGAGGAATTGTACATAGCACAATTAACGAATCAGGAAGAGAGCTCAAGGACCGAATGGACATTATCGGATGATTCTTGAGCAAAATGATAAGAAGTAGCACACAACATCACGAAATCATGTCAATCAGCAATATTAATCATTCATTCGATTAAACAAGGAGAATCTACAACTGTTTGCTCAATTCGATCTATGACTAACACCGAGACTGAGCAAGAGCTTAATATCAAGGAAAAGTCAATTCAAACTAGCGGGATTCATGCATGCAGAACATAGCCTATACACAAATAGAATTTAGTTGAGAAAATCGACCTGGAGAACGTAAATCGAAGCTCGCGATATTTCCTTCACGAGGATGAAATTTCCTCCGACGAGAAGTTTCACTAGGCCTCCAGCCGTTAGAAGGTGATGCGGTGGTTCCAATCTAGAGATGAAAGAGTCTTTGGAAAATAACCGCGATCCTCAACCATAATCTCCTTCCAAAATCCAGAGATTTCTCTTCCTCAAAACTCTCCAATTTTTTTTGTCCCCTCCCCCTCCTCCTTTTTTATTTTTTGTTTTATACTTTACTCTTAATTATGGTTGCCTATCCTAAACCAGGGTCATCTTCTAACCTTAGTTCTAACCATATTAACTAACCCATAACTGTTTTTGCCTCTCTTTTTTTGTTTTGAAATTTCTAACAGTACTCTCCTCCCCCCTTTTTTATTATCATTATTATTAATTTTCTTCTTCACCTATTTTTTTTATTTTATTATATATATATATATATTTTTTTTATTTATTTATTTTTATTTTTTTATTTTAATTATGTTTCTGTTTGCTCCGTTTTTAGTTATTTCTTCTTTTATCTTTTTTTATTTTTCCTTCTTTGTTATTATTATTATCGTTATATTAAAATTTCCATTACTATTTATTAAATTTGATTAATTTACTCCCGGACATAATCAGATGCTCACAGGGTTAAGTGGACATATTAACTCAAGCCACAACTAGATGACATGGTTAATAAGACCATTCTTACTGTCATGGCTCCACGACTATTCAAATTCAAAATGTCTGGTGCAATGCTACACTTGAATGAGGAAGAATTTCAAGGTTAATTGAACGATGTTGGTTTTGCTATCTGGACTTTGCTGGAAAATGTGTATTGCAACTCAAGTCTAGACGTTATATCCAAGGTATCTCAGAACCGGAGGAGTCCAGATCAGGGGATTGAAGTCGTTTATCCTTATACAACGATTGTGAGTCTATCAGATCAATTGCTCGCCACCTATCTGAGAGTAGATGTAAGTTATGGGTACAAGAGTCTTTGATTGGGGTATGAAGTATTGGAACGAGAACTAGACAACCTTAAATAAAGTTCAGACTCAAGGATGATGTTTACACTTGGACAGCATGTTGATAACAGGATCTTCGAAAATACGAAGAAAGTTTTCCACTTAACAATGCCATTGGGCACCATACAAAGTGGTTCCTGGTCTTTCTATAGGATGATCCTGATTGGCAAGTCCAATGACACTACAGAACGGGTCTCAAGTTCCCTACATGGTGTTATGGACATCCCTTGCATCAAGCTATAGTTCACATAAACTACATTAGCCAAAAAGGGGGAAGTTCTGTAAAATGATAAGCTAAGTAGCTGGCCACAACCGGACAACATTGGTTAAGCACAAAATCCAGATGATCCAAAGTGCAGAACCCTAAACGCTTACCCTCACTGCCCCAACTAAAATCAAGCAGAATTGGCTTTTGAATATGATGAGATCATGGTATAAAGTGTCAAGGAGTTCTGTTTCACAGAACTGAGAACCGTATATGATTGCGTTGTTGATTGATAACCAAATGTTGTTTCATTTTGCTTGAGATGTCCAACCATTTCCTCATGTCGTGTGATGCCCATTGTTCATTGAATCTTCCTTCGCCGTCCCTGATCAAAATAAGGAAGGTTATTGTCAATTGATAGCCTAACTTAAATGACAAGCTCCCTACACATGATATTTATGAATTGGACTCAATTCCACGCATTTTAATGATCCAAAGCCATGCAAAATGAACGACGTACCCACTGTTAGCATAAGTCACTGCTCCTGAAGATCTATATAGGGAAGGAAGTCCCTTATGTGCACAATCTGCCAAATGACTTAAAGCTGGAAATTCTTCGTCATGTTGATGGATTTCTGGCCCATTCGGTGATGATAGCATGCAGGGGACATGCAAATCCTATATGCTTCGAAGGCGTTGCTATAAATTCAAATGGAGGTACGGGTGTAAATAACCAGTTCTCTCGAATGCTCATAGACATTAGGTAATTACAGGCACTAGTTATCTTTCTTGGCTCAAAACCGAATCAAACCCCACACAGTGTTGTACATTTTAAGCTATGGGTCTTAACTTAAACCCCACGCTTGGTCTAATGGTCAGGGACGTCGTCCTTAATTCCATGCACAAGGGCCATGCAAAAGGATAAATTCCAATAAACCTGTGGGCCCATTGACGAAGCTTTGACTAAAATAGAGGAAACAGCCCACTATATATATATATATATGATTTGTGGGTTGTAACCTATAGAGCTACATAGCTTAAGTGATTGTGTACGGAGTCTATGATCCTGGAGCTGGGGGTTTGATCCTTCCGCCAGCCATTTGTTTTTAATTTTATGATTGGCCAGCTCTTTTTATTTATCTAGTTAATCCAAATTCTAACCAAATTTAAATTTAATTTAAATTCTTTTTTTTTTCAAAAAATTCAAACCAAATTCTTTTTCTTCAAAATTCAATCCCTTTTCGTAAATCCAACTCAAGTTTAATGCTTTTATCTCAAATTCCCAAAACGAATTCAATTCCTTTTCCCAAATCAAATTTAATTCCCTTCTTCAAATAAAAACAAGTTTTATTCTTTTCTTTAAATTTTAAATCAAATTCAATTCTTATTTTAAATTAAGCTCAATTCTTTTCTTATCTTTATTATTTAAATTGATTTTAAAATCTCAAATCTCACGCAATGAGGTCTAAACGGAAAATTGACGGTTTCACTGTTGTTCGATGTTTAGAGATTCATATGAATCTCAGTGCAGCCCTTGTTTGCCTCGAATACTGTGCATAGGTGGACCAAGGATTTTTCTTTAAAATACTTTCAAAATACTCTGTTTTTAAGCTCCTCTGAAGGTTAAGACTTCGCAAACCAGAACTACGTAAGCTTTGAGTTTTCCATTGCACCAAGGAATATGTAGGAGCCTATCTTCTATCAATCTATTTATTTTCACTCTAACTACATGGATAAAACAATTTTCAAAATATCACACACTCAGTTTAAGGATACCGTTTTTCGGAACAGGCGAATGTGGTGACTAACACCTTTCCTTAAAATATTAGCAAATTCATCATCTCGTCGTAACTACGGTTACGACACATGGGTTATATATATAACATAGGAAGAAGTTGTATTTGACTAAAAAATACAACAGCATTTAGTAATTTAATATACAACGACTATAAAATAATTTTTTGATTATCATAAATACACAACGATCCAATATTAATCATCCAACAATCAAATAATAATAACAATAATAACACAACAATTAAAAAATAAAAATAAATTAAAATTACAATCAATCATTATATAATAATATAATAAATTATTATTATAATTATTATTACTTATGAAAGATGCTTATCAATATTTTCTTTAGCATTTAAGAAAATATTATACTATTTAACATTCATTTAAGAAAATATTATACTATTTAACATTCATACGTGATTATTCACAAATGCTAATGGTTGATTTAATTTAAATTTAGATCAATTAAATTTAATTGAATTTTTCCAATATAATTTTTTTAAAAATTAATTAATTCAATTCAATTAACAATAAATTCATTCGGATGGCATCATTGAATTAGGCCAACAAAAATTATTAAATTTTTAAAATTTTTCTTTCCGGATATTATTCGTTGGATCAAAATTTTAACCTAATATTATTACAAACAAAAAAATTATTTTTCTTGTAGGTAACAATTAAATCAATTTTAAATATTATTAATTTAATTAAAATATAGTTTTTTTTTGCAATTATTATTTTATATATTTCATTAATTTCTTTATCAAAACTATAATAAAGAAATATGATTTAAATATAAGTAACAACATGGTCAAATTAAAATAGAGAAATGGTTTACACAGAAAAATATTAATAAATCAAAATAGCTTAAAAAGGATAAAAATAAAAAATAAATATTAAAGGATAAAAATACACGAGTTTCAAATTTACAAAATTAAAAAATAATAATTGAACAATCAGATTAATTTGGATTAAAAACTGAACTGATTATAACTAATTCATTTAGTGGAAATTTAAAATAACAAATAATTCAATTAACTAAAAGAATATAAATCTAATTAATTAATTTAAATTAGAGTATCAAATTCATTTAATCAATCCAATCCAATAAATGCTCCCTCTCTACGGCCCCTAAAACATGCCCTCCAACTCTTAATTTACGAAACCAAATTATTAATTTATTAGAATAATTGGCCACTAATCCACTTAACCGCCTCTATAATAATCTATATCTGGATAACACACATGTAATTGTTGGATCAATAACTACTCTAAATACTTAACAGATATAATAATTATTCTCCAATAATATCAATATACGAAAGGATAGTCCATATACGAAAGGAGAGTCATTATGCTGCTTTTGTCAAACAATTGCTAACCGTTATCATAATATTTGAAAATTTTAAGATAATTTTTTATTAAATTTACATTGTTATATATTAAAATAATATATTTTTAAATAAAATTATTCTAATTTTTTTACTAAAATTTTATAATATTTTTAATAAAATAAATATTAACTTAAACACCAAAAATTTTAAAAATCATTTTTGTCATGTATTGATCATATTAAAGTGATATTTTTTATATAATATAAAAAATTATTTTAATTTTTAATTTTTATTATTAAATCAATCTTAATAATTTATAATATTTTTATGATATTAAATATATATTAAATATTAAATATTAAATATTAAATTATTTATATTTTTTTATAAATATTATAGAACAAAAGTTGATAGATATTTTTTATAAATATATTTTTTATTATTTTAAAATATTTATTATTATTATTATTTAAGTAACTTTAATTAGAAATTTAAAATTAAATTACTAATAAAATATTGAAAATTAATTAATTAAAGTTTGATAGATATATGTGAGTAATAATAAATATTTTATTTTTTAAATATAAATATTTTAAAATAATAAATACAATAAATACATAATATAATAGAAAAATAAAAATATTAAATAAATAAAAATATTGCTGAAAGTTACAAAATTGATAATTAAATATTTAAATAAGTAGTAAAGTATGAAATAAAAGAAGAAAAAAGAAAACGGCAAATGTTACGATAATTTAATAGTATTCAAATATATCATACTATTGGTTAAAAAATTAGAGCATTCAAACTTTAAAAAAATGAATTGCATATAATTTAAAGAAGTTAAAGGTAATAAAATTTTTTATATTATTATTTAATTATAAATGGTTATATTATTAAAAATTATTAATTTTTAATAAATATTTTAAAAATTATATCTATCATAATTTATATTTGATCAATTGTATAAAATTTTATTAAAATAAATTCTATTTCGATATACTTTCTTAATTACACATTATTCCTTCGTTATACATATTATTTTAATAAGAATAAGAAAAAAATTAAAATTAAAAAAATATATCTAATACAATTAGGTTTTATTTTTTAAAATAAACATAAAAATAATATGTTAGGAATAAGTTTTTCTTTCTTAATTTTATCTCATAAAACATCAAAATAAATTTGGATACAAATTTAAAGGAGAAAAGAATGAAAAATTTAACCTCACTGATTTTGGTAAAGTTACAAAAAATTCATACCTTATTTTTTATAATTTTTATTTATTTTTAAATATTTTAAATAATATATAATATAGATATTATAACTTAAAAATAATACAAACTTAAATAATAAAATTATATTTTTAATAATATTATAAAAAAATACTATATAACTATTGATATAGGATTACGTAACAAATATCTATATTTTTAAATTTAATTTAATTTTAAAAATTATGTACGACTTTTTTTAAAATTTAATAAATAATAAGTTTAATTTTCTCATCAATCACGATGAATTAACTTTTTACAAACTTAAATTTTATCATCATGCTTATTTACAAATAAACACTTTAAAATTTAATTTTATCTCAATTAAACTGTCATTTGATCTCTAAACTTTATTTATTTTACAATTTGATAATCTAAAATTTAACCTTAGATAAATTGATCCTTATATAGTATCAATTATATAAATTAACATCTTAAACTTTAATTGAACAAAAATTTTATCTTGGTTTACGAACACTCATTCATCATTTTGTTAGATATTATTTATTTTCTCAAATCTTAATATATAATGAAAATTTAGAAACAAAATCAGTGTATAATAATAATAAGAAGAAGAAAAGACAATGTACGATGCAAAATGTTAAGAGAAAAAATTAAATAAAAATAAATTAAATAAAAATAATTGATTACATATATACACTCTATTTTTTATTTATTCTGTGTACTTTGTCTTTCTTAAGACAAATGTTTATTATATTTTAATATTTATAAAAAAAAATAAAAAACAAAAAATTAAGATAAATGATTATTGAATTTTATTCTTCATTTATAATTTAATTTTAATTATATTTAATAAAGATATATTTATAATCAATAATTTGATTTTAATTTAATTTATAAAATAACTTATTTACATTATAATGCAGGTAAAATTTAATGACCAATTGGAAAAAAATTAAAACTGAAAATGTATATTTATAAAATTGATAAAATTTAAGAATCAATTGTGATAATCAAAATTCAAACTGCTTAATTGTAAAAGATTAAAATTATATTATATTTAAGGTGTTTGTTTACAAAATAACTAAAATTTAAGGAAATAAATATTTACGCCATTAAAATTTAAATTGTAGGGCAGCAGAGAGAAAGAAAATGTTCATAAAAAACCAATTTTCTTTAATTTTTTATTTTTTAATTAAATAAAATGGATCGTTACTTGTTTTTTATCCTATTTTAATTATAATTTGAAGTCTCTCATTTCATAAATTCGTTTTTAATTATTGTTTTACTCATCGTTGCAATCAAGGTTAACAAACAGCGAATGGAAAGATGAAGGAGTGGACACAATAATTTATCAAAAAATTTTAAAATATAATATTTTAAATTAATTTGAATTAAATAGCCATTCATGCTAAAAGGACAGTATTAACATCACACGACATAAAAAAAATGGTTATATGTTTAGTATGATTAAGTTTAAAAATATTTGTTTCGTTCTGAAAAGGAGAATATTTTTGTTGTTTTTCTATTTTATTAAATTATTGAAAAAATTTATCTGTAAAAAAAGTTGAATTTTATCATTATTATTTTTTAAAATAAGCTCAAAAATTTTAAAAGTACTTAAAAATTGTAGTTTTAATTTCAGGAAAGAAAATATACTTTTATATTTTGTTAAAAAATTTTAATTTTGTAAAGAAAGAAACCTACATTACATATTCAAATTAACAAATAGTTATTTAATAAATTATTATACTCCAGATTAACCGTTCAATTAATATTAATTAGTGATTGCTTAGATCAAAAATAATTTTAAAGAGTACAGAACAAATAATTTTTTTGAGATTTTTAAAACCTAAACTTTAATTTTATCCAAAATGTTTTTTATGTTTTAAAGTTTATAGAAAATAATATTTATTTTGAAATTTGGTAAGAAATGGTTTTTCAGGAACTTTTTGAAATTTCTAGAAAAAAAGATAATTTTAAAATTATTAAATTTAAATATAAAATAGGCGTTGTTATTTTATATTATTTTATTTTATTTTAAATTCATTTTTTTTTAAATTATAAAATATTATTTTACATCTTGGATTGATTGCAAATTTGGATTTATTGCAATACTTCTTCTGATAGACAATGACTATCATGTGTATTTGTTACGAGTAACTTCAATTTTAAATGCAAATGACGTGACACACAACCATCTAAACGATACACACGATCAATAATTTAAGACATGAATTATTATTTGATTCCTAGGCTAAGACTGGGACTGCAATCTTATTATATGCTTCTTATATATTCTTTTAGTGATAAAGAACAGTTTGATTTTCTATCTTCTCACATTCATCACTTTCCATTTTTTTAATAATCTTATCCCAATAACCACCGTCTGTTATCTTCGCAATTGATAAGTCTACATTTATTTTATTTTTCAGATTTTTAATCATCTTTTTATTTTTATTTTGAATTATCTCTTTTATAGTTTTTAATATTAAAAATAATTTTATTTTATTTAGATAAAATTGACTGTCAGATAGGCATTTTATTTGATTGGCCGTTACATTATGCGGAGAAAAGATTTCGAATGCACAACATAAATTAAAAGATGAGAAGGAACAATAAGACAAATGCAAAAATAAAAATAAAAGTAAAGCGTCAAGGAATTACTATATATGTCATTATTAGGAGCAACAACCAACGGAGACAGGTTTCATGAACACAATAACTCGACCAAAGTCTAAAACACTGATGGGACACAATGATAAGAAGAGACTCGCACAAGTGGAGCCCTCATCACCCTCCCTTTATTTTCATTACACCACTATCATACATGTGCCACTACTTCCTTCCCAGATTCACTCTTCACTTGATGCTGCAATATTACAAACACAACTTAATAAGTATTCATCAATTTTGTATATATTTCTCTTTAACAAATTACAGAGATAGAAAAATGTATAATAAAATATTTATCGAGTTTTATTAAAAATTATTACAAAAATATTGGATTTCAACATTCAAAACCATCAAACAGGTTAATTCAATTAACAAAAATTCTAAACCTAAAGCAACTATGCTCATCAAGTAAAACAAATGCATACACATAATAAATGGACAATAATCTCACTAAAATAAACAAACATCCAAACGTGACACTAATAAGCATATTCTAAAGATTGTACTAACATAGTTTTAGCTACATATCATATATTATTATATAGAATTTAATTAAGAACGACGAAATCAAAAGTGACTCATCTAATAAGAAATTAGACTCTCGACATCACGAAATTTTTAGTAAATTTAAAGCCCAATAATTAAAATGCATTCAAATGTACCCGATTGTTTTATATTATATACATCTTTTAAGTATTTCAATTTAACGTCTACCATTTCAGAAAATCTGAGCAACATTAAGATCACATCCCATTTGCAGAAAAATTTTTGTTAATTTTTTATTTTTTATAGTAAAAATATCATCTTATTTTTATTTTATTTTATATTTTAACTGTTTAATAAAAAGTAATAAAAGCAACTCTCCTTATTTTACTACTACGTCAATACAAAAGTATAAAAGCATTCAACAAAAATAATAATTTTACAAATAAAAATAATAATTTATTTTACAAATCAAACTGTCCAATTTTTTCAGCAAAAGTTATGAACAACTATTAAAATCTCAACTATTAAAATCTCACTTATATACTTAAATACGAAAGTATCATTAGTACAGTAAGAATAGCATTGTTGTTTGGGTATGCAGTGAAATTATTATGAATTACTGAAAGAAAATGCTTGGAATTAAGTGACTGTAAATAGTGAGTTTCAACATACGTGGCGCAGTTGGTGGAGGTGCTGATCTTATAGGGGATGTTAACGCCACATTTGCCTGGGAGTGAGGATGCGAGGTTGGGATTGAGACCGGGAACGGTACCGGCAAGTGATTTCAGGCAATTGCATGCGGCCTGGCGGTCGGCGGTGGTCTTGGCCGCGGCGTTTAGGCCTCTCACTCCGCTGCAGCACGCGGGCGGCGGCAACCCACCGCCCCGCAGGTAAGTAAGGCATGGGGCAATGGCGGAAGTGACCTGTCCGCACGTGATTGCCTCTGTTATGGGTGCACTGAGTACAACCATGCACATCAACGCAACCACGCAAGCATACTTGAAGCTCCCCATCACTCCTTAATCAAACTAGTTTTGTAATATATCAAATTTCTCTTTGTTTACTTCCCAACCTCTTGCTTACTTCACTTGGTGACTTCTAGCTTTCTTAGTGTGGGGTTTATATAGAATTTCAGAGACTAATAATTGGACAGATGGCAAATTTGGCGGATATTTCAAGGTGACTTGGTTTGATTATATTTATTATATATCTTCAATTTTATTTTCTATTTTTAACTTTTTCTATTTAGTATTTCTGTATAAAGTATAATTTTTTTACTTTAATTTAAAAGTAAATAAAATTAATTTTAACTTTTAAATATTTTTAAATATGTATATAAAGTAATCTAAATTATATATTCGTTTTGAAAGTTAATATATATATATGATTTATATTTTAAAATGTGAGATTAAATGTTCTAACGTTAAAATAGATATACTTCTAAAATTTTAATTTTAAATTAATTTTTAACCACCTTTTTATATTTGAGGAGTAATTTATTTAAGTATAAAATATCATTTTAGGTCATATTTAAAATTTTATTTTGTATTTAGAATAAAATATAACTTTTCAATCTAATTTAATTGAATTCAAAATCTCAGTTACTAAATATTTTGTGGAAATTACTTTTTAAATACTTTATAAAATAAATAATTTTTTTATAAAAATAATTCACATATATTATATATGTGTCAATATTATATAAAAAATTGAAAGAAAAGATATTATGTTTATTACTTGTTTGAATTAAAATTTAACTAAAATAATTTTTAAGATGATTTTTATAAAAAAAAAACATTCTTCCTCCTTAACCATGAGACGTGAGGAGAAGATTTATTTTACTTTTATTAGTTTCAAATTTTAAATTATAAAGAAAATATTTTAAAAAATATAAATAATTTAAATTAATAAAAATAATATAAAAAATTATTTTTATTTTATTTTATTTTTTTATTATCTGTTTATTTTTAATTTTATTTATTATTTATTTTATTTTGATTCATTCATATAATTATATATGTGTGTCTTTTTCCTATCTTTGTGTGGTTCATCCTTCAAGCTGGTTTAATTTAAGCCAAGTACTGATAACTTCTTAAGGTGGAAACATAAGTGGTGGCAACCGCATGTGTCAGGCTTTAGTTTGGTGGTAGTTGTAATCAATTTAATGCTGTATGGTACATGGTCTAATCTTTGAGCACCTGGCTTAATATGAGACGTTGATTTGTGGCTCCAAAATACAGTTTTGAATCGGATGATTAAGACAGAGTCACTGGTCAATGTTTCCCTCTGGTATTTACTGCCTCCAAACGACAAAGCTTTTTGAATATTGGTTACCTACTTCACTGTTTTCAAGTAAAACTAGCAGAGTAACTCCCTGCCATTCTCATATACACGATAGTTACGGCACCGACGTCCCAAAGGGACTTTCTACTACTTCCTACCTGTTATCTATTCATACTTAAATTGCGTTTTCAGTTTGGTCCTACAGTCACAAGTTTTTTTTTTTCTTCTTTTAATATGCTGTTTGTTTTGGTTGAATTTGCTGAAACTTGATTCAAATAAACTGAAATAATATTAGAGTCATATGGCATACATCTTGTTTTGAGATAGGTAAAATTAAAGTTCGTGTGAGTTTAACTTAAAATCAAAACAATACTTTAACACTCTAATTTAAATTTCAATGAGTCATAATTTATAAATTATTTTGTAAAGCCGTTAACTTTCTAAAATGTTGAACTCTCTATTCTATGAATTATTTCTCATAAAATAATAATTATTACTTGAACACCAATCTTAAACATTTTATTATAAGAACAATATTTAATAATATGAAGAATTTATTGTCCCATTAATAGAATTCCTTGTAATTATTTTAGACAAAAATGATATGAATAAAATTTTTCTCTATTTTTTTATATTTTTCATCTTTTTTCTATACATATTAAATTCTACACATATATTTTTACCAATATAGTATTTATCTCTTTCTCTTTTAAAGTAAACATTTTCCGTCCTAAAGAAGATCCGTGTCCAAATGATATATAATGTTCCTAAAAACTTTAATGAGTTGGGACCGTACTGTTCGCAGCTAATCTGTAAATAGTAATACTATTTCCCGCCCATATTTTCTTATATTTCCTAAAAAAATTAATAACTATCGTTTATCTTTAATTGTAATTAGACACCTATATCGAACATGTGAAATCTACGAGAAAAATATATATAAAAAAAAAAAAGAAAAAAAAAAGAAGAAGGAGAAGAGTCTTACATGGTAAACTCAACCTTATGAAACTTATAAGATGGTTCAGTGTTCCGTATTCACGAGGATATATGATAAACGTGCCTACCATGGGGAATGCAACACCTAATAAAGATTTGCAGTGATACCCAAGAAATAAATAACCAGAGTTCCCTGCAGTGGGAAATTGAACCTGTATGTGATGCAATTATAAATCCAACGGTCACTAATATTTAAATAATTTTGTTGACTATTGACGATGTATTAAATATTTAAAAGAAAATTATTAAAATCCATATTAATCTTATTAATACATTTCTGTCATAATTTCTAATAAAATATTTTTATTTATTAGTTTCCAGCTGATTCTAAAATCTACAGCGGAACATTTGAGATCTGAATCAAACCACTGGCAAATCCAATCTAGATTAGATTTGTGAGCAAATTATGTTTTGTTTGAATAATATTTTAACGAGAAATAAAAAATAAAAAAAATTATTTAAAAAGATAAAAAATTAATAATGTAAATTTTATTTGTATAAATTAAAATAATTAATTTAAATATATAATTTTTAATTTTTAATATATTATTCTATTAATAATATTATTTTTACAAAATATAATAATTAAAATACTAAAATTTAAAAGAAAACAATCATTTCCTCTCTTAATTTTCTCAGAAGAAAAATATATAAATGTGAGATCTATAAAAAATAATTTTTTAAACATTTTTTTTTCATTATTTTGTTTATGAAGAAACAGTGCATTATAATGGTTGATTACATATATTTTTATTTTTATATTATATATATAATATGTATATAAGAAAAAGAAAAATAAAAAATTAAATTATTTTAAATAATTAAATTTTATTATTTTAACAGTTATATTAATATATTTTATTGTATAATTAGGATTAAATTTATAAAAATTATTTTTTATTAAATAAATTTAATTAATAAATATTATAAAATATATATTATCTATTAATTTAAATTTATTTGATAATACATTAAATTTTATAAAAATTTAAATATAATATATAATAAAATTTATTAATTTAATAATTAAATTAATAAAATTTAATAATATATAAAAATTATTAAATAAAATAACTTTGTAGATTATATTTAAATTTTTTATAAAATTTAAAAAATTAGTATTTTATTAAATAAATTTAAATTAATAAATATTAAAAATTATTATTTAATAATTTAAATTTATTTAATAATAAATAATTTCTTAAATTTTTTAAATAAAATTTAATTAAAATTATTATTAAAATAATTATATATATATATATTAAATTACTCGTTAAATAAATTTTAGTTAATAATTTTTATAAATAATTAAATTGTATTGATTTAACTGTTAAATTAATAAATTATATTATATAAATTATTTTTATAAAAATTTTAAAAAATATATTTTATTAAATAAATTTATATGAAAAAAAATTATAAATTTAATTAATAAAATTTTTTAAATTAATTTTTATATTTTATATAAAATTATTAAATTAATATAAATATTAAAATTTAATAACTAATAAAATGATTTCTCACTTTTATATATATATATATTAGATCACATACATAGATGTACTTATTATCTTTTTCTCCCTCCTCGATCGACCTCCTCATCAATGGCAATTGTGAATTTGTGATCCGTTTAAACTGCAACAGATCAAAGAGATACGTCATCCGGCTAGTAGTGGCAAGCAGTGGGCAAGTTACATTGGATCATTTTTTAGTCATTTCTAAATATTACAAACTGATTGACTGAGAAAAGTTATTAATGCTGATATTTAAACTTTTTTTTTATTTTAATTATAATTTCTAATTATAGTCTAAAAAACCACTTTGTGATAAAAAAATTAAAATTTTAGAATTTAGAATTAATATTAATTTATTTTTAATGTAATATAAGATATTAATAGTAAAAATATTTATATAATTATAAAATTATGAATTAATATATAATTAAAAATTTATTAATTTTTATAATAATTATTTCAAAATAACTTTTAATTAATTGATGATATAAAATTTGTACATTAATAGTTTAACAAATTTCATCTTTTATATAATTAATTATTAAAATATTATTCCTTCTATCTTTTTATTTGTTCTTTATCTATAAAAAAGTAAAAATTTTATTTTTATAATCTTCGATTTTAATTTTAAAAAAATTATTAATTATTTATATATTTTTTATATCTTTAAAAAGATAAAGTTAAAGATTATAAAAATAAATATATTTTAAAAAATTAATATTAATTATATTTCATAATATTTATTTCTTTCTTAGAGAAAAAAAAAAAAGAGTGAGTACTTTTCTAGAATTAATTCAGACGTACTTTTTAAACGGTTGAAATCTTTACGAAGAAAAGTGAGACAAAACTACAAAGCAGAAATATTAGAGTCCTATTAGGGTCAGACCCTCAAAAATCAAAATCCTTTGAGAAGCGGAAGTATTAATCTGTACCTTCTTAAGTTTAGGTCCCACATTCTGTAAAATACCCAGGACGGTAGATCTCCCCATAAATGCTTGCCCATCACCTACAGTGACCCCAAGACAAAAAGTCGTACACAACATTAAATGTGTGTTAAGTAAATATAATATATTATTAATCAACTTTTATTATATTTTATTTTTGGAAAATGAAACAGTTAATAATTTTTTTTATTTTAAATAATATTATGCTTATTTTTGGTTTGCAAATATTCATTTTTATTTAACAAAAAATAAGTTTCTATTTTCACTTTATTAAAAAAAATTACATTCTTTTTTTTTCTTTAAATATGATATTATTTTCTCGTAAAATTTTATTTAAAGATTATTTAGTTATTTCTCATAATTATAGTATTCAATTGTAGTATCAGAGCTTACTATTAAATTATAATTACCTTTTTATAAAATATATTGTACTAAAACTCAATATTCAATATATTTTTAAAATATTGTTATATATCTATGAAATTTTCAGTTGTAGATAATTAAATCGTAGGTATAAATGACGTATATTCCTATAAAAAAAACTGTAAATATAAAAATTATATACCTATAAAAATCTAATCTCATTTTTATTTATTTCAATCACATATTTAAAACTATGAGTATAGAATAATAAAATAAATTAAGAATAGTATCTGAATGAGTTAATGATCAAATCTTACATAATATAGATATAGGATATCAAGTTTCCATATAAAATATATATTAAGAGTAATGGTACACTTAAATAATTGATTACAGGAATATTGTAGAAATCATTATAAATGTATTATAAAATTTGAAAGATATTGATATGTTAAAATAAAATTATATAATAAAATATTAATTTTTTTAATTTTATAAAATTTGTAAGCGTTATCTATCCACAATAATATTAATTAATTTAATAATTAATTTGATAAAATTTAACTATTTAAAAGCAATTTAAATAATATAAATTATTTTTAGAATAATTTAATTCATCTTATACATATTTATAAGAACGTAAAATGTATTTTAAAACTCGATAAAATTGTTTACATTCTACTTTTAATTTCTAATTTTTAAATAGATTAGTTTTGGTGCATATTTTTAAAAATAATTCATGTTTAGTTTTTGTTTTCATCAGTTATCTTCCTGTCAGCTATGCTTATGTGATCAAGTGGTCTTATATGAATTATTATAGATAAAATTTACTTTCAATTCTTATAAAATTATTAATTTCTAATTTAAGTTATGTAAAATTGATATTTTTTTTGTTTTATTCTCTTGTTTTTAAAAGATTAATTTTCATCCTTAATTTTCTAAAACATTTTAAAAGTTAACTTCATGATACATATTTATGTTGGAATTAGATTTATTTAAATTTTATATTAAACAACTAATATATATATATATATATATATATATAAATTTTGTATAAATTTTTCATCACAACCATAATAATATAATTATTTAAAATTTGGATAATTATATATTATAAGAAAATTTTTAATTTTATTTATATAAAATTTCTAAGATAAGGTTTGCAATTTTCTTAAGATATGTTTTTTTTCTTTTAATCAATGTTTTCAAAAATAAAAAATGTAAACATATTTATACTCTTTAATATATTTTTTCAGTACTTTCCAACACTATATTCCATCCTATTAGCTTACGAATACAAAGTTAAGCACAGGCAAGTACACATCATAATCATTAAATACAAATGTGGAAAAACCATGACAAATTAGAAGAATCTCAAACAAATTTAACAGATATATATATATATATATATATATATATAAACTAATATCACTCACATTTAAAAAAGGAAAAGTAAGAAAGCAAAGGGAGAATCCAATGACCTCATCAAATCCACCACTAAATCACATAACAGACATAGAATCCTATGTGTCTAAAGACCCATTACCTTGAGAGAAACTACCATGCATTCGTTAATATTAAGCTTCAACCACAATTGTTCTTTCACATAATTTTTTTTTTTCTATTCGGGCTATAATTTCAATGTTACTAATTTCGTTTAATTTGTTACATTTATTAGATTTGATCGAGATTCTTCCTACATTGCTATTGTTTTTGCTAGTGCATATCTGTATTCGTGATGATGATAAATCTCTTTATTTATTTTAGTGTATATTTAGATGCTAAGAGAAGAAAACGAGAATATATATGTACTGAAATCAACCTTTTGGAACATTTTCAAAAAATAACCCTAAACCCAATTTTTTAAAAATTAGCGATCGAAACAAGAAATTAAAAATTTTACATGAATTAAAATTTACGATCAAATACTTAATAAAAATTAGAAAAAAATTTTACCCTTTAATCAATAATTAACATCGAATCACTTGATCATATACACATTGTTGATATGGCTTCCATTAATAATTAATGGGTAAAATTTATGATAATGATTAAATATAAATCATTTTAAAAATTATGAACCAAAATTAATTTTGTTAAAATAATAAAATTAAATTAAATTTTACAATTTTATAAAAATAAAAATATACTTTTTCCTTTCAAAAATATTACACATACCAAATGGATACTATAGTAAGTAGTTGATATGGACCCCTTCCCGCTCCACAAAGCCCTATTATTTTTTGCTTGGTCATCCATCCTTTTAAATTTAAGTGTTGAGTGTATGTGACCGAGATCTTCTCAAATGGATTTCTCCATCCAATGAAGGTGTCATCTTCGTTTTGATGAAAATGATTAAAATGATAATTAGATAGGATAATACTAATCTAACTTTTCTATAGATAAATTTCGATGTGCTTTATGTTATGGGCTTAAGATATAGAATAGGCACAAAACTTATCTTGTGTGATTGATTTGCCTTAGTGGACTTTTAAGGGGAAAAAGAAAAATTAATTTGAACTAGGATAACATCCATAATCATGATTTATTAATTATATAAGTTAGTGAAAGAAAACATTTTTTAGTTGGATTAACACTAATAGAAAAATAACATTTTATAATAGAAGTTTATATTGATTGTTCATGAATCGATATAAATAAAAATATGGTGGCATTTTTATAAATAAATATGAACTTTTTATATCGGTTTTCAAAACAATTATTGTAGAAATTATTTTCTACATCGATCATAGAATAACCGCCGTAGAAAATATTTTCTACATCGATTTTTTAGAGAACCGATGTAAAAAGTCAATTTTTTAAAACAATTTTTTACATCATTTCTTAGGAAATCGATGTAAAAAGTTGGCAATAACATTTTTGTAAATAAAATGGAAAAAATTCTACATCGGTTATTCGTTTAACCGATATAATAAGTAGTTTCTATATCGGTTCTGAGAAACAATTGATGTAAAAAGTCGTCCCCTTTCCTTTTTTTTGACACTGGTCGTCTTCAACCTCATTATCTAAATCTATAGTTTCTTGTCTCAACATTTTCTCTCTATTTTCATTTACGTCTTAGCCATTGTCGCCGTTGCTGTTGCTTTTCATTGCACTTCATCATTACATTCGTGGTCGTTGTCATCGTTGTGAACATTGCCTTCGCTCGAAGTCATCGTCGCGCATCTTAAGGTATGAGCAACCTCCGTTATCTTTGTCGTTATTTATTCATTTCCTTCTGTTATTATAGTTGAAATTTACATTCATTTTGGTTGTATTATATAATTTGCAAGCTTTTTATTTGGCTACCGTTGTGCCTTCGCTCGACTACCGTTATGCCTCCGCTCGAACACCGTTTTACCATTGTTGTGTTAACTGTAAGGTATTTTTTCTGCACCTCTACTTTGTCATTGCATATGTGAAAGTTTTATTGTTTTAGCTTGAACAAACAAGTCTCTGCACCTTTGCTTTGTTAGGTGATAGGTATGTTATAGTATTGATTTCGTTTTAAATATAGGTAATACTTGAATGCATGAACCTGATTTTGAAACATTGAATAATCTTCATGACTTAAGCATATGACCTAAATTCAACCTCTGTAGATAAATTGTTAAGAGAATATTTTTAATTCATAAAGGATTCATAACTAAGTTTATTAAAGTCATAATAGATATGAGATAGGTTACTTGCAGTCGACCACGACTTATTGTTGATTACTAAAATGATAATTACTATAATTATATGTCTAAATTACATGTTGATCTTTATAAGTTAAGTTGTTTATTTTCTTGAGTTTAAATATGAGCATACCCTTAGTTTCCCGCTCAATTTTGAATATCATGAGTATATTACTGAATAAGTAAACAATTCATTGTATTTAATCTTAAATTGTCCAAGTTGGATAGTTTGGGACTAAAGTTTTTTATTCAGTAATTAACAATTTCTTCTTAAATCCTTATTTTAAAAATTTTAAAATTACAACACATTTGATATAATTTTAAGTTATTTCATTTGTAAATTAAAATTTAATAATAAATAATGATATATTTAGTTCAAATATATAAATTCTGTGATTTCTGTATTGTGTGTCTCGTCATTCTGTCTGTATATGCAGATATTATGAATAAATAATATAGTAGTATATCTAAACAAAATGAACATTTAAAAAAAACTAGACTTTCTACATTGGTTAAGACTATAACTGGTATAAAAAGTGATTTTCTATATCGGTTGTAGGTAGAACTGATGTAGAAAGTATACTTTTTACATTGATTCTATAACCGATGTAAAAAATCTTATTTTCTATATCGCCCGCTTCAACACCATTCAAATAACTGATATAAAAAATTTATAATAACCAATGTAAAAAATTTATTTTCTACTAATGTAATGAAGAAATATATTGGGTTTATAAAAAAGTACAGATTTTTCAAGCCAAACATATTATTTCAAGTGAACTACGGAAAATCCAACACTTGTAGTAGGCCTAAGTGTCCATGTGTGAATTAAATGATAAAATAGGTATCATATTTAAGTAAGAATTCATTACATAACCTAGTGCCACATTTATAGGTGGCTTAACATCAATATTATGTAGGTTATAAATATTATATTAGAAAATTAGATCTATTTTATTTCCAAAATAGTTAAAAAAATTATCTTAAACTTTATAAAAAATATTGAATCTATTAATTAATATAAAACATATATAATTTTTATTATAATTGAGTATGTTACTTTTATTATATATATGAGATATGATACAAAGTTTATTATATTTATTTTTACTTTTACACTTATTGTATCCAACTTTATATTATCTTAATAGCCTAGTGAACCTTTACCGTTTAAATGTATCCATGGATGTTGTGATGATCTATTTGGTCAGCATAGCATACAATTATCCAAGCACACATTTGGTTGGAGAGAAGAAGGAAATAAACAAAAGATAATGAGAAAATTTTAAATATTTATGATTATCATATATTTTAATAATATTTTTATTTTAATATATTTTATTTATTTATTATTTGTCTTTTTATTATATCATGTATCACATTTTATTTTTTATTTTCTTCTTCTTCATATTCATCTCTTCACTCTTTCCAACCAAATTCTTTTATTTTTAAATGTATATGTAAACATTTTTTTTCAAAGGGAAAATTGAGTCATTGAAAAGCCAGTAAAGATCTTACGTGCAGCAAAGGCGTGGATCACCCAATAATAATGACCTATGTGAATGGGATATATTTTAAGTATGTATATTGAAATACACTTTTCAAAAGTCTACAAACTTCTTTCCAATTTGGGAGTGAAAAGTGGGAGAGATAAGGCTATTTGCTACAAAGATAAAAATGTTTTCAATTTTTTTATTATATTATATTATAAAAAGTTAAATGTTATTTACTAATTTTTTTCTTTTTTCTTTTTAACCAAATAAATAAAAAAGATATATCAATTATTTTTTTTTCTTTTAATTCTAACAAATTAAAAATATATCAATTTTCTATTTATTTCCTTTTTTATCATATTTATTTTTTTATTTAAATAAAATATAAATTAAGTATATTTTCCTCTTTTATAAAAATATCACAATCTAAATTACAACAGCTAAAAAATATATAAAAGTAAAATTATCACTAAATTTTATTTTTTTAAAAGAAATTAGATCTTAGATCACGAATAAATAAAATGCAAGCATCACATTTATCCATTGTGAAGATCAAATATGTAATTTTAAAAAAAAATTATTTAATTTTTTAAAAAATTAAAATTAAATATTTAATATATATATATATAAAAGAATAATATAAAAATTAAGTATTTAAATAATATATTAATATGTACATGAAAGAAATAAAATAAAATATATATATATATATATAAAATATTTTAATAAAATTTTTTATACTACTTCTACCTATTTTCTAGTCCAATAAAAAATTTATGATAACATAGTTCTATCCGTTTAATATTTGACAAAATTTTTTTTTATAAAAAATAATTTTGTTTATGATTATTTAAGAAAATTTTTTGTAAAAGAATTTTGTTTGAAATTTAATTTTGAGAAAATTTTCTTATGATGATTTTTAATTAGAAAATATTATTTTGATTTTTGATATTTAATTTTTTATTTTTGATAATTAATTAAAAAATATATATGATTTTTGCATTAAAAATATACAGATCTATGTGTATAAAAAATTTAAGACAAATGGTGACCGGTCACTGCAGTAAACTCTTATAAACTCTAATGATTAGAAAGAATGAATGATGGAGGAACCATCGTGAGCATTGCATATACTTTTTATCTTTTATGATCAAGATAGTATGTTGTTAAAGTATACATGCTCATGGGACTGTAATGAAAATAGCTTTGTTTTCTGTGTCAAATCTATTCTTCGCAGAACAAGGGTGGAAATTCCACAATGCCTATCATGAATTCAAACCTCTAGATGATGGAGAAGAGTTCTCCATGTCCGTAATAGAGGAGAAAAAGAAATGTAAACAATATAATATAGCTCTGCTGACAGTCTTGCTCTTGTAAATAAAATATAACTCCTAAATGTTTAATTGTTTATCCTTTGGAACTCAATAAGAATTCAAAATCTGTTATCCAGTATCCAGAAATAATAAAATGGGTATATCGATCTCTATGATGTACATGTGCTTAGCAAATTGATCATCTAAATATAGTCAATGTGTGAGGTGTTTAAAATTAAAGTAAGAATTGAAATTGAATAATCCATTCAATTTGAGATGGCTTAAATAATGTTTTAAGCATACTGCAGTAAAAAATTATTCAAGAGTAATGTTATTTATCAACTATTATCTCATACCACTTGTAATATAAACACAATTTCTCGGGGATATAAATCAGTAACAAAGATGATATTCACAATTAGCTGGTTCATGTGCAATCAAAGCATCAATTAACTGATATGCTCACAAAACCTAATTTTAATTGTCCAATTTCCATCCCTATTAAAAAGAGAAATACACATATAACCATTCAAGCTAGTTTGTATAGGGATCATTCATTTGTGTAAAATTTTTTCTTTGTACACCAAAAAGAAATACACATGTGAAAGATTATCTTCAACGATGATAGGATCCATGAATTATATTTTTCTTCTCATAAATTTCTCTCACAAACAGGATCATAAGAGACAATATTCCAAATCTATTTTAAACTGTCTCCAATAAATATATTAGTGGTAGAAAGTTAATTTATAGTGTTACAATTTGTTACTCATTTAGGTAGTTAATTCCTTTCACTATTCTTTAACTCGATCCGTCCAACTTATGGGTCAAGTCACGTTTTGCCATCATAATATTATCTCAATCTCAATATCTATAACGATATTTAATGCATTCTTTACATCCAGCTTTTTTCTTGTTCAAAAATGAATAGTGAAATTTTGAAAACAAAAGTCACGATTGTTAATTTTAGTAATGGCTAATTAAGATATAAAATTCATAATATATATAAATATAACAATTTATATAATATTGTTTATATTTTTTTATTGCATCCTTCATCACATTGCAAGTTTTTCTCTTTCTTATTCTTATCTCTCTTTCTTATATATATATATTTTATATGTAACTATTTATTATACAAATAACATTTCTTATTATGTAACTAACTATTATACGTTCATGTACCAGACTAATAGTTCTGTCATAGGAGAGAGTTAATACAAATTAATAAAAGGCCATGCAAAGGAAGGGTTGCGATCCGGTTCATATAATTGTAATTTCTTTTAAAAAACTAATTATAATCCTTTTATCAAAAGTGTTACACTCATCCAAACATGGTCCATTTTGAAAAACACACCACTGGACTGTCAAATAGCAGATTCGTTACAAACTGTAAATTGGTTTATAATGCAAAAATTAATCATAAGTTATACGTATTGTCATATTCCTATCTCGCCAAACGTTTCAAGTTAACCAAATTGACTTCACGGCCATCACTAGATACCGTTCTAACATGTTCAATGATCCTTAACATGAAAAAAAGACCAATGGTAAATCACAGGAAAAACAAACTAGTGGATTGCAATTGCTGAATAACTAAGAAATTCAACTGCAACCTGTTTTATTTATGTGAAGACCACGTCCCTCCTTTCATTCTCTTCCTTATTAGCTAGTGTTTAGACATAGTTTCTCACTGCGGATTCACCATCCAAATCTTTTAACCTTCACTGGATGCTGCAAACACAAAAAGGAAAAACATTGTCTTTCATAATTTGATGTGATATAAGAGAGATAAAAATTATTAAACGAGCGATGGTAGTTTAATAATATTACAATTGGTGGAGGAGCTGATATTGTAGGGTAAGTTAACCCTGCATTCTCCATTAAGAGACTCAATATTAGCAAGCACAGTTCGAGGAGCAGCAATAGCCTTCCAGCAGATACTAAAACGCAGGAACAGTCCCATTTCTGTGTACATAGCGTATGCAACGAATGAGGACATTCTAAAGTCGTCGTACATTTTTTTTTTTATCTAGAAATGAAATATATTAAGTGATGGAATTATACAGGTGAAACTCCTAATGGCTCCATTAAATGTCTAGATGGAAGAAATTAACAGAATGGACTCAGAAGCTACTAGCTGCTACAACCAAACACAAAACCCTCTAAGAGAAACAAACAAGTGTCCTGAGTTGAAATAAATATTCCTCAGGTTATAGCAGAGGCTGCAAAATAACGGCCTCTAACAAGCTAGTAACTGCAAGAACTGGATGGAAAATCTCGGTAAACATCACAGATGCCAGAAAAATGAGCAGGATCATGGTATGTGTGTATAGATTTATCGTCACAAAAACTGGGATGGGGTGGATCTATGCCAGTATCAATAAACCCAATAACAGAAAGCACAGGAATGGATTGATGCACCAATCTGAAAAAAGACATTATTTTCTCAGGAGGTTTTTACCTTTACTCCAGCACCACGTTGTTACTATGCAACGATCAAAGATCGCTATGGTATCCCAATTTTTCTGATTGAACACAGTATCTTTACGAAGAGTCCAATCCAGACAAAGTAAATGGCAGAGGTTGAGCTGGCCTCCTTTGAGCAGACATTGTAGGTGGTTGATGAAACCAATCTTGATCATACACCTTACCAACTGAGAGAATGTCATTGAGCCATCTAGAATAGAATAATGTGGCTGTTTTTGTCCATAAATGTAAAGGATAACACATCATCACCCCATAGTTTTCTATTAGCACCCTCCAACACCATTTCAGAAGTAAAGCTTCATTGAACAGCCTAGACCACCCTCCTGACTCTGTATTGACTTAATTTGTCACATCATCCCACCTGATCTAAGCCACCTTCCTAGCTTGGTCCCATCCACCCCAAAGAAATGTTCTTAATAATTTTCTTAGGATCCCATAGGAAAGAAAAGTAGAAAACCGGCAGGCTTGAGAGCACTCCGTATTATCATAATTTTAATTTTTATTATCATACATTCCACTATCACTATTTTTAATTTAATATATATTTTTTTACTTTTAATTTCTTATTATATCATTTATCTCATTATAATTTTTTTATCCAATAGCCACATAATGTTCATTTTCCTTTTCTGCAAGTCTTCACTCTGCCGCGTCTCCCGGGATTAATACTAACTATTTTCATGTGACGCATCCGTCTAGTTGGATCCAATCAATGTAATAGGACAGGATCCCACCCAATGCGCTTTTCTAATCAGAAATAATGCTTTGTGCCATTCATTAATGTATATTTTTCTTTTAATGATTGATCAAATATTTTAAAAAATATATAATAGATTTAATGGTATATATAAGATATAAATGAATATATATTATTATTTATATATATAATTTTTTTAGTTCAAAATATATTTATTATAATTTAATAAAATAATCAATGATTCAAATTTATGTTATTTTTCATAATTTTCTTTTTTTATCTATTTTAAAAATTCAACTTGATTGCAATAATATGTGAACTATAAAAAATAGTTTTAATTGAAAAATAAAATTTAAAAATATTTATGATATTATACTTAATTTTTTAAAAATGTCAACTTATTATCTTATAAATCATTTTTTAAAACAAGTCCTTCTAAAAATTTAACCAATAATAAAAAATGTTAAATATTATTCAAAAGAAACTGACAATTAATAATTTTCTATTCATATTTAAGCTTCAGCTAAAATATGCTACGATTAACATATTATCTTATTAATTTTTATAACAATTTAATTAAGAATCTATTTAATAAAATTTTATTACATAAATATTTATTGCAGAAATACAAACAACATAAAAAAATAAGTTTGAATATAATATGTAATAAAAAAAGTATTTTTTAAGATAATATAAATAGATGAGTTCATCGTCTAATAAAATTTAAAAAAAAGATAAAGAGAAATCTATATCATATATTATACGTTTATCTTTAGCAATTCAAAAATTATGCCTAGTCTTGTTATCACAACAAGTATTTTTATTATTAAGAAAAGTTATAAACACTTAATTAAAAATATAAGTCTTTAGTATTTTTTATAAACATTGATAAGCATAGATTTCATAAATAATTATCTCTCACTTTTATCTCATTAAGACTTCTTATATGTTCAATTAAGTGATCTTTGTCATATTTTATGAGTTTGGGTTCATATGAAGTTTAATTGAATTTCTTTGCTTACCCGATTAAAATGACACTATTATAGTATTTTGAGCATAATAGGAGTTGTAGACATCCAAAAATCATGAAATCTATCTTGAATGAAAGCTTAAAGAAGTGTCCATATTTACAAAGCAAGAGAAGATTCTAAATGGGATGTTTAGGACTCCGAAATTATCTCAAAAGATGAGATAGTGTTGCTGACGTGGAATTTGAACAGTGTGCAAAGATCCGGCCATATCTTGAGATATAGAAGTCATATTGAGATGAAATCAACTTTGTTGGACAGCTAAGAT
Organism: Canavalia gladiata; assembly: GCA_037954105.1. Lineage (NCBI taxonomy): Eukaryota > Viridiplantae > Streptophyta > Magnoliopsida > Fabales > Fabaceae > Canavalia > Canavalia gladiata. The sequence continues at coordinate 13,549,180 of CM075659.1, read as the reverse complement.
CCAGGGCTACAACTTTTGTTCAGAAGGCAAGCTCTAATTCGGACATGTGAACATCCGAAATTGCGGTGCAAGAAAGTCAAAATTGTTGTGCTCATTGGTGGCAAAAATTCAAAAGTGTTTTGCAATTTCAACAAAGCCCATGTGAAAGCAAGAAAAGGGTAGAAAAGTAATATCCTAGTTGGTGACTTTCTGAAGATGATGCCTCAAAAATCCTCTATAAATAGAAGGGTTTGCAAGAGGAGACACACACCAATTTTGGAGATTAACTCCAATACCACTTTCTTTCTTTCTTTCTTTCTTTCTTCCTTTCTTTCTTTCTTGTTAGTTTTGCCTCCTTCATGGAAGGCTTAGTTTTTCTTTCTTGTTAGTTTGCCTCCTACATGGAAGGCTTAGCTTTTCTTTATTGTTAGTTGCCTCCTACATGGAAGGCTTAGGATTTATTTGTTGTTAGTTGCCTCCTACATGGAAGGCTTAGGATTTATTTGTTGTTAGTTTGCCTCTTTCTTTGTTGTTAGTTTGCCTCCTTCATGGAAGGCTAGGTTTGTAGTTTCAATTCAAGGATTCAAGCTATTTTCATTTTAACTTTGAGGTCTTGATCTTTATTTACGTGCATATTAAGTGGTTTCTACTCGGCTTCACTATATTCTTCAATTTTATTCTTTAATCAAAGTTTGATCGGTTGACGTATTTTGGTTAATGTATAATTGATTTATAATTGGTTTTTGATTGGTAAATCATTTTCCAAAAGTTTGAAGAGTAGAAATTAAGTAATTGAATTGAAGGTTTTCATTTTATTACTTACTTCAACTGAATTCTGATTGTAAAATTGGTTTAGATAAAAGATTAAGTGGTTACTAAATCTTGTTGATCATAATTAATTAAATTCTGAGAGGTTTCTCAGTAGAGAATTCAAGGATCATTGTAGGGGTTCCAGATGATCCTAGGTTGATAAACACAATGCATGATTTTAGTGATCAATGATTAGTTATGAAAATAGCCTCTGAATTCCTTGAGTTGATAATTGTTAAGTGAAATTAATTTCAGTCTGTATTTTGTGTTTAGCACTCAATATCACATCTTTACAAAACCCCCTTGTTCTAATTGTCTCCTTATTTGCTTAAGAATATGAAATGGTCTTTGGGAGATGACCTAGGTTGCACCTTATACTATACCAATAGTTTGGGGGAAATCTAGAAATTATTTTTGCGCGTTTGCGACGAGCGTGTCAAAATTTGGCGCCGTTGCCGGGGACCATTTTAATTTCCTAGGCTCATTTAGGAGTTTGTATAAAAATTTTAATCTTTCTAACAATTGTTTTTACTTTAGGTATATCATTCTTGGATTTTCTGTATGAATTCACCTTTTTGTGTATGACCCGATCCAATCCTAAAAATTTATATGCATATGATCCTGAGATTGATAGAACATTCCACCATTTGAAAAGAGCACATAGAAGGCATTCATCCAGTAATAACCAAGAAAGTAACATAGTGATTTCTCATCTTTAAATTTTGATAGTTTTAAATATTTTGCTAAGAACATGGCTGATAGAACCTTAAAAGAATTAGCTGCACCTGATGTTGCTTATCAACCATTGTGTATTCAATACCCTGATGTTGATGCACCATTTGAACTGAAGTCTGGACTAATACATTTGCTACCTAAGTTTCATGGCCTTGCAGGTGAGGACCCTCATAAACATTTGAAGGAATTTCACATTGTGTGTTCTACAATGCGGCCACAAGGAATTCCTGAAGATCATATCAAGTTGAAGGCATTTCCTTTCTCCTTAAATGATGGAGCCAAGGACTGGTTGTACTATCTACATCCAACATCTGTTACAAGCTGGAATGATATGAAAAGATTATTCTTGGAGAAATTCTTCCCTGCATCCAGAACAGCAGCTATCAGAAAAGAGATTTGCGGCATCAGACAGAACTCCCAAGAAACTCTCTATGAGTATTGGGAGAGATTCAAGAAACTATGCGCCACTTGTCCACACCATCAAATCAGTGATCAATTACTGATTCAGTATTTCTATGAAGGACTCATGCCAATGGACAGAAGCATGGTTGATGCAGCTAGTGGTGGAGCACTTATGGACAAAACTCCTACAGCAGCTCGAGATTTGATTGCCAACATGGCAGAGAATTCTCAGCAATTCAATTCTCGAACTAATTCCTTGTCTAAAGGAGTCCATGAAATGACCACCAAGACAGACCATACACGATTGGAGAACAGAATTGAAGAACTAACCTCCATCGTAAGACAGTTGGCCATCGGACAACAACAGCAACTTAATGTTGTTGACAAAACCAAAACATGTGGCATCTGCACTTCTGCAGATCATCCTACTGATGCATGCCCAACATTGCAAGAAAGTGAGACACCTGAGGCTACAATAAATGGTATTTTTGGCACAGGACAACAATACAGGCCTCCTCAACATTATCAGCAACAGAAGTTTGAACCACCTTCTGGAACATACAATCCTAGTTGGAGAAACCATCCTAACTTGAGATATGGCCCTCCACAACAACAAAGGATTCAAACATCTGACTCCCAAAATAAATACCAACCACCGCCATTCAGACAACAACAACAGCATATGCAGCAATCTGTACCCTCTAATGCTTCTGAACCCTCTCTTGATGATTTGATGAAGCAATTAGCAACCAACAATCTTCAATTTCAATAAAATGTAAGTTCTACCATTCAGGATTTACAAACTCAAATTGGGCAGTTGGCTACCACTGTCAACCAATTGAAATCTCAAGGTTCTGGTCAACTACCTTCTCAACCTGTCATAAATCCCAAAAGTGTGAATGCCATGACCTTGAGAAGTGGGAAGAAAGTGCAGACAGACCCTACAATTTTAAAGCAACAAAGCTTCAATCAGACTAATCCACACCAAAAAGAAGCATTTATCTCCACACCTGGAGATATCTCTGATGAGCCATCTGAATCAGAAGGAAAGTCTGATGAAAAAAGTACACCAGCCTTCGATAAGACATCGAATGATCAACAAAAAGAAGCTTGCCATAAACGATCTGCACTTGAAGCATCTGATGAGAAGAAAACCCCAAATTGTGCTGATCAGAAGGTATCTTTACCTTTTCCAAATAGAATGGTTCAATCCAAGCCCAATGTTCATGCAGAATTGGATAAGGAGCTTCTAGATACTTTCAGGAAAGTGGAAGTCAACATACCACTTCTAGATGCTATCAAGCAAATTCCCAAATATGCCAAATTTCTAAAGGATTTGTGCACGCATAAGAGAAGACTCAAAGGGGATGAGAAGATCAGTGTGGGACGCAATGTTTCTGCCTTAATTCAACCCAGCCTCCCTCAGAAATGTAAAGATCCAGGAACTTTCACCATTCCTTGCACAATAGGAAACTCTACATTTGGTGATGCATTGCTGGATCTAGGTGCTTCCATTAATGTTATGCCCTCATCAGTTTATAAATCTTTGAATCTGGGAGAACTGAAGCCAACTGGTGTGGTGATTCAATTAGCCAACAGAAGTACAACACATCCAGCTGGAGTACTCGAAGATGTGCTAGTTCAAGTGAATAAGCTAATCTTTCCAGCTGACTTCTACATTTTGGATATGGAAGATGAGTCATCCATCAATAGAGCAACCTTGATCCTAGGGAGACCTTTCCTCAAAACTGCAAAAACAAAGATAGATGTGCATACGGGGACTCTCTCTATGGAATTTGGAGATGATATCATCCAATTCAACATATTTGAAGCCATGAAGCATCCCATAGAGAATCATTCACTCTTTCAACTTGATGCCATAGACCTTCTTACGGATGATTATTCTATTGACAATATACTTTTTAAATTTTTTGATTTTGATTTAGATTACTTAGATAATTTTACTTGCACATGTGATGAATTTGATTCATGTATTGTGTGTTCTAGGATTAATGCTGCAGACCAACCTTCGTTGAAAGATGACATGTTAGATGCAAGTGTTGCAGACATTTCAATCTCAGATAGATCTCTTCCTTCCATAATACAACCACCTCCTTTAGAGTTGAAGCCTTTGCCTGAACATCTAAAGTATGCTTATTTGGGGGAAAATGAGAAGCTTCCTGTCATTGTAGCAAAGAACCTTCTACCACAACAGGAAGAAAGGTTACTGCAAACCTTAAAAAGCCATAAACAAGCAATTGGATGGACTTTGGCTGATATTCCAGGTATTAGCCCATCTACTTGTATGCATAGGATACTGCTAGAGGAAAACACCAGACCTGTTAGACAACCACAAAGGCGTTTGAATCCAACCATCCTAGATGTGGTAAAGAAGGAAGTAGGTAAGCTTTTGGCAGCTGGTATCATCTATCCCATCTCAGACAGTGATTGGGTAAGCCCGGTGCAAGTAGTTCCTAAGAAAACTGGCATGACTGTAGTCAAAAATCACAATGATGAACTAATCCCTACCAGAATACAAAACAGTTGGAGAGTGTGCATAGATTATAGGAAGCTTAACCAAGCTACTCGCAAGGATCACTTCCCTTTGCCCTTCATAGACCAAATTTTGGAAAGATTAGCAGGAAAATCTCACTATTGCTTTCTAGATGGTTTTTCAGGTTATTTTCAAATACATATAGCCCCAGAAGACCAGCATAAGACCACCTTCACTTGTCCTTTTGGTACTTTTGCCTATCGAAGGATGCCTTTTGGTCTATGCAATGCCCCTGGAACCTTTCAAAGATGCATGGTAAGCATTTTCTCTGATCTCTTAGAAAGTTGCATGGAAGTGTTTATGGATGACTTCACTGTATATGGTTCTTCTTTTGATGCATGCTTAGAAAGCCTTTCTAAAGTTTTGGACAGATGCATTGAGACTAACCTGGTTTTGAATTTTGAAAAATGTCATTTCATGGCAACAGAAGGTATAGTCTTAGGACACTTGGTATCTAGCAAAGGTTTAGAGGTTGATAAGGCCAAGATAGACATTATTACTTCTCTACCTTACCCCACTTCTGTGCGAGAAGTACGTTCTTTACTTGGTCATGCAGGTTTTTACAGAAGATTCATCAAGGATTTTAGCAAGATTGCACAACCTCTTTCTAAACTACTACAAAAAGATATCAAATTTGTGTTTGATCAAGCATGCAAGGATTCATTTGATGAACTAAAGAAGCGGTTGACAACCACTCCCATCATTCAACCACCTAATTGGACGCTTCCATTTGAATTAATGTGTGATGCATCTAATTATGCCCTTGGTGCTGTACTGTCTCAAAGAGTTAGCAAGAGATCTCATGTCATTGCATATGCCTCTCGCACACTTGATGCAACCCAATCAAATTACACAACTACTGAGAAGGAGCTTTTGGCAATTGTGTTTGCATTAGATAAATTTCGCTCCTATTTGCTTGGATCTAAAGTTATTGTCTTCTCTGACCATGCAGCTTTGAAATACTTGCTGAAGAAGACAGATGCTAAGCCAAGACTGATTCGTTGGATGCTTCTGTTACAAGAATTTGATTTAGAGATTAAAGATAAGAGTGGTGCAGAGAACCTTGTAGCAGATCATTTAAGTCGGATCCAGCAACCTTGTGAAGAAAATTCAATTGCAGATTCATTCCCAGAAGAGCATCTCTATCATTTGCACGGGAAAGATCCTTGGTATGCAGATTTGGTAAACTATCTGGTTGCTAAAGAAATACCCAAACACTTCACCAAATCGCAACTTGCCAAGTTGAAAAGTGATGCCAAACACTACATATGGGATGAACCATACCTTTGGAAGACATGCAGTGATCAAATCATTAGAAGATGTGTTCCAGATCATGAAGTTCAGTCTGTACTTACCTTTTGCCATTCCTTAGCTTGTGGTGGACACTTTGGGCCACAACGTACAGCTAGAAAAGTACTAGACTCAGGCTTTTATTGGCCTACAATATTTCGTGATGCACATAGATTATGCATAACTTGTGAGCAGTGCCAAAGAATAGGGAGTATTTCGCGCAGAAATGAGATGCCCCAACAACCACTTCTCTTTTGTGAGGTATTTGATGTTTGGGGTATAGACTTTATGGGTCCATTCCCTGTCTCTTTTGGCTTTGTTTACATTCTGCTAGCTGTTGATTATGTTTCAAAATGGGTGGAGGCAAAAGCCACTCGTACTGATGATGCTCGAGTTGTTGCAGATTTTATCAGGTCTAACATTTTTAGCAGGTTTGGCATTCCTAGAGCTCTAATTAGTGACCAAGGTACTCATTTTTGCAACCGCACAATGGAAGCCCTACTCCGCAAATATGGAGTCATGCATAAAGTCTCCACCCCATATCATCCTCAAACAAATGGTCAAGCTGAAGTTTCTAATCGAGAGATCAAGAAAATCTTAGAAAAAACAGTTCAGCCTAACAGGAAGGATTGGAGCTTGCGCCTTGTTGATGCATTATGGGCATATAGGACAGCTTACAAGTCACCCATTGGCATGTCTCCCTACAGGATTGTCTTTGGTAAAGCATGTCATCTTCCAGTTGAATTAGAGCATAGAGCATTTTGGGCAGTAAAGAAATGCAACATGGATCTAGACCAAGCAGGAATCCATAGGAAGCTTCAATTGCAGGAACTTGAAGAAATTCGATTGGAAGCATACGAAAACTCCAAAATTTACAAAGAAAAGGTCAAAGCTTTTCATGACAAAAAGTTGGCAAGAAAGGAGTTTTTCGTTGGACAAAAAGTTCTCCTTTTCAATTCTCGGCTAAAGCTTATGCCTGGTAAGCTACGCTCTAGATGGTTAGGACCATTTGTAGTTACTAATGTTTTTCCTTATGGTGCAGTGGAAATAAAAAATGAGGTAACTGAAAAAATCTTCAAGGTGAATGGACATCGTCTTAAACCATTTTTCGAAGGTTTTCAAAAGCACACGGTAGAAGAAGTGCATTTGCACAATGCCACATACCTGCAATAAATTCAAGAGAAGTCTCTCTCTCTCTCTCTCTCGCTCTCTCTCTCTTTCTCTCTTTCTCTCTCTCTCTCTCTTTCTCTCTTTCTCTCTCTCTCTCTCTTTCTCCCTCTCCCTCTCTCCCATTCCTCGCTTATAAGTTTCAACTACTCTCTCAACTTTCTTCTTCACCTCTTAAATCATCCTAACTATTACACCACATTGAGCTTGCAGGAATAATAACTTGAGTGTTTTAAAAAAAAAAATGGAGAAAGCTCTCACCAGGATCAAAATTTTGTTCCCTACTCTCCCCAGAAATTTTCTTAAAGACATTTACAATTGCAGACTTGAACGATTGAGAGCATTAACACTCTTAGGCCTTCCAGAAGATGTCCGTTGGATCATTGAAGCTAAGGTACGTTTAGCAGGTGAATTTCAAGAATCATTTGTTAAAAACATGCCAGGTATGGGAAGAAGTTCCTATGCAAAGAAGAGAAGGGCAAAAAGAATTGGAGTTTGCTACAGGTGTGCAAGATGGACCTGTAACACAAGATGCAAGAACCCTGGAATGGTTTCAAGAAATCGAGAGGACAAAATTCAATTCATAAAGGATGGACTGAGTAAGGAGTCATTGGATGATATCATTCAGACTCTTGAGACGCATCCTAGTGGGCATGTACAAGGAGTCCTTCTTGATTTGTTTGAACTGTTCCGTAAGGAAAAAGCACGTTATAGTCTTGGGAATCTGACTTTAAAAGACCCTGTTGTCAGTTTACAAGAAAACTGAATGGGAAGCACATCCTCGACTCTTAGAAGGCGTTTCAGCCGTTACTGGACGTAAAACCAGAGGAAGATGTGAGCCACAATCACAACTACTGTTCATTCTCATGCGTGTATGTTTGTCATTTACATTGTCTTTTCAATTTATTGGGCCACCGTTTTTTTTGAAAATTTCACCCCTGCTTAAAGTCTTTCCCCTCTGACATTCACCTTTTCCTTGAACCCAAAATTCAAACTTTTGCAACAAAAATTCAAACTTTTGCAACAAAAATTCAAACTTTTGCAGCAAAAATTCAAACTTTTGCTACCAAATCCTGATCCCGCACTATTCAAGCGATCTCCTTGTCTGATATTGAGTCCCTATAAATTATCCACCTCTATGACATATTTTTTCAAAAAAAAAAAAAAAAGACAAACACCGTATATGGATAAGATCAATACTATCTGTGTTTTTGGTGGGTCTAACCTTGGAAAGGATGGAGAATTTCAACATGCAGCTTCTACCCTTGGTAAGGCATTAGCTGCAAGAAAAATCAATCTTGTTTATGGGGGAGGGATTCAGGGTTTAAAAGGATGTGTTGCAGGATCTGCACTCACAAAGGGGTGTAACGTCTTAGGTGTTGGCTTAAAAAATGGGAGCACCTCCTACTTCACCCTGGGTACTGAATTGAAGGTTGCAACCATGCATGACCGTATGAGACACATGTTGGTTAATTCTAATGCATTTATTGCATTACCTGGTGGTCTTGGAACAATGGAAGAAATTTTTACCATTATATTTTGGGCCTATCGGAATTTTCATAAAAAACCTTTGGGCTTATTGAATATTAATGGCTTTTATAATGGTTTGATATCCTTTTTAGATCATGCAGTAGAGCAGGAGTTCATGCCACAATCCATGCGCAACATCATAGTATCTGCTTCAACTGTTGAACAGCTACTTGAGATTTTGCAAAATCCTACATCTGAGCTCAGTCAAGCAATGCAGCTGGTGAACCAACCAAATCAGGATGGCAGAGATAAAAGAGAACCAGATACCACTCTTCGGTTATAACTTTTCCTTACTTTGATGGTTTTCTTACATTTCTTTTCCTGTTATATGAAATTTCATCTAAGACATTGGGGACAATGTCTTGGATAGGTTGGGGGGAAGATGGTCCGATATCTAAAATTAAAAAAAAAAAAACAAAACAAAACCCAAAAAAAAAAAAAAAAACAAAAAAAAAAAATTAGGTTAGATTCATAAACTTGCTTTGAGTAAGATGGTTGAGTAAGGAGTTACACTTGACTCTTGATACGCATCTTATGATTTAAAAAAAAAAAAAATTGAATGTGGAAGTATGTTTTTCTTTAGATTTCATAAAATAATTGAAGTAAAATGATTTACATTTCGAGATTAATTAGTTTGGCAACACATATTTGAACTGGATAGATTAGATTTGATAAATATATTACCTGTGAGATTTTGAGCCTTATTATTATTTTCTTTCTTGTGTGATTTTCATCCATGGAATATGTTACTTCAGAACTTGCATTGATTCTTTTTGAAGCTACATTTTCACATGATTTGTACAAAAATGATTGAGGCACTGTTTTTCTTGAACAAACCACTTGGCCAAATAACTAAACCATATAATTTTATCCTTTGATCAGCCCTTTGAGCCGATTAGCCTTTTCTTCTTTTTAGCTCACCACAAATAAAAAAAAAAAAAAAAAAAAAAAAAAAAACAACTTTGTGTGACCATAGAAGGTGAGGAATACTGGATTTATCATACCATAAGTGTTTCAATAAGTGTGGGGGAGATTATTGTTGTGTTCATCAATATCATGGTTGAAAAAAAAAAAAAAAAAAAAAAAAAAACTGAAGCAATAAATTAATAAATAAACTATTATATTGAAAAAAAAAATAAAAAAAAAAAATTGAAGAAGTGATATCTGTTTCTCACACTTGCACTTACAATCAATTCTCAATCCTCACCATTTTCATTGGTCTAACATTGTATCTCTTCAATATATCATTTCATCTTTCTAATCCCGTTAGAACCAAAATAAAGACCTCTTGATTTGTGCATTGCATGTGTACATAGTAGTAGAGAAGTAGAATATATGCAAGCCTATGATAGTTCATCTTTCATGGATTGAATTTGAGAGAAACACTTACCAAATCAAACACTTGAGAGATTCAAAGTATATCATGTGAGGTTTTATCTTTCTCAATCTATGTTTTTCAAATTAAAGTTGCCTTTCTAAGTAATTTCAAAAATATGATGAAAGAATGCTTCATGAAATTTTGTGAATTCTTGAGAAATCAACTCAAAACTTTGATGTTCTTTCAAAAAAAAAAAAAAAAAAAAAAAAAAGTCACCAATCCTTAACTTAAGTTTGCCCGAGACGTGCAAAAGATAAGTGTGGGGGAATTTGATAAGCATAGATTTCATAAATAATTATCTCTCACTTTTATCTCATTAAGACTTCTTATATGTTCAATTAAGTGATCTTTGTCATATTTTATGAGTTTGGGTTCATATGAAGTTTAATTGAATTTCTTTGCTTACCAGATTAAAATGACACTATTATAGTATTTTGAGCATAATAGGAGTTGTAGACATCCAAAAATCATGAAATCTATCTTGAATGAAAGCTTAAAGAAGTGTCCATATTTACAAAGCAAGAGAAGATTCTAAATGGGATGTTTAGGACTCCGAAATTATCTCAAAAGATGAGATAGTGTTGCTGACGTGGAATTTGAACAGTGTGCAAAGATCCGGCCATATCTTGAGATATAGAAGTCATATTGAGATGAAATCAACTTTGTTGGACAGCTAAGATCCAGGGCTACAACTTTTGTTCAGAAGGCAAGCTCTAATTCGGACATGTGAACATCCGAAATTGCGGTGCAAGAAAGTAAAAATTGTTGTGCTCATTGGTGGCAAAAATTCAAAAGTGTTTTGCAATTTCAACAAAGCCCATGTGAAAGCAAGAAAAGGGTAGAAAAGTAATATCCTAGTTGGTGACTTTCTGAAGATGATGCCTCAAAAATCCTCTATAAATAGAAGGGTTTGCAAGAGGAGACACACACCAATTTTGGAGATTAACTCCAATACCACTTTCTTTCTTTCTTTCTTTCTTTCTTCCTTTCTTTCTTTCTTGTTAGTTTTGCCTCCTTCATGGAAGGCTTAGTTTTTCTTTCTTGTTAGTTTGCCTCCTACATGGAAGGCTTAGCTTTTCTTTATTGTTAGTTGCCTCCTACATGGAAGGCTTAGGATTTATTTGTTGTTAGTTGCCTCCTACATGGAAGGCTTAGGATTTATTTGTTGTTAGTTTGCCTCTTTCTTTGTTGTTAGTTTGCCTCCTTCATGGAAGGCTAGGTTTGTAGTTTCAATTCAAGGATTCAAGCTATTTTCATTTTAACTTTGAGGTCTTGATCTTTATTTACGTGCATATTAAGTGGTTTCTACTCGGCTTCACTATATTCTTCAATTTTATTCTTTAATCAAAGTTTGATCGGTTGACGTATTTTGGTTAATGTATAATTGATTTATAATTGGTTTTTGATTGGTAAATCATTTTCCAAAAGTTTGAAGAGTAGAAATTAAGTAATTGAATTGAAGGTTTTCATTTTATTACTTACTTCAACTGAATTCTGATTGTAAAATTGGTTTAGATAAAAGATTAAGTGGTTACTAAATCTTGTTGATCATAATCAATTAAATTCTGAGAGGTTTCTCAGTAGAGAATTCAAGGATCATTGTAGGGGTTCCAGATGATCCTAGGTTGATAAACACAATGCATGATTTTAGTGATCAATGATTAGTTATGAAAATAGCCTCTGAATTCCTTGAGTTGATAATTGTTAAGTGAAATTAATTTCAGTCTGTATTTTGTGTTTAGCACTCAATATCACATCTTTACAAAACCCCCTTGTTCTAATTGTCTCCTTATTTGCTTAAGAATATGAAATGGTCTTTGGGAGATGACCTAGGTTGCACCTTATACTATACCAATAGTTTGGGGGAAATCTAGAAATTATTTTTGCGCGTTTACGACGAGCGTGTCAAACATCTTCAAATTTAATATACTTAAGTAATATAGATTAGACACTTTTGTCTAGCTATTATTTTTCAAAACAAGGTTGAATACAACAAACAGATATACAATTTACAAAATAAGTTACGAACAAAATAGATGAAATAGATTCAACTTAATTATGTCTCATGTCTTTTGTTTTTAAGTTTTTCTTTTTATATAGAAGTAGATAAAATAGCCGTTGAGAGGATAAGAAAGGTTTACAACTTCTTTTATATCCGTCCATTAAATGCATGACCTTAGTTTAAGTGAAAAGTTGATGTTGTGGGTTAGACAAGTGTCTTGGTGCAGGGTACTTTTCATTTTGCTTCTTGTTTTAAGTTAAATGGGTCTCTTTTTTCATTTAGCTTAAATAAGCTCTTCATTAAATGTCTTATTGTTCTTTTTATTTGTAGAAGGACAAATTTAGATATGACTTATATCGAAACCAACTAGGCATGGCAAGCATACCTGTCCCCACCCGTCTCATCCCCGCCCTGAGTTTGACGGGAAAAACTTAAGTTGACCAGGTTAGGGACGGGGACGGGTAAAATCCGATTTTTGAAAGCGGGGACAGGGGCGGGTACAGAGATACTGATACCCATCCCGTCTCTGTTTCTGAACTTGTTCTACTTTTAAAATTACTAAAATATCTTTATTATTTTAAAATTTTATATAAAATTAATAAAGTTATAAAAATAATAAATTAAAGAATTTTAAAAAATATATAATAATTTAATAAATTATAAAAGAATTAAAATATAAATATAAAAAATATCAAAAACAGGTAGATGCGCGGACGGGGATGAAGTCTAATATTTTAAACCAAGCAAAAATAGGGGATAGGCATGGAGTGTCAAAGACGAGAACAAGAAATGTGAAACCTGCCCCTTGATAAGCATAGATTTCATAAATAATTATCTCTCACTTTTATCTCATTAAGACTTCTTATATGTTCAATTAAGTGATCTTTGTCATATTTTATGAGTTTGGGTTCATATGAAGTTTAATTGAATTTCTTTGCTTACCCGATTAAAATGACACTATTATAGTATTTTGAGCATAATAGGAGTTGTAGACATCCAAAAATCATGAAATCTATCTTGAATGAAAGCTTAAAGAAGTGTCCATATTTACAAAGCAAGAGCAGATTCTAAATGGGATGTTTAGGACTTCGAAATTATCTCAAAAGATGAGATAGTGTTGCTGACGTGGAATTTGAACAGTGTGCAAAGATCCGGCCATATCTTGAGATATAGAAGTCATATTGAGATGAACTCAACTTTGTTGGATAGCTAAGATCCAGGGCTACAACTTTTGTTCAGAAGTCAAGCTCTAATTCGGACATGTGAACATCCGAAATTGCGGTGCAAGAAAGTCAAAATTGTTGTGCTCATTGGTGGCAAAAATTCAAAAGTGTTTTGCAATTTCAACAAAGCCCATGTGAAAGCAAGAAAAGGGTAGAAAAGTAATATCCTAGTTGGTGACTTTCTGAAGATGATGCCTCAAAAATCCTCTATAAATAGAAGGGTTTGCAAGAGGAGACACACACCATTTTGGAGATTAACTCCAATACCACTTTCTTTCTTTCTTTCTTTCTTCCTTTCTTTCTTTCTTGTTAGTTTTGCCTCCTTCATGGAAGGCTTAGTTTTTCTTTCTTGTTAGTTTGCCTCCTACATGGAAGGCTTAACTTTTCTTTACTGTTAGTTGCCTCCTACATGGAAGGCTTAGGATTTATTTGTTGTTAGTTGCCTCCTACATGGAAGGCTTAGGATTTATTTGTTGTTAGTTTGCCTCTTTCTTTGTTGTTAGTTTGCCTCCTTCATGGAAGGCTAGGTTTATAGTTTCAATTCAAGGATTCAAGCTATTTTCATTTTAACTTTGAGGTCTTGATCTTTATTTACGTGCATATTAAGTGGTTTCTACTCTGCTTCACTATATTCTTCAATTTTATTCTTTAATCAAAGTTTGATCGGTTGACGTATTTTGGTTAATGTATAATTGATTTATAATTGGTTTTTGATTGGTAAATCATTTTCCAAAAGTTTGAAGAGTAGAAATTAAGTAATTGAATTGAAGGTTTTCATTTTATTACTTACTTCAACTGAATTCTGATTGTAAAATTGGTTTAGATAAAAGATTAAGTGGTTACTAAATCTTGTTGATCATAATTAATTAAATTCTGAGAGGTTTCTCAGTAGAGAATTCAAGGATCATTGTAGGGGTTCCAGATGATCCTAGGTTGATAAACACAATGCATGATTTTAGTGATCAATGATTAGTTATGAAAATAGCCTCTGAATTCCTTGAGTTGATAATTGTTAAGTGAAATTAATTTCAGTCTGTATTTTGTGTTTAGCACTCAATATCACATCTTTACAAAACCCCCTTGTTCTAATTGTCTCCTTATTTGCTTAAGAATATGAAATGGTCTTTGGGAGATGACCTAGGTTGCACCTTATACTATACCAATAGTTTGGGGGAAATCTAGAAATTATTTTTGCGCGTTTGCGACGAGCGTGTCAAAATTTGGCGCCGTTGCCGGGGACCATTTTAATTTCCTAGGCTCATTTAGGAGTTTGTATAAAAATTTTAATCTTTCTAACAATTGTTTTTACTTTAGGTATATCATTCTTGGATTTTCTGTATGAATTCACCTTTTTGTGTATGACCCGATCCAATCCTAAAAATTTATATGCATATGATCCTGAGATTGATAGAACATTCCACCATTTGAAAAGAGCACATAGAAGGCATTCATCCAGTAATAACCAAGAAAGTAACATAGTGATTTCTCATCTTTAAATTTTGATAGTTTTAAATATTTTGCTAAGAACATGGCTGATAGAACCTTAAAAGAATTAGCTGCACCTGATGTTGCTTATCAACCATTGTGTATTCAATACCCTGATGTTGATGCACCATTTGAACTGAAGTCTGGACTAATACATTTGCTACCTAAGTTTCATGGCCTTGCAGGTGAGGACCCTCATAAACATTTGAAGGAATTTCACATTGTGTGTTCTACAATGCGGCCACAAGGAATTCCTGAAGATCATATCAAGTTGAAGGCATTTCCTTTCTCCTTAAATGATGGAGCCAAGGACTGGTTGTACTATCTACATCCAACATCTGTTACAAGCTGGAATGATATGAAAAGATTATTCTTGGAGAAATTCTTCCCTGCATCCAGAACAGCAGCTATCAGAAAAGAGATTTGCGGCATCAGACAGAACTCCCAAGAAACTCTCTATGAGTATTGGGAGAGATTCAAGAAACTATGCGCCACTGTCCACACCATCAAATCAGTGATCAATTACTGATTCAGTATTTCTATGAAGGACTCATGCCAATGGACAGAAGCATGGTTGATGCAGCTAGTGGTGGAGCACTTATGGACAAAACTCCTACAGCAGCTCGAGATTTGATTGCCAACATGGCAGAGAATTCTCAGCAATTCAATTCTCGAACTAATTCCTTGTCTAAAGGAGTCCATGAAATGACCACCAAGACAGACCATACACGATTGGAGAACAGAATTGAAGAACTAACCTCCATCGTAAGACAGTTGGCCATCGGACAACAACAGCAACTTAATGTTGTTGACAAAACCAAAACATGTGGCATCTGCACTTCTGCAGATCATCCTACTGATGCATGCCCAACATTGCAAGAAAGTGAGACACCTGAGGCTACAATAAATGGTATTTTTGGCACAGGACAACAATACAGGCCTCCTCAACATTATCAGCAACAGAAGTTTGAACCACCTTCTGGAACATACAATCCTAGTTGGAGAAACCATCCTAACTTGAGATATGGCCCTCCACAACAACAAAGGATTCAAACATCTGACTCCCAAAATAAATACCAACCACCGCCATTCAGACAACAACAACAGCATATGCAGCAATCTGTACCCTCTAATGCTTCTGAACCCTCTCTTGATGATTTGATGAAGCAATTAGCAACCAACAATCTTCAATTTCAATAAAATGTAAGTTCTACCATTCAGGATTTACAAACTCAAATTGGGCAGTTGGCTACCACTGTCAACCAATTGAAATCTCAAGGTTCTGGTCAACTACCTTCTCAACCTGTCATAAATCCCAAAAGTGTGAATGCCATGACCTTGAGAAGTGGGAAGAAAGTGCAGACAGACCCTACAATTTTAAAGCAACAAAGCTTCAATCAGACTAATCCACACCAAAAAGAAGCATTTATCTCCACACCTGGAGATATCTCTGATGAGCCATCTGAATCAGAAGGAAAGTCTGATGAAAAAAGTACACCAGTCTTCGATAAGACATCGAATGATCAACAAAAAGAAGCTTGCCATAAACGATCTGCACTTGAAGCATCTGATGAGAAGAAAACCCCAAATTGTGCTGATCAGAAGGTATCTTTACCTTTTCCAAATAGAATGGTTCAATCCAAGCCCAATGTTCATGCAGAATTGGATAAGGAGCTTCTAGATACTTTCAGGAAAGTGGAAGTCAACATACCACTTCTAGATGCTATCAAGCAAATTCCCAAATATGCCAAATTTCTAAAGGATTTGTGCACGCATAAGAGAAGACTCAAAGGGGATGAGAAGATCAGTGTGGGACGCAATGTTTCTGCCTTAATTCAACCCAGCCTCCCTCAGAAATGTAAAGATCCAGGAACTTTCACCATTCCTTGCACAATAGGAAACTCTACATTTGGTGATGCATTGCTGGATCTAGGTGCTTCCATTAATGTTATGCCCTCATCAGTTTATAAATCTTTGAATCTGGGAGAACTGAAGCCAACTGGTGTGGTGATTCAATTAGCCAACAGAAGTACAACACATCCAGCTGGAGTACTCGAAGATGTGCTAGTTCAAGTGAATAAGCTAATCTTTCCAGCTGACTTCTACATTTTGGATATGGAAGATGAGTCATCCATCAATAGAGCAACCTTGATCCTAGGGAGACCTTTCCTCAAAACTGCAAAAACAAAGATAGATGTGCATACGGGGACTCTCTCTATGGAATTTGGAGATGATATCATCCAATTCAACATATTTGAAGCCATGAAGCATCCCATAGAGAATCATTCACTCTTTCAACTTGATGCCATAGACCTTCTTACGGATGATTATTCTATTGACAATATACTTTTTAAATTTTTTGATTTTGATTTAGATTACTTAGATAATTTTACTTGCACATGTGATGAATTTGATTCATGTATTGTGTGTTCTAGGATTAATGCTGCAGACCAACCTTCGTTGAAAGATGACATGTTAGATGCAAGTGTTGCAGACATTTCAATCTCAGATAGATCTCTTCCTTCCATAATACAACCACCTCCTTTAGAGTTGAAGCCTTTGCCTGAACATCTAAAGTATGCTTATTTGGGGGAAAATGAGAAGCTTCCTGTCATTGTAGCAAAGAACCTTCTACCACAACAGGAAGAAAGGTTACTGCAAACCTTAAAAAGCCATAAACAAGCAATTGGATGGACTTTGGCTGATATTCCAGGTATTAGCCCATCTACTTGTATGCATAGGATACTGCTAGAGGAAAACACCAGACCTGTTAGACAACCACAAAGGCGTTTGAATCCAACCATCCTAGATGTGGTAAAGAAGGAAGTAGGTAAGCTTTTGGCAGCTGGTATCATCTATCCCATCTCAGACAGTGATTGGGTAAGCCCGGTGCAAGTAGTTCCTAAGAAAACTGGCATGACTGTAGTCAAAAATCACAATGATGAACTAATCCCTACCAGAATACAAAACAGTTGGAGAGTGTGCATAGATTATAGGAAGCTTAACCAAGCTACTCGCAAGGATCACTTCCCTTTGCCCTTCATAGACCAAATTTTGGAAAGATTAGCAGGAAAATCTCACTATTGCTTTCTAGATGGTTTTTCAGGTTATTTTCAAATACATATAGCCCCAGAAGACCAGCATAAGACCACCTTCACTTGTCCTTTTGGTACTTTTGCCTATCGAAGGATGCCTTTTGGTCTATGCAATGCCCCTGGAACCTTTCAAAGATGCATGGTAAGCATTTTCTCTGATCTCTTAGAAAGTTGCATGGAAGTGTTTATGGATGACTTCACTGTATATGGTTCTTCTTTTGATGCATGCTTAGAAAGCCTTTCTAAAGTTTTGGACAGATGCATTGAGACTAACCTGGTTTTGAATTTTGAAAAATGTCATTTCATGGCAACAGAAGGTATAGTCTTAGGACACTTGGTATCTAGCAAAGGTTTAGAGGTTGATAAGGCCAAGATAGACATTATTACTTCTCTACCTTACCCCACTTCTGTGCGAGAAGTACGTTCTTTACTTGGTCATGCAGGTTTTTACAGAAGATTCATCAAGGATTTTAGCAAGATTGCACAACCTCTTTCTAAACTACTACAAAAAGATATCAAATTTGTGTTTGATCAAGCATGCAAGGATTCATTTGATGAACTAAAGAAGCGGTTGACAACCACTCCCATCATTCAACCACCTAATTGGACGCTTCCATTTGAATTAATGTGTGATGCATCTAATTATGCCCTTGGTGCTGTACTGTCTCAAAGAGTTAGCAAGAGATCTCATGTCATTGCATATGCCTCTCGCACACTTGATGCAACCCAATCAAATTACACAACTACTGAGAAGGAGCTTTTGGCAATTGTGTTTGCATTAGATAAATTTCGCTCCTATTTGCTTGGATCTAAAGTTATTGTCTTCTCTGACCATGCAGCTTTGAAATACTTGCTGAAGAAGACAGATGCTAAGCCAAGACTGATTCGTTGGATGCTTCTGTTACAAGAATTTGATTTAGAGATTAAAGATAAGAGTGGTGCAGAGAACCTTGTAGCAGATCATTTAAGTCGGATCCAGCAACCTTGTGAAGAAAATTCAATTGCAGATTCATTCCCAGAAGAGCATCTCTATCATTTGCACGGGAAAGATCCTTGGTATGCAGATTTGGTAAACTATCTGGTTGCTAAAGAAATACCCAAACACTTCACCAAATCGCAACTTGCCAAGTTGAAAAGTGATGCCAAACACTACATATGGGATGAACCATACCTTTGGAAGACATGCAGTGATCAAATCATTAGAAGATGTGTTCCAGATCATGAAGTTCAGTCTGTACTTACCTTTTGCCATTCCTTAGCTTGTGGTGGACACTTTGGGCCACAACGTACAGCTAGAAAAGTACTAGACTCAGGCTTTTATTGGCCTACAATATTTCGTGATGCACATAGATTATGCATAACTTGTGAGCAGTGCCAAAGAATAGGGAGTATTTCGCGCAGAAATGAGATGCCCCAACAACCACTTCTCTTTTGTGAGGTATTTGATGTTTGGGGTATAGACTTTATGGGTCCATTCCCTGTCTCTTTTGGCTTTGTTTACATTCTGCTAGCTGTTGATTATGTTTCAAAATGGGTGGAGGCAAAAGCCACTCGTACTGATGATGCTCGAGTTGTTGCAGATTTTATCAGGTCTAACATTTTTAGCAGGTTTGGCATTCCTAGAGCTCTAATTAGTGACCAAGGTACTCATTTTTGCAACCGCACAATGGAAGCCCTACTCCGCAAATATGGAGTCATGCATAAAGTCTCCACCCCATATCATCCTCAAACAAATGGTCAAGCTGAAGTTTCTAATCGAGAGATCAAGAAAATCTTAGAAAAAACAGTTCAGCCTAACAGGAAGGATTGGAGCTTGCGCCTTGTTGATGCATTATGGGCATATAGGACAGCTTACAAGTCACCCATTGGCATGTCTCCCTACAGGATTGTCTTTGGTAAAGCATGTCATCTTCCAGTTGAATTAGAGCATAGAGCATTTTGGGCAGTAAAGAAATGCAACATGGATCTAGACCAAGCAGGAATCCATAGGAAGCTTCAATTGCAGGAACTTGAAGAAATTCGATTGGAAGCATACGAAAACTCCAAAATTTACAAAGAAAAGGTCAAAGCTTTTCATGACAAAAAGTTGGCAAGAAAGGAGTTTTTCGTTGGACAAAAAGTTCTCCTTTTCAATTCTCGGCTAAAGCTTATGCCTGGTAAGCTACGCTCTAGATGGTTAGGACCATTTGTAGTTACTAATGTTTTTCCTTATGGTGCAGTGGAAATAAAAAATGAGGTAACTGAAAAAATCTTCAAGGTGAATGGACATCGTCTTAAACCATTTTTCGAAGGTTTTCAAAAGCACACGGTAGAAGAAGTGCATTTGCACAATGCCACATACCTGCAATAAATTCAAGAGAAGTCTCTCTCTCTCTCTCTCGCTCTCTCTCTCTTTCTCTCTTTCTCTCTCTCTCTCTCTTTCTCTCTTTCTCTCTCTCTCTCTCTTTCTCCCTCTCCCTCTCTCCCATTCCTCGCTTATAAGTTTCAACTACTCTCTCAACTTTCTTCTTCACCTCTTAAATCATCCTAACTATTACACCACATTGAGCTTGCAGGAATAATAACTTGAGTGTTTTAAAAAAAAAATGGAGAAAGCTCTCACCAGGATCAAAATTTTGTTCCCTACTCTCCCCAGAAATTTTCTTAAAGACATTTACAATTGCAGACTTGAACGATTGAGAGCATTAACACTCTTAGGCCTTCCAGAAGATGTCCGTTGGATCATTGAAGCTAAGGTACGTTTAGCAGGTGAATTTCAAGAATCATTTGTTAAAAACATGCCAGGTATGGGAAGAAGTTCCTATGCAAAGAAGAGAAGGGCAAAAAGAATTGGAGTTTGCTACAGGTGTGCAAGATGGACCTGTAACACAAGATGCAAGAACCCTGGAATGGTTTCAAGAAATCGAGAGGACAAAATTCAATTCATAAAGGATGGACTGAGTAAGGAGTCATTGGATGATATCATTCAGACTCTTGAGACGCATCCTAGTGGGCATGTACAAGGAGTCCTTCTTGATTTGTTTGAACTGTTCCGTAAGGAAAAAGCACGTTATAGTCTTGGGAATCTGACTTTAAAAGACCCTGTTGTCAGTTTACAAGAAAACTGAATGGGAAGCACATCCTCGACTCTTAGAAGGCGTTTCAGCCGTTACTGGACGTAAAACCAGAGGAAGATGTGAGCCACAATCACAACTACTGTTCATTCTCATGCGTGTATGTTTGTCATTTACATTGTCTTTTCAATTTATTGGGCCACCGTTTTTTTTGAAAATTTCACCCCTGCTTAAAGTCTTTCCCCTCTGACATTCACCTTTTCCTTGAACCCAAAATTCAAACTTTTGCAACAAAAATTCAAACTTTTGCAACAAAAATTCAAACTTTTGCAGCAAAAATTCAAACTTTTGCTACCAAATCCTGATCCCGCACTATTCAAGCGATCTCCTTGTCTGATATTGAGTCCCTATAAATTATCCACCTCTATGACATATTTTTTCAAAAAAAAAAAAAAAGACAAACACCGTATATGGATAAGATCAATACTATCTGTGTTTTTGGTGGGTCTAACCTTGGAAAGGATGGAGAATTTCAACATGCAGCTTCTACCCTTGGTAAGGCATTAGCTGCAAGAAAAATCAATCTTGTTTATGGGGGAGGGATTCAGGGTTTAAAAGGATGTGTTGCAGGATCTGCACTCACAAAGGGGTGTAACGTCTTAGGTGTTGGCTTAAAAAATGGGAGCACCTCCTACTTCACCCTGGGTACTGAATTGAAGGTTGCAACCATGCATGACCGTATGAGACACATGTTGGTTAATTCTAATGCATTTATTGCATTACCTGGTGGTCTTGGAACAATGGAAGAAATTTTTACCATTATATTTTGGGCCTATCGGAATTTTCATAAAAAACCTTTGGGCTTATTGAATATTAATGGCTTTTATAATGGTTTGATATCCTTTTTAGATCATGCAGTAGAGCAGGAGTTCATGCCACAATCCATGCGCAACATCATAGTATCTGCTTCAACTGTTGAACAGCTACTTGAGATTTTGCAAAATCCTACATCTGAGCTCAGTCAAGCAATGCAGCTGGTGAACCAACCAAATCAGGATGGCAGAGATAAAAGAGAACCAGATACCACTCTTCGGTTATAACTTTTCCTTACTTTGATGGTTTTCTTACATTTCTTTTCCTGTTATATGAAATTTCATCTAAGACATTGGGGACAATGTCTTGGATAGGTTGGGGGGAAGATGGTCCGATATCTAAAATTAAAAAAAAAAAAACAAAACAAAACCCAAAAAAAAAAAAAAAAAACAAAAAAAATAAAATTAGGTTAGATTCATAAACTTGCTTTGAGTAAGATGGTTGAGTAAGGAGTTACACTTGACTCTTGATACGCATCTTATGATTTAAAAAAAAAAAAATTGAATGTGGAAGTATGTTTTTCTTTAGATTTCATAAAATAATTGAAGTAAAATGATTTACATTTCGAGATTAATTAGTTTGGCAACACATATTTGAACTGGATAGATTAGATTTGATAAATATATTACCTGTGAGATTTTGAGCCTTATTATTATTTTCTTTCTTGTGTGATTTTCATCCATGGAATATGTTACTTCAGAACTTGCATTGATTCTTTTTGAAGCTACATTTTCACATGATTTGTACAAAAATGATTGAGGCACTGTTTTTCTTGAACAAACCACTTGGCCAAATAACTAAACCATATAATTTTATCCTTTGATCAGCCCTTTGAGCCGATTAGCCTTTTCTTCTTTTTAGCTCACCACAAATAAAAAAAAAAAAAAAAAAAAAAAACAACTTTGTGTGACCATAGAAGGTGAGGAATACTGGATTTATCATACCATAAGTGTTTCAATAAGTGTGGGGGAGATTATTGTTGTGTTCATCAATATCATGGTTGAAAAAAAAAAAAAAAAAAAAAAAAACTGAAGCAATAAATTAATAAATAAACTATTATATTGAAAAAAAAAATAAAAAAAAAAATTGAAGAAGTGATATCTGTTTCTCACACTTGCACTTACAATCAATTCTCAATCCTCACCATTTTCATTGGTCTAACATTGTATCTCTTCAATATATCATTTCATCTTTCTAATCCCGTTAGAACCAAAATAAAGACCTCTTGATTTGTGCATTGCATGTGTACATAGTAGTAGAGAAGTAGAATATATGCAAGCCTATGATAGTTCATCTTTCATGGATTGAATTTGAGAGAAACACTTACCAAATCAAACACTTGAGAGATTCAAAGTATATCATGTGAGGTTTTATCTTTCTCAATCTATGTTTTTCAAATTAAAGTTGCCTTTCTAAGTAATTTCAAAAATATGATGAAAGAATGCTTCATGAAATTTTGTGAATTCTTGAGAAATCAACTCAAAACTTTGATGTTCTTTCAAAAAAAAAAAAAAAAAAAAAAAAAAAAGTCACCAATCCTTAACTTAAGTTTGCCCGAGACGTGCAAAAGATAAGTGTGGGGGAATTTGATAAGCATAGATTTCATAAATAATTATCTCTCACTTTTATCTCATTAAGACTTCTTATATGTTCAATTAAGTGATCTTTGTCATATTTTATGAGTTTGGGTTCATATGAAGTTTAATTGAATTTCTTTGCTTACCAGATTAAAATGACACTATTATAGTATTTTGAGCATAATAGGAGTTGTAGACATCCAAAAATCATGAAATCTATCTTGAATGAAAGCTTAAAGAAGTGTCCATATTTACAAAGCAAGAGAAGATTCTAAATGGGATGTTTAGGACTCCGAAATTATCTCAAAAGATGAGATAGTGTTGCTGACGTGGAATTTGAACAGTGTGCAAAGATCCGGCCATATCTTGAGATATAGAAGTCATATTGAGATGAAATCAACTTTGTTGGACAGCTAAGATCCAGGGCTACAACTTTTGTTCAGAAGGCAAGCTCTAATTCGGACATGTGAACATCCGAAATTGCGGTGCAAGAAAGTAAAAATTGTTGTGCTCATTGGTGGCAAAAATTCAAAAGTGTTTTGCAATTTCAACAAAGCCCATGTGAAAGCAAGAAAAGGGTAGAAAAGTAATATCCTAGTTGGTGACTTTCTGAAGATGATGCCTCAAAAATCCTCTATAAATAGAAGGGTTTGCAAGAGGAGACACACACCAATTTTGGAGATTAACTCCAATACCACTTTCTTTCTTTCTTTCTTTCTTTCTTCCTTTCTTTCTTTCTTGTTAGTTTTGCCTCCTTCATGGAAGGCTTAGTTTTTCTTTCTTGTTAGTTTGCCTCCTACATGGAAGGCTTAGCTTTTCTTTATTGTTAGTTGCCTCCTACATGGAAGGCTTAGGATTTATTTGTTGTTAGTTGCCTCCTACATGGAAGGCTTAGGATTTATTTGTTGTTAGTTTGCCTCTTTCTTTGTTGTTAGTTTGCCTCCTTCATGGAAGGCTAGGTTTGTAGTTTCAATTCAAGGATTCAAGCTATTTTCATTTTAACTTTGAGGTCTTGATCTTTATTTACGTGCATATTAAGTGGTTTCTACTCGGCTTCACTATATTCTTCAATTTTATTCTTTAATCAAAGTTTGATCGGTTGACGTATTTTGGTTAATGTATAATTGATTTATAATTGGTTTTTGATTGGTAAATCATTTTCCAAAAGTTTGAAGAGTAGAAATTAAGTAATTGAATTGAAGGTTTTCATTTTATTACTTACTTCAACTGAATTCTGATTGTAAAATTGGTTTAGATAAAAGATTAAGTGGTTACTAAATCTTGTTGATCATAATCAATTAAATTCTGAGAGGTTTCTCAGTAGAGAATTCAAGGATCATTGTAGGGGTTCCAGATGATCCTAGGTTGATAAACACAATGCATGATTTTAGTGATCAATGATTAGTTATGAAAATAGCCTCTGAATTCCTTGAGTTGATAATTGTTAAGTGAAATTAATTTCAGTCTGTATTTTGTGTTTAGCACTCAATATCACATCTTTACAAAACCCCCTTGTTCTAATTGTCTCCTTATTTGCTTAAGAATATGAAATGGTCTTTGGGAGATGACCTAGGTTGCACCTTATACTATACCAATAGTTTGGGGGAAATCTAGAAATTATTTTTGCGCGTTTACGACGAGCGTGTCAAACATCTTCAAATTTAATATACTTAAGTAATATAGATTAGACACTTTTGTCTAGCTATTATTTTTCAAAACAAGGTTGAATACAACAAACAGATATACAATTTACAAAATAAGTTACGAACAAAATAGATGAAATAGATTCAACTTAATTATGTCTCATGTCTTTTGTTTTTAAGTTTTTCTTTTTATATAGAAGTAGATAAAATAGCCGTTGAGAGGATAAGAAAGGTTTACAACTTCTTTTATATCCGTCCATTAAATGCATGACCTTAGTTTAAGTGAAAAGTTGATGTTGTGGGTTAGACAAGTGTCTTGGTGCAGGGTACTTTTCATTTTGCTTCTTGTTTTAAGTTAAATGGGTCTCTTTTTTCATTTAGCTTAAATAAGCTCTTCATTAAATGTCTTATTGTTCTTTTTATTTGTAGAAGGACAAATTTAGATATGACTTATATCGAAACCAACTAGGCATGGCAAGCATACCTGTCCCCACCCGTCTCATCCCCGCCCTGAGTTTGACGGGAAAAACTTAAGTTGACCAGGTTAGGGACGGGGACGGGTAAAATCCGATTTTTGAAAGCGGGGACAGGGGCGGGTACAGAGATACTGATACCCATCCCGTCTCTGTTTCTGAACTTGTTCTACTTTTAAAATTACTAAAATATCTTTATTATTTTAAAATTTTATATAAAATTAATAAAGTTATAAAAATAATAAATTAAAGAATTTTAAAAAATATATAATAATTTAATAAATTATAAAAGAATTAAAATATAAATATAAAAAATATCAAAAACAGGTAGATGCGCGGACGGGGATGAAGTCTAATATTTTAAACCAAGCAAAAATAGGGGATAGGCATGGAGTGTCAAAGACGAGAACAAGAAATGTGAAACCTGCCCCTTGATAAGCATAGATTTCATAAATAATTATCTCTCACTTTTATCTCATTAAGACTTCTTATATGTTCAATTAAGTGATCTTTGTCATATTTTATGAGTTTGGGTTCATATGAAGTTTAATTGAATTTCTTTGCTTACCCGATTAAAATGACACTATTATAGTATTTTGAGCATAATAGGAGTTGTAGACATCCAAAAATCATGAAATCTATCTTGAATGAAAGCTTAAAGAAGTGTCCATATTTACAAAGCAAGAGCAGATTCTAAATGGGATGTTTAGGACTTCGAAATTATCTCAAAAGATGAGATAGTGTTGCTGACGTGGAATTTGAACAGTGTGCAAAGATCCGGCCATATCTTGAGATATAGAAGTCATATTGAGATGAACTCAACTTTGTTGGATAGCTAAGATCCAGGGCTACAACTTTTGTTCAGAAGTCAAGCTCTAATTCGGACATGTGAACATCCGAAATTGCGGTGCAAGAAAGTCAAAATTGTTGTGCTCATTGGTGGCAAAAATTCAAAAGTGTTTTGCAATTTCAACAAAGCCCATGTGAAAGCAAGAAAAGGGTAGAAAAGTAATATCCTAGTTGGTGACTTTCTGAAGATGATGCCTCAAAAATCCTCTATAAATAGAAGGGTTTGCAAGAGGAGACACACACCATTTTGGAGATTAACTCCAATACCACTTTCTTTCTTTCTTTCTTTCTTCCTTTCTTTCTTTCTTGTTAGTTTTGCCTCCTTCATGGAAGGCTTAGTTTTTCTTTCTTGTTAGTTTGCCTCCTACATGGAAGGCTTAACTTTTCTTTACTGTTAGTTGCCTCCTACATGGAAGGCTTAGGATTTATTTGTTGTTAGTTGCCTCCTACATGGAAGGCTTAGGATTTATTTGTTGTTAGTTTGCCTCTTTCTTTGTTGTTAGTTTGCCTCCTTCATGGAAGGCTAGGTTTATAGTTTCAATTCAAGGATTCAAGCTATTTTCATTTTAACTTTGAGGTCTTGATCTTTATTTACGTGCATATTAAGTGGTTTCTACTCTGCTTCACTATATTCTTCAATTTTATTCTTTAATCAAAGTTTGATCGGTTGACGTATTTTGGTTAATGTATAATTGATTTATAATTGGTTTTTGATTGGTAAATCATTTTCCAAAAGTTTGAAGAGTAGAAATTAAGTAATTGAATTGAAGGTTTTCATTTTATTACTTACTTCAACTGAATTCTGATTGTAAAATTGGTTTAGATAAAAGATTAAGTGGTTACTAAATCTTGTTGATCATAATTAATTAAATTCTGAGAGGTTTCTCAGTAGAGAATTCAAGGATCATTGTAGGGGTTCCAGATGATCCTAGGTTGATAAACACAATGCATGATTTTAGTGATCAATGATTAGTTATGAAAATAGCCTCTGAATTCCTTGAGTTGATAATTGTTAAGTGAAATTAATTTCAGTCTGTATTTTGTGTTTAGCACTCAATATCACATCTTTACAAAACCCCCTTGTTCTAATTGTCTCCTTATTTGCTTAAGAATATGAAATGGTCTTTGGGAGATGACCTAGGTTGCACCTTATACTATACCAATAGTTTGGGGGAAATCTAGAAATTATTTTTGCGCGTTTGCGACGAGCGTGTCAAAATTTGGCGCCGTTGCCGGGGACCATTTTAATTTCCTAGGCTCATTTAGGAGTTTGTATAAAAATTTTAATCTTTCTAACAATTGTTTTTACTTTAGGTATATCATTCTTGGATTTTCTGTATGAATTCACCTTTTTGTGTATGACCCGATCCAATCCTAAAAATTTATATGCATATGATCCTGAGATTGATAGAACATTCCACCATTTGAAAAGAGCACATAGAAGGCATTCATCCAGTAATAACCAAGAAAGTAACATAGTGATTTCTCATCTTTAAATTTTGATAGTTTTAAATATTTTGCTAAGAACATGGCTGGTAGAACCTTAAAAGAATTAGCTGCACCTGATGTTGCTTATCAACCATTGTGTATTCAATACCCTGATGTTGATGCACCATTTGAACTGAAGTCTGGACTAATACATTTGCTACCTAAGTTTCATGGCCTTGCAGGTGAGGACCCTCATAAACATTTGAAGGAATTTCACATTGTGTGTTCTACAATGCGGCCACAAGGAATTCCTGAAGATCATATCAAGTTGAAGGCATTTCCTTTCTCCTTAAATGATGGAGCCAAGGACTGGTTGTACTATCTACATCCAACATCTGTTACAAGCTGGAATGATATGAAAAGATTATTCTTGGAGAAATTCTTCCCTGCATCCAGAACAGCAGCTATCAGAAAAGAGATTTGCGGCATCAGACAGAACTCCCAAGAAACTCTCTATGAGTATTGGGAGAGATTCAAGAAACTATGCGCCACTTGTCCACACCATCAAATCAGTGATCAATTACTGATTCAGTATTTCTATGAAGGACTCATGCCAATGGACAGAAGCATGGTTGATGCAGCTAGTGGTGGAGCACTTATGGACAAAACTCCTACAGCAGCTCGAGATTTGATTGCCAACATGGCAGAGAATTCTCAGCAATTCAATTCTCGAACTAATTCCTTGTCTAAAGGAGTCCATGAAATGACCACCAAGACAGACCATACACGATTGGAGAACAGAATTGAAGAACTAACCTCCATCGTAAGACAGTTGGCCATCGGACAACAACAGCAACTTAATGTTGTTGACAAAACCAAAACATGTGGCATCTGCACTTCTGCAGATCATCCTACTGATGCATGCCCAACATTGCAAGAAAGTGAGACACCTGAGGCTACAATAAATGGTATTTTTGGCACAGGACAACAATACAGGCCTCCTCAACATTATCAGCAACAGAAGTTTGAACCACCTTCTGGAACATACAATCCTAGTTGGAGAAACCATCCTAACTTGAGATATGGCCCTCCACAACAACAAAGGATTCAAACATCTGACTCCCAAAATAAATACCAACCACCGCCATTCAGACAACAACAACAGCATATGCAGCAATCTGTACCCTCTAATGCTTCTGAACCCTCTCTTGATGATTTGATGAAGCAATTAGCAACCAACAATCTTCAATTTCAATAAAATGTAAGTTCTACCATTCAGGATTTACAAACTCAAATTGGGCAGTTGGCTACCACTGTCAACCAATTGAAATCTCAAGGTTCTGGTCAACTACCTTCTCAACCTGTCATAAATCCCAAAAGTGTGAATGCCATGACCTTGAGAAGTGGGAAGAAAGTGCAGACAGACCCTACAATTTTAAAGCAACAAAGCTTCAATCAGACTAATCCACACCAAAAAGAAGCATTTATCTCCACACCTGGAGATATCTCTGATGAGCCATCTGAATCAGAAGGAAAGTCTGATGAAAAAAGTACACCAGTCTTCGATAAGACATCGAATGATCAACAAAAAGAAGCTTGCCATAAACGATCTGCACTTGAAGCATCTGATGAGAAGAAAACCCCAAATTGTGCTGATCAGAAGGTATCTTTACCTTTTCCAAATAGAATGGTTCAATCCAAGCCCAATGTTCATGCAGAATTGGATAAGGAGCTTCTAGATACTTTCAGGAAAGTGGAAGTCAACATACCACTTCTAGATGCTATCAAGCAAATTCCCAAATATGCCAAATTTCTAAAGGATTTGTGCACGCATAAGAGAAGACTCAAAGGGGATGAGAAGATCAGTGTGGGACGCAATGTTTCTGCCTTAATTCAACCCAGCCTCCCTCAGAAATGTAAAGATCCAGGAACTTTCACCATTCCTTGCACAATAGGAAACTCTACATTTGGTGATGCATTGCTGGATCTAGGTGCTTCCATTAATGTTATGCCCTCATCAGTTTATAAATCTTTGAATCTGGGAGAACTGAAGCCAACTGGTGTGGTGATTCAATTAGCCAACAGAAGTACAACACATCCAGCTGGAGTACTCGAAGATGTGCTAGTTCAAGTGAATAAGCTAATCTTTCCAGCTGACTTCTACATTTTGGATATGGAAGATGAGTCATCCATCAATAGAGCAACCTTGATCCTAGGGAGACCTTTCCTCAAAACTGCAAAAACAAAGATAGATGTGCATACGGGGACTCTCTCTATGGAATTTGGAGATGATATCATCCAATTCAACATATTTGAAGCCATGAAGCATCCCATAGAGAATCATTCACTCTTTCAACTTGATGCCATAGACCTTCTTACGGATGATTATTCTATTGACAATATACTTTTTAAATTTTTTGATTTTGATTTAGATTACTTAGATAATTTTACTTGCACATGTGATGAATTTGATTCATGTATTGTGTGTTCTAGGATTAATGCTGCAGACCAACCTTCGTTGAAAGATGACATGTTAGATGCAAGTGTTGCAGACATTTCAATCTCAGATAGATCTCTTCCTTCCATAATACAACCACCTCCTTTAGAGTTGAAGCCTTTGCCTGAACATCTAAAGTATGCTTATTTGGGGGAAAATGAGAAGCTTCCTGTCATTGTAGCAAAGAACCTTCTACCACAACAGGAAGAAAGGTTACTGCAAACCTTAAAAAGCCATAAACAAGCAATTGGATGGACTTTGGCTGATATTCCAGGTATTAGCCCATCTACTTGTATGCATAGGATACTGCTAGAGGAAAACACCAGACCTGTTAGACAACCACAAAGGCGTTTGAATCCAACCATCCTAGATGTGGTAAAGAAGGAAGTAGGTAAGCTTTTGGCAGCTGGTATCATCTATCCCATCTCAGACAGTGATTGGGTAAGCCCGGTGCAAGTAGTTCCTAAGAAAACTGGCATGACTGTAGTCAAAAATCACAATGATGAACTAATCCCTACCAGAATACAAAACAGTTGGAGAGTGTGCATAGATTATAGGAAGCTTAACCAAGCTACTCGCAAGGATCACTTCCCTTTGCCCTTCATAGACCAAATTTTGGAAAGATTAGCAGGAAAATCTCACTATTGCTTTCTAGATGGTTTTTCAGGTTATTTTCAAATACATATAGCCCCAGAAGACCAGCATAAGACCACCTTCACTTGTCCTTTTGGTACTTTTGCCTATCGAAGGATGCCTTTTGGTCTATGCAATGCCCCTGGAACCTTTCAAAGATGCATGGTAAGCATTTTCTCTGATCTCTTAGAAAGTTGCATGGAAGTGTTTATGGATGACTTCACTGTATATGGTTCTTCTTTTGATGCATGCTTAGAAAGCCTTTCTAAAGTTTTGGACAGATGCATTGAGACTAACCTGGTTTTGAATTTTGAAAAATGTCATTTCATGGCAACAGAAGGTATAGTCTTAGGACACTTGGTATCTAGCAAAGGTTTAGAGGTTGATAAGGCCAAGATAGACATTATTACTTCTCTACCTTACCCCACTTCTGTGCGAGAAGTACGTTCTTTACTTGGTCATGCAGGTTTTTACAGAAGATTCATCAAGGATTTTAGCAAGATTGCACAACCTCTTTCTAAACTACTACAAAAAGATATCAAATTTGTGTTTGATCAAGCATGCAAGGATTCATTTGATGAACTAAAGAAGCGGTTGACAACCACTCCCATCATTCAACCACCTAATTGGACGCTTCCATTTGAATTAATGTGTGATGCATCTAATTATGCCCTTGGTGCTGTACTGTCTCAAAGAGTTAGCAAGAGATCTCATGTCATTGCATATGCCTCTCGCACACTTGATGCAACCCAATCAAATTACACAACTACTGAGAAGGAGCTTTTGGCAATTGTGTTTGCATTAGATAAATTTCGCTCCTATTTGCTTGGATCTAAAGTTATTGTCTTCTCTGACCATGCAGCTTTGAAATACTTGCTGAAGAAGACAGATGCTAAGCCAAGACTGATTCGTTGGATGCTTCTGTTACAAGAATTTGATTTAGAGATTAAAGATAAGAGTGGTGCAGAGAACCTTGTAGCAGATCATTTAAGTCGGATCCAGCAACCTTGTGAAGAAAATTCAATTGCAGATTCATTCCCAGAAGAGCATCTCTATCATTTGCACGGGAAAGATCCTTGGTATGCAGATTTGGTAAACTATCTGGTTGCTAAAGAAATACCCAAACACTTCACCAAATCGCAACTTGCCAAGTTGAAAAGTGATGCCAAACACTACATATGGGATGAACCATACCTTTGGAAGACATGCAGTGATCAAATCATTAGAAGATGTGTTCCAGATCATGAAGTTCAGTCTGTACTTACCTTTTGCCATTCCTTAGCTTGTGGTGGACACTTTGGGCCACAACGTACAGCTAGAAAAGTACTAGACTCAGGCTTTTATTGGCCTACAATATTTCGTGATGCACATAGATTATGCATAACTTGTGAGCAGTGCCAAAGAATAGGGAGTATTTCGCGCAGAAATGAGATGCCCCAACAACCACTTCTCTTTTGTGAGGTATTTGATGTTTGGGGTATAGACTTTATGGGTCCATTCCCTGTCTCTTTTGGCTTTGTTTACATTCTGCTAGCTGTTGATTATGTTTCAAAATGGGTGGAGGCAAAAGCCACTCGTACTGATGATGCTCGAGTTGTTGCAGATTTTATCAGGTCTAACATTTTTAGCAGGTTTGGCATTCCTAGAGCTCTAATTAGTGACCAAGGTACTCATTTTTGCAACCGCACAATGGAAGCCCTACTCCGCAAATATGGAGTCATGCATAAAGTCTCCACCCCATATCATCCTCAAACAAATGGTCAAGCTGAAGTTTCTAATCGAGAGATCAAGAAAATCTTAGAAAAAACAGTTCAGCCTAACAGGAAGGATTGGAGCTTGCGCCTTGTTGATGCATTATGGGCATATAGGACAGCTTACAAGTCACCCATTGGCATGTCTCCCTACAGGATTGTCTTTGGTAAAGCATGTCATCTTCCAGTTGAATTAGAGCATAGAGCATTTTGGGCAGTAAAGAAATGCAACATGGATCTAGACCAAGCAGGAATCCATAGGAAGCTTCAATTGCAGGAACTTGAAGAAATTCGATTGGAAGCATACGAAAACTCCAAAATTTACAAAGAAAAGGTCAAAGCTTTTCATGACAAAAAGTTGGCAAGAAAGGAGTTTTTCGTTGGACAAAAAGTTCTCCTTTTCAATTCTCGGCTAAAGCTTATGCCTGGTAAGCTACGCTCTAGATGGTTAGGACCATTTGTAGTTACTAATGTTTTTCCTTATGGTGCAGTGGAAA
Source organism: Canavalia gladiata (assembly GCA_037954105.1). Classification (NCBI taxonomy): domain Eukaryota; kingdom Viridiplantae; phylum Streptophyta; class Magnoliopsida; order Fabales; family Fabaceae; genus Canavalia; species Canavalia gladiata. The sequence continues at coordinate 13,516,256 of CM075659.1, read as the reverse complement.
TAAAAAATGAGGTAACTGAAAAAATCTTCAAGGTGAATGGACATCGTCTTAAACCATTTTTCGAAGGTTTTCAAAAGCACACGGTAGAAGAAGTGCATTTGCACAATGCCACATACCTGCAATAAATTCAAGAGAAGTCTCTCTCTCTCTCTCCCTCTCTCTCTCTTTCTCTCTTTCTCTCTCTCTCTCTTTCTCCCTCTCCCTCTCTCACATTCCTCGCTTATAAGTTTCAACTAATCTCTCAACTTCCTTCTTTACCTCTTAAATCATCCCAACTATTACACCACATTGAGCTTGCAGGAATAATAACTTGAGTGTTTTAAGAAAAAAAATGGAGAAAGCTCTCACCAGGATCAAAATTTTGTTCCCTACTCTCCCCAGAAATTTTCTTAAAGACATTTACAATTGCAGACTTGAACGATTGAGAGCATTAACACTCTTAGGCCTTCCAAAAGATGTCCGTTGGATCATTGAAGCTAAGGTACGTTTAGCAGGTGAATTTCAAGAATCATTTGTTAAAAACATGCCAGGTATGGGAAGAAGTTCCTATGCAAAGAAGAGAAGGGCAAAAAGAATTGGAGTTTGCTACAGGTGTGCAAGATGGACCTGTAACACAAGATGCAAGAACCCTGGAATGGTTTCAAGAAATCGAGAGGACAAAATTCAATTCATAAAGGATGGACTGAGTAAGGAGTCATTGGATGATATCATTCAGACTCTTGAGACGCATCCTAGTGGGCATGTACAAGGAGTCCTTCTTGATTTGTTTGAACTGTTCCGTAAGGAAAAAGCACGTTATAGTCTTGGGAATCTGACTTTAAAAGACCCTGTTGTCAGTTTACAAGAAAACTGAATGGGAAGCACATCCTCGACTCTTAGAAGGCGTTTCAGCCGTTACTGGACGTAAAACCAGAGGAAGATGTGAGCCACAATCACAACTACTGTTCATTCTCATGCGTGTATGTTTGTCATTTACATTGTCTTTTCAATTTATTGGGCCACCGTTTTTTTTGAAAATTTCACCCCTGCTTAAAGTCTTTCCCCTCTGACATTCACCTTTTCCTTGAACCCAAAATTCAAACTTTTGCAACAAAAATTCAAACTTTTGCAACAAAAATTCAAACTTTTGCAGCAAAAATTCAAACTTTTGCTACCAAATCCTGATCCCGCACTATTCAAGCGATCTCCTTGTCTGATATTGAGTCCCTATAAATTATCCACCTCTATGACATATTTTTTCAAAAAAAAAAAAAAAAGACAAACACCGTATATGGATAAGATCAATACTATCTGTGTTTTTGGTGGGTCTAACCTTGGAAAGGATGGAGAATTTCAACATGCAGCTTCTACCCTTGGTAAGGCATTAGCTGCAAGAAAAATCAATCTTGTTTATGGGGGAGGGATTCAGGGTTTAAAAGGATGTGTTGCAGGATCTGCACTCACAAAGGGGTGTAACGTCTTAGGTGTTGGCTTAAAAAATGGGAGCACCTCCTACTTCACCCTGGGTACTGAATTGAAGGTTGCAACCATGCATGACCGTATGAGACACATGTTGGTTAATTCTAATGCATTTATTGCATTACCTGGTGGTCTTGGAACAATGGAAGAAATTTTTACCATTATATTTTGGGCCTATCGGAATTTTCATAAAAAACCTTTGGGCTTATTGAATATTAATGGCTTTTATAATGGTTTGATATCCTTTTTAGATCATGCAGTAGAGCAGGAGTTCATGCCACAATCCATGCGCAACATCATAGTATCTGCTTCAACTGTTGAACAGCTACTTGAGATTTTGCAAAATCCTACATCTGAGCTCAGTCAAGCAATGCAGCTGGTGAACCAACCAAATCAGGATGGCAGAGATAAAAGAGAACCAGATACCACTCTTCGGTTATAACTTTTCCTTACTTTGATGGTTTTCTTACATTTCTTTTCCTGTTATATGAAATTTCATCTAAGACATTGGGGACAATGTCTTGGATAGGTTGGGGGGAAGATGGTCCGATATCTAAAATTAAAAAAAAAAAAACAAAACAAAACCCAAAAAAAAAAAAAAAAACAAAAAAAATAAAATTAGGTTAGATTCATAAACTTGCTTTGAGTAAGATGGTTGAGTAAGGAGTTACACTTGACTCTTGATACGCATCTTATGATTTAAAAAAAAAAAAATTGAATGTGGAAGTATGTTTTTCTTTAGATTTCATAAAATAATTGAAGTAAAATGATTTACATTTCGAGATTAATTAGTTTGGCAACACATATTTGAACTGGATAGATTAGATTTGATAAATATATTACCTGTGAGATTTTGAGCCTTATTATTATTTTCTTTCTTGTGTGATTTTCATCCATGGAATATGTTACTTCAGAACTTGCATTGATTCTTTTTGAAGCTACATTTTCACATGATTTGTACAAAAATGATTGAGGCACTGTTTTTCTTGAACAAACCACTTGGCCAAATAACTAAACCATATAATTTTATCCTTTGATCAGCCCTTTGAGCCGATTAGCCTTTTCTTCTTTTTAGCTCACCACAAATAAAAAAAAAAAAAAAAAAAAAAAAAAACAACTTTGTGTGACCATAGAAGGTGAGGAATACTGGATTTATCATACCATAAGTGTTTCAATAAGTGTGGGGGAGATTATTGTTGTGTTCATCAATATCATGGTTGAAAAAAAAAAAAAAAAAAAAAAAAAACTGAAGCAATAAATTAATAAATAAACTATTATATTAAAAAAAAAAAAAATTGAAGAAGTGATATCTGTTTCTCACACTTGCACTTACAATCAATTCTCAATCCTCACCATTTTCATTGGTCTAACATTGTATCTCTTCAATATATCATTTCATCTTTCTAATCCCGTTAGAACCAAAATAAAGACCTCTTGATTTGTGCATTGCATGTGTACATAGTAGTAGAGAAGTAGAATATATGCAAGCCTATGATAGTTCATCTTTCATGGATTGAATTTGAGAGAAACACTTACCAAATCAAACACTTGAGAGATTCAAAGTATATCATGTGAGGTTTTATCTTTCTCAATCTATGTTTTTCAAATTAAAGTTGCCTTTCTAAGTAATTTCAAAAATATGATGAAAGAATGCTTCATGAAATTTTGTGAATTCTTGAGAAATCAACTCAAAACTTTGATGTTCTTTCAAAAAAAAAAAAAAAAAAAAAAAAAAAGTCACCAATCCTTAACTTAAGTTTGCCCGAGACGTGCAAAAGATAAGTGTGGGGGAATTTGATAAGCATAGATTTCATAAATAATTATCTCTCACTTTTATCTCATTAAGACTTCTTATATGTTCAATTAAGTGATCTTTGTCATATTTTATGAGTTTGGGTTCATATGAAGTTTAATTGAATTTCTTTGCTTACCAGATTAAAATGACACTATTATAGTATTTTGAGCATAATAGGAGTTGTAGACATCCAAAAATCATGAAATCTATCTTGAATGAAAGCTTAAAGAAGTGTCCATATTTACAAAGCAAGAGAAGATTCTAAATGGGATGTTTAGGACTCCGAAATTATCTCAAAAGATGAGATAGTGTTGCTGACGTGGAATTTGAACAGTGTGCAAAGATCCGGCCATATCTTGAGATATAGAAGTCATATTGAGATGAAATCAACTTTGTTGGACAGCTAAGATCCAGGGCTACAACTTTTGTTCAGAAGGCAAGCTCTAATTCGGACATGTGAACATCCGAAATTGCGGTGCAAGAAAGTAAAAATTGTTGTGCTCATTGGTGGCAAAAATTCAAAAGTGTTTTGCAATTTCAACAAAGCCCATGTGAAAGCAAGAAAAGGGTAGAAAAGTAATATCCTAGTTGGTGACTTTCTGAAGATGATGCCTCAAAAATCCTCTATAAATAGAAGGGTTTGCAAGAGGAGACACACACCAATTTTGGAGATTAACTCCAATACCACTTTCTTTCTTTCTTTCTTTCTTTCTTCCTTTCTTTCTTTCTTGTTAGTTTTGCCTCCTTCATGGAAGGCTTAGTTTTTCTTTCTTGTTAGTTTGCCTCCTACATGGAAGGCTTAGCTTTTCTTTATTGTTAGTTGCCTCCTACATGGAAGGCTTAGGATTTATTTGTTGTTAGTTGCCTCCTACATGGAAGGCTTAGGATTTATTTGTTGTTAGTTTGCCTCTTTCTTTGTTGTTAGTTTGCCTCCTTCATGGAAGGCTAGGTTTGTAGTTTCAATTCAAGGATTCAAGCTATTTTCATTTTAACTTTGAGGTCTTGATCTTTATTTACGTGCATATTAAGTGGTTTCTACTCGGCTTCACTATATTCTTCAATTTTATTCTTTAATCAAAGTTTGATCGGTTGACGTATTTTGGTTAATGTATAATTGATTTATAATTGGTTTTTGATTGGTAAATCATTTTCCAAAAGTTTGAAGAGTAGAAATTAAGTAATTGAATTGAAGGTTTTCATTTTATTACTTACTTCAACTGAATTCTGATTGTAAAATTGGTTTAGATAAAAGATTAAGTGGTTACTAAATCTTGTTGATCATAATCAATTAAATTCTGAGAGGTTTCTCAGTAGAGAATTCAAGGATCATTGTAGGGGTTCCAGATGATCCTAGGTTGATAAACACAATGCATGATTTTAGTGATCAATGATTAGTTATGAAAATAGCCTCTGAATTCCTTGAGTTGATAATTGTTAAGTGAAATTAATTTCAGTCTGTATTTTGTGTTTAGCACTCAATATCACATCTTTACAAAACCCCCTTGTTCTAATTGTCTCCTTATTTGCTTAAGAATATGAAATGGTCTTTGGGAGATGACCTAGGTTGCACCTTATACTATACCAATAGTTTGGGGGAAATCTAGAAATTATTTTTGCGCGTTTACGACGAGCGTGTCAAACATCTTCAAATTTAATATACTTAAGTAATATAGATTAGACACTTTTGTCTAGCTATTATTTTTCAAAACAAGGTTGAATACAACAAACAGATATACAATTTACAAAATAAGTTACGAACAAAATAGATGAAATAGATTCAACTTAATTATGTCTCATGTCTTTTGTTTTTAAGTTTTTCTTTTTATATAGAAGTAGATAAAATAGCCGTTGAGAGGATAAGAAAGGTTTACAACTTCTTTTATATCCGTCCATTAAATGCATGACCTTAGTTTAAGTGAAAAGTTGATGTTGTGGGTTAGACAAGTGTCTTGGTGCAGGGTACTTTTCATTTTGCTTCTTGTTTTAAGTTAAATGGGTCTCTTTTTTCATTTAGCTTAAATAAGCTCTTCATTAAATGTCTTATTGTTCTTTTTATTTGTAGAAGGACAAATTTAGATATGACTTATATCGAAACCAACTAGGCATGGCAAGCATACCTGTCCCCACCCGTCTCATCCCCGCCCTGAGTTTGACGGGAAAAACTTAAGTTGACCAGGTTAGGGACGGGGACGGGTAAAATCCGATTTTTGAAAGCGGGGACAGGGGCGGGTACAGAGATACTGATACCCATCCCGTCTCTGTTTCTGAACTTGTTCTACTTTTAAAATTACTAAAATATCTTTATTATTTTAAAATTTTATATAAAATTAATAAAGTTATAAAAATAATAAATTAAAGAATTTTAAAAAATATATAATAATTTAATAAATTATAAAAGAATTAAAATATAAATATAAAAAATATCAAAAACAGGTAGATGCGCGGACGGGGATGAAGTCTAATATTTTAAACCAAGCAAAAATAGGGGATAGGCATGGAGTGTCAAAGACGAGAACAAGAAATGTGAAACCTGCCCCTTGATAAGCATAGATTTCATAAATAATTATCTCTCACTTTTATCTCATTAAGACTTCTTATATGTTCAATTAAGTGATCTTTGTCATATTTTATGAGTTTGGGTTCATATGAAGTTTAATTGAATTTCTTTGCTTACCCGATTAAAATGACACTATTATAGTATTTTGAGCATAATAGGAGTTGTAGACATCCAAAAATCATGAAATCTATCTTGAATGAAAGCTTAAAGAAGTGTCCATATTTACAAAGCAAGAGCAGATTCTAAATGGGATGTTTAGGACTTCGAAATTATCTCAAAAGATGAGATAGTGTTGCTGACGTGGAATTTGAACAGTGTGCAAAGATCCGGCCATATCTTGAGATATAGAAGTCATATTGAGATGAACTCAACTTTGTTGGATAGCTAAGATCCAGGGCTACAACTTTTGTTCAGAAGTCAAGCTCTAATTCGGACATGTGAACATCCGAAATTGCGGTGCAAGAAAGTCAAAATTGTTGTGCTCATTGGTGGCAAAAATTCAAAAGTGTTTTGCAATTTCAACAAAGCCCATGTGAAAGCAAGAAAAGGGTAGAAAAGTAATATCCTAGTTGGTGACTTTCTGAAGATGATGCCTCAAAAATCCTCTATAAATAGAAGGGTTTGCAAGAGGAGACACACACCATTTTGGAGATTAACTCCAATACCACTTTCTTTCTTTCTTTCTTTCTTCCTTTCTTTCTTTCTTGTTAGTTTTGCCTCCTTCATGGAAGGCTTAGTTTTTCTTTCTTGTTAGTTTGCCTCCTACATGGAAGGCTTAACTTTTCTTTACTGTTAGTTGCCTCCTACATGGAAGGCTTAGGATTTATTTGTTGTTAGTTGCCTCCTACATGGAAGGCTTAGGATTTATTTGTTGTTAGTTTGCCTCTTTCTTTGTTGTTAGTTTGCCTCCTTCATGGAAGGCTAGGTTTATAGTTTCAATTCAAGGATTCAAGCTATTTTCATTTTAACTTTGAGGTCTTGATCTTTATTTACGTGCATATTAAGTGGTTTCTACTCTGCTTCACTATATTCTTCAATTTTATTCTTTAATCAAAGTTTGATCGGTTGACGTATTTTGGTTAATGTATAATTGATTTATAATTGGTTTTTGATTGGTAAATCATTTTCCAAAAGTTTGAAGAGTAGAAATTAAGTAATTGAATTGAAGGTTTTCATTTTATTACTTACTTCAACTGAATTCTGATTGTAAAATTGGTTTAGATAAAAGATTAAGTGGTTACTAAATCTTGTTGATCATAATCAATTAAATTCTGAGAGGTTTCTCAGTAGAGAATTCAAGGATCATTGTAGGGGTTCCAGATGATCCTAGGTTGATAAACACAATGCATGATTTTAGTGATCAATGATTAGTTATGAAAATAGCCTCTGAATTCCTTGAGTTGATAATTGTTAAGTGAAATTAAATTCAGTCTGTATTTTGTGTTTAGCACTCAATATCACATTTTTACAAAACCCCCTTGTTCTAATTGTCTCCTTATTTGCTTAAGAATCTAAAATGGTCTTTGGGAGATGACCTAGGTTGCACCTTATACTATACCAATAGTTGGGGGAAATCTAGAAATTATTTTTACGCGTTTACGACGAGCGTGTCAAAATTTGGCGCCGTTGCCGGGGACCATTTTAATTTCCTAGGCTCATTTAGGAGTTTGTATAAAAATTTTAATCTTTCTAACAATTGTTTTTACTTTAGGTATATCATTCTTGGATTTTCTGTATGAATTCACCTTTTTGTGTATGACCCGATCCAATCCTGAAAATTTATATGCATATGATCCTGAGATTGATAGAACATTCCACCACTTGAAAAGAGCACATAGAAGGCATTCATCCAGTAATAACCAAGAAAGTAACAGTAGTGATTTTTCATCTTTAAATTTTGATAGTTTTAAATATTTTGCTAAGAACATGGCTGATAGAACCTTAAAAGAATTAGCTGCACCTGATGTTGCTTATCAACCATTGTGTATTCAATACCCTGATGTTGATGCACCATTTGAACTGAAGTCTGGACTAATACATTTGCTACCTAAGTTTCATGGCCTTGCAGGTGAGGACCCTCATAAACATTTGAAGGAATTTCACATTGTGTGTTCCACAATGCGGCCACAAGGAATTCCAGAAGATCATATCAAGTTGAAGGCATTTCCTTTCTCCTTAAATGATGGAGCTAAGGACTGGTTGTACTATCTACATCCAACATCTGTTACAAGCTGGATTGATATGAAGAGATTATTTCTGGAGAAATTCTTCCCTGCATCCAGAACAGCAGCTATCAGAAAAGAGATTTGCGGCATCAGACAGAACTCCCAAGAAACTCTCTATGAGTATTGGGAGAGATTCAAGAAACTATGCGCCACTTGTCCACACCATCAAATCAGTGATCAATTACTGATTCAGTATTTCTATGAAGGACTCATGCCAATGGACAGAAGCATGGTTGATGCAGCTAGTGGTGGAGCACTTATGGACAAAACTCCTACAGCAGCTCGAGATTTGATTGCCAACATGGCAGAAAATTCTCAGCAATTCAATTCTCGAACTAATTCCTTGTCTAAAGGAGTCCATGAAATGACCACCAAGACAGACCATACACGATTGGAGAACAGAATTAAAGAACTAACCTCCATCGTAAGACAGTTGGCGATCGAACAACAACAGCAACTTAATGTTGTTGACAAAACCAAAACATGTGGCATCTGTACTTCTGCAGATCATCCTACTGATGCATGCCCAACATTGCAAGAAAGTGAGACACCTGAGGCTGCAGTAAATGGTATTTTTGGCACAGGACAACAATACAGGCCTCCTCAACATTATCAGCAACAGAAGTTTGAACCACCTTCTGGAACATACAATCCTAGTTGGAGAAACCATCCTAACTTGAGATATGGTCCTCCACAACAACAAAGGATTCAAACATCTGACTCCCAAAATAAATACCAACCACCGCCTTTCAGACAACAACAACAACATATGCAGCAATCTGTACCCTCTAATGCTTCTGAACCCTCTCTTGATGATTTGATGAAGCAATTAGCAACCAACAATCTTCAATTTCAACAAAATGTAAGTTCTACCATTCAGGATTTACAAACTCAAATTGGGCAGTTGGCTACCACTGTCAACCAATTGAAATCTCAAGGTTATGGTCAACTACCTTCTCAACCTGTCATAAATCCCAAAAGTGTGAATGCCATGACCTTGAGAAGTGGGAAGAAAGTGCAGACAGACCCTACAATTTTAAAGCAACAAAGCTTCAATCAGACTGATCCACACCAAAAAGAAGCATTTATCTCTACACCTGGAGATATCTCTGATGAGCCATCTGAATCAGAGGGAAAGTCTGATGAAAAAAGTACACCAGCCTTCGATAAGAAATCGAATGATCAACAAAAAGAAGCTTGCCATAAACGATCTGCACTTGAAGCATCTGATGAGAAGAAAACCCCAAATTGTGCTGATCAGAAGGTATCTTTACCTTTTCCAAATAGAATGGTCCAATCCAAGCCCAATGTTCATGCAGAATTGGATAAGGAGCTTCTAGATACTTTTAGGAAAGTGGAAGTCAACATACCACTTCTAGATGCTATCAAGCAAATTCCCAAATATGCCAAATTTCTAAAGGACCTGTGCACGCATAAGAGAAGACTCAAAGGGGATGAGAAGATCAGTGTGGGACGCAATGTTTCTGCCTTAATTCAACCCAGCCTCCCTCAGAAATGTAAAGATCCAGGAACTTTCACCATTCCTTGCACAATAGGAAACTCTACATTTGGTGATGCATTGCTGGATCTAGGTGCTTCCATTAATGTTATGCCCTCATCAGTTTATAAATCTTTGAATCTGGGAGAACTGAAGCCAACTGGTGTGGTGATTCAATTAGCCAACAGAAGTACAGCACATCCAGCCGGAGTACTTGAAGATGTGCTAGTTCAAGTGAATAAGCTGATCTTTCCAGCTGACTTCTACATTTTGGATATGGAAGATGAGTCATCCATCAATAGAGCAACCTTGATCCTAGGGAGACCTTTCCTCAAAACTGCAAAAACAAAGATAGATGTGCATACGGGGACTCTCTCTATGGAATTTGGAGATGATATCATCCAATTCAACATATTTGAAGCCATGAAGCATCCCATAGAGAATCATTCACTCTTTCAACTTGATGCCATAGACCTTCTTGCGGATGATTATTTTATTGACAATCTACTTTTTAAATTTTTTGATTTTGATTTAGATTACTTAGATAATTTTACTTGCACATGTGATGAATTTGATTCATGTATTGTGTGTTCCAGGATTAATGCTGCAGACCAACCTTCGTTGAAAGATGACATGTTAGATGCAAGTGTTGCAGACATTTCAATCTCAGATAGATCTCTTCCTTCCATAATACAACCACCTCCTTTAGAGTTGAAGCCTTTGCCTGAACATCTAAAGTATGCTTATTTGGGGGAAAATGAGAAGCTTCCTGTCATTGTAGCAAAGAACCTTCTACCACAACAGGAAGAAAGGTTACTGCAAACCTTAAAAAGCCATAAACAAGCAATTGGATGGACTTTGGCTGATATTCCAGGTATTAGCCCATCTACTTGTATGCATAGGATACTGCTGGAGGAAAACACCAGACCTGTTAGACAACCACAAAGGCGTTTGAATCCAACCATCCTAGATGTGGTAAAGAAGGAAGTAGGTAAGCTTTTGGCAGCTGGTATCATCTATCCCATCTCAGACAGTGATTGGGTAAGCCTGGTGCAAGTAGTTCCTAAGAAGACTGGCATAACTGTAGTCAAAAATCACAATGATGAACTAATCCCTACCAGAATACAAAACAGTTGGAGAGTGTGCATAGATTATAGGAAGCTTAACCAAGCTACTCGCAAGGATCACTTCCCTTTGCCCTTCATAGACCAAATTTTGGAAAGATTAGCAGGAAAATCTCACTATTGCTTTCTGGATGGTTTTTCAGGTTATTTTCAAATACATATAGCCCCAGAAGACCAGCATAAGACCACCTTCACTTGTCCTTTTGGTACTTTTGCCTATCGAAGGATGCCCTTTGGTCTATGCAATGCCCCTGGAACCTTTCAAAGATGCATGGTAAGCATTTTCTCTGATCTCTTAGAAAGTTGCATGGAAGTGTTTATGGATGACTTCACTGTATATGGTTCTTCTTTTGATGCATGCTTAGAAAGCCTTTCTAAAGTTTTGGACAGATGCATTGAGACTAACCTGGTTTTGAATTTTGAAAAATGTCATTTCATGGCAACAGAAGGTATAGTCTTAGGACACTTGGTATCTAGCAAAGGTTTAGAGGTTGATAAGGCCAAGATAGACATTATTACTTCTCTACCTTACCCCACTTCTGTGCGAGAAGTACGTTCTTTACTTGGTCATGCAGGTTTTTACAGAAGATTCATCAAGGATTTTAGCAAGATTGCACAACCTCTTTCTAAACTACTACAAAAAGATACCAAATTTGTGTTTGATCAAGCATGCAAGGATTCATTTGATGAACTAAAGAAGCGGTTGACAACCACTCCCATCATTCAACCACCTAATTGGACGCTTCCATTTGAATTAATGTGTGATGCATCCAATTATGCCCTTGGTGCTGTACTGTCTCAAAGAGTTAGCAAGAGATCTCATGTCATTGCATATGCCTCTCGCACACTTGATGCAACCCAATCAAATTACATAACTACTGAGAAGGAGCTTTTGGCAATTGTGTTTGCATTAGATAAATTTCGCTCCTATTTGCTTGGATCTAAAGTTATTGTCTTCTCTGACCATGCAGCTTTGAAATACTTGCTGAAGAAGACAGATGCTAAGCCAAGACTGATTCGTTGGATGCTTCTGTTGCAAGAATTTGATTTAGAGATTAAAGACAAGAGTGGTGCAGAGAACCTTGTAGCAGATCATTTAAGTCGGATCCAGCAACCTTGTGAAGAAACTTCAATTGTAGATTCATTCCCAGAAGAGCATCTCTATCATTTGCACGGGAAGGATCCTTGGTATGCAGATTTGGTAAACTATCTGGTTGCTAAAGAAATACCCAAACACTGCACCAAATCGCAACATGCCGAGTTGAAAAGTGATGCCAAACACTACATATGGGATGAACCATACCTTTGGAAGACATGCAGTGATCAAATCATTAGAAGGTGTGTTCCAGATCATGAAGTTCAGTCTGTACTTACCTTTTGCCATTCCCTAGCTTGTGGTGGACACTTTGGGCCACAACGGACAGCTAGAAAAGTACTAGACTCAGGCTTTTATTGGCCTACAATATTTCGTGATGCACATAGATTATGCATAACTTGTGAGCAGTGCCAAAGAATAGGGAGTATTTCGCGCAGAAATGAGATGCCCCAACAACCACTTCTCTTTTGTGAGGTATTTGATGTTTGGGGTATAGACTTTATGGGTCCATTCCCTGTCTCTTTTGGCTTTGTTTACATTCTGCTAGCTGTTGATTATGTTTCAAAATGGGTGGAGGCAAAAGCCACCCGTACTGATGATGCTCGAGTTGTTGCAGATTTTATCAGGTCTAACATTTTTAGCAGGTTTGGCATTCCTAGAGCTCTAATTAGTGACCAAGGTACTCATTTTTGCAACCGCACAATGGAAGCCCTACTCCGCAAATATGGAGTCATGCATAAAGTCTCCACCCCATATCATCCTCAAACAAATGGTCAAGCTGAAGTTTCTAATCGAGAGATCAAGAAAATCTTAGAGAAAACAGTTCAGCCTAACAGGAAGGATTGGAGCTTGCGCCTTGTTGATGCTTTATGGGCATATAGGACAGCCTACAAGTCACCCATTGGCATGTCTCCCTACAGGATTGTCTTTGGTAAAGCATGTCATCTTCTAGTTGAATTAGAGCATAAAGCATTTTGGGCAGTAAAGAAATGCAACATGGATCTAGACCAAGCAGGAATCCATAGGAAGCTTCAATTGCAGGAACTTGAAGAAATTCGATTAGAAGCATACGAAAACTCCAAAATTTACAAAGAAAAGGTCAAAGCTCTTCATGACAAAAAGTTGGCAAGAAAGGAGTTTTCCGTTGGACAAAAAGTTCTCCTTTTCAATTCTCGGCTAAAGCTTATGCCTGGTAAGCTACGCTCTAGATGGTTAGGACCATTTGTAGTTACTAATGTTTTTCCTTATGGTGCAGTGGAAATAAAAAATGAGGTAACTGAAAATATCTTCAAGGTGAATGGACATCGTCTTAAACCATTTTTCGAAGGTTTTCAAAAGCACACGGTAGAAGAAGTGCATTTGCACAATGCCACATACCTGCAATAAATTCAAGAGAAGTCTCTCTCTCTCTCTCCCTCTCTCTCTCTTTCTCTCTTTCTCTCTCTCTCTCTTTCTCCCTCTCCCTCTTTCTCCCTCTCCCTCTCTCACATTCCTCGCTTATAAGTTTCAACTAATCTCTCAACTTCCTTCTTTACCTCTTAAATCATCCCAACTATTACACCACATTGAGCTTGCAGGAATAATAACTTGAGTGTTTTAAGAAAAAAAATGGAGAAAGCTCTCACCAGGATCAAAATTTTGTTCCCTACTCTCCCCAGAAATTTTCTTAAAGACATTTACAATTGCAGACTTGAACGATTGAGAGCATTAACACTCTTAGGCCTTCCAGAAGATGTCCGTTGGATCATTGAAGCTAAGGTACGTTTAGCAGGTGAATTTCAAGAATCATTTGTTAAAAACATGCCAGGTATGGGAAGAAGTTCCTATGCAAAGAAGAGAAGGGCAAAAAGAATTGGAGTTTGCTACAGGTGTGCAAGATGGACCTGTAACACAAGATGCAAGAACCCTGGAATGGTTTCAAGAAATCGAGAGGACAAAATTCAATTCATAAAGGATGGACTGAGTAAGGAGTCATTGGATGATATCATTCAGACTCTTGAGACGCATCCTAGTGGGCATGTACAAGGAGTCCTTCTTGATTTGTTTGAACTGTTCCGTAAGGAAAAAGCACGTTATAGTCTTGGGAATCTGACTTTAAAAGACCCTGTTGTCAGTTTGCAAGAAAACTGAATGGGAAGCACATCCTCGACTCTTAGAAGGCGTTTCAACCGTTACTGGACGTAAAACCAGAGGAAGATGTGAGCCACAATCACAACTACTGTTCATTCTCATGCGTGTATGTTTGTCATTTACATTGTCTTTTCAATTTATTGGGCCACCGTTTTTTTTGAAATTTTCACCCCTGCTTAAAGTCTTTCCCCTCTGACATTCACCTTTTCCTTGAACCCAAAATTCAAACTTTTGCAACCAAAATTCAAACTTTTGCAACAAAAATTCAAACTTTTGTAGCAAAAATTCAAACTATTGCTACCAAATCCTGATCCCGCACTATTCAAGCGATCTCCTTGTCTGATATTGAGTCCCTATAAATTATCCACCTCTGTGACATATTTTTTCAAAAAAAAAAAAAAAAAAAGACAGAAACACCGTATATGGATAAGATCAATACTATCTGTGTTTTTGGTGGGTCTAACCTTGGAAAGGATGGAGCATTTCAACATGCAGCTTCTACCCTTGGTAAGGCATTAGCTGCAAGAAAAATCAATCTTGTTTATGGGGGAGGGATTCAGGGTTTAAAAGGATGTGTTGCAGGATCTGCACTCACAAAGGGGTGTAACGTCTTAGGCGTTGGCTTAAAAAATGGGAGCACCTCCTACTTCACCCTGGGTACTGAATTGAAGGTTGCAACCATGCATGACCGTATGAGACACATGTTGGTTAATTCTAATGCATTTATTGCATTACCTGGTGGTCTTGGAACAATGGAAGAAATTTTTACCATTATATTTTGGGCCTATCGGAATTTTCATAAAAAACCTTTGGGCTTATTGAATATTAATGGCTTTTATAATGGTTTGATATCCTTTTTAGATCATGCAGTAGAGCAGGAGTTCATGCCACAATCCATGCGCAACATCATAGTATCTGCTTCAACTGTTGAACAGCTACTTGAGATTTTGCAAAATCCTACATCTGAGCTCAGTCAAGCAATGTAGCTGGTGAACCAACCAAATCAGGATGGCAGAGATAAAAGAGAACCAGATACCACTCTTCGGTTATAACTTTTCCTTACTTTGATGGTTTTCTTACATTTCTTTTCCTGTTATATGAAATTTCATCTAAGACATTGGGGACAATGTCTTGGATAGGTTGGGGGGAAGATGGTCCGATATCTAAAATTAAAAAAAAAACAAAAAAAAAAAAAAAAAAACCCAAAAAAAAAAAAACAAAAAAAAAACAAAAAAAAAAAAAAAAAAAATTAGGTTAGATTCATAAACTTGCTTTGAGTAAGATGGCTGAGTAAGGAGTTACACTTGACTCTTGATACGCATCTTATGATTTAAAAAAAAAAAAAATTTGAATGTGGAAGTATGTTTTTCTTTAGATTTCATAAAATAATTGAAGCAAAATGATTTACATTTCGAGTTTGGCAACACATATTTGAACTGGATAGATTAGATTTGATAAATATATTACCTGTGAGATTTTGAGCCTTATTATTATTTTCTTTCTTGTGTGATTTTCATCCATGGAATATGTTACTTCAGAACTTGCATTGATTCTTTTTGAAGCTACATTTTCACATGATTTGTACAAAAATGATTGAGGCATTGTTTTTCTTGAACAAACCACTTGGCCAAATAACTAAACCATATAATTTTATCCTTTGATCAGCCCTTTGAGCCGATTAACCTTTTCTTCTTTTTAGCTCACCACAAATAAAAAAAAAAAAAAAAAAAAACAACTTTGTGTGACCATAGAAGGTGAGGAATACTGGATTTATCATACCATAAGTGTTTCAATAAGTGTGGGGGAGATTATTGTTGTGTTCATCAATATCATGGTTGAAAAAAAAAAAAAAAAAAAAAAAAAAAACTGAAGCAATAAATTAATAAATAAACTATTATATTAAAAAAAAAAAAAAATTGAAGAAGTGATATCTGTTTCTCACACTTGCACTTACAATCAATTCTCAATCCTCACCATTTTTATTGGTCTAACATTGTATCTCTTCAATATATCATTTCATCTTTCTAATCCCGTTAGAACCAAAATAAAGACCTCTTGATTTGTGCATTGCATGTGTACATAGTAGTAGAGAAGTAGAAGATATGCAAGCCTATGATAGTTCATCTTTCATGGATTGAATTTGAGAGAAACACTTACCAAATCAAACACTTGAGAGATTCAGAGTATATCATGTGAGGTTTTATCTTTCTCAATCTATGTTTTTCAAATTAAAGTTGCCTTTCTAAATAATTTCAAAAATGTGATGAAAGAATGCTTCATGAAATTTTGTGAATTCTTGAGAAATCAACTCAAAACTTTGATGTTCTTTAAAAAAAAAAAAAAAAAAAAAAAGTCACCAATCCTTAACTTAAGTTTGCCCGAGACGTGCAAAAGATAAGTGTGGGGGAATTTGATAAGCATAGATTTCATAAATAATTATCTCTCACTTTTATCTCATTAAGACTTCTTATATGTTCAATTAAGTGATCTTTGTCATATTTTATGAGTTTGGGTTCATATGAAGTTTAATTGAATTTCTTTGCTTACCCGATTAAAATGACACTATTATAGTATTTTGAGCATAATAGGAGTTGTAGACATCCAAAAATCATGAAATCTATCTTGAATGAAAGCTTAAAGAAGTGTCCATATTTACAATGCAAGAGCAGATTCTAAATGGGATGTTTAGGACTCCGAAATTATCTCAAAAGATGAGATAGTGTTGCTGACGTGGAATTTGAACAGTGTGCAAAGATCCGGCCATATCTTGAGATATAGAAGTCATATTGAGATGAACTCAACTTTGTTGGATAGTTAAGATCCAGGGCTACAACTTTTGTTCAGAAGTCAAGCTCTAATTCGGACATGTGAACATCCGAAATTGCGGTGCAAGAAAGTCAAAATTGTTGTGCTCATTGGTGGCAAAAATTCAAAAGTGTTTTGCAATTTCAACAAAGCCCATGTGAAAGCAAGAAAAGGGTAGAAAAGTAATATCCTAGTTGGTGACTTTCTGAAGATGATGCCTCAAAAATCCTCTATAAATAGAAGGGTTTGCAAGAGGAGACACACACCATTTTGGAGATTAACTCCAATACCACTTTCTTTCTTTCTTTCTTTCTTCCTTTCTTTCTTTCTTGTTAGTTTTGCCTCCTTCATGGAAGGCTTAGTTTTTCTTTCTTGTTAGTTTGCCTCCTACATGGAAGGCTTAACTTTTCTTTACTGTTAGTTGCCTCCTACATGGAAGGCTTAGGATTTATTTGTTGTTAGTTGCCTCCTACATGGAAGGCTTAGGATTTATTTGTTGTTAGTTTGCCTCTTTCTTTGTTGTTAGTTTGCCTCCTTCATGGAAGGCTAGGTTTATAGTTTCAATTCAAGGATTCAAGCTATTTTCATTTTAACTTTGAGGTCTTGATCTTTATTTACGTGCATATTAAGTGGTTTCTACTCTGCTTCACTATATTCTTCAATTTTATTCTTTAATCAAAGTTTGATCGGTTGACGTATTTTGGTTAATGTATAATTGATTTATAATTGGTTTTTGATTGGTAAATCATTTTCCAAAAGTTTGAAGAGTAGAAATTAAGTAATTGAATTGAAGGTTTTCATTTTATTACTTACTTCAACTGAATTCTGATTGTAAAATTGGTTTAGATAAAAGATTAAGTGGTTACTAAATCTTGTTGATCATAATCAATTAAATTCTGAGAGTTTTCTCAGTAGAGAATTCAAGGATCATTGTAGGGGTTCCAGATGATCCTAGGTTGATAAACACAATGCATGATTTTAGTGATCAATGATTAGTTATGAAAATAGCCTCTGAATTCCTTGAGTTGATAATTGTTAAGTGAAATTAAATTCAGTCTGTATTTTGTGTTTAGCACTCAATATCACATTTTTACAAAACCCCCTTGTTCTAATTGTCTCCTTATTTGCTTAAGAATCTAAAATGGTCTTTGGGAGATGACCTAAGTTGCACCTTATACTATACCAATAGTTTGGGGGAAATCTAGAAATTATTTTTACGCGTTTACGACGAGCGTGTCACCCCTGCCCCACTCCATTACCATGCCTAAGACCAACTGGATGAACTTGTTAAATATTCTCTTTGGATTGAACAAATTAATCATCTAATATTGTGTTTGTACTTGTTTAAAAATATTTTTTTGCATATATTTCTGTCAATTTTAAAATATTAAAGATTACTTAGATTCATTTTAATATATAATTAATAATTTAATTTTAACAATCTATTTTTTTTATGATGATAATTTTTTTTAAATATTTTTATTTTAACAACATTAGATAGAAATGAGACAAATTTAATCAGATAAGCTAATTATATATATATATATATATATATATATATATATATATATTCACTAAATAATCAATTAGACACTTATATCATTGCAAAATATTTAATATAATTTTATTAAATAGAAAAACTACATATTATGATCGTTTAGAGATAATATTTAAAGATTGTTTGGATTTAATTTAATATATCATTAATAACTCAATTTTAATTTATATTATTAAATTTAATTATTAATGTATCAAATAAATCAAAAGATACTTACGAAAGTAATATAGTTCATTTTATAAATTTTTTATAAATTTTTTTAAATATCTTATGATATTTAGATATTTATATTTGTTTGAAGATTAATCATAATTATATAATTGAGATGATTTTATAATTGATAGAATTTTTTTTATATATATAAATACAAATATTTTTTAATAAAAATAATTATATTTAAATTGTATAGAATTAATATAAATAATATTTTTTAATTATTTTTTAATATAACTTATATTTCACACTTAAATTCATGACTTTCATTCACCAATAAAAATATTTTACTTTTTTTGTTAAAATATACTTTTTAACAGTTAAAAATCATAACATAAATATTAATACTAGTATTTTAAAAAATGTTTGTTTCATAGAAACCAAAAATTATAAATATTACTAACGGTTAAAAATTGTTGCAATATAAAAAATCGCCCCAATTTTTTTAAAATTACCAAAAAAATAAATCTCAATTTTTTTATGCTGTCCTTATAATTATTTGGTGGATAAATATGGTTGATGATAACGTCTAAGTTGTATTTTTGTGATAAACAAATACACTTTGACTTAAAGTATGACTAAGATGAAATAAAATGGGATTAAAAGTATATCTAAGAACGAGCAGAGTAGCTTGACAATCCTAACTATAAATCAGCAGGAATAATGAGTTTCTGAAAAACAAATCACCATATGAATGTACTTAATGTAATAAATTACCGGCTCTAAATTTAATTTAATACACTAATAAAATACAGCATATTGCCATTAGTTCAAAATAATAAACAAGAAAAATATAACGAAGAAAATCTCTCAATTATAGACATAAACCAAACTAAAAAACTAAAAAAGATCTTTATCGATAAATAAACCATGTAAAGGATAGCACAATAAAAATTTAGTTATAGATAATATACTATCAATCAGTCTCCAATTTAGACAATCAACCAACTGAAACATACAATATTTACATAGAGTAAAGAACATTCAACAGGAAACTTCCACTATAATATCTTATCATTTTATGAGCTTTGGAAGGATCACACCCCTTTACTTTTAGAAACCGCATTAAAGTTTCAGCAACATGTCCTTGATCTATATTCTACCAATGAAAGGAATTACATCAAAAAGAGAAAAAGAGAGAAAAGAAAATTTATTCGATAATCTAGATTTAGAATGCCAAAAAGTAGAATTCAAATTAGTAAGGTATTTAAAATCCAAATAAACTTGGTCCTAGCTGTGAACCCTATGCACCATGTTCCCTTATGGCCCTTCTCCTCAACCTTATAAGTTGTTACCATAACTCCAAATGTTGATGACGAAGGCAGGGGGCGTATACATTCACAATGATGCAAGACCCCCATACAATAGAATTCACCTACCAAATAACCTGTTCCTCCAAAGCTCGTTCTCAGGCTAATCTTGCTAGCATCCAATATAAGCATCAGACCACCCATTTACTTCCATCAAACCGCACTCTCTCGCTTTCTCATGTTTTCCTCTGCGTTTTCCCTACATTGAACAAATACCTCATTATCGACGGATGTTATTAAATGCATTTTCTCAATATAGCATTGTTGCGTTTAGATAAATTAAAATAAAGAAAAAAGAAATCAAAATTTTCCCTTCATTTATTTGATTGATTATGAAGGTGTAAAAAATATCGATAAAGACAACTTTACCCTTTACTTATATTTATTTTTTCCAAACATCATAAAATTCTATAATAATGGCAAAAACTTAAAAGGTTGACGATAACAGATGTAGGAGAAAATGTGTATGGAGGACGGACTACCAACATAAAATTTTGGACAAAAGAAGAGAAAATTTGATCTATTTAGCTATATCCTATTATTCGTACACAATTCCACGCCTTAATAGGTGAGATTTTTGTTTTTATTACTAACCACATAAAATTCTACAAGTATTTCCTTACAAACAAGTTGAGCCTAATAATTCAATCACAATTAAAAAAAATCTAGTAATTGAATCCTAACTTCTTCTCTCATTCTACCCCTTTTAATTATCCACATTTAATATTAATATTAAGGTTAATATTATTATTGTTGTTGATATTAAAATTATTGTTTTAATATTATTATCATGAAATTTTTAATTTTATTTATTAATTTTGTTGGATATTTAAAATAATAAAAATAGGTGTTATAATTAGATTTTTTTATAACATACTTATATTTCTTATTCAATTTTAAAATAAAGTAAATAATTATAGTATTATTATATTAATTTTCATGAATAATTAAAAAATATTTAACTCCCAGTTTATTTCTTCTGAACCAATCCAAAAATACTTTTTTTATAAACGATCATTTTATTGAAATGGAGTATAAAGGTACTCAACCCTTTTGCATTAAGTTATGAAACAATTCACACGACTTATTGGTTGCTAAACCAATCTCGGAACCTGTAGCTTATAAATTTGTGCCTCCTAAATTTAAACCACATCCATGTTGTTAACTTGATGTTATACATGACTTCTTCTTTTTGGCATCTTTCTCCTTTGAAAAGTATTTTATTCCTGACCTTCCATACTTCCCCACTGTTGCACTCCAAAAGCTACTCTTATCTGATAGAAAATTCCAACTATCGTAACACATGTCCGGTAGCCACTTTGAAAAGATCAATAGAGGACCTTCTTTTCTTTATTGCATAGTCGATTAATTTATTGATTGAAAGCTCCATCCAATAAATGGCTCCTAGGAATGAATATTTCAGTTATAACACTGCTCAATCTTCGTGTCAACACCTTTGAGATTAGTTTATCCAGGCTACCCATTAGCGATATGGGTCTATATTGTCCTAGTCATTTTTGGTGATCTATTTTCGGTATTAAGGCTATGAAGGAAGATGTTACCCATGTTGGTAAGGTTGCATGCTCAAAGAATTCTTCAAACATGTTTGGTACCTCCGGTCTTAAAGTTGGCCAAAATCTTTTGAAAAAACTGTAGTTGAAACCATCCAGACCTGGGTTTTTCTTATATTGAAAAAGGTGCACACAGTTGAGCTATTTTGTCCCTTTCTAGAATTTGAACTGCGATATTATCCAGCATCACCCCAAAATATATATAAATTATGATCAATACCCTCTTAAATATTTGAATTAATAAATATATAGAAATAATTTTTTTATTTTTTATTGAAATAGATTAAAAAAACGAAAAATATAAAAATTAGCTTTTAACTTAATGCAATATAACTTTCTCCTGCGTATTTTTTTTGTTGTATAGCTGAAAATTTCAAACTACATCATTTTTTAGGAAATCATATTATTTGATTTTAGTCTTACAAGTAATTTTATATTAAAAATATATATTTCGATATTCTTGTAAATTTAGGATATCAAACTTTTTTTCATAATAAATTTTTTTAGAATTTTTTTATTATAGTCAGGTATAAATTAAGATTAAATAAAAATAATTTTTTTAAAATTAAATATCTTATCAGAACGTTTTAATAAAATTTAAAAAAATTTAAATCTTAATTATAAAATTTTTATTATATCATATCATATTTAATCATATTAAATATAAACAACCATTAAACATGAGAAAAAGTTTGGTATCCAAATTTATAAAATTAAGAACACATATTTCACTTAAAATTTAATATAGCATAATAACTTAACTCACTTTCCCCTTACCACCTTGAAAAAAAGGAACCATGCATATACAATTTTTATTACAGAAAAATATAAAAATTTAAAACTTTCATATTATACATAATTTAAAATAATATAACCGTACACAAATTCTTACGACACTCATTAGAGGAAAAGTATTCAAAAAAAATTAATATTGAGAATTGTTACATAATTTTTAAATATTTTCTATCATTTATAACAATTTAACTGACTAGTTAAGGTTTGTTTCGGATGATTTTAAATTTTTGGTTTTAAAATTGTTAAAAGTTAAATTAAATTTTAAATTTTAATTTAAAATTATAGTTACAAGTTTTTAAAATATTATTATAAAAATAAATTAAATTACTTATTCTAACTTTCCATGGTAAATTTATTAAAAAGATAAAAAAATTTAAATAATAAAAATAATAATATTATTATTTTAAAGATTATCATAATAAAATTAAAAAAAAAATAGTAGATATGGATGCATATGTAAACGATGATAATTATAATAATGATAAGATAATAATAATATTTTTTAAAAGATGAATTTAAAATTTAAAATTAAAAATAAATATTAAATTTTAAAAATTTTAAAAATTTATTTAAAATTATTTTAAAATATATAAAAAGCTAATTTAAAATGATTAGTCTTTAGTCTTTTAGATATTTGTATTAGAAGAATATTTATTTTCTATTTTATATAAACTGTATTTAGATGGGATGAAAAAATAAAAAATATAATATAATATAAATATAATAAAAAGTAAAGTATATTAAAATAAAAAATTATTATTAAAATATATTATTATTATTATTTATACTATTTTAAAATAATGCTTTCATATTATTAAAATTAATTTAACAATAAAGAATTAAAAATTAGAGTAATTTGTTTAGAGAATTTTAAATTTAAACCTGATCTCTTTCACATCAAATATGACAGCACCTAATAGACTTTTCTAGTCTGAATAATTTATTTTAATTTATTAAATAATAAATTATTAAAATTTATATATTATTTTTATGATATTTTTTTATTTATTCTAAAAAAAATTATTTCTTTACGATAAAATTATGTAATATTTAAGTGTGTTAAAACATTTATTATCTAATATAATAAATATTCAAGCATGTATGCTACCATATTGAATTAGTGAAAAATAAAAATATTTCTTTAAAATTTGAATATAGTCATACATATTTATGTTAAAATAATTTTCATATGTTAATATCTACTGATTTATATGCATATGTTTATTTTTTTAAAAAATATTAGATTTGTTTTCTTACTTTTATGTATAAAATCTATTTTTTCTTATTATTTTCGGAAACAGATTCAGGATTTTGAATTAGTTAAAGATGGATATTAAAAGTATACATACACTTTTCTTCTCACTAATTTTATACATAAGATTATTTCACTTTTTTACATGTTAATTTATTTTTTTAACATTAACATTTAAGCTCAATTAATTTTCTGTCTAGAATTTGATCATATACTAAGTTATTTATAAAGAATTGTTAGATAAATATTTTGTAATGTACAATTTATTTATATTGTTAGAATATATTTTATAATATTAAAAGACAATGATAGTATTGAGATACTTTATTAAATAATCATTAAAAATTTATTACAATTTTATTTTGATGATTGTTAAAAAATTATTTAGAAAATTTTTCTCTTATCCAGAAAAATTTAAAGAAAATTTTTCAATCATTAAAATAATAAAACAGTCTTATTAACATTTAGTTATGATCATAGATCTTCTCAAATTATAATAATATTTATACTTAATTTATAAAAAAATCACATAAATCCATATCATAAATAAAGACATTTTCTTCATATTTTATAAACTTATCATATCTATTATCGATGTTATGCACTAAATTTTTGAATATTTAATTTTTTTATTTCTTTAAATTATATCTATATTTTTTATAAAAGTATATATATATAGATAAAATTTTGCTAATATATGTAATATATTATTAAAAAAGAAGAAGCATATCTTACCTAGCTATAGTTATAGATTATGATATGATCAATTAACTCTGTTAATAAAAAAAAATAATTATATATTTTTTCAATTATTTATCTTTAATAACAAGGTATAAAAGTATCTATTCAATTATATTTTTATTTTATTTTATTTTTTATATAATATTTTTTAGGATTTAATTATTTTTAATATTATGAAGAGTTTTATTTTTTAAATTCTCTAAATAGTTTATCAAAATCATTAACAATAATATTGCATCAAATATAATAATATAAATCATCTATATATCATGAAAAATTATTTTTTAATACAAATAATATCAATTCAACGATGGTTAATTTCATAACAAAGTTAATATAATTTTTTTTATAATTTTAATTAAAAAAATTGTTTCTAATACGAATAATATGATCTAACAATTATAAAAACTTGGAGAAATTATTTTTTATCATTATAAATATCATAATAAAACAAAATAAAATAAAATATCTTAAAGGCATAAATTTTATTAAAACAACAGCAGGTGCACTCTTCAGTATATTAATTTTATAACATTTAACACTTAATTTTTTTTAATAAAAATTATGTATAGAAAAAAATATGTATAACTTTAACTCCATTTAAATAATGAGTTAAGTTATTCACCAAATATGCTTCATTATTATCATTAAGATCACAAATATTTTTATTATAATTTTTTTTATCTTACTTGTTTTCTTTTATTTAAAACTATCATTTAGTGATATTTTATCAATTAATTATAATTTTTTAGTGATAATTATAATAAATTATAATAATTAAAATTAAAATTAATAATTTTTATAATAGAGAAAAAAATTATATCATTAAATAACAATTTATTTTTTTATATTAATTGAATAACTTATAATTAAATTTATTCAATTTTTAAAAAATCATGATTTAACTTTTTTATATACTTCTACTATTATATTTAACTAGTTTATTTTACTAATTTAAATTTATGATAATTCTTTTAAAATTTAGTAATATAAAAAATTAAAAATCATTCTACAGAAATAAATTTTTCTAGAAAATAAATAATTTTCTAACTTAATCTTACAAACTCACAGGTTCTAAATTCTTAGCAAATACACTTTAATTATAAAAATTTATGAAAAACAATATAATTTCTATCAACTAATCAAAGTATATTAAATTCACTTTAATTATAAACATTTATGAGAAATAACATGATTTCTATCAACTAATCAAAGTATATTAAGCTATTTACTAGTTTATCTTCGACGAGTGATATCAAATAATTTTTCTTTTCAATTTGTTTAAAATGTAGATAGGAAAAGTTATTAAAAAAAACCTGTCTCTAAATTTCAAAACTACATAATATCTATAGAAAATTTAAATGCATCCAACGATAAAATATCAATAAGATAATAATTAAAAGTTAAATTTTTAATTTTCAAAAGTTAAAAAAAATTAAATGTCAAAAATAATATTATAATAATATTTCAATCATTTCTTCAATAATTATACACAACTAAAAAAATAATGTTTAACGATTAAATATATCAGTTTCTAATTTTAAAAATTTGATCACTAATTATTTTTATGATTGATTTTACGATCGAATTAAAAGAGTCGATAAAATCCTAATCGTAAAATAAGTTTACGATCGAAAATAAAATTCAATCGCAAACATTCTATATTAGCGACCGAAATTATTGATAGCAAAAAGAATTAAAATTGATCGTTAAAGTGGTCACCAAACAGTTTGCTGATGATTAAATTAGAGACAGAATATTCGATCGCAAAATTGGTAGTTAAAATCGGTCGCTAAAATGGTCATGAAATAGTTTGTTGGTGACTAAATTAGAGACGAAATATTCGGTCGCAAAATCAGTAGCTAAAATTGGTTGCTAAAATGGTCACCCAACAGTTTGTTGGTGACTAATTCTGTTTAATATAAATTAATTAATTAATTAAAACAAACCTGAATATATGAGATATATGTACAATTATTATTAAGAAAATTATAAATTCAAAAATAAAAAATTATTAAACAAAAAAATTGATATAAATTATATAATCCAAACATAATTAAATGTAAATAAGTATAAGTTCATACAAAGTTAGTATATAATAGAAACAAAGAAGAATATCAATATTGATCATGATGACCACTATTTGGAGGTTAACTATCATCATGATGATCATGAATAAGAGAAGCATCTTTAGCAAGTTTGTTCTTATTTGAGTCTATAAAATTAGAGTTAGAAGGTAATCCTAAATGTTGCACTATTTGTTGAAGAACTTGTTTAGTCTGATTTAAATTTGTTTTTGTCTCAGTTAGTTCTATTTTTGTGTGTCACACTTCTTTCAGGAAGTTGGTGATGATCTGCTCATAGTTGGTACCAACATCAACATTAGGCTGGGTATAATTGGTGGATGAATAGAAAAATTCATTAACTAAGTGACCCAATCCATATACATGTCCCTTCTTTTTTCATCCTCCAACAACATCTAAAAAAAATGGCATTGTCAGAGGCTACAGAATGATAAATAAAATCACTTTGCTGTGATTCAAATCGGCAACGAACAAATTCCTCCTACAAAGTATAAGTACACGTAAGTGTGTAGAATAAAAAATAATAATCATTTAATGCACAAATAAAACTATAGTTGACGTATACATACAACAACACTCTTTGTCTTGTCGTTGACCCATTCTCTAGCTTTATACTTTTTAGTTCTTTCCATAATATCAAATGCAGTTGGATCTCATTTAAACTCCTTACTCTACATATTGGACAAGCAAGTCTTCCTACAATTGACCAACCGGATAACATTCCATAAGCAGGAAAGTCATTAATTATCCACATCAAGGCTACTTTCATCATAAAATTTTGTCTTAATGATACATCATACGTAACTACCCCATCATTCCACAAATTTGTTAATTCCTTTATGAGAGGTTGCATATAAATATCAATATTACTCTTAAGACTATTTGGACCAGAGATAATGATTGTAAGGAACATAAATTTCATTTTCATGCACATCCCAGGTGGAAGATTATATGCAGTTAATATGATTGGCCAACATGAGTATGTCTTACCATATTGACCAAAAGGGGTGAAACCATCTACACATAATCCCAACCTTACATTTCGGGGATCATAAGAAAACTTGGGATACATCCTATCAAAATGCTTCCAAGCTTCTCCATCTGATGGATGTCATACCTCTCTTTGGTTCTCATCGTGCCATCACATATGAGATGTAGTGGCCATTGAAGAGTATAACTGGTTTAGTCTTAGGGTAATCGAGAAGTACCACATTGTTTTTCTAGAGATTTTTCTTTGAACTCCTCTTCTAGTGGTTATCTTATATTTGTCTTCACCGTAAGCCCTGCAACTTGTAATACTTTCATCTGCATTATCATTATAATAGAGCATGCATCCACGTGGACAACAATCAATATTTATGAAACCTAATCCCAAACCTTCTACTGATTTCTTAGCATGATAAAAATTTGTAGGCATTTTGTTTCCGCTAGGCATGATCCTGCCCATAAATTGAACCCACCGATTGAAACTATCTTCAGACTGATTTAAATAAGATTTTATACTCAATGCCTCCACGCAAGATGATAGTTGTGTAATTCTCACATTCATTATACAATGGAGCTTGTGCAGCTGCTAACATATCATAAAATGTTTTAGCCTCTGGATTTGGATCTTCCTCCAAGATTTCGAAGCTCATTCCACCATCATCTTGTTGTATGACATTGCCAATTTTCAGACCAACATGATCCATGATCAATTGCTCAAATGGATTGAGTTCTTCCCTTCCCTAACCATAACCATAATATGGTTCTTCCACTGTAATAGGAGGATGTTGTGGTATTGTTGCACCATGATTTGTCCAATAATGGTAATTTTCCATAAATCCCTTCTCATAAAGATGTATCATGACTTCATCCGCATAACAAAATTGTCCGCATTGACATTTCATGCAATGACACCTCCATTTTGGATACCTTTGAAAGCTTTCTTTGTTAGTTGCAAATTGAATGAATTCATTTACTTTCTCTACAAATTTATGTCTCACATGTCTATTTTGATCCAACCTATTATACACCCATTGTCGATTTTCAGGAATTTTTCTCGGCAGTAACTATATCAATAAAAACAAGTATTATTCCATAGCCACCATCTCATTCATATCCCATTCAGGCAGAAAGCTTTTCTATATTTGGTTAATGGTTAATTCTTCAATGATCTTAAAGTTAAATTTTTTTTTACAATATTTTGCATTACTTTCTAAGTAACATGACATTAGTCATGAATTGTGAAATTAAATTAGTTCAAAAGAAATAAAGAGTTGAAGAATATAAAAAATACCTTCAATACCAATAAACCTAACATAGGAATCGAATCTAAACATTTAATATAAAGGTCAGTAAAATTACAAATCAAAACTAACCGAACACAATTGATAGTATTCAATCAAAATCTAAAAAAAAAATATTTAAGGTCCTAAATAGATAATAAAAATTTTGAGTTAACTGTAGGCACACTTTTTTATTGGCTCCTTGTTGGATCCAAATAATTATAAATTACATAGAAGAAAAATTAATCTGCATTTAAATTGGAAAAGAATTTGCAACAAAATAATTTTAATTTGACATATTAATTAAAATTTACAACTTCATAGGATCTTGATATATGAATCTATTATAATAGTAAAGACTAACTCCTTATAACAAGTGAGTTCTATGAAGGTAGGACTCATCTAATAACAATAAAAACATTCATGCTTAATAAAATTAATAATGAATTGGTACATCTATTGTAAAGTGTGAGCAATTAACATCAAGGAACAAAATATAAAATCAAGGTATAAAATATAATGGATCAAACACTCAACAATAAGAGGAAGCATGAGCAAAATAACAAAATCTAATATCAATGGTGAAAGAAGCATCAGATTGAGTTTTCTAAATGATTAAACTTTAATTAAGCAGAATAAAATGGACTTATAATTATTGAATTCTTTAAATAGTAAATAACACAATGTATTAACTTTCTTGCAATGGGTATATTGACTTTAGTACTTTATTAACTAAATTGGTTCATTAGTATCGACCTTCTATCATGACAAAGTTAGAAACCAAATTCAATTTCAAAATAATTTATTGGCAAATAAAATTGAATCCATCATAAATAATAAGATTCAAACTAACCTGAAGAACAGTTTTAATGCTATCGAATGTCAAATGAAATTCAGGGCCACCGCAATCTTTGTTACAGCTGCATTATTGCATATATTTTTAAGAATTATATCATTAGTTTTATGTATTTCCTTCAATTTATATGCCATTCTGAATACCCATTTTAGTCTGAGAACCTCGTAAGTTAAATTAGATGTAAAGAAAGCATAAAATAAATTTTTTATTCAAAATCATTTAAAAATATATAAATAAATAAATAAATAAATAAAACAAAATAAAAAATAATAAAAAAGGAATAAAAGAAGTTCAGTTGAAAAAACAGTTAGGGAAAATCAAAGTTAGTTAATCAGATAAAATAAAAAAATAGTTAAATAAAAATAATATATATATATATATATATATATATATATATATATATATATATATATATATATATATATATATATAAGGCGCAATTCTGTACCGATTGAACACCCAATCATGGAAAAAATTCTGTTAAATGGCAGTTGTGAGTTCGTTGGTTAGAAGGGGTTAGTGGATTCAAGAAGAATATAAATCCTAAGGGAGAGATTCGGAAAGGGGAGAGGAAAAAAATCCGGAAAAGAAAGCTAAGTTCTCTTCTGCTGCTCCAAGTTTTTTTTAATTTCTCTCATCTTCTCTCGGGCTTCTTTTCGAAGAACATCTCCTTCACCATCACATTCTAGCCTAGAGAGAACCAGGATCCTCTTAGTTCGAAAGGCATTCTTGCGCTTCAGATCTAGGAAAGAACTAGCAGCAAGTGACCACAACAATTCATGTGAAGAAGAGATCAAATCGCCAAGCGCATCATTCTCTTTGACCATCGCTCAGAGATTCATGATTCTGGAAATATTCGGGAGGCTTTCATCTTCTCTCACGTCGAAAATTGAGAACAGGTTGCAGAGGTTCACTAGACGTAGCATTCTTCTACAAAATTTCCAGGTAAGCCCCTGAACATGGCTAGTTGAATGGAGATAACTTTAGGAAATCATGTCCTGATTTTGATCGCATTCCACATTGCTAGTTCTTATATTCCAATTTCTAGTTAGGATTTAGAGTTTGCTACACTAGAACGAGTCTCAAAACATTCGCATTCTCTGTAAATGGCACCACAACCATTACATGTTTGTTGTGTTTTTCAACCATCGATCATCGTCTAACGAGCTCGTTGAGATGGAAAAGCTTAGCTCTCGCTTGTCCTATGCTGATTACCATAGCAGAATTTCCAGCCAGTGGTGTGTTCTATCAAACCAAAGGTGGTGATATATGCATGAAGAAGTGTTCACGGCCTGAGAGACAAGGTGTCTTCTTACCTCACAGAAGTATCAAAATCAGTTTTGCTCTCATAATTCTACTACTAGCACTTGTTCCCACTGCTTTGGGAAGTTTAGACCTTCTGCCTCATCCTAATTCAACTACATTAGCTCTGGTAATTTGACGCAGGTCCATGGATGTGAATGGGAATGCATTGCAGGCTTTATCACAGTCAATGGAGCATTCATGCATGCACTTTGGCAAGTTGTATGTTTCAATGGCAAACAACGCTTAGACAGTTGGGGCTATACTTACTATGACGAATCCAAAGATCTCATAGTTGATTGGTAGATATTTGATGATTCAGAATATTGTAGTGGAATCTGAAGTCATGGCCGTTTGGGGTCATTAAAGGACCTGATAGACATTCATTAGTTCATGCATGGTATTTAAGTGAAGCCAAAATATTTGCACCCACCCAAGTCTTAGGAGTGATGCTATCGGACATCGAAGAAATAGTACAGAAAAAATTTGAGCGTAGTTGTAGTTGATGGCTATATTGGAATTCTAGCTCAGTTTATTGACCTTCGAAGAAATTTTGTGATGGAACCACGGAATGGTTTGACAATTAAACCATTCAGGAAGGCCCATGCCAATCGAGGTAGTGATCAAGAGCTTGTGAAACTTACCCAGTACTTAGTAGCCACTGCAGAACTTGATGACTTGAGCAACCTTAATCATAAAATTGGAAGGTATTCACAGAGGACAACGTTAAAAGACGTAAACACGAATAAGTGATAATTGAATGCAATAAAAGGAGTTTGGCAAAGAAGATGCAAAGAAAAAAAAGTTGCAGTTT
This sequence comes from Canavalia gladiata, assembly GCA_037954105.1. Classification (NCBI taxonomy): domain Eukaryota; kingdom Viridiplantae; phylum Streptophyta; class Magnoliopsida; order Fabales; family Fabaceae; genus Canavalia; species Canavalia gladiata. The sequence continues at coordinate 13,484,805 of CM075659.1, read as the reverse complement.
TATGAGAGACACTGTTCAGCCAAAGGTCTTCAATTTTTCGTATCAAATATTTATGTTAGGATTCCCTGTAGCAGCTATGTGGATTTATGGATTTATCGGTTGCTCCTCTGCTGGTCTGGTGCATGTCTTTTAAAACCCATCACATTCACAATAGTATTCATATTCAGCAACCTTCTAACAGGGGAAGTACAACATATATAACAAATATTCATCCAATTCATGCCTCCAGGAATTCCCTTTCCCTTCCATTAGCATGATATTAATTCCACGTGCGGCCATGTAAATCACTTAGCCTAAGTGAATGTTATTAAACAAATAAGCCAAGAACCCGTGTGACCCACTCACACTGTATTCACACTGTAGCTTCTAAAATATATAGATTTAGGTATTAAAACTTGGATGATTAAGGTGGGCCCCAGCGTTGGTTTGAAAAGCAACGTCATAACAAATAGAATTAGATACAAGAATTACATGATTAAATGTTTAAAGTTGGCTCAATCACGTTGCTTTGAAAAGCAATGTCACAGTAATACAAAAGGCACGTGAACTTTTAATAACCTTAAGTGTAATAAAAATAAATTTTTATTCTGGAAAATTTATTTAAAAATCTAAATTTGGGGGTGTACATGGTGTCAAAAAAGAATATTCTCACTTTAGTAAATCTAACTTTTTTTAATCCTAAATGAAATGTTAATACAAATAAATCAAATTCTATGTATTCTCTAATTTAAGATAACGTTTTAAGTTTTCCAATTAAATTATTTTCAATTTTATAAGGTTTTTTTTAAATAATAATTAAAGTATAATAAATAAATAAATAAATAGAATTTTTTCAAAATATTCTAAAATATTAAGTACCGTTTAATTCTTCTACTACCTTCAAAAAAATTAAATTCTCAAGATACATGTAGATATTTTAAATAATCATAGATCTTACGCAATGAACTCTGGATGTAAACTAGTAGCATGTCCTACTGTTCGACATTTAGAAAGTCATACAAGTCTCAGTACAACTCTCACTTGCCTCAGGTTCTGTGCATATGTGGATATGGGAAAATTTCTAAAAATCAAGTTTTCAAAATACGTCTCTTGTTTTTAATAATCTTAGATCTCACGTAATAAACTCTAAATGTGAACTGGTAGCATACCTTACTGTTCAGTATTTAGAAATCATATAGGTCTCAATGATTATGTTTTAGTAATCCTAGATCTCACGCAATGAGGTCTAAATGCAAACTGGTAACATACCCTACTATTGAACATTTAGAGAGTCATGTGACTCTCAGTGGAACCCTTGCTTGACTCATGCTCTGCGCATATGTGGATCCGGGAAAACGTCTAAAAATCAAATTTTCAAAATACGTTGTTTTAATAATCTTAGATCTTATGCAATGAGCTCTGAATGCGAACTGTTAGCATACCCTATTATTCAACATTCAGAGAGTCATACGAGTCGCAGTGCATATGTGGATCCGAGAAAACTTCTAAAAATCAAGTTTTCAAAACATGTCTATTGTTTTAATAATCCTAGATTTCACGCAATGAGATCTAAATGTGAACTGGTAGTGTAGCTTACTGTTCAGAATTTAGAAATCATATGGGTCTCAATGCAACCCTCATTTGCACCAAGCCCTAGGCATATGTGGATCCAGACAAATATCTAAAAATCAAATTTTCAAAACATGCTCTCATGTTTTAATAATCTTAGATCTCACGCAATGAGGTTTGAATGCGAACTGGTTGCATACCTTACTGTTCAACATTCAGATAATCACATGAGTTTTAATACAACCCTCGCTTGCCTCAAGCTCTGTGCATATGTGGATCCGAAAAAACATCTAAAAATCAAAATTTCAAAATACGTTGTTTCAATAATCCTAGATCTCATGCAATGAGCTCTGAATGTGAACTGATAGCATACTATACTATTCGAAATTCAGAGAATCATACGAGTCTCAATGCAACTCTCGCTTGCCTCACGCTATGTGCATATGTGGATCTCAGAAAATGTCTAAAAATCAAGTTTTCAAAACACGTTGTTTTAATAATTCTAAGTCTTATGCAATAACCTTTAAATGCGAACTGGTAGCATACCCTGTTCGGTGTCTATGAATCATACGGATCTTAGTACAACCCTCGTTTGTTTCGATCCTGTGCATATGTGGACTAAATTTTTTTCAAAAAATATCCAAAACTCTTTCAAATCATATCTCAATTCGATATAAAATTTATTTTTTTTACCTTTGAAGATCAAGTTTTCACACTGGAACTATATAGCCTTGATTTTACTATTGCACTAAGAAATATGTAGGAGCAGGATCAAGTCCGGTCATAATATTTTCTACAAACTTATTTATTTCTATTCTATTAAAAGGGATTAAATAGTTTTCAAAAATATCAAAATCACACACTCAGTTTAAAGGTACCGTTCTTCGGAACGAGCAAGTAGAGTGTCCAATACCTTCCCTGTTGATAATCGACTCCCGAACCTAAATTTTCTTCCCTAAATTAAGATTTTTCCAAATATTTTTTATTAAAATAAAATTCGGTGACGACTCCATAATCCTAATAAATGTCTTTCTAAAATTTTTAGCAAGTTTATCATTTCATGGTAGTTACTATTATGACACCACTAATAACATGTAGCCAATTTTGAAAAGAAAAACATTAGCAACATCGAAAATTTTATTGGTTCTCATAATTTTATTAATATAAAAGATATATGCATCTTGTTCTTTGTATTTATCATCAAAAGAAACCTTTACGACGATTTTATATTACATGGATAAAACACTATCAAATTTGACACCTCTCTCCTGATTCATTGGAATGATGTCATACGTTTAGCACTAAGCAACGTGTGTGATCAATTTACTTAATTAACTTCCATGTTGTTATTCAATAGCCATGTGATTGTAAGAAATTGGAATTGAAAATAGATCACTTTTTCTTCTCACTATAATACCAAAAACTTCACTCATGTCAAAATTTTCTAGATTAGCTCAAATGGAAAGTTCCCAAAAAAAAGATGCAATAACAGTGCAAGAAGTTCAATATTAATTGCAGCAAACAAAATGCTAGTAAATATAGTCAATAAATAAGGATGCATGGAAAAGCGAACCAACAGCAAAATTCAAGAGTGATCCATAGATATAGAGATAAAGATATGTAGGCATCCATAGACTACATTGAGAGAGATAGATTGATGGTTCTTTTTGTGAAAGCGACATCCCTTAGAAATCCAACAAGGGAAAGCGACATCCCTTAGAAATCCAACAAGGGAAAGCGACATCCCTTAGAAATCCAATAAGGGAAAGATTGCCTCCCACTGTAGATTCACAGTGCAAGCTCGTTAAGGTCACTAGAAAAATCACATCAATGCTGTTTTTTTATGTTTTATTCTCTCCAAGAAATAATGTGATATATATGCACACTCTTTTTAGATATTTTTTATTATAAATTTAATAAAATATATTAATATTATAAACTTTTTTATATTATTATTTAATTACTAAATATTATATAATTAAATAATTATTTTAAAAATATGTATTTATTGTACATTATATTTATTTTATAACTACGGAGGAGATAAGGACGGAACACACAGGAACACACATGAGCTTCTTCTACAAATTTTATCTTAAAAGGAATTATATATGTTTTGTATGAATTTAAAAGAAGTAAGGGAAAAAATACTTACATATAAAATTATAACATTAAAAATATAGAACATAATATTATTAAATAGTAAAACTATTTAAAGTAATTTTTTAAATATATATATATATATATATAAAAGAAAATACAAAATAATTATGGGAATAGATTATCTCACATTTAGTGACATAGGTCTTTTTTAGATGTAAGTTATAATATCTTTATTAAAAATCTAATTTTTTACCTTACTAACAAAATTATATATGTTAAATTTATTTATTTTTAATCATTTTTCTACATATTTTTAAATCCATTCTTGAGTGGAGTTTGAAAATATATACTGATATTTTCACACTTTTTGTATGAATATGAAAAAAGTAAACATTTACTTTGGGACTCTCATTAAAAACAAAATATAAATAATAATGTTTATTAAACATTATCATTTAATTATATAAATAAATATTATTTTATAAATAAGTATCCTATTATTATCAACAAATTAAAATAAATTAAATCAATTTTTTTAAAAAAAATGACATACTTAAAATGATAAAAAAATAAATTTATTAATAAATAAAAAATATATGAAGTGCTGGTTTTGAAAATTATCCAAATAACTTTAGAGTGTACTTCTTTAGGTACGAAGATTGATAATTTTGATATCATAAAAGTATCAACCAGGACCAATATAAATAATAAACATATAATTTTTAAATTTTTTTTAAATTTAACTATTAATATGTTAAAATATTTATATTATTGATAATTTGGATATTAAAATTTTCTTCAAAATATATATATTAAAATAAAAATAACATAAAAATTTAAAAAATGAATTAAAGCAGTTTAAAATATATGAATATAAGTTATATATTAGTTGAATAAAAGATATAATCTTTTTTTTTACATAATAAATTCTCTAAATTACTTGAATCTTGCCATAAAAAATAATGGCATGTGATGTTATACTATGAAAATGTCAATAGATCTTTGGAAATGAAATCGTGTGAATATTAGAGAAGGGTGAAGTGTGGAGCTAGCAGAGTGTGATGTGATGAGGGTAAGGGGTATAAAGGGGGAGCGTGGATTTTAGTTAATGAGTTAATTAGCTTTAGTTTCTGTCACCTCGCATCTGTGCACCATGTGAAGTGCCAGTGATTCTTAAAGCTATGTTTTATAATTCTATAACCTGCACCACACCTCCAATCGAAAGAGAAAGTGATATTAATTTAATGTAATGTAATATCAAATTTTAGATATTTCTTTTTCTTAACCCATAACCTATTTTGATATTTTACCACCGCACTTCCTTTTTCATTAACTCTAAAGAAACTTAACATTCAAACAACATAACCTTCATTCTTTACCTTCTTTATTCTTTTTTTATTTTTCTGCTGGTGGATAGAGATTTTTTTTTGTTTGCAAGACATACTAGGCTTAACAAAATAAGTAAAATCAAGTGTTTCCTAATCAATACAAAAAAAAAAAAACAACCAGGGGAAAGGACGCCACTCAGCAATAAAACACACACTAACGAGAACCAGAAAAAAAGAGGATGAGGAGTAAAGTATTTGGAGCAGCTAGCATCTCAAATATGACTAGGTTGCTTTTACACCAAAAAGAACAGATTCAATGTTCACAAAGTAAGATGAAGAATATATCGAAAAGAATGAGAGAAAATCAAGTTCTTTTTTTCTTAGGGTTCACAAAATAAGAACAAAAAAAAATTAAAAATTATTTTTTTAAAATTAAATACAATGATCTCTAAATCTAAATCAATAATTTAGCTATCAAATTTAACTATGTATTTTATATTTTTATTTTAAAATCAAATAATTAATTGTTAATTTAGTGGCTAAAAAATTTAAAAAAATATTTTGATCTTACTTAGTTATTAAATAATTTAATAAAATATTTTGATCTTACTTAGTTTGCTAATCTTTTATTTATTTTTTATAATAACAATAAACTCATGATAAATCATATCATTTTTAATAATTATAAAAAAAATTCATAACAAATATAAACGATTATATAATAAAACATTGCAATAAAATTGAATAAATAAACTATCTTAGAAATTACTTATCTAACATCTGCTGTTTCAATGGACAAAAGAACTTCCTTGTTTCTTATTTATTATTCGTGGCTTAATTCCTTCTTTCGTTTTTCTCTAACTCCGTCCAAATTATAGATCAAATATTTGGCATCATAATACTATCTCGAAGCTCAAAATCTAGATAGATATTTAATTTATCCTTTATATCATTTTTTTTTTTTGAAAACTAAACAGTCCAATTTTGAAAACAAAAGTCACGAGTATTAATTTTTGTTATGACTAATGGACCCAAAAAGATATAAAATTTGACAATAAATAATTATAACAATTTATATAATATTTTTTTGTATACTTTTTATAGTTCTCACAATACAAGTTTTTCTGTTTTTTATTCCTATCTTTTACTAAAATATTTTATTGTATATATTTATTATACAAGTAACATTTCTTATTCAAAATCTTTCAATTTATTTACCAGACTAATAGTTAAGTTATAGGAAAGAATTAATCCAAATTAACAATAAAGCCACACAAATAAAGGGTTTCCATCCGGTTAACATTAATTTCTAAAAATTTGATTATAATGCTTTTTTTTTCAAAAGTGTTCAATCATCCAAACATGGTACTTTGAAAAAACACTACCGGACGGTCAAACGGCAAACTCCTTTCTCAACTGTAAATTGGTTTGTTTGTTTATAATGCAAAAATTAATTATAAGTTATACGTAATGTCATATTCCTATCTCGCCAAACGTTTCAAGTAAACCGAACATCACGACCAAAATTAGATACAAATTAATGGATTGCGATCTCTTGAGTAACAAAGACATTCAACAACAACCTTTTATTTAAGTTAAAAGCATCATATAGAAAACACATTAAAGCATTTAAACATAACAGGAGACAAAAACACAAAAGAAGACTAGCTCGCGTATGTGAAGACCACGACCCTCCTTTTATTCTCTTCCCAAGAAGCTAGGGCTACACAGTTTCTCACGGCGGATTCACCGTCGAAACCATTTTACCTTCAATTGATGCTGTAAACAGGAAACCAACAACATTAGCTTTGGTATCATTCATATATAAAATGAGTGGTATCTTTTACCTATGTAAATACTATCATTTTTTTACCCGCAAAAAGAAAAGAAATTTATTATGAGTACAAAGAAGGTACTCTATACGTTTGTGAGAATGAAGGTAGCCCAAATGCCCAATTAATCACTTGAGCATCATTCAAAATGACAGAATAAGAAAGAGTCAATGAAGTGAAAAAATATCGTGCATCTAAGCCCAACACCCCTCTTTTCAAAGAGGTTAAACGCGAAGTGAACATTTTGAAAGGACCAATATATAAATAAAACTTTATATATAAAACGATAATTTACAGCTTTAAAAATATATGTATTATATTTTTTCATTTGGGGTGGTCATGTCTACCTCATTAATAACAGTGCAACCGCAGGTATGATGAAATAATAAAAAATAGTGATGAAACCTAAGCCTAATCCAAGCATGAAACGAATAAATAATAAAAAATAAAAATTTGTTAATATTAATAACAGTCTCGGTAATGTGTTTAAAATAAATTTTTGTAATGAATTTTATAAATTATTTTCAATTAGCAGTGAATAGAAATAATGTATAATCTTACAGAAAATGATTATGTTTATTTTTTATTATATTATTTATTACGTTTCTTAAACTTCATTTTGTAATGAAAAAAAATTATTATAATACCATTTCAACTTTAAAAGATATAGGTGGACAAAAAGGCAAGCCCGTAAACAAAGGAATGAACAGTAAAACTGTAAAAGTTAAGCGAGCAAACATGACACGTGTTAAGTTAAAATTTTGCATGTAACTGTTTTTCCATAGATATGGATATTCCCATATACCTGTTACAGTTGGTGGAGGTGCTGATTTTATAGGGTATGTTAACCCCACACTTGGCAGGAAGACTCGCAGCATTAGCAGGCACAATTCCACGGACATTAGAAGCAGCGGATTTCAAACAGTTACAAACGTTACGGCGATCAGCAGTGGTTCTAGCCATGTTAAGGATTCCCTTAACGCCGTTACAGCATGGTCCAAGAACAGGTCCACGTCCAATAAGATAGTTTATGCACGGTGCGAGATTTCCCTGAACTTGGCCACACGTGATTGCGTGAACCGTGTGTGCACCCATAACCGCCAAGCATAACAGAATGAGGCATGACGATAACTTGATACTACCCATTGTGATCGAGCTGAAGGTGAATGAGAATGATGCGTTTAATTGAGAATTTAATGTTACTTATTTGTGTCGTGTGAGTGGTATGGGTGTGAGGTGTTTTATATAGTAGTGATTTTGAGTAGGTGGTGGTTGTGTTGTATTCAATGCTTGAACATCTCGAGGGCTTGGGATATGGGCTTTTTGTTGAGTCTTTACTATGCCACTCTGCTATTCATATTACACTATTTTCAAGTGACGCTTCCATATCTGAATGGGTCCATTCACTATGATAGGATAGGGCGGCACCGAATGGACTTTTCTTGTTCAATATATTTACTTCAATTTAATCAAATTAGGAATCATTCACATTTATATGTTGCTTTCATAGTGTTCTCTGTCTCTTTTTTTTTTCTATCTATTTTAATAATTCAACTTAATTCTCTGCAATACAATTGTGCAGCTTATATGATAAACATTCATGCATGTACCTTATCATACAGAATTAGTTTATCTAGATTTTGTGTAAGAAATTGTGAAAACTATTTATAAAAAATGTTAACTAATGTTTTTAACATATTGGTTAAAAATTAAACATAAAAAATTTATAAAAATAATGAATATTTTTCTCAGTTTTAATATATATCTTAAATTATATTGAATAAAAATTTAATTTTAATTTATTAACTGATATCTTCAAAAGATTTGTTTGCAAAAAAATCATTATTTATTTGCATGGGTCAACTATACAAGTTTAATTGACCTCACTAAATACTGCAGATGAATTGAACTACTCTTTCTATTATGACATATTACTTAGCTTAATGTGCATCTTCCTTCCTCTTTCTTAACCGTGAAAATTTTATACAAACAAAATTTTTCGTGGATTTATCTTAATATTATGTATTTTAAATATATTTTTATGATTAATTTATTTATTAAAATATTCAATTTAATTTTAATGCTGTTATCTAATTAATTAGAGTTTTATCTTAATAACTCATTCATTTTTACTATATGAATTATAAAAAAAAATTAAAATAAGCACTTAAAAATATTTATAGTATTATACTTAAATTTTATTTTTTGAAAGTGTCAATTCAGTATGTTGTAAATCACTTTTTAAAATAAGTATTGCTTTTTAAAAATATAACGAATAATAAAAATGTGAAATATTATTTAGAAGAAACTGATTTATACTCAGAGTACCTTATTAAATTTATTTTATTTTATTTTTTAAAAAATTATTAACCATTAAATGAAAAACATAAATAAATTGATGACAACAGTTTGTATATAGAAAAATAGTTTATTAAGATATTCATATTATTTTTAATAATAATTAAGTATTTATTTAATAATTTTTTATTATATAAATATTTATACTATAAATTTTGATTAGTAAAATTTTTAAAATATACTAAAAAAAATTTACGAAATTAGTATACACCATTTATATATTTTTTCATAAAATCGTCCAAATACCTTTTTCTAAACATCTTCATATTTGCTTGATGGAACAAAATTATATGTTTGAGATAATTTATAATTGATAAATATATTTTTATAAAATATTTTTTTTATTAGAGATAATTATGTTTAAATTAAATAAGATTATTAGAGTAGCAAACTTTTTTCCAAACTTTTAACCTAATAGTAAATTCAAAACTCAAATTCAAAATTTTTATTTATATTGAATCATGCACAATCTAAAAATATAATTTGAATCCTTACCTCATATTATTAGTTTTTTCAAACTTAAGCTAAGCTAAACTTTTCTTTCTTTTAAAAAAAAAAATCAATTTCCGATCAATCACACTGAAATATAGTTTAATCATATTGTAAAAGTGTAAAAAGATATTATACAAAGATTGCGAAAACTAAAACATCAAAATATAGAAAAATAAATAAAAATAGAGATTAATCTTGATACCTCTTAAAATAATGCATAGTAACTATCATGTTTTTTTTTTTACAAATATGATAAACATAGATTTCATAAATAATTATCTCTCACCTTTATCTCATTAAGACTTCTTATATGTTCAATTAAGTGATCTTTGTCATATTTTATGAGTTTGAGTTCATATGAAGTTTAATTGAATTTCTTTGCTTACCCGATTAAAATGACACTATTATAGTATTTTGAGCATAATAGGAGTTTTAGACATCCAAAAATCATGAAATCTGTCTTGAATGAAAGCTTAAAGAAGTGTCCACAGTTACAAAGCAAGATCAGACTCTAAATGGGATGTTTAAGACTCCGAAATTATCTCAAAAGATGAGACAGTGTTACTGATGTGGAATCTGAACAGTGTGCAAAGATTCGGTCATATCTTGAGATACAGAAGTCATATTGAGATGAAATCAAATCTGTTTGACAACAAAGATCCGGGGCTACAACTTTTGTTCAGAAGCCAAGCTCTAATTCGGACATGTGAACATCCGAAATTGCGGTGCAAGAAAGTCAAAATTGTTGTGCTCATTGGTGACAAAAATTCAAAAGTGTTTTGCATTTTCAACAAAGCCCATGTGAAAGCAATAAAAGGGTAGAAAAGTAATATCCTAGTTGGTGACTTTCTGAAGATGATGCCTCAAAAATCCTCTATAAATAGAAGGGTTTACAAGAGGAGAAACACACACCATTTTGGAGATTAACTCCAATACCATTTTCCATCTTTCTTTCTTTCTTGTTAGTTTGCCTCCTAGATGGAAGACTTAGTTTTTTTTTTATTGTTAGTTTGCCTCCTAGATGGAAAGCTTAGTTTTTCTTTATTGTTAGTTGCCTCCTACATGGAAGGCTTAGGATTTATTTGTTGTTAGTTGCCTCCTACATGGAAGGCTTAGGATTTATTTGTTGTTAGTTTGCCTCCTTCATGGAAGGCTAGGTTTGTAGTTTCAATTCAAGGATTCAAGCTATTTTCATTTTAACTTTGAGGTCTTGATCTTTATTTACATGCTTATTAAGTGGTTTCTACTCTACTTCACTATATTCTTCAATTTTATTCTTTAATCAAAGTTTGATCGGTTGACGTATTTTGATTAATGCATAATTGATTTATAATTGGTTTTTGATTGGTAAATCATTTTCCAAAAGTTTGAAGAGTAGAAATTAAGTAATTGAATTGAAGGTTTTCATTTTATTACTTACTTCAACTGAATTCTGATTGTGAAATTGGTTTAGATAAAAGATTAAATGGTTACTAATCTTGTTGATCATAATCAATTAAATTCTGAGAGGTTTCTCAGTAGAGAATTCAAGGATCATTTTAGGGGTTCCAGATGATCCTAGGTTGATAAACACAATGCATGATTTTAGTGATCAATGATTAGTTAAGAAAATAGCCTCTGAATTCCTTAAGTTGATAATTGTTAAGTGAAATTAATTTCATTCTGTATTTTGCATTTAGAACTTAATATCACATCTTTACAAAACCCCCTTTTTCTAACTTTCTCCTAATTTGCTTAAGAATATGAAATGGTCTTTGGGAGATGACCTAGGTTGCACCTTATACTATACCAATAGTTTTGGGAAAATCTAGAAATTATTTTTGCGCGTTTGCGACGAGCGTGTCAAAAATTTGGCGCCGTTGCCGGGGACCATTTTAGTTTCCTAGGCTCATTTAGGAGTTTGTATAAAAATTTTAATCTTTCTAACAATTTTTTTTTACTTTAGGTATATCATTCTTGGATTTTCTGTATGAATTCACCTTTTTGTGTATGACCCGATCCAATCCTGTAAATTTATATGCATATGATCCTGAGATTGATAGAACATTCCACCATTTGAAAAGAGCACATAGAAGGCATTCATTCAGTAAGAACCAAGAAAGTAACAGTAGTTATTTTTCATCTTTAAATTTTGATAGTTTCAAATATTCTGCTAAGAACATGGCTGATAGAACCCTAAAAGAATTAGCTGCACCTGATGTTGCTTATCAACCGTTATGTATTCAATACCCTGATGTTGATGCACCATTTGAACTAAAGTCTGGATTAATACATTTGCTACCTAAGTTTCGTGGCCTTGCAGGTGAGGACCCTCATAAACATTTGAAGGAATTTCACATTGTGTGTTCCACAATGCGGCCACAAGGAATTCCTGAAGATCATATCAAGTTGAAGGCATTTCCTTTCTCCTTAAATGATGGAGCTAAGGACTGGTTGTACTATCTACATCCAACATCTGTTACAAGCTGGAATGATATGAAGAGATTATTCCTGGAGAAATTCTTCCCTGCATCCAGAACAGCAGCTATCAGAAAAGAGATTTGCGGCATCAGACAGAACTCCCAAGAAACTCTCTATGAGTATTGGGAGAGATTCAAGAAACTATGCGCCACTTGTCCACACCATCAAATCAGTGATCAATTACTGATTCAGTATTTCTATGAAGGACTCATGCCAATGGACAGAAGCATGGTTGATGCAGCTAGTGGTGGAGCACTTATGGACAAAACTCCTACAGCAGCTCGAGATTTGATTGCCAACATGGCAGAAAATTCTCAGCAATTCAATTCTCGAACTAATTCCTTATCTAAAGGAGTCCATGAAATGACCACCAAGACAGACCATACACGATTGGAGAACAGAATTGAAGAACTAACCTCCATCGTAAGACAGTTGGCCATCGGACAACAACAGCAACTTAATGTTGTTGACAAAACCAAAACATGTGGCATCTGCACTTCTGCAGATCATCCTACTGATGCATGCCCAACATTGCAAGAAAGTGAGACACCTGAGGCTGCAGTAAATGGTATTTTTGGCACAGGACAACAATACAGACCTCCTCAACATTATCAGCAACAGAAGTTTGAACCACCTTCTGGATCATACAATCCTAGTTGGAGAAACCATCCTAACTTGAGATATGGTCCTCCACAACAACAAAGGATTCAAACATCTGACTCCCAAAATAAATACCAACCACCGCCATTCAAACAACAACAACAGCATATGCAGCAATCTGTACCTTCTAATGCTTCTGAACCCTCTCTTGATGATTTGATGAAGCAATTAGCAACCAACAATCTTCAGTTTCAACAAAATGTAAGTTCTACCATTCAGGATTTACAAACTCAAATTGGGCAGTTGGCTACCACTGTCAACCAATTGAAATCTCAAGGTTCTGGTCAACTACCTTCTCAACCTGTCATAAATCCCAAAAGTGTGAATGCCATGACCTTGAGAAGTGGGAAGAAAGTGCAGACAGACCCTACAATTTTAAAGCAACAAAGCTTCAATCAGACTAATCCACACCAAAAAGAAGAATTTATCTCCACACCTGGAGACATCTCTGATAAGCCATCTGAATCAGAGGAAAAGTCTGATGAAAAAAGTACACCAGCCTTCGATAAGACATCGAATGATCAACAAAAAGAAGCTTGCCATAAACGATCTGCACTTGAAGCATCGGATGAGACGAAAACCCCAAATTGTGCTGATCAGAAGGTATCTTTACCTTTTCCAAATAGAATGGTCCAATCCAAGCCCAATGTTCATGCAGAATTGGATAAGGAGTTTCTAGATACTTTCAGGAAAGTGGAAGTCAACATACCACTTCTAGATGCTATCAAGCAAATTCCCAAATATGTCAAATTTCTAAAGGACCTGTGCACACATAAGAGAAGACTCAAAGGGGATGAGAAGATCAGTGTGGGACGCAATGTTTCTGCCTTAATTCAACCCAGCCTCCCTCAGAAATGTAAAGATCCAGGAACTTTCACCATTCCTTGCACAATAGGAAACTCTACATTTGGTGATGCATTGTTGGATCTAGGTGCTTCCATTAATGTTATGCCCTCATCAGTTTATAAATCTTTGAATCTGGGAGAACTGAAGCCAACTGGTGTGGTGATTCAATTAGCCAACAGAAGTACAGCACATCCAGCCGGAGTACTTGAAGATGTGCTGGTTCAAGTGAATAAGCTGATCTTTCCAGCTGACTTCTACATTTTGGATATGGAAGATGAGTCATCCATCAACAGAGCAACCTTGATCCTAGGGAGACCTTTCCTCAAAACTGCAAAAACAAAGATAGATGTGCATACAGGGACTCTCTCTATGGAATTTGGAGATGATATCATCCAATTCAACATATTTGAAGCCATGAAGCATCCTATAGAGAACCATTCACTCTTTCAACTTGATGCCATAGACCTTCTTGCGGATGATTATTCTATTGACAATCTACTTTTTGAATTTTTTGATTTTGATTTTGATTACTTAGATAATTTTACTTGCACATGTGATGAATTTGATCCATGTATTGTGTGTTCCAGGATTAATACTGCAGACCAAACTTCATTGAAAGATGACATGTTAGATGCAAGTGTTGCAGACATTTCAATCTCAGATAGATCCCTTCCTTCCATAATACAACCACCTCCTTTGGAATTGAAGTCTTTGCCTGAACATCTAAAGTATGCTTATTTGGGGGAAAATGAGAAGCTTCCTGTCATTGTAGCAAAGAACCTTCTACCACAACAAGAAGAAAGGTTGCTGCAAACCTTAAGAAGCCATAAACAAGCAATTGGATGGAATTTGGCTGATATTTCAGGCATTAGCCCATCTACTTGTATGCATAGGATATTGCTGGAGGAAAACACCAGACCTGTTAGACAACCACAAAGGCGTTTGAATCCAACCATCCTAGATGTGGTAAAGAAGGAAGTAGGTAAGCTTTTGGCAGCTGGTATCATCTATCCCATCTCAGACAGTGATTGGGTAAGCCCGGTGTAAGTAGTTCCTAAGAAGACTGGCATGACTATCAAAAATCACAATGATGAACTAATCCCTACCAAAATACAAAACAGCTGGAGAGTGTGCATAGATTATAGGAAGCCTAACCAAGCTACTCGCAAGGATCACTTCCCTTTGCCCTTCATAGACCAAATTTTGGAAAGATTAGCAGGAAAATCTCACTATTGCTTTCTAGATGGTTTTTCAGGTTATTTTCAAATACATATAGCCCCAGAAGACCAGCATAAGACCACCTTCACTTGTCCTTTTGGTACTTTTGCCTATCGAAGGATGCCCTTTGGTCTATGCAACGCCCCTGGAACCTTTCAAAGATGCATGGTAAGCATTTTCTCTGATCTCTTAGAAAGTTGCATGGAAGTGTTTATGGATGACTTCACTGTATATGGTTCTTCTTTTGATGCATGCTTAGAAAGCCTCTCTAAAGTTTTGGACAGATGCATTGAGACTAACCTGGTTTTGAATTTTGAAAAATGTCATTTCATGGTAACAGAAGGTATAGTCTTAGGACACTTGGTATCTAGCAAAGGTTTAGAGGTTGATAAGGCCAAGATAGACATTATTACTTCTCTACCTTACCCCACTTCTGTGCGAGAAGTACGTTCTTTACTTGGTCATGCAGGTTTTTACAGAAGATTCATCAAGGATTTTAGCAAGATTGCACAACCTCTTTCTAAACTACTACAAAAAGATACCAAATCAAGCATGCAAGGATTCATTTGATGAACTAAAGAAGCGGTTGACAACCACTCCCATCATTCAACCATTTAATTGGACGCTTCCATTTGAATTAATGTGTGATGCATCTAATTATGCCCTTGGTGCTGTACTGTCTCAAAGAGTTAGCAAGAGATCTCATGTCATTGCATATGCCTCTCGCACACTGGATGCAACCTAATCCAATTACACAACAACTGAGAAGGAGCTTTTGGCAATTGTGTTTGCATTAGATAAATTTCGCTCCTATTTGCTTGGATCTAAAGTTATTATCTTCTTTGACCATGCAGCTTTGAAATACTTGCTTAAGAAGGCAGATGCTAAGCCAAGACTGATTCGCTGGATGCTTTTGTTGCAAGAATTTGATTTAGAGATTAAAGACAAGAGTGGTGCAGAGAACCTTGTTGCAGATCATTTAAGTCGAATCCAGCAACCTTGTGAAGAAACTTCAATTGCAGATTCATTCCCAGAAGAGCATCTTTATCATTTGCACGGGAAGGATCCTTGGTATGCAGATTTGGTAAACTATCTGGTTGCTAAAGAAATACCCAAACACTTCACCAAATCGCAAATTGCCAAGTTGAAAAGTGATGCCAAACACTACATATGGGATGAACCATACCTTTGGAAGATATGTAGTGATCAAATCATTAGAAGATGTGTTCCAGATCATGAAGTTCAGTCTGTACTTACCTTTTGCCATTCCCTAGCTTGTGGTGGACACTTTGGGCCACAACGGACAGCTAGAAAAGTACTAGACTCAGGCTTTTATTGGCCTACAATATTTTGTGATGCACACAGATTATGCATAACTTGTGAGCAGTGCCAAAGAATAGGGAGTATTTCGCGCAGAAATGAGATGCCCCAACAACCACTTCTCTTTTGTGAGGTATTTGATGTATGAGGTATAGACTTTATGGGTCCATTCCCTGTTTCTTTTGGCTTTGTTTACATTCTGCTAGCTGTTGATTATGTTTCAAAATGGGTGGAGGCAAAAGCCACTCATACTGATGATGCTCGAGTTGTTGCAGATTTTATCAGGTCTAACATTTTTAGCAGGTTTGGCATTCCTAGAGCTCTAATTAGTGACCAAGGTACTCATTTTTGCAACCGCACAATGGAAGCCCTACTCCGCAAATATGGAGTCATGCATAAAGTCTCCACCCCTTATCATCCTCAAACAAATGGTCAAGCTGAAGTTTCTAATCGAGAGATCAAGAAAATCTTAGAAAAAACAGTTCAGCCTAACAGGAAGGATTGGAGCTTGCGCCTTGTTGATGCTTTATGGGCATATAGGACAACCTACAAGTCACCCATTGGCATGTCTCCCTACAGGATTGTCTTTGGTAAAGCATGTCATCTTCCAGTTGAATTAGAGCATAGAGCATTTTGGGCAGTAAAGAAATGCAACATGGATCTAGACTAAGCAGGAATCCATAGGAAGCTTCAATTGCAAGAACTTGAAGAAATTCGATTAGAAGCATACGAAAACTCCAAAATTTACAAAGAAAAGGTCAAAGCTCTTCATGACAAAAAGTTGGCAAGAAAGGAGTTTTCCGTTGGACAAAAAGTTCTCCTTTTCAATTCTCGGCTAAAGCTTATGCCTGGTAAGCTACGCTCTAGATGGTTAGGACCATTTGTAGTTACTAATGTTTTTCCTTATGGTGCAGTGGAAATAAAAAATGAGGTAACTGAAAAAATCTTCAAGGTGAATGGACATCGTCTTAAACCATTTTTCGAAGGTTTTCAAAAGCACACGGTAGAAGAAGTGCATTTGCACAATGCCACATACTTGCAATAAATTCAAGAGAAGTCTCTCTCTCTCTTTCTCTCTCTCTCTCTCTTTCTCTCTCTCCCTCTCTTACATTCCTCGCTTATAAGTTTCAACTAATCTCTCAACTTCCTTCTTCACCTCTTAAATCATCCCAACTATTACACCACATTGAGCTTGCAGGAATAATAACTTGAGTGTTTTAAGAAAAAAATGGAGAAAGCTCTCACCAGGATCAAAATTTTGTTCCCTACTCTCCCCAGAAATTTTCTTAAAGACATTTACAATTGCAGACTTGAACGATTGAGAGCATTAACACTCTTAGGCCTTCCAGAAGATGTCCGTTGGATCATTGAAGCTAAGGTACGTTTAGCAGGTGAATTTCAAGAATCATTTGTTAAAAACATGTCAGGTGTGGGAAGAAGTTCCTATGCAAAGAAGAGAAGGGCAAAAAGAATTGGAGTTTGCTATAGGTGTGCAAGATGGACCTATAACACAAGATGCAAGAACCCTGGAATGGTTTCAAGAAATCGAGAGGACAAAATTCAATTCATAAAGGATGGACTGAGTAAGGAGTCATTGGATGATATCATTCAGACTCTTGAGACGCATCCTAGTGGGCATGTACAAGGAGTTCTTCTTGATTTGTTTGAACTGTTCCGTAACAAAATTCAATTCATAAAGGATGGACTGAGTAAGGAGTCATTGGATGATATCATTCAGACTCTTGAGACGCATCCTAGTGGGCATGTACAAGGAGTTCTTCTTGATTTGTTTGAATTGTTCCGTAAGGAAAAAACACGTTATAGTCTTGGGAATCTGACTTTAAAAGACCCTGTTGTCAGTTTACAAGAAAACTGAATGGGAAGCACATCCTCGACTCTTAGAAGGCGTTTCAGCCGTTACTGGACGTAAAACCAGAGGAAGATGTGAGCCACAATCACAACTACTGTTCATTCTCATGCCTGTATGTTTGTCATTTACATTGTCTTTTCAAATTATTGGGCCACCATTTTTTTTTTAAATTTTCACCCCTGCTTAAAGTCTTTCCCCTCTGACATTCACCTTTTCCTTGAATAAAAAATTCAAACTTTTGCAACAAAAATTCAAACTTTTGCTACCAAATCCTGATCCCGCACTATTCAAGCGATCTCCTTGTCTGATATTGAGTCCCTATAAATTATCAACCTCTATGACATATTTTTTCAAAAAAAAAAAAGACAGAAACACCGTATATGGATAGGATCAATACTATATGTGTTTTTGGTGGGTCTAACCTTGGAAAGGATGGAGAATTTCAACATGCAGCTTATACCCTTGGTAAGGTATTAGCTGCAAGAAAAATCAATCTTGTTTATGGGGGAGGGATTCAGGGTTTAAAAGGATGTGTTGCAGGATCTGCACTCACAAATGGATGTAACGTCTTAGGTGTTGGCTTAAAAAATGAGAGCACCTCCTACTTCACCCTGGGTACTGAATTGAAGGTTGCAACCATGCATGACCGTATGAGACACATGTTGATTAATTCTAATGCATTTATTGCATTACCTGGTGGTCTTGGAACAATGGAAGAAATTTTTACCATTATATTTTGGGCCTATTGGAATTTTCATAAAAAACCTTTGGGCTTGTTGAATATTAATGGCTTTTATAATGGTTTGATATCTTTTTTAGATCATGCAGTAGAGCAGAAGTTCATGCCACAATCCATGCGCAACATCATAGTATCTGCTTCAACTGTTGAACAGCTACTTGAGATTTTGCAAAATCCTACATCTGAGCTCAGTCAAGCAATGCAGCTGGTGAATCAACCAAATCAGGATGGCAGAGACAAAAGAGAACCAGATACCACTCTTCGGTTATAACTTTTCCTTACTTTGGTGGTTTTCTTACAATTCTTTTCCTGTTATATGAAATTCCATCTAAGACATTGGGGACAATGCCTTGGATAGGTTGGGGGGAGGATGGTCCGATATCTAAAAAAAAAAAACAAAAAAAAAATTTAAAAAAAAACAAAAAAAAAACAAAAAAAAACAAAAAAAAAACAAAAAAAAAAACGAAAAAACAAAAAAATTAGGTTAGAATCATAAACTTGCTTTGAGTAAGATGGCTGAGTAAGGAGTTACACTTGACTCCTGATACGCATCTTATGATAAAAAAAAAATTTGAATGTGGAAGTATGTTTTTCCTTAGATTTCATAAAATAATTGAAGCAAAATGATTTATATTTTGAGATTAATTAGTTTGGCAACACATATTTGAACTAGATAGATTAGATTTGATAAATATATTACCTGTGAGATTTTGAGCCTTATTATTATTTTCTTTCTTGTGTGATTTTCATCCATGGAATATGTTACTTTAGAACTTGCATTGATTCTTTTTGAAGCTACATTTTCACATGAATTGTACAAAAATGATTAAGGCACTGTTTTTCTTGAACAAACCACTTGGCCAAATAACCAAACCATATAATTTTATCCTTTGATCAGCCCTTTGAGCCGATTAGCCTTTTCTTCCTTTTAGCTCACCACAAATCAAAAAAAAAAAAACAACTTTGTTTGACCATAGAAGGTGAGGAATACTGGATTTATCATACCATAAGTGTTTCAATAAGTGTGGGGGAGATTATTGTTGTGTTCATCAATATCATGGTTGAAAAAAAAAATGAAGCAATAAATTAACAAATAAACTATTATATTGAAAAAAAGAAAAGAAAAAAAAAGAATGAAGAAGTGATATCTGTTTCTCACACTTGCACTTAAACTTAGTTCTCAATCCTCACCATTTTCCTTGGTCTAACATTGTATCTCTTCAATATATCATTTCATCTTTCTAATCCCATTATAACCAAAATAAAGACCTCTTGATTTGTGCATTGCATGTGTACATAGTAGTAGAGAAGTAGAAGATATGCAAGCCTATGATAGTTCATCTTTCATGGATTGAATTTGAGAGAAACACTTACCAAATCAAACACTTGAGAGATTCAGAGTATATCATGTGAGGTTTTATCTTTCTCAATCTATGTTTTTCAAATTAAAGTTGCCTTTCTAAGTACTTTCAAAAATGTGATGAAAGAATGCTTCATGAAATTTTGTGAATTCTTGAGAAATCAACTCAAAACTTTGATGTTCTTTCATAAAAAAAAAAAAAATTAGTCACCAATCCTTAACTTAAGTTTGCCCGAGACGTGCAAAAGATAAATGTGGGGGAATTTGATAAGCATAGATTTCATAAATAATTATCTCTCACTTTTATCTCAATAAGACTTCTTATATGTTCAATTAAGTGATCTTTGTCATATTTTATGAGTTTGGGTTCATATGAAGTTTAATTGAATTTCTTTGCTTACCCGATTAAAATGACACTATTATAGTATTTTGAGCATAATAGGAGTTTTAGACATCCAAAAATCATGAAATCTGTCTTGAATGAAAGCTTAAAGAAGTGTCCACAGTTACAAAGCAAGATCAGACTCTAAATGGGATGTTTAAGACTCCGAAATTATCTCAAAAGATGAGATAGTGTTGCTGACGTGGAATCTGAACAGTGTGCAAAGATTCGGCCATATCTTGAGATACAGAAGTCATATTGAGATGAAATCAAATCTGTTGGACAGCTAAGATCCGGGGCTACAACTTTTGTTCAGAAGTCAAGCTCTAATTCGGACATGTGAACATCCGAAATTACGGTGCAAGAAAGTCAAAATTGTTGTGCTCATTGGTGACAAAAATTCAAAAGTGTTTTGCATTTTCAACAAAGCCCATGTGAAAGCAATAAAAGGGTAGAAAAGTAATATCCTAGTTGGTGACTTTCTGAAAATGATGCCTCAAAAATCCTCTATAAATAGAAGGGTTTACAAGAGGAGAAACACACACCATTTTGGAGATTAACTCCAATACCATTTTCCATCTTTCTTTCTTTCATGTTAGTTTACCTCCTAGATGGAAGGCTTAGTTTTTCTTTATTGTTAGTTTGCCTCCTACATGGAAGGCTTAGTTTTTCTTTATTGTTAGTTGCCTCCTACATGGAAGGCTTAGGATTTATTTGTTGTTAGTTGCCTCCTACATGGAAGGCTTAGGATTTATTTGTTGTTAGTTTGTCTCCTTCATGGAAGGCTAGGTTTGTAGTTTCAATTCAAGGATTCAAGCTATTTTCATTTTAACTTTGAGGTCTTGATCTTTATTTACATGCTTATTAAGTGGTTTCTACTCTACTTCACTATATTCTTCAATTTTATTCTTTAATCAAAGTTTGATCGGTTGACGTATTTTGATTAATGCATAATTGATTTATAATTGGTTTTTGATTGGTAAATCATTTTCCAAAAGTTTGAAGAGTAGAAATTAAGTAATTGAATTGAAGGTTTTCATTTTATTACTTACTTCAACTGAATTCTGATTGTGAAATTGGTTTAGATAAAAGATTAAATGGTTACTAATGTTGTTGATCATAATCAATTAAATTCTGAGAGGTTTCTCAGTAGAGAATTCAAGGATCATTTTAGGGGTTCCAGATGATCCTAGGTTGATAAACACAATGCATGATTTTAGTGATCAATGATTAGTTAAGAAAATAGCCTCTGAATTCCTTGAGTTGATAATTGTTAAGTGAAATTAATTTCATTCTGTATTTTGCATTTAGAACTTAATATCACATCTTTACAAAACCCCTTTTTTCTAACTTTCTCCTAATTTGCTTAAGAATATGAAATGGTCTTTGGGAGATGACCTAGGTTGCACCTTATACTATACCAATAGTTTTGGGAAAATCTAGAAATTATTTTTGCACGTTTGTGACGAGCGTGTCAAAATGACTCCAATTTAATGTTTTTGAGAAAGTTGAATGTTAGAGTTTTGAAACTTCAAGATAAGAGAACCATTCTATTTCTTTATTAAATATATTTAGTTGTTCTATAAAAATTGTCTTGTTTCACAATTATTTTATTTGCTGGATGTATTATTTTTTCAGAGATACAATATTTATGTCGGTTTCTTTCCTTTTTGGTGCAAGTACAATACGGTTTTAGACTTCTAGTTAATGTGAATGATTATTTTTAGTTTATTCCCTTTTGTTTTAAAATGACCAATGTTTGATGATTTTTTACAAAACCTAATGAAAGTAATAATTATATAAATTAGTGAAAGTATAATTTTAAATTACCTATTAATATTGGTTGTTAAAAGTAAAATATTATAATTAAATATTTATACAATGATGTATAATATATTAAATGATTGATGTTTAATATATTTTATTTTTTAAATTCTCTGATGATTTTTAGCAATCATAAATAAATACTTCAAATAAATAAATATTTGTGACCGTTAAAATTATTACAAATTTTATAAAATATATGAATGTGTGATGAGATTTATCATTTAAAAAATTAACATACAATATTTAAAAGAGATTAATTAAATTGAAAATTATTTTATTAAAATTTGACTCAATATAATATTTTTAAAATTTAACATAATTTGAGATAGAGGACGTTTTGAAAAATTAATAAAACTACCCAATTAAGAATCTTAATTGTCAAATGAGAATGAACAATAGAACTACTAAAAAGTTTGCTTGTATGTGCAAAAAGGGTAATATGATGATGGATTTGGAAGCGGTGGTATAAAAAATTAAAATCTAATAGATTCGGATAAACGTGAGAGTCACCTATACTTTATTTTTTAAATTTATTTTGAGTTTTAATCATTTATATATATAGATATATGGATATATATATATATATAATTAATATTTTATTTAAATTATAAAATAAATATAAAAAATATAAAAGTTTGATAATAAATTATATTATTAACAAAATATAATAATTTAATATTTTTATTTAATTATTATTATTATAGTTATTAAGATGATAAAATTGGTGAGTCAAATATTTATACCCAAAACAATCCTATTTTCCTAAACATGATTCAGATTTAGATTTAGATTTAGATTCTTTTCAAATTCAACAAAACCAATTTTTTTTGTATAACAAACCTTGGATGGAGAGTGTTTCTCTATTCAACTTGCATTCTATATTTGCAATAAAACAATGTAAACTAATAATTCAAGTATTTCAACATAAAAAGGAAACTCATAGCTGGAGTTTATTAAGAAGCTAAATTCCTTATGATCCGATTAGAATATTCTTATTTAATAAAGCTATATAATAAATTGTTTATGATTCAGTTAGCACATGTACTATTCTATAAAGTGATTTGATAAATTTTTTATAATTAAAATAATGGTGAAAGTATATATTTCATAGTTATGATATTTTTATTTTCAAAATAAATGCATGGAAGAAGATAAGAAAGAATTAATTAGTTTAATAGGCACTTAGTACAACAATAATATAATAAATCCACTTTAATACTATAAGTTAGTAGTGTTAGCATTAAAATTTAAATAATTTTTCTTAAATTATAAGTTTAAATCACATTATCTTCGTTATATAACTACATATAATAAATAAATAAACTTTTGCAACATGATAAAAATCTAGTTCAATTATTTTAGTATAAATAAAGAGGAACTAATGAATAAAAATGGTGTGAAAAAGTGATAACTAGAGTTAATTACGAGGCTCAATTCCTTATGATCTAGTTAGCATATTCTCTATCCAATAAAGCAATTAATATGAATCCCTTATAATTCAAATGACAGTGAAAATATGTATTTTATAATTAGAATACATTTATTTTTAAAATAAATAATAAAAGAAAATATAAAAAATTAAATCGTTTTAATAATGGTGATGGGTACAAAACGTGATAAAAGTCTCATGATTTTATTTTATTTTATTTATATTTATTTTATTGTTATTTATTTTTATTATTATAATTCTTATCATATAATTATTTTATTATTTTATTATTTTATTGTTTCTAGATTTTTTTATATTTCTATTAATATTTTATTTTTATTATAATATTTTTTATCAATATATTGTTATTATATTAATTTTTTATTTTAATGTTTTGTTTAGATGATTTAAAAAATAAGAAGAAAAAAAATAAAAAAAATAAAAAATAAAATAAAAATATAATAAAAAATATGTTGTTTAAATAGATAGAAATAGAAGAGAAAAAATAGAAAAAAATTTAGATATTATTTAGACGAGTAAAAAAAAAGTTAAAAGAATTATTAGTAATATAAATTTTAAAAAAATTAAATTTAAAATAATTTGATTTTATTATTATATTTTTTATTAATATTTTTTAAAAAAATATTTAATAATTTTAACAATTTAAAATAAAAAAAATCCTCATCCCCTTCATTTTGATGGATAATGAGGTGAGAAAATATTTCTGTAACTTCACAAAAATTAATTTCTTGCAAATAAATAGAAGAAAGAAAATAAAATTCATCCAACTTTAAAATATATTTTTTTTTATATAATTCACTCTACATAAATGAATTGGAATGTGTGAAACAATAATGGAATGTTTTAAAAATTAGGATAGAATAAGATAAAGGAACCGACACAAACTGCGACCTGCTAAAGAGCACTGAAGTTATCAAGAGGAACGTGATCCTTACAGCAACCTGCAGAAAGAATCAATGTTATCAAAGGTAGTTTTCTGTCCAAGAATCAAGGGAATCAACTCACATAAATATAAAAATTGCAGAAAGAATCAATGTTATCAAAGGTAGTTTTCTGTCCAAGAATCAAGGGAATCAACTCACACAAATATAAAAACTCTCAAAGAGAAAATATTATTATCTATCAAAATCTATTTTTCCATTGAAATCTCAACTCCTATTATATAGGTAACCTAATCTAATAAAAAAGATAACAAATAAGAAATCCTTATTAGACTGTAATTGCAATCTAGTAAAAAGATAACAAATAAGAAATCCTTATTAGATTGCAAGTTGACTTGCAACTAATTTTAAACAAATAACTTGTAGACAAATATCAAATCCTAATACAATCTATAGTAAATCATAAACATTATCACTTAAGATCTTCGATAATATGACTCCATAAATTAACCCATGTTGGAATTAGGTTGGAATCCACGCAGTCCTTTTCTTAAACTTCCTTGATGAGATCTTAAAGTACTTATTTCATATATTTGGTCCTATTTCCCATCATAGGACCTTTCATTCCTTGTAAAGAATCTTTTATATGATCTCTTTCGCTTAACATGGTGTTCACATTCATATCATTCCCTCTTTCTTTGAGAGGATTCACCCTTGAATCTTGAAAGTCACCTACATCAAATAAGGATAAATTAAAAACATTGAAAATGATACTTATATTACCATAGCTACTCGAAAGGTCGATTTTATAGACATTATAATTGATCCTTTCAATCACTTGAAATGGACCATCTCCCCTAGGATGTAGTTATGAACTTCTTTAACTTGGAAACCGCACCTTTCGCAAGTGAACCCCACACCCAATCACCAGGTTCAAAGAACAAACAAAAGTCAAAGAATTCATCTAGTAAATCATCTAACCTCAGAATAGGATATCGATACTTTACCGTAATCTTGTTGACGGCTCTACAGTCCATGCACATGCGTCAAGTCTCATCCTTCTTTGGTACTAAGATAACAGGAATCTCACACAGGCTAAGACTTTCCTTCACATAACCTTTCTGCATCAACTCCTTTACTTGCCTTTAAATCTTCTTAGCCTCTCCAGGATTAGTTCAATAGGCTGGTCGGTTTGGAATCGCAACACCAGGGATAAAATTAATTTAGTATTCAATGTCTTTTATAAGAGGCAAAAAAATTTGTGGTTCTTTAAAAAATACATCATCAAATTCCTACAATAAAGATTCAACCACACTAGGGAAAGAAGAGTTATCATTGTTAGTAAAATAAATATCCTTGTACATGAGAATAAGAACTTGCTTTTTTGCCCTCAAAACACTCTCGACTTTCCCTTTGTGAACAAATACACAAACTTTCTTTTCTTTTCCTTTAATTCTTGATTTTTCTTTCTTTTCACTCTCACTCTTTTTTTGTCTTTATCCATTTTCTTCACTCTCAATTTTTTTCTCTTTTCTCTTTCTTGATTTTCTAATTATTTTTCTCTCATTTTACCTTCTTTTAAAATTTTCATTTGGTTAGAATAAGTTTCAATAGGCTTTAATGGGGTCAATACAATTGTTCGATTACCTACTACAAGAGAATATCTATTTTTAAATCCATCGTATATAACCTTCTTATCGTATTGCCAAGGACGTCCTAACAATAAGTGTCCAACATGCATAGGGAAAACGTCACACAACACCGTATCCTTATAATTGTTTATAGAAAAGGATACCAAGACTTGCCTACTAACCCTTACATCCCCACGATTATTCATCCATTGTAGCCCATAAGGATTAGTGATAAGCATAGATTTCATAAATAATTATCTCTCACTTTTATCTCATTAAGACTTCTTATATGTTCAATTAAGTGATCTTTGTCATATTTTATGAGTTTGGGTTCATATGAAGTTTAATTGAATTTCTTTGCTTACCCGATTAAAATGACACTATTATAATATTTTGAGCATAATAGGAGTTTTAGACATCCAAAAATCATGAAATCTGTCTTGAATGAAAGCTTAAAGAAGTGTCCATAGTTACAAACCAAGATCAGACTCTAAATTGTATGTTTAGGACTCCGAAATTATCTCAAAAGATGAGATAGTGTTGCTGACGTGGAATTTGAACAGTGTGCAAAGATCCGGCCATATCTTGAGATATAGAAGTCATATTGAGATGAAATCAAATTTGTTGGACAGTTAAGATCCGGGGCTACAACTTTTGTTCAGAAGTCAAGCTCTAATTCGGACATGTGAACATCCGAAATTACGGTGCAAGAAAGTCAAAATTGTTGTGCTCATTGGTGGCAAAAATTCAAAAGTGTTTTGCATTTTCAACAAAGCCCATGTGAAAGCAATAAAAGGGTAGAAAAGTAATATCCTAGTTGGTTACTTTCTGAAGATGATGCCTCAAAAATCCTCTATAAATAGAAGGGTTTACAAGAGGAGAAACACACCATTTTTGGAGATTAACTCCAATACCATTTTCTTTCTTTCTTTCTTTCTTTCTTTCTTTCTTGTTAGTTTTGCCTCCTTCATGGAAGGCTTAGGTTTTCTTTCTTGTTAGTTTGCCTCCTACATGGAAGGCTTAGTTTTTCTTTATTGTTAGTTGCCTCCTACATGGAAGGCTTAGGATTTATTTGTTGTTAGTTGCCTCCTACATGGAAGGCTTAGGATTTATTTGTTGTTAGTTTGTCTCTTTCTTTGTTGTTAGTTTGCCTCCTTCATGGAAGACTAGGTTTGTAGTTTCAATTCAAGGATTCAAGCTATTTTCATTTTAACTTTGAGGTCTTGATCTTTATTTACATGCTTATTAAGTGGTTTCTATTCTACTTCACTATATTCTTCAATTTTATTCTTTAATCAAAGTTTGATCGGTTGACGTATTTTGATTAATGCATAATTGATTTATAATTGGTTTTTGATTGGTAAATCATTTTCCAAAAGTTTGAAGAGTAGAAATTAAGTAATTTAATTGAAGGTTTTCATTTTATTACTTACTTCTGATTATAAAATTGGTTTAGATGAAAGATTAAGTGGTTACTAAATCTTGTTGATCATAATCAATTGAATTGTGAGAGGTTTCTCAGTAGAGAATTCAAGGATCATTGTAGGGGTTCCAGATGATCCTAGGTTGATAAACACAATGCATGATTTTAGTGATCAATGATTAGTTATGAAAATAGTCTCTGAATTCCTTGAGTTGATAATTGTTAAGTCAAATTAATTTCATTCTATATTTTGTATTTAGCACTTAATATCATATATTTACAAAACCCCCTTTTTCTAACTTTCTCCTAATTTGCTTAAGAATATGAAATGGTCTTTGGGAGATGACCTAGGTTGCACCTTATACTATACCAATAGTTTGGGGGAAATCTAGAAATTATTTTTGCGCGTTTGCGATGAGCGTGTCAATTAGGGTGCTTCTTAGTAGGCAAGTTTAATTTCTCCACCAGTAAGGTACTAACAACGTCGATGCAACAACAATTGTCTATAACCATAATACATACCTTTTTGTTCACATGACAACAAGTATAAAATATATGTTCCCTTTGCTCTAAATCTCCTTCATCATTTGGTTGAATGCTCAATGCATATTTTGTGACCAAGATGTCTGCATGCACAAGTTCTGCTACCTCCGCATCATTACAGTTCTCCAACTTCGGCATTTCTTCTTCCTCTGAGCTCACACTCTCCACTTCGCCTTTGTCAATAATGGTCATGGTCCTCTAGTTTGGACATTGAGAAGAAATATATCCTAGACCTTTACACTTAAAGCAACAAATGTGACTTGACTTACCATAGGATTTAGTTCCAAATTTACCTTTGGAAATAGGTACTGTTGACTTTTCATGAGGTTTCTCCTTTGGTTTAGGACCTTCCTTCTTATTGGACCAATTATATTTTCATGATGAACTAGAAGCATATTTTTTAGTGTTTCTAGATTTAAGTTGTCTTTCCACCTGAATAGCTTTATGAAGCAATTCCTACATCTCCACATAATGTTGTAGCTCCACCACATCAGTTATCTCTCTTTTTAGTCCTCCAATGAATCTTTTCATATTGGGTTCTCTGTCCTCCTCCATATTAGCTCTTATCATGTCAATTTCCATCTCCTTGTATAGCTCTTATCATGTCAATTTCCATCTCCTTGTAATAATCTTCAATACCCATAACGCCTTGAGTAAGACTTGGAAATTTTCGGTGCAAGTCCCTATGATAGTGACTTGACACAAATCTTCTTTTCATGGCTACTTTCATCTCTCCCACATTTGGATAGGTCTATCCCCATACCTCATTCTATTAAAACACAAACTGATCCCACCAAATATTAGCATAATTGTTAAAAGATACAGTGCCTAATTTTACCTTTTTTTCCTCCGAGTAATTGTGACAATTAAACACATGCTCCACTTTTCTCCCCCACTCAAGATAAGTTTCAGGTTCATTCTTTCATTGGAATAGTGGAAGGGATAACTTAATACTCCCCAAGTTGTTATTCTTTTCTTCTCGATATCATCTTCTTTCTCTGAAACTTCCACTGTCTAATTCTAAGTTCTCTCCCCAATTTACTTATTCATCACGATGAAGTAATCTTTGGGGACTATTTCAACAAGAAACCCGAGTCCTCCTCCTTGACCAACCCTCCACATCCTCCAACCTCCTGTTCAACTGTTAGAATTGATCTTGAACTAATTTTATGAATATTTTTAGATCCGTTTCATTTTGATGGAGTCCACCACTCATGTTGGGAATGCTGCAAATTGAAAAAAATAAATAAATTAGCATAATAAAACCTCACTAATCATTCCCTTAGTGTTTACCCTTAATATCGACGCTCATAACTCGTGTTTACACTCGAATTGGTTTTTTCTATAATGCTCTCACCATTTCTTGCCTTTTAACTATCGATTCTCTTTATAAGCCCTTAAATCAAGAACTTCACAAGTTGATTTTCTCACAAATAACGAAAGACTCACAAATACACAAGATGAATAGGATAAGGAATATTGGTCAAAGAAATAAGAACTCAAATATTCTATTGAATGAAAATTAATTTTTTTTATCAATTGTCTTGAATTTTTTTTTTAATTTCTATCACAACTTTTTTTTTGAATTTTTATCACAACTTTTTCTTTACTTGTCTATGGAACATTTGGTAGACAGAAACTTTAATGCTGCAAGAGACAAAGATATAGTTTTTTTTAGACAATTTATGGGGTAGATAATAGAAAAAAAGAGTTAAAACAAAAGATGAAGGGAACAAGAAGGATAGTGGAAAAAAAGATACACAAATAAAATAAAATAAGGGATAGATGACACCTGATTCCAAGAGTCGAAGTTCTGATACTAAATGATATGATTCACCCTACGTGAATAAATCGAAATGTGGAAACGATAATGGAATGTCTCGAGAATCAGGATATGATAAGATAAAAAAAAACCTGACACAAACCGCGACTTGTCGAAGAGGACCGAAGTTATCAAGACAAACATAACCATTATTGCGACCTGCTGAAAGAACCAACGTTATCAAGTGTAGTTCTTTGCCCAAGAACCAAGGAAATCAACTCACATAGAGATGAAAACTCTCAAAGAGAAAACATTATTATCTATCAAAATATGTCTTTCCAATGAAACTCTAACTCTTATTATATAGATAACCTAATCTAGTAAAAAAGATAACAAATAAGAAATCTTAATTAGATTGCAATTGCAATCTAGTAAAAAGATAACAAGTAAAAAATCTTAATTAGATTGCAATTTGACTTGCAACTAATTTTAAACAAATAACATATAAATAAATATCAAATCTTAATGCAATTTCTAGCAAATCATAAACCTTATCACTTAAGTTCTTCGATAATATGACTACATAAATTAATCTATGTTGGAATTAGGTTTGAATCCACGTAATCCTTTTCTTGAACTTTCATAATGAGATTTTGAAATGTTTATTTCATACGTTAAATCCTTGTTATAAGACCTTCTATTCCTTATAGAGAATCTTTTAGATGATCTCTTTTGCTTAATGTGATGCTTATGTTCACATCATTTTTTCTTTTCAATTTTTTTTTTCAATCCAAACAATGCGTAAGTCATTTTTTATACTCAAGCTCCTTGAATCTTAACCAACTTTTCTTTTTTGATTTCCAAATCTTAACCAACTTTGTTTTTGTCACCAACTTTTAACCTACTTTCCTAGCACAACCATTATAAAAATTAAAATAGTCAAATTCTCTTATCGATAATTGTTTTGTCCAAGCATTATAAAAATTAGAATAGTCGAATTGTTTCATGAACCTTTGTCTATTTACTATTTTTAATTTAATTTTTTCTATAATTTATTACCTGCCCATTTATTTTGCCTAATTCAAATATTAACCTACACATACTAAAGTCACGTGATAATTAACTTGTAGCTGCATATTTTAGAGTTCAACAACTAATTAAATAATTTTACTTGATAATTTAATATTATAAGTTACTAGTTTAGTAGCGAAAAATTTATATAATTTTTTTTAAATTTTAAATTAAAATCACATTATCAAATAAATAAACTTAAAAAAAATATAATTCAATTATTTTAAAATAAACTAAGTGAAACTAATGAGTATAAATAAGATGAAATTAATAAATAAAAATTGGATTGAAAAGTGATAATTAAACTTAATTATGAGGCTCAATTTCTTAGAATCTTGATAGCATATTTTCTATTCGCTAAAGTAATTTATATGAATCTCTTATAATTTAAATTACCATAAAAATATATATTTTATAATTAGAATGTATTTATTTTTAAAATAAATTAATAAAAAGAGATATAAAGAGATTAAATCATTTTATTAAGGGTGATTGCTAAAAAAACGTGATAAAAGTTTTATGAATTCATTTTATCATATTTATATTTATTTATTATTATTTATTTTTGTTATTATAATATTTATCATATAATTACTCTATTATTTTTTTGTTTTTGTATTTTTTCATATTTTTATTATTATTTTATTTTTATTATAATATCTTTTATCAATATGTTGTTACTACATTAATATTTTTTTGGATAATTTAAAAAATAGTAAAAAATGGAAAAATAAAAAATAAAATAAAAAAATAAGTTGTTTGGATTAATGAAAATAGAAGAAAAATAAAATAGAAAAATTATTTTGGATGATTTTTGAATGAATAAAAAAGAGTGAAAAAATTTATTACTAATATAAATTTTAATTTTTATAAATTTAAAAAAAAAATAAAACAATTTTATTTTCTTACTATATGTTTTATTAATATTTTTTATCTGTTTAAAAAATATTTAATAATTATAATAATTTAAAATTAAAAAAAAATTCCCCTTTTATTTTTATGGATAATGAAGTAAAAATAATACTTTTGTGAAACCATAAAAATTAATTATATCCTTTTATATAAATAAATAAAAATAAAATAAAATTCATCCAATTTTAAAATTTAAATTCTTTTTTTTATTTTTTTTTCAATCTAAACAATGCCTAAATATTTTATTTATACATATATTCTTAGAATCTTAACCAACTTTTCTTTTCTTAGTTTCCAAATCTTAGATAACTTTGTTTTTGTCACCATTAACCTACTTATAATTAATCAAATCTTAAATAAGATTTAAATAAACACTAATCCAAATATTTTCTCATGGTATACAAAATATATTGAAGTCCAAATATTCTCTCATGATTAATAGAATATATTTAAATAATAAAAAATTTAAACATCCTTTATTCCAACTCGACAAATATTGGATTAATAATTATTTAGCCTAATTATTATAAAAATTAAAATAGCCAAATTTTTTCATAATTTTTTTTCTATTTACTTCCTCTAATTTAATCTTCTTTTTTAACACATCTGTTGCCCATTCACTTTGTGAAAGTCGGAATTTAGTCCAATTAAATTATACATACTCAAATTCATGTGATAATTAACTTGGAGCTCGATATTTTAGAATCTAACAACCAATTAAGTAATATTAATTGATAATTTAATGGTAGTTAATTAATATTAATTTAATAATATTAAAATATTTTTTAAAATTATATAATATATTAAATAGTAAATTAATTAAAATTATAAAAATAAGTTAAACAAAATTTTGAATAAATATAAAAAAATCATATTATATCTTTACAAGATAAAAATTACAATAAATAGATACTTTATATATAATTTTATTTAAATTTTATAAATATTTTATCATGATTTTATGAAAAATATTTTTTAAATGTAATCTGTTTAATGGGTTTTTAATCCTAATTTTTTAGAAAAAAAATTAGCTATCTTTTTGAATTAAAGTCAACTAGTAAAATAATATTTATCATGCATTATATTTAAATTATAAAAAATAAAATAATGAAAAATATATATAAAAAATAAGACATAATATATGTAATAGGTAGAGATAGAAAAAAATAAAATAAAAATATTATTAAAATATAAATTTATCTTTTTTTAATATAATTATTTGTATGTATTTATTTTTATATTTATATGGATAACAATTTTTTTTCATTCCATAGTCAGCTACTTATATCATCATATAGTTTTCATTACCTACTATTCAATTAACTAAAATACAGTTTTTTATTTTTAATTCTTTTTTATGGATTAATAAATCTAGATTTTCACCAACAAATTTTAAAATACCTATTTAATTCTAATATTTTTTTCTAATTAGATAAAACTATAAAAATTCAATTTAATGTTGTTATATATATATATATATATATATATATATATATATTTAATTATATATTTATTGCTTTTAGATATAATATGGGTATAAATATTTATATCTAAATCAAAATTTTTAAAATTGAATTATTTTGAAACAATTAAATTTTAATGATTTAACTGTAATTGAATTGGTATTAATTAAATATTATTTTTAAAATATTTATAATATATTATATTAATATATAATATTAAAATATATTAATAATATAATTTTATATAACTAAAAATTAAAAAAATTATATATTTTAATTTTTTAAATTTAAATTATACATACAAAATTAAATAAACATAATATAACATTATTTTATTTTATTTTTTAAAAAAATTAAAATAATATATTTTATATATAATCAATTTTTTATTGATTCTATCAATATGACTCTGATTTACTTGTTTTATACAATAAAAATAGATTAAACCAACTTAAGTTTTGAATATTCATATCTAAACTAGTTAAAAATTTTGAAATTTGAATATGAGTTTGGTATCTGTTATATATCTTTTTTTTATCAAAATTTAACATGTTTTAAAAGTATATAAAAATTATAAATCTGTTTAAAATTTTAAAATATAAAAAAATCTAATAAATAAACTTAAATTTTATATAAATAATTTATTAAAAAAACTTAAACTTTAAAATTAACAAAATAAAAGATTTGAAAACTTAATTATATAATTTTAGACAATATATATTGAACACTAAATATATATAAATATAATAACATATAAAAAAATATAAGATACATATAAAAAAAATATAAGATACGTATGTAATACATACATGACATGCATGTGTACAATTTTATATACACGTAAAGATAAAAATAAAATATAAAACATTTATTTTAAAATTAAAGTAACATAAAAAAAATTTAGTATACAGTTCTTTTTGTTTGTAATAAAAAAAAAAATTAATTTTTAACTAATTATATAAATATAATATATTAAAATAAATATAAATGTATATAAAATATAAAGATAAATAAACTTTGAATAGATTAAATAAATTTTTTAATAATTTTAAGCATAATTTTTTTGTTTAAAATATTTTTTAATAAATTAAAATTTATTTATTTATTAAATAAGTTGAACTATATATTTCTATTAAACAATTTGACTTATTTATAGATTTATTATCATTTTTTTTATTAAAATAATTTTATAATTTAATTAATTAAAAAAACTAATTTTCAGTTCAAATGATCCAGAAACCAATTTAATTTAGTTTTCATAATCATATCTATACCATGCTTAAAATTCCAAAAGTATTTATTCATATTTCTACACAAACTCTTCAAACA
This sequence comes from Canavalia gladiata, assembly GCA_037954105.1. NCBI lineage: Eukaryota > Viridiplantae > Streptophyta > Magnoliopsida > Fabales > Fabaceae > Canavalia > Canavalia gladiata. The sequence continues at coordinate 13,449,997 of CM075659.1, read as the reverse complement.
AAATTATTTTCTATTATATATTTGTTAAAAGTATATAATAAATATTAAATTTATTATCATCTTTATTAAATGTTTAAAGTCTATTCTTGTATGATAAGTAAGTTAAACGTGTAATTAAGTTCAAATTAAAATAATTAAGTTACTTTAATTTATTAAAAATTATTGTGCAAGATAAAATTTGGGCCACCTTAAATGATGTTGAAATCAAATGGAGTCCAAAATTTTAAAACCCGTCAATTAAAAATTATTATGTCAGGTAAAATTTGGGCCATCCTAAGTGATGCTAAAATCAAATTGAGCCCAAAACACTTTTAAAACCCATCAATTAAAAATTAATGTGCCAGGTAACATGTGGGCCACCCCAAATGATGTTGAAATCAAATCGAGCCTAAAATTTTTAAAATTCATCAATTAAAAATTATTGTGCCAAGTAAAAATTCGAGTTATTCTAAGGGATGTTGAAATCAAATTAAGCCCAAAATTTTCAAAGCCCATCCTAAGTGATGTTGAAATCAAATCAAGTTCAAAATTTTTAAAATTCACCTTATTTTGATAATTCTAGCAACATATTTTTCAACAGGTTTTCCTCCCACTGCTAATTATAAACAAAGTCCACAACAATTACAAAAATAAAATGTCAAGTCATGGCATGATTCTAGGCAAAAAATTAATACAAAATAGTATAGTTGACAATTAAGTTGTTACCATACGACTAGAGATGGAAGTGAAAAAGGTTGTCCAACGCAGGCCTACGACTCGACTCGTTTAAAGCTTAGTTAGCCTCTGCGTTTAGTAAATAGATAGGCTCAGACTCGTTAAAAAGTCTTTTTAAATAAACAAGTCAGACCTAGGCTTATAAAAAACCTATTTAACTTATTCAGGGGTCTATTTATATTTATATATTATATATTTATATTTATTTTTATATATTATATTTATATAATATTTATTTTGTATTTTATTTTCATAATATTAATATATATATATATATATATTAGGTCTATTTAATAATCTTTTTTTCTTGTAGGCTTTAAGTTTACAAACGTTTTTAATTATTTATTTATATAGGCTTTAAATTTATTTATTAATCTTTTTTATAATGTAGGCTTTTAAACAAGCTTGCAGATATTGTAAGCTTTAAATGAAGCCAAACCTTGATAGAAAAAAAAATAATCTTTAAAAATAACAATCCAGACTTTGGTCTCAAAATTTTTATACAGACCAGACTTAAACACGTAAATACTATCTGGCCTACTTCCATCCCTATCTAAAAGGTATTTTACATAGTATTGCATTCCACGTTCAAAAAGCTCTATAATTAACATGTTAATAATCCAAATATACCTCACAGATAAATTTAAAAGCATAAACTTTTAATTCATTTAAACAACCTATTAAATGTGACTCTTTTTCTCGCGTGCTAGTACGCATAGTGTCATGATGACATATATGAATCTTCATTAGATAAATGGTCAAAAGTCCAGAAAGATAACATAACTTGGATGAATTTACCAAAACTCAGAATACATTTTATGTATTCAATATGATCCAAAACAAAACAAAGGATGAGAAAGTAATTTGAATTTTTATTTTATTTTTTAAGTAAAAATAGTTTGATTTTATCTTATCTCCTTTGAACATATTTATATATATATATAACGAGAAATGGGGATGGAAAATTTTCAACTTTTAAAAATTATAACTTTTTTTTCTAAAATTAAAAAAATCCTTTTACAGACAATTTTCATTCAAAGTGTTAAAAGTAATCATTATTAGTTTAATTATTATATAAATTTAAGAATTTATACTAATACATAATATATTTATTAATAAAATTATTTATTAATATAATAAGGAATGTTAATATTTAATTTAACAAACTTTTTTATATTTTATTAATTAAAATTTGTTGGATTCTCTTAGTTTCATGGGTCTCGTTCCATAAGTAATGGGTGAATGAGATCTGTATATTTTTTTGTCAACAATAGGTATAGAATATTAAAAGAACATGTTAAAATTGTGTTATCAATATTTATTTAATATAATTTTTATATTATTATTTTAATTTATTAAAAATATATTACTAAAAGTTAACTATCCAATATCATAAGCATTTAGTAAATTAAATGGCATATATTTATTCTATATTTAAAAAAAATGGACTCATGCATCACGCGAGTTTATGCAAACTAATATATTTATATAATAAGGAGCAATACTAATTTTTCACCAGTATCTTGATAGAAGTTGTTTACTTAAAATTGTTGTAATAGACCATAGATTCAATATTATAATTCATTAGTAAATGACATGTTTTGTATTATATGTTTTAAAAAATTTGATTCATGCATAGTATGAGTTTGTTTGTGCAAAGTATTATATTCATATAATAAGAAGCAATACAAAATTTTCATGAATGTCTTGTTAGGGTTCATTTACTTAAAACTGTTGTAATTTAGACAATTCATTTTATAAGATATATGGCATATTAATGAATAACATTTAATCTTTATATATAAGTAATATTTTCAAGTCCATCTAACATTAGAATTTTATAATATTCTTTATATATGCATGCTGTACTTTCACAATATATCTGAAATTTACAAATATTGACTTGCATATGAAACGGACATACAAGTACTGCAACATTTAAAAGATTTATCAAATTCAATAATTTTAAATAATGTATGTAATATATATATATATATATATATATATTATATATATATATATATATATATATATATAAGCTTTAGTTAAATCAGATAATACATTTGAATATTTATAGTATTTATTAATTTTTTATAAAATATAAAATTCATTGATTGAACTTTTAAATCATATAATAATAATATTTTAATAATTATGTATATTAAACTTTAAAATAATTTAAATATTTTTATATATATTATTTAATAATTTATATTTAAATAATATATTATATATTAAAATAAAATTATGTAATAAAATATATTAAATTTATTTTATATAAAAATTTTATATACATAATTTTTTTGATAAAATTTTAAATTAATAATTAATTGAATTTTATATTTTATAAAATTATTAAACTAAATATTTAACTTTATGTATATAGTCTACATTAACCTCTAAATGCTTGTCCTTGTAGCTTATAAGGTAGAACAGTGACACAGAAAGTGGATGAAATCAATTCAATATATAACATTTGAAATTTTATGATATAAGTTTAACCATAAAATTTAATTAAAATAAGTTATATATATATATATATTTATAAATTATTTTCATAAATTTTCTATAAACTATTTGGAACAATTTTATATTGCAATTTTTTTTTAATATCGTGAAAGATTATATACATACAAAATTAAATAAACATAACATTAATTTATTTTATTTTATTTTTAAAAATATAAAAATAATATTATTTTACATATGATCAAATTTTTATTGGTTCTATCAGTTTAGTGTAAATTTATTGATTTTATACGATAAAAATAGATTGAACCGATTTAGGTTTTAAATGTTCATGTCTAAACTATTTAAAAATTTTAAAGTTTAAATTTGAGTTTGTTACATGTGATATTTTTTATTATCAAGATTTAACATGTTTTTAAAGTATATAAAAATTATTAAATTATTTAAAATTTTAAAATATAAAAAATTTTAATAAATAAACTTAAAATTTATATAAATAATTTATTAAAAAAATTTAAATTTAAAAGCCAACAAGATAAAAGATTTACAAACTTAACTATATAATTTTAGACTATATATATTGAACACTAACTGTATATAAATATAATAACATATAAAAAAATATATATAAGATGTACACGTATTACGAACATACATGATATATATATATAATTTTAGATATACATAAAAATAAAAAAAAATATAAAATATTTATTTTAAAATTAAAGTAACATAAAAGATTCTTATAATAAATACTAAAAAATTCTACGAATATACGGTTCTTTTTGTTTGTAATAAAAAATTAAAAATTTTAATTTTAACTAATTATATAAATATAATATATTAAAATAAATATAAATATATATAAAATATAAAGATAAATAAACTCTTAAATAGATTAAATAATTTTTTTAATAATTTTAAGTATAATTTTTTGTTTAAAAATATTTTTTAATAAATTAAAATTTATTTATTTATTAAATAAATTGAACTATAGATTTTTGTTAAATAGTTCGACTTATTTAAATTCTTATTTATAGATTTATCATCGGTTTTTTATTAAAATAATTTTATAATTTAATTAATTAAAAAAAACTAATTTTCAGTTCAAATGATCCAAAAACCAATTTAATTTAGTTTTCATAATCATATCTATACCATGCTTAAAATTCTAAAATTCTAAAAGTATTTATTTATATTTCTACACAAACTCTTCAAACAAAATTATTTTTTATTATATATTTGTTAAAAGTACATAATAAATATTAAATTTATTATCATCTTTATTAAATGTTTAAAGTCTATTCTTGTATGATAAGTAAGTTGAACGTGTAATTAAGTTGAAATTAAAATAAGTAACTTACTTTAATTTATTAAAAATTATTGTGCAAGATAAAATTTGGGCCACCTTAAATGATGTTGAAATCAGATGGAGCCCAAAATTTTTAAAACTTGTCAATTAAAAATTATTATGTCAGGTAAAATTTGGACTATCCTAAATTATGCTAAAATCAAATTGAGCTAAAAAAATTTAAAACCTATCAATTAAAAATTAACGTGCCAGATAAAATTTGGGCCATCCCAAGTGATGTTGAAATCAAATCGAGCTTAAAATTTTTAAAATTCATCAATTAAAAATTATTGTACCAGGTAAAAATTCAAGTTATTCTAACGGATGTTGAAATCAAATTAAGTCCAAAATTTTCAAAACCCATCTTAAGTGATGTTGAAATTAAATCGAGTTCAAAACTTTTAAAATTCACCTTATTTTGGTAATTCTACCAACATATTTTTTAAGAGGTTTTTCTCCCACCGCTAACTATAAACAAAGTCGGCAACAATTACACAAATAAAATGTCATGTCACAGCATGATCTTAGGAAAAAAAATTTTAATATAAAACAGTATAGTTGACAATTGTCATAGCATGATCTTAGGCAATGAAATTAATATAAAATAGTATAGTTGACAATTAAGTTGCTACCTTATGATGTATTTGACATAGTATTACATCCCACGTTCAAAAAGTTCTGTAATTAACATGTTAATAATCTAAATATATCTTACAAATAAATTTAAAAGAATAAATTTTTAAATCATTTAAAAAAAATAATCACCAACATGTTAAATGTGACTCTTTTTCTCCCATTTCGTGCTAGACACTATTATTCAAAAGTCCATAAAGATAACATAACTTGGATGAATTTACCAAAATTCAGAATACATTTTATGTATTCAATATAATTCAAAACAAAACAAAGAATGAGAAAGCAATTTGAATTTTTGTTTTATTTTTTAAGTAAAAATAGTTTGATTTTATCTGATCTCCTTTAGATATTAATATATATATATATATATATATATATATATAAAACGAGAAATGAGGATGGAAAATTTTCAACTTTTAATAATTATAACTTTTTTTTTAAAACTAAAAAAATCCTTTTACAGACAATTTTTATTTAAAGTGTTAAAAGTAATCATTATTAGTTTAATTATTATATAAATTTAAGAATCTATACTAATACATAATATATTTATTAATAAAATTATTTATTAGTATAATAAGGAATGTTAATATTTAATTTAACAAACTTTTTTATATTTTATTAATTAAAATTTGTTGGATTCTGTTAGTTTCATGGATCTCATTCCATAAGTAATGGGTGAATGAGATCTGTATATTTTTTTGTCAACAATAGATATAGAATATTAAAAAAAAATTTAAAATTGTGTTATCAATATTTATTTAATATAATTTTTATATTATTATTTTAATTTTTATTAAAAATATACTACTAAAAGTTAACTATCCAATGTCATAAGCATTTAGTAAATTAAATGGCATATTTTTATTCTATATTTTTTTTAAAAAAAAAAGGATTCATGGATCACGAGTTTATGCAAACTAATATATTTATATAATAAGGAGCAATACTAATTTTTCACCAGTATTTGATAGGAGTTGTTTACTTAAAATTGTTGTAATATAGACTATACATTCAATATTATAAGTCATTTGTAAATGACAAGTTTTGTATTATGTTTTAAAAAATTTGATTCATGCATAGTATGAGTTTGTGCAAAGTATTATATTCATATAACAAGAAGCAATACAAAATTTTCATAAGTGTCTTGTTGGGGTTCATTTACTTACAACTGTTGTAATTTAGATAATTCATTTTATAAGATATATGGCATATTAATGAATAACATTTAATCTTTATATATAAATAATATTTTCAAATCCATCTAATATTAGAATTTTATAATATTCTTTATCTATGCATGCTGTACTTTCACAAGATATCTTAAATAAACAAATATTGACTTGCATCTGAAACGGACATACAAGTACTGCAACATTTAAAAGATTTATCAAATTCAATTTTTAAATAATGTATGTAATATATATATATATATATATATATATATATATATATATATATATATAAGCTTTAGTTAATATCAGATATTACATTTGAATATTTATAGTATTTATTAATTTTTTATAAAATATAAAATTCATCAATTGAACTTTTAAATCATGTAATAATAATATTTTAATAATTATGTATATTAAATTTTAAAATAATTTAAATATTTTAAAATATATTATTTAATAATTCATATTTATTTATATTTAAATAATATATTATATATTAAAATAAAATTATGTAATAAAATATATTAAATTTATTTTATATAAAAATTTTATAAACATAATTTGTTTGATAAAATTTTAAATTAATAATTAATTGAATTTTATAAAAATTATTAAACTAAATATTTAACTTTATGTATATAGTCTACATTAACCTCTAAATGTTTGTCCTTGTAGCTTATAATGTAGAACAGTGACACAGGAAGTGGATGAAATCAATTCAATATATAACATTTGAAATTTTATGATATAAGTTTAACCATAAAATTTAATTAAAATAAGTTATATATATATATAATTTATAAACTATTTTCATAAACTTTCTATAAACTATTTGCAACAACTTCATATTGCAATTTTCTTCTAATATCGTGAAAGACTATATATATGGATGTAAGTGAATTTCAGGTGGGATATAATAAAATCCGATCATATATTTACATATTCATGATATAAATAATTTTCTATTATCAAATGTTTTTCTTTGCTTCGCGTGGCTAATTTAGGACATGAATATTGGCATAGCTTGCATTTAAATCCGCCATCAAATCTGCAAACTATCAAGAAGTCAACGTACTTGTTGAGCACAATACAGCTAACAACATAGCATGAAACAAAAAATTAATCTCAAAAAATCAGATATCATGGATATCAATAACATCCCTTAATTAATCATTCCTATAGTCAAACACGGTTATATGAAAACAAAAACAAATAATACAAGTAAAGCATCGTGTATATATAGGTAACACATTTCACCATGCCCTTAATCAAGTAGGAATCACAAACCCTCTTTGTTTTCCTATCTTGAGAAATAATTCCTATAAACATGGCTGAAATTTCTCATCAAAGGATGGCATTTGCTGACTTCAAACTCAGAATGTTTTTGTTCTTATGTCTTGTTGGGATAATTTCAGCTTCAGATTTAACCTTGTCAGTAACTATTTCCTTAAACCTCACAGTTTATGACACAAAGTGTCCCGAGGCCATTCCTACCATTAAGAAACTAGTAACCGATGTTGTGTCCAAAGAACCTCGCAAGGGTGCATTCTTGCTCCGTCTTCATTTCCATGATTGCTTTGTCCAAGTAAGACTTCAACTTTTAACTAATTATTTTATAATTATTTTTTAAATGATTCTTGATCTACATTGTACAAGATGCATGCAATATTGTTGTGAAATATACATATTTCATATTTGTTATAACCTCTGCATGTTCACATAACAATCCACACATTAATTCATGGAACAAAAATATAGTGCAAGTATTTTTTTAATTTTTTAACTTTACTATTAATCTCTTTGCCATGATTAATGTGTAATTTGGTATTATAATTTTTTTTTACAATAATTCAATCTCTCAAATTTTTGAATGAAAAAATAGGTGTCCTTCTCAGTTTATCATCAAATTATAACTACCCCAAGTTAAAACGTAGTTAATAATGTACATGCATGACATGATATTTTATAAAATCAAGCATGTCAATGATGTTAATAATTCCTTTGATCTATATTTAAATACTTCAATTATATTTACTAAATAGATTGAAATATATTCAAATTAATGATATAATAGGATTCTCTCTGATTGATTGCAATTATATAATTGGGTCAGTATCCTTGTACTTATATAATAAAGTGCTTTTGTTAATATTAAGAATACGTGGTTAAAGATCTCAATTCTATAATGCGTATTGACATGTTACTATCTACTACGAGACTAAATTCTATTACCAATTCTATAATGGGCATAATATCTTCATTAGGAATTTAGAAGTATAATCGTTCCATAAAAAATTATCAGGAGACAAGAAAAGTGTAAATAAGTTAACATTTTTCGATAAATTACATTTATATTTAAAGAATTAATAAATTTTATTTTAATATTTTTGTTTTTTAAATTTATTTAATAATACCATTATATATTATTTTATTACAATTTTTAAATTCGTTTATTTGTTAATTGAAATTTCATTGATACAGGTAAACATGGATTATATATTAGTTGAAAATTGAAATATGAAAGAAAAGAAAAAGAACGCCAGCAGGAAACAATTTTTTCTCATTTAATAATTAACAATTTTTTTAAAAAAAAAAAACAAAATAGATCTATGATTGAGTGTGAGAATGTTTTGTCTGAAAGAAGTTCTTATGCATTTTGAAGGGATGTGATGCATCAGTACTGTTAAAGGACACAGCAAATTTCACAGGCGAACAAGGTGCCGCTCCGAACTTGAATTCTCTAAAGGGTTTCGATGTGATAGATAACATCAAAACTGAAATAGAGAAATTATGCCCTGATGTTGTTTCTTGCGCCGACATATTAGCTGTTGCTGCAAGGGACTCTGTTGCTGCTGTAAGTATTCATTTCAGAATTATATATATCATCCAAATTAATTATCATATTCCTTATTGCTATAAATATGCATCTCTGTAATATGAAACACTAATATTTGTCAGCTTGGTGGAATTGGTTGGGATGTAAAATTGGGAAGAAAAGACTCAACCACTGCAAGTTTAACTCAAGCTAACACAGATTTACCTAGCCCCTTTCTCGATCTTAATGGCCTAATCGCTGCTTTCAAGAAAAAGAAATTCAATGTCAATGAAATGGTTGCTTTATCAGGTACATAGATACTCACTGCATGCAATTTTACAAGATTTCAGGGTACCCAGCACAAGGATTTTGTTATATAATAAAGGTTTCAATATATTTTTCATTTCAAAAAAATTAGTCAATTTTAATTTTAGTATTTATAATTTTTTTATTCTTAATTAGTTTTAATGAAACACATGATAATTTTAACCCTCATTACTAGTTTTTTTTATGAAATGATGGCATAATGAACGAATTATTATTTGTAATATAATTAATTATACCATGTTATTATTTTACACAGCAAAATTTTTAACAAATATTAAATATATATATCTTGATAAAATTACAGAATTGGTAAAATGAGTTAGTTCAACCAAACAATTCAAATCTACTGGATAAAATATAGGGTTGGATTTTGTTATAAGTTACGAAAATAAACATAATTAAGGCTATAGTAAAGTTAATTTGCAATCATAGAAATGTACTTGTTATATATGATGAACTAGTTTAATTTGTTTTTTAGGTGCTCACACAATAGGCAAAGGCAGATGTTTATTCTACCGATCAAGGATTTATAACGAAAAGAACATAGATCCGTCGTATGCAAAATTAATGAGAGGAAATTGTCCAGATACAATGGGAGTAGGAGATAACAACTTGGGTCCATTAGACAACACTACAGAAATCTTCGACAGTGCTTATTACAGTGATTTAATGTCCAAAAAGGGTCTTTTCCATTCTGACCAACAGCTATATAACGAGGGTTTCACAGATTCCAAAGTTGAACTTTATGCCGCGAACCCATTGCTCTTCAAAAAAGATTTTGCTATGGCAATGCAGAGGATGAGTAACCTTGACCCACTTACAGGTAGACAGGGTCAGATCAGAAAGGTATGCAGCAGAGTCAATTGAGTTCGTTGGCAGAACAATCCAAATATACATAACCCCATTTATTTCCTTCTCCTTCTATGCCAAAGTTTCAGTTATGTATCCGTCTTTCATTTGTTCGGTAATTCATCGTCATTAATTGCGTATACTTTCACCAAATTCATTTTATATTATATTATGTCTTTAAATATTGTCATCATTTTAATTTTGAAGAAAGTACTAATTATTTTATTTATATATATTTTTATATCTTTTAATGGTAATAAATAAAGATAAAAGTAAAATTTATATAAATTAAAAAAGTAATTTTTAAAAATTAATAACATTAATTATATTTTATAATATTAATTTTTTTAAAATATTAAAATATATTAAGTTAATATAAATATTAAATTTTATATTTAATATTAACAGATGTTAATATATTTTGCTTAAGTGAGGAAGAAGAAGATCGGATAAAAAAAGGAGAGGATGTGAGACATAGAATGCGGAAGAGAATATTTCTTCCTATACGCACCATGTTACATTTCAGAAATAAGCATGTGAATGGAAGAAAGGTAACAGTAACATACAAAAGTAAAACTGTATTAGTTTCATTACTGAATTAAAAGGTACATATTCATCTAAATTAATTTTAGGATCTAGCAATGGAAATAGATAGCTAATTAATAACTAGTAATAGTTAGCATTGCTACTTATATTTATTGTTTCCAAACATCATAAAAATCTATAATAATGATGGAAACTTTAAAAAGTTGACGATAACGGAAGTAGGAGAAAATGTGTATGGAGCACGGAGTATTAACGTAAATTTTTGGACAAAAGAAGGGAAAATTTGATCTATTTAGCTATGTCCTATTATTCGTACACAGTTTCACGCCTTAGTAAGTAAGATTTTATTTTATTTACTAACCATATTAAAATGAAAAGTCTAGTATTTGAATCCTAACTCCCTCCCTCATTCTATCCTTTTTATTTATCCACATCTGAACAAAGCGTAAAATTTAATTATCATGTTACATAGGATAAAACATTCATCTAAATAGCTATTACAATTAAATAATATATCAAACTAATTCTTAATTTTAAGAATATTGATCAATTTAACTTTACCAAATTATAAAAATTTCATTTAAACTTTGAAATTATTAAATATAATGGTCGTCATTTAATAATATTTGAGATTAAAATAATAATTATTCATTGTTTATAAATATGAATGGTATTTTTATAATTTTATGAAATAAGTTAGTGATCATAATTTTAAGAATTAATTTAATATTAATATTATTTTTTTTTCATAGATGTAATATTCTTTCTAAATTCTTTAGTATAAAGTGTCAAATCCGAAATCGTATAGATCCTAAAATCTTGGAATGAGGAATATCTCAGGCCAAGATTTTGGCAAAGCATGTGCATCTGGATTTTGGCATTATCTAATTAGTTGTTGGGCCTGGATTTTCGTGTTAAGTAATGACTTGTGGGCCCAGATTAATGTTTCGGCCTATAACACGTTCGGTACTTTTCTACACTACAAAGTGTTGTCCTCTTGACCAAAACAGGGGCTAAACACCTAAATCATTTTTTAAAATTTTTGTCATATCCAACTTAGTTTTTTGAAAGAAAAAAAAGTTACTAAATAATTTAATTTTTTATGTGAAATATATTAATTCCTTCATTAATATACTCCTGTATAACTTAACTGAATTGTTTACAAAATTCATTAATTAGTTTATATGTTACTTGTAATTCTCTTTAAATAAAATAATTTTTCGAAATCTTTTATTAGATCATCAAATCATATTTAATTTTAATCAACATAATTAAGTTTAATTTTGGAGTGTTAGTTTTTTTTCAAAGTTAAATCACACGCTTTTAAATTTTAGTTGTCTTAAATTTCTATTTAAATTTATATTTCACAATATTATTATGTTTGTATACATATTGTCTTAATGTTTTTGTATTTGAAGGAAGAAAATGAACAATAAGTTAATTTAGACTAAGTTTCAATGTTATTATATATAAAGGAAGAAGATGGATAAGAAGCATAATACTATTTTGATCTTTTAGTTTATTTGTGATTTTTATATATTAAAAATAATGATAATATTTTTATAGGGTAATAAGCTTTTAAAAAAACTGAATTGGGTTTAACAATCTTTTCCATCACAAAGATGTTTATTAAAAGTAAAGAGACATGTTGACAAGAGCAATGCAGATTTTTGGATACGAAACTAGCTTAATGAGATAGATGTTGGTGACAAGCTAAGAGTTGCTCGTTTCCTGCCTAACCTTAAGACAATACGCAACGTTTTGCCTTGGGATGAGGACATGTACGTCAGTTATTCTAGCTGTAAGATGATACTAATTATGTATTGAGCCTTAATTAATTCAAATTAACTATTGACAAAAGATGAGTGTGTTCATTGCACATAGGTTTTCTCCTATACAAGAGGGTTGGTAAATAGACAATGGAGGGTGGGGATATATAGATTATATAGGGGTACCATTTATATCACCTCTTACTTTCTTTAAGATAAAAAACAATAAAAGTAACGATGAAAATATTCAATTTGGGCTAAAATATATGTTAGTAATATTTTGAGCTTTACAAAATCAATTCTCCAAACCTAAAATTGCTATTTTGTTGGCAACAAAATTACAAAGAAGGATTGATAAATATGGTTTATAAATTGCCCAACTGACCAACATAAAACACATTAGGGGAGAAGTTTAGGCAAAGTAAATTACCAAAGATGGAGAGGTTCAATAATTCAAAAATGTAATTAATAATTTGAAAATTCAAATAACTACTTAATAGTCAAACTTCAATTTAATTATAACTTATTGTAACGAAATGTTTGACTATGTGAAAATGAAAAATGTTAACATCATTGCCAGATTTTAGGATTGACTTTAACCATTTAAATATGAAATTTTTTTATTGAAAAATACATATTTATTGTTTTAAAAATATAATAAAATAACAAAAAAAATTTAATATTTTTTCATACTTAAATCAATCTTAAGGATTTATGTTAACAAAAGCATAAAATATATATTTAATGTAATAAATATTTTTGATATTATTATCTAATAAAATCCAAAATTTTAGCTCGATAATATAGGTAGTAAAGGTTAATATTAAGAATGTATCTTACAATATTTTAAAAATTAGACCAGTTATTCAACTGGTTAAAATACTTATTTCAAATTTAATGATTGAACTGTGTTTAAACGAGTAATAATTAAATATTATTTTTTAAAATATATTATAATATATAATACAATATATTAATAACATAATTTTATATAATTAAAAATTAATATTATTTAAAAAAATTTAAATTTAATTTATACATGTAAGATAAAATAAAGTAAAATTAAATTAAAATAAATTTTATTTTTTTAAAAAAATTAAAATAATACTATTTTGATTTAAACCAATTTTTCAGATTTTTTTTATTTCAATGATTTGTTTTTGAATTTTTACTTAAACAATTTTTTAATTCAAATTATTTAGAAAACTAACTCTTTCAATCAGCCGGTTCGATTTACTTTTTAAGATATCAATTTTTAACTAGCGTAGCTATTAATTTTTCCAAATATATCCTAAATGTTAAAATACATTATTGAAGTAAAAGTTTGATTAGACAACATCATTAAAACCCTTCTTATAATACATCTAAGTTTTATTATTAACAAAATCATTTGAAAATAACTACGTAATGTTAAATCATAATAAAGAATCGACTTTTGTAATATATGCTCAATGCTACACAATTAATAAATAATAATTTTTTATCAAAATATATAATATTTAATATTATCAAACTGTTTGATTTTGTGATTTTCAAAAAATACTTAATGCATGTTTAATTCAGCTTATTTTAAAGAAATAATTGTGTATTTTTACCGGTTATATAAGAAAATTTTTAAAATTAAAATATGCATTTACTATATTTTTATGTACCTTTAAACATATATTAAAAACTAATAAATAATATTTTATTTAAACAATATATGACAAAGTGGAGTATTTACTTTTGATAATTAGATATTCTCTTTACGTACTATTTTTATCCATCAAACACATGGATAAAATCACTATGACTTTCTTCTATTTTAATTTTTCTATATACTTAATTAATACTCTCATTTCTATTTTACTTGCACTTTGTATTTCTACCCATCATTAGTTAATATTTCCAAAATAAAATTTTCTTAGTTAATTCTCAAATTCAATATGAATTTTCTTCATCAATTCCTTATTTATCTACTAAAAGAAAGGCTTTTTAAGTCATCCTTGGACTGTCTCTATTTTCTTTACAAATTTCGTGAAAATGTTTCATTGTAGCATATGATCTGATTTTTGAAAAGAAAAATTAAAATTGGCTTCTTAACCATAGTATTAGCTTTCTCCCTCTGTTAACTTGATGAAGTGGCCAACCTCTATTTCAATGTATTTACCTCCTTCATAACAATATATGCAATTAATGTCAAATTGACATCGTGTTGGAATAAATTTTCGTTGCTATGATCGATGTTATTTTATTTTAGAGTAAATAATTATTTTAATTATTAAAATATTAGAGTAAATAAAAATTGTTTGAGGTTTTTAACATTTTATTTGTTCGAATAAAATTAAGAGATGGAATTAAAGAAAAAAATAAAGAGAAAAATAATTTAAATTATTTATTAAAATTTTTTAATATATAACTTCTACAATTATTATAAATTATTTTAATATTTCTATGAACGATATTTTACATCCTTACATCCAACTTATATAAAAAGAAAGCCACATAAAAGCATATGTATGCATGGATGTTAATTTTTTTAACAAATATTAAATTTATTTAAATTTTAATATTATATATATATATATATATATTACTTTCAAATAATTATATAATTTTAATAAATTATATATTACATAATTTAAATTTATTATTTTTATAATATATATATATATATATATATGATATATCTATTGATATCAAGCACAAAATTTACATATTTAAATTATTTAATATTTTTTATAACAATTTAAATTTATCAATTTGATTATTTATTTAATTATTTTATTAAATATATTATATTTATAAAATTTTATATAAAATAAAAAATTAATCAATATTTTAATGTATAATTATTTTATATTTATATTTAATATATTATTAAATTATATAAAAATATAAACTATTGAATAACATATAGCAATATTAAAATTATTTAAAATTTAAGATTTATATAATATATATTCGTAAAAATATTATAAAATTTACAGTTTGATTGGTTAAGGTATTATTAAAATATTATTTTGTTTTCTTAGTCAATTTTTAAAGAAGTACAAATTTTTATATTTGATTCACTATTTTAATGAATCAAACAAAAGAGTAGTGATATTAGAAACGATAAAAATAAATTTATAATACGTAAAAAGATAATTAAGAAAACGAAAGTCGTAGAATAATAACGTGTTAAGAAATTTTTTTGAATGACTTGTTTTTAAAAAATTAAATTAAAAATGGTAAACATTTTAAGAACTAGAAACATAATTAATTTTTATTTTTCTTTAACAGTTAAAGAAATTTATCGGCGGATAAAATACTAGAAATAACATTATAAAATAAATGTTATCCTTTATTTTCTTAGAATTTTGTATATTTTAAAGGTTATTTATATATTTATTTTTAAACATACTTTTATATCACAAAACTCGCTTATATCTTATTTTTACTTGATTTAATTACGTTTTAATAAGTTATATATTTAAATATATGGTTAACAGAAATTCGTAGTTATTAGCTTCACCAAAATAATTATGATTTAAAATCGTAATTGAATCAAATGAAAATGAGATATAAATGAGGATAAAAATATATGTTTAAAAATAAATGTATATAAATAAATTTTAAAACATACAAAATTTTAAGAAAATATAGTATAACTTATTTATTTTATGATTTTATTTCTTCTAGTTTAGTCGCCGATAAATTTATAAATGTTAAAGAAAAATAAAAAATAATTATATTTTTAGTTCTTAAAACATTTACGATTTTTCATTTAATTTTTAAAAAAATTCACAATAATTTCTTTAATACGTGATTATAATACGACTTTTGTTTTTTTTATTTATATTTTTACATATTATAAATTTTTTTTATCGTTTTAAATATCATTATTTTTTATTTGTTTCATTAAAATAGGAAATTAAATACAAATTTACTGTTTTAAAATTAAATAAGGAGAAAAATATTTTAATAATTAATATTTTAAGCAATCTAACTATTAAATCTTATAATAACATTTTATATTAAATCTTATAATAATATTAGATATATATATATATATATTAAATTTTTAATAGTTAACATTTATAAATATATTATTTAACGATTTATATTTATTTATATTTTGATAGTATATTATATATTAAAATAAAATAATTATTTGATGTAATATTTATTAATTTTAATTTTATAAAAATTTGATCAATATATTATAATTAATAAAATATTTAAAAGTAATGGTTAAATTTGTAAATATTACATTTTGTAAAAATTATTAAATAATTTAAATGTGTAAATTTAATACTTAATATCATGATTATTTATATAATACTAACATAAAAATATTAAATTTAAATTATATAATCATTTATAAATAATTAAAATTTAAACTTTATAAATAATTATTTAAAAATAATATATAATATATTTAAATAATATTTACACGTCTCCTGATCTCAAATTGATAAATAATATTTAAATAATATATATATATATATATATATATATATATATATATATTTCGCATATGATAACATATAAAATGGTCCGTACCACTTATATATACCGGAAATAATGCAATCAAGACCTATTTGCCAATTGTGATATGCTACAATCTTATATATCTATCAAATTTAGGATAGATTCGGAGGAAGTAGAAAAAGGAAAACGTATAAGGAAAGAAAAATAAATTTTATTTTTATTTAATATTATTAATTTACAGCTATAAAAAAGAAAAAAATTAATTAAATTAAAATAAATAATATTTATACTATTAAATTTTTTATCACATCATATTTTTAAAAGTATATTTAATTGATTGAATATATTTTTTTTAAAAAAAATTTTTAAATTTGAAAGTTAAATGAAATAATTGTTAAATATGAAAATAAAAGTAAAGCACAATTGAGTTAGGTTTTTAAATGTTTAAATATTTTTATTTAAAAATTTTAAAATCTGAATTTAAATCTGTTATTTGATATAGTTTTTTATGGTTTGATCTAATTTAAAATTTATAAAATTTATAAAATTTATAAATTTGTTTAAAAATTTATATTTTAAAAAATATTAATAAAATATCTTAAAATCTATAAAATAAAAAAAATTAAATAAGTATAAAATACACATATATAAATATATATATATATATTATTTAAAAATTATATAAATATATTAATATTATATAAATATAAATATATAATATATAAAAATAAATAAATTTTTAAACAGGTTAAATAATTTTTTAAAAAAATTTAAATATAATTTATTTATCTAATTTTTTTTACAAATCAAATTTATATATTTATCAAATAAGTTAAACGGTAGATTTTGTAGATATCAAACAGTTTTATCCATTTTTATTTTTATTATATATATTAAAATATATTATATTAATTTTTTATCTTATTTATAATTGTACAATTTTTTTATATATTTATTTAAAAAAATATTATCAATCATTAAATTTTACATGTAAATAAATATAAAATAATTTTTCAGCATAAATAAATAATTACTCTAAAGTTAACTAATAAATTAATATTTAATTTTATTAACATATTTTAAATTTATTTTTTATTTTTAAAATAATATAAATTAGTTATTTATTTTTAAAAATTTTAAAAATTAATTTTTTACTAAAAATATGCAAATTAATCCGTTTAAAAGAATGAATGATAAAATTTTTAAAAATAATGGAGTAATTTATATTATTTTAAAAATTAAAATAAATTATAATACGTAAGACTAATTTAATTATTAATTCACTCAAAATAATACATAATAAAAATTATTTTAAAATCTTTATAAAAATACCCATTTCTCTTTCTCTCTTTTTTTGAAAACTCCGTCTCTCAAACAGGAGAAACATTACCTGGAACTTTTTTTCTTTATTTTTATTTCCCATTTAAATCTCTTGACCAAACCCATCATCAGCCTATTTTCGTACTTTAACATCATGCTCATGCTGGTATTTACTCTAGAGTTAATTTGAATTTGATGAATCCTTGAGTATTATTGAGTGTTGGTCAGCAATTTGTCATTAATGTTTATAATGACAACAAAAGTAATAATAGTATTGTCTGTCATAGCTTTCTTTAAAAGTTAAATATAACAGCATAGGATATTCTTTGTAAATAGCATCAAAATAATACTGCATATATATTTATTTTTTTGAGCATATCAAGTTCTTCAGCGTACTTAATTAACTTTTTTTTATTATTTTTTTTACTTTTTGCTATCCACAGTCCTTTTCAATAATTAACTACGTACCAAACTCAAACAGTGTCATTATCCAAGGGAAACATCGTTTATAAAAAGGTTACATATTTTTGGTTCTTATCCAAGCATCGAATATAAACTCTCTAGCTTACACTTCTTAATTAAGAATTTCCTATAACCATGTCTCCACGTTGGGTGATTTTTCATCACTTCAAAGTCTCAATATTTTTGTTCTTATGTACTTTTTTGGTGGCTTCAGGTGATGAGTTAAGCCCGAATTTTTATAAATCATCATGTCCCCTCGCCATTTCTACCATTAAGCAACTAGTAAACGGTGCTGTGTTGAAAGAGCCTCGCATGGGTGCATCCTTGCTCCGTGTTCATTTCCATGATTGCTTTGTCCAAGCAAGTTTACATATTCTTCAAATTTTGCCGTATTTTTAAACTCTTTCATTCTACATGCACGAATTCTAATATTCTTCAATGTGTGAAATATAATTTGAGTTGTGATATTAATTTGTATAATAAATTTATATGATATTTTCCCTCTTTGTCTATGTCTCTATTCATTACATTATCCATCATACTTTATTTATTTTTTCTTTTTCTTTCTCATTCCATGTTGTAGAAGCTATACATTGTGCTACAAATGAATTGCTTGCATGAGTAAATTTTTTTTTACCTGTATAAAAAAAATATCACTATATGCATATGTTTATTAGATAAAACATGAATAAATAAATAAATTAATTAATTAATAATCTGAACTGATTAAATTAGTTCCTAAAATTAATCTTGTTTTGTGCTATATTTTTCCTCCATATTGCAGGGATGTGATGCATCTATATTGTTAAAGGACAACACAACGTTCATGGGTGAACAAAGTGCCCTTCCCAACGCTAATTCCATAAGAGGTTTGGATGTGATAGATAACATAAAAAGTAGACTGGAGATAATGTGCCCTGGTGTTGTCTCTTGCGCGGACATTGTAGCTGTTGCGGCAAGGGATGGTGTTGTTGCTGTAAGTGTTAATTTCAGAAATAATTAACAAAATCAGTATATATTCCTACAATATGTTAACATTTTCTATCTCAAACTGAAAATAAAAAAGGAAGAGATATATTATTTATATTGTAAAATTACATAACAATTTATAAAATATTTTTATTTTATCTTTTTTAATATATTTCATAGCGATAAAAAAAAGTTCTATTTACTAATAAATAATTATTTTTTAACTATTATTGGGATGAATTTTATTAGTATAGTTATTTTCTGGTACAAATTAAATTTAGTATAGAAAGGCTTATACTAATAAATAATGTATTATACTAATATTTAATATATTAATAGTATATATAAATATTTTATATCAACAAGATTATTTGTTAATATAATATGTCTTACTGTTAATATAATAAAACTTATAATATTTATAATAACAGCTAAATTTTTGTTTTAAAAATTCTAATTAACAAGGGATAATTTAACATTTAAGTGTTAGTAAATTACATTTTTTTTTGTTGTGTACGCTTTCTTTTTCTCTCTTTATTGTATAAATCGTTATGCTATTTATATTAAAAATACAATTTCTCAAAAAGAGAATTAATCAACGGATAGGGTTATTTTATTGATGTCGGGATGATATGATAATTTTAACGTACAAAAACATTGTGTAAGTGTGTGAGAGAGATTGATGAATGATGGATAAAAAATGATTCTTAGCTTGGTGGACCAAGTTGGAGTGTTGGCTTGGGAAGAAGAGACTCAACCACTGCAGATTTAAACGCTGCTAACACACAGATACCCTCTCCCTTTTTGGATCTTAATGGCCTTGTGACTGCTTTCAAAAACAAGAATTTAACAGCCAATGAAATGGTTGCTTTATCAGGTACATACCCATTGCTAATTAAATAAACATATTTTATATATATTACCATATATAAAGCATTAGAATGATTTTGCTAATGCTACATAATTAATAAATATATATTATTCAATAAGTTAAAATTGTTGTTCAGGTGCTCACACATTTGGCAAGGCCAGATGCTTATTTTTCCGACCAAGGATTTACGGCAACAACAGTATAGATCCATCGTATGCAAAGTCACTACAAGGTAATTGTCCCAGGTCTGGTGGTGATGACAACTTAGCTCCTTTTGATATAACTACTCCTAATGCTTTTGACAATGCTTATTACAAAAATTTAATCAACAAAAAGGGGCTTTTGGACTCTGACCAATTGCTTTTTAATGATGGTCCCACGAATTCCCTGGTTAGAGATTATGCCATGAACCCATCACACTTCACAACAGATTTTGCTAATGCAATGGTGAAGATGAGCAACCTTAGCCCACTTACCGCTACTAACGGGCAGATTAGAAAACTATGCAGCAGAGTCAATTGAGTTAATTTCTGAATGCTATTGCTTAATGATTACTCCACCATTAATGTAATGATGTTTTCAAATAATCGCATGGCATATTTAAATTTTATCATACAATAAAATTATAAAATGAATTATATAACGTTGTTCTTATTTTTTTATTAATAATTATTCTTCAAAAATTCATCCATCTATATACTAAATTTTAACTAATAACATCTAATCGATTACGTACAAGATACATAATTAAATTAACCATAATTTTTATACTGCTAATTATAATATTTTTATAATAAATTATATATTTTTATAAATGATTATTGTTATAATCAATTATAACATAATCGATTATCAAAAATATCCTAGTTAACTATATAAAAAATATAGTTAATTCAATTATGTATTTGGTTAAATAATCTATTTTCAACAGAAAATTTTGAAACATAAATAAGTAAATTTATTATAGTTATGTAAAAGAATATTTTTAATTATCTATTGTATTTTATTTTATTTTATTTTATTATTTTCACTTTTATATTTGTATAAATTATTATTTTGTATACAGAAAATATATGTTATAAAAACACTTGATTATAATAAAAAAATAGAAACAATCAATGCAGACTGCTAAATTAATTTTATCTAAATTGTTAGAAATAAAAAAAAACACACATGAAATTTTAGAGTAGTTATATGATTATTAATTAATTTATAATTTAATAATTTATATATGATTATATAATCCAGTTCGTATTTTTCATTATAATAAAAAATATAATAAGTATTTTTACATTAAACGTCCCCCCCATATTTTATATATATATATATATATATATATATATATATATAATTTCTATTTATCTAAGCAAATGATAAAAATGAAATTTTGGCTACTCTAAATTACGAAGTGTCATGTTCTTTTTACAAAAATTGAAATCTTATATTGTTAAATAACATGATATGTTTGTAATATAAAAACAAAGATACAAATTTTATTAAATTAAATTAATAAATTCTATAACCAATTATTCTATATCTTTATTTAATAAAAGTTGTGCCTTTCATTCTCTAACATGATAATTTCATATTATTTGACAACATAAAAAAAATCCAAATTTACATAGTGAAAAGTGTTTGAATTTGTTCTCAAATGCATTTTTAATGAACACGCAACAGATATTGTTGACCTATTAAAACTGATTAAAATAAGAGTATGGAAGTGGATAAGAACAAACAGAAGTTTTATTTATTGTGGGCTTTTTAAACTTTTTTTGGTAAGCTGCTTATTTTATTTAATAATAGTATAAGAGGTACTCAACCCTTTAATAACAAAGTAGGAAATTATTTACACAATTTATTGGATTGGTATACCAATTTTAAAATGACTGGCACGTAAATTGCTACCTCCTAAATTTAAACTACATCCATGTTGTTTGTTAACTTAATTCCGTATCTTTCTTCTTTGAAAATTATCCATTCCATATTTCCCACACAGTTGCATTCCATATTGCTCTTAATTCCTATTTTTTCCCTTCCTCTTCCCTTTACATATCCCTCTCAGCTAAGAAAAAAAATCCCAAATTATCGTATTTGGTAGCACCACCTCACATCTCATCCAAGCAAACAATTCCTTCCATAGGTCATTTACCACGTTGCACCGCATAAACAAGTGGTGTATATCTTCATTTTCTCTTCTGCATAATGTACATTCTTTGTCTGTGTATCCTATTTTTTTTTATATTATTCTTTGTTACTATCCTATCCTCCCTCATCTTTCATACAAAGCCTTGTATCTTTCTTGGTATTAAATAATCTGTCATACAAAAGCCTTGTATCTTTTTTGGTATTAAATAATTCCACAGATTTCTAATTTCTAATTTGTACTTGCATGTATTTGTTTTAAAAGTTCTAAAAGTGTTTCAGCTAAGAATCGAAGGGATAGCCTATTTTTAGCTAGTTAAATATAAAAGTTTATAAAATAATGAAAAAGATAAAATAAAAAGTTTAATAATTTTATAAAAAAATAAATCGTAAACCATTGTTATATAGAACCAGTTGTTTAGATCTCTAGCTTAATATGAATATGAAATAGATGACCGATCTAATAAATTTAAATCACCAACATTGTTGAAAAGATTAATAAGATAATATTTATAAAAATAAAGAAATATATAATACTTATAATAGAGAATAATTTTTATTTAAATTTAAATTAAAAAATAATTTATAATTTAAATTTAAAATTTAATATTAAAATTTAGAAAAAAAATGCTTAAAACTATAAATTACTGAAAATCATATTAAAATAAGGCCTAAAATATTAATAAAGGAAAAAGTCTGGGACAAAAGAATTTGGATTTGCTAGAAATGAGCTAGGCATAACTGAATCCTACCACATAGATCGAGATAAAGCTGTCAAAATGGGCCATGCTCCTAGGGCTAGCTCATTTAACCCTAAGTTTTCATCATACATTTTGTGGTCCACTTAGAAGAAGTAGGGCTTTTTTAAGCCCTAACCTATATGACTCTTAATTTAAAGGGCTTAGTTAGGGCTGGCCCTAGGGCTAGTCTTAGCTTTTTTTTTTTTTTTTTTTCCTATTTTGTAATTTGTTTTAAAATATAATTTTTAAATCTAAATCTATATAACCTTCAAATTTTATCCTTTTTCTTAATTTTTTTTCTCATTTTTTTTATTTTTCTCTTTAAATAATGTTCAATATTTTTTATTATACTAAAATATTATTTAATTTATTTATCTTTTTTAAAGTTTTTTTTATTTTTTTTCTAACTATTTTATCATTTATCTTTAGAAATTTTCTCTTTCTTTCTCAACTTTTTTATACTTTTATCTTTTCTTAATTTATTTTTTCTAATATATTTACCTCTCCATCTCTAAAATTATCCTTTCCCCATATTTTCCTCTCTCCTCTCTCTCAATTTTCTTATTTATTTTAATTTTTTATTACTACTTTATTTTAAGAGAGAAAAAAAACTAGAAAGGAAAAAACAATTTATAAAAAAAATAAAAATATTTGAAGAAAAAAAAATGAAGCTTATAGTTAACCAAACTATTTTTACCTTAGCCCACATGGGTTGAAGTTGAGTTAGTTTGGATGAGTAAAATTGACAACTCTATCAACAAGAACACTTCTTATTAGAGTAATAAAAAAAACAACTTTAAACTGAAACAATTTTTAGTCAAAAATTTTATAGAATAGAAAATATAATTATATAAGTTTATAAAGTTAAACAAACTTTATCTAAGCTTACTGATATAGCAGAACCTGTTGTTAAAGAAAACTCAAGTGAGTGACCATCTATATTAGATATAACATCTTGGTTTGAGAAAATTGTTAAAAATGAATTAATCTTATAACATTGGTCATTGTTCCCGTGTGACAAACTTGTTTTCATTTTTCACATATAATTATGTTAGTAATGTTCTTTTAAGATTGTAAATTGTTTTGAACTTGTATATGGCTAGGAATGGAAGTAGGCTGAGCCGAGTTAGACTTTATGTGTTCAAGTCTGACCTATTTAAAAATTTTGAGTTCTCAGCCTGAGTCTGTTACCTGTTAAAGGCTTCTTTTTTTTCTATCAAGGCCTGAACTGATTTAAAGCCTACAAGGTCTGCAAGCCTGTTTAAAAGCCTACATTACAAAAAGATCAATAAATAAACTTAAAATCTATATAAATAATTAATGAAAAAAGTTTGCAAACTTAAAGCCTACAAGATAAAAATGTCATTAAATAGGCCTACAACATATATATATATATATATATATATATATTAATATTATGTAAATAAAATATAAAAAGATATTATATAAATATAATATATTAAAATAAATATAAATATATAAATATAAATAGGTCCCTGAATAAGTTAAATAGGCTTTTTTTATAAGTCTAGGCCTGACTTGTTTATCTAAAAAGACTTTTTAACAAGTCTGAGCCCATCTATTTATTAAATGAGTCAAGCCTACCTAGGCTCTAAACGAGCTGAGCCGTAGCCCCTGTCGGACGACCTTGTTCACTTCCATCCCTATATATTGTTTATCATTTGTAATTCTTTAAAGTTTACTTTTCCTAAAATTTTCTAAACATATAACTTATAATAGTATATACTATGATTAATTTACATATTTTATCAATTTTATACAAAAATAATAAAGATTATATGAATTTAATTTATATATAACAAGCTGGTTCATGAACCAAACGAGTAGAGTTATACATAGCCCAGATTCAGTTGGTTTAGTTAACAAGTTTAATTTTTAGTTCAAATTTAGCTTATTTGGTGTAAATCAAGAATCATGTAAAAATTAGCACGCCTGTATGAGAATAACTTTGTGCAAGAATCCAAGTCTTGGTGTAATATGCATTAACTGCACGTCAATTCCGTATCCAAAAGAAAATAGATCGTGGGTTAGAGGGAGATCAGTCAAATTTTAGTTTGCTAATGTTAAATTAACACAAGAATGACACCATTGGAATCTCTGGATATTGATACTCAACCAAAAGTAAAGCCTTGTGAATAATATTTTATGTGCAGATTGGAGTATGGGAAGGAATCTCGTGATATTTAGATCACTTATCCTCGTGGGGTCTGAAATTGCGTTATTAGAATATAAGTAAATATTTTAGAACCAAGTAGGCATTTGGCCTAGTGGTTGAGATGCGCTCCTACATACACCATCAAATCCCGCATATGGCAATTCTGGTTTCCCCTTCCTTTTTTTCTTACCTAAATTACAGATTTACCTCTAATCTTTCAACAAATACACATTCTGTCCCTCAAATCCCAAATACCAAAATGCCCCTAGTCATTTCTACAAATATCCATTCTGTCCTAAGGGTCAAAATGACCATGCTGCCCTAGGAGAATTCTATTAATGCCAAATCAGTCCCTTTTTCCAGAAATTCGTAAAAATCCAAAAAAATTAATAAAAAATTCTAAAAATCCAGAAAATTAATAAAAAATTTTAAAAATCCAGAAAATTAATAAAAAAATTTTTAAAATCCAGAAAATTAATAAAAATTCTAAAAATCCAAAAAATTAATAAAAAATTTTAAAAATCCAGAAAATTAATAAAAAAATTTTAAAAATCCTGAAAATGAATAAAAAATTCTAAAAATCCAAAAAATTAATAAAAAATTTTAAAAATCCAGAAATTAATAAAAAACTTTTAAAAATCCAGAAATTAATAAAAATTCTAAAAATCCAGAAAATTAATAAAAACTTCTAAAAATCCAGAAAATTAATAAAAAAAATTTAAAAATCCAGAAATTAATAAAAAAATTTAAAAATCCAGAAATTAATAAAAAATTCTAAAAATCCAGAAAATTAATAAAAAAATTATAAAAATCCAGAAAATTAATAAAAAAATTTAAAAATCCAGAAATTAATAAAAAAATTTTAAAAATCCAGAAAATTAATAAAAAATTCTAAAAATCTTGAAAATTCATAAAAAACCATAAAATTATATAAAAACCATAAAAATTATAAAATTCATAGGAATTCATAAATAATTCTGTAAAACCCCATAATTAATAAATAATTCAGAAAACTACCAAAATTAATAAATAATCCATAAAAATTCTATAAATCCTAAGAGTCATAGAAACCCTAAAAATCCTAAATAAATTCACAAAATTGTTAAGTACTTTCATAAAATTCCTCAACGGGTAAGGTCCCCCAAGATTTCTGATAATTACTTGTGTCTTGCTTTTTTCCAAATAAAATCTCGTTTTGCGATTCTTAATCTCACGCGACAAGCTCTAAGTACGAACTGGTAGCTTTTTCTGTTGTTCGTTGTTTAGAGATTCGTATGGGTCCAAGTGCAGCCGTAGTTGTCTTGGACCTTGTGCATATGTGGATTAGGGTTACCTTTCCTTTTTACAAAATAAAAACCTTGCTCATTTTTATTCCTCGATTTTCAAAATAAAAAAATTTTGTTTTGCGATTCTTAACCTCACGCGACGAGCTCTAAGCACGAACTGGTAGCTTTTTCTGTTGTTCGTTGTTTAGAGATTCGTATGGGTCCAAGTGCAGCCGTAGTTGTCTTGGGCCCTGTGCATATATGGATGAGGATCACCCTCCTAAAAATAGTTTTCAAAAAAAGTCAAGCTATTTTTACTTTCCAAGTAGCTCCGAAGGTCAAGCCTTTGAGCACATTTCAAACACTCTTTCAAACACTTTCGAAAGTCAAGCTTTCAAAACATAACCAGAACTACGTAAGTCTTGAGTTTCCCATTGCACCGGGAAATACGTAGGAGCAGGATCAAGTCCTGTCAGGCTAACCTCCATCAATCTATTTATTTTCACATTAATTAAGGGATCAAACAACTTTCAAAAATCACACACTCAGTTTAAGGGTACCGTTCTTCGGAACGGGCGAGTGGGATGCCTAACACCTTCCCCATTCGTAACCGACTCCCGAACCTAAATCTTTTCCTCGAGTCAGGTTTTTTCCAAATCTTTTTCCCTTAAATAAAAATTTGGTGGCGACTCCACTTTAACAATCAAATCATTCATTCTCAAAATTTTAGCGAGTTCGTCATCTTGTCGGAATTACGGTTGCGACAGTAACTTGGAACTCTCCATGTGGATTGTGGGAAATGCTATAGTGGTGTTGTTAGAAAATGAGTTGATAATTTATATACCAATATACTCAATGGTCAAATAAAGCGGGAATTTATAAATAGTGTTAGAGATTGAATTGTGTACCTAACTTTTACGATTGTCTCCTTTCTATAGTACAACTATAGTATAACCTTTACAATTAAATATGAAAGAAAATTATTAGATAAATTTTAATTTTATTTTAATTTTAGGCTTGATTTGAAGAGCTTAAAAAAAAAGAGTAACAAAGAGCTTTGGAGCTACTTGAAAATTTAATTGGGTTAGTTGCATAATCCTATTTTTATGAAAACTAAAATTTTGTAAGAATATAGTATAAAATTTGAGTGATATTTATTTTTGGTATTATGTTTATTTGTTGTTTTTTTTACTATCATTTATTGATTGTTTTTAACCTTAAAAATTTATTTTATTTATATATTTCTAGTATGGCATCTGCAAATCAAAATATAGAAGATGAAGTAGTTTCTGAAACTCCTCCCATTTTTTCTGAAAATATTGAGTCAGCTAAGAGAGAAACTTCATCTATCTGGAATTTTTTTTCGAAAATTAGAAAAGATAAAGATGGTTGTGATAAGATTGCATGCAATTATTGTGGAAAAGATTTTACAATTGGTAAAAATCCCAAAACCAAATCATATTATGGGACTTCACATTTAAGTCACCATATTTCTGGTTGTAAAGAGTTTTCAAAATCAAATCCAAATATGGATGATATTGTGTCTAACCAGAAGTCAATCATCAGGAAAATTAATCAAAAGATCCACCGTGATCTTCTTGCTAAAGTTATAATCAAGCATGATTTACCATTCAATTTTTTTGAATATAATATGGTTAGAAAATGGATAAAGTATCTAAACCCAGATGTCGTAATGCATTCTAGGAACACTGTTGTGTCAGATATTAAAAAAGTTTAACGAGAGAGAAGGATAAACTTAAGCATGTTTTGTCAACAATCCCCAATATAGTATGTTTAACCTCTGATGTATGGACAACCTCTACTACTGAAGGATATATTTGCTTGACTGCACATTTTGTGGATGATAATTGGAGGTTGGTTAGTAAAATTCTTAATTTTTGTTGAATGAAACCTCCTCATATTGGATCTGAATTAGAAGTCATCTTATTTGATTGTTTGAAATATTGGTGAATTGATAAGAAATTATTTTCTATCACTTTGGACAATGCTTCTGCTAATGACAGTATGCAAGGGATTCTAAAAGCTCATCTTCGTTTACATAATACTTTGTTGTGTGATGGTGATTTTTTTCATGTTCGATACTCCACTCATATTCTTAATCTCATTGTTCAGGAGGGATTGAAAGTAGCTAGTGAAACACTTCATAAAATTAGAGAGTGTTAAATATGTGAGGGGCTCAGATGGGAGGATGATTAAATTCAAAGTTTGTGTGCAAGAAGCATGGATTGATAGTAGTATTGGTTTGAGGTTGGATGTATCAACTAGGTGGAATTCAACATACCTAATGCTTGAAAGTGCATTAAAATATGAAAAAGCATTTGATATTCTAAGAGTGACAGATACAAATTTTAAAAATTGTCCATCGGATGAAGAATGGGGAAGGAGAGAAAAATGTGAGTTTCTAGAACCATTTTATGATACTACAAACATGATATCTGGATCGTCTTATCCAACCTCAAACCTATATTTTTTTGCAAGTATGGAAGATTGAATGTATGCTGAATGAAAACTTGCTAAATGATGATGATGTTATAAAGGAAATGGCCATAAGCATGAAAAGAAAATTTGACAAGTACTAGAAAGAGTATAGTGTGGTATTGGCTTTTGGAACCATTCTTGATCCACGTAAGAAACTTGATTTTATCCTCTTTTGTTATACCAAGCTTGATGAATCAAATTTTGAAGATAAAGTTAAACATGTGAGGGAAAAATTTGAAAATCTTTATGAAGAATATGTATGTTGTTTCAAAACACCATATGCTGAATCTCAATTATTCGGTGATTCTAATAGTTTGGATAAGTCAAATGAAGAAGGAAGTAAGAATAAGAGATCAAAAGTTTTCAAGGTATTTTTAATGCTTATTCATTAGTTTAATATTGTATATTTTTTATTTAGCTAATTTATATATTATATGTTGTAGGAGTTCAAAATGTTCCAAAATCAAACTAAATCTAATGTTGGGAAGAGTGAAATAGATATTTATTTGGAAGATAAACCCTTTGATTACGATGATAGTGAAGATTCAGATATGTTGTGTTATTGGAGGAATAATGAAAAAGATTTCCCATACTTGCTATCATGGCTCGTGATGTGTTAACCTTTCCAATTACTATAGTAGCATCAGAATCTGCATTTATCATTGGTGGACGTGTGCTTACTAAACATCAAAGTTCCACCCTTCTTGATAATGTTCAGATGCTCATCTATATTAGAAATTGGTTGCATGGTTTTATTTTGAATTCTACAGGTAAAATTTATATGATTTTTATATTTTTATTCAATTTTAATTAATTATGTTGTGATTAATTATCTAATTATTTTTTATTGATTGTGATTTGTGAGTTTTAGATGAAGATGAGTGTACTTCTATTTTTCATGGAATAGATGAATTGAATGTGCATTTAGAGGATGAAATTGAAGACCAATAAGGAATTGAAGAATGAAAACTAATGTAACTTATTAGTGGTAAGTGAGTTCATTTTTCAAGATCATATTAAAAACAAATAAAGACTTTGATAAGTTTGGCAAAATTTAACATTTTTGTAAATAATGTTTTGGTGGATTTTTACTCTGCATGCACGTGTTTGGTTGGTGCAAAGAAGTGTTTTGAAACCATTGAAGTTAAGAATGTTATTTCTTGGAACTTGGCTTTTGTTTATGATGAAAAAATTTTAGTGTTCCATGTTTTAGATTTATTTATTGTTATGTAACTATGGAGGCTCAGGCCATTTATTTGTTCATTGCAAAATTCATTGAATTTGTGTAGTAGAAATATTTATTGTTGACTTATTGTCTTATGTTCTTCAAAGTTAGACTCTTGTTATCTTGAAATTTAATTTTAATGTTTGTAATGTTCTTTGTGAATTACCAGTGGTCTTGGTTGTAGATGGTTATAAGGTATTAAGATTGAACATTAAGATGTTGTGAATGATCTTGAAATTTAAATTCATATGCGTAATTCATATTTCACATGATATTGTTACATATAGTTTTTCCTGATTTCTTTCAGCATATTCATACTCTTATCGAATTAAGTTGATGAATGTTACATATTTAAACATGAAACATCTTAATTTGGATTTAACATGTTCCATTTACATTTGATGTCATGCGTATATACATGTTATCCTTGTTCGTGTATATTGGTTTTTATGTGATCTTTTTATCCCTGTCCCTAGCCCACTTGGCCCTAAGAGCTTTTTATATCTAGGATTTTTTTGGCCCTAATCCTTAGGATTAGCGCTAAATAGGTTAGGGTTGACCCATTTGATAACTCTATATCTCAAAAATCACAACTTAGAAAACTCAGAACAAGTGATTCTGACAAAAAAAAAAAAATAGGTGAGGAGATAACATTCAAGAAACCCTAGATAGTGGATATTACCCAAAAAAGAGAGAAGATAATATCTAGAGGTAAGATGACAAAGAGGGAAGTCATGAGGGAAATACATAGAACATAAAGGTTAGAGAGTGGTCCAAAGAAAATGATAGGTGGAGAATGGAAACAAAAGCAAAAAAAGCAAAACCCTAACAAAAATAATAAAAAAAAATTAAGAAAAAAAAATTTAAACTCAAATCAAGAACGACAGAAAACAAATAAAAAAAAATATGGAATATACACCTTTAAGCAAACTTTAATCAACAAAAACCAAAATAAATGAGAAAGAAAATATCAACCTTCAATAATGTAGCCCAAGACCCTATTATGTATATGTCGGACGGATTCAGATAAATGTGATTAACAAAAGCTCCACCAAATTTCACCCGAATTAATTCAATATTAATCGATTATTTTAATTTATTCAACCCGTTTATGATCTGACCCACCCTATTCAACAATTTGGACCATCGAATCGTCGGTTTCGGGCGGCCTTAAATTCACAAGCAGCCTGATTGCACCGAATGCGCAGTCATTTTCTTCGGTATAAAATAGGACTTGTTACCTTAGCCAACTAGGAGCTAGGTCAATTTATTTTTATTTTTATTTTTCTGGTTATTAATTGACAATTTCAAGCAAAGTAAGTGCAGGTTCCTACTGCCAACTGGTGGATGATAAAAGAGATTATAAGTGTCATGATGCCGGCATATAATTAATTAATTGATTAAATTGGAATTTGGAAAATAATATTGCCCACGGTTATGCATTTTTTAAATGCTTACGAGTACTTGTCAAGACAATGGATGTTATATTACGAACGAAGAGACACATTATTTTTTTATTGGCACCACGAATTGCTTTACAAGAATTTTGGTCACCTTTTGTGTCGGGATTGATCAATTGCATATGTACACATTGAATCTCGGTGACATATATATAGCAGCTCCATTAAAATGTTACTTCTTCCAATCTTATGTTCTAAAACTGTACTACTTAAGCAGTCTTTATTCAAATAAGAAGATATATAAGTTATTAAGATTAATTTAATAATAAAATATTAGGATAGTTTATATAATATTGTAAAATTAAACGTGATTATTTTTTATATTAAAAAAATTAATATATATATATATATATGTTTTACTTTATTAATAAAATATACATTATTGATATTAGTTTTAAGTAAGTATTTCAATTAGATGTAACAGATTCATATTTGAAAGTCGGACACACCATTAAGAAAAATAAATATAAATAAAGTCGGTATATTAGGTGTTGAATTTGAATTATCAAAAAACAGTACAAGTATGCTTATTCACCAGTAATTGCTTCTCCTTACTAGTTCCAAAAAATAATTTTTTGGTAAAAGAATTATTAGTGACTCAACAGTACCCTAAATAAATAAATAAAGACAAATCCCTGATATTACTTTATAGGAAAGATATTATTATTATTATTATTATTATTATTATTATTATTATAAAATACAACTTAACTGAAATTTGAGAAATTACTACTGCACCTCAGTTTAGTTCTATGACGTAAAAGGTATATCAATTTGAAACTTTCAAATGCTTCTAATAAAAATAATAATATCTTTTATTTGTATATAACCCATGTTAGTAGATTTTATAAGTTAATATTATAAAATGAACATGATTAGTTACAATGTTGTTGGGGAAATGACTTCCACATTAATGAGTTTTAAGCAAATAAAAGGATATATAAGTAAGAAAGTCACTGATTCCAAGTGTCAATATATTTTTGGCAAACAAGCTATTTAAATTAAAGCCAAGGGTATACAAATTATAATATGGTATTAAATTTCATATCTGGGAGAAGACTTGAAGTCAAAATATTAAAAAAAAGAAGAAAAAGGCGAGAAATTTAAGGAAGTTTTTTTTGGCACCTGATTATTTGGTCTCTTCTCTTATTTCATAACGAGGATGTCTTTAGAAATGAGGCCTTTAATGTGGGTGGGGTAGTTGATGATATAGATAAAGTAACGTCCTGGTCTTGGTTCTTGGCTAAGCTTAGTGTTTTTTTTGTTTTTATGTAATCCCTTTCTTATAAATGGTTTAACAGCCCTTATATATACTATTTTCTAATAATATTATAACTTCAAAAAAAACATAGATGTATTCTAAGTAGGTTTCCCGTTCTACGAATAATTCACTTAAGTTTTATATTGTTGACTTTCAAATAACTAACCGAATGGACTAAATCAACCAATGACAAATTCTTTGTGCGAATTTATTATCCAAGTGAACTCTAGCAAGTTAAGTATATACTTACTTAATGCCTTGATGAAAGTTTCTTTCTGTGAAATGGTCAATTTTTAGGCCCAGTCCACCACCCACTAGGCATGATATAGCATAGTCGATTCTATTTTATTTGAAGACTTTCCTTCTCTGCAATCTCTATAAATACAAAGGGGCTATCTACAAACGCTAATAAATCCCCATATAATACAACCATTTTGGTTCTATCTTTTTTCACTAGTCATCTTATTATTTAGTTAGGTACTTTGCCAAATACAAATAACCGATCAATCATTGCATAATACAAATGGCCTCACATAAATATTTCTGTGCCGTTTTCCATGCCTTTGTGTTTGCAACACTTGCAAGCACAGCTTTATCAGCGCTATCACCTAATTACTATGACTACACTTGCCCCAACGCTTTAAGCACCATTAGAAGAGTGGTGGAAGCTGCAGTGCAGAAAGAACGCCGTATGGGCGCGTCACTACTGCGCTTGCACTTCCATGATTGCTTTGTTAACGTAAGTCCCTCTTTCTGGGCATGTATTATGTAATTATATGAAAAATGCTAATCAATACTTTTAAGATATAAATATTATTAAAAAAATTAAAATATTATCAGTGTATTTATTTTTATGATTATTAATGTAATTTTCTACATAATTTTTAATATTTTTCTACTTTTAATTTCTCAAGACTCTAATAATATGATATAATATCTCAACTTTTTATTTTATTTTTTATTTCTTCACATTATTTATTATATTTTATACTTTTTATTTTTTATTGTTATTCACTGTATGTATACAATTAACGTGTGTGTATAATAATATTCATTTTTCTTGTATAAATGATTGAGATTTTGTGATGATGATACAGGGTTGTGATGGTTCAATTCTACTAGACCCCACAGCCACCATTGACAGTGAAAAGAATGCAGCTCCCAATTTTCAATCTGTTAGAGGATTTGAAGTGGTCGATGAGATCAAGCAAGCAGTGGATGAAGCATGCGGGAAACCAGTTGTTTCTTGTGCAGACATTTTGGCCGTAGCCGCTCGTGATTCTGTGGTTGCGGTTAGTAATAATACCGTACTAACTCAATTCTTTTAAAATTAAATAAAATTAATTTTTAACTATTAAATATTTTTAAAATATATATATTAATTAGAACAAACAATCCCCTCTTAACTTTTTTGAATTGGTCGATATGGACTTCAATTTTTATATTATTTAGTTACCATCTTAAATAGAGCAGGGAATAAGATAATGATTTGTTATTTTACTTTATCTAAAACTCTGAGGGAACAAGTAAACCAAATTAACGTAATAATTCCTTTTCTTGACTTTAGCAGAAGATAACATAATTAAAATAAAAAGCTTGAATATTTCACATGATTATATTTTCGCTTAAACATTTACACCAATTAAAAAAAAAAAAAAGTCTTTTACTCTTTCTTCGCTTTCCCGGTTCTGTTATTGTTCATGTTTTTCTAATTAAGAGTGCAAGGCAGGTGCAAAGATAAGTAGCATTAAAAAAAGTATTTTTTCATTAAAATATGGGTTATAATTAAACCTAAGCAGCCTGATTTAGATATCTTTATTCCAATGAAATTTGATTATATAACACCTAATATGAGAAATAGAATGTCATTTTGAGCAAGAAAAAGTTGTATATCCAAAAGTAAGTAGTTTAGGATAGAAGAAATTAAAAAACAAAATAATATGAT
Source organism: Canavalia gladiata (assembly GCA_037954105.1). Lineage (NCBI taxonomy): Eukaryota > Viridiplantae > Streptophyta > Magnoliopsida > Fabales > Fabaceae > Canavalia > Canavalia gladiata. Next base: position 13,414,553 of record CM075659.1, on the reverse strand, counting down.
GAAAAATAAATTAAAAATACTGTATATATTTATAAATATTAAATCTTTTAACAATATCATAAAATGATTATTTTTTAATAAATCAAAATTATTAATATTAAAATATTTTTATTCTTATTTTTATCATTTTCATCTCAAGCTACATTTATTTGAGACACTAAGAATTATGTATGCATGCAGCTTGGAGGGTCAACATGGAAAGTAAGATTAGGGAGAAGAGACTCTACGACAGCAAGCCGTGATGCTGCAAACACCAACATTCCACCACCATTTCTCAGCCTTTCACAACTTATCAGCAACTTCAAGAGTCATGGTTTAAATGAGAAGGACTTGGTTGTTCTCTCTGGAGGCCACACAATTGGATATGCACGTTGTACTACATTTAAGGACCATATCTACAATGACTCTAATATCAATCCCCATTTTGCAAAAGCACTTAAATACATTTGCCCAAGACAAGGTGGTGACTTCAACCTTGCTCCTTTGGATCACACAACAGGCCACTTTGATTCAGCTTACTTCACGGATTTGGTTCATAAGAAAGGGATTCTTCACTCCGATCAGGAACTCTTCAATGGTGGTTCCACTGATGCATTGGTTAGAAAGTATAGCCACAATACCGTTGCTTTCTATAAAGACTTCGCAAAATCTATGATTAAGATGGGAAATATAAAGCCCCTCACAGGGACCCAAGGTGAAATTCGTTTGAATTGCAGGACAGTGAACTGATTTATTGAGAAAGTCAAAATTGCATTAAGTGTGTAATGTAAGTTCAAATGTAGACAATTAATTAAGGAAAATCATTTTGCACATGTTTGAATCTGTAATGTAATTATTAGAGGTTGTTTAAGCTTTTCCCATCCAAGGTAAATTAATGAGGTTAAAATATTATATTAAAAATTATATTTATTTTATTTCAATTTTTATTAAAAATTATTAATTTATTTTAAATGAAGTTATTTATCTTCATCACAAAAAATAATTTTGGTAACAGTTTTAAAAAATAAATAATGATGATTTTAATTTTTATTATAATTTTTTATAATAAATTTATATTTATTAAAAATTATCTGTAAAAAGATATTTTAATAATAGTTTAAACATTATAATAGTATAAATTTAATATATTTTATATTAATTTAATATATTTTATGTTAATTTATATAGTTATTATAAAATATATTAAAAAAATCTACTTTTTATAGTGCTTGGAAGATAATTTAAATAATTTTAACAATTAATGTATTTATGGATACATGTATCTTCATGATGATACATGTAAATGTTATCGATGTTTGTTTTGATTAATTAATCACAGTTTGAGGATTATATACATTCTATTGAAAATTGTGTTTAAAATTTCTTTTCTACATAATACTATATAAAATATCAAATAATGAAATATTTACAGAGAAAAGAGAGATAAAACAATTCTTTTTAAACTGGGAAAAGATTTGTTAAAAAACAATATAAACTAATATTTTTTTACATGATAGCATTTTTATTACTATAAGAAAAATAAGATTTAACAATAGAATTTAGCGAAGTAATTTCTTTTTACTAATATATCACTAAATAGGAAGGGAATAGATATGATATAAAAATCAAAGCAATTATTAAAAAAAGTTTTCCTCGAAAAGATAGCTAGAAATTAATAATGGATTAACTAGAAAAATTTCTTTCGCAAAATTAGTGAGTAATTAGCAAGAATAATTTTCTTCAATAATAATATAATAGTAAATAATTTATTTTAAGATAGGATTAGTGAGAAAATAATTCTAATTAATCCTTCTCAAGTTTTTAATATTTTCTTTCATTCCTCCTCTCATCTTCTTTCTTATTTGTCTTTGGTCATCTAGCTTTCTCTCCCGATCTTGTCCTGTGTAGCCTTTCTCTCTCTTTCTGTAAAGCTCAACAACCACATCTTGAGAAGCTCGTCCATCACTCCATTTCGTTAATACGCCAGTCTCACCTTTTTCATTGATAGCCCCTCCTAGACTTAAGCCATCAATTCGTGACCTTCAATTATGCTAACACTGCTTTGAATACTTACAATTTGTTCATTGTGAAGTTCGCCAATCAAATTGCATTAGACCTCACTTGTAAAGAAATGGAGGTTCACAAATATCATAGTGAATCAACTCCAAAACTTTCTTGATTTTTCATGATTTGCCTTTGCAAAATTGAGAGGAATGTTGTTTTTAAACACCAATTTTTTTACAAATTTAGAAGGAAATAATAATTTGAAAAAGATTATTTATCATATATTTTTTTAAAAAGATCTTCAATTTATCTTTATTTTACAATTTTTTTCTCTATTTCTTCCTTCTCCTTTAAGGTTAGAGAAATAATATTAATATAAATCTTTAAACTTTCTTTTTAAAAATTAAACTGCAATTCATCTTCTTTGCATGGGTTAATAAAAAATTTTACAAAGAAAAAGTTTATATATTTTATTTTTTCATTGAATAAAACATAAAATAATCAAATTTTGATAATAACGAATAAAAAATCTTTTCCATAATAATAACATCCTCAGTTTTCTTTTCTTGAAATTGCATTTTATTTTTGATCTATATGATTCTAGCATAATAACTAATGATAAATTTTCTATTATTCATCGGTAAAGTCTGTAAACCCTTTCTTAAGGTTTGAAATCGTGTTTGCTTCATTTTAGTAGAGTCTTCATATTTTTTCATCAAATTCTAATTATCTTTGCAAAAAATAGTTTTCAAGGTAGAACAATAAAAAATCTAAAAAAAATAAATTCTTCACCTTCAATTTTTTTAATTTATTTTCTTACCTTAAACTTCTAGCCATCTATTAAAGTTGCATCTTTCTTTCATTAACATACTTCAATGGTCATAATGATCATCAAAGTGGGGAATAGTTGATTGTTCAAAACTATTCTCTAAAGTCATGAGTGATAAAAGAAAAAAAAAACACAAAGTTATATGATAAATTGTCATTTTGTTAATTTATTTATAAAAAATTAGTTATAATTATAAAAGTATAATTTATAACTATTTAATTATAATTTTACCTAATTGTTCTTATTTTTTAGAAATAATCATGCAAGTAAAGAATTCAAAATTAAATATATTTTTGGGCTAAAAAGGAGAAAAATGAATAAGAAGGATAAATGAGCGATAAAAAGATCAAAATACTCCTGAGGACGCTAGCACAATCATGCTGCACTCAACTACGCCCTTACAACATTCATGGAATCCTGACACAACCATTCAAATATGAGCACAGATGTACCAAATGATAAGCACAGTCATGTCAACTTGAAGCATAGCCTTGTGACATCTTGAATTTTCCAATATAATTGTACAAACCTAAGTATGACCATGTCAACCCTAGATGAAACAAAAAGTAACTTAAGTCAATCTTAATGGCATGGTAAATAACTTAGAACAATCCTAATAAAGTAGGAGGCAACTTAAGTTAATCTGGTTTGCACTTAAAAAAGTCCAATTCAACTTTATAAAAAGGGAGGCTATGTTTTGGAAAAAAACACACTACATCCTGTCTTATGAAGACGTATCTCTCTACCTCTATATTTTATTTTTTATTTTCCAATTTTCGTTTTTATTTATTCTTCTAACATTCTCTCGTATGATCTTGTACGTAGGAATTTTTTTCCCAGCATGAGTTGCAGCGTCTTATTACTAGTTTTGCTAATATTATAATTTTGTCATCTCTCTTAAAACTAGGATTACAAATTATTTTGTTGCATTAACATACTTTTATTTCTTTTCTTATCCATTGGGTGTAATTAACCCAAAAATTATGGATTTTTGGTAAAACTTATAATATAAACAATTGAACCCCTTATCTTTTTTATAAACATATTCCTTTTTGGAAGCATTACATTCACGCCTCCTTTAATTTATCGAAAAAATATTTGATATTCCTTCTTTTTTAACATTTCTTTGATCTTCTATATACATATAAAATAATAAAAAATTAGGAATGATTTGTGTAGTATTGTATAATTAAGAAGAGTATTTGATATGATTTCTTTAGATAAATTATGGAAGATTTATGTAGATTAAAAAAAAATAAGTATCATATGTCTTTTGAATGAATTTTAAGGGATATCAATGTAATTATTTATTTATTTTTATTCAATTGTATTTTTTTTATTATGCTTTATTAATTGATGAAAATTGGTTATTCTAGTTAATTTCTAATTTGATTATGGAATAGGTGATTGTACAATTTCCTAAATAATGAAACTATAAGTTAAACTAAATTTAAAGATTTTGGAGTATCAATTGGAATTCTAACTTTCTAATCGGTTAAATTTGAATATTTTTTTATATTTCTGTTAATTATATACTTTGCATGATCATTGTAAATAATACTTAACAAAAAAATATTACTATTACATGATCATTAAATAAAAATAGAATTAGAAGAGATGGTTAACAATATTACTATTTTTAATTATTCATAGAAAAATTAGGATGAAATTGGATATAGTCATAAGAAGATAAAAAATATCATGTATTTGCATAATTGAACTTATGTTTATGTTCTTTTTATTATATTTTTTATTTTTATTTTTATTTAAAAAATATATTTTAAACAAAACCTTTTTTTTAACTCAAAAATTAAGAATCAAATTTTATTTTTAAAATTGTTACATCTAATTTTTATACTAATAAATACACTTATCAATAAGTAAAATTTGTTACATACAATTTATGGACAACATTCTAAAATTATTTCTACATATATTTTTTTTAATTTTCTTTTTATAATTATCTTTTTTAACTCTTGTTTTATGTTTTTTTCTCATTTGTTGCATTAAATTAAATAAAAAATAAGATAAAAATAATAAAAGTTACGTGATGATTTTATTTTAAGCTTTTAAAACAGAAAAATTTTAACATAAGAAAATAAGAAAATCCCTTAAGAGCATTAACATTACTAACAAACTCATTAAATCTGTAACGAAACTTTAGAGTACATGCCTGAAAATATTGAGAATTTCTCGGTTCTTCCTTAGGAGGCTATCTGGCCTCAAATTAGTGAATTACCCAAAACCCCATCCTTATCATGCAACCAACAAACCATTGAACAGGACTAAGTGACCAATTTAGATAAGCCTCGAAAACCTCTTAAAATAATTGGAGAAGAGTCAGGAAAATTGGTGATAACTGATGGTTTAGTAATTTGAACTGTTCTATACAAGCAAAATAATGAATCAAATTGTCCATTTTTGATGACAGATAAAAGCACGTAGCAAGAGTGAAACACATTGGATCAAAGGAATCATGGAAGAAGAGATAAAGGAAAAAAAAAATGGAGATGGAGAAGAATCTATGAAAAAAGAAAAGAAAAAAAAAATTAAAAACATTTAAGATATGAAGAAGAAACAGAGAACATCAAAAAATGAAAAGACCAGAAATCTAAATTTTAAAAAATTACGACAGATGGAATAATATGAGTGGCAATAAATAAGAATAAGGTTTTTCCAATTTCCAATTTCTATTTATTTAAAATATCAAAACAAATGAGGTAAGAAATATTACGTATTTATCCCTTCACGTTTTCTTCATAAGTGTGGTGCGATACTTTACATTTATAATTTTTTATTGTTTATATTTTGCATATGTAAATAAATATATATTTTATTTTACAATCTTTAAGTTCAATTAATAATACATTTTTTAATAGTATTTTAAATTTTATATTTCTTAGCATATTATTTTTTCAAAATATTATAAATATTACAAATATATATATATATATATATATATATTTAATTTTGATAAATTAAAATTCTATTGTATTTTCTGAATCCTTTCTCTCTTTACCCTATGACTTCATTTTATGAAAATTTTATTTTCTTTTAATTTTATCTATCACTTTTGAATATTTTTTTCTACTTATCCGGCATTTTAAAATTTAAAGATGACATGAATTATTATTTTATCAATTATACCCCAGTTTAAGAAAGAAAATAAATAATATAAAAATATCAAAACAATAGTTGAGAGAGATAACGGATATATTAAAAAATTACAAATAATTTTAATTAAAATACTATTGACTTTTCTTAATTTATGCAACATAATCAGAACATACAAATAAAAAGATGCAAAGTATTATATTAAATATTTTAAAATTTACATTATCCTTTAAAATTAGTTTTTCTATACACAACTTAAGACATCATCTCTGAAGTACCAGGAAGCAAATATCTTAATGTTACCGGTAAAATTATGACTAAGCTTTTTCTCATGTTTTCCTATGCAAAATCTCACGACTCATGAAAAGAAAAAAAAATCTCACTTCCTTAAAAAAAAGTTAGCTCATTACAAGTAAGATAAATGTCCAATAATAAACTCAAATATGTTAACAGATTGAATCACGGACTGATCAAAAAAGAAATTTACACTTATTTACTTAATTATTCTTTTTACACAAAAATTGTAATGATATTCATTTAAGACTTCTTTTTTAGAATTACTGGTTCAATTTTAAAGAATAACATTAAAAATATTTTTTTGGCACGTTTATTATTTTAAAACTATATCTAATCATCACAATATATATATCACAAATATTTTTTATAAGAAAAATTTTTGTTCAAATTCAAAGTATCTCATAACATTGTGAGGTTAACTCTTCCAATGAAAATGGAAATTTATTTTCATACACAAGTTCAATCTTAAATCTTACTTAAGGAAAACTTAAAACTTAAATCAATTATTTGTTGGTAATTATCATATTTAAAATGTTTAAGTAAAGTTTCATTAAAAATATTTTTTTCTTAAAAAATACAGAGCAAGCAAACTTGTTATAGTAATGTTGTATTCTTTTAGTACAAAAATAATTTTTTTACAATTTTAAAAATAAATAATAATAATTTTAATTTTTATTAATTTTTTTTCTAACTATATTCATAAAAAATTATCCATGAAAATACATTTTAATAATGATTTAAATGATATGACCATAAAAATTTAATATTTTGTGTCAAATTATATCATGACGAAAAAAATATTTATCAATTTTTTTAGTGTCTTATAATATCTTTCTATTAATATTTCTAATATTTTATGAAAATATTAAACAATGAGTAAGTGTATTTAATATTTTTTATATGAGACTAGATACATTTTTTACAAAAAATATTTTCTTAAATTAGATAAAATTACTATAATTACAACAACTTAAAGTACACATAATATTTTTAGATCATAAAAAATTAAATATTTTTTTTAAGTAAAAAAGATTGATAAAAAAATATTATTGGAGAATTTAAAATTAATTTTTTCTATTTGCTTAGTTTGGTTAAAGTAGATGGTCCAAACATAAACAAAGACCTGGGGATCAAAGGAGATTTTTAGAAAGAAAATTAGCAATAATTAATTTAGGTCTTACATTCATAACTAATTCTTCTGTGGTTCACCTGCCGGTGTTTAAATTTCACGAGCAAATCGAGCCATCATTGTATGCATCATGTACAAGAAGTAATTTATTGGAGTATTTAATTTGCCTAGCTCAATTGTCCATGTGGATGATTTTGAAACTTTTACATGCTTACATCAAAATAATAATTTTATACTAAAAGTACAACTAATCAACTTGATTAAGTTAACTAGGACTTCGTAATTATTTTTACTGAATTTTCTATGTTAATAGCCTATCATACTCGGAATTGATCTAGTCGAAAAGGATGCATCCCGTGTATATTCTCCCTTTACACGATCTTGTCTTTATTTGTTGTGGGTGGCGTACATTTATCAATTAACAACCCAACAGTGGACCAAATCAATTAATATAATGACATTTTTCTTTTGTAAATATTAACCAGTCGGTTAAAAAAATTAAAAGTCAACTAATTTATTTCAAGTGGCATTTTTTTTTTAAGATTTTGTATATAAATTTTTTTTATAAAAAATAATTTTACCGTGAAATAAATGTTTACAAATCGAGCAAAATTACATCTTTCAGAAAACATTTTTTATTAAATAATAAAAATTAAAATATTATTAAAATACACTTTTATCATAAACTTTAACACATTTTTTAAAATAAAATATTTTTATTGATTAATTTTTCAACCCATATCTTGGAACACTAATTAATAAGACTATTTTCTTTTACGATTTGTTAATTCCATATTGATAATGAACGTTTCTTTCAACTGAAATGGTCTTTGCCATAAGCTCAGTCCACCAATCAACATACCGGTATGATATGGTGCAGTGTTATCGGTGTTTTTCTCCGCAGCACGCATGGTTGTGCCTCTATAAATACAAACAATTAATGTATCAATAGTAATCCAAATAAATTCCATTACTTAATATTGATTTCATCCCTGTTAGATAGCTATCTAGTCTAATATATTATTCATATTGTTGTAATCAGTTTTTCAATGGAATCGCATGGGTATTTCTTTGTTCTTCTCTATGCCTTTGTGTTTGCAGCTTTTGCAACCTCTGGTTTCTCACAATTGTCACCAAACTACTATGATTACACATGCCCCAACGCTTTGAGCACCATCAAAAGTGCAGTGGAGGCTGCGGTGCAGAATGAGCGTCGTATGGGTGCATCTTTGCTACGCTTGCACTTCCATGATTGTTTTGTCAATGTAAGACATTGTGTTTATGCCTATTTCTGTCTCTTTCTCTCTCCCTCTATATATACAGAAAGAGAAGGTATATTTATTGAGAGAAATAATTAAAATAAATATAAATTGTATAATTATATGTAAATATATTTTAAAATTATATGATCAATCATTTCAAAAAATATATAATTTTTGTATTTTAATGTTATCTATTTAAAATATAATCTAATAATCACTAGTTATTTCTTCTTCTTTTTAAATTTCTTATATGTCTTCTACTTAATTTTTTTGTATATAAACTATCTCAATTTTTATCATTAGGTTAATCCTAACAAATATAACTCCTACTTATTTATTTGGATGATATTGTAAACATAAGAATAATGATGACATGGTTTTGTGATGGTGTGATTCAGGGTTGTGATGGTTCAATTCTGCTAGATTCAACATCCTCCATTGACAGCGAAAAGAATGCAGGTCCTAATTTTCAGTCTGCTCGAGGATTTGAAGTGGTTGATCAGATCAAACAGTCTGTGGATAAAGCTTGCGGAAAACCAGTGGTTTCTTGTGCAGACATTTTGGCTGTAGCTGCTCGTGACTCTGTGGTTGCGGTTAGTAAATACTACAGTACTACTTACAAACCCCAAATGCTATCTTAAGTCACTACAAATAAAAAGTTTTTATCTACTAATAAGTTAGAAAATAAGTTATAAGTTGATATTATTTGTGTCAGTATAATTTTATTTAATAAAAATTAAATTATTAGAATAAACATTAAAATATAAAGACTAAAAATATGCTGTTATCTTGAAATATACACATTGGTTAAAATATATTAATAATGTAAAAAAATTATACTATTATCTAATAATAAATTGATATATCATTAAAATTTATTTATTTTTATAATAATTATTTTAAAATTTATATTTATTATAATTTTTAATTAATTTAAGTGTAAAAATATAAAAATTTATATTTGTATAATATATCAGAATTAAACATGTAATATATTATACTAATATTTAACATTTTGATGATATATTATAATGTTTATACCAATAAAATTATCTAGCGTTACAAAAGAATCATATTATTATAATATTTTAATTAATAATTTAATTTATATTAGATAGGAGAATGAATCAACTTACTTAAAATATCTTGTTTAAAAATTATTTTATTTGATAATTTTTTGTAACATTTAAATTTAATAAATATAACTATTAAATAAGATGATATTAGTATGATAATTATGCATATTAAATTATTAAAAAATTAAAAACTCACTAACATTTAATTTTATAATTAATCCAGATTAATTTTTTATTTTAAAAATATTATATATTAAATTGATATTATTTGATGAAGTATTAAATAAATTTAAATTTTAAAATTTAATCTTAAATTTTTGATTTTGAAAATAATTTTTTAAAATAAAATAGAATTATTAATTTAAAAATCTTGTGAAACATCCTATAAAGAGTGAGAAAGCTTTAAGAATATTAATTAGATTTGTTAAATTTATATTCTACTAAAATTATTTATCAAACAGGAATATTTTAATATAAATTGATTTTAAATTAAGTTGATCTTTTTTCGTTAAATAATATTTTGTTAATACTGACTAACTTAATGTTAAACCGTTAATATATGTCAATTTTCTAGTAAATGATATTGATATATTTTATATACACTTTTATCATGCTTAATATTTTGAATTGAATTAGTCGACCGTGAAATTTTTCTATGTATTCGTTACGACATCCAATATATGAGAGGGGCCGGACAAATGATGCATTGCTTCTTCGTTTTTTTTTTTCTTATTTCCGAAAACTTTGTCCATACAAAAAGTCAAAGTTAAATAAATTTATATGATGGATTCTCTACCCACCTATAAATAATTATTAATTTCGTTATAAAGTATTTGGGCCAAAGATTGAAGATTGAGTATATAAAAAAATTGAAGAAACATTTGACATAATTTAATTTTATAATAACATGAATCAAAGTTATGAATGAGTATGTGGCATGCAGTTAGGGGGACCAACATGGGATGTGAGATTGGGAAGAAGAGACTCAACCACTGCAAGCAGTGATGCCGCAAATGCAAACATTCCCGCTCCATTTTTCAGCCTTTCTGAACTCATAGACAACTTCAAGAAGCATGGTCTTGATGAGAAGGACCTGGTGGCTCTTTCTGGAGGCCACACTATTGGATATGCACGTTGTACTACATTCAAGGACCATATCTACAATGACTCTAACATCAATCCAAACTATGCACAACAACTTAAATACATTTGTCCAACAAGTGGAGGTGACTCTAACCTTTCACCTTTGGATTCAACACCTGCCAACTTTGATGTTTCCTATTTCTCTGGTTTGGTTCAAAACTATGGCCTTCTTCACTCCGATCAAGAACTCTTCAATGGTGGTTCTGTTGATGCATTGGTTAAACAGTACAGCTACGATACCCAAACTTTCTACAATGACTTCGTTACCTCCATGATTAAGATGGGAAATATTCAGCCCATCACTGGGAATCAGGGTGAAATTCGTGTTAACTGCAGGCAGGTGAACTAGTTCATTATCAAAATTAAGTAATGTAATAAATATGTATTATGCATATAAAGAAGATTTCTTCAGCGTTGCTCAATCATGAATCTCTCTATTTATATATTTTATAAGGAATGAAATTCATTGCATGGATACAATGGTTAATTACTCAAATTCGTATACTTACGAATTTATGTAAGTAATAATGTGATATGTATCTTTATGATAAATAATGTGGTTTCAGTGTTTGTTTGCGTTGATTTTAAAGGATTTCTCTAAGTTATCATATACGTGAATATTCCTATCCTAAGTAGATTTATAAGACTTTGTTTATAAAAAATAAAATAAAAAATAGATATAATTTTTAATGTAACATTTTAATCCCGTTAATCTGCTTAGGATTGATCTATTTAGGATGAGGTTGTTTATCTCATTCTCATCTTTTTTATTTCTTTTCAGAGCTACATCCTATTTTGCCCATTTTTTATTTGTTAGTTTTTTTTTTTAATCTATCTTGTCACTTTATCAAATTTATTTTATTGCATTTACCATTTAAATTTTGAAGCAAGTAAGTCTTGAAATGGTCATGCATTAACAAAATCATGCTAGATCCACTTAAAAAAGTTGAAGTTAAAGTTAGAATTTAACAAACTGGGACATTAAAAAAGATGTATAAGAAGAGTTGATTTTTCTACCTTTCTTTTTATTTTTATATTTCTTTTTATTTTTAATAAAATTAAATACTAAAATTATCATTCATTTTTATTATTTGAAATAAAATTAATAATTTTTTGAAATGGATAAGCTTTCAAAAATATTTTTTTAAAAATAAATTCAATAAATTTTTAAAAAATAGATTTAATAGGTTTCCAAAAATACTTATCCGTAAAGTAATTAAATTTATTTTAAAAAAATATTCTAAATACGTATTTTCAAAAATTCATCTACTACATTACATAAACGTTTTTTTAGAATATGTGTTCACATTTTTTTTATATAACATTTTGAAACAACGAATCTAAAATTTATTTCAATTTTTTTTAAAATAAATAATCAAAAATTTATATTTATATTCTGGATACACTTTTTTGAATTTAATAAATACTATACAATTTATCTTTTAAATATATATTTTTTAAAAAAATTTAAATACTGTAAATTTATATTTTTAAAAATTAAATTTATAATAATAATTTTATTTTTTTATATAAAAATAAAATAAAAAACACGAAAAACGACTACCGTGTATAAGTAAAAATGGATATGAAAGATAATCCAATTTTTATAAATTTAATTTATAATGATCATCATTAAATAAATAGATTAAGTCAGATTAACCTACGTTACAAGTGGGTTGAAGCTAATTTAACTGAGAGTAACGCATCAACTCATTTAATTTATTTAGTTATTAAAAAATTAAAATATTTCATAAGTATTAATAAAAGTAATAAATTATGTTATTTTTTTAATAATTTTTTTAATCCAATACCTATTTAACATTAAGTTTTATATATTTAATGTTCATCAACTTTTATCAATTAAAAATTTATTTTACTTGTAAAAGTATATAGATTTATAATTTGTGGAAACATTACATTTTAAAATTTATAGTCAAAATTACTAAATTTTAAATTTTTTAAATAATAATTTTATTTATTATTTAACTAAATTTGGTTTTTTAATTTTTTAATTTTAATTTTAAAATTTATGTAATATCATGTTATTAATTTTAAATTTACATACCATATTATTTAATATTTTGATGTATTAATCATTTTTATCTTGATCAAATTGTTCATGTATATAATTATTTTAAAAATATGTAACTATTATTGAGATATGTAATTTAATTTTTACAATTAAAAAGTTAAATTAAAATTTATTTTTTATCAGTATATTTTGATTTAATTTCTATAATTTTTAGTTTTTAAAGTAAAAAAATAAATTTTTATTTTCATAATTAATTTAATTGATTAATCATCCTATAATCATAAAGTTTGAGTTTTATTTTATATTTCTATTAATTTATTCAACCATTTTACATTTTTTATTTATTCAAAATTATTTCCAGTTTACATCTTTTAAAATAATTTTACTTATCCTAAATTAAAATTCTTGAAAATTCTTCCTCTTCAAAATTTTAACCTTACATTTTTATAAAATCTTTTTTTCAAAACAAAAAATTTACTTTTTAAACCTTTTTAATAATTTTAAATTTAATTGAAATTTATTATTTATATTAAAATATTTATATTAACATTTAATTATTGATTAATATATTTTAAAAATAATTAATTTTAATAATAATTATTTGAAAAATTATATTTATTATAACTTTAATTAATTAATGACATAAATATTTATATAGAATATGAAAATTAAACTCTGACGTTCAATTTAAATACATCCTAAACCTCTTATTAAGAATAAAATGGAAGATCAGATTTAGTAAACAAAAACCTATATTAAAAATTTAAATAAATATAAAGTATGAAAGGTGTAATTTACCTTTATTTTTATAGATTTAATTGCATTTTATTTTCTTTATAATTTAAACTATGTGTAATTTTAACTTTTTCAAACTAAATAAATTCTACTATTTTGAAATTTGACAAGTTTAAATTTTACTGATTTTTTAACTTCAAATTTTTAAATTATTATTTTATATCTAAGTATTTAAGAGGATTCTATGATAGATTTATAATATAAAAAAACTTAAAAGAAATAAATTTATAAAAATTGAAGATTTAGAAATAAAAAATGAAATTTTATTTTTTTATTATTGTTGAAATTTTGTGTTTGAGACTTTTGGTTGATGAATTTTAAGTAAAAAATTAAATTAGTTTAATTAATTTAATTTATAAATTTTACATGAAAGAAGTTTAATTTTTAAATACTGTTGATATTAAAATTTTCAATTAATTATAAATTATACTAGATATAATTTTTTAAAATAATTAATATAAAAATTAATAATTTTAAATTATATGAAAATAAATAATTAAATAGTACTATAAAAATTTATATATTAATAATATATTTTAATTAACTTTAAAAATAAAATTAATAGAAATACAAATTTACTTAATTTTAATAAATAACATACTAGTTAACTTAAAACAAATAAATTACCGGTATTAAAATAAAAAATATAGTTAAGTATTTTTTTAACAACAAAACGAAAATAAGAAATAATTATTTACATTATTTTAAAAAGTAACAATAAGAAAGTACCAAGAGGGTGGAATCTTATATAGGTCGAACAAAAACAAAGATGGAAAGGAAAAGTATTAACAAAGGTTAAAAAATAAAATATTTTATAAATAAAATATAGTAAATGTAAATTATCAATAAGTCTTTTAAAAAAAAAATACATATATAATAGATCTTTAATTCTAAAATACGTTATTGATAGGTTAAGTTTGATCAACATTTATGCAGACATGTATTAAAATAGTATTGGTGATTTAATAAAAAATCACTATTCCTGAGTTTATTGAGATACGAGAAAAAATACCAAAAGTTAATTTAACAAAATTTAAATCTTTATGTATATCATTATTTTGTTAGTTCATGATAGATATCTAAATCAATTCAAACACGAGATTTCTGTTCTGTGATGACTTAATTGTGTCTTAAACTCCAATTGTTATTACCTTTTTATTTTAATTTTGCTAATAAGTAAATAAAAAAATAGTTTTATTAACCCAAGTAATCACATTTATCATTCTCTTGTTTTCGGTTAGATTTCATTTGACAAAAATAAATTTTTTGAATATAAGTACGTAATCTATTAATTATGTATATATATATATAATAAAATATTACAAAATCTAAGAATTAAAGTCATAACTTCATCATTAAAAATTTTTAAAAAATTTCTCTGCATATAATTATTTTTAAGAAGTCAATAAATTTATACATAACATCATTTTACTTTCTGAGGTCTATTGGGTTTATGATTGATTTAAGATTAAGTAATTTGGATTAAAGGTTGGTTCATTTTCCAAAATTTTATAAAATAGTGGAAATGAATCTCTTAGAATATTATGTAATTAACCAATCATGCTGTTTGATAATTTTATCATAAAATATAAAAAAATTAAATGAATTATCATAAAATATAAAAAAAATTAAACGAGAACCTATAAAAAGTCTTATCATAATGAGATGAAAATTATGATACATGTGCTGCATTAATTAATACATGCAGAAAGGATATCTAAATCTTTTTAAATATAAGCCATTAGAATTTATTTAACGGAAACCAGTATTAGTATATATAGAAATTGAATTATTAAATTTCAATATTTTTTTATAAAAGAAAGGTCATATTTTTAATTTATAAATATAGCTAAATATTGATATCATAGTAGATATTTTTAACTTCTTTTTTTATCTTAAAATTAAACATCAATTTTAAATTAGTTTCAATTTAAATAAATCAACCCATAAAAACTGATAAAAGTAAAATTAAAGTTTTATCTAAAATTAAAAAGTAATTATATAACGATCTCAAATATTAAAAAATATTCATTAATCATAAATTTTTAGTTGTATAACTTTATTATTGTAAAAATGTAGAAATAATAAATCATCTTAAAAATAATAATAATAAATGTTATCTTAAAAAATAATATTTTAATATAATTAAAATTAAAAATATAATTACAAAAATATTATAAAATCATTTAACAATTGAAAAATATTAAAAATAAATTTAAACAATAAATTATATTATTATTTTTAAATTATTCATAAGGTAGTTATTACAAATAATATATATATATATATATATATATATATATATATATTATCCATCAAAGTATGGAAAAAAATATTCATTTTAAATATGAAAGTACAGTACAATTTATCTAAATATAAAAATCATAAAATTTTATTAAATATATTATAAAAATAAATCTAATTTATTTCAAAAAATTATGGAAGTATGTAATTAAAATTTTTTAGATTTAATATTTATAAATGATACAATATTAAAATTAAATAAATTTTGAAATTATATTAAAAACTAGATATAATTTATTTTTTAATTTTAATTTTAACTTTATTTTTTATTTTTTAAAATATCTTAACTATAATTCTTCTTACTATTATGTTATTATCCAATTTTATCTAAAATTATTTTTATCATAAAAATTGAAGATTTGATTATAAATTATTTATTTTAGTAAAAATTTAAAAATATTTATTTTTAGTAAAAATTAAAAATTAAATATAAATTAATTTTATAACATTTTAAATACAATAAATTTATATTTATATTTATAAAATATCTGATCCAATAATACAATATTCATCCTATATTTTCTTTAATTTTCTTTTATAGATTGCATAATGCATGCATCTATTCTTTATCTTTATTTCATCTTTTTATTTTACCCATTTAATAAAAATAAAATAAAATAAAATATAAATCATATCATATCTTAACTTTTAATTATAACAATAGCGGTTGACATGCCTCTAAATAATCACCCTACAAGTGTCTCTAAGAAAACACTAGAATTTAAGATTCTGTGTTTAATGCTATGTGTGCATTTAATTTTTTTTTAAAGTAATAAGTTTATTTATGGTATATGGTAGTAACAAATAAAAAATATCCATCCTTTTATGGTGAATCTTTTCATTTCAAACAGATACATGGACAACGGATTTCCTTTTAACTCACATTGTTTAAAATTTTTATATGGATTTCAGTGCAGCTATAGTTATCTTGAATATGTGCATATGTGGATTAAGGATTTTTTTTAAAAAAATATTTTCAAAATACTCTATTCATTTTCAAATACCTCCGAAAGTCAATCCTTCACCCTAAACTTACGTAAACCTTGAGTTTCCCATTGCACCAGAGAACACGTAGGAGCAGGATCAAGTCATGTCAGTCTATCTTCCATTAACCTATTTATTTTCACTCCACTTAAAGAGATCAAACAATTTTCAAATAAATCACACGTTCAGTCTAAGAGTACCGTTATTTGGAACGGACGAGTAGGATGCCTAACACCTTCCCTACTCGTAACCGATTCCCGAACATAAATTTCTTCCTCAAATAAAGTTTGGTGACGATTTCACTTATCAAATAAAGTTCTTTTTTAAAATTTTTTAACGAATTTATCATCTCATTGTAATTAAGGTTGAAATATTATGTCAAAACATGAAATTGGTTTAACTATGGCTTAAACTTGTCCCAACTTTTCACAGTTGAATTAGCATACCAAGGGCTTTGGCCCAAATTAATGATGATATCTTTTTTACTAGGGAAAATTTTGGGGCTCCTATTTGAGAAGAAAGGTTCGCTAAGGAAAAAGTTGTCTCTGAGGGCGTTGATAAGATGAAGTTACCCCTGCTTTAGAGCAGTGTCATTGTAGAAAAGGAAATGGTTATAAAGATATGTTATTGAATATTTTGAATGAAATATCCATCCCGTATGTTTTTCTATGATGCAATCCATTTGGTATATTAGATGAGCACAATATCATATATCTTTAATTGGCATAATACTCGTTAAATTTCCTGAAAAGTTATTAAACACTTTACTTTTTAGGGAGAAGGCAACCATTACAGAACTTTTTGGTGTTACAAAGGACACTAGAATGGGTGGTCCTTTAGAAGGAGCTCATGTTCACATTGTCCACTTATCTGATTCTAGGGCCTCTTTAGATTTGATCAAGGTATTGTATGATCTTTTTGTTATTTAGTATGTTTGTTCCTTGAAATTACTATTTGTTTTGGACAGATAGTCATGACTGGTATTTTGCAATACTCTTTGGTAATGAACTCCTGGTAATGTGTGCATTAAGTTACTTGGTTAAGATTAAATATGGAATTTCCATGTTTACCGGTTGAGATAGAACCAGTAAAGAGAGACAAAATTAAAAAGAAAATATGATAGGATAACCTAGCAATTGTAGAATAGAGATATGATCTGAAGAAAGATGTCAATAACTTGGTTAGGAAAAGACTCTGAAATCTAAACTTCAAGTTCTATGTAGATAAATTATGCAACCCTGAATAAAAAAATATGATGTAATTTAATTTGTGTTTTTGATCTCTAAATCAAATGAGAAATTGCATAGCAATATTGTAAATTGTTGGTGTTTACAGAGAATACACACTAAAGTTGGTTGCTTGTTTAGAAGGAAATGGAGAGAAGAGAATGAACTTCTTGCTACGAGAGTTTGAAGTCTGAAAAATCTATTTTGTATTTGAAATACTTCAGAACTTAAATACTGATATCCATGATCCTTAACCATAACTGAAAAAAGGATTGGATCCTAAAAATAAGCAACTATCGGATACATGATCAAATGAAGGGGAATAACTAACTCCTGTAATCAAGGAGCACTACTTTGGATTATTCAAACATTAACAAAACAGAAATGGAAAAGTGGCAGCAATCTTGAACACGTGACTAACATAAATTAGTAGGTGTTTTTTATAGTCATTTAGTATCTATTCATGATCTTAAATACTATCCTAGTATGAACTATATGATTAAACATAAATTTCTAAACATTTATGCCTAAGATAATTACAAATAACATAAATATTAGTTTTATTTCTTATCATAAATCATGATTGTTATTCTCCTTATGGAACACAACAAAACCCGTTACAAAATTTTAAAACACCTTTTGATTATTTTTCCCTTACTCCCTTTTTGTCTACCATGATGAGTGATATTGTTATACATTTATCCACAAGAAGCAAAAGGTCGTGGTGACAGCTTAAGTGTTGAGACTTGTTCACATTATTTAGCTTTCTCATCTGAAGAGATACCAAATGGTGATACTCTTTTTAAGTGTTCCCCACCCATTCGAGATGCATTCAACAAAGAAATTATGGGAGGTTGTATTAGTATGCTTCCTTTCCATGATGCAAAGTATTTTCTTCTTTAATCATTTACGATCTCATCATTTTAACTAGTTTTCTTTCTTTATTTTAGGAAGGACACATTGACCTATTAAGTTCTGATCATTCACCTACAGTGCCTGAACTCAAGCTTCTTGAGGAGGGTGATTTCTCGAGGGCTTGGGGAGGCATATCATCTTTGCATGTTAGTGAATTTTCATGCAGAGAAGTAGGACATTTTTTTTTTACTAAAATACTATAAACCAATTTGAAATCTATTATTAATCTACAGATTGATTTTTGAATGAATAAAATGTTTAGTCATGGTCATATGGTAATTACAAATATGTTGTTAGTATATCAACTATAGTTTTATTTTTTCTTATGCGATGCAGCTAAAAAATGTGTTGTACACCAGCAAGAGTGTATAACTGTTGTTCCCCCTTTCACTTATCGGTAAGCTGTACATATTCTCTGACTATTGTATCTTATACATGATCTTTAAATTGATGAACATCACATAATATATTTTATGCTACTGAAATATTGTATATTAATCCGATGGAAGTAACTAATATAAGAATTTATGACGTGTATTCCACTCATGCATAAGATTAAATCTTATGTTCTTGTTTGAGCTTGGTTGTTATTTATATTAATCTGTGAACACCAATTCCTGTCCGGATTACTTTGATTTAGATTACAAAGATAAAAAGAATAGAAATAAGACTTAAAAGAGAAAGAAGAAGAGGGATGAGTAGCCAACATGAAGTATATATATATATATATATATATATATATATATATATATATATATATATATAAAATAGAGAGTAAGCAGTACAAATAAAAGATGATGGTAATAATAAGTAAAAATCATAAACAAAAGTGAAAAGAGTTGAATAAAAGTTGGAAAACAATAAAAATGAGTGGTTATCCCCAATAGGCTAGGGTTAGTTAGGAATTAGTTAGGTTGGTTAGAAATTTAGTTAGGGTTGTTATTTTGGGTTAGCGATTAACTAAAGGCAGGATGGGTATTACCATGGTTAGAAAGGGGTATAAAGGAATTTTTGGAGAATTTGAAGGGGACTTTTTGGTACAAAAAGGCATTCTCAGCATACGGAGGCAGGAAGAGAGATATTGGTCTCAAGCGGATTCTCTGAATTGGGGGAGGTAGTTTATGAAATTTGGAAGGAGCGCCCTTGGTCTTCTGTTTCGGGATTTCATTAGAAGTCTGAGAAACTCTCTGAAATTCACGAAAGGAACCAAGTCTTTGTTTCCTTAGAATTCGTTTCGCCTTTCTGGGAGAAGTTATTGACTCGGAATTGATATAGACTCTGTTTCTTGCTTCCCTGACTTCTGTCGAAACCTCTGGGCAGAATTCCAAAGCTATTTCAATTCTCCACTCCACACACCAGGTTAGATTCTTGCTTTGTTATTGTTGATTTTATATGTGCTTAGCTTCGACTGGACAATGTCTTTCCAATTCCTGTATATTGTTGCGCATCTGCAAATCTTGTGATTGATCTAGGTTAGGGATGAATTCAATTTGTGATAGAAGACATTGAAATGACTGTGATTCTTGTTTTGAAGTCTCGATCACCAGTTAAGGTAGAATAAAGTTAGATTTTTAAGGAGAGGAAGAAGAGCAGTAAAAGTTGGCCATTATAGTCATGAGTCGTGTTTTTAGAAACGAATCCTAAGGTATATTAAGAAACTAATTCTTGCTGCAAAACTGGGAGTGCACCCGTTTACCAGTTATCGATTGCATAATAATAAACCATAATTCAGATTTGAAGGATAAACCTGTGTTTACCACATCCTAAACTAGATTACAGGGCAGACTTTTACCTATTCTGGAGGTTCTGCCACAGCACCTCTGTCAAGAGCCTATGATTAATAGCCTGGTATTCACAATCCTTGAGACCAAAGGACACTGGAATCGTATTTTTATCCCTGTGACAGTAGTAAGTTCAGCATACTTTGACTGTTGAGCTAGGCTAAGTGGAGAAAATCAGTGCTTACCAGCCTGTGACAGAAAACCAGAAATGCTTACACTTATTACCATGTTAGAACCTGAATGGTGGTTTCATGTCTGTAATAACAGATCATGTGTTGTCCTTCTTATTCAATGACGTAGGCAACAAGTCTGGTCTTGTCAAAGGTAAAACTGTGGCCAAAATTCTGAATAAATGTTGCAGTAAACAGATGCAGAACATATAGATCTAGGGAATTTAGCTCGGTGGCATCAGGGATCAGGGTTAACCCAAAGTAGAGCAAAGTTCTGGGGATAGGAGACCAATATCTAACTTTGTAGGACTTGCTAGCCTTTATTAGATGGGTTCAACTACTAAGAAACCATAAAAATCAGTTGCAGGACGCTTAAAATAACCCCTGATTATTCTTAAGATCAGTACTTTGATAACTAGAATTCTTATTGAGAAATACCTCAGAGAATGGAGTTTAAGATCAGGCTCTGAACCATAGCTGAAGCGGCAGACCCTTCATTATATATCTATTTGGCCTAAAATGATGAAAAGGCCATTAGAAAGAGGCCACCATTTGATCAGTGCATTGATCAGGTAAGTCCTGGATTGGTTATGAACTGAGTTTTGGTAGGTAACCAAACACTATTGCAGGGTCTGGGTAGACAATAGGTAGGGGAGCTTTCAGGGCCAATGGCAGTTGAAGTTAAGCCCAATGTGGATTCTAAACTTGGTGGTTCGTAGGACTAATAACAAATAAAAGCAGTATTTGTCTTATAAAGAAAGCTGCAATGGAGGCTAAGTAGGATGGGTGGATGATGATGGCTTAAAGCCCCTCAAGGCCATTATCCACAAAATAAGTAAGATCAGGTCCTAAAGGGCATTGAGTCAGTTTATAAGAATTTAAACCTTAGAATTTAAAGGGTTGAAGATGTTAGTCGTGAGTCCTGGTCTTTCCCTTGATACAATAGTTTTGGCAATAGGAACCCCAAAAAAGAGAGGAACCTGGCCTGTTTCTGGAACCTGTCCTGAGAATCCAGGATGTGCAGGTAAATTTTGAATCCTAATTGGTTTTTTTAAATCTGCTGAGCCTAGGATTATAAGTAGAAGTAAACCAGTCACAGGCAATCAAAATTGTTAGCCCTTGGTTCTGATTCACTATACCCTCATTCTGGCGATCCTTACAGAACACTCATTTACACTCATGGCCTAAACCTTAACCTATAAGTACATGACTCTTGGCAATAGCAACCAGTAGCAGATCAGGCTTGGAAACAGTCTAAAATGATGATACAAGAATGGTCAGAACTTAGCTTTAGGCTTGTGTCTTAAAGTCATTATTGGCACCTGCATGAGTGGTAAGGGGAAAGATGATTAGTTTTAGTTGGATCATAGAATAATAGTAGGCAAAACCAAAGAGGGCCAAGTTTGAAAACTGAAAATAGCCTATGGCCTGGATAAATCAACCACATAAGCATAGGAATACTAGTAGAATATTTGGGTAGCAACTGTGGACTTATCCAAATAGCATCCCCAGGTCATTGTTGGGAAGAGGAAGCCAAGCATCACCTAGTCAAATTTCTCTTTACATCAAGTACAACAATCAATGACCAAAGTCAATCTCTCATCAGGTCCTGGACTTTGTTTTGTCACCTTGCTTTGAGTCTTAAAAGGGACTGGCACACAAATACCTTGGCACCCTATACTTTCTGGTGTACGATCCCAATAGTTGGCCTTTGATTGTTGGCCCCTAGCAGGGACCTCGGAAGCATTATACTCGTTGGCTACAGTATCCAATTAGTTCTGATTTATACTGACGGAGTCTCCATCTCTCTGGCTGGTTTTGATTGATTTAGACCTAAAAGGGCTTATCCCAACCTGTAAGCCAAGATCCAATACAAGCATATAACTGATGTTCAAAGGTTTTAGAAAATTAAGGATACCAAGTTCTACCTATGACAGCTAACCTCCTATGACAGGTGCCTAGAAATTAGTTTCCCCTTTTCTGCAGAGGTCCTAGGAACCTTGGGTATTAATGTTGTTTTCAAGATACATATAATACCTTGCCTTCTAAATCCATATCTGGGTAAAACCATTGTGATGTATCTGGATCATCTCGTCTAGGTAGAGGCCTATAATTTATAAATAGAATGAGCAGCAGGTTGATTGCACAAGCTGTGATCATTGAAGTTAAACAAAGTACAATGAAGGCATGAATTAGGACTCCTTTGGCATATGATGACTGGTTAATATGAGCCATAGGGTACGAATCTGGACCTTTACAATTTGCAAGAGCAGGGAAGCAAATTTTAGGAAAACCTGTCAATCAACTGATCCTATGACAGGATCCTAAGTTTAGTCTCATATTAACCAAGCCCCTAGGTTTTTAAACGTTAACAGAGGCAACAGGGCAGAATAATTGCAGAAACCCAAAACAGTTACAACTGGTATAAGCATGGCTGGTTAGAACTGTTAGAATTTAACCTTTGGTTGGCTCTTTGTTCATCAAGTCTGTACCCCTTCAGGGCCATCAAGTAGGCTCAGTTATAAATCCCGCCTGAGAAATAATAAAAGACTGCAAAAAGAAATAAAGTCAGAGCTGATGTCTTGGCAATCTGTCTCAAGCTGGTCACACCAAAAATCATTATGAGTGTTTCTCATCAATTCTTAAAACTAAACTGTCCCAAGCTCCCAGGAAAAAAAGTGGTACAACCACTTTGGTACAGTTCTAGCTAGCAGCAGACACCTAGTATTCTGCAGATCAGCAATCAGAAGCTAGCTAGCAAGTAGTGTTCAGTTAACCAGAGATGCTACTGCTTGAGTCACAGGAATCATCTTCTGAATAATGAGTAACCTGAGCTTCCATTGTAGGTTAGTGTTGGGTCATATTAAATCTCTGTAACTTTAGGCATGAAGTCAGGACATCAATAGGTACTGCATAACAAAGTTGATAAGTGTTGACACCCTATAGGTATATACCCAAAGGTAAATAAACAATTTTGGGGTAAGCATTAAGTCCTTAGCCCAAGTGCTAGGCTCACATCAGCCGGGTAAAATATGATGCCAGAAAACGAAGATCTACACTGGTTTTGAAAAATACAACACTGTCAGCCAGAACTCATTTCAAAGCCTCGGACTATTTCACATATATTCAGCTTTGCACTTTAAATACCAGGACAGATCCTATATTTTAAGAAAAATGATGATCGTACAAGATTAATTGCTAAATCGGCAAAGCCTTCAAATAGTAAAGCTATTTGCTGATTCTTGATTCCACAAAAGGGCTAGATAACGCCTAGCATTATGATAAAAAGGGGAGTCTATATGGACATTTTTTAAGAACTGGTAGGGTTCCCAATCAAAAACCCTTATGATCTGAGACTGAGAATAATAAGATAAGCCGTATCAAACGAATAATTTTCAAAGTTCTTAAAAACCCAAGATCTCACGCAATGAGCTCCGAAGTTGAAAGTGCAGCATACCCTGTCTTTCGATGTTTGGAAAATCATATGAGTCGTCGTGCAACCTTTGCTTGCCTTCGGCTCTGTGCATGTGGATCAAGGATCTTCCTTTTAATCTCCTTTCAAAATTATTACCCTTCTTCCAAAATGATTTTCAAAGTTCTTAAAAGCCCAAGATCTCACGCAATGAGCTCCGAAGTTGAAAGTGCAGCATACCCTGTCTTTCGATGTTTGGAGAATCATATGAGTCGTCGTGCAACCTTCGCTTGCCTTCGACTCTGTGCATGTGGATCAAGGATCTTCCTTTTAATCTCCTTTCAAAATTATTCCCCTTCTTCCAAAATAATTTTCAAAGTTCTTAAAAGCCCAAGATATCACGCAATGAGCTCCGAAGTTGAAAGTGCAGCATACCTTATTTTTTGATGTCTGGAGAATCATATGAGTCATCGTGCAACCTTCGCTTGCCTTCGACTCTGTGCATGTGGATCAAGGATCTTCCTTTTAATCTCCCTTCAAATTTATTCCCCTTCTTCCAAAATAATTTTCAAAGTTCTTAAAAACCCAAGATCTCACGCAATGAGCTCCGAAGTTGAAATGTAGCATACCCTGTCTTTCGATGTTTGGAGAATTATATGAGTCGTCGTGCAACCTTCGCTTGCCTTCGACTCTGTGCATGTGGATCAAGGATCTTCCTTTTAATCTCCTTTCAAAATTATTCCCCTTCTTCCAAAATAATTTTCAAAGTTCTTAAAAACCCAAGATCTCACGCAATGAGCTCCAAAGTTGAAAGTGCAGCATACCTTGTCTTTCGATGTTTGGAAAATCATATGAGTCGTTGTGCAACCTTCGCTTGCCTTCAACTCTGTGCATGTGGATCAATGATCTTCCTTTTAATCTCCTTTCAAAATTATTCCCCTTCTTCCAAAAATAATTTTCAAAGTTCTTAGAAACCCCAAGATCTCACGCAATGAGCTCCGAAGTTTAAAGTGCAGCATACCCTGTCTTTCGATGTTTGGAGAATCATATGAGTCGTCGTGCAACCTTCGCTTGCCTTAGACTTCTATGCATGTGGATCAAGGATTTTCCTTTTAATCTCTTTTCAAAATTATATCCCTTCTGCCAAATAATGTTCAAAACCAGAACTACGTAGCGTTGAGTTTCCCATTGCACCAGGGAATACGTAGGAGCAGGATCAAGTCCTGTCAGGTTATTTTCTATAAACCTATTTATTCTATTTTAAGGCATCAAACAGTTTTCAAAATATCACACACTCAGTTTAAGGGTACCATTCTTTGGAACGGGCGAGTACGGTGCCTAATACCTTCCTTACTTGTAACCGACTCCCAAACCTAGATTTCTTCTTCAAGTTAGGGTTTTTCCAAATATTTTCCTTTAAAATAAAATTTGGTGGCGGCTTCACAAGCAAATTATATTCTTTTTTAAAAATGTTAGCGAGTTCGTCGTTTTGTCGGAATTACGGTTGCGACATAATCAATTCAATAGGGTTACGTTTTTTCTTTTTTTCATATGATGGCATAATTTTGTGTATTATTGGGAAGGGAAGGGTGAGTCTTATTCTAAGGACCAAAGACCTATACATTTACCCTAACAGAAGGCCATCCCTTATTGCAAAAGTCTGTAAGTTCTCAATAGGTTTAGCTTGAAATGTACAGAAAAAAGATTGATAAGGTGTAAGATTTTCCATCCTTGCGTACCTTTGACACTCTTCCGATCTTCCTTGATTTGGACTCTGGTCTTTAAATCTTAGGGCTCTGTCACCTTTTACTCTGTTTTTTCTTGGTGTATGATTATTCTAGTCAGAACCTAATTTTTACTTCCTCTTATAAATTGAAAGTCCCCTCCAAGGTTAAAGGTGTTTGTTTTAGTGATATAAAAAACTCTTGGGCTTTCCTTGAATGACACTGGCAATGGTCTCTAAAGACAATTATACTCTTCACTTTGGTGCACTACAAGTAAGTACTTATTCTTAATTCCTTAGCAACTTAAGATGCATGATGGTGGAATTATGCAAGATTTTAATCAGAAAGCCATGTGCTAGTTTCCTTGTTTCATACTTTCAGTTGAAGTTGATTTCTTTGTATAGTAACTATAAATGCTATTATTGATCTAAAGACTATCTGATGTTCTATTGGGAGACTTGTAGTTTGATCTTCCAGTGACATGGTCATATGGAAAGAAATATGAAGTAACTCTGGAACAGTTATCGTTATTGTGGAGCAAGAAACCAGCAACATTTGTAGGGTTAGAATCAAAGGTGAAATAATTGTAGTTTCCTTCTTTGTCTCTAAGTTAGTATAGTATAATTGGTAATGGTTTTCATTCCCTTGATTGTGTATTTACTCTATAAAAAAATTATTACAATTTGTTTGACTAAAATAAATTGCATTCCAATTTATAATTTTGCCTTCTTCATGAAAAAATGTAAGCATTATTCCTTGGAAGCAAATAACTAAAATATAAATAAAATAAATGAAATTTTGGTTTCAACCTGCAAATAAATGCCCATGGTTGAACCCAAGACCTTTTAGTCATGTTATTCAATCCTAATATAGTCAACCCTCATTACCACAAGATTATTCAAATTTAATGAACTTTATGCTGTTTACTCGTTGTTGCTACAAGATTTAAGATTGTCTAAGATAACCTAAGAGATGTTCCTTTTGATATGTTACAAGAAAATATTATCATATGCTGAAAGAATGCATTTTAAATTAAAACAGAAAACTATTACCCGAATGATTTGTTTGGCTTTTAATTGTCATTTTCTTTTTTTTGAAATGACCACATGATAAGATACTTAAATATTTGCTTGTGATAAGACACTTAAATAATTTCTGTTCAAATCTAACTAAATTTCCCTTTATGCTTTAAGGGGCCATAGCAGTTGGCAATCATGCAAATATTGTAATTTGGCAACCAGAGCAGGAGTTTGACCTGGATGATGATTATCCTGTTTTCCTTAAGCATCCTACGTTTTAATTTCTTCTTTAGGTTAAATTAATCTATACGTTTCTAAACTATTTAAAGACTTTGAAATAGGTCCTTATACTTTAAAAAATTGTAATTAGGTTATTGAACTTATAAATAATTTTTTTGTTAGGTCATTGGCCACATTTCCATTAAGGTTTTGCTAAGCACATGAACTTAATGGAAAATTTTGAAATTAGTGAAGGACGTGCAGAATAATTAAACTAGCAACTTGATCCTTGAACTATTTGCAAAATTTCAATTAGGTCCCTGTACTTGATGAAACCCTAGCCAAGGATCCAATTAAAGATGACTTACAAGTTTTGAAATCTAATTACAAACCTTTATTGTATATGAATTTATTTAAAAATCCCCAAATTATTCTAGGACTTATAGATTAATTTCACCCTTCGTATATCTTGTTATTAAGCTCATTTTATCCATGACTTTCCTTCGTGTTAATTATAAGCTAAAACATAAAACCATCACAAACTGTTATATTGTGGCTTCTTCTTACTAAAGTGCAATTGTGCAACAATTGCGGCTCGGAGAAAAAGGATGCTAGAGGAACTAAATAATTCTTCCCACTACTTTTATGAAGAAAAAAAGTTCTTTAACTATGGACTTTTATTTGTTTATCTACTTTGTTAATTAATTCCTTTTTCCCTAAGGAGACCATTTACAAAATTAAAAATAAGATTTCTCACCTCATAAAGTCCAGATTTCCCACTTTATCAATATATGTTGTTAGTATTACATGATTTCTCATGTTACAGAAAATAAATATTTGGCTATTAATATGGCTGTTTCTGTGAACCCCATATGCAAAACAATGACCTTTTGGTATCTAGAGTCTCTTTGCTTATGTGGGAAGAAGGCTATCTGGAAAGGTTTTGGACACTTTTATCACAGGAAACCTTGTTTTCAAGGATGGGAAGCATGCTGCTACAGTTTGTGGTGTTCCAATTCTATCTAAATGAATTGGTAAACTATGAGAAACCTTCATAACTTTCCGAACTCATTTTAAGTTTCTAAGAGCTCTTGATGCTTATCATGATCCTTGTAGACAGGTTTCTTTCAGATGCTATTTTGCTTAGGGGCATAAATATGGTAGTAGCTTCTAGCATTGGCGATTGCACTAGACGTCTTCCTTCTTATAGAATAGTGCTATAGTTTGTATTATTTTTGTTTGGATGTTTAGACAATGACATAACATCGTACTTTTCTTGAATGTATATGTAGGTTACAACTTTACAAGTTCATAAGTTTGTCTTCTTGCATAAAAAGAATATGCATGTTTCCTAGCTAAGAAAAATTAAGTTGACATAGTCTTGGTCAACTTTGTAAGGGAATATAAGTAAAAGAATATAAAAAATTTGAAACTTTCGTCTATGTCAAATCATGAGACTTTTTTTTTGCAGTTGGCGTGAATTTTTTTGTTGAGTTAAAGCTTTTTGTTTTAGAAATAGCGATCTCTCCTACCATAATCAATCATTCATTATTCTTGGGTGATTATTAGATATATAGTTAGCTTTTAAGTTATTTATTTGTCATAACCTTCTGTTAGTTGATCACTTAGATTTCTGCTAGTTAGTTAATTGTCTTGATGTACATATAAATACTTGTATTTTAGTGTATATATCAAAAGTAATTCATTATTCTCCTTTCTGTTATACTGTTCTAATATGGTATGCAGTGCTGTTTTATTAGTGATCCATAGAATATACTTCAATTTGAAAAATCAACGTTCTAAATTAAATTGTCTCCAAGTGTTCCTAATCCAACCCACATCGCTTGAGGAATAAGGTTGTGCACTAGTAAGTGTATAGATGATTCATCGCTTTTATATGCCAATAATGTTGGCATTAATTACTTGGTGGACAATGTTCCTGTGACCCATAAATAAGTGCTTCCAATGAACTTATTGCAGCGTCTAAATCTGCTTCTGTTAAATCATCAATTAGGTTGAAAGTAGGATCTTCAAAGTCAAATATACTGTATGAGTCGATCGTCGGCTTATACCTTTTCCAACGATTTATCCTCCAACCACTGAATAGTGAATCTTCAGTTTTCACATCAATTTCAACTCCAAGGTTTCCTAACAATTAAAACTAAGGTCAGTTTCTTTTCTTTGTATTCCAATGTAAAATGTTTTAAAAAATGAAAGATTGAAAAGGCGTATATTATTACCCATTTTGGATGAAGTTGAATGTATAGTAGATGGTATTGGCGTTGATTTACCAAATTTCTATGTATCTGTTTGTTTACATCACATTATAATTCAAGTCGGTTATTATCATAATTTATGATGAAATGATAAATTGATAAAATTTTTAAAAAAAAGTTTTAAATTTGTGGTGTTACTATTAAATTTTATTTTTTAAAAAAATTTAATAAAAAATAGTTTTAGGTTAAAAATTTGATTAATAGAAAAGAAATTAGTATTGTACTTGTTCGTTCTAAAAAAATAATATCTTTAAATTGAATGTATAATTTTAATAATTTTAAAAATTATTTAATTTTTTAAATAGAATAAATTAAGTAAGTTTATAAAAATAATTTCATAGATTTTATCATTTTTCTACGTATTTTTTGATCAAATGAAAAATTCAAAGCAAAATAATTAAGTGTTTTAGATTTTTATTTATTTTTCATAACTGCACGCATGGCCAAAATGTTCCGCCATTGTATTTCAATTCTATGCTTAAGGCAATTATCTTTATCTTGTATGCCCCACATGAGTTTCTGCCTACCATACTAACCCCTCACCTCCAAGCTCAACTTTTTTGTACCCACCACAAACTGTATGTATATATATTCGTGAAACCCTTGTATTTTGTTCATAAAATTCTTTTTTCAAATTAGATATTGTACCTGAAATGCGCCTATCTTTAGCAAAGTAGCATGAAAATGTAGACTTGGGAGTTGATGCATCCTTATTTGTTTTTTGATGAGTAATACTCGATTTGTCCTTCGTTGATCGCTGTGCAAGTATCGTTTCCATCGGTAATGGACCCTTGAAATAGTTCTTCAACGTCAAATTGGATTGATTTCTTTCCATATAATTATTCTTTAAAAAATCAATAAATTCATACATAATAACATTTCATTTTCTAAGGTCTAGTGGGTTTATGATTGATTCAATATTCATTAAGTGGTTTCAATTGAAGGTTGGGTTCATCTTCCAAGCTTTTACAAAATAGCTGGGAATGAATCTCTTAGAATGTTTGATAATTTCATAAAATTTTATGAAAGAAAAAAAAGCTTAATCAAACATATGAATGGCCTCATTCTAACTAGGTAGAAATTATGATATATCTGTTGTATTATTATTAACCATGTAGAAAGAATATTTAAAATTCTTTTAAATATACATCATTAGAATTGATTTAACATAAAAGGTTGAAAATTAGAATAATTTTATATAAAAATTTTAAATTCAAAACTCATAACATTTTAAACTGTACCCAAAAAATTCTTTTAAATATAAGAATTTAGGGACTAAAGTAGTAACCAAATTACAAATGCATATCCCATATGCATATACAGACGAACCAAATTAATACTTAAGCAAATTAATGATGCCTAAATTGATTCAAGCATTAGGGGTATCAGACAAAATTAATATTTAAGCCAATTAACGATGAATGTCTAAATTGATTCAAACATTAGGAGTATCGTGCATGAGTTACCTAATGAGGAAAAAATAGAAAAAAAAATAAAAAAGACACACCATCTCTCTTTGTATATGTGAATTTTTAGTAGGAGTGACATAAGCAAACATTGTTTGATTGGCTTCTATTCAATTTTACATCATCGCAATGCGTTAGATTTTTATGGATCGTAATTCATTTAAAATAAAATGTGGTAATAGTATTACTATTTATAGAAATTAAAATATAAAATTTTAATTTTTCCCTCAAAAAAAGACCATACTTTTAATTTTTTAAATATAACATGATCTTTCTAACTACCTTCTTTATCTTATGAACATTAGAATTCAAATTTAAATTAATTTAAATTTAAATAAACAAACCTAAAAGAGTTAATGAAATTAGAAAAAAATTAAAATGTAGAATAATAAATTATCTTAAAAAATAATAATGCAAAAAAAAAGATATTAAAAAACATAAAAAAAAAAATATTTTTAAGCGTCATGTAACAAATATTCTATTTTTAATGAATCAAAATCCAATTATCAAATATCATAAAATTTACAAATTATCATAAACGTCATCTAACAATTAAAATATTAAAAAAATCACTATTATTTTTATATTATTTATAAACTAGTTATTATATATATATATATATATATATTATCCGTTAAAGACACAGAAAAATATATATCCTTTTAAATATGAAAGTACTTAATAATATACCTATATATAAAAAAGTGTGATAAATTTTATCAATTATTAAATATATTATTAGAAAAAAGATGTAAGTTATTTTTAAAAAATTATAGAAGTATGAAAAATTTATAAAATTTAATATTTGTAAGTGATGCAATATTAAAATTGAATAAAATTTAATATTATATTAAAAAATTAGATATAATTTATTTTCTAAAATTATTTATAGAAAAATTATCTTAAATTTTTAAAAAATATTTGAACTTTATTTTTAATTAATGTAAAAATTAATTGGAATTGATATAGTAATAAAAGAAATATTTTACATAAAATTTTATTAATAGTAATGGATGGTTTGTCTAAATAAATTGTTAGAGAACATAATGAGAATATAATAATAAACATTATTATTTAATTTTTTATATATAATTTGATAATTTTTTAAAAATTATTTACTATTTTAAAAAGTGTAATGTGATATTTTGATTTTGGGATGAAATTGCTGAGTCGTATAAAGAATTTAACAACTGTTTTATATATTTAATATCGATCAACTTTTATCAATAGAGAATTCATTTTCCTTTTAAAGGTATATTAGATTTAAATTATTAATAATTCCCTCTGCTTATATTTTAACATTAATAATCAAAATTACTAAATTTTAAATTTTTTAAAAATAATTTTATTTATTTTTATTTTTTAATATTTGATACTTTAATTAAGTTTGATTTTTAAAATTTATTTTTATTATTATTTAAAATTTATGTAATATCATGTTATTAGTTTTAAATTCACATACCATATTTTTTAATATTTTGACATACTAATTAGTTTTATCTTCATCAAATTATTCATGTATATAATTATTTTAAAAATATGTAACTATTTATTGAGATGTGTAATTTTAATTTTTAAAATTAAAAAATTAAGTTAAAATTTATTTATTTTCAGTATATTTTGATTTAATCTCTTAAATTTTTAATTTTTAAAGTAAAAAAATTAATTTTTATTTTATTTATATTTTTATAAATTGAATTTATTCAACTGTATTTTAATTCTTTTATTTATCCAAAATTAAATTTTTTGAAAATTATTCCTCTTCAAAATTTTATTCTTACATTTTATAAAATATTTCAATTTTCAAAACAAAAATTTAATTTTTAAACCTTTCTAATCATTTTAAATTTAATTGAAATATATTATTAACATAAAAATATATATTATTATTTAATTATTGATTAATATATTTTTTAAAATTATTAATTTCAATAATAATTATTTCAAAAATTATATTTATTATAATTTTAATTAATTGATTATATAAATATTTATATTAATAGAAGATGAAAATTAAACTCTTACGTTTAATTTAAATATATCATAAACCTCTTATTAAGAATAAATGGAAGATCAGCTTTAAAAAATACAAACCTATATTAAAACTTTAAATAAATATAAAATATGAAAGGTGTAATTTTACCTTTTCTTTTATAGATTTAATATTATTTTAGTTTCTTTATAATTTAAACTATGTGTAATTTTAACTGTTTTTCAAACTGAATAAATTCTTCTAGTTTTGAAATTTGACAAGTTTACATTTTATTGATTTTTTTACTTAAAAATTTTAAATTATTATTTTATATCTAAGCATTTAACAGAATTTTATGATAGATTTATAATATGAAAAAAAAAACTTAGGAGCAATAAATTTAATAAAAGTGGAAAAAATCTGAACATTTAAAAAGATTTAGAATTAAAAAACTAAAATTTATTAAAAATGAAACTTTATTTTTTATTATTATTGAAATTTTGTGTTTGAGACTTTTGGTTGATAAATTTTAAATAAAAAAATTAAATTAGTTTAATTAATTTAATTTATAAAACTTTTACATGAAAAAAAGTAGTTTCTATATACTGTTGATATAAAAATTTTCAATTATAAAATATAATAGATATAATTTTTAAAATAATTAATATAAAAATTAATAATTAAATAAAAGTATAAAAGTTTATATATTAATAATATATTTTAGTTAAGTTCAAAAATAAAATTAATAGAAACATCAAATTTATTTAATTTTAATAAATAACAGACTAGTTAACTTAAAACAAATAAATTAAAGGTATTAAATTAAAAAAAAATTAATTATTTTTTATAACAACAAAACGGAAGTAAAAAATAATAATTTACATAATTTTAAAAAATAACATTGAGAAAGCAACAGGAGGGTGGAATCTTTCATAGGTAAATGAAGAAAAAAGATTGAATAGAGAAGCATTAACCAAGGTTAATATATAAATTTTTTAAAATAAAATTAGTAAATATAAATTATCAATAAATACTTTAAACAAAATACATATATAATAGATCCTTAATTGCAAAATAAGTTGTTGGGAGGTTACGTTTGACCAATACAAAATGTACTGAGCATGTATTAAATACACTGAATATGTATTAAAGTCGTATTATAATTTAGAAAAAAGATTTACTACCCCTAAATTTATTAGGGTATGGGAAAAAACGCTATAAATTTGATAAATATAAATTTCATAAATAATTATCTCTCACTTTTATCTTATTAAGACTTTTTATATGTTCAATTAAGTGGTCTTTGTCATATTTTATGAGTTTGGGTTCATATGAAGTTTAATTAAATTTCTTTGCTTACCCGATTAAAATGACATTATTATAATATTTTGAGCATAATAGGAGTTTTAGACATCCAAAAATCATGAAATCTGTCTTGAATGAAAGCTTAAAGAAGTTTCCACAGTTACAAAGTAAGAACAGACTCTAAATGGGATGTTTATGACTCCGAAATTATCTCAAAAGATGAGATAGTGTTGCTGACGTGGAATTTGAACAGTGTGCAAAGATCCGGCCATATCTTGAGATACAGAAGTCATATTGAGATGAAATCAAATCTGTTGGACAGCTAAGATCCAGGGCTACAACTATGGTTCAGAAGTCAAGCTCTAATTCGGACATGTGAACATCCGAAATTGCGGTGCAAGAAAGTCAAAATTGTTGTGCTAATTGGTGACAAAAATTCAAAAGTCTTTTGCATTTTCAACAAAGCCCATGTGAAAGCAATAAAAGGGTGGAAAAGTAATATCCTAATTGGTTACTTTCTGAAGATGATGCCTCACAAATCCTCTATAAATAGAAGGGTTTACAAGAGGAGAAACACAACAACCACTTGGAGATTAACTCCAACACCATTTTCCATCTTTCTTTCTTTCTTCTTAGTTTGCCTCCTTCATGGAAGGCTTAGTTTTTCTTTATTGTTAGTTGCCTCCTTCATGGTAGGCTTAGTTTTTCTTTCTTGTTAGTTTGCCTCCTTCATGGAAGGCTTAGTTTTTCTTTGTTGTTAGTTTGCCTCCTTCATGGAAGGCTAGGTTTGTAGTTTCAATTCAAGGATTCAAGCTATTTTCATTTTAACTTTGAGGTCTTGATCTTTATTTACATGCTTATTAAGTGGTTTCTACTCTACTTCACTATATTCTTCAATTTTATTCTTTAATCAAAGTTTGA
Source organism: Canavalia gladiata (assembly GCA_037954105.1). NCBI lineage: Eukaryota > Viridiplantae > Streptophyta > Magnoliopsida > Fabales > Fabaceae > Canavalia > Canavalia gladiata. The sequence continues at coordinate 13,379,199 of CM075659.1, read as the reverse complement.
TCGGTTGACGTATTTTGATTAATGCATAATTGATTTATAATTGGTTTTTGATTGGTAAATCATTTTCCAAAAGTTTGAAGAGTAGAAATTAAGTAATTGAATTGAAGGTTTTCATTTTATTACTTACTTGAACTGAATTCTGATTGTGAAATTGGTTTAGATAAAAGATTAAGTGGTTACTAAATCTTGTTGATCATAATCAATTAAATTCCAAGAGGTTTCTCAGTAGAGAATTCAAGGATCATTCTAGGGGTTCCAGATGATCCTAGGTTGATAAACACAATGCATGATTTTAGTGATCAATGATTAGTTAAGAAAATAGCCTCTGAATTCCTTGAGTTGATAATTGTTAAGTCCAATTAATTTCATTCTGTATTTTGTATTTAGAACTCAACATCGCATCTTTACAAAACCCCTTATTCTAATTTTCTCCTAATTTGCTTAAGAATATGAAATGGTCTTTGGGAGATGACCTAGATTGCACCTTATACTATACCAATAGTTTGGAGAAAATCTAGAAATTATTTTTGTGCGTTTGCGGCGAACGTGTCAAAATTATATTTAAGAGCCTAAAAGTTGACTCGTTAATACACAATCTACATAATGCACATGCTAAACAGGTAGAATAGAAAATAAATACACGTATAAATGGACCTGTACTTTTATGGGTATGAATTCACACAATGTGTGAATTATAGTATTTTTATACTGTTTATACCATTTATCTAATTTCTAACAGTTTTTTAAAAAATAAATCTAATAGTTTACATTTTAATATAAACAAATATATGTTACTGTAATTATTCTTTTCTAACGGAGTAGAGATCAACAAACAATGAAGATAATGCAACATTGCACACATTTAGGGTGTTTAGTTTTAGATATTTTTGTTTTATTCTTATTTAAAAATATTCTTTTATTTTTAGTTTTTATATGTTTTTAAAGTTTTGTATAAAATAATAAAAATAACTAATATTTCACTCTTTTTTTATACAAAATTTAAAATAAAAATAAGATAATATTTTTAAAATAAAATAAAAACAGAATAAATTTTCACAAATGAAATTATAGCATGATAATTTCCACCTTTAATTCCATGGCAGGGAGTGGACCCTGCAATGTGCATGAATCTAATTTCTTTTGGCTAGAGTTCTAATTAATCGGTGGCCATCTTCATTGTAGCTCTGCGCTGCACATGCATGAGAGATAAAGATTGAAGTTGCTTCACTAGCTTGTTGTTGAGTTTCTAGCTAATTCCATCTTCATGTTGTTTTCAAAATGGTTGTATGGTGCCCTTGAATTTATAAAGCTTGCGCCAACTGAGTTTTAGCTCTTCCAACGTCTTTCTTCCGTTGTTGGATATCCTTTTACTATATGATATATATTAGACTTTTAAAATTAAACCAGTTATTAATTTGATTAAATGTTAATGTTCTAATTAAGATTGAATTGTGATTGGATAGTATTAATTAAATATTTATTTTAAATTATTTATAAATATATAATATATTAAAAATATTAATAATAATAATAATAATAATATAATATCATAATTTTATACGATTAAAAATAAAAAATTATTTATTTTTAAACTTAAATCACTACAACAAATTAGACTTGTAGTGACAGACAAAATCTGTCACTAAATGTAAAAAAAACTATAGTTATAAGTTTAAATAGAAGGACCGTCGGATGCAATCTCTGTCCATTATATGCGTCAAATAACTATGAAAATTTGGACGTCACTATAGGTTATACTTACACTTTTATACTTTTACCTACAACTCATTGTGGTTGTAGGTAAAAATTGTAAACCTTTACCTACGGTTTTGTATGAGTGTAGGTGAAAGTCTACATATATTTTTTTCATGTCTTTTCCTACAATTTTACGCAACTGTAGCTAAAGGTTTACACATCAACTTTTATCTGCTGTTGTTGCTAAACGATTTCCACCAAAATTAAATAATTTAATTTTTAAAATAATTTGAGCAACCTTTGACTTAGACATACAAAAGTACGTGTATCATATTTTTTATTTTAAAATTATCGAATGGAGTAATTGAATATATATATATATAATATTTACGTCATGACAAACTATTAACAAATGTAAAATAATTTGAAGATTTTTTATATTATAACTATCAAACTTCATTAGATCAACATTTATTTAGAAGAAATATAAATTTACTCAAACAAGAACTTAAAATCATTTAATAAGCTATTATACAATGATGACTAGATATTTAAAAGGAAATGCTTACATGTTCAAATATGTATAAGTAATTGTCACATTTTAGAAAAAACATATAAAAGATTACAAATCTAAAAGACTAATGTGAATAGGATACCCATTTAAAACATTCCAATGACAAAATTAACAACAATTAAGATAACAGTTACAGTGATAACATTTTGCATAAGTTCTTCATTCTAATGCATTTACAAGGATCTTCCTAATATTGCTTCTGCAACTCCATTATTTTTCTGCACAAAAAAAAAATATTACATGATAATAATATGTTTTTATAGAGTACAAATAGTCAACAAAGGATCAAATAATTTAAAAGATAAAACATGAAACTTGATATTCAATGTTGACACTTAAAATCAACTATATAATTTGAATCAAAATAATAATAGTAATTTTTATTTCTAAGAATCACAATAATTACAATTTATAATTTCAAGAATTATAATGCATAATTTTATTACAATTTACATACTACTATTTCTTCCTCCCTCTCCAAGAACTCTACCCCAATTAATGAAATTAAAATCTAATTCTTATATTAAAAAAGATATATAATGAAGAGCTAGTAACTGCCCAATATCTAAAAGAGTGAAGAGATAATAGTCAGAAGTTGAGTAAAAAATAAAATCTCCAAACTATAAAATAAAATTTGAAAATAAATAATTTAGATACTAATCAACTGTGATTAAAACAAGCTACTATGGATAATAAAGATATCAATTTAGGTACTTATAATAAATAACCTTGCCAATAAAACCAACTACCTCAACGACGCATAGGGTACGAATTTGGCTTCTTAATCATGTGACTGTACATTTCAATTATAAGTATATGTTATGTGTATATATGCATGTATATTTTCACAATCATAATAATCAACAGTTGTAACTTTGCATTTAACCACTAAAGTGCACCTTACACTTTAAAGGAGCTAAATCCACATTAAGACATGGCTAACAACATATTATATCAAATTTAATAACCATCATAATATCCCCCAAACAATCATCCTAATTCAATTTGTTCACAAGGTACCATATGAACTTTCTTTTCTACTTGCATCCCTATATAGTAAGAACATGACAACCACAACCATTCAATCTGAACATTAAACAACCAAATTAGTTATTTAATACTTACAATTTGTTTTCATGTATTTTATATATTACTAATCTATAGCAAAGTTTTGAATAAAGCATTATACAACCAATGATTTCCTAGACATTTAAACATTAGTGCAGTAACTCAAAATAACTTAGTATCTTAAGCAATTTTGACTTCTAATCACAAAACGGCTCAAAACCAAATGTTGATCAACCTAGGTGCTAGGAAATCAAAGAGTTCAACCCAATAAGCTTAACAGAAGTTGCTATAAAAAATCTCAACTTTCTTAAACCTATCTACAAGATTACAACATAGGAACATCACTACAAGTATAAATAGAATCAAGTTCATGGGCTCCATTGTCTTTCAGCATATGTAAGTAGAGCAAATAACATCAAAATACACAAATTAACCAAGAAATAATTAAGATTATGTAATCATAGATGGAGTTACTAAGAAATAAGGAGAAAAATTGCGATTAGGGGTATAAAGTTAAAGAAATTAGATTAAGAGCTATCTCATGATGATTTTAAATGGCATGATGATAGTCTACTGTATAATAAGTATAAAAAGTTGTTTTAAACTCATTTCATGTTTTGATCACACATATTCTAAGGATAAAAATTGGGATTGGGGTATAAAGCAAAAGACATTAGAAAGAAAACAACAACCTAGAGTGTCAACTATCCAATTACTTATTACACACCTTTGCCAAGTAGCAATCATCAAGCTTTACTAAACCAAATAATAGCAAATGAGAATAAACATGCTTCAACAAGTAAAAATCTAGAGGAAATAATTCAAATTACTTATTACACACTAATCACTCAATTGTTGTTACTGCTTGTGGTTTGTTGATTATCTCCAATGATCTTATTTGGAGCACTTGAAGCTTCAGGTACTGACACGCTCGTCGTAAACGCGCAAAAATAATTTCTAGATTTTCCCCAAACTATTGGTATAGTATAAGGTGCAACCTAGGTCATCTCCCAAAGACCATTTCATATTCTTAAGAAAATTAGGAGAAAGTTAGAAAAAAGGGATTTTGTAAAGATTTGATATTGAGTTCTAAACACAAAATACAGAATGAAATTAATTTCACTTAACAATTATCAATTCAAGGAATTCAGAGGCTATTTTCTTAACTAATCATTGATCACTAAAATCATGCATTGTGTTTATCAACCTAGGATCATCTGGAACCCCTAAAATGATCCTTGAATTCTCTACTGAGAAACCTCTTAGAATTTAATTGATTATGATCAACAAGATTTAGTAACCACTTAATCTTTTATCTAAACCAATTTCACAATTAGAATTCAGTTGGAGTAAGTAATAAAATGAAAACCTTCAATTCAATTACTTAATTTCTACTCTTCAAACTTTTGGAAAATGATTTACCAATCAAAAACCAATTATAAATCAATTATACATTAATCAAAATACGTCAACCGATCAAACTTTGATTAAAGAATAAAATTGAAGAATATAGTAAAGCAGAGTAGAAATCACTCAATAAGCATGTAAATAAAGATCAAGACCTCAAAGTTAAAATGAAAATAGCTTGAATCTTTGAATTGAAACTACGAACCTAGCCTTCCATGAAGGAGGCAAACTAACAACAAATAAATCCTAAGCCTTCCATGTAGGAGGCAACTAACAACAAATAAATCCTAAGCCTTCCATGTAGGAGGCAAACTAACAATAAAGAAAAACTAAGCCTTCCATGTAGGAGGCAAACTAACAAGAAAGAAAGAAAGATGGAAAATGGTATTGGAGTTGATCTCCAAGTGGTGTGTGTTTCTCCTCTTGTAAACCCTTCTATTTATAGAGGATTTGTGAGGCATCATCTTCAGAAAGTCACCAACTAGGATATTACTTTTCCACCCTTTTATTGCTTTCACATGGGCTTTGTTGAAAATGCAAAACACTTTTGAATTTTTGTCACCAATTAGCACAACAATTTTGACTTTCTTGCACCGCAATTTCGGATGTTCACATGTCCGAATTAGAGCTTGACTTCTGAACAAAAGTTGTAGCCCCGGATCTTAGCTGTCCAACAGATTTGATTTCATCTCAATATGACTTCTTTATCTCAAGATATGGCCGGATCTTTGCACACTGTTCAAATTCCACGTCAGCAACACTATCTCATCTTTTGAGATGATTTCGGAGTCCTAAACATCCCATTTAGAGTCTGATCTTGCTTTGTAACTGTGGACACTTCTTTAAGCTTTCATTCAAGACAGATTGCATGATTTTTGGATGTCTAAAACTCCTATTATGCTCAAAATACTATAATAGTGTCATTTTAATCGAGTAAGCAAAGAAATTCAATTAAACTTCATATGAACCCAAACTCATAAAATATGACAAAGACCACTTAATTGAATATATAAGAAGTCTTAATGAGATAAAAGTGAGAGATAATTATTTATGAAATTTATGCTTATCAGGTACCTATTAACAAAATTGTAAAATTACATATCATAATTAAATTTTAAAATATTTTGAATCATAAAATATGATACCTCTTTTGCAACAGCTTGTAAAATGGCATTAATTTGAGGATCTTCTGAAAATCGTGTTTGTAGAACTGAGACAAGATTTCCAAACAAATTCTCTAATTTTTGAAGCCTAATCTCAGCACTAGAGTTTTGAGAAGTAGCATCTGAACTTGCTTGATGTGGAAGTTTTCCTAGGCAACGCACATGTCCTCTTTTTTCAGGTCCTTTTACTTTTAAGTATAGATCACTTTTCCAATCAGTAGAATCATGTGAACTTCCTGCTTCTCTCATATGCTTCTTTAGTTCATCCTACACAAAACATATTGTAAATATTAAACACCCAACTATATTATTAATTTCTATCATAGAATTTAGCTAAATGTTTTTATTGAGATTGAGATTATTACAATCACTTCAGCTGCCTTTTCAGTCACAATACCCCCATCCTTTCGAGTTCGAGTATCAATATAAATTTGAGCACGTAAAGGTTGCACCTCTTTAGCCTTTGTTGTCTAACATTAATAATACAAACACTATTTATATTTGTATCAAAAAATAATTATAAACTACTCATAAAAGTATGAATTAAAATAAAAAGACACAAACCATTTCATTAATCAGCCGTGGAAGATTCTTTGTTCCCATGCAATGTAAATCTTCATATTTTGAACGATTTCTTTTATTTATATTGCTTATTTGCTACAATCATTTAATAGTAAATGTATCACAATATTCAACATATTTCATGTAAATTATTTAGTTAAAAAAAATTAATAACACTATACATATACCTTTTCTTTTTCAGAACACCAATGATGCACTAAATCACGATATTGAGAAGGATAAACTCTTTTATCATGAATGTTGGCAGCCATTTCTTCCTCTGTCTTACTTTGATCATATCCTTTTGCCTTTAAGTCATGCTTAAATTGCCTCTACTTGCAACTCATGTTATCCTTTAAGATTTTCTTTGTTTGCTCAGTCAATTCAGGAACAAATTAAAACTTACCCTATGATAACATTCATAAAAAAAATTGTTACATATGTTGTCAAAACATAAACTATTATAATAAGAAAAAGGAAATAAAATTACAAAAACTTATATCGCTGACACGCTCGTCGCAAACGCACAAAAATAATTTCTAGATTTCCCCCAAACTATTGGTATAGTATAAGGTGCAACCTAGGTCATCTCCCAAAGACCATTTCAGATTCTTAAGCAAATAAGGAGAAAGTTAGAACAAGGGGATTTTGGAAAGATTTGATATGAAGTTCTAAATGCAAAATACAGAATAAAATTAATTTCACTTAACAATTATCAACTCAAGGAATTCAGAGGCTATTTTCTTAACTAATCATTGACCACTAAAATCATGCATTGTGTTTATCAACCTAGGATCATCTGGAACCCCTAAAATGATCCTTGAATTCTCTACTGAGAAACCTTTCAGAATTTAATTGATTATGATCAACAAGATTTAGTAACCACTTAATCTTTTATCTAAACCAATTTCACAATGATAATTCAGTTGAAGTAAGTAATAAAATGAAAACCTTTAATTCAATTACTTAATTTATACTCTTCAAACTTTTGGAAAATGATTTACCAATCAAAAACCAATTATAAATCAATTATGCATTAATCAAAATACGTCAACCGATCAAACTTTGATTAAAGAATAAAATTGAAGAATATAGTGAAGTAGAGTAGAAACCACTGAATAAGCATGTAAATAAAGATCAAGACCTCAAAGTTAAAATGAAAATAGCTGGAATCCTTGAATTGAAACTAAAAACCTAGCCTTCCATGAAGGAGGCAAACTAACAACAAAGAAAAACTAAGCCTTCCATGAAAGAGGCAAACTAACAAGAAAGAAAAACTAAGCCTACCATGAAGGAGGCAACTAACAATAAAGAAAAACTAAGCCTTCCATGAAGGAGGCAAACTAAGAAGAAAGAAAGACTAAGCCTTCCATGTAGGAGGCAAACTAACAAGAAAGAAAGAAAGATGGAAAATGGTATTGGAGTTAATCTCCAAGTGGTTGTGTGTTTCTCCTCTTGTAAATCCTTCTATTTATAGAGGATTTGTGAGGCATCATCTTCAGAAAGTCACCAACTAGGATATTACGTTTCCACCCTTTTATTGCTTTCACATGGGCTTTGTTGAAAATGCAAAACACTTTCGAATTTTTGTCACCAATTAGCACAACAATTTTGACTTTCTTGCACCGTAATTACGGATGTTTACATGTCCGAATTAGAGCTTGACTTCTGAACAAAAGTTGTAGCCCTGGATCTTAGCTGTCCAACAGATTTGATTTCATCTCAATATGACTTCTGTAGCACAAGATATGGCTGGATCTTTGCACACTGTTCAAATTCCACGTCAGCAACACTATCTCATCTTTTGAGATAATTTCAGAGTCCTAAACATCCCATTTAGAGTCTAATCTTACTTTGTAACTGTGGACACTTCTTTAAGCTTTCATTCAAGACAGATATCATGATTTTTGGCTGTCTAAAACTCCTATTATGCTCAAAATACTATAATAGTGTCATTTTAATCGGGTAAGCAAAAAAATTCAATTAAACTTCATATGAACCCAAACTCATAAAATATGACAAAGACCACTTAATTGAACATATAAGAAGTCTTAATGAGATAAAGTGAGAGATAATTATTTATGAAATTTATGCTTATCAAATTCCCCACACTTATCTTTTGCACGTCTCGGGGAAACTTAAGTTAAGGATTGGTGACTATTTTTTTTTTTAAAAATGAAAATATTGATGAACACAACAATAATCTCCCCCACACTTATTGAAACACTTATGGTATGATAAATCCAGTATTCCTCACCTTCTATGGTCAAACAAAGTTTTTTTTTTTGTGGTGAGCTAAAAAGAAGAAAAGGCTAATCGGCTCAAAGGGCTCATCAAAGGATAAAATTATATGGTTTGGTTATTTGGCCAAGTGGTTTGTTCAAGAAAAACAGTGCCTCAATCATTTTTGTACAATTCATGTGAAAATGTAGCTTAAAAAAGAATCAATGCAAGTTCTGAAGTAACATATTCCATGGATGAAAATCACACAAGAAAAAAATAATAATAAGGCTCTAAATCTCACAGGTAATATATTTATCAAATCTAATCTATCCAGTTCAAATATGTGTTGCTAAACTAATTAATTTCGAAATGTAAATCATTTTGCTTCAATTATTTTATGAAATCTAAAGAAAAACATACTTCCACATTCAATTTTTTTTTAATAATAAGATGCGTATCAAGAGTCAAGTGTAACTCCTTACTCAACCATCTTACTCAAAGCAAGTTTTATGGTTCTAACCTAATATATTTTTTTTTTGGTTTTTTTTTTTAATTTTTATTTTATATCGGACCATCCTCCCCCCAACCTATCCAAGACATTGTCCCCAATGTCTTAGATAGAAATTATATAACAGGAAAAGAAATGTGACAAAACCACCAAAGTAAGGAAAAGTTATAACCGAAGAGTGGTATCTGGTTCTCTTTTGTCTCTGCCATCCTGATTTGGTTGGTTCACCAGCTGCATTGCTATATTCTAAAAATGGTGAAAATTTCAAATAAATTGAAAAGAAAATGTAAATGACAAACATACATGCATGAGAATGAACAGTAGTTGTGATTGTGGCTCACATCTTCCTCTGGTTTTACGTCCAGTAACGGCTGAAACGCCTTCTAAGAGTCGAGGATGTACTTCCCATTCAGCTTTCTTGTAAACTGACAACAGGGTCTTTTAAAGTCAGATTCCAAAGACTATAACGTGCTTTTTCCTTACGGAACAGTTCAAACAAATCAAGAAGAACTCCTTGTACATGCCCACTAGGATGCGTCTCAAGAGTCTGAATGATATCATCCAATGACTCCTTACTCAGTCCATCCTTTATGAATTGAATTTTGTCCTCTCGATTTCTTGAAACCATTCCAGGGTTCTTACATCTTGTGTTACAGGTCCATCTTGCACACCTGTAGCAAACTCCAATTCTTTTTGCCCTTCTCTTCTTTGCATAGGAACTTCTTCCCACACCTGACATGTTTTTAACAAATGATTCTTGAAATTCACCTGCTAAACGTACCTTAGCTTCAATGATCCAACGGACATCTTCTGGAAGGCCTAAGAGTGTTAATGCCCTCAATCGTTCAAGTCTGCAATTGTAAATGTCTTTAAGAAAATTTCTGGGGAGAGTAGGGAACAAAATTTTGATCCTGGTGAGAGCTTTCTCCATTTTTTTTTCTTAAAACACTCTAAGTTATTATTCCCGCAAGCTCAATGTGGTGTAATAGTTGGGATGATTTAAGAGGTGAAGAAGGAAGTTGAGTGATTAGTTGAAACTTATAAGCGGAAAATGTGAGAGAGGGAGAGAGAGAAAGAGAGAGAGAGAGAAAGAGAGACTTCTCTTGAATTTATTGCAAGTATGTGGCATTGTGCAAATGCACTTCTTCTACAGTGTGCTCTTGAAAACCTTCGAAAAATGGTTTAAGACGATGTCCATTCACCTTGAAGATTTTTTCAGTTACCTCATTTTTTATTTCCACTGCACCATAAGGAAAAACATTAGTAACTACAAATGGTCCTAACCATCTAGAGCGTAGCTTACCATGCATAATTTTTAGCCGAGAATTGAAAAGGAGAACTTTTTGTCCAACGGAAAACTCCTTTCTTGCCAACTTTTTGTCATGAAGAGCTTTGACCTTTTCTTTGTAAATTTTGGAGTTTTCGTATGCTTCCAATCGAATTTCTTCAAGTTCCTGCAATTGAAGCTTCCTATGGATTCCTGCTTGGTCTAGATCCATGTTGCATTTCTTTACTGCCCAAAATGCTCTATACTCTAATTCAACTGGAAGATGACATGCTTTACCAAAGACAATCCTGTAGGGAGACATGCCAATGGGTGACTTGTAGGCTGTCCTATATGCCCATAATGCATCAACAAGGCGCAAGCTCCAATCCTTCCTGTTAGGCTGAACTGTTTTCTCTAAGATTTTCTTGATCTCTCGATTAGAAACTTCAGCTTGACCATTTGTTTGAGGATGATATGGGGTGGAGACTTTATGCATGACTCCATATTTGCGAAGCAGGGCTTCCATTGTGCGGTTGCAAAAATGAGTACCTTGGTCACTAATTAGAGCTCTAGGAATGCCAAACCTGCTAAAAATGTTAGACCTGATAAAATCTGCAACAACTCGAGCATCATCAGTACGAGTGGCTTTTGCCTCGACCCATTTTGAAACATAATCAACAGCTAGCAGAATGTAAACAAAGCCAAAAGAGACAGGGAATGGACCCATAAAGTCTATACCCCATACATCAAATACCTCACAAAAGAGAAGTGGTTGTTGGGGCATCTCATTTCTGCGCGAAATACTCCCTATTGTTTGGCACTGCTCACAAGTTATGCATAATCTGTGTGCATCACGAAATATTGTAGGCCAATAAAAGCCTGAGTCTAGTACTTTTCTAGCTGTCCGTTGTGGCGCAAAGTGTCCACCACAAGCTAGGGAATGGCAAAAGGTAAGTACAGACTGAACTTCATGATCTGGAACACATCTTCTAATGATTTGATCAGTACATGTCTTCCAAAGGTATGGTTCATCCCATATGTAGTGTTTGGCATCACTTTTCAACTTGGCAATTTGCGATTTGGTGAAGTGTTTGGGTATTTCTTTAGCAACCAGATAGTTTACCAAATCTGCATATCAAGGATCTTTCCCGTGCAAATGATAAAGATGTTCTTCTTGGAATGAATCTGCAATTGAAGTTTCTTCACAAGATTGCTGGATCCGACTTAAATGATCTGCAACAAGGTTCTCTGCACCACTCTTGTCTTTAATCTCTAAATCAAATTCTTGCAACAGAAGCATCCAGCGAATCAGTCTTGGCTTAGCATCTGCCTTCTTAAGCAAGTATTTCAAAGCTGCATGGTCAGCGAAGACAATAACTTTAGATCCAAGTAAATAGGAGCGAAATTTATCTAATGCAAACACAATTGCCAACAGCTCCTTCTCAGTAGTTGTGTAATTGGATTGGGTTGCATCAAGTGTGCGAGAGGCATATGCAATGACATGAGATCTCTTGCTAACTCTTTGAGACAGTACAGCACCAAGGGCATAATTAGATGCATCACACATTAATTCAAATGGAAGCGTCCAATTAGGTGGTTGAATGATGGGAGTGGTTGTCAACCGCTTCTTTAGTTCATCAAATGAATCCTTGCATGCTTGATCAAACACAAATTTGGTATCTTTTTATAGTAGTTTAGAAAGAGGTTGTGCAATCTTGCTAAAATCCTTGATGAATCTTCTGTAAAAACCTGCATGACCAAGTAAAGAACGTACTTCTCGCACAGAAGTGGGGTAAGGTAGAGAAGTAATATTGTCTATCTTGGCCTTATCAACCTCTAAACCTTTGCTAGATACCAAGTGTCCTAAGACTATACCTTCTGTTACCATGAAATGACATTTTTCAAAATTCAAAACCAGGTTAGTCTCAATGCATCTGTCCAAAACTTTAGAGAGGCTTTCTAAGCATGCATCAAAAGAAGAACCATATACAGTGAAGTCATCCATAAACACTTCCATGCAACTTTCTAAGAGATCAGAGAAAATGCTTACCATGCATCTTTGAAAGGTTCCAGGGGCGTTGCATAGACCAAAAGGCATCCTTCGATAGGCAAAAGTACCAAAAGGACAAGTGAAGGTGGTCTTATGCTGGTCTTCTGGGGCTATATGTATTTGAAAATAACCTGAAAAACCATCTAGAAAGCAATAGTGAGATTTTCCTGCTAATCTTTCCAAAATTTGGTCTATGAAGGGCAAAGGGAAGTGATCCTTGCGAGTAGCTTGGTTAAGCTTCCTATAATCTATGCACACTCTCCAACTGTTTTGTATTCTGGTAGGGATTAGTTCATCATTGTGATTTTTGACTACAGTCATGCCAGTCTTCTTAGGAACTACTTGCACTGGGCTTACCCAATCACTGTCTGAGATGGGATAGATGATATCAGCTGCCAAAAGCTTACCTACTTCCTTCTTTACCACATCTAGGATGGTTGGATTCAAACGCCTTTGTGGTTGTCTAACAGGTCTGGTGTTTTCCTCCAGCAATATCCTATGCATACAAGTAGATGGGCTAATGCCTGAAATATCAGCCAAAGTCCATCCAATTGCTTGTTTATGGCTTCTTAAGGTTTGCAGCAACCTTTCTTCCTGTTGTGGTAGAAGGTTCTTTGCTACAATGACAGGAAGCTTCTCATTTTCCCCCAAATAGGCATACTTTAGATGTTCAGGAAAAGGCTTCAACTCCAAAGGAGGTGGTTGTATTATGGAAGGAAGGGATCTATCTGAGATTAAAATGTCTGCAACACTTGCATCTAACATGTCATCTTTCAACGAAGTTTGGTCTGCAGCATTAATCCTGGAACACACAATACATGGATCAAATTCATCACATGTGCAAGTAAAATTATCTAAGTAATCTAAATCAAAATCAAAAAATTCAAAAAGTAAATTGTCAATAGAATAATCATCCGCAAGAAGGTCTATGGCATCAAGTTGAAAGAGTGAATGATTCTCTATGGGATGCTTCATGGCTTCAAATATGTTGAATTGGAGGATATCATCTCCAAATTCCATAGAGAGAGTCCCCGTATGCATATCTATCTTTGTTTTTGCAGTTTTGAGGAAAGGTCTCCCTAGGATCAAGGTTGCTCTATTGATGGATGACTCATCTTCCATATCCAAAATGTAGAAGTCAGCTGGAAAGATCAACTTATTCACTTGAACTAGCACATCTTCAAGTACTCCGGCTGGATGTGCTGTACTTTTGTTGGCTAATTGAATCACCACACCAGTTGGCTTCAGTTCTCCCAGATTCAAAAATTTATAAACTGATGAGGGCATAACATTAATGGAAGCACCTAGATCCAGCAATGCATCACCAAATGTAGAGTTTCCTATTGTGCAAGGAATGGTGAAAGTTCCTGGATCTTTACATTTCTGAGGGAGGCTAGGTTGAATTAAGGCAGAAACATTGCGTCCCATACTAATCTTCTCATCCCCTTTGAGTCTTCTCTTATGCGTGCACAAGTCCTTTAGAAATTTGGCATATTTGGGAATTTGCTTGATAGCATCTAGAAGTGGTATGTTGACTTCCACTTTCCTGAAAGTATCTAGAAGCTCCTTATCCAATTCTGCATGAACATTGGGCTTGGATTGGACCATTCTATTTGGAAAAGGTAAAGATACCTTCTGATCAGCACAATTTGGGGTTTTTGTCTCATCAGATGCTTCAAGTGCAGATCGTTTATGGCAAACTTCTTTTTGTTGATCATTCGATGTCTTATCGAAAGCTGGTGTATTTTTTTCATCAGACTTTCCCTCTGATTCAGATGACTCATCAGAGATGTCTCTAGGTGTAGAGATAAATGCTTCTTTTTGGTGTGGATTAGTCTGATTGAAGCTTTGTTGCTTTAAAATTGTAGGGTCTGTCTGCACTTTCTTCCCACTTCTCAAGGACATGGCATTCACACTTTTGGGATTTATGATAGGAGAAGGTAGTTGAGCAGAACCTTGAGATTTCAATTGGTTGACAGTGGTAGCCAACTGCCCAATTTGAGTTTGTAAATCCTGAATGGTAGAACTTACATTTTGTTGAAACTGAAGATTGTTGGTTGCTAATTGCTTCATCAAATCATCAAGAGAGGGTTCAGAAGCATTAGAGGGTACAGATTGCTGCATATGCTATTGTTGTTGTCTGAATGGCGGTGGTTGGTATTTATTTTAGGAGTCAGATGTTTGAATCCTTTGTTGTTGTGGAGGACCATATCTCAAGTTAGGATGGTTTCTCCAATTAGGATTGTATGATCTAGAAGGTGGTTCAAACTTCTGTTGCTGATAATGTTGAGGAGGCCTGTATTGTTGTCCTGTGCCAAAAATACCATTTACTGTAGCCTCAGGTGTCTCACTTTCTTGCAATGTTGGCCATGCATCAGTAGGATGATCTGCAGAAGTGCAGATACCACATGTTTTGGTTTTGTCAACAACATTAAGTTGTTATTGTTGTCCGATGGCCAACTGTCTTACGATGGAGGTTAGTTCTTCAATTCTGTTCTCCAATCGTGTATGGTCTGTTTTAGTGATCATTTTATGGACTCCTTTAGACAAGGAATTAGTTCGAGAATTGAATTGCTGAGAATTTTCTGCCATGTTGGCAATCAAATCTCGAGCTGCTGTAGGAGTTTTGTCCATAAGTGCTCCACCACTAGCTGCATCAACCATGCTTCTGTCCATTGGCATGAGTCCTTCATAGAAATACTGAATCAGTAATTGATCACTGATTTGATGGTGTGGAAAAGTGGCGCATAGTTTCTTGAATCTCTCCCAATACTCATAGAGAGTTTCTTGGGAGTTTGTCTGATGCCGCAAATCTCTTTTCTGATAGCTGCCGTTCTGGATGCAGGGAAGAATTTCTCCAGGAATAATCTCTTCATATCATTCTAGCTTGTAACAGATGTTGGATGTAGATAGTACAACCAGTCCTTGGCTCCATCATTTAAGGAGAAAGGAAATGCCTTCAACTTGATATGATCTTCAGGAATTCCTTGTGGCCGCATTGTGGAACACACAATGTGAAATTCCTTCAAATGTTTATGAGGATCCTCACCTGCAAGGCCATCAAACTTAGGTAGCAAATGTATTAATCCAGACTTTAGTTCAAATGGTGCATCAACATCAGGGTATTGAATACACAACGGTTGATAAGCAACATCAGGTGCAGCTAATTCTTTTAGGGTTCTATCAGCCATGTTCTTAGCAGAATATTTGAAACTATCAAAATTTAAAGATGCAAAATCACTACTGTTACTTTCTTGGTTATTACTAGATGAATGCCTTCTATGTGCTTTTTTCAAATGGTGGAATGTTCTATCAATCTCAGGATCATATGCATATAAATTTTCAGGATTGGATCGGGTCACACACAAAAAGGTGAATTCGTACAGAAAATCCAAGAATATATACCTAAAGTAAAAAAAAAATTGTTAGAAAGATTAAAATTTTTATACAAACTCCTAAATGAGCCTAGGAAATTAAAATGGTCCCCGGCAACGGCGCCAAATTTTTGACACGCTCGTCGCAAACGCGCAAAAATAATTTCTAGATTTCCCCCAAACTATTGGTATAGTATAAGGTGCAACCTATGTCATCTCCCAAAGACCATTTCAGATTCTTAAGCAAATAAGGAGAAAGTTAGAACAAGGGGATTTTGGAAAGATTTGATATGAAGTTCTAAATGCAAAATACAGAATAAAATTAATTTCACTTAACAATTATCAACTCAAGGAATTCAGAGGCTATTTTCTTAACTAATCATTGATCACTAAAATCATGCATTGTGTTTATCAACCTAGGATCATCTGGAACCCCTAAAATGATCCTTGAATTCTCTACTGAGAAACCTCTCAGAATTTAATTGATTATGATCAACAAGATTTAGTAACCACTTAATCTTTTATCTAAACCAATTTCACAATGAGAATTCAGTTGAAGTAAGTAATTAAATGAAAACCTTCAATTCAATTACTTAATTTATACTCTTCAAAATTTTGGAAAACGATTTACCAATCAAAAACCAATTATAAATCAATTACGCATTAATCAAAATACGTCAACCGATCAAACTTTGATTAAAGAATAAAATTGAAGAATATAGTGAAGCAGAGTAGAAACCACTGAATAAGCATGTAAATAAAGATCAAGACCTCAAAGTTAAAATGAAAATAGCTTGAATCCTTGAATTGAAACTACAAACCTAGTCTTCCATGAAGGAGGCAACTAACAACAAAGAAAAACTAAGCCTTCCATGAAGGAGGCAAACTAACAAGAAAGAAAAACTAAGCCTACCATGAAGGAGGCAACTAACAATAAAGAAAAACTAAGCCTTCCATGAAGGAGGCAAACTAAGAAGAAAGAAAGATTTTAAGCCTTCCATGTAGGAGGCAAACTAACAAGAAAGAAAGAAAGATGGAAAATGGTATTGGAGTTAATCTCCAAGTGGTTGTGTGTTTCTCTTCTTGTAAACCCTTCTATTTATAGAGGATTTGTGAGGCATCATCTTCAGAAAGTCACCAACTAGGATATTATTTTTCCACCCTTTTATTGCTTTCACATGGGCTTTGTTGAAAATGCAAAACACTTTCGAATTTTTGTCACCAATTAGCACAACAATTTTGACTTTCTTGCACCGCAATTACGGATGTTTACATGTCCGAATTAGAGCTTGACTTCTGAACAAAAGTTGTAGCCCCGGATCTTAGCTGTCTTTTTGATTTCATCTCAATATGACTTCTGTATCTCAAGATATGGCCGGATCTTTGCACACTGTTCAAATTCCACGTCAGCAACACTATCTCATCTTTTGAGATAATTTCGGAGTCCTAAACATCTCATTTAGAGTCTGATCTTGCTTTGTAACTATGGACACTTCTTTAAGCTTTCATTCAAGATAGATTTCATGATTTTTGGATGTCTAAAACTCCTATTATGCTCAAAATACTATAATAGTGTCATTTCAATCGGGTAAGCAAAGAAATTCAATTAAACTTCATATGAACCCAAACTCATAAAATATGACAAAGACCACTTAATTGAACATATAAGAAGTCTTAATGAGATAAAAGTAAGAGATAATTATTTATGAAATTTATGCTTATCAATCGCACCTGAATCAATTCAAGCATGTTAGTAATATAAGTCTGGGGCATGTCTTTCCAACTTAGGTAATTGATAGGAGCACATTGGTGCCTTCTTACCGAGCTGCCAATTGCATTTAGTAGAGTTTTTCCTTCCCATCCCATAGGATTGCCTAAAGAATCTACTTCAACAAGTATGAATTCTCCATCTGGAAAATCTCACACATCTAACATATGTGTATAGCCTCTAGTTTTCTTTCCACCTAAAACATGCAAGAATGTCACATTAACAAAATATATTTTAAGAAAAGTATAAATTATTCATTATATATTACACTAACCTGCATTTGAACTTTCATTTGAACTTTCACTTGAATGAGACATATCATCACTAATCATTATAATGGTTAAGATATAATATCATTAGAATTACAAACAAAATTAACTAAATAAAATTTTTATACCTTCTCCAAATTATGCAAGTTCTTCATCTACAGAATTGTTGCTCTGGTTGATTTCATTAGAGTTATCAATTGATTTCTCCATAAATTGAGATATGCCATTTTTTTGAATAGTCTTTAACATTTTACGCCTTCCCATGATATCTATTTCACAGTCAAAATGGAATGATTATTATGAATGCGATGATTATATAATGTAATTCAAAAGAAATAAATATAAACATATAGAAAGAGAAAAAGTAATACGCAACTTACATCCTTAAAAAATATAATAAATTAAAAAAGGTCTTCTTCATCTTCATCCTCATCCTCTATATCAACATCATTCTCATTATTTTTTAAAAAATCTTCCATATTTATTATAACTTCCATGTATCATCATTATCATCAACTTCTAGTCTGATCAAATCATTATCATTTATCTCTTGTAAGATGTATTCATTCCTTTGCTCTATGTCTTTGGATTGTTCATCACCCAAATCATATACATCTCTGACTTTAGCATGCACAACAACGAGCCAACCATTTTCTTTCTTATTCTCTATATAGAATACTTTTTTAGCTTGAGAAGCCAAAATATATGGGTCATCACATGTATCATTCCCTGTATGTTGCAGATAATTTAAGTTTACTAATGTCATGCCTAAGCTATCAATTTTTCAACCCCTATTTATGTCAACCCAATCACACTTGAAAAGTACAACCTTGAATTTTCTTGAGTGATCCATTTTAATTATATCTGTCAAAACACCATAATAGTTGATTTCACCTTCTTTAGGATTTTTATCTCTTGAACTAACATAACTTCTTGTCTTAACAGTAACTACAATGCCACTGTTTTGAGTCTTTAAGCATCTTTCACGCTTCTTTGTATGAAATCTAACTCCATTAACAATATAACCATTATATTTTCTTGCCATTTCTAGTGGACCATATGCTAACCACTTGATTTCATCTGTCACTAAAGCACTACCTTGCTCTTCCAAACGTGCAACCTACCACATTTTCATTTCAAATGATTACAAATTATTGATAATCATGAAACTCATTATTGAAAATTCTTAACAATTACCCGTTCACGAAACCAATTAGTAAAAGATTGACTGTGAATTTTGTCAATATCATAAGGAGATAGGCGAGGATTTCTCCTCCGAATAAGATCAATGTGTTCTCTATATAAAAAAAATGAAATGATAAAAAATGAGAATAATAAAAAGTTATCAAGTCAAACTTGAGTAGTAAAACATACATAAGAATTTCTTACTTTTGAAAAGGGTCAATGCTTTTGTTATTGAAAAGCACGTATCTATGTGCTTGTACTAATGTTTTCTTATCAAGTGATACTCGAGAAACCCTTTTTCTTTTATTCAAATTGAACCCAACTTGGCACTTTCTCCCTAATGGTCTACCTCTAGGATTCATAAAACTTATATTCTCAGCAAAACAAGAGTCATCATTACGACTAGGTTGATTAAAATAGGTTTTGACTCCAGAGAGATATCTTGAACAAAATATTAAGCTTTCATGAGCTAAATAACCCTCTGCAATTGACCCCTCTGGATGTGCTCTATTACGAACAAATCACTTCAGAGTAAAAAGGAACCTAAAAATAAGATCAATAGAAGATAAAATTATTTTATTCTATAAATTTTGAAGGATATCAAATAATTAAAAAAAATTAGTACCTTTCAATGGGATACATCCATCTGTAATGAACTGGACCTGCAACTTTTGCCTCATATGCTAAATGGATTACTAAATGTACCATTACAGTGAAAAAAGATGGAGGAAAAATCTTTTTTAATTGGCACAATGTTTTAGCTATTCGGTGCTCCAAGTTCTCCAAATTACTCACATTAAGCACCTTACCACATATTTCTTTGAAGAAATGACAAAGATCAGCTATAACAGAAATCACTTTGTCAGGCAAACACCCTTTCATAGCTATAGGAAGAAACTCTTGTATTAAAAGATGACAATCATAACTTTTCAAACCAAATATCTTGCATTGTTTCACTTGCACACATCTTGAAATATTAGATAAGTACTCATCTGGAGCTTTTATTGCCTTGAGCACTTCCAAAAATGTTTGTTTTTCTTTAGATGTCATTTGGTAAGAAGCTCTAGGCAAATATTTTTTACCTTTACTTTGATGCATCTTTGGATGTAGTTGACTTCTAATGTTCATGGCTACAAGGTCATAACGTGCCTTATCGTTATCCTTTGACTTCCCTTCTAAATGCAACAATGTTCCAATAATATTATCACAAACATTTTTTTCAATGTTCATCACATCAAGATTATGACGAAGAACATTAAATTGCCAATAAGGCAAAGTGAACAAAATGCTTTTCTTTTTCCATGGCGATTTACTATGAATTTCATGATCTTCTAATTGTCTCAAAATAGAAGTTCCATTAAGTACCTCAGGAGGAGACCTAAACTCTTCAGTTCCATCAAAATTCTTTTTATTATATCTCCATGGATGGTTAGGTTCTAACCAACGACAATGACACATATAGCACCATTTTCTACTATATTTCAACCACGTAGAAGGATTATCAAAGCCACAATATGGACAAGAATATTTACCACTTGTACTCCAACCAGACAATTTTGCATATGCAGGAAAATCATTGATAGTCCAAAGAATTGCAACACTCATTTGGAATGACTCTTTTTTGTGTGCATCATAAGTTCTTACTCCAACTTCCCACAATTCTTTTAATTCTTCCATACGAGGCTGCATATAGACATCAATGTTATTACTTGGAGCTTTTGGACCTGGAATAAGTAATGAGAGAATTAAACAAGGCTTCTTCATACACATCCAAGGCGGAAGATTATAAGGAACTAAGATAACAGGCCAAGTACTGTGAGAAATTGTCATTGTTTTGAAAGGATTAAAGCCATCAGAAGCCAAACCTAGTCGAACATTACGAGGGTCACATGAAAAATCAAGATGTCGGTTATCAAAATCCTTCCAAGCAAGAGAATCAGCAGGATGTCTCATAAGTCCATCCTTAGTTCGGCAATTTTCATGCCATGTCATAGAAGAAGCTGTTCTTGAAGACAAAAACAGTCTTTGTAATCTAGGTTTAAGAGGAAACCAACGAAGGATATTTGCAGGTATCTTTTTTCTACCTTCAACATCATCTGAATTTACTTTCCATCTTGAGGAGTTACATTTTGGACAAACTTCAGTATTAGTTAAATCCTTCCAAAATAATGTGCAACCTTTGGGACAAGCATGAATTTTTTCATATCCTAAACCTAATCCTGAAATAATCTTCTTGGTATCATAAAATGATTTGGGCAAGGTATTTTCTGCAGGTAATGCATCTCTCAGCAACTCTAACAACATTGAAAAACTTTTGTCAGTCCATGCATTTAAACACTTTAAGTGGTACAAATGTACAATGAAGGATAATTTTGTAAACTTCTTGCAACCAGGATAAAGGTCTTGTTCTTCCTCTTTTAACAATTGATATAACTTATCTGAATTATTTTCCTCCTCAGGTTATTGAACATTGTGATCATTTATTAATGCTTCAGATTGATTTAGAACACTCGCAGCTGCAGGTGTATCTATATCATCACTTTCATTAATTATATTCATCCCAAAAGCATCATGGATTAATGCATCCATATCATGATCAAACTCCTCTTCTTCAGGACATATGCTTGTAGAACTAGAAGAATTAACTTGTTCACCATGAAAGATCCAATTAGTATATCCCTTTAGAAATCCATAGTTGATTATGTGCTCATAAACATCTACCCGAGAGCGCCACTTGTAATTGACACATTTAGTGCAAGGGCATAAAATCTTTCCATCCGTAGATGATTTTGCAAATGCTAAGTCAAGAAAATTTAGAACTCCTCTAATATATCTCTCCTTATTTTGAGAGGTTTCAAATATCCAACTTTTATCCATTAGATGAAATAAACTGAAAAATAAAATAAAAAATTAATTTCAATAGATATAATCATTCATAATATATCTAGAAAATAAAGCAAGCAATATATAATATTCAATAACATCAATATGCTGAATAAAATTTATTTAGAGAAATATTTAATATAAACTCATAAAAATTCAAGTAATCAATAATAGACACAAGGAGACAAAGAAATAGAAAAGAGCTTTTCAAAGGTCCGTTTAATATATATAACATAGTCCAATTACTTGGATTTCACACATAAAAAATAATATTTATAGAATCTTACAAAAAAATTAATATTAAAGTACCTAAAGGAATAGGTCTTATGTTTCCTTATTTGTAACCGCTTGAGATCAAAATCATAAAAGAGAACCACACTTTGATGCTATAGATCCTGAAAAATCAACTAATATCAATATAAAAAATACTAATTTTCCTTTGCATAACACTGATTGATACAATGAGTCATCAAAGATACTCGTAATTATAAATAAACAATTACAATATTACAAAGTATTTCTTTCTTAGGATGCAATGTATGAAAATTAATTACAATATTCCATTTGCTCAAACACTTTCTTTAGATTTAGTGTCAACAATATTGGAAATTAATCCATCAATAGTCAAATTCGTATCCCAAGATTGAACAAAAATGACAACTTTGTTCACATCTACAATATTTGTAAGAGAAACGACAACATCTAAAACCAGAATGATAAGAAGCAATAAAAAGGTTAATTTTTAATATGAACCAGAATCCCATCTACAGTGGCAATTATTAGTATGCGTGATTTCAATGTTTCAATTAAATTGAATAGGTAATAATAAAAATTAGTACCGAATTACCAATAAAATTTAATATATCCATTCTTAAGCATAAAAAAAATAAATATCTAACTATTTGAATAGTATAAAGAATCTTTTAATCTACGTATTATGTGTAGAAATCAATCTCAACTATCAAAAGATCAATGGTAACATCTACATTACTGACATGAAGAATATATATTGTCTACATCTATATCAAAATCTGTCTGCATTAAACCCAGTGAACATAGAAAAAATAATGCTAGAGAAGAAAAAAAGTGAAAACCATAGAAATAAGATATTCTCCCATTTGTTTTAGAAAAAAACTACAGATAGAATATACATATCAACAAGGTAAAGCTAAAAAACTTTATACACCAAAGCAAATTCAATGGCATTAGGTGGCGTAGAATTATTGGAATTTTCATAAAATTAAATTAGCCAATTATAAAACTATACATCAATTCTTGTTCCCTATACAAAACTACATGTCGAACGTGTTAACGGTAGGAGAAGAAAACAAGAATATTATTTCCTATGGGTGGTCAACTAGAGAAGCTTTGGGAATTCTCTCCCTGTTCTTTATAAGTTCGGGAAGAAAACAGGAAGGTATACATCCTTATATAACCAAGGTTTTTAACTTGAAGCAAAAAATATTTTTTATAGGCAGCAATGTTCTTTAATAATTAATAACTTTAAGCTTTTAACATTTTTAGTGAATCAAAACTATATCCATATAAGAATTATATTACAAGATGGAAATTGGATGCTTTTAGAAAAGTTTCAAGCAAATAATTACAATAAAAGATAACAAGTGTCAGTTTTCCATTGAAATTGAATAACGTACCCAAACTTATGCCATTTACACTATCACAGACAATGAAAGTTCTAAGAAATTTTTTATTTCTAGTTATATATTTCTGCATATCTAACATCCATAGAAGTAGCAGAAAAATTGAAGCGTAGTGATGGTTAAATGATAGCAAGTGAGTCCAAGCAAATGTTGAAGTGTACTCATTCAAATATTTCTATTATTCACAGTTTACACAATTAATGATAATTGCCACCGATAATATAACATAATATTTTCTCAATCACAAAATTCATACTTAAAAAATAAACAAGAAAGAAACAAATGAACAATTTTTTAGTAAGTG
The DNA here is from genome assembly GCA_037954105.1 of Canavalia gladiata. Lineage (NCBI taxonomy): Eukaryota > Viridiplantae > Streptophyta > Magnoliopsida > Fabales > Fabaceae > Canavalia > Canavalia gladiata. The sequence continues at coordinate 13,355,239 of CM075659.1, read as the reverse complement.
TGTATTTAACCACCACTTTATGAAAAAAAATTCTTTACACTAACAGAAAAATTAATAAACACTAGAATTATATTCGTTGATATCATATTTATTTAACAAAAGTAAAATTGTTAATGTAAATATTGTACATTAATACTAATAATACAATGTGTTAGTAGCATATCAATTTTTTATATAAACACAATTATTTACTAGGATAATACATCACTGTTAGTATTAATAATGCTTATATTAATAATTTAATTTTTATTATATAAAAATATTAATAAAGACAAACCTAATCATAAATCATCAATAATATGACAAATATTAATAATTATTTATGAAAATAAATGTCTCTAGAGATAGATAAAAAATAGGACTTCAAACATTTATTCTAAAACAATCAAATAAAATACCATGCATGCATTCTATACAATCAAATAAAATACCATGCTCAAACAATCAAATATTCACAACACAATCACAGTACCCATTCTATACATTCACAACACCATCATGATCCAGTATCCAAACACAACACCTCTTTACTCTCTCATCACAAAGCGATATAAGGAACACAATTATGGCACCGTCGACAGACTTTCCCACCAAGGAGCTTACTAGCTTAGCACCCATTCTGTTGGTCTCTATGATATCTAGGATTATTTAGCTTCCCTTGGACCACCTGACAAGAGCCAGTGCCTGGACTTGGAAATGAAACGAGAACTTTTCCTCTCAACTCTCTCTTGCTCAGAAAGATGGAACACACAAATGCTCATATTTGTGGACTCTCTTCATTCTCCTACATCTCTGAAACATAGCCTAAATTCTCTCAACACATCATCACTCTCTCTCCCTCAAAATTCTCCATACATATATAAAAGCAAGAGCATCTCTCACACTCTCAAGGGATGATTCCCTTCTCACACTCTCGGAGGATGATTCCCTTCTCATTCTCTAATCACATGTGTATGTACGTGAAACAGAGTTTAACAGAGTAACTTGACGCACATTTTAAAAGAGGGCTTACAACTCAAACAACCTAAGTTTAACCTGTTAAATAGACTCTGATTTCAATTATTTTTTCAATTCAAATTCTCCTACATTGAACCCGTGCTACAAAATCAATCAAGAGAATACATATTTGTTACAATGGAACAAAACATTATCACTCGCAAATGACGAATCACACAGCAACATGTCCTATTCCAAACAAATAACACATCAATTTTAACCTAACTTTCCAAGTGTAGAATGAATGAAAAAGGAAGAGAAACATACCCAAGAAAGAGGCAAGCAAAAGATGAACAACGAGATTTGACGTAGCAAAGAATGTAGCAAACAAAACTCAGTTCTTCGATTTGATTTTGAAAAAGGGCACAACGGAACTTTTAAGTGTTAAAGGACGAAAATAAAATAAAATAAAATAATTATTTTTAAGTATAAATTAACTATTTATATATTAATTTTAAAATATTATAAATTATTTATTATAAAAAATTAAATAAGTAATGAAAAGTAAAGAAAAATTATTATTTAAATAAACTATCAAATTTTAAATTATTTTTAAAATTAAATAAAATTTATAATTTATCAATAAAATAAATAATAAAAAAATATCATTTTCATAAATATATCATATCTACATCTACAGTTTACTACATATGTAGGTAAATGATTCTTCTTCTTATAATTTTAAAACTGTCACAAAAATAAATAGTTATTAAATAAATATCCAGAGGCATATAACATTTATACCTATAATTTTAATAGACATTACTACAAATGTTTGTAGCTATATAGTAATTTTTTTTAGTGAATCATACATATATTAAATAAAATATAACAAATTTTAATTTTATTTATATTTTAAAAAAAATTAACCATAATGATATTATTTTATGTCTTAATTTTTTACCAGTTTGTCAGCATGTTTTGATTCTTCATCGATTTTTTATTTTATTGATTTTGTAATTTAATTAATCTAGATATAAGGTTATCAAATTATGATCTAACTTGTATCGGTTCAACATTTAAAATAAAGAATATATTTTGATTTTTTAAAGAAAAAAATAGAACATGAATTATTTTAAATAAATATTTTGAAAATTTTACTTGTTAAGATACATGTGAAGATTAAGGTAGAATGATAAAGTAGAGTAATTTGTCTTAATTTTTGCTTATTTTTAATATTTAAAGAACTGACAAAATATGATATATGAAAGTTTATTCTTGAGTTATCATATGTTTTTTAATAGTTTAAATTGTTATCTTGTAAGATGCTGATATAAAAATTATTATGATAGAATAATTTTCTTCTTTTTATCATCTAATATTTTATAAAAATAATTTTATTAATTAGAAATATTTCTTTTATAAAAATATTATATAATTTTTTAATAAAAATTATCAAATATTTTACTTATTTTGTAAAATATAATTTAAATTTTTATAAATTATTTTTTAATTATAATTTATTACAAGAATATTTAAAGTTAAAGTGTAAAAAATAAATGTTAAAAAATATTAGATTTTAAAATTAATTTTTAATTTATACATAAAAATAATTTTATTTATATTTTATTTACAAATAATAAAATTAAATTAAATGTTAATTTTTAAAACTATATTATTTTTTAATTTTAATATTTTAATTTAATTTATATTCTCTTATCATTATTTATTCATATTATATAGTAAATAGAATAATATTATATGATATAAACCTATCAAACATCAAATATATAATTAAAGATAAATATTTTATTTTATTTTTATTATCTTTTTATTGTAATTTTATATATTTTTATATTAATCATATTTTAATCATCCAACAAATTCTTGAAATTTGAGTTGAGTCTTCTTGAAAGATGGATGCTTTATGATAAGAAAAACCAGCAATACAACATATTTGTGGGGTTAAAAATTTGGGGCCAGTAACTCTTTATGAGAGTGTGGGAAAAAAAATGAAAAAATAAACAAAAAAAAAAGGACATCTTGATTGTATGATGAGGTGACGGAAATATGTTATACACTCTGATTATTATATATTTATATAATATTTTTATGTTTTATTTTATTTTATCTATTTTGATATATATATATATATATATAAATAATTTTTATTTATTATTTAACAAAAAATAATAATAATGCATGTGTGAGTGGTGAAAGAAAAAAGATAATTTTGTAAAATTCAGTTCAAACATCAATTCAATTAAAATATTAAGTTAATAAATCACTAATTATATTAGTGAATAATTAGTTGAATCCGTTAAACCTTAGTGAGTTAAAATACATAAAATTTATATTTAAAATTTTTTAAACATATAAGTTAACAACAATATTTATAAAATTAAAATAATTAAAACTTAAAAATATAAATAGTTACCATTATATAAATACTTAAATAAACAAAACAAAAGTTAAGATTCTATTATAACATAAATTAAAATATAAATCTAAAATATAATTAAATAATTAAAATTTTAAAATTTTATCAAAATATAAGTTTATAAATAAAAAATACATTTAAAATACTATAAAATTTATATAAAAATTTAATATTTTAGAAACTGTCTAATAATAAATTTAAAAAAACTAAAATTAAAATTTTATAATTAAAATAAAATATAAAATATTTATTATTTAACTTTTAAATTATATTTTTGTTATAGTCGTTTTTTAATATTAATATCAAATAATATTATTTTAAAAGAGAATTTTTTTTTTAATTTTGATCAATCTAACCGAATTGATCAATTTATTAATTTTTGCTAAAAAAATTATCAAATCAAACTGAGTTATTCAATCTAATAAATTACTTAATCGTTTAAATGATTAATTTTTGAATCAACCAGTTTAATTAAAATTGAGTTAAATTTTATAATATTAAATAAAGATATATTTAAAATTTATTTTTTATATTTTTTTATAAATAAAAAATAAAAAATATGAAAATATTTGTTTATATATAAAAATAGGAGAAAATAATTATTTTTAAAAAAATTTGTCAAAAAAATAATTTTCTATTTAGGTGAAAAAGTGGAGGAGAAACTTTTTTATTTTTTATTTAGGTTAAACTATTATTATTTTATTTATTTTTAAAAATAAAAAATAAATATTATATTAATAAAAATTTAGTAAAAATGAAATATTTTAAAATTAAAATTTATTTTTAAAATTAATATAAAATAAAATATATATTATTAATTTTTTTTCTCTTTTCGTCTAATAAAAAAGAAACAAAATCTTTTTATTTCTATTTATTTAAACAACTTACTTTTTTTATTTTTTTTTTCTTGCTATTTTCTTCTTAATCTAAACAAAACATTAGAGTATACAAGGCAAGGTAGCTTTTCCATATTTTGGATATTCGTTTACTTTCATCGTTTCATCGTCAAATTCACGTATACTTTTTTTTCTAAAAAAATTGCACAAACTAATCCAATTTTATACTAGTAAATTAAACATTGAAGGCTTAAAAATACTATTAATAGATTTTAGTTTTTAAATTTTTAATAAACACAAAAAAAATTTAAATTCAAACTTAATGTATTATTTCTATTATTATATTATAATTTTTCAAAAAATAAAATAAATAAATATTCACCACCTTATTACATTTCTTTTTTTCTTTATCATCATAACATACATCATACATAGGTTATATTATAAATTTAATTCTTCTATATGCTTTATGATTTTAATTTTAATTTTAACTTTGATTTCAAAGATGAAAAATTAATTTTTTTATACATACAAAAATTTTAAAATAATTCGTAATGACAAGATTTGTCATAATTTCGTTAAACCTTTGTTGATGGTGCTAACAAATGTTGATGTAGTAGTTACACATTTTTCTGTTTAAATATATATAGGTCTTTGTAAATGTTAACAAAATTTTAATTAAATCTTTATAGATAACAAAATTTTTTATTTAGTCGTTATTCATAAAAAAAAAGATTTCAAAATAATCCCTAATGTTTTGAAAATTTAATGCAAATAACAATTTTTATAAGTTCTGTTTTTTCTCTTCTTTTATTTTATTTTATAATTTTTTAAAATTTTACAATACTTTTCTTTAAAAAATAATAGCATAAATTGAGTTAGATTAGATAGAGGAAATACAATCATAATGATCCTACTTACTAATTCAAATAGGATTATATTTAGTAAAAATTACATGTGGTTTAAATTAAAAAAATAAAGGAAATACATGTAAATTAAAGTTAGATAAACTTGTTCTTACAATTTAATCAAGGTTTAAAAACTTTTTAAAATTTATAAAGGTAGAAAATAGAAATATTAATGATGTGAAGCAATTCACAGTCACAACATAATTGTTGAAAAATTAAATAAGAGAAAGACAAGTATGTTAAGTTAGTTTTAAAATGGTTTTACTTTTAATCACTATTTTTATTGTTCACTCCCACACATATATTTTTATTTTGATAATATATAGATTAGTTATTATTATTGGTGGATCTATAAAATTCAATTATAAATAATTATTTATTTTTGTTTATTTATAAATTAACATAGTCTAATATCTGTATTTTATAAGTAATAAATATCAAATAAAATAGTAACATGGGTTGGATTTACTTTTATTGTAAGAATCAAGTTGACTAATTTTTAAAAAATTACTCAATGGAAATCAAATTATTTTCTTATGTATAGAAACTATTTGAAAAATATATAAAATAAACTAAAATATCGGAATAAAGATCAAATTATAACAATGTTTTAACGTTAACGGTATTATAATAAACGTTAATATTAGGAACTGTTTTAAAAAATTACATATATAGAAACTAAATTAAATATTTTTAAAAAAAATTAAATTAAAATTATACAACATATACAAAAATTAAATTTTTATAATTTAATCGTATATATATTTATTTATTCTTTTTTATTTATATCATCCGACTTCCTTATGCTAAAATGACATAAACTAAACTACTAAAATTGATCTAATAATAAAATATTAAAAATTAAAAAAGTTAATGACATAAACTAAACTATTAAAAATTATCTAATGATAAAAAATTTAAATAGTTTAATATAAAAGTTAAAATTTAATTTTTATCATTTCTTATATTATAACTAATAAAAATTCACATAAATACGCGGCTTACATTACCAAAAAAAAGGCATTAATTAATAATTATGTCTTTTAACATCACCTGGCTCAGATGGTTAAGAGTCAATGCCTCATATCTCAAAGGTCATAAAGAGATTCAAATATATTATTAAAGGAGTACAACAAAGCTTGATTCACATATATTCTTAGTTGTTTTTGCTGAATTTTCTATGTAAATTAATAGTATATATGATACTCGGAATTGATCAAGTCGATAAGGGTGTATTTGCAATTTTACATGGATTCCCCCTTTACATGATTGTCTTTATTCACTGCGGTTGGCGTACATTTTTCAATTGACAACCCCGCACAGGACCAACTCAATCGATTACATTTTTCTGTTTTTCCTTTTTTTAACAAATAATAAGTATTTAAGGATTTGTTAATAAAATGAAAATAAAAAATTATCAAAAAATATTATTAATGTACTCCTAATATATTTGTTATGCTTTCTTTCTTTAAAAAAATTATTTATTTTTTAATATTTATCTTTTATATATAAATTTTAATTTTATATTTATTCATTTATTACACAGTTAATAGATATAAGGATATATATAAAAAATAATTAATATTTTTAAAAAACTAAAATAAACCTATAAATAAAAAATGTACTATCTTTCTAGAAAGATAAAAAAAAATTCTTCTTTAAAATAGATGTTATTATCCTATCTCAAAAGGGTATTTTTCTTAGTCCTATAATTTTAGTGAATAAATTTTTTTTGTTATTCAGAAAAAAAAAAATGTGAGTCTAATAATGAGTTGGTTATTGTGATGGTTCAATTCTTCTAGATTCCACATCCTCAATAGACAGTGAAAAGAATGCAAATCCTAATTTTCAATCTGCTCGTGGATTTGAAGTGGTTGATGAGATCAAGCAAGCAGTGGATGAAGCATGTGGGAAACCAATTGTTTCTTGCGCAGACATATGGTTAGTAAATACTAATTACAAACCCCAAATGCTAATTAAATCACTCAAAATAAGTTTTCGTTTACTAATGAATAAAAAGTGTTAAAAGTTAGGATTGTCTTTGTTTTTTACGGTTTTTTTTAATAATTAAAATTATATTATTGATATAGACATTGTATATCTAATACAATAGTATATGGTCAGTACTTAATATTTTAATATGTTTAGCATTTTTTATATTAACAAAGTTGTATTTTATACTGTTAATGAAAATTTATATTGTTAGTTTTTATTAGACAATGTTAGATTAATTAACAAAGATACTGTTAAACAGTTAGAACATAGCATTTTTAACATATTTTGAATTGAATTGCTCAACAGTGAAAATTTTAAACGTAATCGTTAAGATATTAAATATACGATGGGACATAAGATGACAAAATAATAAATATTTTTTTAACGGAAGTTTATATTTGGTTACATTTAGGATAAATCGTTTACTTTTTTTAAAAAAATAATTTCTCAGTCATCCAATATGAATATGATTAGGTGTAAAATTATTAGTATTTTAAAATATATTTTTTTATCCTTTCATGAATATTTTAACTATAAAAAAAATCAAAAGTCAGATACATTTTTATTAGTCAAATTATGAACTCACCAACGTCTGAGTTCGAATATTTAGTACTGGATTCTCGACCTAACCTACAGATGGTCATAGTTTTATATATTTCATAAATGCATTTGGGTCAAAACACGTGCGGTGATTAAGACACACGGATGTATTCTTCTAACGAAAATTGAGTATAAAAAACCCTTAAGAAACATACGTTAAAAAAGAAATCTTGTTGGACACATCGAAATTGGTAGAATATGATAGAAAGAAGAAAAAATAAAAAAATTAATAAATATATAATATGATAAATAAGATATATTAAAGTAAAAATATGATGAAGAATTATGTGGCATGCAGTTAGGAGGAGCAACATGGGATGTGAAATTGGGAAGAAGAGAGACTCAACCACTGCAAGACGTGATGCCGCAAATACAGACATTCCAGCACCATTTTTGAGCCTTTCTGAACTAATAAACAATTTCAAGAACTATTCAATGGTGGTTCTACTGATGCATTGGTTAAAAAGTATAGCTATGATGATGTAGCTTTCTACAAGGACTTCGTTAAATCGATGATTAAGATGGGAGATATTAAGCCCCTCACTGGGAATCAAGGTGAAATTCGTGTTAATTTCAGGAAGGTGAACTAATTCATTACGATATAATTAAGTAATAAATATGTCCTATAAATTAAAGAAATTAATGTTCCATAGATATAAATGAATTACTGAGTGGTGTGCACAATTGTGAATTTATTTATGTAATGATGTGATAAGTATCCTTTATGATAAATTGCGTTTTTTCAATTCATCCCACGGTTTAAATTCTATTAAAAGTTCATTTGAATAAATAATTTATTTAAGCGTTTACTTAATAAATATTTATCATATACAAATTTATATTATTATTATTGTAATAGACATACTTTTATATATATAAGAAATAAAATATATAAAAGTAGATATAAAATCAACTATAAATATATAATATAAAAATAAATTTTACTTTATAAGTTGACTTTTGAAATTAATTTTGGTTCAAATTAATTTTTAATAAACTTATATAAGCTAAAAAACAATCAATACATTTTATCCATAATCCATCTAAATATTTGGAAATATTTGACAGTTAAAAAAAATATTATAAAAAAAATTTAAATAACATATACAAATCACATGTTCAAATTTTGTCAATTAATAAAAATGTATACTACGAATTGTTAAAACACATAAAATATGAATGTAATTCTATTTTTATCCCTTAATTACATTCCAACCAATAAATTTTGAATTCATTAAACATCATAAACAGTATAAAATAATTGCATATCTTTAAATTTTTTATCACACTAAAAACATATAATCACGAAATTAGCATTGTTCAGTCAAATCAACATTATTTGTTTTCGTAGTTTAGTTATCATCATAAATAATTTTTATATTTATATAACAAGAATTTATACCATCACTTTTTTATTTAAAAGGGATTAAATAAATATTTTTAAATTGATTTTAAAAATTTGCATGATCAAATTAGAATAAAAGTTTTATAATGGAAAGTACCAATATCTTGTTTACCTGTAATGAACTTCGAGATTTAAATTTCTTTTTTTTTAAATAATTTTCTAAAGGAATTTTTCTAATGTTTTTTCTTCAACAATTAAACCTAAGCGGCGAATTTATATTTTCAAATCAGTTTTTATTCTCATACCGCCGTTACTTAAGTTGCAATAAATTTTAATTAAAAATATAGGATCTAACTTAAATACAAAATGTTCAATAAATCATCCAATTTCTAATCATAAAAAATTATATAACACAATTATTTAACTTAAGAAAAAACAATTTAAAAATTCAATTTTAATTATAAATCATAATAAATATATCTGGATATGATTAAAATTAAGTCTTACAATATTCATTCTTACATCCAACAAATTTTATAATTATGCATATCCAAATTCATGCACATTTAATAAATAAAATCTCCCATTTGCGGGTTTCCTTTGGGAATTGTGTCTGATCTATCATTGCTACCAGAAACATTCATAGTTTTCTTATCCTAATGTTATTTGGTGCAGTCACAATCACAAGAAGACACGTCGTCTTTGACACTGTAAGCAAGTCAAAACAATGAGCCCACATTGGTTTTTTCCATGCAAACAAACCAAAGGAGCACATAGGAACTCGTTGAAAAGACCAGTGGCAAACAAAACCACGGGAAGAGAAACTTCACTCACCACCTTTTTCTTCTTTCCTCTTTTTATATAATCATTCAAAACCATTAAGCTTGCTTCCACCATATGAGACATTGTTTTACTCTTCAAAGCATATAATAAATCTCTTATATTGAAGTTGTAACATTATGTGGAGGTGCATCAATGCAACATCATTTGTCAGAAGGTTTTTATCCACTTCTTCTACTGCTACCCGTGGTTGGTGGAACCATGCGAAACCAGCACCAAAGGATCCTATTGTTAGTGTCAACGAGGCCTTTCTTGCTGACCCTTTTCCTCACAAGATCAATCTTGGACTGGTAATGCTTATAATTATAGTTAATCGATCATGTATATATATTCATCAACCAACCATTTTGTTATTGATTTTTTTTTTCTCTAAACCTCTTTTTCTGTGCTTTATAAGGGAACTTACAGGGATGATGACGGCAAACCCTTCATTCCTCAATGTGTTCGTGATGCAGAATCAAAGATTCAGAGATGTAAATTCAAGTGGGTCTTACATTTTTCTTCTTACATGCTTGTTTGCTGCTCTATGTTCTAACGGTTTCTTAACTCTAGAAATTGATTCTGTCATACTTGCAAAAATGTCTTGCTATATGTTGTTGATGACAAATCGTGACCATAAAATGTACATTTGATATATAGTGTTGTGAAGGATTCATTTGTAGCTAGATAAGTTTGGTTTTTGTATAGAACCTCAACTCTGTAGACTGAACAATTTGCTTGGGCTATTTATTTATTTATGACAAGGGCATAGTAATACGTAGTTTCAAATACACACTATTAAAATAGCAGTCCGAATATTTTTGTGCTTATCTTATAAATACCCTATATATATATATATATATATATATATATATATATATATATATATATATATATAATTTAGTACTAGAAAACAATCTATAATTTTGCAAAGAATTTTGATTTTATTCAGAATGTTGGAACAATTTACAAAAACTGTGTCATCTGTTGCTTCTTCAATGGAAATTAAGATAGAGAAAATTCCGTCAAGGATAAACTAATGATGGAGTTCAATTTTCTTCTAATTTAACTTTGCTCACAATTATGTTAAAATTTTCATATTCGTTTAGATTTCTTCCACTGCTAATTTTGCAAAAGTCCACCCTCCTGAATTTGTGTCATAATCTGGCAACCACAGTGGTTCTTTGAGTATTTTTGCATTCTCAGAATGGACTTTAACATGGGTTCATTGATAGGGAGTCAAACTCTTCTGGAATCAGTTCAAAGTTTGTTCAGGAGTGTGTGAAGTTGGCATATGGTAATGATTCATATGCTGTCAGAGAAGGATTGTTTGCAGGAGTTCCAGCTCTGTCTGGAACTGGTGCATGCAGGCTTTTTGCTGAATTACAAAGGCATTTCTATCCTGATTCTCAAATGTATCTACCAGATCCTACCTGGTCTAAGTAGGTCCATTTACCACTGGATTATGCTTTGAGATATATATATATATATATATATATATATATATATATATATATACATCTTTTCAATAAATATCTAACTTTACAAAGTGTGTGTCATAGTCACCACAACATATGGAGACAGGCTGAAATTCCAGTCAAAACCTTCCACTACTACCGTCCAGATACAAAGGGTTTAGATTTTGCTGCACTCATAAATGATATCAAGGTAAAAGAATCTAATTATCAAAGTTATTCATGATATTGAGGACCATATTAACTTTACTATTTAGAATAGAGGAGAAGCATTGGCATCCATTCCATGCTTGGTTCTTGTCTCTTAGACAAATCTAATAAGCTAAGTTATCATGGTAGAATAGATAGTTTTAATGGTTAACCAATGAAATATCATTTTTGTTTCTAATCAAATTGGGTTGAACTTGAAAAGTTGCTTAAGTTGGCAATGTTATATTTTCCAATGCGGCTGTGGTATAAAGTAACCTTTAATTTTCTCTGTTTTTTCTGTGTTGGTAATGTCAGAAAGCACCAGATTGTTCTTTCTTTTTGCTTCATCCATGTGCCCACAATCCAACTGGTGTTGACCCCACTGAAGAACAATGGAGAGAAATATCATACCAGTTCAAGGTGATGATGACAAGTGAGATGCTTTAGTATTCCTTTGCACCATAAGTCTAATTCAATTATAATATTCTAACATTAATTATTTTCCAGGTAAAAAATCATTTCCCCTTCTTTGACATGGCTTATCAAGGTTTTTCAACTGGGGATCTTGACAAGGATGCCATAGCACTTCAAATTTTCCTTGAAGATGGGCATTTGATGGGTTGTGCTCAATCATTTGCAAAGAATATGGGATTATTTGAGCATAAAGTTGGTTGTCTTAGGTAAGAAAAGCTCTATAACCTAGTACTTAGAAGCATAGCATACACTATGATCTGTAGAATAGAAGTTGGATATCAAAAATGTTCCATGATGCCTTTTATAGGCAAGGCTCAAGTACATGACTTTATGATATGAGTATGACAAAGGTCAATTCTGTAATAATGTTGCCAATATGTTATACTATTTTGATTCTTATGTTGTTTTTATCTTTACTAGTCTTCGCTAAAATCTAATAATCTATAACCAGTGTTCTGTCTCGAGATATAAAGCAAGCAGCTACAATGAAAAGCCAACTGCAGCAGATTTCCCACGCAATGTATAGCAGCATTCCTTCCCATGGTATTTTACTAGCAACTATGATATTAAGCCACCCAGATGTGCAAGCACTTTGGAGGAAAGAGATAAAGGTAATATTCAGCCTTTTATCTTTCGGCTTTAACTTGCTTTTGGTCTTTCATTTTCAAGAGTTTTTTATTTTAGTCTCTCCAATTTCTTTTTATGATTTTAATCTCTGATTTTTTCAGAATCAACTCTTTTGGTCTCTAGTGATTCTTAAATGATGACATGGTTAATGAAAACAAACCAAAACATCTAAATTAGACCAAAATCATAAAAATCTTCGAAGAAACTAAAATTTACATAAAAATATAATGATTAAAAACATATTTAAATCCTAATGTTTTCTTTTCTTCTTCTATAAATTGATTCAACCTGTAATTATGCCAAATGTGTTTGAAGATCATGGCTAAACGGATTCAAACAATGCGAACAACTCTGCGAGATTGTCTTGAGAACTTGGATTCATCTTGCAATTGGGATCATATAACTGCTCAGGTTTTGAGAGTTTGATTTTATAATTTGTGTATGCACTTACCATCTCTTGAAGATTCATATTATAACTTGAGCACACAATTATATACTTCAATGCATATACAAATGCAGGTTGGCATGTTCTGTTTTTCTGGATTAACTCCTGACCAAGTTGAACTCCTGGAGAAGCTGTTCCATATATACATGACTCATGATGGAAGAATAAGGTATGCTCTAAAGGAAATACCAACAACTCAACCATAATTTTTATAATTAAATCTCATTTTGTTTTCTTTTCCTTTGTTAATTCAATAGTGTTGTAGATTATATTCTTCCCATAACTTCTTGGTGATATTTGCAGCATGGCAGGTGTGACCACAAGCAATGTGAATTATTTGGCAAATGCAATACATCAAGTGACCAGAATCAATGAAGAAGCCTTAAGCTCATGTTACAATTAGCAATAATAGTCCTTTCTACCTTAGTTTGATTACAGGATACATAACCATTTTTTGTTTGACTTGTATAATTCTGTATATACCTGGCATACAAACATACCAGTTTGGTAAAATTATTGAGTCAATATTTTTGTACTCTAGCAGTGGTTATTATAAAGTTTTAATTTGTAAACACCACCACATATTAATGGATGAATGAAACAGCAGATTTACTTGTGACAATACTATGCCTTGTATAATAATTATGCATCCTAGTGTCTGATCGGTTGGAAATTTAGTATAATTGATTTTAATAAAATTAATTTTAAATTATTAAACATTGAACATGTGTATAAATTTATCTGAGTCATACATTATTTTAAAATGTATGTTTTGTATTAGAAAATATAAAATGTGTACTTTTTATTAGAAAATATGAGAATTCATTTTTCAACTTTAAAACAATTGGTCCCAAGTCCTTGTAACTGCTTTTGACATTACTTTTCTTCCGGTCCAAGTTGGCCTATTTTGTTTCCTTTGTCCCCAATAAAATCTTCTCTTGGTGAGACCAAGATATTCTATAGAACTCAAGTTGATAAGTGAAAAAAAAAAACATTTAATTTGCATAACAGTAACATATTATAGAGCTGAAAGCCAGGGGAACCGTATGGTGTATAACAATCACTTTTGACTAATCCAAGCAAACAAAGGGAAAAGAATAATCTTTATTTCTTTTTTTTTGGTGAATAGGGAAAAGCTATATATAAAATTGAGGTTGATGATTTCTCAACCATCTTCTTCGGTCCCTGAAAAATCAAATGGGACCATTAAATTATTTTATTCCGTTTCCTTTTCTAGAAGACTTATGCATGTGTCACGGTTAGTTATTTGTGTTACTAATATACTATAGAATATACACACATGCACATGGAACCATGGACAAGATTAAGTCACTAGCAGCTTCTCTGCCGACAAATTAGCTGAAGCAAACTCAAAACAAATTTTTAAGTTGTTTGGTATCCTTCAATCCCTCGTTCTGGCAATGTGCTATTGCATAATATTAATATATAAAATGTTGGAACAGAGGTTTTAACTATTTTTTTTTTCAATTTTTTGAACCATAGTAATACATGGTAAAATTGGTTACAATTATTGCATAAACTGAAGAAATGTCCCTTTATGAATTGATAGTTTGTATATGGAATTGTAACCGTGACACACGGGAAATGTTGAATCAAAAGGGAACCGTAAGTATATGTAATCTTCCTTTACCAACACGACACAATAAGAAGCCATTAAGACCGTAGCAAAAGGAAATAAAACTGTCAAATGATTCCAAATGTGGCAATTACCTGTTAGCCATTCAAGCCAAATTTGTAGCATGATTGTAACTAATACTTAATAGGCCACTTATAATTGACTCTTTGAAACTTGAAACATATCCTGAATTTGGAATTATGCAAATTTCTCTCTCTCAACTTTGTTTAACCAAGTAGAAAGTAATTTCCGCCAGTTCTTGATCTTTGCAGTGAATAAAATCATTGAGAAAGACAAAGCAAACTCCCTATACTAAAAGTCTATTGCTGAAAAGATAAAGCACTCATAGTCAAAGATGCTGATTAAGGTGTTTCTTCTTCCACATCCCAAGTAAAAGTGCAGTGTACTAATATACATGTCAATTAAATGCTTAAAACGCATCCAGCTACAAGAGAGTTGTGTTTGGGAGTTGGATTTTAAAGAAGAGAGGAGAAGACAAATATTTTTTTAAAAAAATCAAGAGAATTATATAATGCTTATAAAAGTAAAAGAAAAGATTAATACATTAAATTTATACTATAATCTATTAATAGAGAAAATTTTGCCCTCTATCCATTTTCTCCTACCAAAACCAACTCCCCAACAAATTCATAGCAAACTTTCTACCACTAATGACCTCTTAATCTCCCTTATTGAGTGTTTATTAGTTTTTCACTACCACAGCAATAACTAAAAACAATACCATATTTCTTGCTTAAAATGAAGTTCCACAAAAGTAATATATATACTCAACTCTCTTCTGGCACATTCTAAGCACAAAAAATAGAAAAAAGAACTGTGATCATATTAAGCTACACAGATTGTTTAACATACACTCAAGCCATATTCCAGCATAGAAACATATACAAAGAAAACCTACAAGCAGCATATTGTCCACTCCAGATCCAAGGCCAAACTACTAAGACTGGTCTTAAATCTTAATTACCTCATGCTCCTCTCCTATGAAAACTTTGAAACCCATTGTTAGAACTTTTGACACGAGGTGAGCTAAAGCACAGCTTAGAAGAGGGTGAAGCAGCACCATTTTCTCCATTCACTCCTTTGAAATCATTAGATGATGATCCATAGCCTAAGAGCTTCTTCTTACCAAACTTAGCCATAGGGACAACTTTGGAGGAACCTGAAGATGATGGCCATGAAGAGTTAAATGAGGATGGAAGAATCATTTTCTTAAGGTTCAGTTTTGGAAGCAGTGTGAGCAAAAGATTGGACTTTGATCTCTTCTTCTCAGTCTTTTGGTAGGCCTTGATAGTGTCCAAGTGATAAGAAGGTGGAGGAGTGAGAGGAGGAAGAGTGTCCTCAGAGAATGTGCACTTTGGTGTGCCAGGTTGAGATTCCCACACAAATGGTACTGCAAGTGCCACTCTGAAAGATGGGTTAGACATTGAACTTTCCTTTGAAAGTAGCCTGCAGAAGAACTTGTCATCTTGCTTGATTTGAAGGACACTCTTCTGGGGTAGTTCGGTTTTACTATTAAGCATTTTTGTTGATTGGAATTGTACTAAGTGTGTGTCACTGACTCTGAATATGTTTGAAGAGAAGGAGATAAAAAAACAAAAGGTTTAGGCCTGGTTTCTGGTTTAAGTAAGAGTGCCACATAGCTTGCGTATCTTTTTATATGTAACACTGTGCCTCTATATATGCAACTTGGTTATTCATAGTAATTGGTATTAAACTTCACACTTTAAATCATAAAGCTTTCAATTTTCTGCACCTAACTGTTTTGACCATTTCCTCTGTGCTTATTTTACTGCCTTTGAGCAAAATTTGAGGTTGCAAGTTTGTTACTCCAACTTATTTTGGGGGTTTTATTTTCTCATACCTCTTTCTGTTACTGTATTACAACCTTTAATACTGATATTTACTATGCAGATTACAGAAGTGAATTCTAATTTTAATTAAAAATAATACCAAAAATATTTATAATACTATATTTAAATTTTATTTAAATATAATATAAAACTCTTCTTTACTTAATAATTTAAATTTTTGAGATATAATATCATATCAAAGCTTCTCTAATCAATAAAGATTGATCATGGATACACTCATTCTTCAATAAAAATTGAATTTCAGTATAAAGTTTCTATATATAAGAGTCTCTTAAAGATCCTTACAAATAATTATTTTATCTATAAATGATACTAATTATCAGATTATTATAATTAAAAAGATAATTTTCTCTAATATTTAATTTAGATATAAAGGAATCTTCACATTTCATTGGTAGCTAATCCAAACCTTCAACATTTTATATTTTTACTAACTTAGATATCAGAATACTTTTATAAATATATATATATATATATATATATATATATATATATATATATATATATATCCGTTACATGAACCACCATAACAACAATTCACACTATGAATTAAATATATAATATAAAAATTATTCATGAATCTTTACCTAAGTTTATGTATCAGAACTGACTTGTGGAACATCGTAGCCTTTTGATTTCTAGCACACTGGATTTGGACCCCGCACATGTAATGTAATATTGTACACATTGTCATCCACCATTTAATTTGGGGAAATAGTTGCTTTATATTCCATTGGTTAATTTGTACAGCATCTATGGATACATGAATTGCTTAATGAGTAGATGGTATACCAAAAGATGGAGCTAAATTTATGGCTACGGATTATCCTCTGGAGAATTTTATGAAGAAGCAGCACCAGAAATTAGTAACTTATAAATGGAACTAACATGGGACGCACGTGCCACATTAAGGGACATACTCTTCTTTTCCTCTTGCATTTTAATTATCTTGTATTAAGTGCGACCCTCACATGCAACTTTCTATTTATGAAGACTGAAAATATTGATAAGGTCACATGGGTTTCTTTTATATCAAAAAGACTTAGATACCATGGTGCCATGATAATGAATGAGACTTTTACTGAATCAATTACTGGGAAGATGACCTACCCTGCGCTCCATATATCATATACCCATCACATATTACACATTTTTTGTGGCCTTTGTCAGTGTTCTATGAGATCATGGCACCTCGAGTTACACACTACCCCATTATGTGTAGGCTTCAATGTAGACGTGAGTTTATGTCATTTTTAATTTAAATTAAAGTTTTAATTAAATATTCATATTAATTTTTAGAGTTAAATATATTTTTAAAATTTTAATTTTTTATTTTTAAAATAAATTATTTTTAAATTTTTAAATAGTTAATATTTAACATATAATATATATTCATATTTGAGACATCAATAATGAAAAATTAAATATAACTTATTTTAAAAAATAAAAGATTAAAATTATCAATTTTTAAATTTTAAAATTATAAAAAAATTTAAAATATATTTAACCTTAATTTTTAATATAAATTTTTATGGTGTTGATTACTTAAGTTAAAAAATTTTAATTTTAATTAAAAATAATATTAAAATATTTATCATATTTCATATAAATTATGTTTTATATAATAAACTGGCTGTAATTTGTGTAGTGGCTAAAGCATTTAAGCAGCCATTATGCAAATTTTTATATCTAATGATCAGCAACAATCACTAAGAATCTGATGGTTGCATCAAGCTATCAAATTACGTTGGTCTACCATCCATTTTACTTCTTAGAAAAGGAAACTCTGATATTATTTGTGTGTGAAATTGTATTGCTTGAAGTGATTGGTAAAAACGTCTTAACAGGGGATGGGAGGAGTGATTTGAGAGGTGAAGCTTACTGATTAAGAAAGGAAAGATTAAAAAAGATTGATATTCAAAGTTTGTTTATCTAATTGGGATTAATTATACGATGAAATTGAACTAATTAATTCTATATTTTATATACTTGAACTGAGGTGATATCTCATCCGTCAAAATCTAACAGCAAAGATAAGTCTTTCCTTAATTTGACAGTTTGACCATGTCCATGAGCATTGTTTAATAAACTCGTTGGAAAGTAACCATCATGGCAAATATTTTATAAAATATATACTTCTTGATGGTTACTTTTCTAATATAGTATTTATTATTTAATAATTATATTCATCTATATTATCAAATATGAAATAAGTTCTTTACAGAGGTAATGTTGTATTCTAACAATTTATTATGTATGTAAATAAATAATAAAAGAAATTTCAGGTTGAAGGTTGGTTTAGTATGAGATTTAATGCTTGATTGTTAAATGATACAATATATAAGACTGAAAATCAAAAATCTATTTATTATTTATATGTGGATTGGCAATTAATTACTACACGAAAAAGAAAATGGATTACATTTGGGAAGGATATAAACAAAGTAACAATTTGTAAAACAACATATTTAATAACTTTGTATAAAAATAATATTTTATCAATTTAAGAAAATATTGATAAATTTTTATATTTGTAAGTTATGTAAAAATTTATTAAAGAATATTATTTGATTATTTAATATTTAGTATTCATTAATCAGTACAATTTTACATGTGTTTGTGTAAACTAAAATACATGGTACCATTATAAAAAATATATATTTTTAGTTAAGATATTAATTGTTATGATAAATATTAAAAGTCCTCACTACTATAATAAATTTGTGACAATATTTTAATTTTACCATTTGTTAATGATATTTTAAATTACTAAATTTTTTAATAATGACAAAATAAATTATTAATTATTAAATATAATAAGAATAATAATAATTTATTAACTATTTTTAAGTAATTTTTTAATTTTAAAATAAATTTTAATTTTAATTTTTAAGTATAAATTATTTTTATTTTTATTTTTATTTTTTGCATTCAACTGATAACACTTTTTGAACTGATTATCTATTTGATGATACTTTTAAAGTTACTTCCATAACCAAGATCATGACGAACAGCAAATGAAAATTTTAGAAGAAATTATATTTAAAAAAATAAGTTGTCACAAAAATTTTAATTTATCTTAAAAAGAAAAAATGTTAAAAAAATATTTTGAAGAAAATTCTAAATCTGGATTCAATTACAAATAAAGAAGATATTAGCACCTTACTCGTTCATAAATATTAGCACTTTACTCGTTCATCCAAAAGAACGGTACCCTATACTAAATTGTGCAACTAATTGATCTAAATTTAAATAAATGACAAAATCCAATTTAAAGATCAGACAGTTAGAATATGATAAATAAGTAGTATAAAAACATTTATTTACACATTAGAAGAAAATAAATTAAATACGTATACAAATTAGTCCAACAAAAATCTAGATCCTGCTCCCATGTATTTCCGATGCAATGAAAAAAACTCAAGACAACGTGGTTCTATAGTTAATGATTTGAAAATAAATTGTGGATACCTTTAAAAAATATTCAAATTTAAAATTAAAAAATATAAAGTTTTGCAAAATAAATCTTTTTCAAGAATATTCATGTTTAATTTCTTCAAATTCATATATGCATCGGGCTTAAGACAAACTTAGACTTCACTTAAACTCATACGATTCTTTAATCGTGATAAGATGAAATAATCTATACATACGCATTTAAAGTTCGTTACATAAAATTTAAAAATAAAATATTTAAGTAAAAAAAATTATTTAAATATTAAATCGATAAATTTAAATAATTTATTTAAAAGAATTTTTTTATAATATTCTTAACTTACATATGCACAAGGTTTAGGATAAAAGTAGGCTGCATTTAAACCTATGCAAATCTTCAAATATGATAAGACATAATATATATATATATATATATATATATATATATATATATATATACGCATCTAAAACTTGTTGTGTGAAATTTAAACTCGAAATATTTAAATTAAATATATAAAATGATAAATTTTAAGTTAATTTATTTTTAAAAAAAATAATAATATTATAAACCTACATATACACAAGGTGTAAGACAAGTTTAGGATGCACTTAAATCATATGAATCTTCAAATACGATAAGATAGAATAAACTATATATATATATATATATATATATATATATATCTATATATCTAAAGTTCGTTGCATGAGGACTAAATTTAAAATATTTAAATTAAATATATAAAATGATAAATTTAAAGTTGATTTATTTAAAAGAAAATTTTTATTAATATTTTGAACTCATATATGTATAAGGTTTAAGACAAATATAGTTTGTACTTAAATCCATACGACTTTTCAAACACGATAAGATGAAACAATCTATATATATGTATCTGAAATTCGTTACCTGAGATTTATAATTAAAATATTTAATTAAAATAAAAATGAAAAAATAAATAAATAAATTATTTTCTTAGGTATATTATTATCATATTTTTAATTTAAAATTCAATAATAACAAATGAATTATTCAAAACTTATTCTACAATTTATATATATATATATATATATATATATATATATATATATATATCAAGAAAGATTTAGCTTCATTATCTTCTATTTAAAGATTTAATGATAATAATTTTTTTTAAAAAAATATTATATATATATATATATTTTTTAATATTTGAACAAAAATTATATCAAAGCTTTTTTTATCACTTTTAGTTTAAAATTATTAATAAAATTTTAATATTTTTGTTGTAAATCTATTCTAAAAAATATTAAGGAAAGGATTTATATTAAGAATTTTTTATTTTAAAACTTATTTTAAAAATATTTTGTAAGATTTGAGAAAAAAATAAAATAAAGTAAAATTTATATGTAGAATAAATTATTTTATCATCATTTTTTAAAAATATTATTTATTTTGAATCTATGTATAAAATATATTAGAAGATATTTTTATTGTAAATCTATTTTATAAGAATATTGGTTTTATTGAAAGAAAATAGATTTAGTTTTTATTGGGTTTACTTTTGTTTGAAAGAATTTAAAAACATTTTTTATTTGGGAGTGTAGACTTGTTATTTTTGTTTGAAAAATTTGAACTCATGTTTTGTTTGGAAATCTCTTTTTTTAGAGTTTTGGGCTCATAAACAAATAACCTACTAAACAAGAATGTGTAATGAATGAGAATTGAACTCAAGGCACACAACTAGGGATGGAAGTGAACAAGGTCGTTCGACAAGAGTCTATGGCTGAGCTCGTTTAAAGTCTAACTTAACTCAGCTCGTTTAAAGTCTAGCTTGACTTGGCTTGTTTAATAAATAAATAGACTCAAACGTGTTAAAAAGTCTTTTTAGATAAACAAGTTAGGTCAAGGCATATAAAAAAGCCTATTTAATCTATTCAAGAGCCTATTTATATTTATATATTATATATTTATATTTATTTTAATATATTATATTTATTTTAATATATTATATTTATATAATATTTATTTTATATTTTATTTACATAATATTAATATATATATATATGTTTTAGACCTATTTAATGGTCTTTTTATCTTGTAGGCTTTAAGTTTGCAAACCTTTTTAATCAATTATTTATATAGGCTTTAAGTCTTCGTATTAATCTTTTTTGAAATGTAAACTTTTAAACAGACTTGTAGGCTTTAAATCAGGTCAGGTCTTGATAGAAAAAAAAAAAAACCTTTAACATGTAACAGGTCCAGATCTCAAAATTTTTAAACAAGTCAGGCTTGAAAAAGACTCAAACTCTTGCTTTTTCAGGCTAAATAAGATAAGCTAACCACCCAACTAAACATATGGTTATGATTTAGTGACCATAATTTTTACTTAATTAAAAAATAGAATGAATGACCTAATTAAAAAATAGGCTTGGGTGTTGGGTATTAAGATTAGAGAGGAAGAAGTAACATGAGGCGGTGACCACCTTATCGTAGGAGAGAGAAAGAGAGTCACCACGGAGAGGAGAGACAAAACAGGGGAGACCATTACTGTTAGGATAGAACAACATCATAGGTGATAAACCACCATTCTGTTGATTTATCTGCGGAAAATTAGTTTTAATTACAATATAATTTATGATTATTTAATTGTAATTCTACCTAATTTTTCTTATTTTTGTAGGAATGGTCACGCAAGCTAAGAATCCGAAAATAGGGAAGTTTTGGACTAAAGAGAGGGTAAAAGAAACATAAAAAGATAATACATTTAATGCGACAATGACACGTCAGCCCTACGGTGCTACAAGATTACGTAGATTGGTCACAACGGCTATGGAGGCGGCTAAGTCAAGCCCGGTCCACCACATTGAAACCCTAATCCATGTCTATAAAAGGGAGGTTCTACGGCATCATATGAAACAATCCGAGGCTCCAAAGGCCACACCACTCTCCGGGGCGTAAGCCTATCACTACCCGGAGATACATCACTTTTAGTATCCTTAATATCCCTCCGTAGGATTTGGAGACAGAAGTTCTTCCACAGTACGAGTTGCAACATCGTCCTATTGTTAGCTTTGCTAACATTACGGTTTTGTCATTCTCTTTTTTAAATTAGGATTATGGATTATTCTCTAGGATTAGTATGTTTTTGTTTGTTTTATCTCTCAATGTGTAACTAATTCCCAAATCATGGGGCTTTGGTGAAACTTATAATGTAACCAATTGAACCCCTTTTCCTTTGTATTAATGATTGTGTATTTCTATTCAATTGTGTTTTCCTTGTTATGCATAATTAATTAATGAGAATTAATTTCTAAGTTAATTAAGGGATAGGCGATCGTACCATTGCCTAATTAACGGAACTATAAGGTAAACTAAATCTAAGGGTTTTGGAGGATCAATCGGAATCCTTGATTTCTAATCCATTATTAATTTAACAAATCTACATGTTCTTTATGTTTCTCTTAATTATACACCTTGCATGATCATTGGGGGTAATAACTTGAGGGAAAGAATATTGGTATTGCATGATCATTGGGTAGTAATAGAATGAGAACGGATGATTAGCAATTGAGTAAAATTGGGTAAAATTGTAAAGGAAATCAAAGTACCATGTCTCTCCATGATTAAACTCGTATCTGTGTCTTTTTATCTCTAAATCGCTTACTTTCCTTTTGTTCTTTTTCTTCTTCGTTCACTTTAAATATTTCTAAACAAACCCTTTTCTGGTGAGCTCAAAAATTAGGATTTAATATTTTTTAAGATTGTTAAAATAGTCTCTGTGGGAACGATATTAAGGGTTTTAAGTACCCCTTTCTACACCGACGGACCCACTTGCCCGTGGATAAAACTTTGTACGCATAGTAAACACACAACAATGGGCAAGAGAGAAAGAGAACGACATCGTTAGGCTTTGGAGAAGAACAACACCACCGCAACCAAAAGGAGAATCATGGTAGTGTCGTTGTTGGGAGATGTGGCTTCTACGAAGGTGGCTAGAGAAGGCTTTCTATTAGCAATGGAAACAGGTTCAAGGTAAATGGAATTTGTTTTTATATTTAGTTTTTTTTTATGAATTTAAGGATGTCTATTTTTTTCAATTAACTATATTTTCTAACTAAAATTTTAATAAGGTAATGTATTTTATTGTGAGGTTCGCTGACTAGTAACTATAACGATGATGATGAAGAAAAAAATTGGACAAAAAAAAGAAGAAAAATGGAATGGTAAATTTACAGGTACTCTCTTAAGATTATTATTTTTTATTATTAAAACTAAATTGTACTTGTGGATGACTACAAAATAAGAAAACATCATATTTAATAATAGATAGAAAACATGATTTTATGTAATTAGAATTGCAAACTAAATTCAGTAAATAGAAGTATTAATCTAAATAAATTAATTCTTTTTATTTTTTTTTATAAAATCAAATTCAAATTCTCTAATTTTTTTCTTTTTTTATTAATCTTTTATTTTTATACTAAGTTCAATTTAAATGTTTTTCAATTAAAAGATTCCTTTTTTTTCTACATTTTAAATTCCACTTCTTCAACAATTTAAGTTTTATAACTGTGCACAACAATTTCTTTTACCTTTCTTGTATTTATGTCTTGCTCTACATTTTAAGTTCAGAATAAGATTTTAACAGCTTGGGAATCTGTAACCTTTATTGGTGCTTAAATATTTGCTTTACTGATCTTGCTTGTTTTCTGTAATTACTATATCTGTTTATTGTTTTTTTTAATTATTATTGATATTTTTATAAATTTTTATATAAAAAAAAAAAAAACAAAGTTAGAATAAAAGTATTCACGGTTACTTATCTATACAAGTTAGTTGCTTTGTAAAAAAAAAAGAGACTCACCTCTGATCTAATTACGATATTTGATTCTAATGTTTAATTATCTATTGTATAATATAATATTTTATATACAAATACAATTATTTATATATAATATTAATAAATTTCTTTCATTAAAGTTATCAAGAATTATACATGTATAATAGATAAAAAAAATTAACTAAAAAATTAAATAAATTACCAACATTAAAAACAAAATTGAAGTTTTGTTTTTAATATTAGTAAATATAATATAATTTTCACTCATTATAAAAAAATAAATTTTTCTTACAAATATTTTGTAATATTATATAAATTTATACAAAATATATTAAAAGATCATTTGATAAATAATTTTTAACAAATAAAAATTTATTAAAAAAAAGTTTAACAAAAACTAAAATTACTATTATCTTCATTTAAAATTTAAAATCATAAATAAAAAATATTTTTTTAGTCACTGTTCAGTTTCATTGTATGTTTTCAATTGTAAGTAACTCTTAGCCCTTTTAAATATACGCTTATTGCGCGTTTGCATTAGTATTATATTACCTGTGTACACTCAGCATACGTAGTGTATAATTATTGAATATAAAATATAAATTTAATTAGAATATATTAAATATAAAAACCTGCTTATATTATTTAATTATAAATTATTATATTATAAAAATTTATTAATTTTTATAACAATTATTCTAAAAATTATATAATATAAATATTAATTAACTAACAATATAAAAAATTTTACATTGGTCTATCAAAATTAAATTTATAAAATCTTAATACCATAACTTTTTAATAAATGAATAAATTTTTGTTCAAAAATTATAATATATTTTTAAAATTATTATATTATCATACTATTTCATTTAATAAACAAAATGCATTTTAATCTCTTTAAGGTGTTTTTAAATAATTTTATGGTCTAAAATTAAAATTAAAAATAAAAATAATTAACTCAAAAAACATTAATTTTATAGACAAAAAATATGCTCAAACAACTTTTTTTATTATATTAAATTTAAAATAATTTTAAAAAGTCTCAAAAATATTTTATTTATTTTATCAATGCTAAATTTTCAAAAATAAATAAATTATTTTACGTAGTTTAAAAAAATAAATTTTTATGTTTGTTTATTTATATTCTATTTGAATGAAAAATATTAACATTATAATTTTAGTATAAAACCTTTTATATAATGTTAAAAATATACATAAAATTAAGAATTTTTTGCTTTTACATTATTTTATAATTTCATTACTCATGAATAAATTTTAAAAATAAAATTTTAATTAAATAATAAATAAAAAAACTCATAATTGTGGAGACAAAAAAATATTCGAAGTAATTTTAATATGTAAAATTTAAATATCGGTAAAAAAAATCATATTGAAGAATTTTTCTGTATTTTTAAATATATTTTAAGTTTTTATAATACAATTTAAAAATAAATTATTTGTTTTCAATTTCATTTTAATCTAATCCTTTTAGTTTTTTCAGATTTTTTATCTTTATTGCATTTGAATGCAAAATTTTAATATTATGATTTTTGATGTATAAAATTTTAAATAATATTAAAAATTCAAATCAAGATATAGAAATCTTTATTAATATATTTTATAATTTATTATTTCTAAACAATTTAAAAAAATATAAAAAAAACAAATTAAAGAAAAAAAAATACAACTTGGAAGAAGAAGTAGAAGTAATGGGTACATGAAAAACTTGGAGAAGGGAAGTAGAACTTTCTATTTGCAGTGTTTGTGGATTACTTTTCTGATTTTCATTTTGTTTCAAGTTGATAAAAAATAATTTTCCTTTAAACTTTCATATGTTCAACTTTCACTTCCCCAAACAACCCCTCCTTTAAATTGGCCATTCTCTTAAAACTAATAAATAATATTAAAATTGGTTCCTAAGTTAATCATTTGCTCTATTTCTATAATTTTAATTTTTTTACATAAAAAGAGGGGAAATTTTCGGCGTCGATCAGCTAGGAGGAAAAACACGTGTTCATGTTTGATTCATACATTTCATCGACCCACATTTTCACACTTGAATACATCCCCATCAGTATAACCCAGCTAGTAAGTTTATAATGCTTAGTTAACTCAAGTTGCAATTATATGTTAATGTATCACAATCATCCAATTCCTTTTCTATTTAATAATTTAAGAATTAACATCATGATAACAACAAAGTCTGTTGAAAATTAAAAATATTCAGTAAAAAATACGTGAACAAATAGTTTGCATGACATACATGAAGGAGATTCCACACCGAACAACTAACAATTTCACATTTGTAATAATTTTGACAGAAATGATAATATTGTAGAAGAGGTAGAAATTAAAATGAGTGATGCGTTCGAAAATTAACTCGAAATTGAAAAGTGAATTATTGAAAATTCTGCTGGAACGCACTGCCTCAGAGATTCAGTACACAGAACCCCACATAATGGATGGTCCCCTGTAATTCTCAGGTATATATTTCCAAGTTATTAAAAACATATGGATTGAATAATTTTTTTATTTTTTTTACGTTTAATACCTCAAATTCATAACATAAAATTCACAGTAAAGCGTTACATATTCATTTTTATTGAAAAGAATTGAGAACTTGAAGATCCACGCCATGCTCGTTCAATTCAAGTGTTCAACCTTTTTTTTTTTTACATTAATAGATTCAAATTCAAAAAAAAAATTAAACTATTTTCATCTTAATTTTTTTGTGATCAGATCAAAGGGTTTAAAAATATTTAATATGTTTAAAAGCGAGCCTTCCTCTTAAAGAAATAAAATAAAATATTTTAATTATTAATAAAAACTAAAATGAATATTCTATGTACCCTATAATAAATTGTTTTTTTATTAACGGTTCAAATGTTTCGTTTTTTAAAGAGTAAAGTCATACACTAGACACAATAACGGCCTTCAGTTTTTCGCAAATATACACAAAAAGTCAGCTTCTAGAGAGTTTGAATTTACCGTGTCAACGGCTGAATTCCGCTGAACTGAACAAGCACTTGAAATGGATCCATGTGACATTTTACTAAAAGATCCTTATGCTTGAAGAATTTAATTATCATTTATTTATAATTTATTTTTTATATTATTATCTTAGTATAGATTACTATATTATTAAAAATAATTTAATTTTATAATAATTATTTTAAAAATTATATTTAGATAATAGAAAAAAATTTATATTAATAATTTCAAAATTAAACTTTTAAAGGTAAATAAAAGATTTAAATTTTAATATATTTTAACATACAAATTTTCTATTATTAATTAATTATAATGCATTTTAAATAAAATTTTAAAATAATTATTATAAAATTTAATAATATATTAATCTATAATTAATTTATATATAAAAAATTATATTATTAATTGTTGGAAAAAATATAAGACACAAAAGGTGATTAAATAGTGATATAGTAAAAAAATTATAACTTTTTTCACAAATTGAAACATTACAAGATGTGTCTTAAAATACTTGTCAACGCAAAGGATAAAGAAAAATAATCAATACCAAAAATAATACTAATTTATTTATATTAAATCAATGGTGATGTTAAATCCTTGTTATCATCTAACATGTATATTCACTATTTTAAAAATAGTACAAACAATACGTAGAATTACAAAATACTAATCTGCTATTTTTACATAAGTAATAAGTCTTTTCCATAAAAATAAACATGATATTTCTTTATCAAATTACATGGTTTTCCAACTTCAATATATAACAAAAATAAAAATAATAAATATAGTTTAGATTATAAGTAAAAAAGACATTTTAAAATATAATCATTCAGTATATATTGTTCATAAATTTGATTTTTATATAGGTAGATATAAAATAGTCATCAAAAGATAAACAAATTTTACAATATTTTCTGCATAAACATTAGATGCATCACTTTGATTTAAAAGAAAGCAAATTACTTTTTGATCTGATCTACTTTATGTATCATAAACTTTTTTTTATCTTTTTTCTTTTTTTATTATGAGAGGATGCACTTTTTCATTATAAGCTAAGATTTATTTAAATGCAGAACTTGAAAGTTCCTTTTGATAAATAGAAATATAAAATTATATCCATCTTTAATCGTAAATATTATATGCATATATTTTTGTTATTAATTAAACTATTTATTTATTATTTTATTTTGAAACTTGGTTTCAATATTGGTATATTTTACTTAAATGTTAAATAAAAATATATCAATTATTAATTTATAATCATTAAAATTTATAATCAATATTTTTTAGGATAATTTACATGAAAATATAAGTTTAAATATTATTATTTTTATTATTCATGAAAAATTACTATCATTAATTTATATTTTCCCTCTTATATATATATTATTAATAATTTTAATAATATATTAATTTATAATTGGTTTATTTATAAAAAAAATTATAGAGGTTGTTGAAAAACATACATCACACAGAAAGGATTAAATATGGTGACATGAGAAAACTATAACTTTTTCTTACTAAAACATAAACATTATAAAATAGTAGGTGCCTTAATATACATATCAACATAGATGATAAGGATAGAGATAAACATATCAAAAGTTATATTAGTTCATTCTATCAAATTAAGAATTACGTCTAATCTCTGTTATTATAGATATATCCACTATAATAAAACAGTGCATACAGTACGTATACTTACAAAATACTACTCCAATATTTTTACATAAGCATCTTCAAGCTAAGCCTTTCTAAAACATACAAGACTTTTCTTTGTCAAGTTACACTATTTTCTAACTTCAATATCACAACAAAAATAAAAGCAATATTTTCAAATTACGAGTAAATAAGATACTCGAAGATCTAATCTCTAAGTTAATGTTTTTTGTCACTTGCTCATAAGTTTGATTTTTGCACAGGTAGGGACAAAGTAGTCATTGACAAACAAGTTTTATAAATTTTTTTGTATGAACATTGAATGCATGATCTTGTTTCAAAAGAAGGTAAGTTATTTTTTTGCTCTTATCTATTTTGTGTATCAAAAGCTTTTTTATTGATTTTTTTGTTATTTTTACTAACAAAGTAAACCTTTTCCATTATAAGCTAAGATTTATTTAGGTGCAAAATTTGGAAGTTTCTTTTACTAAAAAAAATTTAAAATTATATTTTTTAATTAAAAAATTCAATTAAACATACTTTATAAAGTATATTTTTTTTAATACACTTAATTTTTTATATCCGTCTTTAATTGTAAAAATTGTATGAATATATTTTTTTATTAATCAAAATATTTATTTATTATTTTATTTTCAGATTTGATTTTAACATTGAAATGTTTTTATTAAATTCTAAATAAAAATATATTAATTTTTAATTTATAATAATTAAAATTTATAATAAATATTTATTAGAATAATTTACATAAAAATATAACTTTAAATATTATT
This sequence comes from Canavalia gladiata, assembly GCA_037954105.1. NCBI lineage: Eukaryota > Viridiplantae > Streptophyta > Magnoliopsida > Fabales > Fabaceae > Canavalia > Canavalia gladiata. Next base: position 13,324,920 of record CM075659.1, on the reverse strand, counting down.
ATTTTTATTATACATAAAAAATTACAATCATTAGTTTTTATTTTCCCTCTAATGTATATATTATTACTCTAGTTTAATAAATTTTATTAAGAAAGAAAAAAAAAATATCCTAGATAAATTATTTGAACAAGAGTGATGGCAGACAAATTGGAATAACAAAGAGCACATCCCCTATTATATCATGATTATAATTTACCAAATAATTAAGAAAGAAGAAAAAAAAATGCTAGATAAAATTTATTTGAAAAAGAGTGATAATAGCCATATTGGAATAACAATAAACACTTTCTTTTGGCCCCAATTCTTCTCTTTTTATTTTTTGGTCCATTTTTTTCCCCATATTTCACCCCTAATTACAAGCCGCAGCACATTGGATCAATTTAACCCATTATCAGGTGATACAAAGAGTCCATGATCCTGTCTAGCCCAAACCACTTCCTTGAAAGCCCATTGCGAAAATCAACTTAATTAGCAATGGCTATTGCAGCAATAGCCATGAAAGTGTTTTTGACATTCTCAATCTATTTTTTATATACAGAAAACGTAAAAAGTATTATAACAAAACACATCACTAATTATGAAAGGTGTATTAATTTTATTTTCTATATTTTCTCCTAACAAGAAATCAAACATAAGAAAATATAAATCTGCTACAAAATTCATTAATGTCATTAGTTATTTATCGGTCCCAGTTAGTTGAACATGTTCTGGTTTGTTGAACTCAGTTATGGTAGTCACAGCTGCAAAGTTGCAAAATTGTGTATAAATGCTTGATTTTCTTCACTTTCAGAATCAATCTAAATCACGTTTTATTTTCAGCCTTGCATTAGTCATGCCTTCAACATATAAACAACTCAAAATCTACCTGATGCCCATTGTCGGCAAAATAAAACAAAAATGTAGGTTGCTTTAGTAAATGTTGGATTTATGTTCTCCTGGTTTTATTCATATTTTTTTTTTTTTTGTTTCAAATTGATATATTCAATCTCCAAAATAAAAGTTAGATTGTATTTCTTTGGTAAAATATGTGGTGCTATTTTATTGATGCAATACTGCGCTATATTATTTACAAATCAACGGTTCACTTGATTACTGTTACAATTGTAAATGCTGGATCAAAATAAAATTATAAATATTAAATTTTTGTTTAAATCAAATAATTATATAAATTAAAATTTCACAGATTTTTCTTTCTTTTCATGTACATAATTTTATTTTTGTTACATATTATCTTTAAATTAAATCAAAGTGACTTATGAAAAAGAAATTAACTTGACATTGCACCATTTATAAAATGTCGGCACATTTTAGTTATTGTGAGTGTATAAATTAATATATTTTTTAAAAAATAAATAACTGTTTAAGGAAATTTCAAAGAAATATTTTCACAAAAAATAGACGTTTCTAATATGTCTAACTTAAAGCACAGCTATTATTTTACAAAACATCGTAAATAACAAATTAATTTTTCAAACATTTAATTAGTGATTCCTAATGCAAAACAAATTATGTTCTTAGAGTTAGTCTTTAACTCACAGAAGAACTCACAATAATTTTTGAAAGAAGAAAATGACATTTTTGGACATTATAAGAGTGATAAACTTTTAAGAGGCAATTTTTTTTAATTAAGAATTCACACTTCTTTGCTAATATGAAGGGATATCTTTTAAAAAGTTGAAAAATCAATATATTACAGTACAAAAACAAAATGATTGTATTGATAAATAAAAAATTTATAAAAAGGGAGAAAGTATATATATACATATATAATGTTAATTTATAATAGAATAAATTAATCTATATAAAAGTAATAGAAAATTTTTAAAAATTTTAACTAATTATATTTATTATAGATTATTTTATTAATATAATTTAATTTCATAATAGATTTGTAAAAAATTGAAGATGAAGATCTTTATAAAAACATCTACAAGTTTTGAGAAAGTATAGATAAAAAAAAATAATTTTATCTCAATAATATATCAGATAACCTCTATATATTTTATACATTCATGATGATATGGATTTTTAGAAATATAAATAGCAAATAAATTATTATATGATAGAAAGTGTTGTAAAAAAATGTAAATTATTATAAAATTATTTTATTTATTATAATTCACAAATTAGAGAAATATGATATTTAGTTTTGGAGAAATGTTTTGATATTATAACTTAATTTTTAGATTTCTATGAGATAAGAGCATTTTTAAAGAAAATACATAATTCTAAAATAGATTTCCAATCTATATTCAGTGTAATTTGAATTTAAAAAGTCTTTGAAAATAAGATGAAAATTAACATAAATATATACCTATTTTTGTTGAATATTTTAGATATTTAATAACATAAATGGCTGCAAACATGATGAGTCATCAAGGTTGATAAAAAAGTTGAATAAATTGATATATCTCATAGTAAATGTCACACCCTATTGTATTGGGATACAATAGTTGTTCAAGAAGTCATCTATAAATAAAAGAATTTATTAAAAGTTTTTCTATTATGTCATCTAATTTACATGAAGATTTAATAAGTGTGAAAACTATTTTTGGTCCAAGTCATATTCATTAATGAACACAAGATAATACTTTATTTGGTTAAGAATGATGTTAAAATGAGATCTTCTAATTTCAAGATCATGAAAAAAATTTGATTTGTTCTAAATCCTTAATTTTGAATGTAGCATCTAAATATGTTTAGATTGATTTTATTTTTTCAAAAAAGTCTCTAGATAAAATGATGTCTATCATCATTTGTATAAATAAGGAGAATAATGAAGTTATGAACAGTTTTCTTAACAAAAAAAATCTATCTTTTTTGGTATTAATCAAAGAGATTGAAAAGTTAAAGTAAATTTGTGATTCCATTATCACTGATTTGTTTAAGTTTATATAAATAATTTTTAAGTTTATAAATTTGATTTGACTAAGAGGATTTCACACTCAAGTAAAAATTCATATAAATTTCTTCTAGTAGATCTCCATGAACAAAGATGTCATTGGCATCAAGTTGATGAAGAAACAAATTCTTAGCAGCAACTAAATCAATGATTAAACTAATTTTTTTAAACTTAGTCAAGGATAAAAATATCAAAGTATTCATTCCCTTTATTTATGTGAAACCCTTTGCGATAAGGAGAACTTTGTATCTTTCTATTGTGCCATCATCTTTATGTTTCATATTGTAAACCAACTTATATTTTATAATAGTTTTTCCAAAAAGCAATTGTGTCATCAACTTTATGTTTCATCTTGAAAACCAATTCATATTTTGTAGGAGTTTTTACAAGAAGCAATCAGATAAAATTCAAGTGATTTTTTCTCTTAAAATTTTAAGTTCAATCATGATGGCCTTGTGCTAACGCTCTAATCTGTTTCCCTCTTGAAAAGAAGTGAGCTCAATGAAAGATAAAATAGATGCATAAAAAGAAGAATGTTTGAGTGAGAATCTAGCATAAGCCAAATATTGAGAAACTGGATTGATACTACCTAAGTGACTTTTGTTATGATTATTGAAAATGCTAAAAGATGTTTGATAATCATTGAGATATGTAGATGTTTTCCTTGTTCTCTTACATACCCGTATTCCTTGTGGTACAAAATATTGGGATAATATTCAATCAAAGGTTATTTTTGTCGAGTCCAATGTGACAATCTGGATAGATATGATCTATAGTTCAGGTGTCAAGAAGGAAAGAAAAATTGGATTAAACTGAGCAGCATGAAATCGAGATCTTTGAACATGGTTTACAGTATGAGTTAAGGTTCCTTAAATATTGGATTGTCATAGGAAGGAAAGAAAACTTTCCTATTAGTCATGAGTAAAATTTGGTTTGTATATGTCACCATCTTGTAGAGGTTCCTTTATATGTATTCTGTATATCAAGAGTAACAAAATTGGTATGAACTCTAGTTTTTATTTTTGGACCTATAACCTAGTAGAAAGACATGCTTGAGATAACAAATTTTTATGGTATGATTCTTTCTGCCACAATGTGTGCAAAGCCTTGGGGTAATAGAATTATGTTTGGCATTTGTGTTGAAAACACCTCCCTTAATGTTAAGCCTTTTTTTTAAAGAACCTTATTATGTGATGTCAGCAGAATGTTGTCCATTATTAACAATAGTTTCAACAATTGTGGTATTATTATCAAATCCCCTTTTATATTAAGAACTAAAGAAAAGAATTTATTTATAGATGATATTGGTCCATCAATATCAATTATGATCTCATCTTAGAAAAAATGATTATTGAGTCTTCTAAGAAACTAAATAATGTAGTCAGCTTTTGTGGACTCTTTCACCTTCAAGTATCCTCCATAAATAAAAGAAGAAAGAGGTTTGAAACTTTCTAATGTGTTGTTTTGGTATGACACTCGAAGATAGACAAATCACCTTATTTGCAATTGTGAATTTCCTCTTATAAATCAATAATACAGAAACAATATTCGTCAAAGAATATTTCTTTAAGGCTTTTTTAGATTTCAAGACATTGATTCGTCTATATAATAGATTGGAAAATAGATATAGAAAAAGGACAAAAGGCCAAAAAATTATCATAGTATTGCATCGTTGTCATGCATCATAAGTAAAGATCTTGAGTTGTGGGTTTAGGTAGGATGTCATCATAAAGTATTGCTTGTTCTTTAATAAAAGATTCATTTACATTCATCTTGATTAGATATAATAATTTTTTATTGAGAGAAAGATCACCTGTATTAAAGTAGAGTTTCCACTAAGATAAAAAAAAAACTAGCAAAATTGGTCCAAAAAAATTAAAAATAAGAGTAGCTATGATAAAAAAAAATAATAATAGAAAAAAAGTGAAAGAAAATTTTATATTCAAAAAATAACATCTAATATTATATTACAATATAAAAACTAAAAAAAATGTTGCATTGTTCAATAGAAAATAAAAAAAATAAAAAAAATTTACTATATATATATATATATATAAAAGTTAGAATCCGTTAATATTATGTATTAATCTTTATATAGAATATAAAATTTATCAATATTAAAGTTTAATATCTAATGTTAATAAATTATATATGTAATATATATATATAAATAATATGTAAAAAAAATACATAGTATTTTATAATAGAATAAACTAACTAATATTAAAATAATAGAAAATTTTTAAAAATTTTAACTAACTATATTTATTAAAGAATTATTTTAATATTACTTATAAGGTAAAATCATTAAAAAAAGTGAGTAAATTATAAATAAAAGATTAGATAAATAAATAGAAATTTTGTTGTAAACTAAATAAATTTGTATTATTTCTTGTAACTATGATGAGTACGTACTTAAATTTGTAAGGTACATATTTATGAAGAGTTTTTCAAGTTTTCATATTTTACTGAGATGTAAATCTTTGTTGAAATGTTTTTTTTTATAGTTAAGTAAAGGTGTTGAATTGACTAAATTTTGCGTGTTTTGTTATTTTCTTTATAATGTATTCGTGTGTGTAAAGTTTGTCCTAATGTCGCTTCAAAAACTATGGTCATGTATAGAATTTCAAAATTTTGAAATCCAATTATTTAATGGTAAAATTAATTATACAATAGAGTGGAGTGCTATTTAACATTTTTTAATGTAACAAATTCTTGATATAACTTTAGAGAAAGAAAAACTAGTTCTATGATTACCATTAAACTAGTCTTGATATAATCGTTAATATTTTAATATTGAACAACATTTAAAAAATAAATGTCAGATAGGTATCTAATTTTAACAATTCATAATTGAAATGATTCATATATAAACATAATAAATCAGAATTTAAAAATAATATTAAATCATTTAATTTAACGCATATTTTTACACAACCTTCATTATTATTTTAATACATTCTTAGTTTTTTTTATTAATTATACCAATAAGTGATATGTTCATGCAATCATCGCTTTCGTAAGTCTTAGTTGTAAGCATTATAATTGTGGAGGGCAATTCCTTTCTTGGCTTTGTGATTTGTAAATAAATTTTCAAATTATGAAAGCCTGGGTTCGAATACGGCATGGACTCAATTTTAGAATTATGTTTGGATTAAATTAAATTTTAGAGAAAAGTAATTTTGTCAAGCCTTTTCTTCATAAGTTTTACTATAAATTAATTCAAATATATACTATATCTTAACTTAGTAGCTTACGTGATTTTAGAGACAATTAGCATAGTGAAACCTCAAATAGTTTATATGACTTTTTTGTTTTGAGGAAAAGAGGATATTTAAAAATGAAAAGTAAGTCTCTTTTATTGGTCAAAGAAAAGTAGATGGTAGAGTTTTGAAATTTAAACAATGTCTTTAGTTCCTTGGGACTACAAGCCATAGGCAGAGAAAGCCGCGCCGGTGTCCTTAATTTTTTAGCATTGGTATTTTGATATTTTTTATGCAACGGTTATAACATTTTTTTGGCTCCAAAAAAGGCATAATTGCTATTTTTATTTCACTAACTCACATCATAACATAATGGATCATAATTATGATCCATTTATTTCACTAAAGCTTACATCATTATGGTCTTGTAATTATTGGTGCAATTTTAATGGTCAAGGTTGCACTCGGCCCACTTTCTTCTTTCGTTTTCCATGTAATCATTTTTCTTTTTGATAAAATAACAATATATTCTGATCCTGATAAAATAATAATAAATATACTGTTTGGCCAAAGGAACAATAATATATTCAATTTTTTCTTTTGTTTCTTAACGGGAAAATGCCCACCGATTTTTCTTTGTTTTCTATTAGTAATTCCTCCGCTTCATTTTAATCTTTTATTATTTTTTTAATTTAATTGTCATATCTTATTTATATAAAAAATTTATACTACAAATTAATTAAAAAATATTATAGATATAACTTTTAAAATAATTATTATAAAAGTTAATAAATTTAAATTATATAGTAATAAATAACTAGATACCAGTATAAAAATATTTTACATTATTAACATATTTTAATTATATTATATTTTTAAAAGCTAACCTTTTGTTATTTTTTAGAAAAAATAAGTAATAGTTAATTGATTATTTTTATTTTATGTGTGGAAATATATAGTAATAGTTCATGGTGTCACACCTGTTAATTGTATAATTTACAAGCCATTTTTTTAAAGTTATACTTATTTAGATTTTAGTAGAATTTATATTATAAATATTGATGTATATTTAGAAATTATATTTTAAAAATGAGTTAATAAAAATTAATTTTTATAAATAAAAAATAAAATGCTTTTAAATCTATAAATACATAATTTGTGAGTCAAAACTAAAGTTTAATTTATTTAAATAATGTATACTTAATTTTCTTAAAAATATGTTAAAATATTTTGAATTTAAGTTATATATATATATATATTATCATTTTCTATTTATATTTATATATTCAAAAAGAAAAGTACAATAAATATTAAAAAATATAATTAATATTTTAATTTTTAAAAATTAATTACTTTTTAATTAATCATTTATTTTTATTTTTCTTCATTTATTATAAATAGATATAATCAACAAATAAATATTTTATTTTTTGGTAGATAAAAAACAGAAAAAAGTAACATTTTTTAAAAATAATTTTTTTATATTCTAAATATTTTTAATTTAAATATTATTTTTTTAAAGTAAAAATTACGTGCAATCCTAGAGTAAAATAAATTGGATAATGTGTTATATCAATTCTATTTAACAAAAACATAAACCTATTTACTTTTTTCATAATTAATTCTACTCGGAATTAATTACCAAAAAAAAAAATCAAACACACGCCTTAATAAGAATGGTTTTTTTCGACCGGGACGCCAGTTTGGTTTAAATCCTACAAGCTAAACGTCCTTTACACAATTATTATACCGGAATAATTGTGATCGTTAATATTAATTGTAAAAATTTAAGTGGCTATGTCCTTGATTCGTTGACCTCATTGACTATTAAGCTAGAGGAGTGGGATCAGCATTTTCTTAATTATTTCAAACCCGGAGCATATATTGCCTTTAATATTAATGCTTTTTTACATGAAGAACAAAATTGAAAAAAATAAAAAATATCTCTTATTTATGTAAGTAAATATTTTTATAATTATAAAAATTTAATTTAATAGAAATTTTCAATTTTTAATATAATATTTTAAAATAAAATTATTTTGTTAATTTTTTAAATTTAATTTTATTTAAAATAAAAACATTAAAATAAAAATAAATAATAAAAAAATATCCATATTCCATTTTGCTATTTCTCTCACTTTTGGAAGAACTACTGCAAAAAATAATTTCTTACTTCCTTAATTTCATCCAAACAAACAACCTAATTTAATTACATATTTTATAATTTATTTCTTTCAATTTCTTTTTATTCTATTTCCATTTAAACAAATAAAGGATAAAGTATGCATAGATAGAAAAATACTTATATATGTCTAGTTTTTGTTTTGGATTTGGTACGCTTGTAGCGATAAAAATTATTAATTTTAGACAAACTTTGACTAATGATCAAAACTTTATAATATATTTAAGATGTCATTTAAATAAAATAAAATATTAATTATTAAATTTTAAATCAAATTCATAAAAATTTATAACTTTTTATCATAAAATCACCAAATTCAAAAGTCAAATTACTTTTCTACAACAAAATCATCAAAACTAGATCTAATTTGTTTTCAAATACAAAATGGATATCTTTCCATACATTTTACATCCCACCTCTTATGAATGGACTTTATTATTATTAAAAAAAATATTCTTAATCTCTAGCATTTAAGAATTTTTCAATGATTCGGTTTGGATAATTATCTTATTTTATTTTATTTTCAATATTTATAAAATCAACGGAATATGATAATTTATTATACTAAGTTATCATATCCCATTCTAATAGTTCAAAGAAAAATGTTAAAAGATATTGGGTTAGGAATTATTAAGATAGATAAAAAGAAATTCATGTTCTTTATAGCGTGTTATCTTTCATGTTTAACAAAAATAATTTAATTACTTATCAAATATGTTTTATAAATAAATATTATATAATTTTTAGTAAAAATTATTTATTTATTTTATATAATTTAATTTAATTTTTTAGCCGTGATTTGAACTGGCGTTAATTAATATTTTCAGGTAAATTATATTCATATTTTTTAAAGTTTAATAAAACTATTTAATATTTAATAAACTTATATAATTGAATAAAAAATTAAGAAAGGTATGATATTAAAAAAAAAACCTTATAAAAATGTAATTTATTCTTATTTTGTTAGGTATTTTGAAAACTGAACTTATAACTTGCTTTGCAATAACATGCTAGATGAAGAATAAATTCATAGCAGAACTTTTAATCTAATTTTGATAATACTTTCTTTTATGCATTGCTTTGGGGAAATTTATTTATTCGGATTCTATAATTAGTCATGAAGGATGGTATAATACATAATTTTGAAAAGAAAAAAAAAAATCAAACCAACTATAAAAAGTGTCAAAATTTTCATTCTAACCAATATCATGGCTTAGATATAGCAAAGATCTCCACAAATCTTGTGGACATCTCATGATCATAAGTGGATAATAATGCACATAAAAAATTTATATAAGGATGAGAAACAATCATATTTAAATTAAATAAAATTATTATACATAATATTTTTTAAATTTTTAATTATATCTCTAATATTCAAATTCAAAATCATTAAATTAAATTAAATGAATTTTCCATCAATTAATGTATATGTTATGATGAGTTGTTGAGAAATTTATGAGAGTTGGAATACACTGAAGAAATACTTGATATATTTGCCTTGTAGGGATTAGCATTTCAGCTAAGGAATGTTCAGCACTAATACCTTCGGTACGGTTGGCTTACCTAATCAAATTGAATGGTTTGTAATTAGAGTAAAGGGATTAGTCCTTAACTTAGTTATGACCTTGCAAATTGGTCCCCAACTTAAAAAAAGTCATCATTTAGTCCTTAACTCTTTCTTCCGTCATGCAAATTAGTCCCTCCGTCAACTTTGGCCTGACGACGTGCTGAGTTGGAACGTTAAGTGCTGAAGTGGGTCGTTAAATGTCACCTAAAGGGCCACGTAAGTTAATGGAATGACGTCGTTTTGTTGGGCAATTTATAGTAGCTATTTCAGAGGCTAAAAATGCTGAAAAGGATGTCATCTTCTTCACTCCGTTCAGAATACATTATTAGGTTTAGAACAGTAACAACATCTTCTCTAAATTGAAACTTCATAAATTCGTAAAATTGGTTAAGTATTCTTCTTCTATTTCTATGATTACCAGTGGAATGGACAAGGATAAGAAGCCAATTCGGAGCTGGAGTTCTGGAACCTTACAAGCTGGTAAGAAAGGAAGCGAACATGTAAAATGTTATTGCAAACACAAGGCTGTGATAAGGGTTTCTGGTTCAGATAGAAATCCTGGAAAATTATTCTTTGGTTGTCCAAAAATGAAGGTTAGTGGATATTTATTACAAAATATTTGAAGTTTACCATGATTGTGCTTCATCTCTATAGTTGTTAACTTGTATAAGATGTTTATTTTTAGGTGGAAGAAAGATGTGGATTCTTCCTCTGGTATCATGATGATGCTGTTCCAGAAAATACTTTTGATGCTGGTTTTGAAGCTACATCTACCATGCAAGTGGGTGTTGGTGACAATGAGGACAAAAAATTGTTGAAGAATCTAGCAAAGGAGATTAAGACCTTGGATTTTGAAATTAGGAAACTGAGTTTGATAGTCATTTTTTTGTGTGGGTTGATAATTTGTCATTTTGGTTGGGATTTTGTAAGAAATTAGGTTGAAAGGTGTATGTGGTGGATGACCCACCCATTTGCAAGGTGATAATTGTGTACTAGTTTGCCCCTTTAGTGATTTGTTTAATGTACAAGTCATCTTATTTTGGTGAATGTAATGAAGTTACTATATTGTACTTGAAATTTATGGAATGTAATGCAATGTTATCCATTTTGTCCATTTTGTCACATCTTTGTATTATTATAGTATAAGAATGGAAAAGATGAATACATTGAATATAGAAGTTAATTGAAATTGACAAAATGATAGAATTAACATTAAAGCATGAATATACAAGGTAATTGGATTTGATCATAATAATCAGTCATAAACACCCATAACAAAAGTAAACATCATTCGTAGATGATTTACATTAAAAAAAAAAAAGAAGATCACAATAACTACTTTGACTAGTTCTATTACATTAAGAGGTTGAACCCCTTAAATTTGGGGTTGGCATAAACTTTGTAGCCTTAACATCATCTTCAACATGTGCAGCTGGTTGTGTTGGTAGTGGAGATGACCCTTTAATGTCTTTTTCTTCTGAACTTGAGTGTGCTACACTTGCTTTTTTGATGGGTAACTTAGGCCTACCAAACTCCTGATGTTTCTTTGGAGACTCAACTTCAGGTGGTGGTGGTTGGGATTGAGAGATTTCCATCTCATCATGTATAGGCCCTTCACTTTGTACAGCAGCTCCAGGATGTACATCAACTGGCCCAATAGTTTGCTGAGCAGGCCCAAAGCTTACATCAGGAGGCCCAACACCTTGATCTCCAGCTCCAGAAGGTACATCAGCAGACCCAACACCTTGCTCTCCAGCTCCAGAAGGTACATCAGCAGGCCCAACACCTTGCTCTCCAGCTCTAGAAGGTACCTCAACAGGCCTAACACCTTGCTTAGCAGCTGTAGAATGTAAATCAGCAGGCCCAACAGTTGACATTGCAGTTCCAAAACTAGATCCAGCATGTGTAGGAGCATGGCCAACACTTTGCCCTGCAGCTCCAGAACTAGGTCCACCATGTGATCCAACACCAAGTACTGCATCATCAGCTGAATGCACTTGTTGGGATTGCAACTGTTCCAACCTTTGCTGCTTAGCAACAGGACACGTTTGCTTGTTATGGTTAGGCTGTCCACATACCCTACAATTAAACTCCTTTAACTTTCTTTTTAACTTGTAAGGATTGCTTGTGTGTTCATTTTGGTCCTTCTTCCATTGCTTTTTTGGCCTTCCAATTCTCTTTGTCATTTTAGGTGGAACTGGTGGGATGTGGTCAGTAGTATCCCAGTATTCCTTCCCTGGCAATGCCTCAATATGATTTTTGTACGTTTCCTGATAAGAAGCCATTGTCAGCCAAGCATGACAATGGTCTTCAGGGCGTTCATGTTTATATGCAATTGCAGTAATTGCATGCATACAAGGTATACCTGAAATTTATAATAATATTAACATACTTAACCATGTTACTTGTTGAACATATTAACAAATAAGACAAATGATTAAGGGCTAAACTTGTTAGTGCCCAGAACCTGCAGGTGCATGATTGTGTGCCAATATTAACAGCAACCTTAGTTGACAACCCCTGGACTTCAAATTTATTACCATCATCATCTCCTACAAATATATGATTAGTCAAATCTAGAAGTAAGTTGCAGCACTCATCAACTTAAGAAAAAAAGTACAAAAACTAAATTACCTGACCAAGTTGCCCTCCATTTATTACTTTCTCTTTTCTCCTTCTCTAATCTACTTTGTTGTATTGGTGGAAGGTGACCAGCATGCCTTGCAAGTTTAAGCTTATTTGTAGTAATACTGTTGAAAATCACCACCCTGATCTCCTCAAGCATACTTAAAATAGGCTTGTCCCTTGCTACTAAAATTTTAGCATTAAATACCTCGCAGTTGTTGTTACATATGTTCTCAACCTTACACCAAGTATCAAAATATGTTTTGGTCCATGACTCTTTAGGTTTTTCAGTCAAATATTCATATGCTCTTGCATTTGTAATCCTTAAGGTATTCATATGTCTATGGAACTCAATTGCAGTTGTTGCTTTTGCAGATTTCCACAATAGAGATTTGAGTTCCTTGTCCTTCCACTACTTAGAAAAGTTCTGCCATATATGCCATACACAGTATCTGTGAGGGGCTCCAGGCATAACCTCCTATATTGCCTGTTTGATACCCTAGCAAACAAATAATGTCCAATTAGTCCCTGACATATTAAAAATCTTGCAAATTAGTCCTCTCGAAGTTATCATCTACCTATCAGTAAACATATACAAGTATTTCATGGAAGTCATGCAGATTGTTTACCTTTTGCATATCAGAAATAAAACTCCATTTATTTTGATTGTAATCACCAATATCATCATGCAGGTGAGTCAAAAACCATTTCCAATTTTCTTTGTTCTCAATATCAACCACTGCATAAGCTATTACCCAAATGTGGTTGTTTGCATCTTGAGCCACTGCTGATAATAGTTGGCCACCATAATAACCCTTTAGAAAAGCACCATCAAGACCAATTAAAGGCCTACAACTAGCTTTGAAACCCTTTTTACATCCATCAAGACATATATAGATCCTTCGAAACTCAGGTGGACCATCAAGTTGGGGAATAGTTTCCATTTTCACTGTTGATCCTGGGTTCCATTTCAAAAGTTCTGCACAGTAATCCCATAATTTGGCATACTGTTCCTTTTCACTTCCTTTGATAATACCTTTTGCAGCTTTCTTAGCTCTCCAAACTTTTGTATCCTCTAGGTGCACACCATATTTGCTTTTAAAGAAGTCAACCATCTCACTATGTCTCATGTGTTTCACCTTCCTCAGCTTTTTAACAAGTTTCCTTGTCACCCAGGCTTGAGTTGCTTGCTTATTTTTGAACACTCTTCCACAACTATGTGCATCCTTGAATGTTTTTATTTGGAAACTGTGTTGGGAATTGTTATAGCTGCAAAATATGGTCCATTCACAAGGATCCTCTTTACAAACAGCCCTGGCCCTTTTCTTATCATTTTTAACCCATCTAATCTCTCTTCCTAATTGTATTGTATACTTTTTAACAGCTTCCTTAAAGGAATATAATGTTGGAAACTCCATCCCAAGTTCTAATTTGACATTACCAAACTTGGCTTCCTCATTAAATTGAGGGTAAACTTCTTTAGTGGATGCTTCATCATCAGACTCTGGAGGTGTTCTAAGTTCTTCGGACCTCCAAGATGTTTCTTCCTCAATGTCATCTCTTCCACTTTGTTCTTCACTTTCAGAGGAGTCATCCATTACGACTACATTTCCCTTTCCCTTTCCCTTTCCCTTTCCCTTACTTTTCATGTCTTTTTTGGTTTTTGATCCACTACCCTCACCTCTCATAGCTCTCTTCTTCCTTTTGGCACTCTTAGTCTGGACACCTTCATCTCCACCAGGACTAACCTCAACTGCAGATTTCTTTTTCTTTTTCCCACTCCTAGTTTGGGTACTTTCATCACCACCACTAGTAACTTCAATTGTACATGTCTTTCTCTTTTTTCTACTCCTAGTCTGGATACCTTCAAGACCACCAGCAGCATCCTCAACTCTAGACATCTTTTTCTTTTTTCCACCCCTACTCGGGACAACTTCAACATCCAAAGCAGAAACCACTTTTACAGTTTTCTTCTTTTTTTCACATCTGGTCTTCACACTTTGACCTCCACCAGCACTAACCTTACCCCTGGTCCTCTTCCTTGGAGCATTAACCTCAGCATTACTACTCTTTTGTATATGGACCACTTCCACATTAGAATCCTCAATAGCAACCTCACGTAATTTTTCTGTATCCACATTTGAACCCTCCATATCAACCCCTTCAGCATCACCAAACTCCACATCAGAACCAACCAATTTATCCCCTTCAACATCACTACCCTCACCATCATGCAAATGAGGCCCTTCAACATCAACACCCTCAAACTCATCCCCTTGTACATCAGCACCCCCAACACCTAAACCTTCCAAATCACCCCCTTCTACATCAGCACCCTCAAACTCAGCCCCTTGTACATCAGCACCTCCCACACTTAAACCTTCCAAATCATCCCCTTTTACATCAGCACCCCTCGCATCAGGAAAAACTTCATCAACCTTATCATCATCATCTTCTTCCGGCTGTGAACTTGGTAAAATCACATGTAGGTCTGCTTCATCGACTTCATCTACGGAATGTTCATAATATATATCAATTGTTCCACCATTTTCCTTTGCTACATGCACCATTTGTATTAAATCACGATCACATTCCAAACTTCTCAAGCCATCACGAAAACTGTGAGAAGGGTCCAACCAGAAAATTTGATTAACATTCCTATAACCCAAAGCTTCAGCAAACTTTCTAAAACTAAATACATCTAGAGTGTCTTCATCACAATCAGTCCATACTTCAACCTGCCCCCATTTATAACTTCTTCTTCTTCCCCCATCCTCTTCCACAAAATTTCCGCCATGATGTATGTAGATTGTTATGTTCTGCATGTATCAATTTTAAAAAACAAATATTACTTTTAAAAGACAAGGGACCACATCATATAAACAATTCAAAAATTCCATAATTCATGAGAATGAAAACAAACATTTCCACACTTTCATTCACTACCCTCCAAATTTTCCCTTTTCCCACAGAATCCCTTTTTCACAAATAAATTTAATTTGAACGCTCAGGGACCACAAAAAAGCATATCCAACAAAGTCTATCAATGTAAACCCTAAACCATCCCAACAAATTCAAAATATTTGAAAAAATTTTGTAGTCCAACCTGGTTGTCCATTTTTCTGCAAACGTTCCAAATTAATGCTTCCAGCAATTTAGCCCTAGAACAGTTGTCTTGTCAAGGAAGTTCAGTTGGTTTCCTTTGTTTTCAATTGCAGAAGCATTCATCGTGTCGTTAACGTTAACAATACACAATTTTCCCTCCAATGCTGTTATGTACTAAGTTACCCAATAAAACAACGTCTTTCCATTAACTTACGTGGCCCTTTAGGTGGCATTTAAAACGACGTCGTTCCATTAACTTACGTGACCTTTTAGGTGGCATTTAACGACCCACCTCAGCACTTAACGTTCCAACTCAGCACGTCGTCAGGCCAAAGTTGACGGAGGGACTAATTTGCATGACGGAAGAAAGAGTTAAGGACTAAATGATGACTTTTTTTAAGTTGGGGACCAATTTGCAAGGTCATAACTAAGTTAAGGACTAATTTGACCCTTTACTCAAAAGTATGATGAGGAGGTAATCAGGTTTCTCTTAAGTCTTAATTTGCATTTTTTTTCTCTCTCTCCTAGTGGAAATACAGCTAATCATATTTTTATTTCTCTACACTTTTTTTATATACCCAGGATCTCATATATACATTTATCATTTTTTTTTTCTTCAAATGGATCTCTTCATTTAATGGAGAAGATGCTTAATTATTATTATTTTTATTTGCAAACCTTTATATCCATATGTGTCCAAAATGAATAACATACTGTATTTGTTTGGTTTAAAATTAATTTTAAGTTGTTGAATTTTTTTAAACATATATGTCAATTAATCTAAATTATATATTTTTGTTAAAAATATATGTGTTATAATAAAAATATAAAAAGTAATTTTCCAATTATAAAATAATTAAGTTCATACTTTCTCTCTTGGCAAAGTCAGCTCTACATGAAAACTGTGTGCAATATAAATGGTACAAGTAGGCCACAAGGCTGTTAGTGGATTATCAACAAATCAAATAAAAAACATTGAACGCATAATATGAAATACGAAGAAATTAACTACTTTGGAAATGAACAAAGTAGTAACCACATTTTATCAAGCAGCTCTCTTGCATTTCTACACATTAATCATACACATCTGGAAAAGAAATTATGTTTAAAGTAAAAATATGATAAGTTTCTATTCAATTTAATTTTGAATTTGCTTTTTAAAGTTAACATACATAACAACATATAATGAGCACCTTGCAGTACAGCCCATCAACTTTTAACAGTAAAAAATTAATTATAAAATAATAACAAATTAGTGTAATAAAAAATTAAAGTTTAATTAAAACACAGCTATACAATAAAGTAGAATAATAAAATTGTTATCTTATTATGTTATAATAAAGTCTAACCTGATGATGTACATGTGTTTAAGTCATCTGGTTATCGTATATTTTAATCCACTATTATAGATGACTTATGGTATAAAAGAAGATATACAAAAACTTAAAAAAGTGAAAATTAAGAAGTATAAATTTAAATGTGTAAACAACGTACATTTATTAATCATTTGTCAAAAATTGTTAGCCTAAGTTGATATCAATAAAATATTTTTGCACATATGTATGTCACAAAAGAAAATTGAAACATATTTAAATTAGCTTAACGAATAAATTATTTGTTTATTTGTTTTATAGCTAAAAACATCCAAAACTACATTTTACGTTTCCTAAAATTTATTAGAAGAATATAATTTGTTTTCAATCCCTTATATTTTCGAAGGTTCAAATTTATTTTGATTTTAGTTAGACGAGCAACGATTATGTATATTTTAATATTTTTAACATCTATTTTATTTTTTATTATATTATTATATTATTATTTTTTATCTTTGATAGTATTTCTTCAATGATAAGGTTTTATCTTTGGATAGTATTTATTCCGGTGATAAGGTTCTGTTGCGGTTAAGGATGAATATGAGTTTGTTTGATTTGATTTTTTAAGAAAAAAAATCAAAATTAATTGGTTTAAATAATTAAAATTTAAAAAATATTTTAATAAACTTAAATTAAGATAATTCTATAAAAACGAATTAGTTTGTATTGTTAGGTTGACAACTTCTAAAATACAAATTCAAAGCAAGTAAAATTCCTAAATTTGTCAAAAGATTTTGAATTTAAAATATTAATTACAATATATTTATTAAAGAGAGAAAAATTTCTCAAAACTTATATATATATATATATATATATATATATATATATATATATATATATATATATATATATATATATGTGTGTGTGTGTGAAAGGCAAAAGAGTATTTAATTTATTAAACTTTTATTTTTTTAGTTAATTTTTAAATAATTAAATATTGTAACATTCTTAATTTTTATTATTTTTTATAAATAGATTTTTCTTTAATTTAAGCTACAATTAAATTATTAGAAAAATAGAAACTTTAATAAATTATTTTTTTTAAATCTTAATTATTCATTAAATTTTTTAATTTATTTTTCTAAAAATTATAACATAATAAAATACTAAATTGATAAAAAAAACTATAAAAATTAATAAAAATCATACTATATATATATAGTTTAAATCCTTAACATTTTTATTAAATAATTTTTTTATAAAATATCAAATTTACTAATTCAATCACTAAATATTATAAATTTTAATTAATAATAATTATAAAACATGACTCATTAAGTATTTAATTTAATTAAAAACTATATTAAAATTTAATTAATTATTTCAAAAAATACCAATAATAATTTTATTTAAAAATATTAAAAATAAATAATTAATAAATTTTTTAACAAATATTTTATTTGAATTTGTTGTTCTAGAGTATTTAGCCTTAGACTTTAGAACAATTTAAAATGTTTCTAATTTTTCATTTCCGCAAACTTTCTCAATTATTAAACATATTTTAAAAATAAGAAATATATAATTATTTATTTAATAAAAATAAGAAGAGACGTAGGATAATGGAACTTGATTGGCGAGGTTTGTTACCGTTGACACGAGGCAAAAATGGGTGAAACCCTGAGGAGTGTGGTGGGGCCCAGAGGCAGTGAGTTTCGAAAATCAAGGCAATGACTTCGGTGTTAGCAACTTAGCATGCTAATTGTAAAGTAGGGAACGAACACCACTACACCAGACACTAGACCGTTTAAGTTCACTATTTATTACTTCACACTCTCTTTTCTGCATTGCATCACACTCCATGGAACTTCCCCATCCACCGCTCAACCGGTCCGAACCGGTCAACATTCAAACCGGTTTAAGAGCAGAGATTGATACTTCCGCGCCGTTCGAATCGGTTAAGGAGGCCGTTACCCGATTCGGCGGTGTTGGTTATTGGAAACCCATTCTTCACAATCTTAGCAGTAAGCACTTTGCTCCCCAGGTAACCTCTCTCTCTCTCTCTCTGAAAGGTTTCCGATTCCTTTGGTGACGGCATTTCTCCTATTCTACATAGAAAAAAATGGTTGGGGTTTTGAAATTTTCAAAAATAAATATTTTATTTTATTTTACCTAACTGAAATTGGAATTGGTTGCTCTTTTGTTTTTACTTGTGCGAACTCTTCATTGTGTGCGTACGGTTTGTTCTGAGTGGAAATGATTTTATTTTTATAATTATTGTTATGGTTTTGATAATAATAATTTAATAGTGTTTTGTTATCTGGCTGACCAAAGTTTTGAATTTTTTTTAATTATTATTGGTGATTGTAATTTGTTTTTCTATGTTTGGGTCATGGGTTTTAATTTAAGGGTTTGTTTGTGTTCTGCTGAGTGCTTGGGAGGCTCGGATCTGAAAGGCTATAATCTAAAATAAAATATTGTATACTCTGAATGCTGTGAAAATGTGAGAAGTAGATGACTGTGTAACTTCAAAGTTATTTATTTATTATTATTTTTTGTTCAAGCTGCTGAGTACCATTCATCTTGATAACATCAACCCCCTCTTTCTTCAGCGAAGGTTATAACATCTTCATAATGCTTATGAATTATGATTTCACTCGATTATGTTTTTTCAATATAATATCTTTCTAGGTCTTTTCTTTTCAGATAATTCTCACGAGTAGACAATTTTCTAGTAAGGAGTCAAGCTCTTTTTTTATTTGAGAAAATGTATTCTGTTATTGTTTTTTACTTTCAGTTTGAAGTATGGAAATATTTTGTGGTAAAGGAAAGAGATAGGAAGAAAGGAAAAGGTAGGAGGAAATGAGATTCGATACGTAATATGATGGGACGACAGACATAGAAAGGAAAAATGAGATGTATTTGGATGTAAATAAAGTAGGTGTAAGGTGATATGTTAATCCTTTTTCTTTAATTATAATCTTATTTTCATTCTGTTTTCTTCTTTCAACTATTTGCATGCGTAAAAGAATGAAAACAATAAAAAATGAAGAGAACATTCTTTCAAACCAAACAAGTAGTTTCCCCCATCTCCTTTTAAGATGAGCTAGAATGAAGTTAGGCATAGTAGATACTCTAGTACCACATTTTGTCTCTGTGAATGTTAAATTTGAATTACTTCCTTTTAAGCCTTTGTATTTAGTTAAATGGTGAAGGTTTCGCTTTTCATTTTAGCAGCTTTGCACAGAAGAGCCAGACAGTGGAAAGCTAGAGGAGCAAGCTGCAGTATTGGAGAAAGAGCTGATTCTGAAAGAAAGGGAAACTCTTGATGTCTTGAAAGAGTTGGAAAGTACCAAAAGGCTTGTGGAAAATTTGAAATCAAAGCTACAAAAGGAAGAATCGGAAGCAAATTTGAATTTTCAGATGACTGTGGGTGACAATATATCATATGCCAAGGAGAATGACAAAGACGAAGATAAGGAAAACCAAGGGAGTAATGTTCTTCAGCATTCAAAGGAAGGTTGTATCCCCTATCCTTCATCAGTCCCGGGTTTAATACTAATGGAATTGAAGCAGGCAAAATTGAATCTGAACAGAACTACTAATGATATTGCTGATGTTCGAGCTTCTGTTGAATCGCTCAATAAGAAGTTGGAGAAGGAAAGAATCTCACTTGAGAAAACCCGTGAGAGATTAAGTCAAAATTCTTCAAAAATATCTTCTCTTGAGGAGGAGCTAAACCAGACAAAACTAAAACTGCAAGTCGCAAAAGATGCTGGAACTAGAAGTGGTTCAGATGATCCTTCTGATATCACAAGGGAGCTCCAGCGGCTGACTTCCGAGGCAGAGCATTTCAAAAAAATGGGAGAGGCTGCTAAATCAGAAGTCTTGAAAGCAATGTCTGAGATTGAACAAACAAAGGCTATGATAACAACTGCCGAAATCAGGTTGGTTGCTGCTCGCAAAATGAAGGAAGCTGCTAGAGCAGCAGAAGCCGCCGCCCTTGCAGAGATCAAAGCTTTATCCCATGAGAGTTCAAATGTAAATTCTATGCAAAAGCATGATGGAGTTACCCTTTCCTTCGAAGAGTATAATGCACTAACCTACAAAGCTCGAGAGGCTGAGGAACAATCGAAGAAGAGAGTTGTTGATGCTATGCTTCTAGTTGATGAAGCAAACATATCAAAAATGGACATTTTGAAAAAGGTGGAGGAAGCTACAGAAGAAGTCAAAACCAGCAAGAAGGTCCTTGAAGAGGCTCTAGAAAGGGTAGAGGCTGCAAATAGAGGAAAGCTAGCAGTCGAAGAGGCTTTAAGGAAATGGCGATCTGAGGGTAACAAAAGACGTTCTTCTATACATAACGCTATCAAGTTTAAAAATGCTTCTCAACATCGGAGAGATTCTCGGTTAATTGATGTAAATGGGTTGGATCTGGTAAATGATGAAGCCAAGCCAGTTCTGAAGCCTACCCTATCAATAGGACAAATATTGAGCAGGAAGTTGATGATGCCGGAAGAGCATGAAGCTGCGATGCTTAGAGAAAGAAGCTCTGTGAAACGGAAGGTGTCACTGGGTCAGATGCTGGGAAAACAAAACAATGATCCATCCTTTGACAGTCAAGCTGAGAAAGAAAATGGTCCGAAGCTGTTTTCTGCAAAGAGAAAGAAATTTGGATTTGCTCGGTTCTCCCTTCTTTTGACAAAACAGCAAAAGAAGAAGAAGCCAACGCTCAACTTAAGGTGATGGCTTGCCTGATCATTTTGTGCTGACAAGAATGAGACCATGATTGTATGTTTTATCTGTTCCTTCCTATTGTTGTGCTTGCTTAACTAGATTATTGTTTTGTTGTTTACTTTGTTTCGATTGCGGTCCTTGCTTGTATATTAACTAATGTTTGTCCATCACTTGCTATATGTCTTGACTCTTGTAGAAATGATTTATATGAATTTAACTCTTGTAAGCTGGTGATATAATTTCCATATGCATAATTTTGTTTTATTCTTTCTGTTTTTACACATATATGGCCATCAACTGGCTTTACATCAGTCTAATAATGGATGGTAATTTTTCAAAAGTACTTCTATTTTATTTTATTTTTGCAATCAACTGGCTTTACATATGCATAATTTTCAAAAGTAATTCTTGACACTTGTAGAGATGATTTAAGCTGGTGATATAATTTTAGGGTTTAGGGTTCTGGCTTTACATATGCATAATTTTCAAAAGTAATTCTTGACTCTTGTAGATATGATTTAAGCTGGTGATATAATTTTCATATGCATAATTTTGTTTTATTCTTTCTGTTTTTACCCTTATATAGTTATCAACTGGCTTTACATCAGTCTAATAATACATGATAGTTTTTCAAAAGTACTTTTATTTTTTTTGCAATCAACTGTCTTTACATATGCATAATTTTCAAAAGTACTTCTTGACTCTTGTAGATGTGGTTTATATGAATTTAACTCTTGCAAGCTGGTGATATAATTTTCATATGCATAATTTTGTTTTATTCTTTCTGTTTTTACACTTGTATAGCCATCAACTGGCTTTACATCCGTCTAATAATACATGATAGTTTTTCAATAGTACCTCTATTTTTTTTGCAATGTGAAAGCAGATGCTATTTGCACTAGTGTTTTAGTTTTTTTTTCCCCTTTATCACTGCTGGCAAAAAGCTAATCTCTTGGGTACATGATAAAGTGCAGAAGGTAGGGGTTACTATCAATGGATTTTTTTTAAAGTTTACTGGCATTTTAAGTTCTGACTTATTATTTAATTTTTGTAAATAAATTCTTTATTTAAAAAATTTGTTAGTTTTCAATTTTCATTATTGTATTTTAAATTTATCCTTAATGTTATTTGTAGAGGGATTAATTTTTATTATGTTAAATAAATAAAGGAATTAACTTACAAGATTTTTTAAAATAAGAAATTAATTTGTATTATTTTAAAAATCAGGACAAATTTGTATTTTTTTTCCTTTTATCACTGCTGGTAAAAAAACTAATCTCTTGGGTACATGGTAAAAGTGTTGAAGGTAGGGGTTACTATTAATGATTTTTGTATGTTGATTAGCATTTTATCTTTTAACTTATTTTTTATTTTTAAATTATGTTTTTTATTTAAATTTTTTCATCAGTTTTCAATTCATGGTTTTTTAAATTTGTTTTTTATATCATTTGTAGAGGAACTAGTTGTATTATTTTAAGTTAAAAGATTAATTTATATTATTTTAAAAGTTAGAAACGAATTTGTGATGCATGGATAAAATAGAGAATTAATACTATTTTTTTATGCACATGAATTCTGAGATTGAATTCAAGATCACGTTTAAATGAATTGGCATAAAATGAGGTGAAAATTTAATAGTTCAAGTCTTTTTCTTTTGTTTACTAAAGGTTTTTTTTTTTTGTTTTTCTTTGGTGTCTATGTATGCTAAAGGTGCGTTCCCTGCTTGACAAACTGTGGAAGACTAATTTTTTCAAGACAGACAAATTCTTTCAAAAGACATAAAGATGACTGAAGTGGATTGTCTTTCCCAATTTTAAAACTTCAATGTTAAACTATTTGAGCTGGAGATAAATTTACTGAAAATTCAGAATATTTTAGTCGTATGTTTGTGTCCTGAAACTTTTCATGAAGAATTAGAATTGAGATTACTTTTCTACTTTTTATAACTTTATCGAAGAAATATTGAATGCTCGCATCCGTAATGGTCGATGTGAACATTTAAATTTTTATTGATATGTTAAATTAATATATTTTATTCTATAAATAATCTTTATAATTTTTTTTTTAAAATTGATATTTTATTAAATAAATTTAAATTAATATATATTAAAAAATGTATATAATTTATTAAAATAAAATATTAATATAATAGAGTATTAAATATTTTTTAAATTTTGTAAACTGTTAATCTAACAATAAAATTTAACAATTTAAAAAGATACGAAACAAAATAATTTATAATAAATTTACTCTTACGTTTAAGTTGACTTTTCCTTATT
This sequence comes from Canavalia gladiata, assembly GCA_037954105.1. Lineage (NCBI taxonomy): Eukaryota > Viridiplantae > Streptophyta > Magnoliopsida > Fabales > Fabaceae > Canavalia > Canavalia gladiata. Next base: position 13,301,010 of record CM075659.1, on the reverse strand, counting down.
TAAAATATATAAAAATAAGAATTCTTTAATTACATGTATATATTTTAATTTTAATAAAATGTGATATAAATAATAAAATAATAAATTGATAAAAATTATATTTTATATTAAATTATTGATAATGCAATATTTGATGTAACCTGCTTTAATAAAAATTGATTCTTCTTTATTTTATATACATAACTTTGAACAATCTTACACAGTTTTATATATAATTTTGTGAACTATGAGACCTCTTCCTCGTTCTTATTCTTATTAAGGGAAGATTTATAATAAAACGAAAAGGGGGAAGGGGAAGAGTCAAAGAGGAGATAAGAGAATGAAAAATAAATAAATGCTTTGCATATTTAGTTTTATGTCTCAGAAGACTATACTTGCGTTAGAAAGCATAAGCTATTAGTTTCCAATTAAATGTAGATCCAGTAATTAGACATAAGAAACCAAACATGTGCGCAGCATATTGAAAGAGATCAAACTTGCATTATTAAAATTTCATATACAGTAACATTATTAACCAAGAAGACTTAAGCGGGTTATTATTGTTTTTTAATTGTAAATGTAATATGATGTTTTGCCTATAATGATTGGCATACTTATTATGAGTAGATCACATCAAAATTTAATATCATTTTGTTGTGCTAAAATTTAGGTAAAATTAATTTTTTTTACTTATAAATTTAGGATATATTTTATTTTTATTTGAATTTGAATTAATTTTTCAAAAAAAGTTAATTCAAGATAGTCCTTTTCTTTTATCATTAATGTTTTAAATTCATCTTTTAACTTTTATTTTATCTCAAGTTAGTTCTTTTGTTATTTTACGGTTAAATCTTGGAAATTCTGGTTAAAAGTTAAAATGTTCATATAGGCTATCTTAACATGATTAATTTTCTATTTATAGGTTATGAAATATCATAAAATTTTGAAGTTAAGATTCCAAATTTATTGGAAGGAGAATTCTTAAATAAATTTAATCAACTTTTTAAAAAATATAAATTTTATGTTTAACACAATATAAGTCATGAAAAAAAATCTAATTCAATCTTTCTGAATAAAATTACAAAATTTGATATATTAATCATTACCCAACGTTTTAAAAAAAAATCCTTAATCTGTTTTAATAACTATTAAAAATAAAAATATGTATTCAAAATTATGATTTGACAAAAATAATTTTTAATATTCTCATTTTAACCAATATAATTATAAAAAATTTGATATGTTGATCAAAATTTAATATAAAAGTTTCATACTTTAATATCTCAATCAATTTTATTAGTTCTTTGAAGAAAATTTTAGTTTCTCATAAGATTTAATGTCATTATAAAAAAAAAGGTGATAAAAAAGTTAGGAGATTAATTTGAAATCAGAAAAAAAATAGAACGAATTTAAAACTTAAAATAAAAAATTGAAACCTAAAATAAAGTTAAAGAATGAATAAAAACAGTTTGAAGAACTAATTTAAATATAAAAAAAACGGATAATATAATTGAAACTTGTTATAAATTTAAGGAATAAAAGCACTAATTTTATCTAAAATTTAACATAAGAAAACTATTCGCATCTTTCCTTCACTCTGGACTTGGGTAGCCATATTTATCTCTAAATTTTCATTAGGGAAAAAAAATAACATTTTTTTGTTTATAAAAAAAATTTGTCACATTTATGGCTTCGTCTTATTTGCATAAAAGTTTTTTTTTTATAGTAATGGTAGGATGGTCATAGAAAAAATTTAGACACGTGGCGATATATTATTGGTTTTGATTCTCACATTTTTTAGAGTAACACGTATCAAACATATACTCGCACAGTCGCACATATAATTATTTTAGTATTCATCTTTATATCATATAGATAATTATATGCTTACACCTAATCTTATTTCCTGTATTTTTAATAAAATAAATATTTTATATTAAAATTTAATAATAAAATTATTCAAAAACATTGATTAAAATTGTGTTATCCAACTTAATTAAAAAATACCCAAAGATTTTTCAAATCTTACTTACCAAATATAGAAAATATATAATTATATAAATATATTTATATAGGTGCAGGTATAAAATATGTTAAATATTATAATATTATATTTATAAAAATTTGTAATTATTCACGTACAAACCTGGACTTAATTAATGAGTAGCAATTATATCCATTATGAGTAAATATTTTAGATATCATCTATTAAGTCTAGATCTAGATATTTTCGACAGCGAACTAGGGGAGTTTTATCTCACACAAATATTGCATCAATGCATAATTAAAAATAAAATTGAATGAAAAAATAAAATATAAATTAAAACTAATTTTCAATTTAGAAGACAAATTTTCGTGATTTAAAAAATTGAAAGAACTAATAAATTTGTCTTCCAAATTTAAGATTAGTTTTAGTTTATATTTTATTTTTTCATTAATTTTATCTCTAATTTATACTTTTATAATATGTCTGTCTCCTTTTATTATAATAATGTTAAATTTTATCGTTAATTTACCAAAAATTTAAAAAATTAAAATTTTTAAATACTTAAAAACATAAAAAATGAATATAACATTCAAATAACATAATAGGAATAAAATACGCAATAAATTATAGTTTCATGTATTTAAAACAATTAAGAATATTAATAATTATCTCAATAATTTTAAAAAAAAAAACTAACCACATAAATTGTTGTCTGATACATAGACAATTAAGATGCTCAAAACAAATTTATTAAGGTAAACCTTTTTAAGAATTAAAAGATTGAAAGAATGCATTCTAGCTTAGGTAAGTTACGCAGTTGAATAATAATAATAATAATAATAATAATAATAATAATAATAATAATTAGTAATAATAACATCAACAATATTACTAAAAATAATAATAGCAATAATAATATTATTATTATTAATAAAAATAAAATAAATATAACAATAATAAAATAATATTATTATTATTAATAATAAAAATAAAAATAAATATAACAATAATAATAAAATAATAATAACACTAACAACAACAGTAATTATTTTTATTATTGTTATTATTAAGAATTATAATAATAATGATTTGTACTTTATAAATTTAGCCTTTTAAATGTAAGATTTAATTAATTTTTTGATTTCTTGAAATTTCTGATTTTTTTATTGAGTTTATTATTTTATTTTTTTAAAATGAATTATTCACATATCTAAATGGTCCTCTTATAATTTTTATTTTTATTTAATTCCTTTAAATATTATAAAAAATTTCACTTGCTTCTTTTAAATATTATAAATTTTTCATTTTGATCTTCATGAATATCATAAATTTTTTATTTGATTCTAAAATTGGAATTCAAATAAAAAATTGTGATATTTAAAAAATTAAATATAAGGACCTATTTGATAACAAAAATTATTTTTTGAGAAAATCATTTTGAAAGTATTAAAAATCAGAAAAAAAATAAAAAATTATAATTTTTGAGAGATAAAAACTTATTTAAAACTAAATTCAATTAAGATTGTTTTCTATTAATCAGTTTATAATATAGACTTATCCAACTTTTTTCCGAATTCATTTCTGTTGGGACGTTGTCTTCTTGCAGTTCAGTTGGATACACGATAAGATTAGGTTTTTTGGATTCGAATGCATTAAAATATACTCTTTATTTTAATATATATATATATATTATAGTATTTACAATTTAATAAATAATTTTAATTTAAATATAAATATATTTAATTTTAATTATTTATTATTTAAAATAAACTATCTTTATTCTTTAAAATAATATATAGCATATATCCATGTTTGATATGTTAAGGATGAAAAAACAAAAGTAACGAAAGATCAAAATTGTCAAAAATAAATAATTTAAATTTAAATTTAAATTTAAAAATTTAAAAAACTTAAAAATATATTTAACCTACTAGTTTTTATAATTATGATTATTTTTTATCTAAAGTCCAAATTTCATTTTACAATCTATGGTTCTTCGCTTCTAAAAATCTGTTCAAAATTACTTTAATAATCTTGAAAAAAACAAAGTAGTCCAACAACAAAGATTTTTTTCCTAGTTTTATCCTTCTATTCAGGGACAAATTTAAATATAAAACTTTTTTCTGTTTTTTTATGAAATTTTTTACTAAAAATGAAATCTTGCCTGGTTTAGGAAACATTCTAATCACACATACCTATTTCATATTTGTAAAGTAAAGAGTATAAATAAATAAATAAATTGATATTGCAGAGTGAGAACCACCTTTTTCACCTTTCCTCTCCAGCCCCTCATAGTTGCATTGCACTTCACACATTCTGTTAACACATTGCCCTATCTTCTTCCCCCTAAAGGCAATTTTTCTTTCTTCTTCATCGTTCTTCCGCCGTTTGTTATTCAACCCTAAGTTTTTCTTTTAATATAATTGCCATTTGCTACCTTTTTTCGTGTTTGTTATTCAATATGAATATATATGCCCTCTTCTTTTTTTCTGATCATGTAATTGCACTCTGATTTATTTTCTGTTGTGATCTTGATGGACTTGCCATATTTTAATATCAGATTAGCTTTTGTCCACACATTATGATTATGTCACGCCCTTTATCATAGCACGGCGTACATTATTATCACAAATTTTTAAATAATGAATATTTAATTGATGAAGTAATTTTATCACGCCCCTTGAATTTTTTTGGCTTCTGCTTTTTTCTGACGGAAGTTTACAAAATTTTATCCTTATTTTGGTGTTGTTGACATTGGTTTTGAAGTGCTTGTTACAGGCACCATGGAGGAAAGAAAGGGAGTTTTGTTTCTGATTTTGTTGGGTGCTGCTTGGGCTTGTGATGCAAGAGAGCTAGCAAAGCCTGGTAACATTGTTAGATTGACATTTTTCCTCTTCGTTTTGCTATTAGTTATCTTGCTTAGTGTACTAGTGAGACTAATAATATGCTAGCACTAGCACCCAGAAAGTTTAGTGCCTCTTTGATTTCAGAAGCCATTTTCTTATTTCATTAATAATTATAAAAATATATCATTGTTTCATTGGGTTCTTGTTTCCAAGTCAATATAATTGGAAACAAGAAACGGGATGGAAATAAGATGATATTTTATTCATTATAAGTAAAGATAAGAAATAAAAATAAAATACTATTTTTCAGACCAAACGGATCTTTTGGGTTTCTACTTGTAAGTATTGAGACATACCATTCTAATTGACAAAGGTATTCGAAAAATGGCCAAAAGAATTGGATGAGGAATTATAATGAAAACTTCCTCAGATGAGCCATTCTATATGGCCAAAAAGTCCAGTGTTAACATCTGCTAGTTCCCCTCCTTCATATCCATAAGAAAATGCTTTGGAGTAGAAATAGACTGCTAATGTTGTCGCAGAGATCTATTCTAATGCCTTTTTTTTTCTTTTGTGGAGCTTGATTAATGTGTCTCAATTTTTCAAAATTCCCTTTCCTTATAGATAGATAAGTTGCTGTGTACGGTTGAAATTATCATATTCAATCACCTTTCATAAGTGTTAGTACAAAAGGTGCAAATTTTTCAAAAATGCAATAGTTGTACTTAGTTCTCATTAAACCACCCAAGCAAAAATGTGACCTGATTAAACATCATATGTAAATCTTTACACTTACAAGAATAATTTCTGTTAAATACAGCAAAAAAATTTTGAATACAAATGTAGCATCAGTAATTGATGTTGTTGACATATTTTCCATATGCAGAATTGAACAGAGAAATAGATTTCTGTGCACTTTGTGAGGAATACACCACTGAGGCACTTGATTATCTAAATGATAAACAGGATGAGATCATTGATGCCCTTCACAATACTTGTCATCAGCTGCACGCTTTCAGGCAGCAGGTTGGTTTTCTTTCCTAGACCTATTGTGTTTTCTTAATTTAAATGCTATGGTTGTTATCATTTGTTGCAAAAATTGACTTTAGTTACCAGTTATGCTGTTTAATATTCTACCAACAATATATGCTCAGTTTTGTTATACAAATATGATAATTATACATATTTTAGGGAAAGTGGTAAAGAATGAGTGATTTAAGACATACTAGTGAGACAATTATATGCACTTAGGAATTTATTGGGTGAATGTGAGTGGATGAATCACAATTTATTAGGCCCTATATATACTCATCTTTGTTTATTCTGTATTGTGTAGTGCATCCAATTGGTGGATAATTATGCTTCACATTTCTTCTCGGATATCGCATCAGTTCAACCTGGAGAACTCTGCAAAATGGCCTACCTCTGTCAATCTGCAAAGATTTCTTCACAGGTTCTAGGAAATAGCTGTGGCTTATGTGAAGATACTGTTTCAGCCGTACTGGCTAAGCTGAATGATCCTGACTCTATGGTTAGTGTAGTTTCAAGTTCCAAACCTGACTTTTTTCTACCACAAATGGTTGTTGCATATTTTTCATATACTTGCAAGTTAGACCTTTTCTTTTTCTGGTAATGCCTATGGTTTGCTATCAAATAGAAAAAGGAATTTGATTCTGGTATAGATTTAGTGTATGGAGTCATATGCATAACATTTTAATATGTAGTATGTAATGCAGATTTCTGCCATCTTTAGTTATGAGAATGGTGGATTTGCAAAAGTAATTTAAAAGAAAAATATTATCCATGCTTAAAATTGGAACTGTAGCGAAGACCATCGGTGAAATATTAATAAACAGTTTTACCGAAGGACATAGCTTGCAGCTTGCAAGTGCACCAGAGCAAACCTGCATTGCCCTTATAATAATAATAATAAATTGAATTCTATGGGGTGATCTTTAGTTTTATTATTGTAAAGTATATACTTGGGCACCCCCAAAGTTTTCGGTTTTCCTTAAAGCGTTCTACTATTTTTGTTTTGACCCCACTCTTCAATGTCTTAATTCCATTTTTCTGTCACCTTTTGTTGAATATAAAACTAACAATTTATTATAAAATGTCAGCTACAGGTGATGGAGGCACTGTTGAAGGCATGCAATTCTATGGAGAAGTTTGAGAAGGAGGTAAGAAAATCTTTAAAATTCCATGTTTCTTTTTCTTTTATTTATTAAATTACCCTTGCATCCTTATACAACATTGTTGCACGGAATCTGTTAGATTCTACAAAATGTTGTTTTAAATTTTTATCCATTAACTAATCTGCCATAATTTGACACAATAATTTTCATGTAATAATAATCTTTTCTGTCAATTCTTTACCTAGTCAACAATTAGCTCCAGTGTGAAAATTTATGACTGTCTTTTCACTGCACCATCTAGAGAACAAACCCCTGCTACAGTTATGGCCCCAACAAAATAAAAGTGCATTGTAGGAGCTGAATAGACTTTTCTGTGTGTGTTACGACAGTTATGCAAGATCTCATGTAGGAGGGATAAGATATTCTAAATTGTAGGATTCAGTCCTTAGATCAAGCTACATCCAAAGAGATGGTGCCACTCGTTGAATTATTGGGTTTTAGGCATAGAGGGGGAGGAGAGATAAAAGAATGAATCTATATCAACAGAGTTGTATTTCAATTAGATACATGTGTTTATAAAATCTAAAGCACTTATCCTTATTTACACTAATAATTCTAATAAAATAAGAAAACAAATTATGTTATATTAGAAAATATGAAAACCATGAAAATATAAAACTAGTCCTAACAGGTATTTTTTAGCATATCCTAAAGTACTCTAACATACAATCAAGATATTATTCATTAAATAATTTTAAACTATAATATTGTTATTAAGAGATATTTCTACACCACTTAAGCTACTTCTCTACTAGGCAATACACCTGTACTACAGAAGAGAAACTTTGCAGTAGTGATGATTTTCATGCTTACTAAAATTTTTTCCTTAATTGTCAAATTGTTTGCAGTGCAAAAGGATGGTTTTTGAGTATGGACCATTGATTCTTATGAAGGCAGAGAAGTTCCTGAGTGCAGCAGATATATGCACTACATTACATGCCTGCCCAGCTTCCACTGCAGTTAACCTAGAAGCCTCAATCATGGAAAAAGCACCCTTGCTTTCTGACTCTTAATCATGGAAAAAATGTTCTACCTAATTGATGGAGCTCTTATTGCTTTAGTTACACTGCTACTATATCTACATCAAAATGCATGTGCATGTACATTAATGTGGCTCTTTTGCTGTACAAGACCTATCCTCATTAAATGTCAAATTATATGATTCTGAAATGCCAGCTTGATTTTGTATGCATTTCCTCGTAATTATATGATTCTGAAATGCCAACTTGATTGTATATGCATTTCCTCGTAATTATATGATTCTGAAATGCCAACTTGATTTTATATGCATTTCTTCATTATGAAAGAAGGAAAAGTTTCTCTATGAATTTATGAGTCTGTATAGATAGTGTAAACCTTCTTCCCCTTGTTTTCTTCTTCCATCTTGCTATTCCATTGATGTACCCTATTATGTCCAGCAGAATGTTTCATACATTTATTTTATTTGACTATTTGTTTTCCGATTCTTGTCACAAAATGGAACTAGAGAAATTTATAGGCCATCATATTTGTTGTTTGAAATGTATACTTAGGAAGCTGTGCTCTGTGGAATCCCATTCTTCTTACCATAAACATGTGTAGAGATTTCAGTCCAAGTTAAGGGTATACTTTGAAGAAAAAGAGGCCCATTATAACTGTTGATGAAAAAAATTAAGAAAAAACATTCATATTGGACCTTCAAAATTTGGAGTGTTGTCACAACAGTCTACTCCATTGGTCTTGTAAACATTAGAGTGTGACCATGTTAAAGTCTGTGAAGAAATTTTGTTACTATATTTATCCTTCAAAATATAAATTTGTTATTAAATCTATTTTTTCATTACTATTTTTATATTTAAGAAATTATTTGAAGGCAATACTTTTTAAAAGATCAATATTATGATACCTTAATCTATAGACGACAAAATTGAGGATTTGGTAAAAAAAATTATTAAAATTTTGATGAAATATATAAATGCTTAAATTTTTAGTTGCACTTTTGATCCTTTTATTTAGAATTATGTATGATTTCAGTTGTTAAATTACTTTATAAACATAATACTTTATTTTTTTGTTTTGTATTTTTAAATTTTTATATTGAAATAATAAAAATAAAAATTAACTAATTTGTTTGTATTAAAAACAGAAAATAAAAAATATTTTTTAAAACCGAACGTGACCTTCAATTTTCTAGCAGCATCGTCAATCCATTAGAAAAAAAATTTAACTTCTCACTCATAATCTTAAAATATAAATATCCACCATTTACCATAAGCAATATGTCTATTAATTCACAAAATTAATCAGGTTAATGAAATATTTTGAATTCAAATTATGTCAAAAATTGAAAGAAATATTTTATATTTATGAGTATTTATTTGATTCAAACAGAATTATCTAATACATAATGTTTAGTAAAAAAAATTTATCTATTATTACAAAAAGACAAAGCGTTGTGTGAATTTTTTTCAGAACAAAATAATTCAAATTAAGCTTTGAATAATTCGAATTAAGCTCAATCAACTGAAATAGTATTATAGATATCAACATTTACATAACTTAACATATTAAAGGTTTTGAATATTAAAAAAATAATTAAGGATTAAGAACTTTTCTTGATTTTATTCTTAATGTTTTGTTCTGATAATTTTCGGATAATTTAAAAGATAGAAAGGAAAGAAAATGAAGAATAAGAAATAAAATAAAAAAAAGACAAAAAAAAGTTATTTGAATTGATGGAAATATGAGAAAAATAAAACTAATTTTTTTTGGATAAATAAAAAATATTAGAAATATAAAATTTGATTTGTAAAATTTTTTAAAAAATAAATTTAACTTATAAATTTTAATTTTTTACTGTATTTTTTATTAATATAATTTTTTTATTTAAAAAATAAAAATAATTTAAATAAATAAAAAATAAAAAAAATATTGTTTCCTCATTTTCATAGCTGCTCAGGAGAGATTAGTTTTTGTAAATTTTACGAAGATTAATTTCATTTTTTATATCAAAAAAATTTAAATAAATAAATAAAAATTCATCCTAGGAAGAAATTTTTTTCTCCCTCCCAGTCCTGTCTAACGAAATACTGCGTATTGGATGTAAAGGATCTTTGATGAGCTAATGAAGAAAAGGATAAAAAGAAAAGATAATGAAGAGCTAACTTAGGAGCAGGCAGGTGTCACGTATGAACCCAAAGTGCTGCCTCCTCCCATATCTCCTTTTTTCTTTTATTAAATTTGTTATTATTATATTAATTTTTTACTTTTACTAAAATGGCACGTTACAAACATAATGAATCAATCGGTCATAGAATAAATTTTGAAGACCAAAATTTACAAAATTAAAATTAAAATAACTAAAAATACCTTAAATTATTTTTAAATTAATCTTCAAAATATTTTTGTGCTATCATAACAATTTTTTATATCATAGGAAAGGAGGCATGGTGGTCCTATATATTCTTTACATCTTTAATTTATTTATACAAAAATTATTTCTTTATTATAACTATATTTGTTTAAATCTGTTATTTTATTTTTCTTAAAAATGTTTTTATTAGAAAAAACTTAAAAGGTCCCCTTTGAATATATTATGATAAAATTAAACTGTTATTTTATTTTTCTTAAAAATGTTTTTATTAGAAAAAACTTAAAAGGTCCCCTTTGAATATATTATGATAAAATTAAAAATGATAATATTTATTAGAAGCTTTTAATACTAATAATAAATCATTGTGAATTACATTTAAGTATAAATATTATGGTAAAATAATATAAAATGTATTTTTTTTTAAATTTATGTTTCATATTATTAGAAGTAGGATTGGTAGTCAGATTTAAGTTACAAATACTTATTTAAAAAAAGTTAATTATATTTTAAATATTATTTATTTTTGTTTATTATGTTGATTGGGTTAGTTGGATAATAAATTTAAATTAGATTGAAATGATAATGTTGATTGAATCTATAATTTGAATTTTATTTTATTTTTATAAATTTAATTTTTTTAACTTTGTGAACTTTTTTTTATTGTTTAGCGTATATGATTACAAATATTTTTGTTAATAATAATTAATTGTATAAATTTGGATTAAGTAATTTTTATAAATAATTATATAATTGAATAAATTTTTTAGTTTAACTAATGATGATCTTCATCTTAAATTTTCATATCTTAAATATTAATTTATCAACTTATGTAAAGCTTTGTATTATATTTATTTGATAAATTTTTATGGTTAATTAGAATCTCATTTTTAGTTGTTCTCGGTATTATCCAATATATAGTTACAATAGGAACAAATAATAATAAAATATATTACATAAGCATGAAATTACATTAATTTAAAATTTTATATAATCATAAATTATAATTATATTTATTTTAAAAATAATATATTAAAAAGTAATAAATATTACCATTCAATAGCACTGTCTAGATTATAATTCTATTCTTAAATAATGAAAGTAGATAATTAAAACATAAATTAAAAATATAAACTAAAAAATAAAAAAAAAATTGCTCACTATTCAAGTTTGATTGTTGTTCAAAAGTTGAACTCCAACCTTATAAAATGCTAACAAGTAAAAAATAGTATACAATACTTAAAACAAAATTAAATAAATTTGGATAATTTTAAGAGAATCCTAAGTTCATACAACCTAATAGCACACACATACACATTAGTTGAAATTCCAAACAATTTATAAACATGAGCATATAGCACCATTGCTCAGATTATAATCCTATTCGTGGACAATAAAAATAGACAATTAAAATATAAATTAAAACGGGAAAGAAGTTGCTCATTATCTAGGTTTGGCTACTATGCAAAAATAGAAATTCAACCCTATATAATTTTAAGAGAATTTTAAGTTCATGCAACCTAATAGCACTTACACTAGTTCATACTTCATAGCAGCATATCAGAATCCAAGCTATAAGTCTTATAACATAGAAGAGACTTTCAAAAGTTGACAGCAACAACTTAGACTTCAAAATATGAGTCTCATAACATAGAAGAGACTCTAAAGATTGATAATTACCATCTATCGGCATGCACAGTAAGAATGAGTAAAGATATACATTTTTCAATCATTTAAAAGTTACTTTTTATAAAATGACTTTTTTACTTTTTCCTCGTAGCCAATATGCATTGATTGTGACTATGAAGTTGGACTGTGTGATGGTCCTCCAATTCCAATTCCAAGTTCAGATGAGTATCATAACATAGAAGAGACTCTAAAAATTGATAATTACCATCTATCAGCATGCACAGTAAGAATGAGTAAAGATTTACAATTTTCAATCATTTAAAAGTTACTTTTTTATAAAATGATCGTTTTACCTTTTACTCGTAGCCAATATGCATTGATTGTGACTATGAAGTTGGACTGTGTGATGGTCCTCCAATTCCAATTCCAATTCCAATTCCAAGTTCAGATCTAGCAATTGCAACATTTCCAACATTTGACATTTCTTATAATCAATCAAATAAGGAATAAAATTACATTATATATATATATATATATATATATATATATATATTCATGCATAAAATAAATAGGTGTAAAGTATATAGAAATAATTACTATTTAAAACTTTTTCTAAAATTTTCAAGTGCTCACCAATGATGAATCCTTTAAATTGGTAAAAAGAATATCTTAACCAAATTTGGATGCAAATTAGTGTTTCAACCATTTCAAGGGTTAGGAAAATTTTGAATGTATCTAGCATTCTACCCCCAATGCTAAATGCACTCTTAGATGTAAGAGTAGAAACATATGTAGTCACACATATTCCTAACCAAAGTGGATAGTATTGAAAAACGAAAAGAGTTCTGTTTCCACCAAAAAAGTATATCAAATTTCTCATCACCATCAATGCAAAACTTAGCCAGATATCTCTCAAGTTCATTTTTTCATTAATGCAATTTTTCTCTCTTAAAAGTTGTTTAAAAGTAACAACCTTTGCAGGATAATAAGAAAATTCATGAGTTAATGTTTTATTATAACTCTCTTGAGATAATAATTGGTTGGACTAGGCAACTAGATTTTGTTGTTCATGTTCAACAATATACCATTGATATAATCTTGATAAACTAAGTTTCATACTAAACAATAATTCATTGGAAAAATTCTCATCATACTTATACATACCAATAAAGGACCAATGCACACATTTTAATTAAGTTTAGGATCAATAATGACCCCAAAATAAAAAAGTTTATTCATATCAATGATGTGACCTTAGTATTTGTCACCCCTATGGTGGAATAATGAAGAAAGAGAATTCTTTTTTTGTAAAGTCAATCACTATCAACGAAGTGGATAGTTAAAAGTTAAGTAATTTAAATTCTAAACAAAAGTCCAACAATCAATTATGAGGAAAATTTTGTTGCTGTTTAACTTAAACAAACTCTTCAACTTCTTTTTTCCATCTAAGTATAGTTGAAAATAGTCCTTCGCTAATGTTTGTCTAGATGAATGAGAAAATTGTGGTTGGAGTTGTTTATATAATATCTTGAACCTTTTCCCTTCTACGATTCGGAATGATTGTTCATCTAGTATAACAAACATAGTCAATGCTTTTCTACAATATTTTACATTAAACTTTTGACTAGCAACATGCATTGAACTACATTCTCCATTCTTACCTAAACAAAAACTCAAAATTCTCTTATTAGGATCAATGCTAATGGAATGAGTGTATTTGGAACACTAAATTAAATGGGATGACATGCTTGATGTGCCATGAATCTTGGAATGGTAGAAAAATATCTTCTTGTAGTAATTACAAACTGTTTCATACATTCTACCTTAAAAAACAAGTAATCTATTAAAATGGTCCCGCACATGTGATATTTTTTGGGACACACTTGAATTTGGTTTCCTTTTTCAAGCAGGTTTAGGAATTGAAGGAGGAGGATTAGATACATCATCTACAATTGATGGAACATATGAAAGGTTACAACCCCTTCATTCTTAATTTCAAATGGTTTAGGGGAATTAAAAGGTGGAAGGTTTAGGTTATGCTGCTTCATAATGTTAAAAGAAAGAAGCAATGATCAATTACTACCCTACTATAACTAAGTATAAACATTGTATTGAATACTATTATTTTAGGTCTTATGGATAACTCAAACCCATGAGTAGAACCTATATCGAGTGTACATAAAACTCATTTAACTTCAAAATAAGAGGAGAAGGGAAATTAAGAAAAGATGACATATTTAAAATCATACAGGAGAAGGGGATAAATTTAAAATCATCTTATATTTCTATCATTGATCAAAGCATGCTACTTATTTAAAATTATAAAGAGGAAGAAGAAAAATAAAAGGATAGATTTAAAATTATTTTAGATTTTTATCATTAATCAAAGCATGAGATGAAGAAGATAAGAGAAAATAAAAGAAGGAAACATATTTAAAATCATCTTAGATTTCCATCAATATGTAAAACATGCTACCTATTTAAAATCGTAGAGAATGAGAAGATATAAGAAAAGAAAAGAAGAGGATAAATTTAAAATTTTATAAAAAATTACAAAGAATAAGAAGAGAAAAGAAGAAGACAGATTTAGTATCATCTCAAATTTTCAACATTATAAAAAAAGTACAAAAAATAAAAAAGAGAAAAGAAAAGAGAAGATTTAATAAAATCTCATATTTCCATCATTAAACATAACAACATGCTCATTATAAAATATCACATAATAAAAAAAAGAAGAAAAGAGAAAAAATTTAATAAAATCTCACATTTTCATTATTGAACATAATAGCATGCTTATTATTAAAAAATCACAATATAAAGAGAAGAGGGTAAATTTAATATTTCATATTTCCATAATTAAACACAATAACATGCTCATTTAAAAAAACATAAAGAATAAGAATAGAAGAGAAGAAAGTATATTTAATAAATGTTTGAGACAACCATCATTGTTCAATGCATGCTTAGCATAATAAAGGAGCGGAAAAATTCAGAGTCATGGGTACATGTATTACAAAAAACAATTGGGGGAAGGGACAAACTTTATCTCAAATTTACATCATACATAATCATATGCATATCAAATAATTTTTTAACATACAAGAGGGGGAAAGAAGAGTTTAAAATCAATTTCAATCATAAAAGGTCTAACTGAGAACAGTAATCTTAATCATAAAATCATAGTCACAAGTGTAGATATCACAAAAAAATTTGGTAGTCAAGTGTAGATATCATAAAAAATTTGAATGGAAGAGACAAACTTCATCACAGATTCACATCATAGACAACCATATGCACATCAAATCAATTTTTAACATGCAAAAGGGGAGAGAAGAGTTTAGAAATAATCTCAACCATAAAAGTTTCATAGACCAGAGCATGGTCATACATAAAATCGTAGTCATAGGTATAAATATGGTAAAAATTTGGTGGGTAGGAAGGGAAGGATAAAGTTCATCTTAAAGAATATCATGCATTAACCTCAGTAATAATACACAAAAATATTATGGACAACATGTAACTCAAGAACAAAGTTTCATCCAGTCAAGTCAACAACATTAGAGACATATTACACAATATATACTAATAGGTTCATAAAAATAATAAAAGAACTTGATTGATAGAGCTTTAATCTTGTGTTTTTTCAGTCAACTAAAGTGTTAACCTTTTCAACAAAAATAAAAATAGGTCCACCAGTGCTTATCAATTTCCCTTACTTCAATCATATAAATAACCATCGAATCAACAACCAAATAAAAGTAAAATAATCAAAAAAATTATATAGTAAAGTGAGTAAAGCCTTAAAAATAACATAATCAAGATTTACAATAAAATAATAATAATTCATCAATTATCACTATTAGCAATACAACTCAAATGACACAATCTCAGTGATACCATGACATAAACAAATTATTAAAAACTATACAATCTTAAAAAATAATCACTTTTACCTTTGTCACAAAAACAACTCCACTAGTCCTCTCAAAAATCCCTTACTTCAATCACACAAATGAACCTTGAATCAACAAAAACATAAACAAATCAATAAACAATAAAGTTAGTAAATCCTAAAAATAATACAATAAGGTTTTACACAAAAATATAAAATATTATAAAAAAAGAAGAACAAACAATCAATAAATTAATAAATAAAACGTAAAATAATGTTTACCTTTATCGAAATCACAAAAAGTAGATGTAGATGAAATGGAACATAATGAAACCATTGGCCTAACAGAATCATGTTACAATGGCACACAATGACTAATTGAAGGATTTTGAGAAATGAGAAGAGAAACAGGAGGTACAATGACAAAATAAAAAAATCCTTTAGAAATAGAGAGGTACCAAAGTGGTGTGGTGATGGTAGTTCGTTTTCATTCATGATGAAGGATATTGGAGTGCTTATGAAGTAGAGAGATTTCAAAGTGAAAAAGGAAACCTTAGGTATACCAAAAAATGAGATGTTGAGAAGAAAGAGACGATTTGAGAGAGACAACGAGACTTGAGAGAAAGAATTTAAAAAATGAAACTTTGAGAGAAGGGGCATGATGCAACACTGAGTAAAGAGTGTGTTGTAACTTAAAAATCCTTAACCCTAAATTCAAGTGGACCTGGACAAACTAAAAGCAAAATAAAATATATTTATTTAATATTATATATACATCAGGTCAGGTCAGGTAGTGGTTTATCCACATGTTTTTGTCTAATAATACCTATCCAAATCAGCTTTTGTTAATGTCTCAAACCTATTTTTTATCCAACCGCCTTAATCAAGCAAATCGTGCTAAAGGGTAACTTGATTTCAGCCATCCTAACATTTTCTTGTCAACCTTAATTGGAGGTGGGCTGAAAAGAATTGGTCACCTAAACCTGCATTAACCATAGGTCCAAAATATGAAAATAGGTCAGACAAGTCAAAAACGGATTAATCAAATCAATGAAATTGGTTACAAATGGACATTGTTGATGAGGATTAATTTCAAAAAATGATGATTGACTCAATCCACCATACCTAAAACAACTCTTGTAAAAGAAAAAGAATGAGAAAAAACCAAGATAACACTATGAACAAGGACAAGAAATTACCAAACCTCACTTCCCACTTTCCAAACCAACTTTTTCCTTTTTACTTCATCGAGGAATTAAGGCTAAGGCATAAGGCAAACACATTAACTTTTTTTTTGTTTTATTATTTATTTGTTGCCACTTGCCATTAGAAATTTTTGTCAAACCAACGACTATAACATGATATTTATATGATGGAACGAAACATAAGGATCTAACTCACTGATACTCTAAATTTTTTTCTAATGACTAGACTCACAGTAATGACACCATCCTATGCGACTTGACTTTCGTCAATTATCATGTGACCACCAGCATAATCACCTCCTTCGACCTCTCCTACCTTTAACTATCAATTGTTTCCTCTTTATTCTCTAACGCTCTGCTCCCTCTTCTTTCTTTACCTTTTCAACAACAACTTCAAGTCCACCCTCTACTACCTCGACTTTTTTGAGAATCTCTTCTTGAGCACCATCCATGGCACCCTTCCCCTCCTCTCCTCTTTCCACACTTTTAGTCTCTCACATCTTAAACGCACAACACCTTTACTTTCCTTCTTTTTTTATTTGGTCATTTTTGTCTCATTCCATTCTTTCTTCCTCATCTCTTATCTTCTTCATGCAAATTTGACACGATTTTCTGATCCAAACCAAAAATACACAATTCGTCTAAACCAACCTTCAATATAAACAAAGTCAAAATAAAAAATGAAAGCATCATGTTACAATAATATTCAATCTATTTAATCAAACTTGTTTAAACCTATCTTTCTATCATCCTTTGTAAGTTATTGTTTTAATTACTTAATTTAATTTTTTTTAATTTTATATTTCAATAAAGATATAGTATAATAGTTTTTTATTATTTATTTTCTATTTAATAAATTAACCAAATTTATTCGTTTTAATCTTTCACTTAAATATTTTTTAAATTTAAACTTAAATTTTATAAATATTTTTTAATTATATTATTCTCTTAAAAATATAAATTTATTAAATTTATTTTTAATTACTTTAATATTTTATAAAAAATTCAATACTATTTTAAATATACGCATTTTATTTGGTAAAAAGCGGAAAAAAGAATTACTATAATGACACGGTAATCCGTAAAATTTAATGCTAGAGTTCGTTTAAAAAATATTGTATCATTAATTTTCACTATCAATTGTTTATATATATATATATATATATATATATATATATATATATATATATATATATATATATATATATTCGCTTTTCCCTTACTTTAATTTTTTGCTTTTAACTTTTTGTTATTTGGTTCACCTTAAGCATGCTTGTGTATAAAGACTGCTTTCCAACAGGACTCGAAATTATTTTTCAGAAAAAATTAGAGGAAGGAATGGTAAATATACCTTGATATTTGATGATATGCATAAAAAAAAAACTTTTTTATGTGCGTATACTAAAGATACAGAGTGTGTTAACTGATGTATTTTAGTAAGTGGTTAATTGAAAATTATATTAAGATATTTTAGTTTTATTTAATAAAATAATTTATTTTAGTAGTTATTAATATTTTTAAAATAGTTAAAAATTGTTTAAAGTAGTTTTTAAAATTTTCATTTTTCAGTTGAATTTTTTTAGTTTTATCTTTAAGATATTTTTATAATTTAATTTTTTATTTATTTTTATAAATTTAATATTATATGATTATTTTATAATAATATTATTAATTTTGATATTTTTTAATTAGCATAAAATATATTTAAAATTTATATTTTAATATGTTATTCATTTTATTATTTATTTTATTTTTAAAATAAAATATTGAAAATTTTATAAAACTAAATTATAAAAATAATAAATTACTAAATTATTTTTGAAACTTATTTATATGAAAATTAAAAAATAAATATTCTTTAAAATACATAAAATTTATTTAATTAAATTTTAAAATATTTTTTATTCAAAATAAAATATATATATTAAATTGATCACCTTTTAATATATTAGTTAATTATATGTATTTATTTTTATATTTATTAATTAAATTAATAATTAATTTGATCTAATATTTTTAATTTAATTGTTAAATTATCTTCACTTTCAACTTACTTTTCAACTTCTTTCAATAATTTGTATACTTAAATTTTCACAAATACACCCATAATTATTTTAATATATATTTTTAAGTATACAATAAGAACATATAGATAGTAAGTTTTCTTATATTAATATCATTAAATATTATAAGTTTTAATGATAATTTTATATAAAATCTTATCATTTATTGATTTTCATTGTGTTATTGAAAATACATTAGAAAAATGGGCAAAGAAAATTTTCAATTGGTAATCAAATTTAAACCTATATCGGTATATTTAAAATATACAACTATCTACCAATTATGTTAAATTTTGTTCGTTACATGAGAAAAAACTTATTAAAAGAGATTATATTGATTTTAAAAGAATTCTCTATTTTAAAAAAATAATTCATTTTTAACTTATAGTAATATTAAGTTTATTATAAAAATAATTGATTTTAAGAAATATAAAATTTTTAACTTTTTATTTATAAAAATTGATCCAAGATATAAAACTTCTAAGTTCTAATCATATTGGTGTGCATATTTCAACGGCTTTTTACTAAATTAATGTTGTTTTTAAGACTATTTACCTAAAAATATATGGTTTAAAAATAATTGACAGAATAGGATAAAAACAATTTGTCTTGCATATCATACACGTGTATCACACTACATTGGGCAGCGAAATTTTAAATCTTAAAAAACCACATTGGCCGAGCTCACAAGCGATTTAAATTTTTAAAAATTTTAATGCCACTCCTCATCATAGGATATCACACTTCATAAGATGACGCATCGCTTTTTATTTTTAAATGTAACTTATGTAAAAAGGGTGCCATGCTTTAAGGTTGGCATAAGCTGTTTTTCTATTTTATAAAGAATTTAAAATCTTATTCATTTACATGAGATGTCACAAACCAAATTTTTACTGATGATTGTAAGTGTGTGACACCTTTCTTAAATGCTTATGATCATTTATTTCTAAACAGATATTTTTAGTATAAATTGTTTAAGGTTTATGGTAAAAATCATATCTCAAAAGTAATTTTTGATCTTTTAATATTTTCAAACATAAATTATATTTTAATTATAAATTAAAAGCTAAAATTTATCAAAATTTAAAACAAATATCAATGTCTCTCATCATTCTACTCACCAAAAATGTCTGTCATCATCATTCAATAATCAACATTACCGTGTGCTGCCGCGGCAACTCCAAAACAGCGACACATTCCAAATGCTTACGTTACGTGATGTTGAAGTTGGAGCTTTGCTGTCTAGAGTGTAATGACGTTCCAACACGTATGCTTTATGAGATAATGGCTAGCAAAACCAAGTTAAAAAATCTTGTTCCCCGAGTTTTTAATTTTTCATTTTTAAATTAATTTATAAATAAAATTTTATCAATAAAAATAATTTTTAATATATTTTTAATTTTTTGAATGAGATATTTCAAAATAAAAAATTATTTTTAAAAATTAAATTTTAAAAATTAAAATATTTTATTTAAATATATTTTTTAAAAAAATTTAAATTTTATAAATTTTAAAAAATATCTTAACAAAATAAAATAAAAGAATTTAATTTTTTTTAAAAATCTTTCTATTAATTATCGTTAATTATAATTTTTTATATTATTTTATTTTATGTTATTTTTTTAGACAATATTTTTAATATCATATTTATTAAGTTATTATTTTGTTTAAATATATTATATAAACAATATTTATATGCCTAAATTTTTGGATGCACAAAAAAGTATGAATAAATTTTTTTAAAAAAAACCTATTACTATTTAAATGTAAAATTTTATATATAATAAAATTAAATTATTTAATTTAAATAAAAATTTTAAAAATAAAAAATAAAAATTTAATAAATTTAAAATTTATTATTCAAATAAAAAAAATTAAATATCAATATTTTAAATTTTTTATCTAAATAAAATATTTTTAAAATAAAAATATTTAATTAAAAATATTTTAAA
The DNA here is from genome assembly GCA_037954105.1 of Canavalia gladiata. Classification (NCBI taxonomy): domain Eukaryota; kingdom Viridiplantae; phylum Streptophyta; class Magnoliopsida; order Fabales; family Fabaceae; genus Canavalia; species Canavalia gladiata. The sequence goes on along the minus strand of CM075659.1, from coordinate 13,279,913 downwards.
ATTTTTAAAATATTAAAATATTTTATTTAAATACAAGAAAAAATAATTTTAACTTAATTCTAAAAAAATCTAGTTTATTATTTATAGCTTTAAATATTTTAATTTTTAATTTTATTCATTGTATGGTTATCATTTACCTCTATCAAACCATTGACATAATAATTATTATTGCTATGATTACTATTATAATTATAATAAATAATTTTATAATATTTATTATTTTTAAATTTTAAATTTTTATTATTTAAAAAAAATCATTTTTGTTAATTTTTTAATTAAAAATTTTTATTTTTATATTTTATAGATTTATAATAAATTAAATAATATTAGTTAATATATAAATTATATTTTATTTATAATATTAAAATATAATTTTATATTATATAATTATTCATACTATATAATATTATCATATATATATATATATATATATTATGTAAAATAAACATTGAATAATATAATTATTTTATTTTTATTAATATTATTTATTTATCTATTTTTTTTACAGATTCATAGTAAAGTGATAAATAGAATAAGTTTACATATTTTTATAACAATTTTTAAAATTTAAAATTTAAAAGTTAAAAGTTAAAATTAAAATTACATTTAATTTTTAAAATTTGAAAAAAAAACTAATAATCATCTTGAATAGAAGCTTAAATTGTAACATTAAAATTTGAAATAAATAAGAATAAATTTATCCTTTATTTTTTTATGATTTTATAAATTAATCTATTATTTTTTGATTTATTTTACATATCAATTTTTTCTTTAAAATTTGTTTAACGTAGCATGATTTAGCACCTTAAGTATTATGTAGATTATTATATAAGTTAAAAAATAATAATATTTTGATTTGTTTCCATTTCTTTCTCTAAAGACACTGTAACATTCCAATTATAGTTGGGTAAATGGATCAATCTGATTTGTTTAAATTTAATTCATATAAACATACTATAAATAGACAAGTTAATTTGGCTCGCAAAATAAATAGATTAAAAAAGTAGTTGCTTGTGATCCACTTTAATCTTTAGATTAGCAAATTAGCTTGTTTAACTTATTTAATTATTAAAGTATAGTAAAATGATTAAAAATATTTATAAAAATATAAAAATTAATAAAAATATATTTTTTTAAAAATTTAACTTGTAAATTAGCTTATGAATCTATGGGTCTAACTCACTTAACTAGCAGGTTAAATAAATCAAATAAAAAAAACTCACATTTATATGAATTAATAATTTTATTAATCTAAATTTGTGTAATTTACAATTTTGTGGATCGTCTCATAAACTTTTTTTCGACTATCAAATTCTAACTCTAGGACGTCATCCACCTAAACAAAAAGATTATTTCGTCATTTTCTTCACAATTATTATCTAAATCTTACAACTTTTTTTTTGGGTTCAAAATTCCACGCCATCGTCATAACTAACATCAATCAATGTTGTTACACCACAGTTTTTCTCATTTACTCACGTCTCTATACAATATTTAAACATCACACTAACATTATCATATAACTTATTCAAACAATCTTAACTTTCAATAATAAAACTATAAAAATCAATGAATAATTATTCTAACATAAAATAAAACATACTCAAAATAAAGAAAAATATAAGAATAAAAAAAATCTAATTACCTAAATAATATTATAGAAAAAAAAAACGTTTTAATGATGTTTTAAGAATAAAAAAAAGAAAAGATACTTTAAAATAAAAAAACTTGAGTAACCAAAACAAAATAGAAAATGTTTCAAATGAAAAGAAGAGAGAAAAAAAAACGCATATAACGTTGAAGAACTATAAAGTAAAACACATTTCAAATTGTATTTCTAAATTCTTATTTTTATTTTATAATTTTTTTATCTTTATTTTCTTAAGAATTTACACTTTTTTAACATTTATTTTTCATAGCTTAATTATATTTTTTATTTAAGTTTATTTTATACATAATTTAATCTTTTAAATTTTAGAACAGTTTGATTTTTAATTTTTAAAATTTAATAAATAGAATCTTCTATTAATTTTTTTATCTAAAATTTATAAATTAAATTAATTAATATTAATATAAATAATAATGATTTAAATGTTCTGATTCTTAATAAATTTAGAATTGGTTAAAAATTTTAAAAAAAGTACCTTTTTATTTTTTCAAATATAAAATCATTAATTATCTTACATTTTTTCAATTATATTTATTTTAATGATTAAAATTAAGTGTCTTTTATGTTTTCAAAATAGTAAATAATATTTTTTATTTCTAAAAAACTCAAATATCAATCTAAATTTTTTAAAAATCAAAATAATAATTTACTCCTTACATGTTATATTATGAGAAATCATCTAAACTTTTAAAGTAATTGAAAAAATAGATTATTTTAATAATTATATATAATTATTTTTATATTAATTATATTAGATAAAATTTATATTAAGATATATTAAATAAAGATATAAAATGAATGATGAGAAAATTAATATAACTACCCAAAATGAATAATCGTATACCTCCTTATCTCATTTTCTATAACTTTACATTCTCTCCTTCTTCTTTTTACCACACATTTTGATAGAATTCATATACATTATTCTTTTTTAAATCCACACTCACTTACCCAAATATTCATGGACTTTCTTCTTACATCAAAGTAGTTGATGTTTGTACTGATTATTGTGGGGAAAGTTGAACACAATATCCTCAAGCCCCATCTACAGCTCCTAAACCACCATTGTCGTTGTAGTTACTATTCATACTCTTTGCCTATGATCCCACCTCCACTCCATTCTCTCTGGCAATGAGGATATCCACGACGGTACCATTTCAAAGTTTTAGAATGAGAAGAAAAACGCGATAATTGAAGTCTAACATAAAGAGGAAAAGTGAGTTATCATTCGAAGTATGAATAAGCATGATAAAAAGATTAAAACGTTGTCGTTTTAACTAACATGTTGTCCAACATGCAAGATCAGGTTAATGAAAATTTAACAGAAGGTTGGTTTTCTAAAAACAGATCAATAATTGAGTGACCAAAGAAAACTTAAAAAAAAATCAATTTACAAGATAAAAAAAATAAAGAATAGATTTAGCTCTTTACTCAAATTTAAATTACAACATTAAAATAATAATAGTGTTATAGTTTCATCCTAATAAAAAATTAGAAATAAAAATATTTAAAAAAATAATCAATGATAATAAAATAGTATTAGAAACTAAAAATAAAATAATATTATATAAATAACTAATAAAGGAATTGCTAATAAACAAATAAATTTACTTCTTATATGTTATTAGTGAAAATGTTTTTATATTATCATTAATTTTAATTAAATGAAAAATGCATAATTATAAAATATATTTTTTATTAAAATTATAACAAATGATTTTTTTAACTTCATAATCAATTATTCTCTAGGTGGATTCAAATCAAACGCGCAAGCAACAGATTCTTGAATCTGGAAGAGCCGTGGTCCCCGCCGTATGGACATGTCCAGCGTGACCACCAATCAATAGGTACCACGTGTCCTGTCTAAATGCAGCTGATACCTGTAAATGCAACGTAACACGGGAAGGCTTTATCTGGCTGGTAGAAGATGCGAATATTCATGTGCACGTGGCATACGCTTATTGGGTGACCCTTGCGAGCCACGGGAAGTCTGTTCGCTTTGTCGTTACTCTTTAGACGTTGAAATTGAATGATGTTTGGCAAAGCGTCATTTTTACATCCGCATTCATTGTTCCAACTCTCACCAATCACACTTAAATTAACTTCTTTTTTTCTCTATATACACCAAATCCCTTTTTTTAGTTATAAGATTCTCTCATGTTTACCAAGTGTAATTGTTACTCAGATTTTCTTTTAAAAAAACTTAAAGATAATTTTAATTTTTAAAATTTCTAACATGCTAATATTTTTATTTTAAGTTTTCTTAATATTTAAGGATTTTGTTAACCATACCTAAAAAAATTATGGGCATTTTTTTTAAGTAACTAGCTTTTACTATTTGGTTTAAATTTCATTTCACTCACTATAATAATTATTAAATTAAATTCAAGGGATTCAGTTTTATGAGTGCAAATTTTCTTATTTAGTTTACGAATCTTTTTCTTAATTCTTGCATAAATTCAATGTATCTAATTTAAGTAGTATATTAATACATTAAAATATAATTTTTTATATAAGACAAGTATAAAATAGTTAAGTGTTTTTTTTACATGTTAAGTATTTAATTGAAAGTATAAGAAAGAAGAAAAAAAGTCATAATTCAAATATTTTTTCATTCAAGAGGAAAATCAACGGTCCAATCATAATATATATGGCTAGATATCAAATAAAAAGGAAAAATTATTTTTATAGAATTTTAGTTATTCAATATTTATAAAAAAATAGATATAATAATAATAAAATAGTTAAAAATAATTAAAAAATTATATATTATACATAAAAATAAATTACATCTCACCTCCTAAATTTTAAATGAATTGCATTTGATATCAAACCACTTGAATTTGTTTAATATTAAAAAATTAAAAGATTAGAATAGTTTAATATAAAATTTTAAGTTTAAATTTGTTATTTTTATATTATAAAAAATTGTACTTGATATTTTATTTTTTAATCTTATATAAATTTTATTTAATTTATATAATATCATAATATATATTTTTCTTAATTATTCTCCCTGATCCTTTACATTATATGATCATAGAAGGTTTGATAATATTAAAAGAACAATAAGTATAATTTTATTAAAATTTAGAAAATGCAAGTATAATCTATCTTTTCACATGAAAGAATTTATTTTTATGTTGAAATCTATCTTATCAAATGTAATTAATATTTTATTTTTTTACTATAAATATTAATCAATAATTTAAGAACATTTAATATTTATTTTTTAAAATAATTTAAGAACATTTAATAACAGTGTATTGAAAGTCTAAATTATTATTTTTAATTTACATACTCGTTAAGAATTTTTTTTTTTATTTTGACCAACCGACATAGATCACTGCTTATAAAGAAAAGCTTAAAATCATTATTATGGTGTACACACAATATTTCTTTTGACGAAATACGCGCACACTCACAATTATAATGTTTGGAGACATCATTTTATTTTCTATACTATATATGTGTAATAATTTGAGGAGAGAGAAACAGCTTAGAAGGTGTTAGAATATTCTCATATTCTCTCCAATTGTTAATATGACAGCAACTTTTCTGTCTTTTCTTCCGCCTTGTAGTTTTATATCTCTTCCTTCTTCCTTTTTCATTCAAGCAAAGCACTGAACACAGAAAAAGAGAGAGAAAAAACTTATCTACCAGGTAAATAGAGATTTCCCATGTCATTTTTCTTTGCATTTGGATCTTCGTTCTTGTTCTCCTTGTTTGAAAATTTAAGAGCTTGATTTTTTTTTCCTGAAGTTTGAAACTTTTTTACTTTCTTTTCATGGGTTTTGAACTACTTCTCTGAACTGCTTTGTTTCGGAGAAAAATCGTCCACTACTGTGTCTGCTGAGAAAAATAAGTTAATATTTCGTTAAAATATATTTAACCAAATATGCACTAAATCTCCAAATTTATGATATAGGTGGATGGTTGTTGTTTTATGAGTTAAGATGTTTTTCTTTCTCCCTCTGTTTGGAGGATGTTTATTTTGCTTTTTTCTTTTTTCTTTCATCCTATCGGTTTGAGGATTTTGTATGCAATTGGGTGTGCATAAATTTAATCATAAAATTTATTGGAAGACGTTACAAAAAGTTTATTTTGATAAATTCTACCCATCATTTTTTTGAAATAAAATGAAAAAAAAAAACATGGAAAGTTTAAATTATGTTCATAAGAGCTTTTCTAAAGGACCCCTTAATATACTTCTCTTAATGGCAAATTGGCAATTTATTTATATTTTCTTTTCTATTTTCTTTTAGAAGATTTTGTTACTGTTATTTTGCCTATTCTCGTGGATCGACAAACCCTTATCAATATGTAGAGACAAGGACTTCGTGACATGTGACTCAAGCATGAAAATAGGTAGATAGATTACCAAAGTTAGGTAAGGGATTGTAATGGAAAGTGGAACCACATGCATATGGAAACGTTGCCAACCTAGTTATTGTTATATTTGCATTAACCTAATAGAAAATCCTTGCAGAATTTTCTTTTCCTTCCCGAGTGCCATTAAACAGTCTCAATTTTAGAAGATTAACTTGAGCAGATGAGTGTAAATGACTTGATTTGTGTGTATAATTCAAAACAGCATGCAGGTCTCACATGGTTACATATTCCATTTTTTACAAATCTCCAGTCCATTATTTGTGTATCGTGTAATATTGACTTCATGTTGCTGCCATCTGTGGGTTGGATTTATTCATAGATTTTGACATCTTGTATTTTCTTATAGTTGTTTTGGTTTTGGGATTTTTGTCCTTTCACCTTGTCTGTTGTGGTGCAGATTGTTAAAAATTGACATCTTAAAGATGTTAATAAAAAATTTTATGCTTGTTATGCACCAAAAAGTTTCATGTGTTCTATTCTAGAGATTAGATTATCTGAGTATGCTAATTAACTTTACTTGTTTTTCTTTCAGGTGTGTCGTTCATTATATGTTCTGCTGCTGGATAATTGAAAGGTTAACCAGGTGGTGCTTTATTGCTTGATTATTCTGAAAACTTTCTAAGAAGTCCATATTCTTCAGTATTCTCTAGTGTCACCACAAAAATCAGGGAATGCTGAAAGATGTGCTTGATAGTTGAAAACTCCTTGGCCGAGGCTAATGAGGTTTTGCCTCCATATAAGCTACCTTTGTTCATTCTTGATGATATTGGATGTTTAGTCGAGTGCCCATATCTATTTTGTGCTCAAGCAACTGAGGTGCCTAGAAATCTCAGCCATTGTACAATTTCAAAACATGATGTTTGTGAAGATGGTTGAGCTTTGAATTTCTTGAGTAGGAGTTTCCTGCTTCTGGCCACGTGATTGCCTGGCCATAGTGCTATTGATATCGGGATTGGTTTATACAGAAGGTGTTTCTAGAAATGGAACAGAAGGGAAGCGTGCTTATGCAACGATATGAACTAGGGAGATTATTAGGCCAAGGAACCTTTGCGAAGGTGTACCATGCGAGGAACCTCAAAACTGGCATGAGTGTGGCCATTAAAATTGTCGATAAAGAGAAGATTTTGAAAGTTGGGATGATTGATCAGATTAAGCGTGAAATTTCAGTGATGAGACTAATCAGGCATCCACATGTGGTAGAGCTTTATGAGGTAATGGCCAGCAAAACCAAAATTTACTTTGTCATGGAGTATGTAAAAGGTGGTGAGCTCTTCAACAAGGTATCTAAAGGAAAGCTTGAGCAGGATGATGCTAGGAGATATTTTCAGCAATTGATCAGTGCTGTTGACTACTGCCATAGCCGAGGTGTGTGCCATCGTGATCTGAAACCTGAAAATCTTCTATTGGATGAAAATGGGAATTTAAAGGTCTCAGATTTTGGGTTAAGTGCCCTTGCTGAAACTAAGCACCAAGATGGATTACTCCATACTACATGTGGTACCCCTGCCTATGTTGCTCCAGAAGTGATAAACAGAAAGGGTTATGATGGAACCAAAGCTGATATATGGTCTTGTGGCGTGATCTTGTATGTTCTATTGGCTGGTTTTCTTCCATTTAGAGATTCAAATCTGATGGAGATGTACAGGAAAATTGGCAAAGCAGAATTCAAATTTCCTAATTGGTTTGCGCCAGATGTACGCAGATTGTTGTCCAAAATCTTGGATCCAAACCCAAAGACTAGGATATCATTGGCCAAAATTATGGGAAGTTCTTGGTTCAGAAAGGGGTTAGAGAAGCGCACCATTTCTGAAAATGAAGACAAAGAACTTGCTCCTCTGGATGCTGATGGAGTATTTGGAGCTTGTGAGAATGGAGGACATGTTGAACTGTCAAAACCTTGTAATTTAAATGCTTTTGATATCATCTCCTTTTCTTCAGGTTTTGACTTGTCTGGTTTATTTGAGGAGACTGATCGAAAGAAAGAAGTGCGGTTTACATCTAACAGGCCTGCCTCAATTATCATCTCAAAGTTAGAAGAAATTTGTAAGCATCTTCGGCTGAAAGTAAAGAAGAAAGATGGAGGGTTGTTCAAATTGGAAGGTTCCAAGGAAGGAAGGAAAGGGCCTTTGGGTATTGATGCAGAGATTTTTGAGATCACCCCAGTCTTCCATTTAGTGGAGTTGAAAAAATCCAGTGGAGATACATTGGAGTACCAAAAGCTTTTGAAACAGGAAGTTAGGCCTGCACTTAAAGACATTGTTTGGAACTGGCAAGGAGAAGAACAACCACCACAATTGCAACATGGAGTAGTGCAGAAAGAGGAACAGCCTTCTTCTGACATATCAGAGGCTGTATCACAATCAACTGCATAATAAATATTATGTCTCTAAATTGGTTTTGTATGCTATGTGCTTTTAGTCTTCATTACGTTCTTGGTCAAGTGCTAGGTGTTTAAACATGTAGATATACTTGCTCAGCTTGTGTAATTAGTTGCATGTTTAACCATTTGAGTCTTTTGTTCTCTGTATTGACAGTTATAAATGTCATTAGCATTTTGCGGCTTAAATGGTGGCACGAGGAATTTGTACTCAAGCACATATATAAATGGCTTTAGCAATTTTGTTGGTAAAAATCAGACACGGTCAGTTTTAATTTATAAAATTATTCTTTAAAGATTATTCATATATAAGAGAAGCTTATAATGTTTGTTGTCCCAAAACCTTAACTTGAGATTCCTTTTCCTGCGTCTCCTTCCATTCTTTTAGAGTAATGATTAGAGCTCTTAAATAGGTTAATTCTTATATATTTAGCCATGTGGGGGAGGATAAAAAAAAGTTCACAAGGATAAAAAAATTTATTTATACAATTTTATAGGACTAAAAAGATAATAAAGTAAAATGGACTGAGGTTCGTCTTTACATGTGAATTGATTATAATTTTTTATCTAATTATTGTAATATTTCAACAACCATCAAAACAGCATAACAAACAACTATATCTAAACTTTAGCAATATATTAAAATTAAAATTTTAAGATCATCCCCAATATCATAATATTTAATTTTAATATCTTGTAGTTATCTACAACTAAGATTATTAATATTTCATAAAAAATATTAAAGATATTAAAATTAAATTAATTATTAATTTTTGATTGGATATCATCCTTTCCAATTCTGATAATGGGATTGCTCATTTTCTACACTTATATTGTTCCTTTCAAGATTTGAGAAACCTTTAATATAGTCTCCAGAAGAAGAGGATCTTGTGGAGAATCAGACTATAACAATTTTGTCTTTGATTTATCTCCATATTGATCTTGGACATTAGCCTACTAAACTCAGAGATTTAACTTATATGCAATTTTGATCGGAAAAAAATAAAATTCTAAAAAAGACAAAGCCAATCTTGATACTACTTGTAAAAGTTCAAATAATTAAAAATTTGGAATAAAAATGCAATATAAAGAGTTATCATCATCAAATCTTTATAGTTACAAATTTAAATTTATTATATATAAATCTAATTAAAATTTTAATTTATTTGCTATAAATTATATTAGAATTTGATATTAATTTATAAATGATTAATTTTTAATTATTACACATCAAATTAAGATTTTAGATTGATTTATAATTTAATTAAGATTTTATATTTATTTTTATCAGATTTTCTTTCAATTTAAGTCAATTAGATTTTCTACATAATACAATTTAGAAATTCAATGTAAACATAATTTTATAAATAATAATATTTTTTAAGTTTTCATTTCTGTTTGGGTTGATTTTTTTGATTTTTGACAAAAAATTATCCTAATAACATTGATTTTTTTGGTAAGATATTATGAAAGTCACATTTTTTGATAATTTTGATATTTTTTGGTAGATCATGATTTGTCTGGTTCTTTTATTTTATCCTAATATTTAAGATGTTCAAATTTTACGTTTCTATGTTTTGATTCATTCCATGAGGTATGAATCATATCAGTTAGTATCAAAATTTAGATTTTTAAAAATTAGGTATTATCTATCTTTTAAATTATTATTATTATAAAAAAAGGTTTAATTTAAAAGAAAAAGTAAGACAAAAATTACAAAAAAAGTATAAAGAAAAAAAATATTTGAAAAAAATGTAAAAAAAAATATTATAGGAAAAAATCATTGTTTTGAAAACTAGACAAATTGGTTGGTCGACCGATTTTCCTTTCCAAGTTAATTGAATCAAAAAATTATTTCAACAAAAAGTTGGTAACGAACTGATAAAATCGATCAAAAATCGGTATATTAACGGTGGACTAGTAAAAAATCGATTCTATATAAAATAATATTATTTTAATATTTTTAAACAAAAAAGAAGAATAAAATTTTATTTTGTTTTATTTGTATAATTTAAATTTAAAAAATTAAAATATATGTAATTTTCAATTTTAATTATGTAAACTTATTTGATATATTTTTATTATTATTTTATATTTTAATCTAAATATTATATATTTTAAAAATAATATTTAATTAATATTGGTTCAACCATGGTTAAATCATTGAATCTTAAATTGGTACCTTAATCGATTTAACAACTGGTCTAATTTTAAAAATCTTAGAAGAAATCCAAATATTATGCAAGGTAAATGTTTGATTCAAGGAGGAACCTTGTTGAAGAGGTAATGAATGATAGAGATCCATTTTTTCTACCTAGAGAGTTTTTATATATTAGTTTTGATCGAAGAAAGTAAAATCTAAAAAAAAAAATCTTGATGTTACTTGTATAAGTTGAAATAATTGAAGATTTGAGATGAAAGTGTAATATAAAGAATTATTATGATCAAATCTTTATAGTTAAAGATTTAAATTTATTATATACAAATATAATTAAGATTTATAATTAATTTACTAGAAATTATATTAATACTTAATATTGATTTAAAAGTGATTAGTTTTAAATTATTTATATATCAAATTAAGATTTTAGATTAATTTGTAATTTAATTAAAATTTTATATTTATTTTTATTAGTTTTTCTTTCCATTTAGGCCAATAAGATTTAGAGATTCACTTTAAATATAATTTTATGAATAATAATATTTATTTTTAAAAGTTTTCATTTATTTTTGAATTAATTTTCTTGAGTTTTGAACAAAGAACTATCTTTGATAACTTTGATTCTTACGATAGGTTATAGTAAGGGTCAAGTTCTTCTTTAATAAATTTGGTATTTTCTGAAAGGTCGCAGTTCGTGTCGAATCCTTCTATTCTATTCTGATTCTCAAGATATTACAATTTTATGTCTCTGCATTTCAATTCATTCCATGAGAGGTGAATCATATCACCAACTGAAGAAACTAGGAATCTTTTAACATAGAAGTTGCACATCTGTGCAAATCATAGATCTACGTAAGTTGAAGTTATTGACAACAAAAGATAGAAAACAATAATGATAATTAATAATCATGGATGGTCTAATATGATCAAATACTAAAAAAACTCACTTGTAAATAATTTTTCACTTGATCATTTGTTAGGCCTTCCACCTAACACTAGTTCTCTAATCTATTTAGGAGTGGTCACTTCCCTTTATACAACATTCTTTGATTACTGCATCCTTTAAGTAAAATTTAAGTAGATCTTTCACGCAATCCAGTTCACATAACTCATGTAGCATCACATTTCAAACAAATTTGAATAAGAAATATCATCTTAATTAGGCATGACAAACAAACCTAACCCTATCACACATTGATTTTGATGGGAAAAATTTGAGTTGAGCAAAGTCAGGGATAGGGACGAATAAAACCCAATTTTTGAAAGCGGGGATGGGGGTGGGTATGGGGACACTAATATCCGCTCTACCCCTACCCTGAACTTGCCCTACTTCTAATTATCAAAATATTTTTATTATTTTAAAATATTATATAAAATTAATAATGTAATAAAAGTAATAAACTATATAAAAATATATAATAATTTAATAAATTATAAAAAAATATAAATATAAATATAAAAAATGTTAGGAACAGGTGCACGTGGGTTTCCTCAACCCCAATCAGGAATGAAAATGGAGTTTAATATTTCACACCCGACAAGAACGAGGACGAGAATATGGATGAGCACAGGATGTCAAGGACGGAGAAGATGAAACCTATCCCTGACTCACTCTATTGCCATGTGTATCTCAATGTCTTGCACTTTAGTAGATGATAATCCAATTGTTTAAGTAAGCATATAAGCTTGCTCTTAAGAGTCCATTTAATGGAGTTTGAAAATTAAATTTGTGCAAAAGAAATATCTATGTACTTTTTTCTAAGAAATTTTAAAAAATTATCAATTTTATAAAACTAATGATTTAGCCACTTTGCTACAATCAGTGTTCTTGATTCAAGTTGGATTATAGATTCAAGTTGGATTATGAAAGGCACCTAATGTTTCAAATCAAAGAGTAGCATTTTTCCCTATAAGTTCATATTATGTTAGTCTTGAAATTACTAAATAATATATGTGGTTAGGTAATTATATAAATGTGATGATAGGATACTTGTATCTATTTTATTATTATTTTTAAATTTTTTTGTGTCATGCATCCTTTTATATCTAACCAACGACATTAATGGGATATGTGACATTTTCTTGATGGCAAAACTTTATATGTTTCGTTCATCATTACAACGCATAATTCATACTATTTAATTGCAACAATTTAATAAGTTTATTACTCTAATGCAAAGTTTCTATTTGTTGTACCCTTTCAAGTTTCTATTTTAGTTTCTAGCTTTCTTGTTAGGTATTATGTCTTTCTTTTTTTTTTTTTGTAGAAAGGAGGAAAGTAGGAATTTTGTAGAAATCCTAAACTTTTTTTCTTATTTCTTCATCTTCATCATCAAAGGAAAAGATGAGGATCTTGTGTTGTAAAAAGAAAGATACTCCATTGTGGAAGGACCACTACATTGAAAGTAATCTGATATCAACTTTACTTTTCAAGATTAACACATCAATATATAAGGAATCGTGGACTTAGAATCTACACATGTTAAAATTTCGTACAAAAGAAATCTAGAAAGAAAGATTTATAAAATGAGAGTTTCTATTCTATATCTCAATTGCAAGGATCAAACAATATTTATAGAAAATTCTATATCATGTGATTGTTTTATAAAAATTGTCTAATCTTGCATAGAGAGCAGTTTTTACCTTCTCATTCATATATTTATTTATAGATATATTGTTGTTAAACATGTCTTTCAACCATTAAGTGTCTTTTCGATCGAAAAGTACTTTCATATATTAGAATTATGAATAAACATTTACTTCATAATTTATTTTGAAATTTTATTAAGTGCATCTCAAAAGTATTTTTAAGATACATTAATTGCATCTTAGTAGCATTATCACAAGAGTTGTGCATCTCTTTAAAAAAAAATTGTCTTAAGTGCATATAAAAAAAATATTATCTTTTAAATACATTAAGTGCATATAAAAAATACTATCATTAAGTTTAGGTGTCTATTTTTTAAAGGACTTACAAATAAATCAAGGGCATATTAAAAATACCATCACAAAGGACCATGTTTCTTGTTCAAAAGAGTATTATCTCATGTTATAGGAATTAAAATGTAAAGTGTAAGAGTAATCATACACCTTATTTGATCAACAATTAAGAATTCATCATACTTTCCTCATATTCAAGGCTTAAGGCTTGTCTCCATAAATTCAAGATCATTTCCTTGGTTAATCCTTTAATAAAAGAATTATAGTAAGATTTTTTTCTTTTACTTTTCACATATAAAAAATAAATTAAACCATTCATAATTAATCACTTAACAATAATATATCTGACATATATGTACATTTTCTTTTCGTTGTAAGCACTTTTATTAGCAATTCTAGTTGTTGTTAATAACTTGTGATGAAGTGATGATGTAGATATTTTCTATAAAAGTATCTCTACTAATAGACTTCTTAGATATTTTTCTTTTCACCTATTTGCTTAAAAGTAATAATTTTATAATCCATAGTTGAGTATGTCATACAATTTAATTTTTCATATTTCAAAGAAATAACTTCCTCATCTTATTTTTGTTTTCAAATTGTTGGGAAAAAAGATGTTGGGCCGAAGAAAGATCACTATCTTAAAAGTAAAAATATGAAAGACCTCTGATACAACTTAATTTTAGCTTTACTTCCTAAGATTAACACATAATGAATTATACACTTAGAACCTACATGTAATGGAATCTCATACAACAATTTTTAAATAGAAGATTTTGATAATGAAAATTTTTATTATATATCTCATTTTCAAGGATTATATGATGTTTATAAAAAATTATGATCCAACCAACTGTTAAATATTAATATTATAATGATCATAAATTAAATTTACAAAAAATAAATATTAATATTATAATGATCATAAATTAAATTTACAAAAAATAAGAATTAAAATCGTAACAATCAAAAACAACTAAATAATAATGTCCCAACAATTTTTTAACAATCATTAAAATAAAGTTAAAATAAATTTTCAATAATTATATAATAAAATAATATTATTAATTAATATAAAATAAATTTTTTAGCATAAATAAATTAAATTCAAACTTTTTTGTCCAGCTGGTTAAAGCAGTGTAGACTTATTACAAGTGAAATAATTTGTTTTGACAATTTTATTAATTTTATCTTATTTTACTTTTTAACCTTGCTTCTTATTTTATGTATATATTTTTTTAATTTTACTCTATTTTAAATGGTTAATCCAAAATTAAAATTAAAAAATTAAAGAATACAAATTTAAAAGTGAAAGATTAAAAAAATCAGAGATGCTAAACGTGAAAAAGTAAAATAAAATGAGGCATGGGTTCGCTTTAGTCAAAGCCCGCTCGTAAGAGGATAAAGTATGGAACGGTCCAAGGTCTATATCCAAAGTAAAGAAGACAAAAATAATAAAACAAGTATTGTATTGGAAATGAAAGCTCTAACAAGCATGCCCGTAATAGGAATTCAAGTACTGCCATCTTTGAAATATTGCAGGTATGTTAAGTTAAAAATTAAGATAATATATTATTTAATATTTGAATAATTTAATATCACAAATATTTTAAAAAAACTAACTTAATATGTATAGGATAAAAAGGTTAAAGTGTTTAAAATATAATATATCTTATTTTCGCATATCATATTTTTTTACATTATCTTAATTATTAAATATATAACAATTGATTATAAAAATAATTTATATTCACCTATCCTCACGAAAGAATTAATTTATAATATGTAATTTAAATTCATGCTAATATCCAAATAGAGATGATAAAAATATTTGTATCAATGAATATTAATAGATACTTACATATTTACAAATTAGACGGAGATAAATATTATATTATTCGTCTTATAAAAACTTTTATATTCATAAAATTATATTTTTTATTAAATATATTAAAATATTATAATTTTAAATCATTTTATAATGATGTCAAATTTATATTGTTTTATTTTATACTATTATTGTTAATATATTTACCTATAATAATATACATATTATATATAATACTAATTGATATTATAAAATAATATTATAATCTATTATATAATATTCTATTTTTACGATTTTTAAATTTTATAATTTTTTAGATACCCATTATCTTTACGGATATCTATTAATTTTAATAGATATAAATATATATTATATCCTATTCGCTAGCTCCTACCAACCACATTAACACCCCTACCCGAAAAGAAATTTTAATATTCTATTTATAATTTTAGTCTTATATAAAAAAATTAAAAGAGTTTAAAGACAATCAATTTTCAGTTTATTCTGTTCAATTCATAAACTTTGATCAAGAAAAATATTTATTTGTAATAAATTTTTTAATATTCACTAATTAATAATAAATTTTATAATATTAAAATATTTAACATTTTTTTGTTATTTTAACTTATTTATCATATTTATTGTGAATTTTAAATTTTTTTAGTATTCCTTAATAAAAAAAATAAACATAATATAATTTAAACAACTTTAAACTGAATTAGATTAAATTGAATCCAAGTGTTAAAATCAACTCAATTAGATAATATATAAAAAAACTTAGATTGAATAGCGTTTCTTTACAAAAACAATCTAATACCATTCACCAACATTCCAAAATTAATTTAGACATACAACTTTATTATATATATATATATATATATATATATATATATATTAATATTATTTTTTATATAATTTTTTCAAAACACACTTTTATCGAATTAATTGTTTTTAAAATTTTAAATTATTTTTTCAATTTATCTTATATTTAAATTACTTGTAGTATTAAGTTGATTTATTTTAAATATTTATATTTAAAAAATTATTCTTAAATCCTTTTATATTTATTTGCATTTTTATTCAACTTATTTTCATATATCCATCTTACAACTTTAAGTCTAAGGAGATATTTGATATACAATTTATTTTAATTTTATAAATTATGTTTCGTGAAAATATTATAATAAATATATTTTAAAAAATTAAAAAATTTGGATTTGTACTCTTTTATAAAAACATTTTAATAAAAAATATAGTTAAAATTATTTCTATAAATATTATTTTAAAATATTAGTGCCAGATATAAAATTAATATTTATAAATTAAAGTCATTAAATATTTTAAAAGATTTTTTTACCAAATATCCTCTAAAGGATTATTAAACAATGAGAGTAGGTTTAAAAATATATTTTAATTATATGAAAGATGAAATAATTATTTAAATATTTTTAATATGATTTTAATTTTATTTTACATTAAAATTATTTTAATAACTAAACAAAATAATTTATATTCTTTAAGATTATTTTTAATTTTTAAGATTTTAGTTATTAGTTAAATATCATTTATCCACTTTTATATTTGATATATTTTGATAATTTTTATTAATCATAAAATATAATTTATTATTATTATTTAAGATTATAATATAATTTTATTAAATATTTTATTTAAATTATATAATAAAATATTTGGTTTTGATTGAATAAAATTTTAAAAATAAAAAAAATACTCATTTTATAAAAATATTATTTATAAAATTTAGAAATAATATTTTTAATTTAAAAAACTTATTTATTTAAAAATATTATTTATATTAAAATTATATTATAAATAATAAAATAACTAAATAAAAAATTATTAAATTTTATTTTTTATAATTTATAATCATTAAAATAATTTTAAATTTATTCATATACTTTTTAATATAAATATATATAAATAATAATAAATTAAAAATTTATCCTTAATTTAAATAATAAAATAATAAAATTTATAACTGATAAAAATTATAGTACTTAAATTTTAATTAAGTTAATAATTTATTTTATTAAATATTTTTTATTTTAATTAACAAGTTTTTGAACTTTTAATTTTTACTTATTTTTTCAATTTTTAGTTAATTTGGTTGCTAATTTTATTTAATGCATTCTAAAAGGTCAGAATTTCATAGGTGAAGATATTAATGGATAAGTTTTTAAAAAAATTTCACATCATTTTATAAAAGATAAAATAAAATAGATAAAATTCGCGTGAAATTCGTGTTTTTATGTTATCATCCGTCATGTTAATAAAGAAATATAATAAAAATTTTAAAATTTTTAATTGATATAAATTATATTATTTTATTTTTCATTAATCTCGATCAATATAATTTTTTTTATTTATTCATACAATATATATTTTTATTTTATTTATATTCTATATCTTTATTTTTCTATTTATATTTTTTCTTCTTTCTTTTAATATTTTTTTAAAAGAACTCACTATTTTAATTCTAATTCCAAATAAAGTCTAAATACTTTTTGAATCTGGTACCTTTCTATCTTAGAATGTAACACGATTTCCCTTCATCCGAAAATTTGTTACACCCAAAACTAATCTATCATAGAATTTTAATTTCTTTAGTCTATATTTTTAAAATTCATGTAATTCTTAATTTATAAATTCTCCTTATTACAAAACAACAATAACAAGAAAATTATATTGTAAGAAATTATGAAACGTATATATTTTCATTGTATTAATTTATTTTCAAAATAATTATAAAAAATATTAATAATTATTAATTACACAATAATTTGTATGTAAATAAGAATTATAAAGAATTTTTTCCTATCAATTATTTCAATAAAATTTGGAAAAAAGTCAACTGACACAGAGCGTGGCGATTCTCAATTGGGCGGTGAGGGGAATGACGGTGAGAATAGCATGCTCTTCAACGCGCTTATAAATAAGGTGGCAGGTGGCTTCCCTGCTCTCGCTACAACCTCCAGATCTTTCCACACACACAACACAAATACCCTCTCTTTCTCGCTTTCTCTCTCTCTCTCTCTCTCTCTCTCTCTCTCTCTCTCTCTTTATATCGGTTCCTCGCAATCTCTGGACAAAGAAGCACTCTCTCTCTCTCTTCAAATCGAACCATCACATACAAATCTCAAATCCTCCATCTCCCTCTCCTATAAAAGAACCCTTCTTTCGAATCCTTCCCGCTCTTTCCACTACTCTTACTCAGCGATTCTCTTCGCTCGAACATACAAACCCTAATCCTTCTCTCTAAGGTCTGATTTTGCAACCGCGTGATCTAAATCCTCGTTTACAAACAAATCCCCAATTTCTCTTTATTTAAGGAAAAAAAAGTAAAACAAAAGAAAGATTCATTTGGTTGCGTGAAAAATCCTCGTAAACTGTTTTAGGGTTTTTTGAACTTTCAAGATCTGTGTTCTTGTTTTATCCTTCGTGATTTATATATATTTTTTAAGATAAAGATTGTCCCTTTTATCTTAAAGAAAAGAAGTGAGCTCTTTTTTGGTACTGATTGATGTTGAACGTGGTGGGTTTGTTGATGGACAGCTTTGCGATTAGCGTAATAAATTTAGGGTTTCATGGCTGACCAAGGATTGGAAGGGAGCCAACCGGTAGATCTACAGAAGCACCCTTCTGGGATCGTGCCTACCCTTCAGTGAGTATCCAATTTTTTTCATAAAGACATAATTTGATTGTGATTCCAAGCTTCGGATAAATAACTCTAAGCTTTTTGCTAGCTTCATTGAATAATGGAAGAGTTTTGAGTTGTGGGTTTGCCTCTTCTTTGGAATAAGATTGACCTGATGTTGTTAGTATCCAACTGAATTTAGCCTCCACATGATGTTTTTTCTTAACATGATACTATTGAGAGAGTTCAACTTATAAATAATAGTAAGTCATCTTGTTTGTGAAGAATGGATCATGATGTTGATGATGGGGCTTCTTCCGTAATTATGATGGTATTGTTGGGGGTCACATTGTGGTTACTTTCGGGGCAAATCATATGATGGGTTATTGCCTTTTCTTTGTACATCCTGTTGAGGATAACTGCTACTTTAACTAGAAATAGCTGTGAGAGAGATGCTATGGTATGTGGAATAAGTAGTAATAACTCCTTTGTGGTAACTTCCTGATGAATTTTTGAAAGTGTGTTAAATATAATAAACAGTCAATAAACTTTTGACAGATCTCGCGGCATACTGGTACACTGGCATAAAGATTCAAGTAGTTTTAATTAAATTTACCTGAAGCTGGTATTTGTGTTGGGCTGGTCATTCACGAGCTTGTTATAGTAATGGTTCAGTCACTGCTGTGTCATATTGAGCTGAGCATGTAATGTTCCTGTATGATTATCCACATTGCTGAAAATTGCTTTGTATCTTACTTAAAGAATGGATTCTATATTGAAATCAATTTCTTGTGAGGCTGTGCCTTCCAAAATGGCAAATTGTCTAGGCCACTTTCCTTCTGCTACTCCCTATTCTTCATGGATGACTCTGGCTGAATGCAAGTTGTCACAGAGATACAATCTTTTATTTTTCCACCATGAACTTTTTTTTTCATAACCCTTGACCCATCGATCATACACAGGTCAAATTTTTAGGGATGGCAGCAACCTGTTGAGTTCCTCTTTTGAAATCAGGGAGTCACCCTTTAATCAAGGATTTTGCTCATTGTGCTATCTGATCTGGGGTTTTGTAGCTTCTCTTGCTCACCCAGACCTGCCTCTAGGGCCTAACCATAAATCCACACCATTGCAAGTCTTCCTCAGCCTGTGTGATTATTGAACATTAATAATGAATCCTTTTTATTTTTTTGATGAATACTTTCAAGTTTCAATCATGACTATTAATTATGTGTGCATCCACTATTTTAGGGGTAGTGGTCACTTATCAACTTTCTATGCCACTATTGGATTTTATGTGGCTGTTTAGGTTTGTGATATACCTTCTACCATTAACTACTTTGGATTAATAACATTTGATTTGCTTTCTATTTGTGTTGGAATATATAATAATTTTGCTTCCTATTTTCAATGTACTTTGGTTTATGTAAAAAATTGCTTCTAGTTATGTTTGTGTAAATAGTATTTTTTCTGCTATTTACACGTATTAATCTAATAACGAGCTGTTTGTACTGCCAGAAATATTGTGTCCACAGTCAATCTGGACTGTAAGTTGGACCTTAAAACAATTGCACTTCAAGCGCGAAATGCAGAGTACAATCCCAAGGCAAGTTTCATTTCCTGATCATGAATTTCACTATAATGTGCATGTTTGCATAATAGTTCATGTGCATTGCACATTTTTCTTTGTCTGCTTTTGCACCTGAGTTACAACAAAGGTTAACTGGTGGTTGTACATTCATGTATCCCGCTTTTTGTTTTCCTATATGGACCAGAGAAGCTTGGTTAATCCGACACTACTATTTTATACTAATATTACATTGGATATTAGCTACTTGTCACTATTCTTTTGTTAT
Source organism: Canavalia gladiata (assembly GCA_037954105.1). Classification (NCBI taxonomy): domain Eukaryota; kingdom Viridiplantae; phylum Streptophyta; class Magnoliopsida; order Fabales; family Fabaceae; genus Canavalia; species Canavalia gladiata. The sequence continues at coordinate 13,259,038 of CM075659.1, read as the reverse complement.
CTGAAATCAATAAGTTGGTTGTTTGTATACTGTTCTGATGGTCTTGATGTGTTGTCTGCAGCGTTTTGCTGCTGTCATTATGAGGATAAGAGAGCCCAAAACAACTGCACTTATTTTTGCTTCTGGCAAGATGGTATGCTCCATTGTTGCACTCCTATGGTGCTATGCCTGTCATAGATCGTAGAAATGCATTTTATTCTTGTTTTCAATGTTCTCAAATATGTTCTTGTGAATTTGTAGTCGTACAGTTCTCTTGTTGAATTCTGTTTTGTCTCTTCTATTTTAATTAACTATGTCTTTAACATCAGTTTACATTTATCTTATTGAGACTTGTCTTTGTCTTTAGATATGAGGACACAAACCTGGTTGTCAGAATTGCATGAATCAATTGGTTCTATATAGCATGATGAGAGAGGAGATCATAGAAAAATGCCAATAGCCCTGTCATTAATTTACATAAAATTAAAATGTTTATACATAGTTTTTTTTTTTTGAAAAGTATAATTTTTGTTATTATAATAATTAATCATGAACCTTACAATTCAGTTCACAATTCAGATAATAGGCTTTCCAATTTGCGATTCACAATTTGAGAACCAAATTAAGGTTCTAATGTCACTTTTGCAAAAGTTGAAATTTCTTCTGTCTACTTGGGTTTTAATGGTTCTCTTGCAAAACCAAATTAAATTGGTACCATTCTTTTAAAGGGCTTTGCTTTCTAATGGCATTTTAAATTTATTTGGTTTGACTAGGTTTGTACTGGAGCTAAGAGTGAGCAACAGTCTAAATTGGCAGCAAGGAAGGTATGTTCCTGTTTTACTCTTTTTTATTCTCATTCTTCCTGTGTATATTGCTTTTTGTCAAGCGGAGGACACAGAGAACCAAGCCCCATTTGTGGTATCTTGGTTTTGAAACTATTGATCCTGTTGTTTGGAGTACAATGAGCTCTTTAAATCATTGAAGGAGGCTGGATGGTTTCAATGTCCTCCTCTCATGTGTATAAGCTTGATCTACAAATCCTTATGTTGGTTTTGTGAAGCTATGTATTAGTGTATTCTGAAATATTTATAGTATTTTGTAATTTTTTTTCTTGATTTTCCTCCTTCAGTATGCTCGGATTATCCAAAAGCTTGGCTTTCCAGCCAAATTTAAGGTACTGCTTCTGCTGTCTCATGATCTTGACTGAAATTGTTTTGTCCAGTACTGTTATTATTTCCCTCTCCTTATGTATGCAGTGCTTGATTACTAACTGGTTCCTTTGGTATTACTATTATGCTTTAGGATTTCAAGATTCAGAACATTGTTGGCTCTTGTGATGTCAAGTTCCCCATTCGACTGGAGGGTCTTGCATATTCCCATGGTGCTTTCTCAAGTGTATGTTTCTTTTTTGGGGAATAGAATACAAAGGGTTGGATTGGGCCTCTAATGACTTCTATTTAAAATAACTTTTATTTCCACAATCACTGTTTGGCTATCTTAATGTTTGGTGATTGGTAACATAATTTGTATGGGTGTCTATACGCTTAACATGAAATAATCTTTAGAAAACCAGTATTTTTGTCTACTGTACTATGTTGCAAACCATGTAAAACATTGATTTTACTGAATACCTAATTACGTTAACAAAACTGAAACTAGTTTCCATGGCAGTGAAGAGAAAACTACTTTGACCGTTAATGCATTGCCAAACATTGCAAATACTTATAGGATGGAAAGCTTTTAAAGTTTTGAAAATTTAAATGGATTGAATTGGTTAAACTTAACAAATTGCAGATACTTATAAATCATGATGCTTGTGTGATAAAGGAAGTTAAAATTATGGAAAGGACCATCTATTATGTCTATGTATGTGCTTTGTCTAAAGTCTTGCAGTTGAGGAAAATGATAGATGTGCTGAACTGCTGATACGTGTTTGTTTATGATGGTAGTATGAACCAGAGCTGTTTCCAGGACTAATCTACCGCATGAAGCAACCTAAAATAGTCTTGCTTATATTTGTCTCTGGAAAAATTGTTCTAACAGGAGCCAAGGTAGTATTTTTGCTTCTAATGGCCCCTTATAATTTTCCCCAATGTTTCTGGTTCGCAGGATTTTTTATATTTGTTGTCTTTCCCTTTATTAGGTGAGAGATGAGACTTACACCGCCTTTGAAAACATATATCCTGTGCTTACTGAGTTCAGGAAAAACCAACAATGGTATGGGCTTGTCTTCTATGTATTTAACTTCTTCACTAGTATTTATTGTATATACAGATTGTCTTAATTTCAATGAATCATCATCGTTGTCACTGTATTTAGTTTTTTTTACTTAGCCATTAGAATTGTAACTGCATTATGTAGATCTCAGACTCCTCAATGGTGATACTTTTTTTGTGCTTTTGTAGAAGTGTTGATGTTCACGTCATTTATTCGTAAAATGAATTGAATTTTTGCTGCTCTTGAATTTTTTTGTGATATTTGGAATATTGGATGTTTGTGGCAGATTGCTGTCAAGAAGCAGGAGCAGTGTTCTCGCGGAGAAGTTCGTGAAACTGTAAATATTAAGACAAAGGAGATATCTAGATTGATATAAATTAAAGACAGCAGTTTGTGTTGATCTGCCTGTTTTTTGATGGGTCTTGATGTAGTTAAGTGAATGACATTGTTCTATTGAATTGACATTTAAAAAAAAAAGGGATTTTGAGGAGGAAGGAGCCTAATGGAAATAACACAGTTCTGACAGTTGAGCATGACTTTTAAACTGTTTTGATACGATACCTTAAATTTTTACTGTTACTGTCAATTAACCGAAGTTATGGTCTGACTATTGAGTATTCAATGTCTTGAGCCACAAATCAAAGCTGTGAATTTTTAGAATTGTGTTAACCATAGTTACTACACGGTCCATGATTTGAATATGTAACTTGAATCAATTAACCAAAATTATTGTCGGACTATTGTGTTATAGTGGTTGTAATCTTACGGTTCTTGATTTGATTCAGATACACAATTTGAATGGACCTTTGAATTTTGTGATACATAATGAATTAATATAATTTTGTATCGATTATACAAATTGCATGGTTTAACGTTTTATTATTTTATATTTTCTTTTATTTTTATCTTTTTTTTAATCAAAGGTATCCATTTTTTTGTAATTTTAAATAGTTAAATAGAAAAAAATTGAATAAGCATTATATATATACATATATATATATATATATATATATATATATCTTATTTTATTATTTAAATGCTTAATTTTTTTCTTTTTTTCAATGTGAGTTTTATAACTACTTTGTTTATGCATTGTATTTGGTTATTACATTGTTCTAGTTGATTTTCTTAAATAAAGGTTTCACCTATTCAATATGATTTATAATTTTGTTTCATGAAATTTGATTATTTTCTAATTTAAAATTATTACATTGAGTACTATACATAATTTATAATACATTTTTAAGGTATTTTTATTATGTTTTTGACTTTTACAATTTGATACAATTTATGATTCATGATTCAAAGCTTGATTTATGATTTGAATTGCAATTTGATAAGTTTGGCGTTAACACTGATAAATAGATATATTGGTCTGTTGGTGAGCAAGATAAGAGAATAAAATATATAGTAACTTATTTTATATTTTATGCTATTTTATTTTTAATATTTATTAAAATAATATAATGTAATAACTTATTAAGTTATTATTCTATTTAAATTCTTATAAGGAGAGGGATCTAAAAAATATTTAGAATATGATAAGTTTGTGTCGCTCTGTCTTTATGCTTTTTGATGGGTTAAGTGAATGACATTGTTCTATTGAATTGACTATTTAAAAGAGGAAGGAGCTGAATGGGATTAACACAGTTCTGACAGTTGGGCATGGAGTTTTGAACTGTTTCAACATGGTTTCTTAAATTTTAACTGATACTATCCAGCTATTGAGTATCCAATGTCTTGATCAACAAAGCATTAGCAAAGCTTTAAGCTGCTAACTTTTTATGACAGAAAAAGTGCTGCTATATATATTATTACAGTTTTTAGAATTGTGCTAAATTATCTGTGTTTATGATAACTCAGCATTACAATCGTGTAAATGATTTATATATTCTGGAAGCAGCAAAAGTTAAAGGAAGTTATGTAAAAATCTAATATTTATAAAGTTAATCTAATAACGATTATGATTTTTTTTCAGTTTCTTATTCTAATAATGATTAGTCTAATCACACCAGACAGCTTATTAATCTAATAATAATTATATTTTTTTAATGATACTACATAAATGAAATGGAGTTATTTGTGAGACATTGTAGGCTTCATTATATATAATGAAATAAATAGAGTTTTCACGAGCATTTGTCATAGTAAATGGATTTTAAGTTTCTGCATGGTGCCGCACTGCCCTGATATTAACTTTTTATTTTTGGTGGAGCATAACACAAGCTTCAATTTGATAGGTTTAGACTAAAGGATTGCTTTGTTTGAGTTTGGAACCTAAGCCACTGCATCATGGAACCATTCTCTATATATCATCCAAATTGAGAATTAGGAGTAAGAGATGGAGACATCAAGCGGAGCAAAAGGACAAAAAAAAAGAGTGTGTAAAATCATTTTCTTTTAAATTATTTCTGATATCTCAAAAAATAACCGTGTCTATTCTTTTACCTTTCATAATATTATAAGCTAATTCTCACTCCGTATTAAAGCTTCTAACCATAATATTTGCAATTTCAATTGGGATCATATGGAAAAATCAAGCATGCATGAACAACGGGTGAGAATAGTGGAGTGGAGGTACCGCAAAAGTATTTCTAATCACTATACACTTGTTTAGTAGAATTAACCTTTCTTAATACTTATTCCAAAACAGCTTTGAAGAACTCCAAATCGTCTTTTCCCTTAAATTTGCTTAAAAATTTTATCGAATGTTTACAACTAAGCACATTTCAATTTCATCCCACATAACCTTTAATATATAATATTTAGAAAATGTTAAAGATGTAACACTTTGTCTATATAACGCTTTTTCATGCTTGTATTACTGTTTATTCAGATATTATTCCCAACGCAATAGCAAGGGATGTGATTAACTATAAATTATTTACAATCAAATATATTTTAATGAAGTCCTTACATCAAACCGACCTTAGCTCAGTTGGTAGAGCGGAGGACTGTAGTTGAAGTTCAATCAGATATCCTTAGGTCGCTGGTTCGAATCCGGCAGGTCGGATTTTGTTTTAATTATATATTTTTACATAAAATGTTCCCTGGTTCGAACCTACCATTCTGAGAAACTGTAAATATTACAAGTGTTTATATATTCTTCTATTTAAAAGATTTAATTTATTATTAAATTATTTATTTAAAAATTTAAATTATTATCATATTAGTATTTAAGCAGGATTAAAATAGTAAAAAAAATTATATATTTAAAAATATAATTTCATAATGGATTAAATTTTAAAAAATCTAAAATTTCACTAAATAAAATTTTACGGAAAACTAAAAGTGAATTTTTTTAAAAATAATTTAAAGACATTTTTTAAAAAAAAATTGATAAAAATTTTTAAAAGATTGATGTTATAATGATTTAAATATTTGAAGACCTAATTTCATGATGCAAATTTTTAAAGAATTAATCTACAAATATTATTACTTTAACACAAAAATAACCATGTAATATGGGCAAGTGTATTCAATGTGTAAAAAAAAAAAGGAGAATTGTACATGTCGGCGGTATCCTGTTTAAACATTTTATTTAGTGCAATTAATTTGTTTGCTTTAGGGAAGACATTTAAGGAATAAGTATTAAACAAAAAATGTGTCATCTTAAATAATTTTCAAACATTCGGTAATCTTTCAGAATAAAATTTCAGTTATCCTAAAATATATATATATGAGTACAGTCACTTAATCTTAAAAAGAAATTTGTCAATAATATAATCTTTCAACAGTTTAAAAGCATTATAAATTTTCCCCTCTTTTTACCTTTACTTAGAAAGTTGTCTAATGAGCGACAGTATCGAGTAAGAATCACATTGAAAAGAATAATTCTTTTTATTTGTTATTTGTTATTTTTTATTTTATATATATATATATATATTATATCATATGTTAAACTTTAATATTTATATTAATTTAATAATTTTATATAAAATATAAAATTTATTAATTTAATCATTAAATTATAATATTTAGTAGATGTATATAAAATTTTAGTAAAATAAAAATTAATAAATATTTTATTTTAATAATTTATATATTATTTAAATATATATAAATATCAATACATATTTTTAAATTTTATAAAATTTTATATACATAATCTAATAAATATTATAATGTAATTTAAAATTAGATTAATAAATTTTATATATAAAATTACTAAATTAATATAAATATTAAAATTTAACATATATCAATAAATCCTAATAAATATATATATAGGATCTATTAAATATATATATATATATATATTTCAAGAAACATATAAATAAAGTATAATGAAGAGTGAAATCAATGGATTATATTTTTATTATAATTTTATATTATTAATTAATTTAAAATTATTTTAAATATAATTTTTAAAATTATTATTATAAAAAGTAATATTTTTAATTATATACCAATTTATAATTAAATGATAGTGTAATTCTTTTATATTTTCAGTATATTTTAAAAAAATTCTTGTTAAATTGCGACAAGAGTTTGCAAAAAAGAACTACATCAATCATTCGTTAGACAGTCTTCCAACAAAATGTATAATAGGAAGACCAAAACGCCGATATGATAATTTTGTTCTCAAAAGTAGAAATGATTATGTTTAGGTTCTTGAAGAAATATTTATCTTAAGAAATTAAGTTAATTTAATGAGATGGGTTATATAAAGATACATTAGCAATATCTTAATATATTTATTTTTGTCTATCGAATAAAAAATTAAAGGAGTTAAAGATAGAGTTTATTATTTTATAATCAATCCATAGCCTAAGTTAATCCATTATTTCATATTCTTTACATTAAAAAGATAAGTCGCATACAAGTTAAATGACTGCACTGTATACATATACTGGTGAAATAGTATTTAAGAAGGTAGGATTTGAATATTTAAAAATTTCTTTTAAAAACAAGATCTTATTCTCTCATTTTAAAGAATTATATTTTAATTTAATGTGAAATTTTATTTATCTTTTAAAAAAATTATTTGATCTTATTTAAATAATATAAAATACTTATAAAATATATGTAAACAAATAAATAAAATATAATTTGACAAAATATTTATTCTATTATTATATATTCTTTTTGATTGTTCATTTCCTTTCTATAAAACGTATTTAAAGATTTTTTTAAAAAATTTATTTTTTTATGAAAACTAATTTTATTTAAAAATAAATTATTGAAAAGATATTTGGATATTTTGAATAAGATATATTTTTTAAAAAAATTATTATTTTTAATAAAATATTTATATTGTAAATTTTGAAATAAGTGATAATAAATTTTGATAATTTTTAAAATATACGATAGAAAATATTATATATATATATATTTAAGGTTTATTATATAAAAATAAAATAAAAATATTTTTTTAACTATGATATAAATTTTATTTTTTAAAATAATATTTTAAATTTAAATATATACATGATTAAGGTAAACGATAGTTACATGATAAATCTTATCGTTTCTAAAATAAATGATAATAAAAAATATTATACATACCTATTTATGGGTTATTATATAAAAATATAATTAAAATATTTATTTAAATATAAAATTTAATTTTATTTTTTTAAAAATAATACTAAATTTTTATATGATCAAAATTTTTAAGATAAACATGATTATGATATAAATCTTTATGATACTTAAAATATAGGATAATATAAAATATTATACATACATATTTAAGATTAATTTTATAAAATTTAAATATAAAATATTTATTTAAGTATATAGTTTAAATTTATTTTTATAAAATAATTTTTTAAATTTATATATGCATATCGTTAAAAATAAATGAATGAAGATTATTATAATGTAAATTTTTATTAAAAATATATGGTAATAAAAAATTTTATACATACATATTTAATTAAATAATTAAAAATAAAATAAAAACTTTTATTTAAATATATAATATAAATTTATTTTATAATAGTCGATTTTTTTTAAAAAAATAATCATCTTCCCATTACTCAAGAGTTATACTATTTATCCATTTCCAATTTCAAGCTATTTGGTGTGCGTGCTCACCTACTTATTCTTGATATCAAAATCAATTTAAAGAATTTTATTGAGTTTCAATTTGTAAATTAAAAAAAAAGGAAATAATAGAAAATAAAGGAGAAGCTTGGACATAAAGAAGGAAATGTCTCATTCAAAATTTGTTTTAAGACTTATGCATCTATTTTTGGCTAATTTTAAACTTGAATTTGATGAATAATTCAGTAGAAACATCTATTGATTTAAAGAGTGCAATGGTATTCAATTTCAGATAAGAGAATGAGATTTAAGTAAAATATAATAGTAATATTAGAATTTTTTTTTTCTAAAATGAAATTTTATTAATTTTTTTATGATTTAAAATTTATGTTTAATTCTATTTGAATTTAATTTTAGATGTAATTTTGTATGGTTATTGATTAGTGATTAGATTAATTAGAAATTAAATTGATAAATTATTTAATTGATGTGAGATAGTATATTATGAAAATAGTATATTGAAATTATAATTTTATTTGTGTGATTTTTATTTATATGTGAGATTTTATATATAAAATTTTAGATGATCAATGATGTGTATTTTTGGGATTACGTCCACAAATTTTTTTTAAGTATTGAAAATTCGTACAATTTTATATAAATTTTAGAAATTATAATTCTTAATTCTATATCTATTAGAAAAATTTCTATAAGAAAACCTCATTTAATAACTTTTAAATTATACATATTTTTTTCATATAGTAAATACAAAAAAGTATTCAATTGAAAAGTTTAGTAAAAAAACAAATTATTTATTATTTTATAACAATATTAAAAATATAATACTTTATAATAATCACTTCTTTTTTCCTCTAATATATTCTTAGTGTTTAAAAAAATAGTTAGATTTAATTAACTTATTTTATATATAGAAAATCTTATATTGAAACCTTAATATGTAAGGATAAAATAAAAAAATATTGGAGTAATTTATATTAGTAATTATTTTATAAAATTATCATAAGTTAACTTATGAGATTGTGCTACAACTAGGTAGTGTCAGAATAATTAATTTTTATTCCCCAAAAATAATTCTCTAATAAAATTTAAAAAATGGTAATTTAATTCTACTCTCTTAAGGAATAATTTATATAAAATTTTGGTCTAACTATAAGAAATGTATTGTATAAATTATTAAAGGACAAAAAGTTCTATTAGATTGATTATAATATGCTAGTTTCGAAGTAACAAAATATTTATTGGAGGTTGGAAACCTTATTTGATTTATTAAAATGTATTTACTTAAATTCTAAAAAAAAAATTGGGTTGAATAATGAGATAATTGAATAAGGACTATGATATCTTGAACTTGGAGAAAAAAGGTGAAATCTTCAAGTGAAGTAGAAATGAGAATTAAAATAATTAATTAACATGCCTCATGTGCATAAAAATAAGTATTTTGTAAATCCTAATGAAAGATAATTTATAAGCGCTTTTGCGAAAGGGAGCTGGAAAATCTATAGGTCCGCTCATATAGAGTTGACCGAAGTTCATGATAATGGAAACTTTCAAGCTTAGGGGGTATATGACCTAAGTTTGAGGCTTCTAATGACCTAGGATTTCTCCTAGTTTCTCCTTATTGATGGAACTACTTTGGTTGGACTTACCCATTTCGGCAAGATCTTGAAAACTATTTTTACCAGTCGAGCAATTTCATGATGTTGTGAAATGATGATAATGATGATGATGATTTGAGTGTTGCCAAAGGTACGCTATGGTTTGAAATTGGATCTTGATACCCCCCTAGTTTTGATAAAGTGGTAATGATGTTTGGGCTCACATGCATTTACATATTATAAGAATGACTGACTCCAGATTAATAAGGATTACTATGATATAAGACGCAATAGATCTTAACTTAATCCTGAGTCTGTCATCATAGAAACTTATGAAGAAGATAGTAGAATAATCTCATTCATACATTGCATATGATGATTATTTTCTAATAGTTTTTTGAGAATGTCAAAGAATTTATTTATTCTACTCCTCTCCTTACTTTTATTTGAATGAAATGTCTCACTCCCTCTATTATATTTTTTGTGTGTAACTACAATTCCTTAGTGAGTCTGCAATATGGATCACCCTCTTCTCAACATTGAGATGATTGTCGATGTAGAGAATAGACAAAGGACCTTTCACTCTATGACCAAGGCAACGATGATGAGGTAAGAGTAAAGATTTGAAGAAAAGAAGTGAATCTTATGGTTTTCAATTTAAATAAAGTAACTTAGTTTTTTATGTACCTATCTTGTCACTTTAGCCACAGTACTCTAGATTACCTATATTTTAAAAGTGTTGAACTTATGTACTTTTGACAAGGATGTATATATGTTTATAAGAAGTTCATTTATTTAGACATATGTATGATTTGAGAAATCAAGTACATCACAAATGTCTGATTATTTTATAATTAGTATGTACATGTAAGGAGTAATGCACGAATAAGGTTAAGAGAATGTAAGTAATTTGGAGGTTGTGATAATAATGGTACCAGAGCATTTTTCCTAAGATTAGGAACGGTGGACTTTGAATAGTAAAATTATTTGATGAATTTATATAGGGGTTTAAATTATCTCTTGGAATCCTTTGATAGACTCGTTTCCTAAATAGTTTCGTTGTGCCTTGTAGGAGATAAGTAATGGTAGATCAACATAACTATGAAGTAGTTATTGCTCTCCAAAGGTTGGTTTACATCTTGGAGAGAAATGAAAATCAAGACTGAGATGATGGGGATTTCCAAGGACTAACTAGGTTTTTGAAAAGAAACTCATCTCAGTTCCAACGATATTATCATCTCGACGAAGCTTATTTATGAATTTATGAGTTAGAACAAAGCTTTGGGGCTTTGAAGTGTATTGACGAACAAAAAGTTGATTATGTGATATACTTACATATGGAAAAGGCTGACAATATGTGGAGATACGCCAAGACAAGACTCGAAATTGATGAAAGAGAAATAATCGGGGAGTTGTTTAGAGCAAAATTTCTAGAGAAATATTTTTCTGCCAACATAAGGAACCAAAAGGAGATGAAATTTTTGGAGCTAAAATAGAAAGATATGTTTATTGGAGAAATTACCTCCAAGTTCTAAGAACTAGCACTCTTCTGCCCACCTTACTAATGTGCACCTAATGAAGAATCAAAATGTGTAAAGTATAAGAATAACTTAAGACTAGAGATCAATGAAGACATTGGGCACTAAGAGATCCATGACCTCCCTACCTTAATGACAAGTGTTGTATATTTGAAGAGAATTACCAAACTCGAATTGCTTAAACTAAAAACTATGGGCCACAATGGATTAAAAAGAGAGATTCAAATCAAGGAAAACCATACTTCAACAATTCTTGCTTCCAACAAGGGTCATCTTCAACTGGAGGACAACGATGAAAATTTAATTCTAATAATTTCCATTTCCAAACTCCATCAACCATGAGGTGTTTTCATTGTGGATGACCTCATTGAATTAGTGACTATCCTCATCGAACAATTGTTTACTACAATTATGGAAGGGAAAGACATATTAGCAAAAACTATAATGGACGAAGGCAAGAAGGGAACAATGGAGATTACCAAAACAAAATGAATAACAACCGAGGAATCTTCCTAGATGTACATTCGTCTAAGCCAATTATAATGTTATTAATGAGGAATCTTCCTTAGTTTCCTACACATATTGTAAGAAAAGACTCGACACACAAAAGAAGGATTGAATGTGGTTTCGTAGAAAAAATATGATTGTTCTTTCTTTTATAGCTAATACATTATTAAGACATTAGGTGTCTTAAAACACTTAACAACATAGAAGATAAGGGAAAAAATAAGCACACCAAGAGTTATACTAGTTCACCCTTATTAATCTATGGACTACGTTGAGTCTTGTTATTACATAACAGATATATCCACTATTTTGATAGTACAATCACAAAGTATCACAAGACATTTTAAAAAATACTATCCCAGTATTTTTGCACAATTCTCTCCATGCTAAACATTTACTCAGAACAAAAGATAAGACACCTCTATGTCTAACAACATTATTTTCTAAAACCCAAAATTACAAAAAAGTAAATGTAGCAAATACAACTCAGGTTATGAGTAGATAAGAAACTTTAAGATGTATCACTCAGTTAATTTTCATCATCCTTTTTTCATAAACTTTGATTTGATATAGGTAGAGACAAAGTAGTCGTTGAGAGACGAACGAAATTTACAATGTATGTGTAAGCATTGAATGCATGACCTTGGGTTAAGGGAATATAAGTTGCTTTTTTTTATTTGAACTACTTTGTGTTTCAGAAGCTTTTTCGTATTTTTGGTCTTTACCTGTCACCTTTCCTAACACAATAAACTTTTTCCTCTTTAGTCTTATTTCGATGCTTGGTCAGTCTAAAAGTTTTTTTTTTTTTGCTGGTCAGCAATCTAGAAAAGGCTTAGTTACGAAGAGTGACAACTGGATATTCTATTTAACATATATTTCTTTCCTATGGAGACGATAAGACACTTCAAAATGTCTTAAAACTCTTAAGCTTCTGTATTTTTCTGCAAGGGTAAAAAATGTATGTATATATTGTTGTCATTAATCAAAATGTTAGTTGAATATTATATTTTGAGACTTGTTTCCAACAAATGTCCTCCCATAAAATCCATATAGCATATGAGATGGAAACCAGCTTATCCATAATCTTGTCATGACAAAGCAACTAATAAATTATTGGTGGTTGTTTGTTCGATCAAGTGATAGTGTCTCTTCTGATTTGTTTAACATGATTTATTAATCATCTCATTTTCATCCTTATACTTAGTTAATCTAAAGTGCAAAAATAACTTCACAAATATCTATCATGTGATCTTTCTTTTCCTATTTGAAGTGAGAACCAACTTTATCAGTGGTTGACTTCTCCATTTAGATATAATATGGCCAAAGATATCTTTTTGAGTCATGTATGCCATGGGTTACAAAATATTATTGTGCCCAATCTAGCCAAACCCAAGGATCCTTTGTAAGAAATTTTAAAATTTTCAACTGAATAGAACTCTTTGATTGCTTCATATTATTACCTTTTTCATTGAATTTTCTCCATTGGCTTTGTTTCGATGAGTCTGAATTTGAGCTTTTACTGTTGGTTAAAATTTGTAGGTCTCGATGTTGTTGATGATAGACTTATGTGTCTCTCATATGGAGGTCTACATGACACCAACATGTTCTTTTGAAATTGACATATTGATGAACAAAGTGTGCATATGATTGCAATCTAACTTGAGAAAAGAATTGATGTGATTACAACTTTAAACAAATCTCATTTGATATCATCCATATGCCATATTGAGTTTTCTTAAATAATAATATCCTTATTTCATAATTTCTAATCTAGATGATAAAATATGTAACTAACCTAATTAATAAAAGAAGAAACTAACAGATAAAAATAAGCAGCTAACCTAAAAGATAAAAGGTAAAACTAATAGATAAAAATATGTATTTAATTTAAATGATAAAAGATAAATTTAACAAATAAAAATAACTATTTGAAAGGATTAGTTTTGAGAAATTAACTAATAGAGCTTTATGTCACATAATTTCCTTGAAATTAAACTTTATCTTTAAGGTATAAGTTAGAACAATAGTGTTGCAAAACAATCCTAACATTTGTTCCTCCTTGAAGTAGCACCTTGTCATCAAGGTGTAAGTTGAGATATTAGTGATGTAGATCGATTTGATCATTTATTCTTGACGTTGCATCTTTTCCTCAAAGTGTAAGTTGAAATAATGATGTTGTAAATTGATTCTATCATTCATTCCTCTTTGAAGCTACACATTGTACTCAAGGTGTAAATTGAAATAATGATGTTGTAAATGATAGTGTATGCTGTCATAAAATTTCTAAAAAAATAAAATAAAGGCCTCTTCAAATAATCAACTTCAAAATCTTGAATAAAAAAATTCAAAGTAATTTTATACAGTTACAAAATAATGATAACAATTGAATGTAATCCAAACAAAAAAACTTATTCACCAATCAAATTAAAGGTAGCTTGGGGGATGAACAACATTCTTCCTTTTGTAATGAGTTGCTAGCCTCACACAAATTCATTAACTACTAACCTAACATCGATCAAATTGAAACCAACAAAAGGAAGAACATATGTATATAAATCGAACAAGAAAACACCAAGATATGAAAATGGAGAATTTATGGACTATGTATAATGACAATCTCCATCTAACTTAGAAAAAATTAAATCAATCACACACATCTACTCATCAAGAGTTATTATTAGGGTTGTTAGCCCATCTTTTTGTATGTATGTGTGAAGGAGAAAAGAAGTGATAGTTAGAAAAGAGAGTGAATAGTGAATGATTCAAGTAGATAGTGAGTGATTCAAGTAGATTTAAGCAGGTTTAAATTGTAAAGTCGTTATCTCATCTAGGAGATTGATGAAAATTCTTCCTCCAACCTCTGTCACTTTCATAAGATCTAAAATTTATACTTAATTTTTTTTAAAGAGAGAAGCTTGACCAGAAGAGTGAAATTTAGTCAACTTAGTTGGCTATTCTCTTTGCCATTGTAACATGCAACGCTTGCGACGTTCTACCATAGTTTAAATCCAACATCATAATAATGAAATTGTTCGTCTCGTAGCACAAAAATAAGAAGAAGAAAAAGAATTAAATGTTTGAGTTGGGGGCTCTGAATCAACTCATTAATGAGTTTATATTGAAGAATAAGAATATTTTGGATGCTTACCTAACGGATTGGTTTGATTACCAATAATTTTTCATTTCTAAAATCACATCCATTCATTTTAAATCCTTTTAAATTGATTTTTCTATCTGTTTCACCCAAAGTCTTATTTAATCTATCTGAATCAATTTTTCCACCCTTTGATCATGTTAGGTGTAGTTGGAAGAGAACTTTTTCACAACTACTTCTATCCATGTATTTAGAAAGAAATTGTAATTTTTTATAAAATAATTCTTTTTGATCTTTTGATATTTCTCTTATGGAATTTTTATATTAAATATAATTTGTCAATTTTAAAATTTTCTCTATTTGATTTTTGTTGTGGGGGAATGACTTTAATAGTCCACTGATATGAATCAATGGGATGTTTCGATTTTCACGGTGTAGGTTAAAGATAAAAATTACAAAATAATAGAAAAAATAAAATAAATGGTTCAATGACCTGACACGAGCAAATAGCCAACCAACGTTATAAGAAATGTGACCAGCTACTTAGAACTCTTGCCCAACCATAAACACGAGATAATCGATCCACACAACAATGTACCTGGGTTGAAGCACAAACCAGATACTTTCATGAACTTGAATCGCCAACCTTATGAGAAAGATCGACAAAACAAGGTGCCACAAGAGTAAAAAAAAGATAAAATTCTCACAATAGAGAAAAACTTGCATTTAGGTGAATAGAAATTTTGCTCTATGCTCTCATTACGCATAAACGAGCTATTCATACTTGTATAATTACTAATATAAGGAAACTAAAACTAAATCCTAATAGAATTCTTCATTTCTAATATGAAAAAATTATGATTAATCCTAATAGAATCAATCTATAATATGATTCAAATCTTCAACATAATTTTAACTAATCCTACTCAAATAATTAAACTAAACAAATCCTAACAATTGAAACTAAATCTAATAATATAAATAGCATATTTTTATAAATTTTGTAGTCTTTTGTAAAAAAAATTTCTATTTACGTAAATAAAAATCACGATCATATGTCTATTTTTCTTAAAAGTGCATTTACGTGAATTCTAATTTCCTCTTTTATCTTTTTTAACCTTTAATTTTCAATAAATCTGTTAAATTATTTTTTAAATAAATTTAATCATATAAGATAATATTAAAGTTTATATCACTTACTCTAATAAACTTTATAAAAAAGATAAAAAATACAAAAATCAAATATAAAAACATACACATCCTATGTAAAAAGAGTTTGTTGCACATCAAATTTTACTATCGCCTTGCCATGCATTAACTTGTTTTTCAAATTTCATACCAACAATTTTCGTTCCAAATAATTAATCTGTCAATTTTTTATTTTTTTAATTTAAGTAAATTGCATTTCAGAAATTTATTATAGCTAGGACATATTTTAAAGCGTTTCCAAAAATATTTATAATTATTTCTAAACAAAATTTTTATAATAACAATATAATTGAAATTCATAATTTCAAATAACATGAATTCAGTTTTTATGCATACGACTATTTCCATCTTATTTGAAATGGTATTGTATTAACATACATATCTTAATTAAATGATTATACTTTTCAATTATTATGATAAAATAAATTAATTTTATTATAATATTTTGATTAAAATATTAAATTATACTATCCAATCATCTATTATTTTTTATTTTTAAATAATATTAAATTTATTAATGTAATGCTTAAGTAGTAAGTTTTCAATAAATAAAAATATTATTAAAATATATTTTTAATGATAAATAATTTAAAATAAATAAAAATATTAAAATAAGATCGAGAAATATTTATAAAAAAATTTGTTTTAATGAAGATTTTAAAAAATAAAATAGTGACAACTTTAATTTTTATTAAATTTTTTTAAAAAATTTATATTTGTAAAAATTTATACATTAAAAAATATTTTAATAATGATCCAAATAGTATAAATGTGAAATTTTAATATATTTTATATAAATTTATATAATTATAAAAACATAACCGTCAATAAAAAAAAATTATTGAAGTGTTAGTCTGGCATAAAAAAATTTCCCTTATGGCATTCCATCTATAGAACAGGTAGAGTTCATATAAACTCACTCTTCGCCAAAACTTGCGTCTAACATAAGTTACTTTTACAAGTTGCTTCTAAGGAAACTACAAGTTGAAATTGGTATTACAACTTGCTGCTATTATAAGTAATAATCCCTTCCTTCAGACATGATTCAGTGGAATACAATATCAAAAATTGTTTGTACATGTGCATATCATTTCATAAGATATCATACTTGATAAGCTTGTTCTTAGCTGTCTCATGTGATATGTTATCAAATTGCTGAGCATTTGGTCATATATAGGGCACTAGCCACCTCAATTATTAATATAAAATTCTTAATTTTATTTGGGGTACAAGCTTAGACTAAATAAGTTGAAGTGTTAAGTTTGAATTTTGATACTATCATAACTTCAAAATTAATTTTGCAATTTGGGGCTATTTCGAACCTTTCAGCTGAATACTTTAAAATAAAAAAAGGAAAGTTACTTTTGGTAAGCATTACACGTTCAACTTACTTAATCTACTTTTCCAAAAATGTTTGACTAAATCGTAAAAGTTATTTGATGATCATGTATGTATAGGAAGAAAAATTAAAACGATTAATTACTTATTATGCATAAAGACAAAAAATAAAGAATCTTTTTAAAATATAAAGTATTTTTCATAGAATTATGATAATATATATTTTAATGTTATTTACATTTTAATATATCTTTTTTTTATGAGATAGTACATCTTATTTTCTTTATTTACTCATATATTAGAAAAAATAAAAGGAATGAATTTCTTCAAAATTAATTATGCAATTTGGTGCTATTTGGAGTCTTTCGGCTGAATAGTTTAGAAGCAAAAAAGAAAGTTTACTTCTGGCCAGTGTTATACGTTCAATGTACTTGATCTACTTTTCCAAAAAATGTTCCTCTAAATCGTAAAAGTAATTTGATGGTCATGTATAGGAAGAAAAATTAAGACGAATAATTACTTATTATGCACAAAGTTAAAAATAGATACCTTTCAAATATTAAGTACTTTTTATAGAACGATGATAAATATATATTTAAATATTATTTGATTCTTAATATATTTGATTCTTTATATTTAATTTTTATTATATTATATCTAATTATATATTTTTTTCATTTAATACATTTCAAATATATATATATATATATATATATATATATATATATATATAAAGTATTTTCCTGTTATATGATAAGAGTACTGCATGAAAAAATATCATAGAAAGAGAAAAAAAAGTGATCTACTTAAAAACACCATATAGATAATATAATACTAAAAAAATGAATTTTTTCCATATATAAATAATAACATACTTCTATTTAATAAAAAAATATAAATAAATAAATATACATTTTTTTTTAGAAAAATCATGATTGTTAAATAAATAGTTTCACAATGAAACCAAACCAAACAAAACAGCACTTGGTCCACAAAGTCCATGGCTGTACGTTGAAGATAAGCAGAGTGACAGCTTGATATGGTGTCGCTTTTCATATCAATTTGTTTTCCATTTGGCTTTCTTATCATACCCTTTTCCATCCCATTATATAAGAGAACAAAGTAGATAATAAACAAACAAGCAAACGTTGTCAGCAGCTGGTTAGAAGTTGGTATTTAATCATCAAATTATTAATCATGCACAATTAATTTAATTTGCATAATGTTCATGATTACATGAGGTGGAACAAAAGAATGGATAATAAAATAAATATGATGTCAGAGTGGACCCTTTCCTTTTAACCACTCTTAATGTTGTTGTCACTATGAATTGATTAATCATAGCATGCTGCTTGCTTCCAAACTTGTAATCCATCTCAGGTAAAAACCTCATTTGCTTATCACTGTTACCAGATGAAACCAATATAGATACTTGAATTCACTGTTTTCTTTTCTCTAAATAGTGAATAAAAAGCTTGTGAGCTTTTGGAGCTTGTAACTGTGGATAGTAATTGACATGATGATAGGACATAGATAATGACATAAAGTTCACTTAGAGAAAATGGGGAAGGAATAATGGAAGTCAATCTCCGACAAATCATTTGAAAGTGACCGGGAGACCGACAGCATCCAGTCATTGGATCAATGCAAGAAGCCGTGGTTTCAATGCATCTCTCCAAAACCGTACTCCACTTTCTTCTCTTTTTTCTCTTCTTTTTACCTCAATTATAACCACCTCATCCGTTAACCGGTAAAACCCAACCATAATAATAAAATTACCATCCAACCCATCTATTCTCATTCCCCATCCGCTCTCTTCCGTTTTCACCGTTACTTTTTCCGTTGCCGCAACTTCCTCCACCGTTCCTGTAATGCTCTCCGGCATCACCCTCGTGGCGAACCGCTCCGTGGAATCCAAATATTCTGGGTCGGAAAACAAACCCGACATGTCAAACCCGGATGAGAAATTTATCAAATGAAAAGCGTTCATAGTCACGGCCCGATTCTCTTCCCACTCAGATTCTTTGGGTCGAGGCAAAGTATCCTCGTACCCGCCCTGATTGAACCAAGGGTCTTGCATAACCTCATCCAACGTGATTCTTGTCTTGGGATTCCTGTCCAATAACCTCGACACCAGATTTCGAAGATCACTCGACATCCATCTCGGGGACCGGAAATATCCTCTGTAGATCTTTCTGTACAAAATCGTAATATTGTAATCATTAAAGGGCAAATATCCAGCGTTCATCACGAACAAAACGACGCCGCACGACCATATGTCCACGCTGGCACCATCATAGCCCTTCTTCGCGAGAATCTCTGGTGCCACGTAAGCAGGGGTCCCACAAACAGTATGGAGCATTCCGTCGGGTCGGGTCTGGTTTTTCAAAGCGCTTAACCCGAAGTCCGAGACCTTGAGGTTCATGTTCTCATCGACGAGGAGGTTGTCCAGTTTAAGATCGCGGTGGTATACGCCGCGGGAATGGCAGTATTTCAGGGCGGAGATGAGCTGCCGGAAGTAGCGCCGACTGAGATCCTCCGTGAGGCGTCCATTGGCGGCAACCACTTGGAAGAGTTCCCCGCCGGCGGCAAACTCCATCACGAAGTAGATCTTCGTCTTTGTGGCGAGCACCTCGAAGAGCTTCACGGTGTGCGGGTGGCGGAGCTGGCGCATGATAGACACCTCGCGCTCGACGTGCGCAGTGTAACCGTTTTTCTCTACCTTGCGCTTGTTAACGGCCTTCACCGCCACGCTCTGCGAAGTGTTCAAGTTCCGCGCGTGGTACACCTTCGCGAACGCGCCAACGCCTAGTAACTTGAGCAGCTCGTATTTCCCGAACAAAACGACACCTGCTACCGTGGCGTCGTTTGTCATCGACGACGCTTTCTCGTTCTCCATCTGCGTGCCTTTGACGGTGCCGTTTTGAATGACCTGGCTTTACTTACTCGGGTTCAGGAAAACAGAAAGTACAAAAGCATTAAACTGAAAAGGTGTTTAAGAGAAATAGGAATTTGAGTTTCATGTAATTAATGGGGGAATTGAGCCGCGCAAGTGAGTGTTTGGTATTGTAAGGTTCCTTTGTTTGGTGAATTGGTTTAGCAAGTATGATTTCTTGCAAGGAACTTGTTTCGAGAAGTGCGTTTTGGTGGAGAAGGAAGAAGAGAACGGAAGCCACTCAGTTAAGAAGTATGGAAAGAAATGGAATGGTATGCTTCCACTCATGGTGTTGCCTATTTAAACATCACAATCATACAAAACATTAATTAATTAACAACATTAACAGTCCTTTGAAGAGGATAATAAGTGTATTGAGTTTAGATGATAAAGATGAATGACAAAAGAAATTAAAAAAAATGAAAGATATAATAATAGAAAAGATAATAAAAGTAGATATATTAAATTGTAAATATTATTTTATAACTTTTTTTAAAATATATTTGAGGATTGACTTTATAATATAGGTTTTGAGTAAAATCATAATTCCATTAAATTATATTAATTTCTTTAATTTATCATTTCATAGTTTTATTTAAATTCAAATTTGATATAATGGCTTAAAGTAATTGTTAAAAATGAAAGTTAAAAGGTGCATTTGTGGTTTGGAGTAGGGCGGAGGATATTAGAGTGAGCACTAGATGGGTTAAGGAAGAATGTGGTCAATAATATTCATGAAACAATGCTCAGGTGGGAGTGAGAATGACAAAACCGACATGACCTTAACATGTTGACAAACTGCTATATATTAATTTTTTTTTAGGTTAAATAAATTCATTTGTTGTTTTGAAACATTACTATCATTTTAAGTTCTATAAATATAATCAATTTTGTCTGTAATTTCTGTAAAAATATTATTTATTTTTTCTCCTAATTCTTTTCAATTTTAATTTTTTTTGTTCTTGTTAGGATCTTAAAGTTATATTTGCTAACTTAATTAACAGGTATTCAACTAAATTTTATTACATATACCAACACATTGTATTTGTTTTAAAAAAAGTTACACAATCAATTAATTTAAATGAGATTTTGAAATACTCGTTTATATGAATTAATGATAAAAATGATAATTTGTGATGTTTGTGTAATTTCTATGATGAGTTAGTATATATGGTAGAAATTTTTTATCGCACACATGATAGAATTTATATATAAACTTCTACGAATTATCAAATATCCAACGAAATGTTAATATAAGAGAAAAAACAAAAATTTAAAAGAATTAGGAATAGAAAAAAATAACAATATATCAAAATTAAAGAAAAATTTTCTATATTTTATAAAAAATGAACATATATTGAATCCTATTTTTTAAAAATATGTTCTAGGACTAATCTTCAATATTAAAAAATGAAAAATATTTATAAACAAAAAAAATTGTTTATTATATAAAAATATAATAAATATTTTGTACCAATAAAAACTTAATAACTACAGATTTAAGAACAAGCCTAAATTTTTATTTGGAGAATGAATGAAATTAAAAAAAATAAAAAGTAGAGTAAACTTATGATAAAAAAATTGTTATTTCAATAAATAAAAATAGAAGAAAAAAGTAAAAAAATATTTTCACTTATTTGGATAATTAAAAAATATAAAAAAAATAAGCAAAGTATATAAAAATTATTTATAATAATTATGAAAATTTTATTTAATAAAAAATTGAATTTTTAGTTATAATATTGTCTTGTTAGTAAAAAATTATTATTTTTTATATATTTTTATATTAAAAAAATTAAAAAAATTCTACTACTTTCTCTCCTCTTCCCTCCATATTTTTTACCATTTTATAAATTTTTTAAAATAAAATTTTATCTAAAATTTTCAGTCATCTACCATTTTCATCCAAACCAAATAAGGATAAAATTTTCTTTTTTGATATTTTTTCATCTTTCCAAAACTAATAAGGTTTAAGATTAATAAAATTATAATTTTTTTCAAAAGTAAATAAATATATATATATATATATATATATATAATGTTTTAACCATATTGAGAATTTTATATTAAATTTTAGTATTACTTTACTTTTAGGATACAAATTTTAAATAGAAATTTTTATTATATGTTTAATTTAACTAAAATGAAATTTATAAAATTAAAATTATTCAAGATAAAATTTGTAAATATAATTAAAGAAATACGACACGCTATCTCTAAAATATGGTTTGATTAATTTTCAATCTGATTTAAAATGCTTGGACGTCCTATAGGGTGTAGAAGGGAGCACGGAATTTAATGTGAGGACAAACAAACGAAAAGTAGAGTGTTTGTGTATACATGTGTACAGAGTGTTGCTGAGACAAAGAACACAAGAGCATGTGCACCACTCTGCATTGTATGAGTATATGGCTTTTGAAAGCGGAATAAAAGATTTGTTTTACCTATCTGCCTATAGCATATATATCCTTCTCTTATACAATTAAATTTTTTGCTTAAATATTTTTAATGTTATTAATTTTTTGTTTTAATTTTTATAAATAAAAATATGAAATTAAAATACATTAAAAATATTTACTTTGAATTAAAAAAAGGGATCTTATTATTTAAATTATGCACATGCATTTATTAGATTAAAGTTTATATATTTAAGAATAATTGTTTTTTTTTTGTTTTAAATCTAATTTATATACTCATTTTTAGTTCAGTCGTTCACTTGACTACATTATGTTGTTTTTCTAAAATCGGCTTATTATACAGGTACTCACTAATATTATTCTATTTTTTTTATTAGTTTACTTGAATTATTTATCATTATACAAGATTAATATAAAACTATAATTGATAAATAATTTTTTCGTTATATTTAATTGTCTAGTTTTTAAGATGTTATATTTTTTTATATACAATAAAAATAATAAAATTTAAACCTAAAATTGTATATAAATCATCCTAATCTTTTATCATTAGATTAATATTAATAGATTTAAGATGTTATAATTATATTCGATCATTATTTTTTTCTCATCATAGATTCTTCAAATAATTTTTGTTTTATTAAATAATTGAAAATATATTACAGGAAATAATTTGGAAGACTTAAAAAGTAAAAAAGTTAATAAATTTAAGTTTTTTAAGATATAAAATTAAAATTAAAATAAATTTAGAGCTTTTATGTTAAAAAAATATTTTAATTAATGGATGTTAAATTAAATATGATTTGAAAATATTTAAATGATTCAAAACCGAAGAAATGTGGATAAGAAACGAAAAATTTATGATAAAAATAGGAAGACCATCAAAATGATTTTTTATAATAATTAAAATAGGTGAGATACTAAAATTAGTAAAAATTGATTAATGAACATAAAATCTTATATTAACCATAATAAGAAATTAAAATTTCAATTTAACCTATTTTTTTAATACTATCAAAGTTAAAGTTTTAAGCTTCATATTTTAAAAGTTATTATTATTATTATTATTATTATTATTATTATTATTATTATTATTATTATTATTATTATTATTATTATTATTATTATTATCTAATTCATTATCTTCCTTCTTCACTTAATCTAATTTGTTATTTTTATTTTTTATTTGATAAAATAAAGTTATAATAATATATTTTATAATTTTATTTAAAATTAGTAAATATTTTAAAACTATTTTTAATAAAATCATAATAAAAGGATAAATTTATTGTTTGAAGAAAAATTATTTTATATTTTATCATTATTTAATTTATTATCTTAATATACAATAAATATAGAATAAAATAAATTATATACTATTCTATTATAATCCTATCAGATATTTTATCCAATCAGTTTCATTAAATAGACACTAAATTTTTTAGTTGCATAATAATCGTATTTAAAAGTACAAATATTGTTCAATCGTCAACATCATGATTCCAAATAAAATTTTATTACTTGTTATCTCAATCACAAAATATTAAATATAAAATTATATAAAAACGTGTTTGATACATACATTTCAACTAATTAAAAATTAAAATTATTAGTTAAAATATTTTAAGTATATTTAATAAAATATTTTTTAATAGTTATTAATATTTTTAAATTAATTATTAATATTTTAAAAAAATTACTTTAAAATAAATTTTAAACTCTTTGAATTCTAGAATTTTTTTTTCATGTAAAAGTAGGAAGATTTCTCAACATCCAACATCAAAGATTCCAAGTGGATAAAACTCTAAATCCTAAAATTTACAAAAAGTTTTCTACCCTATTTAATCAATGAAATAGGTTTTTTTTATTACTAGTTACTAGTATTTTTTAAAAGTTACTAAAAGTAACTTTAAATATTTTAAATTGTAGTTAAAATATTTTTTTAATATATTTGTATAACTTGATTTTGATTTATTAATTTATATCTATAAACTTTAATATCATTTAATTATTTCATAATAAAATTAATAATTTAAATATATTTATTTTTATATTATCATAAATATTATATTTCAAAATAATATTTTAATAAGTTTTTTAATTTTATTTATTTTATTTTTAAATAAAATATTATATTTCAATAAAAAGTAAATGGTAAAATTATTGAATTTTTTAAAATTATTACTTACATTTTATTTATAGACAAATTTAAAATTAATATTTTTATTTTATGGGAATAAATTTTTTAATTAAATCTTATATTTTTTTAAAAAATATATCATATTTATTAGGTTTAATATATTAATTATACTTTTATTTTTTATATTTATTGATCAGTTAACAGTTTAATTTATAAAATATTTTTAATTTAATTATTAACTTATATTTTTTAAACTTTGTTTAAATATTTTTATTTCAATATTTATTTTTTATTTTTTAAAAAAATTTAACTAATTTATCTCTCCTTTTATCAAATATATCTAAAATTATTTTTAAAAAAATCAAAAGTTAATTCTTGTATTGTGAATATGAACATAAATTAATTAATATTGTTAGAACATTATCCTGTACAAAGTTTTTATGTGGTAGGGGCAATATTTTTTTTAAGAGAGTTTGATTTGATTGATAGGATTTTTTTAAAATTTATTTTTTTTTCTAAAATTTAAGTTAATTTATTTTAAATTTTATTATTTTGTATTTATTGTAAGTCTAATATCTGATTTTCTAATTTAATTTGAGTATCCTCTGAAAAATAATTTTATGTCATAATTTGGTACAAGGATGGTAAAAAATACATATGTGGAAGGAAGGAAAAATTGTTACTCCCTCCCATGAAGATGCTATTATTAGAAATAATTGTTAATTTAAAAATTATTATAAACTATATTGAAAATCTTATGATTATAATTTTAAAATTAAGTTTAAGAAAATATAACTACTAGAGTGTTTATGAAATATTTTTTTTATTAATATAATTTTTTTAAAATTTAATACTTACAAATTTATATTTTAAAATTTAGATTTAATATGATTAGAAACGGATTTAAATTGTATTTTTCATCATTTCAATATAAATTAATGTGTATTCTTTTAAAGTATATACTTTATTTTAATAATTTTATATTAATAATAAAATTTATCTTAATAAATATATTTTATATAACATAATATTATATTTATAAAATATTATTTATTTTAAAATATATATTATAAGATTTATTTTTAATTTTAATTTTATTATTCCTATATTTAATTTTATGATTTATTTATTATAATAATAAATTAAAAATTTATTTTTTATATTACAACATTTTAATTAAATTAGAATTATTTAAATAATTAATTCTATCAAAATTTTGAACAATTAAAATTATGATTTTCTCTTATATTTATAATCCTTTCCTTTTTCTTATTTTCTGTCTACTTGATTGATGCAATTTGAATGGCAAAAAAATAATGACAAGTGATAAAAATCCAAATGGGGTGAACCATAAATTAATGATTGTATTATGTATCTGTTCGCATATGTTGTAAGTATACTTAGTTCATTAACTTCGATCTAGAGGTGGATGTTGATTCATGAAACTTCTTTTTGCCGTACTCATTACAATCTGTGATGAAAATAGTTTATGGAAGGTTAGGTTTTAGAGTTTTATATATAATTTTTACAAATTTTAAGATTTAAATTCGGTTTTATTGTTTATTATGAATTTTTTATTATTAAAATTCAAGATCTATTAAATTTAAAAATATATATGAATGATTAAAAAATTTATTTTAAATTTATAATATAAAAATTTAATAAATAAATTTAAAATTATATATATCAATAATGAAAAAATTTATGTATTATAATAAATATAAATATATATTATAAATATTATATATCTTATATTTTATATAATTAAATTATAATAAATTTAAATATTTAAACATATTCTATATCTAAATTGTTTATTTAAAAATATTTTTTAATTAATTTAAATTTATTTATTTATTAAAAAAATTAGGTCACCTTCAACTTTAAAATATACCAGACTAAATCTAGCTTAGAAGACTAAAAAAGCTAAATAAATTTTTATAAATCTATAAATTTGACTTTTTTATTTAAATACATCTATTTATTAAATATGTTAGGTTAAATTCAGCTTTTTTACATGTTTAAATTTGATTTATTTTTTAAAAAGACTTTTTAATAACTTTGAATTTATCTCTGTTTTAAACATGTATGGCCAAATTCAACTTTAAAGAGATTAATTCCTAAACTTCTATCAAACAGTTTTCATTTATATTCATGAAAAATAATGCATAAGAAAAACAAATTAATCTCTTGCTTATTACCTTATCTTTTAAATTGGTTATTCCTTCCATTTTCTACCAAGTTGCTGATGATGTAGTAGGTTAAGTGTCACTCCACATTTGTAAACAAAATGGAATGAGAATGTTTTCATATGTAGCCCTTCTTGAATCTCATCATTCTATTCCCTTTCACTATTCTACTTGTGATATTTTTCTATATTTTTCTTTGTACCAATTTTATCTTGGTTGATCTTTTCAATCTTTTTACCTTATGAGTTTATTTTGTTCTCCAATGTCAAAGTCATTGGAATGGTTGCGTTTATGAGTGGCCAAAAGGAAAATGTGATACGATTTCATGGTACCGAGATACTTGTCACAAAATAAACACAAAAGTTTAAACAAATATTACCCAATATCCTCAAATGTTATACATCTATTCCTTAAAAAAATTATTCCTAATTTCAAAATATAATAAATAAAACTAACAAATAAAAGAAGTTATTAGCTTTGAGAAAATAATTAACTAAAAGATATGAGATAAAACTAACAAATAAAAATATTATCAACTTCGAGAAAGTAGTTAACTAACAGATAAAAATAAAATTATTCAAACTATCAACCTAATCTCTTCAAATATCCATTGATACTTGTTATGCATCATAGGTATTATAGGTTTGACCATGTTAAATTTCATACTACTCCGTAAGATCTTATCATTCATTCTCCCTTGAAAATACACATTATCCTCAAGGTGTAAGTTGACATTACGAACTCTGTTGTTGTGCCTTACGATTATATTATATCTTTCTCTTTGAAGGTATACATTTTCCTCAAGATATAAGTTGACATGAGAAACTTTGGTGTTGCACCTTATTATTTTATCATTGCTTCATGTTTGAAATTGCACCTTATCATTAAGGTGTATGTTTCAAGATAATGATGTTGTAAAATGATCTCTTCCTTCCTTTTCCTTGAAGCCACACTTTGTCCTAAGGTGTACATCAGGATAACGATGTTGTAGAATGATCTCATCCTTCATTTTTCCTTCAAGACGCAATTTTCCCTCAAGGTATATATTGGGATAATGGTGAACGATCTTATCATTTCTTTCCTATGAAGTTGCATCTTATCCTTATGATCTATGTTGGGGTAATGATATTGCAAAACCTTGATAGGTTCTCATATTATATCCTTCTCTAGGAAGGCACTTCATTTGATTAACACTTCTTGGATATGACCATCTCGATTCATGATTGATAAGTGTTGTGAACACTAGATTTTACCTATTATTTTTTTTCTTTTCTTTCTATTTTCTTTTTCTCTTCTTTTTTTAGTGCAGAGAATATTTGGTATTAGTTTTGTTTATCTACACTATATTATTACTAATAGTTGTTATGATTTTTTATCATTTCATGCAATATTTTATTTATTTTATTTTATTTATATGTTATTTTTTGTCTTTAATTATTCCATAGTTATTTGAAATATTTTATAAAATAACAAGTTTACATAAAAAAATAATAAGAAAAATTAAAATATTATTTTTGTGTGTCATACTTTATCTGTATTTTTTTTCTATTCCTCTTCTATATATAAGCCTTTTTTTTATTCTTTTCTCTTTTCCTCTTACAATCTAAATAAATTGTATCATTTGTTAATTTTAAACAAGTCTTTATTATATTTTATTCATTTGGTTCCTATTTTACCATTACCATCAATTTTAATCTAATTAAAATTTTGTTATCCCTCTTGTATCTTAAAATAATTCTTACTTTATTAGCATCATTGATTTTCTTTTAATCTTTAGTTTTAACTACTAGTTTAATTTTAAGTTTCTATTTATTGTCAATTGTTATTATTAGTATTTTATTATTAATTCAATCACAATGTAAGACATATATCTTTCTTATATATATATATATATATATATATTATTTTTAATTTCTTATATATGATTTATTTATTTATCTTTATTTTTATTTTTACTTTTTTAAGAAACCTTTCATCTAAATTAATTTATTTCATTTTTTTTACTATTATCATCATTATTATTATTATCAATAATATCATATTAATACTATCATTAATATTTTTATCCTTTTCTTAATTCAATATCCAATTCTTGCCTTGTTTGTTTTATTATTTATTAATTAATTAATTTTTATTTTTTTATTTATTTAAAAAAAAAAAAGAGAAAGGGATCTATTATGTTTTACTTACTACATATTGCTTATTTAATCTATAAATAATATTTTTTTGTATAAGTGTTATCTCTTTATGTATATTATTGTTACTGTTATTATTTGTTTGATATTTTATTCCCTCATTTTATTTTTATTTTTTCTATTATTTATTTATTTCACTTTTATATACTTACCTAGTAAGTACAGAGCAGGGAGGTAGCATGACCCTTACGCCAAAGCACAACTTTTACACAGGTGCAGTAATCAGCATTATAAGTCAGCGGGATTTTAGCTGCAAATGTCAACTTAGCAGAACTCTTACTGGGAGAAGAAATCCTTAAAATGGGTTTGTACAGCAAAAAATACTTTGGATAATAAGAGAGATAAGCAATTTTGGTAACCAAATCACTGATCTAACAGGTATTTGTAAAGAACCGGAAGCCAAATTTTATTAAAGGTAAGA
The DNA here is from genome assembly GCA_037954105.1 of Canavalia gladiata. Lineage (NCBI taxonomy): Eukaryota > Viridiplantae > Streptophyta > Magnoliopsida > Fabales > Fabaceae > Canavalia > Canavalia gladiata. Next base: position 13,229,252 of record CM075659.1, on the reverse strand, counting down.
TAATTAAGAAAGAAAAGGGTATGACAGCTAAAGGAAGAGGGAGATCCTACGGAGGGAAAAAAAGAAAAAAATAAAAACCAGAGGAACTGATAAAGAAGAACAGGAGCAACCCCTTGAGAAGTAACTGAGAAAGAGGGAGAAAAGGAATCCAGAGAGCAGGAGAGCAGCGAAGGGAGAAACAAGAAATTGCACTAACAGGTAAGCGATCTTAATCCAATGATAAACATGTAATGGTATGCTATTCTGAAAAATGTAAGCACCACCCGTTTGTTCTCCTTTTGTTTTTTTACTCTCACATATCTTGCCACTTCCGCTGTTATTAAGTTGTGCCACCCCTTCTACACAAAAAAAAAAACTGTTCCTTTGCCCAACTAAGACCCCTCTATTTCTTTCTTTTTCTGCTTGTTAATTACGCTGATTTGCTTGTTCAATATTACTTATTCAGTTATACAGGATTACATTGACTAAGTGGGTCTTATATCTATTGCAGTCTGTTCCCTCTTTTAAATTTTCTATTGTCAACTAAAATAGACAAATGCATGTTTGAAAAGATTACAGTTATTTTTATTTTTTTTATTATTTATTTGTTTATCTATTTTTAACTTTCAGCATATATATTACAAAATATCTTCTTTTTTTTATAATATAGGTATTAGATTATTATTATTTTTTATGCTCAAAACATATATTTTTTTTATATATAATAATATTATACATATATATGTAAATTTTATACATTTCTTTCGATTTATAACGTATATATTAAATCTCTATTTTTTATGTTGTTTAAAATATATATCAGTTTTCTATATATATATCCTTTGTTTATAATGTGTATATTAAATTCTTTTTTTTATGCTTAAAATATGTATCAGTTTCTTGTATATATGCATCAGTTTTATATACTTATTTCTATTCATAACATGTTTTATTTTATTTTTATTTTTATTTTTATTTTTTAAAAATATATGATTTTTTTTGTTTTTGTTACAATAATGTATCAATATCCCTTTTATACATCCTTTTGTTTATATTGTGTATATTAAAATTTTATTTGTATACGTTTTTCATGTTTGCAATATATTAATATATATGTATATATATATTAGATTTTTTTTGAGAAAATATTATAACTTTATTTTATTTTTTATTTTTTTTTTCTATTTATAATATATCTAAATGGTTTCTGTTTATACTATAACGCCAAATTCTTTAAATTATATATCAAAATTTATTTCTAGATGGTCATACATATCTTTTTCTTTTTTTTTTTTTAATTTTTTTTTATTATTATTACCATCACTATCGTTAATTATAGTTTTTTTTCTCTTCATTGTTTCTACTTATTTTATTTGTAATGCTTCATTCTTATTATATTATGTTTTATTTATGATTGTTGGCTTTGCCTATATTCTATTTGGTTAATTGATCTTTTACAATAGGTTGTGTTTGTATTAATTATTTTACTTTATCATTATCAATTTTTGTTAATTTTATCATCATTTTAAATGGCTAAATTTGAGGTTTATTTTTACACTCTTATTTTTATTTATTTATTATCCCAAGCCTCTTGTTGTTTTTATTACCTTTTTTTCATTGTTATATTTATTAATATCATTACTTCATTCCTCAATGTTATTATATTTAGCATGTTCATGATTTGTTATAATTCTAGTAAGTTTTAACTAAAAAAAATAACATAATAAGAAATGAATGTAAAAAAAAATGTATATATACGATTTTACCATTATTCATATTCTTCCATAAATAATTTAATCTACCCAAGTTTCATGTAAGAAGGACAATTTAAACAAAACGTTTGCAAACGTGACAAATTTATGATTCTTGATTCTTTTTTTGTAAATAATTTAACTTAATTCCATGAAAATGGGTAATTTAAACAAGACGTTTTGTTATCCATTTAATTGGACACCTGAGTTGTGACAGCTTGGTGCTCTCAATTTTTTTTTTTCACACGTTGTTAATATTAAAGTTAATCAACCAATATCTTTTCAAGAGAACTACGTGACTTTGAGTTCCTCATTGCACCGGAGGATACGTAGGAGCGGGGATTAAACCGTCAAGCCAAATTTTTTTTTATCATAATTGTATGCTCATATTAATTTTAACCATTAATTAAATAAATTTTCTATTCATTGATTTTGTATTTAGACAACTATTTATTTATTTGATTAATTGTTTATTCATTCATTCCAAAATAAATCATTTATTCGTTAAAGGAGTAAAATAAATAATTTTAAAATTATCATTAATCTGCACATATTGATTTAAGGTAACCATCTTAGGATGGATGTATTAGGGGTGCTGTGAGATTGAGTTTCACCCTTCCCTATACATAAATCGACTCCCGAACTGATCTGGTTCCGTAGGCCATTTCTTTTTTTTAATAAAAGGTTTTCCAATTTTTCCTAATTTAAGATAAAATTGGTGGCGACTCCATGTCTTTTCCTTTCGAGATTTACTTTGTTTTAATTTGTCCGCCTTCCGTTTCGATTTAGGTCGTTACAGTTGGCGACTCCACTGGGGATAGTTAGAGAGTCAAGCCTTTTATGTTTCAAGTGTGCAAATTATGTGATAATTTTTTGTTCTACTCCTAATTTTTTTTGTATTAATAATTCCATGATGTATAAATTTGTAAGTATATTCATTTTTCTATCATTTACTTGTTTCAACTTTAGGATAGATGAACAATAATGTTGCAATAATTCTTTGTTCTATGATTTGTTGCAGGTTTGAGATAGTTTCTAGGTTTAATCCTTACAGGTTTGTATGCTCCCTTCACACACCACACCTTCACTTGTCACACACTCTGAGTGGGGCCCTATACCCGGGCTGAGTATGACTTAAGTTAGGTAAGAGGTTGAGTAGTGATAGCCATTTTGGATGTACATCCTATTTGGTTATTGCGAGAACCTCATCTAGAGCATGATCTATTTTGTGAATGCTCCACATCTAATAGTTCACCTATTGTTGTGGTCAACGTTCCTAAATGGAATTTAGCTCTGGAGGCCAAAGACCTCTAAAATAGACCATTACCTATGGAAGAGCACTAATTAGAAAAGCCATAGACCATTAGGTAGCGACCTTCCATATTTAAGCAACCCTATGTAGGACAAAAGGGAGTGTACTTCTCGCCTTTCCTCTTCCTCATGACTAATTTCAGGAAATTTTAGGATCAATCATACATTTTATTTATGAGGAAATAAAAATGATAGAGAGAAAAAAGAATGAAAAAATATAAAGAGAGAAATGAAAAAAGAAAAATGAATAAAATATAGCGTGATCCATCGTTGCATTGTGACATGCATGTTCATAGCATAAATAAAAGAGAAAAAGTAAAGATGAGAGCTTCATGCATATAGATATCTTCATTCATGCATCAATATCTTGCAATTTCTTTTTACTCATTTCATTTGTTTACTTTCACTTTAGGTGGAGTTTGTCAGAAACAGTGCTGGAACCTATTGTGAGTATTTTTGGTAAAAAGTAAATGGAATCACAGTGCGAGGGGAGATCTCCATTGATGATGAAGAAAACTCTGCAGTTTAGTGTTAACAAGCCTGATGTTGGTAATTTAATAACTCTGGGTCGAAAGATGAACAAGATACAACGGATGACATTCGCCAGAAAGTATGGAAACATTCTTGATCTTCTTGAAGTAAATGTGCAAGTAGAAGCGATTACTGCACTTGCTCAGTATTATGATTCACCTTTGAGATGTTTCACATTTCGAGACTTTCAGCTAGTCCCCACTTTAGAGGAGTTTGAGATCATCATGGGTCTATCATTGAAGAAAGAGCCACCATACAAATTTCTAGGTCATTACTCTTCACCGCAAAATATTGCTAAAGTGCTCAAAGTTCAAGTGAAGAATTTGATGAGCAACAAGAAGACCAAAGGTTCAGTCGAGGGATTTCCAAGAAATTATTTAGAAGAGAAAGCTCATTTCATGGCTGAGACAAATGATTGGGAAGGATTCATGGATGTATTGGCCCTAGTGATCTATGGGGTAGTTCTGTTTCCTAGTAGCGATCAGTTTGTCGGCTTGGCAGCCATTGATGTTTTTATGGCTCGCAAATTTCGAGGAGAGAATCCTGTACCAGCAATTCTTGCAGACGTATATTTTACCATGAGTTTTTGTTACGAGAAAAAAGGAAGGAGGATTTTATGTTGTCTGCCTATGTTGTATATCTGGCTCACCGGCCATGTGTTTGTTAGGGGGACCAAAAGTGTAAATCCCTTTGTTGATTTTCATCAACTGCAGTTGAAGCCTAAGAGTGGTAAAGAGTGGAGCCAACAACTGGCAAATCATACCGAGAAGACTATCCGATGGTATCCTCAGTGGGAGGAAATAGAAGAAGTGATTTGTCAATGCGGAAATTTTCCTAATGTTCCACTCATGGGAACCAAAGGATGCATTAACTATAACCCTTTGCTAGCCCTTAGACAACTTGCTTATCCCATGAAGGAAGCTCCAAACAGTGATAACTTGGTGCCATTTGTTCTATATACCATGGATCAAACTCAAACTGAACAGTTAGGACAGGTAAGACAAGCATGGGACAGGATTGTTAGAAGAAGCAAGGAGCTAGGACGAAGAAGTTGTGGGATCGGAGAAGGTTACCGAATATGGGTAAAAAATAGAGCTCTAGAGGTCAAACTGCCATTTCAATCCACCATTCCTCTAGATGAAGAAACACCGATGATGGTCTTTAAGGACAACGAAGACACTTCTGTGATTAGGGAAGAGTTGCAAGGAGTGAAAACAAAGCTAACAAAGGTAGAAGAAGAGAAGAAAAAGTTAGAGATGGAATTAAAAGAAGTGCGCAAGACACTCGAGGCTTTGCAATTAGAGAATGTTGGAAAGGATGAATCCTTAGAGAAAGCTAACAAGAGAGCAAGAACTGAAGAAAAACGCAGAGACAATACCAAACACTGTTTAGAAGCGACTTATGCAGCTTTGGAACGTAGGAGGCGAGAAAGAGATCAAGCTCGAGTAGAGAACCATAAGCTCAAAGTGGCACTGGAAGATTCTCAAGTAGGTCAAAAGGAAGCAATCAAGCAATTAGAAGGTCTCAAAGAAGAAATGAAGAAAATGGTAGCTGATTATGAAGAAAAGATCAAGAAAAAGAGTGAAGAGGTGGAGCACATGATAATAGAGTACCAGGCGTTCTTAAAAGGAAAAGATGAAGATATACAACATTTGTTGGGACAGATAAAGGAAAGGGATGGTGAGATATATGACTGCAAAAGGAATGTTGTACATTATATTGCTCGATTTGCAAACTTGGTATGGATATCTAGTGAAGCAATTGAGGGAATGCCAGAACTTCTGAAGATAGTCGACGCAGTTACTAGTCCAATCTCGACTCCGCAGGAAATTCTTGATTTCATTGAACATTGTAAAAATCTGGTGTGGTGTATGAAAAGAATGACTAGGCCTTAGATGAGAAAGGAATGAATGATGAATTCTCTAAAAGAAACCTTCTTGTATTCTGCTTTAAACTTGGAATGAAGATGTCCTTTTGTTGTTTATTGTGTTTCCAATTGGCAAAACCAAAGATACTCACAATAAAGTTCTCAGCAATCGTTATTGACAAAACCACAATAGGCTTTTTTTAAGCTAATATAAATTTTTCTTCCTTTCTTTTCATTGTTTTTCACAGGACTTATAATCACCATTTTCCTAGAAAGAGAAGTACCAATTACTCTAAATTCACAACACTATATCCTGAATCAGGATGGCAGAAGAAAACCAGCCAGAAAGGAATCTGGGTATGGAAGTTGATGCAGTAAGAGGAAAGATGAATGAAATGTCAGAAGCTCAAATGAGAATGGAAGAGATGCTATTGAGAATGAATGAAGCCATAAACCTGCTCAATGTCAATAGGACTCCGCCAAGTGGTCAGTTTCTTGTGGAGTTACCCCCAATCACCTCCAATCCTACAAATTTAACAACCTCCCATTCCCTGACAGTTCCATTTTCTACTGTTGCAACGACATTACCACCTTTTCCAACTGTCTCCTCTTCTAGTTCATCGATGTCAGTACCACCTTTCGCACCCTTCATCACCCCAACAACAGTTCCGTTATTCACCAGTGTTTCTCAAGGAGCATTCGGTGCAATGGGAGGGGTGACTAATCCCCAATGGACATCTAGCCAAACAACACCATTTGAGATCCCAGTTGGAGAAGGATACCAGTCATTAGGAAATTCTAACACTCAAGTTTATAACAATGCTGAGCCAGCATGGGAAGGACCTCATACATTCACCCATGGGAAATCTACAGGGGCTGTTCATATTCCATCACCACGTGACAACATGAAGGAGGTATGGATGGAGAAGATGGAAGAAAAAATTAAGGCCATCCAAGGTCCTAGTATATATGGGTCCCTAGGAGTTGAAGAACTATGCCCAACCATGGAAGCTGTTGTTCCTAAAGATTTTAAAGTCCCAGACTTTAACAAATATGATGGTAGTGGTAACCCTCTATTTCATTTAAAAACGTACTGCACCAAGATGATCGTTTGGTCTAGAGATGAGAAATTTTTGGTCAGTTTTTTCCATGAGAGCTTGACTGGACCTGCTTTAGAATGGTACATCCAATTAGACCATTCTAAGATTACCTGCTGGAAGGACTTAGCAGACTTGTTCATGAATCAATATCGTTTTAATCTTGACACTGCTCCAACACGAGAGCAGTTAGGAGTTTTGCAAAAAAGGAATGATGAACCTTTCAAGCAATATGCTCAGAGGTGGAGGATGCTAGCAGCTCAAGTACAACCATCATTGACTCTGTCAGAGATGTGCTCTTATTTTCTGGGAACTTTGGGAGCACCATACATTGGATCGATGGCTGGTGCGACCTATCGGGATTTTGCTGATTTGATAACCGCCGGAGAAAGGATTGAGATTCTGGCAAAGGCTGGAAAACTACCGATGGAACATGTAGAAGGTAATCAAGGAAAGAAAGGCCTGCCAATGAAGAAGAAAGAGTCTGAAGTGAATCAAGTCTATCAAGGTCGAAACTTTGTGCCACGATACCCACCATCAACCCCTAGGTACCAAACGTCACCCTTCAATCCTAACCCTTATCCATTCATCCAAACACCTGTGTCTCCACATCCATCCTACCAACAAATTCCAAGCCCAAACACTGTTCCTTTCCAAGTCAACAACATACCATCACCCCAAGCATACATCCATACACGTCCTGTGAACACTAACTACCGTCCTATGTACCCACAAAACCGCCCAAACCATCCTCCAAGACCAAATTTCCAAAACCAGGGACAACCTCGCCCACAAAACTTACCACCTTTCCCAAGATTAGCTATCTCCAATGCTGACTTGTTTCAGCGTCTATTTGACGCTCATTTGATTTCAGAAATACCAGTGCGCCCAATGCAACCACCATTTCCGGCTTGGTACAACCCTAACTTGACTTGTAGATACCACATGGGGGTCGCTGGACATTCAATCGAGGATTGCGAAGGGTTTAAAACAACCGTTAGAAAGTTGATGGCATGTGGAAGACTGGATATTCAAGACGAGAAGGGGCCTAGCATCATTAACAACCCTATCCCAAACCATGAAAGAAGTTCTGTAAATGCTGTTGAGAATGAGGGGTTGTTGACCAAGACGGCTTTAAAATTGAAGACCCCTATGAAGGAGGTATTTGATGGGCTGAAAAGAGCCGGTTATGATGTCACAGTAATAGAAGAAGTTGTGAAGGAAGAAGAAAAACACGATGAAGGATTAAGCTGCGACTACCATTTAGGAGCAAAGGGACATGATATTGAGAATTGTTGGGAATTTAAAGCCCGAGTCCAAGGTCTGCTCACAATGGGAGTTATAGAAGCGAAGAAAAAGACTGCTTCCTCTGAAGAAGTTAGTGTTATTGAACCTTTTGTGTTGAGAGTTCCATTTACAAACCAACCACCTGCTCCTGAAAAAGTGGTTGTGATTGTTAAGAAGCCAACTCCTTTTTCTTATGAAGACACTCATGCAGTTCCATGGAGTTATGAGACCAAAGTTGAAATGATTGGAACTAGTTCGATACATTGCTCCAATCTACAAGAAGTGGGGGAGACCATAACCAGTGAAATAGGTGTAGGTGGAATCACGAGGAGTGGAAGGTTTTATGGCTCCGAGGAGGGTGAGAAAAAGAAGAACAAGGAACAAATAGTTGAAGAAACAGGGAATAAAGACAAAGTAGAGGAGGAAGATGAGTTCTTAAAGATCATGAAGCAAAGCGAGTATGATGTGATGGAGCAGTTAAAAAAGACACCCGCTAGAATCTCACTGTTCTCACTCATCTTGACATCAGAACCACATAGGAAAGCAATCTTGAAAGTGTTGAGTGATGCATACGTTAAGCCTGATGTCACTCCTCAGAATGTGATTAGCATGGTAGACCCTGTGAAACGTGTGAACATGATTACTTTCTCTGATGAAGAAGTTGTTCCTCAACTTGAGAGAAATCCTCGTGCTCTACACATCACTTTGAAGTGCAAGGGCTTCATTGTGGCAAAAGTTTTAATTGATGGAGGATCAGCCTTGAATGTCCTACCTAAGACAACCTTTACTCAATTACAATTAAGTCTGGATGATTTAATGCCTCAAGTGATGGTCGTGAGAGCTTTTGATGGGACCCGTAGAGACATTTTGGGGGAAGTAGTCCTACCATTAGAGATTGGTCCAAGCATTTTTCAAGTGTTGTTCCAAGTCATGGAAATCGAGCCAGCATATACTATGTTGTTAGGTCGGCCTTGGATTCATGCAGCTGGCGCCGTTCCGTCTACTCTGCATCAGAGGGTCAAGTATATTGAAGGTGGGGCAATAATCACAATTCATGGAGAGGAAGAAATCATGGTTACTAAACCTGTTTCAGTACCTTACGTGGACAATACTGAGCAAATTGAAGGAAACCTTTGGCATAGCTTCGAGGTGGTCGAATCAGGCCCCAGTCAGAAGAAAGAGATTGCACTCGCCGTGAACCAAGTTGTAGCACGAATCATGGCTAAAAACGGATACAAAGAAGGAAAGGGTTTGGGATTGAATTTGCAAGGTGAACCAGTGCCCGTCAACGTCCCAGAAAGGTCAGGAAGATTTGGCTTAGGATATGAGATATCACTAGAAGAAGAATTTTCACGCATGGATTTGGTAAAGCGGCATGAGAAGGAAAGAAGGCAGGCATTCCCTCACTTGAGAGAAACCTTCCCTGTAGCTGCTGAGGTAGTCACCGCAGAAAAGACTGTTCTTCCTCCATATCATTTCATCATCAACGCCTTGGATAATGAAGAAAAGGAGTTCAAGGCAATCCATCCTACCATTGAGGAAGCACCATTGAGAAATTGGAAAGCTGAACCAGTACCAGATGTGGTTGTTCCAAAGTAATTATTGTATTATTTTGGGCAATAATTTTGCCATTCCTGCTAAACAAAAACTTTGTTATTTTACTTGAGACTGGCAATTAAATGAATGTGCATGAAATTTCAGAATTCCTTGGGTGTTTCTTTATATATTTCCATCTTTTCTTTGCACAGCCTTAATTATGCTTTTATCATCCTCATATCAATTCTCTACTCATTTCATGTATTTATTCACTTTACATTCATTTTCAACATACACCAATTACTTTCCAGGGAGCAAGATGTCACAGAAATTTTGTCTTATGAAAAGAACTTTGAGAACTTGTCAATTGATTCCCCTGCGAGCTTTGATGAAGATTGTAAACACCCATTTATGTCCGAGGCCCCCAATTATAAAGTTAATCAAGAAACCTACACTAAATTAAATACAAAAAATAAAAAAATAAAAAACTGAAAAGAAATTTAAAATTCAAAAAAAAGGAAAATAGAAGTTCTAAATAAAAATTAAAATCAAATTAAGGAAACAAAACTTGAAATTAAAAATAAAATTAACAAAAAGATTTTTTATAAAAAAATAAAAAAAAACAAAACAAAAACAAAATAAAAAACAAAATAAATGAATAGTAGGAAATAACCAAAATCTGAAAAAAATAAAAATCTGGAAACTAGAAAAACCAGAAAATTGAAAAAACGGAATTAAAACAAATAGAAAATATTAAATAATTAAAAAACAGAAAAGAAATAAAAATAGAATTCACAAAAATTAATAAATAAAAATAATAAATGAAATTGCATAAAAATCTGTTTTAGAAACAAGAGATTTAAACAAATATAAAAAAAAAAAGCGAAAAAGGAAAAAAACAGAAAAACGGATTTTGAGAAAAGACGGAAAAAACGGCGAACGAAATAAAAAACCAAGAAAACAGTTTGAAGAAAAACAGAATGGCATGTGGGAAGAGGGGGAGGAGTTCGAATTTTTCTCCAAAAAATCTCTTCTTGATCTCTCTCATCTTCCATCATCGGAGGCAGGAGCCCAGGCTCCAATCCACATTATGTGTGCTTGGGAAAACCAGGAAGAAGAACCATCAAGAATCAGGTATGAACAAGATCGCAGTGGTAAGTCTAATAAGATGTCACAAGTTCTCTGACGAAGAGGGGAGCAAAAGACTGAGCAGATTCAACTTCAGCATAAGAAGATCCTCTATAGTCATTCGAGTCTTGTCTTAACCAGGTTAGCATAACTATCGATTAACGAATTCAGATCGGCATTATTTTGATGTTGGTTTGCATCTTTAACTAAGAAAGATGAAATATTAACGACCCTGGTATGACTCAAATCGGATTTAGAGTTTTTAATACTTACAAGAATATGGTCAGAAATTCTGTTGATAATGAGGGTGCATCACCTACATATTACCCCATAATGGCCATTAGGATATGACCGGCTCAATCCAAAAAACCCCACAGGTACAATTCACAGTAGTTGATCTAGGCTCGTCACCGCATGCTCGGCCTTGGGAATAATCCACACACATGCTTGTAAACAAGCTGCCGTCTTCCCCAAATTGAGCCTTTATTCAAGAACCACAAATCCTAAGGGAACCAAATCTTCAAGTTCTTATAATTCTGGAGAAAAAGCAGTAAGGGAAGATTTTAATTTGAGAATCTTTCCCTGGCATAGTATTGAGCTTCCTACCTTCAGGATGTGAACCTACAGGTTAGCATACATCTTCCGGTAATGTGAACAAGTGTGGAGGTGTACCTCCAACATCCTGGATTGGATCCAGTTCAAATAGCCACTCATCACCATCTGAATTTTAATCATGAAGTCCCCATTGAAAACCTGTAGAGAGTAGTAGAGCTCGGTCCTTGGTCCCCATTTTAATCCCTTAGCTTTGCTTTCGGTGTTCATAATGGCCAACGAAGATGATGTGGTAGGATTCTGTGACATTGGTGAGGTTAAAATTGTTAAAGGTCAAAATTAAGAGTGACGCTACCAGGGTCCACAAGAGCAGGAAAGATGGTGCTCTAAGGGATGTCTCGTGCGTGCCTAAAAAATTTTCAATGAAACCCCAAACACCATGCAAAGCCTTTATCATTTAATTTAAAGTATCAAAGACACAATCCTAAGCTTGGCCTAGTGGCAAGGGATGCTGCCTGCCATCCTTAAGACCCCAAGCTCGAACCCCGCTTCCAACTTTTGTTGAATTATTCGTAATACAGCTCGAGCATGGGTTAAATTAAAAGAAAGGCATAAGGGATCCAAGGAGGGACGTGGATCAGCGGTCAAGCGACGGCGCCTGCGACCCCTAGTCTCGGTTTCGAATCCCACGAGAGGCGTTTTTGGTAAAAAAGAAAAACATTACAAAAGGCGCTTTGAAATTACCACACTGCACCCTGGAATTCTGTCAATTCCCAACAAGTCCCTACCTTTGAAATTACCTTACTGCACCTAGGGAATTCTCTTATTTGCCAGCAGGTCCTAGACCAGAAATGACCATACTGCCCCCTGCGAATTCACAAAATCCCATAAAAAAATTACAGAAAATTGAAAAATTAATAATAAATTTACAGAAAAGGAAAATTAGTAAAATTTACAGAAAATAGGAAAATTTAATAAAAATCCAGAAATTACATAAAAATTAATAAAAATTCATAAAATTCATAAAAATTTATAAAATACAAAAAATCCAGAAAATTCATAGAAATCCCATAATTGCTAAACAATTACATTAAAAACTCAATTACCCCAAAAGTCAAAAAATGAAAATTCTTCTATTAAATTCAAGTTTTTTTCTTTTACTCAAAGACAAAATAGTTTGCAGTTTATTTCTTTTCAAAATTCTGGAAATCTTTTTTCAAACGTTTTGGGATTTTTAAGTCTCACGCAATGAACTCTAAATGGGGAGCTGGCGGTTTACCTGCTGCTCCAAATTTAGTAGTTCGTATAGGTCCCCGTGCTGCCTTAGCCGCCTCGGGCCTTGTGCATGAGTGGGCCAAAAATTCCTCCCAAAGATAAAATTTTCTCAAAACAAGATCTTTAAAATAATCTTTTCTCAAGCATTTTCGAAGGTCAAGCCTTCACAAACCAAATAATCTTTTCTCAAGCACTTTTGAAGGTCAAGCCTTCATAAACCAGAACTACGTAAGCCTTGAGTTTCCCATTGCACCGGGGAATACGTAGGAGCAGGATCAAGTCCTGTCAGGCTAACCTCCATCAAGCTATTTATTTTCACGTTAACTAAGGGATCAAACTATTTTTAAATAATCACACACTCAGTTTAAGGGTACTGTTCCTTGGAACAGGCGAGTGGGGTGCCTAACACCTTCCCTACTCGTAACCGACTCCCGAACTTTGAATCTCATCCATTGAGTCAGGGTTTTTCCAAATCTTTTTCCCTTAAATAAAAATTTGGTGGCGACTCCACATCATAAAAAATAAAAATTCATTTTCCAAATTTTAACGAGTTCGTCGTCTCATCGGAATTACGGTTGCGACAGATGGCGACTCCACTGGGGACATGAGAGAGTCAAGCCTGTTTGATTGAGTGTGTATTATATTTGATCCCTTCTCTGTTTATTTGCTATCTATTTGTTTATTCTTTGTACAAACCTTAGGATAGACAAACATTAAAATACTATATATATCTGTACAATTTCCCCAATTGCAGGTGTCCCAATCATTTGTGTGCCCTTATACATTGCATATGCATTTATCATGAGTGGGGCCCTACACCCGGGTCTGAGTGCTACCTAGAATAGAGGGATCTAGTGGTGTCACGCTGGGGCCTACGTCCTGTGTGGCTATCACGAAAATTCCAGCTAGAGTGCGTCCTATTCATAATGCCCCACAACTAGTGGCTACTTCTACTGTTGTGGCAAGCATTATGGACTGGAACTTGGCTCTGGTGACCTTTATACCCTTAGGATCACTAACCACCTTTGAGAGGTTCATATAAAAGGCCATAGATCCTTAGGACAGGTGACCCGCATAAGAAATAAAGAGGGCACACACACCCCTTTCAAGATACAAGCGATTTGAAGGCTACAATCGGGGAGATACAAAAATGAAATCAAGATAAAAATCAAGAAAACCAAAATAGAAGAAAAAGTATTTTGAAAATATTGAAAAGAAAAAACAAAAACAAACTTAAAAAGATGTTTTAAAAATAGAGAAATTAGGAAAACAATCTTTTGAAAATATTGAAAAATAAAAAAAATTCAATAGACAGAAAAGGAAACATTGAAAACCTAAAGAATGCTTTCTAAGAAGTTTTTAAACAAAACTAAAGTTTTCTAGCAAAATAAAAAGTATCAAAACTTCTAAAAACAGGTTGTTAAAAAATCAAGGATGAATAAATAAAGCCACTCTGATTCATTTTCAAAATAGTCAAACTTCAAAAAGTCTCTAAAAATTATTGGTGCATAGCATGCGTTCATCCATTCATAAAGTTATCATTAAGATGAAAGATTTCAAAAATCGTTCCACACATTCATACTCATTTTTGCATCAACATCGTTATCAATCATGATTTTTTCTTTCAAACTATTTTTCAAAAATTAATTTTTAAACTTCACCAGAAAATTGGAGAAACACAGCTTCCTCGACATCCTTATAGAACTCGAGCACAATCAAGAATCATGGATGAGTTGGAGAGACAAAATGAGGAACTGAGAAATGAGGTCAAGACTCTAAAGGAGCAGATGGCCAAGCTGATGGAGGCCATCCAATTGTCAAAACAGAAGGAATCTCTGGGAGAACCCACAGACCCGTCATATCCTCCTGGGTTCACTCCACAAAACCCTTCGCCATCAGCTATGCCTCCGCCAACCGAAGGAGTTCATTATGGGTTTCCTCATAGGTATGCACCCTCATACAACCAAACACAAACCCAAACACAAGCCCAAATACAAACCCAAACACATAACCTACCTCTAAACACCATCTCACAGGCCTATCAAACAGCCTTTGGGGGAACACATCCTATGTTTACCCAAGGGCCTCACCATGGGCACCTATCATTTCCTCATCCCCACCATATGCCTGAGGAATACCCAAGCCATCCTTCAACTGAGGATATAGAAAAATGGAAGGGTCTAGAGGACAGGATCCGGGCAATTGAGGGAAACGCTTATGAAGCCAAAGATGCATCTGATCTATGCTTGGTACCAGATGTGGTCATCCCTCCCAATTCAAGGTTCCTGAATTCGATAAATACCAAGGAACCAGCTGTCCAAAGAAACATCTAACTATGTACTGTAGAAAGATGTCTGCATGTACTTACGATGAGAAGCTGCTTATCCATTTCTTTCAAGACAACTTAACAGGGGCAGCTGCAAACTGGTACACTCAGCTAGAGCGGACACACATCCGTTCATGGAGGGATCTGGCTGAGGCTTTCCTCAAACAATATCAGTACAATGCCGAGATGGCTCCCGATCTAACCCAACTCCAGAATATGGCCAAGAAGGGGAATGAGACCTTCAAGCAGTATGCTCAAAGATGGAGGGAGCTAGCTGCTCAAGTGCAACCTCCACTATCTGAAAAAGAGCTGGTCAGCACGTTCGTAGACACACTCCAAGGTCCTTTCTATGACAAGATGATTGGCAGTGTGACTTCTAGCTTCTCTGATGTCATCATCATTGGAGAAAGGATCGAGGGTGGCATGCGTCGAGGAAGAATCACGCACAACGCCACAGCAACAGTTGACGCCTCTACAGAAAAGAAGAGGGCAGGTGACGCTTATAATGTAGCTTCCGGTCAAGGGCAGTATACACCTCAAGTGGCACCCTATGGTCCAGTTGGCTTTCGACCACCACCATATACACCATACACACCCTACATACCATATCCTTACATCGCCGCTGCATACCAAACACCATACCATCCTACTTACAACTATCCGACACAAGCCCGACCACCAACACCATATACGGCCCAAACACAAGCCATAAGCCAAAATAACAACCAAGGTCAGAAAAAGGAGAAGAAGCCTGTCCGATTTAACCCTATCCCAATCTCCTATACCGAGCTGCTACCTCGGTTGATTCAAAACTCTCTGGTCGCGCCTTATCCTTTGAAGCCTCAAGAGCCACCATATCCTAATTGGTATAATCCAAATGCCAGATGTGATTACCATGCAGGATTTATTGGTCATTCTACTGAGGATTGCCTAGCGTTGAAGCGAAAGGTACAAAGCCTGATTGATGCAAAATGGCTGGATTTTGGGAGGCTTGCTCCTAATACAGAAAACAATCCGTTGCCAAATCACGAGAGCCCGTCAGCCAGCTGAAAGAGACGGGAATAGCACGACAGGACGCCTTGTACAAATTGAGGATATTCATCCAGAAATTCTCGTACTTTTCAAAGTTAATCTTTTGTAAATAAATTTCAATGATTAATACAAAATTTATTTTTTTCATGTTTCTTGAGCACGTGCTTTACATCTTTGGCTTTACTTCTAAAAAATTTTTTTTACCCTTCCTTTTCATCACTTAGCCCACTTCTTATTCCTATACCCAAACAATAAATACCAATTGGTGAGGATGCAAGTGCTGTAATGAGTAATCTTGAACGTCGGATTAATCAAGCTCAAAGAAAAAAGCCCAATGAGGAAGCAGAATAGCAACCAGGGATTCTAGATCCCTATTCAAAGTGTCTTGTCAAATAAAACATCCCGCTGGAATCAAGTCTAAATTCAGGCAAAATTTAGGGATACAAAATAAGATCCGCTGAATTGGAAGCCAAGATGACCCAGGCAAGGTCAATGTCAAAATTCAAAATTCAAAGAAAAGAAGAGGACCTGCTGGATTAAAGTAAAAAGTAATAATCCAGGCAAAATTAAGGTCAAAACATGAAATTCAAGAAGAAGAGAAACCCGCTGGATTAAAAGCTAAAAGAATCCAGACAAAAGTAAGGTTAAAGTTCAAAATAATGATTGACAAAGTCATGATTAGAAAAAGGTCTTGTCGGTTTCCAACAATAATTCAGGCAAAATGAAGATCAAGCAAAAGCCCGCTAGGTCAACAATCAAGAATGACCTAGGCAAAAGTTAGGGCACACTCAAGCAAAAGCCCGCTAGGTCAACAATCAAGAACGACTTAAGCAAAAGTTAGGGCACAATCAAAGCAAGAGCCCGCTAGGTCAACAATCAAGAATGACCTAGGCAAAAGTTAGGGCACAATCAAGCAAAAGCCCGCTTGGTCAACAATCAAGAATGACATAGGCAAAAATTAGGGCACAATCAAGCAAAAGCCCGCTAGGTCAACAATCAAGATTGACCTAGGCAAAAGTTAGGGCACAATCAAGCAAAGGCCCGCTAGGTCAAACCCTCAAAGAGACCTAGGCAAAAGTTAGGGTACCAAAATCAAGAGCCCGCTAGGTTGAAAACCCGTAAGGGCAACCTAGGCAAAAGTTAGGGCAATACAAAAGACCTGCTGGGTTAAAAGCTCAAAGGAACAACCCAGGGAAAATTAAGGTCAATCCAAGAATTCCAAGACAACATGACATTTCTGCACCTCATATCTTCCTAAAACTGGGGCAAAATTTTGCCATTTCTCAAGTTTGGCTAATTAGACAATCAAGATTATGAAAAGCAGCATTGACATTTTTTATCAAAAGGCGTCATTCGGGCAATCGAACCCACCCCTTTCATCATCCTTCTCCTTTCAAGAACACCACTTCAAAATATACAACCTCAAAATTCTCTCCTTCTTTTGACAATCCAGCATCACTTTGCACACCTCAAAATGCACGTGCCACAAGGAAACATGAAAAATGTAAAAAGAATTAAAAGGGGATTAATTTTGAAAATTCATGACAAGTCGGATGAATCCTCGACAGTTGCAACATGATAGGATTGTTTCCCAAAGATTCGTCTTCCTACCAGCCATGATGCCACCAAAGAAGGAGTGTGTCTTATTCAATACTGCTGACCATTGTTGGGTCTCGAAGATCCTGGAAAAGAAAGTTCTAAAGTTGATCAAGAAGCCAAGAGGTTGACCAAAACACCGAACTTAAGTCAATCCAGCTCGTCCTGATTTTTGATCCTTGTCACACCAACTAGGGGGTTGTCGAGGAAGGATGTGTCAAAAAATCAAGAGAAACAAAAATTTTACACCATTCCATGGTTTGCACAGCATTTGTTTCATCAAGTAAATATTTCAAGCATCAAAATAATAGCCACATCATGGCATGCATTCATCCCACAACATCCGTTTCATCCAAATTATTTGAAGCAACAAAAAAGGTGTTGCATCATTTCTATTCAAGCATCACAAACATCGCAATAAACATGGTCATTTAAGCATTTCATAACTCATTTTTCAAAAACTAATTAAAACCTGGGTAAAATTGCCTGAATCGATCATAATTAAAAGACTTCCAAACTGGGGCAAATGCTTGCCCACACAATTCAATTTGGGTCATCCTCAAAAACAAGTTCAAACTGGGGCAAACGCTTGCCCACAAAAGCTCAATTTGAGTTCATCCTCAGATTCTGGATCAAGTCCAAACTGGGGCAAACATTTGCCCAAGAAAGATTTAAATTCAAGTTCAAACTAGGGCAAACATCTGCCAGAGAAAATCCAAGTTGAGGCAATCCTCAATTCCTCAACTCCAATTGAGTTCAATAGGGCAAGGTTGCCCAGAAAAATTCAAGTCAAGCTTATTGAAACCCTTCAAAATGGGGCAAAACGTCAACCCAAAATTCTTTCAAATCAAGACGCCTCTCAGTTATCAAAAGATTTCCAAACTAGGGCAAAATGGTTGCCCAAATAAGCGCAAGGTAAAGTGTTTCATTCATTCCTGCTCACTGGCCTATGTTGTCAGGCCATAGCATTGCATCTTCACATACTGCTTTAAGGCCTATGTTGTCAGGCCGCCATAGTTTAGATTTACTGCTTTCAGGCCTATGTTGTCAGGCCACCCTAGTTTAGATTTACTGCTTTTAGGCCTATGTTGTCAGGCCGCCATGTAGTTTAGATTTACTGCTTTAAGGCCTATGTTGTCAGGCCACCCTAGTTTAGATTTACTGCTTTTAGGCCTATGTTGTCAGGCCGCCATGTAGTTTAGATTTACTGCTTTAAGGCCTATGTTGTCAGGCCACCCTAGTTTAGATTTACTGCTTTTAGGCCTATGCTGTCAGGCCGCCATGTAGTTTAGATTTACTGCTTTAAGGCCTATGTTGTCAGGCCACCCTAGTTTAGATTTGCTGCTTTAAGGCCTATGGTGTCAGGCCGCCATAGTTTAGATTTACTGCTTTCAGGCCTATGTTGTCAGGCCACCCTAGTTTAGATTTACTGCTTTGAGGCCTATGTTGTCAGGCCGCCATAGTTTTGGATTTACTGCTTTTAGGCCTATGTTGTCAGGCCGCCATAGTTTAGATTTACTGCTTTTAGGCCTATGTTGTCAGGCCACCCTAGTTTAGATTTACTGCTTTCAGGCCTATATTGTCAGGCCGCCATCAACCTTTAATTTTCTGCATCATGGCCTATGTTGTCAGGCCTCATCAATTTTTTTTTTGCACATATCCTGTCAAGCAGGATTTCATTTGCATTTATCCTGGCAACAGCAGGATTTCATTTGCATCTTCCCGGCAAAAGCGGGACCTCATCTGCATTCTCCTGTCAACAACAGGACTTCAAGCACGTTTATTTTCTGTCCACCTGTCAAGAAGGTTTGCATTTATCCTGGCAACAGCAGGATTTCATTTGCATTTTCCCGGAAACAGCGGGATCTCATTTGCATTCTCCTGTCAACAACAGGACTTCAAGCACGT
This sequence comes from Canavalia gladiata, assembly GCA_037954105.1. NCBI lineage: Eukaryota > Viridiplantae > Streptophyta > Magnoliopsida > Fabales > Fabaceae > Canavalia > Canavalia gladiata. The sequence continues at coordinate 13,210,076 of CM075659.1, read as the reverse complement.
TTATTTTCTGTCCACCTGTCAAGCAGGTTTGCATTTATCCTGGCAACAGCAGGATTTCATTTGCATTTTCCCGGCAACAGCGGGATCTCATTTGCATCCTTCTGTCAACAACAGGACTTCAAGCACGTTTAATTTTCTGTCACCTGTCAAGCAGGTTTGCATTTATCTTGGCAACAGCAAGATTTCATTTGCATTTTCCCGGCAACAGCGGGACCCCATTTGCATTCTCCTGTCAACAACAGGGCTTCAAGCACGTTTATTTTTTTTGTCCACCTGTCAAGCAGGTTTGCATTTATCCTGGTAACAGCAGGATTTCATTTGCATCTTCCCGGCAACAGCGGGATCTCATTTGCATTCTCCTGTCAACAACAGGACTTCAAACATGTTTAATTTCCGTTCACTTGTCAAGCAGGTCCGCATTCATCCTGGCAACAACAGGATTTCATTTGCATTTTTCCGTCAACAACGGGACTTCCATCAAGTTTAAACTTTTGCATTATGGCCTATGTTGTCAGGCCACCATCAAGTTTAAATTTCTGCATCATGGCCTATAGTGTCAGGTCACCATCAAGTTTACATTTCTGCATCATGGCCTATGTTGTCAGGCCTCATGAAGTTTAGTTTTCTACATCACGGCCTATAGTGTCAGGCCACCATCAAGTTTCCCTTTCTGCACATTCAAGTTTTCTTTTTTTGCACTCCGGCCTATAGTGTCAGGCCACCTTGTACATATCTTACATTTTAGTTCTTGTATGCTCTCCTGCCTCAAATAGGCCCTTCTCACCTCATTTTTCTTGTACTTCAACAGTATTCATAGCCTAATCAGGTTATGCAATCAAACCTTTCATACTTAAACTCTATCAGCACATAAAGCCGGCAACACCATTTAACCGCCACCCTCCAGGCATCCATGAAGTTCACTTTAAGCTCAAGGCTTCTAGTGTTACTCTCAGACTTTCTTCAAAAATCCTGCCTCGGACATAAAGTGTTCATGTCTTTACTCATTTCCTATCCCGATAATTTAGAGAATTAATTCTCATATTATCTGGTAGAAAAATGAGTAAAGAGGGGCAAACTGTAAACACCCATTTATGTCCGAGGCCCCCAATTATAAAGTTAATCAAGAAACCTACACTAAATTAAATACAAAAAATAAAAAAATAAAAAACTGAAAAGAAATTTAAAATTCAAAAAAAAGGAAAATAGAAGTTCTAAATAAAAATTAAAATCAAATTAAGGAAACAAAACTTGAAATTAAAAATAAAATTAACAAAAAGATTTTTTATAAAAAAATAAAAAAAAACAAAACAAAAACAAAATAAAAAACAAAATAAATGAATAGTAGGAAATAACCAAAATCTGAAAAAAAATAAAAATCTGGAAACTAGAAAAACCAGAAAATTGAAAAAACGGAATTAAAACAAATAGAAAATATTAAATAATTAAAAAACAGAAAAGAAATAAAAATAGAATTCACAAAAATTAATAAATAAAAATAATAAATGAAATTGCATAAAAATCTGTTTTAGAAACAAGAGATTTAAACAAATATAAAAAAAAAAAGCGAAAAAGGAAAAAAACAGAAAAACGGATTTTGAGAAAAGACGGAAAAAACGGCGAACGAAATAAAAAACCAAGAAAACAGTTTGAAGAAAAACAGAATGGCATGTGGGAAGAGGGGGAGGAGTTCGAATTTTTCTCCAAAAAATCTCTTCTTGATCTCTCTCATCTTCCATCATCGGAGGCAGGAGCCCAGGCTCCAATCCACATTATGTGTGCTTGGGAAAACCAGGAAGAAGAACCATCAAGAATCAGGTATGAACAAGATCGCAGTGGGAAGTCTAATAAGATGTCACAAGTTCTCTGACGAAGAGGGGAGCAAAAGACTGAGCAGATTCAACTTCAGCATAAGAAGATCCTCTATAGTCATTCGAGTCTTGTCTTAACCAGGTTAGCATAACTATCGATTAACGAATTCAGATCGGCATTATTTTGATGTTGGTTTGCATCTTTAACTAAGAAAGATGAAATATTAACGACCCTGGTATGACTCAAATCGGATTTAGAGTTTTTAATACTTACAAGAATATGGTCAGAAATTCTGTTGATAATGAGGGTGCATCACCTACATATTACCCCATAATGGCCATTAGGATATGACCGGCTCAATCCAAAAAACCCCACAGGTACAATTCACAGTAGTTGATCTAGGCTCGTCACCGCATGCTCGGCCTTGGGAATAATCCACACACATGCTTGTAAACAAGCTGCCGTCTTCCCCAAATTGAGCCTTTATTCAAGAACCACAAATCCTAAGGGAACCAAATCTTCAAGTTCTTATAATTCTGGAGAAAAAGCAGTAAGGGAAGATTTTAATTTGAGAATCTTTCCCTGGCATAGTATTGAGCTTCCTACCTTCAGGATGTGAACCTACAGGTTAGCATACATCTTCCGGTAATGTGAACAAGTGTGGAGGTGTACCTCCAACATCCTGGATTGGATCCAGTTCAAATAGCCACTCATCACCATCTGAATTTTAATCATGAAGTCCCCATTGAAAACCTGTAGAGAGTAGTAGAGCTCGGTCCTTGGTCCCCATTTTAATCCCTTAGCTTTGCTTTCGGTGTTCATAATGGCCAACGAAGATGATGTGGTAGGATTCTGTGACATTGGTGAGGTTAAAATTGTTAAAGGTCAAAATTAAGAGTGACGCTACCAGGGTCCACAAGAGCAGGAAAGATGGTGCTCTAAGGGATGTCTCGTGCGTGCCTAAAAAATTTTCAATGAAACCCCAAACACCATGCAAAGCCTTTATCATTTAATTTAAAGTATCAAAGACACAATCCTAAGCTTGGCCTAGTGGCAAGGGATGCTGCCTGCCATCCTTAAGACCCCAAGCTCGAACCCCGCTTCCAACTTTTGTTGAATTATTCGTAATACAGCTCGAGCATGGGTTAAATTAAAAGAAAGGCATAAGGGATCCAAGGAGGGACGTGGATCAGCGGTCAAGCGATGGCGCCTGCGACCCCTAGTCTCGGTTTCGAATCCCACGAGAGGCGTTTTTGGTAAAAAAGAAAAACATTACAAAAGGCGCTTTGAAATTACCACACTGCACCCTGGAATTCTGTCAATTCCCAACAAGTCCCTACCTTTGAAATTACCTTACTGCACCTAGGGAATTCTCTTATTTGCCAGCAGGTCCTAGACCAGAAATGACCATACTGCCCCCTGCGAATTCACAAAATCCCATAAAAAAATTACAGAAAATTGAAAAATTAATAATAAATTTACAGAAAAGGAAAATTAGTAAAATTTACAGAAAATAGGAAAATTTAATAAAAATCCAGAAATTACATAAAAATTAATAAAAATTCATAAAATTCATAAAAATTTATAAAATACAAAAAATCCAGAAAATTCATAGAAATCCCATAATTGCTAAACAATTACATTAAAAACTCAATTACCCCAAAAGTCAAAAAATGAAAATTCTTCTATTAAATTCAAGTTTTTTCTTTTACTCAAAGACAAAATAGTTTGCAGTTTATTTCTTTTCAAAATTCTGGAAATCTTTTTTCAAACGTTTTGGGATTTTTAAGTCTCACGCAATGAACTCTAAATGGGGAGCTGGCGGTTTACCTGCTGCTCCAAATTTAGTAGTTCGTATAGGTCCCCGTGCTGCCTTAGCCGCCTCGGGCCTTGTGCATGAGTGGGCCAAAAATTCCTCCCAAAGATAAAATTTTCTCAAAACAAGATCTTTAAAATAATCTTTTCTCAAGCATTTTCGAAGGTCAAGCCTTCACAAACCAAATAATCTTTTCTCAAGCACTTTTGAAGGTCAAGCCTTCATAAACCAGAACTACGTAAGCCTTGAGTTTCCCATTGCACCGGGGAATACGTAGGAGCAGGATCAAGTCCTGTCAGGCTAACCTCCATCAAGCTATTTATTTTCACGTTAACTAAGGGATCAAACTATTTTTAAATAATCACACACTCAGTTTAAGGGTACTGTTCCTTGGAACAGGCGAGTGGGGTGCCTAACACCTTCCCTACTCGTAACCGACTCCCGAACTTTGAATCTCATCCATTGAGTCAGGGTTTTTCCAAATCTTTTTCCCTTAAATAAAAATTTGGTGGCGACTCCACATCATAAAAAATAAAAATTCATTTTCCAAATTTTAACGAGTTCGTCGTCTCATCGGAATTACGGTTGCGACAAAGATGACTCTGAAGTTGCTGATGATAAGGAGGTTATTCAAGAGCTCACCAAATTGCTTGAACAATCTGAGAAAGAATTCAAGATGAATGATGAGAAGATAGAGATGATTAATGTGGGATCTGAAGAGGAAAAGAAAGAATTGAAAGTGGTGAATAATCCTGAGCAAGCAGAAATGATAACTCTATTCAAGGAGTATGTCGATGTGTTTGCTTGGTCTTACCATGACATGCCGGGATTAGATCCAGAGATAGCCTCGCATAAAATTCCGTTGTACCCCAGCATCGAACCCAAGAAGCAAAAGTTAAGAAGAATGCACCCAGATATGTCTTTGAAGATCAAAGAAGAGGTGACCAAACAGTTGGAGGCTGGATTTATAGAAGTATCAAGGCATCCGGAATGGGTGGCTAATATTGTGCCGGTACCTAAGAAGGATGGAAAGGTTAGAATGTGTGTGGACTATAGAGACCTAAACAAAGCAAGTCCGAAAGATGATTTTCCACTCCCTCACATTGATGTCCTAGTTGACAACACTGCTAGGAATCAGATATATTCATTCATGGATGGGTATTCTGGTTATAACCAAATTCCTATGGATGTTGAGGATAGAGAGAAGACCACTTTCATAACTTCTTGGGGAACATTTTGTTACAAGGTGATGCCATTCGGACTGAAAAATGCTGGAGCCACCTATCAGCGTGCAATGGTTGCATTATTTCATGACATGATGCACAAGGAAATCGAGGTGTATGTTGACGATATGGTTGCCAAATCTAAAGAAGGAGAAAGTCATGTGGAGGTTCTACGCAAACTTTTTGAAAGGTTACGAAAATACAAGTTGAGGTTGAATCCTAGCAAATGTGTTTTTGGCGCATCGTCAGGAAAATTACTAGGATTTATTGTCAGTAAAGAAGGGATAAGGGTGGATCCTGACAAAGTAAAAGCAATAAGAGGTATGTCTGCTCCTAAGACAGAGCGAGAAGTGAGAAGCTTTCTAGGAAGACTCAATTACATTGCTAGATTCATTGCTAATATGACCAGCACTTGTGAGCCTTTATTTAAGCTGTTAAAGAAGAACCAGCCGGTTGAGTGGAATGAAACATGTCAAAAAGCATTCGATAAGATAAAAACCTATTTGTTGAATCCCCCTATCCTGGTACCTCCAATGCCCGGACGACCATTGATTCTATATTTGACAGTCTTGCCAACGTCAATGGGAGCAATGCTTGGACAACACGATGAGTCCGGAAAGAAAGAACAAGCAATTTATTACTTGAGTAAGAAGTTCAATGATTGTGAGTCTCGATACATGAATATTGAGAAGACATGTTGTGCTTTGGTGTGGACTGCAAGGAGGCTGCGACAGTACATGTTGTATTACACTACTTGGCTAATTTCTCGAATAGACCCGCTAAAGTATGTGTTTGAAAGTCCTCATGTGTCTTTAAGAGTTTCAAAATGGCAGGTTATGTTATCAGAATTTGACATCAAGTACGTGACCCGTAAGTCAATCAAAGGAAGTGCCATCGCAGATCATTTAGCTGAAAACCCTCTTGATGAGGAGCAACTTCTGTTGTCAGAAAGTCCAGATGAGGATATAGTGATGGTAGAAGAAGATGAGGTTGAAGATGATGAGTGGAGAATGTATTTTGATGGAGCTGTTAACATCTATGGTAGTGGGATAGGAGCAGTAGTCATCTCACCCACTGGAAAGCAATATCCCATCGCAATCAAGTTGAAATTTGAATGCACCAATAATATTGCCGAATATGAGGCCTGTGCAAGTGGTTTGTTAGCAGCAATCGATCTAGGAGTGAAGCAATTGAAAGTTTTTGGAGATGCAGCCCTAATAATTTACCAAATAAATGGTGATTGGAAGACCAAAGATCCAAAATTGATCCCGTATCAAAAGTATTTGACTCAGTTGACTGATAAATTTGAAGAAGTAACCTTTTCACACTTGACTCGGGATAAGAATCAATTTGCAGATGCCTTGGCCACATTAGCAGCGATGACTAGGTTGGGTCTCCATACTGATGTCCAACCCATCCAAGTTAGGATGAAAGATGAGCCGGTATATTGTGCTAATGTTGAAGATGAAGCGGATGGGCAACCTTGGTATTTTGACATCAAAAAGTACATTCAAGAAAGAGAGTACCCAACGGAGGCGACTGAAACTGTTAAGAGGACTATTCGTCATCTGTCTATGGCATTTTTCATAAGTGGAGAGGTTCTGTATAAAAGAAGTCATGATGGCACTCTTTTGAGATGTGTGGATGCTCGAGAGGCTCACGTGATCATGAATGGTATTCACGAAGGAATATGTGGGACTCATGCCAATGGTCATATGATGGCGCGTAAAATTATGAGAAGTGGTTACTATTGGTCTACTATGGAAGCTGATTGCATAGATTATGTTCGTAAATGCCATAAGTGTCAAGTATATGCTGACAAAATCAACGCACCTTCATCCTCTTTGCACAACCTAGTGTCTCCTTGGCCATTCTCAATGTGGGGAATAGATGTTATTGGGCCAATCAATCCAAAAGCTTCAAATGGGCATCGTTTCATATTGGTGGCAATAGACTACTTCACCAAATGGGTGGAAGCATGTTCATATGCCAATATCACGCAGAAGGTATTCATCAGGTTCCTTAGGAGAGAGATCATTTGTCGATATGGTATTCCAGAGAGGATAATCACAGATAATGCTCCTAATCTTAATAGCGCAGAAGTTCGAAAACTCTGTGACCATTTCAAGATTAAGCATCATAATTCAGCTCCTTATCGACCACAAATGAATGGTGCGGTTGAAGCAGCCAATAAGAATATCAAGAAGATTATTGCCAAGATGGTGGTGAATTATAAAGATTGGCATGAAATGTTACCTTACGCTTTGTATGCGTATCGTACCAATATACGATCGAGCACAGGGGTAACACCTTTCTCTTTGGTGTACGGGATGGAAGCTGTTTCTCCAATAGAGGTTGAAATTCCCTCTTTGAGAGTTTTAATAGAAGCAGAGTTGGTAGAGTCTGAATGGGTGAAGGTCAGATATGAACAACTAAACATGATCGAGGAAAAGAGATTAGCAGCTCTTTGTCATGGGCAATTGTATCAACGTAGAATGGCCAGGGCCTTCAACAAGAAGGTTCGTCCAAGGGAATTTCAGGAAGGAGATTTGGTATTGAAGAAGATCCTACCAAACCAAGAAGATGCTCGTGGTAAATGGGCTCCTAATTACGAAGGTCCTTACATTGTTAAACAAGCATTCTCTGGCGGAGCTCTAATCTTGCAAGACATGGATGGACAGGAATTACCAAGACCGACAAACATTGATGCTGTCAAAATGTTTTATGCTTGAAGGAAAGAAAAAATAGCCTGTTAGGTTGAAAACCCAAAAGGGCAGCCTAAGCAAAAATTAGGGTAAAAAAAAATTTGAGAAAAATAAAAGAAAAAAGAGAAAAGAAAAAGAAAAAGAAAAAAGAAAGCTCGTTAGATCGAAAACCTGAAAAGGCGATCTAAGCAAAAGTTAGAGCAATGAAGATGTCTGCAAAGTTGAAAACCCAAAAGGGCGACTTAAGCAAAATCAGGGTAGTTGAAAGGTGAACGGACGATGTTGCACCAAGACTTACACTGGGGCAAAATTTTTGTCTCTCCTTATCGACAAAAATTAGATTTGAAAAGTCGAGGTGCAGGATATAAGAAATGGCATCAGAGACAACAGTATGGTCTTCAGAAAGGGTCAAAGATGGAATCAATTGATTAAGGGTCAAAGGACTTATACTGGGGCAATTTTTCAAAAGAAAGCCTTTTTTTTATTTCTTTTCCTCTATCTCTACCTCTATTACTTTGTAACTCTATAACCATTCTGGTTAATATTTCATGTATAGTTCAATATACACCAATAAAATCCAAAATGCCTTGTCTTTATCCTCATCATTGTTTACCTTTCTGTCAAATACAATTTCATTCATTCGTTGATGCTATTTGTTTAATTAATCGTCTCAAGTAAAATAATTAAAGTTAACTTTCTGGTTTTGCAATACTGATAATAGCCTTCCAAGTGGTCCAATCCAAGGGTTTCATTTTGAATGATATGTCACCGCGACTAAGTAAAAATCACGGAATCGAGGAAATGAATTGAGGGCAAATGAGGCTTGGAGATCATACAACCAGCTCAGCAATATGATGAAGGATAGTGTTGTGAATAATAGTCTAATTGGTTAAACCTTCTTTTTTCAGGCCAATTGATTTAGTCCTCTATACAAGAAGTCAACTCCAATCAATTTACAAAGGCATTCTTTTAACAAAGTTTTTTTTTATTTATTTATTCATCTTATTTATTTGTTTTTTGTTAAAAAAAAAATATATATATTCAATGATTCATGTTTAGGTTTTACACAGTTCTTTATTTAATTAGTTATCATAAAATACTTGAGATGCATCATTTTACTTTTTGCATTTGCATGACTCATATCTAGTCGGTCTGCATCATCTTTATTAGTCGCATTTGTACGACCCCTATCAAGTTGGTCTGCATCATCTTTATCTTTGTATTTGTATAACCCATATCCAGTTGGTCTAGTTTGTCTTTACTTTTGTTATTTTCATTTTTCTGATCCATGTCAAGTTGGTCTGTATCATATTAACTTTTTTCATTTGCCTGACCCATATCAAGTTGGTCTGCATCATTTTACTTTTTGCATTTGTATGACCCATATCAAGTTGGTTTGCATCATCTTTATCTTTGTATTTGTATAACCCATATCCAGTTGGTCTAGTTTGTCTTTACTTTTGTCGGTCTGCACCATCTTTGTTGTTTGCCTTCGTATGACCCGTATCCAGTTGGTCTATGTTGTCTTGTTTTTCGCATCTGCGTGACCCATATCTAGTTGGTCCACATTGTCTTTACTTTTGCATCGGCATGACCCACATCCAGTTGGTCTGCATTATCTTTAATTTTTGCATTTGCATGACCCATATCTAGTTGGTCTACGTTGTCCTCAATTTTCTGCATCTACTTGACCCATATCCAGTTGGTCTGCATTATCTTTAATTTTTGCATTTGCATGACCCATATCTAGTTGGTCTACATTGTCTTCAATTTGCTGCATCTACTTGACCCATATCCAGTTGGTCTGCATTATCTTTAATTTTTGCATTTGCATGACCCATATCTAGTTGGTCTACATTGTCTTCAATTTTCTGCATCTACTCGACCTATATCAAGTTGGTTTACATCATCTTTATTTTTCTCATTTATATGACTTGTATCCAATAAGTCTACAGTTTATTTATTTCTTTATTTAATTGCTTTTCATTTGATCCATATCCAATTGGTTTGCTTTATATGTTTCTCCCATTTTTAAAGTTGTATTAGATGGACTTATGAAATATTTTATTTGTTTGTAAATATGAGCTATTTCATTTCATTTATGAATATACATTTACTAGAGAAATTTCATTTTTTTTTATTTTTTATTTTTTTAAATATGGTTATATTTTGATTTAATTTTTGGAAACAAAGAGACATATACCTTGCCTATGTTTAATATTAGTTTTCTATTTTTTTTATATGCAAAATTAGAGTTCATATCTTTACTTATTTTTTATTGTGAGAATATAAGAAATTGATATTTCTAATATTCTTTAATAAAAATCAAGTAAAGAGGGGCAACTGTGAACACTAGATTTTACCTATTATTTTTTTTCTTTTCTTTCTATTTTCTTTTTCTCTTCTTTTTTTAGTGCAGAGAATATTTGGTATTAGTTTTGTTTATCTACACTATATTATTACTAATAGTTGTTATGATTTTTTATCATTTCATGCAATATTTTATTTATTTATTTATTTTATTTATATGTTATTTTTTGTCTTTAATTATTCCATAGTTATTTGAAATATTTTATAAAATAACAAGTTTACATAAAAAAATAATAAGAAAAATTAAAATATTATTTTTGTGTGTCATACTTTATCTGTATTTTTTTTCTATTCCTCTTCTATATATAAGCCTTTTTTTTATTCTTTTCTCTTTTCCTCTTACAATCTAAATAAATTGTATCATTTGTTAATTTTAAACAAGTCTTTATTATATTTTATTCATTTGGTTCCTATTTTACCATTACCATCAATTTTAATCTAATTAAAATTTTGTTATCCCTCTTGTATCTTAAAATAATTCTTACTTTATTAGCATCATTGATTTTCTTTTAATCTTTAGTTTTAACTACTAGTTTAATTTTAAGTTTCTATTTATTGTCAATTGTTATTATTAGTATTTTATTATTAATTCAATCACAATGTAAGACATATATCTTTCTTATATATATATATATATATATATATATATATATATTATTTTTAATTTCTTATATATGATTTATTTATTTATCTTTATTTTTATTTTTACTTTTTTAAGAAACCTTTCATCTAAATTAATTTATTTCATTTTTTTTACTATTATCATCATTATTATTATTATCAATAATATCATATTAATACTATCATTAATATTTTTATCCTTTTCTTAATTCAATATCCAATTCTTGCCTTGTTTGTTTTATTATTTATTAATTAATTAATTTTTATTTTTTTATTTATTTAAAAAAAAAAAAAGAGAAAGGGATCTATTATGTTTTACTTACTACATATTGCTTATTTAATCTATAAATAATATTTTTTTGTATAAGTGTTATCTCTTTATGTATATTATTGTTACTGTTATTATTTGTTTGATATTTTATTCCCTCATTTTATTTTTATTTTTTCTATTATTTATTTATTTCTTTTATATACTTACCTAGTAAGTACAGAGCAGGGAGGTAGCATGACCCTTACGCCAAAGCACAACTTTTACACAGGTGCAGTAATCAGCATTATAAGTCAGCGGGATTTTAGCTGCAAATGTCAACTTAGCAGAACTCTTACTGGGAGAAGAAATCCTTAAAATGGGTTTGTACAGCAAAAAATACTTTGGATAATAAGAGAGATAAGCAATTTTGGTAACCAAATCACTGATCTAACAGGTATTTGTAAAGAACCGGAAGCCAAATTTTATTAAAGGTAAGATAATTAAGAAAGAAAAGGGTATGACAGCTAAAGGAAGAGGGAGATCCTACGGAGGGAAAAAAAGAAAAAAATAAAAACCAGAGGAACTGATAAAGAAGAACAGGAGCAACCCCTTGAGAAGTAACTGAGAAAGAGGGAGAAAAGGAATCCAGAGAGCAGGAGAGCAGCGAAGGGAGAAACAAGAAATTGCACTAATAGGTAAGCGATCTTAATCCAATGATAAACATGTAATGGTATGCTATTCTGAAAAATGTAAGCACCACCCGTTTGTTCTCCTTTTGTTTTTTTACTCTCACATATCTTGCCACTTCCGCTGTTATTAAGTTGTGCCACCCCTTCTACACAAAAAAAAAAAAACTGTTCCTTTGCCCAGCTAAGACCCCTCTATTTCTTTCTTTTTCTGCTTGTTAATTACGCTGATTTGCTTGTTCAATATTACTTATTCAGTTATACAAGATTACATTGACTAACTGGGTCTTATATCTATTGCAGTCTGTTCCCTCTTTTAAATTTTCTATTGTCAACTATAATAGACAAATGCATGTTTGAAAAGATTACAGTTATTTTTATTTTTTTTATTATTTATTTGTTTATCTATTTTTAACTTTCAGCATATATATTACAAAATATCTTCTTTTTTTATAATATAGGTATTAGATTATTATTATTTTTTATGCTCAAAACATATATTTTTTTTATATATAATAATATTATACATATATATGTAAATTTTATACATTTCTTTCGATTTATAACGTATATATTAAATCTCTATTTTTTATGTTGTTTAAAATATATATCAGTTTTCTATATATATATCCTTTGTTTATAATGTGTATATTAAATTCTTTTTTTTATGCTTAAAATATGTATCAGTTTCTTGTATATATGCATCAGTTTTATATACTTATTTCTATTCATAACATGTTTTATTTTATTTTTATTTTTATTTTTATTTTTTAAAAAATATATGATTTTTTTTGTTTTTGTTACAATAATGTACCAATATCCCTTTTATACATCCTTTTGTTTATATTGTGTATATTAAAATTTTATTTGTATACGTTTTTCATGTTTGCAATATATTAATATATATGTATATATATATTAGATTTTTTTTGAGAAAATATTATAACTTTATTTTATTTTTTATTTTTTTTTTCTATTTATAATATATCTAAATGGTTTCTGTTTATACTATAACGCCAAATTCTTTAAATTATATATCAAAATTTATTTCTAGATGGTCATACATATCTTTTTCTTTTTTTTTTTTAATTTTTTTTTTATTATTATTACCATCACTATCGTTAATTATAGTTTTTTTTCTCTTCATTGTTTCTACTTATTTTATTTGTAATGCTTCATTCTTATTATATTATGTTTTATTTATGATTGTTGGCTTTGCCTATACTCTACTCATTCTTTACTTCATAAAACGATAAGGTGCACTTGCCTTCATACGGTTTTACACCAACAAGTTTTTGGCGTCGTTGTCAGGGATTTGTTTTTCAATATTGAAAAGTACTACGAATACACTAGATTGAACAATTCTGTTTTATATTTCTGACTCTGTTGCATACTGATTCTTTATTCGGTTTAATCTTGTTTAACTTGTTTATGCGAGGTAAACAAGAACAGGAATTGATCTTTGAACCAGAGATTGAAAAGCTCGCAAGAAGAAACCGAAGGGAAACAAGGTTACAAAAGGAGCAACAAGAGCAACAGAGACTGCAAAGGACTAGCGAAGAGAACCCTGTGCATCATTCTATCATGGAGGAACATCCGCTTAACATGAGAATTACGTTGGGAGAATATGTAGTCCCAAATTCTGCAGGTTGCAGCGCTAGCATTGTGAGACCACCAATCGCTGCCAACAACTTTGAAATTAAACCTGCCCTACTCCATCTAGTGCAACAGGACCAGTTTGGAGGAAGTGAAGTGGAAGACCCGAACCTCCACCTTTCAAGCTTTCTCCAAATATGTGACACAATCAAGATGAATGGCGTCTCTGACGAAGCGATCAGATTGAGATTGTTTCCATTTTCCTTAAGAGATCGTGCCAAGTATTGGTTGCAAACCCAGCCAAGAGGAAGTATTACTACCTGGGAGGAATTGGTATCCAAATTTCTCATGAAGTACTTCCCACCCTCTAAATACAACAAGCTAAGAGGAGAGATCTCCTGTTTCGGTCAGAAGGAAGGAGAGTCTCTCTATGAGGCTTGGGAACGGTTTAAGGAGCTTTTACGGAAGTGTCCACATCATGGCTTCTCCGATGTTCATCAAGTTCATATTTTCTACAATGGAGTTAAGCCAGCCACCAGACTCATCATAGATGCCTCAGCAGGAGGATCTCTGAATACTAAAACTGCAGAGGAAGCCATGGAGCTGATTGAAATAATGGCCTCTAATGAGTACCAATCACCAATTGACAGAAGTGCCCCCAAGAGGGGTGTGCTGGAGTTGGACACGCAAACTGCAATACTTCCTCAGAACAAGCTGATATCACAGCAGCTGGAGGCTTTGACAAAACAGTTACAGGTCTTTAACGTAGGAACCCCTCAACCAGCACAAGTCTTGAAATGTGACTTTTGTGGGGGTGAACATGAAAACGGATGTTGTGACACAGACGTAACAGGAACCTACATCCAAGACCAAGTGCACTATATGTGCCAGCCACAAAGGCCTACGTATCCTCCTTATTCTAACTCTTATAATTCTAATTTCAGGAACCAGAACAATCCTAGGAGGAACAGACAGTATGCGCAGCAACAACCTACTCAACAACAAACAAACCAACCACAAGATAACTCTGCAGACTTGGGGAACATACTCAGCCAGTTCATGCAATCTACTCAAGCATCCATCAGAAATTTGGAGAATCAGGTGGGACAGTTGTCCAAAAAACTCATAGAAAGAAATACTAGGAGTTTTCCCAGTGACACAACAGTGAATCCCAAGGAGCAATGCAATGCAATCACAACAAGGAGTGGAAAGATGATAGAACCAAGGCTGCCCACAATACCAGAGACAACAAAGGACGTGATTACACAAGCCAATGATGTTGCTGACCCAGCATACCGACCTTCAAGAATTGAAACAGAAATGCAACCTAGAGGAGAACCAACAGCCAATCCGCACTCAGCTTCAAGGGAAGAAAAGGAGAAGGACTTCCACGACAAGCCAGTGGGAAAAAGAAAAAAGAAGCTATTTGAGGAGGCCGTGGCCAACGGGGAAAAGGTTATGTTAGCAACGTCAAATGTCCCATTCCCTCAAAGGCTGAAGAAACAACAAGAAGAGCGAAAGTTTTCTAGATTCCTGGATATATTTAGGAAACTGCAGATCAACATACCACTAGCAGAAGCACTGGAAGAGATGCCCTCATACGCAAAATTCATGAAGGAGTTGTTGTCCAAGAAGAGGAGGCTTAAGGAAGATGAAACCGTAGCTCTTACAGAAGAGTGCAGTGCCATCATTCAAAGGAAGCTACCTCAGAAGTTGAAAGATCCAGGATCTTTTGCAATTCCCTGCACCATTGAGAATTTGCAGATTGGAAAGGCATTATGTGACTTAGGAGCTAGCATCAACTTGATGCCCCTTTCCATAATGAAGAAACTGGAAATAGAGGAAGTGAAGCTTACCACGATGTGCCTTCAACTGGCAGATCGATCAATTAAACATCTATATGGCGTTGTGGAAGACCTCTTGGTCAAGGTAGACAGATTCATATTCCCAGTTGACTTTGTGGTGTTGGACATGGAGGAAGATGCTGAAATTCCATTGATCCTAGGAAGACCATTCCTTGCTACAGGACGAGCGCTTATTGATGTGCAGCAAGGGCAACTGATGCTGAGAGTGCAAGATGAAAAGGTAACGTTCAATGTGTTTGAAGCCATGAAACACCCTGCTGAACAGCCACATTGCATGAGGATGGACGCGTTGGCAACGTTGCCAGTAACCGCGTTGGCAACGCCACTGTCAGTCCCTCTTGAAAAAGAGGACAGTGACTCCATTCTTGAAGGAGTACTCTGGCAATCCAAAGGCCTGAGCCAGGAGAGAGAGAAAGAGAGCCAAGATATGGAGGAATGCATAGCCACACTTGAAGCTAATCCTCCCATAAAATCAGGTTCACAACCCTCTGAAGGTTTGCCAAAGGAAGAAGGAAAAGTGGACAACCCACAAGCAGAATTGAAGCAGCTCCCACCTCACCTCCGTTATGCATTCTTGGGGGAAAAGCACATATTCCCAGTAATCGTGAGCAACTCCCTCAATGAGCAAGAAGAGGAGAAACTGTTGAGGATCTTAAGAGCTCACAAGTCTGCCATTAGGTGGACTATTTCAGATCTGAAAGGAATAAGTCATTCCTTCTGCATGCACAAGATCTTAATGGAGGAAGATTTTAAACCTGTAGTGCAGCCCCAAAGAAGCTTCAAAGTCAATGGTCAACATGTCAAGCACTATCATGGAGGTGAAATCAGCAGGGAGAAGACTACCTTCACCCTTCAGTCACTTGACTGAATCTCAAACTGTCAAGCTAGGGACATTAAACAAGCGCTGCAAGGGAGGCAACCCTTGAAAAACTAGTTTTTCCTTTCATTTTAATTTAAATTGAGAAAAGTATATGTAAATACTAAGTAGAATAAATAAAAGCAGTGCAGTTGACTATTCATGCAGGTCTGGACCAACAGGAGCACCAGAAATGACAGGTTACATGCCCAGAATTTCACAGATTGACACACATGTTCCACACCAAGGACCTTAGTTAACCTAACCACTTGGTGAGATCTTTCCAAATGGTTTTACATAGTGAATTGTGCATTAGATCAATGAGTGAAATCTAACTCAAACTATTACAGTGTTGTTTAAATGTTGATACATTAATTATGTAGAATTTAAAATGAATTCACACGAATCTGCATTCTGCCCAGTTGCGTTGCCAACGCAACTAACCCTTGCGTGCCCAACGCGTCTGGGCTGAGTGAAACACCACATTGCTACTTTCACTGATCTTATCACCAGAGCACACTCATGCATAGTTCACCCACAGAATAAGCACAGTGTAGGGTTTTTTTCAACCCCAACACTCAAATCAACCTTTAACATCATTCCTCTTCTCTCTTCAATGAGCATCAATTATAATAGAACTTCATTCTCCACAGCATGGAGAGATTGCACAGTCCTTAAATGTTCAATTGCATGATGCAGAATGTAGTATGATTGAATGAGAATTACTTTGTTGTTCTGTTATGGTTTGCAATAATTAAATTGTAATGCATGTTCTAGGCTTGCACAAATTGCCTGTGAGTGGTTGGACCTCAACACTTAATTCTTTTGTGTGTGTATGGTCACAAATTGAGTTTCATTCTAGAACTTGCCTTATTTCTTAGTTGAAATCCAGTATCCCATGCTTGCATAAATAGGATTAAGGCACTTCTTTGATATGCACCTACTTGACCAAATAACCCACCTTGCACTCTTGTCCATTGTTTAGTCCCTTGAGCCTTATACCCAATTCTTTGTGTTTGATTAGCTCATTTTTAGCAAAGACTGTGAAAAATTATGAATATGCCTAGCCAAAGGAACTAGGAGAAGGTTGCTTGTATCTGGGGTTGAGTTTTACACTAAGTTTGGAATTTCTTGAGGACAAACAACAATTCTAAGTTTGGGGATGTTTGAGGACAAGCAATATTTCTAAGTTTGGGGTTAAGGATGTCAGTAGCAATATAAGTGGCAATGGGTTTCCAAAAAAAAAACATAAAAAAAACACAAAACAAAAGAAAAAAAAAAGGGGGGGATTTGAAAACCTAAATAGGGCAAAGAAAAATTGAAAACAGGAACATACTTCTATGAGGTGATCTTGTATCTCCAAACTAATAGAAAGTTAATTCTCCAACCCTCTCATAGTTTCTTTGGCTTAAATAAACCTACTTCCCAAATCCCACCCACTTTTGACCTAAGCCACGTTACAACCCATTACAAGACCTTTTGATTTATGTAAGCATGCGACTCATTGATAGAGATAGAGAATAAGGGTAAGCCTATGGTAATGGAATTTTGATTTGGAGACATAGAGAGAGAAACACCTAACCCAAACACTTGAGAGAAAGAGTGAAACATTTAACCTTATGAGAGTTTGCAGGTCTAGGTCATGTTTCCTTAATAGCAAATTGCTGTAACCATAATATAAACATTGTTTTACTCACAATCTAATGCTATATTCTGAATCTGCAATTATTTTTCATATATTCCCAATGCTTGATGGAGTGTCTTTGAAATAAATCTGACAATTTTGATTGATGTAAGTTAGAGTGAGGAAGGGGAGTGAAATACACTTGAGGGAAATGATATGCATGCTGTAAGTTATCCAGAATTAACTATGTTCCTGTAGTTTAATGCTTGCTTGAGGACAAGAAAGAGTTCAAGTTTGGGGTTGTGATAAGTGTCCAATAAGACACTTATTTGGAACATAATTCAATGTAATTGCAAGTAATTGAAGCATAAAACACCATTAAAATATGAGAAAATGACATAAAACTGAATAACTCATGCACAATCTGGAAAATACAGTTTTAGAGTCTTTTGGGTGATAAATTATCATAAATCTGATGTGTTTTAATTTCTGCTATCTGTTACAGGGTTCCGCGTTGGTAACGCAGTTGGGCCGTGTTGGACATGCGACGCTACAGACCAGTAGCTATAAAAAGCCCAGAACAGAACGAAAACAGGGCATCATTCACTCGATCATCTGATCATTCACTCTATCCACTAATATATCTCTAGAGCGCAAACCTAGAGGATAGAGTCGTCGTTCCCCCATACGCTGGTTCTATTCTGGGTGAAGGAGGAACCCTAGGACGGAGGAGGAAGTGCATCTGCAGCGTGTTGCCATGATCATGACTTTCTTTTCTTCCCCTGTTTTCTTCTTCTTCATGATGTGCAACTGAACCCCTGTTGGGGAAAGATGAATCCTTAACTGATCTTATGTAACCTAGATTTTGCATTTATTTAAGATTGTTTTCCTTTAACGTTGATTATTCATCTCTTTGCTTAATGCTTTTATGACTTGACCACTTATAAATTGAATCTAAATTCTTCTTCGCAATTGGGAAATTGGTTTAAGAATTGGAACTGAGATTGAATAACACAATTGTGAAGGCTCTAAGGATAGAGGTTTGCAATTGTGAGATCGTTTGAATTCTTGAACTTAAGGCTCACGTCAAATTAGGAATTGCTAAGGGATTAGGATTCCTAATTTGAGTGAAGAATTGATGAGTCAAGGGATTGACCTTCAATCAATAATTGTGAATTCGATCTTCAACCATATTTTATCTTGAATATACGTAATGATCAAAGGTTACATAAGGGAAGTTTTGGTGAAATCCAACCCTAACATCTTCTATAATTTGAATTCTTACACATTTATATCAGTTGTTGAGTGTTTGATAGTTTAGATATTATTTTAAAATATTCTTTACGTACTGGATAGAGTTCCAGATTTGTGATAGATTCTGTGAATTTTTGTTGATTTCTGTTTGCATTGCCTACGTGATCCCATAACTGAGTTCAATTAGTGGACTAGTAGGAATTCGGTATTTGAACCAAATCTCTATGGAGACGATACTCTACTCATTCTTTACTTCATAAAACGATAAGGTGCACTTGCCTTCATACGGTTTTACACCAACAATGATCCATTGATAATCTAAAATTTTTTAGGCCTCAATAATCAGTTATGCATCACCATCATATGGAGGTCAGGTGACGTGTGATATGAATTGATTTATAAGCTTTCGTAGGAACATGTATACATGGACTACTAGATGGATTTTTGCATAGTCGAGAAGATGTAATTAATATGTGACTTGATCAATCTATTGCACCACTTGGAAGGGTCCAAAATATTTTCTTACAAGCATCTGAT
Source organism: Canavalia gladiata (assembly GCA_037954105.1). Classification (NCBI taxonomy): domain Eukaryota; kingdom Viridiplantae; phylum Streptophyta; class Magnoliopsida; order Fabales; family Fabaceae; genus Canavalia; species Canavalia gladiata. The sequence goes on along the minus strand of CM075659.1, from coordinate 13,190,864 downwards.
ATGCCTATCTTATAACCGACTTCTATCAATAAGGTTAGAGTTTAAGGTAGACTCAATCTCCTTCTCAAAATTTTTCCTCTTAAGACTGCTTATCAACAAATTGTTTCATTTTATTTAAAGTGTTGGTGAAGTTGGCCTTGAGTTCTGAAATAATAATGTCTCAAAATTGCAGAAATTGATCAACTTCATATACTTACATGAAACTTGCATTGTAGTGGATTAAGGGAGAAGACCTATCATAGACTGCTTCAAAAGGGATCATATCAATGGATTCATACCTATAAGGTTGTATGAAGATAAAACATCTTAAATATTGTTCAAGGTATTGATTAACAATTTTGATTTGTCCATCAGCCTCATAATGATAAGCCAACCTGGTTCTCAACGTAATTTCTTGCAATTTAAATAATTCCTTCCAAAAATAGCTTAAAAATATTAGATCTTGATAAGTTATAATAGATTGAAATGTCGTTGGAGTGTTGAATAATTTAAATAACATAACCAAATATTCATAATGACCATTATAAGTTCGGAAAGTCGTCTTGTGTACATTTTTAGGATGGACACGTATCTTGTTTAATGTTCAATAATTGATACAAAACCTTGACGATCCATCATTCTTTCTCCCTTGAACTTGCACCTTGTACTCAAGGCATACATTAGGATAATGGTGCTATCAAATGATCATATCATTCTTTTCTCTTTAAATTTTCACTTTATCCTTATGTATAATTTGGAATAATGAGGTTATATAATGATTTCATCATTCCTTCCTCCTTGAAGTTGCATCTTGTCCTCAAGGTTTATGTCATAATAATGGTGTTGAAGAACAATCTCATCATTCCTTATCATTTGAAGCTGCACCTTATTCTCAAGATATATGTCGAGATAATGGTGTTAAAGAACAATCTCATCATTCTTTACCCCTTGAAGAGTCACCTTGTCCTCAAGGTGTAATTGGAAATAATGTAATTGCACATTGATTTTATCATTCCTTCCTCCCTGAAGTTGCATCTTATCCTCGCATAAAGTCTATACAAGACGTGCAATGGCGACCAACTTGTCCATATTCTAATCCAAATTTAATTTTGTCAATAGACATTGTGATAACGTATCAGCTGCGTTGCGGGTAGTTTCTTGTTCAAGCAAGTAATAAGGGATGTTCTTGTATATTTGATGTGGTTTATTAATTGTCTCATTTTCATCCTTGTGCTCGGTGTTCCAAAGTGTAGATTTACCATAGTTGCATCTAAATTTAATTTGATCAGCAAATATGATGATAATGTTTTAGCTACGCTATGCGTGATTCCTTATTTAAGAAAGTAATAAAGGATCTTCTGATCTATTTGATATGGTTTTCTAATTGTCTCATTTTTATCGACATACTTGGTTGCTCCAAAATGCAATAATAACCCCTCCATGAACAACTTTTATATGATTTTTTTTTCTTGTTTACATGTGAGAACAAACGTCACCATTGGTTGACTTCACCATGAAGGTAGAATGAGGCTAAAAATATCTTTCTCAAGCCATGAATGTCATGGGAAACAAAATACTGTTGTGCCCGATCTAACCAAATCTGAGGGTTTTCTCCAAGAAACTTGGAGAATTCCAACATATTAGGATTCTTGAATTGATTCTTGTTTTCTTCTCCATTCAATTTACTCTAGATCAACGAATTTGAATTCAAATTTTTTACTTATATTTTTAGAATTTGTAAATCTTAATGATGTTATTGATGATAATGATGATTGATGTCTATGTTTTGATTTAGTGAGAATTTTCTTAAGAATCTTGTCAATGGACTCGTATAGTTTGTTCATGAACTCGCGTATTCCTCTCATAGAGGTTTGTAAGGCACCAAGATATTCTTCGTTGGTTGACATGTTGAGAGTGAAGTGTTGATGTGATCATAACCTATATCGCAACCTGAGGTGCGAACATTGTTGCTAATGAGAGAATGAGAGATTCATTTTGAATATGTTGTGGTTGCTGTGTATGTGTAATGAGAGTGAATAATGAAGAGAGAACTAGTGAATGCTTTCTCTAAAAAAATCAGGACCAAAAGAGAATGAGTGAATATATAGTGAATGAGAGAACTTGGGACATGGAATTATCTATCATGGTATGATTGAGTTTATACTTGTAATGGTGTCCTAGTAATAAAGGTAAGGATACAATGATGATTTTGGTTCGTTTCTTATTCCAGTTAGTGTATTAATTCCAACCTATAGTCATGATAAACTTTTGATGGAAAGAAAAAGTATTACCAAGTTCGAAGATGAGAAAGGAGTTTACGCTTACATTCTTCCCTATGTTGTTGAACTTGTCTTTGTATTAGAGAAGGAGGTAAAGAATTTATTTTTCTCCAATGAATTGAAACCAGAAATATATCAAAATATTGTCGTTTCTTTAACTAACATGGTGTCTATCTAGAATTTAATGTGTCATATCAATATAATGTTAAAAAAAATAGAAATGATCCATTTGCAAGATGGAACACTAATTAATAAACTAATGAACTCCTTTAAAAAGTTAGTAACCAATTTATAAGGTGTTATAAAAAATGAAAGATCAATTTGCTTATTTACTCCATCTTCATTGTTTAATAAAAGTTTTCAAGTTTAATTAAAATATATTGATAATATATTTTTATAGTATTTAATTATAATTATATATTATTAAGAATTATTTTTTAAAAAAATTAATTTATATTTATTTTAAATTTTAGTTAATTAGTATTTTAAAAAACTTTACACTCTTTAATTGTTCTTTTGTTAATTGTTTTGAAAATTGGAGAATTTAATTTTCTAAATTTTTCAATGAAGTTTCTTGATTACTAAAGTGGGTTTAAGAATCCCACAATAAAGTCTTTGTTTGCTGCATAAAAAGAATTACATTTTTTTTGGTAGTATTGAAGTGATTTTTGTAATGGTGGCATTATATTATAAGATGTAGATGTTCTATTCTCTTAAGGTTAAAAATATGGTTGTTGTTCCTATGTTGGATATTTGTTAATATTGTGATTTATTAATCTGTAAAAAATTTGAACTCTTGTATGACAAGTTAGAATTATTCCCTACCCTGGGCTGATGGGCATTTGAAGACAAATTGAAATTATTTCTTGAAGTATTTCCCACAATCCATTTAAGTTTGTTTAACCAACAAAATTTCAAAATGTTTCACAATTACCATTCATTCGATTCCATCACAAAAATCATGAACATGAAATTGGGTGTTAATGTTATTCGCGTTGGTTGATTGGTCATAGACTGAGGCATGTGATGACACTGCCCTAAAGGATTTGCCCACCTATGGTGTGATCACCAGGGATACAACATCTTCTGAATGATTCAGCAACAGAACTAGTAAGAAAAATTTCTATCTCCAACCTAGCAAAAAATAGATTTATATATAGAAAATTTGGATGTAACCAACTTGGCTAGAAATTAAAATTTCGGTTAGAAATTAAGTTCATAACGACAAGAAATAAAGTTGTAATAATTTCTCAACGGTCAAAATTTAAATCAAAATAAACCATTAATAGACAACTAAATAATAATTCATAATTAAAATTTAAAATAATTAGTAATAAATTATAAATATCTTAAAATTTTAATGATAATTATATAAACTAATTTGAATATTTAAATTTAAATTAATAATATTAATTATCATATTTAAAACCCTTTTGAAATACCTAATTTTTACAACAATCCCCACATATTTCAAAAGGTTTAAAAATAAAATAAATTAAAAGAAAGAGATTTTACTAGGTTAATACAAGTGTAAATGCATCAAATCTGGATCATAGACAAATAAATTTAACCGACGGTGTTTCGATGAAGTAGAGCTTCTATGAACAAAAAACACATAGGTGTAAGCTAGGGGTTCACATGTCATATTACACCCCACAATTCTTGCCGTTTTCGTCTAGTTGATTCATGAGTGCTCTAAAGATTGTGCCTCAATCTCATACAAACGGCCCCACTTGACACTCATATAGGTGACTTCATCAGGTGTATTCTGCATTTCATACACCACTCGTAAGGGATATATGATAGTCATTCAAAGATTTAGACTTAACTTCATGTTCAATGCAGTATGCAGCCTAACACCTTCATATGAGTTTTCCAATCACAAAGGTTGGGTTCCTATCATTATTGATTTTATTTTGGCTAAAATTTCATTCTTCTCAATGTCATTCATTAAGCTTTTACTTGTGAGAAATATGTTGAAATTAATAATTTTTTTTTTCACGTGATCATATCATTAATCGTTTCACAAAAGTTTTGATGTACATGTACATATCTCAAGTTATATTTGCAAGTGACTTTTAATGCTTGTTTCTTAACAATCATAATGTATGCATACAAAAAATATAAGTTGGTATTCATAGCATACTTTATTATATATTTGGATAATCCAAATCACGATATCTCTTTTAAGATTAAAATAAATTCAATTTTGATTTATTCTCATACAAATCAATTTTATCATCACAATATTATTTTAATATAGTGAAAAATCTATTCATACCACAATTAATGATATCTCTTGAATATTTTAAATATTACACGTACAATAAAATATTTTGTATTAAGCTCAATATCTTTAATCATAAATATTTTCATATGATCCAAAATTGCTTATACATCTCTCTTTTAAATATAATTAATCAATAGCATCTTTTTTTTTTTAAGAAAAAACAACATTACTATAAAAATCCAATCTCCACCACATACATATAAAATATATGATAAAAAATTATATGCAAAATAGAAATACTTATAAAGCATATAGATATAATCTCTCAAAAGGTTGTGCTTTTAACTTTAAAGAAATTAATAAATCATTCATATTATTATGATTGGTTGCGCAAATATATTAGTAATCATCTCTACATTAGAAACAAATTAAATAACATTAGAGACGACATTTACCTCGTGCAATTTTTTTTAACATATAGAAAAATTGTTTTAATTTTGAAGGAAATGTTAGAGCAAAAATACTTTCCATCCATAAATTATGAAATTTCAACTTCTTATTAGGTTCCAATATTCTGCTAGTGGGATAATGGACCTATCCCATAATTCATAGATAGAATCAAGTTTTCAAGCGGATTACCTGAAACTTACAAAAAGAAAACTAATGTAGCAGATAAGAATCCAATAGTAAGATATGTGCTCTTACAAAAGGAAAGAAAATTTCTAATTCCTTATAAAGACAATATTGCACAAATTCAGTAATATTGTTGTTCGCGTTAGTTGATTAGTTGTAGAGTGAGATATGTAATGACATTGCCTTCAATGATTTGTTCGTCTATGACATGATCCACATGATACAAAACATTTTATGAATGATTTAGGAATAGAACTAGCAAGAAAAATTCTTATCTCCAACCCAACAAAAAATAGATTTATATACAAAATTTGGATGCAACGAACTTAGATAAAAATTAAAACTCCAGTTAGAAATTAAGTTTATAATGGCAAAAAATAAAATCATAATAATTTTTCAGCGGTGAAAATTTAAAATCATAATAAACCATAAACAATTACATAATTAATTTATAATTTAAATTTAAAATAATTAATAATAAATTTTAAATACTTTAAAATTTTAATAATAATTATTTAAATTAATTTAAATATTTAAACTTAAATTAATAATATTAATTATCATATTTAAAATTTTTTAAAATATCTAATTTTTACAACTGTTGATTCCTCCACTTGAACTATGTTTAATTTCTTTGCAGCATATGCTATTTGCTGTTCAAGATTTTGTTAAGTTACCAATAATGTACTGTATATATCCAACTCTAATACTCCCTTGTTTCCAATTAACTGATTACTTGGAAATTGATAGTTATTAATATCGGATGCTATTGTTTCAGTTAGTTGTACATCATCCTTTAACATCTTTAATTCAATAATTTACCTGCTAAAGCATCAATCATGATCTTGAGAAGGCTATGGAGCAGAAGACTTAAATTTGATGATTCTTTTCGAATTCATGCTACATGAAAGTTCTTTATACCTTTCCATACTAACTAGGGATTCGTTCTCCTGCTATTAATCATACTATCTTTTCCTTAACTTCATATAGTTAGAGAAGGAGAATAAATTAAGAGTAAAACAATGAGCCGAAATTTTGATATGTAAAATCTTTATGAAAAATTAATTTATAATGATACAAAATATATTTATTAATTTATAATATTATATTTATCCTTTAATTAAATAATTAATTATAATAAATTAATAATAATTTCTCAACAAATTAACAATCTTTTATCTCTACAATTATTTTGAAATGATTGCAAATTTTCAATTAAAATTATATCGTTTAGTAAAAAATTATTGAATTGACTTTTTATATATTTTTAAAACAATTTTTACTTAATCATTAAAATAAAAAATGTATTTAATTGTTATTTTTAAAATTAATATATTTTTATTTTTAATTATATCAAATCATAACATTGTTATATTCATCACCATTCCATAATAATAATTTTAACTTTTATTATTTTAAACTAATTTTTAATTAATAATTTTTATTTATCTATTTCTATAAATTTATAACAAAATAAAATATTATTTAATATATAAATTATATTAAATTTTTAATATAATTTTATATTATATAATTATTTATAATATAATATTATTTTATACAAATTAAATATTAAACAATATAAATTTTTTAATAAGAAATTATAAATTATATCTTTTGTTGTATTAATTATAAATAATATATAAAATAAAAAATTATATATTTATATTATAATTACTATTATCATTATTATCATAATTATAATTATTATAATTATTTTATGATGATAATCATTATTATCATAATAATAATAATAATAATAATTTTAAATTTTTAAATTTTATATTATATAATTATATAATATTTTTAATATTATAATCATAATAATTAGAATGATTACAAAATCAACATCTTATTAATACTAGTTATCATAAAAATTATTATAATAATAATAATAATATTATTATTATTATTATTATTTTTTAAATTTAATTTTTATTCTATAAAAAATAATTTTTTGTTAATATTTTTGTTTATTTATTTTTTTATAAATTTAAAGTAAAATAATAAAATAGATAAATTATTTTATTTTTATGATAATTTTATAATATTAAAATTTAAACTTAAAATTTAATTTAATTTTTAAAATTTTAGAACTAAAATTAGATGTGATTGTAAGAGCATGGTTCGTGCCTCCAGCATGGTTCAGAAACACAGATAGGTTAAAAGTGATTTAATTGAAAAGGCAGTTTAGATAATTGGAAATTGAGTCTCATGATTAATGAGGAAATTAAACCGTGCAAACTAGGGTTTGGTATGGTAAGGTTAGTACGTTTAATTGGTTTTGCTGAAACGTTAATGTTTGGTGAGGAACTTGTTTGAATAAGGCACGTATCCCCAGATGGTGAGATCATGGCTTTTTTTTTTTGGAGAGAAGGAAGAGGGCGGTGCAGTAAAGAATTACGGGAAGAGTGGAGTGGTATGGGTAACATTAATTAACTGGAAGTACTCCACCTAACTCATGAGTGGAAAAATGACAATATATTTGAATCAACATAATGCATTATCTCATATTAAATTTTAGGATAATTTTATATTTTATGGTATATTGAAATTTTATTCAATATTTGATACTTTTAAAATTTAATTAAAATATATTTGATAAAATTAGTAGATAAATTAATTAAAATCTTAACAAGTTTAAATAAATAAAAATTAAAAATTAAAAAATAATTTAAAAACTAAAATTTAATATTTAATTAATTAAATTAAAAATATTTGAGATTAAAAATTAAACTAACTGATAAATATAAAATAAATAAACAAATAAAAATATAATTAGTTAATTGATTAAAATTTAATCAATACGATACATTTTATTATTTTAAACAAAAATATATTCAATTTAATTAAATAATTTTTTTAAAATTAAATATTACTTATTTTTAATTTCATGTAAATAAATTTTTAAATAGAATTTTTTAAAAATAATTAGTTTATACTTTTAATTTTTACAAAAAGTTTAATAATCTATTTTAAAATAAAATAAATAATATAATAATTAAAATAAATATTATATATTAAAATAATAATTTAAAAATATAATATTTTATAACAATAAAAATAAATATATTAAAATAAATATTATTATTATTATTATAAAAAATTAGATAATATTAAATTTATAAAAATATGTTGATATATAAGATATTATATTATAAAAATATATTAAAAATTTTATTTTAAAGGTTACTTGAATGAATTTTTCAAAGAACAGTAGTAATTATATAAAAATGTTAGCAATTATTAAAATTTTACTTTATTAGGTAAATTTTTAAAAAATTTAATTAATAACTTTAATTTTTAACTAGTTAAAATTGATAAATACTTTAAATATTTTTATATTATATTTTTTTAATAATTACTTCAAGAGTTATCCTAATTATTTTTTTAATTGGTTCACAGTAAAATATTTTACACTAATGTATTAAAATTAAAATTTTTATTTTACAGAAAACTTTTCTAATTTATCTAATAATATAAATGCATATTTTTTAATTAAATAAATTACCTCTATTTTTCATACATTAAGAAGGATTAAAATAATGTAAAAATAAATAAATATTAAGTAAAATCTTGTTAAATTTTAGGAAATATAAATGAGATTTATCCAAAAAATCAGTATGATTATGTTATGTTTGAAACTTTTGTTTATTTCTTTTGATAAATATTTAAAATTATATTTTTAATAGATTATTAATGCAAACATTTAATTTGATTTGATTACTAATTAAAAAATATTTAAATCTAATATTTAAATTAAATATTATAAAAGTTAATACTTTTTAATAATATAATAAGTTATGAATATATTGTAATGTATTTCGATTAAATTTAATATTAATAGATAAATTTTATTTTACAAAAGTACAAACTTAAAACTATTAGAATTGTAGGGATTGAAAAATAAAATAATTTAATTTAAGAGTCCAAAATTTGATCTTAGAGTACAAAATTTAAATCGTACAAATTTTGACTAACGAAGAGCAATCAAGGAAGTTGTTTGAATTCAATGTGGAAGAGTAAAAATCTCATCAACGGTATCATTCCTTGCTAAAAATTTGGTACGAATTTTCTTGTACTATTGATGACTTTTTAATATGCGACCTGTTACATCAAGTGTAATTAATTTCCTTACTCTCATTTCTTATATTAGTTTGTTTAGTCCAAATTTATAAAATAAGATCCAATTACCTTTATTGCCCAACTGACGGTTTTTTTATTACTTTAAAACTATGAAATGTTGATAGTTTTCAATATAATAACGAGGATTTGTATATAAAGTTATTCTAATTTTATTTATATTTTAAATTTAACGATTAATAATTTTTTATTTTTTTTAAAAAAATATTATATAATTATAAATAAAATAAAAATAAATATAATATATTTTTATCCATATAAAAAATAGTTTCATTTTTTTTTATGATCGCTATTTCTGTTGGCAATGCTGATCACACACTTCAATTGCCACATTGACCATGTGAAAGAAATGGCAATTAAGCAATTATTTGATTGATCACAATTGATGCTGCATTGAATGTATTGCTATCAACAACTTTTTCTTTGGTGACATGCTATCAACAGTTATTTACACGAAAATTATACCGTGGTAGCTGAAGCTTGTGAAATTACAAAAAAAATCATTTTTCTCTCCTCCGGTACCCAATTTTTTTTTATAATTCTAACATTAATAAAATTAATCTTTACCAACACTATTTTTTAATAAAATTTAAACTTTTATTATAAATTTATATTAATAATAAAATATATTTTATTTACAAATAATTTATTAATTCAAATATATTAAGATACATAAAATATTAATATAATATTTATTTGTTAATATAAATCTTTAAAATTTATCTAAAAAATTAAACTATTAAACTATTTTTAATAAAAACTATCTTAATATTAATAATTTTTAATAAATAATATTTTATAATTTTATTGTTTATGCTCTATTTTTATCTTCTTGTCTTATTTTTCAATAAAAATTATGATTATATATCTAAAATAGATAAAATAAAATAATAAAAATATAATATAATAAAAAATAAATTTTATTGAAATAGGAATAATCTATGAAACTTCCCTGTGTTTTGAGCTTGAATGCAGGATCTCAAAATATGTTGTTATGTCAATGTTGGAGACATAACCAAATATTAGATTACTCTGAGGACAGTGACTTTTGCTACAGACAATATAATTCTTCTCGTATTTTTCCAACGACTTGCAGTTCAAATTATTATAAGATCATATACTTAAAAATAGAAAAAAAAATGTGATAAATAACAAAATAAAAATAAAAATTATTGTATAAATTTAAAATACAAATTTAGTTTCTCTTATATATATAAGATCGATACACACTCTTTATTTCAATTTGTGGGAAGGAACATTTTTATGTTTTTTTAACGCAAGCGATGAGGAATTTCAAACTTATAATGATCTTGCCAAAAAAAAACTTGTGCTTAATTGTTTTTAAGTAAAATTATTTTTTCCTAAAAAATGTTTGACTACTAACAAAAATATAGTTTTTATTTAAATTAAGAACATTGTTTTCGATTTTATTATAATTTTTTTTGAGAAAATTCTTAAACATAATTTTTAATTATAAATAAATTAAAATTTAATGATTTTATAAAATTAAAATCATTAAAGATTAAATTAGTGAGTAATCGCTAAAACACAAACGATTTTCAGTCCATTACCAATTTATAATTTTAATAAAATATGCATAGGAACAAAACGTTAAATTTCTATAATAACAAGGATTTATTATATTTTTCTCTTTAATTTATCTTATATACAATCTTATTTTTTCAAAATTTTCGAGTTAATTATATTTATTTATTTTTAAAATTAAAAATTTGATCTCTTTTCATCTAAAATCTTTAATTTTTCACTTTTTTCTCAAAACATTTATCGATTTATTTTAAATTTTTTATTTCAATTTTATACAAAAAATATATAAATTTTTTTTAAAATATAAAAATTAATTTTTCTTTTCAAACCTTAATTTTACACCATATAACATCATTAAATTTTTTAAATATTTTTATTTTAAAATTATTTTACACTCCCAATCTATTGAAAACATTAAATATTTGGATAAAAATTAAGATTGAAGAATTTAAATAAATAATAATTGACTTTATTAAATATAAATTGATTAATATAATTAAAATATATATTCAAACATTATTTATATATCTTATATTAAAAATCATATCTACGATGTTAAAAACTAATACCAAAAATAAAACAAATAGATTTTCATTTTTAGAATCGTTTATTTTAATTTTTAAAAATATAAAAAATATTATTCTAATTTTGAAAAATAAATATTTTGAATTTAAAAGAATAAAAATATTTTAAAATAAATAATCAATCATTTATTTAAAAAATTAACAGACAAGAAATTATCAAATATTAAAATTATTTTCATTAATATATTTATACAATATTAGATATATTGAATATATAATATGTTATATCAATAAATTTATTTTTAATACAACATATTTTATTATTAACAATTTAATATTTTTTAATAAAAATTTAAATTCTAAGATTAGTATCAAATTACAATATTAATAAATAATGATCATTTTAGTTATTAATTCTTTTAATACATATTAATTATCTATTTTAGTTTTTATAAAAAATAAATTCATCAATTTTTATTTTTAAAAATTGAAATAAATATATCTTATTTATTAAAAATCATAATTATGATTCTTAAATTTTTAAAATCTAATATAATATGCTACATGACTACATGTTTGGGAACCACAATAAAAATTTAGCAAAGAGAAGGCTACTTTAATCTGTTTGTTATCATCGTGTAGGCTTAGGAAGCAAGAGAAGGGGGTAAGATGATCAGAAAGCACAAAACAAAGAGTACAGAACCATGTGCGTCTGTGCCACTCTGCAGTAACCCATCATTTCTCTCCATTTTTTTATTTTTATTTTTATTTTTTCTCTATTTTTTTTATTTTTTATTATCTTTCATACATATATTTTTTGTCTCACTGTTTTCAAATTTTATTATTTGTTAGTTTAATATAGATTTCGTTATAATCTATATTTTTTAATAATGTTATGTAATTTAACTAATTATTTCTTCTAATAAATTGATTCATGTCTCATCTTTTTTACTTAAAATTCCTTGTTTGTTAGAAAAATTAGAAAAAATTCGTTAATTATATAAGAACATTTAAATTGATCTTTAGAAGATATTAAAAATATTTTGATTCTTAACAAATTATTTAAATTTTCAAAATTATAAATATAATATCTTTAACAATTTTATCTAGTAAATAAAAAAACTAAAAATACTCTTCAGGTATAATTTTAAATATTTATTTTTAATTTTTTAGATATTTAATTAAATAAAAAATATTTAGACATCAAAGTTCTTTAGGAAATTAAAATTGATATATTTATTTAATAATTCTTATATATTAAAAGAAGGATTTTATTAATTATTTTATTTAAAATACGATTAATTAATTAATAAAAATTATTAAGAATTATATTAAATCAGAAAAAATCATAAAAATATAATTACATTAATTATTTTTTACTTTTAGTTCATAAATCAATGCAAACATATGAAATACATTATTATTTTCATATTATATATATTTTAAAAAAATCTAAGTTTTTGTAATATCAATATTTATATGCATTCTTTCTTTTTATTTTTATTATATTATTAATTATTGTTATATTTTTTTTCATAAAATGTATATACCTCAAATAACATGAAATAAAAATTACATTTTTTTAAGTGTTGTAAAGTTCCGAATTATAAATTTTATTTTGAAGATTTATTTATTTATTTATTATTATTATTATTATTATTTATTAATTAATGAAAAAGCTATATATGAAATTACGAAAGAATAATTTTCTTTTAAAATAATTGAGAGTTAGATGCCATCACATGACATGAATATGCATGTGAATGACATAGTACTTTATGAATTATTGTGAACCAACTGCCAAAGTTGTGATGTAACAGGTGTGTGGATTTGAACACAAAAAGGAATAGATTAGGAATCAGTGACTTAGCGATATAACAAGGGTTGTTTGATGTAACAGGTCTGGTGTTTAGTAAACAGATTTGTCGATTTCTTTCCTTTATAAATCAGATTCTCTTATTTGTTAGAGTTCTTATCCTTAACTTGCAGTAGCAAAATCTGAAGATGTTTAGAATTCTCCGTTTATATTCATGATTTTATGTTGTGCTTGTCTTCATGTAGGATTGGATCCAGAAAAAGTAGGTGTCAAAACTGAACAAATGTTAACATATACAGAGCAGCCATAGATGTAAATCCAAAAGTTTTACTGCATTTAATATTTTCATATTTATTTTCATTTTTTATTACACCTATCATTTTGTTTTTGTTTTTCTCATAAAGTAATGACATTCAAGGAATATTCGTTAACCATTAAAAAGGAGAGAAAAATAATAAATAGAAATTATGTCTATTTAAAAAAAAAAGATAATAAATATAACAAAAACAAAAAAATTAAGTAAATAATAGTATTTTTTAATATATAGAAATCATCATTTTAAATAAAATTATAATTCATCATTTTAATATCATACTTTCTCAAAAAAAATTTATTATATTTAATAAATTAATTTTACCTTGTAATATCTTAACTATTAAATTTTTTTTCATTTGATATATACAGGCATACTCATCTAAAATGTATGGTTTTTAATTATTAGAATGTTTGAATATATTCAATTTTTTTAATAGAGTAAATATTTAATTTTATAATTTTATGGTAAAATATTCAATTTTAAATATAAGAAACATATGTTAAAATTTTATATTAATTAAATATATGACTAACCAAATGTATATAAAATAAGATTTTTTCTTCAGTATTTTTTTAAATTGAAGGATAGTAAATTTTCTTTACTCTGATCTAATAATAAAATAACATGTGTACAATATATTTAATATGATCTATTTTTATAAACTATAAGGTATTTTGTTGTTTAGCGTATAAAAAGATATAATTTATAAAAAGATCCTTGTCATTAAATACGAAAATTGGAGGATTTAATTTATCACAGTAGCCTTCCCGTCTCATCCAACAGAGATTCCGTCCATCTCTAGAGCTAACATCCTCTCATGAAATACCTTTTCTGTTTATTTTCATATTTTTTTAATCATCTTCGATTCTTCAATCATTTTTTGCTTTTCCGACCATCTCCCTTTTATTCTTCCTTGTCGCTTCTTTTTCTTCCGTTCTCTCTTCCTCTGCATTTAAAACCGACAATACCCATCAAACTAACACGTAACCTTTACAAACCGAAAACCGATTAAGCGGCCATATTTTTCGATAAAAAACGACTTCAATATTTTCGACGTCGGTTTCCGGCGGTTCCCAACTTTCTCATCCAAAATTGCCTGACGCCCACCCCTAACGGTCGTGGTAAGTTTTTCCGGAACTACTAGATCACGAACCGAGGCAGCATGTTTGTAATTTCAACCTTAACTTCTATGCTATTAATTTCTTTTGAACTGTTGGTCTTCCGATCCCACCTAAGTGCTCTGTTTCCCTTTTATGAAAAATGAATATGTAATAGACCCTTATTAGTAAAATAAAATCTGACTTTTAATTTTAACTAACATTAAATGTAGATCACACATGTCAATGTAATATTGGTTAATCGGTAAAGGGGATTCGCTACCTTCTAAATTACAAAGGTACCGGAGAATGCACCATAAGATAAGGACAATTCTCATCTATGGACTAATTTTTAAAGTTGAGTTAATTAGGTTCAAACCTAATTTCCAATATAGTATTAAATTAAGTCTTCAAGCTTAATACGACAGCTTAATCCATGGTCTTTGTTGGGTTCATTAAGATAAATTACTCTATATTGTCGTACTAAGCTTATACAACACTAAGGCTCGATTTGTCATGACCTTATAATAACATCTCATGAAAAACATAATTTTCTTTCCAATGCACCTTTGTTAATTGTGCTTATGATCTTGTGTTATATTGTTGTAAGAGTGCCTAAGATCTATCACCAAAGACTCTACCTTTGTAGCCTTTTTACCTACAATTCATTTGCTATATTGTAGATGAACTTGCCTTGATTAACCACTCTCTTGATGACATTGACCTAGCCATTTATGCCCTTAATGGTTTGGGCTTTTCCTTTCATGAGTTCACTACGTTAATATATAATTGTCACTCTTCTATTCACGTTCCTTTCACGAGTTATATAAAAATATGCTAGATTTTGAAATGCTTCTCCAACCTCAGGATCACCTTTAGCCCCTTTCTCTATTCATGATCAATTACGCTTATCGTCAACCCATGTACTCATCTCATGCCCATCCTCATCATTCTTATGCCCCTATGTCATCCAAATCCCTCCTATCATATGCTAATTATGTGATTGTAAGGGTCACAATTCTCTTACATGCTTCAAATTGATAAAGAAATCTCATTGGAACACATGTGCTCTTACTATGAATATTGTTTCCCTTATTGTGACTCCACTTGAATGAGTTTTGACTTAGGCCTCTCATCATATTACCAACGAATTCAATCATTTTTCCTTAAAATTCAATTACAAATGCCACGATTATCTCCAGGTTACTAATGGTATGTCCTTGTACATTATTTATATGGGCTCTACATCCATTCCCACAACTTAATAGTCCTTTATTTTTCCTAATGTTTTGTTTAACTAGCATTACTCAGAACTTGATTTCAGTTTCAAAACTAAAAATGTTTCTCTTGACATTTTCCTTTGCATTTTGAGATAAAGGACTTAAGCATGGGGCAATCCCTCTACGTCAAGTAATGAAGATGATGTGAAAATTTTTTCTCTTCTTTTTAGAAGAGAAGAGATAAAGAAAGAGACAATTCTAATGAAAAGATTTCATTGATTTAAATTTGACTTGTAGGGAAGGTGATATAGATATTTAATATTTATAATAAAGAGAAGATAATAGAAGATGTAACAAAAACCAGAAAGTTATAATTGAAATCAGATTATAACTTAAACCTAACTAGTTAGTTCTAACTAACTCAATTTGATTGTAACAGACTTATTAATTTGTTATACATCTAACATTATGCCCTCAAACTTAAACTAGATTGAATAAGAGTTGAATAATTAGCTACTTTGAGTTTGTTTCTAAGTGAACAAAAGTTAGTGGTGCTTAGGGCCTTTGTTATGATGTCACAATCTGATTTGTTGCAAAAATATGATTAATATATAGGCTTTTATTGAGTACACATTCCCTAACAAAGTGAAGACCCAATTCCATATGTTTAGTTCAATAGGGAAGAGTGGTATTGAGAGTAAGAGCCATGATGCTAAGATTATGTTGTGCGTTTACTATGCGTACAAAGTTTTACCCACGAGCAAGTGCACCCGTCGGTGTAGAAAGGGGTATTTGAAACCCTTAATATCGTTCCCACAGAGACTATTTTAACAATCTTAAAAAATATTAAATCCTAATTTTTGAGCTCACCAGAAAAAGGTTTGTTTAGAAATATTTAAAGTGAACGAAGAAAAAGAACAAAAGGAAAGTAAGCGATTTAAAGATAAAAGGACACAAATACGAGTTTAATTATGGAGAGACATGAGACTTTGGTTTCCCTTATAATTTTACCCAATTTCACCCCAACTCCCTTATGAATGATTTAAGTCAATTGTTAATCATCTGTTCTCATTCTGTTACTATCCAATGATCATGCAATAGCAATATTCTTTCCCTCAAGTTACTACCCCCAATGATCATGCAAGGTATATAATTAAAAGAAGCATAAAGAACATGCAGATTTGTTAAATTAATAACGGATTAGAAATCAAGGATTCCGATTGATCCTCCAAAACCCTTAGATTCAGTTTACCTTATAGTTCCGTTAATTAGGTAATGGTACGATCTTCTATCCCCTAATTAACTTAGAAATTAATTCTTATTAATTAATTATGCATAATAGGGAAAACACAATTGAATAGAAATACACAATCATTCATAAAAAGGAAAAGGGGTTCAATTGGTTACATTATAAGATTCACCAAAGCCCCATGATTTGGGGATTAGTTACACATCGAGAGATAAGACAAACAAAAACATACTAATCCTAGAAAACAATCCATAATCCTAATTTTAAAAAGAGAATGACAAAATCGTAATGTTAGAAAAGCTAAAAATAGGACGTTGCAACTCGTACTGTGGAAGAGCTTCTGTCTCCAAATCCTACGGAGGGATATCGAGGATACTGAAAGTGGTGTATCTTCGGGTAGTGATAGGCTTACGTCTCGGAGAGTGGTGTGACCTTTGGAGCCTAGGATGGTTTCATATGATGCAGTAGAGCCTCCCTTTTATAGGCATGGATTAGGGTTTCAATGTGGTGGATCGGGCTTGACTTAGCCACCTCCTTAGCCATCGCGACCAATTTACGTAATCTTGTAGCACCGTAGGACTGACTTGTCATTGTCGCATTAAATGTATTATCTTTTTATGTTTCTTTTACCCTCTTTTTAGTCCAAAACTTGCCTATTTTTGGATTCTTAGCTTGCGTGACAATTCCTACAAAAATAAGGAAAATTAGGTAGAATTGCAATTAAATAATCATAAATTATATTGTAATTATAACTAATTTTCCGCAGATAAATCAACAGAATGGTGGTTTATCAGATTATCATAGAAGATAACTGGAGTTTGTATAGGTACTTGAAGTTCTTGTGGTAAAGATTGAATCTAGAGTCTTTCTATCGTAGTCATGGCTAGGCTTTGGTATTCAGCTTCAGCTTTGGATCTGGCTACCATTGTTTGCTTTTAAGACCACTAAGAAATCAAGTTAAGACCTAAGTAGATGCATGAACTTGAGGTGGATCTGAAGTCATCAATATCAGAGGCTCAATCAACATCAAAAAAGGCCCGAATAACAAGATTTTAAATGGTTGTTGCAGGATGAAATTGAAGTCCATAAGAGGTTATGTCACACAGATATCTAAGTATGTGTTCTACTAACTTCCAATGGCTTTCAAGAGGTTGAGAAACAAATTGACAGACTTTATTAACATTATAACATATTTCTAGCCTTGTCCCAGTCACGTACTAAAGAGGTCCCACAATTGATTTACAATAGGAAGTGTTTGCCATGTAATCTGTCCTAAATTTAGAAAGTTTTGTGTTACTGATCATAGGTGTAGGTAAGCATTTTTCAATAGCCATGCTGAGTTTTTGAAGGAGATCAGAAATATATTTTTATTGTGAGAGTAGTATGGAGTTATTGAAGAGGTATTTTACTTCAATTTCAAGAAACTAATAAAGTAGAGCCAGTTGTTTAAGTACAAAAATGGAGTTAAATTTTATGGTCAAAACTTGAAGAAACTGTGGGCAATTTTCTTAGAGTAAAATGTGATCAACATATATTAAAAGGTATATACATGTAGTGGAGGTGGTGAATATAAATAATGATGAATCACATTGGCAGGTTTTGAACCCAAATTGATGGAAAGTGGCTGCAAGTTTCTCATACCAAGCTCAAGATGCCTATTTGAGTCCATAAAGTGATTTTTGCAAGTTACAAAATTGGGATTTATCCCAAAATTCAAAGCCTAGAGGCTGTTTCATATAGATATCTTCAATTAGGATTCCATTTAAAAAAGCATTATTGATGTCTAAGTGTTGGATGATCCATGTATGGGTTAATGAAAACGTGAGAATGGTCTGAATAGTGACTGATCTCACTATTGGAGAATATGTTTCAGTGTAGTTAAAGTCATATTATTGATGAAATCCTTCTGCAACAAGCCACACCATGTATTTATTGGTAGAGGCATATGGATTTTCTTTTATGCAAAAGAACTATTTGCATCCAATAGAACTGTGATATGAAGGAAGGGGAACAAGATGCCAAGTTTGGTTGGTGAGAAGAGCATTAAATTCAGCTTTCATGGTTGAATACCAATTTAGATCAGCAAGGGCTTGAGAGACGATAGATGGTTCAATATGTGATAGTAGCAAGGTAGGCTAAATTATAGGGTAGATAATATTTGATTTGGAATGATTTTTCATATGATGTGTACATTATGATCTAGGAGGAGGTTTTGATGGGTGAGGAGCAGGTATTTATGGAAAGGAGAGGGAAGGAGTTGTTATTATTTAAGGTGAAGCTGTTATTTATAGAGAAGTAGGTGTTGATGCTTGCAGGGAAGGAATTTCTTCTATTTGTGGAGATGATGTATGAATGAGAGGAATATACAAGGAAGTAGGAGTTGTTACTGAAGAAGTGACATATGTGGAAGGAAACCTTACTTCATTAAAAATGACATCTTTAAGATATAGATTCTACCTTATGAGGAATAACATTTATAACCTTTGTGATGCAAACAATAACCCAAGAATATGCATTCTTGAGAGTGAAAGTTAAACGTGAAGCGATGGTAATGTCGCACAAGTAAATAACAAGCACATTCTAATATGCGAAGAAATTTATAATCAGGTGTTGTGTGATGAAGTTTACAAAATGGAGTATACCATTGTAAAAATACAGTAAATTGATGAGATATATTGTAGTGAGAAAAACATGATCCTAAAAGTGAAAAGGAAGAGAGACTTGTACTAGTAATGTGAGTCATGTTTCAATAATATGACGATGTTTGTGTTCAACTGTGCCATTTTGAGGATGAGTATGAGGACATATGAGCCTATGAATGATTCCAAGTTCCTCCAAAAACTTAGAAAAGGATTACAATTATCCTCCCAATCAGTTTGAACATATTTTATTATTGTTGAAAATTGAACTTCTATAATTAGTTCAAATTTCTTAAAGATAGGAAATCTCTTAGCCTTTGTATGAAGAAGATAGATCTAAGTAAAACGTGTGCAAATATCAACAAAAGTGATATAATAGAAGTATTCTTGAGAAGATAAGAAAAGGGCAAGATCCTATAAATCATTGCATATAAGATTAAAAAGTGGAAAGTGTAATGAGGTTGATGTGGATAATTTGTATACAATGAGATTTTCTAAAATAGCATGTTGTGCAAAATGTTGAGTCAATTTTATTATTGAATGGAATATTACAATGTTGTAGTAAAATTTTGAGGGCAATGGAATGTGGATGTCCTAAATGATTGTGCCAAATAGTGTAGGAAGAAAGGGAACTAGATATATCAAGTATTATAAGTACATTACTAGCAATACTAGTAGCTAATACAGTAGGAGAAGGTGGATGTCCTAAATGATTGTGCCAAATAGTGTAGGAAAAAAGGGAAGTAAATATATCACGTATCATAAGTATATTATTAGCAATACTAGTAGCTAGTATAGTAGAAGAATACTTCTGGTTTAGTTGTAAATTGTTGAACCTGTAAAGGCTACCGTTGCTGAGTAGTCCTTCGAAACGGGTCATGTGAGAACCTTGAGATTTAACATAACACTTTTCATGATGAAATTCAAAATAAACCTAATTATTTCGTACAAATTTTCTTACACTAACAAGATTCTTAGTAATATCCAGCACAAGTAAAATATTGTTCAAAGTAAGTGGTGGTGTGTGAATGAGAGATTGGAATTTTGGAGATCCAATAAAGGAGATATTCAAACCTTGACCATTTCCAACAAGAAGCAAATCATTATCTTGAAAAGGATGATTCTGGTGAGTGTTGCTTGCATAAGGAGTCACATGATGTGTAGCTCATGAATCAGGAAACCAATCTTGAGTTTGAGAATTTGAGGTTGACATAGTAAGAAATGCATGAGGATTATGAGAGAAATTCATAATAGGAGCAATGGATGAACCATAGAAAGACTGATATGAGGAAGAATATTTTTAATGTTGTGGAGGAAAATGAATGGGCCAAGACATGAGAGGTTTGGGAGATGGATAAGAAGATAGTTGTCCATAGAAAAGTTGATTAGAGGAAATAGAGTCATAGGCTAGATCAAAACGATGATAGAAATTTAGTGCATCATGGTAAGGTTTTTAACATACTTGGCATGAGGATTATCCTCAAGGATAAAAATAGCCTCTGTTTCGACCACGATATCCCCTATTATTGCAACCTCAAAATTCTCTGTTATAGCCTTAGTTGTAGCTCCTGCAAAGGTTATTGTGAATAACCAAAAGAAGGTTTATACGTTGCTATTGAGAAGGTGCATTATTAGGAACAATATGTGAGTTTAAGGATGAATTATTTTGAACAAGATTTGCTGAGAAAGCTTCAGAGGTAGCAAGGTGACGGATAACCGATGTCGCGGTCGGATCAAAATGAAATAAAGGTAAATAAAAAATAAATGTAGTACAAGGCACAACCTTGGTCGTCTCTCAAAGACCTTAGAAAACAATTTGATTGAATTCAAATTTAGAAAAAAATGGGGGATTTATAATTTACTTTGGGTAAAAGAAAAATGAAACTTAATGAATTTATACTATTAAAAACCAATTAACTCGTTAGTTCAATTCATAAGCGAGATTATCATAGGTTTAAAAAAAATAATTTTTTTGAATTTTTTTTTCTTAATTGGTTTGAATTAATCAAGCAAGCGTCAATTAAATTCCTGATTTCCTACTAGAATAACACCTAGAATTTAAATTAATTCATGTTCAAATAATTAAGCATCATCCGAAGTCCCCAAATTAATTTTTAAGAATTGAAATCACCAAATTTATAGGAAATCCTATAACCCATTTTTACTTATAAACTAGAGAATTAAGTAAACCCTAGTTTTAGAATTTCTTCATGTAAGATGAGATTAAATTAAGCATCTAATTTTATCATTACAAACATCAATTCCAACGTATAAAAGGGAAAGAAAAATAAATCGTAACAAAAATTCAATTAAAAACAAACCTCAAAATCCCTTACTTATAGAATTAAAACCAATGAGCCAACCAAGAAAATTATCCTTCCATGAGACTTTTTATGAAAGAAAGAAGAAGAATGAAAATAAGAACGAGGACAAGAATTGAAGCTTTATTAAAAATTATGAATAAGTTTCGGTATGTCTACAATGTGTAAGGGCTTCCCCTTTTATAGACTTATTTTTCCAATTCAAAATTTAAATTCAAATTCAAAATTTAAAATAAAGATAAAATCTGAGTTGGTTTCCTTGATCTTCTAAGTTTGAACTTGAATTCTTGTTTGACTTTGTCGTTTGAATTCAAGATATGAAATATGGGGCCTTATCTATTGTCTATTTTTTATAATTTTTTTGAGTGTGTTGACGCCTCAATTAGGGTTTTCATCCTGAACAAATGTTGTAGACAATTGTATCCTTGAGCTTTAAAAATTAACCGCATCTAAAAAGAATTTTGTAGCCCTAGATATGCTCATTTGACTAGAACATGTCTGGGCTATCTGGATAAGAGCTCTGAGTCACGGTTCGACCCAACTAAGTTTATGATCCATTAAGGTTGAGCCATATAGGGATACATTTTATCTTAGGGCTTTGCCTCATATTTCTAATGCCACTGGAATCACTTCAATGTCAATTTTATAGCCCAAGATATGGCCTGCACAATGAATAAAGGTCAAGAGTCATTAAAATTTGAAAATTAACCAATTTTTTTCACTTAAGCCCAATGCAGTCCAATAACATAAAATTCATTCAAAATGATAAAAATAGACATCACTTAAATCCAATTAAGCCTAATAAAGAATGAAAATAAATGTATAAAATACATTTATCAGTGACATATTTTTAAGAGCCTAACCTCGTGAGTAAGAAAAAATGTTTTTAGATAATGCATTGAATATAACTTAATTTGACTTGAAACCATAGTAACAAACACGTCATACTCTTTAAGGAGACCATACAGAATAGAATCAAGATGATCCTGAGCTTTAGCACGATTATAAGAGTGAAATAAGTCATGTATGTCATCCCATAATTGCCATAAATGAGTAAAACCAACTACTTGGTAAGAATAGATTTAGATAAGGAGGGAAAAGCTAAGAAAATAGCAATTGATCTTGTTGGTCCTATTGAAGATAAGACTTATTCATGTGTCCTGAATCACGATAATCTTCCCTAATAAATCGAGGAGGGAATTTTAGGATTTATAACAAAACGATGTAATTTGTGAGCCTTAATAACTGTTTCAACATGTTGCTTCTAGAGTAGAAAGTTTTTATGGTCAAGTCAAATTGAAATGTGATGAATAAAGGTGGTTGGAGCATTTGGAGGAACCATCAAAGGTAGGTCCAGTGATGCAGGACGAAATGTCATTGGCATTTGGATTGGTAACAGTATTTATGGTTACGGATCAAGAAGCTCTTAATACCATGTTAGAATAGAAGAGATAGAGAAAAGTGAGAATTCTAATGAAAATATTTCATTGTTTAAATCCAACATAGAGAGAAAATGATACGTATGTTCAATATTTATAATAAGGAAAAGATAACAAAAGATGTAACAGAAACTAGAAAGTTATAACTGAAATCAAACCATAATTGAAACCGAAATAATTAGTTCTAACTAACTTAATATGACTGTAAGAGACTTGTTAATCTGTTATACTTCTAACACTTCTCCTTGTGTATTCTCCAGTCATACATATTATTCCTTTCATCTTTCACATCATTGATTTAGTCATTCCTACTTCTCATGTCCTCCTCCATGCTCTTTAGTCCACCAATCTTTCTATTGCTGGTTAAATCAGTAAGTGTCTTGATGTTCTACAAATAAAAGGCACAAGCTTCTTGTAATAAGTTATCTCAAACAAGCTCGTATCCGCTATAAACCTTTTAATCTAATGTTTAGGCTTGTGCACTATTTACTTTCATCGATAAATTTTGTAATTATGTTATCCTTATCGATTACTTTCCAAATTTCTACGATTTTATCCCTTGAAATTAAATTTTAATATTTCTCAATTTTATAATCTTTAAGCCATTTATTGAGAATCAATTTAACTACAAAACAAAAGAACTTTTACTTTGATAATGATGATGAATAATTTAAACAAATTATTTTTTTAAACAAATAATCTATTGTTACTTAGTTTTCTAATTAATTAAACTTGCATGCATTTTTAACATTTTAAACAAAATAGTACATACATAAAGAAATTATCTTTGAATATAAATTAAATTTAAAATATCTTGTTATTTTTAAAATATAATTTCATTTCTTACTTGTAAGACTCAAAAAAATTTATGTTACAAGATTCATAAATAAAAATTAATTTCAAATTCTATTACATAAAATTTAGGTAACCAAATATTTTTATTAATTAAATAATTTTGTATTTAATCCTTTTTCAGAAATTATTCACATATAAGAAATTATATAATAATAAAATTTTAATGCTTCAACAAATTGTATCTAATGTATAAAAGAAATTATTTATAATAATAAAAATATATTCTTTAATAACAAATATAATTACCGATTTTTTTTCATGTTCAAATCTAAAATTGCTTTTCAATAATATATATATATATATAATGTTATTAAAATAATTATTATTTATTCAAAATTAATATAAATAAGAATAAAAAATTAAAAGAATATATTTTATTCATCTTCAATTATTTTACTTTATTATTTTATTTTTTAAATATTTTAAATGTTAAACTTGATATTGATCTATATTTAATTTTTTTTATAAAATAATATTTATAAAATTTTATATAAAATAAAAATTAATATATATTTTATCACATAATTAAAATAATATATATTAAAATATAAATAAATATAAGTTATTATATATAGAATCAGATTCATTGATATTAAGTATTAAATTTAATACTTACATTTATTTAATAATTTTTTATAAAATAAAAAATTTACGAATTCCTCATATAATAATATATTTATAATTATATATATCAAATTAATAATTTAGATATTTATAAATATATTATTTAACTATTTATATATATATTTAAAAAATATATGAAATATTAAAATAAAATTATATAATAAAATATTTATACATTTTTATTTTATATAAAATTTTATAAATATAATTTGTTTAATAAATATTTCAAATCAATATATAAATTAGTTAATCTTATATTTTATAAAAATTACTAAATTAATACAAATATTAAATTTTTGACATTTTATATCAATGGATATATATAAGTATGTTTTATACATATATATATATATATATATATATATATATATATAATTTTTTATTTTCTTTAAAATAATTAAATTTTTATTTTTTCTTTATTTTTAAAAACTTTGGTTAAATTATTTATTTTTTATAATATCTTATGAATAATTTTTATATTAACTTAAATTATATTAAATTAAATTAGATTAATTATAATTAAAAAAATTATAATCATATTTAAAAACTAATATTTGTATTAATTATAATTAAATTAACTTAATTTAATCTAATAAACTAATGTTAAGGGCTATAATCATTGGATTTTGATATTATGCAATATATGAAAGAATGGAGTACAATTTTAAAGCTCTCCTTGGTTTATTGTTTCAATGTTTTTTTTTTCTGGTAACCGAAAAAATTTGAGTTCCTCTCAACTAAAATAACAAATAAGCGCTATGTGGGATCCTGAATACTCCGTGCTTATATTGCCCACTCTTTAGTTAAATAAAACCTTTTATCAGTTTTTTTTTCTTATGAGTATTTATTGGATTTTAGCCTAATTGTGATTCTTAAATTTATACTCCTAAATTGACTAAAAGAATGATTTAATGGAAATACTGCTATGATAAATTTTTAAAATATTTGAAAAGGCCTAAGCATTTAATAGTAAAAAAAAATAAGGTTTTTAATTTTTTTAATATAATATATAAAACGATAATATTTGAATCCTGAATTATTGTGTAAAAATTACTTTAATCATCAATCTTTTATTATTGATCAATTCTAGTAGCTTCCACAATAAAATAACACTTATATGGTAATGTCACAGAGCTTTTCTTCATTCTTGAAAAACCATAATAACATTTACATTAGAAACCAATATTTGTTGGATTGAATGAATCTTTTACATTATTAGAAAGCCATGTATGTGTTTTTTTCTTTTTAGATTTTTCTTCTTTGCTAGTTATTTTAGTCATGCATATTCTTTGAAAGTATGAAAATTGAAAAGGATAAAAAATGGAAATAATATAAGATAAAGAAAAGAAAATGTGTTTAGCAGAGTAGCCGAGTACTCCCTTTGCCAAATTTTGGGCTTGTTATGTTGACACAAGTAACAGGCCCAATATGTAAGGCTTACACGCATGGATACTTGAAATTTTGCTAAGTCTCGCACAACCCAAAGAGTTTTTGTTATTTTCTTGCGGTCTCATATGCCATGATCAATTCCACCTAAGAATTTATTTATGTGATTAAATAATTTGAATAAAATAAGCAAGAAAGAAAATTCAAGTCAAATTATCAAAAAAAATGTTACTATTAATTTTATTTTGTTCTTAAGGAGGGTAAATATTTTAGCTAGAACAAGTAAATGAATAAATTAAAATGTCCAATAATATGATCAAACAAATAAACCCCGTTCGTGTCAATTGTACGTGCCTCGTGTTATTTTAAACTTCTTTAACTTAAAATTTATTGTGTAGCTATATATCATCTTCTAGTTTAGTTATAATTCATTGTCGCAATTAATTTTTTAAAAAAAAAATTCAAAACCAAAATCGACCAATTCATAACAATTTTATATAGAATGACGTGTCTTTGTATTTTTTTTTTTTTTTGCACTAGGCTAGATCTGAAGTTATCTCTTCCAGCCAGAATTAAATTTTCCTAACCTTTTTTTATTCAAAGAAAGAATAAGTAAATTAAACAAAATTAGGGGCTCATTATTGTTAAATAAAGTGTAACCTAAATTAGTTCCTTCACACACCATTTGCAATAACTAAGAAATTTTTTTTCTCTTTTTTTAAGAATTTAATTGTAAAACATTAACAGTTGCATTGATATTTAACTATAGATTGACATGTAATTAAAACCACTTGGGTTTTATAATTATTTTAAAAATTATGTAATGCATCCAAATGATTTTTATGGTATCAAATTTTTTCAGCTATCATATTTCTGCACTAATTAATTGGGATACTTTTTCAATCTCAAGTTGCCTCTGCATTTGTTATCTGTTTGCAAATGGTAGAAAAGATGCAGTCTTGTTGATTATGTTACATTTTTGCATTATGATTGACTTTGCTATCTCCTCAGTTCTAAGCTCTAATCACAAGATTACATTTATATCACTTGGATTAAGAAAGCAAGGCTAGACTAAGTTGAGATCTTCAAATAGTACTATAACAGTTACAATAGCTATTAAGAATGATTTAGTTGATGTGGAACCTTTTGAAATTGAAATGAAGGGCCTAAATTAGTTACAGTAATCATATTTAACATAAAAAAACAAGTAATTAGTTAAAATGGTTAGTAACCCCTGGCAATGCTTAACTTAGCACTGTCAGAGCCAGTGGGGTGATTGAATACGACACGGTTACCCCCAAAATTTTAACTTCTTTTAAGAATATTATATATAATAAAATTGTGGAACTCCAAAAAATATAAAAAAATAGTACTTTCACAAAATAAATTTTATAATTTATAAAAAATAAAAGACATAAAAAGAAAAAAAATTGTAATAAATGTTTTAAAAAATTGTAGTAAAAATAATATATTTCTAAAAACTTTGTTCATAAAAAAAATTCTTATAACACTTCTTTTAACGTTTTTATAAATTAATTGTTTAATTACTAAAACATAAAAATAATAATAATAACACCAAAGTTGTAATAAAACAACTAACCTACAGTTTGTCACTTCGTTTAGCATCTATCTGTTGTTAGTGAATGTTTGTTAGATTTGTCGCATATATTCTACATTTATTAGTTAATTTCTTATTTTTTTTATTCTGCCCCTGCTTTGTGTTATTATATTATATTATTAGAATTTATACGTTACAAATTTACAGTTTAAGATGAAGTTCCCAAAATGGAAATTTGAAGTCCCACGATTTTTTTGTTCTCAAATGTCCCGTGCGAGATATTATCACAGGTTACAACATTTAAAATAGAAGCAATTGAGGAAAGCTGAATGAAGGATTACCTGAGAAAGTTCTTTACGAAAAAGTAAACATGAAGGAAGGACTAATAAT
Organism: Canavalia gladiata; assembly: GCA_037954105.1. NCBI lineage: Eukaryota > Viridiplantae > Streptophyta > Magnoliopsida > Fabales > Fabaceae > Canavalia > Canavalia gladiata. The sequence goes on along the minus strand of CM075659.1, from coordinate 13,162,621 downwards.
CTTCAAGGAAATTTTGAAAATGCTTGAAGAAAGTTTTATGACATTTCGTTTGGATCAAATGAGATTGCTAATAGTGCTCACGTATTATCTTCAAGTTGGATTTCAAGTTGGATTTTGAGTACATCGGTGTTAATGCTTCATTTAAATTTTTTTGATTTCTACTTTGATATACATTATATTTGTATGTGTTAGGGTTCTTTAATTACGTATTTTTTTTATAGTTTTAAATTTTTATTGTTATTTTTTTCTTTGTTCTTATGTCGATGACACGCTCGTCGCAAACGCGCAAAAATATTTTTTAGATTTCCCCCAAACTATTGGTATAGTATAAGGTGCAACCTAGGTCATCTCCCAAAGACCATTTCAGATTCTTAAGCAAATAAGGAGAAAATTAGAAGAAGGGGGTTTTGTAAAGATGTGATATTGAGTGCTAAACACAAAATACAGACTGAAATTAATTTCACTTAACAATTATCAACTCAAGGAATTCAGAGGCTATTTTCATAACTAATCATTGATCACTAAAATCATGCATTGTGTTTATCAACCTAGGATCATCTGAAACCCCTAAAATGATCCTTGAATTCTCTACTGAGAAACCTCTCAGAATTTAATTGATTATGATCAACAAGATTAGTAACCACTTAATCTTTTATCTAAACCAATTTCACAATCAGAATTCAGTTGAAGTAAGTAATAAAATGAAAACCTTCAATTCAATTACTTAATTTCTACTCTTCAAACTTTTGGAAAATGATTTACCAATAAAAAACCAATTATAAATCAATTATACATTAATCAAAATACGTCAACCGATCAAACTTTGATTAAAGAATAAAATTGAAGAATATATTGAAGTAGAGTAGAAACCACTTAATAAGCATGTAAATAAAGATCAAGACCTCAAAGTTAAAATGAAAATAGCTTGAATCCTTAAATTGAAACTACGAACCTAGCCTTCCATGAAGGAGGCAAACTAACAACAAAGAAAGAGGAAAACTAACAACAAATAAATCCTAAGCCTTCCATGTAGGAGGCAACTAACAACAAATAAATCCTAAGTCTTCCATGTAGGAGGCAACTAACAACAAATAAATCCTAAGCCTTCCATGTAGAAGGCAACTAACAATAAAGAAAAAATAAGTCTTCCATGTAGGAGGCAAACTAACAATAAAGAAAAACTAAGCCTTCCATGTAGGAGGCAAACTAACAAGAAAGAAAGAAAGAAAGATGGAAAATAGTATTGGAGTTAATCTCCAAGTGGTGTGTTTCTCCTCTTGTAAACCCTTCTATTTATAGAGGATTTTTGAGGCATCATCTTCAAAAAGTCACCAACTAGGATATTACTTTTCTACCATTTTATTGCTTTCACATGGGCTTTGTTGAAAATGCAAAACACTTTTGAATTTTTGCCACCAATGAGCACAACAATTTTGACTTTCTTGCACCGCAATTTCGGATGTTCACATGTCCGAATTAGAGCTTGACTTCTGAACAAAGGTTGTAGCCCCGGATCTTAGCAGTCCAACAAATTTGATTTCATCTCAATATGACTTCTATATCTCAAGATATGGCCGGATCTTTGCACACTGTTCAAATTCCACGTCAGCAACACTATCTCATCTTTTGAGATAATTTCGGAGTCCTAAACATCCCATTTAGAGTCTGATCTTGCTTTGTAACTGTGGACACTTCTTTAAGCTTTCATTCAAGACAGATTTCATGATTTTTGGATGTCTAAAACTCCTATTATGCTCAAAATACTATAATAGTATCATTTTAATCGAGTAAGCAAAGAAATTCAATTAAACTTCATATGAACCCAAACTCATAAAATATGACAAAGATCACTTAATTGAACATATAAGAAGTCTTAACGAGATAAAAGTGAGAGATAATTATTTATGAAATCTATGCTTATCAAATTCCCCCACGCTTATCTTTTGCTCGTCTCGGGCAAACTTAAGTTAAGGATTGGTGACTTTTTTTTTTTTCGAAAGAACATCAAAGTTTTGAGTTGATTTCTCAAGAATTCACAAAATTTCATGAAGCATTCTTTCATCACATTTTTGAAATTACTTAGAAAGGCAACTTTAATTTGAAAAACATAGATTGAGAAACATAAAACCTCACATGATATACTCTGAATCTCTCAAGTGTTTGATTTGGTAAGTGTTTCTCTCAAATTCAATCCATGAAAGATGAACTATCATAGGCTTGCATATCTTCTACTTCTCTACTACTATGTACACATGCAATGCACAAATCAAGAGGTCTTTATTTTGGTTATAACGGAATTAGAAAGATGAAATGATATATTGAAGAGATACAATATTAGACCAAGGAAAATGGTGAGGATTGAGAACTGAGTCTAAGTGCAAGTGTGAGAAACAGATATTACTTCTTCATTCTTTTTTTTTTTCTTTTTTTTTCAATATAATAGTTTATTTATTAATTTATTGCTTCAGTTTTTTTTTTCAACCATGATATTGATGAACACAACAATAATCTCCCCCACACTTATTGAAACACTTATGGTATGATAAATCCAGTATTCATCACCTTCTATGGTCAGACAAAGTTATTTTTTTTTTATTTGTGGTGAGCTAAAAAGAAGAAAAGGCTAATCGGCTCAAAGGGCTGATCAAAGGATAAAATTATACGGGTTGGTTATTTGGCAAAGTGGTTTGTTCAAGAAAAAAAAATGCCTCAATCATTTTTGTACAATTCATATGAAAATGTAGCTTCAAAAAGAATCAATGCAAGTTCTGAAGTAACATATTCCATGGATGAAAATCACACAAGAAAGAAAATAATAATAAGGCTCAAAATCTCACAGGTAATATATTTATTAAATCTAATCTATCTAGTTCAAATATGTGTTGCCAAACTAATTAATCTCAAAATATAAATCATTTTGCTTCAATTATTTTATGAAATCTAAAAAAAAACATACTTTCACATTCAAAATTTTTTTTTTAATCATAAGATGCGTATCAGGAGTCAAGTGTAACTCCTTACTCAGCCATCTTACTCAAAGCAAGTTTATGATTCTAACCTAATTTTTTTTTTTTGGTTTTTTTTTTTGGTTTTTTTGGTTTTTTTTTATTTTTCTTTTATATCAGACCATCCTCCCCCAACCTATCCAAGACATCGTCCCCAATGTCTTAGATGGAATTTCATATAACAGGAAAAGAAATGTGAGAAAACCACCAAAGTAAGGAAAAGTTATAACCGAAGAGTGGTATCTGGTTCTCTTTTGTCTCTACCATCCTAATTTGGTTGGTTCACCAGCTGCATTGCTATATTCTAAAAATAGTGAAAATTTCAAATAAATTAAAAAGACAATGTAAATGACAAACATACACGCATGATAATGAACAGTAGTTGTGATTGTGGCTCACATCTTCCTCTGGTTTTATGTCCAGTAACGGCTGAAACGCCTTCTAAGAGTCGAGGATGTGCTTCCCATTCAGTTTTCTTGTAAACTGACAAAAGGGTCTTTTAAAGTCAGATTCTCAAGACTATAACGTGCTTTTTCCTCACGGAATAGTTCAAACAAATCAAAAATAGTATACCTAAAAAAAATTGTTAGAAAGGTTAAAAATTTTATACAAACTCAAAAAATTGTTAGAAATGTTAAAAATTTTATACAAACTCAAAAAATTGTTAGAAAGGGTAAAAATTTTATACAAACTCTTGAATAAGCCTAGGAAACTAAAATGGTCCCCGGCAACGGCGCCAAATTTTTGACACGCTCGTCGCAAACGCGCAAAAATACTTTCTAGATTTCCCCCAAACTATTGGTATAGTATAAGGTGCAACTTAGGTCATCTCCCAAAGACCATTTCAGATTCTTAAGCAAATAAGGAGAAAATTAGAACAAGGGGGTTTTGTAAAGATGTGATATTGAGTGCTAAACACAAAATACAGACTGAAATTAATTTCATTTAACAATTATCAACTTAAGGAATTCAGAGGCTATTTTCATAACTAATCATTGATCACTAAAATCATGCATTGTGTTTATCAACCTAGGATCATCTGGAACCCCTAAAATGATCCTTGAATTCTCTACTGAGAAACCTCTCAGAATTTAATTGATTATGATCAACAAGATTAGTAACCACTTAATCTTTTATCTAAACCAATTTCACAATCAGAATTCAGTTGAAGTAAGTAATAAAATGAAAACCTTCAATTCAATTACTTAATTTCTACTCTTCAAACTTTTGGAAAATGATTTACCAATAAAAAACCAATTATAAATCAATTATACATTAATCAAAATACGTCAACCGATCAAACTTTGATTAAAGAATAAAATTGAAGAATATATTGAAGTAGAGTAGAAACCACTTAATAAGCATGTAAATAAAGATCAAGACCTCAAAGTTAAAATGAAAATAGCTTGAATCCTTGAATTGAAACTACGAACCTAGCCTTCCATGAAGGAGGCAAACTAACAACAAAGAAAGAGGAAAACTAACAACAAATAAATCCTAAGCCTTCCATGTAGGAGGCAACTAACAACAAATAAATCCTAAGTCTTCCATGTAGGAGGCAACTAACAACAAATAAATCCTAAACCTTCCATGTAGGAGGCAACTAACAATAAAGAAAAACGAAGCCTTCCATGTAGGAGGAAAACTAACAATAAAAAAAAACTAAGCCTTCCATGTAGGTGGCAAACTAACAAGAAAGAAAGAAAGAAAGATGGAAAATGGTATTGGAGTTAATCTCCAAGTGGTGTGTTTCTCCTCTTGTAAACCCTTCTATTTATAGAGGATTTTTGAGGCATCATCTTCAAAAAGTCACCAACTAGGATATTACTTTTCTACCATTTTATTGCTTTCACATGGGCTTTGTTGAAAATGCAAAACACTTTTGAATTTTTGCCACCAATGAGCACAACAATTTTGACTTTCTTGCACCGCAATTTCGGATGTTCACATGTCCGAATTAGAGCTTGACTTCTGAACAAAGGTTGTAGCCCCGGATCTTAGCAGTCCAACAAATTTGATTTCATCTCAATATGACTTCTATATCTCAAGATATGGCCGGATCTTTGCACACTGTTCAAATTCTACGTCAGCAACACTATCTCATCTTTTGAGATAATTTCGGAGTCCTAAACATCCCATTTAGAGTCTGATCTTGCTTTGTAACTGTGGACACTTCTTTAAGCTTTCATTCAAGACAGATTTCATAATTTTTGGATGTCTAAAACTCCTATTACGCTCAAAATACTATAATAATGTCATTTTAATCGGGTAAGCAAAGAAATTCAATTAAACTTCATATGAACCCAAACTCATAAAATATGACAAAGATCACTTAATTGAACATATAAGAAGTCTTAATGAGATAAAAGTGAGAGATAATTATTTATGAAATCTATGCTTATCAGTCGATCATTTCACCATTTAGATATCTTATCTCTGTTGTTATCCTTTTCTTTCTTTCTCTATCATTCATCTCATCAATTTGGGTGTCCATGATTTGGAAGCATCATTTAACATCATGCCCATTTTAATATCTCTTCCTAATCACCTTGTTCTCTCCTCTTGTTACTTCTTGCATCACGAGTATCACAACCAAAAATCGTTCTTCAATATCCTATCATAACATTCTTTACATATATCATGGTAGATCATAGACTTGGTTTAATCGTGTTCAAGATCAAAGACACGATCATAGATTAGACTGTCCACTAATCCTTAAGTTGATGCATCTTCTTCTAGTTCTCTGAATTCCATCTATGAACTTCATTCTCTTCGAGATGAAGTGAGACTTTACGACTCTAATCTCATTCATCATAATTTTCTCTTAACGTATATATACAGGTTGATACATAAAATCGTAGTCAATTTTTTTTATAAAATAACTTATTTAATTTATAAATAATAAATATAAAAAATATTATATATAACTATATCTTTTAATTATATTTTCTATCGCTAATTATATTTAAAATTGATATTATTTATGTTTAACTAAACTATGCGTCCGTGTGAAGTACTTTTGAAATTTTGTTTTTTTTTGGATAAGTTACCTTATTAACATTTTGTTTTGTTAATTGGTAATGCAACAAAGCATTGTGTCATAAAAGTTGTTCGGCAATGAATCATTCAACATCGATAGAATTAGATATGAAGATTTTTCTATTTTTCTATGATAATTTTTTTTAAAATAGATTAAATGAACTATACTGAATGTAAATTTATGTGGATACGTGGGAAATTTTTTTTTTATCATTTTGTTTTTCTTTCATTATAAAGATAAATTGATTAGTAAAAAGGATTTTTTACTTCTAAATTTTAAAAGATATAACGATATAGTTATTTGTTAAAGATATAAATAGTTATGATAAATTTTTATGTAAATACATATGTCATTTTTATATAAATAAGAATGTTTTTACGTTACACATATTAGATCTAGGAAAAAGAACTGTTAAATAATTATTTTGAAAGTGAAGCTTGTAAATAGGATTAGTTTTATTTTATAACCATAAGAAAAATATTTTATAACAAATTAGATTACTTTTGATGTTTATTTAATCGTTTTATGCAGCTGCTGTCGTATCATATAAAGTCAAACTTAAAATTATTTGAAAATTCTCTATAAATATATGTTAATCTAGTATATTTTCTATTATTACTTTGTTATTTTAAATTTTATTGTTATTGTTAATTGTAATTTGTAAATAATTAAGAATTCACAATTTGAGAGCATCAATTCAATTTTAGATTATTTTAGATAAATATGTAAAAAGTTTATAAACTAAATATGGAAATCAGTTTTCTACATAAAATATATATATATATATATATATATATATATTTGATCTGTTTTATGTTATTTATTTTTATTTTAAAAAATTATTAATCATTAAATAAAATATGTAGAATGAATGATATTATTTGAATACAATAGAATTACTAAAATCACATTTTGCCATTTGGTATAATGTTCATTTGATCATTCATTAGTCTACATCTAAGCTAAGAGGAATTAAGTTGTCATTTAGTTGGATTCTTGGATAGACAAAAAAACCATTTTATATACCATGGCCGGCTTGGCCTCTTCTCAATCATGCAAGTTTGTTACAACTAACTCAATCAAAGTTCCTTTGAGCTTCCTTACTCATTCAAATAATTACCCACTTCCACGTGCATCAACTATTTATTACTTCTTACACCATCTTATTTTTGTTCAAGTTAATCATGCTCATTTTATGCCCCAAAAGCATGGAAGCAATTTCATGTAAAGTCATAAATAATTTTAAAATATTTTTTTATCCCATTACCATTATAGCCTCAACTGTCAAGGTAGCCAAGAAAAATGTTTGGTTTACTATGTTTTCGTATGGAGGAATGCTTGATTGTTCCACGCATGGAGAGAAAAAAGTTGCTTTAAGTTTTACTCAAATTATGGGCAACTACCAAAATTTTTAGGAAAACACGTACATATTGTGACACCAACTTCGATATTTATACACCTAAATAGTGTGTAATGGTTCAAATATAAATTGTTAGATATTTTTTTTAAGAAAAATTAAATTATTAGATTATAAATATAAATAGATATATGATATTATGAATATTTATTATTATAATTTTTTGAGTATGAACACTGACACAACTACACTAGGAGCCTCAGTCATACACAATAACTTAGCTGGTGAAAAGCATCGCCCACAGAAATCCACCAACCATGTTTCCAGATTTTCACGCCTAATAAAACAGCGTCGAAATTTGGATCGTGCGATTTAAATGGGGCCAGATAAAGGGTAAAAGTGAAATTGAAGAGACCTTAAACAGAGGGCGCAAAAACTAAACTTGCCAATTAAATGATTTCTAAATGAAATTTGTGAAAGCGAAAGGGAGATCTTATCCACAATTAAGAAACAGTAATATTTGGGTGTTGGAATCATGTTAATTGCGAGCTTATCAAAATTATGTGTAGCTTAGTCAACATCCCTTTAATCCATTAGATGTTGAGGTCATCCACTTTTGGCGGCTTAATGAGGAAATTAGTAAACCAAAACTCAACCGTTAATGCTCTTAACCTGGATACAACTATTGAAATGCTTTTATTCATATGCTAAGTTTGTAATATCTTCATTTCATAGAACTTTGTTAGTTGTGGTACCTATTTTTAATGCATTATGTATTTATGAATTTTTAATTTTTCGTACATCAAAGTATATACGATTTCAAGTTAGTTGAAACTTCCATGAAAAGTCAAAGGCCAAAAACAACTTTTCCACACTACATAAAATTTCACCAACATCAGGTACACGAACCAAACATTGAGCGGAATATCCTAAATAAATTAACTTATAGTACTAGTGGTAGCTTTTAGCATAAAGTAATTTGTTATTATAATTAATTAATTTCATAGAATAAATTAATAAACTTTAAGACTAGCAAAACACGTATTCTTCCCGATGATGAGGGTTCCTGGTTATTTCTCTTTTCAGAATTGCAAAGAGAGCAGTGAGCTGGGACTAAATCATTGCTAATCATATATGATGTTTTAATACGCGTATCCCCTAACTATGTATGTACTTTACTTTGTGAAGATAAAGTTGTAAAAGGAAAACTTTATGAAAAGAAAGTTAAAATAAAGGATTTTTATTAATATTAAATATAAATTGGATATGTACCGAACCAAAGAGTGATCCACAAATAATTGATTGGTTCAAAGAATATTTAAATACAATCGTGGATGACCATCATATATCATTCACAACTAAGTCCACAACAACCCTTACCAATTTGCAGCCTTACCAACTTGATGAAGGCAGTGCCAACCAGTTCATACAAAGTCATGAAAATGATAATAATACATAGAAAATTTCAATTAAAGCTGTTTACCCTTTTTTGTTTGTGAATTAAAAAACTCAGCACTGTTAAACATTTAACCACAAGGGGGAGGTGGACTTGAACAAATTGGCTGCTGATACTTTTATTACATACCCATTTGCTTTGTCAACGAATGAATTTGACCATATAATATAGACAATAATAATATATTGTCAACAGGCATATCAGCAAAAGATTACAAGTACATAAGAATTCCGTGTGCATAAATATCCAACAGATAAAACCAAAAACAATACAACGAAGCATAAAAACGCAGTCAAAATTCAAAACCACCAGTTGTATAATATTCATGGCTAGCTAGCAGACCCATGTTTAATTGATTGAACAAGTTTGAGTTTGGCACGTACAAAACAAAAAATCATAATTTTTTAATGGATAAATATACACACATTTCATAATTTTTTAATGCTTATATAATTTTATTTTATTATTTTATTTTTTTTCCGTCATCTCCAATGAAAAGTCATCTTCCACCTTCCTTCCCTTAATTCCATCCCATCTTTAACACCAATCTTCAATTGGCTATTGAGTATTCACAACAAACATGGCGATTTCTCCTCAAACGTTCCCAATCCGAAAACGACGACCTTCCGCAGGGTCGTTTATCTCTCCGAAGCTCAACGACGTAAACCTACTCCACTCTCTGCTTCACCTCACGCATCGGATATGTTCCCTAAACCTCTCTACCACCATACACTTCCTACTCAACCGCACTTCTTCCTCTGCCATCCGCAAAACGCAGCTCCTTGGTGTCGTTTTCGAAGACCTGCTTTGCAGTTCTATTTCTACTCCGAGTTCGACTTCTACTTCAACTTCAACTTCAACTTCAACGCCTCTCTGTTCTCACTCTCTCTTCCTCTGCCTCGAGGAAATGTACATCGTGCTGCACAGGATCAAAACCCTAATTGAAGATTGTTCCAACGGAAGCAAATTCAGCTTACTCATGCAAATCGAATCCGTCGCCGACACCTTCCACAAGCTCATCGGAGAACTCTCCACGCTTCTCGATATCTTCCCCCTTCAAGAGCTCGACCTAAACGACGACGTTCGGGAACTCGTTCTCCTTATCAGAAAACAGTGCTCCGAATCCAAGCCGTTCATCGCCAAGGAACAAACCGACCTACGAAACGATGTCGTTTCAGTTCTCGACCGGATCAAGAACGAGATTGTCCCGGATCAGGCACATCTATCTTCGATTTTCGAGAAACTGGAGATTCGCGACGCTTCCAGTTGCAGAGTGGAGATTGAGAATCTGGAGGAAGAGATTCACAATCGGAGCGAAGAGCAATCGAAAGCCGAGATCGTGGCGTTGATCGGCCTCGTTCGTTATGCCAAGTGCGTTCTCTTCGGCGCCTCCACACCGTCGCCGCGAGGCGAGAGTCTCCGGCGGAATCAGTCGGCGGAGTTTGCGGTTCCGGCGGATTACCGGTGCCCGATAAGTCTTGAGCTGATGCGAGACCCCGTCGTCGTGGCAACGGGACAGACGTATGATCGTGTATCAATCAAGCTCTGGATGGATTCTGGACACAACACGTGTCCCAAAACGGGTCAAACTTTGACGCACACCGACCTTATCCCCAACCGCGCCCTCAGGAACATGATAGCAATGTGGTGCCGAGAGCAGAGAATCCCCTTCGAAGCCGAAACCGTTACAGGGAAACTAAACGGCGGCGTAACTAACAAGGCTGCGTTGGAAGCTACAAGAATGACGGTGTCGTTTTTGGTCAACAAGCTCAAGGTCCCATTAGCGGATAATCAGTCCAATGAAGACACGAACGGCGTCGTTTACGAGCTTCGGGTTCTGGCGAAAACAGACTCGGACAGCCGAGCCTGTATTGCGGAAGCGGGAGCAATCCCGCTTTTGGTTCGGTACCTCAGCTTCGACATTGGATTAAACAGCCCCAGCCTACAAGTTAACGCTGTCACGACGATTTTGAACCTCTCGATTCTTGAGGCGAACAAGATGAGGATAATGGAGACTGACGGCGCCTTAAACGGCGTCGCGGAGGTATTGCGTTCGGGTGTTACGTGGGAGGCGAAGGCGAATGCGGCGGCTACGGTGTTTAGTTTATCGGGTGTGCCGGCGTACAGGAAGAGGCTGGGGAAGAAGACACGTGTCGTGAGCGGGTTGATCGATTTGGCGAGGGGTGGGCCCGAGGGGGCCAAGAGGGACGCGTTGGCGGCGATACTGAACCTCGCGGCGGATAGGGAAACCGTGGCAAGGTTGGTGGATGGCGGCGCGGTGCAGATGACGGCGGAGGTCATGGCGTCGATGCCGGAGGAGGCGGTCACGATTCTTGAGGCGGTAGTGAAGAGGGGAGGGTTGGTAGCTGTGGCGGCGGCGTACGTGGGGATTAAAAAATTGGGGATGGTGTTGAGGGAGGGGTCAGAAAGGGCGAGGGAGAGTGCGGCGGCGACGCTGGTGACGATGTGTCGGAAAGGGGGTTCGGAGATTGTGGCGGAGCTGGCAGCGATTCCCGGCGTGGAGAGGGTGATTTGGGAGTTGATGGCGGTGGGGAGTGTTAGGGGGAGGAGGAAGGCGGCTACGCTGTTGAGGATTTTGCGGCGGTGGGCGGCGGGGTTGGACGGCGGAGAGACTGAAGGGTTCTCAACTACCGTGGTCAATTCTTCAACTACTGTGGTTGTTCCAACTTCCAGTTCGTTAGCACAGTAACATTTCTCAATTATTATTATTATTATTATTAATTCCAATTTGTAAATGTCTCAGAAGCTGCTGTACCATTGTTTCTTTTTTCTTTTTTCTTTTTTCTTTAATCGATTTTGCCGTTTCTGTAAAATGTAATCTATGGAGCAGTTTGTCACTTTTTTCTATTTAAAAAGAATATTTAGTCATTCTTTCATTCGTTTGTGTTTCCAAATTGTGAATGCGAAATTTGAGTTACTAAAATGTTACTCGTTCTTTATCATGGTCGTTGAATTTTTATGAGCTCTTTGTCATAGGAGTGTAACTTCTGAGTAATGAGCCACTGTCCATTAATATTTTGCATTACTTTGGTTTGTTCTGCAAGGGATGGCGTGGGCATTTCTCAAACCATAGGAAATGTCTACCTTTTATTTCAAACAATTTTATAGTTCATTTGAATCAAAATATGAAATGCTGCGCCGGCATACAAAACATTGAAGAGATAAAATGGATATAAAAAGCAGGAGAGGGTTTTGGGATAGGGTAAGGAGTAAGAAGATGCCTGGTTTTGAATGTATATGTGTGACATATGGCTAAAATAAAATTGTAATACCATTGAAGTTGTTAGAACATACTAAATTTTCAACTCAGGTATCATGTCATGTGGCGTCATTTGTTGTAAAGTTTTTAAGACAATCATATCAAGATCCATAATTTAGGGGCAAAGTCAACTAAATGAAACTACTTTCTGAAGTCAACTTGATATTTTTCTTTTCCTTGTGCGTCTGGGCCTTTTTTTGGATCTACATATCTAGGCAAATATTGACCTGTTCAAGCTAACTATGAAGCCCAACCTTAATGGCCTAGATCTTATAACCTCAAAATATCATGGGCCTCAAATAGCGAGAATCGGGCTTTGTTTCATTTCCTCATCCTATCAACCAAACATTCATTCATTTTGAGTTGAATATCAATTGTAACCCAAAAAACAAGGTGTTTTCTGGTATCCATTCATTACTATCAATCAGATACCATAAAGTAGAATCCCTGAGCCTAGCTCACTTGCTTGGTACAATTGTTTTCTGGTATCCAGTAAGACATTCATTTTCATTTTCCTGTCTTCTTTTCCTTCTCTGGCTTCCAATGTGGATCTTTTAATCCCCACTCTAACGGTGGGAGCTTTTCTTAGGCTCTGACAAGGTCTAGTACTCAAAAGAAAAAAAAAAATATCAATAGACTAACATGCATTACAAGCCTTATAATGATACAAAGAAGTAACAAACAAGGGGGATAACTCAGGAGCGAGGTACAATCTTTGTCCTTCCTAAAAATACAAACAAACTTAAATACATATATTTCAACCTTGACACTTACACTCTTTGGTCCCCCTCTTCAATCAATCCATCTTATTCTTGATTATGTATAGATTCCAGTTTTGACACGCACACACTACCTAGACCGTTAACATGGCCTCTAGTCTTGGACCTTTCCATGCAATATGGAGGGGGACCAGTTGACCAAATTTAATAGTTATCCCATCAAATACTCTCAAAATACAAAGTAGCAAACCCCAATCTTCTTCTATACAGGCTTCTCCTAAGAAACATAATGCATGTACATTATACATATTTATTTCTTACCAATTTTGTAATCTCTAACCGGGAGTATTTATTTCCCTAGTACCATTCATTCTCACTATGGTACTAATATCATTGAAAATTCTAGGGATTTGAGTTGAAATCAATGTCAATTTCAGATCTTGGGTATCCACGTCAGCCATCCATCATGCACTTGAACTTTCTTTTCCATTTGCATTATGGGATTCCATTTTGTACCACTTTCCCTTTGCAATGTGGGAATTCATGATATTTTGCTTTGGTTGAAAATTGATTCGTTTTTTTTACCTAAGAGACATGGTACGTCAAGGGCTTCCCTAGAAAACGATTGATACACATGGGGCCAAACTCAAGTTCTAGACTATATAGCAAACCCATGTTCTAGTTTTCCATAAGCATGAAATAAAAACAATAATAAGAAAGAAACATTGCAAAATTGTAGAGTAATCCAAAGTTACACAATCTCTTTACTAGATGGGCCACTTAAATTTTCTATATTTGGATGGATGTAATACTCCTGACCCACAACAAGCTTCCACTCCCAAAAGCCTCTTCCTTTTCCATGCCTTTCGAATTCTTTTCAAGGTTTCTCTCTTTGCCTCCCTCCCTTTCTTGGCACAACAAAATTTTTACCAAAATTGAATTCCTTGCATATTGCACTAAATGAACCAACGAGCATAGTACATATGATAGCATTAGTTCCACTTCCCAAGCATATACTTCTTTCTTACAATTTCATTTTTTTTCTTTTGGTTACAACTTAAAATCGTGCTTTTTACTTTACAGTTGAGAATAACCACTTGGTCTTGGGTAGTTTTTCTTTTTAGTGTCTGCTCCCATGCATGTGTTGTTGCTACTTACACTGGCAGTGAAAGCATTCCTTTCCCATGATGGGCCACGTTCAATTGTGGGCTTATTGTATTTCAGCTATGAAACATTAGGTCAGCATGTAATCCACGTGGAGAAAGAAGGTGTGTGGCCAAAGCCCAGAAGGCATAAAATTTCTGCAAGGGAATCGCCTACGTGGAAGGGCTGTTTGTTATAGGAGACAACAACAAAAAATAATAATAATGGTGATTATTATTTAACAAAATACTTTTTTTTTTGGTTTAGGTGTTAATTAATTAGTGTCACAATCCCACAATGTCATTCACCACCTATACCCCACTCATTTTGCCTTTATGCCAACCCTTTTTCTCTCTTGTGGACCCAATCCTCTTCAACATTACTACCAATTCCAAAAGCCCCCCTTCTCTCTATTTATTATCCCACAAACAAAGAGTGCCAAAGCAGACACCGATAGAGTTATCTAATGTCTCACCCCCCACACATCACAGAGAGAACTACAAACTAGAAAGCATTCATCAGCTTCACAAACACACAAACACACACACACACACACACACACACACAACAAAGGAACACACACTCACACATACACACATAGAGTGAGAGAGAAAGAGGGATGGGAAATTACAGGTTTAAGTTATCAGATATGATTCCTAATGCCTGGTTTTACAAGCTGAGGGATGTGGGGAAAGGAAGAAAGCAAAACACCACACCTTCAAAGAAAAAAAAGCAATCTGCACCACCCTTAACAACCACACAATCATCAAAACCAAAGCAACAACCCCACCACCAATCCAACAACAACCCCAGAAAGTCCTACTATTTCACAAGAGACCTTAACCCAAACAACAAACTCCACACCCCACCATCAAACACCCCAAAATTCCCACACCCCAATTCACCTGAACCCCCAAGAAAATCATCATCAAAACAAAAAACCAAAAGAAGAACCATAACAAGAACCTCTTCTTCTCCTTCCCCGAAACTAATCACCTCAACTGTCTCCGCAGGTTGTAGCTGCCGTTCCACCTTGGAATCTATGTGGACAAAATCAGATTCCCCACCAGAACCTTCTTCTTCTTCTTCCTCTTCTCCATTTTATAGCTCTGAAGAGTCAGAATCCCCTGACCCGGAATTCAGAACAGACCATGTTCTTCCCACTGAGTCATCATTTGATGAAATGCTTTCCTTGTCCACCACCACAACCTCTTGTGCCTCTTGCAAACTAAACAACGCCACCAAAGACATCATCATCAATGTTGACAACAATTCCATAGCAACAAGACAAGATGACAAGCTTGATGGGTATTACAATGAATATGATGACACCTTCTCAGAACTTGAACTTCCTCCAATCATAACCAAACCACCCAAATTCAACTACCATGCTAAGAACATAGAACCCAAATCCAAATCCAAACCCAAACCCAAACCCAGAAGCAGAATCTTCACACATGAAGAAAAAGGGTCTTCAAAAGTTAGAATTTTTAAGGAAGAAAAAGAACACACGGCATCAATGAAGGAACAGAGGAATGGTTCTGTTAAGAGGTTCTCGGTGAATTCTCCAGGGGTGAAGCTAAGGGTCCACTCACCCAGAATTGCTTGCCGGAAAGTGCAGTTTCATGGCCGGAAAAGTGTGTCATCCACGGCAAGCTCCGGCTCCCGGAAAAGCCTCTCCGATAGCTTCGCAATTGTGAAGTCATCGTTCAACCCTCAGAAAGATTTCAGAGAATCAATGGTTGAGATGATTGTGGAGAACAACATAAGAGCCTCTAAGGATTTGGAAGATCTTCTTGCTTGCTACCTTTCTCTGAATTCAGATGAATATCATGACCTCATCATCCAAGTCTTCAAGCAAATTTGGTTTGATTTGGCTGAACCACGGTAGAAATAAAACTTCAATCAAATGCATTAGATGCAAATATGGTTCTAAATTATAGCTGATGCTCCTGTAATTACAGTTACCATGCACAAGAGTTTTGAAATTGCAATATTATGGCCGCAATTGTGGTTGCTGACGCAATTTGAAACCTTAGTGTTGGACAAAATTCTTCATTAGTTTTCTCTCAACTTTATTTTCCACATAAATTTGTCTATGTAATTATGCATGTAATATATTTCGGTAAGTTAAATAGACTCTAATGCTAAGCCAAATGAAAATACTTGATCGTGATGGTCTTGCAGCTTTTACAAATTTCCATTTTCAATTTCAGTGGCAAATTTGACTGAAGATGCAAAGTAATTGCACTTTATCAAAGGGGTCTTTCTTTTTTCTTTTTTGTGAAGGAATTGTAGCTGATCAATGTACTGTGAAATTTTCCCCGCTGTGGCTATGGTGCATGGGAAAATAAAATGGTTAGGGCGAATTTTTGTCACAAAGGAATTAATTCATTTAACGAAGGAAGGACACTTGGTTCAAGTGGTATATATTAAATATCCTTTAATAACGTTTCAGATTCAAATTTTATATATAATTTTTTTTACTAAAAGAGTTAACTCTACCATAATATCATGTTCTCAACTTGAATAGAATTATCTTCCGTGATCTACACAAAAAGACTATTTATAATTTTATATGCTGCAGAACTGCATAAAGACTGGTAGGGTCACGGGCATGTAAACGTGTAAAATTGGTTCCAAAGGAGATTGTTTTATTTCCTTTCATGTGGGCATAGAAAGGCCTAAAATTTGGGCATGTTTGTTTTGTGTCATTTTACTCAAGAGACTTAAAGCACCAAATTTGCGTCTGAATTTCAGTACCCTCATAAACCTAAAGTGGTTTGGGAACAAGACATAGAACTGCACAAAATTGTATAAATAGTTAACACCTAGGGGTCCCTCATCAGCATCATATACAATAACTGACAGCTTCTTCCATTGAACTTTGGTTCCTTTTTTTTTTTACCCAAAAGAAGTTGCCCTTTAAGTACATTAAGCTCTAGATTTCACGTCTTTGGTCACACATTTTAAAGGGCATGGCTTATGCTTATCCCCAAGCCAGACCATGCAGCTTTTAAGATCTCGCATGCCCATTTTCCACCTCAACACACACAAATTGAGTGAGCATTGTGAAACATTCACAGTTCAAAGTTGGAGGAAAAGGTTTCAATGCCGTACACTATTTTAAAATGTAAGAACATTTTTTTTTCTGACTACCTACCAACATCAAAATTCAAATTGATACACTGTGCCTTGCGTTAAGCCCTATGAACTGTGGAATAAACAATAAAGCACTCTAATTTCTTGAAGCTTATCTAAAGGTGGAAATTTGATTTTCAAAAGGTAAAGTTACTTCGATTATTTCAAAAGTAGATGCAGACTTTAACCACAAAGGCATAGAGGGTCATTTGGTTAGAGACTTAGGACTTTATCATGTGCCATAGGCTTATATTAATTTTCTAACTTAGTAAAATGAATAGTTCACACCGTTTGCTGAAGCCTAGTTAAATTTTTTCTAAATATTGACTTGAACTATCCCAATTGAATTACCTTATTTATGGGAACATAAGAGTTATTATCCAACACTTAAAAGGTAGTACCAATTGATAATGTTGTCGCTTTCTTAGACAAAGGAGAGGTTCTAACTTGACATACTGCTCAAAAGATGAGGAAAGGCTCACATTATTCAAACTGCTTAATCATTTTTCTGAGATTTTCCTGTAATTCTGGCAGTACCAACCTAACTTTAAGATCTTACTTTTGTCGCGGTAAAAAAAAGTTTCAGAAGTTTGTTCTCTAATATTTTATTGTGCTGTGTAAAATCTGAGCCTTTTATTTTGTTTAAATTCAATAAAAATTTATATTCTCTAGTTTGATTAGTCTCTTTACAGGGACAGTGGGGACCCACATAATTTGGTTTCTGAAAGGATCATGGCATCCTCAAAATAGAGTCACGTAATATTTGGTTGAAAATTTTCTTAAGAATCCAATAATATAATGTTCATATTGAAATGGGGAGGCAAAAATCTTTCCTAGTCCATGGTAGATTTTCAATTACTTGTAAAGGGTTATTACGAATTACCAATTTTTTTTACTAGAAAATTCTCTGTATATATTTTTAAAAATAATACATACTTTTATTATTCATAATAAATATTTTATTATATTAAATTAAATAGTTATTATATGTTAAATTAACCCTACTATTATATGAAATTGAAGATATTTTAATATTGTTAAAAGATAATTCTTTTATAGTAAAAATATTAATTTGGACATAGATATAAGACAATAATTAATTTTAATAAAAAAATCCATTGATATTGATTTACCTTAAATTATATTTATTTCTTTAATGAGTTCTTTTTAGCAAATTTGTTAGCTCACTAAACTAGTTTTCTTCTTTTAATTTAATTTAATTTTTTTAACTCATTTAATAGTGTTAAAAATATTTATATTAAAGTAAAAAAATATTTTTAAAGTAAATTAATAAAGACACAATCATCTATATAATAAAAAAGGAAAATTTTCTTCTATTTATGTTGTTAGTTTTGTGTAAATAATTTATTTGAGCGTTAATTACCATAATTTGTAAATAGAAAGTAAAAACTATAAAAGTAGAAATTAATCGTGGTATTCAAGATTCGACTCAAAAAATAATCTTGATATTAATTGCCAGCATATATGAAATTTATAATTTATGTTGAGTGGCTACTTTGACCCTCTTAAAATCTGACTAACATTTTTCTGAATCAAATCAAACCATTTTAAATTATTAAATTAAATTTAAAAATTAAAACTTAATTAAAATTTTAAAAATAAAAATGATTTTTTATTGTAATTTGATTTTTAGTTTCTATTATTAAAATTGAAATACACATATAAAATATTTATATTATACTTTTTATATAAAATTATTTTTCTCTTATCTACTCATATTTTTACCCCTTTTTGCTCTTTTATATTTTCAACAAATTTATCCTTTTTTATAATTTTACTCTTTTTATTTATTATTTATTTTCTTAATAAACTATTTTAATTTTAATTTAATCAAATTATTCCTCTCTAATAGAAATTAAATGACATATAATAATATATAATAAATAAATATTTCTAACAAACTTAAATTTTTTATTTAGTTTTTCTATTATATTTAAATCGAATTGAACTATATTGTATATTATTTTGTTTAATTTAAATAAATTTTTGTACAAAATTAATTCGAATTGAAGCACGAACATCCATGAATAAAATCCTCATACTCCGTAAAATAATCATGCAATAGTCATTCTCCTCTCAAAAAATATATTATGCTTAATGAATGCCTTGACATTTAAAGACAAGTGGGAAAACGAAAGTAGGGACAAGAAATAAGACAGTATTATATGTAATCTATGAAAATTCATAATATGTATTTAAATTTTATAAGGATATTATATAGGCAAGACAGCTCAAATTCACTTTTAAGGCTGTCTTTCCTATGTTTATAATAATGGTTGAAGTGTCAAGGTCCTAGTTTTATGTGGTGTGTAGTGTAGAGAAATTGACATATTTCTAAGTTAGCACAAAAAATAGTTCATCCAAATCAGTTGTCAATTAAAGGGATTATTAGGCCAATCGACAGTCAATTTTCATTGGTAGGAGAGATTAGCTGAAAAGTAAATTAACTGAATTATGAAAATCGATCATAGGCATATCAAGCAAAACATGTTGATAAAGATGTTTTAGTCGAGAGAAGTATTAGTCAAAA
This sequence comes from Canavalia gladiata, assembly GCA_037954105.1. Taxonomy (NCBI): domain Eukaryota; kingdom Viridiplantae; phylum Streptophyta; class Magnoliopsida; order Fabales; family Fabaceae; genus Canavalia; species Canavalia gladiata. The sequence continues at coordinate 13,142,929 of CM075659.1, read as the reverse complement.
AGTTTATTAGCTAACATAGATAGATTCAACGAGTGACTTTAAAAGGATATTTTTAAAATTAATAAAATAATATTTTATTTTGTCTAAGATTGCAATTTTGAACTCTAAAAAATTATAATTAATGCAGAAATTAATATTTTAATTTGGATAGATAAATAAATTTTTTTTCTATATAATTAAATTCTATATTTTAAAGATAAATATCATAATAGAAATAGATAACGTAAAAAAAATATTAAAAACGTTTAATGTAAGATGAGATTCTGAAATAAAATTCTGATTAATAACTTATTTAAGTTGAAAGAAGTTCAATATGCTACATTATTATATTATGTTTATGTAAAAAAATAATTTTAACTTTTAATTTAACTATTTATTATATATTTATCTAAGATTTTTTAAATTGGATTAATATCTTTTTGATATTAGGTTCTTTAAATTAGAATATCCAAGTAAATCAATAAATAAAAATAAAAAAAATAAAAAAAATAAGTAAATAAAAGTATAAAAGAAAACAAAAAATATTAGTACTTTTGATCAGATCATATTCATACTCATAAAGTTTTTTTGATAATTTTTATTTGACTTGGGATGATAGTTGTAAATGAGTTCATTGAATTAAAAAAATGATTCCTTACATGTCATCTTTTTTTACAATTGATTGTGTCTATTTAATATCAAGTTTTTTACTTTGTACAAATGTACTACACATACTTATTCACATAACCACTGTATGTACTACTATCTCATCAGCAAGATTTATAAAATAAAAAAAATGTCTAAGTTTTCTATGCTTTAGGTCGACGCTTGACTTTTAATCAAACCTTTCTCATTCTTTTTGGTTGAGAAAACATCCATTTTCCTTAGTTGAAGAAATCATTTTCCTGGTCAAAAGATTAATAAGTTCAATTGAAGTAATCATATTTGAATAAGGGGCATATTGAAAATGAGTGATCATACTTAGAATCTATAAGGAAGTTTATCCTTTTCAAGGTATTAAACAAAAAGTTATCGACATATGAAAGATGATCATAAGAAGTTTAAAGAAGTTATCAACAAATAGAAGGGAGTAGCTACAAAATAAGTGTTGTGGAACAATTATTAGGAAATATGATATCATGATATAGTACTCAAGAAGAGATTAATTTTTTGAAATACCTAAACACATGAAGATTCATAATAAAAAACAAATACAAATATAAGTTTAGAAATTGTTATCATTGTCTTTTAATTTTATTTCAACTTATGTTTTTTAAAGTATATTGTGGTGTTGTTAATCCTACATAATTCTCTTTCTTCTTTTATTTTTTTTATTTTCTTGAATGTGACACAATTTAAATATTTTAACCCTAATTTAAAATAAGTAATTTCTCTTTTTAGATTGAGAATAAAAAAAATCTAGCATATTTGCCTAAATAAACACAACAATCAAGAGTGGAACTTGCCTATGAATAGAGAAGTTAAAAAAGTGCTTGAAAAGTTCATTTCTTTAAAAATAATGAGATAGTATGATCAATTGGAAATTCTGACCTATCCTTAAATTTGAAGATTTTCATAGAAACTATCCTATTTGGATATATTAAATTGATTTTTTCACAAAAATTAAAAACAAGATAAAATTCTTATCAAGTTTTGAAAATGAAGATAGGAATCATTTTTCCTATCCTATAAGATACTCACCTCGTATAATATATATATATATATATATATATATATATATATATATATATATAGAAATATAATATTATCTTTAATATTTACATGCATGTGCATATTTGCATACACATATAGTTTAATTTTGTTATAAATATTTATGTATATTATTATATAATATTTTCATAAATTTTGTAATTATTTTTTATAGTATTTGAATTTAAAATTTTAAAAAGTATTTTTCCTTTAAAATTTTACTTGTATCTTAAAAAAATTTGTTATATAATTATAGAATTTTCTCAAGAATCTATAATAATGTATAAAACAAAAGGAAGAAAAATACAAAAGGAAAAAGAATAAAAATTTAAAAAGTACTTCCAATCTTTCATGGTTCCATACTTAGATGAAATTTTAATTATCAATGAAATTTTGATTATCAATTAACAAATATGCTTGTTATATGGATTAATATTGTTAATCGCGTGATTATATACTATTGTAAAGATGCAAAGGTTTAACTTTTGTTAATGTCAATTTCTAATTTTTGACACAATCAACACATACAAATTAAATAAAAACAAATTCTTTGCTTATTCATTCCACCCCTCTACCTTTAACTTATACATACATGTTTTTATGTTTTTATTTCTTACTTAAGTCTATACTATTTCCAAAATTTTAACAAAATTTTCTCTAAGAATTTCTTTAATAATTTAGGAACTCATGATTATAAGAGACGGTTAACATGAACAAGGAAAAAAAAGTGAAGTTTGAGAGCTTAGTGATGGTGTAACCAATCTTGATTAAGAGTAAGTTTTGAGGATGCTTGAAAAGGATGTATTCTCAAGATAAATTGGAGGGATTTTTTAGGCCACAAAGCCTACAAAGACACCTCTGTGGACACAAAGTGATACGAGGAAGTTACAAAAAGTTATTGGAGTTAGAAGTAAAATCGCAAGAAATTCAAAGGAACGACGTGACGTGTGATCGTGGCTATTATAATTTGAAGCACTATAAAAGAGACTTAAAGTTATAAAAATAGGGGTTACTTTTCGAAATCTTAAAATACAAAAAAAAAAAAGAAAAAGAAATACAATGCAAATGGAAGATCAGAAACTGAAATCATTTTCTTTTAATAGCATTTTAATTTCTTCAGATTCTTTTACATTTAAATGTGTACGTTATGTATGTCTAAATACTGAATGCAATTTCAATTATCTTATCTGCTTTTTTGCCATTTTTGATTTCAAATACAATGCTTGTAGGTAAGAATCCGAAGAAAGTTGACTATGTTTGATTTCAGAAAATTAGTTGTATTTTTATTTTTTGTTCTTACTATTTTTAACATAAAATATTAAAAGTAGAAAATAAAATAAAAATAATATGACATTTCTCTATATAACAATATTAAATAAAAATAAAAAATATTTTTTAAAACCAAACATTATCGTTTTTCCACTGAATAAAAAATCAAGCTCAAAATTATAAGTAAACAGATAATTTCTTTCATAGCATAATCATCTAATTAAGAAAAATATATTATATTTGTAATTAACTAATTTTTTCACAAGATATCAAAATCAGAATGGATCATCTAATTCACTTACATAAGTGAGTTCAAAAAATAAAAAAATATATATTGTATTTGTAATTAACTAATTTTTTCACAAGATATCAAAATCAGACTGGATCATCTTATTTAGTTACATAGTGAGTTCAACAAATAAATTAAAGTTATTCAAATTTTATAAAAAATATTTTGATAATATTTTTAGTTAAAATAAGATATTAAATTTATCACACTCCATCACATGAAGACTAGATATTTAGCAAGTAAAATTTATAGAATTAAGATATTTTTAAAAATAATTTAAAAAATTATACAATCAATATAAATAATATTTTAATTGTATTTGTAATTAATTCAATGAAGGCAGCTAGCTATATATGATTTCCCTGTCAGACACATCATGCTACTTAACTATAGCATCAAGTTAATGACATTTTTGTAGGCAATATCAAACACATATACATCAGTCTACTGGAATGGGTAATTTGCTATTCAACCTAAATACATAATAATCTCAAAACTCCCTTATGCAGTTAGAAAAAACGAAATAATAAAATTTATTGGATGATTGATCAAAATAATATATTTTAAAAACATTAAAATAATATTATTATAAAATATATTATTAAATTAAAATTATTTTGTTAATAAAACAATTTGTATCAGTTTAAAATGTTAAAAAGTTATTTATTTTAAAATTGTAAGAAAATTACTATCTTAAATATTATCGTAGTAATTTCTAGCGGTAAACATGTTTCAAAATTATTTATGATGATTAGAAAATTGTCAAAATTAGAAAAATTGGTATAATTTGAGAATGTTCTAATTTGGTATTTTATTTTTAAAAGTATATTATTTTGGTTGATCATTCAAATTTAGCTCTTAAGTTATAATATTAATTCATTAAAGCTATTCAAATAGAACAATTACTCAATGAAAGAGATGAAAACATGCTTTCTTTCAGTAAAGTAAACACACACACATATATATATATACACACACGAAACTATCTATTATATATTTGATGATATGAATATTTTTACTTAATTACGTGTACCTTTTATTGAAAATAATCTTATTTAAATTCAGTCAAATTATTATAAAGGATAAAGTTTTTCCTTTTAATTTTTAACATAATTGTATATTTAAATTTTTAATTAAATAAAAGTAATTTTTATCAATTACTAGTTCACATGTTGAATAGTATTGAAATTAAGTATCTTCACTCTACATGCTTTATAAAAGAAAAAAAATATAGTATTAATATAAATATTAGCCTTCAAGCGGATCTGACAAAACTCTCATGCCTATCATCTATACTTCTTGAGCTGTCAAAAATCAAATTATTTTATAAATATTTTTTATCTTTTTTTTCTTTTATAACACTAAAAGTATTAAGATGGTTCATTCATTTTTAAAAAATAAAACTTTATTGTACTTAATTTTTACAGAATTTTTTTTTCTTTTTGTATTAAACTTTTATAATTTTTTAAAATTATATTATTTTGACCTCTCGGTATAAATAGAGGAGAATTTTAAACCAAACAGTTAGGTAAGTGTTGGGTAAACTAAAGACAGAAATTTTAAGAACATTCAACACTCCCAACTAATTTAATTTCCTTGGCGTCGTATGTGTGGTGTTTTTTTTTTATTCTTTTTTTATTTTTGGTTTAATATGTGTATGTCAATTAAGGAATTGTGTATGAATTGAAGTGTAGGCCTATAAATATTAGGATGGTGAGTGGTTATCAATTGACTTTGGGAAAACGTAAACGTATTTTTTGTCTGTTTTCCCGACCATACATACCAACTGAAAGGAACAAGCAAATAAATAAATAAAATGGAATTAACTATACCTTCGCTTTTCTACCTACTGACCATTTACTTGTTTTCTATTTTTTTTTTTTTACTATCTTTTCCATTCATAACATGTATAGCTTTTTGGAGTTTTTTAATCTCTCATAATATACTCTATTAGGTGGAGAAAGGAATTCCTAGGTTATACCGTTTGTCACATAACTAATATCCAGCTCAGGTAAGGTTAAACTTTGTTTATTAAATAAGTTAAATTTGTATTTTTTAAATACTTATTTAATTAAAAAGACTAAAATTATAAAAGAACTAAAAAAAGTTAGACTTTAAACTATTAGAAATGTCTATTAAATTTAGTATATCAATGTATTTATATAATAGTAATAATAATATATTAAATTTTTTATTATAATATTTTAAAATTATATACTTATTGATGATTTATTTTTTTTAAGCTTCAAAAGATACAATCTCAATGTCTTTTTATTTATTTTTTAATAGAAAAAGTCAAGAATTAATACAAAGAAAATTCATTGAGTAACTAATAAGATGAATGCATGTTAGGAAAGAGGAGGATGGTTGGTGAAAAACTTAAAAGTTTTTTAACTCTTTTTTATTTTCGTTCTCTCTCACTTAAAAGAATTTAAAGGGAGAAAAAATGGAGAAAGAGTGAAAAAATTTAGAAACAAAACAAAAATTAGAAATAGATAAAAAAGAGTTAAGATAGATAATGAATTAAGACACACTACAAGAAAAATATCATATAACAATGAACTTTTGTAATTGCATATTCATAATTAGAAACTAAATTAGTGGCCATTTAGAAATATGATTGCTGATGCAAATATTTATTATTTAACAACTAAATTGACAACAAAAAATTCAGTGATAAAAATAATCAAATAAAACATTGCTAACTCAGTCACAAATACGACAATGATGTGAATTTTTATTTTGATTTTGCAATTCACAGTTTTGATGGCTAACATAAATCTTCACAATTATTTAAAATTTATAGCCACCAAATTTTTGACATATTGACAAGTTTATTTGCATTTATAGTTAGGGACCATATATAATTTGGTCGTCAATTTCTGAATCTCAAATTTAGAAATTTTGGTCTTTACCTCTGGTTCTCATATATTTTTCCTTATGTTTTGCTTTTGTTGCTTTCACTCTCAGCGTCGCTTCAAATTTGGATCTTTCTCTTCCTTTCAACCTTGAATCCCTCGTTTTATTCTTTTTCTTGGATCAAAATTATAGTGCTAAGTTTGTTTATTTATTTCTTTGACCTTTTGTTTTGGTATTATTATATTGAGTGACTTGTGTTATATTTGGGTTCAATTAGAAAAACGAGAAAAATAGAGATAATCTCATTTTTTTATTTCTATATTTTAAATTAATTTTATTATTATTTCTATATTTTAAATTAATTTTATTATCAAGTCAGGTTAATGGTAACATTCTCATAAATTATTTATATATATTTAAATTTTTATAATATTTTTATAAATTATTTATATATATTTAAAATCATTCAAAATATAATAAATTTAGGTTGGTGTTACAAGAATAGAATACAAAATTTACTTAAGTTAATTTATTTGATTTTTTTTCTATCACCAGTACACTTATTTTATAGCTATTATTTCTAATTACAAAGTATAAAAACACAATTCATCTTCTACATCAATGGTCAATTTAACGTCGAAGATAATATGGTTTACAATATAGTTCTATTATAAAATCCGTAGTCACATATAAAAATAATAATAAAAGAAGAGTAAAAAAATTTGTTCAAATAAAATTAGACTAGAAGTAGTGTCTTAGATTTCAATTTAATATATATTAAATATAAAGTTCTTTAAACAATCGCAAAGAACTATTATAAAATCAATATTAAAATACATTGTATGCATAAGGTTATTTTATTATTTTCTTTACAAGTATTACACTTCCATAAATCTTGTATCCGAACACACGGGTCTTACTATCTACTACCTTAATCAAAGTCCAAACAAGTAGCATATAGATCCTTTAATGTTTATGAAGAATCACTATACAATTAACTCATAAATACAATTGTTGTATGTAATGTATGCATGTATTTAGTCTATCATTCTATTCAAATCTTTCCATTATGATAGGCTTAAGATTAGGCTGAGGTCCACAAATCCCATATTACAATAGTTCTCACTAATTTGGAGTTGGTTATCTTTACAAGATGCATATGCATGTAAGCCTAAAACATTATCACTTATCAAAACAATGGGAGATGTTGAGATCCAATTTCCACATCAACAATATGCTCACGGCAACACTCATCACAATAGTAATGTACCTCAACAACGTTCAATTATCACCATTTCACAAAAATTCTAAATTATTTGACTAGTAATGATAATCATCAAGATCTCGTCAAGGAAACTACATATGATCAGAGTAGTCTTGGTTACAGGAGCAACCCTAAGCCATTAGAGAGGTTCAAACATAGCTCACTTACCTCCTAGGTTCAAAAGTTTTCATTTTTTATGAATTATGGTCTACTTTCAAGTGAGCTGGCCATTGAATTTTCCAACCCCTTTAATAGAATGGTTCGTAGATTATCTCTTACATTAATGATTTACAAAAATAATCTTTTTATTCATACGATGTATGATTATCACTCAATAATTTCATTCATCATTTTCATTGAAGACCTTGCCTTCTTCTCAAAAGTCAGGATTTCATTATCCTCTTCCACTTATAATGTGAATACCTATTTTAATAATATTAAAATTTAAATATACCATCTCTTTTTCCTGGAATATATACCTAACTTTCATTTATTAATTCATTCTATTCAATAAAATAATACACATTATCAATGTATGGACTTCTAGTCCATTTAACATAAACACAATATCCATTCATCAACAAATTGTATGGACAAGTAGATTCTCTATATAACTACATAGTTGTATCTTGTACGCTCGTGTAAATTCTTCGATACAATCGTGCTCTTTATAATTTGTACACTTGTATTGTCATTTGTCTCGCTCATCTTCATCTTTATCATCTGATACATTCATATCGTTCCTTAACTCTTTCATTCTCATCATATATGTATTCCTCTTAAATTTTTTCAATTTTTCCTTCAGGCGAGCGTTAAACAAGATTTTTAGCCCTCAAATATTTATTTTACTCAATCCATATATTTTGATTAATATTTATTAGAGTTTTAAAACTTCATTGAATTCCAAACCAAAATTTTATAAAAATTATTCTTTAAAAATTTATAATCAAATTATTACTTTTTTAAATTTTTAAAAAAATTGTTTATTAAATAAATTAATATAAAATTATTTCAACTTTTTCATATTTTATTCTTACATATTAAAGTTTAAATATAAAGTTTGTATATATAAAATAGGTCAATTATATGTAATATATATATATTTTTAAAACATTATGAAAAGATTGAAAGAAAAAATAAATTATTTTTATAAGGTAATAGATTTTCAACATTTTTATAAAATAGAAAATAATTTAATTTTTTTTATCGAACTTTTTAACTAAATAATTCCTTATATTTATTATATAGGAGCAATTTAAAACTATTAAATTATGTTTTTTTTAAAAAAAATATTTTAATGGTTCTAAATTTAAATATTATAACTTCTAAATTTTATATAAAATCGTATAAATTTATACTAGTTATATGTGAAAAATTGTCGACATAACTTATAAATTTATATTGTTAAGCATCTAAAATTTTTCATCCAAAATATTATTTATAAGTAAAAACCACACAAATAAAGTTTATATTTTTAATATACTATTTCTTGTTATTCTATTTCACGTTAATTTAAATAATTATTTAATTTAATTTTATTATTCTATCTATATAACCAACTACTCAAATATCAATCAACAATCAAATCATTTCAATCCAACTATTAAATTTAAACATAATTAAATATAATTTTTTAAATTTTTAAATAGTAAATAAAATTTCATTCTAAAGTCAAGAAAGTTCTATAACTATTTTTACACTTTACTTAAGTCTTCTTTCTTACCTAAAAATAAACTTTGGTGAACTCTTTAATTTTTTAGATGCTTCTATGTGATAAATCTTTAAATTTCATAGTTGAATTTGGTTAAAAATTGACAAAGAACGATATGAGATTTTTTTTGACAAAACTTTCTCAAATTTTTCTTTATTTTTTTTAATTTCTATGCCTTTTTTTTTTTCAATAAAGTTAAATTTAATAGCTCTCTCCTTTTAACTATGTAAATGATATCAATTACATGTAAAATAATTGACACTTGTTATTATATATATATATATATATATATATATATATATATATATAAAAAAGCTTCTATTTTGTTTTTAAAAATTTCAAATGTTACATTAATTATTAGTGAGCCTTAGAGAAATCCTATTAATGATAAAATTTACATTTTATAAGGTTGGATGGAACTTACATTACTAATTTGTTTACATGGGTACCATTGCATTTTTTTTTTCATTTTTCTTCTTTGTTTACAAAAAAATATGGTTACATTTCAAACACTTTTCTTCTTGGATTCAAGTGTTTGACTATTAAATATTTGGCTAAAGTTTTGTATTATTTGTTTTGTGCTTTAAGTTTTTTTTATCTTATTTTATTATTGAATTTGATGTATAAGATATATCTTGCTAAGGTTTTTTTTTTTTATCTAGGAGGTAAAAATTTATAATTTAGCAATTGTGATAGTAACTTAACATTATTATAATTTATCTTCAATTCTATCTTCATATTTTTATTTCTATTAGCAATGAGTATTTTTTAAAGTTTTTTTTAATTTATATTGTGATAGATGATAGTAGTATGTATATTGTGTTTTAAAGATGTCCTAACATCCTGCTATAACTTGAACTCCTCAATCTTTAAATCCTACTACAATCAATTAAAAAAAACATAATTAGCAAGAAAAAATTAAATTTGTGATAGTTAGTCCTTTATATATATGGATAATTCTATATATGTTATCATGAATTGTGACATTATGGTAATTAAAAATATATATTTAAATTTTTTTATTGATTTATATGTATTTAAATTATTTTTATTGATTTTAATTATTTAAAATTTTAGCTTTATATTGAATATACAAAGTAAGGAGTTTTAGAAAAATTCAATTTCATTTGATATTATAAAAAATACTAAAAAAATAAAGTTAGAGAATAAAAAAAATAAAAAATATTGTTGTATGTACCTTTTAACTTTAACCTTATTCATAAATAATTTTATTATTTTTATTGATTGTAAATATTATTTTTTATCTGCAACCAAAATTTTATTAAAAACAAATACAAATGAGTACCCATATATAAACATAAATATATAAAAAAAATTTATACACCAATTAAACAAGTCATAGCTACCTAACAGAAATTTTCAAACTTTTAGCGAACACTATGATGTAATCATAAAAAAAGTTATAATTGATAAAATTTTTTTAATAATTAAAACATGCGACCTTCATTATAAAATTTTGTAATATTTATTAAAAAAATCAAACTTCAGCAACTCTTTGACAATATTTAACACTGTTAAAATAAATGAACCAGCTTAAAATAAATAAAAATTAATTTAAAAAATAAGAAGTTAGAATATAAACTTAAAGTAAAGTTAGAGAATAAAAGATTATTTTTTATCTATTTTTAAAAAGTGCCAGTTAGTATTTGATAAATTTTAAATTTTCTTATTTATTAAATATAGAAATTGTTATATTTATATAAATATATTGTGTTTTAAGTGCTAAATATATTATTTCGATAAATATTTTTATGAAACATTAAACATTAATAAAAAGATATACACGATGATATAACGTTACTGACATGATAAATGGGCAAAGGACGAATGTCTGGCATAGTTTTTCACATTAGAAAAAGGAAGAAAAATGGTAATTAGGAAGGATGGTTCAGACGCAAAAAAGAGATTTGGCAGGGACATATACAATCCAAAAAGTATTAGCATGTTGGGTGTGTACGTGTCTCAGAGCCGCAAGGGGTGACTTTGTCACAGCACAACTCTGACCGAAGGCAGATTCAACATATACACAAATACATGTATAGACAACAATAAAAACATTATAATTAATTATACAGAATCCGCAGATTCTGGATTTTGCTTTCATTTCGCTGTGGCAATGTTATCATGTCTCTTATCTGTGGCTGTGACGGTGAATGAACCACACACGCAGCATGCAAATCAAGACAATACTTACCAGAAACCAAATCCAAAAATAGAAAAGAGAAAAAGAAAAGACATGTAATATAGGTGCATGTAGCTGGAACATAGGTTCTTTGTAGCTATTTCTACCTTCCCATTAAAATATTAATTCTTTTCAATTATTGAAGTTCGCAGAACATGCCACCTCCTAACTCCTGCACGTGTGTGGCTCTTGCCCCTTACCCTACATTTGTTGCACGCTTCATATTCCGGGTTGGCCGCATTACAATAAGACAAAATTAAGATTTTTTTCTTTGTGTGAGTTTGTGAGTGAGTGTATGTGTTTTTCTCCTTTTTCTATTTGTTTTTACTTTGACTGAAATAATTGTTAGAAGTTTATTTCATGTGATTAAAGATATATAATGCTTATAAAAGAGACGGGCACATGTAAATTTTGAGTTGTCAAAACCCAAAACGTGATGGAAAACAAATTTAGTATTAAATATAATGGGCTTGAAATTTAGCAACTATAGTAAATGATGGGTTTACATGTTTATTTTTTATTTGATGTAAAATAGTCGTACATTTCATGTGGTTAAAGATATGTAATGATTATAAAAGAGACGAGAGCACATGTAAATTTTGAGTTTGTCAAAACCCAAAACGACGGGAAAACAAATATAGTATTGAAAATAATGGGTTTGAAATCTGGAAAATAGTAAATGATGGTTTCTTTTGTTGTATAATTAAAATAACGGGGCTTAAATTTATAATTTTGTAAATTTTTAATTTTTATTATTAGATCAAATGATTATTTATAAAGGATATATTTGATAAAAATAAGTGAATAAATTAATTAAAAATTAAAAATTTAGTTACAAAATAAAAATTATAAGTTAATTAGTTAAATTAAGAATATTTAATAAAATTATATGTTTTTAAATATAAGAAATATAAAAAAATTTGTGACAAGACAATAGGAATAAAAAAAGTTATAAATTTATAATTAAGCTCAAACTTGACATGAAGTATCATTTTTAACAATGTTAACAAAACCCTAGGTAAACTAATTTGTAATACAATAAATATAATAATCAGACAATAAAAAAGAAAAATATGATATGTAAGAGATGATATGATAAAAAAAAAGATAAAAAAAATGTTATATGAATTGTATAAAATAATCTTTTTATCTACATACATATATTTGGGAATTCTGGGGGGCTTCCTATTAGTTTCGAGAGAAATTGATATGGGGATGTGGCCATCGTGGTTGGTAGAGATGCATATATGGCAATGACACTACTAGATATGAATGGAAGGACAAGTAGTATCGTGAATGTATACGCGCCTTGTGCCTGTAAAGGGAAGCAGACGGTATGTGGAGAACTACATACTGTCAAACAAAGCTTAAGTGGTGATGCAATTTGCTTTTTAGGTGGCTTCAATACTATCAGATATCCAGACGAAAGAAAAAGAGTGAGGTTTCAGTGGAGGCACAATGATTCTTGTCATTTTAACCAAGTGGTTAAAGAGCTTGGACTTGAGGAACCAAATGTTGTGGGGCATCAATTTACCTAGGTGAAGCTGAATGGAAAGGCTATGATATGAGTAGGCTGGATTGAATATTGGTCTCATTGTATTAACAGATTAATAATATAAAATTTTGATGATATTAATCTAATAAAGAAAAAGGGTTACATTGATAAAAAATAAATAAATTTTAGAATTGTAACTAATTTTAGCTGTAACTAATTTGAGCTATTATAATTAATATAATAATTTAAGGTATTAATTTTTTTTAAGATGATCCTAACTCTCGTTAGTATCTATCTTGAATAATAAATTGTAAAATAGTAAAAATTTGAATGATTTAGTTAGAAGATTTGCCGATGTTAAGAAGGTACATGAATCAATTTAAAAAATTCTGATTTTACACCCTCTCCAATGAAATAACATTCAATATAAATATGTTTAGTTTTCTCATGTAAAGTTAGATTTGAAGCCAATTGAATTGTAAAATAATTATCACAAAAAAATCATTTTAGAAGTGATTTACAAATTGAAATCTCTGAAAATTTGTCAATCAGAGTGACTTATTTGTTACACATGTTAAATATTTATACTCAGTTTTAGCTAATGATCTAGAAATAATTGGTTGTCTCTTAGCCTTCCAATTGATAAGTGAATCCCTAAAAAAAACACAAAAACTTGTGGTTGACTTTTTAAAGTCTGAACATCCATCCCAATGTATCCACATAACTAGAAAAACTAAGAGTAGAGGAGTAAGAAAAGAATAATCCTTGTGCAAAGGTTTTTCTAAGATATCGCAGTAAGTAATAAATTGCTTGTAGGTATGAAGATCTTGGTTGAGACATGTATTGACTAAATTAATGAACAATATAACTAATGGTAAACCTAGATATAGTGAGGTACAATAATCTTCCAATATGTCAGTTAAGGATAGTTTGAAACTTGGATCTATGGGTAGCAATGGTAACTTAGACTCCAAATGGATAATGTCTTCCAAAAGATTCAAAGCATATTTCCTTTGAGATAAACAAATTTCTTTGGAAGAACGTGTTATTTCAAGCTCTATTTTTTTTTAATCACCAATCACCTTTAGTTTGAATAATTGTTGTAATTTAAGTTGGAAAGTAGCAATAACTTCCTTAAAAGGATTAGCAATGATAATATCATCCACATACACGAGCAAAATGACCAAAAAAGAATCTAAACCTAAGGTAAACAATGAATAATCATTAATGCTTCATTTGAATGGTATAGAAAATAGAAGGGAAAGAATTAGGAAGATAAGGATTGGAGTGGAAATAGAATGGAAAAATAAGTTATTTGGATGGAGTGGAAATAATATTACTAGTATAAATTTTTATTTATATAAATTTTTAAAAAATAAATTTTAACTTTAAAAAATTTAATTTTATTATTATATTTTATACTGACATAGTATTTATTTTTAAAAATTTTAAAAATTATTTAATAATTTAAAATAAAAAAAATTAACCTCTCTCCACTTTCTCTCTTCTTGAGGAAGGAAATAATTTCCGAAGGGCTCATGGAATTTAATTCCTTCCTTTCATATAAAACAAATGCAAACAAATAGAAGTAGGGAAATAAAATTCATACAAATCTTAGAAACAAATTCTTTCCCCTTTTAAATTCCTTCCAAACAAACTAAGCATAAGGGATTAATGGAAACCAGCATCCTTTAAGGTAGTGGAATATTTATGGAACCTGTGAGCACCAATTTTTGTCCGGGTAGAAATTTTCCTTAACTAATTAATTTATTAAATAACTTTAGAGAATAAAAGCTCACATGGTCCAAAGAAAAGAAAAGGAGTTGCAAAAATTAAGTAAATGAGCAAATAGAGTTTGTTAGTTATAGAGCTGAAACAAACAAAATTCAATTAGGAGTTAGTTATAGAGTTAGTTAGGCTAGGGTTAGAAACTAACTTCCATAGGGTTAAGAGACCATGGTTAAGCTGGGGGTATAAAAGGAATTTTGGATGAAAAAGGAAAGTTACGGGACTTTTGGCAGGAAGAATTGAAAAAGAAAAAGAGTTTTCTCTCAGAGGATTTTGGACGCTTCCATTGGCAATTGAATCTCTCCTTCAAAATTGAGCAAAATTAGTTTTTCTAAGACTCTGGAATTTGTTCTCACCTTGGAGGATTCTTGCTCTCTGAAGATTGAAGAGGCTTCACCATTGGCAAGAGTTCGGAGAAGCTCATGGTATTCAATGCATTTAAAGTGTTGATTATGCAGTCTCTCTGATTACCGAAAACACAACAAGAACTCATCACACCTGTAGTTCCTCAACCATTTCCAGAATTCTGATGACATGAGATGGGAACAAAGTCTTGAAGCACTGAGGATTGTCCATTGATTCCTCATCCAGGCCTTTCTATTCCTATCATTAGAAATGATTTTGCACGATCATTCACCATCTGAGATCAGTTTAATAAGGACCAGATTGTCATCTCTGAAGTAGAAAATGAGTCAGCATTTGAGCCATATTTATGTTTCAGTCATATGCAGTCGCGTTTCTATTTGGTCGCCTTATAGCATAGCTATATAGCTAGAGGCAATTAAAAGTGCAGGCAACTCATAGAATTCTGTTTGAGATTTGTGAGAATACTGGTTTCATTATATACAGCAAAGGACTTCCCAAATGCTTGAGATGGCAGTTGATCAACTTCCCTCCAGACTTTATAGTTGATTCTCTTGTAACAATGCAGATCTCAAATAGAAACTGTGTTGGCATACATGCTTGTTGCTTGGTGTAAATCTGATTCAAGGTTAAGAATACTGTTAGTTCAGGACATCTCTGTTATGAAGTATCAATGTTAGGGGGCTGTGGCTTTGTCTCTGGCTTCTTTATCTGTGTCTTTTGAAATGGAAATGGCTATCACCATGGTAATACCTTTGTCCTAAAACCATAAAAAAAAATCAGGTGCTTCTTTACTGCTTGCAGAATTGGTATTAAAGACTTGCCTGAGGGTGTCTTAAATACAGTTCACAGAACCTATGATATTGTGAATGCTATCCGTGATGATGATAATACCAAAGCCATATCTTTTGTTGGTTTGAATGTTGATGGGATGAACATATATTTAAGAGCAGATGCTGAGCAAAATATGTATGCTGCCAAAGAAGAATATGCCAAGAAAATAGGGGAATCTGTGGCCTTTAAGTTGAGCATCTGATATTGAGGATCTAGCATTATCCAGCTCCAGTAGTCTGGGTGATCAAGAGGAGCCTGAAACTTCTTCAAAATTGGCTCCACAATATCCTAAACTACCTTGTGGTTCTCAGTTGAACTCTGTGTTACAATTTCAAGTGAACTTAATCAATATAGTTGGTATGAATTACTGAGAAACGGCTGCTGCTTCTAATTATGCTGTAGCATATGTTAATACTCAAAGACTGATTAATACCTACATGCCAAGATTGATCAATCCCAAGTTTAGTCTGTGGCTCAAAGTAGCTGATGTGAAGAAGTTTGAATGATGAGATAGATCCCCTATGATGCTATTGTCTCAGCTACTTTGTGTTCGAGGCACATGGAGTGCTGTTCCAGGCTGTATTTCAGAGCTCGGGATTATAATGGCACTTCTTGTAAGTTCTGCTATTCTCCTGTTAGGATCAGAGCAAAATTCCCAAGGATACCTTTCAAAAATTAACAGGGAAACCTGCCAAGCAAGTCTGGTGATTATTGCTAGAGCTATACGGGATAGTGAGTGAGTGGAGTCAAGGAGTAGATAACTTCAACCTATAACAAGTTGGGTAGGTGTCTGGTGGTCTGGTTCCAGAATTGGAAATTCAGATGGCTGTTTCTGTCATAAAGAAGTCCATTTTGATGAAAAGGCCTGAGGTTCGAAAGCTAGTTGGCAACCTCCAATATCTAGTCTCAGTTCCTAAGTCTGGTGTCAGTTTAGGCCAGGAGGGATACTCAGCAGTCTTTCGAACTCAGTCATTGAAATAGGCCTAGAAACTATGTATTCCCCATAGGTGTGTGAAATGATAGTCTAGGGAAATCTTCAAAATTATGGGTGTTCCTTAAGATCACAGTTGCAGCAAAGCAAGCCTAAAATTTTAGTCTATCAAAGCATATATCTATAGGCCTCATTTTATCAAAAATTTAGGCCTCAATTCTGGTAAGTCTGTTCCAAAACCACACTGGCCAATGCCTGACAACAGTTTTTGATTAGGACCACTACAAGGGTAGCAAGCACTAAATCAGAATTGAACTATAGGATCAGGTAAGAAGGCCTTCTAGTCCCTGGGTAAATTCTGGTTTGGCTATTCCTCGAGCTGTCAAACTCCACACCAGGTCTTGGCTAGGGAGTTCTTTTGAAAGTTTGAATGCCATATTACTCCTGCCTCCTTCCTTTTAATTAATAGAACTCTACAAAGATTAGCATTGAAGTGACAGTGGTTACAGGTCAAGGATATCTCTAGATCTTACACTGTTGCCACCCAAAGTTGCTAATATGTATCCTGATTTGGTTTTGGGAATTGCAAAGAGCAAAGGCTAGGGACTGCTAATTTAATAAAGGTCTCTCAGGCTTGATTCTGAGTTGGTTACATTTACAGTGTCCTGATATGTGATCAGCTTATTGAACTTTGCACTGTTTTGATGAATGGTTGTAGACATTGTCCTAGCTTAAGGGACTGGTTTCTATGCTGTTAAGTCACTGTATCAGGCTCAGCAACTTGCCTTTGTTGATCTCTCTAGCTAGAGCAATATTACCACTCATGCCCTTTTCCTTTTTAACTACACTGGTAGTAGTCTATCCCTGGGGGGAATATACAGAACCTGTTCCAGCGGTCAAGAGGCCTAAATGCAAGTATATGTCCTGGGTTAATTTTTGAAGATGCAGAGAATAAAGGCCAGAAACTCATGATCAGGTGTACAATCCTGGGACTGGTTTTCTGATTAAATGAACTTCTGGATATCTGATATCCTTTTACCAATTAACTTTGCACCTTTTGACAAATGGTCAAACACATATTTTGGTTTCTGAGTGAGTTCTGTGTTGATTTCTAGGTCTAATAACTTATCCCAGACTTCCCTTGTCATGGCTGGTAATTGTTGGTGTTATAGTTCATTTTCAACAAGTTATTATGTTAGTACATCTCTCATGTAAACTACTGCCTTAAAAAGTAACACCCAGACCATTAAGACTTGTCAGCTAGCTCTCTGCCTCACCAAACTCTCTGCTGATTAGGATCAGTGGTGTTCCGATTTGGCTAAGATAAAACCTAAGTTTCAAATCAAGGTTTAAGACCACTGTGTCTGAATTTGATTTCAGAAATCAATGGCCCCAGGTCTGCAGTTCAGTTTTCCATAGTAGCAACAGGTGCCACATATGAGGGTAGGTCAATTTGTATATTGTTAAGGCAAACCTCTGGACTGGTATTAAGGGTCAATTAGAAGTCTCATATGTACAGCAGCTTAGGCACCCTAGGCCCTCTCCCTAGTCATATTCTTCTATGTTGATTGAGTAGGAAAAGACCAAAATTTTGGATAGGCTCCTAGTGGGATTCACAGACTGCCTCAGTTCTGAAAAGAAAAAAAACCTTAACCATGATTGGCAAGGTTGCACTAGTAATAAACCTTGCACCAGACCCTTTAACCCCTAGTCCACATTGAGGTCATCATCTAGCAATGGGACTGGCCTGCAAATTAGGAACTTTACACTAGACATACTGGCCAGTCTAGTAAAAGGCCCTTATCCCTGCAAAAGGCTAGATATAGACTTAATCTTGAGCAAAGTGACTATTGTATAGGCTGTGGAAGAGTAACAGCAGATTAAATATCATGATTGCGGGAACAAATGGTGTCCTAGATAAATATGGTAGGCTAACAGAGCCACGGACCTATACAAAACAAATGATAAAAAATATATTTGTTTCACTGCAGTTTTATTATTTTGTTTTTTTTTATTGCATATCCTGGTACTGGTTTTCACTAAACATTAACCTCCTCTTGAATTTTGTGAACTACCCCAACATCTTTTTTTTTTTTTTTCTAAAATTCGTTTTTTTCAAAATGTCTTTTTTTTATTTTACTTAGATTGTGCAAACGGGTTCTAATACGAGCAAGTAGCATTCTCTACTGTTGCGTATTTTAATTCGTGCTAATTCAAATACGGCTTACGACGATTTGGATTATGCAAGCACGTCTATTTTTTCTAAAAATTCTTCTGTTTTCCAAAACGACTGTTTTTTTATTTTTTATTTTTCTCAGATTGTGCAAGCGGGTTCTAATACGGGCAAGTAGCATTCTCTACTGTTGCGTATTTTAATTCGTGCTAATTCAAATACGGCTTACGACGATTTGGATTATGCAAGCACGTCTGTTTTTCTAAAATTCTTCTGTTTTCCAAAACGTCTGTTTTTATTTTATTTTTCTCAGATTGTGCAAACGGGTTCTAATACGGGCAAGTAGCATTCTCTACTGTTGCGTATTTTAATTCGTGCTAATTCAAATACGACTTACGACGATTTGGATTATGCAAGCACGTCTGTTTTTCTAAAATTCTTCTGTTTTCCAAAATGTCTGTTTTTATTTTTCTCAGATTGTGCAAACGGGTTCTAATACGGGCAAGTAGCATTCTCTGCTGTTGCGTATTTTAATTCGTGCTAATTCAAATACGGCTTACGACGATTTGGATTATGCAAGCATGTCTGCTTTCCTAAATCCTGTATTTTCTTAAGAAACATTAATTTTGTTTTTACCTAAGAACACCCTTTTCTTCTCCAAGAGATCAAGTCTCTTAACCAGAACTACGTAGCCTTGAGTTTCCCATTGCACCCGGGAATACGTAGGAGCAGGATCAAGTCCTGTCAGGCTATTTTCCATGAACCTATTTATTTTCTATTTTCTATTCTATTTTAAGGGATCAAATAGTTTTCAAAATATCACACACTCAGTTTAAGGGTACCGTTCCTTGGAACGGGCGAGTAGGGTGCCTAATACCTTCCTTACTCGTAACCGACTCCCAAACCTAGATTTTCTTCCACAAGTTAGGGTTTTTCCAAATGTTTTCCCTTAAAAATAAAATTTGGTGGCGGCTCCACAATCTAAATTAAAATTCTTTTCATCCGTCGTCTCGTCGTAATTACGGTTATGACAGATGGCGACTCCACTGGGGATTTTTAGAGAGTCAAGCTCTGTTTCAAATTGAGTGTATAAATGCATGTTGATCCCTTTTTCTATTTATTCACATGTTGTTATTTGTTTCTGATATTCATGATTATTCAAGTTTTTATGTTTCTCACCCTAAGGTAGAAGACATATATATATATATCCATTGTGTTTAAATTGCAGGTTATTCCACACATTGTAGTCCTACATGCATAACATGAGTGGGGCTCTACACCCGGGTCCGAGTGAAAACCTAGGACTAGAGGGGTTTAGTGGTGTCACTTGGGATGCACGTCCCGTTTGACTATCACGAAAACTCCAACTAGAGTGCGTCTTTTTCTTAGTGCCCTACAACCGGTAGCCTTCTCTACGGTTGTAGCAAGCACTAGGAATTAGAACTTGGCTCTAGTGACCATCATAACCTCCAGGATTACAAACTACCCTGTGTGAGAAGCATATATTAGAAAGACCTTAGATCTGTGTCACATCACCTCACATATGACAAAAAAAAAGGGGCAAAAACATATTTATTTTGGGAAAAAACACAAAATATTAAGATTTGAAATTGATTTAGATTAAAAAAAAAGCCAAAGAAAATTAGAAACTAAAAAAAGAAGAAAATAAACAGATTTGGCAAATGAAATCATAAAAATAAAGAAAATTCAAAAAATAATTTTTTATACTAATAATTTAAACTGGGGCAAATTTTTGCCTAAACCAATTCAAATTAAGATTTTGGAAAATAAACATATACAAACCCAAAAATGCTTTTAAGTTTGAAAGGAAATTTAGGGAAATTTTAGCAAAACCAAAATGTTTTTTTAAGCAAAACAAAAAATATATAATACTAAAACTACTAAAAATCCAAAAAGAAGCCAAAACAAATAAAGAAACAAATCATTCAAAATAATCAACTTTCAAACCTCTAATTATTTGTGCATCCAACATTGCATTCATCCATTTGTTAAACAAGTTTATCATCAATTTTGAAAATTATCCCCACCGCTCTTATTTTAAAATTCACTAAAGCATTAACGTTTTTATCATTCATTGATTTTGGCATTCACTTTGTTTCTCAAAAATTAATTTTTAATTTAACAGAAAGATTAAAAATTGAAGACAGACAACTTTCTCAGCATCCTTATAGAACTCGTTCCAGATCAAGAATCATGGATGAGTTGGAGAGACAAAACGAGGAACTGAAAAATGAGGTCAAATCTCTAAAGCAACAGATGGCCAAACTGATGGAGGCCATCCAATCATCCAAACAAAAAGAGGCAAGGGAATCTCAACCAGGAGAACCAAACGACCCATCATATCTTCCAGGGTTCACTCCACAAAACCCTTCAACATTAACCATGCCTCCACCAACCGAAGGGGTTTATTATGGGTCTCCTCACCACCATACACATACACTACCCCAAACACAAGCTCAAACACAAACCCAAACACATAACCTACCGCCAAACACCATTCCACAAGCATACCAAACGACTGTTGGGGGAACGAATCCTATGTTCACCCAAGGGCCTCACCATATGTACATACCATTTTCTCAAGCTCACCATATGCTAGAGGAACATCCGATCCATCCTTCAAATGAGGATACTGAAAAGTGGAGAATCCTAGAAGATAGAATCCGGGCGATCGAGGGAAGCGCTTATGAAGCCAAAAATGCAGCTGATCTGTGCCTGGTTCCAGACGTGGTCATCCCTCCAAAATTTAAGGTTCCTGAATTCGAGAAATATCAAGGAACCAGCTGTCCAAAGAAACACCTGACTATGTACTGCAGGAAGATGTCTGCATGTACCTACGATGAGAAGCTACTCATCCATTTCTTTCAAGACAGCTTAACAGGGGCCACTGCAAACTGGTACACTCAATTGGAGCGGACACGCATTTGTTCATGGAGAGACCTTGCCGAGGCTTTCACAAAGCAGTATCAGTATAATACGGAGATGGCCCCTGATCGGACTCAGCTCCAGAATATGGCCAAGAAAGAAGAAGAAACCTTCAAGCAATACGCTCAAAGATGGAGGGAGTTAGCTGCTCAGGCACAACCTCCTTTATCCGAAAAAGAGATGGTCAGCATGTTCGTGGACACACTCCAAAATCCTTTCTATGACAAGATGATTGGAAGTGTGACTTCTAGCTTCTCTGATGTCGTCATCATTGGAGAAAGGATTGAAGGTGGCATGCGCCGTAGAAAGATCATGCAAAAGTCTGCAGGCGTAGTCAGCATTTCCAGTGGATCAGGGAAGAAAACAGGCGAGACTTGCAACATGGCTTCAGGTCAAGGCCAATATACTCCACAGATGGCGCCTTATGGTCCAGTTGGCTTCCGACCGCCACCATACACACCATATACACCATACACACCTTACATACCATATCCATACATCGCTACCACCTACTAAACACCATACCCTCCTACTTACAATTACCCGACACAAGTCCGGCCACCAACACCATACACGGCCCAAACACAAGCCATAAGCCAGAATCCTAACCAAAGCCAGAAAAAGGAGAAGAAGCCGGTCCAATTTGACCCTATTCCAATCTCCTATACTGATTTGCTACCTCGGCTGATTCAAAGCTCCCTGGTTGCGCCTTATCCTCTAAAGCCTCAAGAGCCACCATATCCTAATTGGTACAATCCTAACGCCAGATGCGATTACCATGCAGGATTTATTGGTCATTGTACTGAGGATTGCCTAGCTTTGAAACGAAAAGTACAAAGCTTAATCGATGCAAAGTGGCTGGATTTTGGGAGGCTTGCTCCTAATACAGAAAACAATCCGTGGCCAAATCACGAGAGCCCATCGACCAGCTGAAAAGATGGGAGAAGCACGACAAGTTGCATTGTACAAATCAAGCTATCAAGGATACTCATCCAAAATTGTCGTACTTTTCAAAGTTAATCTTTTGTAAATAAATCTCAATAAATAATGCAAAAGTTACATTTTTCATATTACTTGAGCACGTGCTTTACATTTTGACTTTACTTCTAAAATTTATCATCCTTTTCATCACTCAACCTATTTCTTATTCCTACACCAAAACAATAAATACCAATTGGTGAGGATGCCAGCGCTGTAATAAGTAATCTTGAACGTCGAATTAATCAAGCTAAAAGAGAAAAACCCAATAAGGAAGCAGAATAAACAACCAGGGATTCTACATCGCCACTCAAAAGTAAAAATATCCCGCTGGAACCAAGTTTAAATCCAGGAAAAATTAGGGATCCAAGAAAAGATTCACTGAATTGGAAGCCTTAAATAATCCAGGAAAAATCAAGGTCAAAACATAAAATTCAAGAAGAAGAGAAGCCCGCCGGGTTAAAAGCCAAAAATAATCCAGGCAAAAGTAGGGTTAAAGTCCAAAATAATGATCGACAAATTCATGATCAGAAAAGGTCTTGCTGGGTTCCAAAAGCAATTCAGGCAAAAATCAGGATCATATAAAAGCTCGCTAGGTCAACAATAAAAGAACGACCTAGGCAAAAGTTAGGGCACAATCAAACAGAAGCCCGCTAGGTCAACCATCAAAGAAGACCTAGGCAAAAGTTAGGGCACAATCAAACAGAAGCCCGCTAGGTCAACCATCAAAGAAGACCCAGGCAAAAGTTCGGGCACAATCAAGCAGAAGGCCCGCTAGGTTGAAAACCCTCAAAGGGCGGCCTAGGCAAAAGTTAGGGCACAATCAAACAGAAGCTGGCAAAAGTTAGGGCACAATCAAGAGCCCGCTAGGTCGAAAACCCGTAAGGGCAACCTAGGCAAAAGTTAGGGCAACACAAAAGACCTGCTGGGTTGAAAACTCAAAAGAATAACCCAGGCAAAAATTAAGGTCAAACTAGGAATTCCAAGACAACATGATATTCTGCACCTTATATCTTCTTAAAACTGGGGCAAATTTTGCCATTTCTCAAAAGTTTGGCTAATTTGACAATCAAGATTATGAAAAGCAGCATTGGCATTTTTCATCAAAAGGTGCCATTTGGGCAATCGAACCCACCCCTTTCATCATCCTTTTCCTTTCAAGTACACCACCTTAAAACATACAACCTCAAAATTCTCTATCTCCTTCTTCTGACCATCCAACATCACTTTGCACACCTCAAAATGCACGTGCCACAAGGAAACATGAAAAATGTAAAAAAAATTAAAAAGGGATTAATTTTGAAAAGTCATGACAAGTCGGATGAATCCTCAACCGTTGCAACACAATATGATTGTTTCCCAAAGATTCATTTTCCTACCAGCCACAACGTCATCAAGACGTAAGGAGTGTATCTTATTCAATAATACTGACCACTGTTGGGCCTCAAAGATCCTGACAAAAGCAAATTTACAGAATTGACCAAGAAAACTTCGTAGTTGAGTCAATCCAACTCGTCTTGATTTTTGATTCTTGTCACACCAACTAGAGGGTTGTCGAGGAAGGATGTGTCAGAAAAAAAAATTAAAAAATCAAGAGAAACAAAAGCTTTTTACACCATTTCATGGTTTGCATTCAATAGCATCTGCTTCATCAAAAAATTATTTCAAGCATTAAAATAAGAACCCTGCATCATTTCCGCATTCATTCAAGCATCACAAATACCACATTCTCTTCATTTATTCAAATAACACATAAGCATTTTGTCATTCAAGAATTTCATTACTTATCTTTCAAAAACTAATTAAGACCCGGGTAAAATTGCCCAAGTTGATCATAATTAAAAGACTTCCAAACTGGGGCAAATATTTGCCCACACATAATTTCAATTTGAAGTCATCCTCGAATTCAGAGTCAAACTCAAAGTGGGGCAACGCCTGCCCACAAAGATTTTAATTTGAGGCCATCCTCAAAGTCTGAACCAAGAACAAAACTGGGGCAAACATTTCCCCAGAAAATTCAGGTTGAGGCAATCCTCAATTCCTCAACGTCAGAATAATCAAACTGGGGCAAACATCTGCCCACACAATCCAATTTGGGTCATCCTCAAAAACAAGTTCAAACTGGGGCAAACGCTTGCCCACAAAAGCTCAATTTGAGTTCATCCTCAGAATCTGGATAGAGTCCAAACCGGGGCAAACATTTGCCTAAGAAAGATTTAAATCCAAGAACAAAACTGGGGCAAACAGTTGCCCAAGAAAACCCAAGTTGAGACAATCCTCAATTCTTCAACTCCTATCAAGTTCAATAGGGCAAAATCATCAATCTCATCGAGGCCTAAACTCGGGCAAAATGTTTGCCCAAACTTCACTCGAACCAAGGTATTCCTTAATTTTCTAAACTGGGGCAAAATCGGATCGCCCAAGTTTCTTCGAAAAGTAATTATCAAGTGCAAAAAAAAAAAAAAGGGGGGGGGGGGAACCTTCAAGTTCAAGGTAGAATAAGCAGTTTTATTTTAATTCAAGGAAAAGAAATTTCAAAATAAAGTTGTCCGACGGCAACAGGCGAAGAAGTCTATAATCCCTCTTCACGCGCCACCTCAAGGCACATCTAGTTTGTGCTCCACCTTGTCAACAACAAGATCTCTACATGATTCCTTCCTATCTTAACAGGATCACTTCTTTCCTGTCAACAACAGGGCTTTTCTTCGATACCCGTCCTAATTGATTCTTGTCATTTTCCATTTTCCTGTCTGCACTCAAGTAGTATAGGACCCTCCCACTTCAAATTCACTTGTCTTTACAAGTCCTTTTTTCCATCCAAATAGTCATCATCAACTTTTAATTTTCTGCGTCACGGCCTATGTTGTCAGGCCTCGTCTTTTCTCCGCATACATCCTGTCAAGCAGGACTGCATGTTTAATTATGTATACATCCTGTCAAGCAGGATTTCATCTGCACCCATCCTGTCAAGTAGGATGTCAAGTTTTAACTTCCGTACTCATCCTGTCAAGCAGGACTTCATGTCTATTTTTCTGTCACCTGTCAAGCAGGTTTGCATTTATCCTGGCAACAGCAGGATGTCATCATTTGCATCTTCCCGGCAACAGCGGGACTTTATTTGCATTCTCCTTTCAACAACAGGACTCCAAGCACGTTTATTTTTCTGTCCACCTGTCAAGCAGGTTTGCATATATCCTGTCAAGCAGGATTTCATTTGCATCTTCCCGGCAACAGCGGGATCTCATTTGCATTCTCCTGTCAACAACAGGACTTCAAGCACGTTTATTTTTTTGTCCACCTGTCAAGCAGACTTGCATTTATCTTGGCAACAGCAGGATTTCATTTGCATTCTTCCCGGCAACAGCGGGACCTCATCTGCATTCTCCTGTCAACAACAGGACTTCAAGCATGTTTATTTCTCTGTCTACCTGTCAAGCAGGTTTGCATTTATCCTGACAACAGCAGGATTTCATCATTTGCATTTTCCCAGCAACAGCGGGACCCCATTTGCATTCTCCTGTCAACAACAGGACTTCAAGCACGTTTAATTTTCCGTTCACCTGTCAAGCAGGTTTGCATTCATCCTGGCAACAGCAGGATTTCATTTACATTCTTCTCGTCAACAACGGGATCCCCATCAAGTTTAAGTTTATGCATTATGGCCTATGTTGTCAGGCCACCATCAAGTTTACATTTCTGCATCATGGCCTATGCTGTCAGGCCTCATGGTTTAGTTTCCTGCATCTTGGCCTTTCACATCAGGCTCCTCATGTTTAAATTTCTGTTCAAGCCTATCACATCAGGCACTGCATTTTAATTTCCAGCATTTTTGCCTATCACATCAGGCCCCTCATGTTTAAATTTCTGTTCCAAGCCTATCACATCAGGCGCTGCATTTTATTTTTCTGCATTTCGGCCTATCACATCAGGCCCTGCATGTTTAAATTTCTGCTCAAAGCCTATCACATCAGGCGCTGCATTTTATTTCCCTGCATTTTTACCTATCACATCAGGCCCCTCATGTTTAAATTTTTGTTCCAAGCCTATCACATCAGGCGCTGCATTTTATTTTTCTGCATTTCGGCCTATCACATCAGGCCCTGCATGTTTAAATTTCTGCTCAAAGCCTATCACATCAGGCGCTGCATTTTATTTCCCTGCATTTCGGCCTATCACATCAGGCCCTGCATGTTTAAATTTCTGCTCAAAGCCTATCACATCAGGCGCTGCATTTTATTTCCCTGCATCTTGGCCTATCACATCAGGCTCCTCATGTTTAAATTTCTGTACAAGCCTATCACATCAGGCGCTGCATTTTATTTCCCTGCATCTTGGCCTATCACATCAGGCCCCTCATGTTTAAATTTCTGTTCAAGCCTATCACATCAGGCACTGCATTTTATTTTCCTGCATCTTGGCCTATCACATCAGGCCCCTCATGTTTAAATTTCTGTACAAGCCTATCACATCAGGCGCTGCATTTTATTTTCCTGCATCTTGGCCTATCACATCAGGCCCCTCATGTTTAAATTTCTGTTCAAGCCTATCACATCAGGCACTGCATTTTATTTTCCTGCATCTTGGTCTATCACATCAGGCCCCTCATGTTTAAATTTCTGTACAAGCCTATCACATCAGGCGCTGCATTTTATTTTCCTGCATCTTGGCCTATCACATCAGGCCCCTCATGTTTAAATTTCTGTTCAAGCCTATCACGTCAGGCACTGCATTTTATTTCCCTGCATCTTGGCCTATCACATCAGGCTCCTCATGTTTAAATTTCTGTACAAGCCTATCACATCAGGCGCTGCATTTTATTTTCCTGCATCTTGGCCTATCACATCAGGCCCCTCATGTTTAAATTTCTGTTCAAGCCTATCACATCAGGCACTGCATTTTATTTTCCTGCATCTTGGCCTATCACATCAGGCCCCTCATGTTTAAATTTCTGTACAAGCCTATCACATCAGGCGCTGCATTTTATTTTCCTGCATCTTGGCCTATCACATCTGGCCCCTCATGTTTAAATTTCTGTTCAAGCCTATCACATCAGGCACTGCATTTTATTTTCCTGCATCTTGGCCTATCACATCAGGCCCCTCATGTTTAAATTTCTGTACAAGCCTATCACATCAGGCGCTGCATTTTATTTTCCTGCATCTTGGCCTATCACATCAGGCCCCTCATGTTTAAATTTCTGTTCAAGCCTATCACGTCAGGCACTGCATTTTATTTTCCTGCATTTTGGCCTATCACATCAGGCCCCTCATGGCTAAATTTCTGCTCAAGCCTATCACATCAGGCGCTGCATTTTATTTTCCTGCATCTTGGCCTATCATATCAGGCCCCTCATGTTTAAATTTCTGTTCAAGCCTATCACATCAGGCGTTGCATTTTACTTTCCTATCACATAGGGCCCTGTATGTTTATCTATGGGTCTTGATTTCCTTTTGTTTACTAGGGCCGGACAAAATTGGCTCACGTCTTTACTCATTTCTTACTTCGATAATACAAGAAGCATGCTCGCATTATCTAGTAAAAACTTGGTAAAGAGGGGCAAACTGTGAGCACCAATTTTTGTCCGGGTAGAAATTTTCCTTAACTAATTAATTTATTAAATAACTTTAGAGAATAAAAGCTCACATGGTCCAAAGAAAAGAAAAGGAGTTGCAAAAATTAAGTAAATGAGCAAATAGAGTTTGTTAGTTATAGAGCTGAAACAAACAAAATTCAATTAGGAGTTAGTTATAGAGTTAGTTAGGCTAGGGTTAGAAACTAACTTCCATAGGGTTAAGAGACCATGGTTAAGCTGGGGGTATAAAAGGAATTTTGGATGAAAAAGGAAAGTTACGGGACTTTTGGCAGGAAGAATTGAAAAAGAAAAAGAGTTTTCTCTCAGAGGATTTTGGACGCTTCCATTGGCAATTGAATCTCTCCTTCAAAATTGAGCAAAATTAGTTTTTCTAAGACTCTGGAATTTGTTCTCACCTTGGAGGATTCTTGCTCTCTGAAGATTGAAGAGGCTTCACCATTGGCAAGAGTTCGGAGAAGCTCATGGTATTCAATGCATTTAAAGTGTTGATTATGCAGTCTCTCTGATTACCGAAAACACAACAAGAACTCATCACACCTGTAGTTCCTCAACCATTTCCAGAATTCTGATGACATGAGATGGGAACAAAGTCTTGAAGCACTGAGGATTGTCCATTGATTCCTCATCCAGGCCTTTCTATTCCTATCATTAGAAATGATTTTGCACGATCATTCACCATCTGAGATCAGTTTAATAAGGACCAGATTGTCATCTCTGAAGTAGAAAATGAGTCAGCATTTGAGCCATATTTATGTTTCAGTCATATGCAGTCGCGTTTCTATTTGGTCGCCTTATAGCATAGCTATATAGCTAGAGGCAATTAAAAGTGCAGGCAACTCATAGAATTCTGTTTGAGATTTGTGAGAATACTGGTTTCATTATATACAGCAAAGGACTTCCCAAATGCTTGAGATGGCAGTTGATCAACTTCCCTCCAGACTTTATAGTTGATTCTCTTGTAACAATGCAGATCTCAAATAGAAACTGTGTTGGCATACATGCTTGTTGCTTGGTGTAAATCTGATTCAAGGTTAAGAATACTGTTAGTTCAGGACATCTCTGTTATGAAGTATCAATGTTAGGGGGCTGTGGCTTTGTCTCTGGCTTCTTTATCTGTGTCTTTTGAAATGGAAATGGCTATCACCATGGTAATACCTTTGTCCTAAAACCATAAAAAAAAATCAGGTGCTTCTTTACTGCTTGCAGAATTGGTATTAAAGACTTGCCTGAGGGTGTCTTAAATACAGTTCACAGAACCTGTGATATTGTGAATGCTATCCGTGATGATGATAATACCAAAGCCATATCTTTTGTTGGTTTGAATGTTGATGGGATGAACATATATTTAAGAGCAGATGCTGAGCAAAATATGTATGCTGCCAAAGAAGAATATGCCAAGAAAATAGGGGAATCTGTGGCCTTTAAGTTGAGCATCTGATATTGAGGATCTAGCATTATCCAGCTCCAGTAGTCTGGGTGATCAAGAGGAGCCTGAAACTTCTTCAAAATTGGCTCCACAATATCCTAAACTACCTTGTGGTTCTCAGTTGAACTCTGTGTTACAATTTCAAGTGAACTTAATCAATATAGTTGGTATGAATTACTGAGAAACGGCTGCTGCTTCTAATTATGCTGTAGCATATGTTAATACTCAAAGACTGATTAATACCTACATGCCAAGATTGATCAATCCCAAGTTTAGTCTGTGGCTCAAAGTAGCTGATGTGAAGAAGTTTGAATGATGAGATAGATCCCCTATGATGCTATTGTCTCAGCTACTTTGTGTTCGAGGCACATGGAGTGCTGTTCCAGGCTGTATTTCAGAGCTCGGGATTATAATGGCACTTCCTGTAAGTTCTGCTATTCTCCT
This sequence comes from Canavalia gladiata, assembly GCA_037954105.1. Classification (NCBI taxonomy): domain Eukaryota; kingdom Viridiplantae; phylum Streptophyta; class Magnoliopsida; order Fabales; family Fabaceae; genus Canavalia; species Canavalia gladiata. The sequence goes on along the minus strand of CM075659.1, from coordinate 13,112,674 downwards.
GTTAGGATCAGAGCAAAATTCCCAAGGATACCTTTCAAAAATTAACAGGGAAACCTGCCAAGCAAGTCTGGTGATTATTGCTAGAGCTATACGGGATAGTGAGTGAGTGGAGTCAAGGAGTAGATAACTTCAACCTATAACAAGTTGGGTAGGTGTCTGGTGGTCTGGTTCCAGAATTGGAAATTCATATGGCTGTTTCTGTCATAAAGAAGTCCATTTTGATGAAAAGGCCTGAGGTTCGAAAGCTAGTTGGCAACCTCCAATATCTAGTCTCAGTTCCTAAGTCTGGTGTCAGTTTAGGCCAGGAGGGATACTCAGCAGTCTTTCGAACTCAGTCATTGAAATAGGCCTAGAAACTATGTATTCCCCATAGGTGTGTGAAATGATAGTCTAGGGAAATCTTCAAAATTATGGGTGTTCCTTAAGATCACAGTTGCAGCAAAGCAAGCCTAAAATTTTAGTCTATCAAAGCATATATCTATAGGCCTCATTTTATCAAAAATTTAGGCCTCAATTCTGGTAAGTCTGTTCCAAAACCACACTGGCCAATGCCTGACAACAATTTTTGATTAGGACCACTACAAGGGTAGCAAGCACTAAATCAGAATTGAACTATAGGATCAGGTAAGAAGGCCTTCTAGTCCCTGGGTAAATTCTGGTTTGGCTATTCCTCGAGCTGTCAAACTCCACACCAGGTCTTGGCTAGGGAGTTCTTTTGAAAGTTTGAATGCCATATTACTCCTGCCTCCTTCCTTTTAATTAATAGAACTCTACAAAGATTATCATTGAAGTGACAGTGGTTACAGGTCAAGGATATCTCTAGATCTTACACTGTTGCCACCCAAAGTTGCTAATATGTATCCTGATTTGGTTTTGGGAATTGCAAAGAGCAAAGGCTAGGGATTGCTAATTTAATAAAGGTCTCTCAGGCTTGATTCTGAGTTGGTTACATTTACAGTGTCCTGATATGTGATCAGCTTATTGAACTTTGCATTGTTTTGATGAATGGTTGTAGACATTGTCCTAGCTTAAGGGACTGGTTTCTATGCTGTTAAGTCACTGTATCAGGCTCAGCAACTTGCCTTTGTTGATCTCTCTAGCTAGAGCAATATTACCACTCATGCCCTTTTCCTTTTTAACTACACTGGTAGTAGTCTATCCCTGGGGGGAATATACAGAACCTGTTTCAGCGGTCAAGAGGCCTAAATGCAAGTATATGTCCTGGGTTAATTTTTGAAGATGCAGAGAATAAAGGCCAGAAACTCATGATCAGGTGTACAATCCTGGGACTGGTTTTCTGATTAAATGAACTTCTGGATATCTGATATCCTTTTACCAATTAACTTTGCACCTTTTGACAAATGGTCAAACACATATTTTGGTTTCTGAGTGAGTTCTGTGTTGATTTCTAGGTCTAATAACTTATCCCAGACTTCCCTTGTCATGGCTGGTAATTGTTGGTGTTATAGTTCATTTTCAACAAGTTATTATGTTAGTACATCTCTCATGTAAACTACTGCCTTAAAAAGTAACACCCAGACCATTAAGACCTGTCAGCTAGCTCTCTGCCTCACCAAACTCTCTGCTGATTAGGATCAGTGGTGTTCCGATTTGGCTAAGATAAAACCTAAGTTTCAAATCAAGGTTTAAGACCACTGTGTCTGAATTTGATTTCAGAAATCAATGGCCCCAGGTCTGCAGTTCAGTTTTCCATAGTAGCAACAGGTGCCACATATGAGGGTAGGTCAATTTGTATATTGTTAAGGCAAACCTCTGGACTGGTATTAAGGGTCAATTAGAAGTCTCATATGTACAGCAGCTTAGGCACCCTAGGCCCTCTCCCTAGTCATATTCTTCTATGTTGATTGAGTAGGAAAAGACCAAAATTTTGGATAGGCTCCTAGTGGGATTCACAGACTGCCTCAGTTCTGAAAAGAAAAAAAACCTTAACCATGATTGGCAAGGTTGCACTAGTAATAAACCTTGCACCAGACCCTTTAACCCCTAGTCCACATTGAGGTCATCATCTAGCAATGGGACTGGCCTGCATATTAGGAACTTTACACTAGACATACTGGCCAGTCTAGTAAAAGGCCCTTATCCCTGCAAAAGGCTAGATATAGACTTAATCTTGAGCAAAGTGACTATTGTATAGGCTGTGGAAGAGTAACAGCAGATTAAATATCATGATTGCGGGAACAAATGGTGTCCTAGATAAATATGGTAGGCTAACAGAGCCACGGACCTATACAAAACAAATGATAAAAAATATATTTGTTTCACTGCAGTTTTATTATTTTGTTTTTTTTTTTATTGCATATCCTGGTACTGGTTTTCACTAAACATTAACCTCCTCTTGAATTTTGTGAACTACCCCAACATCTTTTTTTTTTTTTTCTAAAATTCGTTTTTTTCAAAATGTCTTTTTTTTATTTTACTTAGATTGTGCAAACGGGTTCTAATACGAGCAAGTAGCATTCTCTACTGTTGCGTATTTTAATTCGTGCTAATTCAAATACGGCTTACGACGATTTGGATTATGCAAGCACGTCTGTTTTTTCTAAAAATTCTTCTGTTTTCCAAAACGACTGTTTTTTTATTTTTTATTTTTCTCAGATTGTGCAAGCGGGTTCTAATACGGGCAAGTAGCATTCTCTACTGTTGCGTATTTTAATTCGTGCTAATTCAAATACGGCTTACGACGATTTGGATTATGCAAGCACGTCTGTTTTTCTAAAATTCTTCTGTTTTCCAAAACGTCTGTTTTTATTTTATTTTTCTCAGATTGTGCAAACGGGTTCTAATACGGGCAAGTAGCATTCTCTACTGTTGCGTATTTTAATTCGTGCTAATTCAAATACGGCTTACGACGATTTGGATTATGCAAGCACGTCTGTTTTTCTAAAATTCTTCTGTTTTCCAAAATGTCTGTTTTTATTTTTCTCAGATTGTGCAAACGGGTTCTAATACGGGCAAGTAGCATTCTCTGCTGTTGCGTATTTTAATTCGTGCTAATTCAAATACGGCTTACGACGATTTGGATTATGCAAGCATGTCTGCTTTCCTAAATCCTGTATTTTCTTAAGAAACATTAATTTTGTTTTTACCTAAGAACACCCTTTTCTTCTCCAAGAGATCAAGTCTCTTAACCAGAACTACGTAGCCTTGAGTTTCCCATTGCACCCGGGAATACGTAGGAGCAGGATCAAGTCCTGTCAGGCTATTTTCCATGAACCTATTTATTTTCTATTTTCTATTCTATTTTAAGGGATCAAATAGTTTTCAAAATTTCACACACTCAGTTTAAGGGTACCGTTCCTTGGAACGGGCGAGTAGGGTGCCTAATACCTTCCTTACTCGTAACCGACTCCCGAACCTAGATTTTCTTCCACAAGTTAGGGTTTTTCCAAATGTTTTCCCTTAAAAATAAAATTTGGTGGCGGCTCCACAATCTAAATTAAAATTCTTTTCATCCGTCGTCTCGTCGTAATTACGGTTATGACAGAACCATTACCTTGAAGCTTACTGTAAACCATATATCGACTTGTTAAGTTTACAAATCATTTTCTCTCCCTTACTAGGATAACCTTGAGGAAGTTCCATATAAACTTCTTTAGAAAGATCATCATTTAGGAATGGGTTATTGATTTTTGGTTAAAACGAAGATCAACCTCTTATAGCAGCAAGGAAAAGTAATATGTGAATAGTTGTCGATTTAGCAACCGAAGAAATGGTATCCATAAAATCAAGACAAGCTTGTTGATTATACCCCTTAACTACCAATCTGACCTTATACTTATTAAGAAAGCCATCAAATTTGTCTTGTATACCCACTGAAATCCAATGGCATGTTTGTGACAAGGAAGGGTCACCACCAAGGTCCAAGTCTTGTTGTTTTCCATAACTTGAATTTCAACACTCATTGCTAATCTTCACTCCAGAAATCTAACTGCCCGATGGAAGAATTATGCCTCATAAATGGAGTTAACTAACATTACAAACAACTTGTAAGTGGGAGAAAAGTTTTGCAGAGATGAATTAGTGGCAGGAACAACACAAATATAATCTTGTAAGTAAGAAGGAGTTCAAACAATTCTAGTTGATTTCCTGACAACAGGTTTAGTAATGGAAATTGTAGTAAGCACAACAATGAGAGTCTTGATCACTTCAATAGGTAAAGTGGTAGAAGGTAAATTTGAAAGATCGTCTAATTACAGAAAAGGAACTATAAAATCAGCAAACAGATATGGTAGTCTTAGATGATATAGAAGCAAACAGAAACTTATCTTCATGAACAGATACATCCCTAAAAATAAAAGGTCCCTTGCTTGTATATCGTATAACCAATAACCTTTGTAATAAGAGGGATAACCCAAGAAAACTACTTGTATATCGTATATGAGCAATTCCATAAACACAGCTAGAAACTAGATGATATTTACCAAGTTCTTCTCAAATGCCTTTATGTCTTGTGAAATACTGACTCACGATGAGTAAATCTTAAAAAGCATTCACCAATTGTTTCTTCAATGGAAAGATTCCTAGACCATTTTTTTTGTTGAAAACATTCTTGTAGATCATTCCAAATAGCCACAGTAGAGATGGATTAAATGACGCTTACAGTGATTTCTTTAGAAATATAGTTAAGAAACCAAGAGGTCACAATGTTATTGTTGCATTCACAAGCATGCAACAAAGAAGTATCATTAGTCATAGGAATTGAGAGAGAAATTCAATGAATTGGAATTTGTTCTTCACAAAGAGCACAATTTTCATTTACCTGAACCAGGAGCTATAATTCTCTCCCATGAGGTTGTGAGACAAGAATTAAGCCAAGACTATCATATGGATGAAGGAAGAATGAGTTATAAATATCATTAATAGCAGAGTGCATGCCATGAAAAAGAATGTAGAATGGAAAAAATTCAATAGTCTCTTGATCCATATTACAATATTAGTAATAATAATTCTAACGATATTAATCTAATAAAGAAAAGAGTTATATACAAGGATAAAAAGAAACTAATTCTGAATTGTAATTAATTTCAGTTGTTATAACTAATATAATGACTTAAGGTACTAATACATTGAAATAGGAACAACTCCATGTGGAAGCAAAATAGTGGACCTTGGACTGTGACATCTCACACCATTACCTCGTTATTTGGAAACACTACGATGCTAATTAGGGTCTGAAACCCTTCGATTCATTAATTGTTGGATGGATATAAAAGGATTTGATTAAATAGTGGAACAATGTTGGATCAATTGGTGTATCCTAGACTTTTTTAGAGCATTTGTGGATACGCCTTAGTCTCCTAGAGATGTGCATTTCCTGGCTAAGGGCATGGGTGTTCTCAAGCAGGTTATCAATCCTTATTAATAGGGGGTGATGAGAGAGATACTGATATAGAGGGGACTTAAATAAGAAGATTCGTTGGTGCCACTATTATTCTTAATAGTCGTTGAAGAATTGAGAGGGTTGGTTAGCAAGATTATCTCTAGGGATATGTTGCATCCTTTGAAGGTAGTTGGTGTCCCTTTCTCTATTCTCCAATATATTGATGATACGATCCTCATTGTCGAAGCTACCTCACAAAGTGTGTGGTTCTTGAAAGAGATCCTTAGGTGCTTTGAATTGGTGTCCGACTTGAAAACTAACTATGTGAAAAGAAGATTAATTAGGGTTAAGGACTCCTCACGATTTATGGACAAGGTTGCTAAGTTTCTAAATTACAAACTAAGGTAGATCCTTTTTTCATATCTAGGTATCTTGGTTGGGATTGGTCCTTGATGAAAAAGCAATTGGGATAAGGTAATAGAGGTATTGAATGGTAGAATATCCTCATGGTGAAATTATTATTTATCATTTGATGAAAGAGTTTCATTATTTAATACAGTGTTATTATCGTTCCTTGCTTACTTCCTGTTGTTTTTATAAGGCTACAATTACGATCATCCAACATATACAATGGACTCAGAGTTGAATTCTATAAGGTGTGAAAGACCTAGCTTTTTGTAAGATTCCATAGGTTATGTGGGGTACAATCTGCAAGGAGAAAGAGCAAGAAAACCTTAAGAATAAAGATATTAGATGTTTCAATGAAGAATTATTAATGAAATGGATATGGAGATTGCTATAGAATGAAGATAACCAACTTTGGGGAAGAATAGTCAGGGCAATGTATGGTGGTATTAACCTTGTTAAGAGTTCCCACAAGGTACATCTGAAGGCCTCTTGCTGGTGGTCTGATCTATGTAAAATATATTAGTGCAAGATAAAATTGCACAGAGTTGTGGGAAATGAGGAATCTACCAAATTATGGGAGGATTTTTGGTTCTCTAATATGTCGCTAGCCAAAAAATATCCAAGATTATACTTAGTCCCAAAAAACAAAAATCAAACAAAGATTTTTGTGTATAGAAACGAAGGGTAGGAAAGATCTTATAGTGAAGGACATTCTTTCAGTGAGAGGAGAGTCAAGTTAGGGAATTGATGTACGACTTAGGTGACCTGCAAAGAAACAACCTCTGCAAGGATATGGTCAAGTTGTGGTATGTTCTACAGACTTGGCTCTCTGATGCATGCCTGATTGAGAATAAGGTATATAAATTTCTCTAGAACTCCTTGATCCCAAAAAAGATATAGAGCTTTGCTCATTGGCTAATGCATGATCTCCTATCAACTAAGGACAACTTGAATAGACATGAGATAATAGTAAAGCGAGAGTGTGTGATATGTCAAAGGTATAGGAAAGATTTACAACATTTATTCTTACACTATGAGCATATATCTAAGTTATGGACAAAGGTTTTTGCATGGCTAGATCAAGAAGTGGCTTTACCAAGCTCTATTGGGACGTTCTATACTTGATGTGTGGCCTATTTAGTGGGAGGAAGTATAAGGACCAAGGGACTGCAACATGACTTCCTATTATGTGGAAAATTTGGTATGCTAGGAGTAATATAATTTTCAAGGGTAAAATATAAGATCAACAGGAAGTACTCAACGTCATCCACAAGAAAACACGGGTGTGGTTTAAGTTTAGAAGTATGTGATCGTGTACTTTTTAGTATTCTGCTTGGTATGTCAATCGTACATACTTTATATCTACTTCCTACTTTTTTTTTATAAAGAACATTTATAGTGCCTGATTTTAATATTTTGAAACTTACCAAAAAAACATATTATCAAAAGGTAAACCAACAACTCCAATTTGTTAAAAAACATACAAGGTTGATAATGAATTTTAAGAACAGTTTTTAATAGTTATAAACCTATTTGTAACTATCAAGAGCATTTTTATATAGAACTCATCAACGATGATAGTATTTATTTAATTCTAATAAAAATTATTTTTAAAAAGTTTAATTTTTAACATTAATCCACTCATAATAATTTTTTATTTTTTATAAATTGTTTATTTTAAGTATAAAATTAAAATATAACAAATAATAGTTAAAAAGGATAATATATACATAAAATATGGTTTATAATATTCATTAAATACATTCCAATAACAAAAATAACAAATCAACCTAATTAAAACCTAAATTTGTTTCATCGTAATTAACCTATTTGGATTCCATTTATTAAGATGAAGAAGGATGAAGATGGATGTAATAGTGGTATCTATTATTGATGCATTTTCAAAAGTCAAAATGTACGAGTCTAAATTTAAAACTCAACAACCTCTTTGAATGTCTTCCTTGCATGTGTTTTGGAGGAGAAAGAGTTGCAAGATCACAAAAATAGGTTCACAACCTTAGGTTAGTAACATTTACTGAGGTTATCATGAGCTCCATAGATATGGTCCTTAATGTTCAGATTACCTACCATTTTCACTTACAAATTAAGATGCTCATATTCTTTTCAATATAGGTTAATGAATCTCTCAATATTAATTAAATATTGTTAAGATAAGGATTACCTTCGCTTAAATTTTTTTACAATTATTGTAAAATAAAATTTGTTAGATAATTTAAATAAATAAAAGTTAAGTAAATTCATTAAAATTAACTTATTATAGTTTAGAAAGTGTTCATTAATAACTTGTTCGTATCTTATTTTTGTATGAATTTTCTAGATTACTTTATCAACGAAGACCTTTTATATGAATTATCTCATATGTAAATTAAAAAGTAATTTGGTATTTATAAATTTCATAATATTTAAAAAAATCTGTACATACCATGTAATAACATGATTTAACCTTTCAGTATCAAGAGATTCATCTTCCTCGTACCAAGCAACATGATATTGTAACAAAAATTAAATTAAAAAATATGTCTAATAAAAAAAAATAGAAAAAATAATAATTTTTATTTATTTAATCTATACAACCACCTATTCTTTATTATCCAAAAATATAATCTCAAAATAAGGACTAAATAATCTTTGTTAAGGTTAAGGATTAAATAGTTTTTGTTAAGGTTAATGATGTTACTGTACAAGATATATACCTAAATAATGTAACAAGTTAATCAATTAAAATTATTTAATTAAATAAAATAAATAAATAAAATAATACAATTTTTCACTTTTGGTATTAGTGAGATTTTTTCATTTTTAAGCATAATTTTTATTTAAAATATGTTGTAGTGTCCTTTGTTAATAGAAAAAAATAATACGTTGCCTATTGAAAGTAATATGAACATTTATATTGATCTCATCATCTTCCTCGCAAGAAATAAGATATTGAAGTTGATCTTACCATCTTAATGTAGCTATATAGTAACAATAATGACAAAACATAATACTTAAAATATTAATTTGATAATATTAAAGAATGTTGATATGAAAGACAATACATATATCTTCAATTTGATATATTAGATGTTTTATAAGAGGCCAAAATAGTCTTATGCTATCTCTTACCTCTATCATCACAAGGTAGAGACATTGACTATTTGATGTTATGTCATAGACACATATTTTTAATTTGGTGTATTCTCCGATACCTTTGTAAATTTGGGGGTACCGTACTCTAAGAAATAAAAAAATGAACATATGTACAATGTCATTTATTATAGTCAACTTTTACATTATAAAATAAAAGTTAAAATATTTATATTTTGATTTTATTTTTATCAAAAAATACTTTATGGTATTTGTAGTTTAACATCTTTAACATTAAAATATCTCATCTGATTCTACTTTCCGTTTTCATCCTTTCCTCTTTCCAGTGTCGCTATTCCGCTATGCTCCATTCCGGCCCATTCCGCTCCACTGTGCTCCTTTCTCTAGACAGTCATTTATTTTTTCGTGAATGGTCTTTGTCATTATCATCTTCTTCTCCCTTTATTTTTTTTATCATTTGTTGGTGGTATATGGTGCGGAAGCTATCATTCCCCAGCCCAGCATTCATTCTCAGATCCTGTAATGAAATTGAGATTGCTCGACCTCAGAAGCTAATTCGTGTGTAGGCAGTACTATTTGTCATATCGTTGACTCTATATATTCATTGAATTAACTTTCATTCATTTTTTTTATAGGCTTGCTCCCCAAGAATTAATGCACTTCCCCTTGACTTCAGAGGGCCTTCTCAAATAAGAGAAAAACCTTCCATTTCCATCAAATGACTCGGCCCCCTGGCTCTTCCACCGTCTAGACTCCCTTTCTTACCTATGCTATGCTCCCCCAGCATAGGCCTACCACGCTTCGCGCTTGCGGTATTTTCATCGGACGGTCTTTGCCAGTAGTTCCATCCTCCTCGCTGGTTGTATGAGCGGGTTGTCCCTCGTTGTTGCGTTTTGTTAGGCTATGAATTACAAGAACAAATGTAGTTGAATGAGACAGCAGACGAGTTACATGTTCTTTTGTGCCGAGATGTGAGGTGCAGGTGGTGATGATCACTTTGAGGTATGCGCTAGCGCCCTTGAGAGGCAGTCCAGGACTCGCCAACGCTCATGAAAATCCAGGTTAAAATAATAAGTTGGATTTATAAATTAGGAACCAAATTATAAATATTAAAATTTTTGTCTCTTTTGGATAAATATAAAAACTTTTACACATGTTCATTTTCTATTGCTTAGGGTACAGTACCCCAAATTTACAAAGGTACCAGCAAAAATATCTTTTAATTTTAATTATAAAATAAAATTATTTAACTTGAAAAATCATAAAATATATTATAAAGTAAATTCTAAAATAATTAAAATTTATGATTTAATTAATCTTCCCAATAATTCAAAAATAACTTAAAATTCATGGTTTAATTAATCTACTCCAATAATTATGACTAGTATAAATTAAATCTAAACCATTATAACCTAATTAAAATCTATACAAATTGTAAAACCTAAATTAAATCTTAATAAACATTAATTGAAATAAAAAAATAGAATAATTTTCACCTAATTAAAACTTGTATTTTAAATATTATAATTTAAAATATATAATTATAATAATTTTTATTTAAATAGTATTTATAAAATAAAAATATATAAAAATATTTCAAATGAAAGTTTTGATAACTTATCAATAAGTACATTGTTGTAGAACTTTAAATTTTTTTCTTTAAAGGTTTCTCTTACAAGATAAAGAGAAAATATGAAAGAAAAAAGATACAAATGTTAGGAATGGTGAAAGGAAAGTGTGTCTGGATTTATAAACTACCTTATCAACAAATGGATACCAATCTAAACCCTTAACTCTTTGACAATATTAATAACATAGTTGTTAAAAAACATTATTCTTAAAATTTGAAAGACCTTGTTTTCAACAACAAAATTATGGTAATTAAATATTTTTAAATTAAAAAAAATTATACCCAATTTGACAAAAAAAATCAAGTCTAAGGCACACATTTTTTATAATTTTTTATTGAAAATTTCATAAATGTTACATATTATATAAAAAAAAGATTTTCTTTACTTTTAGTTAAAGTAATCGAAACTACTAATAGATGAAGATTTGTAAATATTAGCTAAATTTTTTATGATATTGTTAATATGTTAATTTGCTCAGCATCAAAAGCATATATAATTTAATTGAATATTTTTAATTTTACAATCTAAAAAATAAAAATAACTTTCGTTGACTCTTTAAAATCAAACGTATGCGTAACATGAATGAATAAGAAAAGGTAATTGAAAAAACAGATGATACTAAATTTATTTCTTTAACAAACTTGACATCATAATGACTAAAAGAAATTTACAATTAAAATAAACACATGCAAATATAAATCCAAAACCATGAAAAGTGCAAAAAATTACAAAAAGATTACATCTCCAGTTCTTCATGCTTACATTTCGTCGATCTTGGTCTCTTATAAGTGTAGGATTTCAAAAAAGTAACCTCCATTCCATCCATCTAGATTGGTATAAATAATAATAATTTCATATAATTTGCTGCTTTCGATTGTAACTTCAAATTTGTTGTGCTTTTCTCAATATCATGTAACCTCTATCTTTTAATTTATACTATAATTGTTACATTACTTATCATTTATAATTTCTATAATCATCCAAATTCATCATTTAAATGAGTTCCAATGTACTTAAGTACTACTTGATGTATTGATAATATATGCTAATATGCTTATACTCAATCATACTTATCTTCAATCATAAACTTTACACTCCTGTTTAATAAAAAAATTTATCAACACGAGTTATAACTTTAATTAAACTCGATGTCATATTTTCATCTTTTACTTGATCATCTATAGAGAATTGTTTCAAATTAATATTGTAAATTAAAAATAAATTAATCATTTTTTATTTAAATAATATATATATATATATAATTTCTTTTATTTAATAGGTTTATAGTTGTGAATAAACTTTCATTCCAATTTTTTATATATCAATATGCTTATAGCTAGTTTATAGAAAACATAAATATACATATCTTCCTCTTTGAATTCAACATCAAACTTTTTATGTATAAACCATTTTATGTTGATTAGTCCTAGTATGTATATATTCTTATAGATTTAAATTATTAAAATAATAATTTTTTATGATGGTTATTTTTTTAATTATATAAATTAATAAAAATATGTTACATTGATAAAAAAAATTTAGATTTAATTCAGATGATTATATTGTTTGAATTTTTACAAAAACATTTTTAATGGATAATTATTTGTGAATATAAATTTATTAAAAAAATATAATAAAAATTAAAATTATTATTATTCATTTTTCTTTAAAAATTATGGAAAAATAAACGTACACACTGTACTATTCTACATCTAGATATTATTTTCCAAAACAAATTCTCAGCTGTGAAATGATAAATGAAAATAGATGGATGTTACGTAATGTGAATGGTAATTGAAAAAGTTACAATTGTAAAGTGAGAAAAGTTGCTACAAGGTTGATGGTGATGAAATAAATGGAGGAGTAGGTGCACGTGCAGGAGACAAAAATCTTGTGAAATCTGAAAGAGAGTCGTCATATTACATCCAGGCGTATCTGTAATTAAAAGGGTAAGCTGACTTTGATGTAGCCTATGTCCCTTTCTAGTTTAATGCGCACTATTCAATCTTAATTTCTCTACTAATATGGCCATATGAATAAAGACAAAAATTGAATGTTTATACAGAATACAACTCCTCATTTTCTACGCCACATGAATCAAATTCCGATCCCTCCAGAACACACTGAAAATGAGATTGAAATCTAATCAAAAGATTCTGTGTTGGCTCATGCCTCACTCCTGCACAAAACATAGTGTGCGGATATACTGAACCTATATAGCTTTTCAGTTAATACCTTCAACATTTTTTTAAAGGAATTTGGATGTTATGTAACCAATCATGACAAGGTTATAATAGTAAGATTCATTTCATAAATTTGTGTATCTGTATCTTTTATATATAACATGAGCTTCACTTATTAATAAGTTTACGAATTTTAAAATCTTACAAAATTAATCTGTGTATAATATTAACTTCTCAATGATCAAGTGATAAACAAAATAAAAAATATTAATATCATCTTTTTAAAGTTGCTTTTAAGCGACTAAAAATAACAAAATATAAACTACTAATATCGGCCTATTAGATAGTAATAAGGTTTAGATAGTTGGTACAAAATTTTATATTTAAATTTTATTATCTTTATTGTAGATAAATAAAAAATAATAATCAGAAAATTTTATTAAAAAGTATTTATTATATTTTATATAAATATTTTTATTTAAAAAATTATTTTAAAATACATGAAATTAGTTTAAAAAATAGATTTCTGTTGTATATATTTTTCAAAAATAACAAAGTTAACTTTTAAACGTAAAATATGATAAGTTTATAAGGAATTGTATTGTGCAAGAATATTTAGTTATAATAAGAAATAAAATAACTGGTATAAACTATTATATTTAATTTGAATGATTAAAATTAAATAAATAATTTTTTTAAAATAATTATATAATTATTAACTAATTTATAATCTTGATAATTTATATATAATTATATGCGATGTAAAATTATTATTTTTATATTTTTAGCATAATCAAGTTTTTATAAGATTATTTATATAAATTAAAATTATAATGTTATTTATAAGTATTTAGTTAGCTTTTAACCTTTTAAATGATATATTAATTTTTCCGAAATTTGTAATTCAATCTGAGTTTTTACTCATATTATATAAAATAAAAAAATAAATTTAAAACCAAAAATAAGTCTATCTATCATTCATGCTTGAAAAGCCACTCTGCATAGTACTTTTCTTTGTGGTACCTCATTCATGCTTTGCTGAATTCAGTAACCAAAACCACTGTCAATATCTTTGCCATGTGTCAATGTCGTATCCAGTTCAGTAACATTCACAAGCCTACCCTAAACTTAAACTATGATGATTCTTGACACTGTTCAAACTCTTTCAAGCCAACAAAAGGGCGTCACATCAAATTTCACAATGTATAAGGTAAAGAAAAAAATTATTACATATGATCACGTGAAACTATTGTCGGAGAACAGATGTACATTATTATAAATAAAAGTTCAGTTACTAATTTTTATAGAAATTATACCAATTAAATTAACAATCCTAATTGGTGAAATATAACTTAACTGGTAAATCCTTATTAAATGAACATGATTGATTTCTGTTATGCTCCAATTTTTTTCCTTAAATTTTTGGTATTCGGAAATCATATTAAATTCTGATTAGTTAAAGTTAAGTTAAATATAATTATTTAAAAAGTACAATTTTTCATGTATAATAAAATTCAAATTTAAAATACTATTTTAAAAATAAGTTGTGTTACTTAATTAAATAAAAAATAATGCTTATACAATATTTTTTTTTGTGTGATATCAATTTTTTAATATATAATAAAAAATAAAATTTAAATTTAAAATCTTATTTAAACTACTTAAATTTCTTACTATTAAATTAACTTTAATAATTTTATATAATATTTAGTTATTTTATTTTTATTTTTTAATTCTTTAAAAAATTTTAATGAATCATTTATTAAAATAAAATCAACTATTAAAAAAATAATAAATAGACATGATAATGAGTTGAATTAAAGTAGGCATGCCTAGGCGGAAGTTGGGTGCAAGTTTTACATAATTCGTTCTCGCCCTAATACTCTATATCCATTCCATCTCTGTTTCATTCTTATCCCCGTTTCAATTGGGTTGGAAAAATCCATCCTACATCCATTTTTAATATTTTTATTTGTTTTATAATTTATTAAATTATTATGTATTTTTTATAATTTTATTATTTTATATAATATTTTAATATAATAAAAATATTTTAATAATTTTAAAAGTGAAACGATTTCAAAGATAAAGAGAAATTTAGGTAAGGGTGGATTTCCAAACGAAAATAGAGCAGGTATCAATATTCTTGTAAATGTTCTTATCTTCGTTTTTAAAAATTGAATTTTATTTTTTGATTTCTGACACTAGTTAATACAAATTTTTTTCATTAAACTTAGGATAGAAAGAGAGATAGATCTGCTTGCTATACCTAGATTAAAGGTTGATTTCACATTTTTTATCATCGTCATTAATTATATGTATCTGCTTTATTTTTATTGAAATTAAAGAAGTTAAATCTTATTACAGTTCATTAAACTAAATATAAAAACTTTTTTTAATAATTTATTATATTATTATTTTTAAAATTTATTTATTTTATTATTTTTTAATTTTATATAATTTTTATAATTTAATAATCGAGAACGGAGCAAGACCGATACAATACAAGAGTGAAATGGATATATTTTTTCTTACCTGAATTTATCCCAACTTAAGTCAAGAAAAAAATTTCTTATCAAAATTAAGACGGACAGAACAGATATAGATAGATCCTTCGTAAAAGAGGACGTTACGGATCAGGTGATTAAAATTAATTAATTTTATTTACTAATTATTTTCCTCGTTAAGCTTAAATTCATCAACTAACCCAAATTCTGCCTAGTTAATTTTGACAAAATCCAAATACACAAGCACACCAAATCATCTTGATAATCTTTCTTGTGACATAGGATATAACAATAATGAAAGGGCCCCAATCAATAATGAAATTTGTTGATAATGGTAGCGTTTTCACGACAAACAATAGTGCCTTTCATTCCTGTTGGATGTGATATTTTGCTCAGTGATTACTTATAAGACAATAATTTAGATGTGCCAACCGTGATCTTATGGGAAGATTATGAACAGATTGCTCTCTCCCTCTTTCCTCTTAACAAAAGGTACATCAAGAAATTTCTGTTATTTCATTGTTAGATTCTAATGGGACCCCCAACTATGACATTCTAACCATTTTCTTTACTTCTTTGCACAAACACATTACCAACGAAACTTCACTCTTCCCTAACAAGAAATTACATCACACAATACATATACCTAATCTAATCCCTTAATAATCTTTTGAGAAAGGTACCATTTGAATGCTTGATTTCAGCTTGGTGAGAAGTATTAGTTAGATAATGATGTACTTTATCATAATAATTAGACAAATAGCATTGGGGTTAGCACCAAATTATGCTTAATTGTTTTTGTTTAATATGACTAAAAATGTCTGCACAGACTTTTGTTTAACATTTTGGAGCGAACACCGAGTTCTCTTCCCTTTTCCCCCAATTTTCCGTTCCTGCTTTTGAACTTTGAAGGGTCCCACTCTGCTGTAGACATGCAATAATAAATATTGCCTCTACAAGACCACACACTTACATTCACCATTATCTACTAATTGGATATAAATTTAATTAACGAGGAATAAGGACGGTGCATTGTACTGCTCAAGGACACTGGATATATAAAACTTGAATTTAACTTTTTAAAATAAGTAAATACCTAAAATGAGAAAATAAAAATATACTTACTGTTGATTTCAGTTAGTGTAATTTTATTTAATTATAATTAACTTTAAATTAACAGCGAATACATTTTTATTCTATTTTATAAACTTCCTCATTTTAGAGTTAAATGTATAAAATTTTTATCTTCAAATAATGTGTTCACCTACCTTTTCATTGGCATTGCATAATTATGTAAATGTTGTACATCTAAGAGTTTAAGAATCTAAATTGGCTGCATAGAATCTATAATAATCTAGGTTCAAAATATTATTTATACTAACTATGAAGGCGAAGATAAATCTACCATTACAGTTTGACATAACTGGTATTGATAGATAATTGTGTCATTTATATATATTGAAGGATTTCACTTTTGATGTTTTTTTTTAAATTACTTTGTTGGAGGAATTAAAATTCGATGCATAGAATCTATAATAATCTAGATTCAAAATATTATTTATACTGACTAGGAAAGTGAAAGTGAAGGCATATGTACCGTTAAAGTTTGACATCACTCATATTAGATAGATAATTGTGCTATGATAAGAATTTATTTTGATGATTTTTTTAAAATTACTTTGTTGGTGGAATCAAAATTTATTTTAATAATTTTATTATTTTAAAAAAATTTATTATTATTTAAATCAAATATATCTAACAAAAATGAAGTAAGCGTTGTATAATGGTAAAATTAAATTATAATAAAATTGATAAATTTTATATTAATTTGTGAGAGATGTTAAATATAAAATTTAATATTAATTTTATATAAAATATAAAATTCATTAATTTTGATTTAAAATTTTTTATCAAATAGATTATATCTATAAAATAAAAATTAATAAATATTTTATTATATAATTTTATTTTAATATTTAATATATTATTTAAATATATATATATAAATATCAATAATTAAATAACATATTTATAACTATTTAAATTATTTAAAATTTGATATATATATATATATAAAATCATAAAAATATTATAACATAATTTAACGATTTTATTAATAAATTTTATATTTTACAAAAAATTATTAAATTTAATATTTGATATCTTTCTTAATTTATTATAAAACTGACATATTTAAAAATTAATTTCATGATTAAAAAATTGATTAACTAATTTGTCAAAAATTAGACAAATAGGTAAATCTTTAGTATCACAAGTAACACAAGTTGTATCTTTGGAGGAAGAAACTTTATAGCGATTAAAACCTTTGGATGGTGGACTTAGGTATAGTTATGAAAGCAGAATGGATCCACTGGTTGAGAAGACACTAAAACAGTACCTTACCTCGTCCTAAATGAAGATCTGACTTTTGTGGCTGTGAATTATAGTCAACCATTGGCATTCACTTTGCCAGCAAAGGTAGGCCACATGACTCTAATTGGGAGAGAACACAAAAGCTTTATACCTATCCTCGGCCCAAAGGTCCCGTAGCTGTACCCACTCAATTTCAATCACACTTTCAACCCCAAACATTGTCTCAACCAGTTTAGCCTCTGTTTCTGGACACAACCACAATCATTCTAATAACACAAATTATCAATAATTATCTATATCTAAAGATTGCTTTATGTGTCAAGCAATGTGCAACATGGAAGCAACCAACCTTTTTTCGCTACTTTAACTAACATAATCATGCTAAAACTATTCATTCTATTTTCAATTATTGCTTGAATTTACACCCTTCAATTCAATTTTTTTAAATTTTAACAGTGCATTACTTCATGTTCCAAATTGTTAATTATTCTAGACGAATATAAATAAACCTATTTTTTAGCTGACAGTTAAATTACAAGATTAATAGTTAACCATATTTTAAGAGACTATTCCGAAAAATAGGTATTATTCATAGGGCAATATTGTAACTTCACAACCACAGCTTTCCGACATAATGGAATGCCGTCAACGACACGATATACTATCTTTAAAATCCTCACGACAATGTGTGCGTGTGGGTTGTTTGTTAAATTCTTTTCATTATCTTTTAGAAAGAGTACTGCAACAAGTCATAACTTTAAATTTGTTAACAATAAATACTCCTAATATATTTTTTAATATACTATTTTGTGAGTGATTTATTTTTTAAAAATTAAGAATTTATATTATTTAAATATTTTTTTAAAATAAACCAATTAAAATAATATTTAAAATACATATTGATAGCATTTTTTTCTATTGAAATGATTTTAAATTTGTAATTTGTTAAACACTAGTAAAATTATATTAGCATTATAAGTTATCCACTTATAAAAAATACTTTTATAACTTGGATTTAAATACTCCGGAAAGTGTAATTTGCTGATGTATAAAAAATATTAATCATATAATCATTTATATATGAATGATCAAATTATTATTTATTTATAAAATTTTGGAAGAAACAACAGAAGTTTAAATATATTTTTTTATAAATATAAAATATTTGATTTTAGTTTTTAAATTATTTTTATTAATTTTAAAATAATTTATATCATCCTTCAATAATAACGTGACATACATTTAAATTGTGATCACATCAGTTATTTTAATATAACATATGATATGATATATAAAAGACTAAAGTAATTTTTAACCCAACAACAAAAATGAAATTGTCTCGTATTCCTTTACTCTTTGAAACTGCATATAAATGATTTGAAACCTTTGACTATTCCCAAACTAATGTTTTAATTAACCTGAAGAACCTGCAATACAAACTGTTGTTTCAATTTTCGTAATGACCAACTTTAACAGAACAAATGCACCAAATTAGAAGAGAGTTATTTAGTTTCATAGTTCCATAAGAGGTACATCATGTTGATTCTAAGCTTAGTGATACTTTAAGAAAATATAGAAGACTATTTCTGGTTTTTTTCTTCACCAGCAAAGATACATTCTAGACTTTTTCAAAAATAATTTTCATAGTAAAAGTTTAGAGTTTCAAAACTTTACTCTGATATACTACCCTTGTTAATGCTCTCCATTCCTATTATTTTCAGTTTATGAAGAGAGTGAGAGGATCATTAAGTACCTGGAAGAGACTCAGTAGTATGGTTTGCAACATATTACATGTGCTGTTGACCATTGAATTGTTTAGAACCATAAACTAATATGATTTGAATAATTTTGTGTTGTTAAGTAACAAGATATAATTATGTTAGAGAAAAAAATATTTTTTTATCAAATTTAATTAGTAAGTTCTACAACTAATTTCCGTGAGTTCTTATTTAATATAAATTGTATCTTTCTTTCTCCAACATGATGATATCCAATTACTTAACATCATAATCAAAAACAGTTAAAAGCATCCATATACGCCCAGATTTTTTATTTTTACTTTTTGTGGTTTTGGAAAATATTGAGACAGTTTCCAAAAGAATTGTATTGGTTTTCAGATTGAATGATCAGGATATGAAGTGTTTGGAATGTATTCAGTGTTGAGTGAGTGTTTAACTTTTCCGCCGACAGAGTCAGTGATGTGGCCAAACAAGGAGCATTGGCATCTACAGTGGCAGAATCACATTATGGATTCGTTTGTCTTCTCCATTAGCCGTGTCTTCCATGCACTTCACCAACCATTATCTACTGTGATAATCAAAACACTATTGTCATTCAAGTGCCTATTTAATTATTAATTGGCTGAACAAAACACAGTTAGAGAGAAGATTTGTTGTACACGTATTAGTATTACAACACATGTTCAATGGAATTGATTTATTTCCAATTTTGCAAAATGGGATTAGAGGCTTATACAAACAAAGCCCAAGATTAACTTGATAATGTCTATGTCTTAACAAAGGTTACCCTTTACTAATTCATCAAGTTCAGGACCAATCTTTGTGTCTTTTTGCCTTTACAAGACAGCATAGATTGAGGGGGTGCAGCAGAATATTTTCTGATGTTATCTAAACCTATTTCATCTTGTCCAGTCTAATTTATCCTCATCTAGTTTATTCTCAAACATATAGTGTATCCTCCTTAGATTCAATGTTAAAGTAGCCTTTACATTTTGCATTCCATATTTCTACACGCACAAACAAAGAGTGAAATACCATTATGCTCCTTCAAAGATTTGGAATCAATCATATTAGTTTTTGAAAGAGAGAAATAATTATTTTTGCTCTTGAATGATGAAATATCAGTCAATTTAGTTCTTTTTCAAGAGCTGAATTGTTTTTAAAAAATAAATTGAATGAATTTGACATCTTTCAGGAATAAAATGACAAATTCATTTTTTCAAAAATTAATATTACTCCACCAAAGAAAGAGCACAAAAATTATACAAGCCAGTAAACAACTCTTAGCATAAGCATAGATTAAATATGTTACAACTTATAAGTTTTTCATAATATTGTGAAACATTCAAATGAGTCCGCATGGTTTACAAATAGTCACGGACATCATAATTCATAATTCATAATTAAAGGAAGAGAATATAAATAAACAACCAAAAGTAGAAGAAATTAAAAAAAAAACAAAGAGTTTCTGAATCCAAGGAGTTTCAACAAGAAAAACATCCACCTCCTTCTGGATTCTGAAACCCAATATTCTCAACAGCACCAACAGTCTTGAACATTCTCCTCTTATGTATCTCTTCTATCAGTGATCGTTGCAGTTGCTGTCTCCTCACATCAACACAGGAACGAATCCTTGTTAGCCTCCTGCATCCATGATGATGATACTTGTGAGAATCAATTCTCATATTGCAAAAGTTTGTAGTGAAATCAGCCTCCACCACCCCGTCTTGAGGACAGAACCTTGTGCACTTGTTGTTTGCTTTTGGTGAGTAGCAAAATGGTTCTGTTCCTAATACCGGTGTATGGCCATGCTCATCTTCATTGCTTGAGTCACAGCAATGGAAATTGAAATGCATGAAGGAGTTCATTGAGCTTTGGGAGCTTGCATCATCATTCATATATAGATCATCTGCAAAAAGTTCAACAGGGACTTGAGAATCTAATTCTTAAATGAATAATAATGTAAATATTTTTATATTGTTATTCAATTATAGATTATTGTATAATTGACGATCATTGACTATTGTAAAGATCATTAAACTCTTGTTAAATTGCAAAGAAATTAATCTTTTTTTTAATATTAAGAACCATGTTTGAAAGAGTTTGTGAAACTTAAACTCACAAAAGTAGTTTATGTTATATTCTTTTTATTAGTTCTTTTTAACTTATTTTATTTATATTTACAGAGAACTTTATCAAAATAATGTCTTTAATTTATTTCAGTAAACTTCATAACTAAGCTTACTAAAAGTTCTCATTGAATAAGTGATTAATTAAGTTCTCTACCAAAATGTGTTATTTGTCTACTAGCAAAGTTAAAGTGTTATTTGCATTATAAGTTCAAAGAAGAATAGTTGTACCTTGAGGCCAATCTTGAGTAAAAGGGTAATGGTTCACATAAAGGTGGGAATTATTCTTGTAGGAACCATGAGAGGAAGAGGGAGGAGATGATGAGAAGAAAGGATGGTGGTTAGTGATATCATCCTCTTCTTCATAGTTAAAACTATGTTGTCTTTGATATTTAGAGGTACCCCAATCCCTCCATGTTGGGACTAAAGCTGATATCTCTTCCTCTATCATTTCAGCAATCTCCAATGGTTCCAAGTCACTAATTTCCAGTTCCTTAACCATCTCCATTGCCACATCAATGGCAGTGTCGTTTATGGTGTCAAATGGAAAGTATATATTTCTTGTTTCCCCTGCATTCATAATACAATTTTGAAGCAACTCTATCTAACATACAATGATTGTGGCCTTGTTTGTTTCACAGTTGAAAAATCATTTTTGCACTTCTTTAATAAAAAACATATAGTCATATTAATTTATACATGTATTTATCAATATATTTAACTGTTCAAAAATAATTTGATGCAATTTTAAACCAAACAGATACTAAATCTTATAAGGAAACTATGCATACCTTTCTTATTAGAAATTTGTACTTTAAGGAAAACTGTGTCATCCTCTTCATTTATTGAGCCAGTGATTGTCATGTGTGTGTCCTTTGTTTGGACACTCATTGGAGGTTGCTCTTTGGTATCTAATGCAGTGAAATTGGGTATCTGAGTTTGTTTCTTGGGTAATGTTGGGCTAGGCAATGGTGAGTCAAGTTGGTCCATGGCTAAAAATGGGTCCATCAAGAGTTCTTTTGCTGATAACCTCTCTGAGACATTTGCCAAACACTTTCCCACAAACCTCTGGGCTTCCATGTCATGGATTCTGTAAAATGCATCTGGCAGCTTCCCCTGTTGAATCACATCACTCAAATATGTGAAATGAAACTTTTGGTATTGCATTTAGGTAGTGTGCAAGCAGGGTTAGTTATGCATGTCATGAATTAACTATCACAAAAGCTTAAAAACTATTTAATTAAAAATGTGTATTTGATTAAACTTATTTTAGAAAATTAATTGTTTGTTTTTAAGAATTTCTTGATAGAAGAGTCTAACAAATAAAAGATTTTTTTATAAATTTAAGAAAACCAAATAATTATAGCTATGTTTGAATTAGTAATAAGAAACTCACATTTGGAACTTCTCAACATATTTTTCAAGAGAAATAAAAAATATTTAGTGTGTATTTAGATTCAAGTATATTTTTACTAGATTTATGTTTTTTTAATGCTACCAATAGTAGTTTTTGACTTCAATAAAAACATTCCCCAGAGTTAAATTCAATAAATTTTGATCCTAACAAACAGGGTTTGAAAAAAAAAATAAAGTATGTCCAATTAAGCATACCGAGGTAACTTTTTTGTAAATTTGAGCAGGGTTGGAGCACTCGCTATATGGAAACTCAGAAGTAAACATTTCTATCATACACATCCCAAAGGAGTATATGTCTACAAGCTCATTGTATTCCTCTTCATACAATTCTGGTGCCATAAATTCTGGTGTACCTGATGTTTCATACCAAACACAAAAACTTCAGTTTTGAAGCACATGATTTAGCTTAGATTAGTAATAATTCATAATTTAAGCAGCAACTAGAAGAACAAAAGGAATTGCCTATGACACTGTGGGCATGTTGGGAGCCACGAAGAATGGCTGCAAGGCCTAAGTCACCAATTTTGACCTGCCCCAGATGGCCATTGATGAAAATATTATCACACTTGAGGTCTCTGTGTATCACTGGAGAATCATGGCTGTGCAAATACTCCAAACCACTTAGAATCTGGCGTGCCCAATTCTTCACTGCTCTTATATCTACTCTTTGGTACTTCTTTCTATACCTACATTATATATATGTTATTTATGTATATAATGTTATCACAAAATTAAGAACCTATGTAAATTTTTTTTAAGAAAAAAATTCTATTAAGAGTAACTTTTACACAAATACAGTGTATGTATATATAAAACCAATTATAAGTACAAGATGTATTAGAATTAAAATAAAGTCTTGGTTGAAGTTAATTTAACAAAGAATGATTTTTCTAGTGATTGTGATACGTTGGATTTTTAAAAAGTTAGAGCAAATTTTTAAAAAAATCAATTTAAGCATATTTTAACTTTATAAAAAGATGACTAATCACAACAAATATGTTGAATAATATGTCTAAAAGAGTACAATATTATTATTTCACTAATTTAATAGAATAATGATATTTTTATAAAAGAACAATTTTTTCATAATACTATTTTTTTAATCTTTTTTCATCACATCATTTAGATTATCTCTTTATAACTCTATTCTTAATGTAAGTTTTATTGTGTAAAAGCTCATTTAAATATTAAATTATTTTTTATTGGTTGTGCTTACAAGCACTGTATTCAATCATGTGGGAATTGTTTTTTATCTAAGTTAAAGGGTTGAAAAGATATAAAAATAGTAATTAGTAATGGTTGATTAAATTACTCTCGTAGGGTGCCAGAGGTGAACAATTCGGTGATAAAGTTGAAGGTTCTACAATTGACATCGATCCAAGAATCATGAAATGTCATGATAGAGTGATGTTCCAAGTTCTTGAGGAGATGAACCTCTGAGTAAAGGCGCTGAAGTAGGTCTGGTGAATGAAATACATCACCAAGCTTAACTTGGTTCCAAGCCACTTCTATTCCTAGCACTTCATCAAATGCCCTATACACTACCTTCATTGCTCCTTTCCCTAGAATATCCCTGAACTACACGCACCAATAATCATAATAATACACATTAGTTACTAATTTAATATTATCATCAACTATGCAACTGCATTATTAGATGGCCAAATAAAAAACTAAACAAGAATTACAGGTATCGGCTTTTATTAATAGTCAAATTAAAGTGTGGATGTAAAATAATAGTCAATTGTAATATTTTTACGTATAAACAGTCCATTTATTTATATTTTTCGTATAACAGTTAATAGTTTTTAAAAAATAATAAATAAATCTAACCATTTATATATATATATATATATGACTATGTATATATCTGATAATTATTTTTCGATAATAATAGTAAAGTTTAAACATTCATTTGGCTCTTTATTTATTTATGACCCTTGTGTGAGCGAAGGAATGTCTCAGGACAAGCAAGAGGCCAAGTCTTGGTAAAGGGGTGAAACAGAACATACGGTGCTTAATTTCTTTATAATAAATTGACTTAATCATAGACGGCAACTGAAAAATTAATAAAATAATATGAAAAACTATTCCCTTTTCTAAACAAAATAAAATTAGTTAACAGTTACGTAATTCCACAAAAAATGGCTAATTGGCATCACCGGTCAATTAGATCCCTAATATTATAGAAAGATAAATTTAATTCCTAACTTTTGATAATTATATATAATATTTTTTAACTGGCAGTTAAATATTATTTTTTAAGTTAAAAATAAAAAAAAATTATTTCTTTCAATAATTTTTTTATATGTATTAAAATTTAAATTTATATTAATATCTTAAAAAATATAATTATTTATGAATTATGTCAAATTTTATTGACGATTATTGATTAATTTAATCCTTAAAATTAACACCACTAATTAATTTGACCTGAAATATAAAAATAATCAATTTTTAAGCACAAAATAGTCAATATTTATTTCTTAAATTTAATAATTATTGTGAATTTAATTTCTAAATTCAACAATTTAACAATCATAATCAACTTGAATCTTATTATTATGAACAAATTTATTGATGCATAAAATTAAGAACAAAATGATAATAGTTGCTAACATCAAAGATCAAATTGTTAAGTTCTAATGATAAGGACTGAATGATCAATAATTTATTTGTAGTTAACAATCATCATAAATTTGATTGATGCATAAAATTAAGAGAAATATGATTAATATTGCTAAAATCAAAGATTAAATAGTTAGATTCTAATGGTAAGGATTAAATGATCAATAATTTATTTGTTAACTTTAAAGAGAATTTTTTATATAAAATTTCCAACAATTAAAATTTTAAGTTCTTTAAAATATATTTTGTTTATAAAATTTTTTGATAAGTCAAATTTTAAAAACTCATCATGAAATTTTTAATGTAAATATTATTTTTTAAATAAAAATTTATGTAAGTTAAACATTGAAAACATATTAGGATTAGGACATATTTCAAGATTCTAAAAATACTTATAGAGATTTTTACAGATGATCTACAAATAGGACAAAATCCTCACATCAAGTGAGATTTAAACCTACATCTTATGAAACATGAATTTAATTTTTATTAACTAAACAAACATCCGTTAATCTCCATGATGAATGTTTAGTCAAATTGCATAATATCCTTATGGTATAAAAAAAAAACCTTCAGTAGCGATCAGTTTCAATTCTCAATTCTAGATCAACACAAAAGAACATCTTGGTTAATCTATCAATTTACATCAGTTCAATTTAGTCACCTTATTCTATATCATACAACATAGTCAAAAAGTTCATGATCCATTAAGAAATCAGGAAGATGAGAATCAATCAGAAATACTTACACGTCCATATCGACCAGATGGATCAGTTTCAACATATCCAAGCTGAGCTTTGCCTCCTAATCTCCCTTTATACATGGCTCTTGCTTTTGGTTCGATCAGTGACCACAATTCTGACTTAACCAGCACTTGTATTATAGCTCCTTGTAGATACTAGTATTGAAAATTTAGCAACAAATTAAAACAACATATTATATGCAATTATCTGAATCAGCTTAAAGTGTGTGCTATATGATCCGAGGCTTCCATTCATGATTCTCATAGGAGAATACACCAAACAATTGCCACAATAGCCTTGAGTAATCAACACTAAGCATAATCCAAGCCATTTCAACAACTCCACATGAAAGCTCGTAGAAGTGCTTGTGAACCATTGGTGTCAATTGTCAACAACCTTAAGATGAAGAACTTAAAATATATAGAAAGAGATGAGACTCTTGTGAGATATTTTTCTATATAGTGAGAAAAAGATATATAACTGTTTTGTATAGATTAAAGAAGAACAATAATGTTGTGTTGTCCCACAATAAGGTCACACCACAGATTGTGTGTTCTGGGCCAAAAGGCTAATGAGAACTTTGGTTGAAGATACTTGTGGACAAAGAGAATTTGACAAGGATGAAAAGGCTATTAGAAAATGAAAAGACCATATAAAAGACATGGGCTACAAACTGGGCTTCTAAATTTGAAGAATCTGTGGCCATTCTTTAAGAAAAGCATTTGTGGATGTGGGAAATACAAATCACACAAGTCAGATATTAGAAAGAGGGGAGAGAATCTTAGGAGAAAAGGGGTTGAAGAGATTTTGATTTTGGAGAGATGTGATGAACAGATAAGCACTCCCAATCAAGCCTTTACGGATTTGGTTCTGTGGATGGTGGAAAAAGAGTGGTGGTTGCTGTAATATAGAAGGGTCTATGCAGGATATGGATTTTACAATTGCATAGTCAACGTTTGTCTAATTATGGACAAAAAATGTCCATGACATAGTCACATAGATTTTAGGATGAGTACACATAGATTTTATTAAGAAATTTAATTTTAAAATTACATTTACCCTCTTTATATCCCTCTTACTTTGTTAATTGTTAGGATATTGTTTATATCGTCTATATATAAAGATAGGGAGGATATATTTAATTTTTAAAACTAACAATGCATAAAAATAATATATAGAGCAAAACATATAGGTGTAGTTTTTGAATCAATAGAATTTTTAGATGTAATTATCGCTAACTTAAGAGGAAATCAATAGAATTTAGATTTTAATATATATATATATATATATATATATATATCGCTGGATTCATCACTTAAACAATCTAAAAATTTGCTTACATTATTTGATAATTAAAATTTTTTTTTATGTATTGCTTCGATATTTTAAATTTAAAAAATTATAAATTAAAGTGACTACTAGATATTTTTAATTATTATTAATATTTAAAATTTTATTATTAAATAAAAATTAGTTAAAATTATTAGAATTTAAATAGAGAAATAAATTATGAAATAAAATTATTAAACTAAAACTACATCATGTTTATTGATATAACGTTAAAATTTTTAAATTTAAATTAATTAATATTACAGTATTTTAGATTAAATTATTTAAAAATAAAATATATCATCAAATATGTATATATATATATATATATGAAGATTTTAAATTAAATTACAATTGAAATTAAAATTTAAAATATTTAAAATAAAAAATCAAAATATCTACTACAAAAATTACATAATTTAGTAAAAATAACAATAATTCTTATTTTCATTTAAGATAAAGAACCTTTTTATAAATATCACGTCAATGTAATTGTTAGGTTCTATATATTAACAATACCCAGATATAATAGATGTATGTGTATACATGCACCCTTCTTGCTTTATATATAATTATTTCCTTTGTCCTATTGACAACTCAACTTGTCTCAGATAATTTTTCATTTAGAAAAATGCAGTCGTTTTACAGACAAAAACCAGAAGGTCCAGAACTATACTCGTTTCGAATTGTCAATGCAGTTGCTATAATAATAGTTGCGTATGCAATTTGAGAAGCTATTATTATGGAACTAACATTTTTCTAACAACCTAAACAGATAAAATAATTTACTACGTCCTCTCTCTCACACACACACATGTATATATATATAACTCTTCATTTTTAGATTCTGTTGCATGGATATATAGTTGATTTAATTATTATGGTTGTGAAATTAACATGTACATATATTCCTGATTATAGCACATCCTAACAGATATTTTTTTTTATTCACTAATTTCTTATTATTATCCAATTTTATATCACCAAAATAATATAAAGATTCATTATCAGAAAAATATCTATAGAAAGAAAAAATATATATTATACATTAGCATTATTTAGGTTTATATATCTTTTATTTAACAAAAATACAATTAATAATATAAATATTATAAATTTATATTGTTACTACATATTATATTTTTATAACATATATCAAATGTAATATTTTTTAAAAATATTATTAAAATTAATAAATAATAATTTTTTATTTTTATATAATATTTTTTAAATATTACTCATAATATTTTACAACATAAATAAATACAACCTTTTTAAAATGTTACTGTTGTAAAAAAAATATAATATAACGTAATATACTAATAATACTATACATTATTCTATAATAGTATGATGTTTTATATTCTATATAATTTATTAATATAATCATCATATTAATATAGACATAAAATATTATATTATATTGATAATTTCATTTCTATCGGATCAAATTATGCCAACGGAAGTAAACTCAATATCTAACTATATATTACTGTGTGACATATTTTTTTAACTAATTAATTTTTCAACATGGATTATTGTTTAAAAATTATATTATATGAATTATTCCACATCCAATTAATTATTCAAATATTAAATTTTTTATAACTTTAAATTATTTATAAATAATTTTATTTTTCTATAAATTTCATATTATTATTTATTTTAATTATAAATAAAATCAAAATTTAAAATTAAATTAAAACAAGTAATAATAAAAACAAATATATATATATATATATGTGCATATATGTAAATGTTTATATTATAATATCCAAAAATGAAATACATTACAATAATAAATAAACTTAAAAATCAAAATTTTATTATAATTATTAGAAATTGTTCATAATTTTGCTAATAACAATGAGACAGAAGAAAGATGGTGATGGTGGTTATGGTAAAGGAATGATTGAGAAAGATGTAACAACAACACCAATGGTAATGTCTGTGTAAATGCTAAGGAAGAGGGCCCTTAGAAAAACGAAGACGGTCAAACAGATAATGCATCCACACAAACAATAAGTGGGTGCTTGACTTCCTGTCAGGATCTCTCCATTCCATTTTCGAGAGAGAAAAAGAATGAAAATGTATACATAAAACTTAGTGCATATATAAAAATAATAATAAAAGAAAAAAGTTAAACAAGAACTGAAAACGTTAGGTGAGATTTGATTTTAGAATATATTTTTTGTTTTTGTTTTAAAAATATTATTTTATTTTTTATTTTTATTATTTACTGCATAAAATATTAAAAAATAAATAAAAATAAAAAATGTTTTCTAAAATTAAACATCGTCTTAACTTAAGTAAGACGTGGTTTTCAAAGAAAACATTACAAGCTTTCCTTTACCTTTATCGTTGTGAAGGTGAAAGATACAAACGGCCTAATGTCATACTCCAAGCACATAATTTAAATTATATATTAATTTATTAAACCTAAAAATGTAAAATAAGTTATAGTGTAAATTATAAAATAATCATCCTACAAATATGGGTTAAAGCCTAAATTTTAAAATAATTATAAATTATACTAAAATTCTAAAATAATCTTTAAAACATACATAAATTAAGGTCTAAATTTTAATATAATTATAACTTATACTAAAATTTTAAAATAATGCTAACAGTTCTAATTTAATTAAATTCCAATTTAAAAAACATAATTTATACCGATAAATCCAAAATTTTAAATTCTAAAATATTCATAAAAAATATTTAATAAAATTTTGGTTTCTTATTTTATTCTTGTTTTTTATTTTAATTCTTACTATTATTTTTTATGGTTTACAAAATTTGTTGGTTTTGATCTTTATTTTTAAAAATATGTATTAGGTGATGTGTTATTCAAATAAATATATAATTTAGATACTAAAAATTGTATTGTATATACTGTTAGTGTCCAAAAATTTTCAACATGCAAAATTTGATATTAATTTGGTTATATTTTTTTATAAAAGTATAAATAATACATAAGTAAAATATAAATAAAATTAACATATTCAGTGATTAAAATGGATAAATTGACATTTTTTAATCAAATGATCTCTTAAAAAGCTAAAATGTAAAAAATAATAAAAATTATGAACCAAATTCTACATATCAATAATTTTAGGATTAAAATCATAGAAAATTTTAATGGCAGAAACCAAAATAATAAAAAATATAAAGATTAAAACTAAAATTGAATGTAAAATGAGAGAATAAAAAAATAATTAAATAAAAAAATATCTTAAAACTTCATAAACACTTAATAAAATTTGTCATTAAGTTTTTAATAAATTACTAGAAGTAGAATACAAACAATAGTATAACAAAAAGAATGCTGTCTCCGAAAGTTGAACATCAAAATGTTTGTAGTAATGTTTTACATATTCAGGTATATATTATAACTTATCCACGGCTAATCATCATTATCAACACTAAAGATGATTGTAATAATGACTAATGATGTCAACAAGTTTATTGTTAGTGTCAGCTTAATTACTGGTAACAACAAATTTTGTATTAGTCTAAAAGTCAAGGATTAAAATCATCAATAGTTACATTTTTTTTTTTCAAATAACAGCCATTTTTAATTTATGGAGAGAAATTTTTGCAATAAATGGTGTGCTATTTACTAACAGTTTAGTCGTTGATAAAATGTCATTTGATTAGGTCGTCTTCAATGTCCTACATCAACGGCCACACCCTATCAAACATTGGAGTCGTTAAGATTGTTGGTAAATTCCATTGGAACAGACAAAATTTATTACTAAATTTGATGTGAATTAAGTATTAGCTTCACAAAAATAAATTATTTTTTTCCATCCCAACTAATTTTTAAATAATCGTATTCAATTTTTCTTATCATATGAATTGACAAATCTTTGGTTATCATACATATTATTGTTTAAAGAATTATGTGTTCTTTTAGAACATATATCAAGGAATTAAAATATGATTTATTATTTTTATTAACTACTTCAAATTATTAAATAGTTTTATCATTATATTTTTTCTTAATAGTTCTATTTTTATTTTTCAAAGTATTCCGTCACACTCTTTAACTGAACTGATCTGATTTTTTAATAACAAGAATTTTATTTATAGTAAAACAAAAGTCTATGGGTGTGATTCGTTTTTTATTGATGTAACCACTTGAAATAATAATAAAAAAAAATACATACATGAAAGCTAGAGGTTGAACAATCCAGCTATAATTTTCTTTTTTAAAAGATTGAGTATGCCATCCAACCGTGACCAATAATACACTATTAAAAATTTGGATAATTAATATAGCTTTTATATATCTTATAGTGTTTAAATATATGTGCTGTCATTGCACACACACATATATATATATATATATATATAGCCACTCTCCTAATTTAAAACAAAGGATAACAATAAACTACATTTAATAATGTGTTTGACATCATCTTATATAATATTTTAAGTTAGTTATTAATTTATTTGATTTATTTAAATAGATTTATTTATTGGTTTTTTTAAAAGTTATAATATTTTAAAATTAATAGTTAATATTTTTTAAAATTATATTTAAAATAGTGTTTAATTTTCTAATTTTTAACTTATTATTCTGATTTTCATTTTATCCTTATTATTTATTATAATTCTTATTTTTAGCTTTTTTTTTATAAAAATCCTTAATAAATTCCTAAAAAATTATTTATATAATTTTTTATAAAATAAAATATTAAATCATAATATAAATTTATTTATATTATTTCATTTTATTTAATAAAATATTTAAAAATAATAAATAATATCCTAATATTTAGATGATAAATTATTTTAAATAAAAATATAAAAGTAATAATTATTTAAAATAAATATATTTTTGAAAATCAATATCAGAATATGTTATAATATCACTTGGTTATAATAAAAAATATAAATATAAATTTAGATGATCATATAATTATATATAAACGATTAAATTAAAATAACTAATAATTAAATAGTTATTTAAAAATTTCTTATACTTTTTAACATATACTATTTAAATAAGATTTAATTATTTATATTTATTATTATCATTTTGTATAATAACAAAATATTTTTATCTGACTAATTCTTCTCCCCTCTCTTTTATGTTTTTTTCTCTCCCTATATATATAGTTCTATTCTTTAAAATTAACGTACAATATATTTTAATATTTTATTAATATAATCTAATTATTAATTTGTTTTATGATTTTTAATTTATGAAAATAAACAATTTTTTACGGCCTCTATTTTTTAATTTTAAAATTAATAATTAAATTATTTTAATATATTATATCTATAAAAATATTCACATTCTAAATCAATTAAAATTATCTTAAATATAAATTTTAAAATGTTTATTAAAAATTAATAATTTTTACATAATAATTTATATTTAGATAATAATATAAAAAAATATACCATAAATATATTTCAATATTCTTTATAATTATTGGCTATAGATTCTTATTTGCAAAGGTGCCGTGGAGGCTAGCGCAAAATCAAGAAATAGGAATAGAGGGGAAAAAAATTACTTCAATTTGAAGGGCGAGGAAAAAAGTTGGGAAATATGGAGCCTATGAGAAAATACTCCTAAATTTTATCCTACAAAATGTCACTCCTGTATTGACTTACATAATTTATTATTTCCATATTTTAAATTTATCATATTAATAAAATGAGTTAATTTCTTTAGATTCATTCACTAATTAGTGTTAAAATTAATAATTAATTACACAGTTATCAGAAGTAATGACAAAATCCCAACTGTTAAAATTAATAATCTTAAACAGTTGGGATTTTAATCCAAATTCCTACCCACATATCAGAACTACCTTTATTCTATGTTATTATTTTAGAAATTTAAGATACCATTTACTAGTTATTTAATTATGTCATTACTTCTATTTTATTCTTAAATATTTACAAATTTATCAAAATTGGTAAATAAATATTTTTTAATGTGTTTAATAGTACATAATAAATATTTTTTTATTAAAACATAATATTTAATATTGTGATTATATTAAATTATATAATTTTTAGTAAACATTTACTATTTATAATTTTTTATTATATGTTTTAAATATAAATTAAAGAATAAATAAATATTAACGAGTTAAATTAAGTTAAAAGTAATTCTAATTTAAGAAAATATATCAATCACAATTTTTAATATGTGTGTTGTCATTTAAAAACTATTTAGAAATACAAAAAAAAATTCAGGTAAAAGTGTTGAACTCCTTCCGATTCATATTATTTATCATTTTTATTATAAAAATTAAGAAACATAATTATGTTTTTATTTTTATAAAAATTATTATATAAATTTAATTATAATTTTATATTTTATATCAATTAATTTCACTCATTTTAATTCACGCATGTGTGTTATGTTTAGCGGACAGAAGCAACAAAGATTATTATTACAAACCGATTAGTGGTTGAATATTTTATAAGGGTAACGATACGCTACCGTTTCAACATATTTCCCTTTCATTTCACAGTAAAAAAAACTAATTTTTTAACAAAGAAAAAAAATTCAGTATTTAAGTTAACTTTTAATAATATATCCAAAAAAATTAAATTATTAATATAAACTTTACAAATTTATACTAACAGATAATATATTATATTAATATTTAATATTTTAGTAAAATTATTTTTTATTATAATATATAAATTTATAATATTTATATTAACAATTATTCTTACTTTAAAAATTACACTAACAAAGATTAATTCCACATTAAATTATTAATAAATAATATTTTTTTAGTATATTATAAATTTAAATTTTTTAATTTCTCCAAGGCATATTAAAACAATTAAAATAATTTTTATTACTTATTTTATTTATTTAAAACATTAAACTTTGAAAATATTAAATATTTATTTGTCAGTATTTTATATTATTATTTTTATCTTAAACTTGAAAAGACCTTATATTACGACAGACTACTGGGCAATGCTACTCGGAAATAGTCTCATCCACTGACTATTTTATTCTTATCAATTTTCTGTTTAAACTGTTATTCACAAAATGTAATCTTACCATCATCATTTAGTTGTTAAATCAGATTTTTTTTTTATTTGAGAATCTTGTTGACCTTAAGGTTCTTTATGACATAACACTATTAATCCAACGTGGCTTTATATTGGTAACAAGACAAAATTTAAAACAATTTTTTGTCACATAAAATATAAATAAAATTTTAATTTTTTTATATCACTTCAAATGTTAAGGTACGTTATAAATATAAGTCATTAAAATTCGTTACGTACTTGATGGTTAAAAATTAAAGTAGTTTTATATAAAAAATTTCATTTTGAATCTTACTATTTTTTATTTATAAAAAATGTTAAGGTAAATTATAAGAAATAATTCAATTGAAGGTTATAATGGTAAAGATAAAATATATATTTTCATCATCAATATATATATATATATATATATATATATATATATACTATGATTAAAAGATTATGATTTTGTTGCTAAATTTATTAGTTTAAATTTCTGCAAATGAATTATTTATGAATTCTTTTCCCCATTAAATGGTCTCTCTTCTATCTTTAACTTCATACAAATGTTCAGCACAGAAATTATATTTATTATATAATAATTATTTTTTTAAGAATTCGTTTATTTATTGATTTAGAAATAATTACCAAAGGATAAAATAATAATATTTTGAAAAATATTAATATTATATTTTAAATATATTATGTTCAATACATTTTTATTATTAAATAATATGTATTAATATGAATCTTATTATATAATACGAATCTCACATCCTATTAAATGAATCTCCTTCCTATTTAGTGAAACTAAAACAATGTAAAGACACTACAAGATAGAAAGTATAATATTCTCATCCTTGTCCTTGTGAAAAAAAAAAAGTTTCAAGTTGAGGATTTTGTGGAACAATCCCCACATGAATCCTCTAATGTAAGAACAGATTATCATTCCCATGATGGAATTTGTTGCTATTCATATCTGTTGTCCCTTTTTTTTTTTAATTTTTTCTTTATTTTACTAAATTATTCTTAATTAAGATGTCGTGTTAAACTTATGGTCTATTGTGAATCTTATATAACTTAAATTTTTAATTAATATCAATAATACTAATTATTTAAAATTATTATAATATTTTAATAAATTAATAAATAAAAAAATTAATTAATCATTTGAAATAGATCATCTTCTTTAAGATATAATTTAGAATTTTAATTTAAAAACTTCTTCTTCTCAAGTGAATTCACACTCAGTTATTAAGTTCAAAGATATTTTGATACATTCTTTATTTGTCTATCAAGTATAGGATTTATTCTTCTTTTCAATATTAATGTAAATTTTAACATACAACTTTTGTTGAAATTTAGTCTTTTATTTTCCATACAAATTATTTAAAAGAATCATTAGTAGATAATGATAAAATATCTAAAAATATAAAAAATTAAAATTATATACAACCTTAAAAAATAAAAAAAATAGATGTATGAACAACTATTATATGCAAAATTCACATGAAGCAAATATTTTTTTTAATCTTTTCAATTCTTTTAAATTATAGCAAATAATAAAGTGCTGAAAGTTCTACTCATAACCTCAATTTGTCCACCAGTTTATGGATGTGCCATATTAGAAAATAACAATTTATTGTAACTTAGCTTTTAAGGTTATTTAGAAGTGACTAAAGAATTTAACATTTTGATCACTTCTAATAGTTTTAGATAAGTCATGCAAACACACAATCTTTTTGAAAAATAAATCAACAATATGAGTGACATCATTAGCTTTAAATAAGCAATATAATGTGCTATTTTCCTAAACCTATCCACAACCACAAAAACATTATCTTTTTCTTTTAGGATCCTAAGCATCCCTAGTACAAATTTCATAGAAGTATCAGTTCAAGAATATTCAAGAACAAGTAAAGAAGTATACAAATGAGACATTACCTTAGATTTCACTTACAAGCATTTTTCATAAATAAGTTTAATATCATGCTATATTTGAAGTAAAAAAAAAATGTTCATTTAAAATATCATAAGTTTTTTTAATGTCAAAATGTCTCATTAACTCTTCCTTGAGTTTCTCTAATAAGCATTTTCCTTACATTACATTTAGACACACACAATTTATGTTGCTTAAATTAATATCCATCTTGCCTAAAATAGTCTTCAAAATCATGGTTAGAAAGCATGCTTCTCACAATTCTTAAAATTCAATATCATTAGCGTACATGATTTTTAGTAATTTAAATCCAAGTAATTTGGTTTGTAGAATTATAAGTAATAACACCTTCGAGACTGACACGCTCGTCGCAAACGCGCAAAAATAATTTCTAGATTTTCCCCAAACTATTGGTATAGTATAAGGTGCAACCTAGGTCATCTCCCAAAGACCATTTCATATTCTTAAGCAAATTAGGAGAAAATTAGAACAAGGGGGTTTTGTAAAGATTTGATATTGAGTTCTAAATGCAAAATACAGAATGAAATTAATTTCACTTAACAATTATCAACTCAAGGAATTCAGAGGCTATTTTCTTAACTAATCATTGATCACTAAAATCATGCATTGTGTTTATCAACCTAGGATCATCTGGAACTCCTAAAATGATCTTTGAATTCTCTACTGAGAAACCTCTCAGAATTTAATTGATTATGATCAACAAGATTAGTAACCACTTAATCTTTTATCTAAACCAATTTCACAATCAGAATTCAGTTGAAGTAAGTAATAAAATGAAAACCTTCAATTCAATTACTTAATTTCTACTCTTCAAACTTTTGGAAAATGATTTACCAATCAAAAACCAATTATGCATTAATCAAAATACGTCAACCGATCAAACTTTGATTAAAGAATAAAATTGAAGAATATAATGAAGTAGAGTAGAAACCACTTAATAAGCATGTAAATAAAGATCAAGACCTCAAAGTTAAAATGAAAATAGCTTGAATCCTTTAATTGAAACACACGCTCGTCGCAAACGCGTCTAGATTTTCCCCAAACTATTGGTATAGTATAAGGTGCAACCTAGGTCATCTCCCAAAGACCATTTCATATTCTTAAGCAAATTAGGAGAAAATTAGAACAAGGGAGTTTTGTAAAGATTTGATATTGAGTTCTAAATGCAAAATACAGAATGAAATTAATTTCACTTAACAATTATCAACTCAAGGAATTCAGAGGTTATTTTCTTAACTAATCATTGATCACTAAAATCAAGCATTGTGTTTATCAACCTAGGATCATCTAGAACTCCTAAAATGATCCTTGAATTCTCTACTGAAAAACCTCTCAGAATTTAATTGATTATGATCAACAAGATTAGTAACCACTTAATCTTTTATCTAAACCAATTTCACAATCAGAATTCAGTTGAAGTAAGTAATAAAATGAAAACCTTCAATTCAATTACTTAATTTCTACTCTTCAAACTTTTGGAAAATGATTTACCAATCAAAAACCAATTATAAATCAATTATGCATTAATCAAAATACGTCAACCGATCAAACTTTGATTAAAGAATAAAATTGAAGAATATAATGAAGTAGAGTAGAAACCACTTAATAAGCATGTAAATAAAGATCAAGACCTCAAAGTTAAAATGAAAATATCTTGAATCCTTGAATTGAAACTACAAACCTAGCCTTCCATGAAGGAGGCAAACTAACAACAAATAAATCCTAAGCCTTCCATGAAGGAGGCAAACTAACAATAAAGAAAAACTAAGCCTTCCATGTAGGAGGAAACTAACAATAAAGGAAAACTAAGCCTTCCATGTAGGAGGCAAACTAACAATAAAGAAAAACTAAGTCTTCCATGTAGGAGGCAAACTAACAAGAAAGAAAGAAAGAAAGAAAGAAAGAAAGAAAGAAAGATGGAAAATGGTATTGGAGTTAATCTCCAAGTTGGTGTGTGTTTCTCCTCTTGTAAACCCTTCTATTTATAGAGGATTTTTGAGGCATCATCTTCAGAAAGTCACCAACTAGGATATTACTTTTCTACCCTTTTATTGCTTTCACATGGGCTTTGTTGAAAATGCAAAACACTTTTGAATTTTTGTCACCAATGAGCACAACAATTTTGACTTGCTTGCACCGCAATTTCGGATGTTCACATGCTTGAATTAGAGCTTGACTTCTGAACCAAAGTTGTAGCCCCGGATCTTAGCTGTCCAACAGATTTGATTTCATCTCAATATGACTTCTGTATCTCAAGATATGGTCGGATCTTTGCACACTGTTCAAATTCCACGTCAGCAACACTATCCCATCTTTTGAGATAATTTCGGAGTCCTAAACATCCCATTTAGAGTCTGATCTTGCTTTGTAACTATGGAAACTTCTTTAAGCTTTCATTCAAGACAGATTTCATGATTTTTGGATGTCTAAAACTCCTATTATGCTCAAAATACTATAATAGTGTCATTTTAATCGGGTAAGCAAAGAAATTCAATTAAACTTCATATGAACCCAAACTCATAAAATATGACAAAGACCACTTAATTGAACATATAAGAAGTCTTAATAAGATAAAAGTGAGAGATAATTATTTATGAAATCTATGCTTATGAGAGACAATATGTCAACTATAATGTTTTCCTTTTCTTTTTTATACTTGATAACATAAGAAAATATCTTAATAAATTCTAATATGTCTTTTGCTTAACTTACCTTGGGACTTCAAAAACTTTAAGTTGAGATGATCAGAATGAGTGACAAATTCCCTTGGACAAAGGTAATGTGCCAAGTTTGTAAGGCCCTTACCAAGACATGGAACTCTTTATCATAGGTTGGATAGTTAAGCGTCTCTCCACTAAGTTTCTTACTAAAATATGTCATAGGTTTGTAATCCTGCATCAAAAGAACTCCTATAAACAGAGGCATCACATTCAATCTTAAAAAATTTATCAAAATTATGTAAACATAATATAGGGGCATTGGTTAACTTATCCTTTATCAAATTAATTTTTTTTTCATATTTCTCATCTCATTTAAAATTAACATTCTTTTTAAAAAGTTCATTTAAAGATGAAATTATAAACTAAAATTTTGTACAAACCTCCTATAAAAACTTGTTATATCATGGAAACTCCTTACCTTATTAACATTTGTAGGCGGGGATCATTGTCTAATTGCCTTGACTTTTTCTTCATCATCACTAACTCTCTAAAAACTTATAATAAATCCTAAGAAGACAATCAATTTCATACAAAAAGTGCAATTCTCAAGATTAGCATGCAATTCATAGGTTCGTAAAGTAGCACACATAACATGTAAGTTATCTAAGTGTTCATTTATTATATTGCTATTTATTAATGTCATGAAAATACTTGATGCATAAGAAAGATCAAATGACATGACAACCTACTCATAGAACCTATATTTTGTTTTAAAAGCGATTTTCAACTCATCACTTTCTTTCATATGAATTTGGTGATACTCACTTTTTAAATTAATTTTAGAGAACAAACAAACACCACACAGTTCATCAAGTAAATCATCTAATATCGAAATAGGATATTGATACTTTATCATAATCTTGTTAATGGCTCAATAGTTCATGCATATGTGATAACCGATGTCGCGGTCAGATCAAAATGAAATAAAACTAAATAAAAAATGTAGTACAAGACACAATCTTGGTTGTCTCTCAAGGATCTGGGAAAACAATTTTATTGAATTTAAATTTAGAAAAAATGAGGAAGTTGTATTTTACTTTGGGTAAAATAAAAATGAAATTTAATAAAATAATAATATTTAAAATTGATTAACTCGTTAGTTCAATTTATAATCGAGATTATCATAAGTTCAACAAAAAATATTTTTGAAAACAATTTTAATTCCTATTTGGTTTGAATTCAATCAAGCAAGTGTCAATTAAACTCATGATTTCCTAGTAGAATAATACCTAGAATTTGAATTAATTTATGTTCAAATAATTAAGCATCATCCGAAGTTCCCAAATTAATTCTTAAGAATCGAAATCATTAAATTTATAGGAAACCCCATAACCCTTTTTGATTTTTGCCTACAAACTAGAGAATTAAGCACACCCTAGTTTTAAAATTGAATCATTCAAGATGAAATTAAATTAACCATATAACTCCACAGTTACAAACATCAATTGCAATGTATAAAAAGGAAGGAAAAATAAATTACAACAAAAATTCAATTAAAAACAAACCTCAAAATCCCTTACTTATAGAATTAAAACCAACGAGCCAACCAAGGAAATTAGCCTTCCATGAGACTTTTTATGAAAGAAAAAAGAAGAAGAACAAGGATAAGAATTGAAACTTTTTTGAAAATTGTGAATAAGTTTCGGTGTATCTACAATGTGTAAGGGATTCCCCTTTTATAGATCCAGTTTGCCTATTCAAATTTAAAATTGAAATTAAAAATTTAAAATAAATATAAAATCTGAGTTGGTTCCCTTGTTCTTCTAGGTTTGCACTTGAATTCTTGTTTGACTTTGTCGTTTGAATTCAAGTTATGCATGAAATGTGGGACCTTATCTCACGTCTGTTTTTTCAGAATTTTTTAGTGTGTTGAAGGCCAAATTAGGGTTTTCTTTATGAAGAAATGTTGTATAAAATTGTATCCTTGAGCTTTAGAAATTAATTCCATCTGAAAATAACTTTTGTAGCCCTAGATATGTTCGTTTTACTGGAACATGTCTGAGTTGTCTGGATAAAAGCTTTGAGTCACGGTTCAGACCAAATAAGTTTATGATCCATTCAGATTAGGCCACATAGGGATACATTTTATATTATAGTTTTGTCTTATCTTTCTAATTCCTTTAGAATCACTTCAATATCAATTTTATAGCCTAAGATATGACCTACACAATGAATAAAGGTTAAGAGATATTAAAATTTGAAAATTAACCAATTTTATCACTTAAGCCCAATGAAGTCTGATAAGCATAGATTTCATAAATAATTATCTCTCACTTTTATCTCATTAAGACTTCTTATATGTTCAATTAAGTGATCTTTGTCATATTTTATGAGTTTGGGTTCATATGAAGTTTAATTGAATTTCTTTGCTTACCCGATTAAAATGACACTATTATAGTATTTTGAGCATAATAGGAGTTTTAGACATCCAAAAATCATGAAATCTGTCTTGAATGAAAGCTTAAAGAAGTGTCCATAGTTACAAAGCAAGATCAGACTCTAAATGTGATGTTTAGGACTCCGAAATTATCTCAAAAGATGAGATAGTGTTGCTGACGTGGAATTTGAACAGTGTGCAAATATCCGGCCATATCTTGAGATATAGAAGTCATATTGAGATGAAATCAAATTTTTTGGACAGCTAAGATCTGGGGCTACAACTTTTGTTCAGAAGTCAAGCTCTAATTCGGACATGTGAACATCCGAAATTGCGGTGCAAGAAAGTCAAAATTGTTGTGCTCATTGGTGGCAAAAATTCAAAAGTGTTTTGCATTTTCAACCAAGCCCATGTGAAAGCAATAAAAGGGTAGAAAAGTAATATCCTAGTTGGTGACTTTCTGAAGATGATGCCTCAAAAATCCTCTATAAATATAAGGGTTTACAAGAGGAGAAACACACCATTTTGGAGATTAACTCCAATACCATTTTCCATCTTTCTTTCTTTCTTGTTAGTTTGCCTATTACATGGAAGACTTAGGTTTTCTTTCTTGTTAGTTTGCCTCCTACATGGAAGGCTTAGTTTTTCTTTATTGTTAGTTGCCTCCTACATGGAAGGCTTAGGATTTATTTGTTGTTAGTTTGCCTCTTTCTTTGTTGTTAGTTTGCCTCCTTCATGGAAGGCTAGGTTCGTAGTTTCAATTCAAGGATTCAAGCTATTTTCATTTTAACTTTGAGGTCTTGATCTTTATTTACATGCTTATTAAGTGGTTTCTACTCTGCTTCACTATATTCTTCAATTTTATTCTTTAATCAAAGTTTGATCGGTTGACGTATTTTGATTAATGCATAATTGATTCATAATTGGTTTTTGATTGGTAAATCATTTTCCAAAAGTTTGAAGAGTAGAAATTAAGTAATTGAATTGAAGGTTTTCATTTTATTACTTACTTCAACTGAATTCTGATTATAAAATTGGTTTAGATGAAAGATTAAGTGGTTACTAAATCTTGTTAATCATAATCAATTGAATCCTGAGAGGTTTCTCAGTAGAGAATTCAAGGATCATTTTAGGGGTTCCAGATGATCCTAGGTTGATAAACACAATGCATGATTTTAGTGATCAATGATAAGTTAAGAAAATAGGCTCTGAATTCCTTGAGTTGATAATTGTTAAGTCAAATAAATTTCATTCTGTATTTTGTATTTAGAACTCAATATCATATCTTTACAAAACCCCCTTTTTTCTAATTTTCTCCTTATTTGCTTAAGAATCTGAAATGGTCTTTGGGAGATGACTTAGGTTGCACCTTATACTATACCAATAGTTTGGGGGAAATCTAGAAATTATTTTTGCGCGTTTGCGACGAGCGTGTCAAAAATTTGGCGCCGAATGTCAACCAATTGAAATCTCAAGGTTCTAGTCAACTACCTTCTCAACCTGTCATAAATCCCAAAAGTGTGAATGCCATGACCTTGAGAAGTGGGAAGAAAGTGCAGACAGACCCTATAATTTTAAAGCAACAAAGCTTCAATCAGACTAATCCACACCAAAAAGAAGAATTTATCTCCACACCTGGAGACATCTCTGATAAGCCATCTGAATCAGAGGGAAAGTCTGATGAAAAAAGTACACCAGCCTTCGATAAGACATCGAATGATCAACAATAAGAAGTTTGCCATAAACGATCTGCACTTGAAGCATCTGATGAGACGAAAACCCCAAATTGTGCTGATCAGAAGGTATCTTTACCTTTTCCAAATAGAATGGTCCAATCCAAGCCCAATGTTCATGCAGAATTGGATAAGGAGCTTCTAGATACTTTCAGGAAAGTGGAAGTCAACATACCACTTCTAGATGCTATCAAGCAAATTCCCAAATATGCCAAATTTCTAAAGGACCTGTGCATGCATAAGAGAAGACTCAAAGGGGATGAGAAGATCAGTGTGGGACGCAATGTTTCTGCCTTAATTCAACCCAGCCTCCCTCAGAAATGTAAAGATCCAGGAACTTTCACCATTCCTTGCACAATAGAAAACTCTACATTTGGTGATGCATTGCTGGATCTAGCTGCTTCCATTAATGTTATGCCCTCATCAGTTTATAAATCTTTGAATCTGGGAGAACTGAAGCCAACTGGTGTGGTGATTCAATTAGCCAACAGAAGTACAACACATCCAGCTGGAGTACTTGAAGATGTGCTAGTTCAAGTGAATAAGCTAATCTTTCCAGCTGACTTCTACATTTTGGATATGGAAGATGAGTCATCCATCAATAGAGCAACCTTGATCCTAGGGAGACCTTTCCTCAAAACTGCAAAAACAAAGATAGATGTGCATACGGGGACTCTCTCTATGGAATTTGGAGATGATATCATCCAATTCAACATATTTGAAACCATGAAGCATCCCATAGAGAATCATTCACTCTTTCAACTTGATGCCATAGATCTTCTTGCGAATGATTATTCTATTGACAATCTACTTTTTGAATTTTTTGATTTTGATTTAGATTACTTAGATAA
Organism: Canavalia gladiata; assembly: GCA_037954105.1. Lineage (NCBI taxonomy): Eukaryota > Viridiplantae > Streptophyta > Magnoliopsida > Fabales > Fabaceae > Canavalia > Canavalia gladiata. The sequence continues at coordinate 13,068,481 of CM075659.1, read as the reverse complement.
TTTTACTTGCACATGTGATGAATTTAATCCATGTATTGTCTGTTCCAGGATTAATGCTGCAGACCAAACTTCGTTGAAAGATGACATGTTAGATGCAAGTGTTGCAGACATTTCAATCTCAAATAGATCCCTGGCTTCCATAATACAACCACCTCCTTTGGAGTTGCAGCCTTTGCCTGAACATCTAAAGTATGCTTATTTGGGGGAAAATGAGAAGCTTCCTGTCATTGTAGCAAAGAACCTTCTACCGCAACAAGAAGAAAGGTTGCTGCAAACCTTAAAAAGTCATAAACAAGCAATTGGATGGACTTTGGCTAATATTCCAGGCATTAGCCCATCTACTTGTATGCATAGGATATTGCTGGAGGAAAACATCAGGCCTGTTAAACAACCACTTCTCTTTGGTGAGGTATTTGATGTATGGGGTATAGACTTTATGGGTCCATTCCCTGTCTCTTTTGGCTTTGTTTACATTTTGCTAGCTGTTGATTATGTTTCAAAATGGGTGGAGGCAAAAGCCACCCGTACTAATGATGCTCGAGTTGTTGCAGATTTTATCAGGTCTAACATTTTTAGCAGGTTTGGCATTCCTAGAGCTCTAATTAGTGACCAAGGTACTCATTTTTGCAACCGCACAATGGAAGCCCTACTCCGTAAATATGGAGTCATGCATAAAGTCTCCACCCCATATCATCCTCAAACAAATGGTCAAACTGAAGTTTCTAATCGAGAGATCAAGAAAATCTTAGAGAAAACAGTTCAGCCTAACAGGAAGGATTGGAGCTTGCGCCTTGTTGATGCATTATGGGCATATAGGACAGCCTACAAGTTACCTATTGGCATGTCTCCCTACAGGATTATCTTTGGTAAAGCATGTCATCTTCCAGTTGAATTAGAGCATAGATCATTTTGGGCAGTAAAGAAATGCAACATGGATCTAGACCAAGCAGGAATCCATAGGAAGCTTCAATTGCAGGAACTTGAAGAAATTCGATTACAAGCATACGAAAATTCCAAAATTTATAAAGAAAAGGTCAAAGCTCTTCATGACAAAAATTTGGCAAGAAAGGAGTTTTCCGTTGGACAAAAAGTTCTCCTTTTCAATTCTCGGCTAAAGCTTATGCCTGGTAAGCTACGCTCTAGATGGTTAGGACCATTTGTAGTTACTAATGTTTTTCCTTATGGTGCAGTAGAAATAAAAAATGAGGTAACTGCAAAAATCTTTAAGGTGAATGGACATCGTCTTAAACCATTTTTCGAAGGTTTTCAAAAGCACACGGTAGAAGAAGTGCATTTGCACAATGCCACATACTTGCAATAAATTCAAGAGAAGTCTCTCTCTCTCTCTTTCTTTCTCTTTCTCTCTCTTTCTTTCTCTCTCTCCCTTTCTCACATTCCTCGCTTATAAGTTTCAACTAATCTCTCAACTTCCTTCTTCACCTCTTAAATCATCCCAACTATTACACCACATTAATCTTGCAGGAATAATAACTTGAGTGTTTTAAGAAATGGAGAAAGCTCTCACCAGGATCAAAATTTTGTTCCCTACTCTCCCCAGAAATTTTCTTAAAGACATTTACAATTGCAGACTTGAACGATTGAGGGCATTAACACTCTTAGGCCTTCCAGAAGATGTCCGTTGGATCATTGAAGCTAAGGTACGTTTAGCAGGTGAATTTCAAGAATCATTTGTTAAAAACATGCCAGGTATGGGAAGAAGTTCCTATGCAAAGAAGAGAAGGGCAAAAAGAATTGGAGTTTGGTACAGGTGTGCAAGATGGACCTATAACACAAAATGCAAGAAACCTGGAATGGTTTCAAGAAATCGAGAGGACAAAATTCAATTCATAAAGGATGGACTGAGTAAGGAGTCATTGGATGATATCATTCAGACTCTTGAGACGCATCCTAGTGGGCATGTACAAGGAGTCCTTCTTGATTTGTTTGAACTGTTCCGTAAGGAAAAAACACGTTATAGTCTTGGGAATCTGACTTTAAAAGACCCTGTTGTCAGTTTACAAGAAAACTGAATGGGAAGCACATCCTCGACTCTTAGAAGGCGTTTCAGCCGTTACTGGACGTAAAACCAGAGGAAGATGTGAGCCACAATCACAACTACTGTTCATTCTCACGCGTGTCTATTTGTCATTTACATTGTCTTTTCAATTTATTGGGCACCATTTTTTGAAATTTTCACCCCTGCTTAAAGTCTTTCACCTTTTCCTTGAACAAAAATTCAAACTTTTGAAACAAAAATTCAAACTTTTGCAACAAAAATTCAAACTTTTGCTACCAAATCCTGATCTCGCACTATTCAAGCGATCTCTTTGTCTGATACTGAGTCCCTATAAATTATCAACCTCTATGACATATTTTTTTCAAAAGAGACAGAAACACCGTTTATGGATAGAATCAATACTATTTGTGTTTTTGGTGGGTCTAACCTTGGGAAGGATGGAGAATTTCAACATGCAGCTTATACCCTTGGTAAGACATTAGCTGCAAGAAAAGTCAATCTTGTTTATGGGGGAAGGATTCAGGGTTTAAAAGGATGTGTTGCAGGATTTGCACTCACAAAGGGGTGTAACGTCTTAGGTGTTGGCTTAAAAAATGGGAGCACCTCCTACTTGACCCTGGGTACTGAATTGAAGGTTGCAACCATGCATGACCGTATGAGACACATGTTGGTTAATTCTAATGCATTTATTGCATTACCTGGTGGTCTTGGAACAATGAAAGAAATTTTTACCATTATATTTTGGGCCTATCGGAATTTTCATAAAAAACCTTTGGGCTTATTGAATATTAATGGCTTTTATAATGGTTTGATATCCTTTTTAGATCATGCAGTAGAGCAGGAGTTCATGCCACAATCCATGCGCAACATCATAGTATCTGCTTCAACTGTTGAACAACTATTTGAGATTTTGCAAAATTCTACATCTGAGCTCAGTCAAGCAATGCAGCTGGTGAACCAACGAAATCAGGATGGCAGAGACAAAAGAGAACCAGATACCACTTTTCGGTTATAACTTTTCCTTACTTTGGTGGTTTTCTCACATTTCTTTTCCTGTCATATGAAATTCCATCTAAGACATTGGGGACAATGTCTTGGATAGGTTGGGGGGAGGATGGTCCGATATTAAAAAAAAAACCCAAAAAAAAACCCAAAAAAAAACCCAAAAAAAAAATAAAAAAAATTAGGTTAGAATCATAAACTTGCTTTGAGTAAGATGGCTGAGTAAGGAGTTACACTTGATTCTTGATACGCATCTTATGATTAAAAAAAAAATTTGAATGTGGAAGTATGTTTTTCTTTAGATTTCATAAAATAATTGAAGCAAAATGATTTACATTTCGAGATTAATTAGTTTGGCAACACATATTTGAACTGGATAGATTAGATTTGATAAAAATATTACCTGTGAGATTTTGAGCCTTATTATTATTATTTTCTTTCTTGTGTGATTTTCATCCATGGAATATGTTACTTCAGAACTTGCATTGATTCTTTTTTAAGCTACATTTTCACATGAATTGTACAAAAATGATTGAGGCACTGTTTTTCTTGAACAAACCACTTGGCCAAATAACCAAACCATATAATTTTATCCTTTAATCAGCCCTTTGAGCCGATTAGCCTTTTCTTCTTTTTAGCTCACCACAAATAAAAAAAAAACAAACAAAAAAAAAACAACTTTGTTTGACCATAGAAGGTGAGGAATACTGGATTTATCATACCATAAGTGTTTCAATAAGTGTGGGGGAGATTATTGTTGTGTTCATCAATATCATGGTTGAAAAAAAAAACTAAAGCAAGAAATTAATAAATAAACTATTATATTGAAAAAAAAAAGAAGAAAAAAAAAAGAATGAAGAAGTGATATTTGTTTCTCACACTTGCACTTAGACTCAATTCTCAATCCTCATCATTTTCCTTGGTCTAACATTGTATCTCTTCAATATATCATTTCATCTTTCTAATCCCGTTATAACCAAAATAAAGACCTCTTGATTTGTGCATTGCATGTGTACATAGTAGTAGAGAAGTAGAAGATATGCAAGCCTATGATAGTTCATCTTTCATGGATTGAATTTGAGAGAAACACTTACCAAATCAAACACTTGAAAGATTCAGAGTATATCATGTGAGGTTTTATCTTTCTCAATCTATGTTTTTCAAATTAAAGTTGCCTTTCTAAGTAATTTCAAAAATTTGATGAAAGAATGCTTCATGAAATTTTGTGAATTCTAGAGAAATCAACTCAAAACTTTGATGTTCTTTTAAAAAAAAAATAGTCACCAATCCTTAACTTAAGTTTGCCCGAGACGTGCAAAAGATAAGTGTGGGGGAATTTGATAAGCATAGATTTCATAAATAATTATCTCTCACTTTTATCTCATTAAGACTTCTTATATGTTCAATTAAGTGATCTTTGTCATATTTTATGAGTTTGGGTTCATATGAAGTTTAATTGAATTTCTTTGCTTACCCGATTAAAATGACACTATTATAGTATTTTGAGCATAATAGGAGTTTTAGACATCCAAAAATCATGAAATCTGTCTTGAATGAAAGATTAAATAAGTGTCCATAGTTACAAAGCAAGATTAGACTCTAAATGGGATGTTTAGGACTCCGAAATTATCTCAAAAGATGAGATAGTGTTGCTGACGTGGAATTTGAACAGTGTGCAAAGATCCGGCCATATCTTGAGATACAGAAGTCATATTGAGATGAAATCAAATTTGTTGGACAGCTAAGATCCGGGGCTGCAACTTTTATTCAGAAGTCAAGATCTAATTCGGACATGTGAACATCCGAAATTGCGGTGCAAGAAAGTCAAAATTGTTGTGCTCATTGGTGGCAAAAATTCAAAAGTGTTTTGCATTTTCAACAAAGCCCATGTGAAAGCAATAAAAGGGTAGAAAAGTAATATCCTAGTTGGTGACTTTCTGAAGATGATGCCTCAAAAATCCTCTATAAATATAAGGGTTTACAAGAGGAGAAACACACCATTTTGGAGATTAACTCCAATACCATTTTCCATCTTTCTTTCTTTCTTGTTAGTTTGCCTCCTACATGGAAGGCTTAGGTTTTCTTTCTTGTTAGTTTGCCTCCTACATGGAAGGCTTAGTTTTTCTTTATTGTTAGTTGCCTCCTACATGGAAGGCTTAGGATTTATTTATTGTTAGTTTGCCTCTTTCTTTGTTGTTAGTTTGCCTCCTTCATGGAAGGCTAGGTTCGTAGTTTCAATTCAAGGATTCAAGCTATTTTCATTTTAACTTTGAGGTCTTGATCTTTATTTACATGCTAATTAAGTGGTTTCTACTCTGCTTCACTATATTCTTCAATTTTATTCTTTAATCAAAGTTTGATCGGTTGACGTATTTTGATTAATGCATAATTGATTCATAATTGGTTTTTGATTGGTAAATCATTTTCCAAAAGTTTGAAGAGTAGAAATTAAGTAATTGAATTGAAGGTTTTCATTTTATTACTTACTTCAACTGAATTCTGATTATAAAATTGGTTTAGATGAAAGATTAAGTGGTTACTAAATCTTGTTAATCATAATCAATTGAATCCTGAGAGGTTTCTCAGTAGAGAATTCAAGGATCATTTTAGGGGTTCCAGATGATCCTAGGTTGATAAACACAATGCATGATTTTAGTGATCAATGATTAGTTAAGAAAATAGGCTCTGAATTCCTTGAGTTGATAATTGTTAAGTCAAATAAATTTCATTCTGTATTTTGTGTTTAGAACTCAATATCATATCTTTACAGAACCCCCTTTTTTCTAATTTTCTCCTTATTTTCTTAAGAATCTGAAATGGTCTTTGGGAGATGACTTAGGTTGCACCTTATACTATACCAATAGTTTGGGGGAAATCTAGAAATTATTTTTGCGCGTTTGCGACGAGCGTGTCAAAGTCCAATAACATAAAAATACTCAGAATGATAACATTAGACATGATTAAAACACAATTAAGCCCAACACAGAATGAAAATAAATGTACAAAAATTCATTTATCAAAATGCGTCATGTCCCATAGCCTTTCTATATCAACTCCTCTACTTGCCCTTGAATTTCCTTGGCCTCTTGAGGACTAGTTCTATAGTTGGCTGGTTTGGAATTGCAGCATCAAAGATAAAATCAATTTAGTGCTGAATGCTGCTTATAGAAGGAAAAATTTTTGGTAGTTCTCTAGAAAATACATCATCAAATTCTTGCAACAAAAATTCAACCACACTAGAAAAAGAAGAGATATGATTCTTTGTGAAATAAATATTCTTGTACATGAGTACAAGAACTTAGTAAAATAATACACAAACTTTTTTTTTTATTTTTAATTTTTCATCATTCTCAATTTATTCTCTCTATTCTTTTTCTTAATTTTATAATTTTTTTTTCTACTTTTACATTAATTTGAAATTTTCATTTGGTTAGAATAAGTCTGAATAGGTCTTAACAAGGTTAATACAATTGCTTGATTATCCATTACAAGAGAATATTTATTTTAAAATCTATCATGCATAACATTTTTATCATATTAACAAGAATGTCTTAACAATAAGTGACTTATATGCACAGGGCAACATCACACAACGTAACATCCTTATACTTGCCTATAAAAAATGACACCAAGATTTGCTTACTAACCCTTACATCCAAACAATCATTCATCCACTACAACCTATAAGGATTATGATGTTTTTTAGTCGATAAGTTTAATTTCTCCATTAGCAAGGTACTGGCAACGATGGTACAACTGTCACTGTCTATAATCATACTACATACCTTATTGTTCACATGACAACGAGTAAGATATGTTCCCTTTGCTATGAATCTCCTTCATCTTTTGGTTGGATGTTCAATGCATGTCTTGTAACCAAGATGTCTTCATGCATAGGTTCTACTACATCCACATTATTATAGTTTTTCAACTTCGACATTTCTTCTTTTTCGGAGCTCACACTCTCTACTTTATTGTTGTCAAGAATGACCATGGTTAGGGCTGACAATGAACCGAATCAATTTGCAATTAGTTCGAGATTTGACTTGATAATTGGCTCGTTGAACTTGATTCATGAACTGGAAGAGCCAAATTTAAATTAAAAATTAAGCTCATTAAATAAACGAGTTAAATTTGAATTATATATAGCTCAATTCGTTTGGTTCATAAACCAACTCGTTATATATATAAAATTAAATTTATATAATTAATTTTATTTATATATTAAATAAATTGAAAACATATAATATAATCATAATATATTATTATATAAAATACAGAATTTAAAATTAATTAAAATCTATCACACTAATAAGATGTATACATATATAATAATAATAATAATAATAATAATAATAATATTATTATTATTTTATTATTTTTATTTTATTTTTAAATTTGTTTAAAAAATTTAGTTTTAAAAAAAGTTTATAACGTTTTTTCAGCGTGAAATGGCAGATTTATTTTTAAAAAATTACAATGTTTTACTAATATAATAATATAATAATTTTTAAATTTTCTAAAAATTTTGAATCTAAAAAAGTTTATAACGTTTTTTTTGTCGTGAATGCTAGATTTTTAAAAAAATTACAATGTTCTACTAATAAAATAATATAAGAATATAAAATTTCTATTAATAAAATAATACATGAAATAATATAAAAATATAAAACTATTATAATAAATAATATATTAAATAATATAAAAACAAAAATATAATAAAATAATATATTATATCAACATAGAAAACGATATAATTAATAAAATAATATAACAAATTAAAACTTATAAAATATTATATTCTAAAATTCTTAAAACCTAATCGACGTGGGATATTGAAATTTTTTTGGTTGATATCTATTAAAAAGAGTCGTTTTTACCGTAAATTTGTGCTTGTAAAAATGAAAAAAATTCAGCAATTTTATTTATTTTATTTATAAATTATAAAATATAATAGTTATAAGTCTTTGACATTTTTAAAGAACTAACAAAATGCAGAATGAGGTTTTTTTTTTATAAATTTTTTATCTTAATTTTTATCTTACATTTTTTTTTCTTTTTCTAACCATTGACGACAATATATAATGAGTTTCTTATTTTGCTTAGTGATTAATGTTTGTTGTTTAAGTAACTATCATCTTTTTTATTAGGTATTCATGTAATTATAAAATATAACTTTTTTGTTTATCTTTTTTCTATTTTGTTAATGTAGATAACTTTTGTTGAATATATCTTTTTTGCTATTATTCGTCCTTATTTGGTTTGTATTTTTTTTATTTATATTTAAATATTATTATTGTAGAAACGTGTACTAGTTCTTCAATTCAAACACCATGAGGCTCACCACCAAATGATGGGGAAAAGTGTTTAAATTTATTAAATTCTATCATTGATCTGGACGCAAGTAAAAAGAAGAGTCACCAACAAAAGAAGTTATAAAAGAAGAAAATGTTAAGAACAATTAAGATGTCATTCAAAAGGCTAAGAGAAAGAAAACTTCTCTAATTTAAGATCACTTTAAAGAAGTGAAGTTAAAGGATCGAAAAAAAAAATATGAATACACACATTGTAATAAGAAATATTCTATTGTTAGTAATGGATTAATAAGCCCTTTGAAGAGACATTTATATGAAGTATGTCATGTTTACAAGAAGTTAGTACTAAGGCAAAAAAAATTAAACTTGTTGCCAGCAAAATCCATGGTTGATGAGAAGCTTTTTGGGTCATTGGTTATGAATGCAAGTGCTAAATATGAGCATTAAAGACAACAAGAAAGTTATTGCACATTAGCTTATGATGTATGAACATCCATTTAGTATTATGGAGGAAGAAAGTTTTATTTTTATGATAAAATATTGTAACATATCATATGAGAAAAAAAGTTGAAAAACATTAAAGAATAATTATGTTGTTGTATATGAAGTTGAAAGCAAGAAGTTGAAGTTAACTTTGAGGGATATGAACAAGATTTCTTGACCATAAATTTATGAAATTCACAAAATCAGAAAATTGAATATATGGTGCTCACCGGACATTTCATTGATTCTAATTGGGTTTTGCAAAAATGCATTCTTAATTTTGTTCATATTCCTTCTCCTCGACATGACGTTGATATTGTTGATGCAATCTTTAGATGTCTTAAGGATTACGACATTGAAAATAAAAAATTCAATGTTTCAGTGGATAATGCGTAATATAATGATAAATGTTTGAAAGAGTTGAAAGTTCTAATTTCAAGGCATAAGAATTTAATGTTAGATGGAAAGTTGTTTCATGTGTGTTGTTGTGCACATATACTGAACTTGCTTGTTTAAGATAGTACAAGAAGAATAGAAAAAGTAATTGAGAAAGTGTGTGAAAGTGTTAAGTTCATCAATCATTCTAAAGCAAGATTATACGCATTCTTTCAAATGGCTCAATAACTAAAGTTTGGTGTTAAAAAATTGATTCCTGACTACCCTACTCGTTGGAGCTCCACCTATCAAATGTTGTTGGTTGCAATACAATTTAAAGAAGTATTCCCATGACTTCCAGATTGGGAATACAACTCTTTCAGAGCATGAAGAATGGGAAAAAGTTGAAAAAGTTGTTATGTTGCTAGAGGTATTTAATGTAGTCACAAATATTATTTTTGGTAGTGAGTATCCAACTGCTAACTTATATCTTGCTGAGGTGTATCAAATCAAGAAAATGTTAGACAATGCTATCCTAGATGAATGTGATTTCATTCAAGACATGGTGAAGGTAGTAAAGGAAAATTTTGATAAGTATTGGAGGGAGTGTAATCTTGTTATGTCACTTGCTACTATTTTGGACCCTAGGATAAAATGATGGATGTTAAAATGTGTTTTCCTTTAATTTACCTAAGAGATGAAGCTAAACAAAATATCAAAAAGGTGTACAATGGTCTTAATAATATGTACAAAGAGTATGCTATCTTACTTAGTGAGCATGATGAGGAAGGCTCTAATAAAACTAGTGCTGATCAAACTAACCTTTTAATGAACTCAACAAGCTTCTCATAATGGTCATTATTGATGGGTTATATCCAAGAACAGTAAGTTGTTCCTTCTATAAAATTTGAAGTTGAATAATATTTAAATGAGTCAACTTACAAGCCTAAATATAATGGTCATATAAATTTTTGTGCCTTGAAATGATGGAAGTTGAATAATGGAAAATATCGAGTGCTATCCCATATGGTAACCGATGTTCTTGCCATTCCAATATCGGTTATAGCTTGAGAGTTAACTTTTAGTGTTGGGGGAAGAGTTATTGATTCATTTCGAGCTTATTTAAATTTAAATATCGTGGAAGATTTAATTTATGGAGGTGATTGGCTTCGAGTGTTAGATGGAATTAGAAACAAGCTTAAAATAGTATATCTTCTCTTAATGATTAATTATTTTTTATTTTTAATAATATAATGTTGATTTATTGATATTATTCTTTCTTCTATTTTAGGTGGACCAGATTTTCATAGAAATTTCATTACTTCCTTGAATTTTTTAATCTTAATGATAGATAGGTAGGTAAATTCTCTATTTTTTTTAAATTACAATGACTTATTCTGTTAGATAATAAAATATTTACTTAATTTTTTTAACATTTTAGGTGATTTTATAAGAATTTGGACAGTAAATACAAATTGATGTTTTAATGAAAATTTGGATAACAAGCACATAATGATGTTTTGATTGTTAAAATATACTTTTGAGAATGTAGATTTTACATTACATTATTTTTTGACTTTACATTAGACATGTGTTATGTTGAAAGTAATTGAAATTCCCTATATCTATACTATACTTGTTATTTAGTCATATTTTTATCCAAAAATTAGTAACAGAATATGAAATTGAAGTGTTGAATATGAAAATTTTATATGTTTAGAATCTAAATTATTTTGATTTTGGTTCAAGTGATTCAAGCTAATGAGCCGAGTCGAGCTATTCATAAGCTCGAATCGAATCAAGTCGAGCTAAAAAAATAGCTCATATCAAACTTGAGTCGAGTTTTGAGCCAAATAATTCTTTATCGAGTCGAGTCGAGCTAAACCATGTTCGACTTGACCCGACTCATTTCTAGCCCTAGTCTTAGTCGTTTGATTTGGATATTGAGAAGTAATGTACCCTAGACCTTGACATTTAAAGTAACAAATGTGACTTGACTTGTAAAAGGATTTAGTTTTGGATTTACCTTTGGAAATAGGTATTGTTGACTTCCCTTTAAATTTCTCCTTTGGTTGAGGATCTTCCTTCTTGTTGGACCAATTAGACTTTCATGATGAACTAGAAGCATATTTGTGAGTGCTCCTAGATTTGAGTTGTCTTTCCACCTAAATAGCTATATGAAACAATTTCTCCATCTTCACATAATGTTGCAGCTCCACCATTCCAGTTACCTCTCTTTTTAGCCTTTCAATGAATCTTGTCACAGTGGCTTCTCTATCCTCCTCAACATTAGCTCTTATCATGGAAATTTCCATCTTTTTGTAATAATCTTCAACATCTATGGCACCTTGAGTAAGACTCTGCATTTTTCGATGCGAGTCGTTATGATAGTGACTTGTCACAAATCTTCTTCTCATGGCTACCTTCATATTTTCCCACATTTGGATGAGTCTCTCTCCATACTTCCTCTTATTAAGCATAAAACTAATTCCACCAAATGTTAGCATAATTGTTAAATGATACAATAGTTAGTTTTACCTTTTTTCTCCTTCGATTAATTGTGACAATCAAACACATGCTCCATATTTCTTTCATTCAAGATAAGTTTTAGATTCATCCTTTCCTTGAAATGGTGGAAAAAATAATTTAATACTTCTTTAGTTGCTATAATTTTTTCTCGATATTATCTTCTTTTTATGAAACTTTCACCTTCTTATTCTAAGTTGTCCCCCTAATCTACTTTGTCATTTGGGTGAATTAATGTTTGGGGCCTACTTCGATGAGAAACCTGATACCTTATTGATAAACCATCATTCTATTGATTTATCTAAAAAAAATTAGTTATAATTACAAAATAATTTATGATTATTTAATTATAATTCTATCTAATTTTTCTTCTTTTTGCAAGAATGGTCACATAAGTAGAGAATTCGAAATTAGGCAAGTTTTGGAGCAAAAAAGAGGGTAAAATGAACATAAAAATATAAGACATCTAGTAGAATAATGTCACGTTAACCCTAGCAACGCAGGAGGCATCTCAATCAGCCTTACAATGTTGCAAGGTGATTTAGAATGATCGCGACTATTAGATTAAGTCCAGTCCACGATAGTGAAACCCTAATCTACGCCTATAAAAGGGAAGATTTGTTACACTACATCATACCATCCTAGACCCCAAAGGCCACAGCATTTTCCGGGACACAAGTCTATTACTATCCTAGAGACATACCACTTTATTCTTATCTTTCTTTCGGTATCCTCCCAAAGGATCTTGGAGGCAGAAACTCTTTCACAGTGCGAGTTGTAACGTTTTATTGCCACCTTTACCGGCATTACAATTTTGTCATTTTTTTTCTAGAATTAGGATTATGAATTGTTTGGTTGGATTAGTATGTTTTTATTTGTCTTATCTCTCTATGTGTAACTAATCCCAAATCATGAGGCCTTGAAAAAGCTTATAATGTAGCCAATTAAACCTTTTTTCCTTTTTATGAATGATTCTGTGTTTTTATTTAATTATGTTTTCCTTATTGTGCTTAATTAATTGGTGAGAACTAGTTACTCTTGTTAATTTCTAAGTTAATTGGAGCATAGGAGATCGTACGATTGCCTAATTAACATAACTATAAAGTAAACTAAATCTAAGGATTTTGAAGGATCATTCGAAATCCTTGATTTCTAACCTGTTATTAATTTAACAAGTTTGAATGTTCTTTATGTTTCTATTAATTGTATACCTTGCATGATCATTGGTGGTAGTAAATTGAGAGAAAGAATATTGTTACTGTATGATCATTGAGTAGTAATAGAATGAGAACGGATGGTTAGCAGTTGACTTTAAATTATTCATAAGAGAGTTGAGATAAAGTTGGGTAGAGTTATAAAAGAAATCAAAGTCATATGTCTTTTCATAATTAAATTCGTATCTATGTTCTTTTGCCTTTAAATTTTTTATTGTTTCCTTTTTATATTTACTTTAAATATTTCTAAATAAAAATCTTTTCTGATGAGATCAAAAAGTTAGAATTCAATCCTTGTTTAGGATTATTGAAATAGTCTCTGTGAAAACAATATTTAGGGTTTTAAATACTTCTTTCTAAATCGACAGGTGTACTTGTCCGTAGATAAACCTTTATACACACATTAAACCCACAACACTTGTCCTCGACCAACCCTCCATATCATCCAACTTCTTGTTCAACTTTTGGAATTGATCTTAAACAGATTTTATAAATATTCTCAGATCCGTTTCATTTTGATGGGATTTATCACTCATGTTAAAAATGTTGAAAATTGAACAAATGATATGATTCATCCTACATGAATAAATCGAAATAAGAAAATGTTAATTGGAACATTTTGTGAATTAGAATATAATAAAGTAAAAGAACCTAACATAAACCGCAATCCATCAGAGAGCATCAAATTTATCAAAGAGAAACGTGACCTTTACCGCGACCTGTCAAAAGAACCAACATTATCAAATGTAGTTTTATGTCTAAGAATAAAGGGAATCAACTCACACAAAGATGAAAACTCTCAAAAAGAAATATTATTATTCATCAAAACTTGTCTTACATTGAATTCTTAAGTCCTATTATATAGAAAACCCAATTACTCTAAATTGGAAAGAAAATATAATAAAAAATAAAATAAATATGAAATCCTACTTAAATTTCAAATCAATCTAAAATCTTAATTTGATTTACAAATAATTTAAAACAAATAATTTATAAATCAATATCGAATCCTAATAAAATCTATAACAAATCAATTACAAATCATAAAGTCTTATCACTTAAGATTCTCAATAATATGATTATATAAATTAACTCATGTTGGATTTGAGTTTGGATCAACGTAGTTCTTTTCTTAAACTACCTTGATTAGACCTTGAAATAACTTGTTCCATATGCTTAGTTTTATTTCTCATCATAGGACCTTCTATTCCTTATAGAGGATCTTTAAATGATCTCCTCTTACTTAACATGGTTCTCACATTCACATCACAAAGGCTAAAACATAATTGAAAAAATATAATTTTATATAAACTTAAAACAATGGTGTGAGTAGTTCATCTATATGCAATTCCATAATATTTTAGGATAGACTTATTCATGTCTAATTCTAAGAATAGTTTAGAAGCTATTTGGTATAACAAAAGTGATTTCTCTTTTTATTTTATTTATAAAAAATATCTTTATTTTATTTTATTTTATTTTTACCTTTTAAAAATTTTATAAAAAAAAATAGTGAAAACAAAAAATTTATTTTATTTTCTTAAAAAATTAGAATTATCAAAGTTAAAGATTGATGGGAGATGATGGAGGTTCCAAGAAAGTTGGCATCTCAATTTAGAAGAAGGATCCCTTAATGCATAACATGAACGATGTGAAACCATGTAAGGATGAAAAAACCTAGGTGGATGCATAGATGCAAGAAAAAAGTTGAAAGACATGATGAAATAAAAATGTCAGGAAAGCACAATGAAGAACACTCGTACATCTAGATCCCTCTTTTAGGATTTGCTAATGGAGTGAATTTTCACTAGTAAATAAGGATCAATAAGTGATTAATGTGGTGCAAGTGATATGGATTTAAACCTCAAAATTCCAGTCCTATAAGAAGAATTTAAGAAGTGGTACAAGTCACCAATGAGATATGTTATTTTTGCACTCCTCCTTCACTAGCTTCTTCATTTTCTAGCCTTCCTACAATAATCCCTACATCGGGTCCCTTGCTATCCATGGCTTCATCATCGCTTCCAACATAAGCAATAGTTTTTTCTTGATGGGTGCCTTCAAGAATATTTTGCCTAAAATCATTACTTAACTTTATTTCTCCTTTTTTTCTTTTAAGGGAGATCCACATAACCATGATGCATAAGGTTAGTTTCTCCCATCTTTGTTGACACATTTCTTAACTCTTTCATTGTAATCATTGAGAAATTTAAGTAATTCATATGTATTAAAAGTTCTACCTGCGCTTATATTTTAAAAATAATTTCACCAAATCTTTATTCTTCCTTATCATCATGATTTGATGTCTTAAGAGATTTTGAATGTTCAGTCAAACCCTAAAATGTAAGAACTTTTCTATCTTATGATCATCTTTTAGATCCTATTCCATATACTCTCCAAGTGATTTTCTTACTAATTTAATCATACTCTTTGATTGTAAGATAAAAGAAGATCGTATATATAGATCCAAAAAAGATTTTTTTCTAAACTAACCTCTTTAAAATTTATATATGTAAAAAAAATCATGTTCACATATTACATTATTATGCTTAATGTTAAAGAATCATAATATAAATAATTTTTTTTTAACATCATACTCCTAGAATCTATACTTCATTCACCACACTTTTGTAATTAAAATCTTGAATGTTGTAATATTAACGAGTTCTTAGTAAAAATTCTCTTGATCAATTACGATTTTTTTTCATTAGTTAATCATCATTATTATTCTTAACCACCACAATTATCTATTCTTTTAAATTGATATAAAGGTTTTAATTTTATGATTTTAAAAGAAATAAAAATTAAAAAAATTAAATTAAGATAAAAAAATTTAAAATACAAAACGCCAAAAATCCTAACAAAACCTGAAGAGGAAATTTATAAACAAGATGCTCAATATTATTGTTAAATATCTCTTTGTTAGTAATGGAAATTTTGTCAGCAAATTCGGCATTTTTTAACAGTAACTTAAACCTAAAATAATTAAATACCTTTTAAGGGATGGTGTGATAATTACTTTAGTAACTTGACAAGTGGATGATTTAAGAGAATTTTATAAATGATTTATTGGCTGTTCTTTATTTAAGTAGAAAATATAAAAAAAAAAATATTATATTGAATTAAAATATCTGTCAACAAATCTATATTGGATTATTATAAACAAGTGTGATATAAAATCTTTATATAATCTGACATGTAGCGGAAATATGATAATTTTGTGTAATAATACTATAATTTAAACAATACAAGTTCTTTATTTAATATTATGAATGATAATATATATTATCTTAGAAAACGACTGCAAAAGTCAAAAACCAAGAGAACTATATGGGATTATCATATTTTGTTTTTCTCCCGGCTGAGAACATATTCCAAGTCGTCTTCACGGATTGTTAGTTAAAATTTCACCAAAAATTGAAGGTCTACATACAACGTTTTGTTTTATAAATAAACGTGAATCATCCTCAAAGCTAATATTACAATGATGACACGCGTAACACTCAGACCGGAGCTGATAGAAATTAATCCATGCGATGGATCGACGTGCTTTGCACGGAAGAACCCCATAAAGCTATTCAAAATAAAATATTTATACTTTTAAAAATTTTTAAAAAAAATGATTGCACAGGAAAATTTGTCATAATACTTGGTATCCTCTCGATCAATTAAATTTAGAGAAATTCTATTTCTATTTTTTTATATATATATAGCAAATTTATTATAAAAAAATATAATTAAAAAAAATATAATAATAAAAAAATTAATAAATATTACATTCTAACTTCAACATATCAGTAGAATCAACATTATAAAAAATAGTCTTAGCTCTAATTACAATCTGATGTCAGTAGAATCAACATTATAAAAAATAGTCTTAGCTCTAATTACAATCTGATGGTAGAACTAAAATTACTATGAAAACATGATCCAGTAAAACAACGCTGTAAAAATAGTTCTTAATCTAAGAATAAAAAAAAAATGCTCAAATGAAAAAACTCAACTTTAATTTAAATTCAATTTTAACTTGTTATTTATATAGCTCCTATTTATAAAAAAAGAAACACAATACATAATAAGGATTAAGGAAACAAATCCTAACAAAAAGTTACCTAATAAATTTTTTTCATCAATTTCAAATACTAATTTTATTTTTCCAAATAATAATCAAAATAGATCAAATCATAAATTAATTTCAAATTCTAATTAGATTTATAAATCATAAAAACATATTTTAGTTAATCGTAAATCAATCTCAAATTCTAATTTAATTTAAAAATAATAAATTTAAATATTTGATAACAAAAATAATAATTTAATTAGACTAATTTTTTATGCCGCAGTGTTATATTAGATCTTTATTTACTTGAATTTGAACCACAATTTTATTTGTTATTTTTTGAAATTATTTTCTTACATTAATTTTTTTTTCTTTCCTCTTAACTCCTTAACTAGATCATATAAAACTTGTTGTATTCTCTTTTTCATTGATCCTCTATGAAAAAAATAAAAATAAAAAGAATAATTATGTTAATTGAATTTTTATAATTTTTTTAAAAGAATTTGTTCTCAAATTTTTATGTAAATTAATTAAATATCTATTATTTCATCTAAAATATTTAAATGAAAATTTATTTTAAATAATAATTGATAATAATTAATTATAAATATAACAATATTTATTTTATTATTATAATTATCAACAATTATATACCATATATATTATAAAAAAATTATGTAAAATATTTTAAATTAATATATTTGGTTTAATTTATTTATAATAATTAATCAACAATAATAAAAATAAGTTAAATAAAAAATAATTTAATATCTTTATCATAATCTTCAAAATACAAAGAAAATGCTTGTCCGGGAACCAAATCACTATGAAAACACCACGCATCAAGACACTTCTACATATCTAATAATATTATAGATTAAAAATTTAATTTATTAAAGAAAAGTCTTGGCGGAAACTAAATTATTGTGGAAGCACCACGTATATATAAAAAATACTTGGACAGAGATACCGTTATAAGATTATATTAATTTAAATCAATATAAAATAATTTAATAGTTTATTAATATATTAAGATTAATATTATATATCTTAAAAAATATAAAATAAAATTATCAATTTAATTATAATTTTACTATTATTCAACTTTCATAAAAATTGAAAAAATAACTGATGTATTTTAATAATTTAATATAAAAACCACATATTATGTATAAAATTATTAAATCTTATAAGAATATTAAGCCTATGCTAGTGTTAAAATCCACATAAATTATTAATAAAATGTATTATTTCATATTTTTAATCTAAATGACATATATTTTTATAAAATATTTATATTTTAATGAATTTAATTCTTCCCATTATTTTTATACTTCAAATTTAAATTCAAAATTTTATTTAAAAGATTAAATATAGACTTCTTCAACGGATTTAACTTAAAATTTAGTTTATGCTCTTTTAATTTATATACTAAAAAATAATTATACAACCAATATTAATTATTATATTTAATTTTTTCTAAATCTATTAATGTAATACCTTGATAATAATATCCATTTTATATTTAAGTCTATCACAAAAATATTATTAATGTGTTATTTTATTATATAAATTTTTTTATAAAATATTATTATTAAAAATATAATATAATTATTTAAAAAATATTTGTGAAAAATATGAATCTTATCGTAATAATTATTTTAACAGAAAATAAACGTTTAAACATTGTCACTTATGCCAATTTTAAAAATTTATTTTCAATTACTTAATATAATATACATTCATATATATAACTATATGTGCATATTATTTATACAGATATTTCATATACATAATAAATGTAAGCTTATAGAGAGTCCTTTAAATAAAATGAGAGTAAATATTTTATATATATAGTAAATGTAAGTTCATAGAGAATCCTTTAAATAAAACGAGAGGACGAGTGCTCTTCATAAATTACATTCATCCGAAATGAAAGTAGAGTTATACAAAATGGAGTAAGGTCTCTTATAACTCTTAAGGCAGTTCTTTTCGGTGAACATTAAATCTTCTATCCTCATTAATTATTTATGTTTAAACCATTATCATTACGAAGAGCATGGCCGATCTTTGTGAGAGAAATGAGACTTAGGGATGAGAAATTATAATTTTTCAATAGGAGTTTATCCTAAGATTATTGACATCACTTCTAACCCAGCTACTTTATTGCAAGTTCAATTATTACATTTTAAAATAATACTTATCTAAAGTATTCCTTTTTTGTACAACTTAATCTACAATTCATTCATTGATTAATAGAAATTAAATTTAACACCAACAAACATTTTATACATATTATGAATCTCTTTTTCATAAAATCATATATAAACAAAAATCTCAGATATTTTTTAGATTAATTTTTCATTATAAAATAAATATTATTTGACTCTTACTTATTTTATGTCCTAATCATAATTTTTTTATTTTCTAGTCACCCTCTTAATGATAGTTTCCTTTTAAACATATAATTAACAATTTAGTTAAATAATATCTTCTACTTGTCTACTACTCTATCTTCTGGTCTAGAATACGACTTCATTCCTTAATGATCATCACCATGATAATCTTTGGAAGACCTACAATTTACCATAGAAGTATTAGTGAAGACCTACAACTTCATCATAGAAGGACGTATGACCTTCTAAGTGTGCACAAGTTCCAGACTTAGTACACTAAGAGTAGTGTTAAATTTTCATATAAGGATTCCTTTTTACTAGTCTCTTGATTTATTATATTTCATTTGAAATCTTCCTAATAACATGCATGCTCAAACATCCAGCCAATATAATATGTACATATATCACCCACATCCTTTCAATTTCCATATACTTCATCAACATATGAAACCATAAACTACATCATTTATTTGAATTATTCAAGAAAGTATATAATATACATATGCATGAATCAACATACTCAAGAGACAATAAGGTAAAGTAGCATAATTATTTAACTAAAATTCATCTCCTAATTAAAAATTACTTATTTATGTTTAATTCTAAATTTTTGGGCAGCATGTTTTCTTTTACTAAAATTGTTCATCTTGCTTATATATTTGAGTCTTATCATAAATTTTTCATGAGGAACTTAAATCACTCCTTCTCCTAATTATCTCTCAACACTTTTCTTTTCTCAAATGTTAAGTTTTCTCAAGGTTTTTGGTTAAAGTTTTTGAAACAATGAACCCCTAGAAATAGTTAGCCAAACAACCTCTCTCATTTCAACTCATTTAATGGTCATCAATTTAAGTATTTTTATGGTTAACAACTTTCAAAATTTAGTGAAGGTGGTTATTTATCCTTACTTATTAATTTAATTAGCTAATTTGAGTTACTAAATTAGATCGATTTTTTTTGTGTCTTTGTTTATGGAATCATATCCATTTATTTGAAATTATTTTTTTTTTGTAATCTTAAAACAACCAAGCTATTAAACCTAAAATTTATTAATCACTTTTATCAAGTTTTTTCTTAAGTTTTGGATGAAAAGCCCTCTTAATGTTTCTAAGCTTTGTAGTCAACTTTTCTTATCTTTGAAGATGATTCTTGTAAGATTATGAGACATTATTAAATTAACTTAAAAATTTTGAGATTTTCCCTCCTAATTTACATGACTTGGCCAAATGGCCATTTAGATCATTATGACCTTTTAATTGAAATTATATTCATATTCTTATGCTTAGTTGTGGTTTTATCACTTATAGAGGGAGTTATCCATGCCTTAATGAAATTTGAGATTCGTTCTTCCTTTATGCTTAAGCTTGGTCGAATGGCCTTCTTGGTCATCTAAGGGTCATTTTCACCAACTTTTCTCTCATGAACTTTTGAATCTTTGATTAAGATGCTAGTTAACATAATTTTTTCTTGAATCCACCAAAGTTTGTACCTGGTTTATGGTCTTAGTCATGATTATGAAGAGTTGGAATGCTTCCTTCATTTTCTATATCCTCAAATCTAAGCATTTGTGTTTTAGCCATAAAAACCCAATTTTTATTTAAGTAAAGTTTTAAATTTTGTGACTTACCTTTAGAACTTATTGAGTTATGATTACAATGGTCTAGATCTAGATTTTTATAAAGATGCAAGTTCAAGATTATAATTTTTCATGGAGGAAGGGACAAGCTTACAACTCTAAAGAGAAAGTAACAACATAACCTTATCTCAACACAATACAACTTATCTCTTAAGCTTAACCATGATTTTTTAACCTAATTATAGTTAATTTTTAACTTAATTATGGTTAAAAAAAATTTCATAAATTATTTTGTATTTTATAACATTATGGTATAGTGACTTATGATGGCAAGTTAGTTCCTTGATCAAATCATATACAATTTTATGTTTGATGATAAGCTTAATTTTCAAGTCTCTGCTGGCAGTTTATAACTTCATAAGTTTGTTAGAACATTTTGGTCATATTTCAAAAAATTTCAATTTTTTTTTTAAAATTCATTCTTAAGGTTTTTAACCTTTATTTGGTTATTTTCAAATATTTTTAAGTTATTTATTATTTTTTTAAAAACTTTAATCCATATATAAGTTACGGTTAGTTTTGGATATTTTTAATAGAATTTTTGTCTTTCATTTATTATTAATATTTTTTAATAATATTTTAATTATTATTTATGATTTTTAAGTTTTTAAAATATTTTTTATTTTTTTTAAAACTTTTTTGCACATTATCAATTATTATCTTTGTGTATAAATATTTTTATCATTTAAAAAAAAATTTTAATTCTCGTTTCTACCTTTATTTTTTCTACGTTTTATATAAATTCATAAGTTGTAAAATTTATTATAAAAATTTTAATGTTACATTTTACATCTTTTAATAAATCAAAAAATAATATTTTCTAAAAAATAAAATATTAATTTATATTTAAATAATATTACCACTCTCATATATATATATATATAACTTACATTTTTGTGGAAGATTGAGATTCAAATTCTATAAGCTATGTTTTTGTGTCATTTAAAAATAAAAATGATTTTATTTTCTAAATGTAGCTATACATATATAAATAAGAATAATTAATTATCTTAATGGTTGAGATACATTGTGTAAGATATATAAATGTTCTGATTCATAGGTGAGACAATTTAATATTTTGTAATTTTTTTAAAATTGTTTTGGTTAAAGTGAGCTGGTTCACAATCAGTTCAATAACTTCAGCTGATTTTTTCAGTTCAAACTTTGATTCTTAAATATACGAGTGTTAAGGTTTTATAAGATCGATCAGTGATTTGATTTATATTTGAAATATTTCAAATAACAAGTCCGATCTATTTTTTTTTTAAAACACAGCTAATTATTAATGTTCGTGGAAGTTAACCTACAGCTTTTCTTAATGTAGTTCGATTCACAATCAATTTACTAATTTTGGCTGATTTTTCAGTTTAAAGTTTGATTTTTAAATGCATCAATAGTTGAACTAGTTCAACCGACATGTCCGATCTAATTTTGAAATTACAGGTTAATCTATAGCTCACCTTGTTGTGTGAATTTTCTCTTTACTTCTCCCACAACGGCAACAACTAGCAATGTGATTGTTTTCACTTTTAGAGAAAATAAACATAGTAATAATAAAAACGTGACTATTTTTACTGAAAGTAAAATATTCTTCCTTTGAATAAATTTATTTTAACAAATAATATTTTTTAATATATATATTATTTTAAATTTATTTAATAAAATATTAAAAAATATTTTAGTGATAATTTTAAAAAATAAATAGTAATAATTTTAATTTTTTTTAGTTTCTCATATCATACTGTAATCTCCTTTATTAATTTAGATACAAATGTATTCCCCTTACCACTCATAGATCAAGGAGAAGGAGCAGGTATGTTAGAAAAAGAAACAACCTTAAATGTAGAGGCCCACAAAGGAATAGGGTAACAACATATTTTTTAAATCAGTTGATCATGGGAGAGTCTAAATATGCTAAAACAAAAACCTTAACACTTTGTCGGGTCATGTAATTTATTGATCTCTACACTTAGTCATATGTGATCTAATTTATTGATATTAAATTAATATATTTCTAACATCACATTCACTTTGATGAAAAATTAATGTTAAGAAGTACTAATAGTCCAGAGGTATGCATGATGTGTTGGCTGTTTCTTCGCGTTTGTTTAATTTGGGTGCAGAAATTTTCTTGTATGGTAGATAGGTTAAGGGAAAAATAAACTCAGTATATATTTGTTTTCTGACGTCATTGATGACCATTAATGCATGTTTTCAAAGTCATTTACTGAAACCCAGAAAGAAAAATGTCATTTACATTTTTAATTATAATGATTGAAAGTTGACACACAAATTTTAGTAGCACGCTTTGAGAAACTATTTTAAGTTTTATAGATGATTACGTATGTTAGCCATATTGGGAGAAACGTGGCCTCTCATTATGCAACTAAATACATGCACTAAATGGCTTCTATACTTTTATTCATAAAAAAAAATTATTCACAATAAGAAATTAAATTTTGTCACTATCAATCTGAGAAATTTATATTATTAAAACAAAATAAATATTATATTATTATAAAACTTAAAACTTTCACTTATGACAAAATAATTTTTTGATCCAAATGTTAGGACTAGAAATTTTTCAACAAATAGTATATTTAATCAATTGATAGCTTAAGGTTTTGGGAATAATAAATAAATTAAATTCTCTATTTTTATATAAAACAAAATACACTAGTTTTTCTTTCCATTCCTTTTATTAAAATATCCGTTTCTAATGCACTGGGCTACTTTTCTGTTAGCCGAGTTGGGCCACCTTTTGTTAAACTTTAGGTTTTTAAAAGCTTAACATAATTAAACTGGTTAAGTTATTACTTCGAGATTTAGAGTATTAATTTTGATAAAATGGATATTAATTAAATAATATTTTAAATTTTTTTATAATATATTAATATATAATAATATAATATCATAATAATATATAATAAAAATTATATATTATTTTAAATTTTTAAATTGAAGTTATATATAAAATTAAACAAAAATAAAATTTATTCTTTTACAAAACAAATGTTAAATGATATTATTTATATATAAACAAATTTTTTACCATTTTACCGGTTTTTCAATTTATTCTTTTTATTGATTTGATCAGTTTGTTTCTGGTTTTTCTAAAAATAAATTTAATGATTCAAAAGACGTAATCGATTTTCGATTTGGTCAATTCAACCAATTGGTTTAATTCGATTTTTAAAACTATAATTATACTGTAAAACTTTGACTATTTTGATATTTTTATTTTGAAGATTTTAGTAACATATTTTTTGACATACTCATCCACATATTATTGTTAGATAAAATTTTTTTGTTTATTATTAAATAATGTGGATATCAATTTTTATTTAGTTATTTCACTCTCTATTTAGAAAATTCTACGTAAATTTCAGTTTTTATCTAAATCACATATATGTAAAATTTATTTAATAATAAAAAGATTCCGTTTGAAAAAATATATACTAACATTTTAATTTTTATACAATCGGTGAGTTAAGGTCCTAAATAGATTCTCAGATACAAAGTTCACAGTAGGTTTTACCATTTGAATGGGGATAAGGAATCTTAACTGGAGGGGAAAAGGATAAAAGAAAAAAAAATGAAATTTTTTACCTTTTAAAAGACTAATTATAATCAAAATCTTAATATTTAACATCAGATTATACCAAATTTTCATATTAAAAGAAGATATTAGCAAGACAAAAAAAATAAAAATTATTTTATTACATTGATCATCAACTATATAGTTGGGCCGTCTTCAAAATCTCACTACGCGGATCCAGAGGACTTTACCTCAACATATATGACATCGATTTTCACATGAAAAAAAATAACATCGGTTTCTTGGGCCATTCTCTATACTAGCCATGTGGCCACAATAATTTTGGTCATTTTATTTATACTCATAACTTTTCATTTCTTTGACTTTGAATTTTACCTTTGAATACAACTTATTAATTTCTATTTTATTTTTCTAATAATTTCAATTATAAAATTACCGATAAAAAATGTTATAGTCTAGTTTTTAACATTTCATTTTGAATACATACTATAACTGATGAACTACCTTGTTCCTTGTTCATTATCACCCTCATATCCTCTTCAAAAAGACTATTAGACAAAAAAAAAATGATACATGAGATATTTTAAGGTGCTTGTTTTATCACATACCTGATACCCTTCCAATACATCATCCAATCTTGTAAAGTCATTTAGGATGATTTTAAATTTTAAAATTTTAAATTAAGTTTAAAATAAAATATGTTTGATAAATATAATTTTAAATTGATTTTTTAACATTTTAAAACATTTTTATTTTAAATTTTAAAATTAAAAATTTTTTAATTATTATTTTAAATTTTAAAATTTTTTCTCAACTCTAACGAACTGCGTTACTATTTATAATCATCAAAATCATTATAGCTATTATTATCAAACTACATTACCATCTATAATTATCAAAATTATTATCATTGTCGTTGTTATTATTATCATAACCATTACAACTATCATCTTCATTATTACTATTATACCATCATCATAATTATCATCATTATTATAATAATAATAATTTTTATTATTTTAAATTCTAATTTTATTATTTTAAAAAATATTTTGTTTTCTATTTATAATTTTTATAAATTTATAATTAATTAAATAATATAATTTGATATATAAATTATATTTACTTTATAAAATTATAATATAATTTAGTATTCTATAATTATTTATAATATAACATTAGTATATATATATATATATATATATATTATTTTATATAAAATAAATACAAGTAATTAAAGAATGTTATATTAATAATATATAAAATAAAAATTTTATTATAATTATTATTATAATCATAATAATAATTTTTTTATTAATTTTAAAATTTTAATTTATTTATTATTTTAAAAGAATTTAATTTTTATTATTTTAATTAATACTTATATTTATCTATTTTTTATAAATTTACAATAAATTAGATAATATGATTTGATATATAAATTATATTTTAAAAACTATATTTGATCTTATTTTAAAATTAAAAAGTAAGTAAAGTTTAATTTTTAAAAATTAAAAATTAAAAAACACTCGTTATAAGAAAATGATTAATAAAAAATCGTAAAGTCACGTTTTTTTTCTATATGACTAAATAGAGTATGAATTGATGAATATTAATTTATTAATATAAAGTATTTATAATATTTTTATAATAATAATAATTATTACTATTATAAAAATTGATTGATTAAAACCACCATTGAAACTTTAAATTATTGTTCACTTAATAAATAATTTCAAGTAGGATTAAATTGTGGGTTTAATTTATTAATAAACAAGTCCTGTCAGTCGTAGTCAAATAACATATAAAGTATCAGACTGAGTTGATTTGAAGGAGTTTGTGCCTCTTACATAAATGGTTTTGTCTTGAGATTTAATATATATGAAAATATGGTCTTAAGAAGATTTTTTTTTTATCTCCTTACTGCATTTTGAGATATTAATTGATTTCTCACATGTGATGTGAAGTGAGAAGATATTTGAGAAGATATTTGAATTATTTTATAAAGAATGTTAAATTTCTTATTACACTAACAAATTGTACACTCACACGCCAGATGATCACTAGCGCCATTTTTGCAACAGTGACATCTAATCTGTGAGGCATAGCGTGATCCCTCAAATCCAGGATACTCCAATCATAACCTATGAGTATTCACATATAAGATTGAATTCAGTTTAGAATTAAAATCAAATAATTATATAAAATTAGTTGAATTAGATTAAATTTAGTTAATTTTAAATTTATAATTTAAGCAAGAAGGGGTTAGTTTAGATCGAATGATCAAATCTTAAGAAATGAAAAAAAAATTATACTCAAAATTATTTAATTCTAAAATACCAATCAATATATTAAAAGTATTAGTTTAAAAAAAATTGTCAAAAATATTATAAACACATCTTTCATAATTTTAAGCGCATCTTAGCATGATTTTTAATAAAAAAAAACTATTTTTGAATCTTTAAATAGTTTTCTAAAAAAACTGGTTAGCAAGAACTATTAAAAATATGATAATATTAAAATTATTTGCTATATATATATAATAGTAATATATTATTTTTCTTATTATAATATATAAATTATTATTTACTAAAAATTTAACATTAAATTATTTTTTATTAGTTTAAATTTTTAATAAAAAATAAATTGTTAATATAAATATAATAAATTTATATTTACAATAAAATATATTATACTAAAAATACTTTTAATAATAAAAATATTATTATATACTATCAATTCATCAAATATTAATATAATATATAATCTGTTATTATAAATTTTAAAAATCTATACTAATAATTTATTTTTTTAAAACGAAGACTATAAATATAAAAAATTATCTTATGAATACTTAAAAAAAATTTATTTATTAATAAGTAAATTACTTTTTTGTAGTGGTATTTCCACTTTCTTTTTATATAATTTTAGAAAACGCAACCGCAACTGTACCTATAATAACAATCAGATGACAATAGCATGAGAACCATACGTAAATCGATATTTGCTTTGTGCTACCCAAAATTTGACATGGACAGAGGTGTTGTGTTGTGTGATCTCTAGACAAACTGAGTCTCAACACTTCCCACCATTATTGACATTACTATTTGTTGTATTAAAAAAATAAAATATATATATTAAGATTAATATGACTTCCGTCGATAAATTATTCGAAGAAGCCTTTCTTTTATCTTCTTTGATCCCATTCACTAGAATCAAGTGTAGCGTTGTCGGTGGATGTCTGGTTGGTCCCCATTACGATTCTTAGTACAAACAAAATGACGAAAACAGTTACTTCAGATGGAACTATATCGTTTTATATTGCATGTAGAGAATATTATTGGAGTCTTTATGATTATTGCTCTGTCTAGACTTCATAATGCTTAATTGTATTATAGTGATTTAGGGTTTGGTCAGAAAGTAATAGCTTCAAACAAAGCAGAGAGGTTGAGTTCAATTAAATAGTCTTGTTAGGTATCATGATTAATAAATGAATTCCATTGGGTAAACCATAGTAGACAAACAGAACCTAATCTAGAAATTCAAGAAATATATTTCTTGAAGTTCGGGTGTTGAATAATGTTGAAGAAAATTTAAAAAGTACTTTTTTTATAGGACCAAGTTCTATCGTAGATGTGACTAAATATTTTATAGAAGCATTTCTGTTTATATAGGTTTGAATTATGATCTGTCATTTTATGAAAAATTAATTTTTTTTAAGACTAGACTTTCATTAGGAAATAAACATAGATTGGGATACTATAAAAAAAATGGTAAAAAAGATCTTTAGTAAATCATTCTTCAAATGTTATTTGAAGAATAGTTCCATATAATAATACGTGGATTTCATTTTAATAACTTGAAAAATAGTTTTTTAAGTAATTTTAAAAAAAAAATTAGTTAATTAATTTAAATTGTATGATTTTTCTAAAATTTTTTAAATTATAAAATATCCAATAGATCAAAATTATGCAAATAATCTAATAATCCTTAATGATAATTTACATAATAATATATTATCAATTTATGTTATAAATATAACTTAGAAAAACTAAATAAAATATATGTTAAATATGATAATATACAAAAATTTAACAAACATCGGTATGAATAATACGTGTTAAATATTCTAAAAGAATATAATATAATCTATTATATTATAAAAAATTTTATAAGATCATTAAACATTATTTTTTTTATGGAGGTGAGATAGTATGAACTTTTATCTATATTATTTAGAATTTTATAAAACTAAAAAAACACAAGTGATTTAATAGTTAAATATAATAAATGACTATAATGTAAAAATATATATAATAAATTATATATATATTTATAATATTTTTTTATTTTACATAATTTGAATTATTTTTATTGTATAAAATAAAAAAATTATCTAAATATCATATAAATAATTATGTTTTATGTAAAAGTTATTGTCATTCTTAAATTTATCATTGTTTAATAAAATATTTTAAATTTAAAATATATTATCTTTAATAATAATATTTTTTGATTTGATATATTTATTCTATTTATATTATCATATATCTTATTTAACAAAAGGATACTTTAACATGTATTATTAATAAGATTGGAAATGTGGATTACTTAGTAGATTCATGATGTCATGATAAAAAATTTATATTTATATCTTATCTTACTTAGATTAAACTTTGTTATTTTTAATTTATAAACTTGAATGGTATTTTGGTTATTAATCTATTTATAATCAAATACAAAGTTTTCTTGTGAAATTCAACTCTTATCTATGTTCCATATTTAAATAAACATATGTTCAACTAATTGAGATTTCAACTTAACTACAAGAATTATCCTACTATTTTTTATTATACTCTTTTCATTGTGTTTATGTGTGTAAAAGTGAACCATTTATTATGTAAGAATTATAAGAAAAAAATATTACTACTATGATCTTTAGATAACCATTTAATCTTTTCAAAATTGTATTAGTGTTTCCTTACAATTATTATAAAATATGCACCTACATCTATGATGTGGTTGTGATTTCAAGTAATTTTATTTTTTTTTATAGGATTTTAATACTTTAACATATTTTTGTGAATGTCTATATAAGATTCAATTTCAACGATACTATGTAATACATATAAGTGTCTTTCATTCCACTCCACTGTAATTTTGAAATATCTTTTAGTTTATTTTCAATGATGTCTTCGCTTAATATCCTTCCAATGTATCAGAATATTGAAAAACCTATTGATCAACATTTGTTATGTATTTATTATAAAATTTAATAGTTTTATTTTAGCTAAATACCACTCATTAATAAAATCATTTAGTTAGTTTTTATTTTTCATATATCTTTCAAAATCTTCAATATTGTTCAAAAGGATAATCAAATGAACCATGATATTAATGAAAGATGATAGAAAATATATCTCAAACTTGCATATATCAATTTTATTTTATAAAATCATTAATTTTTCAAGATTAATTATAAATATGCTATAAATTTTCTTAAAAAAAATAGTTTAATAATTGTCATATATACCTAATTAATAGAATAGCACAAACAGCTCCGGAAATAAGATTTTTCATTAAGTTATAATAATCATGTAACTTTACATTCTTATACATAAAACTGCATTTTAAGTGTTATTTAAAAAACAATTAAACATAACTGATCTTGAATAAATTATCAACTAATATCACTGCACTCTTAGTATGTTAACACATATTAACTATTATTTTAATTATTATGTGGAGTAAGATTAGGTATAACGATTCTCTAAATAAGATTTGAATAAATTATCAACTAATATCACTGCACTCTTAGTATGTTAACACATATTAACTATTATTTTAATTATTATGTGAAGTAAGATTAGGTATAACGATTCTCTAAATAAAATATGAAGAATAGATATACTCGAACTATAATATAAATTAACATTTTTTATTTATTTTTTATTATAGTAACTAATGGAAAAAAAAGTTAAAAAATACATAATAATTTTTTATTATCATATTAAAAATATAAAAATTATTTAATAGAGATAAAAGTATTTTAATTAAAAATTATATAAAATAACATATAAATAATCTTATAATTAATAAAAAAATATAGTTTTTAACCTGCTATGCAATTATACAAATGCAATGAAAATAGAATTGGACAGATGTAATGGAGATAAAAAATAAAATAAAATAAATTATTACATCATGAACTTTTATTATATTTATCACCAATTTTAATATTTCATGCGAATTTCTTTAATTTAGCACTTCCCTCAATACCTTTTATTTTGAAAATAAATTAAGATTATAAAGATCCAAATATTCGTTAAAAAATTTGAAAACTTTTTAAGATCAATGCAATATTTTTTCAAATTCTTCTTTCTCCCAAGTTTAAATTTTTGGGATGCAAAAATTGTTTGCATTAACTCTCAAAAGATGGATGGATGAGAAACATAGATAAGTTAAATAATAATAATAATAATAATAATAATAATAATAATAATAATAATAATAATAATAATAATAATAATAATAATAATAATAATAATAATTAAGAATCTAATGGAAAAAGGTTAAAAAGTAAATCCATAAATTGATCTTTAAAATTTTATTGGTTGGATAAATTAATCCTTTAAAATTTTAAATTCCCTTCGTTAGTTTTTAAAATTATCGTTCATCCATTATTTTACTTAAATATATTATTTATCAATATTAGAATGATGATTTATATGATAGGTGATACGTGAATGCTTATTTGATTCAAAGCAATGTCATTTGTCTTATTTTAATGACTAATTTGTTTAACCCATAAAATTTTAAGAACTAATTTATCCGACTAATGGTGGAACTCTTTCTTCTTCTTCTTCTTTTTCACCAGAGGCAACCATCACGATCCTTTCACATTCAGACCACCGCATATCATTGAATCCTATCTTGTTCAAATTGAATCAAACCTAGTGATAACCAAGATGCATTTCAAACCTGTTACCACCACATGAAATTAACAGTGAATAAAAAGTTGTTATTTACATCTTTGACATGCCACAGGTTCAAAGTCATCATCATGCAACCTTTGAAAACCACCATCGAGAGCAATTAGAGCAATCATGAGCTCCTTTTCTTCCTATTGTTGCCATGGTTTTAGGCAGTTCTATTTTTCCTTTTGATCTTTATTGTATGCAACACACTCGCTTCATCTAAGAACTTAGGAAACAAACTAAGGAGTAAGCTTACAGTGACGATCGATGCTAGGTTTAGCGATTTAAAGACAATGCCTCAATTCGTAATAGAGGAAGGTATTGCAGTATTAGTGATGGTTGACAATAAAGAAGAAGAAGAAGAAGAACAAAAGAAGAATAACGCCGTTAGTCAAGCAAAATAGTTTTCAAAATTTCATGAGTTGAGTATATTAATTCTTAAGACAAGACAAAGCACCATTTTGAGGAAGATAAATGTATACATGTTATTTAACATGACCATTCATCTTGTTATCAATGTTAAATGACACATTGAATTAAAATGATAGATGAATGACAACCTCAAAAATTAATGGAAGTGTTTAGATCGAAGTTTATGAACCAATTTGCCTAACTTCAAAATCTCACAGACCAATTTAAAAATTTATTCATAACTAAAAAAAGGTGGCTCTCTTGAGTTTTACTCGCAAACACTAACAGTGTATACACTATGAATGATTTAACATTTATTATTCAAATATTGAATAGCCGGAGTTGTTAATTCCTCTTAATTGTGAAACAAAATTCATATAATAAATAAGTTGTTAAAAATCTCGGTAATTTCAATAAACCTAATCTTGTCATCATTCCTCATACATGTGGAAAAGGGTATTTTGCGAGATAGAAAATTACTAGTCGGGTTAAGTTATTATGTTTGAGTTCTCTAAGTGATGTGATAATATAAAGTATTACATGCCATTATTAAAGCATATCCTCCTCCTCGGCATGGTGTAAGGCAAACACGAATGTAAGAGCAATTAACCTAATCATATCACTAATTTGCAATAAAATTTCTACTTTTTAACATGTTTGCCACCTTTCTGTAGAACCAAAAACTAAGCTGAGTTCTTGCTGAAAAGTATCAAGAACAACGTTGGATAATCGCACAATGGATTAATTGTTAAATTATTAAAAGCCGAACCTTCATTTTTTTTCTTTCTTTAATTTACTTTTTTATCTTTTTAAAAGATCTCAAAATATAACCGAACTCTATCTTTGTCCTAATGAGCATTGGAAGGTCTCAAGCACATTAAAGTATAATTCTAACAACCCAGAGATTAAGTACTAAATTCTAATGTTGGGCAATACCCAGAATGCTAGCATATGCTGAAGCTCTGGTTGGTGCCATTAGGTATCTTCGTACAATGGCAGTGCTGTCCAATTAACTGGTCCCAACTAATTAAATGCTAATTAACATGAAGATGCTATATTCTAAACTGTATACGCATGCATAACTAAAGTACGGTCAAGACCATTCTTTGTAGAAAGTACACATAAAGATCACTTAGCATTTTCAGATTAAACTAGTAAAAGGATTATGTGGTCTCGGCCTTATGAATCAGGAATTGCTATACAAGAATTGTACTTTTATAAGTGTAGCGATTGAATTGAAGGATTATAGTTCCCTCACTAGATTTCCAATAATTATGCCAACCTTCTTGCTAAAAGCTTCCCATTAAATTAGGAGATTACCTACCAAGTCAATTAAGTTGAGATTTCAAACCTTTAATCCTATTATAAAGGATTAATTAATAAGTTTTAAGCATTTTTAAATGTATTAATTTTCTGTTTTAGTTCTAATAAATATCGGGTTGATTTTGATTTAATCCTTTTGAAAAAAAAAAAGAAATCAATCCTTATTATCAACGATATTTTATTAAGTGATAATGTGATAAAATTATCACGGTTACATGTAAATTTTTTTATTTAAATACATTTTTAGTCAAATAAATGTATCTATTTTTTTCATGTAATATTTTTTTCATCCATTTTTTTTAAAATGTTTATTTTTAATTTTATCATTAATGAAATTATGTCAAATGATGATGTGAGAATATCGCTTTCTTTTGATTCATCTCTTTTTCCTTTAATTTTTGTTCGGTTTTCTTTGATCGAATTCTATAACGACCATCCCTCCATCATTACTGAAAGAATTAAATTCAAATTTTGTGAAAGATATTTGTTCTCAAAAAATCTTTTTAAGATAAAGATGTTATACACCATGTTCAATTTACAAGATTACTTTTAAAATAATTACGCTAAGGAAACTGATTTTGTGATTGATCCAATGAACTTAAGTGCTGTAAAGTTTAGCTCAAAGGTTCATTTTGGTGCTGAAAAAACACCTCATTGTGCTAACTTTCCCTTTGATCATATTTTTTTACTTATTTTTTGAATTGGTTTGGTCATGTCTTTGGTATCACAAAGATATAAAAATTAATTAAGCCTTAATTAGTAAATATTTGTACGATTTTTACTTAATTTTGACCAAAACATATATATTTTGATTGGATTTAAAACGAATTTAAAACTTAAATCTGAACCTAATTTATAAAGATGAGGATAATTTATATTTGCATGTATATATACATAATCCACCTTTATCCTGAATGTAATTTAATAATTATAATAATAGTATTAGATTATAGTATTTTGTTAAAAATAAAATTTTATATTTTATTATATTTGTATGTTTATTTTATATATTTTCAATTAAAATATACTTTTTATATGATTTATTTAAAAATGTATACATAAATAAATATAATTTTATAAAATTAAAAATAGAATATAGATAATTCATGATTATATATATATATGGATGAATAAAAATTATATGATAATAGAAATTAAAA
The DNA here is from genome assembly GCA_037954105.1 of Canavalia gladiata. Classification (NCBI taxonomy): domain Eukaryota; kingdom Viridiplantae; phylum Streptophyta; class Magnoliopsida; order Fabales; family Fabaceae; genus Canavalia; species Canavalia gladiata. The sequence goes on along the minus strand of CM075659.1, from coordinate 13,034,027 downwards.
TTATTAAAATAATATTTTTACAACTTTTTTAAAAAATAAATTTTATCAATCTAATTATATTCAATTTAAATTTTTTATATAATTAGTTAAAGTTAAGTTTACAAAATTTTACATAGTTTGCAGATAAAAATTGATATTTCATCGTCTCAACTTATTTTAATAAATAATATATTATATATTTACAAATATTTAAACATATAAATTTTCACATATTTATTTATTATAAAAATATAATATAAATTAAATGATTAAGTTGATGATTTTATTAAGTTGTTACAATTTTTTTATTAGTCACCCGCAATTATACATAAAGTTCATAATATGACAATGTAACCATGCTAGGAACCCGACACTTTTGTGGTCCAATAATAATGCAGCCTATAAAAAGTGCACGAGTGGATCCATTGACAGAATAATTAAGTACTGGGAGACATGGTTAGAGTTGATGAATTGCTAATTGAGCCATATCTGAAAGAAAAGCATACCCTATATGTTTCTTATGCTAGCTGAGGCTGTAGCATAGATTGGTTTGAGTTTACCTAACATATCACTTTTTAAGGTCTAAGTTATCCAATGAATGAAGTCTTAGTCCTTCTATTTAAATGGAACAAATGCAATGTTAGTTTGGTAAGTGCTCGACTAAAAGGGAACCTATACCACAGCTATCCATCATTTCGTTTCTTCTCTACCACATATAATTGATAAAATCATCGCAACTTGCAAACAATTTAATTGCTAATAAACCTCTAACTTTAACCTTTTTTCCTGTCTCCTAACTTTTCACTTTGATACTTCCTACCTGAATTAAGGCTCCAAGGTGGAAAGATGAAAAAGGGCTTGCTACCATTTAAGAAATTGTATTTATATAAAAGATTTGTAAAAAAAAAAATAGTGTAAATTAAAGTAAAGTAAGTATAATATAATGGAGAAATAAAAAAAATGTAATATAAATTTATTATGTAAATAATACAAGTCTTTACATTTTAATGGATGAAGACAGAACAGTTTCTTCAACAGGAAAAAAAGTGTCTATGTTTAAGGATTTAACAAACGTAGAAGTCATGCCCTGCTCTCCTTTTTTATAAATTATCTTTACAAATTTTATAAAATTTTTTAAAAAATTGATATTTCATTGTATACTTTATTTTAATGAATATCTATTAAAATAAAATTATATAATAAAATATTAATTTTTTTAAAATTTTATAAATATAATTTAAGTAATAAAATATATTAATTAACAGTTAGATTAATAAAATTTAATTATTTAAAAAAATTATGAGTGAAATAACTTTATGCTAGAATTATTTTTAAAGTAATTTTATTCTTTATTTTAATAATATTAAAAAAATTATTTTATTTTCTATGTTTTTAATAAATTTTGATTTTGTTTTTTAATTTTATATCGTCGTCGAAATAAATTAATTACAGGGTTTCTCTTATTCTAAATTTTGACTAATAATTAAGATTTAATATAATTTTATTGATTAAAATAAAATATTAAAGTTTAAATAATATATTCAAATTTAATATAATTCTATTGATCAAAACCAGATATCAAAATGTAGAAATCAATAATTATTTTTATTAAATCTCGATTTTAAATATTTATTTTCGTATTTTTAATAATTATTAAAATTTGATTGAATATTTTAAATATTAAAATATAATTAACATTTCCAAATTTTACATTATTTTATTGATTAAAATAAAATAATAAATTAAAATTTTTATGATTTATTTTATTTTAAACATAAAATTTTATATTTTATAAATAATTGATCAAATTTTTTAAAATTTTTATTTCCCATTAACGTTAAATATTATAACATTGAATAAAAATTGTTATTATTAAATTTTAATTATGTATCTTTAAGTTCCCATTAAAAAAAACAGCAAAAGAATAATAAGGTATGGAAGTGGAAAGATTCCATTTTCCTAAAACTGAAGCATGCATGGAAAGCAGATTATTGTTCAGAAACAGCAGAACCAGTAATGAGTGGGAAAGTGGGCCTTCCAGAAACTACCTACAAGGGTGGGCTCTACCCACCATGCAAGAAACACAACTTACACTTTTTACGCCTCTTTTAAGTGTCTCGTTCCTTTTAGAAAAATTATTCTATATTTGTTTTTATGTTAAATTTGATGATAGATAATTTTTTAAAAAAATATTACAATTATAAATGAAATAAAAATATTTTTATATGTATGAGCACCGCTTACTTTTATTTTTATTGATCTTATAGCAAAATCCACGAATCTATAAAGATGGATACATAATTTTGGGTTTATATTTAAAATTGAAACTATGCACTTGCTAGTTTATAAGCGTAAATTATTTTTCTCTTTTTCAATAATAAATACATATTTTAATAAAACTATATAATTTGGATATATATATATATATATATATATATATAAAGGTTTATTTAAAATTAAGTCATGAAATTCCATTTTAATCAATTTTGAACAAAACGGACATTATGACTTCTACTCAATATTTTTCCCAATCCACTTGAGCTGGTAAGTTCAACCGTAGTTTAATGGTCAAATTAGGAAGTTTATATATTAAGTATCAAATTGACATTAACAAAAAAAAATTGACACTTGATTTTGTTCCACATTAATTTCAACAGAGAAATAAAGTTGGAAAGTCAGCTCTTGGATTAAATCAATTAATTAATACATTCATAGTTAAGGTTTACGTATTTCAGGTTGAAATCCTTAATGCACAAAATGCTTCTTTTGGGAATAATTTTTTTTAGAAAATAATTACTTATTTTTAAAAGTTTTTCACAATTTTAAAAATAATAAAAAATTATTTCATAGAATAAATTGAATTAAACATTAATTTGTATTTCGATTGTGTAAAAAAAATATTTTTTTTCATAATTACATTTTTAATCAATTTTTAATATAATTTATCATATAAAATAAGTTTTATAATTATTAATTTTATATTTAAAACAATTAATGATAATGAATAAAATAGAAAAATAAAAATTTATTAAGAATAATTAATTTTTAAATATAAAATATAAAATTTTTATTATTAAAACTAGAAGACTTTTTCCTTTATAACTAAAAATAATATAATTTTAAAATTTTTTATTCAATAAACCCAATACAATTGAGTAGTATTTTTTTAATTTTTTAATAAAATCATCGTATAATCACTAAAAATAACCTTACCTAAACGCATACTTTTCAGATATTATTCTAACTATACTGACTTTTAATTTTATTGTCGCTTACCGCCATTATTTAATATTGAGTCTAGGACACAGTATATATATATATATATATATATATATATATATATATATATATATATATATATATATAAGCCTAAATCTAATATTAAATAATAGCTGCAAAAAAAATAAAATTTATAAATATATATAATTTATAAATATTATATTTTCTATAATAATAATTATACATTTGTATCATACATCAAAGATAAAGTTTACAACAACAATTTTTCTTATATTTTTTCCTGCTATTTAAAGGTATGAAACAGTCAAGGAAAGTACATAACTTAAGAACTCTCTTTTGAAAGTTGGTCGGTCGAATAAATTCGTATTTCTAAACTGAACTTAAATATAAGACGTATTTTAAATTAATAAAAATTATTTAATAAAATTATTTTATTTTTATTGAAAGTTACTTCTTTAAATTTTTTAATATGTAAAACTATTTATTATAATTTATAGAACCTATAATATTATCCATCTATAATTAATATTTATAAAAAATTAAATTATATTCAAATTAGACTTATTTTATATTAAAGAATAATTTTATATATTTATTTTTTAATATTACTTTTATTTAATTAATAATAAGTATAATATATTTTTAGTATAATATATTCAAATTAGACTTATTTTCACAAATGATTTCTCCGGTGTTAGCCTTGTGTTGCCATGGCTTTGGTGAAATAAACAAGGACATTCTTTAAAAAGGCATTACTAGGTATCAAATGCGTCAAATTTACAATTGCAAAGCCATAAAACTTTTTCTTTCTTGGTAGTGGAAAATTAGTTAATACCTAATTAAAAAAATTACTAAAATAAATAATTAAAAATTTAATTGTTATATAAAATGTTTTTTATTAATTCTTCAATTGATATAAAATAAATTTTATTATTTTTATATAATTATTAAACTAATAATTTATATCAGTTGGAGTTGTAATTTGAATTAATATAAAAAAGTGTAAGTTTTTTATATCAATTAACAAAATAATTAATTTTATGAGTAGAAGTTATTAAAAAATATTATTTTAAATATCAATTAATAAAATTGTAATATATTTAATTAAAATAAAAAATTAATTAAAATTATAAATATAAATATACTACCAATCAAATTCTTATTTTTTATTAAATAAAATATTCATAAACTTATATGTTGTACCAATAATTATCAGTTCTACCGCAAATTATCAAATTCAATGTTGATTAAACAAATAACTATTAATTAATTTAGAATATGTATCATAATTTTTATAATATAAAATAAGATTTTTTTAGCAATTTTTAGGATGCATAAAGAATCAATATATAAAAGTTAAAATATAATCATTATTTTTTAATTTTGATGATTAAATAAAATAAAAATAAGTGATAAAAATGAAGGAGTGTAGTCAAATATAATGATCGAAGATCATCCCCATCATCTAGATGGAGGCTGAGGTAGTGGAGTGGCATAGGTGAAATTGTAAATTTTGAATGATGTATATAAACAATAAAGTAGATGTTATGTGAAGGAGTTGTTGTAACCTAAAGATATATTCTTCTTTCATGAAAAATTAGTGAAAGCAAGGATAATGTCTTTGTTTGTTATCCTTATGGATAGGTCATTGATCCATATTTAATCAATAGATAAGGAGGACTTCAACATCCTATACTAGGAAATGAAGGAAATCTTTATGTAATGGTTCAAGGAGATAATCCTTAGTCTCAGGAAAAGGCTAGACAAGATAGGTTCATATGACTTATATGCTATAAGACTCCTCTTCATACATGATGTTCAAATTTTTTAGAAGAATCATAGAAGGGATAAGGTGATATGTTGTATGCGATAACTCAATAGATAAAAGGTTCCATTTTAATGTGGCTAAGGTTTTAATTCTAAAGTCAAAATGGGAGCCAATAAACTTAATAGTTAACATCAAGATTAACAATTAGATCTTTGACATTTGTCTAGTGAAAGAACCACATCTTTAGGGTGTTGCAATGATGAACTAGTGCTTCAGGTGCCAACGATAAGAATTTTTGTAGCTCTCTTCCAGTGAGGAACAATCCAAATATATTTTCTATTAATGAGTTTGAAGGGGGACCAATATTTGGGAATAAGGATCTATTCTTACAAAATTTGAAGTTGTTGGTGACCAATTAATTCACTTAAAGGAGATGGATGGGTTTCACACAATCCCTAAAAGTCCTTATGCTAGTAAAAAAAAAAATAGTGTTGAACAAGCATACCAAGAATTCTAGTTTCAACTATAATAGAGAGTGGCTATTGGAGACTAAAATGTCAATAAAGCAAGTGGAGTCATCCACAAAGGTATATTTTCTAATGAAGGAAATACTAGTGATCTAGATGGCACAACCTAACCAGCTCCAACTTATGAATTTAGGCTTAAGGATAAAGCCCCATTCCAATTAGAGTCGAGCATAGGGACTAGGCCTTTGTCACATAACAATCCAAAGGAAGGAGAGATAAGTCATTTAAATGAAAAAATTGAGATAATCATCAATAACTAAAATGTCACCAGATTCCAGAAAATGAGATTCTAGCAATCACATTGAGGATGAAAGTCACCAAGGGAAGAAGACACACCCTAAGTAGAGACTTGGTAGATGCGATCTGCCTAATCCCATAATTGAGTGAAGAAATAGACCTCATGGGCACCATAATAGTATATTCATGGGAATCAACTTGCTTACGTAATGGAATTCAAAAAAATTACGAGAGAAGGAAGACGAGGCAAGAGATATGGAAAACGTTCCTCCTGGTATTATTAGGTAATTCTAACCCGACTCTGATATTATATGTCAATATGTGATTTAGGAAGGAAGTATACTGATGAAGGCACTTGAGATTCTTGATTTGGGAAGGATCACAGGGACCTATGTACTTGAGATTCTTGATTTGGGAATGATCACAGGGACCTATGTTATTAGGAATGAAGAAAAGATAATTGGTAAATTGATTAAGATGGAAGAAAGGATGAAAGGATCAATGATAGTGGAAAAATTGATAACCAATGAATCAAATGAAGGCTTCCACTTTCAATATCAGGAAATTCGAGGGTTACTAAAGAAATAAAAAATCAAGGAACTAGTGGAGAAGGAGGAGAATTTATGGATCTTCAAGAAACTAAACTGCAAAAGGTGGATAAAGAGTTGTGTATTTAGCTATAGAGAGGGGATGACTATGAATGAGATTTTATTCTATCAAATAGGAAGGTTGAGGGTTGCTGAATATGTGGAGTTCTTTATTATTCGAGTTAATATTTTCCTTCTTTAGTCCAGGATATCTAGGGACTTACTTGAGGTGGAAGAAGGTAGTGACTTTTTTCTCAATAATTGTATATTCTCCATGTAATTTGGATAGGAAGAAAAATTTATGAGCAGAATTGATAATAATTGGATAGAAAACCTAGAGATGGTGTGTAATGCTTACTCGGTGATTTTAATTTTGTCAGACAAGTAGAGGAAAGAAGGGTTGTAGTATATATCAAGATAGTTTAGAAATGAGAGAGTTTAATGATGTTATTACTAATTTATAGATGGGGGAGTTTTAGGTAATGGGAAGAAAATTATCATGGATATAGCCAGATGATGAAATGATAAGTTGGCTTGATCAAATTCTTATTCAGATATTTGGAGTAAAAAGTTTAGAGTTATTGCATAGTGAATTTCACTTAGAGATATGCCAAATTGCTTGATGGTCCTAAGGAGGGCTATGGTTGACTAAGGTCCTAAACCTTTCACCTCCAACAATTACTGGCTATAGAAGAAAGGGTTCTAAAAATGATTAAGAAGGTGTTGGAGTCGCACAAGATGCAATGGTGCATAACCTTCTATTTACAGCAAAAGCTCAAGGTTGCAAAAGATAGTTGTGAATAATTGGAATCGAAAAATCTTTATAAATATTGAATTGGACATACAAAATCTAGAAAGAAGTTATCTAAGATAGAATTGTGTCTAAAGTAAGAAGACTTGTAATCTAATTGAGTTGAAGATAGAAGAGCTAAATCAATCCTTAACACATAAAAAGTCTCTAATACAACAAAAGTAAAGAGTGTTATGGTTGAAAAAAGGGAATAAGAATATAAAATTCTCTCACACCTCAATTAGATCCCATCAAAGAACGCCAACTATAGGCCTCTATTAGTAGAAGGATAATGGGTACAAGGGAAAATGAGGTAAAAGATGAGGTATTTTTAGATGCTTTACAAGTCATTATGGGAAGTTAGGTGTCATAATTGTGGTCACGATAAACGACGAACAAAAGTGTATTGAAAGAAGAAATTATTTAAAAAACAAGTAAAATCACCACCAAAATTTTAAAAGAAGAAAATGTTGGAAAATTCTTTGAAAAAGATTCTAAGTGCGAAAGTCGATTACGAATAAGGAATGTATTAATATCTTATTCGTTCATCCAAAAAAATGGTACCTGTTACTAAATTGTGCAACAAATTGATCCTAAATTTAAACAAATGACAAAGTCCAAACATACAACTAAATGAAACAAAAGTAAATCTAAAAAATAAAATAAGACAACTAGAATATGATAGATAAGTAGCACCAAAAGAATATTTATTTACACATAAGGAAAAAGAAAATAAATATGTACACAAAAAAATAGCCTTGCAAAAATCTAGATTCTCCTCCTATGTATTCCCGGATACGATGGAAACTCAAGGCAACATAATTCTATATTTAATGGTTAGAAGATAAATTTCAAATACCTTTAAGGAATATTCAAATTTAAAATTAAATTTTGAAAAAAAATTGTAAAAGAAAAAAACAATTTGAGAATATTCATATTTAATTTCCTCAAATTCACATATGCTCAAGATTTAAGACAAATGTAGGCTACATTTAAACCCACACGATTTTTAAAATGTTATAAGATAGAGTAATCTATATATATGCATCTGAAGTTTATTGTGTGGAATTTAGAAATAAAATATTTAAATTAAAATAATTTTATTTAAATATATAAATCGATAAATTTAAAAAATTTATTTAAAAGAAATTTTTTTAAAAATATTTCGAACCCACATATACACAAGATTTAAGATAAACGTATGTTGCACTTAGACCTATGCAACTCTTCAAACACGACAAGATAAAGTAATTGCGTTTAAAGTTCATTGTGTGAGATTTAAAATTGAAATATTTAAATTAAATATATAGAATGATAAATTTGAACTTAATTTATTTAAAATAATTTTTTAATAATATTTTGAATCTACATATGTACAAGATTTAAGACAAACGTAGGTAGGCTGCACTTAAACTTATACGACTCTTCGAACACGATAAGATAGAATAATCTATATATATGCGTTCAAAGTTCATTGCATGAAATTTAAAATTAAAATTTAAAATTAAATATAAAATGATAAATATAAAGTCAATTTATATAAAAAACTTTAATAATAATACTCTGAATCTACATATGCACAAGGTTTAAGATAAATGCAAGCTGCACTTAAACTCAAACGACTCTTCAAACACAATAAGATAGAGTAATTTATACATACGCGTCTAAAAATTAAAATACCTAAATAAATCTATTTGTCTCATACCAATCCATATGTCCAAAAAAGTTTAATTAAAATACTTAATCAAAATTAATTAAACCAAGGTAAAAATTAAATAAATCTATTTTTTTAATACCTATTCACACACACACACACACACATATATATATATATATATATATATATATATATATATATATTCATTAAATCTATGCTAAAAGGATCAATCCTTCTCCATCCCTCAATAACAAATAGAAATTCATTAATTAATTAATTAACTATTAGCTAAAATGTATTATTATGGGTACCTTTATTTGCAAGGAAGCCAAAATTTCTTTGGTGTGAGGATAAGACCATTCCTCGCTTAGTAATGAGCGTAAAACCATTATCAAGTACGTGAGCGAGAAAGAACATTATTTTTGAGCCAGGAATGTGTGTGAGAATAATGCTTCCACCGTGTTCCGAGTTGGTCAATCATGTTAGTCATATGTTGCATGGTCCAGGGATTGTCTCGTCTGAGTTGGGGAGGTTTGTTGGGCTGAGAGTGAAGGAGAGATGGGAGAGAATTCTAGGTGCTTGGAGAGGTGGGTATTGTTTTTTTATGTGTGCATAGGTGTGTCAGTGAGAATTATTGTCCAAGGGTTGTAATGGGAGTGAGAGTCCAGGTGCTGTTTATTGTTTATGAGCCAAAGTGAATGTTGGACCATGGGCATTGGTGAGCTTCGTGTAGATGAGATTTAAACTGTAGACAAAAATGTGAGTGAGTGTTGGGTGTGTATTTTTACGAGTGAAAGCTAGGTGTTATTGAAGAAGTTTAGGATTTTCTTTCTTGAACCTCAAATTCTAGAGTGAAGAATGAATTTTATATCTATTATGAGAGCATGATGGAAAGCTTTTTGAGCCAAGGGAGAATGTGGCTTGCAATAGTAGGTCCAAGGTAAATGAGGGACCAAAAGGAATATATATATATATATATATATATATATATATATATATATATTATTTTTTTCTAAAGATATGAGTGACCTTTTTTTGTATTATAGGAATGAAATGAAAAAAATTATCCCTAGAGTGAAAAAAAAATCATCCTATGTGTGTGCCTTTTTGATAGAATGCCAAAGTGGGTGTTGTATTCTAGGCTTTTTATGAGAGAAGGAAAGGAAAAACTTTTGAATTTCTATGGGAGAGGGTGAGTTTTGTTTGGTGGGTGAGAAAGAGAAGAAAAGATTCACGTGCTAGCAACCAACATAGGTGTATGAAATTATCAGGCTTGAGAATTGGACATAATTGCTGGTCCAAAATGAGAATGTTGTATGAAGTACTTTTTGTCTTTTGTGTGAGGAGAGTTGGTGAAGGAGAAAAGGCATCTACGTGGGTATTGTGAGAGAGTGAATTTTGAGCATGGTTAGAAATGGATCCTACCACCATTTTCTCTTTGCTGGTTTGCCAAAATGAATGGGTTGCTAGCTGAACGTTGATACTATGAATGAAACAAAATGAGGGTGCATAGATAAGAGAGTTTGATTTTATCTTTATTCAATGGGTGAAAGAAAAAGAGTGAAATAAAGAGAAAATAAGCATGAGACAAGTTTATCTTTATTTTAAATTGAGTAAACTGTCACTTTAGTCCCTGAGATTGTTATCGAGTTTCATATTAGTCCCTGGGATAATTAAATTAACTATTTCATCCCTGACCGTTTAAACCGTGATTCACGTTAGTCCCTAGGGTCAACTGCAACTGACGATTTGATGATGTGTAACGTTAGTTGACGTTAAATGACAATGTGACCATCCATGTGGACATCAAAATGCTATCGTTTTATGTGACACATGGATTTAAACGTTGAACAAATCCGTGGAGGGAAAACACAAATTTTGGATTGGCGGTTGCATTGTTATATCTGCTTTTGGAAAGGGGGAAAGAAGGCAGTTCCTGAGAAGTGGTGGGCTGTTGCTGATATTGTAATCGACATGGAACAGGTATATGTGCCTATTTGAAGCATGAAATTTTGTGTATTTTGTTGACATTTTCATGGGGTTTGTGTAGGTTAGGGTTTTTTGGAATGTTGGAATATTGGGGTAATTTTTTATGCAAACATTGGGAATGAAATTTTGGACTTTGTTGAAGGATAATGTTTGTTTATTGGAAGAGTGCTTTTCGTGTGGTCCCAATTTCTGTCTTTAATATATGAAATAGTTGTGGTCCCTGTGTCTGATTGCTGACTGGTACTGTTACTAATAAAATGGTTGTGGTTCCCAAGTCTGTCTTTTTTTTTTGTGTCTGATTGCAAGAGGTTTAAATATGTATGTGTTTAAAGATGCCCCTGAGTCCCTTATCCTTGGTTGGTACGTGTTTTAAAATGCATTTATTATAGTTGTGGTTCATTGTAGAGTTCATTTATTTATTCTTGGTGCAGTACTTAACTTTATTTATACATCATGGTGGGAACTTTGTTGAGGAAAATGGAAGAATGAAGTACAAATGAGGCAGTGTGGATGTTTGGGAGGACTGTGATGAGGACACTTTGGATGTTTTCAGTTTCAAAAAATTTTGTATTTCTCTTGGTTATCATAATGTGAAAAGTGTTTATTGGTTGGATCCTAGTTTGAGTTTTCGTGATGGGATTAAGATTTTAGAGCTTGATGTTGATTTATTAGATATGGTAGAAGTAGCAAAGATAAATGGATGCAAAATGGATATCTATTTTGAGCATTCTGTGAATGAACCTCCAGACACAAGTTTTGATACAATGTGATGAGGAAGTAGGAACTGAAAATTTGGAAACTGGTGATAATGTTAAGGGTGGAGGATCTTTTGCTGATATAGATGCTGCAGATGGTGGACATGATGCATTTGTAGGTGGTGAAGAGGAGGGTGGTAGGCCTGTTGGTGAGGGTTTAGTCAATGAAGCAATGTGGGAGGCTGATGTATTAGGAACAAGCCAGCATGCTGAAGATGTTGAAGGTGATGATGGGGCACTGCATGTTGACTCAATTGAGGGTGGTAGGCCTGTTGGTGAAGGTTTAGTCAATGAAGTAATACAGGGGGCTGATGTATTAGGAACAAGCCAGCATGCTGAAGATGTTGAAGGTGATGATGGAGCACTGCATGTTGACTCAGTTAAGGGTGGTAGGGCTATTGGTGAGGGTTTAGTCAAAGAAACAATGCAAGGGCCTGTGCAGTTAGAAACAACCGCGCAAGCTGAAAATGTTGAAGGTCATGATGGGGATATGCATGTTGAAGCAGTTGAAAGTGGTGTTTTTGAAACTGTGGTCACAGGTTATCATGAGCAGAGAACTTACATGACTAGGGGGCAGATAAAGAAAGGCACAGTAAAAGCAACTTATGCAAGTGGTAGTGAAGATGTTAGGGAAATAAGAAAAGGAGTGAGGACTGAACAAAAAAGGGGTGAAAAAGTAAAAAGTCCAACGAGAAAAACAAAAAGTCCTGCCAAGGTATTGAGGGAGAAAGAAAAAAGTTCTATTGCTGAAAAAAGTCCTGGAAGAAGGACAAGAAGTCCAGGTATGAAAGAAACAGAGAAAGGGAAAAGTGTAGAAAAGAAAATAAGTCCCTTAAAAACAGTGGAAAACATAAGAAGAAGTACTAGGATTTCAGTAAGATTTTCACACAAAGAAAGTGAGAACCTGCAGACTCCTCACAGCAAGTCTGATAGCAACAGGGGAAAGGAAAAGGTTGTGCAGGTTGAAGTTGGTGCTACTAAAAAATCTCCCAAGAAGAAAGGATAAGAACCAATGGTTTAGGTTCAAGGTAGTCCTTATAAAAAATGTAATGAAGGGAAAGAGAAAGGAAAACAGAAGGTTGTTGATGAAGGTGCTGGTCTTCAAAAACCTGATAAAGGGAAAGGAAAACAGAAGGTTGTTGATGAAGATTTTGATTCATGGTCTGATGAAATCTTTGATGATAGTGATGACAAGTTTGAGTGTTTAGGAGAGGACGTATCTGATGAGAGTGATTTTGATATTGAGACTATGCCTGAAGATAGAACTGATCATAGTGATGAAGGGTTGTCATGGATATCTGAAGAAATTAAAACTCCTATTAATTTAGACAATGAAGAAATTGATAGGGAGGTCAACCCACAATGGAATGAGGAGTCAACATTTGGGCATATCCAGCTGGAACTTGGAATGGAATTTCTAACTATTCAATCATTCAAGAAAGTTGTGAAGGATTACATAATCCAGCTTGGTAGACAAGTCACATGGGTGAAAAATGACAAGGTAAGTGTAAGAGCAAAGTGTAATCAGTCTAGCTGCAGGTGGGAGATTTTCTGCAGTTACAGCAATGCCCTTCATTGTTTTTAGATTAAAACCTTTCAAAATGAACATACTTATGGAAGAGTGTTTAAGAATAACCAGGCAGATCAGAAATGGGTAATTGGAAAACTGGTAAAGAAATTGAGAAAGGACAAAAACATGAAGATTGGAGAGATAATTGACTACTTTAAACAAAGGTTTGGAGTCCATATTGATAGGACAAAGATATGGAGATCAGTGAAGAGAGCCAAGTCAATTTTGCAAGGAAGTGAACAAGAACAATATGCTAAACTATGGGACTACTGTAATGAGCTGTTAAAGTAGAATCCTGGGTCCACTGTTAAGATGGAATCAACACCACAACCAGATGGCCCTCCACAATTTCGAAGAATATACATCTGTTTTGATGGCTGCAAAAAAGGGTTTAAAGAGGGTTGCAGACCACTTATAGGGCTTGATGGAGCTTTTCTGAAAGGGTACTATGGTGGTATACTTTTGTCTGCTGTTGGGAAAGACTCAAACAACCATATATGGGTCATTGCTTATGCTGTTGTGGATGTAGAGAACAAAGAAAACTGGACCTGGTTCTTGGATCTGTTACATAAAGACTTAGGAGACTACGTGCAATATGGGTGGAATTTTATTTCAGACATGCAGAAGGTATTTTATTTTGCATGCACACTGTCTACGTAAATTGGACAAAATGTCAATTGACGTTTTAAGGACCAAAATGAAACTTTTTAAATTTCTTAAGGACTAACTAGAGTTTTTTCACAGGGTCTGAGACAAACAATTCAGGATGTTATGCCAGGTGCTCCACACAGGTTCTGTGTTTGACATTTGTGGCAAAAATTTTCAAAGCATTGGAAGAGTAAGGAGTTGAGGAATCTGTTATGGGTTTGTACAAGATCAACAGAGGCAAACCAATTCAATAGAAATATGAACACATTGAAGGTCACAAACTCACATGCTCATGACTATTTGGCTGAGAAACCTAAAGAAGCTTGGACAAAGGCATACTTTTCACCATGGCCAAAAGTTGACAATATTTGCAATAACAATTGTGAAGTCTTCAATGCCAAGATCCTAACAGTTAGGGAGAAGCCAATCATCACAATGCTAGAGGAAATTAGGGTGATGATATTCAACACCATCACCACAAACAAATTGAAATTGGCTAGACACTATGGACACTTACCACCAATACAGCAAAGCAGGTTGGAAAAATTGAAAAAAGAATTAAATAAGTGGACAACAATGTGGTCAGGTAGTATTAGTCCATATTTTATAAGTTATGCTTATGTATGTCATACTTACATTATTGGTTGACATTGTAGGGGATGATGATGGGCACAAGTTTGAAGTCCAATGTTGGCCACATAAGGTTGCTGTTAATGTAGGAATACAAAGTTGTACATGTCGTTTCTGGGAGCTCACAGGTTTATTGGTTAATTAGCAGTTTATGTATAAATGCATTTTACAGCCATTGAATGATATTTGATGAAAATCTTAATCTCATTGTACACAAGAATGCCATGTGAACATGCAATAACTGCCATTTCATATAAAAATGAGAGACCTGAGGACCATTGCCATGCATGGCTCACAATGGCCTCCTATCAAGCAACCTATTCAAATCATATTGAGGCATTGCCTGGACAAGAATATTGGGGCCATACAGATCAAACACCATTGGTTCCACCAAGCTTTAAGAAAAGACCAGGAAGACCTAAAAAACAAAGAAGAAAGGAAGGCAGCGAAACAATTTTCACCCCACATAAACTTAAGAGAAAGTTAAAGGAATTTACATGCAGTGTTTGTGGTCAGCAGAATCACAATAAACAAACATGCCATGTGGCCAAGAGACAAAGGCAGGAACAAATGCAACATGTTAGGTCAACTGATCATCCACCTGGGGCAGGACAGGGCTCTGCAGCTGGGCCACCTCAGATGTCTGCAATTGGGCCATTTGAAGAAACAGTTATTGAGCCCGCTGAAGTATCTGATACTGGCCTAGGTGAAGTTGGTGCTGATGTATCTGGAGACACAGAAAAATTATCTGCCACCAACCTCTTCAGGCCAAAATTGACAATTAAGAAGGTTGGTTCATCATGTGCAACAGGTCCAACACAGGTTCCAAAGGATACAACTGAACCTCATAAAGGCAGTCCACATCCAAATTCTCCAGGACCACACACTGATGCAGCCAACACTGCTGCTAAGTTTATGCCAACACTTACCATAAGGGATCCAAGACCTTAGTGATGATAGATTTGTGCACAATTATTTTGTAGGCCACTGATAGGCCACTGATAGGCCATTAATTGACAACTGCTGGAACATATTTTGCCTTCTATTGTGCTTCCACGTGTATTCTGTTTTGATGTTCTTTTTCATTATTGATGAAGTTAGTAGGCATAAGCCAACTGTGTTACTTTCTCATCTGTTATGTTAAGTCATGATGCTGACATTATGTTGTATTAATGATAGGCCAACTAATTTTGCAGTGCAGCTTAATATTCAACTGCCCATGTATTAATCATTCTACTTTGAAAACTTTGAAAGACATTTAAAGGGGATAAAAAATGCAAGTTGTATCTTCAACTGCCCATGTATTAATCATTCTTCAATGTTGTATCTACCCACCAAGAAGCATGTCTTGTAGCAGGTTTATGATGGGAAAATCAGATGTAGTTAGTCCAATGTGACCATGTCAGGCACCCACAAACTTTGCAGAACTATTATTGTCTTCAATGTTGCATACAGAGTTGGTATAATTGAGAAGATTGCCAGAGAATAATGGCACTTGGAATTCATTTTTATGCACTTTATTTGGTTACAATATGCTACTTTGAATGTAAAATCATAATAAAAAACGAACATGGACAAATTACAGAGTTTTACAGCTTGGTAATGATGTAACAATAGAACTTGCCCAAATCGAAGGTGATAAATGAAGGTGGTTTGGATTACAGAGAATATAAAGGAGTGAAAGGCTTCATATGATTGCAGTTTCCATCCACATTGCCCAGATACAAACTGGAATTGTTTGCTTTTAGAAGCATGAATATCATGAATGTTGTTTCTGTTGGTCACATTAGTCATTCACCTATAACCTGCTACCTTAGTCATTCAACTATAACCTGATAACATTCAAATTTGCTGATAAAATTTGCATAAACCATCAAACATAAACAACTATATTCAACAAAGCCAATAATCTCATTGTTCATTTATACTTCAAATATGTAAACAGAGTTATTATTACATTTAATCAACTCCCCCATTCATCCCAACCTAGTTCTTCAAAACGAAACCCATAAAAAATGCAACCAAAAAAACCAACAACCCCACCCCTACATTAACTATAACATTTAGTCTTTTAACTTCACAATCTAAGTCATTCAGCTTCCTTGACATGTTCTTCATCCATCTTTCGCCAATAGTTTCACCTTCAGCTTCAGCATTCTTCACTGATACAGTTTCATTGTCAACACCAACAGTACCATTAAACTACATGAAAAATCCACAACGTTCATTCACCTACATATATCATTCAAGTGTTAAATAAACTCTTTTAAGCATATTAACACCAACGTGGGAAATGAAACCCACTTACCTTTATTTTTGGGCACCCACTTACCTTTATTTTTGGGCAACCATAGTACAATTTTCCAGGATTCTTTTCAGAACCTGAAACCCTTATCACACATCGCAATCTGTAGTCACATTTCAGAACTTCATTTGTGTTTTCTGTTGTATGTGACATTCTTGACTCCACACTTCGTATGCACCTTCTATCATTCATCCTTGACATTGACTACAAATCAATTGAGTGGATGAAGCTTCAATTTATAGATTACAAATCAATTGCAAAAATTAGGGTTCCAAATAGGGGTGCTCTCTAAAATCCCAAATCTCATACCATTTGATACGAAAATGGTATGAACTTCTTAAACGACAGCGTTTGAGGTAAATGACATGGGTTTAAATCCATGTGTCACAAAACGACAGCGTTTGAGGTCCACCTGGCTGGCCACGTTGTCATTTAACGTCAACTAACATTACACATCAGCAAATCGTCAGTTGCAGTTGACCCCAGGGACTAACGTGAATCACGGTTTAAAAAGTCAGGGACGAAATAGTTAATTTAATTATCTCAGGGACTAATATGAAACTCGATAACAATCTCAGGGACTAAAGTGACATTTTACTCTTTTAAATTTCTAAAATTTTTAACAAAATAATTTTATTTGTTTTTACTTAGTTCTTATTCTTTATTATGTTTATCATGAGAAAAAAAATGAGGTCTCGGGCAAATTTCGTGTTCACATTAGATTAGTAGGGCTTAACTTTAGATAGGGTTCAATTTCTTAGCACAACACAAGTAAAGAATGTTATGGTTGAAAGAGGAAGATAAGAATATAAAATTCTTCCACACCTCTATTAGGTCTTATCAAAGAACGTCAACTACAAGCTCTACTAATGAAAGAACAATGGGTACAAAGGGAAAATGGGATAAGGGATTAGATAGTTAGATACTTTGCAGGTCATTATGTGAAGTTAGGTCAGTGGGGCTTAACTTTAGATGGGGTTCAATTTCTTAAAATGGATTAGGACAACAATAATTATGTTAATTATCTCTTCCTGAATAAAGAAAAAATGATACCCTAAATTAGTATAATGGAAATAAAAACCTAGAACTAAATGAATTTAACTTTACATTTATTAAAAAGTTCTACTATTTTATGAAGGAGGATGTCGCATGATTTGAGAATTTTATGAAAATGCTAAATTACCGGCAAGAATCATGTCCTATTTCTTGGATTTAATACCAAAGATAGACCATTCTTACAAATTAAGTGAATGTAGACCTATATCCTTTCTAGGCTATCTATATAAGTTGATTTCCAAACTTCTACCTTTTTGTCCAACACAGGTTTTAGAAATGGTCATATCTAAAAAATAATTAGCTTTTATACCTGGAAGATAGATTCTAAATGGATTCTTATGCTTAATAAGATAGTACATTATGCATAAATGGAAGGTAAACAATCTCATATTAAAGGTAGATTTTGAAAAGCATATGATTGTGTATCTTAGCAATTTCTAACATATATGATGAAGAGAATAGAGATGACAAATAAATGGGTGGAATGGATGATGACTTATCTTTTTTTTCTAAAAGATGGTCAGCCCTAACTAATGGGGGAACAACCAAGGAAGTCTTAATCCATAGGGATTTGAATAAAGGGAATCTATTAGCTCTTTTTATGTTTCTTTTGACTGCAGAAAGCCTTTATGGTTTATAAAGTACAATAGAAAAAAAGGTATTTTTAATGATTTGCAAATTGGAGACTTCGACATGTTAATTTTCTTACCTCAATACATAAATGATACAATGATTATGGGAGAAGATACCACTGCAACTTTATGGACAATGAAATCTATTTCAACATGTTTTGAGCTAGTTAATTTTTTGGGATGATGATATCACAAGAATTTTATATATATATATATATGTGTGTGTGTGTGTGTGTGTGTGTGTACGCGCGCGCGTGCGTGTATGTGTGGTGGTGGGGGAAGGGAGTAAATATGAATAAAGACTTTCTAAATATGAAAACCATCTTCCAACATTGTAAAATGGGAAATATCACTTTTCTTCTATTGAGGATTACCTATTGGAGATAATTCCAGAAGATAGTCCGGTTGGTGTAGACTTATTCACACATTAAAAAACGATTGACTTGGAATGGAAAGAATCTTTCTCTTGGAGGTCAAGTTAGGCTATTGAATTCAATTATTTCTAATATATTTATGCATTACTTTTTCATTCTACAAGGTGCCTAAAAATATACTCAAACAACTTATTAAGCTCCAACGTCAATTCTTACGAGGAGGTAATAAAGAAACAAAAAAGATCATATGGGTTAATGAGAGTTAGTATGCATGTCAAAAATAAAAGAAGGACTGAGAATCAAACACTTAGGATTATTTAAAGAAGCGTTAGGATTATCTAAAGAAGCGTTATTGGTAAAATGAAGATGGAAGCTATAACTTCAACAACATACCTTTTGGTATAAGGTTCTCTAAGCAAGATACATGATGTCATCTAAACAAGACTTATGGAGAAAGGAATGAGTAAAGCAAAAAGGCTTAGCATGGTGGAAGGACTTAAAGAAAGTAGGAATAAATGATGGAGTAGGATGGTTCAAAACAAACATTAGGAGAAGTATAGAGAATAAGAAGTCAACTCTATCCTGGGAAGACACATGGTGTGGACCATAAAATCTAGAATCATTTTTCCTAGACTTTACTCAATTCTTAAAACACAAGGGATATACTTACTAATATGAATAACATGATAGAAAGTTTGATGATGAATTGACATCTCCCAATGTTTAGCTGGGATGAAAATTTTTACAATGAGTTTCAGCTAGTGGATAGACGCTTCAAATTAGACCAAAACAAAAAATATTTTTTGGCAATGAAGCTTGGATGAATCAGCGAATTACACACCTAGTTCTACATATTCCTTGTGGTTACAAATAGAAGAAATACCCTAAATAGGTATGCAATCTTCTTATCATATTTTTTAAAAAAAAATTGGAAGGTTCTAGTATAAAAAAAATCTTTTACTTCTCTTGAAAATTATTATTGGAAATACTACCAACAAAATAAATCTATCCAAGAAGGGAATGTCGATAAATCTAATATTGTTAAATTTATAACAATAAAAGTGAAATCAAGACCACTTGTGTTGTAGTATATGAGATTTAGAGAAATGTGTTCTTATGGTTAAAATTTTCATTTACAATTACAAACAGGGTAGAGAATTTGTATCTACAGTTGTAAGAATTATTAAGTGGAAAAGTAAAAGTATCTTATTTGGACTAATAATTTGGCATGTTGTAGTATGGAACATATGCTTGGGCTGGAACACCTTAGTATTTAATTGGGAAGTCTAGAACTCTTTGGAGATTTTAGATAGAATTATGGTTCATTCTTGGAATTGGTTTAATTACAGTTGCAATAATACTTTTCTTATATCTTTTTAGATTGGTGCTACAGTCTAGTAAATTGTATTCAGGGTGCATAATCTAAATTATAATAAATGTAAAATGGATTGAGTATCTTTGTATTCACATGATAAAAAAATTTTATAAAAAAATGAATGAAGACACTTATTATAGATTTGCTTTTCTAATCACAAATTTGATCAATCCTTCATCAGAAGCTAAAGAGATACCATTCTTCAAAAGTATCAACCAACAAAATAGAAAACTTTAATGGAATTTCTATCTTAAAAACAACATTACATCAAAATAGGATATTCTTCACATATAATTTACAATGCCAAAAAAAAAAAGGGATTATAGAGTGATTAAAGCTTACTTTGGAGAATAATTACAACCATTCTCTAAAATCTTGCATTTCAAGTTAGCCATTTCTAAAATACATATGGAAAAGAATAGGCCTTCTAGATAAATATATCCCATGGCTCAAGGCATGCATGTTTTCAAGTAGGCTCTCCATTCTTACAAATGATGGCATAACAAAGGAGATCACCATTGATAAGCAAGGGGACCCCACATGCTCCACTTATGTTTCCCTTGGTAACAGAGGCTTTAAGAAGTATGGTCTAGAAAGTGATGTCAAATGGCCTCTCACAACCTTAGCAAGTTGTTAGTATTTTACTCTCAATCTTTCAGTATGCTTACAATACCATAATCATTGGAAATTCCTCTTCTTAAAATGTTTGGATGATAAAATTGATGCTAATATTCCTTGAATAACTTCAAGATTGAAGATCAACTATGCTAAAGGTAGTTTAATTAGGATCAATATAGATGAATACTTCATGGATAAATTTGCAAGGTTTCTATCGTGGAAACTTAAACCTCTTCATTTTTCATATTTGGGCTTACCAATTGGAATCAACCCAAGGAAATAGTTAAGTTGGACCAAAGTAGTAGAAACTCTAAATGAAAAAATTAACTTATGGAGAAATTGATATTTGTCCTTTGGTGGAAGAGTCACATTATTAAACCCAATCTTGACATCATTTTCGATCATTTTTTTATCATTCTATAAAGTTTTATCTGCTATTGTACAGTAGATAACTAACATATAGAGAAGGTTGGTTTAGGAGTTAAGAAGATTCACGAATTTAATAAAACACTATTTAGAAAATGATGTTAGAGACTTATGCAATTGAATCAACATTTAATATGGGCTTAAATTATAAGAGTAAGATATGCTTTCCCAAAAAGGAGTACTCATCAATTATAATTGAGGACAAATGTCTCTTTCCAGTGGAACGACCTAAGTAAAATATACAATGGTATAACATAGGACTTTTGTTTTATGGGGAATATAGAAAGGGAGATTGGAGATGGTCAAAATAGAAAGTTTTGAAAAGATATATAATGTTCTACAACTCCTTTGAAAGAGATATTCCCAAAGCTATACTTAGTTTCAATCAACAAAATCATATGATTTCCAAAATATGTAGACATGGATGAAAGAAATTGCAATGGGATCTAACGTGGCAAAGCCCCCTGTTTCCCTGGATTGCAAGGATGCTAAAAATGGAAGCTTGATTACGATGGAAAATACTCGATTCATAGTGGTTATAATATAAGCGTTCAAGGATCAATTTTAACAATATCTCAATATAGCATCTTCAAGTATATATGGAACCTATTTATTCTAAAGAAGATAATGGAGTTTTTATGGAAGCTAGTTTACTTGCGACTCCCTACAAGAATAAATCTTTAGTGGTGATGTATAAATGTATAGAGAGAATGCAGGATATGCATGAATGTAGACGAAGATACCCAACATCTCTTTCTATGATGCACCAATGTTCACCTTTTTTGGAGGTACATATTTGCATGGCTCAAGTTTGATGTTGTATTGCCATACTCTATTCTAGATACATTAAAAAAATTTAAGGAGAATCTTCAAAGGTAAGAAAACAAAGGATAAAGGAATTACAATCTAGTTTTCTATGCTTTGGAAGATTTAGTGCACAACGTGTTAGACAATATAACACAACTTATGTGGTTATAGTTTAATTTAATAAGAAATCAATTTAACTACTATTCATATATGGATTAGTATTCCAATTCACTATAATGCACAGATAATTCTATCCCTCTATATAAATTAGTTGAGTACCTCTAATATTTTATTTAATAAAATTCATTAATTATCTATAAAAAAATGATGGTATAATTCAGAAAATGATTTCATAACTACTCTTAAAATGAAATTTAAAATTAGTACAATCCTAATGTAATCTTATTTATTTTAAAATGTCTAAATATGCTCAAACATTAGGAATAAAAGCAACAACATAAATTAGCTTGGTAATTGTCATCATCCAATTTTGTCTGAGACTCTTCTTCTTTATTTTTTAATAAATATAATAATAAATAATAAATAGATTATTTATTTTAGAAAAATTCCAAAGAAGACTCTAATTCATAATTGAATTCATGCCTTTCACTAAAAAAATCTCTCTCTCTCTCTCTCTCTCTCTCCTTCTTTTGAGAAAAACGAATTCTCTCTATCTCTTTACACAGGTAGCATTCACCTCTTTTAGCTGGGAGGCCTTCTTCATTTTGTCTTATTCTCAATCTTCTCACCCATCCTCCTCCACATGGGATATCTCTCTCATAAGGTATTCATCACTCGCAGCCCCTTCATTCACTATTCTTTAACTGTTCTTGAAATTTTACAAAAAGTAACCCATTCTTTCAAACTCTGAGGTCAACTTTTCTAGCTTACATCCCTCACTCTCCGCAATCCCAGATTTTCATATCCCCTCTCCTCACTTACCCAAAGTTTCAAGTTTCTCTTTCTCAATGGAAGATCTTAGATTCTCTCACTTACACAACCTCTCTCACGAAAAAGGAGCCTTGATTTTGCTTTAAATGAGTATTTTCTTCAAAGCCCAAAACTCTCTCTTAGGAAAAAGGATCCCTCATTCTTATCCAAAGAGGGGAGGTTCATCTAATTGCAACTCACTTCACTCTGCATGCTCCAACACCTATATAACCGCACACAAATCCACTACTCACTCACACTCCTCCCTTAGATGACAACAACGCCTCTCCCTCGCATGAGGGCATAGCTTTCGGGATACTTTCCTTCCCCCACGACTCTTATAGACATCCTAATCACCACATTATTCTCCCATACTCTCCAGTAACCAACACATTCTTCACATCCTTTCAAAATGTTGTTCATAGGCCCCACAATTTCACTTAACGCTTAGTCTTTTTCCTTCTCTTAGAGGTTCTTATCCACTTCTTGATTTTCCATCTGATAGTTTATAGGTTCATTATGCACAACCCTTATACTATTATAGCATACTTGATGTGAACCTAATCTAAACATTGACCTCAAAGCATGTTCAATGAAGTATAAATACATATAACATGTAGACATTTATATTAGTATGCTTGTTTGATAAAACAAATCATACATGGATAGCGTAGAGGTCCTCTACATTATTGATTCAATATGATGCTCATGTATACCCATGACACTTATTCTAGTGTAAGGCACAACTACATATGTTTTCATTACTCGGAGATTATCATTTTCTACACATATGTATACCCCTAATGTTCATTGATTGGAATTGTAAACATGTGACCCAAGCTCTATCCGGACCAAAGTCAAGGCCAAACATTCATGCTAAATAAGCATTCACAATTAATTTATGGTTGTTATTCAAAATTTCTTTTTCTCATTGTGATGTGATCATTGTTTAGTAAGTTACCATTTTATTTTATCATTTTTTAAATAAATTATCATTCTACTTTTATCATTTTTAATAAGTTATCATTATACTAAAAATTATTATTTAGTTAATATTATACTAAAAATAATTTTTGTTAACAAGTTACCACTTTATTTAAAAAACAAATTTTAAATAATATTTAATTTCAGATTTCATGCAATGGACCTTTAAATATGAATGTGTAATCATCTTTATTGTTTATATTTTTTGAAATCGTAAGAATAATGCATTATTATGTTTGTTTTAAACATTGTGCATATATAGATCTGAGATATTTCTGATAAAAAATTATTATAGCATATATTAATAATAAATATTTTTAATTTTAAATCATACGAAATGAGCCTTAAGATATGAATGTGTGATCCTATCATCGTTTATATTTTTTGGAATTGTAAGAGTTTGCAGTGCATCATTTTTGTTTGTCTTAAATAATGTGCATATGTGGATTTAGAATATTAAATTAAAAGAGAAAAATTAAATATCAAAAATAAAAATATTTTCTAATTAAGGATCACCTAAAATTATTAAAAATTTTAAATAAAATTTTCCCGAAATTTATTGCTTACATAATTTCTTTTTTCAAATTATTAAAAATCAAATTTATCTCAAAGAATCATTCTTTTACAAAATTTTCTTCTTTTACATTATTAAAACTCAATTTTTTTTTTCAACATTACTCTTTAATTTTTTTTTTCATTTGATCAAATTAACTAATAGAATTACATAAGTCTTAAGTTTCTCATCACATCAGGAAATATGTAGGAACAAGATCAAAATTTTGTCATTTTGTCATGATTTAGATTGAGATAGAAATTCATCATTTTGTCATAATTTAAGTTGAGATAATAATTATGAATTATTACTTTCTCCAATCAAATAGAAAATATATAAAAAATATGTAGATCTTAATAAGAATCAAATTGAGAAAATCTCTCATTCCTCCCGTTTAGGGTTTATATAGTCTCCAATCCTTAAGAATCCTTTGTTATGGATTTAAAAAATTTAAATAATTATTATGTAAAAAACTAATATAATTAAAATAAAATCTCAATCAAATAATAACACAAATACATATAAATTAATCTAAAATATTTATTTAGATTAATTGATAGAGTAATTTATAAGATAGATGTATGAAATAAACCTAATTAAAAAGAAGAAAATATGAATCTAGCAAAAATTAAAGGAATAAATACTAATTTAAAAATTAATATAATATTAAAAATTGATTTGTAATTGATCTCTAATTATTATTTGATTGTCAATTTATATAAATAAGTTATTATTATTTGATTGTCAATTTATATAAATAAGTAATTATTATTTGATTGTCAATTTATATAAATAAGTTATAAATGCATGGAAAATTTTATTTGGTTTTTAGTTTAAAATTTTACAAGCTAGATAGATATATTTAATAAATTAAAATAAAATCTAGATAGTAGTAAGAGATAGTATAAATAATGAGTAGGTTTAATTATTATTGCAAAACTAGGATTTTGATAAATTTGAATGGTCCTATTGTGTTCTTAATAATTATAATTTTTTTATTCATATAAATGAATTGATGGATAATTTTTTTTAATAATTATAATTTTTTTATTCATATAAATGAATTGATGGATAACTTTTTCAGCTGGTTAAACTAATTGAATTATAGATCGATGAATTGATCAATTTGAATGGTTTATTACATTGGATGTGTTATCAATCTACTATGACCAAACAATTTTTTTTAAAAATAAGTGAATCGACCATTATAAATTTTTTTTTTTAAAATAACATTGTTTGATGCTAATAAATAAAAAAGATCAAAGCTAAAAGTATAATTTATGTTTAATATTTATGAACTTATTTTTTAATAAAATTTTAAAATATTAATTATTTGATTATATTTTAGACTTATATTTTAACAATAAAATTTTAACTTGTGTTTGTTTATTTATATATTTATATGACAGTAATTATTTTTGTTTTAAAATTTAAATTATTTTAAGTTTATACATGATGTTAACTTATATTTTAAAAAATATTAAGTATAAATTTTATAAATTTTGATATAAACCAATTCAATTGTTTTAAACAATGATTCATTGATTTAACCATTTATTAATTAATTTAAAATTCTAACCAAGTCAATATCTAAATTAAGCTTTAAAATATTTAGATTTAATAATAAGTAAATGTTATAATTTTTTGTAATTATTAAATAAAATAAAAAAATTGAAAAATCAAGTATATTGTTTATATGTTAAAGATTAAATATATTTTATTTTTTAATTTTTTTAGTTTTAGCTTGATTCCTTAAATTTTTTGTAATTATTAAATAAGTTTTTTAACTTTGTAAATAATTTAAAAGGTTGAATGATTAATTAATCTTATCTTAACATCATTAACTTTTTACTAATGTATTGATTAACTATTCTAGATGATAAATAAGGGAATCAAATTGAAATGTTTTAAAATTTTAAAAAATTAAACCAATAATTTTATGTAAAATTAATTCTTAATTTTAAACAAATGTAAGTATATAATATGGTTACACGGTAGTTTTAAAAAAATAATATAATAAATTAACAAAATGAGTAAAAAAATAAATTAAAAACTAAAACATTAATTATCTTATAATTATATGTTCATAAAATATATTCTATGCGATATTTTTTATTTTATTTGATAATCCAAGGTATTCAAGATATTTTTATCACTACTCTTTCTTTTGTTAGTTTTTTCTTTGTTTATCTCTAAATAATGAAATATTATACTTACTAAATTAATGATCTTATTCATATTATTTTTTTATTTTTTCTTTCATTTTTTTTTAACATATTTTTTCTTGTTTTCATTTTCTTGTTTTTATTTTTTATTAACTAGGGAATAGTTATAGTTAATTTTTCTTAGAATAATATATTAAATTAAACAATAAAATTACAGGTATAACTAATTTCTAGCACTTGACACTAATTTTAGCACTCCATATATGAGTCAAGATTCATTGACATTAAATATCAAACTTTAGCACTTACATTAATTTGATAACCTTATATAAAATGCAAAATTTACTAATCCAACAGTTAAATTATGTTATAATATATAGTAGATCATGTATATTGAGTTTCAAAGAATTTGAAAATTTATGGGTATGTTATTCAACTATTGATATTTACATATATTTAAATAATATATAAAGCGTTAAAATAAAGTCAGGAGATGAAATATCAATCAATTTTTCTTTTATATGAAATTTTATACACATGATCCACTAGATATTATAACACAGTTTAATGGTTGGATCAGTAAATTTTGCATTTTATATAAAATTATCCAATTGGTGTAAGTGTTAAAGTTTGATACATGATACCAATGGATCTGACTATATATATACATAGCGAGAGTAGTGAGAATACATTAACATCAAGTGTCAAACTTTAGCATTTATACTAACTTAATAACCCTATATAGAATGCAAAATTCGTCAATCCAACCGTTGAATCATGTTATAATATCTTTATGATCTTATATATTAAATTTCAAATAATTTAAAAATATGTAAGTATGTTATTTAACTATTGATATTTATATATTTAAATAATATGTAAACCGTTAAAATAAAGTTATAAGATGAAATATTTATCTATTTTTATTTTGTATAAAATTATATATATATGAATTACTTGATAATAACTTTTAAATCAACAATGAGATTAATAAATTTTTTATTTTATATAAATTATTAAGTTGGGATAAGTGTTAAAGTTTAATACCTAATATCAATGGATTCTAACTCTTATATATATATATAATTAATATTTTTATTATATTATTATTTTTAATTTTTTATTATGTAATCTTTTTTAATTATTATCTAATATTAATCTAAATTATTTCTGAGATTCATGATGAAATAATCAAAATTAGCTAATGATGATGATAATTTGACTTTTTAGAGGCAAAAAGAAATAGTTTTGTTCAGGTGAACTTCAAAAGATTATTAACAAAAATCTATTTCATGTTTTATTTTATTATTGTTATTTAGAATTTGATTGTGCTGTTTTATAAATGATTATAATATAAAATTTGGTTGATGATAGAAATTGAAAATGGTTGAAATATCAATCAATTAAACTCTATTCATTTTTTTACGCCATCACATTAGATTGGCCAGTGTTTTAGTTTAATCTATTAAAAAATTATATGTTATATAAATTACTAAACTATATTTAAAGTTTAAAAATTATATTTTAAATAAATTAATAAAATAGATCACTGGGGTAATAATGAAAGTTAAGAGATAATTGAAGTGTAAATATACTATACACTTTTTAATATTTTAAAATTACCATTTTCTGTTATACGAAGTATTCTGACTTGATGTAATTTTGAAAAAGAAAATATTATTTTACTAAAAATTAATAACAGTAATAATCGTGAACAAATCCATATATTTGTATACAATTATGGTAAGTAGATTCTTTTTAAATAATTTTTTTAAAAATTAATTTTGAATGATTTTAAAATAAAATTATGATATTTATTATTATTAAAAAATATTTTGTAATAACGGTTTTAACTTATGATAGATTTTTTTAATAAATTTTTATTTATAAAAAATATTTTAACAATATTTTAATGGTATAATTGTTAAAATTTAATATATTTTATATTAATTAATAACTATTAAAAAATATCTATTGAAAAAGTAATTTTATACATTTTTATTTTTAAAAGAAAGTTTTCTTCTTATTTTTTTCTTTATTATTTCACAAATTATTTTTTTAAAGAATTTTTAACGTTTAGTATAATGTCAGAATTAATTGTTTTTAAAGTAAAAACTATTTAATCACTCATTTCTTATCATCATTATTTATTAATTTTTTATAAAATAAAGGTAAAATATATATTTTAAAAATTAAAATATATTTTAGGATTAATTTAGATAATTATGTAAATAATAATAAATTAATATGTAATTATTCTTAAAATGGATGGTGTTGAATATTAATATTTTTCTTTTTCGTAATCAGCCCTTAAACTTAACCTTTAAAATATTAACTACTTTTATTATGTTCAATTATACCATTACTTTTATTATGTTCAATTATACCATTTCAATTTAATAGATAAAGCAATTGCTGACGAGTTTAAAAACCTATTTATATATTTTAAATTTTCATTTGCCTCCTCATTGAAACTTGCAAGCTCCTCTCGAGAGGATTGTGACTTACTAATAGATAATATTTTATATTAACATTTAATGTATTGAAAATATATATTAATATTTTTTATGAATAAAATTATTTGTTAATATAATATATTATATTATTAATATAATTTTATAATATTTATATTAACAGTTTAATTTTTATTTGAAAAAAATTAGTAATAAAAATTAATTTTACGCAAAGTCATTAGTAAATAGTAATTTATTTTTAAGTGTGAATTTGTATCAATTCTACATTTTCAAACGAAGTAAAAATACCAGAAAATTAATAAATAGAAAGAATAGAGTTAGCTTAATTTAAAGCACAAGTATTTATAAAAAAAAGTGTGGATACTCTCTAATATTAAAATTTATTTTTGAGAAAGAAAGAGATAAGTGTATATATAACATTAAATAAATATATATATATATATATAGAGAGAGAGAGAGAGATAGAGAGAGAAAGGAAAAAAAAAATTTATCTAAATTTTTTTTAAAAAAGACAGAGACAAAGTCTTCACGTGCTTTTCCCTCTGCAACATAATTATGACAATTCTCCAATTATCACCTGCTAATAGCTTTGAGTTAATTGTTGATTACACGTGTTTCGTCTAAAACCTTTTAACAGTCACAAGTATTTGGGTGGGAATCTACATGTATTTGGTTAGAGTCTCTGACGAAACATAACCCTTTTTATCTTTGCAACATAGTAAGCATGGACATATAAATACCACACTTTTGCCTAGTTGACGTTAAATATAGAAAACAACCCCAATTATACTCACACTAATGCTACTTCAAGTACATATTTTTCTTATACTTTACATATTTTATATTGTATCCATTTTCAACCCTTTTTTTTTATCACTTTCCATTAGAGGCACAAATTTTAAGAGTTGCTTTTTGTTTAAAAAAATAGTGTATTTGTGAGTTGGGTTCAAGTAATGGTGGTAGAGGAGAATGTGACTAAAGTTCATAAGTTCTCGTTATGATGACTCCTTCATTGTACTGAGATAATTTACATAAAAGTATGTATGCGCAAGTATTATTATTTTCATGAATATTTTATTTGATATTATTGACATGTGTCAATATTAAAAATGTTTGAGACATGGACCACAATTTTAATTAAAACAAAAAGAAATGGTATTCTAATATTAATTGCGTGAAAAAATATGAAATATTAATAATATATATAGTGGTCGACACACTTTTCATTATTAAGTGAATTTTATAAGAGTTTGACCAAATAGAAAGGGAATTTAGGTATTTTATGGAACTCCCAAAAAAGTCTCACTTAAAAATACTAGAGCTTGTATTGAAAAGAAGTACTTAAAAATATAAAATATCAGTAAAATACCTTTTAGTTGTTGAAAAATTTATAATTTTGTATTAGAAATAAACCAGACTTAATTCAGTTTTAAATTTTTATTAAAAATAAAATAATTATCTAAATTTTATAAAAAAATATTTTAATCAATATAAGATATTTTAACATTTGATTATATTAGTTTATCAAAAATAAAAATTATGTATATTTTTATTTGAAAAAAAGGTATCATCCAATATTTAATTCTTCCTTCAAACTAAATTAATGTAAATTATAATTAAATTGAATATTTTTATCTTTGAAAAACTAAATAATTATTTCGATATTTGAATGATTAATTTGGAACTCTTTTATTTTTTTATATTAAAAATAATAAAATTTAAATTTAACATCTTATATAAACTATCTCATCTCCTAAACCTCTTATGAATTCTAATGATTTAATGCAAGTGACTCTATAAATTATTTAACATAACTATGAGTTAAATAAAAAGAATGTTGGAAGAAGCATGCAACAAAAGTGGAGTGGTAGCAGCAATGACTAATATTATAAGGAATTACAATACTAGGCAGAGTGTAAAGTAAACACAAAGAGTTAAGAGAAGTGTGTGATTAATTAAGTTGGAAAGTGTTTCGGTTCTGCGACTGTTTCCAACTCCCGAAACACCTCTGTGCTGTACCCGTTTTCTTTTGCAGTTACACTCTTCATATGCCACTGTGCCAAATAGAGTTTCCAAAACTTAACGACATTCTTCAGTGTCCGTACACACCTTTCTTGAGATACCACGGTTTGGTAATTTTTTAAGCTTAATTGTATCATATCTTAGGGGTTAATGAAACCTCTTTCTTATACTATGCATTCAATCATTTAAAATCCAAGTTGATTATTATTTTTTTCATCACTTTTAATAAGACCATCAATTCTTTTGTCTTTGAAGTGTTTTCAAAATGTGGACTATATATATATAAATATGTGTCTGAAAATGGTTGTGTTTTGTACTTTTTTAAGGTTCTTTGTGCATTGCAAAGGTACATAAACATGTGCACTGGTACTGAATCTCGAGGAAATATAAATGGTGAGGTTGTGATTTCAAAAGTAGGAGGAGAGTATGAGGATAGAATGAGAACCATAGAAGGTGGTGAAAGAGCTTGCAACTGTGCCACATTCATTCAAGGGCTTCTTCAACGTCTACATCATCATCTCACTGCTCTTCTCCCTACCTTTTCTGCCTCTGAGGTTGGTAACCTCCTTCTGTGTGTGTTTGTGTTTTGGTTCTGCAAATTTCCAAGTTTCTTTCTTCATGTTGTTATAGCTCCTTTTATATTTAAAAGTTCAGAGGCTGTATAAATATCTCAAAATGTCATAATTGATATAGAATTTAATGAATAATTTGTCCTTAATGTTAGGATGCAAATTCCAAGATATTATATGATATTTTGTGATATCATATTCTGAACAATCTTTTTCTTAGTATATGTTTAATATATATATATATATATATATATATTAAATTATTATTTTTAATAAAAAATATTGTATATAGTTTTTATTCTATGTCCGTAAATATATATTAAAAGGTTATTCCTTTATACTGCACAATGATAAGAGCAATATTCATGTGAAGAAGAGGGAAATGCGAAACTTTGGTGACAATTGTTAGGAGTTAGTATGTGTTATATTGCTTTGAGATTTTTGGCTTTTTTTTTATACATAGTGATGGACCGTAGCTTGAGTCAGGTAATCTAAAAAATGTAGTAAGATTAAAACATGGGCACGTGGAATTGATGACTTTTTTTAAGTCACCTCTTTGATTTCTCTTATGATTAAGGATATATTTGTATAAATAACTGAACTAGTGGTTTATTTAATAATTTTTTTATTAAATAAGATTATATATATATATATATATATATATATATATTAAATTATCAAATTTAATAGATTAAAAATTCATTTTAATAAACTTATAAAAAAACTTTTTTTATCTATATAACTAAAAAAAATTGTTAAAATAAACTATAAAAAATTCATAGAAAAATTACAAGTCACTTTTCTAAGCTCCTAGCTATAACACCTTTCAACCACCACTTAGAGTCCAAATCAAAGGCTTAAATAAGTTATGGCCTTAATTTTTTTTAATTTTTTTCACTTAAAATTGACATATTAACAAGAAACATTAATAACAAAAAAAATTATCATTAAAAAATATTTTATTGTAAATATATTTTTGTTAAAAGAACTGAAACAAAACAAATATGCAAAATTTGTAACCAAAAAGGCTAAAAAAATTCAATTTCACCAAAATATAAAACGTATGATTCTACTTCATTATTGGAAACCGAAAGATTGATGGTGTAATTACAAATTCACAAATAGTTCTCGCTCCAAAACATTGTTTTGTGAGAATGTTCATATCGAAAATTAACAAGTAAATAATTTAATTAAAATATACAAAATATAAATATTTTTTCTACTTTCATCATTTAATTATTGATTATTATATAATTAATTTTTATAAAATTATATTATAATAATTATTATCAAAATAATATTTACAATAATTTTATTTTTTTATTATAATAATAATTTTAAATTACTTAACAACATAATTTTTTTATATTAACAACATATCAAAATTAAACATATAATAAAATCACACTAACTTTGTTTTTGTCAGGTTGGCTACATAAAATAAAATCACTCTAACTTTAATTGCATAACAATGATGCGCGACTAATTCATCCTGTTGGTTTAAAGTCACTTATAGACTAAATTGCGTAATTTCCGGTACATAGCCTTTATACCGAGTACCAGAGAATTACAAAAGTACCAAAAATAAAAGATATTAAAAGAAGACAAATATAATTCTTTTACTTTTCAAATTAAATATTCACATAATTTGAATAAAATTTATTTAATATTGAAAGAAATATGCACACTACTTTTTACCGTAGTTTCTACTTTTTTAAGTTGCGGTTTTGTCCCTGCAATACTAGCAAGAGTATGATAGTATTCAAGAAGAACTTGGATCATCTCTTGCTTTTCATCTCATATATGTTAATAATCTCTCTAAACTTAAGTCACTTCTAAAAACTAGCTTAATAAAAGAATTTCCAAATTTTATAAAAAATATTTTAACTCTTTCTATTCATCTTAACACACCCATCATGCATAAGATTTGTGACATGGGAACTGAAATATGTTAACCAATCCTTAAGTTATGACCAATTGGCCATATCCTCTCTATGTTCGTCATTGTTGGGTCCTGGTTAATTGCTATTTCTGGGGTCATTCTGATATAATTTGTATTCTCCTACTTCATCCGGAGGACCGAGACTCTATCAGAAATCAATATTAACCTAAAATTAGTTAATTTTCTTTAAATAAAGCATATATTATTAACAAAAGCAAACTTAATCATTAATCTTGTTCATTAATATATCACACTTTTTATAGTATACAGTACATTCTTTTTTATTATTATTATTTAATTGAAATATATTGATAGTTTAGAAGTTTTTTTTTTGTTATCTAATCATTAATAATTATATAATTAAAAATTATTGTATTGTGTAATAATTTCTTTAAAAATTCTTTAAATAATTTTTAATCAATTGATGATTAAATTTTTTTTATTATCAAAATTATATAACAATAATAATACATACATACATGAATACACACAATGCACACAATGCCTGCGTGTGGTGACCTTCATCATAACCAAACATAAAAGTTGGTATCAACTAGAGATCCAGCATCATACATGAATAGTTATAATTAATGAATATATTGATTTTGGTGTTTAAATAAATTATGTTCAAAACTACATCTACATGGTTAATTTATAGCTTGAATGGAATTATGTAGAAGACGTAGAACCTTCTGTTATAGATTATTTTTCGGAGAAATGATAATTATTTTAGAAAAATAGAAAAAAATGATAAATAAAATAACTATTTCTTTAAATAACCCAAACTATATAAGATCATTCATTCCTGTACAAAAAAAAAAATCATTCGATCGCTTCAAATCTGAGACATGCCTTATTTTCTGTTGGCGGCTTGTCCTAAATTGAAGCCTATATGTCTGAGAGATCTGGGAGCAACTTTACAATTTTGTGATTATGTTTTTCATTTTCATTTCTCTTTTGTACTCTCATTTTTCCAACTGCATCATTAATATATTAGAATTGTATATTTTATACACCAACAAAATTATGGCAGTTGCTTTTCTTTTTCACAACTTGATTATGCTTGTCTTGTTCCAAACTTTACTAAAATCGTTCACAAGCTTCCAATTCTATACCTTCTGCACATCATATGTCCTTATTAATCCCTCATTTCCTTGTCCCCTCTTCCTTTCAAATTGTGTTTTTCAATAGTGATCAAACCAACCATCTTTCAATAATTTCACGAGTTTAAGTTATTTTATAAGATGAATTAATAAATTAAGATGTTATATTTATTGGAGTTTCAATGTCTGGAAATGTGAGTAATCATAAATATATAATATAAGGATAAATTTTATCTTATCAACTATTAGCTTTTAAAATTAAGTTAGATCTAAATTTAATTTTTAACATAATATTATAATCTATTTTAAATTTATTAATGGATTATTTTTATATGATAAAAAATGTATTAGAGTTTTAAATTTTCTAATCATATGATTAAATATAAATATATAATATGAACATAAATTTTATTTTATAAATTACTTTTTAAGAATGAGTTAGATTGAAATTTAATTTTTAACATTAAAAATTATTTTATCCAAAAAAAAATTATTAATTCACTTATAATAAAATTGCTAATTGAAAATGTCTATTGTCATTCTCTTGTGTTTATTGTTACTCTTATTTAACTAAATTTAAATTTAAAATATTATTTGATTACATTAATAATACAAATATTTTAAAGAAATATTATTTGCATAAAAGTGAAATAGGCATATACGATTGATTTTTTTAGCCTTTTAATTAGTTTGTTTGTAATAGTTTTATATGTTTTTACATGAGTTAATTTAATGAAAAATTTTCAACCCTTAAGTTCGACACATTCTTTATTCCCAATTTTTGTCTCCTACTTCTGCCATTAACTTTGGCGAGTCATTATACTCATAGACACATTGTGTGTATCTCATCATTTCATTTTTATTTTTATTTTTTTCTATCACGTCATCTCTCTCACTTCTTATCTTTCTTCAAGTGTATGCATCCAAGAGGCTGAGTATGCTTAGGTGTATACCAAACATTTTTCTAACTGAGTTATGCCTCTTCCAATCCTAAAATTATTTATTTAGTAAAGAATCCTTATTGTTTCATATATATTTTTTTACATTGGAATTACTTTCTACTCCTTTTTTGTTAGATGATTTGATGTTTTCAGAAGAATGTAAAAAAAAAAGTGATGTAAAAAATATATTTTCTTTAGTAAATTAATAAAAAAAATGTTGAAGAGGGTACTGTGAATCTTGTTCA
Organism: Canavalia gladiata; assembly: GCA_037954105.1. Classification (NCBI taxonomy): domain Eukaryota; kingdom Viridiplantae; phylum Streptophyta; class Magnoliopsida; order Fabales; family Fabaceae; genus Canavalia; species Canavalia gladiata. The sequence goes on along the minus strand of CM075659.1, from coordinate 12,998,129 downwards.
GATGAGAGTTTGTAGTGATATTTTCCTGGTTCAAAAGTGTTACCTAGGTTAGTGTCTGTTGATATTTTGCTAGTTGAAAAGTGTTAGGTAGATAATATGAATAGCCACTAAGGATTCTCATCCTAAAATTAGTAAAGAAGCTTAATTACTTTATCAATTTTGTTATGCTCGTCTACAAACTTATTGGCAAAATTTTTTGTCTTTTCTCTTTCTTCTTTCTTTGTGTTAGGTGATTCAACATTTTACAAAATGTATAGAAAGGTAAAAAAAAAAGTTATATAAAATAAATATTTTTTAATAAATAAAAAAATGAAGGAAAAGGATATTACGAACATTGTTTAGATGAGAGTGTGTTGATATTTTGCAAGTTTGGAAGTGCTTCCTAAGACAGCGTCTATCATGCAAGGGTTTTATCAATATTATCCTCAAATTACTTTTATGGTGTAAAAGTTACATTATTTCAATCTTGCATGGGAATTATATATACAATCGAAAATTATTATCTTGTTAAAATATTTTGTGCATAAACTCACGGAAAGAAAATTGAATTGTCGATTGATGTAAAAGAGAAAACATTATTGCACTTAAATGTATCCAATGGACCAAAAAAGAAAAGAAGATTTGAGACACTTTTGCAATATCATTACTATTATCAGATTCTTGTTTAGTTTAAACATTTTGTGAGGCCTAGAATCTAATTACTTAAAAAAAATATGTATGTTTGAAAAAATGAAGTATGTGAAGGAATCTTTTCTTTTTTAAACTAAGAAACAAGCTCAATGGACATTGATTCATAATTGTAATATATACACACATCATCATCATATAATGCATCCCTACAAACAAAATAGAAATCAAATTTGAAGAAGTTGGTTCAAAATTAAAAGTGCTCATTATTATAAGGTAGCTAAATATGCACATTAATTGGCACATTAGACTATTTTATTGACAAAATGCAATTTCATGCAGTTGAAAGAAGAGTTGCAATCACTTGCAAAGGTTTCATGTCCCATAATAATGACAAGCCTAATGATGTACTCAAGATCTGCTGTCTCAATGTTGTTTTTGGGTCGCCAAGGGAAAGTAGAGTTAGCTGGAGGCTCCCTTGCACTTGGATTTGCCAATATCACAGCTAATTCAGTTCTCAAGGGTCTCACTATGGGAATGGATCCAATTTGTTGCCAAGCATATGGAGCCAAAAGATGGTCAGTTCTAAGCCAAACCTTTTTCAAAACTATATGTCTCCTCCTTGTTGTTGCCATACCAATATCAATTTTATGGCTAAACATGGAACCTATCCTTCAAATGCTAGGTCAAGACCCTGAAGTCACAAAAATTGCCCAAGTTTACATGGTATTCTCTATTCCAGAGTTGCTAGCTCAGGCTCATCTTAATCCATTGAGGTCTTTCTTAAGAACTCAAGGCTTAACCACCCCAGTAACTATAGCTGCATCTTGTGCAGCACTATTGCACCTTCCTATTAATTATTTCCTGGCCACATACTTAAATTTAGGAGTAAAAGGCATTGCATTGGCCACTGGTTTGAATTCAATAAACATGACTTTAGGGTTGTTTTTATATCTTCTTTTCTCAAAGAAACCTCTAAAACCTTGGCAAGGAGCCACAATTCTGTCTTCCTTCCATGGTTGGAAACCATTGTTAAGTTTAGCATTGCCTAGTTGCATTTCAGTGTGCTTGGAGTGGTGGTGGTATGAGATAATGCTTTTTCTATGTGGTTTGTTAAGCAACCCTCAAACCACAGTTGCTACCATGGGAATCCTAATTCAAACACTTGGCTTTTTGTATGTGTTCCCATTTTCATTGAGTATAGCCTTGACAACAAGAATTGGTCACTCATTAGGTGCAGGACAAGCCTCTAAGGCCCAAAGTACAGCCATAATTGGGTTTGTCACAGCATTTACCTTGGGGATCTCTGCCTTCATTTTTTTAATGTTTCTTAGGAAATCATGGGCAAAACTTTTCACTGATGAGATACAAATTGTTGATATGGTCTCAACTATACTTCCAATTCTTGGGTTGTGTGAGATTAGTAATTGGCCTCAAACAGTTTCATGTGGGATTTTGTCAGGGACTGCAAGGCCTTATTTGGGAGCCAGAATAAACTTGTGTGCATTTTATCTAGTTGGGTTACCAGTTTCTATTTTTGCTACCTTTGTATACAAATATGAATTGGTTGGTTTGTGGTCTGGAATGTTAGCAGCACAGTTTTCTTGTGTTTGTATGATGGTGTACACTTTGGTTCATACAGATTGGGGCCAACAAACTAAGAGAGCAGTGGAATTGGCTCAGAAAACAACAGAGCAGGAAAATGTAAATGATGAGGAAAATACTTTGCTTAGTTCTCATCAATGAGATTTCACAATTCTATTTTTGTAAAGTGCTAGCTAGCCATCTTCTTTAATCAGTTCTTTTATTAATTAATGTTCATTCAATATAATACCCAATACAAACTTGCTCTTAATTCATTCTTTTCCCTCGTATATTTTCACTACGATGTACGTAAAAAAAATTCTAAGTGATGTTTAGTTTCAAAAAACATTTTCTATTTTCTATTTGTATTATTTTATAAGAATTACGGTATGACGTAGCAAAACTCTCAAAAGAGAAGTCTCGAACATCATATTAGAATATTACAAGAAAAAATCATGATTTTATTATATATATGAGCAAAAGTATCTAACTATAGTCGAGGTACACTGAATACAATCAACTATGTATAATTATTATTAGAAAAATATTAATCTGACTGCTAAAACTGATTTTAATAATCTTAAAAAGTAGAATTTTTATTAAAATAAATCTTTATTATATTAAAAATACCAACGTGTAATAAATATTTATTTTTTAAAATTACTATTTTTAGATACTTACAATAAAATTAACGTTAACAAAACCTAAACTAAATTAAAGCTACCTAAATAAGTAGCCAACAAATTTGCAACAGTTTCTTAATGGTGTATTTAAAAAATGCAAGAAAAAAAAGTGATATCATTATCACCAAACCTGAAATTGTATTTATGAGGCTGAGAACATGAACAAACTATAATCAAATTTAATTGCGGACAAATTTTTCTATATTTTAAAAATAATATAAAAAATTGAAAATATGTGAAATATATTTTTATATGTACAAAAATTATTATTCTAATCAATTAAATATAACTATATTACAAACTAAAATATAACTGATTTAAATGAACAAAATAATTATTATACATATAAAAATATTTTTTTATCTCATTTATGATTATACGATTTTTTATATTTTTAAAAATAAAAAATTATGTAAATTAATTGTTCCTTCTTGAATAACTAATTAACAGAATTAGCAAATAGTTAGTTGGGTGTATCGGGTGCAAAATCTGGTTGATTCTAGTTTGAGGAAATAACGAATTGGGCTTTTAGGCCTTTGAAGCAGCTTTGGGAAAGTGAATGGAGTTGCGTTTGGAAGGTATTTGTCCCTAAGCATATTATGAAGTGTTTTACCTTTAAGAACTTGAACTATATATATGATATATTGGGATGATGAAGTCTATGTTGTTTGGTAAGGTTTGGTGCTGAGATACACAACTTTTTGCTGTTGGTATCTTATCCAACTCTCACATACATTGATTGGTTGCTAATGCTAACACCAAGACAAGAAGAATGGTCCCTCAACTATTAATTTAGTTCTCAAATTGAAAATTATGTTTCTGGACTCTTAACTTATTGAAGCCCATTGACGCAAAAGTCAAAATTATTAATTAAAGGAAGTTATGTACTTTTCTTGCTAAATTGAAAAATACGTTAAACATGTGTTTTGGTCTATTGCGCATTGAATTAAATATAAGGAAAACAATGGAAAGGGATATGAAAAAGACTAGAGCGTTTACAATTGACCTTTCCGATATAATCACCAATTAATTTAGTTGTTCTACTAGTACTCTAATATAAACGTTGTTTGTAATAATAATAATAATAATAATAATAATAATAATAATAATAATAATAATAATAATAATAATAATAATAATAATAATAATAATAATAATAATAATAATTATTATTATTATTATTATTATTATTATTATTATTTAGTAAATATTCACTACTATTAAAGTTACCAGGAAAAACCTTTTTACATCGAGTCGGAAAACTTTACCTACACGGGAAAATTTGTGAGTACTTTTGTACTTGTAGCAAATTGTCGATTAGTTTTGCATAAGGTATACTCGTCTTACTTAAAATATCTTTGAGTAAGTTATTAATTAAATTAATCTCCAAAATTGAATGATTTAAATATCTTAATGTGTTTAAAATTTTAAAATTTATTTCAGTTTTTGACTTTACAAAATATTGTTTATTTTTTATATACAAAATAATGGTAAAAATAAAATAAAAAGAAGTAACATAGATAACTTTTTTATTAGTAAAAAAATAGTATTTTACAATAGAAATTTGCATCGGTTGTTCAATAACCAATTTAAATAAAAATGCAGTAATATTTTTGTAAATAAATGTGAACTTTCTATATCGGTTCAAAAAATAACTGATGCAGAAAGTACTTTTCACATCAGTTACAGAATAACCGCTGTAAAAAATACTTTCTATATCGGTTGTTTCAAGAATCAATATAGAAAGTAGTTTTTTTTTTAACTTTCTACATATGTAGAAAGTCAATTTTTTTATATCAATTTTTTACATCGTTTCTTAGGAAAACGATGTAAAAAGTTGGCAATGGTATTTTTGTAAATAAAATGACAAAGATTCTACATCGGATATTATTTTAACCGATGTTGTAAGTCTGACACGCTCGTCGCAAACGCGCAAAAATAATTTCTAGATTTTCCCCAAACTATTGGTATAGTATAAGGTGCAACCTAGGTCATCTCCCAAAGACCATTTCAAATTCTTAAGCAAATTAGGAGAAAGTTAGAACAAGGGGGTTTTGTAAATATGTGATATTAAGTGCTAAATACAAAATATAGAATGAAATTAATTTTCACTTAACAATTATCAACTCAAGGAATTCAGAGGCTATTTTCTTAACTAATCATTGATAACTAAAATCATGCATTGTGTTTATCAACCTAGGATCATCTGGAACCCCTAAAATGATCCTTGAATTCTCTACTGAGAAACCTCTCAGAATTTAATTGATTATGATCAACAAGATTTAGTAACCACTTAATCTTTTATCTAAACCAATTTCACAATCAGAATTCAGTTGAAGTAAGTAATAAAATGAAAACCTTCAATTCAATTACTTAATTTCTACTCTTCAAACTTTTGGAAAATGATTTACCAATCAAAAACCAATTATAAATCAATTATGCATTAATCAAAATACGTCAACCGATCAAACTTTGATTAAAGAATAAAATTGAAGAATATAGTGAAGCAGAGTAGAAACCACTTAATAAGCATGTAAATAAAGATCAAGACCTCAAAGTTAAAATGAAAATAGCTTGAATCCTTGAATTGAAACTACAAACCTAGCCTTCCATGTAGGAGGCAACTAACAATAAAGAAAAACTAAGCCTTCCATGTAGGAGGAAAACTAACAAGAAAGAAAAACTAAGCCTTCCATGTAGGAGGCAACTAACAATAAAGAAAACCTAAGCCTTCCATGTAAGAGGCAAACTAACAAGAAAGAAAACCTAAGCCTTCCATGTAGGAGGCAAACTAACAACAAATAAAACCTAAGCCTTCCATGAAGGAGGCAAACTAACAAGAAAGAAAGAAAGATGGAAAATGGTATTGGAGTTAATCTCCAAGTGGTGTGTTTCTCCTATTGTAAACCCTTCTATTTATACAGGATTTGTGAAGCATCATCTTTAGAAAGTCACCAACTAGGATATTACTTTTCCACCCTTTTATTGCTTTCACATGGGCTTTGTTGAAAATACAAAACACTTTTGAATTTTTGTCACCAATTAGCACAACAATTTTGACTTTCTTGCACCGCAATTTCGGATGTTCACATGTCCGAATTAGAGCTTGACTTCTGAACAAAAGTTGTAGCCCCGGATCTTAGTTGTCCAACAGATTTGATTTCATCTCAATATGACTTCTGTATCTCAAGATATGGCCGGATCTTTGCATACTGTTCAAATTCCACATCAGCAACACTATCTCATCTTTTGAGATAATTTCGGAGTCCTAAACATCCCATTTAGAGTCTGCTCTTGCTTTGTAACTGTTGACACTTCTTTAAGCTTTCATTCAAGATAGATTTCATGATTTTTGGATGTCTAAAACTCCTATTATGCTCAAAATACTATAATAGTGTCATTTTAATCGGGTAAGCAAAGAAATTCAATTAAACTTCATATGAACCCAAACTCATAAAATATGACAAAGACCACTTAATTGAACATATAAGAAGTCTTAATGAGATAAAAGTGAGAGATAATTATTTATGAAATTTATGCTTATCAAAGTCTTTTCTACATCGGTTTTGAGAAACAACCGATGTAGAATGTCTTCCCATGTCACTTTTTTTTCGACACTGGTCGTCTTTAACCTCATTCTCTAAAACCTCAATTTCTCGTTTCGGTCTGTTCTCTCTATTTTCGTTTATGTTTTATGTTCATGGTTGTCGTTGCCATGACCATTGTTTTCTGTCATCGCTGCCATTCGTCGTCACACTCCCCTTCACTTGAAATCGTCGTCGTCATGCATCCTAAGGTAAGAGAAACATTTGTCGTTGTTATTTATTGATTTCTTGTTATTATAGTTGAAATTTACGTTAATATTGGTTGTATTCTATAATTTGAAAGCTTTATCTTTAGTAACCGCTATGCCTCCGCTTGACCATTGCTTCGGTACATCTCCCCCGTCGCTCTAGCACCGCTCTATCATTTCTGTGTTGATTGTGAGGTATTTCCTCTGCACCTCTGCTTTGTCATTTCATATGTGAGAGTTTGTTTGTATTAACTTGAACAAAAAATCTTCTGCACCTTTGCTTTGTTAGGTGATGTGTATGTTAGTATTAATTTGGTTTTAAATATAGCTACTACTTGAGTGCATGAATCTGGTTCTGTATCTCAAGATATGACCGGATCTTTGCACACTGTTCAAATTCCACATCAACAACACTATCTCATCTTTTGAGATAATTTTGGAGTCCTAAACATCCCATTTAGAGTCTGCTCTTGCTTTGTAACTGTTGACACTTCTTTAAGCTTTCATTCAAGACAGATTTCATGATTTTTGGATGTCTAAAACTCCTATTAAGCTCAAAATACTATAATAGTGTCATTTTAATCGGGTAAGCAAAGAAATTCAATTAAACTTCATATGAACCCACACTCATAAAATATGACAAAGACCACTTAATTGAACATATAAGAAGTCTTAATGAGATAAAAGTGAGAGATAATTATTTATGAAATTTATGCTTATCAAATTCCCCCACACTTATCTTTTGCACGTCTCGGGCAAACTTAAGTTAAGGATTGGTGACTATTTTTTTTTTTGAAAGAACATCAAAGTTTTGAGTTGATTTCTCAAGAATTCACAAAATTTCATGAAGCATTCTTTCATCACATTTTTGAAATTACTTAGAAAGACAAATTTAATTTGAAAAACATAGATTGAGAAAGATAAAACCTCACATGATATACTCTGAATCTCTCAAGTGTTTGATTTGGTAAGTGTTTCTCTCAAATTCAATCCATGAAAGATGAACTATCATAGGCTTGCATATCTTCTACTTTTCTACTACTATGTACACATGCAATGCACAAATCAAGAGGTCTTTATTCTGGTTATAACGGGATTAGAAAGATGAAATGATATATTGAAGAGATACAATGTTCGACCAAGGAAAATGGTGAGGATTGAGAACTGAGTCTAAGTGCAAGTGCGAGAAACAGATATCACTTCTTCATTCTTTTTTTTTTCAATATAATAGTTTATTTATTAATTTATTGCTTCAGTTTTTTTTTCAACCATGATATTGATGAACACAACAATAATCTCCCCCACACTTATTGAAACACTTATGGTATGATAAATCCAGCATTCCTCACCTTCTATGGTCAAACAAAGTTATTTTTTTTTTATTTGTGGTGAGCTAAAAAGAAGAAACAGCTAATCGGCTCAAAGGGCTAATCAAAGGATAAAATTATATGGTTTTGTTATTTGGCCAAGTGGTTTGTTCAAGAAAAACAGTGCCTCAATCATTTTTGTACAATTGATGTGAAAATGTAGCTTCAAAAAGAATCAATGCAAGTTCTGAAGTAACATATTCCATGGATGAAAATCACACAAGAAAGAAAATAATAATAAGGCTCAAAATCTCACAGGTAATATATTTATCAAATCTAATCTATCCAGTTCAAATATGTGTTGCCAAACTAATTAATCTCGAAATGTAAATCATTTTGCTTCAATTATTTTATGAAATCTAAAGAAAAACATACTTTCACATTTAATTTTTTTTTTTAATCATAAGACGCGTATCAAGAGTCAAGTGTAACTCCTTACTCAACCATCTTACTCAAAGCAAGTTTATGATTCTAACCTAATTTTTTATTTTTATTTTTATTTTATTTTATTTTATTGGGTTTTTTTTTTTAAATTTTTCTTTTATATCGGACCATCCTCCCCCCAACCTATCCAAGACATTGTCCCCAATGTCTTAGATGGAATTTCATGTAACAGGAAAAGAAATGTAAGAAAACCACCAAAGTAAGGAAAAGTTATAACCAAAGAGTGGTATTTGGTTCTCTTTTGTCTCTGCCATCCTGATTTGGTTGGTTCACCAGCTGCATTGCTTGACTGAGCTCAGATGTAGGATTTTGCAAAATCTCAAGTAGCTGTTCAACAGTTGAAGCAGATACTATGATGTTGTGCATGGATTGTGGCATGAACTCCTGCTCTACTGCATGATCTAAAAAGGATATCAAACCATTATAAAAGCCATTAATATTCAATAAGCTCAAAGGTTTTTTATGAAAATTCCGATAGGCCCAAAATATAATGGTAAAAATTTCTTCCATTGTTCCAAGACCACCAGGTAATGCAATAAATGCATTAGAATTAATCAACATGTGTGCCATACGGTCATGCATGGTTGCAACCTTCAATTCAGTACCCAGGGTGAAGTAGGAGGTGCTCCCATTTTTTAAGCCAACACCTAAGACGTTACACCCCTTTGTGAGTGCAGATCCTGCAACACATTCTTTTAAACCCTGAATCCCTCCCCCATAAACAAGATTGATTTTTCTTGCAGCTAATGCCTTACCAAGGGTATAAGCTGCATGTTGAAATTCTCCATCCTTTCCAAGGTTAGACCCACCAAAAACATAGATAGTATTGATCCTATCCATATACGGTGTTTCTGTCTTTTTTGAAAAAATATGTCATAGAGGTTGATAATTTATAGGGACTCAATATCAGACAAGGAGATCGCTTGAATAGTGCGGGATCAGGATTCGGTAGCAAAAGTTTGAATTTTTGTTGTAAAAGTTTGAATTTTTGTTGCAAAAGTTAGAATTTTTTTTGTTCAAGGAAAAGGTGAATGTCAGAGGGGAAAGACTTTAAGCAGGGGTGAAAATTTCAAAAAAAATGATGGCCCAATAAATTGAAAAGACAATGTAAATGACAAACATACACGCATGAGAATGAACAGTAGTTGTGATTGTGGCTCACATCTTCCTCTGGTTTTACGTCCAGTAACGGCTGAAACGCCTTCTACGAGTCGAGGATGTGCTTCCCATTTAGTTTTCTTGTAAACTGACAACAGGATCTTTTAAAGTCAGATTCCCAAGACTATAATGTGCTTTTTCCTTACGGCACAGTTCAAACAAATCAAGAATAGTATACCTAAAAAAAAAATTGTTAGAAAGGTTAAAAATTTTATACAAACTCAAAAAATTGTTAGAAAGGTTAAAAATTTTATACAAACTCAAAAAATTATTAGAAAGGTTAAAAATTTTATACAAACTCCTAAATAAGCCTAGGAAACTAAAATGGTCCCCGGCAACAGCGCCAATTTTTTGACACGCTCGTCGCAAACGCGCAAAAATAATTTCTAGATTTCCCCCAAACTATTGGTATAGTATAAGGTGCAACCTAGGTCATCTCCCAAAGACCATTTCATATTCTTAAGAAAATTAGGAGAAAGTTAGAACAAGGGGGTTTTTTAAATATGTGATATTAAGTGCTAAATACAAAATACAGAATGAAATTAATTTTCACTTAACAATTATCAACTCAAGGAATTCCGAGGCTATTTTCTTAACTAATCATTGATCACTAAAATCATGCATTGTGTTTATCAACCTAGGATCATCTGGAACCCCTAAAATGATCCTTGAATTCTCTACTGAGAAACCTCTCAGAATTTAATTGATTATGATCAACAAGATTTAGTAACCACTTAATCTTTTATCTAAACCAATTTCACAATCAGAATTCAGTTGAAGTAAGTAATAAAATGAAAACCTTCAATTCAATTACTTAATTTCTACTCTTCAAACTTTTGGAAAATGATTTACCAATCAAAAACCAATTATAAATCAATTATGCATTAATCAAAATACGTCAACCGATCAAACTTTGATTAAAGAATAAAATTGAAGAATATAGTGAAGCAGAGTAGAAACCACTTAATAAGCATGTAAATAAAGATCAAGACCTCAAAGTTAAAATGAAAATAGCTTGAATCCTTGAATTGAAACTACAAACCTAGCCTTCCATGTAGGAGGCAACTAACAATAAAGAAAAACTAAGCCTTCCATGTAGGAGGAAAACTAACAAGAAAGAAAAACTAAGCCTTCCATGTAGGAGGCAACTAACAATAAAGAAAACCTAAGCCTTCCATGTAGGAGGCAAACTAACAAGAAAGAAAACCTAAGCCTTCCATGTAGGAGGCAAACTAACAACAAATAAAACCTAAGCCTTCCATGAAGGAGGCAAACTAACAAGAAAGAAAGAAAGATGGAAAATGGTATTGGAGTTAATCTCCAAGTGGTGTGTTTCTCCTATTGTAAACCCTTCTATTTATAGAGGATTTGTGAGGCATCATCTTCAAAAAGTCACCAACTAGGATATTACTTTTCCACCCTTTTATTGCTTTCACATGGGCTTTGTTGAAAATACAAAACACTTTTGAATTTTTGTCACCAATTAGCACAACAATTTTGACTTTCTTGCACCGTAATTTCGGATGTTCACATGTCCGAATTAGAGCTTGACTTCTGAACAAAAGTTGTAGCCCCGGATCTTAGTTGTCCAATAGATTTGATTTCATCTCAATATGACTTCTGTATCTCAAGATATGGCCGGATCTTTGCATACTGTTCAAATTCCACATCAGCAACACTATCTCATCTTTTGAGATAATTTCGGAGTCCTAAACATCCCATTTAGAGTCTGATCTTGCTTTGTAACTGTTGACACTTCTTTAAGCTTTCATTCAAGATAGATTTCATGATTTTTGGATGTCTAAAACTCCTATTATGCTCAAAATACTGTAATAGTGTCATTTTAATCGGGTAAGCAAAGAAATTCAATTAAACTTCATATGAACCCAAACTCATAAAATATGACAAAGACCACTTAATTGAACATATAAGAAGTCTTAATGAGATAAAAGTGAGAGATAATTATTTATGAAATTTATGCTTATCAAAGTCTTTTCTACATCGGTTTTGAGAAACAACCGATGTAGAATGTCTTCCCATGTCACTTTTTTTTCGACGCTGGTCGTCTTTAACCTCATTCTCTAAAACCTCAATTTCTCGTTTCGGTCTGTTCTCTCTATTTTCGTTTATGTTTTATGTTCATGGTTGTCGTTGCCATGACCATTGTTTTCTGTCATCGCTGCCATTCGTCGTCACACTCCCCTTCACTTGAAATCGTCGTCGTCATGCATCCTAAGGTAAGAGAAACATTTGTCGTTGTTATTTATTGATTTCTTGTTATTATAGTTGAAATTTACGTTAATATTGGTTGTATTCTATGATTTGAAAGCTTTATCTTTAGTAACCGCTATGCCTCCGCTTGACCATTGCTTCGGTACATCTCCCCCGTCGCTCTAGCACCGCTCTATCATTTCTGTGTTGATTGTGAGGTATTTCCTCTGCACCTCTGCTTTGTCATTTCATATGTGAGAGTTTGTTTGTATTAACTTGAACAAAAAATCTTCTGCACCTTTGCTTTGTTAGGTGATGTGTATGTTAGTATTAATTTGGTTTTAAATATAGCTACTACTTGAGTGCATGAATCTGGTTCTGAAACTAAAATGAGATAGGTTTTAAATATACCCTTTTCACGACTTATTTTTGATTGCTAAAATGATATGAGATAGGTTACTTGCACTTTGATCAGGATTTATTTTTTATTACTAAAATAATAATTACCATAACTGTATGTGTAAATTGTATGTTGATCTTTATAAGTTAAGTTTGTTTCTTTTATTGAGTTCAAATATGGCCATACCCTTAGTTTTCCGTTCAAGGTTGAATATAATGAGTATACACTCGTGGAAAATGAGCTTTTTACATCGGTTGTTATAGAATTTTTACATCGGTTATTTGGGCGGTGTTGAAGCAAACGATATAGAAAATAAGACTTTTTACATCGATTCTGAAATCGATGTAAAAAGTATGACTTTCTACATCGGATGGGCCTATAACCGATGTAAAATGTACACTTTCTACATCGGCTATGGACAGAATTGATGTAGAAAGTCATACTTTTTACATTGGTTAAGGCTACAACCAATGTAGAAAGTGTACTTTTTACATCGGTTATAGTCTTAACCGATGTAGAAAGTTCTTTTTTTTTAATGTTCATTTTGTTTAGGCATACTACCATATTATTTATTCAATACCTACATATACACACAGAATCACCAAGCAAACAATATAGAATTCACATAATCTATATGTTTAAACTAAATACATCATTATTTATTATCAAACTTTAATTTACAAATGAAATAACTTAAAATTACACCATGAAAGTATTGGAAGTTGAAAAAAAATGTAATAATCAGCCATGTACCTGTTGAAAGCAGAGAAAAAAGATGTTAAAAATTATACTAAATATAAAAAACGTAATAAACATTTTAAAATAAGTTAAAAATAAACATAGAATGATGAAATATTCAAATAAATAACTAACTTGTATCACGTAGTAACATTTTCCCATATTTCTTCATGATGATCATCTCAAATAGCATGTACATCATCTATTTCATTTTCTTCACTAATACTAGATATCCTTACGATAAAGAAGTTTGAGAAATATCAATATTTGAAAGATCATTGGTGTCATCATTAGCGATTGTTGTCTTTCCTTGAAGAATGATTGACCATCTTTTGGAGTAAGAATTTTGAACATAAAACACTTGTTTTGCTTGGTGGGCCATGATAAAAAGTCATCCTTGTAAGCTACTTTTTGAAGGTCAACCAATGTAAATCTCAATTCATCGACTTTTTGTTACTATCAACCCACCTACATTTGAAAACAGGCACTCTAAATTTGGTGTAATCAATCTCCAAAATCTCTTCAATCACTCGAAAGTAAGATATGGAAGCCTTTACAGGATTTTTATCTTTGGAACTTGCAAAATGCATCAGCTCTGCTACCAACATAACCCCACTATTTTGCATGATACTTTTATCATCCTGAGACTATGTAAAATGAAAAATGATTGATATCGTATCTAATCCAACATATGACATTAAAGTTTGGGCCATTTGCTAGCCACTTCAATGTATCAGAGGCATCATCATGCTTCTTAATTGTTTCATCAAACCAGTTTAAGAACGTTTTGTTATTCTCATTCAACAACCATTTCTCATTCATTCGAACATTCTTCTCCTTTATCATAATTTTGTGAGTAGATAAGTAAGATTGAACATCATCGGTATTATTCAAAATATACAAATGTGCTTGAAGGACTTCTGCACGACCCATGTTTTTCACAATTATGCCTCGTGTACCTTTACCTCCGTGTCTCCCTTATGACGAGGCTTAGGAACTCCTATGGGTTCCATCTCTGACAAATACTCTGTACAAAACTCAATGGCCTCTTCTGCAATATATCTTTCAATCATAGATGCCTCGGGACGGTGTGGATTTTTCACATACCCTTTTAATATTTTCATGTATTGTTTAATTGGATACATCCACCTCAAATAAACTAGACCACATAATCTAATCTCCCTCACTATATGAATAAACAAGTGAACCATAATGTTAGAAAATAATGAAGGAAAATATATCTCCAATTGGCATAAGATAGCAAAAGCTTCATGTTCCAACTTATCCAATTTTAGAGGTTCAATGGCTTTGCTACATATTTTATTGAAAAAGAAGCACAACTTACTTATGGTATGTCTAACTTTTTAGGCAAGATGTCATGAATAACCACTAGAAGTAGTTGTTGCATCAACACATGACAATCATGAGAATTTAACCCAAATAACTTTAAATATTTCATCGAGACAAGTCTTTTAAAATTTGAAGAATAACCTTATAGCTTTTTAACCCCATGTAGACACTCACATAAACTTATTTTCTCTTTTTTTAATAATGTATGACAGGCTGGGGGAAAATATGTTCACTTTCCTATAGACTGTGGAGCTAACTGATGTTGTATACCCATGTGAACCAAATCCAGTTGAGAATTAACACCATCTTTGGTCTTGCCTGGTATATTAAAAAGTGTTCCAATGATGCTATGGCACACATTTTTTTTCCACATGCATCACATCAATACAATGTCTAACATCAAGATTGCACTAGTATGGAAGATAAAAAAAAATATTGATCTTTTCTTCCATATTCTTGTCTCGATGACGTTTTTCTGAATCTTTCCAAAAACAGTTTTGATGTTTTTAACCCGTTCATAAACTTGTTGTCCAGTTAAGGCTTTTGGAGTAACATCATTTTCTGGCAACCCATTAAAAGCTTTCCTTAATCTACGATAAGGATGATTAGTCCTGAGAAATTTCTGATGACCAAGATAAACTGTCTTCCTTCCATGATGTAGTTAATGGTAACTTGTGCCTTCTTCACATATAGGACATGTTTTGTGCCCCTTAACACCGTATCCGCATAAATTTCCATATGTTGGAAAGTCATTAATAGTGAAAAAAAACATTGTCTGCATCTTGAAATTTTCATTACCATAGATTTCACAAGTCTTCAATTAAGGGAGCAAGATAAACGTCTATGTTATTTTCAGGTTGTTATGGACCTGAAATCATCATAAACAACATGATGTATTTACGTTTCATGCACAACTCCAGAGAAAGGTTGTAAATTGTCAAAAGTACAGGTCATGAACTATGCTTACTACTTAAATTACCATACGGATTCATTCCATCTATTGCAAGTCCAAGCCTTAGGTTTCTTGGCTCATTCCCAAAATCCGGAAATAGTTGATCGACCATCTTCCATTGCAAACCATTAGCTGGATGACGATGTTTTCCATCAATTTGTCTTTCATCTACATGCCATCTAAGGTTCTTGCTTCATCTTTATTACAAAACAATCGTTTAAACCTTGGAATTATTGGAAGATACCACAACACTTTGGTTGGAGGCTGCTTTGTGCTTTCATTGCAACTAGAATCACCATCCTTCAGTTTATAACATGAAACTTGACATACAGGGCATTCATGTTATCATTGGGGTAGGCATGTATTTTCTTATACTGCATACCCATCAGACACAACACCTTCTTCGTCTTATAATTATGCTTTGGTAATGTATTACCTTCTAGAAGCATCTCTACCAACACTATAAGTAATTCGGTGAAACTTTTATCACTCTACCCATTCCTTGCCTTCATAGTGAATGATCTTAATACTATTGAAAATCGTGTAAACGTAGTGCATCCCGGATACAAAGGTTTCTCCGAATCAGTAGACAAGTTACCATACATATTTGCCCGCTCAAACGACGCATGCCTTATATCACAAATCATATCCTATACCCGATCTTCCATATATATATTGTAAACACCCAACTATGTCCAAGGCCCCATTTGTTAAATTAATCAAGAAACCAATAATAACTTAAATAATAAATAAATGATAAATTTAATAAAAAGAAAACAGAAATGAAAAATAGAAACTAAAAACAAAAACGGAAAACAGAAAAGTAGACAAATAGATAGAAAGCAGAAAAACAAATATAAATAAAGAGAAAATAGAAAGAAAATAAACACATAATAAAAAAAACAGAAATAAAAGGAAAAAATATTTGAAAAAATAGAAAAATAAAAAGGATAAAAGATAAGAAAAATAAATAAGAAGTAATAAAAGCATAAAGATAAAATAAATAATTCAAAAAAAATAACAAAAACTGAAGAAATATGTAAAAGAAATAAAAAAAGGGAAATTAAATAACTAATGAAAATATAGAATAAAAACAAAACAAGGAAACAAATAAAGGAAAAAACCAAAAAAAGAGAAGGGAAAATCGAAACAAAAGAGAGGGGGAGGATAAGCGAAAAAAAAAACAAACAGAAATTAAATAGAAAAACAGATTTAACAAACTAAAAAAAACAAAAAATAAATAATAAATAAAAACATAATATAAAAGAAAGATGGAGGAAAAAAAAGGGGGGGATAGCTTTCTGGGTTCTCTAAGGGAGGCGCCTTTAGAATCTTGGAGGCCTTCTTGATCACTCAAGATTGGGGACTTTGTCTTCCTTCTCTAGCAACCCTCATTCTTCAGCTTAAGACTCTGTTCGCGACCACATCTTTCGAAGAAGAAAAGAGGCAAGCTTCATCATTCATCTCCATGAACAAGTGAGTTGAGGACGAGTAGGAAGAGTGGAGTTTTGTTCGAATCCAGTGATTTAGGTGAACCAATCTTGATTTCCAACAATATCCTTCAAATCATCTAGATTTTCTCTCAGCTGTTCAAAAGCTTTTGGAGTTCCCTTTGGTCTCCTCCTTGGCTCCAAGGCTCCACCTCTAAGGTCTCTCATTTGCTCCTTCATACCATTGGATAAACATCTCAATCCGAGTTAACTCCGGTCTTGACTAAAGCCTTATGTTCATCCACTAGCACAATAAGTGCTTTGGTCCAGGTAAATCTTCCCTCACATCTCATTGGCAGTTTTAGGATAAGAGTTTCTGATCACTTCTTAATGCATAAGAATACTAGGTAATTTTAAGCATGAAGATTTTGATTGAATAGGAATAAATCAGTGAAATGTGCTTATGAGACAAGTAATTCCATGATCAAGATGCTCAGTTGTTTAACTTGTCAAGTCTAGAAAAACATATAGGAACGAACTAAAATTCTAGGGTAGACCATTCTTGTGTGTCAATGCTACACCCTCCGAGTCGCATTAGATTGGACTTGGGCCATCAATAGTTCGACGCTTGACCATTAATAGTCTGATCAGAGATTAAATAAGTGGATGCTAATTTTAAGGGTCAACTGCATTGACCTGGTCTCGTTAAGCAAAAATGATTTGTCACGTTAGTTAAGGCCACTCCAGGTTCTAAATTCCCATTGTCAAGTTAAGCCTATGAATAAAGGCCTTAGTCATGGATCCGTTCGATGATCTTAATGCCTGGATACACATGCTACTAAACAAATAGGTTGGCCAAATTCTCATACGACCACTGGGTTTGAAAGTTAGAAATATTTGAAACCATTGATCCCGATCTGGATTTAACAAAATTCAGCATCAAGTCGGGTTCCCAACAAAATACACAGGCCTTGCTCGCCATTTGTGTAAGTTCAATATATGTTCCTATCCCTTGCACTACATGTTGTGGCTTACACGAGTGCAACCTGGCTTTATGGTGAACATAGTGGCAACAAGAAAAAGTCGTGTGAGAATCATGCAAACGGCCATGCATGACGTTAGCTCGCGTTGGGAAGAAAGCCATACAAGTTCTGGCCCTTGTCGACGAAGAGGGAATGCTAGGAACATGCATGCAACCCTTACAACAGCCCCAGACTTTTCCGCATATACAACATGTGAACGTCGTACCATCATCAGTATCAGGTTCATTGCACATTAACTTTTTCACAATTCTCTCCTCAAGTACCTATGATGATAGACTTAGAATTAGGTTAAAATCTACTACATTTCATACAACAATACTCCTCACTAATATAAAGTTGGTCATTCTTACGATATGCATATGCATATGGGTTCAAATCATCATCATCACTTTATAAAATTAATAGGATATTGAAATTCATTTCCGAACAATAATACACCCTCAGCAACGCTAATATCATTTTTTCACAGCATTAACCATTATCTCTCAAAAATAATAAAATTGGTCGTCTGATAATGATAATTATCAAAATCAGTCGAGATGACTAAATCTGACTAAAGTAGTCTCACTACAAGGAGCCACCCCAAGTTATTAGAAAACTAAAACTAGTTCAAGTACCTCTAGTATTGGAAATTCTCATTCTCATGAATTCTGATATTTTCCATCATGAGCCGACCTATAAATATTTTGGCTTCCTTTCATAAAAGGGTAGGCTATGCTCACATTGAAGATTTTCAAAACATTTTATGTATATGGTATATGTTAACCAATTACTTGGTATAGTTCTTACTCATCATACTTGTCTCATATGAAGTTTTCATCTTCTTTTTCAAACTCAGGACCTCATTGTCCATTTTTCCTTATTTCGTGGGTTCAACTTGAAAGTATTTAGAATTTTGATATATATAATCTCTATATATTAGCTAAAGTTTCAAACCTTCATTCATTAATACACTTCCATCTAATAACCATACACATGGATAATATTTTGGAATTCCAGTCCATTCAATATAAATCTTATTATTCAACACAATATCTCCTTATAATTCAATTAAATTCTCTCTAATACATCAATCAAAGTTCATAACCTTTGATTACTCATTTTATTATATCTACGTCAACACACCATGATCAATATTTTAAACTGTTTATCCTTCAACAATTTATATAATAAACTTATTGAAGTTTAAGTCAAAGTTTGAAAAAATTATTTTATTATTTTTTTAAAAATTTTATAATCAAATTACTATTTTTCTAAAGTTTTATAAATTTATTTAAGGAAAATAAACATTAAATTATCATATGTTATCCAATTATAGGAAAACTTGGTAAATAAATTTATAAAAATTTTATAAAATAAATATTAATTTAAAATTATTCTAAATTTTCATAATTTATTGTTACATATAAGATTCAAATATAAAATTTGTCATATATAAAATAGATTAATTGAATGTTCAATATATATTTTTAAGAATTATGAAAGGATTTCAAGAAATGAGAGATAACTTTTTATAGAATAATAGATTTCAAAATTTGTATAAAATAGAAAATAATTTAATTTTGCATCAAATTTTTCAATTGAATATTTTTTAATATCATTATACAAAAAAAAAAAGTATTTGTATAATTTAAAAACGGTGCTTCCTTTTTCAAAAAAACTCTAAGAACTCTAAACTTAAAGGTTATAAATTTTAAAATTTATATAAAATTATATAAATTTCTAATGCCTACGAAACTTTGTAAACATGGTTCACAAATACACATTTTCAAACACCTAAAATTTTATATCCAAAGTATAATATATAAATAACAGCCACATAAATTATATTCAAAACTTCAATGTAATATTTTTTTCAATATATCATTTCACATCAATTTAAATAATTCTTTAATCTAATCTCACTATTATATCTCCATCTCTAATCAATTCAACTGTCTATCAATAACCATACAAATCCAATCCAATAATTAAATTTGAACATAATTTAAGATAGTTTTTAAATTATTAAATAATAAATAAAATTTTATTCTAGAATCAAGGAAGCTTTACAATTATTCCTATACTCTATTTGATTCTCATTCTCTTATCAAGAATTGAAGTTTGGTTAACGACTTTATTTTTTAGATGCTTCAAGTTAATTTATGTTCTCATTCCAAAGTTACTAGGTTCTAACACATTGGACTTGAAATTTTTTGAAAGGAAGTTGCTATGTTACCATTGAGATTGTAAGTTGGAAGAACATGAACAATAGAAAGGAAAGAAGAAGTAGTCATGAGGATGCTAATGCGTTTTCATATTAAACCTTGTAATCAATTTTCCTTTATATGCATGGGTAGCAAAGGCTCGTGAAAATATAAGATCACTATAAAAAAATCTTTTAGTGACAGTTTTAAATGATACATAATGATAATTTTAATTTTTATAAGGTCTTTTTCTAACGAATCTTTATCTATTAGAAATTATTCATCAGAAGATACCTTAACAACACTTTAAATAGTATAACCATCCGAATTTAATATATTTTGTGTAAATTTATACAATCATCACAAAATATTCGTAAAAAAGTCTATTTTTTGTAGTGGATAAAGATAAATGATCGCTTGCATATTTTCTTTGTAAAAGAAAAGAAACTTGGCCATATTGCAGTTTCTATGACAACTCAAGAAAAAATTGTACATTGATAAAGAAAATATATGTTTTTGTGAACGTCAAACCATGCAATATTATTTAAAAAAATATTCAAAATGTTATAACTTTTATATCTTTTAAGAATAAAAAATTATATTTTTTATTTTATAAACTAATAAAATTAATCTCAAATTTTTTAACGATCAATATTTTTTACTTATAATAAAAATGGATTATTTTAAGAATTAGTTATTGATATAATTAATCGTTGTTAGAATTAATTGTTCAAAATAGATTTTTGTATTTAAATATGTTAAGTGAAATATGATTTTTAAGTTAATTCACTTTGAACTTTTTTAACAATTAAAAAAACAAATTTGAATTTTGGATATATGCAAACTTAACCTTAATAGCATTAGATAATTTATTTTATTTAAATTATTTAAAAATATTTTTATAGTAAATTTTAAAAAAATTAAAATTATATATAATAGTTGATTTTATATGTAAATTAATCAATTATCTAAAATAAAATAGCAAAACAAAAGTGTGCAAAAATAAAATAAAATAAACCATTAGTATATTTTAGTTTCTAAAATTATCAACTTAATTCACTTTAATCTTTAACTTTATGAAATATTTATTTTAGTCATTGATGTTTTAAAAACTATTCCTTCTAATTCTTTTGTAATTTTTATTGTTACTTTGTATTAAAAGGACTAATAAATATAATGATTAAAATGAATAATGTTTCAATTTAACAAACTAAATGAGAATTTATTTTAAACTAATAATTTTAAAGGTTTAAATAATTTTTTAGTTTCTATATTTAAAAAGATTTTGTTTTATTATTTTGGTCTCTTCCAACTTTTTCAATAGTTCTAGTTTTTTATTTTAAAAATTTACACATTTTAGTTCCTACTATTAATGTTAAATAATAATGTAACTAATAATGATATTTTAAGTTAGTATTGTCCATTTAATTTAAGTAATCTAATATGTATATATTCTTTTATTTTTAGTTTCTACTAATATATATGTTATTTTATTTTATTTTTACAATTTTTTTAAAATTTTTAGTTTATTTTTATTCTAGATTGCTGTAGGATTTTCAATCTTCCTTTCCATCTCCTACTTTCCAATCATCTTCTCCTTAACCCTTTCCCTATCCTTAACCTTAACAACATTTTAGATCTCTCTACCAATATTCCACCATCTCGAAAAGAGAGAAAAAAAAAACACCTTTCTAGCATGCACTAGCCTTGATGAAAGTGTAAACATAGACTATTAAGAGCATGAGCAACCCTAGACTGGTGGATCTCAAGTTCGTTTATCAAGTTATTAACATTATAACAACCTCATTGGAAGAAGAATCACAATATCAAGCATAAGGCATCAAAACTACTATGTGAACATGTTATCTATCACCATTATTGCATCATGGTACCTCTCCAACATCAAAGTCCTCATCCTCAGCAAGTATTTCCTCAACTTCTACAATTTTTGCTACCTCTTTGTGAACATCAATTTTAGTCCGAGACCTCTTTAAATTAATCTAGACAAAAAAAATAATCTCTAAAAAAAGAGAAATAGACAAATAAATAGAAGAAAATTGAACCAAACACTAGTGCTAGCCAGTAGATAACAAGAGAAGAAATTTGGGCTACAAAATTAGTAAGCAGCCCACGTGAAAAAAAGTAAAAGAGAAGAAAAATCAATTAGGACCAAGCAAGTGACAAAAGGCCCGAGGAAGGAAAATAAAAAAAGCAACAGCAGAAAGAAACACTTTGGGGGCCAAGATGGATAAATGGCTAGATGATTCTAAAAAAGAAAGAAAAGAGGGAAGGAGCAAGTAAAGGCTGTTAAGAAGTCGTTAAAGGTTAGTTAGTCAGTTAAGAGAAAAAAATACGGTTAATTAATAGGAGGTAATCCATTTAAGAAGATATAAATAGGAAGACAGAGGCTTGGCAGAGGGGATTTTGTTTTTTTTTTGGATCATTTTCTAAAAAACTCCACGGGTACAAAGAACTTCTCTACTTCTCTCGGTTCACCCATATTGTTCTTGGTATCTTTGCTTTCCGAAACTCTTTTCTACTTCCTAAAGCTTCACCAAATTTCTCTCTACCATCTTGGATCCCTCTTTGGTTTCTATCAGTCCCTTGTACCCTCCTCTGGATCCTCCGTTGCTCGCTTACCTCTTAGAAGAATACCGAAGCACTCCTCACTATGTTTGTTGTTTCGATTCCTCTTCTTCAGGTTCTCGTTATCGCGAATATGGCAACTCGCCACACTTGCGCCAGATCAATCCCACATTTAACCGGTTTCAGCCTCAATCAGAAGAAGCTCTGCATTCCTTGAACTTAGCTTCACTCAGGTCAATGCTCTCACATAATCCAAGCGTTTAAATCAACACCTCTCCTCCCATGCTTACCTTCCTTATTTATAGATTAAATACTGTTGGATGATAAGAAGAAATGAATTTATAAGTGAATCCAATGTTCATGTTAAACTTCGATTTAGGATTTTCAAATAAAACCTGCATGAACTGAATCAAGTAGTTATGAAAGCATGAATGAAGATCAGGTATTACAATAAGATTAGCAAATAGGCAATCCAGGCGTTCTGTTGATTTTACACTTGAATCTGGATCCAAAGGTTCTCCACCGAATGATAGGTAGCTTAGGAAAATTTGAGTGTGACTCTATCTGTTAAAGTAAGATTGCATAAGAAGACTCTCCCAAAAAATTCAGTTTAGAAATGAAGTTAGAATCCCACTGTTCATGTACCTGGAATTCTGAACTTTGCAAGCGGATGTCAACCAAATAATGTGTACCTGAAAAAAGTGCTTTAGCTCCAATAGTTTGGATTTGCAAGTCAAAGTCTATAGAATTAGTATCCATGCTTACCGAGTGGAGAAATTCCTGATGGAAGAGGTAACAAAACAAAGTGTTGTAGTTAGTCATATCCAAAAGAGTTCTACAGGAAACCAAATGAGGTGGAGGAGATAACATCCTCTGTAGGGCCTCATGGGAGGTAAATAGCTGTTTGTTTTGCAAGCCAACTAGGAGCCTTAGTTAGTACCCACTCTGGCCTGGTTGTCAAATGCATTGTTGAGGTGTTCCAAAATGTGCAAACAGTATATGAAAATAAAATAAGGAGCGAAATGACAAGAGAGTTGCTATTAAGCCTTAGCAATTTGACTTCCTCTCCCAATAATCAAAACCATATCAATGTGCTAAGAGTCGATGCATGTATAAGCTAGGTGATAAGTGTCCAATAAGACATTTATTTGGAACATAATTCAATGTAATTGCAAGAAATCGAAGCATAAAACACCATTAAAACACAAGAAAATGACATAAAACTTAGTAACCTATGCACAATCTGGAAAATACAGTTTAGAGTCTTTTTAAGCTGTAAATTCTCTTAAATCTTATGCGTCTTCAATTCTGCAATCTGTTACTGGAGTCCGTGTTGGCAATACAACCGAACTTGCGTGGAGCACATGAAGATTTGAAAGAAAAGAAGCATTCTGTTATTCGCGTCGCATTGGCAACGCAATTGTGCCGCGTTGAATACGCGACGCTACAGAAGAGAATCTATAAAAAGTTCAGAACAGAACAAAAACAGGGCATCAATCACTCTATCTTTTTGATCCCTCTCCAGAATGCAGACATAGAGAAGAGAGCTACCGCTTTCCCATACGCTAGTTCTGTTCTGAGTGAAGGAGGAACCCTAGGGTTGAGCACAAAGCACAACTGCAGCGAGTCTTCATGCTCATGAATTCCTCCCTCTCCCCTGTTTCCTTTCTTTATCATTATGTGTAACTAGATCCCTGTTTGGGAAGGAGGAATCCATGATTGAACCTATGTAACCCGAATGCGTTATATGTATTCAAGATTATTTTTCCTTAACGTTGATTATTCATCTCTTTGCATAATGCTTCTACGACTTGGCCATTTATAGATTGAATCAAAATTCTTCTTCGCAATTGGGAAATTGGTTTTAGAATTGGAACTGAGATTGAATGACACAATTGTGAAGGCTCTGGGGATAGAGGTTCGTGATTGTGGGATCGTTTGAATTCTTGAACGTAAGGCTCACATCAAATTAGGAATTACTAAGGGATTAGAATTCCTAATTTGAGTGAAGAATTGATGAGTAAAGGGATTTACCTTCAATCAATATTTGTGAATTCGATCTTCAATTACATTTTGTCTTGAATACATGTAATGATTCATTGCTACATAGGGGAAGTTTTGGTGAAATCTAACCCTAACACCTTTCATAAATTGGTTTCTTTCACATTTGAAGCCATTATTGAGTATTAAACAGTTCTGCAACTGTGTTGATTAGTTTTAGGCGTACTAGAACAAAATTCCAGCCCAGTGACAAAATTTGTAAACATTGTTATTTTCAGCTTACGTTGCCTACACGTAGGATTGCGTTGCGTACGTACTCCCATATCAAAGTTCTATTAGTGAACTAGTAGGAATTCAATACTTGAACCAAATCCATGTGGAAACAATACTCTTACTCACTCTTTACTCTGTAAAACAATAGGGTGCACTTGCCTTCATACGTTTACACACCAAGCTTTTAGCACCGTTGCCAGGGATTTGTTTTTCCATATTGAAGAGTACTATGAATGCTACTAGATTGAGCAATTTTGTTTGATTTTCTGACTCTGTCGCATATTGATTTTCCTTCAGTTTTAATCTTGTTTATTTTTGTTTATGCAAGGTGAAGAAGAATAGGAATTGATCTTTGAACCTGAAGTTGAAAAGCTTGCACGAAGAAACCGAAAGGAAGTTAGAATACGAAAAGCACAACAAGAGCAACAGAGACTGCAAGGGACCAGCGAATATATCCCTATACACCACCCTATCATGGAGGAACACTAGCGCAACAAGAGAATCACGTTGGGAGAGTACGTTGTCCCAAATTCTGCAGGTTGCAGCGCTAGTATCGTGAGACCACTGATTGCTGCCAACAATTTCGAAATCAAACCAGCACTACTCCATCTAGTGCAACAGGACCAGTTTAGGGGCAGTGAAGTGGAGGATCCGAACCTCCACCTTTCAAGCTTTCTCCAAATATGTGACACAATCAAAATGTACGGCATTTCTGAAGAAGCAATCAGATTGAGGCTATTCCCGTTCTCTATAAGAGACCGTGCCAAATATTGGCTGCAAACCCAACCAAGAGGGAGCATTACCACTTGGGAGGAATTGGTATCCAAATTCCTCATGAAGTATTTCCCACCCTCTAAATACAACAAGTTGCAAGGAGAGATTTCATGCTTCAGCCAAATGGAAGGAGAGTCGCTATATGAAGCTTGGGAGCGGTTTAAGGAACTTCTAAGGAAGTGTCCACACCATGGCTTCTCTGATGTCTATCAAGTTCACATTTTCTACAATGGAGTCAAGTCAGCCACAAGACTCATCACAGATGCCTCAGCAGGAGAATCTCTAAATACCAAAACTGCAGAGGAGGCCATGGAGCTGATTAAGATAATGGCTCCAATGAGTACCAATCACCGACTGACAGAAGCATTCTCAAGAGAGGTGTGCTGGAGTTGGACACGCAAATTGCAATACTTGTTCAGAATAAGCTGATCTCACAGCAGCTGGAGGCTTTGACAAAACAGTTGTAGGTCTTCAACATGGGAACCCCTCAGCAAATACAAGCCCTGAAATATGATTTTTGTGGGGGAGAACATAAAAATGGATGCTGTGATACAAACTTAACAGGAACATCCAGCCAAGAGCAAGTTCACTATATGGGCCAGCCACAAAGGCCTAAGTATCCTCCTTACTCTAACTCTTATAATTCTAATTTCAGGAACCAGAACAACCCTAGGAGGAATGGGCAGTATGCACAGCAACAGCCCTCTCAACAGCAGGCGAACCAACCATAGGACAACTCTACAGACCTAGGGAATATACTCAGCCAGTTCATGCAGTCCACTCAAGCATTCATTAAGAATCTGGAAAATCAAGTGGGCCAGTTGTCCAAACAACTCACAGAAAGGAATGTAAGGAGTTTTCCATGTGACACAACAGTGAATCCTAAGGAGCAATGCAATGCTATCACAACGAGGAGTGGAAATATGATAGAACCAAGGCTACCCAAACTGCCAAAGACAACAAAAAACATTGTCATACAAGGGAGTTGTGCTGCTAATCCAATAGACCAACCATGGAAGGAGGGAGCAGAAATACAATCTGGAGGAGACCCAGTAGATAATCCCATGACAGGCCAATAAGGAAAAGAAAAAAGTGTCGCAACCGTAATTCCGATGAGACGACGAACTTGATAAAAATTTTGAAATATGAATTTTATTTGGATTAATGTGGAGTTGCCACCAAATTTTTTTAAGGGAAAATACTTGAAAAAAACCCTGACTCGAGGAAGAGATTTAGGTTCAGGAGTCGATTACGAATGGGGAAGGTGTTAGGCACCCCACTCGCCCGTTCCGAAGAACGGTACCTTTAAACTGAGTGTGTGATTTTTGAAAATTGTTTGATCCCTTAATTAATGTGAAAATAAATAGATTGATGGAGGTTAGCCTGATAGGATTTGATCATGCTCCTATGTATTCCCCGATGCAATGGGAAACTCAAGGCTTACGTAGTTCTGGTTTATGTGAAGGCTTGACCTTCGAAAGGGGGTTCAGAAGGAATGTAATATTTTGAAAAGAAGTTTATTGTTTAGAAAGGGCCTTCGGTCCACTCATGCACAAGGTCCGAGGCGGCTAAGGCAGCACGAGGGCCTATACAAATTACTAAATGTCGAACAACAGGTAGACCGCCAGTTCCCCGTTTAGAGCCCGTCGCATGAGATCGAAGATCCAAAAACATTTGAAAAGAATTTTAATTTGAATATAATAAAAATAAGAAAAGAAATGACTTGATTTGAAAAAGGGATTTGTGTTGAAGTAAATTTGATTTTTGAGTTATGGGAAATGAAACTTGACTTAATCAAGAATGAGCTTGACTCGGACTTGATAATTTTGAGGAAAGGCATTTGAAGTTGAGAAATAAACTTGATTTGATTTAAACTCGATTTGATTTGAAGAAAAACAAAAAAATCGATTTGATTTGAAGAAAGGATTTAAACTTGATTTTTGTCTTTGAAATTTAAGAGAAGGAATTAAACTTGATTTTTGATTTGAGGGAATGAATTAAACTTGATTTAAAATTTGGTTTATAACTTGAGAAATTGATTTTATTTAAATTTTATTTGATTAAAACAAAAGGAGATACTTGGCTTGAAAGGAAGAAAAAAAAATTGATTTTATTTGATTTAGGATTAGATTAGATGAATTGTGGGTTGATAGAAGAAGAATTAATTTTAAAAGGTCATATTTGGTGCAGCCTAGAGGGGAATTGAGGGAAAAAAACCATATTTGGGGCGGCCCAGAGGTGAAGATAGTGTTGCCCGATCTGGCTTGATAGTCGAATTGGATCCTTGCCACCTAATACTCATGAAATGGAGAGGATGCAAGCATACTGGACCCAGATCAGGCCAACGAAAGGAACCAAATTCCACGTCTTCTCAACTTGGTGGCGATGTCAGTGTGTATGAACAAGATGCCTATGTATATGAAAGCCCTTGAAGTGAAACTTAGTCTATAAAATTTTGGAACTAAATGACGGGAGGCAGGAATCGAGTACAGGACATGGTCGTAGGCATACAACGCCTTAACCATTTGGGCCATGCCACCCATTATGCCTTGTTTCCCTATTTTTCAATTAATCCCATCACAATTTGTCTCTGGACATGCATGGTATTTCCATTTGGATGACCAATCCCATCGCCTTTAGGCCGGCCAAATATCTTTCTTTAAAGCTAATTCGGCGTGTACGACAAAATCTCCTAGACTATCAAGTTTAGGCCTTGCAATTGGATACTTTTTGCATGCCGGTTTCTTAAGGTTCGGGCACAATGTATGGGGACCTATTCAGTGTATTTCACTTATGACTCATCCATTTAGGCCCGTGACTTGGGGTTTCCTTTCGCAAGGAGGGGAAGACATTGGTTCAACCTCTCAATAAAGGGCGTTACTAGCCCAGTGTTACCACATGCTGCCCTAGCCTTTTGTTATACATGTAGATCTTGAGGCTTGCTCAGGACATAGTAGGACCCTTTCTTCTTTTCAAGACATCTTGACCATCATCCCAGAACAGATATGGACCCACCTACCCAACCTTGCATCGATCTGGTTTCTTCATGAGCTATAGGAGACTCTCACAGGAAGGAGGCCATCCTACTCCTATGCTGCATGAACCCGGATGCATCACATTTTCCGCATGGCCATAAGTAGGGGATTATCAAGGTGCAGATTTTCATTAGGTGAAGTCTTGATCGTATGCTTTCGCCAACCAGTACGTCCATCTTAGCCTATATGCGAGTCCATGCCTATGCGACCTTGAAATCATGCTTTATGGACGTATACGAACTAAGGTCTGGGAACATGATGTCCCATAAGGAGTCTTCGCATTATGACAAATTGGAAAACTGTATATATAGTCCCTCCTGTTGAGAAATTCATGCCTAATCACTTAGCTCAATCAAAACTTGATTTCTCTTCAAAGGAGGGTTGCATGGCTCGTGCATGGTCTGCCCTTGTCTCTAACAAGAACCAAAACTCGCTATAGACACACACTGGCCTCATTATTTCTCAGCATTTTATCATGGAGGGGTATTTTTATTCCTATACACTTGGTCATGTACTGATGGGTATCTAAGGAACAAAGAATGGGTATGGTCTGTGAGGTTCATTCATATCGTTATAATTGCACCCAATCAAGGGAAGAGTTTCTCTCTTTTAGTACATTTGAGGTCCACGGTTGCTACTGTCCTCTAACGGAAAAAGCCATGGATATTAAGGGACCGTCTTTACGAACCGTCAGATGAAAGGTTTTCCTTGTTTGGTTAATGACACTGCTCACTCGTTCCTTCCTTTTAGATCAGCACTCCAGGTACCCCTGCTCATCACGCTATTTCCAATAGGAAGGAATTTTTCAGCTTCGTTCTGCAGATTGCCAGGGACCCCGCCACTTATGACGTTCGCAATGGGAATTTGCAGCCTATCAAAGTGCATATAAGATGACCTTACAAGCTGCGAGAAGCTAGTCATGCATTTTCCATCCTGATTAGTAGCTTCCAAGGATCACAGCAATACAGGATCTCAAGAGCAAGGGCAACAATGCCGAAGGGTCATTCTATGGATGTAAACATCATTCTCCCGTCAAGGGCACCAACCTCATCCTTTTGAGCTAGGTTTCCAGGCTGGGAGGGCACTTTTCTAGGCTCGAAACCGACACGTCAGCGCCTATTATAGGCCACTTTGCATGCTCATTCCTTGATGTTGCATGTAGGTCATAAAGATAAGCGTTGCGAGAGATTCTGGGGGCACCATAGAACCATTAATTTTACATCATTGAATAGGGTTATGCATGGCTTCCCGACGTGCAGTCTTTGGGAGCCATCCAGCCGAACCATCAATGGATTGCTATGGTGATCCCTCTTCAGGACGTTACACACCTTGTGGAGATACCCATCACGTGAATTTTCAGCATCTTAACTCGCCTTCCATGAGCTAACATCAGAGCACACACCCTTTGCATTGACCAACTCTGAATGAAACACCATGGGTGTTGTTATTTGTTGTGCTTTCATCAACCTGAGTGAATGTTACCCAGAACGCTTCCTTACGCTCTGGTAATACACCAGCATAGTGACCTAAACCAGCCCTGAATGCTTAGCCCCACAAACAGCTACCTAGCTGTGCATACTGAACCAATGAAAAGCAACGCCCTACTCTCTGTTGGATGTATTTCATAGCTTGATCTGTGCAATTGGACGTGCAACATCATGAATAGGGTCAACAGTTCAAACATGAGAACCCCATGAAGCCCAAACTCAAAATTTTCTTTGCATCCAACTCCACACATTCATTCTAAGATAGGAAGCGGTCTTAGTCGGAGTCTAGAGATCAAGATTGCTACCCCGTGTGTAGTTCTCGAAGCAAGACTACCATCGTCTGGGATTTTACGAACCCTGCATTCAAAATCATGCATAACAACGAAGGAAAGGTGCAACGCTCTTTCCGTTTTGACACGAGAGTATATGGTGCATGTATGCATATCCTATTAGACTGCACGTCATTTAAAATCTCTCAAGGCTCACGGGATTCTCATTCAAGATTACCTACCCGAATTTCATGTCCCTACCCTTGAACATTGGCCTCGTTTGGACTCAGTTTTCATCAAGTGTTAACCATCAAGACTAGAACAATTCTCAGTAAAAACCATTAATTCATCAATATAGCACGGGGATTTTGTTGTGATGAATTCTACCTCATAACTAACCATAAGCATGTATGGACTAATGCTACTATTCGTGATCAAAATGCACGTTAAATTTCTAGAACCATCTGCGTATAAGCATATGGAAAGGTTTATAAGTTTACCTGGAGTTTTGTGTAGAGGAATTATGAAACTCAACGTTCCACTCCCTAGATTCCTCAGAAAACACGCTTAAGAAAGGAAACGTTCCCAAAATTCTCCCACAGTGCTGCCATATCTCCCCTTTTTCTTCGTCTCGATGTCGTAGCCAAGAAGCATTCAAGAATCTTCTTTCTTAGAGGGATGAAGAGAAGTCCAAGAAGATCTAATTCGAGCCCAGAATGTAACCAAGGGAAGCTCCTACCTTTGATTCATGCTCAGCGATCTTGAACTCGCGCCTTCTCTGCTCCTTTTTTCATGCCTCCCACCATGGCCAGATACTTGAACTGAGAGCCCGAAGCTGATGGCCCCTCTACACTCTCTCCTTTTTCGTTTTTATCCTTCGGATTCATGATTTTTTCCTTTGAACCCCCCTCAATAAGAGAGAAGAAGCCTCCTCCCTTTCCCTTTTTTTTGCCTTTTTTTCTTTTTCTCTTATCACTTTTCGTTTTTTTTTTGTTAAAAATTTCTGTTATTTTAGATTTTATTTTCATTAATTCTTTTATTTTTATTAATTCTCTTTTTTTTATTCTGTTATTTTTTATTTACTTTTTAAATTCTGTTTTTAATATTTTTTTCATTATTTTTCATTCTTATTATTTTTTATTTTTTAGATTTTATTTATTTAATTCTTGTAATTTCCTATTGTTTTGTTTTCTTTTATTTTTATGCTTTTCCCCTTTTCTTTTTAATTTTTGTTACATATTTTGTTTTATTTTTCATTTTTTTATTTATCTATTTTCTTTTCCTTTTTTGAATTCATTTTTAATTTGTTGCTTTTCCTTTTAATTTTCCTTTTTCTATTTTCCTTATTTATTTCTTTTTTATTTTATTGTTTGTTTTATTCTTAATGAGCTTTGCTTTATTTCTTTTGCTGTTTATTTTTCTTTGATTTTTTTTAATTTTTATTTGTTCTTTTTTTTATTTATCTAATTTTTCCAATTATCTTTCTTTCTTTAATTTCTATTTTCTCTTATTTTCTATTATATATATTTTTTATATTTTTTCAGATTTTATGTTTTTAATTCCTTTTTGTGTTTTTCTACCTTTTCTAATTTTGCTATTTCCAATTTTAATGTCTATTTATTATTAACTTATTTGTTTTTTTAGCATATTTTGAAGTTTTCTTTTTGTATTTTTTGCTTATTAGTTAAATTATGGTTCGTTCACTAATTAATATTTAAAATGGGGGCCTCGGACATAATTGAATGTTTACAGAAAGCAATTATTTGAGGAAGTCATGGCCAACGGGGAAAAAGCTACGTTGGCAACGTCAAATGTTCCATTTCCTAAAGACTGAAAAAATAGCAGGAGGAGAGGAAATTCTCTAAATTCCTGGATATATTTAGGAAACTGCAGATCAACATCCCACTAGCTGAAGCGTTGGAAGAAATGTCCTCCTATGCGAAATTCATGAAGGAGTTGTTGTCCAAGAAGAGGAAGCTCAAAGAGGATGAAACTGTAACTCTCATGGAAGAGTGCAGTGCCATCACAAAGGAAACTCCCTCAGAAGCTGAAGGATCCAGGTTCTTTTACAATTCCTTGCACCATTATCAATTTGCAGATTGGTAAGGCATTATGCGACTTAGGGGCAAGTATCAACTTGATGTCTCTTACCATAATGAAAAAACTAGAAATAGAGGAGGTGAAGCCTACCATGATGTGCCTCTAGCTGGCTGATAGGTCGATCAAATATCCATATGGTGTGGTGGAAGACCTCCTGGTTAAGGTGGACAAATTTATATTCCCAGCTGATTTTGTGGTGCTGGACATGGAGGAAGATACTGAAATTCCATTGATCCTAGGAAGACCATTCCTTACTACAGGATGAGCATTAATTGATGTGCAACAAGGGCAACTAATGCTAAGAGTGCAAGACGAAAAGGTAACGTTCAATGTGTTTGAAGCCATGAAGCATCCTGCTAAACAGCCACATTGCATGAGGATGGATGCGTTGGCCATACTGCCAGTAAACGCGTTGCCCAGGCAACTGTCATCCTCTCTTCAAAAACAGGATAGTGACTCCGTTCTTGAAGAACAGGATAGTGACTTCGTTCTTGAAGGAGTCATCTGGCATTCTAAAGGCCTGAACCAGGAGAGAGAAAAAGAGAGTCAAGATGTGG
Source organism: Canavalia gladiata (assembly GCA_037954105.1). Classification (NCBI taxonomy): domain Eukaryota; kingdom Viridiplantae; phylum Streptophyta; class Magnoliopsida; order Fabales; family Fabaceae; genus Canavalia; species Canavalia gladiata. Next base: position 12,965,081 of record CM075659.1, on the reverse strand, counting down.
AGGAATGCATAGCCACACTTGAATTTAATCCTGCCATGAAGACAAGCCTACAGCCCCTTGAAGAATTGCCAAAGCAAGAAGGAAGAGTAGACAGCCCATCTACGGAACTGAAACAGCTTCCATCTCACCTCCGTTATGCATTCTTGGGGGCAAAGAACACACTTTCAGTGATTGTGAGTACTCCCTCAATGAAGAAGAAGAGGAGAAGCTGCTGAGGATTCTAAGAGCTCACAAATCTACCATTGGATGGACTATTTCAGATTTGAAAGGAATAAGTCCTTCCTTCTGCATGCACAAAATCCTAATGGAGGAAGATTTTAAACCTGTGGTGCAACCCTAAAGAAGACTTAATCCAACCATGGAAGAAGTTGTGAAGAAGAAGGTTCTCAAGCTATTGAATGCAGGTATCATATACCCAATTTCAAATAGCTCTTGGGTCAGCCCAGTTCAGGTTGTACCTAAAAAAGGAGGGATAATAGTGATCCCTAATGAGAAGAACGAACTTATTCCTTCAAGGACAGTCACTAGTTGGTGTATGTGCATAGATTACAAAAAACTTAATGAATCCACCAGGAAGGACCACTTTCCTCTTCCATTTATGGACCAAATGCTGGAAAAACTAGCTGGGCATGCCTATTACTGTTTCCTGGACGGATATTCTGGTTACAACCAGATTGTGGTGGATCCCAAGGACCAAGAAAAAACTGCCTTCACTTGTCCATATGGGATATTTGCGTATCGCTGGATGCCTTTTGGGTTGTGTAACGCACCTGCCACATTTTAAAGGTACATGCTGGCCATTTTCTCTAACATGGTGGAGAACTTTATTGAAGTCTTCATGGATGACTTCTCAATATTTGACTCTGATTATGACAATTGCTTAAGTAACCTGTCTTGTGTGCTAAAAAGGTATGAAGAGACCAACCTAATACTGAATTAGGAGAAATGTCACTTCCCAGGACACAAGGTCTCATCAAGAGGTATAGAAGTCGATAAAGCCAAGGTTGAAGCGATTGAAAGGCTCCTTCTTCCAGTAAATGAGAAGGGAGTGAGAAGTTTCCTTGGGCATGCCAGATTCTACAGAAGATTTATCAAGGACTTCTCCAAAATATCTAAACCATTGTGTGACCTATTGATGAAGGGCGCTAAGTTCAGATTTGATGATGCATGTTTAAAGGTGTTCAACACACTCAAGGAAAGACTTATCACAACACCTATACATGCAGCCCCAGATTGGAGTATTCCATTTGAATTTATGTGCGATGCAAGTGATTTTACTGTTGGTGCAGTGCTAGGATAATGAAAAGACAAGAAACTACATGTCATATATTACGCTAGCAAGGTGCTTAATAGTGCACAGTTGAACTACACAACAACTAAAAAAGAGCTATTGGTTGTAGTCTACGCTTTTAACAAGTTCAGGTCATATTTAATTGGTGCCAAGGTAATTGTGTATACTGACCATGGTGCTTTAAAACATTTGCTGTCAAAAGAGGAGGCAAAATCGAGGCTGATCAGGTGGATCCTACTCCTCCAAGAATTCGATTTTGAAATCCAAGACCGAAAAGGAAAAGACAATGGTGTAGCTAACCACCTTTCAAGGTTTCCTATTGAAATCATAGAGGATGAGAAAGTTCTGATTAACGAGGAGTTCCTAGACGAGAAGTTGTTAGCCATTGTTGTTGCACCATGGTATGCAGACATGACAAATTTCAAAGCTGCATGAATTATCCCAGTAGAATGGTCTCGGCAGCAGCGGAAAAAATTGTATCATGACAGCAAGTTCTACCTTTGGGATGAACCTTTCCTATGCAAGAGAGGTGTGAATGGATTGCTTAGAAGGTGTGTCCCATGAGAAGAATAGAGAAATATTCTGTGGCACTGCCACAGCCCAACCTATGAAAGCCATTTCAATGGAAGAAGGGCAGCAGTCAAGGTGCTGCAAAGTGTAGTCTTCTGGCCTACATTATTTAAGGATGCTAAGGATTTTTCAGTTATGTGTGATGCTTGCCAACGCAGCGGAAATGTCTCAAGGAGAAATGAAATGTCCCTCACTAACATCTTAGAAGTGGAGCTATTTGATGTGTGGGGCATAGATTTCATGGGACCATTCCCTTCCTCATACTCCAATAAGTATATACTGCTAGATGTGGATTATGTTTCAAAGTGGGTGGAAGTTGTCCCTACACACACGTATAATGCCAAATCTGTAATAAAATTTCTGAGGAAGCACATTCTGTCCAGATTTGGTGTCCCACGCATTCTGATCAGTGATGGGGGACGCATTTCTATAACAAGCAGCTGGAAGCAGTTCTGAGCAAATATGGCGTTAGGCATAGAATCATCACAGTGTATCACCCACGGAGTAATGGCCAAGCTGCGGTTTCCAACAGAGAAATAAAGAGGATCCTGAAGAAGGCTGTGAACAGCTCCAGGACAGATTGGGCTAACAGGCTGGATGACGCTCTGTGGGCCTACAGAACAACTTTCAAAACCCCGATTGGTATGTCTCCATACCAATTAGTTTTTGGGAAAGCATGTCACCTGCCTGTTGAGCTTGAGCATAAAGCATGCTGGGCAACCAAATTCCTCAACTTTAATGCAAATGCGGCTGGAGAAAGTAGACTGTTACAGCTGCATGAATTGGAGGAATTCCGCCTCAATGCTTATGAAAATGCAAAGATTTACAAAGAAAAAACCAAATACCATATAAGAGAAAGAGATTTTATGAATGTGTTGTGTGTCTAAAGCAGATCACACAGGTAGTATTTATAGAGTCTTATGAATAATTATACATGATTACAAATAATGAGAAATAATGACAATTAAAGGACCGTTATGATTCTTTCATATTCTATGGTTACTAACACTTCCCCTCAAGTTGGAGCATATAGATTGTATGCATCAAGCTTGTTACAAATAAATTCAACTCGGGTCCCTTTAAGAGATCTGGTAAACATGTCTGCTAGTTGATTGTTGGAGTTGACAAAATTAGTTGTAACTTCACCAGCAAGGACTTTTTCTCCAATGAAGTGGCAGTCTATTTCTATGTGCTTGGTCCTCTCGTGAAAGATTGGATTGGAGGCAATATGAAGTGCAACTTGGTTGTCACAAATCAAGTTCATCTTCTTGGTATCTCTGAGTTTTAGTTGTTGAAGCAACTGTCGGAGCCAAGTTAGCTCACAAGCTGTGACGGCCATTGCACGATATTTTGCTTCTGTACTGCTTCGAGCAACTATATTTTGTTTCTTGCTCCTCCATGAAATTAAGTTTCCTCCAAAGAGTACGCAATAACCTGATGTGGATCTTCTATCAGATGGTGAACCAGCCCAATCGGTATCAAAGTAGCTTACAATGCGACAAGCTGATCAAACACAAAGTCTTTGATACTGGACAACTGGTTTTGCTGTTCAACTTTAGGTTTAAACTGTTTCCAGGAAAGTTGAAGTCCAAGTGGTCAGGTCCTTTTGTGATTAAACAAGTTTCAGATTATGGTGCCATCACCCTTGAAGATATGCAGTCCCAAAAAAGCTTCAAAGTCAATGGTCAGCGTGTCAAGCACTATCATGGAGGTGAAATCAGTAAGGAGAAGACTACCTGCACCCTTCAGTCACTTGATTGAATCTCAAATTGTCAAGCTAGGGACATTAAACAAGCGCTGCAAGGGAGGCAACCCTTGAAAAACTAGTTTTTCCCTTTCATTTTAATTTAAATTGATAAAATTATATGTAACTACTAAGTAGAATAAATAAAAGCAGTGCAGTTGACTATTCATGCAGGTCTGGAGGTCTGGAGCATGCTTGAGTACTATCACAGGACAGTTTGTTGCTGGACAGTGTAGTTGCAACAAATTCTTTTTGCTGTTCTGGTACTATCACTGGACAGTTTGTTACAGGCGATCTCATGGCCAACGCAATGGTTATGCAGCAAAGAAGCAAAATCTGGGTTAGGAACATGGAATGTTAGACCAATCTCAGCACACAAGACTCTGACAAGGATGCCCAAGGCAGAGACTGGGTGCTGCTGGTGTGTGATGCATAATTCAGCTGCCCCTGCAGCTTGCAATTTGGTAGAAGAACCCAAGAACATGCTGAAGAATCCTGGGGTTCTGCAATCTGTCCAAAATTTGGCACTAGAGGTAAGTTGACGTGTGTGGCCAACAGAAACCAGGTTTGTAAGTACTAAAATGTGATTTTGCATTCTATTCTGATATGCATTGTCAACGCAACCGAGACCGCGTGTCCAATGCAAACTCAAATCAGTATGCTGCCTCAATGAGTGATCAACATAAGTCACTGAAAGTGAAGCTGGACCAGAAGGAGCAACAGAAATGATAGGTTACATGCCCAGAATTTCACAGCTTGACACATATGTTCCACACCAAGGACCTTGGCTAACCTAACCACTTGGTGAGATCTTTCCAAATGGTTTTAAACATTGAATTGTGCATTAGATCAATGAGTAAACTCTAACTCTAACTATTGCAGTACTGTTTGAATGTTAATACATCAATTATGCAGAATTTAAAATGAATTCACACGAATCTGCATTCTGCCCAATTATGTTGCCAACGCAACTAACCCTTGTGTGCCCAACGCGTCTCGGCTCAGTGAAGCACCACATTGCTATTTCACAGCGAGTGCTACTTTCACTCATCTGATCACCAGAGCACACTCATGCACAATTTCACCCACTGAATAAGCACAGTGCAGGGGTTTTCTCAACTCCATCACTCAAGTCAACCTTGAAATCATTCCTCTTCCCTCTCCAATAAGTATCAATTGTAATAGAACTTCATTCTCCATAGCATGGAGAGATTGCACGGTCCCTAAATGTTCATTTGCACGATTCAGAGTGTAGCATGATTGAATGAGAATTATTTTGTTGTTCTGCTATGGTTTGCAACAATTAGTTTTTGATGCATGTTCTAGACTTGCACAAATTGCCTATGAGCGGTTGGACCTCAACACTTATTTCTTTTGTGTGTGTATGGTCACAAATTGAGTTTTATTTCAGAACTTGTCCTATTTCTTAGTTGAAATCCAGAATCACATGCTTGCATAAACAGGATCAAGGCACTTCTTTGAGATGCACCTACTTGACCAAATGACCCACCTTGTATTCTTGTCCATTGTTTATCCCCTTGAGCCTTATACCCAATTCTTTGCGTTTGATTAGTTCATCTCCCGCCAAGATTGTGAAAAACCATGAATATGCCTAGCCAACGGAACTAGGAGAAGGTTGCTTGTATCTGAGGTTGAGTTTTATACAAAGTTTGGGGTTGCTTGAGGACAAGCAACATTTCTAAGTTTGGGGTTACTTGAGGACAAGCAATATTTCTAAGTTTGGGGTTAAGGGTGTCAGTAGTAATGTAATTGGTAGTGGGTTCCCTAAAAATAAAAAAAATAAAAATAAAAAAACAAAACAAAAAAAAAGGAATTCAGGTATCCAACTAAGGAAAAGGAACATTGAAAACAAGTGAACACAATTTTATTGGGGTGATCTTACAACTTTAAAGCAATGGAAAATGTATTCTCCAATCATCTCCTAGTTTCTTTGACTTGTATAAGCTCATCTTCTAAATTCTACCCACCTTTTACCTAAGTCACATTACAACCCACAACAAGACCTTTTGATTTATGTAAGTAAATGACTCATTGATAGAAATAAAGAATAGGGGCAAGCTTGTGGTAATGGAACCTTGATTTGGTGACATGGAGAGAAATACCTAACTTAAACACTTGACAGATAGAGTAAAACACTTAACCTCATGAGAGTTTGCAAGTCTAGGTCATGCTCTCTCATAGGAAATTATTGCAACCATAACTTGAATGTTGTTTGCTCATCACTTTCATGATGTATTATGATCCTGCAAGTGTTTTTCATCTATTTCCAATGCTTGATGGAGTGTCTTTGAAGTAAATTTGAAAATTTTTTATTGATGCAAGTCAGAGTGAAGATGGGGAGTGAAATACACTTGAGAAAAATGATATGCATGCTTGTCGCAACCGTAATCGCGACGAGATGACGGACTTGCTAAAATTTTGAAAATAGAATTTTATTGATTTTGTGGAGTCGCCACCAAATTTTTATTTAAGGGAAAAGATTTGAAAAACCCCTAACTTGAGGAAGAGATTTAGGTTCGGGAGTAGTTACAAGTGAGGAAGGTGTTAGGCACCCCACTCGCCCGTTCCGAAGAATAGTACCCTTAAACTGAGTGTGTGATTTTTTTGAAAATTGTTTGATCCCTTAATTAATGTGAAAATAAATAGGTTGATGGAGGTTAGCCTGACAGGACTTGATCTTGCTCCTACATATTCCCCGGTGCAATGGAAAACTCAAGGCTTACATAGTTCTGGTGTGTGAAGGCTTGACCTTTAGAGGTGCTTGAAAATGGGTATTCGAAAATGAATGGAGCTCGAAGGCTTGACCTTCGGAACTGTTTGAAAAAGGAATATTTGAAAGTGGCTAGAGTGTTTTGAAAATATTTTAAGGAGAATCCTTAGTCCACATGTGCACAGGATCCAAGACAACTACGATTGCATTGGGATCCATATGAATCCTTAAACATCGAACAGCAGAAAAAGCTACCAGTTCGTGCTTAGGGTTCATCTCGTGAAACTTAGGGATTCTAAAATGAAGTTTTTATTTGTTTAAAAGGGCATTCCCAATCCACATATGCACAAGGTCCAAGACAACTACGGCTGCACTTGGGCCCATACAAATCTCCAATCATCGGACAGCAGAAAAAGTTATCAGTTCGTGTTTAGAGCTCGTCACATGAGATTAAGAATTGCAAAGCAAGTTTTTTTTATTTTGCTTAAAGAATGGCATTCCCAATCCACATATGCACAAGGTCCAAGACAACTACGACTGCACTTGGGCCCATACAAATCTCTAAACATAGAACAGTAGAAAAAGTGCTTAGTACTCGTCGTGTGAGATTAAGAATTACAAAACAAGTTTTTATTTGAGGGCGACGAATGATTAAAAACGAAATGGGCGTGATGTGGAGTAAAGGGGAATATGGGGACTTAATTGGAATTAGGAGAAATATAGGGCTTGATTGAAATTATGAGAACTACACGGGCCTAATTGAAGTTAGGGGAAATACAGGGGCTTGATTGAAATTGGAGGAAATACTGGGGTCTAATTGTAATTGGGAGAAATACTGGGGCCCAACTGAAATTAGGGGAAACACAAGGGTCTAATTGTAATTGGGAGAAATGTTGGGGTCTAATTGCAATGATGGAGAGGAAATCAAAATTGTAATTTATGGGGTTCGAATACGGTTCATGGAGCATGCGGAAGAGTACGCCAACCACTAGGCTCAGTACCCATTCGAGATTATGGCATTCGAATTCTAGCTTAAAGCTAACTTATGTGACTTGCATGGTGCATACAACCTGGATTAACATATAGACCATACATAAGCCGAGAGTGTTGAAATCAAGGATTCGATATGTTGGCATTAATTAGACCTTGCAAACTATTCTTTGCTGTAGCAGCGAGAGCAGCAAGCTATGTGTGGGCATGACATTGACCAAATTGTCCCAGAATCTTTATCTCTAATTTCTCAATGTCGTGTAGCCAATTGAGTATAATCAATCATATTCCAACTTATGTATGCAGAGTATTTGGCTTCATGGTTCGAAATAGGCAATTCTCTTTTCTAGTATTGAACGTTCACTGATTCCGGTGCTCATTTCTAAATGTAAGCATGTGATCAGGATCGTATGGGCCAAGTGTAGCTTTTATCTTATCCTTTTCTCAACCAAACTTGCACAATCGACGCAAGATCTCAAAGTACAGCAATGACACCACACTCAGGTAAACCCAACGTCGAATTCCACTCGTGGTTTTTGTTGGCCTGGCTAGAGATTTTATTAGGGTACTAAGCTGGAAAACTTGCAAGCGGGAAGCAACATCCAAAATGTAATGATATGAGAATATTAACCCTTACCTACTCTTCTTCTGAAATAAGTTCTTGGGTACTCCTGCACTAAATTTTTTTTCTTTTCATTGTATGCTTCAAAGGTAGTATCCTTCTCACCTAAGCATTCAATATTCTCGTACGTGCATTGATGTTATCCCTTCATCCATGGCCCAGACTGGCCACTGCTGGGGTACCACCCTTCCCTCCAAATATCACTCTATTGTGCCATGTGAGATAGCTTTAAACTCGCCAATTATACGTGCATGGGTAGATAGTGGCCCAACCGATTCTCTCTTTGACATAAGCTAGACCTCGCATGAACCTACATGGCTCCTTCCATAATACGTCTAAGGGGTATTCAACATGAGAGGAATAAACTTGCTCGAGGCAACCACTCTTCAAGGTATGTGTCTAGATGAGAGGGCATTCCTGCATGCATACGCTTAGTTTTACATAAGATTTCAAAGTCGTCTACATAGCCTCCTGCATGGTCTCTACAAGAGCCCTCATTATCACGTGCCTAGCCAGGCAAATGGTCACCCTGATACCTGACGTTATCCTTTTAAAGATCGAACATGGCCTTAAGACGATCCCAAGTTAGCCCTCGACCCGCGTTGCTCGAATGAAATGAGTCAGTTCTTGTCACATTCTAATTAGCAGCATCGTGCATGCGAGTATGATGATGAAGCACAAACAGTGTTTGCATGGGGAAAACATCAACCCATGATCAGAAGCTTCACGACCATTAAGTATATCCAACGAGCAACCCATTTATACCGATTGAACCTTTCCATGTGTTCATCTAACCCTGTCATTCCCGTTGAGAGGTTCCTTACTTGGTCGAAAACTTGCTCCCCCAATTGCATGCAAGGTAGAATTTAAGGGTGAATCAAGTGTATGGAGGTTTATGCTCTCGACCAGTTGTCATGCGGGATTCTTTATCTTGGTCCTTTAGAAGCTATTTATGCATAACCCTTGATCCATGCATTTGTGTCGAATCATTCTTTGACTACGCTTAACATTTCATGTGGGGATCTTTAAAAGCAGTGTTAGGATAAAGACGAAGCCGATTCCATAATGGGCGATCATTTTGGCATGGTAGCTCCTTTGAGTATGCACACACCTCCCTTACTTTTCTCTTTATTCCTTTCCGGCCATCGCCAGGACTTCCAACTAAGGAAAATGAAATCTTCTCCTAGTGCCCCCTCGAACCTCTCTCCCCTCTTCTGCCCTTTTTTTTTTCAAAATCGTTTTCCGTTATTATTTCGTTTTTCTGTTTTTTTTCGTTTTGTTTGATTTTTATATATTTTTTTCAGTTCTTATAATTCTTATATTTATTTATATATTTTTGTTTATGTTTTTTATTATTATGTATATCTTTTAGTTTTCAAATTCTGTTTATTTCTACTTCTCTTTAAATTTTTTTGTAATTTTTAGTTTTTCTTTATTCATTCATTTTGCTGTTTTTTTTATTTATTTTATTTTTCCTTTTTTATTTTTTTTTATTATATATATTTTTCATTCATTTATTTTTACTTTTTAATTTCAGATCTTATTTTTTATTTCAATTCTGTTTTTTGTTTTTTTTCATTTTGTTTTTCTGTTATGAAATTTTTTATGTTATATTACTTTTTATTATTGGCCATTTTTCAATTTTTTTCTTTTTAATCCTGTTTTCTTTTTTGTTTATTTTGTTTATTTATTTTATTCTTTCCATTTTTCCTTTTCTTTTCTTTTCTCCTTTATATATATATATATATATTTTAATTTTCTTTCTTTTTGGTTTTTAGTATTTGAATTTTTATTATCTATATTTTTTCTATTATATTTTTTTTTATCATTTTTTCTTATTTTTTCAGAATTGGATTTAATATTTATTATTCATATTATTTTTATTTTTATTTTCTAATTTTCCCAATTTTTCTATTTTCTCTCTTTTCTCTTTTTTTATTTTTTTTATTTTTTTTTTATTTTTACTAATTCAATTATTAATTTTGTACTTTGATATTTTTGGATTCATTCCCCTTATTATCTTTTCCATTTTTTTTTGTCTTTTTTTAATTATTTATTACTTAATTTATTATTGGTTTCTTGATTAATTTTAATAATTGGATGCCTCAGACGTAATTAGGTGTTTACAATGCTGAGAGTCATCCAGAATTAATTATGTTCTTGTAGCTTAATGCTTGCTTGAGGACAAGCAAGAGTTCAAGTTTGGGGTTGCAAGAAATCGAAGCATAAAACACCATTAAAACATGATAAAATGACATAAAACTGAGTAACCCATGCACAATCTGGAAAATATAGTTTGAGTCTTTTTAAGCTATAAATTCTCTTAAATCTGATGTGTTTTAAATTCTACAATTTGTTACAAGGTTTCGCGTTGGCAATGCAACCGAACTTACGTGGAGCACATGAAGATTTGAAAGAAAAGAAGCATTCTGTTATACGCATCGTGTTGGCAACACAGCTGTGCCGCATTGTACACGCGACGCTACGGAACAAAATCTATAAAAAGCCCAAAACAGAACGAAAACAGGGCATCAATCACTCTATCCTTTTTATCCATCTCCAGAACACACACATAGAGAAGAGAGCCGTCGTTTTCCCAGACACTAGTTCTTTTCTGGGTGAAGGAGGAACCCTAGGGTTGAGGACAAAGCGCAACTCCAGCGAGTCTTCATGCTCATGAATTCCTCCCTCTCCCCTGTTTCCTTTCTTTATCATTATGTGTAACTAGATCCCTGTTAGGGAAGGAGGAATTCATGATTGAACCTATGTAACCCGAATACGTTATATGTATTCAAGATTATTTTTCCTTAACGTTGATTATTCATCTCTTTGCATAATTCTTCTATGACTTGGCCACTTATAGATTGAATCAAAATTCTTCTTCGCAATTGGGAAATTGGTTTTAGAATTGGAACTGAGATTGAATGACACAATTGTAAAGGCTCTAGGGATAGAGGTTCGCGATTGTGGGATCGTTTGAATTCTTGAACGTAAGGCTCACATCAAATTAGGAATTACTAAGGGATTAGAATTCCTAATTTGGTTGAAGAATTGATGCGTCAAGGGATTGACCTTCAATCAATATTTGTGAATTCGATCTTCAATTACATTTTATCTTGAATACATGTAATGATTCATTGCTACATAGGGGGAGTTTTGGTGAAATCCAACCCTAACACCTTTCATAAATTGGTTTCTTTCACATTCGAAGCCATTATTGAGTATTAAACAGTTTTGCAATTGTGTTGATTAGTTTTAGGCGTACTACAACAGAATTCCAGCCTACTGACAAAATTTGTAAACATTGTTATTGTAAACACATAATCATGTCCGAGGCCGCATTGTTAAAATTAATTAAGAAACCATTGTAAATTAAATAATAAATAAATAAACAGACAACAAGAAATGTAGAAAGTAGAAAAGCAGATAAATACAAAATAAAAATTACAAAAGAAATGAACAAAATAGGAAAAAACCAAAACAAAAAATAAAAAGAAAAAATAAGAAAGTAATAATAAAAACAAAATCAAAAAGAGAAATTTGAAAGAAAAAATAATAGATAAATAAGTAGAAAAATAAAAAAGTAGAAATAAATAGAAAAATTAAAAGAATACAAAAAGTAATCAGAAAAACTAATTTAAAAAAAATAAAAAGTAAAAAATGAAAATCTGGAAAATTAATAAAGATAATAGAACATAACAATATAAAAAGAAGAAACTAAAAATAAAATAGAATTTTTGGAAACATAAAAAAGAAAAGAATTTAAATTTGGAAATAAAAATCTGAAATTAAAACAAAATAAAGAATTTTGAAAATAAAAACATAAATATATAAAAGAAATAAAAACAGAAATTAAAAGGAAAATAAAATAAGTAAATAAATAAATTAATAAATAAAAATTGAATACAGAAGAAGTAGATAAACAGAATTAATCAAAACAAAAATAAACAAATTGAATAACAAAACTAAACAAACCTAAAAATGAAAATATAATAAAAATAAAATCTGATTAAAATTAAAAATAAGCAAAAAATTATAAAAAGCAGAAAAGAAGAAAATAGTAAGAATTGAATAAAAATAAAAACGAAAAAACTGAACAAATAATAATAATAATCTACAATTTTAAGAAATTAAAAAGCTTAAAATATGTAATTAAAATGAATAATAAAAAACCAAAAATAGAGAAAAAAAAACAAAAAAAAATCTAAAATTTTAAGAAATTAAAAAGCTGAAAATATGTAATTAAAACGAATAATAAAACACCAAAAATAGAGAAAGACAATAAAGAGAAAAACGTTTATTTGGGGAAGGGACAGAAAGAACGAACGACAAAAAAAAAGGTTAAAGAAAACTGAGAGACTTGACTGGAAGAGGCTTCGTGGAGTCTAAGCAGTGGGAATATCGTGGCTCTTCTTGGTCACTAGAGAAGGAGGAGGGCCCAAAGCTCGTCCAAGCCTGAAGGTAAAGAAGAGGAATAACGACCGAATATCGTGAACGGAGAAGCCAAGAACTCATGATATTGATCTCCTTGAAGAAGAAGAACTAGAAAGAATTGGGCATAAACAAGATTGCAGGGAGAAATCTGAAAAGACGGCATGAGCTCTTCTACGAGCAGTGGGGTTGAAAGGATGAGCAGATCCACCGCTGGTATAAGGAAGCACCCTATCATTGTTCGAGATTTGCCTTAACCAGGTTAGTGTCACGATTAGATTAAAAAATTAAAATAATCATTATTCTTGGTATTAGCTTGCATGCTTGCTGGATATACCATTGCTCGAAATACATCTTTAATTGAGAAAAGTGACGTCAATGAGAAACCTTGCTTGCAATAAGCATGCGCAATCTATGTACCACCCTGTAATGGATGTTGAGTGTTGATCCGCCCTACCAATAGGGCTATAAGCCCATATCTTACCGTAAAGATGTGGAACATCCATGCTCCTCCGAGGATTTAATGAGAGTTCACCCCCGCTTAAAGCCACAGCGTAATGGTGTCGTTACAGCAAGGGTGTTTTCTTGAATAATTACTTGAATGTTGGAAACTCGGGGTCGTTTTGAGAGCAAGACTATAGTCTAATACTCGAGTGACATTCGCAAAGACTGAGTATAGCATAGTGTCAGCTAGTAGACTCAAAAGTCTAGGCCTGGAATCTCAGATGTCAAGCCAAGAACAGAGGAATGTTAAAATTAGAGATGTGAGGAAGCTTGCATGGTGATGAGGTTAGGATAAGTGAGGCAATTCAGATGTTCACCATTTATTTTGGAAATCGCATATGATAATAGGCTGAGGCGAGGGGTAGTTCAAACCTTCACCATTTTGTTTTGAGATTGCATGTGACAACATTCTTGATAAGTGAAAGGTAATTTACATGTCCTCTGCTCATTAAATGCTATGCAAATAAGTGACAAGGATGCAACCATACTAGATCCTACTACAAGTTCAAAAACGGACGTATCGTTGCCTTAATTCTAGTTGAATTATCCCCACCCCTTGGCTTGCGAGTAAATTAGTTCACAGGTTTTTCGTGACCTAGCTTAGAGGGCATGCGATTTCAGTTATCTCATGTTTTCCAATTCATGCACATCGACTATCCATATGCGCACAGGGGACTTAGAAGCTATTACTTTAGCACCCTAGATCATCCCAATTCTAGTTCAGGCCAACAGGGATCACCTCGTTCTCACCTTGCCTCCTCTCTGCCAGTAAGGTGATGGAGTTCGTTAGCAGATGAAGGCTAATGTCTTGATCGCCTAACTACTAGGTAATATGGTCGTCCCACGTGATCGGGGCAACAGGGGAAGCTGTGCTAGCATCATGAAGAATGATGGTCATAAGTGGGGCATAACCCTATGTAAAATTATGAGTAAAATTTGGGTGATGCGGGGCCCGCTAGTGTTTTGAGTAGAAGAAAGGACGTGGTCCAGTCCCATTTGACCCTCATTAACTCTACCTTTTCTTAAATAAGTTGACGGATGTAATAATTCAAAAAGAGGCTTGCCCCAATGGTTAGTCTTACATACACTAACCTCAATGTCCATGGTTCGACCCCCTACATGCGTCTTTTGCCAATTTGAATGAAATTCTGCATCCCTTTCATTTGACTCAATTAAAATAAATGGGTTACAAGCTTAAACACGAGCGTGGTCCAGTGGCGTCGTTCGCTACCTCTAACGTCTAGGCCTCGGGTTCGAACCCGCTTGCCAACGTTTTTCTTTTAAAAGCAATCCAGCCGCGAGCCGTCAAATGGAGCCACAAGCCACCCAGGAGCCGTCTCAAACCTTGAGCCACTGGTCAAGCCACAAGTCGAACGAGCCGACGAGCCTTCAAACAAGCTGTAAAGCCCCCGAGCCGCACGATAAGCCAGTCGTGTGGGCAGTGCAAATTCCCAAATCTTTTTAGAACAAATTTCATTTTTATCAAACTATTTTAAATCAAAATTAGAATTAAACTTCTTTTGCTTTAAAATCTAAATTGAATTCTTTTTTTCCTTCAAAATCCAAATCAAACCTTAAAACTGGTTCACCCAAGTTAAAATTATGTAGTTTAGGTTCCAATCCCACTCATTTCTATTCTTTAAATTTTAAACAAAATCCCTCTTAATTCAAATTCAATTTAAATCTTTTACCCCATCTCATTTTAAATCAAGTTTATTCTTTTCCTCTAAAAAAATCATTTTCTCAAGTTTAAAACCCAAAATCAAAATCAAAATCATTTTAACTCCTTCTTTCCAAATCCTTTTTCCAAGATTCTTTTTCCAAGTTTCTTCAAAAAAAAAATCAAAATCAAATTCCTTTTCCAAGATTCAACTCCTTCTTTCAAATAAAATCATTTTCTCAAGTTTAAAACCAACTACAAATTCTTAAATGAAATCAAAATCTCTTTAAGTCAAGTCCATTTCGAATCAAGTTCTCAAAATTGAAGTCAAGTTCGTTTTTTAGTCAAGTCGAGTTCAAATTACAACTTAATTTTATTTTAGTCAAGTTAATTCGTTCATTTATTTCAAGTCAAGCTCAATTCTTTCCTTGTCATTAGCATTTTCTTCAAACTAAATTCTTTTGGAATCTCTAGTCTCATGCAATGTACTCTAGGCACGAACTAGTAGCTTTTTCTATTGTTCGATGCCTAAGGAATCATATGGATCCCAGTACAATCGTAGTTGTCTTAGATCCTGTGCATAGGTGGACTAAGGATTCTTCTTAAATTTTTTTTTTTAAAAAAACATTGTAGCCATTATCAAACATTTCCTTTTCAAGCAGCTTCAAAGGTCAAGCCTTCGAGCACCATACATTTCCACTCACTCTATTCAAGTGCCTTTGAAGGTCAAGCCTTCAAATCAAACCAGAACTACGTAAGCCTTAAGTTTCCCATTGCACCAGGGAATACGTAGGAGCAGGATCAAGTCCTGTCAGGCTAACCTCCATCAATTTATTTATTTTCACTCTCATTAAAGGGATCAAATAGTTTTCAAAAAATCACACACTCAGTTTAAGGGTACCGTTCTCCAGAACGGGCGAGTGGGGTGCCTAACACCTTCCCCACTCATAACCGACTCCCGAACCTAAATCTCTTCCTCGAGTCAGGGTTTTTTCCAAGTATTTTCCCTTAAATAAAAATTTGGTGGCAACTCCACATTAATCAAATAAAATTCATTTTCAAAATTTTAATGAGTTCGTCATCTCGTCGGAATTACGGTTGCGACAGATATTTTCAGCTTACGTTGCCTACGCACAGGATTGCGTTGCCTACGTACTCCCATATCAGAGTTCAATTAGTGGACTAGTAGGAATTCAATACTTGAACCAAATCCCTGTGGAGACGATACTCTTACTCACTCTTTACTCTGTAAAACGATAAGGTGCACTTGCCTTCATACGTTTACACACCAACCCTAGGCAAACCTGTAAGTCATGAATTTAAACCTGACATAACATCAGAGTTAGTTTTAAAGCATGGACCACAAACCTCCAATCTTGTCATAGCAACAAATTCAATTTCAGGTCCTTAGACTGAGTAGGACATAAACCAGCCTAATGAGGCCAGAATAAGAAATTATGAGTAAGCGGGGCAGGTTAGGAAATCCTATGAGCATAGTTGTTGTACCTCTCCAGGTTTGATCTAAGCATGGCACTGCACCTTTAATACCTCAAAACTGGAAATGAAAAAGAGTTGGTACCAATCCGTTCTAGTACAACAGAATCAGCAAAAACTAACAGCGTGTATAGGATAACTTCAGAGAGTCCTTTGGGTTCATCATAATAATTAACCCTTCCATTCTGATTTACAAAATTATGTAGATTGATGCACCTGATGCTGAATTTAGGACTAGGCTAAATAACAGTAAAATCAATTTTATAAGATCCCTAGGATGAACAAGGAGGAACTGATCATGAATCCTATCAGAACAAACATTGAAGTAAAAGTAGAAATGAACTGTGGGTAGAATCTGTGAGAGGGGGTTATTGGAATTGCATATGCTCAGAACTTTACTTAGGCTCATATCTAGCTTATGATCTTAAAACCTGCTACTCCAATCAAATAGTTAGGTTGCAAACTAGTATTCGAGCTAAATCTGGTAGAGAATCAAATTTGGTGCTTTACAAATTAACCAATAAAGATCCTGGATACTACACATCAAGGGATGGCTCTCTCGAGCCAAGTTGCAGGGCTAGCAAGCTCTCTTATGGTGGAAGTCCCATCACCAAGGCTCCTAAACTCAAACCTGAGGTAGTGACTTGCGTGGTTAGATAAACAGAATCGTCTATGATGTTTGACAGTAATGTGTACTAGGAGGTGTTGTATTGGTACAGAAACTCAAAGGTTATAGATTATATGCACTTTGCGAAAGAATGGCCATCAAGGTGTGAAATGGAGAAAATAAGTCTGATTCTGGTCAGTTAGAGAATGACACCAGTAAATGGTTGAAGGGATCTTAGTATTTGTCTCAGTAATCAGAGTAGTTCTAGATTTTGTACCCCAAAGACCATAAGCTAAATAGGAGGAAGATGAGTTAGGAAAGTTCAAGTTTTCTTGATCTACTTGATGATAATCTAGGTTACTTACATACCCGTTATTGTAAGCATTTCAACAAAAGTTCCAACCACCAGGATTCAATCAAGCAATAAGCCAGGATTTGTAAAATATTGCTTTGATGAACTCATCACCTCTTAGTACCCAACCTGTTAACGAACCTAGTATGACCTAACTAGGACTTAATAACGTTAGCTTCATTGCGACTTCGCCAGGCCTTAGACCAAGCATTGGCCCATCAACCAGGATCTGTCATGTCAACATTGGTGCCTGCTACGCTCAGATTTCTATCAGCAAGGAAACATGGTCAAGAACAGGTTAATATTAGCAACCTAGTTCTAAGGTTTCTGTATCAACAGTAAGACCCCAAACTCTAGCTTGGTAAATCAATGATCACAGGATCCTAGGCTACCTATTGCCACTTAGCCATAAAGGCGTTGATTCAAGAGAAATTGCTTAGGATGAGAATTAAGTTAGCTTAAGCATCATTGTTGGTTTTGACATTTGAAAAGTGATACATATGTTGTTGTGAACCTATTACTACTCAATCAGGTCCACCAAATGTTGTTTCAGCAGGTCTGATAGCATGCCTTATATGAGAACTGTGGTCACCTAAATATAAATCCTTTGCAGTAATAATGGCAACAGTATCAGACCATGGGTCTTATGCATGATTGATGAATCTAGTTATGGTTTGTAATTAAGCAGTGGTTATAATTATGGTAGATATTGCAGAAGTCTGGAAAGGACCCAACCAATGTAATCTAGTACAGGAGCAGTATGAAGCAATTACAAGGGTTAGTCACATCTCCCCACTCACAGATTAGCACAGGTGCAGAATCTGGCTCCCTTCTTAGTGTAATGAAAGCATGTAAGACCAATGGAAATTAGTAAAGGTCAGGTGCTAAAACTTGGTACGTTATAACATTTGAAACTAAGGGTCAATTACCAGGTCCTGTTGTGGTTTCTCCGTTTCAAGAGATCATGAAAAGTTATCCAATATCAGTAACAAAAATTGCTCCTGGTTGTTTCTCAAAGATGCCGCCCATGGTGTTGCTCCTTAGATTCTGTGAATGGTTTGCTAGAAGGAGTTTCACAACAAATTGGAGCTGACTCACATATGGGCTAGAGGCATATGGTGTAGTTGATGATTCTCTTCCACCTACAACATTTGTCTTACCTTTGAAACCAGATTAGGCAGAGGACCAGTGGGAAGCATAATTAAGCAAATTCTTAAGCCAAGTGTAAAGTATTGAACTGGAAGTTTTTGCTAAGCTATCATTCCAGGATATGGATCATCAACTTGTTTTGCTTCCTTTTGAAAATGACTCCAAATATTTGATATACAACATAAGTTTTGAGTTCCTGACTCTATCTCTTCCTCAAATTCAAAGTTGCTTACATAAATAAGAAGCCAAACTTGGATGAATCTTTCTCCTTTCGGGCATTTCTTAAAGAGTGACAACTACTAGACTCTGATCAGAGAAACAAGAAGGAGGATAGAGGGAATCGCATGTACTGATAAGACCTGGGAGGAACTAGACATATGAGTGAACAAAGTCGAAAGAAACAGAATGTGATTAGAGCATTGGCTGATAGCCTTGGAGGGACAGCAATCCATTATAATCGCTATCAAAGGGAAACAGGGGAGGACACTTAACCATTTTTCTACTACTAAAAATCAAGTTTTCAAAATACGTCCACTGTTTTAATAATGCTAGATCTCACGCAATGAACTCTGAATACGAACTGGTAGCATACCCTACTATTCAACATTCAGAGAGTCATATGAGTCTTAGTGCAACCCCTGCTTGCCTCAGGCTCTGTGCATATGTGGATTCGGGAGACATCTAAACATCAAGTTTTCAAAATATGTCTATTGTTTTAACAATCCTAGATCTCACGCAATGAACTCTAAATGCGAACTAGTAGCATATCCTACTGTTCGACATTTAGAGAGTCATACGAGTCTTAGTGCAACCCTCGCTTGCCTTAGGCTCTGTGCATATGTGGATCCGGGAAACATCTAAAATCAAGTTTTCAAAATACGTCTATTGTTTTAATGATCCTAGATCTCACGCAATGAACTCTGAATGCGAACTGGTAACATACCCTACTGTTTGACATTTAAAGAGTCATACGAGTCTCAATGTAACCCTCGCTTGCCTCAGGCTTTGTGCATATGTGGATCCGGGAAACATCTAAAAATCAAGTTTTCATAATACGTCTATTGTTTTAATAATCTTAGATCTCACGCAATGAACTCTGAATGCAAACTGGTAGAATATCCTACTGTTTGATATTCAGAGAGTTATACGAGTCTCAGTGCAACCCTCACTTGCCTCAGACTCTATGCATATATGGATTCGGGAAAAATCTAAAAATCAAGTTTTCATAATACGTCTATTGTTTTAATAATCTTATATCTCACACAATGAACTTTGAATGCGAACTAGTAGCATACCCTACTGTTCGACATTTAGAGAGTTATACGAGTCTCAGTGCAACCCTCGTTTGCCTCAAGCTCTGTGCATATATGGATCCGGAAAACATCTAAAAATCAAGTTTTCAAAATATGTTTGTTTGTTTTAATAATCTTAGATCTCATGCAATGAACTCTGAATGTGAACTGGTAGCATACCCTACTATTCGACATTCAGAGAGTTATACGAACCTCAATGCAACCCTCGATTGCCTCAGGCTCTGTGCATATGTGGATTCAAAAAATATCTAAAAATCAAGTTTTCAAAATACATCTATTTGTTTTAATAATCCTAGATCTCACGCAATGAACTCTGAATGTGAACTGGTAGCATACCCTACTGTTCAACATTCAGAGAGTCATACGAGTTTCAGTGCAACTCTTGCTTGCCTCAGGCTTTGTGCATATATGGATCCGGGAAACATCTAAAAATCAAGTTTTCAAAATATGTCTGTTTGTTTTAATAATCCTAGATCTCACACAATGAATTCTAAATGCGAACTGGTAGCATAACCTACGGTTCGACATTCAAAGAGTCATACGAGTCTCAATGCAACCCTCGCTTGCCTCAGGCTCTGTGCATATGTAGATCAAAGATATCTTTTCTGCCTTTTCAAAAAATGTCAACTTTATAAAAAGATTTTGAAAATTAAAATGACCAAAACACCTGAATGCTTTTATTCAATATAAACTTCATCTTCTTTACGAAATTTCTTACGGATCAAGTCCTTAACCAAAACTACGTAACCTTGAATTTCTCATTGCATCAGGGAATACGTAGGAGCAGGATCAAGTCTTGTCAGACTATTTTCATACAAACCTATTTATTTCTATTTTATTTAAAGGGATCAAACAATTTTCAAAAATATCAAAATCACACACTCAGTTTAAGGGTATTGTTCTTTAGAACAGGCGAGTATGGTGCTTAATACCTTCCCTATTCATAACCGACTCCCGAACCTAGATTTCTTCCTCAAAGTTAGGGTTTTTCCAAATATTTTTCCTTGAAATAAAATTTGGTGGTGGCTCCATAAATCAATCAAATTATAACGAGTTCGTCATCTCGTTGTAATTTCAGTTACAACATTCATCTTTCTCATAATGATCTACATGTTGTCTTATGTTGCTTACAATCTTAATGTCATCAACTTCCTAACTTAGTAACAAATCCATTCTAAAAAATAATTCCTTAAGATCTTTGCTTTCAATGCCATATTCTATTTCTTTCTTTTCTTGATAACATTTCTTTAAGATGGGTGTAAAGGATGTGGAGGGTTAGGAAAGGAGAAGGAGGAGATGAAAGGAAATAATAGAGGTAGAGGGGCACTTGAAACCATAAATCTAACTAAAGAAGAAAAAGGACTAAAACATAAATTTTATGGAACAAAACCAAAATATATGTTTGTAGGGACTAAAAACAAAATGATATATCCACATTAAATTATTCAGGCCAAATGACAAGTGTTAACCTGAAACTTTATTAGTCATGTAATCACTTAATAAATAATTTTCAGGATTGTTTGGTGAGACCTACATTTATCTACTTAATAATAAAGAATATGTTAAAAAATGTAGACAATTTTCTTTTTAATTAACTATGACTTGTTTGATAATCAAGATAAGAGGATATAACATGATAAAATATCTTATCCTATCATATTTTAATCTAACATTTTTTAAATCTATAAAATATAATAAATTTATCGTGTTGTTATCCTACCATATTGACTTGGTGTAAATTTTATCTTAAGGATATGATAGGTTATCCTTAACCACCATCATTTATCTCTTTCCCTATCATTATAACTTAACATTATCAACCATTATTTCCGCTTAACATCCTAAATTGAGGTTATCACTCAACAAATTTCTTACTTCCATGACTCAAAATCCTCTATTTTCACATGACTACCACCATCATCCTAACATCATCCACCACTTTTACCACTATTAATGCTTAATATCCTTCACCATCACCATTTAACTTATTTCTCTACCACCGTTGCCTAACATCATCTTTCATTGTTTCCTAGTATCCTTCACCACTGCTACAATCACCTAACACCTTCTGTCAATTTGCTATTAAACACCTTCCACCATTACTAGATACCTTCTACAATTTTTTATAATTTAAAAATTATATGTGATTCTAATAAAAGGATAATTTTATCATATGTATATCATTTATATTGTATTTTATCACTATCTTAATCATTAAAAATAAAGATAAAATAATACAATACTATCTAGTAAGTTATCCAATATGTATCTACCATTGGATAGAATAGAAGCTTATCAACCTCATATCCTATTATACTTTTATCTAACTTTCTTATCCAATCCTTGTTAAGAGATAGTAGCAATGGTAGTAGAGATTGTCAAGTAGGAAATAAGAAAAGGATGTTAGATGGCTATGACAATGATGGAAGGTCATGGGTGATGATGAATGATGTCAAACAATGATGGTTAGGCATATGTCAGTTTCCTATGAAAAAATTCAAGGCCAATCATGGTAAATGTGATGACAATCAAACTAGGTAGTAAAGGTATAGGTGAGTAGATGGTAATGGAAGGTTTTGAGTTACGAAAAAAATGGCATTTGTTAAGTGATGACATCGATAGAATGTCTGAAGTGATGATAACAGTGAAAGATGTTTGATAATTTGAAGGTGGAAGATCTGGGGGTAATTAAGTAATGATAGAGATAATGATGACAGATTGTGTTAGTTAACAACAGAGGTGGAGAGAACTAAATGGTGGGGGTACTTGGGTCACAATGAAGGATGTAGAGTTGTAATGATAATAAAGGTTTCCAACCACTATAGAATGAAGTTTTGGAAAGTTAAAATAGTAAAGGATGTTGGATAATAATAACAATGTGTTCATCCTTTCTTACCTATTTTTAAATTAGTCCATCCTTAAAATAAAATTTATACTTAGTTGATAAGATAAGATTGTCAACAAGATAATTTTATGCTATCTTATTAGCTCAATAAATGTTGGATAAAAATATAATAGGATAACTTCTCATATCTTATCTCTCTCATTTTGAGCGTTAAATAATACCAAAATTTCGAATAAAACAAATTTATTAACTAAGTTATAACATATATTTATATTTTTTTAGGACAACTAACATTTATATTTTAAAAAAATAAATAAAAATCTTTAATTAACATAAGTGTTTATTTGACTATAAAACTAAAAGTAAAATAGTAATTAACTCTTTCAAACTTTATCAATTTTATAAATAGACACTTCAAACGTTAGTTTTATCTTAATTAATTTTTAATTTTTTTTTTTGGAATTGAACATCTAAACTTTAATTTTATTTTAATTAGTTCTTAAAATTTATTAATTTTTGCAAAATAGACATCATAAAATTTAATTTTATTATAATTGAATCTTAAATGTTATTATTTTTATCGATAATACTTTTTATAAATTAATTTAAAATTAAACTATGAATAGTAAAGAACTTAACCATTTATTTACCATCAATTTTATTTTTTATTATTACTATTATTATATTACAAAATGAGTATTATTAATGCTACTACTTTATTTAGAAAAGGAATAAATTTTAGTAATTAATTGAAATAAAATTAAAATTTCGAGGGTTTACATTTGTAAATTTATAAAGTTTAATAATCAATTGAAATAAAAATAAATTTTAAGGTGTATAATTGTAAAAAATAATAAAATTTAAAGATAAATTAAGATAAAAATAAAATTTAAAATATCTATTTGAAAAAAAACAGAGTTGAATAATTTTCTTAAAAACTAAAATTATAGTTAAAATTTATGTAACAGAGGATAGAATTGTGATTTTTTTTAAATTAAAATTAATTCAATATTTTAATTCCTATATTTGGAGTGTGTAAATAATTTTAGGATAGGATTATGTTTTAATTTAAATTTAAATTTTATTTTAATATTTCTAATTAAGAATGATTGAGGATGAAATTATATTGAATTTTAAAAAAATTAATTTATAACTAATTGTAAAAATTATGGTAATAGTTATAAAGTAAGAAATGATGATAATAATAATCAATAATGATATAAAAAAAGTAATAATTATTAATAATGATAATAATAATAATAATAATAGAATTAATAATAATAATATTATTATATTATTATTATTATGAATAATAAAAATAATGAAAATAATATAAACGTGATTTTAAAAATTATAATTTAAAAAATAAGAGATAAGAATTGAGAAAAATTAATTTTAATTATATTATAATTTTATATAGAATCAGATTTATTATTTTAATTTTTAAAAGTTATAATTATAATTTTAAGATACATTTTAATAATATTAGATGAGAAGACTGTCATAGTTAGTAGTGATAGTTATGATCACAGCAGCAAAGATAGAGATTAAAATTATGGTGAAGAGGTTGGTAGAAATGATAGTAAATATGATGGTAGATAAAGATAGAAAAATTATTCATGTTTGCAAATAATTGTTAATAATTTTGAGTAAAATTACTTGTATTTATGAGTATTGTTATTGGAATACCTATACTTGCAGTTATTTATATGGATGGAATTGTAAAAATACTCCTAAATAGTTTAGAAAATATTAATACTAATTTTTTATTTAAGTATTTTATTTAATTTTTTCCTATCTTTCATTTTTCAAATTGTTCAAATTAGGATTTTGTATAAAATAGATTTTAAATTAGATTATTTTAAGTTTTAAAACATAGGTATAAAATGAGTGAGTGGATACATACTATTTATGTTTACCTTACTTCCACTAACATTAAGCAACTGTTGTTTATGTTTGTCTTACCCCTACTAACATTAAGCAAGAATGCACTCATGATTATTATCGATGATCAACCATAAACAATATGAACAAGTTATATAATAATGATATCAACCATAAACAATATGAACAAATTATATAATAATGATATCAGAGATAACAATGGTTAACAATATTGAAAATAGTAAGAACAACGATAATTAAAATGATAATGATGATAATATTAATAATGATGAAAGTAATAACGGTTAATGATAATAATGATAAAAACAGTGATAATTGATCATAACAATAACGACAAAAATGATGTAATGAATGTGACAATGGCCATAGAAATAATAATGACAACAATGATCTATGATAAAAACAAAAATAATAACAATGACTATAATGGTAATGACATAATAATATAAGGAATAATAATAATAACAAAACTAATAAATAAATAAAAAATACAATTATATATTTAAAAAAAACTACAATTTAAAATTAAAAAATATTATTTCAATTATATTACAACTTCATAAAATTAATTTAATTTTCAATCTAAAATAATTATAAACTTTATGATTATAATTTCAAAATCTAATTCCATTTCTAGTCCTATATATGTATTATAAGATAATTTTTTTATAATGTATAAGATACTTATTTATATATATATATATATATATATATATATATATATATATATATGAGGGATCAAATTATTTTAAAAGTAACTTTGTTTAGAGTTATTTTGCTTAACTCTCGTATCTAATTAAATTTTATCAATCTAACCATTGAATTAATAAATTATATTATATAGATCATCCTTACAAAATTTAAAAAATGTTTAATATTTTATTAAATAAATTTAAATTAATAAATATTATAAGAGGTATATTATTTGTTAATTTAAATTTATTTTTTGAGGTATCAAATATTTTTTAAATTTTATAATAATGATCTATATAATATAATTTATTTATTTAACAGTTGAATTAATGAACTATAATTGTATATAAGAATTATTAACTAAAATAACTCTAAACAAAATTAATTTTAAGATAACTTATTCCAAGATATATATATATATATATATAAAAATTTGTTTAGATTTAAAAGTAAAGATTTGTTATCAATTTTTATAAGAATAATTAAAAATATAAAACAAAAAAATATTTTTAAAAAATATCAATGTTACCTAATACATATATTTTAAAAAAAAAATATTTATAAGGTGTATTTGATATTTTTAACCAATTTTATTTAATTAATAATTGACAAAACTATTATAAATTAATAAAAGTAATTCAATTTATTAATACATTGCGTTAACTTTCGTAAGTATTTTATTATACCTAATACTGATTAAAATTCTAAAATATTAATTAAATAATAAATTTATTTCAATCAAATAAATAATTACAAATATATTATCTTGAAAATTTTAAAACACTTATTGTAAAACAAAAAAGGCGAGAAATATTTAATATTTTACGCTGCATGTGTCTAGAACTCCGGAATATTGTATTTAATATATCGATACCCGCACGTGATAAAATATCACGGATAAAGACTAATTTTTTGTATTTAACTTTTTACTTTTACTTTTAAAATTAAATTTAGAAAAAATAGGGATAGGTTTTCTAAATTTTTAATTTCTCATTTTTATTTAATTTTAATATTTTTATTAATTTCTATTATTAAAGTTTTTATAATTTTAATTTTAAAGGTGCCGGTGTATATAATTGATTTATAAATTTATTTACTTTTTATATTTTAAATTTTTAGAATATTATTTTATTTAAAAATAATTTATATGTTTTGATCTTGAACATGTTAATTTTATTTATATATTATTCATAATTTTATGAAAATTTTAAAATATAACTAAATTAATATCAAATTTACATATTAAAATTTTTTAAGAATAAGTATCAAAACTAATAAATTTTATATAATAAAATTTTTTAAATCTATTAAATCTCTCATTCTAAAGGGAAAGAAATACACATTTTAAGAATACTGAAAAAATTTATGAACTACTGCTTTGATTTTAAAAATATTAAAAATTACTAACATTAATTTTGAACAACTAAAAATCATAATTGTTTTAAAAAATGAAAATGGCGACCTATTAATATTTTTTAAAACTAAATTAATGTTAAAAAACTAAATTAAACAAATTGTTTATAGATAAGAGGCTCAAAGCCGTTTAAGCCGACCAATAACGTCCAAATCGCTGATGTCACTGTCCATTTACACGTGTTTTTCAATCATAGGATAAAATATTATTTCTAATTATATTTTTTATTTTTGTTTCCTTTTTTTCTCTCCTGAAACATCACTAGTCACCGAACACTCAGCATTTTTTTGGATACTCATTTTGCCCTTTCTCTCGTCAGAATTAATAAGCCTTCATCGGAGTTCCAAGTTGGTGGGTAGAGAGAGAAAGTGAGAAAGAAAAAGACCCCGTTTTTAAAGAGAGAAAGTGAACTCGAATTTTCTACTTGCTTTTTCTAATTTTTTTTAAGAGTTTAAAAACATAAACTTGGAGGAGTGGTTTTTGACGATTTTCTTGGATGTAAATTTTCGGAGAAAATTTTGTTAGCGTCTATTGTAAGTTGCTTCTTTTTTCCCATTTTTTCCCCTCTTCTGTGTGATTTTTTTTTTTTTGAATTTTTCTTTGATGGGTTTCTTTGGATGAACTTCAAACGGTGACCAGCTTCTCAGTGAAGCAAAGGTTTGAAAGAGGGGAACATGCTACATGGGTGAACAGAAAAATTAAAAAAGATTGGATTTTTAATATATTTTGAAGAAGCTACGGAAGCACATGATCGATTTTGGATGATGGGTTTTGTTTAGCTATTAAAGGAATTTTTCTTTTGTCTTTGTTTTTTTTTTTTCCTTTCATTTTGGAGGTGTTATCTATGTGTGAAGGGAGATTCAGGGGAGGTTGTTTTTTTTTATGGATTTCAAGAAGGTTTTTCTTTTATTTTTTTCTTTTCCTGTTTTGGTAACCATTGAAATGAGGAATTCGGTTATAGTTTAAGGTTGCAGCATGAGTTGCAGTGAAAGGAACAAAGGAGGAGGAGAAGAGAAGGAATATGAGGAGAACGGTTCTGAATCGAAATCAGTGAGGCACAGCAATGGTTCAATAGAAAGCCAGCAGCTAACAATTGATGAGAATCTTCTGGTTGACCCCAAACTACTCTTTATTGGGTCAAAAATTGGAGAGGGAGCTCATGGGAGGGTTTATGAAGGAAGGTCAGTGTGGCAAAGCCTTGGATTTGGATGTATTGCCTGCCTTATTTTTATTAATATTATATTTTTAAAAAAAATTTGTGTATGAATTCTTGTGGACATACTGGTCAGAAGACCAGATAAAAAATGATGATTTCTCTTGCATGTAAGATCCAATAGTAGTGGAATAAATTGTGTACAATTTAGTTTTCACAATTATGTATTAACCTTCAATCAGCTTAGTTAACTTAAGTCAATTTTATGACAATATCTACTGGAATTATTGTTGCATTCAGATTGCAGTTAACAGCTGAGAGGTCATGTTTGCTGTGGTTTAATATGTCTAAGATCCACGTAAACATGGTGATTTTATATATCTACTGGAATTAACTGCCGACTCCTAACTCTCAACATTTTGATTTTTATTGCAATGATGTCACTTTTAATAGTTACTTTAATAAGACAATATTGATATGGAG
Organism: Canavalia gladiata; assembly: GCA_037954105.1. Taxonomy (NCBI): domain Eukaryota; kingdom Viridiplantae; phylum Streptophyta; class Magnoliopsida; order Fabales; family Fabaceae; genus Canavalia; species Canavalia gladiata. The sequence continues at coordinate 12,937,130 of CM075659.1, read as the reverse complement.
TCATCAATTCAACTGTATAATTGTGTATATTCGCGACGTGGTTTGCTGGTAGCTGGAGTCCTGGTTTATATAGGTGTAGATTAATAATTTTCCAGGTATAGAGATCGAATAGTTGCAATTAAAGTTCTACATCGTGGGAGCACCTCAGAAGAAAGAGTTTCCCTTGAAAATCGTTTTGCGCGGGAAGTTAACATGATGTCTCGTGTCCACCATGACAATCTTGTTAAGGTAAGTGGAGTGCCTTTGTTTGGATAGGTCTGCAATTGTTTTATCTGTATCTGTTTACTCATTTGTTTCACCTGAAGGCCTAGTCTATGCATAGTTTGAGGTATATATGTTATGGTCTTTTAACCCTTATGCTACAGTAAGACTAATGGATGCCTCTTGCCAAAGATAATGCTTTTCTTTGTTTTTTGCAGTTTATTGGAGCTTGTAAGGATCCTCTGATGGCAATTGTTACAGAGCTGTTACCTGGGATGTCGCTGCGGAAATATCTGATTGCGATACGCCCTAAACAACTAGACCTTTATGTGGCAATAAACTTTGCCCTTGACATTGCTCGAGCCATGGATTGGCTGCATGCCAATGGAATCATACATAGAGATCTGAAACCTGGTACCTTTTATGTGTATATACTATATATAATGCGTCATCTTTATGGCTAAATTTTGTGCTAACGTTAGATGTATATTACACATTATTTGTAACAGCTAAATTTTCTGTTAATGTTTGTTTAAGTATGGATTCCATGGCAGTGGGCTCCTTGGTTTTTAATGTTTTGATTGTGCTGGTCCTTCTGTGAGATACTCTTGAGAATTGTGAATTTTGTCCTGGAGTTATTTTTCTTCCTTATGCGTCTATAGATCTATTTGCATAAGGAGTATTTAAACGGTTACCAATCATATGTTTATTTGAAGGAACAAAAAAAAATCCTTTCTGATTTGTAAATTAGGATGTGCTTAAGCAGATTTGGTACCTGAAAATTGTTATTTCTTATAGCTCAGGCAGTATGCCTGATAAATTTGTCTGGTTGCTGCTGCTGTCCTCTGATACTTATTTTAGGGGCCAAATTTCCTTCATGATCCTAACTTTTTGCGAAACTTCTTTGCTGTCCTCTCTGCAAATCATGAAGAGGGAACTGTTAACTTCATGTGCTTTTGCTTTGTATGATAGCTAGTTATAGAAACTTTTGACATCAATGTTTTTATATAAACAGCAATATTTCTAGTCTTAATAGTCTTACTCACTTGAACATTTGTTTTCAAATTGTTTTCATGTAGATAATCTGCTGCTTACAGAAAATCAGAAGTCAGTTAAACTTGCTGATTTTGGTTTGGCAAGAGAAGAATCTGTGACTGAAATGATGACTGCGGAAACTGGAACTTACCGTTGGATGGCACCAGAGGTGTGTTGTTCTATGTGAAGATGAATGTATTATTCCACTGGCAATTATCCAAAAATGGGCACTGAAGGGTCCAATGAAGACTGTATTTATTTGGTGCTTATTATCTTTATTCATCATCACTATGAGCCTAAAATGATAATTTATTGAACTAGTATGATATAAAATGGATGAGTGGCTGACTCGCTTGAAATCAGGTTGCAGAGACATGAACTTATACACAGTACACCATGGACTGGCAATGCTATACACAGCCATACTTTATAGAGTTTGCCATAAAGATTGATAAAACAATTTATCATTCTACATCTGATAGAGTTCATGTAGTTCTTCCTGAATTTTGTGTAACCCTAAACCCTACATTGCATGTGATTGGATAGTGGCAGTTACCAGCAGTGTGATTATAGTTGTTTCATACGTTCATTTATTTAGTTGAGTAAGTTTCATGCCACTGTAATCGTCTTGTTTCTTTAAATTTCTTTTAAGGAAAGAGCTTAATACAAATGTCAAGTAAGTTCAATAATATTGCTAACTGTAAAAAAGATATTTGTCAAATTGTAATATAATGTCCTGCAATTTCTGCCAATAATACATGTTTTTGATCCTTTAGGGGGGCTAATTAGTTTGAAGTTGAATTAAAAGTTATTTGTTGAAACTACTTGGTTGCCTTTTCTTTTGCGATCCTGTTCCCATCATGAGATGTAATGTGGATTCCTGTGACATGTAGGTATTTTTTATGTAAAGTTTTTTCTTTTTCCTTTTCATTTTATGATAGCATGTGTTTTTACAGTTGTACAGCACTGTGACATTGCGTCAAGGGGAGAAAAAGCATTACAATAACAAGGTTGATGTCTATAGCTTCGGAATTGTTTTGTGGGAGCTACTAACTAACCGCATGCCTTTTGAAGGGATGTCCAATTTACAGGCTGCTTATGCTGCTGCATTTAAGGTATAAATTTTGGTTTTCTTTTTTATTCCCCTTTTGTTCTGTTTCTCCTATTTGGGGTGCCTCAAGTTAGAAATGCTTTTATGGATTTATTATGATTGTAATAGATTATGCCTCATCATAATTTTTTATGCCATTTATGCTCTCTTGAATGATTAACATTGTATTGAATGATTATAAAAAAGGAATGCAGAAAAATAGCCATATTTTGTGACAGAATGCCAGAATTGTTTCTTTTCAGTCCATATGTATTTGAGAATGCCTTTATTTTATTTTATTTTTGTAATTCTCCTCATTTTCCTGATACTGGACTTATTGCTAAATGTAACATGGTTTACATTTGAGATTGCAGCAAGAGAGGCCTAACCTACCTGATGATATATCTCCTGATCTTGCCTTTATCATACAATCCTGTTGGGTTGAAGATCCTAACATGAGACCAAGTTTCAGTCAGATTATCCGCATGCTCAATAAGTTTCTCTTCACAATCCAACAACCATCCCCTTCATTGCTGGAACCTGACAACGAACCTGAGGCCGCCACAAGTAACGGTACCATGACTGACTTTTCTTCCCGAAATAAAGGAAAGTTTGCTTTTCTTCGCCAATTGTTTTCTTCGAAGAGGACCAAAAGCTAACCATGTCAGTTGTAAATTTTAAAGAAAAATTCCTTTTGTTGTAGATAAAAGAGTTCTCATGGTACAATATATAATTTAATGCATTTACAAGTAATCATCTAAGTTGACACCTTGAAGGATGTAACATGTTCAACAGAAGAGTAGAATGATGTTGATAAACTTTTTGAAAGAGTAAGGAAAAAGAAAGGATTGTTTATATTATGTCGTGGATCTTGTTGTAAAAGAACCATGCTGGTTTAGATAATTGCCTCCGTTCTAAGATATCTTTTTAATTACTGTGAAGCAACTCATTGTATAGTAGTTGTATCCAAAGAGTGTTTAATAATTTGTTTCTGTTAATTGACTCATTGTCAATTTTGAAACTTCTATAGCTATTGGGTATATGATGATACTGCATGTTGCTTCTTTGATTTGGATTACTGGTTTGTTGAGTATACTAGAGTTTTAAGGAACACTAATCTTTTGCAAATTTTCCCCATAATTAGAAAAGTTTTATTTTCTCTTGATGTATGTGGATGTTAACTGAAGGTGAGACTGAAAATGATTTGAATCTTGATGGAGATTGAAAACGTTGAAAGGTAGGTATTAGTCTTTGTTGCTTTGCAAATTCTCAAAATACATTCTAAAATGTATTATTAATTTTGAATAATCTAATGTTTATATAATAAGAGCTGCGAATATGATTTTAATTCTTGAAATATTTTTGAGTTAGTCACGGTAATTTTTGAAAGATGAAAATTATTATTTTTTATTTTTAGAAGATAAACCCATTACTTAATTGTTTTTTAAATTAAATTAATGAAAAAGAAGAAAAACAAAACTAGTGGTAAAGCTTTGCTTAGTAGAATACAAAATTATCAATTAGTAAATGGAAGCATATAAGTAGAGGCACATAAAACCTTTCCTATCATATAACATACCTAATTTATAAAACATGATCGAGGGCAACAGTAGACATTTAGGAGAAAAATATCATTGCATTGATTAAATATGTAAATTGGGATTGAAAAATCATCAAGGAATTGCCTCAGAGCACTAAGCCACAAGGACAAACGAGATATGGATAGACACAAGCAGTTTTCCTCCAAAGGTGAAAAGAGCAATTTTAAGAACTGTTAAATACCTAACACTTCATCTTGATTTAGATTGACACAGCTCTTTGATGCTACAAAATGGATCATTTTGGCACTTCCCCAATGCAAAGTGTGGAACTTGGGGCACTGTTTTCACCTAATTTGTGGGCTTAGACTTAATATTATAGATTGAAGTCCCAACTAGCCCAATTATTCATAGAGCATTAGTATGACTTAGCCACTATATGTAATGCAATACAAAGTGCAAATTACCCCAATAAAAATGGATAACTTGCATCTAAATATAAGTTACTGTACTTTACGTGTGAGAATCACTTCCGAATGATAACCCGGTAAAAATAACGGTATACATAGTATTATATGCATGCTCTATTGTTGGTTAAAAGCTAACTATATCATTAGATTTTTTTTATATAGCTATTCATTCACCTCACATTCCAACAATTTTTAGGAGAAGCATTTTTATCCAATAAAAATAAAGGACGGAACAATTTGTTCAATTTAACTAAAAAATGTCTGAAGAAAGAACATTCATCTTGAACACACTAAATTTATACAGTAAATAAAAGTAAAAACAAACTCGATTCTTTATTCTTACAAGTAAGTTTTTCGTATAGGATCACATATTTTTTTTTATAGGATCATATATATTATTTATCATTTATATATATATATATATATATATATATATTTATAATATGGTGGAGCTAGCTTTTTAAATAAACATTTTTTATACATAATTTAAACTTGTTACCATACTTAAAATTTTTTAAAAATATATATCACCTAAACCAATGACTTAATATTTCATGCATACAAACATGTTTAAAAAATAAATCAACTCTATTGGTCAAATTAATAATTCAAAAAGTTGAAAAAAAATTAAATAAGATTTTAGTTTTTGTAAATATGACTAACTTTGATTTTAGTCATCCAATTTTTTTTTTATTGATTTTGATCTACATAGATGTTGAACATAATTTTTATTACGATTTTGTGATGATACAACATGCATTTAACCATGTTACATTTGTAACTATTTTAAAGTATAAATATATAACATGTCTATAAGGATGTCACATCATCAGTAAATGGTAATGAATAGACATAACAATGGGGGGTATGTTGAGGTTGAGTTTTCCTTTCTCAATCTCCACTTCATGAAGAATTGAAGGCGATTCAAAAGGGAGTGGATATTAAAATTTTAAATCCATCTCAATTTTATTAGATTTGAAATAAATTCACATAAATTTATATCCTATTTTTTTTAATGAATTCTATTTACTTATGTATAAATTTTTAAATATATTATATATCAACTTTATTTAATTTAAACATTATACTTCCTTTAATCCTTTTATAAGACATACTTAACCAAAAAAAAAATGCTAACAACACAATTTTTCAACATTTGTTCTATCATTGACTAGAATTTATATAGGTTCCATCGAGAGTGAGGTTCATCATTTTGGAAGTGTGGCCCATGTATTTTAATGGGGTTCATATAAATTTTAATAAATAGTAAATTAAAATAAGTATATTAGAGAATGTGCTACTAGGAATTTGAATCCTCTAAAATAAGTAAATGTGTGAAGTGAGAAAATGAGAATCTATCCATTTTTCATTCCATATTAATTATGATTACAATATATAATAACCTTGTGTTTTTTGATAAAGGATTTAATTAAAAAAAAGTAATTTATTAGAAATTTAAAATTTAAAATTATTTTGTTCAGATATTTTTTTATAAAATTTTAAATTTCAGGAATTTTAATACACAAAAATAAATAAATTTTAAATTTTTAAAAAATAGTGGGAATTTAAAATCATGACCTTTTCACTCTACCTTGTGATCTCTCTTGCTATTTTACTCTGCCTTGTTTTATTTCAAACTCTTAAAATTTTTAAAATTTAATTTAATTATTTTGTAAAATATAATTTTAACTTTTACAAAAAATATTATGTGAAACTTATTTTAAAAATATTTATTATTTTAATAAAATAAATTTTAAATTTTTATAATTTATTTTTATTTTATTATAGTTTATTATAAAAAATTTAAAGTTTAATCATAAAAAGTAATTTTATAAAAATAATTATAATTATAATTTCAATTTTTTCAACATTAATTGTACATAAAATATTTTTAAATTTTTAATAATTTTATTCTTTAAATAATTTTTGTATATTTCTATTGAAAAATTAAAATTTATATTAGTCTTCTTAAAAAGTATTTTTACATTTCAATATAATTTATAAGTTATCCTATTATCATTTGTTCATTTCAAATGTTAAATATAATAGCATAATATTATCTTATTTATTATCTAGTAAGCATTATCAAACATAAGATAAAATAATCAAATAAAAATCTATCATACTTATATTCTTATTTAACTTTTGTATCCTGTTATTTTTTATCTTATCTAAAACAACAGACTAAGTTTAAATTTCTAACATTGAAAACTTTTTCCTAATATATAAAATGAATCAATCAATAGACAAATATAATTGAATAATATTTAATCACTGTATAGATGTATAGAATTGATTTGTTTTGTTTAAATAATGAATTTGAAATATAAAAATTAAAATAAAATAAATTTGAGTTTATCTATCCAAATAAAGAAATTAAATTTTAAAAAATTTAAATTGGTTTATGCAAATAAATTATTTTCAAAATAAAAATAATTCAAATTTCATGCATTTTAAATGCTTTGAAATGTTAAAATTCCTTTTTCAAACACAGGACTTTTTCTTTCACTGTATACTTTTACTTACTTTTTAGAAGAGTTAAATCCGTCTTGTTATTCCTTTTAACTAAAATAAAGAAACCAATAAGAGTGGTTAAAATTAGTTAGTTTTCTTATCTTTTAAAAAATATTATAACTTGCTAATTTTATCCTCATTTAATATTATTAAATTTAATCTCATTCTCAATCTTTATTTTTTATTTAGGTTTCTAACAACTCCAATTAGAAATGACAACTAAGAAAAAAAAAGAAGCAATAAATGCTTCATATGAATTGTAAAAGGTCAAAATTTAGATCTTAGAGGTTCATTTCACAACTAAGATCAACATTTAATGTCATTAATTGTTGAGATAAAATTTTAATTTTTGATTGAAGAACAATATAAGAAGAATCTATGGTTTTGAATCTAAATTTTATTCATTATAAAATATCTTATATAAATGATCCCCCAAAACCTTCTAAAAGTGTATCTATGGTTTTGAATCTAAATTTTATCATTGTAACATATCTTATATAAATGATCACCTAAACCTTCTATAAATGTTTTATATAAAAGAATAGAAAGAGTATAAAATAAATACCAATAATCTCCAGAAGCTAAAAAAATTATACTAGTTAAAAGAAATAAAATAATATTAAAAAATTTAGATAGATATTTATATCTTTAAATTTAAGTCTACGTTTACCAATTAAATTTAAATTTTTTAAATTTCAGTCAAACCAAATTTTTTCATTAAAGTTGAGATAAAACAGGATAGGTATTTACATGTTTAAATTTTATTATCATGATTAGTAATAAAAATTATTTTTAAAAATTTTAAAATTTATAAAAATTAAAATTATATTAATAATTTTTAGAAAATATAAAATTAAATTTAATCATATTTATAAAAAAAACATTTAATAAAAAAATAGGAATTTTAAAACAAGTCCATGACTTCATGCTTGGACGCACATGGTTGGACCAGTAATGGACGGTCAAGATGTTAGGCAAGAGAACACGCAAACCGTTTGGATGAAAAGTAAATATATAAGACCGAAAACTCAAGTCAATGCTTCTTTGGACAGACAAAACCAACGCAGTCTCCCAAGGTAGAAACTAGAAAGAAGGAAAACAAAACTACACTGTACGATATTGTCAAAGTAGAGAGAAGTTTTTGTTTTACAGAGAGAAACTCTTTAGAGAGAGAAACTCAGTGGCAGGCACCAGAAGAAGTAGCTAGCACCCAACCATGTCAGATTTTGGATAATAATCCACATCTTCAACCCTCTTAGATCCATTCCAGCTTCAAACTATTGATGTTGTTCTTGCACAGCATGATTATTACTGGGTCAACTCGTTGAGAACACAGAAGAAGAAAGAGAAGGTGTGAAAAGATGGGCTTAATCGTGACCCTTCAATGAGTCACATGCCCACATATCTCAAGAGTTAAAATCGCGTTCTTTTTTGTGGGTTTTGGGGAATTTGTTCATGTGGGTCGTTCTAATTCCCTTCGATTGCAGAGATAATTCACCTTTTAGTTTTATTCAGAATTGGGTTTTTCTTCTGATTGCGTAAAAGAAGAGTACTTTTTGAGGTGGCTCCACGAATTTTAATGAGCTATGGGGGAGCATGTAGCAGCGTTGCACACTGCTACTAACGCTTTGCAAGCATTAGGGAGGGGCTTTGATGTGAACTTTGATACGAGGTTACTTTATTGTAAAGGAGTTTCAGGGTCTAGGGTAGTTGAGATTGATGAAGAACACCACAGGGACCTGTGCTTGTACGATGATATCGTTGTTTCCAATGTTTCCAGAGACATTGGAAGCTTTCAGGAGCAAATGGCGCGCTTAAGTTCTGGAGTCCGCAGTTTCCAAGAGGTAAATTTGATGGTTGAAAATTTTCCGTGTAGATTTTTTTTCTCTTTATTTTGTGAAAATGGTGCGTGTTGAGTTGGTGAAAATTGGTTCGTAATTCAGCGTGTTTGTTGTTCAGTTATGTTTAATTTTTTGTACCAGTATAGGGGGCATACATCAATGTTTTTGTTAGGTGAATTTTGACAATGGTTTTGGGGTGCCCTTTATGATTGTGGAGAAGAGATGGTTCTGATATACTGAAATTGTGGTGTGGAATGGGTGCTAGCAATGGATCTGTAAAAACCATCATAGTGATATCGTTGGATCCTATCTTATTCTGGATATATTATGCCAACCTTAGCATGGATGCCAAGATATTGGCACTGGCAGAGAATGGTTAATTTCCACCATTGATAATTTTCTTGTTTGGCGGAAATCTCCAAATCATATGTACTGCTGGCATTTATCTTTTATGCTATCCATCGTTTTTGTAAATAATTTTCATAATATGCAGTTAGATTCCTGATATTTTGCTTGCATTAACTTTCTGAGACAAACAAACCATTAAAGTTTCAGATTGTGCTGTACAATATAGAGCGAGTCATATTTGACTGTTGCCAGATGTTGTAACCGTGTCCCTTGCACTCCCTCTGGTCATTGTTTTCCGAATTTATGAAGTTCTTTTGTGAATGCAGATGGTGGACTACTTTAATGAGGGGGCAAATGTATCAGGGAGCTTTCCTCTTGGGAGTTTTAACTCTGCTTTTAGCCTCACTGGTTCAAAACATGTTGATGCTGCAGCCACAAAAACGTTGTGTTCAGATGGGTTTTATATTCCTCTTGCGAAGGTTCAGCTTAAAAAATCCCACTTGATGTTGCAAGAAAATGTCAAAAGGACTGTCCCAGTCAATTGGGACCCACCATCCTTGGCAAGGTATGTATATACAAGTTATCCGCATATGGCTATAACTGATATCTTCAGATTGTTCCTGACTTTTAATTACATTTTGACAGTTTTATTGAAAATTATGGGACTCATGTCATTACATCAATAACTATTGGCGGTAAAGATGTTATTTATGTTAAACAACACCATACTTCTCCTTTGTCAACGTTGGAGATTAAAAACTATGTTCAGGATATTGGAAATCAGAGGTTCTCTGACATCAATAGCCATACAAGTTCAGGTCAAACAAAATCCAAGGATAAGGCTAGTTCACTTCAATTCCACTTGCATAATATTTTTTTATTCAGATTCATGATAGCAGTAAAATAATGCTTGACTATTTGAATCATATATTCTGCAGGCTGTTGATCCATTTTCATTCAATAGTCAAGGGATTTACCCTCAACCCACAACTGCAGCATATCCTACTGGAAAAGAAGTATGTAATATATGTTTTACTTTTATGATATATTTTATTTATAGGATAGCTTTTACAGTAATATCCAAAATCTTGGTGATTTAAACGTTAATGAACCATTTTTATAAATTAAACTGTGGTATATAGTTTTATGATAATCTGTTATGTCTTTTGGCATAGAAGTGTACAAGGTCTTAGGTCCCATCCTATCCTGGGCTTCACCAAGATCCTCTAACATGATTATTTCTCCTCCTAATAAGTTAACCTGATTTCAATTCCCCATCCCTTTCTGAATTAATGGGCCTTGTTGATGTACAACTAGTATAGGCTGGTTAATAGCTGCAATGCATTTATAGTTACTGGTATGACACAGGAATATGACATTTCATAAAAAATTAGGATATGGTTATGGCATAATCCAACATTACCTATATAGAAAGAATTGTATATATCATCTTAAAAACATTTTACACACCCACATGTCACACAAGACATCTTAAGGGAAATACAACAGCCATATAGTTGGATGTTCCATGATTGGAGGAAAATTGAAGAAGAGGGTTTTTAATTTCAACATTAGTCATTGGTGACCCAATTGAATGCTAGAATTTGTCAGTAGCAGTATTTGATGTTGATTGAGTGAAGTATCTGATACAGTTACGTATGCATCACCGGTACGAAAGACATTTGAAAGTATCAGTGCTTCAAAGGTAATAGATATTGTGTATTTCCTGCCTGCACTTTTCTTTTGATCTATTTTCGTTTTTGTGTTATTAAGATTTGGGATTGTGTAAACAAATTTAATGGGATTTGTTGTATCTGAGATGGATTGAGCTCAGGTCCCTTGGTCTTGGTATTCTCCCCAAAGTCTCAAGTCTTGGAATGCTCAGGCATCTGCTCGGAAGATGTAGGCCGGAATCTCTCTCGACCCATTCCAATGCCTAATCATTAACCAAGAAGGGACATTGTTACTGGAGAAGCTTTTGTCAATTAGTAGTCCTATTGAGCGTAAAGAGCATACCTTTGTAATGGGAGTTATAGTATTTGTAGGCACTGAATGAGTAACTGAGAACAGTAATCTCTAGTTGTGATTGGGGGTAATTGATTATTGGTTATGAGGCTTTGTCCTTGATAGGCATTAAGGCCTTTCTTATTAGGCTGCTGGCCTGTGCACTACAGAATCCTTGGGGACTCTGTCTACCACATATCCAATTGGAGTAATTTCCTTCATTTTATTTCATTTGATGGCTTTAAAACATAAATCTGACTATCCTTCTTTGCTTTGCTGTGCACAGCAATGCCAAAGTTAATACACTGATGAATGTTGATAAAATGTCAGTATTTTAGAATTAGGCACTGGCAATAGAGCACAACTCTTTCTCCAAATGCCTACTCTTTCTCAGGCATAAATAGCCAAGAATGACAAATCTGTTGCTGACCTTATGCATCTTTTTTATTTCCATGTAATTTCTTGAAAGTTGATCCTATAAAGCCTGCTAGTTGTTTTTCCCCCCTTCTTACTTCCCCTTTCCTTGATATTTTGGAATATGACCTGCATCAGTGTGTTGAATTCTGGATAAGGAACTATGCTTCAGCATGCTGCTTTACTGGGAGGAATTCATACTTGTTTTTAAGAACGATACTTGTGTGCCTTTTCTGGTTATTGATTGTTAGTAGCTGACTAGTGTGTTGAATATCTCTGCCATTTCTGCCTAGAAAAAAAGTCTTCATCAACTCATCTTTTTTCTCTTTACTTTGAATACTTGTTGGTCAGGATGTCACAGTCATTTTTAGAAGAAGAGGAGGAGATGATTTGGAACAAAACCACAGTAAATGGTTAAAAACTGTCAAGTCCTCCCCAGATATCATTGAGATGACTTTCTGTCCTATAACCGATCTCCTTGATGAAATACCTGCCAAGGAGCATTTGACTCGGGCCATTGCTCTTTATCTTGAATGTAGTAAATTTGTCCTTTATTTTAGATTATTTAGAACTTTTCCTTATTGGCTTTTAGGTGTACAATCTAACATCAGTTGCTCATTTCTTTCTCCTTTTTCCTGAATTTTGCACTCAGATAAACCTCCAATTGAAGAACTTAGATATTTCCTAGAGTTTCAGATTCCTCGTGTTTGGTCTCCTTTACAGGACAGGATTCCTGGTCAACAAAGGAAGGAACCTGTGTGCCCATCTTTACAATTCAGCATAATGGGCCAGAAACTTTACATAAGTCAAGAACAGGTAAAAGATCATTTGTGGCATTTTCCTTCACTTTGAAACTTCTTATCCAGTGTCATTGATTCCTCTAATGATGTGTAATTTATTCCCTGTTTGTGGGTACATATCACAGTTCCCCTTTTTGCTTTTATTGCTTGGGGGTGGGGGCCTATGGTTTGTTTGTCTAAGCATGATATAATTTCAAGCCTTGATCTGCTAGTGCCCCTGGTAAACTGTCTTCCAAGTCTGGGGAATCTAATAAAGTGAACCTTTCATTTATAATTATTTATATATATGAATGAAATGATTTCTCTTTCTAAATTCTAATGTATTATTTTGGATATATGGGTCATGTGATTTGCTTGATTATGTTGGATCAGTCTTTATTTTTCACTCCAGGCCAGGGGAACGTGTTGTCATTTTTGATTATTTTTGTAAAAAAAGAAAAAGAAAATTGGAATTATGATATATTTTATTTAGTCTTCTATGTATAACTTGAATTTAGAAATTTGAAATTATATATCATTTTCATTTTTTAATCATGTTAAATTATGGTATTACGTTATATTTTTTAATATATTATGTATTATAAATATTTTGGAAATAATATTTAATCAAAACTGGTTCAATCACGGTTAAATCATTGAATATTGCCTTGATGAATTCAGTGACCCATTTGGTTTTAAAAACAATATGTATTAATTACTAAAGAAACAGTATCGAAGTACAGTAACCAGTTTCCAGTTGCATTTATGCTTGGAAAAGAAGGCTTCCAAATAAATTGTATACAGATTCAGGAAGTTTTCTGTGCGTTGGTGTTTGGTGACTAAATTTATATAATTATTGTATTAGCTACTTAGGTTAGTGAGAAACCATTGGTGCAGATGAAAGATGGTCCTTGTCTAATCAATTTTACTTCAAACATGGTTCTCTTTGAATGCAGATTACAGTTGGACGTAGGCCTGTAACCGGCTTACGCCTTTCTCTGGAAGGAAGCAAGCAGAATAGGCTTAGCGTTCATGTTCAACATTTGGTATCCCTTCCAAAGATACTTCATCCATATTGGGACAGCCACATAGCCATCGGTGCTCCCAAGTGGCAGGGACCTGAAGAACAAGACAGCCGGTGGTTTGAGCCTGTTAAGTGGAAGAATTTTTCTCATGTGAGCACTGCACCAATTGAGAACTCTGAAACCTTTATAGGAGGAGACTTCTCCGGTGTCTACATAGTTACTGGGGCACAACTTGGAGTATGGGATTTTGGATCACGGAATGTGTTGTACATGAAGCTATTATATTCAAGGTTACCGGGCTGCACGATCCGAAGATCACTCTGGGATCACATCCCAAACAAGTCACCAAAAATTTTGAATCCTGGCAACACGTCCAACCCAGATAACTCAGCCGTTGGTGCTAGAGAGAACGCCGCAGGGAACAAGTTGGTGAAGTATGTTGACTTGTCTGAGATGAGCAAAGGACCCCAAGATCCTCCTGGTCATTGGTTAGTTACTGGTGGGAAGCTTGGTGTTGAGAAAGGGAAAATTGTTTTGAGAGTGAAATATTCATTGCTTAATTATTAATTTCACCTTCCAAGTTTGTGTATGGGGATGTGCAGCATGGCCTATGTTAGAAGAAGCAGTGTTTTAGGTGCCTATAATTTGCCTTTGTTGTCCATGTAAAAGCATTTTGCGGTTTGATGACCTGAGTTGAATAGGAAGCTTTATGCTCTTAGTTGATTATTACTAGTGGATGGATGCATGTTGTGGTGGCAAATGCTGTTGTTACCTTTGCTGCTGCTTATGTGATGTCCATATTTCATAGGAGTTAGTACCTGTTTCCACCATGCCCTTGTTTAAAGTAATGTTTATATCCTTATAGCATTCAGAATACAAAATGACAAAATCCTTCACTATCCCTTTCTCTCTATAACAAAACAAGAGGATAGGATAGCAGAAAGGGGAAAAAGGTGTTTATTGAAATCTTCAACATCTTATCATCTGTGTTCTCTTTTCTTGGATATTCCTTAACAATTTGTGCATCTATTTGCATATGCTTGTGCATCTCAGACTTGGCAACTAAGAATGTGTTTGATTGTGATTTTTGTATTTGGTTTTCAAAAATTATTTTATAAAATAATTTTCAGAAATTAGAAAAGAGTAGGTGAACAAAGAAGATGGAGTATTAAATAAGATTAAATATATTAGTTATAATATCAATTAAAAAAGATATATTTTAAAAAATTAATTAGAAAATTCACATATAACAAAATGCTAAAAAATAAGTTTAATATAAAATTATTATAATTTTATTGAACTAATTAACTTTTAGTAATAAAATTTGACTCTGCTTTTAATTGCTTTTAAGTCTCCCTAGCGAGCATTGATTCGAGAATTTTTAAACTACGATTATTAATTCCCAATTTTACTCTTTGCTTCTGTTACAACTGTTGGATTGTACTCTAATAATATTTATTTAAAAATTAAAAAGTAAAATATTAATTATTTGGCGATAAAAGGAATATCAATTGGTCAATCCATGGCAAATGGGAAGTGCGAGGAAATTGTCAAAGTCTTTGCAAACATTTTCCATCGTGGACTAATAAATATTACTTATGAAGTACATCGCAATCATCATTGGTTATTGAAGATGAAATTTATTTTGGTCAAATTTCATGCCTAAGTTGATAAACATGCATACTTACATATTTACCGATAATTTTCAAACGAGATTGGTATTTAAAAGGTGTATCGAAGCTTGACTTATTCAAGTTCAGTTAACTAGATCTATTACAAAACTTTAATTTAAAATCATATTTAGGAGAAACAAAATTATTTCGAACAAATTATACTCACATCCACTCACAGTATTTTGATGAGATTTTATATACTCTTTTTGGGACTGGTTGCACTCTATATTTCTAGAAATTTGATGTCATCAAAAAAGATAAAAAAAAATGTAAATATATACTATTTACTGAATTTTTTTTTCAAAATATTTAATTCTTCAATCTATGATGGTGTTAAATAGATAAGAATAACCGTGAGTTTATTTTTTCTTGTTCTTCCTAAATTGTGCATATTAGCAAATTAAAATATAAACTTTCACTCTTAATCAAACAAAGAAAACTATTTTGAAAATAAAAATTCAGATATGTGGAAGATATTTTTGACTCTTACAAGCAAACAAAAGTTGAACACAAACAAAATTAATTTTTTTTGACAAAGACAGAAAAAGATAACAAGATAAAAAAAATGTACACAAAGTTGAACCCTAAAACACAGTAAAAAGTTGGAAGTAATTGCTTATTGTAATAAATCTAAGATTCTGCTACACTTAAATTTGTTTTATAAATTATATAATTTAAATAAAGGAAAATGGATAGCAGAAAATATTAAAATTTTGTCTTCTTGTGAAAAAATGAAAAATAAAAATCATTACACTAAGAGATGATTTATGTAATGATAAAAAAAAAGCAATATCGTATGAATTTTTATTAAAATATAAAACATGTAAATGTAATTTATTTAATTATTTTTTATTTAAACTTACTATTTTTTTTTTAAATATCCTATAAACATTTATTAAAGATTTAAAACAATAATATTGATTAAAAATTATAATTTTATTCTTTTAATAAAGAATCTTACTTAAAAAATAATCAAACATCAAATATAAATGACTTTCTTAAACCCATTTGGGATGATAACAAATTTTTAGTTTTTTTAACATATTTATAATAAAATTTTTTTTTCTAAATCACAATCAAACAATAAATATAATTTTTAATTAATTTTTGACATAATTTTAAATTAATTTGAAGTTAATTTTTAAAATAAAAATAAAATTTTTTATTGTTGTTTTTAATTTTAAAATTATTTTATTCTTAATTCTAAATTAATCTCTTTAAATACATCATTACTATTAATATTATCACTATCATAACTATTAATATTATTATTATCATCACTGTTACTATTATAATCATCACTACAATCCTATAAAATAAATAAAGAATAAATTTAGAACGAAGAGTTAAAATAAAATAAGCTGATTTATTTTCATAATTTTTTAAAATTTAAAAATTTAAAATTAAAATGTAAAATTTAAAATAAGAATTATATTTAATTTTAAAAAATTTTAAAATAAAAAATAAAAAATCATGTTGAACAACACTTTAATTAATGAGGATGTGAATTATAGTTTACTTTTTTCTATTTTTTTATTTGTCTAACAAAATAAAAAAGTATATTAAAAATAAAATTAATATTATTAATTTTTTAAAATTGGTGTTTTTTAATTTATTTTTATATTTTTTATTTATTATTTAGTAATAAAAATATTAAATGTAATAATTTATTGTAGTTAATAATAATTAGATAAATATATATATAAATAATTTTTTTAAATATATAAATAAACATATAAATAGAAATTTTTATTTTAGTTTTACAAAGAACTGCCATTTTACGTGATTGGATTCACAAATACTAAAGCAGAACTAGCTGACTACTAGGATGAAAATAGGTCGAGCAAACTAGATCTATTTAAAATTTTTGAGACATGAGTTAAATTTTTTTTTTGTCAACGGTATGACTTGATTTAAAGTTTACAAGATTTACGAGCTTTATTAAAAACCTACGTTACAACAAAAAATCAATAAATAGATTTAAAACCTATATAAATAATTGATTAAGAGGATTTGCAAATTTAAAACTTACAAGATAAAAAGATCATTAATAGACCTAAATATATATATATATATTAATATTATGTAAATAAAATATAAAATAAATATTATATAAATATAATATATTAAAATAAATATAAATATATAATATAAAAATTTAAATAAATCCTAAATATATTAAATAGATTTTTTTATAAACCCCTAAATGACGTTGTTTACTTCCACCCTATCACTATCCGCTAGATTTAATTGGTGCATATTTATAATTTTATATAATTTTTCACATATTAAGTGAGAGCTTTGATCCATTATTTTAAAAAATAAAAAATAAAAATATGATATCTTATCAAATCAAAACTTTGACTTATATATAAGTACCGAAATTATTTGCTTGCCAATAACAAAGAATTTTGTGATATCTTTCTTTATTATATAAAAACCTGTTATTATTTACATGGTAATATATTATACTTTTTTAATATAGATTAGATATAGAATAATTTTTAAAATTAATATAATTTTTTATATATATTTTTATAAATTTTTAAAATATTACTAATAATATTTTATAATATAGATAAAATATAACATTTTTAAAATATTATTAAAATTAATAAATAATATTTTTTATTTTTTTAAAAAAATTAAATATTAAAAAATATGATATATTATAATAAATTAGATGATAATAAATAATTTTTAATTTAATTTTTTTTATATTTAATGTTTTGGTTTAGTCTTCTTTAGATAGTTTATTCACTTAGAATTTACATTTAAATCAAAATTATATTTTCTTTATATATAAGTATTTTAATTTTAAATAATATGAAAAAAAAATTATTTATAAAAATTTATATTAAAAATTCAAAAAATTAATAAATATTTACTTCGCTTAAATAATTAGAAATATTTAATGAGATTTTATATTTTATGATAATAATAAAATTTAAATTCATGACTTTATAAAAATTATTTAAATTTATTATTATCAGTCCTATTTTTTACTTAATTTTTATTAGGATTTATTAGATTCTCCTTGACTAATATATTTAGAATACTCATTAGAAAGACCCATAAAAAACAATTAATGTTTTATTCATATTTATTTTTTCTTTGAAACCGCCACAGATATTAAGATTACATCTCAAGTCAAGAGTGATGGTTAGATAATGTCTTCTCTTCAGAATACCCCAAACTCTTGGAATTAAAAGTAAAATCAGCACGAGTCACAATTTATATCTATTACAATTTAGTAATACAAATATCAAATGTAATAATTTATTATAGTTAATAATAATAATTATATATATATATATATATATATGAAAAATTAGTTATTTTTTAAATATTTAAATAACTAAATAAATAGGACTATTTATTTTTTTACAAAATCATGCACTAAATAAGGGGCAAATCGACCAGTGTTAGATTCAATTGGTGCATGTTTGTAATTTTATATAATTTTTCACATATTAAATGAGATGCTTTTATTAAATGCTTGTCATTTATTACTTGTAATCAATGTACACACTCATGCTTGCATCACGGCACATTAAAATTTGGAACGATTATAGAGACAAACTTTAAAAATTTTGTCGAGCTTGGAAGGTCTGTCCAAATCCCCAAGATGGAGGCACTACATTAACAATGGTTAATGATCGACCATCACTAGTTGTGACTATGAAGGAAAGACTCTGACCAACGAGATGAACTTTGGTTTCCCAATTTTGACCCCAATTTCTTCTCATTTGTAGCCACCCAGTTGCTGACCCTTTCACTGACATTGATCCAACCTCTCCTGCTCCTCCCACATTTGATACCAACACCAAATAGAAGTCAGGATTCCCTTTTATGGTAAACCTTATCCCTCCACTCTTCACACATGCCACCCTCCAACACCAAACAAGCCATGTTAATAAACTCAACATTTTCAAAATAAATTCATACACATTAAGGGAGGATGTATGAATTTTGGACACAAATGAGATAAAGAAGGGAAAGTGAGTAAAAGTCACATATGTGGGGAGTAATGTGTTAAAGAAACATAAAGATTAAAAAATAGGATAAATTATATTTATATTTTAAAAAATTTAATAAAATTTTATTTGAAGTTTATAATTTTATTTTAATTTTTTTAATAATATAATATAATTATAAATATATTTTTAATTTTTTATGCAGTTATATGAATAAAAAAGTTAAAATAATATACAAAATTAAAGAAATATTGAGAGGAATTTTTTTAAACTTAGGAGATGAGAATGTAATTTTTTTAAAAAGTATAAAATATAAATATAAGAAAAGAAATATTGCTACAATTTTAGTTTTGTATAGTTTAAAGAACTATTTATTTAAAATTTTATAAATAATTACAAGAATGTTATTTTTGTTTTCACCATTTTTATTTAGTTTTTTTTAAAATAATATAAATAAGGGAACATCTTAAAAGACTTAAATATAATTACTCTACTATAACAATATATATATATATATATATATATATATATATATATAACTAATCTATAAAAAATTAAATTTTCTTTCTAGTTAACTAGGGACTAAAAGACACTGTTTTTAAGAAGTGAAAATTACATTTAAGCACATTTATACAAAATGACATTTCTATAATCATTTGTATAGCAAAAAAAAAAAAAACTTGAAAATTTCTCTCAAATCAAATAATTCCTTCAACATGATATGAAAGTGTCATTATTGGCCAGCCAGTATATAGTAATTAGTAAAGCAATTATATATATATATATATATAATTTAAATAAATTAAATCTATCATGTAAGATTATGATGGACCTAATTTCATCTAATTAAAACTTGTGAAGGAAAAGAAATATACCTTCTGAAGAGTACAGGAACGATTCCAGCTTTGTATTTGGCAATTCGGAGAAAAGCTGGCTCTGATAAATCAAAATGTAAGAGTGGGGGATTGCACCAGCCAGGACCGTCTTTTATTGAGCCATTAGGAGGACAATAGTTTGTTGCAGCAACAGTGATGGAGCCAGGTAGGCACCATTGTGGGTCATTGTGGCAAAACATTTGGTAGCATGCTCCACATGTAGCCCCATTGTTGAATAGTGCTCCGCTTAACGCTGTTGTGTAAGTTCCATACCCTTCTGCTACCAAGTTTCCATATCCGCATGCTCCCCCTATTATTACATATATATAGTTAACCCCATTTAACAATCATTATGTAAATAAAATAAAATTTATCATGTTAAAAAATATAAAAGAAAAGTTTAATTCTTGGTTTTAAGTAATTATTTAAAAATATTTAATAACGTGTATTAATTGCTTTGGAATTTGGGGTTGACTTAGGATCCAAGTATCCGTACTCTGTTTAATTCAAAAAACAATTAAGAGGAGAAAGAAATTTTTAAAATTTTTGTTTTTAAAAGTTTTTTTCTTCTATCAAGTAAGTAAAGAAATCATTGTTAATTATGTTTTTTTTTATCTAAACAAATCAGTAGACCCGTTGACTTTAAAAGTAAGCAAATTTTGATTTTGATAAAAATGATTAGGTATAATTGAAATGTGTGGTTAAATTAATTTTACTAATAAACTTTATATTAAAACGTTTGCATGTTTGGTGGAGTTAATTTTGAAAATAAAATAAGCATAAGATAATGTTTGTTCAATGGAACTTATATGTTCAAACATTAAAATTTTGTTAAAAAAGATTTCAAGTCATATATAGGAAGTGACCAAAGTTGAGTTACCGTCTGTGCCAAAACCACCAGGGCCACCATAGAATGTGGCATGTGCAGGTATCCAGCCTTGGCCATAGGTGCCACTAGGAATCCAAATAAGTAGGAAGAGCAAAAATGCCATAACTTCCATTCCTCTTGGGTGCATTGTTGTTAACCTAATGATGTTCACAATAACTAAGAGGAGTGATTGGGATCAAAGATTGCTATATATTATTTCAATAATTTTGCAGTTGAAGGGATTAGAGGAAGAGAAAAGCTTTATATAGAAGATTATTAGCAGCATGCAGATAATGAAAGAGATAGGAAAAGTTGGACTTTTCCCTCTCCATTTAAAGTTGATTAGTCTAAGGTGTTGAATTAAGTGTTATAAAAATCGCATGTTATGAAACATTTTTAATTTTAAAATTTATTATTATTATTTTTATTTTGAATATATTTATTATTTTTTGATTATTAATTTTAAAATATGTTGACAATCATTAATTATTAATTTTAAATAATTTTTTATTATCAAATTTAAAGTGTGATTATCTATTTTAAATATAATTTAAATTATTGATTATCCATTAATTATTAGTTTTAACCAATTTTATGTTTACAAATTATGTTTTTTTTTTATAAAAAGAGATACCATTAAATTTTGGAGATTATGTTTAAAAACGTATAAATTTTTCATGGCAATATTAACACATATTTTAATTTATGAGATAATATCAAAATTTTCTAACAATTTTAAAAATTTATCAATATCATTTCTGTAATGTGAAGTGTGCATGTTTTTTTTTAAATATTATTTTTTATAATATTATATTTTTAACATAAATTTATTAATTAATTTATAATTCTTTTGGTTAATGTGAAATTAATTATATATCTATGACTTTATATAATATATTTTATATTTTTTATGCATATATTAAGGGTTGTGTCATTATATCGATGTTATTTTTTTTATTGAATAAAAAATATTTGAATATATTATTGATTAATTATTTTTGTATAAATTTAATATTAATACTTTCAAATTGATATAAAATTAATATTAATGCTATTAAATTAGAGGTTGATTCTAAAATAATAATAATTAAATTAGTCAATTTATACAAGTATAGATTCTTTTTTACTATATAAATTGATATAAATATATTAAATTAATATAAAATATATTAAATTTAAATGATTTTATCCTTTGAATTGTTTAAAATATTTTTATGGATAATTTTTTATAAATATAAATTTGTTAAAAAAAGTTTAATAAATATTAAAACCACTAGAATTTTTTTTATGATTACCTCTATATATATGAATATAATTTTTTTATTATATTTTTTTAACAATAATAATAAAAAATAGAAACAAAATATATATTTTATTAATTGTATAATTCGATAAAATCTTTATTATATGTATATATGTATAGTGATTTTGTTATGTTTTATTTTATTGTAAAAATATAATAAGAAAATTTTAAAAACATTTATATGTAAGATATGAATAAGTAGTATAATTTGGATCTTAAAATTGTGAGGGAATATGATAGTACAATTATCATAATAATGTAGTATTGAGAAACTTTTAAAGAGATATTTAAATTTTTGAAAGTAAAAATATTGAGTATCATATTATTATTGAATTAAATAAATTAAAAATTTATTATTATATTATTATTATGTGATGATATTATCTTAAAGATTAATTTACAAATTTTATATTTTATTTGTTTCAAATTATAATGTTAGAAAATTAGATAAACATATTTATTTGATTATAATGTTGGATATAAATGTTTTAAATTTTAAAAAAATATTATTAATTATTATTGAGATGATTTTAGTATAATTAAATAAATATGATAATTATTAAATGTTTATACTAAATTTTTTAATAATATTAAAAAATTAAAATATTTTATTATGATTACTCCTTGCAATTGAAATATACAAATGACCATACGTTGCTTTACTCAAATTTAGTTTAATGAATATTTACATAAGTAGTTAAATTGAAATCTTAAATTAAATTATTGGATTGTGTTAAAAAATTACTAAGTATTTAAGTTTGTTATATATTATTTTTATTGATGAAATAAATAAAATTTTAAATTAATTTTAAAATCATAAATAAGTGTAGAATTTTAATACTGTCACAAAATGTTATAAAAACTTCTCAAAATTTACATAACTTAAAAATTATATTATTAAAAATATTTTATTATACTTATATATAATAAAAAAATGAATAATCTTGTTGTATAATACCAATTTTTTATAATATTTAAAAAGTTAATTATTAGTAATGACTATATTATGTTTATGTTGGACCTTAAAATATGCAATTTGTCATTTGTTCACTAGCGAAAAAAATCTGAGGCAAGCATGCTGGGTCCTAACTCGTGTAAATGGGCAACCAGTCTTCAATCTTCCTTCTTAATAACATTTGATGAACATTAATCTTAACCTTGGAGTCTAATATTGGCTTGCTGCAAAGCTATTAGTTTATCCTAGGTTCAAGATTAGATGAGGCTATTTTTCTATTTTAACAATATTCACATTTTTCTATACCTTGAGCTTAAAATTGGTGAGCGAAAATAAGTCCAATAAACTAGAAAAAAGGACAACCAAAATATTTGTTGTTGAGCTTAAAATAAACTATTCAGATAAATTAATAAAATCCATGAATCCAATCAATTTAACTTTTTAACATAATTCAAATTGGACCAAGTATAAATCTATGGCTTGATCTGTTTGATTTTTCATCTTCAGTATATACTGGTACAAATTAAAGATTTTATGAAGATTTTTTATATCAGTTATTAGGAAATTGGTACAAAATTTTGCAAGATGACATTTTTATAAATAAAAAATAAATTTAAAAGGCAAATTTATTACATTAGATATTGGATAATCATTTTAAAAAATTATTTTACATCAGTTATATATTTATCCAATGAAATAAAATATATCTACATTGGTTGTAACTACTAACTGATGTAAATTATTTGTCCTTCTTTTGGTTTTGCTGCATATTCGTTGGCAGTCTCATAAACTCCAATCACAAACATATCCTTTCTTTGAACTCCTTTTTTATCCTAGATCTTATTTTCATCCCAGTTCTATGCAATTGAGAACCCTTCTCTTATTTTGTAACTCCTTTTTTATCCTAGATCTTATTTTCATCCCAGTTCTATGCAATTGAGAACCCTTCTCTTATTTTGTAACCATCGCTCTATCCACCTTCATTCATTCTTATCTTGTCATTGTCAAATTCATCGTTCCCTTCTCTTTGCAACATTAGAACCCCATCTTTTATCAACTACATGTAAGGTTTTTCTCTACTCATCTTTTTTTTCTTTCCTACTTTTATGGTTTCGATCCATGAAAGATGGTGTGGATGATTTGATGGTAAAATAAAGAAGAGCGAAAAAGGGAGTTGTTGCTACGTTTACAAGGTATAATGGATAAAAGAGACATGATTGCTTTCATTTTTCTCTCCTAATTTTGGAACACTTTTTTTAATTTTGTATTTGTTTGGGGTCATTTATGAGATTTAGCCTCTTCCTTTTTTTTAATTTATTAAAAATATTCTCTTGGATATGGCCGGTGGTCTAGGCTTTGGTTTAATTCAATTAAATGTTCACTGTGCTTATGGTTTATCTAAATGTTATAACATGAACATGGTGCGAGTATATGGGGTGCCCTTGAGATATAAGACATAGATTGAATCTTTGAATCATATTTAATGCACACACCACCAAGAAATCCTCCTAAAACGGGAATAGGATCCTTAGGCATGGTGAAAATTGCAGAACATGTATTTACTGGTCATAAGGTTGCAATAAAGATCCTTAACTATTGGAAGATAACGAATATGGAAATGGAAAAAAAAGCTTTATATTATTTTTATCAATAAATTTCAATCATCACTAACTATTATCCTTACATTCTAATGATGTGGAATTGTGGATAAATATAACCAATTTCCTTTTGCTTTAGTTTGCAAAGTCTCATGTTTCCTCCTTCTCTGTCTTACTAATTAAATATGCTTATCGTGCTTCTTTTATTTTTTTGAACACATGTTATTATGAGAAGAGAAATCAAAATTTTATGATTGTTCATGCATCCTCACATTATATGATTTTTTATTACTTAGTAAAGAATGGTAGGTTGTAGGAAGATGAAGCTCGTAATTTTTTTCAATAGATAGTATATTGTATACTTGAGAAAACTTTTGGTTGTCATAGATTATTCAAGTTAATTTCTGATTTTGGAAGCAAATAATCTCTAGCACGGAATACTGTCATGGGAATATGGTAGTTCATAAAGATCTGCTGAAGTTGTGTAATTTTTATATGCTCTTCTTTATGGCACTCTGCCTTTTGATGATGAAAACATTCTAAATCTCTTCAAGAAAATAAAGGCATTATTAATGTTAATTTTATTTATGTAATTAGTTAAACACATTGGTTATATATATATATATATATATATATATATATATATATATATATATCCGGATCTAAGGCACATAACTAATTTTCAACTTTCTATTTTCATTAATTTATATTGTTAAGCAGTGTATTTTTTGCTTTACCTTTTTTTTAATCTTCTTCTGAAATCATGTAAATGTGCAGGTTCCAATTTCTAGTGCCATATTAATATAGTAGTAGCTCTACAATCTCTTGAAACCTTAAATTAAACCATTAGGCATTGTTGTATATTATTATTAATATAATAATTAATTTTTTAAGAACCAAATAATTTAAATTAGAATATATTTTTTAAATATTGATATCCATGGAGGATATATTTACTACATATTATTTCAAAAAGGGTGGTAAACTGTTCCTAGTCATCTATCACCTAATGCTACAGATTTGACACCAAGGATGCTGGTGGTCAACCTTATGAAGATGATGGCCATACCTGATATCCGTTAACTCTTGTCTTCCCCGTTATTTAGCTGTGCAGCATAAAATTTGCTACATCTTTTTTTTTTTTTAAATATATTTAAAACTTTTTGGCAGTTAAAATATTTATGAAATTTTTAAAAAAATTTTATTTACTAAATTGGTTATATTTTTAATGATGTAAAAAAAAAATAATCTCTTATATAAGTTATTTTATACAATTAATGTAAAAAATTTTTTTTTACATCAATTTGTTAATTAATGTATATAATTACCATAATTTATACTAATTATTTTTATATTGGTACCAAAATCGATATAAAAAATTGATAATAACTAATATAAAAAATATATTTTTTACTAATGACATATAAGTTTTTTATATTATAAATTTAAATAATATACTAATCAAATATATTATAATTAAAATTTATTTTTTAAAATTTATTAAATATAGTTTGAATATCTATTCTTGTTAGTAAATAAAAAATAAATGTATTATAAAATATATAATTTAATTATTTTTTTAAAAAACTAATAAATAGATAATAATTTCTTATCAAATAAAAACTTTTAATTATATAAAAGCACAATTTACATGCTAATAAAAAAGAATTTCATATTTTTGTTATTATATAATAACACATCATTCTTTAGACGGTACTAAATAATATTAGTAATTTTTTTCTTTTTTTATATTTATTCTTTTATCTTAATATTTTTTAATTAATTTATTTACTTGACTTCACACTTAAATAAAAACTATAATTTTTTATATATAAATATTTTAATTTTTAATATCATAAAATTAATTTTAAAGGTGTATATAAAGTATATTCTTATGATATCATATTTAGAAGATTATAAAATTTATAGTACAATAGTTTATTTTAAATCCTATGCAAAAATTTAAAATTTTATTTTAATTTAAAATTTTTAATTAAATTCTTTTATACTATTTTAAGTAATTTAGTTTTAAATTTATATAATAATATATATATATATATATATTATATCTTATTATATTATGTTTGAAGATATTTAAAAGATGAGTTCAAGTACAACTATTATTTATTTAAATTTTTGCAAATATAAATTTAAAATACATATATATTATTTTTTATCATCGTATATTTAATGTATTGTAAGAGTTTATAGTGTAATTATTTTTTATCATAAATTTCGTGCAATATAAATATTCTTTTAAATAATTTATTTAAAAGTTAAAAACATTTTTATACTGACGAAATTATTAAAATTTTTTTTACCAATCATGTTCAAAACAATATCTTTTTTAACTAATTTTTTTTTAAATTATCCTCTTCAACAAATTTTTTTTAACCAACTTTTTTCTATCTAAAATTACGTTGCCTTAAATTTTTTATTACACTAAAAAATATGTAGGAACAAAATATAGTATCAAACTATATTTAATAAATATATTTATCATTTTTGTACATATTATATAAATATTTTATTCTATTTAAGAAATTAAATTTTTTTTGAAATATTAAAATTACACATTCAAATTAAGGTACAACTCTTTGGAATGAGCAAGTACAATGCTATTATCTTTCTTATTTATAATGGATTCATGAACTTGTTTTTCTTCTCTATTAAAATTTTTTTCAAATATTTTTTTTAAATAAATTTTGATGGTGACTCTTCCTCTAATTAGTAAATATCTAATTTTTTTAGATTTTTCATTTTGTCATAATTTTGGTTGTGATTTAATCCTTATAACACTATTAATTTTTTCATTCCTAAAGTGTGAGAAGTGTTAAACTACATTGAACGAGATGTTATGATTAATGTTTTAATAACTATTATATCTTCTATGGATAATGTATAATATGTAAGATGCAATCACCTATATAAGTGTTAAGTGAGATTTTTTGTAAGAGATTGATGCACAATCTCTACAATATTTATGAATTGTGTTGCACACATGACCAATTTTTCTAAAATAGTAAAAATGGAAAGAAGCATGGGTGTAGTGTGATTAGTATCTAACTTTCACTAAAGTATTTTTGGTTCAAAGAAGCTCTATTTCAAAAAATATATTATAAGTTAAGTTTATCTATCTACAGTCAATTCATAATTCAAAAGATACTAAATTTATCCATTTATAGTCATGATATAAACTTAGTAAATATTTTTTTACATTTTATTTTGTTAAATTTTTTATATATTTTAAAATATATGAGAGATTATTATAAAATTTGGTATTTCAAAAGATTTTAAATCTTAAAATTAATTAATTTTAAAATATGTTGACTGTCTATTAATTTCTAGTTTCAAACGACTCTTTATTACCATAATTTAAAGTGTGATCATGTAACATTCTTAAATTTTTCTCCTTATAGATTTTTAGTTGAAAAGTCAAAGTTAAAGTTATTTTTCATTTTTGAAGCAATAAATAAAAAAATTTAGAAATTAATAGAAAAAAATATAAAGAGATAATATAGACCAATTTAGTTAATATATTTTTATAAAATTTTTTATAAACTTTAATCCTATAAAAGAAAATCTTTAAAAGTTATTTATTCAATGATTTCATGTACATTTAGTACAAAAGGAATATGTAAATTTTATAAATAGAAGAAGGTAAAATTTGAGGTAGATTATTTAAAAAAAAATTAATTGTATTAATTTTTGTAATTTTTATATATATTTTATTTTTAGAAAGAAATATCTCAAAAAATATTAATTCAAAATTGATTAGGATTTATAGTGCTGATGAAGATTTTATAGTAAAAGTGAAAGAAAAATTATGGAAAAATTCCTATAACATAAAAATAATTTTAGATTAATTAAAATATTTTTACTTAAATTTTATCATAATATTTGAAATTTTCAAATTATAAAAAGTTTAATTGGATCCAAAATGCACGTTAGTTTTATTTTCTCTTCCAAATTACTTCTTAAATAAATTTTTATGAAAAATATCTATCCTAAATAATTATTTAAAGTTTTTAAAATTTTTCAAAAATTTCTACTTTCTAAAATACATAAATTTGATCTAAACAAACATGAATAAATTAAAATAATAATAAAATTATATAAATACACACACATATATATATATATTTATTTATTTATATAAAAAAGGGGAGTTCTTGTCTTCTCTGGATAGACCCATTTTAATGAACAACCTCACGTTCTTCTCCCTTATTAAATTTCAAGTTTTAATTATTTTTAATATCATTTTCAAATTCAACTTAAGATTTATTTCATCTATGATAAGGAATGCTTAAGCATCAATTTTTTTAAATTTTTTTTTATATTTTTCTTTCATTCTCTCTTTCTATCCAATTTCTATGCATGTGGAGAAAATATTTTTTCGTCCTTCAATTCTTGGCTCTAATTGGTTCAATACTAGCCTATGTTAGTTATTCTTGCTATGAATTGTCTAAGAAGCACTTTTTGAAGTGAGATTTTTGGATTTCTTCCTCTCCAAACCCCAAGTATACCTCGACTTAGTGAGAAAGGTAAGGGGAAGTGGACTTTATTCATGTAATTTTAAAATTTAATGATAAAATTTGAGTTTCTCTAACTCAATTTAAGTTTAATGGGTTGAAAATGGACAAATCTTAGGAGGAGTTACTTTAAGAGTACAATTTGACCATCCTTTTATTTTAGCGTTTATTTATTAAACTAATTACATTGGTAATTTATGAAAACTATATGCTTCATATATTTAGTATATGTGTTGTAATTATTTGGAAATTGCTTGTTGAGAGAAATTTTAAGTATTGCTAATTTTGCAGTATATTTGATATTGTTGGTTATGTTATTTTAAATTTTTAGGATATTGAATTATATTAAAATTTTTTGAGTTGAAGAACTTGAACTGGGGTATTGCATGTTAGGTCATGTAATGTCCAGTTGAGTCATGGATATTAGGATAAAAGACCACTAGTAGAATTGATGATTGTCTGAATAGGAATGTTAAGTATTGTATGAGAATTTGCAATACCTAAGGATTCAAATATATAACATTGACCATGTCCTTAGTTAGTGGAAAATTTATATAATAGGTGAATATAATGTTTAATGTGTATTTGTATCGCTAATATGGTGTAAAATTCATAGGATTTAATGAATTGATTGAATGGAATTGTCTTGAATGATTTCTATGGTGATATAGTATCTTATAAGAGATAAAGAAGTCATTGGATACAACCATAGATCTACTAGAATTTTTCTAGGAATTATTGAAAGAAATTGTCTTGAAGGCAAGAAAAAAGTAGATTGTGAATATGTGACATATTGAGTGAATATATTGAGTTTATTGAAAGCATGCAATATGCATATTAATGTAAAAAAAAAAACTAGGAAGTCATGATTGTTTATGTCAAGAAATCTTAGGAGAATGGTTGTTTAAGAGCTTAAAGGGTTAGTGGCTGAGTGAGATAATCGACGCAGGACTTGAGGTAGCATTTTAATGTCAAGGTCGTCACGTTTCACAAACATGGCCGTCTTGACTTGCCTCAAGGATTATTATGGTTAGAGGACCAATTTTCAATTAATTTGCCAGATAGACACGAATCTTTGATCTAAGGAGAAGTCCAATAGATTTGATGAATCACAATGAGATATTAGATGAAAATTTGGGTCTTGACAACTTCCTAAAGTATTAAACATAGGCGCACATTCATTACATTTGGAGTTTAAGATAAACTGAAGTTTTAAGGAGACTCAACGACAATTGTTATGAAAACATGAAGGTGCTTCATATGCATTCATATATGACACAAACATTGTACGATTCTTGTATATGTTAACTATTAAATTAACTTTACTTTTGGTGATGATAGAGTAAACACTTATGTCAGTATAGATGTAAATGTTCTAACCTTGTATTCTACCATTCATGCACATGAATTTTTAAGAATTCTCACTTCTTTTGTTTTTTTTTTGCTACTATTTCTCTCTATGTAGTATCTATCTGTAATGAGGAACATGACTCAACTGTTATTCCATCCTTAGGTGCATCCATGCTTTGATGATCAAAGAATTTTTGAATAACAAAAGAAAGATTTTATTTTGAGAAAAATTAGTTATTATGTGTGTACATATATATATATATATACACTTTGTTGTGACCCTTAGTTTTCAATTAGGTTCCTTAAATTTCCTATCCCTTTTTTGAAAAACTAGAGAATTATATGTATAACTGATGTATAGAACACTCCTTTATATATATATATATATATATATATATATATATATATATTTGTGTGCAATTAGTTTATTATATGTATGAGGTAAAAAATATGATATCCTCCAATATGATGGAGAAGTGCACGCTAAGTATGAACTTATGGATGATTATGTGATGAATAGGTGTTGTTTCTAACGTAGTGATCTGAGGCGTGTAGTGATACTGTTACTCAAATGTGTAAGGACACATTCCTTTTTTACTTATCTACAAATTTCAAGGTATGCGTTATATATAAAGCTTAAGAAGGATCCCAAATAATGTGAGACTTTAATCCTTTTGAAATATTATCAATAATAAATACTAAAATGATGACGGTATACTTTTGTATAAATGATATACATAACTAATTATTTGGTTGACGGTGAGAGGTGTTACAAATTTTCTATTTAAATATAGTTTAAATTATGATTATCAATTTTAAATATTTATATATCCTTACTATGATAGAGAAATGCACACTAAGTATAAACTTATGGATAAGATGAATAGGTACTAAAATGATGATTATATTCTTGTATCAATAATATATATAACTAATTATTTAATTAATGATAAAAGGTGTGACAGATTTTCTATTTTAAATATAATTAGAATTAAAATTATTAATTTTAAATATTTATATTTATTGATAGATTTATTTATAATTTAATAATTATTAATTTAAAACATCAACTATTATTTTACTAATATTCATTAATATTTAAATATTAATTTAAAATTTAAAATTATTTTATTTAATTATTTTAAAATGTATAATTATTTTTCAATCATTCTATATTATATAATTAAATTTTTACTTATATATATATATATATATATAAATATAATAGATGACTTTTTTCATTTAGAGGATAAAATTATTCTTAACTTATCTATTAGATCTGCTGACTTATTTTTTTACAAATTTTTATTCCTATTTTATTATAAAATAATTGTTAAATTAAAGAAGATTAATTTATAAGTATATAAATTCTTAAAAATATTCTATTACACACCTTAATATTTATAAAATAATATCAAATTTTTTAACCTTAACAAATTAATATATAATTAACCGTGGCACTTAGTAATAAAAAATAACCTATTTATTTATATATTTAACAAGTTTTTTAAAATATATATTTTTTAAATAATATAGTTTCTTAACCTATTTATTTACTTAAAATTTATAGATTTAAAAATAATTTTACATCAACTCTTTAATAATATTTTTATATAAATTAATATTATAAATGAGAAAGGTATTACCTTTTTTAAGGTTTCTAAGATATTAAATATTTTTTTTTAACATCTTTTCTTTTATACATAACATTAAGAAAATTATAGAAGAATATATAACATTATTTATAAAAAATAAAAATATAATATTTAACATATTAATATGTTTTTATAAAATATTTTTTTATTCTTTTATTTTATCTTTTTCTTTAATGAGAATGAAATAAGGGTATTATCTAAAATATAATTTTTTAAAGATAAATTACAATTACATTTTATTAATTTCAGTAAAATTTCTTTTAGTACTCATCCTTTTCTTAATTCTATTTAAATATTTTTTAATTCATTTAAACTATAACATCGTATGCATATATTCTTCTTAATTATATGTATTTTTTTTATATAAATATCAATAAAAACTTTTAAATTAATATAAAAATAAAAAAATTATTAAATAATAAATCTTAAAGAGATATAAATATTTTTTTTAAATATATCCCGCCTTAACAAATGAAAAAAATATTATTGAAATTTAATTATAAGAATGTCTTAAGATCCTAGTTAAATTTATGATTTTATAAAAGTTATCGAAATCTTTTATTATTAGTCCTATTTTTAACTTAAACTTTTAATAGAATTTATTAGATTCTCCCTCACTAATATATTTAGAATACTCATTAGTAATACCCTACCAAACAATAAATGTTTTATTTATATTCCCTTTTTCTTTGAAACCCACACATACGGGTTTAAGATTACATCTCAAGTCAAGAGTGATGGTTAGGTAATGTCTTCTCTTCAGAATCCAAACTCTTGGTCCTAAAAGTAAAATCCCCACGAGTCGCAGTTTACATTTATTACGATTTAGTAATAGAAATATCAAATATAATAATTTATTATAATTATATAAAAATATATATATATATAATTAGTTAATTTTTTAAAATATTTAAATAAACAAATAAATAGGAATAATATTTTTACAAAAGGAGTACCATTATTTTTGTGTTTGGATTCATATGTACTATTGCTGGATCCATGTTAATTTAAAAGGTAAAGAGAGTAGCTCAGCGTGGATCGTGGATTGGTGCATGCTTGAAATTTTGTACATTTCATTATTATTTTTTTATTTGTTTAGAAAAAATATATAAATTTTTAAAATATAACTAATATTATTAATTTTGTTACTTTTTATATATAAATTTTATTTTTATTTTTCTTTATTTATTATATTTAATGAATATAAGGGTATATATATAAAAATTAATACTTTCTTAAAAATGAGAGTATGACTTTTCACATTAAATGAGATGCTTTTATTAAATGTTTGTCATTTATTAATTGTAATCAATGTACACACTCATGCTTGCATCAGGCACATGAAAATTAGAAACAATTAAAGAGACAAACTTTAAAAATTTTGACGAGCTTGAAAGGTCTGTCCAAATCCCCAAGATGGAGGCACTACATTAGCAATGGTTAATGATCGACCATCACTGGTTGTAACTATGAAGGAAAGACTCTGACCAACAAGATGAACTCTGGTTTCCCAATTTTGACCCCAATTTCTTCTCATTTGTAGCCACTCAGTTGCTGACCCTTTTATTGACATTGATCTAACATCTCCTGCTCCTCCTACATTTGTTACCAGCACCAAATAGAAGTCAGGATTCCCTTTTACGGTGAACCTTATCCCTCCACTCTTCACACATGTCACCCTCCAACACCAAATAAACCATGTTAACAAACTCAACATTTTCAAAATAAACAAATAAGTTCACACACATTAAGGGTTCATGTATATACTTTGGACACAACTGAGATAAAAGAAGGGAAAGTGAGCAAAAATCATAAATGTGAGGAGTAATGTGACCCAAAAATAAATAAAGATTAAAAAATAAGAAAATATTTTTCAGATTTAATAAAATTTTATTTAATGTTTCTTTTGTTTTATTTTAAATTTTTTATATAATAACATAATATAATGTATTCCTTTTAATTATACAAATATTTTTTTAATTTTTGATGCAGTATACAAATAAAGGAAGTTAAAATAATATAAAAAATAAGAAGGATATTGAGTAGAATTTTTTTTAACTTAGGATATGAGAGTGTAATAAATTAAATCTAACTAAAAGAAATATACCTTCTGTAAAGCACAGGAACAATTCCAGCTTTGTATTGGGCAATTCGAAGAAAAGCTGGCTCTGATAAATCAAAATGTTGGAGTGGAGGATTGCACCAACCAGGACCGTTGGTGAGTGAGGTATTAGGGGGACAATAGTTTGTTGCAGTAACGGTGACGGAGCCTGGATGGCACCACTGTGGGGCATTGTGGCAAGCCAGTTGGTAGCATGCCCCACATGTAACCCCGCCGTTAAATAGTGCACCGCTTAACGCGGTTGTGTAAGTTCCATACCCTTGGGCTACCAAGTTTCCATATCCACATGCTCCCCCTATTATTACATATGTTAACCACATTTAATAATCATTAAGTGAATAAAACAAAATTTATCATGTTAAAAAATATAAAAACTTTAATATTTAATATTTAATTAATTATTTAAAAATATTTAACACATTTAATAATCATTAAGTGAATAAAACAAAATTTATCATGTTAAAAATATAAAAATTTTAATATTTAACTTTTAATTAATTATTTAAAAATATTTAACAATGTCTATTAAGCGTTTTGAAATTTGAATTTTTATGATGCTACTTTGTTGGAACTGTTACAATCCAAGTAATTCGCACTATTTAATTCAGAGAAAAAATTATGAGAAAAAGAAAATTTTAAAATTTGTTAAAAAAATTTTAAAATTTTTTTTTCTAAGTTTTTTTTTTTTAAATTTTTCCTCAATCAAGTAAAAAAAAAAAATACATTGTTAATTATATTTTTTATCTAAAAAATCAGTAGGGCCATTGGTTGGTTTTAAAAGTAAATAAATTTTAATTTTGATAATATTGATTTGAAATTATTAAGTATAATTAAAATATGTGTTTAAATTACCTTTACTAATAAATTTTATAATGAAGCGTTTGCATGTTAGAAGGAGTTAATTAATTTGAATGTAAACAGATTAGCATACGGTAACTTGTGTGTTCAAAGATTACAATTTTGTTAGCAAGAGTTTCAAGTAATATATAAAAAGTGAGAGTTGATATACCATCTGTGCCAGTATAGAATGTGGCATGAGCAGGGGTCCAGCCTTGACCATAGGTGCCACTAGGAATCCAAACAAGTAGGAAGAGCAAAAATGCCGAAACTTTCATTCCTCTTGGATGCATTGTTTTTAACCTAATGATGATTACAATGACTTGGAGGAGTTAGGATCAAAGGTTGCTATATATTATCTCAATAAAGTTAGAGTTGAAGGGAGTAGAGGAAGAGAAAAGCTTTATATAGACAAGTATCAAGAGAATGCACAATATAATGAAAATGAGGGAAGAGTTGGACTTTTCCCTCTAAATGAACCCCAAAAATTTGCTGTTTTTACGTTTATGATTGAGTGGCCTAAAGTGCTGAACTAACAGATTTGTATAAAATTAGCAGTGGCACTTAGCAATCAATAATCCCATGAGTGGTTCAAATCATAATAAAAATGACCTATTCTTTTAGATACTTAACGACTTTCTTAAAAATACTTAGCAAAAATTATAGTTTTCAAATACTCTTACAATAATCCTTTAGTAATCTTCTATATAAACATTACAAATAAAAAAGGTATCGATTCTTTTTTTATTGTTTAAGATATTGAATAAATTTTCCTTTTGATTTAACACATTTTCTTTTGTATATAAAATTAAGATGATTATTGGAGGATATATTTAACATTATTCATAAAAATAAAAGTATTTAACAAAAAGTATAATATTTAACACAATAATATATTTTATAAAAGAACTTTTATTTTTTTATTTTGTATTTTTTTATTTATTAAAAGTTTATTAAAGATAGAATTTGATCTTTTTAAAAACAAATTAAAATCACATATCATTAGGAGTAATAAAATTTTATTTAACATTAATTTTTGAATTTATTTAACAACTTAGCACTCATACATGTTCTTTTCAATTATACGTATTTTTCTAATTTTTACATAATTATATGAATAAAAAATTAAATTAATATAAAAATAAAAAATCCTATTAGATAAAATTTTATTAAACTTATATTTATTTATTTTTAAATGTTTCCATGAGAAATATTTTATTGAAAATTAATTACCACGAATGTCTTAAGGTATTAGTTAAAAAAATAAATTAAAAATTAATTAAAAATTCAAAAAATTAATAAATATTTACTTGTATTAAATAATTAGAAATATTTAATGAGATTTTATATTTTATAATAAATATAGTAAAATTTAAATTTATAATTTTATAAAAATTATTTAATACTTTCATTATTAGATGAATATTTTTTACTTTATTTTTTAATAGAATTTATTATATTCCCATCACTAATATATTTAGAGTACTCACTAGTAAGATTCTAAAAAACTATTAATGTTTATTTATATATTTTTTCTTTCAAACCTTCAACGTAGGTTCTAAGATTAAATTCTAAGTTAAGAATGATAATGAGTAATGTCTTCTCTTCACAATTTATTTCTACTAAGATTAATTATTGGGTTAATATTTTATTTATATATACAAAATACATTGGCCTTTAGTTATTTATCAATTCCTCATATATGATATTCTAAAGTATACTACTATTAAATGTCTTTATTATAAACGCCATATTTTTTGGAGTCAATTAAATAGAAATTAAAGTGGGGATTAATTTTTCATCATATAGAAAATTATAAATGGACATTAAAGTCCGATTTTGTTTGATATATACATATATATTGTGAATTGTGATGTTATATAAATTTATTTTGACTTTTTATACAATGTCTTTATATAATGTCTTTATATATATATATATATTGGTATTTAATAAAAATGAAATATCCCATTTAATAAAAGTTTATATTTCGATTTTTTAATAAATAAATAAATTTAAATTCATTAATAAATTTTTTTAGATAAATAATTCAATTTTAAATTTATTAAAACATTTAATTTATTTATAGGTTTATTTATTTTTATATATTATATATTTATATTTATTTTAATATATTATAATGATATTAATATATTTATTGAATTTTTTAAAAATTAAAATTTTAAATAAAATAAATTTTATATTTGTAAAATTTTTTAATATTTATTTTAAGAGTTATGTACATTATTTTAATTTTAAAGTAAATATTTTATATTTTAAATTAATTTTTATATGTATATTAATTTATATATATACAAATGTGCTATGTGCATCCGTTATATATTTTTGTATATATTATTATATTTGTATATAGTTAATATTTAATATACATATTCTAAAATTATATATTAAGCTTACAAACCTTTTATTTTGTTGGTTTTAGGGTCTAGATTTTTTTAATTAATTATTTATATAAAATTTAAGTTTGTTTATTGGTCTTGCTTATAATATAAACTTTTAAATAGATTTGTAGATGTTGTAAACTTTAAAACAGACTAGCAACAAACAAGACAATAATAGAGAATAAGTCCAGACTCAAACCTTAGTGTACATCATTTAATATGTGTACAAAATTTTATTCATAGACAAGTGCATTCATTGATGTAGAAAAAGGTATTTAAAATTCTCAATATCATTCCCACAAATATTATTTCAACAATCCTTAAAAGAATGATTGAATCCTAACTTTTGAATTTACTAGGAAAGAGTTTTATTTTAAAATATTTAAAATAAATATAAGAAGGAAAAAAATAAGTGTAAGAAACTGAAAGACAAAAAAAAAAAAATGCAAAGATATAAGACTTTGGTTTTTCTTATAACTTTATCCTAAATTAATCTTAACTCCTTGATTTAAAGGCAATTGCAAACTATCTCTTCTTATTCTATTACTACCCAAATCAATAACAATATTCTTTCCCTTAAATTACTATCCTCAGTGATCAACAATGTATATAATTAAAAGAAACATAAAAAAATTTAGATTTGTTAAATAAATAATTGACTAGAAATCAAAGATTTTGATTTATCCTCCAAAACCCTAAAATTCAGTTTACTTTGTACCGTTAAGTAGGAAATGGTACGATCACTTATCCTCAATTAATTTAGAAATTAATAAGAGTATATAATTCTCACTAATTAATTAAGCATAATAAGAAAAACATAATTGAATAGAAACACATGATCGTTTATAAAAGAGAAATGGAGTTCAATTTGTTACATTATAAGTTTCACCAAAGTTTCATGATTTAGGGAATAACTACACATAAAAAGATAAGACAAACAAGAGCATACTAATCCAACAAAAAAATCTATAGTCCTAATTTTAGAAAAAGAATGATAAAATTATAATGTCAGTAGAACTGGCAATAAAACGTTGCAACTTACACTGTGAAAGAGCTTTTTCCTCCAAGATCGTACTAGAGAATACTGAAAGGAAGATGAGAATGAAATAGGTACTAGAGCGATATGGTGTGTCACCGGGGTAATGAGAGACTTGTACCCCAGATAGTGGTGTGAGTTATAAATCAATAATTTCTTACCTACTTGGGATTCACATTTTTTAATGTCCTATTTTTATCTCTTGTTTGTGAAACCTTTAGTTCCTATATTTCTTAATCTTGAGCTCATATTTATTGCTTAGGTCAATCCTCCTTTGTAATTGCACATTTGATTCAAATTCTTCCTCCACATGAATCTTTTGGGTGAAAAATGTAGGACTTATACCTTTGATGTTATGAGTGAACCATCCAAAGACTTCTTTACTTTTTTGCAAGATCCTTTACAATTTCTCTTCCATTATTCCTCTAAGGTTAGAATTAATAATAATAAAAAGAGAAAAAATTGGGAATATAAATGCATACTTAAGTTTTGAGGGTAAAGGTCTGAGTTCAAGCACTAGAGGTTTTTTAACTAATGATTTAGGCTTACACGTTCCACAATCCTCTTTACTGTCAAATTTATTACCTTGATCTTCAACTTCATTGAGTATATCCGCTTTTAAGGTCATTAATTTCATTGTAGATTTCTTATTGGTCTTCAATTCTAAGGAAAGGATATTCTTATATGATAAGGCTCCACATAAGGTTTCTTAGAAGCATTTTTTTTATAGTATTTTCAACCTCTTTCCTCTTCTCTTTTAAGCTCCCATCTATAGGGGTTACAAGATTATTGGTAACCTTTTAGTGGTTGTCAGTAACCATGTGCTCCTTCTTTTTCTCTTTTTCCACAAACATCTCTAACTCTTTTTGGTTCCCTAGATTGATCATCTTGGTCTGCTCCTTTGGGTGCACCTCAGGCTAGTTGGACAGTGTCCCGAATATTTGTTGTGTCAAGAGGTCATAAATTTGTTTCACTTGATCTTCCATGTTTTGCAATCAAGTTTCCATGTTCTGCAGTCATGCTTTAATATTTTGAAATCATGGTTCTAAAGATGTTGGCACATCTCTTTCTTACCTATAGCCTACTTGGTTTTGTGTGTGAGGGGGTTATAAACATTTTGAACATTGTTAGTATAATTATTACCTTAATTTCCTTCACAAGAGATGTTGGGGGTGATTATTTCAGGTAAAGTCATAAGTGTTCTCCATATAGTTAGCCTCCTTATTTTGTTGAGTCATATGCGCTCCAACCATGTATCTTTCATCATCATGGTTTATAGGGATCTCTCCTACAATCTTATGTTGTAATGATCATGGAGAGTATTGTGCTAGGAACAAATGTTGTAAATGCTCCCATATAATGATGAATGCATCCAGTTGAGAGTTTAACCAATTGACTACCTTTCCCGTGATTGTGAAAGGGAACAATCTTAGTCTGATGGCATCTTGTATGATGTCATACATCAAAATGCTATTAGTCAGTTTTAAGAATTTTTGAATATGGAGATGTGAATCCTCTAAAGTTGTTCCTCCAACTTAAAGCATATCTAGGATCATACTGATAAGAGCGGACTTCAATTTGAAGTTTGGAATACATTGAAGTGCTGGGATTGATACGTTACTCCATAGGCTCTCATCGCTTAAGGCCATGTAATCCAGGAATGTCCTTCGTCTTTGTGTTGTCATCTTGCTTGCTTGCTTTAGTTTCTGATCCCAATCTTCTAGCTATTTTCTCTATCTCGAATTAAAATGTAATTGAGAACCTTAAGAGTGAATTAGCATAAACAAAAAAAAAGATCACACAAAGATATAACAATACATTTTTCTTATTTTTAAAATTTTTGTATTTTTAATTTTTCTTAATAAAATGTATACACGACTCAAGCAATCAATATTCAAAATTCTAAGATCGTTGGGAAATAGTTCCTCACAACGGCACCAAAAACTTGTGCGTTTATTGCATGTACAAAGTTTTACCTACAAGCAAGTGCATCCGTCGATATACAAAGGAGTATTTAAAACCTTCAATATCGTTACCATAGATATTATTTCAAAAATCCAAATCCTAAATTTAGTTTACCAGGAAAAGGTTTTGTTTGAAAATATTTAAATAAATATAAAAAAAAACAAGTAGGAAATTTAAAAGCAAAAGAACATAGATGTGAATTCAATTATGGAAAGGTATGAGACTTTGGTTTTTCTTCTAACTTTACCCAATTTCATCCCGACATCCTTATGAATAATTTAAAGTCAATTGTTAATCATTCGTTCTCATTCTATTACTATTCAATGATCATGCAACAACAATATTATTTTTCTTAAGTTATTACCCATAATGATCATGTAAGGTATATAATTAAGAGAAACATGGAGAATATTGATATTTGTTAAATTAATAATAGATTAGAAATCAAGAACTTCGATTGATCTTCCAAAACTTTTAGATTCAGTTTACCTTATAGTTTCGTTAATTAGGCAATGACATGATTTTCTATTCCCCAATTAACATAGAAATTAACAAGAGTAGCTAATTCTTACTAATTAATTAAGCATAATAAGAAAAAAAATTGAATACAAATATATAATCATTCATAAAAGGGAAAAGGGGTTCAATTGGTTACATTATAAGTTTCGTTAAAGTTTCATGATTTGAAGACTGGTTACACATAGAAAGATAAGACAAACAATAACATACTAATTCAACAAAACCATCCATAATCTTAATTCTAGAAAAGGAATCACAAAATCGTAGTACCAACAAAGCTGATAATAGAACGTTGCAACTCATACCGTGAAAGAGCTTCTGCCTCCAAGATTTTACGAGAGGATACTGAAAGAAAGATGGGAATGGAATGGATATTGGAGTGATATGTCACTGGGATAACAAGAGGCTTATTCCCCTGAAGAGTGGTGTGGCCTATTGGGCTAAGAGTGGTGTGACAGAACCTCCCTTTTATAAATATGAATTACGGTTTCATTGTCGTGGACCGAACTTGACCTAATCGCTCCTTTAGCCGTTGCAACCATTCTAAGTCATCTTACAATACCATAGAGCTGACTAGGATGTCTCTTATGTTATTAGAGTTAACGTCGCATTGTCACGTTATATGCTTAGTATTTTTTTGCTCATTAAGGCTAACGTGGCATTGTCGCACCAGATGCGTTATCTATTTATACTTTTTGTGCCCCAAAACTTGCTTATTTTTGAATTTTTTATTTACGTGACCATTTTGAATATTAGGTAGAATTAAAATTAAATAGTTATAAATTATATCGTAATTATAACTAATTTTCTGCAAATAAATTAATAGAATGATAGTTTATCAGACATAAACAGACAAAATTTAAACATTTAAAACCTAATTTAACTTGACAAATTTTCATCCTTATATATATTCACCTCATATGTATGTAATACGAGTTATCAAACATTATTCTGCTACTTGAAATTTATAAACTTCAAAAATATATTATAAAATCATACTGAGAAAACTAATCCTCCAACAAATCATGTCAACCTTCCAAACTCTATGTTCAAAAACAAATGTGAAAATAAAAAATAGTAGTATGAATGGTAACAATCAATGTTGTTAAAATAGTATGAATCATAACAAAAAATATTGTTAAAATAATATTGATCTATAAATTGGCTAAGTGTTTGGTTTAGTGTTAATTGTAAAAACCTTGTGTTTGAAAAACTATTGTTAATAAAAGTAATTCATATAAAATAATATGAAATATTGAAAATAATGTTGAATTTTCAACTGAATTTTGTTTAGTTCATAGTGCGGTGTGATCTTAAATTTATGAAATTGAATCATAGTAAATGAAAGTAGTTGAATTTTTTCTAATAGATTAAATTTTTTGGTTTTCAATTTTTTATAATTAAATTCAGCCTTTCTCTTATTAATTTGTCTAAAATGGGACTAAAAGTGGAGCGTCTAATTGAATAGCTCCAAATTTTAGTGAGAAACTTCACCTCTTCGTCTTCATTTATTCTATTAGCAATCAACTAATTCTTGTAAAGTTTTTTGTGAATATTTTTTGCGACTATTTTTTGTAAATTTTTTCTACAATTGTAGATTTTTTCTGGATATGTTTTTTTTACCACTGTTTCTTACAATTTTTTCCTATCTATTTTCTTGCAAATATTGCTTTTAGATTTTTGTGAGATTATTTCCGATGAATTTTCTTTTCAATTATTTCCTTAAATAATTTATAGAAAATTTAATTACACATTATAACAAAATCAACCTATTACAACATACATTTTAAAACATTTATAATTAAAAATATTTAAAAAATATATAAAACATGTTTTATAACATTTATAAAAAAAATTTAAAATAAAATAATTATTAAACATTTTTAAATTTAAAGTGCTTTAAATATTATCGTAAAAAATAATAAAAATAAAATAATTTATTTACAACACTTAAAATAATAAACGTTGTAAAAATATTTTATTTTTCGATGCTTATTATACGAAAAATTTTAAAATTAATTATATTTTAGTTCTCCATCGTGTAGCTAGAGCTTTAATCCTCTTATTTGGTCAAGCTATTGTCTTCCATAAAAAATGTTTGCATGCACTACTTAATCTCAATCCTTATATTTCATCAAGAATTTCCCTTTATGTCTCTCACATTATCACTTGTTATATCTGATTTCATTTATTGCTGCAATCCTCTAAACCACTCTCGCATACACTTGTTCTCCAAATCATCCACACCTCGATTTCTTAATTTCTCTACAATTTCTCTTATTTTTCATTTTCCTTCTTCTACCGCTGCAATCTTCTGAACCACTCTCGTATACACTTTTTCTCAAAATCACTCACATCTCCCTTTTTTAATCTCTCTACGATTTTCCTTCTTTTTCACTTTCCTTCTTCTGTAATGGTTTTGTAGGTTTAGGGGCAATGTGACCCTTCAAGCTCAAAGTCCAAAGCAGGGAAGAAACCACGAGGTGCAAGATCTTGAATCATGAACTTGTTTGAATTACGCTTGATTTCATTATGAAGATCTTGATTTCTTTTCAGGTTTTGATTTCACCCATTTTATATTTCCAATTTAGGTTTTGATTTCATTTTTCAATGATGTCAGATCCTAATTACACTAGTGATGGCACAGTGGGAAAAAGGTTGAGAACAAAGATTTAGAAAGTGTGAAATCTTAGCTTTAAACTGTTTTGAACGTGAATTTTTTAACCATTTTTTTACCCTATTCGCTGTTTAGAGATTTGTATGGATCCTAATGCAGCCGTAGTTGTCTTGGGCCATGTGCATATGTGGATTGGGGATTGCCCTTCCCTTTTGAAACAAATAAAAATATCGTTTTGCATTCCTTAATCTCACACTACGAGCTATAAAAACGAACTGGTAGTTTTTTCTGCTGTTCGTTGCTTAGAGATTTGTATGGGTCCAACTGCAGTCGTAGTTATCTTGGGCCCTGTGCATAGGTGGATTGAGATTGCACCCTTAAAATATTTTCAAATAGCGAACTCTAAACAGCGAACATACCCGTGTATTGAAATTGGAGCGTACATTATGTTATAAACAAGAACATGGAACTCTTAAATTGTTATCAGAGTCAAGGTTGTTGCGAGTACAACTCATGGATGAAGATAGTAGGTTTCTTCTTCTTTTCTTACCAGAGTCAAGGTCGTTAGTACCTCACTTTGTCATTTGTGTTTCATATTAGTCCTTGGGGTCAATTTTAATAAACAATCCTGATCTATGGTGTTAAATGTCACAATGTCAACTCAAATATACTTTAAGGGTCAACTAAAACGGATAAAAAAAGTTGTGGTGGTAAAGGTGGAGCATTTGGAGATTTATTTATGAGCACTGTGGGAAAAGAATGAAGATAAAGATAGGTATAGTAAGGTGAATGAGGTAGAGAAGTC
Organism: Canavalia gladiata; assembly: GCA_037954105.1. Taxonomy (NCBI): domain Eukaryota; kingdom Viridiplantae; phylum Streptophyta; class Magnoliopsida; order Fabales; family Fabaceae; genus Canavalia; species Canavalia gladiata. Next base: position 12,892,782 of record CM075659.1, on the reverse strand, counting down.
TTTAGTGTATTATACGATGTTGTTTAGGCATATTTAGACGTCCAATGTGATATTTAACAACAGAAATCAACATACTGTTTAATAAAATTGATCCTAAGGACTAATGTGAAACACAAATGACAAAGTGAGGGATTAACGACTGAATTTTTTTAAGTCAGGGATGAAAATGAAACACGTTAACAAAGTGAAGGACAAAAGTGACAATTCACTCAATGAAAAACTACACTACAGTATGATATTTACTAGTAATGGCATGTGAAAAATAATGCATGTTGAAGCTTGCTTGCTTCAACAATGATGTTCTTAAGTAGGTAGGAATTTTAATTTTGGATTACTTGACTTGAAATGCTTATTGTTTTCTGCACTTAGGTTCATTCTAAAAAGAAATATCTGATAATGAAATGGTCTAAATTTTTTAGGCGATAATTGGTAAAATCATGTTTAGCTTTTATTTTTAGAACTTTGTATATTAGTGAGAGAAAGGATACTTTAATAAATTCGATGATGTTGAAAATATTTTCATAGTAAAGCAATAACTACATGTATGAATATTAGGGATGGAAGTAGGCCGAGCCGAGCTAGGCTTTGAGTGTTCAAGCCTGGCCTGTTTAAAAATTTTGAGGCCTGAGTCTAGGCTTGTTACCTGTTAAAGGCTTTTTTTTCTATCAAGGTCTGACCTGATTTAAAGCTTACAAGGCCTGTAAGCCTGTTTAAAAGCCTACATTACAAAAAAAAATTAATAAATAAACTTAAAGCCTATATAAATAATTAATTAAAAAATCTTGCAAATTTAAAGTTTACAAGATAAAAAGGTCATTAAATAAGTCTAAAACATATATATATATATTATGTAAATAAAATTAAATAAATATTATATAAATATAATATGTTAAAATAAATATAAATATAAATATATAACATATAAATATAAATAGGCCCCTGAATAGATTAAATAGATTTTTTTATAAGTCTTCGTCTGACTTGTTTATCTAAAAAAGCTTTTTAACAGCCTGAGCCTATCTATTTATTAAACGAGTCGAGCTTAACTAGGTTTTAAACGAGCCGAACCGTAAACCTCTGTCGGACGGCCTTGTTCACTTCCATCCCTAATGAACATATAAAGTTGTCTAGTAGAATATCTCATGGATCATGGTATTAAATTTTCTATGTTATTTAAGATGCATAAGGAAGAAAATTACTGGTATTTGTCTATGGCTTTGTATTATTGGTCACGTGTTGATGTACCATCTATTCCTACAAGTGTTAAATCTCCATAAAATTCATTATATATCCTATTGTCAACCATAATGAATTTTATTTATACTTTATTTTTGTCGTTTTTTTAACTTTACGTACCTCAAGCCTTAACATCTTTTTTAAAGGGATAACTATTTATTGATTTATTTTGAAAACTAATTTATAGGAAACATAGAGTATCTTAGCAATTACCTTATTAAGTCACTCATTGATATGGATTAGTAGTTGATGACTTTAATTGAACGAAATTTTGATTCTTGATTACGTAACTATTCCTAATTGATGCCTTTTCTTTCTTTAATGATCATGTAGATAGATATCATTATGGTGTTGTTTGACAGTTTGTTGGCCATGGAGTTGGACGTGTTTTTCATGCTGATCCAATCATTCTTCACTATAATAGTTAACTCAAATTGTGTACTTCTGTCATTATCAGTTTTACATCAACTCTATATTAGCAGTGTCTATTGGTTTTGGTTTAAGGAATACTATTATGGTTTAAGAAATATTGGACATGGTTTTTATGGTGATCTAGTTAGTGTGTATGTATCTGATTAATTTTAAAAGCAATAGTCATTAATGCCTTAAAATTTATTTTAAATTTGAATTTATCTAAATATTATTCTTGTTGATTGATGAATTGAATAAGTCAAAGGTTTGAAAATGATGTTATTTTTATTGTTAAAGAAAAGTTATTAGTCTAAATATATTATATTATAACTTAATATTTCTTGTTAATTTTTTATCAGCCATCCACACATCATTCATCGAGATATTAAGTCATCAAACATCGTTCTTGATCAAAACTATAAAGTTCAAATAAGGCATTTTTATAATTTATACCTTTGATGCATAATACTTTATAAAATTTTTAAGCAAGTTTGTATAGTAAATTAATTCACACTTATGTTTTAGCTTATGCTGCATTGGCATCTTCAATTTTGTGTATATTTTTTATTTGATTGTCACTTTTTTGGCATGATTTGACCATTAGGTTTTAGACTCTGGACTTGCAAAATTAACTTTAAATTCATATACGCATGTAACAACATGTGTAATGGAATGTTTGGTAAGTTACATCTTTGTTTATTGTGTAGCTTGAATAACACAATTTAGTGTTTATGCATAAAATCTTGTTATTAACCCTTTAAATTTTATTTAAATATATATAATAAAAAATTACTAATTGAAATTTATCTTTTCCTAAATTGAATTAATTTGTTCATATTTTTTATTCATATTATTTTATTTGAGGGTATTCTCATTGCTAATTGTTTCTCATGTAGGTTAGAAAAGGTTTGTCCGAGGATCATAAGGTTCAAAAATTGGCCCTGCAACGTTGGTTCAAAAATTGGCCCTGCAACGTTGGTTCAAAAAATTTCACATATGACATGTGTACAGTAGAGACCGGAGTGTAAACAAGAGCTCAATTCCTTCGATATATCTTTAAGTTATATTAAATTAAATTTTTTATCTAATACATTTGAATATATGATATTTATTTTTATTTTTAATTACAAATATACTATGTTAATTAATTATTCGATTGTGATCTCAAATCCTTTTAGAAAAAAAAATTTATTTCAAGCATCCTATTTATATTTATTAATCAACCATTCAAATTATTCAAGGTAATAAATATTAAAAGAATATCATTAATAATTGTTGTTAAGATATTAGTTAAAATATTAATAAGTAAAATCTTTTATACAAAATATATTAATATATATATTGAAAATTAAGAATATGTAATTCAGATTGTTAAATATTGATAGAATATAAAAAAATAAAAAAAAATTACAACGCTTATTTAATAAAATGTTCTAAAAATTTTACCTACTAAAACGTTTGAAAGAATAAGTTTTATAATAATTAATATTTTACAGTATTTTAGAAAATAAGTATTGTAATATATCATATTTTATAATATTTTAAAAAATAAATGTTATAAAAATATTATTTTTATAATATTTTTTTAAAATTATAATTTTTTAGAGCATCTTTTAACGTGCTTTAATAAATTTATTACCTATTACAATATCTAAATATACAATATTTGTAAAATGCTGTGAAATAATAAAAATAAATATTATACAATATTTTTTTGGTGCAGTGATCACCACAAAAATATGTTTCTATAAAGGATAAATTTTATGATATTAAGAAAATATGAAAAACAATTTTTACACTACAATTTGTAAAAATTAATTATTCATAATTTTTTTACAAACCTAAATTCATAACAAAATTTGAAAAAAAAAAAGTGTGTTTTCTTGCAAAGTTTAAGTCAAAATTTGTAGCAGGAAATGAGAACATTTCTAATAATGACCATCCAATATTTACGAATATACATGTCTAAAGTTTGTAATAAAAGGTTGTCTTAAACTTTATTGGTACTTTTTTTATTTTATCATCCACATCATTCAATGTGATTATTTTATCATCCACATCATTCAATGTGAATACCTTTATTTTTTATGGTGTGTTCTTTTATAAAAATTTATAAGAATAAAAATTGAATACATTAATTGCTAGGCACAAGCAAACCACAAATTGAATACATTAATTGCTAGGCACAACCCAAAACAAGCAAAAACAACATGTAACAACCAACAAAGGTTTCAAATTGGAAAAATTACAATCTGAAATTTTAAAAACATTTTAAATCACAAGTGAAACAGAGGTAAAGGTTTAGGTGGTTGCAATTTAAGAACTCAATGCTCAAAATAATGGGTGCAAAAATATATTGAGGAAAAGTTCTTTTGTTAAGCAAAATTGATAATTTTTAGTTATAAAATGGGACCTTAAAAAAATTTTCTTTTTCCTTTTGGAGGGGGGAATGGGAGAAAATCTCTAAAGAAAAGACACACATACACTAACATCAACTTTGGGGAACAACAGTATAGCAATAGAAAGAAGTTTTAGGTTTGATGTTTTGAAATCTCTTCCATCTTTGAACCTTCAAAAGGTAAACAATTCCTCTTCACTAATTTATATGCACTTTCTGATTTGATGCCATTGAATGCTGTTTGAAAGCACCTATATATCTCATGCATGTGTTTCCTAATATGTGCCTAAGACATTAGTGTTGCATACAAGTATGGCCTTAATATCACAATATGCTACACATAAGTATGGCCTTAATATAATAATGTGCAGTGTGAAATAAGTTTTTCACCCTTTTTCATCACAATACCAACTATAACAAAAGGAAGCATCTGCAAAAATTCATATCAAAATAAAAATGAATACAAAGTCAAAGATTAGAAAATACACCCTCACATGTCACTCTCCTTCGAGTTCAGTATAATACATATTAATGTCCATGTTGGCAATTTTTCAAGCAATTTCAGAATAAACCCAAAGTAAAAATTAAAGAAATTTTTTGAAACCTTAGATTCTTTGGGTTTTTCTTCCTCATTTTCTGCACAACCCTTTCTCCATAATCATCACCATGGTCATTAGTCATCGAGCCCCACCATAAAACACATTACCTAATTAGGATTTTAGTTAGAAAGATGTAGTTACCTGAGAAAATAATCACCCTTAAATAAAATAAATAAATATAAAAAAATAAAAATAAAAAATTCTGCCATTTACCTTGGGTCTTTTTCCATTGCCGTTGGAAGTCTTCTCCAGTCACCATCGCAAAAGCCGCATCTCTGACAATGACGCTACCTCAATCCCCTTTTTGGCTGTGATAGCATTGTTCTCCTCCCAAGCCCAGCGATGCCATTCTCTTCTTCTCTTCTAATGACGGTCTTATCCTCTCTCTCTCTCTCTCTCTCTCTCTCTCTCTCTCTCTCCTATGATGTCGCTCTACCCTAACGACAATAGTTTCTCCATTTATTCTCGTGGTGACCCTCTTTCTCTCTATATCTCTCTCCAGCGGCAAAGGTGGTCACTGCCTCTTGTCTCTCTCCCTCTTTTCACAAAATCTCTAACCCTAATATCCCATCCCTCAAGCCTTTTTCCCAAAATGTTTTTGATGGGGTATTGAGTTACCAGGCTCCAAATTTATGTAATAAGGTCATTTGTTCTATTTTTAATTAAGTAAAGTTTATGGTCACTAAATCATATCCAAGAGTTTAGTTGGATGGTTAGCTTACCTTATTTAACCTAAAAGGCATAGGTAATCCTAATACACCCATTTTTTTATTATAAGTGTTTATTATTTTTCATTGTAAGATGTTAAGTAAAATTTAGTGGGCATTTATGCCAACCTAAAAGTGCTTGGCTTAATGGTTGAACTGGTATAAGCTCTTTGGTGCTATATGAGCTTAATTCTCGATCATTGTATTTTTTTTTCTTTTTTTTAAGTAGGATTATTTATTTAAGCCCAAAAATCTCTCCAAACAAAAACAACCTCATATTTCCAAACAAAAATGAGTTCAGATTCTTCAAACAAAAATAACAAGCCTAAACTTTTGAACAAAAAAAATGGGTTTAGATTTCTTCAAACTGAAATAAGTCCAATAAAAATTAAATCTATTCCCTTTCAATAAAACCAATATTTTTGTAGAATAGATTTACAATAAAAATATCTCCTAATATATTTTATACATAGATTCAAAATAAATTATAATTTTTTTAAAAAAATTGATAAAATAATTTTATTTTACATATGAATTTCTGCTCAAATCTTGTAAAATATATTTAAAACAAGTTATAAAACCAAGAATTCTTAATATAAATTCCTTCTTCAATATTTTTGTAAAATAGATTTATAATAAAAATATTAAAATTTTATTACTAATTTTAAACTAAAAATGATAAAATAAAAAACTTCTTGATATAAATTTTGTTCAAATTAAAAAAAATGTATAATAAATTGTTAAAAAAATGTATTATCATTAAATCCTAAAATAAAAGATGGTGAAACCAAATTTTCCTTGATATATATAAAAATTTCAGAGTAAGTTTTAAATAATTTATTTGTTATTATTGAATTTTAAATTAAAAATTCTGATAATAATATATCTAAAAAATAATCTATTTTTCTCATCCTTTTTATACATATTTAAAAAAATATTTTAATTTAAATATTTTAATTCTGAATCTTACGCAATGAACTTTAGATGCGTATATATAAATTACTCTATTTTATCATGTTTGAAGAGTCGTATAAATTTAAGTGCAACCTACATTTGTCTTAAACCTACTGCACCTGTGAGTTCAAAATATTATTTTTTTTTAAATGAATTGAGTTTAAATTTATCGTTTATATATTTTTAATTTAAATATTTAAATTCTAAATCTTAGGCAACAAATCTTCGTTTATATATTTTTAATTTAAATATTTAAATTCTAAATCTTAGGCAACAAATCTTAGACGTTTATGTATAGATTAGTCTATCTTATTACGTTTGAGGAGTCGAATGAGTTTAAATGCGGCATTCATTTATCTTAAACCTTATTCATATGTGGATTCAGACTATTATTAAAAAAAATTTAAATAAATTCTTTAAATTTATTGTTTAATATATTGAATGTAAATATTTTATTTATTTAATTTCACACAACGAACTTTATATGCATATGTATAAATTATTTTATCCTATCGTATTTGATGAATCGTATGAGTTTAAGTGCAACCTACATTTATCATGAACATTTTGTTTACGTGTATTCAGACTATTATTAAAAAAATTATTTTAAATAAATTCTTTAAATGTATTGTTTTATATATTGAATGTAAGTATTTTATTTTTAAATTTCACGCAACGAACTTTATATACGTATGTATAGATTATTCTATCTTATTATGTTAGAAGAATCATATGGATTTAAGTGCAACCTATGTTTGTCTTAAACCTTGCGCATATGTGAACTTGGATAAATTAAACATGAGTATTTTCAAATTGTTTTTTCTTTTACGAAACCCATTTTTTTCAAAATTTAATTTTAAATTTGAATAATTCTTAAAAGTATTCACAATTTATTCTTAAACCATTAACTATAGAACTACGTTATCTTAAATTTTCTATTGTACTCGGAAATACGTAAGAGCGAGATCTAAGTTTTTATCATGCTATTTTATGTACATGTTTAATCTATTTTTCCTCAATATATTTTATGCTACTTATTATATTCTAATTGTCTGATTTTTAGATTTACTTATGCATAATTTTGTTGTACGTTTGGATTTTATCATTTGTTTAAATATAGGATCAATTAATTACACAATTTAGTAAAGGATACCCTTACTTCGAATTGGTAAATAAAGTGCCAATACCTTCTTTGTTTGTAGTCGAATTTCGGATTCACAATCATTTTCAAAAGTTTTTTCAACATTTTTTTTTCTTTTAAAATAAATTAAAATTTTGGTGGCGACTTTGCTTTTTTTAAAAATAATTTCTTTTTTTCAAAACACTTTCATTCGTGGTTCGTCACGACCCGGTTATGACATTTAACATACTTATTTTTAAATCAACGAATATTATATTAATTTAAATTAAAGAGGTAAAATATTTAAATTGAAAATAAAAATAAAAATAAAAAATAACAAAATGTGACACATAAATTTTATTAATATAATATATATAAATATAAAATTTTAAACTTAAATTCAAGTTATGATTAAAAATAAAATAATTTAAATTTAAATTTAACTTATCTAGAAAGAAAATTTTTTAAAATTCTTATAGTGTATATTTGGAAGAAAAAAATTTTAAAAATATTCTTTTACATATTAAATTAAAATATTTATTCTTAAATGAGGGTATATTTATATTTTTTCAAGTTAAACTATTTTTTATAAAACTAACTAATAAATTAATTCAAAGATTAAAAAAATAGTTAGAAATTTAAAAATTAACTAAAAATATGAATCTAAACGAAATTCTTAATTAAATTAAAAAATATTCATGAAACTAACTATTAATTTAGTTGATAAATTAAAATAATAAATAAAAATATAAATATTAAATTAGAATTTAGGTATTATAAATTTTTATTAATTATAAATTTATTATTTTATTATTTAAATAAAATTATAATATAAAAATAAGAATAACATTTTTTAATTTATTTTTATTTATATAGTTTTAGTAAAATTATTCTATAAATATATTTATATTTATTTTAAAAATTATATATTATAAAAAGTTTGATAATTTTGTTTATTTATTATTTTATTATATAAGATGTGTTTTTAATAAAAATTATATTTTAAATAAATAATGTTTAAAATTAAAATATTTAGTTTTATGTTTTATAAATAAATTTTAAACAAGTTTTATAAAAATACTATTCATTTTATTTTTAAAATTTTTTATCAACAACAATTAAATTTTATTATAAATAATTTAAACAAAATATTTCATAATAAATAAAATATTATCAAAATATAACAAAGATAAAATAAAATAATAAATTTCACATAGTTAAAATATTAAATATTAGTGAAGATAAAGTTAAAAAATGTTTTTATTTCATTAAATTATGAAAATAACTATCATATTAAATAAATTTAAAATTATTTTAAGTTTTTTATTTAACTATTTTATTTTTTATCTAAGTTAAAATACACTACTTTAAGTCAAATACCTTTTTCTATACAAGTATTTAGTTTTTAAATTCTTATTATTTTTGAATGGTAATTTCATTTAAATTTACTTTTTATATAAACTAAATTTAACATCTTGTATTCTTAATTGATCTGAATATAAATTTGATTTTTAAATTTTATATTTAGATATAGAAAATTAATAATAAATTTATTTCATAATTTTAATAATTATTTTCTTTTATTTTAGTTGTTTTATTTATTTAGTTTCCTATTGATATATACAATATTTTTATGTAAAAAATAATGAATTTTAAATTTAGGATATTTTCAACAATTCAATACTAGACTAATTTTAATGAATTTTTATAATATAATATTTATTAGTAATAAATATATTTACCGATAATAAAAATTATTTGCGAAAGTAACTTTATATATTAAATTAGTGTTCCGTGTCTTGAACAAAAGTGTTTTTGGAAGATGTTCTCTTCTTTATTAAGCTACATGACTTCTCCTGCATCAAACATTTTATTTTTAAAATTTTTATTTGATTAATTTATATTTCAAACTTAATGAAAATTGAAGATATATTTTATTTTTAAAAAATCAATCTTAAGATTATTATAATTTAGTTTTTTATTTTAATTCTAATTTTAAAATTTATTTTATTAAATAAATAAATAATTATGTTATAATTTTCATATTTTATTATTTAAATAATTTTAATTTTAACAAATTTAACTATTTAATTTTTCATTATTATATTATTTATTATTATTCTTAAAAATATTCATCAATAATAAAATTATTCACTATTTTTAATTTATTTCTACTTATGAATTTAATTTAATTTTAAAATATCTATATAAAGCAATCACAATATGCTAGTACTTAACGATGAAAAAAACTTCTAAAATGATCTCATAGATTCAAATTTATATTATAAAAATGAATTACTTATTAAATTGGAAATTTGAAATTAAATATAAATTAAATTTTCGAAATTATTTTGAACAGTAATTTATCAACTGTTAAATTTTAAATAAATAATTATAATATATTTTATTTTATATAATATCTTTTTTGATTTTAGAATAATCAAATCCTTTGTTATCTATTTTATTATAATAAACTATTATTACCTAATAACTTAAAATTTTTAAATTGAATATGTTTAAAAATTTTAAAATCTACGTATTAAACTATTTAATCTATTATAATCAATCATAATTATTCAAAAACGATTAAACTCAAATTATTAATAATTATTAATAAAAAATTTCCAAAATTTTAAATTAATTAATATATTTATTTTGACAATAATTCTATAAATCATAAGTAAAGAATAAAAAGTTATAATTAATGATATGAAGATTTGAAAATAATTAATAATAGTTATAGATTTTTTTAATTTGAAAAGGATTATATTTGTAAAAAATTTTAAAAATAATATAGAAAGCCATGTTTCAAAGTTAAGTTATAAGAAAATCTGGAAAATCTCTTTCATTGAAGATTCCATACTACAAAAATAAAGTTTAATAGATTTTAGTTTCTTATTATACATTTAATTTTGATTAAATTTTTTATAATTTTAATTTTTGTTATTTTAAAAATTGTTAATTTTAGTTCTTATTAATCAAATTTTAAATTTAAGTTAAATATTATTTAATTAAATATACAAATTAATCCTTAAAACATATATTTTTATACTTTTAGTAGTTTCTAAAAGTATCATTGCATATAATTTGATGTTTAAATATATTAATTTGATCATACTATAATATTTATCTCACAAAAATATAAATAAAATATGAGTAAAATATATAAATAAAGTTAGCACATTTAAGAATTAAATTATATAAATTATCTTTTTAAAGATAAATTAATCTTCTAAATATTTAAAATATCAATAGATAAACACATTCAAAGATTAAATTAAATATCGATATCTTTAAAAATTAAAAATGTAAAATGTGAAAATTGAACAAAAAAATCAAAGCCGATAATAAATTCTATAAAATAAATAATCAACTTATAAAAAATAATAAAATTAAATATAAAATATAAATTAGGACTAAAAACGTGATTAAGAAAAAATAATGAGTTTATACACTTAAAAATATTATGAATTTAAACATTTAAATTTATATATTTTTGTGTAAAGTATTTAGGTAAAAATATTTTTCTATAAAATTTACAACCAATAAAAATATAATATAAAGGATTGAACATTGATAAATTAATAGAAATGCGCTTGTAAAATAAGAATAAAAGTAAATAAATTCTTCGATAAATTAATAGAAAAATATAAACCAAATTCATTGATATTCAAATTTTATACTTATATTGTTTATAATAAAATTTGTGAACAATTAATTATATTTGAAATTGAATTATTATTTAATTAATTAAATAAAAATAAAAATAAATAATAATAAAATAAATATAAAAAATGAAAAATAATAATAATAATAGAAAAAAATAAAGAATAAAAAAAATAAAAATAATATATAAAAAATAAAAAAATAAAAAAAATTTAATTAAAAAATAAGAAAAAATTAGTTAGGTTAGTTATAGTTAAATTTAAAAATGAAAATAATAAAAAAACAAAAATAAAAAAATAGACATTTAAAAAAGGATTTTTGGCGGGGAAGAACAGATGTTCTTGGGCGGTTCCCATTTGCTCTAAAAAGAGAATCCTCTCCTTCGACTTGGCGATTCTCTCTAAAAAATCAAAAGACACAAAAAACTGTTCTCAAACCCTCTCAGCTTCTCTCTACTTCTCTCAGTTTTTCTCCATTTTCACTGAAGCTTTGCGAAATTTCCATCTCTCTACAGTAATCTTGCATAGGTTTTCTCCAAACAAGCAATTCCATCGCCGTGAAGGAAGGAAAAGATTCTTCAAATCAACTGCAAATCTTGCTCCAGCCGCATTTGAAAGTGAAGAGAAGACTTACATTCCTTGAAGTTAATCTCGCCCAGGCACAAGGAGTAGCTCTCCGATTCGGGATTGCAGCTCCAGTTTTGCAGTTTTGCAGGAATCTACGAGATGACAACATAGCCACCGTTTCAATATGTTTGGTCTTGGCACGGCAATGCACCACTAGAGCCTTTAAACTAAAAGTAGAACTGAATTGGCAGAACCAGTAGAGCTAGCTCAAGAGAAAACGATCTTAATACGATTACTGGTACAGTAGAATAGGTAATTCTATGTTAAGAGGCATCCATATAAGGACGAGAAGAAGGCACAGCGGGTGCAATTTGGTAGCACAGTTGATTAGAGTAGGAATCCGACTAGTTCCAAAAGACTGGTGGGTTGAAAATGAATAAACCAAGCAATAGTCAGTTATGGTGGAGGATGGGATAAAAGAAACATGCACTCTGCACACTGCTAGGCTTTCATGTGATACACTAGTGGATTTTCGGTCAGCATTGGGAGAGGAGACTCGACTTTCTCTTCTAAAGATGAAGGGAAAAGATTTTATTGGGAGACTTATGTACAGGGTTTGATAGCAGGATATTTTGCAGAGATTGTAGAAGAAACGTTATGCAAGGATTTAAGGAACCAAAAGAATTCGCAGAGAACCTCGTTGCACAAGCTGGTTTTGTTGCTGACTCAGCCTTTCAATATGTGGCACCAGTTGACTCAGTTCAAGCTGATTGGCATCAGACATTTGTTGTTGCTTCCTGAGCCTATCATCACTTTGAGTGGTCTGTGGGGACAAGTGAAGGAAATGTGACATTTTGGAATTCGAAGATGTTGGATTGGATGGATGTGCGCAAACCAATGGCCCGGATCTTGCTAGTCTGAGTGCATGTTTCATTACTCTCCGAGCTTGGAGATTAGATGGACGCTGCATTGAATTTTCTGTTAAAGCTCATCCATTAAGAGGCCAACATATTATTGAAGTTAATCCACAGGGAATAAGCAAAGGTTTAGTGGTTGGAAAGGGTCTTTTGACTATGGTCAATGATGCGCCTTGCTGTTGCGGTTCTGATTCTTTTAGGCTCCTAAACTGGTTTGCATTATATTCGGAAGGATTTTGATTAAATAATGAGATTCATGGATGTCTGACAATTCTCCTCATGCACATGGTAACATCAATTGTTATATTTTCTGGTGCCACTGAGAGCTTTGGTTTGTGCTTTGGAATTGTTAGACCTTATCGCTATTTTCACTAAATAAGGAGGCACCACTCAATTCAGCTCATTGACCACTTAGCAATGATCACTGCTCAGACATCTTCTCGAGGGGTATTTGACTGCAAGCCTTTTGGTTTAATTTGGGCCTAGTTCCCTGAGTTCTACAAGGCCTCAAATACTACCATGTTTAACGACCTTCAAAGAAATTTTGTGATGGATCCACGGAATGGTTTGACAATTAAACCATTCAGGAAGGCCCATGCCAATCGAGGTAGTGATCAGAAGCTTGTGAAACTTACCCAGTACTTACTAGCCATCGCAGAACTTGATAACTTGAGCAACCTTAATCATAATAATTGGTAGGTATTCACAGCCGACAATGTTAAAAGACGTAAGCACAAATAAGTGACAATTGAATGCAATAAAAGGAGTTTGGCAAACAAGATGCAAAGGAAAAAAGCTACAGGTTTATGAGAGACAGTGTTCAACCAAAGGCCTTTAATTCTTCATATCAAATATTTATGTTAGTATTCCCTGTAGCAGCTGTGTGGATTTATGGATTTGTCGGTTGCTTCTTTGCTGGTCTGGTTCACGTCTTTTAAAATCCATATTCACAGTAGTATTCATATTCAGCAACCTTTTAACAGGGGAAGTACAATCTATATAACAAATATTCGATCCAATTCATGCGGCCAAGAATGCCTCTTTCCTTCCATTAGCATGATATTAATTTCACGCGGGGCCATGTAAATCATTTAGCCTAACTGAATGTTATTAACCAAATAAATCAAGAATCCGAAGGAACCACTCACATTGTAGCTTCTAAAATATATAGATTTAGGTATTAAAACTTGGATGATTAAGGTAGCCCCAACGTTAGTTTGAAAAGCAACATCATAAACAGAATTAGATATAAGAATTACATGATTAAATGCTTAAAGTGGCCCAGTCACGTTCCTTCGAAAAGCAATGTCATAGTAATATAGAAGGTACATGAACTTTTAATAATGTGTAATAAAAATAAATTTTTATTCCGAAGGAGTTTATTTTAAAATTTAAATTTGAGGTGTATATAGTATCAAAAAAGAATATTTTCACTTAAGTAAATTTAACTTCTTCTTTTTTTTAATTCTATGTTTTGCAAATGAAGTGTCAATACAAATCAATCAAATTCTATGTATTTTCTGATTTAAGATAATGTTTTAAGTTTTTTAATTAAATTATTTTCATTTTTATAGTTTGAAGGTTTTCCTATAAAAAAATAATAAATAAAATAAAATAACAGTAAAACAAAATTCTAGATCTCGCGCAAAGAACTATAAGTACGAACCGGTAGCATAATATTTGAAAATTCTACGGATCTCATTACAATCTTTGTTTGTCTCGAATATTGTGCATACGTGGATTAAGAATTTTCTTCAAAATATTCTAAAATATTAAGTATCGCTTCATTCTTCTACTACCCTCAAAAAATTAAATTCTCAAGATACATGCAGATTGCTTTAATAATCCTAAACTTTATGCAATGAACTCTAAATGTGAATTGGTAGCATACCTTACTATTCGATATTTAAAAAGTCATACGAGTCTCAGTGCAACCCTAGCTTGCCTCAGGTTCTGTGCATGTGTGGGTCTAGGAAAACCTTTACAAACTACTTCAAGTTTTCAAAATAAGTCTATTGTTTTAATAATCTTAGATCTTACGCAATGAGTTCTAAATGCGAATTGGTAGCATACGCTACTGTTCGACATTCAGAGAGTCATATAAGTCTCAGTGCAACTCTCGTTTGCCTCAGATTCTATGCATATGTGGATCCGGGAAAATACTCAAAAATCAAACATTTCAAAATACTTCTATAATTTTAAAAATAATCCTGGATTCCACGCAATGAGCTCTAAATGCGAACTGTTAGCATACTCTACTGTTTAACATTTAGAAATCATATGAGTCTCAGTGCAACTCTCGTTTGCCTCAGATTCTGTGCATATGTGGATTCAGGAAAACACTCAAAAATCAAATATTTCAAAATACTTCTACAATTTTAAAAAATAATCTTGTATTTCACGCAATGAGCTCTAAGTGTGAACTGATAGCATACCCTACTCTTCAACATTTAGAAATCATACGAGTCTCATTGTAACCCTCTTTTGCCACATACTCTATGCATAAGTGGATCCAGGAAGTCGTTTAAAATTTCTTTTCATATCAAACTCAAAAAAAATTTCAAAATACGTTTTCAAACATTTAGTCTCACGCAATGAACTCTATATACGAATTGGTAGCATACCTTACTGTTTGATATTTAGAAATCATATGGGTCCCAATGTAGCCCTCGTTTGCCTTGGATCCTGTGCATATGTAGACTCAGGATTTTTTCAAAAATATTCAAAACAATTTTAACTCATTGCTCCATACAGGGTAAATCCTACTCTTTTAATTATTTCTGAAAATCAAGACTTCAAAACTAGAATTACGTAATCTTGAATTTTTCATTGCATCAGGGAATACATAGGAACATGATCAAGTCCTGTCAGACTATTTTGCAAAAACCTATTTATTTTTATTCTATTTAAAGGGATCAAATAATTTTTAAAAATATCAAAATCACATATTTAATTTAAGGATACCATTCTTCGATACGGACGAGTAAGGTGCCTAATACCTTCCCCTATTCGTAACCGACTCTCAAACTTAGATTTCTTCTTTGAGTTAAGGTTTTTTCAAATATTTTTCCTAAAATTAAAATTTGATAACAAGTCCATTATCAATTAAATTCTTTTCTAAAAATTTAAAACATTTGTCACTTCACTGTAATTACGGTTACGACAGAATTCAACATATTAAAAATGAATATTACAATGTCAATGTTATTTAAATTTAAATGTACATCATCACTATTTGAGTAGGACTTCCTCACTGAATTTCCAAAAAAAAAATTATAAATGTAAAATACTTCAAATAATTTACAAGGACAATGATCAAATATATAACAATATAACATCAAGAAGTTAACATCTCTTATTATATAAAGTAGAAGTGAATGCAAACAGTCTTCCTGCCTAAATGAAGCACATGCTTTCCGCCACTCAACCGTTGACACGTGTCAAGAGGTAAAGCGGTAAAACTGAAACGTCACGTTGCCTGTTCCAAACTGATGCTCTGACTACCTTCCTCTTTTCGTCGAAAAATGCATCACCGATGTACCTTCGTTCGGAGTTAATGGATATCAGAAAATGCATCATCCATCTACCTTCGTTCAGGAGTTAATGGATATCAGAAAATCTTCCGCATATCTTTTGTATCCCCTTTTATTTTTATGCTTACATCGTTTGCTATAAGATTTATTGTTATACTTCATTTAAGGTGGTTTCATAACTGACGAAGCATAAACCGCGTCTATAAGATTTATTGTTCGGCCGTCCCTTCTTCATTTGGTAGTTGGAGAAATCGTCGCCGTGTGGATTGTTTCGACAACGCTTACTCACTCCGTTGAAGCCCTTCAGACCTCTTGCAAACATCCACATAGTGTATCAAGATAACTTCGATATGCTGAAACTAGACTTGCCGAGTTTAATGTCATCCCAATAGTGGTCCCTCTGGAATGCCCTAATTTGGGGTTTAGGTTTGTTTTTTTTAAACGGTTTGTTTGATGTGGTCATTTTGATTGGCATGCCATTTTTCAGGTGACAATGACGCACAGGTATCATTTCGAAGCCATTGTTGGTCCAGGAGTTGTAAGTTTCCAATATTATGTGTTTCAAGTCGTATTATGTATATTTGTCCACCCAAATTGCATCATTGGGTTAATATTGCATTAATTTGGAAGGTGGAAATTACTATATGTGAAGCCTTTTAGACGAAATTTTGGAGATTCCTGTTCCCAGGGACATTAACGGTTTTTTATAGTATCGGAAACTTGAACTCTGCCAGGGCTCGACAGAAGGCTGACGGTCCTTATATGATTGTTGGTAATCTAATTCATTTCTATGAATTAGAAACGGCGCATAGACTTCAGCTTTATTGGGTTTTCCGTTACGAGCTGAGAATAAGGATATATAATGAGTGGCAGTATGAAATTGAATATCCACGTCATTATGTGCATCCACATATGTATATATCTGAGAATGAATTAGTTCATGTTGATGATGATGATGAAGCACATAATGAAGAAGAGTTGCCCCTGGATGGTGTCAGTGTCGACGAGGATGAGACTAAACAAGAGGGTATGCCTCATGTAGTTGCACTTGAAGATGTTTCTCCTCTAATATGGGACGTTAAAGTGTCTGCTTCTCAAGCTTCTGGGAGACAAGTATTGGTATAGCCTCATTCATCATATTGTCATCTTAACATGTGTGTAATTTATTTCAGGCCAGTTTGTTTCATCAGAAATATGAATCTTAAATTGATGTCGTTAATCTTACAGTATATTCCTACAGAGCATTTGCGAGTTCTAAATATTGTATCAAAATAGTGCATTGATCTTATTGATGAAGATGGCATCACTCAGACATGCATGCTGAAGAGTAGTGATGGACCATATAATATGTGTTACATCAGCAGAGGATGGGGTCAATTTATACGGTCGAAACACCTACGTGCGGGGGATATTCTACAGTTTCAGCTTCTGCAAAATCCACTTAGGATCAATGTTAAAGTTCACTATTTATAGGATTGTAATGTGGTTGTGTTAATTATCTTAGTGTTTTAAATAATAATATAGGAAATATATATATATATATATATATATATATATATATATATATATATATATATATGAACATTGAAATGCTATTATGAAAATCTTATGTCAAAACTGATGGTGTACTATACATTACATTACATATGGTTATATAATGAAATTCGATGTACAGTTGAGTAAGGATTTTTACATGCTTTTTGGGGTGAAATCTCGGGTATATTATTAAACTCTGCAGGTATGTTTTTGATAAAATAGTTGCAAGAACCAATATTTAGATGTTTATAATGGTAAATGTAAATATTAGTCGATGTGGATAATTGTTTTGTTTGTTCAGTTTGGTTAATATAACAATGAAATCCTCTTCATTAATTGTGGTTGGTGATAAATTCGAATGCATATATTAATGGTTCATTAAAACTATGCACTATTTGTTAAAGTTGATGGTTGAAGGTGTATACTTTCTATTTTGTTCTGGAATGTCACATAAATTAATGAGTGTTAATAGTGTACAAAATCTGAGTTGCATATCCTTTGAGTTATCATTTCAATGTCAGTATAATTAATGACTCTGAGTGCAGTTTCTTATGGTGTTTCATTTAAAATCTGCCGGTACATCCGCCCATTAAAGTGTGATCTATCTACCTGTACGGATTAGTGGTTGCTGAAATCCTATAAGTTCTCATTACAACGGAAGGCAAGGACGTCAATATTGAAACCATCATCGAAATTTATTCTTCACATACGTGAAGGTTGTGGTATGTGTTAAAGTTGTGGATACTATTCTTTATTGATGAACCATCAGAATTTATCCATGTTAACTATTAAACTGATAGTTGTTGTTACTATATATTAT
The DNA here is from genome assembly GCA_037954105.1 of Canavalia gladiata. Classification (NCBI taxonomy): domain Eukaryota; kingdom Viridiplantae; phylum Streptophyta; class Magnoliopsida; order Fabales; family Fabaceae; genus Canavalia; species Canavalia gladiata. The sequence continues at coordinate 12,874,319 of CM075659.1, read as the reverse complement.
AGGTGTCATGACGAATCCGATTAGCAAACTTCAACAAATTGATGCTACCAAAATAGATTGGAAAGTAAAGGTCAGGGTGTCACGGATGTGGAAGGTTCCTATGTATGGTCAACCTGATCAGGTTGGAACCATTGATATGATTCTGGTGGACGAATGGGTAATAAATGGAAACAATCATATATTTATAGCTGTATTTTATTGAGGTTTTGTCCATCTTATGTATTGCATGTTTTACTCATAATGAACACCTAATATATGTTTAACTTTGTTATAATGTTAATGTCTGCAACTTGGCCGATGTATATGTATTGTGAGGCAGAATTTGGTGTCAAAGTTTGAACAACAACTTGAGGAAGGCAAATCATACATTATTGAGAATCTTTTAGTAGGACAAAACTCCACAAAATTTAGGACTTATAAACAACAATATTTGTTAAACTTTATGCAGACAATGACTTTGTACCGAGATGAAGGTGAAAACATTCCCACACATGTATTCTATTTCACTCCATTCTCAGATATATGCCCGGTGTAGATGCCTCATCTCTCATTGGTAACCACATATATGAACCTGGAATTTAAATGCTAATGTCACATCTTACTTTTCCATAAACGTTATTGTACTCATAAATCATTCCTCATATGTAGATGTTATCGGTCATGTTATTGAGAGAAATGATATGAAGGAAGCACATGTCAGTGGAAACATGACTAAGCTCATTGATTTTGTTCTAGAGGATTTGCAGTAAGCTACTGAATTCATTAAAAGTACGATTAATATTTTAATAATATAGTGCGTATTTATGTCATTCTGCTTTATGTACAGGATGAATAGGTTGGAGTGAACACTGTGGGGACGTTATGCAGAACATATGGCTCAGTTTTTCAATATCCCCACCACTGATACTCCTGTCATACTAATTTTGCAACTATGCAAAGTGAAATCTTTCAATGGTTTTTTATACTCTTTGTAGATAATTCAATTTATAATGTTTTATATTATATTGGCATTTTATTGTTTAACCATATACCTTACGTAACTTTTAAGGAAAATATGGTGTTTCAAATGCTTACAATGGTACTCATGTCATTATAAACAATGGTGAAAAGGAAATCGATGAATACAGGCAAAGGTATAACTGTTACCATACATTATAACAGTAAAACTTTAAATGCCATAGTTGATGAATTACTTCATATATATTGTTATTCACTGTATTACTGAAATCGTCTCTTCATTATTGTTATAGACATCGTCACAGTTCAATAACATTGACCCAGAGTATGAGTCAAGTCAATAACAAAACTGGAACCAACCTAAGTGATGAATTCCTTCAAAATCCTTTGTGGTTTATATCTGATTTGTATGACTCTTCTGAGGTATTATTCATATATTATTAAGTAAAAAAATGAATGTAATCTAATTCTATAAGAACGACCCATATTTGAGGGGTGTCAAGCTAATTTCCACAAATGATTCCTGTTTTTGCAGAAGTGTGTAGCAGTTGTGTTTGCGAGAGTATCTGACATAGACACAAGTCGAGGTTGGTTTTATGTATCATGTTCAAAGTGCTTGAGGAAAGTCCAGCCAGTTGGAGATCAACATTATTGTGATCATTATGCCAAAATTGCTCCTGGAATTAAAAGGTTGTGTGTTTCAATCACACCAAAAACTATTAAATTGTCAAGTCGGTATGAAGATGATAATCTACTAATAAAGTGTCCACAATAGGATTGAAACGATCAATCACAATTATCATATGGTAGCTTAATTTTTCATTGATGTTGTTAGGTATAAGGTACAATTACGTGTCATCGATGACACTGGATTAGTGTCTTTTATTTTATTTGACCGCATAGTTGTTGAATATTTTCATATTTCCGCCATCGAAATGTTCAATAAAATGGAGGAGGATGGGGTATGTTCTTATTCTACTGTAGACTTATGTAATGGATATAATTGGGGTCTGTCCACTCATTGAAATGATGTTATTTTTATGTAAATAGTGTTTGGATTGCCCGACTGAATTATACCAACTTAAGGGAAATATGTTTCTATTCAAAGTTGATGTCAATGAAGGCAACAGGAACAGTAAGTGGAAGAATGACACGGTCAAAAGTTTCTCTGATGATGTTGAATTGATTGAATCATTTAAGATGAAACATGGATTACAGGTTTCAAACATTTCAAAAGGCTTCTTATATTGCCAATTGTTTTAGTTATACCTTCAATTAATGTTGTTAGTAATTCTTAGGACGTTGAAGAAGATGATGATCCAACAACCAAATCAATATTTGATTCCCAGGTTAATTTAATCATGAATACATTTACACCGCTCATACTTTTAATGTGCAGTGCACTGTTATTGACATGAGATTAACCAAGAATTTGACAGCCATCGATGCAGGATGAGAACTCTCTGCAGAAACCTGTTTGTCAACAACCAATGACCGATGCTTTAAAGGTACATTCCACATCTTTGTCAACGTTAGTTTAAAGTCAAACGTGACATGTTTCCTAACAATGTTAACACATTGTTATATGCAGGACTCCCTCAACGACAATGATTCCACAACACCTTCAAGCAAACCTTTCAGTGGGGTCATTTATCCAGGATGTAATTTGGATAGACATATCTATCATGACATTGGAGAGATATCTTCAACAAAGACTCGCACCATGGTCGTTGTGAAGAAGGAGAAACCTTAGCTTGGGAACATTTTATAAAAATCTGACAATATGTATCATCTTAAGCTCAATGTTTGAAATTTGACTTTTTGTTTATCAGTACTGGAATGTGCTAATTAAAACAATGTTGTACTTATAATTAATTTGTTTTTGCGTTTGCTTATGTGGATTCCATTTTATATGAGTAATGCATATACTTGCTTCAATTATTTCATCATCAGAATGTTACATGTATACACAGGTGATACCAGAATGCTATTCATCCAATTCTGTAATCAACGGTGAAGTCACACTGAGTCACAGTCGTCCCTACATGGTATTGAACAAGCACTAACGGTGAAGAATAGCCGACAATGTCAATCTGCACGAAATGAATCCCATTAAAGCAGATATGTGATAAGGAACATATTATTGCCTAATGTCGTACGACCACTTTTATATTTAGCTATCCATTATCCACGCTGCATTCAATATATATCTGTAAACAAAGTATTGTATAGCACATAGTTAAATTCAGAATGACCACTGAGTTGTATGTTTATTTATCAACATATTTCGGTAATAAATGTTTATGAAGGTTTGTAACCGAAATTTGATTAAATAAATACCTCTGCAAAATTGATTACAAATTTTTTGGTGGACCATGAAGTCGAATAGTATATGATTTGAACATTTATTAAAGGATTCAACCGCCAAAGTTGAAATCATACCTCTGTAAATAAACAAACAAAGATAAAAATAAAGTAGAAAAATTATGTTGTAATAGTTGTCTAACATGACAACTTAGACATGACTACATTGTAAATTAATATTCTTTTTCAACCATATGTCTAAATTTCACATCGGTAACAAAACATTTCTATGTGTATTCATTGCAAATACCATAAACTTTATGGCATAAACCATGTACTAACCCTTAAAAATCGTGTCTGCATTAATTGCTGCAGTCTTAAAATACATTCATTGCACTGCATAATGCATTGCATTTTAACACCAAATAAATTTAATTATTATAACTTTAAACTTGAACTTTGTATAGGTTCACATTCCCCATGATAGGGTGTCATAAGTCACGTAAACAATCAGAATATATAACTTCCGCTGTAAGCTAACTCCAAAATGTAGTCAGTTACTGATTCATTTGTCACTGTTACCAAAGGAGTAAGGAAATTGAAAATTTTTTACTCTACCCTGCCTTTTGTGTTGGATAAATTACTTAGTATTTCTATGTTGATAACAACATGACAATGGAACAAAATAAAGAGAAGGCATCAGAGATCCCCACACGGCACGGGACACCATCTGAACCCAATAACAACCTTTCTTCTGGATTTCCTTTGACAGAAATCAGCAATGGTATGTTATGTCTACTGCACATTGTGTCACGCAGTGATAGTGTTTTTGTTACATTAATTAATATAAATATCACTGCAGCAATAACTTAAATATGTGTGTCAAACATATGATGCAGTTCACCTTTTGTCACCAAGAAGACAAAAACCTTTAACACCAGGTAAACATGTCTTCAACTTGCGCCGAAAAAACTGTCAGCAAAATCAATGTACCCAACATACTTTACCTCCAGCTATTGACGGAGGTAAGTGTGTGCACTATTTTCATTTTTTTGGGAAGAAATTTCATTTTAGGTTAATGGTGAATACCAAAAGTTAGAACAACTATTATGATGTGTAACATTAACAATAACATTAATTGTAACATCATCTATATCAATACCATTCTTCATGTTGTCATAGTGAGGGAAACATTTACTAATGTAACAACTGAAGATTACAATATTGTCACACCCGACCTTGCTTCAAAGAAAAGGATGTCTCCTACCACTCCCTTGACAAATAATTGCATTGGTAAGTTTATGAAACACCTCAACAAAGAGGGAATATTATACGTACTACAATATTAAAAAACCATAATGAATGATTATTGATTTTAATGCAGAAAATCATTTATCAAGCAAGAAGCATAGAAAAGTATATACAGTCAATCAATTTGTGACATCAATGCATACTTTGTCTGAAAACGTTGAATCACCACAACGAACACCCCATCCACATATGGAACACCAACTGATTCATCATGGTCCTCAAACTGATGCAGGTAATTTTTATGCACAAGTACATTTTCATTCAGTTTCAAATTTACGGATTGTTACTTATATTCTAAATTCTAAATTATATCATCACATACTTTGCGCTCATGACAATATCAAAGAATTACACAAGTGTCATTCAAAATTGAGAACACATATGGGTATTGATGTAAACGTACAGTCATTTCATGTTATGACGCCTCCACATTTGATACACCATACAATGTGTACGACAACTCCATTAACTGAATACAACTATAGTAAGTAAATCATTTTGGTTTATGTATTCATATACATTTAAATATTTTTTTACATGAACTAACACATGTTACGGTAAAACACATTAACTGCAGGGAAAGATTTAACATCTCTGTACCCCCACCATTTACATCCAACAAACGGTGTTTCAAATTCAGAACCAATATGCTCATCTTCGACACATCATGAGGCCGACACAGTACATAATTATTTCAATGCGGATGACGATCATAGCTCAATTCTTGGTCAAAATCAATCTCATCCAGGTTATGTCAGTGACATTATTATGTCTTGCATTTTTATCTTCGTTACCATTCAGCTCACAGTGGTACTGAAAACCTTTAATTGGTCATCATTACCTTATACACATTTACAGAAACATCTTACTAACACTTCAAATTTACAATAAATACATGTATTATAGTGTGCCTAAACATAACTCAATTTATATCTGTTACACATAAATTAATCAACAAACCCTCGAAACTCATCTACATTGTAATAATGGCCCACATTCTCCTCAGAATGAATCCCAATTAGGTTACATCATTTACCATTGTATTCTTTACTTTTCTTTCAAAATAACATTCTTTCTTACTATTATATAAGGATCTGTATTTTGTCAATGTCCATTACACACTAAAGAAAAGACAAATTGTTGTAATAAATATACATTTTCAGCTTAATTGAACCTAATTAATAAGATGCTTATTAATAAGGTTTATCTACATACAAAGTCAACATGTTCCTTCAGCATATATGGTTAAACAATTCTGAATTTTCATAGGTTACTTTGACATTGATCATGAAACTGATGACCCTCATATTGACGATGATCATTGTCCAATGTCTAGTCAGAAACAATCTGACACAGGTTACTTCTATCCCTATCAATTTAATCCTTTGGGTGTGAACAATTTAACCATCTCTATACACATTTCCACAGCTGACGCCATTATATACATATATTCTCCATTCTATTCGAACTTACTCTATACCTAAACATACCTCAGTTTTAATAGGTTATTGGGACATTGGTGATCAAACTCATGAATGTCATTACTGTCATGCAATAATGTGGCATTCTGAACGTCTAAACAAAAGGTCGCACACAGACAACCCAAGATTTGGACTATGTTGTAGCCAAGGAAAAGTTAAACTACCCTACATAAAAAATGCACCACCTACATTATTAAGGCTCCTACACGATGATACTGATCAAAGCAGATTTTTCACTCAAAATATAAGGTCATTTAACATGATGTTTTCATTTACATCTATGGGTGGTCAAATTCAAAGAGCAGTGAATGATGGAAATGGTCCTCCTATGTTTGTATTATGCGGAGAAAATTATCACCGAATAGGTAGTCTTCTACCTTTGCCAATGGATGCACCAAAATTCTCTCAATTGTACATTTATGATACAAATAATGAAGTAGCCAATAGGATGATGGCTGTAAGGTTGGTTCCCAATATTTATTTGTCCAATTTACTTATTAAAGTTGTATAGCATCCAAACATTATTCCAAGTACCCTTTTTTTGTAGGTGCAGAATGATCAATGATGAAAAATTACAAACTTCAGCCATCGTCCAAGATTTAAAACACATGCTTGATCAGTGCAACCCTTATGTTAAAGTGTATAGAATGGCAAGAGATCGATTAAAAGGATGTGAGGTGCCAAACATGAAACTGAGAATAATAGGTAAAAGAGGTAAGGATGGTAGAAGATATAATTTGCCTACAACATCCGAAGTTGCAGCGCTTATTCTTGGGGACTTAGATTCTTCAGAAGGTGATAGAGACGTCATAGTTGAGACACAAACAAGGTTTCTTAAACTCCTATCAATACTTAATGCAGCATATCTTCCACTTCAATATCCACTTCTCTTTCCCCGAGGTGAAGATGGTTATTCAGAAGGTCTTGCTCTATCCAAATGTAGATCAATGATCAACACAACTTCCACAAACTGTATAACACAAGGAAGAAAAACAATGTTTATGAGATAGTTTGTTGCATTCAGGCTATACGAAAGAAAAAATGAAAGTCCTATCTTATTCCTGTCCAAAAGACTTTTTCAACAGTTCTTGGTTGACACCTATAGTATGATTGAGTCCTCACGACTTTGCTATATCAGAACACATCAGAAACAGTTAAGGCCGAACTCTACAGTGGTGTATCAGAGGCAATTCTAAGAGGTGAAAACAATCCTGCTAGAATTGGTAAAAGGATTGTGTTACCCTCATCTTTTACGGGAGGTGCAAGGTACATGTTCCAAAATTATCAAGATGCTATGACAATATGTAGATGGACAGGATATCCTGACCTCTTTATTACATTTACATGCAACCAAAAATGGTCGGAGATCCATAAAACATTACAACATTATAGTTTAAGGCCTGAAGACCGACCTGACTTGCTCTGTCGTGTATTTAAGATTAAGCTTGATCATCTTATTATGGAAATAAAGGAAGGCAATGTCTTTGGTAAAGTTGTATCAGGTACTAAAATTAACTAATACTTTATCATAATTTCTTCAGTTACTTCAATATATCAGTAGCATTTTATATCAAATATACACAAACCTGTTACGTTTAACGTTCTAATGGTTGTTTTTGGGTTCAATTAGTTGTTTACACAATTGAGTTCCAAAAGCGAGGACTTCCACATGCCCATATATTGATTTTTCTCCATCCTGTAAACAAGTATGTCACTGCAGATGATATTGACAGAATCATCTGTGCAGAGATTCCAAACTACAAACAAGAAAGGGAACTCTTCAACATTGTCCAAATATTAATGGTACATGGTCCCTGTGGTCGACAGAACAAAACATCCCCATGCATGAAAAATGGAAGATGCATAAGATATTTTCCCAAGAAATTTATTGAAAGAACAACAATTGACAATGATGGTTATCCAATATATCGAAGACGAGACAATGGCCACAGAATAAAGAAAGGTAAATTGATCATTGACAACAGATTCATAGTCCCATACAATAAGCATCTATTGTTAATGTTTAATGCACATATAAATATTGAGTGGTGCAATCATTCCAGGTCTATTAAGTATTTGTTTAAATATATTAACAAGGGACATGATCGAATCACAGCAAGCTTTTACTAAAGTCATGATGAAAATCACATCAACAATATTGTTGATGAGATCAAGTTATACTATGATTGTAGATATTTGTCATCATGTGAAGCATCTTGGAGGACATTTTCATTTGACATCCACCATCGTGAGCCAGCTGTTGAGAGACTCTCTTTCCATCTACCTGAACAACAATACATTATCTTCGAGGATGATGACTCCCTCCAGCAACTAACAGATCGGCCATCATCACATAGAACAAAGTTTTTAGCCTGGATGAAAGCAAATGCAAAATTTGATGAAACAAAAAATTTAACCTATGCAAAATTCCCTACAAAGTTTGTCTGGAAACAAACACATCATGAATGGATAAGAAGAAAACGAGGTTTCTCTTTTGGCAAACTTCATTTTGTTCCTCCAGGAAATGGTGAACTGTATTACCTGCGGTTGCTATTAAATAAAGTTAAAGGTCCTCAATCATATGCTGATATACGAACAGTCAATAACATAACATATCGTAATTTCAAAGAAGCTTGCTACATCATTGGATTGTTGGATGATGACAGGGAATACATAGATGCTATAAAGCAGGCAAGTCAATGAGGGAGTGCATATTTCCTCAGAAAATTGTTCGCCACATTACTTTTAGCCAATCAGCTTGAGCAACCAGACTTTTGTATGGCAGAAAACCATAGTAGTTCTGACAGATGATATACTCTATAATCAACAGCGTGCATTACAACAACCAGGTACACATCATGCTGTAGTTATTTAATTGAATTAACAAACATGTTTATTGTTCAATCTGACATATACCTCTATATTTTCATGTTCCCAGGTTTGGTTATCCTTGAAGGAAAAAATTGAAATATTAGCTTTATTCGAAATCCATAAACTGCTACAGAGTCACAACAAAAGTTTGTCAGACTACCCCACAATGCCTCAGCCAGATATGTCAACAATTAATCATTCTAACAATGTGCTTATACTTGATGAGTTACAGTATGATAGGGAAGAATTGGCCAAACAGCATCAAAGATATTTATCCACAATCACAATAGAGCAACATTCTATTTACAGCAAGATAATGGATGCCGTTTCAATTGGGGAAGGGAAACTTTTTTTCCTCTATGGCTATGGAGGTACGGGAAAAACTTTTCTGTGGAAGACAATCTCAGTTGCAATCAAGTCCAAAGGTGATATTGTTCTTACTGTGGCTTCAAGTGGTATTGCAGCTTTATTACTACCTGGTGGAAGGACTGCCCATTCAAGGTTCAACATTCATGAAGATTCAATCTGCAACATAAAGCAAGGTAGTCAATTGGCAGAATTAATTGTAAAAGCTAAGTTAATCATCTGGGATGAAGCACCTATGACACACAAACATTGCTTCGAAGCAGTGGATAAAACATTCAAGGATATTTTAAGGTTCTCAAATCCTGAGAGCAGACACAAACCATTTGGAGGAAAGGTATTTGTTTTTGGAGGTGATTTTAGGCAAATTCTTCCAATCATTCCAAAGGGGTCAAGACAAGATGTTGTTCATGCCACACTAAACTCCTCATACTTATGGAAATTTTGTGAAGTGCTAACCTTGACAAAGAACATGAGATTACAAGGAGAATGTACAAATCGTCAATAGAATGACCTACATGCATTCTCTAAATGGATTTTAAGCATTGGTGAAGGAACAATTGGACATGAAATTGATGACACACTTGAATTACACATTCCTGATGAATTCCTCATTCATGAATCTGTGGATCCCATTGCATCTATTGTTCAGGAAACCTACCCAGTCTTTATAAACAATGCCAACAATCCTGACTACTTCCATAATCGTGCAATATTGGCACCAACAAATGACATTGTCATGAAAGTTAATGACTACATGCTTCATCTAATGTCAGGAGAAAGTCGCACATATATTAGTTCTGACCAACCTTCAAACATGAATGAACATTCTGTCCAACAAAATGACATTCATACATCTGAGTTTCTCAATACCATAAACTGCTCTAGGTTGCCTAACCATGAAATAAAGCTGAAAGTTGGTGCTCCAATAATATTGCTAAGGAACATTGACCACACAGTAGGAATGTGTAATGGCAGCCGCATGATAATAACACAAATGGGTAACTACATTTTGCAAGCAAAGGTCATATCTGGAAACAATGGTTGCCAACATATCTTCATACTTAGATTATCACTAACCCCTTCAGATCATAGGATTCCATTCAAGTTTCAAAGAAGACGGTTTCCTATTGCATTCTCTTTTGCAATGACAATAAACAAGAGTCAAGGTCAGTCACTGAAAAATGTAGAAATCTACATTCCAAAGTCACTTTTCTCTCATGGTCAACTATATGTAGCAGTTTCAAGAGTTACACACAAAGATGGGTTGAGATTACTTATAACAGATGAAAGTGGTCATCTGCATAATAGGATTTCCAATGTTGTTTACAAAGAAGTGTTTCGTAATCTATGATAATACTTAATTACAAGTTGAAGTCCAGATTATATTTCACATTTTACATCCTTTATAATACGCTTGACAACTTTTAATAAATGTTATCTCTTTCAAGTTTTACAAATGCAGTACCCACTGTCAATGACAACTCTGTACATTCCTGAATATGTACTTTTATATATGCGCATCTATATTTTCATTAGTATAATTCCAGGGTTGATTAAATTTAATGATTTCATTTTATTACACAAAAACATTGTCAACTTACGCAACATCTAAGGTCAGAAGTATCATCCTTCTACAAAGAAATATTCATGTTATTTTAAATATAAAATAAAAACAGTGCAAAAGCTCCCGGGACATATTTGAAAAAATTCTTCATTGATCAATCAGTGGAGCACATTTATTAAATATCTCATTAATTTCCATTTACTTACACATCTGTCCACAAGAATGTCAACGGCCATTAAATAGAAGATACTTCTGCGTCGCTTCGCATTCCTTTGGATGACAGCATTTCATTCAATTAGAACTACAAAATCTCTGTTCGTCAGTTTCTATAAATGCTGGACACATATTACTACATGCTGCAGCCAACAAAATTAATTACCACCTTCAAAAGGTATACCATGCGTATAGGACATTGTCCTTCCATTTTTATGTCATTAAACCTCACACTTACCCGTAATATATACTTGTCTAATATCTGTCACGTACATAATTTCCATAATTAAGCTCATTAAATGTATTTAATACCGACTAAACCAATAAACACATCATGCTATATTAGACAAATTAGGTTTAAAAATTTTCGATTTCCCGCACATAACCATTGGAAAACTGCCACTTATAGTTACCGGTTACTGCATAAACAAATCAACACAATCCCTTTACACATTCCACAACACCATTTCTGCGAACAAATCCTGCAACCAGAAACACAGGGAACACGTAGAACAGGGACACACCTCTCTTACCAACACTACCATCACAGAATCAGGTTTCAAACACCAAACTTGAAAAAAACTTTTCTACTCTTTCTATTGGCTCTACTTTTAAGTATACTGTACATACCATGTAAGCATATATTTATAGGTCATAAATCCACTTCCTCCACTGCGAGCAGAAACATATTTATCCAACAATAGAGACTTCTATGTTTCAAATCATTTGCACAAGTATCAACAACGTATCTGTCAAATAATTGTTTTACATAACCATGCCATGTTTAAATCAAACATATTAATTTCTGATATGTAAATTAACCTATACTATTTTCGATTATGATTGCTTCACTGTATACTGCGGCTGATCTGTTACCATATATTCATACCAATGTTGCTTATTTCATGCGCTGAGACTAAATTATATATAGTAACTAATACAAATGATCTACTTTGCAATTATTTTCACAATTATATGCATTACAGCCAACCATTCCCATATATATCCTGCAACCACAACATTTTTATGTGCATTGAACCTTTTTTTTATCTCAGATATGATTTTTAAAGCATATGTTTTTTTTAAAATTGACAACAACGTGAGACTACATCTTCTGAACTATGAAGCATACCATCCCCTGCTTATAACAATTAAAATTACTCAACTTTTATCAACCAACCATAAATAATGGGTGCATCTTTACAGTATAAGTACCCGCCCTTACCATAATCTGCAAATAAAATATATAAATGTATTTCTCTTCATGCTCATTTGGAACTTTGCATATATATGTATACAGCAAACAATTTACAAGTCCATCATTCATTTCTGAAATCCATCTACTCAACACACCTCTATTATGCTTTTAAAAACAGCCAATGTCCTGCATATCTGCACATTCTTTTGTAAATCCAACTACTTTTATTATATAAATACTCCAAACACTATAAATTTCATGTCTCTACCTAAAATTGTAATACATTCTACATACACCATTACTATCCTATGAATTGCCAAATACTGCCACAAAACTTTCATTTGTTTACTGCCACAAAACTTTCTCTAACATCATTAACTTACAACCACAATAGAATTCACACCACACACATCTTCATAAAATCTTAGATTACATCATAGATTTATGTTTACAGTACTCATGGACCCTAGACAACCGACCAGCCAACGGGAGCGTGGACAAAGCAGCACCCAACGGGTGCCAAAATGTTCAACTTTCTGGATGCAATATGATCCAGATGAGGTCTGTTATTTCTATTATTATCACAATTATAATTTTAACAATTACTTCATTTAACGTCAGCCATAACATTACATTGTATTAGGTGTTGGAATCTCTACCAACCCTTTTTGTGAAGAGCTACAGGGATGAAATACCAAATATTATCAAATTTCATGATCCAGCTAAAACTGAAATTATGTTTGACGTTATTAAAACGGCTCGAAGTATTGTCATCAATGGAGGTTGGGAGGAGATGAAAGACATCTACCCTAAGTTGAAGCATGGAGGTTGGCTTAAACTTAAATATACTGGAAAATGAAACTTTTTCCTTCGTGTTTACAACCTTAAACAAAAGGAAATAAAGTACCCAGAGGAGGAAAAATCTTTCCTCTCTGACAGCATGAAAGTAAAAAAAAAATGATTGCTGACTTTCATGCTGAGTCAATGTACTCCTCTGCTCCTATACCTTATGACTACATATGTTGCAAAACACTCACAAAATACCAACTGCAACATAAACTGGTACATATTTAAACTATTTGTACTTATATACCCTTCTCAAAATGGTTTCCTATGTCACTTTTAACATTCGTATATTCATCATTCTTTTCTTATAGGCATTGCCAATTTCATTCACAAGAGCTGCCCTACTACACATGCCACATGATGTCTACATGGATTGTGACAATGTTGCCTCCATGTCCATAGGAATGCTATAGATGCAAAGACCAGGAACAAATGAGTACATTGGTCACTTGGACTTTGGGTGGACAAAATATTGCGGTTTTTACAATTTTAAGGAAGGAGACACACTAACATTTGCATCACATGCAAGAAGGCCAAATGTCATTAATGTCTCCAATGACAATTAAACAAATTTTTTTTTAAAGTTAACCACATTACATTCTACCGTATAATATTTAATTTCTGTTCCTATGCATATTTACATGACTTACTTATACATTGCGTTCTTATCTTTATTTATATATGTATTCTTTATTTATATATTTTAACATAAACACTAAATTTGAATGCTTTAATATTGTTTAACAATTAAATCACATAATATTGTCCAAGTAAATTTCTAATAATATTTCTACTTCAAAATTTATTTTCAATTTACACGTTACAATTATTACAAAATTAAATCTAACAAACTTACATAAATCTTTTATCATACAACCGGTGCAACGCGCGAGTGGATATACTAGTCAATAATAAAGAATAATTAAATGTTGAAGAACAATTAAAAAGGTTGAAAACTAAAACTACTAATTAAAAAGAAAAGCATTTGAGAATTTAAAGTGGTTTAACTTTGTTTTAAAAATGTATATAAATTAAAAAAAGAAAAGAGTTTCTTTCTTTGAAACTTACCTAGTTAGTAGTTACCTTCTTACTAACTGATATCTTTACTCGGGATGTATAGCCGTTCCAATATCAAAACGAAAATAACTGAGTTACAGAGATATATTACCTTCTATCCGTTTACATTTATGAAATGTATGTAAACTATTTATTCTTTTTATTTTATTTTATTTTTTTAAAAAAAAATTTAATCGTCTAATTAAAAATGTAAACAAGTGGAGAGCACTATGCATGTAGCTTTTAATCAATTCTTTATATTACAATATTTTTCATATCACAGCAAAATAAATTAAAATTGATTCGTAAGTAATCAAGAAATATATTATAAGTTAGAAGTAATGAAAAAAAAACATCTTATTAAATGTCAAGCCCGCGGATTTGAATGCATTTTGTATTAAGGTACTTTAAATCGAACAATGTATTCTGTTATTGCAATCAATTATTGCAACTATAGCAAACATATCCAAGCATCTAATGATTAACACCTGTTTAGGATGATCGGGAATTTAAAGTTTTTAATTTTTAAATTAATATTTAAAATAAAATTTGTTTAAAAAAATAATGTAAAAATAATTTTTAATATATTTTTAACTTAAATCTCAAAATTAAAATAATAAATTTATTAAATATTATTTTTTATTTTAAATAATTTTATTCTTAAATCTATCTAATCTTATTATCAAATTTAATAAAATTATGCTATAATAATAATAATAATAATCATAATAACATTATTATTATTATTATTATTATATTTTTTTATTTAAAACTATTTTTTTATTTATCTAATTTTTATATAATAATATTTAGTACATAAATTATATTAAATTTATAAGATTATAACATAATATTATATTATATAATTATTTATAATATAATATTATAATATATATTATTTTTGAATAAATAAATATCGTATAATATAAAAATATTATGATAATATATAAAATTATTTATCTTAATAATTAAATAATATATTAAATAAAAATTTATATAATTATATAATTATTTTTATATTATAAATATTATATCATTATTATTATTTTATGAATAATATTATTTTTATTTTTATCATTATTAATATCACCATCATAATAATAATAATAATAAAATTTATTTTAAAAATTTTTGTTTTTATTATTAATTAATTATTTACATATTTTTAAAATTTTCTAAATAAATAATACTGTTTGATATATACAAATTGTATTAAAAGTATAAAATACCACTTTCTTATCAAAAGTATGTTATACATTTTTATAAAAGTTATCTAAAATTTTTAATTAAAAATAAATGTAAATTCCACACTGTATAAAGCATATTTTTATAAAATTATAATTTATTAATAAATTTTATATAATTTATAATATTCTTTTTAATATATATTAAAAAATTATATTAATTTTATAAGATGACAAATATATATATAATAAAATAATAATTTTTATTTTATAAAATAACTTTTAATTTAAATTAACTCGTAAACTCAATTTTAATATAATATTATCTATCTTAAATTTGTTAATAGATCACCTGCGTATAAAAACAATTTTAATTCTATAAAATAATTTTTAAAATTGAATTATGTCTAAAGTTTAATTTTAATAATACATATAACTAATATATATATATATATATATATATATATATATTAAAAGAGTAGGTGAGTGTATCTTAATAAATACACATATAAATATGAATTTATATATATATATATATATATATATATATATAACATGAATAATTTAAATAATTATCTGCCATTAGAGTTAAAAATTATTTCAAATTCAATAACTATTTAGAAAAGTCACATATTTAAAAAATATTTTAACATTATTTTTTATATGAAATTTAATAATCAAAATTATCACCTCCCTCACATTAAGAAGAAAAAAGAACTTACTTAATATATATTTGATATTTATAGGTTTAAATATATGTTTTAGTCTTTAGTTTTTATAATTTAAAATTTAATTATTTTTATTCCTTATAATTTTACAATTTTAAGTTTTTATTCTTATATTTTTTATTTATTTTAATTTTAATTCGTATAACTATATTTTATTTTTAATCCCTCCTCCAATGTACTAAACATTATTCTAAATAATTGTATTTTACATGATATATATGAGTTTTAGCACATTATAGTAACAAATACA
This sequence comes from Canavalia gladiata, assembly GCA_037954105.1. Lineage (NCBI taxonomy): Eukaryota > Viridiplantae > Streptophyta > Magnoliopsida > Fabales > Fabaceae > Canavalia > Canavalia gladiata. Next base: position 12,857,990 of record CM075659.1, on the reverse strand, counting down.
AAACAAAAATTTTTAAACTTATAAATATAAAAAATTAAATTTTAAAATATTTAAATCAAAATTAATATTAATATATTAAAATAATTAAAAATATATTTAAATCATAATTATATTACTGTTGAGTAATATGTTACATTATATTTAAAACTTTTCAATCATAATAAAATAATACTCTAGACTTTATATATATATATATATATATATATATATATATATATATATATAATATTCACATCCATTCATATTCTATGTAAATTTTAATATTTATATTAATATAAAAATTTTATATAAAATATAAAATTTATTAATTTAACCGTTATATTATATTATAATATCTGATAAATTATATATATATAATTTGATAAAAAAATAGATTGATATTTTATATTATAATTTTATTTTAACGATTTATATATTATTTAAATATATATAAATATCAATAATTGATTAACTGTATATTTTTAAATTTTAATATATATATATATATATATAAATATAATCTACTAAATATTATAACATAATTTAATAGTTGAATTATTAAATTTTATATTTTATATAAAATTATTAAATTAATATAAATATTAAAATTTAATACTTGTTATCAATAAATTCTGACTCTTTTATATATATAAATATATATATATATATATATATATATATATATATTTATATGTTAAAATCTTATGTTGATTCTTTTATATATATTTTTTAGTTTTTTATTCACCTTCTATTGTAAAGATACTTACAAAGTAATTTAAAAATCTATTTATTATAACATTTTGTCTAAATAAAAAATAAAATAGTTAATTAAAAATTTTTAAGATAATTTTATATATGTTTTTTATAGTAATTTAAGTAACTAGATGAGATAAGTAAGTATATGCTTAAATGCTAACTATAGTAATTTTTAAAATTCAACTACTAGCTAAAAATGATTATTTTATTTTTATTCTTTATATATTTGATAATTTTTTATTTATTATAAAATATTATTTTTATGTTATTAATTAAAATTATATATTTATTTTATTTAAATTATTTATAATAAAATATCTAATATTTATCTTAAAAATTATAAAGATAACACAAATATTATTTTATAAAAATATTATTGAAAATGTATTTATAAATTTTAAATAAATATTTTTTAATTTTAAATAAAAATGTTTAAAAATATATTTTTATTTTAAAACATATAAATAATTAAATAAATAAATAAAAATATCAAACTCTTTTTTATAATATATAATTATCAAAATAATTATAAATTAGTTTATATAATATTTTAAATAGAATATGTATTAACAAAAATAGTTAAAAAATATTAAACTTATTTTTATTATAATAATTTTGATTTAAATAATATAAATATTAAACTTAATAATTAATAAAAATTATAATACTTAAATTCAAATCAAATAATTATATTTTTATTTATCATTTTATTTTTGTCCACTAATTTAACAATTTATTTTATTAAACAGTTTTTACTTGAATTAGCATATTTTTAATTTTTAATTTTTAATTAACTTTTTAATTTTTATTTATTTTTTAACTTTAAATTAGTTTATCCGCTAATTTTACTGAGTTAAGTTTATATTTTAAAGCTTTTCAAAAATTTATTTTAAAAAATATATAATATGAATATGTTTTTTAAATTTTATGAAAATATAAAATTTTATCTTTTATCTATGATTATGAAAATTATTTTTAATTTCAAATTTCACTTGTTTTTATAATTTCAAATTTTAATATTTTAATATTTTTAAATAATTGAAAAAATTATATTCAATTTTTTAAAAAAAAATTAAATTTTTTTTTGGAAAATAATTATAAGCAGAAAAATCCGTAATTTAAATTAAATTAATAAAAAAGATTTAACTGATGAACCATTAGTGACCGAGTGTTAAAGTTTAGGTTTAATTTTCTATTGTTTCAAAGAGCTCTTCAAAAATTGCTTGCACTATATTAGAGTTAATTCAATAATGAAAAGTTAAAATAACTTATATGAGGTTTAAATTTTAATCTTATTATATAGAATAAGGTTGCCTGCACCGTAGAAAATCCAGTAACAGAGAAATCATCCGTAAATTACGTAGTGCTTATTGCCAACTTTTATTTTGTCGGCGATAATCGTTGGTAAATAGTAAATACTACATACTAACAATTTTTAACAAAGTTTTTAAAATTACACCATTCATTAACCGATTAAATTACGGTTTAAAATTTAATAATATAATTGTAGTTAAATAATGATTGAATTAGTATTAATTAAATATTATTTTTAATATATAATATATTAAAAATATTAATATATTATAAATATATTAATTTTATAATTTTATATAATTAAAAATTGTATATTATTTTAAATTTAAATTATATATAAGATTAAATAAAATAAAATAAAATTTTAATTTTAAAAATAATTAAAATAATATTATTTTTATATAAATTGATTATTTATCATTTTTCTGATTTTTTGAATTTTTTTATTTTATTAATTTGTTATGAAATTTTTATTAAAATAATTTTGTAATTTAAAATGATCAAATCCGAACCTACCAATCCAATTGATCGATATGATGCAGTTTTCAAAACAATAATTTTAATATTAGTACACACCAATGATATTTTTTTAATGAAAATGGTCGGCAATGGAATTGTTTAATTTAAGTATCAATATTAACAATAATATTTATAATAATAATAATTACATTAAAATATTTATAATTTTTATAAATTTTGTAATAACTTTTTATTTTGATTATAAATAAATTAATATTTAAAAATAAATTAGTCTACTAGATATGAAACATTAAGAGAAGGTCAAACTCTAGTTGAAATTTTTGTCATTGTCAAATAGGATGTATATCCAGAAGGACACCACTATGAATCCTTCTAATTTTAAGATTTACTAAGACCCAGGTCTAGGCCCACTTAAGGTGTGTGATTATCTTGTGAATGCAGTATGTAGAGGCATATAAACCTTTCCATCCTAAAACAGTAATTCCTGCAAAATAAACATGAAAGGAGCAACACATATAGTAGGATAAACAATCATCTATCATGAGGTTTGCATAAAAAACATTTATTTACAAACAAACATGTGAAGAAGTAAGAAAAAGAAAAACACAAAGGAACAAAGGAGACAAGGATCAATAAAATTGCACAATTAAACTAAAATGGGCTTGAGTCCCTACAAAAAATTTCCAATGAAGTTGTCATCGGGGTTACAACAAAAGCGTTTTAAAAGAAGAAATTATTTTCAAGAAAAGTGAAGTTGTCACCAAAATTTTAATTTATTTTAAAAGGAAAAAATGTTGGAAGAAAGCCCATTAAAGAAGATTCTAAGTCTAAGAGTCGATTATGAATCAGGAAGGTATTAACACATTACTCGCCCATCCAAAAGAACTGTACCTTATATTAAATTGTGCAACTAATTGATCATAAATTTAAACAATCTAATTGATCATAAATTTAAACAAATGACGAAGTCCAAGTGTACAACTAAAGTATGCAAAAGTAAATTTAAAAAAAAGACAGTTAGAATATGATAAATAAGTAGTAAAAAAAATATTTATTTACACATGAGAAAAAATAAACCAAATATGTACACAGAATAGCCTGACAGAAATATAGATCCTACTCCTACGTATTTCCGAGTGTGATGGGAAACTCAAGGAAACGTAGTTCTATATTTAATGGTCCAAAAATAAATTGCGGATACTTTTAAGAAACATTCAAATTTAAAATTAAAAAAAATAAATTTTTGCAAAATAATTTTTTTTGTAAGAATATTCATACTTAATTTCTCCAAATCCATATATGTACAAGGTTTAAGACAAATGTAGGTTGTACTTTAACTCATATGATTCTTTAATCGCGATGAGATAGAGTGATCTATAGATACGCATCTAAAGTTTGTTGAACGAAATTTAGAAATAGTATTTAAGTAAAAATAATTTTAATTAAATATTAAATCGATAAATTTAATGAATTCATTTAAAAGAATTTTCTTTTATAATATTCTTAACTTACATATGTACAAGGTTTAGAACAAATGTAACCTGCACTTAAATCCATACGAATCTTTAAATACGATAAAATAGAGTATTTTATACATACACATCTAAAGTTTGTTGTGTAAGATTTAAACTTGAAATATTTAAATTAAATATATAAAATGATAAATTTGAAGTTAATTTATTTTTAAAAATTAAATAATATTATAAACCCACATAGGCATAAAGTTTAAGGAAAACGTAAGATGTACTTGAACCCATACGAACCTTCAAACACAAAAGATAGAAAAATCTATACATATATATCTAAAGTTTATTGCGTGAGATCTAGATTTAAAATATTTAAATTAAATATATAAAATAATAAATTTAAAGTTGATTTATTTAAAATAAAATTTTTAATAATATCCTAAACCTACATATACATAAGGTTTAAGGAAAAAGTAAGATGCACTTGAACTCATACCATTCTTCAAACATGATAAGATAGAATAATCTATACATATGCATTTAAAGTTCGTTGCTTGAAATTTAAAATTAAAATAATTTTATTTAAATATATAAGAAAGATAAGAAAAATATATTATTTTTAGGTATATTATTCTCATAATTCTTAATTTAAAGTTCAATAATTTATTCTATAGTTTATGTATACATGAAGGAAAATTCAATTTCACCATATTTTTAAGATTTAATAATGATAAAAATTTATTATATATTTTATTTTGATTTGAACCAAAATTATATCAAGAAGTATTTGATTTTATCAAGCTTAACTTAAATTTAATAAAAAAAAATTATATATATATAATTTATTTTAAATTTATATATAAAATATATTAAATGAGATAGATTTTTTTTATTAAATAGGACTTATTTTAGTTTAGTATTTTTTTTTTTTGCAGTGTGGGCTCATTTTGTTTAGAAAATTCTTAGCCCAGCTTGTGTTTTTTTTTTTTAGGGTGGGATTATGGATCCGCTTGGTCAACCCATTTGGGCTTAAAAGATTTAAAAACAACAAATTTTCCTCCACAGAATTCAAACCTCAATCCCTAAAGAACCTAAAACAAGCCAAACATCAAGCTAGACTTGTGACTATGATTAAGTGTTCATTAATTTTATCTAATCGATACCTACAAACGGTGGATCATATTATTTACACTAAATCTCTTTGCTCTTAAACAGGATCCACCTGCTAGCCCAAACAAAAAAACCAGACTCAACCTTTAAGCCTCTTATCTAAAAAACAAAAGACACTTAGGGTTTGGGTTTGAGATAAGATGAGGGTGAGAGGTAATTTGGGGAGCCATCGTTGTGACTTTGGAGGTAGGCTCCATCATCACTAAGTAAGGAGAGAGAGGAATGACGTTGGTTCTAACGGTCATCGAAGAGAAGAAGATAAGTCAAAGGGATTAAAGATAGGAGAGGGAAGAGCAACCATGAAGAGTCGCTCCGGTGGTGGTGATGGTAGCGGAGACGATGACTGCTCCTTAAAGTGGTCTCTAGCGCAAGCAAAAAGTGGCCCTTACAATGAACAATAACGGGTATAATGGGCACTAAAGAAAGGGGAATCGCCCCTGAGGTGGCGTTAGCTTCCAAGGAAGAAGGTGAGGTTCTCTGTCTTTAGGTGAAGAGAAAGCTCGTTACTATATTTTTTTAATCCTGAGCCTATATCTTCTTTCCTTTTCTATTTTTTTTTTCTTAAAGTTTGAGTGCTTGTGTTTAGACAGCTGAAGGCAGCGTTTATTAATAAACTAAAATGATGCTCATTGGTGAAACATGTTTGCAAGAGTAAGAGGAACTGAAACCCATTAGGTTTAGGATTTTATATCTTGTCTTGATTTTATTTAAAAAATTTTGTATTTCTAATGTTAAAATATATCATCATGAACACTATTATTTATTGGATTGAATTGGAAAATAATTGACTTGCAAGGTTAAGAGTATGCATACTTGAAATACAAGCTCATTTTAACTATATTATGTTTGCTAAGTTTCTTATGTAAATAGGCATAATAAGATTTTGCATTCCTACAAGCGCATAGTAAGTTATTCTTTAAACAAGAAGGAAGACCACTGAGCAGCAAAGACACAATGGAAAAAAATGGGTCATGAACTTATCTCGAATGGAGTAGTTGTTTCCAAAGAGAAAACTTAAGTTAGTCAGAATCAATTTCTTTTGTTAAGGGAAAAACTGAATATCAATGTCCAACCCTTTTTTTTTTTATTTTTAAGGTTCTCTTTTATAACTAAAGAAAACATCAATTTTTATCCAGCAAAAGAAATCTTTCCTCACTATATTTGTATCTACCTTTTTTTGGTAATCTAAGCTATGTAACTACTCCATTTTCTATTTTGCATTTGTGTTTTAGTTTATCTTTCTAAATTCAAACTGGGACTTTAATAAATTTGGCTTTTGTTACATATGTTTATTATTATTTAACCGTGTTTGCTTGTCACATGTTTGTTTCCTATCTTTTTTACTTTTATTCTGTCATTTTTGTACCTATTTATTATTTTTTATTTTTTATTTTTATTCCTATAAATTTTATAAAATAAAATAGGATAAAAAAAAAGTAAAGATATTCACATATTCCTTCTAAAATTTTAATACAGTTAGCTTACTTGAAAGTTATATTTATTTGCCAATAGCTGTTTAAACATAATAACCCAAGGGATGATAGTATATCTAAGTTCATGAAATCTTGAAGGAGAGAGAAGAAATAGAAACTTGTGATTGTGAACATGAAACAAAAGTTATCATATAAACAATGCTATCCGCACCCACAACATGTGAACTACTAATCCTTGAAAAGAAACATATGTGATAGAAGAAAAGTTCTTTGGTTTTTGGTTCTCTCTAAGAAGACAGGAAGACGATGTTCATAGGGTTTTGAGTGAAAAGCAAATATTATTGTATATGATTTTTAGCTTTCCTACCAATATCAGAAAATCACATTATTTTTTAACATATCAAATCTGCAAAACATTAACGAAAAATAAACAAAAAGATTAATTTGTAAAATAAATCAACAAATAAAGAATTAATAATTTTTTTAAAATAAAAAACTAATTTACAAGATCATAACTAAATAAAAGATTAACTTTTTTTTTAATATTTTTATTTTTTTAAAACAAAAGATCTTAAATTTTTTAAAATTTCAACCTTTCCATCCTATAATTAATTTATAGTAAATTCTGTTGGTATGAGCAAAATTTATTATAATATTAAAAAAAATTAAAAATAATTAGTGTTAAAACACTACCATATAAGTAAAATATAATAGTTAAATTCTATCTCTTTATATATATATATATATATATATATATATATATATATTATACTACTTACAATTTTTTTTCTCTTTTTTTTCAACTTTCTACACTTAAAACTGAACTGTCCAGCAATTTTTTTTGGCCAAGTGTCCAATCGTCTTTATTATCTCAAGCAAAATTTCATGAAAGAGACCTCTATCTGTTACCAAGTGCCCGATTTTAAACCCATTTTTCTTTGTGTAGGCCACTGCATTTGACACGTGTAACGATTTTCTATATGTATATCAGCTTCATCTTCCGTGTCTTCGGTGCACTATAAATTTGTGACCCTATTTGTTTATTTTAGAAAATAGTATTTTTATAAAGTTTAATTTTAATAATTATTAATATAATAATTTTTTATGACTAATTAATTAAAAATTATTTTATACATATTTTTAAAATAATTATAAAAAATTCAAGTTTACTTGTTATATAACATTTTTTAATTAATAATAGTATACATTTTTATAATATCAATATATTTTAATTGTTTTTTATTAACAAGTGTTAAAACATTTTTATCAGACATTAATTTCCATTGATGAATCATCTTTACATATGTTTTTTCATCGACATAATATGGAATGCGAATATATCATTTTCATAAAATTGTGATTACATGTCTAACGTATATAGCCGACACCACCTGAGTGCATCAATTTATCCTAAATTTAAAGACTTTGAAAACTATAATATTCTGTTTGGATAGTTAGAAATAGAGTGAAAAAAATTTAAACTTTCAGTTTATCTAAAATAAGAAATATAAAAGAGAGAAAAATAATTTGAGATAAAAAAATCCTTATATATATATATATATATATATATATATATATATATATGAAAGGTGTAAGTGGAAAATTAGAGATGTTGTTTTCATTAATGAATTTTTTTATAACATAAACAAAATTACAAAAATAATTTTATGTTAGAAAAATAATAGAATAAAAATCAAATTTTTTGGATTAAATTTATTTTTAATTAATATATGATATTTTATATAATTTTTATTTTTATTTTTTCATTTAGCAAATAATTTTTTTTTATTTAATATTTAATATATTTTTTTCTTTTTTCATCTAAAGAAATCATAACTTTTTTTGAGTTGTTAATTTCACTTTTACGTGTCCCTTGGAATTTACTTTGGCGGTAAGGCTCCATATGGCTTAATTTATTTTTTTAATTAGTAAAATTTAGATAAATTAGATTCCAAATATTTATTAAAATTAAAATATATTTTAAAAGAAAAATATTTACAGATCAAATATTAATAATAAAATTTAAACTTTTAATTTTATAAAACATAAATTTAATTCTTACCGATTAAATCAATTTTAATTTTCACATTATTTATTTTCAGTTGGAAAGTAGTCATGAAATGATGACTTTGAATAAAATCTTAAAATCTCCTAGTATTAATTTGAAACTTAATCGAGAGATATTAAAATAAACTTTTAATAAGAAATATCGCACGGAACACTAAGCAAGTTACATTCGCATTTTATAAATTATTATTCAATAAAATAAACACATCAATAATAATAATAATAATAATAATAATAATAATAATAATAATAATAATAATAATAATAATAATAATAATAATAATAATAATAATAATAATAATAATAATAATAATAATAATAATAATAATAATAATAATAATAATAATAATAATAATAATAATAATAATAATAATAATAATAATAATAATAATAATAATAATAATAATAATAATAATAATAATAATAATAATAATAATAATAATAATAATAATAATAATAATAATAATAATAATAATAATAATAATAATAATAATAAGAAGAAGAAGGTGACAAATCTTACCGAACTGAATGTGAACTTCATTGTCACATATAAATCAACTAACACCTAACCATTGCATGCAATGACTTTATAGAGATCTAAATTCATTTCCAAGGAGAAGGACACGATTCAAGGAATAATTAGTTGAGATGACAACATTTATGATTTAACTACCTGAGAGAGATTTATGAATTATATGATTTCACCGTAGGCACGTATGTGTTATATTTAATGAATTGACAAGATAACAAATTAAGCGAATAATCTATCACTCTCTTTTGGTTGCCATCATTTCACTATGAGACTAGAGGAAACTATGAAAGCATGTCGAAGGCCCTATTTAGTTTTGTTTGTGGCAAAAGTAAGGAAAGAAACGGAGAGTATCAAAATCAGTAAAAGAATTTCAGTTGTTTAGTTATAATTAAGGATGAAAGTAAGTGGAGTTGAGCTAGGCTTTGAGCGTTTAAGTCTGACCTGTTTAAAAATTTTGAGGCTTGAGTCTGGCCTGTTACCTGTTAAAGGTTTTTTTTTTTCTGTCAAGGCTTGATCTGATTTAAGATCTATAAGCTTGTTTAAAAGCCTACATTATAAAAAAATCAATAAATAAACTTAAAGTCTATATAAATAAATAATTAAAAAAGTTTATAAAATAAAAAGGTTATTAAATAGACCTAAAACATATATATATTAATATTATATAAATAAAATATAAAATAAATATTATATAAATATAATATATTAAAATAAATATAAATATATAATATATAATATATAAATATAAATATAAATAGGCCCTGAATAGGTTAAATAGGCTTTTTTATAAGTTTATGCCTGACTTGTTTATCTAAAAAGGCTTTTTAAAAAACTTAAGCCTATCTATTTATTAAACGAACGGAGTTTAACTAGGCTTTAAACTAGCGGAGCCTGTCGTACGGTCTTGTTCACTTCCATCCCTATTTATAATTTAGAAAAGCATAGATATAATAATAATAATAATAATAATAATAATAATAATAATAATAATAGAGCTCAGCAGAACCGGACAGAATTAAAAAAACTAATAATTTATTTGTTTTTTATTTTAAATTTTAAAAAAAATTAATATGTGAAGAATATGAACTTTTTTAAAAACAATATTTAGTTTTTAATTTTTAAAAAATAAAACAGTTTTGAGTTATTTTAATTTTCTATTTTTAAATTTTTTATTATTCATATTCTTCTAAATTTTGTTTTATTTTTTTCATTTATCTCCTTTTATTTCTCGTTTAAAAATAATTTCTAAATATTGTTTTGTAAAATAATTTAAAAATACCAAAAACACAATCGAACATCTCTAAATTTTTTTAAAGACATCTAAATTGTTGTTTATGCAATTTTCTTTTATGTTTAACACTAGTTAATTAAAAAAGTGGTATAAAAGTAATTATGTTTATAATTATTTTTTTCTTATTTTTATCCCTTCTAATTAAACTCTAAATCAAATAATATAAACTTCATTTGTTTTTTTTTTTATCTTCTTTCCTTTTATTTATCCGCTTTCTTTACACCTAAACAAAACTGTACATTCAATTTAATTTTAAATTCTATAATTGTTTGAGATCTATCTCTTGACTACCAAACGTTAATTTGAAAGATAAAAGGGATACACTTCCCCCAAGAAAAAAAAAACGCGTCCAAAACTAAATTTATCTTTAAATATGTTTCCGTGAAAATTATGCAAGAAATGGTGGATGAAAGAAAATTGAACAAATGCGAAAAGAAAACCAGAAAAGGTTATTAAATGGTTATACTAATAATAACTGATAATTTTCTTAAAAATAAAAGATTATATAATTTAAACTTAAAATTTTATATAAAATTATTTTAATATTAAATCCTAATAATTTATAATAACAAGAACTTAAATCTACATGCTCAAATTATAAATAGATTTTTTACCATATTCTAGGATCAATAAAAAATATTATTTTAAAAATATAAATTAAAAAATATTTATCTTATATTAATATGTTAATAATATTAGTACTGGTGTGATTTATATTAGTGGGACACAACATTTTAGAATAAGACTCATCTGAAATGCAATAACTTAATGTGTGATTTATTTTAGAGAAATATCACAACTTAAGATGTAAACTCATTTTAAAAGGATGTTACAATTCGTGTTTGATTTGAAAAGATAGTTTATATTAAACAAATTTTTATCAATTTGATGAGTTCATGTATATTGAAGAACATATTTATATTATTTATGTTAATGATATGTTATATATATATATATATATATATATATATATATATATATATATATATATATATATATAATTTATAGTTATGTTGGTATTTATATTCTTTTTTATTTGTTGTGAAAGTGTTTTTTCTTTATTTTAAAAAAATTATATATTAAATATTTTATCTAAAGTAAATATTTTAATTTATTTAAAATATAATTCAAAACTAACTAAAATAAGTTAAAATATTTATTTACTTAAGAAAAAAAAAACTTAACATATAATCTTTTAAAAATAAATTTTAATAAAATACTTTTACAACAAGTAAAACAAATACAATAATTCTAAAAAAAATTAACAAAACTACACTATAATGATATATTATCAACATAACCACAAATTTATCAACATGAGTTATTTAAATATATCTTTTAATATATATAGACTCATCAAATAAATAGGAATTTGTTTAATTTAATCTATTTTTTTTCAATTAAGCATGCATTATGATATTCTCTCAAGTTCAGTCATACCTTAAACTATATATGACCTTTCTAAGATGAATTACATCCTAAATTATAATATTTTTTTAAAATGAATCACATATATAATACTTTTTAAAAATAGTTATATTGATCTTGATTATCTTGGATGTTGTTCTTTTAAAGATAATTCACATATAATATCTTTTTAAAACGAGTCATATTGACGATTCTCATAAGAGAGACTGATACAATATGCTGGAAAAAATTTAACGTACCAAGATGAATTACACATTTAATATCTTATTATCATACATAATAGTTATTGTTTTAACTACATATCTATAAATATTTTTTAATTTATATTTTTAAGATAATATTTTTTAATTTATATTTTTAAGATAATATTTTTTATTTAACCCTAAAAGTATATATAAAAAAAATCCCCCACAACTAGTTTAGCACGAAGGAATGCACTAAATCCTGAATCCCAATCATTCGGTTTGTTTTCCTTGACTTTGTTCTGTTTATTTTATCACATGTTTGTTTGAACAAAAAAAAAGAAAGAATTGAATTTCAAAAGAAAAAAACTAATTTAAATCTTTGTTTTTAATTTTTTAATTTTTATTAAATAAAATAAAATATATCTTTTTTTCAAAATAAAATTTTTTAATTTTAATTTTTCAATTCTTCCGAAATGGGCCACCCATAGCTGATGCTAACCATTGGGTTAGAGGACGAAGGCTGAAATAAACAAATGATAAATTCTACAGTACACACTTCGAAGCTTTACATCTTTCACGTTGACAAGTTCATGATATTCAACGGTTATTGAACATCTTAATAGGACTTTATCTCATGGAGGCATTTCAATGTCGAGATAATGATTTACATACATTCAAATTCTATATAAAAGTTCTTATTTTTCTAAATATACTATATTTTATATTATTCTATGTATTTAGCAGTTTATTTTAGTTAAATAAAAGTAAAATAATTAATTAATTTTTTTAAAAATTATTTATATATTTTTTAGTATGATAACTGTTATGATAATTATTAATGAGTTTTAAATATTATCTTTATTTATGTTCAAGATTGTAACTATTAATTAAAAGTTATTTTTTTTATTTTTGTTATCTTTATATATTTTGATAATCATTTATTTATTATAAAATATTATTTTTTAATCATGGTTTAAAGTTATAATTTTAAGTTTAATTATCAAATATTTTAATAAAATTATTTATAATAAAATATTTGATTTTTATTGATGAAAATTTTAAATATTAAATGAATATTTTGTATAGAATATTATTTAAAATTTATTCATAACAATTAAAAATAAATATTTTAATTTTAAAATGAAAAAATTATTTATTTAAAATTAATTTTTATTAAAAAACATCATAATTAATAAAATAAAATCATCAAATTTTCTTTTTTATGATATATGATTATCAATAATTTGTAATTTATTTATATAATTTTTTAACAAAATTATTATAAATAAAATAAATTAAAATTATTATCTTATTTTTAATATAATAAATAATTTAAATATTAAAATTTAAAGTTAATATAAAATTATATAATATTTAAACTCTATTTTAATGATCATACTATTATTTATTATTTTATTTGTATCAATTAATTTAATAATTAAATTTATTAAATATTTTTTATTTTAATAAATAAGTTTTTAATTTTTCATTTTCAATTATTTTTTTTAATTTTTAACTAATTTATTTGTTAATTTTACAAAATACACATTAAATATTAAAATGTCACTACTGCATCATGTGAATCAAGATTATATAGAATTTTAACATTTATCTTGAAAAATAAATATTTAATTTATTGTACTAATATATTAAAAAGTTCAATAAATAAAGAAATTTATATTTAAGTTTTTATTTTTTATTAAAAACATTTTAAAATATATATTTATAATTTTAATTAATTTAAATATATTTAAATTCAATTTAACGATCAACATCAAATGAGATTTTAATCCAACTAATTTAAATAGGTACGTCATGTTATGATAGTGGTACCTACCATTAGATCTTGATCATGGACCCTACATTTGAGTTGTCAAAATCAAACCGAATGATATTATGCCAGGTACATGAACTATTTCCAGCATTCAATTGAACACAACTGCCAACTAACAACTCGTCCGCCACGGACTTTGAATCACTTTTTGAAAAAGGTAATTACACCCATTTTTAGATTAGCAATAATTAATTTTAACCAATTATACTTACATATTTTATTTATATTTTGCCTTCCTTCATCTTTTTTAAAAACTTTATATGTAATTCTCTTATTTTTATGTACAGTATATATATATATAATACGTTTAAAAATAACAAACTAAGAAACATTTAGAGGAGGTGTGTATAATTTCCCATACAAATAAGATTAAAATGTAATTCTTATTACAGTTTAAATATGATTTAATCATATATACATATATATAATTAAATTTAGTTATAATATTTTAATTCATTTTTGAATAATTTTATTATTATAAAATTTATAAATTTTTTAAATAATTAATTTTTTATAAAAAATAATTTAAATTTATAATCTCATATAAACCAATTCATATATATATATATATATATATATATATATATAATATTTTACATAATAAAAAATATGAGAGTTATATCTTTATTTTAGGACTCATTTGGTTTGAGAAAAATATTTTATATTTTTATTTTTATTTAGAAAAATATTATATTATTTTTATTTTATTTTTATATTTTTAAAATTTTATATTAAAAATAAAAATAAAAAATAAAAACAAAAAATATTATTTTTTATTTTCATTATTTTCTGTACAAAATGTTAAAAATACAAAATAAAAAAAAACAATTTTTTTTTTAAAACCAATCACCACCTTACAAATAAAAGAAATAATCATAACATATCTATATATGTTAATCAACGTAAATATATTTTTTATTAAAACATTATAACAATTAAATTAAAATATATTAAAATAAATAATATTATATTAATATACGTTACATAACAAGAAAATAAGGGAACTTTAGTTTCAATACTCTTTACACAAAATGTTTGTCATGTGACACTTAATAAAAAGAATTATATTGTTTATATAAATTTGTTTAGATACTAGATTTCTTTTAGATTTAATTATAATTTTGTTTTTATAATTTTAAAATTTAATAATTTATTAATTTATTTTTCTATTTTACTTTTCCTAATTTTATATTTATAACTTTAAATTTTATATTAATTTTATTCAATAATTAATATATTTTATTTAAAAACAAAATTTATGTTGATTCATTTTATCCTGTTCTCTAATCAAATTAAAGATTTAGGATAATGGACAAAATTTAACAATTAACATCAATTACTAAGACAAATCTTTGATTTAGATTAAAAAAATAGGATAAAATGAATTTACAGTACTATGCATAAATTTTATTCTTTATGCAATTATTCATCTAGTTTCATTAATTAATTATTAATTTAATTTAATTTAATTTTAAAATAAAAATAATCAATTTAACTTAAATTTTCATCCAATTTTATTAATCTGTTAGAAAAATGGGTTAATATTTTTTGCCACAAGGAGGAGAAGTAGAAATTGAAGTCAGAGAAAATATAAAATTAAAAGAATCACATAACTATAAAAAAAGAAAAAAAAATATGACAATATTATGAATGAAAATTTTAACGAAAATAGCGTTATAATGAAGAAAAAAAGTGAAAGAGGCATGTTAATTTCAAAATGTAGAAAGGAGTGAAATATTGTCTAGAGGCAGAGCATTAATTAATGGGCGTAGTGTTCCTCTCTTGCTTTTTGTTCTGTCTATATAAACAGGATAACCTGCATGACTTGTACTCACCAAAAAACAGAGAGCAATTAATAGAATTTTGTTTAATAATTGTGAGTACTGGAGAGCTTGTTCCATTCCATTTTGAAACAGATGGCAGGGGTGAAGACAGCATGCGTGGTTGCGTTGATGTGCATGGTTGTACTCAGTGCACCCATAGCAGAGGCAATCACGTGCGGACAGGTCATTTCCGCCCTTAGCCCATGCATTCCTTACCTGCGGGCCGGTGGAACACCGGCGGCCGGGTGCTGCAACGGAGTGAGAGGCCTAAACAACGCGGCCAAGACCACCGCCGACCGCCAGGCCACGTGCAATTGCCTGAAATCAGCCGCCGGTAGCGTTCCCGGTTACAATCCCGGCAACGCAGCCTCACTCCCAGCCAAATGTGGCGTTAACATCCCCTATAAGATCAGCACCTCCACCAACTGCGCCACGTATGCATACGTACCTTACCGATTCAGTTATTTCAACCAAACGAAGTTACATAACACAATTTACATTACATCTCATCCTTTCTTTCATATTTTTTTTTTTATAAGAAATCAATATTTTTTATTTTAAATATAAAAATATTCTTTCATTTTTAGTATATTAATTATTAATTATTATAATTTTATTTTATTATTTTGTATTAATAAGATATTTATTTATTTTTATATTGATAAATAAAATATTTAATATTATAATATTTTTGAACTAAATTTTAGATTTATAATATTTAATTTTTTAGACTGTTTTTTATCTAATGAATTGTTATTTATTTTTATAAAAAATAGAAAAATATTTATATATTTATTTCTTTCTCTCATCTGTTATTGGATTTTATTAATAAATATTAAAATAGTAGTTAAAAATGATAAATAAAAAATAATTATAAATTATTTTGAGAGTGTATTAATGAAATTCTTAATAACAATTTTACATTTTCATTCTTTAACTTATGTTATAATAATATTGGTTAAAAATTATTAAAAATATAATAATGCACTCTTTTCTTAATTTCTAAGAAAAATATTTATTTATTTTTTAACCCGTATTTTTCAAATACATATTAGCAAATCTCTAAATATATTTTTTAATTTTCTATTTTTAACATTAACCTTTAAAATTGATGTCAATAAATTTATTAAAAAATAATGAAATGAAATGAAAAATATTTTGTTTTAAACAATATAACTAATAATATCTAATATAATTTTTTCTATTTTATTTTTTTTCAAATCAAACATAGTTTTGAGTTGGTTTCATTCTTTAGATAATTGAATTTCAAACCTACTACCAAAGACCTGTTTGTATTACTTTCGAGAACTTCTGTTAGTTAAAATTGAATAATTTTCTCTTTTTAAAAAAATAAGTTTTAGTGTCTCGTAAATCCTAATAAACATATCTGATATGTGTCCAAACAGATTATAAGTCACAAATATACTGCTACCACGCTAAGTATGCAAAACTAAGTATAGTTATTTTGATTGAAGTGTGTTGATTATCTTGATATTTTTGTTGGTTTCACTTTGCAGCATCAAGTGAAGAGGAAGCCACGGACGCAAGCACGGTTAACTACTCACTAGTATGAGAGTAGCCTTTATATTATTGAGAATAAGAATGAGGGTGACGAGGGCTCCACTCGTATGCCCCTCTCCTCTTGTATGAGATTGTATATTGGGGATATATATAGTTTTTAATTATATATTTGCGTTGTTTCCTTGTACGAGCTACATAGTAAGCTACTTAATTTAATGTTGGGTTTCTACCCCTTTGTCTAGTTGCTCTTTTCGGTTTCATGATCGTTCATCACCACTCAATTTGGTTCAATACCATAAAAGAAAAATATGCGGTACTTGATTGATAATAATTCATTGGATTTAACTTCGATTTGTTGATGACATAAAAAAGAGTTTTCAGATTATAAGTGAATTATGAACGTCACACGTATTTAAAATATTATTTGATGATTTTCTCTTTGGATACAGATTGTTTGAAGATTTTACCGCAAGTATAGAAATTCTTAGATATTGTGATCATGGTGGTATTTTTTATTTATACCTATATGTTAAGGATTTGGTCCCTGATTTTTTGTTTTACAAAATTAAAATGATTAATTATTTAAAATTTTAGAAAATTACAAAGGAGATAAAATTATAAGGAATTTTTATCGAATATATTTATTAAAGCCATAATTTAAGATATATTGTACTGGAAACTCAAAAATTCTTTAGTTTTTGTTTTTGTCAAGTTACTTAAAAACAAACAATTAATTGGGCTTACAAATTTTGTGCCGTATCCACCTTACAAATTGAAGAAGCTAAGCAAGGTTAAAAACAACAGTGAAGTATCGAATAAAATGCTTTAAATTTCAGTCATAAATATTGAGTACAAAGATCCTCTTCATGAATTATCGAACCCAAATACTTTGTTTAAATAACTTGAGAAATAGAAAAAAAAAACCAAAAGAAAAGAAAGAAAGCAAAATAAAAAAAAATTGTTTGAATAACTTGAAAAATAGAAAATAAAAAAAACGAAAGAAAAGAAAGAAAGAAAAAATAAAAAAAAAATTATTTAAAGATGAATTAAAATAGAAAAAAAGAAAGAATTTCTTTTATATAGATAAGTGACAAAAAATATATTAGCCATATAAAATTTAATTTTTTATTAATATAATATTATTTTTTATTTTTTAAAATATATAATAATCTTAAAAATTAAAAAAATATAAGTTTTTTTCCTATTTTCTCATCATTAAAATTTTTTTTGATAGAATTTATAAAAATTGATTTTATTTCTTTTATTTTAATACATAAAAAAAAATTATACCTAATTTTTTTTTTCCTTTTTCTTCAACCAAACAAAGTAAAAAAAAAAAAAAAGTAAGCGAGAAATTCTTAATGTGAATAACGAGTCATTAATAAATGAGTACGCCAGAACTTCTCAATGTGAATAACGAGTCCCAAATGTTTATTAGGAATATATCGCTTTCTAACTTTTGCTTGGTCATAGTGATAACGCAGTTAAAGGTCTTTCCTAGAGATGCAGTAAGCAGCTTCCAAAATAGGGTGTCAATGATTCAGTTTTATTCCCTGCTCGCTCCATTTCGTTTTACGAGAATTCAAATTTTGTTTTTATTTACCTGTTTATTTTAATTTTTGAAAAATATTATTTATTTTTATATATTTTTATATTTATTAAGTATAATAAATAAAAAATAAAACTTATATATACAAAATAAATTAAAAAATAAATAATATTTTATAAAAAAATTAATAATATTAATTAAATTTTTAATAGTTATACAAAAAAGAAATTCAATAAGTAATTTGGTTAAGCTAGAAATTAATTTTAATAAATATGAATTTTAGAAATTAGGTTTGATATGTCTTAGATAAAGTTTGAATTATATTTAAGTCATCTTATTCGATCCTGTATCGTGTATTTTTAAATTTATATTTTTTAACAATTATGTAATAAAAAATTAATTTAATAAAAATTAGTTTATATAATATAATATTATATTTATATTAATATTATTTATTACAAATATATTCAACTTCATTCATTCTTGAAAGTTAGTTAAAGTAAGGAGAATTATCTCAAAAAAATTTATAAACAATATTTTTATCATATTCTTAGTCAATGTAATTTTGCACAAAGGTTACAATTGAAATATTTGAACAATAAAATAAGAAAATAGAGAAGTCATCGTTAAAATTTTTCAAATAAAATTTTGAAAATATTTAAATATGATCTTCAAATTGAGAAATTATTTATAGATAAAGGTATTAATATTCTATAACGCCTGTTTATAAAACTATTACTTTTTCTAATTAATTATATAATATTTAAATTATTTCTAAGGGCAATTTTTCCGTATAGATATTATTTTTAACAGAAAATATCAGGAGCATCACTGAAAGAAAATGTTGAGCGGAAGAAACTTCTATGTCATACATGTCTCTAACCTTACATTTGGAGGAAGCGTTTTAATATTTCAATAAATTTGTAATAGTTAAAATTTAAATATTTTTGTTTTAAAAATATTTTATTTAGATAAAAATTTAAATTTTTAAATTTAATTTTTTTATTTGAATGATAAATTTTAAATTTTATTTAAATTAAATAATTTAATTTTTACTAAATATAAAATTTTATATTTAAATATTTATAGGTTATTTTTAATTTTTTTATTTATTGAAAAATTCATATATAAATATTTTTATTGTACAATATATTCAAATAGAATAATAATTCAAAAAATATATAATTAAAAAAATAATAAAATATAATTATATTATTTAATATTAAAAATATTATATTCAAGGGATGAAATAGAAAAATATAAAAAAATATAACAATAAAGAGAACAATAAAATAAAAAAGTAGTAGAAAGATATAACACTAGAAGATAAAATAATCCGTAGAGAACTCTTATTTAGAAGAATAAGTTGAAAAATTTTGAATAATTTTAAATTTTATTTATTTTAAAATAATTTTAATTTTTTTTATTTTTAGTTTATTAAAATACTTTCTTAAAATTTTTAAAATTTAAAATATCTTAAAAAAGTTCAAATAAGATATTTCAATACATAAAATTTTAAATTCTCATAAAAATTATTTTTTTTTCTTAACTTTAAATAATTATACACTTCTACTAAAAAATATATAGATAATCAATAAATAATATTTAATATTTTAAAGATCAAATTAAAAATCAAAATTTTAATAATAAAAGAAAAAATTGAAGCTAATCTCTAAATTTAATTGCTAAATTATTTATTTTTAAAAAAAATTAATTTAGTGACCGAGTGTTTGATTACAAGTTTTTTAACATTGTTTTGTAAATTATTTTTTATTTTTTATCTCTTAAAATTTATTTATAATTGTTGAATCCTAACATCATCTTTTCTTTCTTTTTTAAAATTTCCTTTCTCATTATCACTGGATGATACATTCTTCTTAGTTTAGTATTTCAGACTCATAACCATCTAATATTTATTCTCTTTCCATTGTATTTTGATATGTAATATGTGTGAATCTTTCCTTCATAGTGTTTGAAGAAGTGTCAATCCCATACTTTCATTCTGTGCAAGTCCAATTATTGAGTTGAAGAGTGAAAGTCAATATTAGCACCCGTGTGTTCCACCCAAAGCAAAAGAACCCCATTCCCAACCTCGTAAAGCGATGATCTTTCCCGTATTTATATTCATTCCATTTTTATTTTTGGATAAAATTTATGTTCTGTTTGAATTTTTAGAGACATTCTATTTCTACTTGTTTAGGTAAAAGACTTAACACTAAACTCATGTAATTACATGAATATAATTAGTATTATTTATATATAAATGTTATTGGAAAAGTAATATGATGTGTGCGATTTTAGGTTTATTTGGAGAAAGCAGGACCAACTAGATTTGTGGGATTTCTAAAGTATTTTTTGGTGATATAAAAAATGGATGAAATGTAAAAGTAGCATGAAAGGGATCACGAATTAGTGGCTAGTCAATTATATAATATTATTGGAAAAAAATTTCATTTTATTTTTGGAAGATTGACATAAAATTTTTCCTGCTCTGAGTTGTCTATGTGCTATTGGCAATGGAATTCTATAACCACTTAAAGAATTTCTCATTCTGTACTCGACCGTAGGCTAAGGAAGGTTTAAGGTAACTACTACACCATTATAGTATCTTCTCCAATAATAGGTCCTTTTTCTATTGTTTTTCTTACTACTGCTTCATTTTACTATAATTAAAATGCCTTGTTATATTGTGTGTGCACATTTTGTTGCGTGTTTTAAGATTCTTGATTCTTGGGATGAGATGATATAATTTTAAAATTTTAATGTCTTCACAATTTTATCTATGAATAGTATGGTGGATAGTAAAGTGTTAACGTTAATAGGTTATCTCCTAGAGCTGTTAAAATAGGATTTGACCAGGGGGCCAGCCCTGCCCAAGTTTTTTTTAGTTATGAATTTATTTTATGCATACTTTTTGTCTTACCATGGTTTTATTAGCTGAAAAAATTTAACAGCCCTTGTTTTAAGTTTGAATATGCGATTGAAAATTGAATGATTGATATAAGCTGTGGGTTACTCTTTTCTAAAGAAATAGAGTTAATAAAGATTGAGAACAAATCCCATGAAGGGAACCAAGAATTACTAGGACTGTATCAAAGTTAGTTCAACAAATATCATATTCTATTTTTACAATAGTTGTGCTCGAATAGGTTGTGTAACATGAGCCTCGGGTAACCCAAACTCTATGGTAGGAAATCTGTTGGTGAATTCATCTTACACATTGATGTCATGTACTTTTTTTAGTCACCAAGTTGAATTTTGATTTGACTATGCGTTGAGGCAATTCTTCTTTTCTTTTAGCCCAAATCCTTTTAAAATAATAGTTTTACAATACAAATATGAAATGTCTACTAGAAAATTTTGGAACTAACAATGTGATATCTTAGAATTGTTCCCTGTATATCATCATTTATACTGAGGTTACACATAACTTGAGACAAGTTGATATTTGCTTCGAGAAACAAGATTTTTGAGCAATATCTTGGTAGCAACTGATCTTGGAATAATGTTAATGAACTTTACTCTTTGCACTTTCTTGTATGGAGCCACCTGAAAATTCTCAAATTTACTTTAAACGAAAAAAATTACCATATTGTAAGACAAAAGAAATTAATATATAAGAGTGACTTGGCCTGCAACAAACTAAATGAGTTGGTATTTCGAGAGTTCGGAACCTATTACTCTCACCACATATATTATTGGTATTTGTCTAGTTTCTTCATCTTCAACCATGTAACACATCTTATCACATGATAAAGTCACATAAATTAATAAAAAATAAGAGTGATAATGGCAAAGGGTAACACATGTATAACTATTATATCAACTATAAAGGGATGACTCAACAACACATACTCCAGCTCATATTCCAATTCTACAAGGCATATAACATAAGCAATTTGTTACCTTTATAAACAAAGGGATTTATTGAAATTCTAATTGAATTTAAGTACAATAAAAATAATAATTGAATGTGCAATAATTGAAATGCACATTCAATCATGAATTGTCGTATCATTAGTAATTGTTAATTTGTATAATAACTACTATTAATATTAATAGCTTCTTACTTTCAAATGTATGTGATAGAGATATCACAAAAATTATTAAGTCTAAATTTAATGATTTTTGACTTATGGAGTCTTGTCTTACAAGAATTAAAAACATGCGATTGAAGAATTTCATGTAATATTATATTTAAATTTTTTAGGTTATTTATCTAATATTTATTTTTTTTATGCATATCTTACTGCAAAAAATTTATAAGTGGTTACCACAACATAATATTACCATCAAAGCAACATTTAAGCATGGAGGTCCGATGCCGATGAAGAATATAATAAAGAAGGAGCAGATTAGAAAGGATAAAAGTGTTTGGATTAATCTTGAGGTTGAACAACGATCGGATCTTCATTGGGGTTGAATAATACTTCCAAAAAAGAGTACTATTGGCAGGAAAAATTGAGCTTATGACAGTGGATCCACCTTGTATAGTTTTGTACCTCTTGTTGTGTATTGTGTTAGGATAGTAATTAAAAATAAAATATTTAAGTTATTTTAATTAATTTTAGTTATTTAAAAATTAAACTCAATATTGTTCATACAGAATAAAGAGCTTGATGAGATTCAATTGCATTTGATATTATGGCAGGGATTGAGAGGAAAAAAGTTGGAGAATTGGTCAACGACAAGGCAAATAATGTTGTTGTAATTATATTTTAACTATAATTTTATTTGTATATTATTTTATTTTTCATTCTTAACACTTATACATTTATAATTTGTAGGAGGAATTTTTCCATCGTCAAGCCGAATCTTTTCAAGATGATATACACAGCTCTAGTGAAAGTTTAGTAGCCTTTGACAACGCCATTTTTATGGATGTCAGGACAAAATAAGAAAAGACATGAATATGATTTAGGTCAATTGGGTGATAAGTTTACGTCCTCATCCCCTAATTGTATAGGCAATCAACCAAGTTAGCTCAGATACAGTCAAAGTTTGATAAGCGATCAACCAAGCTAACTCAGACTAAACAAGTTTTCCAACAAACAGTCTAGCAGTTAATATTATGATCCATATCTAATTTTATAAGCTTCATTGAAAATGAATCTGCTAATGATATTGTTGATGATCATTATGATAACAATGAACCTCCTAACATTGGTCATCCACCTGTTTGATTTTTTTTTTTTTCACATTACAACTTTTATTTATATTTTTATTATACGGTGATTTTGTATGAACTTATAGTTATCTATACTTAATTATGTTTGAACTATATTATTTATGTAAGTTTCTTTGTTTAATAATTTGTAATTTTTAAATTTATAATTTTTTAATAATTATTATATATATTTTATACAAACAGAATTTATTCCAATTAATTTTTATGTAAATAACAAAAAATTAAAAAAAATAATTAAATATAATTTATGACAAACACTAGTGGAAAATAAGCTTTTTACATCGGTTGTTATGAACTTTTTACATCGGTTATAAATGCGGTATTGAAGCGGGCGATATAGAAACTTAGACTTTCTACATCGGTTCCACAACCGATGTAGAAAATACACTTTCTACATCGGTTAAAACATCAACCGATGTAGAAAGTCATACTTTCTACATCGGTTGTGACCATAACCGATGTAGAAAGTCAACTTTCTACATCGGTTGAAGTTTTAACCGATGTAAAAAATGAACTTTCTACATCGGTTAAACGACAACTGATGTAGAAAGTCTGACTTTCTACATCGGTTGTGGTCACAACCGATGTAGAAAGTAACTTTTTACATCGGTTATGGTCACAACCGAGGTAGAAAGTTTATATTTTTTTTTAAATATTATTTTCGTTTAAGGAAATTTCCATATTGTTTATTCACAATACCTGTGTATATAAACAGAATACCAGGCAGACAATACAGAAATTACAGAGTCTATATAATTAAAGTAAATACATCAATGTTTATTATAAAATATAATAAAAACAAACTAAAAATCTAAAAATCCCATGAATTCAACCCAAATTGGCAACCTCAATCAGAAATTCCCCCCAACGTCTCCTGATATCATCAATTTCTTCATCTAACAGAGGTTGAGGATTGTCAAATATCTACAAG
Source organism: Canavalia gladiata (assembly GCA_037954105.1). Classification (NCBI taxonomy): domain Eukaryota; kingdom Viridiplantae; phylum Streptophyta; class Magnoliopsida; order Fabales; family Fabaceae; genus Canavalia; species Canavalia gladiata. The sequence goes on along the minus strand of CM075659.1, from coordinate 12,833,043 downwards.
ATGTTTTTGATTAAAATTAGTGAACATGTCATGTTATGCATTAAAATTAAATAATTAATTGAAGACAATTGTAATTACCTGGTGCCAAGAGTTAACAATAGAAGCCGAGACAATGAAAAACATATGTCTCATCACATAATATCCACACTCGGTTCCTCCGGGTTGTCTTGGACACTTCAAAAAATAAAAAGAGTATGAAATATAATTAGAGATGTTGATAAAAGAATATAAAATAATTGAATAACTTTTAATAAAGTACTTACCTTTGGAATGATCCATACAGGCTTTTTAATATTTGATGGATGTGTCCCTTTTAACCGAAGTCGAGCATTCATTGCTCTACAGTAAAATAAAAAGCAAATGAATACCTTTGACAATAACAAGTTATATGAATATAAATACCAAAATCATAAAAACTTACAAATCTATAATGTCTTTTATGTCTTTCTTTGGTTTTTGCCAAGCAGAGCATAGAAATACAACTAAATTCCGCTTGGGACAAATAATGATTAATTGCCAATGGGCCCTACAAAATAAAGATGACAATGAACAAAAATTAGGAATTTAATTGAATTCATGAAATAAAGCAATTAAGTATTGACTTACGATTGAAAGTAGGGGGCTAGGTAACAGTCTTTATCAGACTGCAATCTCCTCTGAAGATATCCCTGTATCTCAGTTGGCTTGTTCCCAGTTTTCTGCATATGAACTGGGTCCAGGAATCCATATAGGTGTAAGTTACCTCTTTCAGTGCAGATACGATACAGGTACCTAATATTGCGAATAATTTTCATATGTTAGCTTTTGATAATGAAATAATAATTCAAGTAAGGTTTAGAAATTTACTTACATCAACCATAATTGTAGAACTGTTACACATAAGAGATCGTTACCCACAACCAACTCCAATATATCCTTCTTAGTAATGTAGAAGGGGATAGGTGTGGGCTTCCCTATGATATCCGGTTTCATTGTTATTTGCAAAGTTTGGTCGCCCAAGTTCATGGCGATACCAAATAGACGTGTGAGCAAATCAACCTCATATTTCTTTGGAGAAGGCTCAGGAAGATCTGCTTTAGCACTTAAATCAATCTTCTTCCCACGATCTTCCTTATAAACCTACGATAAATTCACAAAATAATAAGAAATATATATATATAGACACACACAATATATATATTAAAAAATTAGTAACATAGGCTAAAATTATCTAATACCTGAGGTTGAACTCGCTGCACAAGTCTCCTCGGCCATATAATGAAATGGTTGGGGGCTTGCCCCACGACATGAACCTCCTGAGTAGGGACAGGAACAGGAGCATCTGCATCTTCAACCCGTTCAACCACCACTCTAACATGATCATCATCAATTTGCTGGTGATGGATGGTTGAACCCAAGGTGTAGACTTTTCCAATTGCTACCAGACGATATGGATCATCAACATATAACTCATAATCGTCTGCCGCTGCATCCACATCCTCTTCTCCCTGTAGTTGTTCCTCCGTCGGAGCACAGCTTCCCTTTGTGCTCACGCGCCTAGGAGAAGGTGATGGATGGTGACCCTGTGTCTGTGTTTGGGAAAGTCCCAAAGATGCAAGCTCCTGCCTAAGCTCTTGCCTAAGCTCCTGCCTAAGCTCCTGTCTGAGCTCTTCTCGAAGTTCTTGCCGCAGTGCTTGCCTCATGTCTTCACGCATGGCGTCCAACTCATCTCTAGACACCAAACCTTCTCTGGATGTCTGTCTAGAAGACAATCCAAAGTACTGTCTAAGGCCAACACCTCTGCCAACTGCACGAACACGCCCTGGATGCTCCGATTGGCCAATAGCAGTACTTAAGATGTCATCCCGGCCAGTTGGAACAAAGACTCCTTGTGAGCTTTGTTCAACCAAAGAATCCTACAAAACAAAAAATGACCGTTATCAGTAATGTAAATGTTTGAAGATAAATAAAATGGAAATTTACAAAATTTTGTGATTACTTACAATCTTCTCAGCAACAATGCGAGAAGGCTCTGATGTGTACTCTCCAGTTGCCTTTTGGCGTGCCCTCTTCCATTTCTCTTGGCGTGAAGGTGGAGAGGGTGGAGAGAGAAGTGTAGAGGGGTCTGCTTCAGATGATTGCTGACGTTCTTTCGATTTCTGGTCCATCAGCCTCTCCTGAAGCAACTCATAACCCCCACGAGATAATCTGTGGGGGTAAAAGTTCTTAGCAGAAATTTGTTGAGCCTTCTTTCTTTTCTCCTGTTATAAGAAAGCAAATAAATTAATCATAATATTGCTTATATTAGTCAATTAAAAAAATAAAATATTAGCAAGATACATACAACGAATGCAGGATCCATTCGAGACTCAACAAATCTCTGCCAAGTGTCTTCATCAAGGAACTGGTACTCCTCACAAGGAGACACATCCTTGAGTGACCCATATATATATTTGCTGGTGAGATGTGTCTTGAAGCCCCTCCAGCGCTCACCAGCAAATGAAAGCCACTTCCTCTTCAGGAAGTTAGTGTTTGGTACGTCATATGTAAGCTACATAAAAGAAGATGTAATTGGTTAGTGAATGATAAATTTATGGAAAAACTTAAAGCTTTAAAGTTAAATACCATGATAGTCTCCCAAATTTGATCCTTGACTCGCATCTCAACATCATCCCAATCCTTCTTCAAAATACTGGCCTTGCTTCGTCCAAGGAGGGCCACATAACTCTTAAACTTTGTCTTGTTTGGCCCTAATGGATTCCCAGTGGCCTGATCAAACTCTATGGGAATCCTCTGCTCACCGCTCCGACTAAGGGTTAACTCCCTTAACCGTGTGGCTCGTCTTCCCTTCTTTTGCCGAGAAGAAGGGTTCTCAGACCCACTTTGTGAAGGAGGAACCTCTGAAGGGTCAGCCATGTATCTGTTAAAAGCAGAGAAAACAAATATGAAAAAATTATTAAATAGAAACAATAAATACAATTCATATTTATATTGCAAATTTCAACCTTAACACAAACAGAAATAGAAACAGAAACAGAAACAGGCTAAGGGTACAGGAAAAACAGAAACAGGCAAAACAGAGACCTAAACAGAAACAGGCTAAGGCTAACAACAACTAATGCAGAAACAGAAACAGAGACCTAAACAAGCAAAGACTAAGGTTATTTACCTCATACAAAGTAACAGGCAAAGACTAAGACTAATGCAGAAATAGAAACAAGAAACAGAGACCTAAGCTTTGAATATATTTTAGTTCCGATTGTGAATCTGATCATAGAATTTGGCCTTACCAAACTACCACTCCCAATATCAGAGCCACACATTTTGGAATGTCTAGACCAGTATCGATTGCAACTCTACTTCGTCCTCATAACACCATCTAACTGCTCCTGTGCTCTATGGGTTACCTTCCCAAATTTCATCTACAAATCAGTGGCTATCTTCAACGCAACAGTGGGACCAACAAACTTACTGTGGCATGGTCAGGGGAAAAATTTGTTGATAATTGCAATGACTTTTGACAAGTGCTTGAAGTGAAAATAAAGGCCAGCAAGCAAGATCAATCTATGGAGATATATATGACCAGATTCTGCGCCTAGTCCCAAAGCAACAATTCCAATAGTAATAGAACTAATTATAGTGATCCTCGAAAATGCATGAAACTAAATGGTCATGTGGTGGCAATTACAGGAAGCAGCATCAATGGTGACTACAGAACTGGATGTTTTCAAGATCAGTTTAGAAGAGGCTGGTTATGCATCCTAGGTGCCCTTTTCTATTTTGCAAATTATTCTGCTAGGTAAGTAGATGAACTGATGTGTTCCAAAAACATATCAGTAGATTCATTCTCATGTTTCATGGCTAAGACGGGCCCTATGCTACTAAGGTAATCTTGTAAAATTATGCAGGTTACAAGGGCAACGCTTGGTTTGGATTTACTACTCTAATTGGATGGGGAACCTAGATTGCCGCTCCAGTCGTCAACCAGATTGAACGTCATATGCATTGTCAAAGCATTCAACAGAGACCTAAGCAACATAGTGATTTAACAAAACAGAGAACCTAAGGCTAAGCACTAATGCAGAAACAGGAACAGAGACCCTAAGCAGAGAGCCAGAATGCTACATACCGGTGTAGACGACGACGACGACAGTTGTTTCAGAGAACGACGGGGCTCTTCGCGACGACGACGACGGGGCTCTTCGCGACGACGACGACGACGGCGTGCTTAGGTTTACACTTGTGGAGGCTCAGCGATGAGTTAGGGCAGAAGCTCGTAAATGGAGTGTTTAACTTATGAGGACGACAACGGTCGCATCAGATAAAGAGGAGGGAAAACAGACTTTCTACGTCGGTTGTTTCAGAGAACCGATGTAAAAAGAACTTTCTACATCGGTTACACTACTCAACCGATGTAGAAAGTCTTACTTTCTACATCGGTTGCTTTATAACCGATGTAGAAAGTTACTTTTTACATCGGTTATAAATCATCCGATGTAGAAAGTGACTTTCTACATCGGTTATAAAGCAACCGATGTAGAAAGTTTAAATTTTTTTACAAAAATGCCACCGCCTATTTTTCTACATCGGTTATAAAGCAACCGATGTAGAAAGTGGCAAATTTATTTACAAAAATGCCATCGCCTTTTTTCTACATCGGTTGACAAATAACCGACATAAAATCCTGTTATAAAAAGCTATTTTTACACTAATGAAAATTTATTATAAAAAATTAGTTGAAAAATAGTTGTATTTAAGAAAATAGTAATCATTTTTAGAACGAAATTTAGCAACTGAATTTATTATTGAAAATTAATCTTTAACAAAAGTTATTAACAACTATTTTTAACGAAAAATATTTAGTGACCAATTTTATAACTAAATAGTTGGTAGTAAAATTGATCACTATTAAGTGATTTTAGCGACGGAATGTTAATGAAAGTTTTTGCAACTATTTTTTAGTGGCAAAATTAATTAGCTACAATATATTATGTGATTACACTTATGATTGATTTTTAATTTTTTTTTATATCCAAATAATTTGATTGGTAATGTATGATTTTTTGCAACCAAATTAAATTTTTGGTCGTTGACCAATCTGCGAATAGAACTTTTGCAATCGATTGCAAAAAATTTTAGCGATCGAATTATGAAATTTGACTATGTATGCATTCAATTGCTAATAATTTTTTTTGTTGAATTGAATGCATTTAAATAGAAAAACGCGGTTGAATATACACAAATTTATAAGTAACACATAAGAAGAATTTATAAGAATATCAAAGTAAATAAGTTAAAGAAAAAAAATCAATAATAAAAAATGACAAACAAAAAATTAACACGCAATAAATACAAAATTAAAGAAGGTAGGTAAGAAAGGAAAAATTAAACTTAAAATTTGTCTTAATTAATTTGATCACGAATCACTTATGATTTATGTGTAATTTTTAAAACAAAATTATTTTTTTAATATAATTATACGTTAAAATATTTGATTAGAATATTAGGATATCTTATCCTATAAAAAGAAATATCTGATTTTGGAGATTATAAAATCAATTATTATGTAATTAATTGTGACCGGTAGATTAATTGATTAGATTTTGAAAATTCGTTTTGATGCAAATATTATTACACTAACATAATTTTATCCAAAGTTTTGAGAAGATTAATTGATTTATCTTTGACTTGTATCATTCACCGCTCAACTTGAAAATAAAATTGGCAGATTGGTCATAGGCTTAGGCTTTATAACTTCAAATATTCTTTTATTTAATCCATGTTCAAAAAGTTTGATTCTTTTTACCATTATCATCTTAATTAGTTGAGTGGAATAAAAATCATTAAATTCTTAAATTCTTGTTCCAGAACTCACTCGTTCACCTAGGATTATACATTAGCTCACTCATTCACCCAAGATTATACATTAGATAAACATGTGTAGTTCAAAATTCATAATCTAACATTAAAATGCATAATTTAATGAACGTATAACTTTAGTATACATGAGCCAACATTGTTCCATCAAACATGTAAAAAATTATTAGAAATATTACTATAAAAGTTACTATACATGTCACATTGCTTTGATTCAAGATTTAACATAATTGAAAATATAATGATTAATGTACCAAATACTAATATATATATATATATATATATATATATATATATATATATATATATATATATATATATATATATTATCTTTTATACTAAAATTTTCCTTGTGGAAACTTAAGACATGAAAGTATCGGGAGCAAATGCATTTGTCTGCTTATTGATATTAGGATTGCATAACTTGATCTATCTTTCTAGAAGTAAACATGTTAAAAATTTAATAATCATCGGAACTTCTATATGATTTTTCAGTTGCAAAAAGGTGTTTTGACCATTAATAAAAATAATAATTAATTACTAAACACTATCAGGATAAACATAAAAACATTATTTTGATGACAATTTTAAAAAATAAATAATAATTATTTTATTTTATTTTATCAATTTATATTCACATAAAAATTATTTTTTAAAAGATATTTTAATTAAAATTTAACCAATACAATTGTCAAAATCAAATATAAATTTTTATCAATTTATAAAATTATTAAAAAATAATCATTAAAAAAATTATTTATAATTTATTTATTTGAATTAAAGTTCTTTGACACAGACATGACTTTATATCTTAACTCCTTATATTCTTTTGTTAGGCCACAATTATTTATTAAATTAATTTAATTAAAATAAAATTTAAAAAGTATTTTATAATTTTTTTTTCTCTCAATTATCTTTTTCTATTTTTTTTAATTCATTTATTTTGTGAAGTAATTCAATCTTATTCATTAATAATATATCAATTACAGACTAAGATCATATCGATCACATCCATATCCACCAATATTTTTATTCAATCAATATTTCTAATTTTATTTCATTAATAGCTAATGACAATTTAAAAGGTTATGTGTTAATTTGTTTGAATGATAGGAAGAAAGAATAAAAAAAAAGAGAAAAGAAAAAGAAGATATGAAAGTTTTTAGTTTCTTATACGAAAATAAAAACAGATTCTATTAAAATTTTGTTCCTCCTAAATAGGAGAGAAAATGAGAAAAATAATTTTTTTATTTTTTATATTTTAAATTATTCAAACTATTATATAAATTTAAAAAATAAATATTATGTTAATAAAAATATTAAATTTTTTAAAAATTTTATATAAAATAAAATTTATACTTTTAATATATTTTATTTATCTCTTTTTTCCATTTATTCAAATAAAATAAAAAACATTCTCTTTTTTTTATTTCTATTTATTTAAATAATTTTTTATTTTATATATATATATATTATTTTCTTTTTTTCTTATTTCTTTTATGATTCAAACAAAGTATAATAACTTTAGATAAAAAAAAATTAACGAAAAAGAGTACATTAAGCAATAGTACTAAAAAACTATGAGACATCTTGGGTCAACCTCTTTATTAGCAACATTTGAGAGGGAAAATGATTTTTTTAATAAACTTAGTCCATGCATGTTACATTTCATAAAAAAAAAAAACTTCACTAACAGTGGTACAAATCTTTTTAAAATAAAAAATATACATCTAAAAATAAGTGAAATAAAGTAAAAAATAAAAATTAAGATATAATATAACATATAATACAATAAAAATATAAAAAATAAGATATATATTAAAATAAAAATATTATTAAAATATATTATAATAAGAATTCTTTTCAAAATTTCCTTTAACAACATACATTTCTTTTTCGTGTTCAAATCTTTTACATCTCGTTTACTATAAGAATACTATTACTACTTTGGTATTATATCTTTCTTCATGTTCATATCTTCTTCTACCATCTCATCTGCTATAAGATACTATTACTACCTTCGCAATATGTTAACTCGGAATGTTTATAGTCCAGGCCAACTTATTAATTTGGTTTTATCTAATTTAATTTTAATAGATTTAAATTTAAAAAAATAAAATTATTTTATTTTAAGGATAAGTTTAGTTTATATTTTGTATTGTTCTGATTTGGCAAGATATTTATATTCTTTTAAAATTTATATTTTTAACAATTATATATTAATAATAAGATATTTAAACATAAAAAAATATATTTTATGTAATGTAATATTAAATTTATATTGATATTATTTGGTTTGAAATATATACACTATATACTACATTTTAATTTTAATTTTTTAATTTTTTAATTTTAATTAATATATTACACAATAAAGACGGTTGGTTAGGAGTGGAAAGAGATTCTAATCACCATATACAATAAAATTGGGACACGACATGCTACAGAGGTTAGGGTCAAAACAAAATGGAGGAATAGATGAGCTAGGGATAAAGATCAACCTGCTACTGATCCAAAATCGTCGGACAACTGTCTAAATGAACGGGGCAAAGTGAAAAGATTGCAATGGATAGAAATAGATGATTGTTCGTCAAATTTCATGATTTTTTGTTGGATTTTTTTTTTTTTGAATTTTTAGGTTTCTTCCTTTTAAATGATCCAAGTTGATCCTTTTTTTCAAATTCTAATATTTATTGTTGTATTTATCATAATTGCATATTTTTCAAGCTAGTCCTTATTTCATAGCTGTTATCATCGAAATTTAAAAATTTTCACCATCATCTTCCATCATCTTCAACCTTCAACACCAACATTGGATTTTATCTGTATTGACTAACACAACAACATAAAAGGACGGAATTAGAGGAAATATCTTAAAGTTCGATTTCTCGTATGTAAAGATTTTCTAGCCCAAAATTATCCGAACCCGTCCAACGAGTACTATTAGATGAGCCTTCCCCTAATCCATATAAAATGATTTAAAAAAAATGATTGCCTTATCATGGAAGACTCTAAACTTTGCTGGATAAAAAAAATTTTAGAAGAAAAAGAATTTATTTTTAAAATTTATAAAAATTTTATTTTTTTTATATCTATTTGTTTGTATTTATTATGAAAGGAAGAAATTAATTTTTGTTCTACAAAAATTATTTTTCCTTTCAAACGAAAAGAAAAGTGAAGAGGGATTTATTTTAAATTTTTAAATAATTTTTTAAAATTAAAAAAATAAATACTATGTTAATAAAAATATAATAATAAAATTAAATTTTTTTAAAGTTAAAATTTATTTTTTAAAAAATTATACTATTAATATTTTTAAAAAAATTATATTATTAATATTTTTTTCAACTTTTTTTTTCACTTTATCCAAATAATCTATTTTTTTATTTTATTTCTACAAATTTTTATCCTTCTCTTTTTTTCCTTTTAATTTTTTATTTTATCCAAACAAAACATATAAGATTCCAACAAAAAATAATTAACCATGGCAACGGAACGGGTCAGGAGTATGTTTCACATTCGTCGTTCCTGATATTTACATCTCTGTTTTTATTTTCGTTGGATTTAAAGTATTGAACCTCGTTCCTATCCTCACTTGGGACCAGAAAAATTTATCCTACATTTATTTTTAATATTTTTATTATTATTTATTAAATTATTATATTTTTTAAAAAATTTATATAATTTATTATTTTTATAATTTATTAAGTTTATATAATATTTTAAAATAATAAAAATATTTTATTAATTTTAAAAATATAATCGATTCAGGAACGAGAATAAAGTGAATATCAATTTCTCCCTATCTGTCCTCATTTTTACTTTTAAAAATCAAATTTAACTTGTTTCCATTACCATCATCAATCAACTTGAATATTTTTTTTTTGGTGAAACTCAAAATAAACATAACAGAGGGATGGATCTGCTTGCCATACCTAGAAGTAACCTGCAGACTCATAGACTAATCATCCTCAACATATGGCCAATTTGCCAATTTGTGCAAAGTATGAAAAAACAACATAATATTTGTTTTATAGCTGTCAGCACAAGTCAGTCATTTGGATTACGGTGTTGTCATGATTAACATTCTAACCCCCTTCCTCAGAATTTATTGTCTCGTTCTTGGTTACGAAGGGTTTCGAACATATAAGAGGTGGAAAAAACACAAATCTAATCAATATTTTAAAAATCGGTCGGTAAGATCGGAAATTAACTTTTTAAAATTAATTAAATTATAAAGCTGTTATAACAAAAAATTGATAATATATAAATTGAATCAGTTAAAGTTCAGTAAATTGACGATAATCTAATTAAAATAGTTAAAAATCGCTTTTAAATAAAAGAATATTATTTTAATTTTTTTAAAAATATTAAAATAATTTTTTATTTTATTTTATGTATATAATTTTAATTTAAAAATGAAAATATATAATTTTTAATTTTAATTATATAAAATTATAAGTTTAATATATTTTATTATTATATATATTATAAATATTTTAAAAATAATATTTAATTAATATTAATTCGACTACAGATCAATTATAATTTAATCATTGAATCTTAATCAATAAATTGATTAGTTAATCATCATTTAGATTTTAAAAATCTTAATAGTGATTATATGAATAGCCATGATTCAACACGTGTGGATCTCTAGAAGAACTGCATTAGTCTTTCAAGAAACCAGATAAGTTCAAGTAATTATTGATAAAAGTCAACACATGAAATGGCTGAATCTAAAAGAAGATACTTGCCCATATTTGTTTGTGCAATAGCTCAATACATTGCCTGTGATTTTGGACTGTACGGGTTGAGCACCACTAATGCTCACAAAGTTAATAAAATTACATTTCGTTTTCTCTTAAAAAATAATATATTATATCAATAAATTAAATTAATCTGATCGTATTCTATATATTATCAAGTTGAGATCAGGATAAAGTTTTTTTATCCAAAAGTTTATATACTTAATTTTAATTTAAATAAAAATAACCCTTAACTCGTACCACGCTTTCTATTAGCATGTACATCTTCCCAAGAATTGTATTCATGTTGACAGTAAGCTCAATGGGTCCAACCCAAATTCCTTTTTTATTCAAAAAAAAAAAGATATAAATAAATGTAATTAAACTGTATTAACTATTTAATATAAATGATAAAAAGAAAGCGCAATCTTAATCAATTAACAAAAGTATGATATTAAATTATTTGTGTGATTAATTAATTACATATATGGAATAATCAATTAATTAATTATATAAAAAATAATTAACCAATTAATAATTATAATTAATTGATTATTGATGTAATTAATTAATTATAAAAAAATTAATTGATTAAAAAATAAAATGTAATCAAGTAAAGCTGCTGTGTATCTACCAGAATCACATCTGTTTTGCCAACTATCAATCCTTGGAATTAGAATAGAAAGACCTATTGGCACCTTTTACGAATTTGTCATCACTATGAAACACCTTTATAAATTTGTAGAAACTATCTTTGACGGTTTACCGAAAATTCAACCCATACTCTTTGAACTTTTTTACAACTTCATACCATGTCCTTGATTTCTTCTTTTGAGAACGGCTCTACAAACACTTTCTTTTTTAAAACAGTAGAATTATTTATCTAATATATTATACTACGACGATACTTTTTATTAATTTTAAATATATAACACTAAAATTTAATTAGAATATAATAACAGTGTAAATTTTTTTTTAATTATCATTCAATTATAAACTATGATATTACTAAAAAAAATTAGAAATAATTATTTCAAAAATATACTTACTATAAATTTTAATTGATTAATAGTATAAAAAATTTATACTGATACTATATTAAAATTAAACTCTTAACAATGTACAAGTTAATAAATGATAATGATATATATGTGTTACTATGAATAGGGATGGAAGTAGATAAGGTTCTCTGATAAAGGTCTACAGCTTATCTCGTTTAAAGCCTAATTGAACTCGGCTCATTTAGTAAATAGATAGGTTCATGTTGAAAAGCTTATTTAGATAAACAAGTTATGTTTAAGCTTAAACCTATTTAACTTATTCAGGAACCTATTTATATTTATATATTATATATTTATATTTATTTTAATATATTATATTTTATTTACATAATATTAATATATATATATATATATATTATACCTAACTTTTTATCTTGTAAGCTTTAAGTTTGCAAATTTTTTTAATTAATTATTTATATAGGTTATAAGTTTATTTATTGATTTTTTTGTAATGTAGACTTTTAAACAGGCTTGTAGATTTTGTAAGTTTTAAATCAGGTCAGACTTTGACAAAAAAAAAAAAACAAAAAAAAAACAACCTTTAACAAGTAACAGATCCAGACTCTCAGGTCTAAAAATTTTTAAACAGGTCAAACTTAAACACTCAAAACTTAGCTCGACTCGGCTCGGCTCGGCTCGACCTAGTCTCATCCTAACTATGAATCAAAAATAAACCGAAATAAATAATTTTTCATCGGTAAGTGTCAACGTCTCGTTTAACCGAAATTAGGCCACGAAACTAACCACATGGTTATATGTAAAAGGTTGATAAACTCTATTGAGCTTTGGGTCTTATTCAGTCCGCAACGTTGTTTCTTTATTTTGGATTTGACGGATATTGAAGACAATAATATATATCTACGCGGAGTTAATATTTGATAGAAGCTATTTGTGAATAATGAAATATCTAGGTTAAAATTAAACTAATCTTATAAAAACAAATTTTCTATATAATATAAATCAAGGGTACGTTTGAATGAAAGAAAGAGCTTAAAAGTAAATTGAGGGGGAGAAATCTTTTAAAAATTATCCTAGTGATTTCAACATTTTGATAAGAAAGATGAACAAGATGATGAGAGGTTCTCATTAAATTTTATAAAATTTTTATGACTTCTTAAGGTTTTCGTTCGGAGTAGCTTTAAATTTTTAGTTTTAATATTTTAAAAATTAAATTCAGTTTTATTTTAAATTTTAATTTTTAAAATTATAAAAATAATCAACTTATTTCATTATATTTTTCTATTATATACACAAAATAATCAAATAAATAAAAATTTCTAATTAAAAAATAATTTTTATTATTATTATTATAATCATAACCTTTATATAAAAGATGAACTTATAACTGGTAATAGAAAGGTTTTAAAATTAAAAATAATAATGAATTTTTTTATTAAAAAAGCGAGTTAAAATTTTGTAAAATATATTAAAATTTAACACAGTATTTTTTAAATCAAACAATTTTTAGTTTTAATTTAAAATAAAAAAACTCAAGCATCTGAAACGGATCTAATTATTTTTTATTAGTTTCTGTTTGTATAAACATTGCTATAGAAGGTGAAATAGTGTAGGTGGAGGAGTCCCATCTGATGTATATGAAGAAAGGGTCCAATTAATGCCTCAGGTAGCAAGTGTGAATGATTTGAAATTACAATATTTGAAATTGCTACAAATATAGCTACAAATATATCTACCTTTTCTCGCTTCACTCTACACTGAAAAATATTAAATATAGATACATTAACAACACCTACACACACTTTTAATTTTTAACTTTAATAATTAATTGTTGTAAAAAAAATTATAATTATTAATATAAAAAATAATAGTTACTTTTTATTTTTTAATAAATAATTAACTATTATACATGATCAATTATTTATTATCTAATTTATTATAATTTTATTTCGAATAATCATATACATAAAATAATTAATCATCATTTTTTATATTATTAACTATAATTTTTATATAAAAAATAAATAAAAATATAAATGAATGATTTTACTGTTTGTGTACAGGGATTCTTCTAAATTTTTATTAACAAATTAAAATTTCTCCTGCGAGATTAATTTAAATTTTATTTCACAATTTTAAGTTTTATTTCTATAAACAGTTTTAAGTTTATTTTCATAAAATTTTTAATATAATTTAATAAAATATTTTATTTTAGATTTATTTTAATAATTTTTTATTAAAATTTGTGATATAAACCTTTTTATAAAAATAAGTTAATGAATGAATACTTAGTAAAGTTATAATCCAATATGCTTTCTAAAGTATATATAAAAGCTTTCTCCTAACAAAAACTTGGAAAAGATAGCTGCAAACCCTGCCAGATTCACTATTTCTGATGAGTGGGTGCAAATAATTTTAACTTTTTTAGAAGCTTAAGCACGAATGCATTATCTCTTGTATGCAAAATTTTTAGCTAATTAAATATTCAATATTGGACACTTATTATTATTTAACCTGTACGAAAATATCTTTTAAAAAAAGTTTATTTTAATTTTAATTTTTTATAAGCAAAAAGATTGTTCGATGATTACAAGAAGTATTCAGATCCATATACACTACATCAAAAAATTTAAATAACCAGAAGTTTAATGCATTCTAAAGAATTCATACACCATTAAGAAAAGGTGAACTTAAATCCCCCAACTCTACACAGACTTAATTTTAAGAACAAAATTTTATTATTGTTTAATTTTAATATATTATTAGTATAATTTTTTTTATTATTATCAAGTAATTAGAATATATTTTAAATATGATTTTAATATAATTATCATAAAAATTATTTATTTTTAAAACATACTAGATTAACAGTATAAAAAAACTTATAATATGAAAATATTTCAATTAAATTTTAAAATTAATTATACGACTCCTTCATATCAAGGCTTATCAAATAATAAGATACTTATTTTCTTGAACACACTCATACACTAGTGCATATTGGGTAGAGGCGCACATTGGATATTTATATAAAGTAATAATAATAATAATAAAGTTATTAGTGATTTGAGGATGAATGGATGATTCTAATAAAATTATAGGTGCGGCTTGATATATAATTAGGTATATATGTCTTAGTCTCTTAGATATTAGCAGTTCATTATTTCTCCTAAAAGAACGACCGATTTTTAGGAAAATTTAGAGATTTTTATTTTTTTATTTTTTTATGTTTATTTTTCAATTTAATCAAATCCGTTCATCCTTATTCATAAGATATAAGCTGCGACTTATTAATTTATTTTATTATATATGTTTGTAAAAATTTACATACATTTTATAATCTTCATTTTTATTAGTTAAAAAATATATTAACTTATTTGTACCTTTATTTTTTAAAAATTGCAATATTCTTTACCGGTATTCATGCAACATGGATTGGAATGAAGCGTGAGTACACTGACAACTGCTGATATTAACATATAACCGAACTGGATTTTTATGGTATAGTATTGTCTATATATAGTGAAGCTTGGATCATTACTCTCCATATCAACTCCACATAATTTCAAAGCTCTAAGCCCTTAGTACTCCTTAATCATCTTGCATTAATTTTTCATAACAAATATGGCTAACTCAATGGTCATCAAATTTGCTTGCTTGGTGGTGATAAGCATGATGGTTTTGGGTGCACCTTTACTAAGCCATGCTACACTCACTTGTGAGAAGGTGCAATCCAATGTGTCACCATGTGTTGTGCAGAGAAATGGTGGAACACCATGCTGCCATGCGATTAGGACCCTAAACAGTGAAGTCAAGACCACCGCTGATCGTCAAGTCCTTTGTAGGTGCCTCAAGACCATTGATGAGAGCCTTGATCTTCATACCCTCTCCCTCAATTGTGGGATTAAGTTGCCCTACAAGTTCACCCCCTCCATGGATTGCAATAAGTATGTGTATACATGCCCCATTCATTGTGTTTTGTGGTTTTGCATCCTATTTTTTTTTTATATATACATACATAAAATATATATGAAGTTTTATAAAAATTTAGAAATTTAAATATTTTCATGTTAAATAACATCATATGGTGCATTACATGTAATGCTTGTTAGAAAAAAAAATATAAATTTTATTAAATTTAATTAACGGATCATCCTATGATTAATTATGATAAATTCTTGTGTAATAAAAGGTGTTTTTTTTTCTCTGGTATAACTGAATCATGGTTTTTTAATAATATAATAGAATTGAAATTAAATATTTTATAAAAAGAAAAAATATCTTAATTAGTTTATATTAACTTTCCTTTTGATTTTAATGTATGAATTTTTCATTTTGACGCAAATTAGTTAACAGATATTAACCTGATTTTCACTTTGATTGCCTATTGCAGGATTCAGTGAGCAGGATTGGGTGAGAGTAGCAGCTAAGTAATAATAATAAGTTCGAGCTAGCAACTAGCAAGAGAGAATAAAGATGTTGGCTACTCCTAGATATGCATGTGGATGCCCTGAATTAGACTATATATGTGTGTCTAATATGTGGGTTCGATTGCATATAATTATTGTAAACTCTTATAAATATATCAATATAAAATAAAATTGGTCTTTCTTTACCAACATATTGTTAATGACTTAAAAAAGAAAGTCTATGCTTCCTTTTCCCTTGCAGATAAAGTTGCATTTCAAACAATTTTTTATATAATCTCTTAGCAATATATTCTCTAGTGAGAGATGATCATATATGCTTAATTGCAGTTATTTGAAAGTTTTCAATAGCAAAGTAAAAGAGATTCATACTTGTAAGGTAAGTTCTTAATAAGCCGTATCACACTCCACTCAACATAAAATCTAACGGCATCTACATAGACGCCGGTTTTAAAGTGCAACGGTCTAAGCAATTAATAAAACAACTCACACTTTAGAAAGGACGTTTCATAATGTCACATGAGCCACAGTTTCTTCGATAGTAATTGGACCTTTTTCACTTTTTCGGCTCACCTGCTTTCTTAACAGATTAGGATGTTCAGCACTTGCACATGCCCAAACTTTTTACATCCTTTTTTGACATTTCCTTTTTTTTTTTAATTATTATTCTTACACTTATCTTTCTCTGAATATTTTTAAAGTTTAATTTTAAAAATTATTTATAAACTTTTAAATAATTTTTTAATATATATTTCAAAACTAAAATTTTAGAATATATATTTTATATTCTGAAATTTTAGGTTCGAAATATATATATTAAAAATTATTTAAACAGTTTAATTCTGCAATATAAAAATATATTTCGGAATGTTTTCTTGATAAAATTTTGGCTTTTAAAAAATATATTTTCAAATTTTAATTTTAAAATATAATCTAATAAAATTTCCCGAATGCAAAACAAAGGGTACAGAATTGTTATTTTACCTGAAAGAAACCACACGAAAAGTTAAAAAAAAAAAAATGGTAAAAGCAATTCTCACTTGGACAAATCTTGTCCCTTCATATTCAAGCCTTTTTAGATAAACCAACAAACGGAAAGGAAGTTTAAAAATAAAAAATCTTTGGAGCTGCAAAGGAAAAAAGAGTACAGATCTTCTCTTTTCCAATAATTTTTCTATTTTTAATATTTTTAAAAATTAAAAATTATATAAAGGTAATTATTATTATTTTTAAGGAAGAATATGTATTCATATAATAAAAAAATTAAAATTGATCTAATAATGAAAAATATAAAATTAAAATAGTTTAACATAAAAAATTATATTTGAATATTTATTTTTATATTGTAAAAAAAATAATATAAAAAAATTTATAAAAAAAAGGAAAAAAAAATAAAAATAAAAATATGAGATTGTTGTGAGTCATTTATCAAGTACTTGATTATTTTAAAATTAAGAATCAGTTTATTTAAGATTATTTTATGAGAAAATTATTTTTCAAAAAATCAATTTTTACTTTTTTAGTTTTTAATTGAATTTAAAAAAAATCAATATCTAGAAAGACATACTTTTGATTATTTTAAAAAACTGTTTTGAATAGTTTTTATATTATAATAATAATTATATTTTAAAATAAAAATAATTGTAAACAAAAAAATATTATTTTTATTTTTCATAAAAAATATAAATTATTTTAAATGTTTTTAAATTATTTTTTAAAAAACCTTAAATGAACTGACGTTAAGTACAATTAATTTCTAATCATTAAATATGTCTTAAATATATAAAAATCATTTTTAATTATTTAATTTTTAAAATTAAAAAATATTAAAATTAATTCTTCAACGCTAAATTAAACAGATCCAAAATGATTTAACCTTGGCCCTTAATCTGGATTAAAAGTCTGTAAAAATCTCCTTTCATTTTCACAGTAAATTTTGCGTCAGGATTACAAACTCTACGTCATGCTTGATACAGTATCTTTTAGTATAGGAGAAATCAGATACGTAAACCAAAGTCAAATATAGTATATGAAAGTATAGGAGAAATCAAATATTATGAACCGTATGGGTTAGGTTAAACATCCTATGGCATATTAATTGCTCGTCAATGACTTTGGCCCTTAACGTATCAATTTTGTCGTAGTTCCATTATTAGCCCACAGTCTTCTGTCGTTAAATAGTCAATTTTCGTTTTTAAATAACAAAAACATTTTCATATAAATTTATAATTAAAAATTTTAAAACTGATTTTATATTAATTAAAATATATTTTTAAAAAAATTTATTACAATATTCTAATTTTTTTAAAACTAAAAAATTTAACTAGACCTAAAATGTAAATAAATTTTACTTTTTAAAGTTATTTCCAAATATTTTATAAAAATTATTCATTCTAAATAATTTTTTAATATTTTTAAAATATAAAAAATTTTCTATTTTTTTAAACATATAAATTTAATTGAATCAAATTTAAATAATTTAAAATTAATCACATATATATAAGTGATAATTAATCATATATATATATAAGTGAAAGTTATCTTTTATAAAGATATATCATTTTACTTTCATAAAATAAAAATAAAATTTCTCACTACTTTTTAAAATTTAAATTATTTCTAATATATATATATATATATATGTGGAGTTATTTTCTAAAAAATAGTTATTTTGCTTCCACAAAATAAAAATGAAAATTTTCACATCTTTTAAAATTTAAATTTAAATTACTTCTAATATTTTTAATTGTCTTTAAATTTAACTTAAAATTTACTTATTTATTCATAAAAAAAATTTAGATACCAATTTTTTTAAAAAAAAAATTCTTATTATACCGTTGTCAAACATAGTAAAAAAAAATTTTTTTTTTGGATTCTTAAATTTAATTGGTTCAATCCTAACTGTCTAGGAAGTGTAACATTCCAATTTTTCTATAATAAATGTTTGAAGTTACAAATAATTCTTAAAATCAAACCAGGTGAAATTATAAGTTAAAAATGAAGAAATTAGAAAGTTTGGTATAAATGATGAAAATATTCCTGCATCTTGACGACAAACATAATGAGTAGGAGAAATGGAAACACAGATAAAAGATATTCTAAAAAGATTATAAAACATCATGGATGGTTAAAAATTTTGAAAAAAATTTAGAAACTTAAGAAGGGACAACAATATCCTTAGAAAATTCCAAAAATGACCAAATTATCTTTAGGAGCTCTATTTTTTTGTATAAATCTAGTTAATTCTCATAAAAATAGTAAATCACCTTAAATTAACATAAAAAAAAGCAAACAATCTTAGAAATGTCATAAGAATAATTTGAAAAAATTTCAGCAATGTTAAAAAAAATTACAAAAAATGCCCCTGCAAAGGCCGGAATGATAAGAAAATCAAGAGTGGGTCTCATACTCATATGCACGAGATTCAGCATGTGGAAAAGGTGGTGATGAGTCACCAACCTCAAGTCAATCTAATCTTCCACAAAAAGATAAAAGTGAATAGTAAAAATATTCTTTTAACTATGATTAAGACTAATTAACATTGGTTAATTAAAAGTAAAATATACTTAGGCTAAGTTAAACATAATTAGAGATAAAATCAGCCTAATTAACACTAATCTAAACCTAAAGGGATAATTTCTTAAATTTTAATTTATTTTAGAAAATACAAAAATTTAGGTAAAATTACCAAAATATCTCTAAGTATAAAATTAATCCCACTTTGTCCATAAGTGGCCGAACAGGTTTGGCACTCCTTGGGACCCTATTTGCTTCATATTTTCAACTTAAACCCTTAACTAAATCCTCTTCATTCTCTATAAGTTCATCTTAACCTAAAACACCCAAAATCCCACACTTAAGTCTAAGTCTCTATCTTTCAGACTTAATCCAAATTAAAGTCATAAACACCAAAGTTCCACCACCTTCACTTGTCAACGTGTGGATTAGACTAGAGGGGACCCAAGGCAGCGATCAAAGCCCCACAAAACACTTAGGAAGTCTTCAACAAGTAGGATCTTTCTACTTCTCTTTTTATGCTTTTAACTTATCTTTTATAGTGTATTTTTTTTCTTTCATGCATCTTTTCTCTTAAATATTTACATATCTTTTTTGTTTTCACTTGTGAGAACTTAAAATTGTATTTGAACCATTCAAAATCAGTCCCACTAATTTTTAGTGATTTTTGAAAATAAAAACAGAATTTGTTCGATTAAAAGCGCTTCTAAGATACTTAGAAGATATTTAATTGGTGGAAATTATTTAAAAATTATTTTTGAAGATTTAATCAGTTTTTAGTGCTTATAAACAAAGTTATTGAAGCAAACTTGAAATTTATTAAGTTTTAATATTGTGATTTTTCTCTTGTGATGAGTTTGATATGATCTTTGTACTAGATTTACATATCTGAGTATGTATGTTAAAAGGTAAAATAAATTTATGTAATAAGTTTCAAAGGTTCCCTTTGGACAAAAGCTAAAAAACTACCATGCAAAGGTTGTAATTCTAAGCATAAAAGTGGCAACAACTTTGTATAGCACTCAAGATTCATCATGACCAGAACTTTAGCAATGGACTTGGACGAAATAAGCGTGGAACAAAAACATAAAGGTGCAGCAAGAACATAACCCACCGAACCATGGTTATGTGAGGTGAAAGTTGGAAGAAATGACCTTAACCAACCAAGGGAGGCTTTCAGCCACCACTCCAAAAGCAAAGTTTAATTTGGTTAAAAAAAATTTAAGTAACTTAAGCTCTGCAATTAGGTTTTAAATGGACTAAAACAACCTTTGAACAAATTTAATCAAAGTAAAAAATGGGTTAAAAACCTTTAGGAGTGCATTTGGCCATCCTAGAGAGATTTTGGTAAAAATGGGTTTAAAATGTGATTTAAGGAAAAATCAACCATTTTCAGCAAGTAAATAACTTATTTGGAGATTTAATCAACATTTAAAAGATTAAGTTTCAGAATATATAGCCTAGGTAAGCTTAAGGTAAAATCCAAAAATTACTAAGTAGTAAAAACCTCAAGAAGCTTAAAATGGATAAGTAGAAAATTTACCATAACTTAAGCAAGGATAAACATAAAATTTGGCTATTCCATTAAATTTAGGTAAAAAGACTTAAACTTACCTTAGACTAAGTTAATTTTAAAGTCTAAACTTGATCCTTAAGTATTGATCAATTTAGGTCAACTAAGGTTAAGAAATGGTCAATGTAAGTCAACTAGAGTTAAGAAAAGTAAAACCTAAAAACCTAGAAGAGTGGCATTCAACCGCTTAGTGTTTAATTAACATAGGGAAGGTTTTAATTTCTAACTAAGTTTAATTAAGGACCTTTCACATGTCACTATAATAAATTAAAAATATGATAAGTTTTAAAATAGTAAAAAAGGCCAGTTGATCATTTTTAGGTAAATAAATATAGGGCTAAGAAGAAGATGGTGAAACCCTAAGTATAAGGTGTGGCATTCAGTCACCGTGTGTTTAATTAATTAAGGATGATTTCAATTCTTAACTAGGTTCAATTAATGATCCTAAACATGTAAGCATAAAATAATTATAGTGTAAGAAATGTAGATTTTAAGGAAGTAGGTCATTTAGCCACTTAGAAGTAAATTGACCTAGAAGAAGAAATCAATCCCTAATTACTTAACTAGACATTCTTTGGTTTAAAACTAGAAAAATTGAAAAGGTTTAAGAGTTATTTATACTTAATCATTAAGGTAGAAAAAAGGAAAGTCACAAGTTAACATACTTCAAAGACTAATTTTAAGCATGTTCAAAAAAGATGATAAGGATTTAAAATATGAAGTTAGAAGTAAACTAAGTCATTCGATCATTACATATTAAAATGATAAAGAATTTCTAAAAGTGTCTAAGTTAGATAACAATTGATGAATTGGACTCCAAATGACCTAAATCAACTTATAAGACAAGAGAAAATAAACTATAAAAACTTAGGAAACTAGGGTTCACATTCGGCTACCCTAGGATAATTATGAAAAAAGGAATTTAAAATCTTAGTTTACATAATTTAAGAAGTCTTATAATGTTAAGGAAAAATTAAAAGTTTTTAAAAGAAAGTAAACAAAGATACAAGTTACCATCCGACCAAATGCAACTAAAATATCTTAAACAAGTTAAAAGTTTGTAAATACTTAAATATTTGAACATAGTATAATTAGGACTTGCATAAGGCTTGAACAAATGAGAATATAAAGAATAAAAAATTAAAAAATTTCATTCAACTACCTAAAGTAAAATATCAAGATGTAAAAATCTTAAGAAAACAAATGTGAATTTGAGAAAAGGAAAGGATAAGTATCAACTTAGAAAGTTGAGTGAATTAAGTCCTTTGAGTGATTCAACATCAAAAATAAAATGAAACATTGGGTTTGTTATGTAATTATGATATAGTGCTATGTGATTTTTTAGTCAACTTGTATTACTAATTGTAAATGCACAATATGTATGTAAGATTGATTGATAAATGCTCATAAGTAAGAAAGGATGATGTTATGTATGAATATTGTTGTGTTGATGTTGAGAAGGAACGGAGACCTATTTGTGCATTTTATAGTGGCTGAAAATTGGTTTGAGCATGTATAATTATTCGAAAGCATTAAAATGAACTTAAAAAGATTAAGGGATCATTAAAGCAAACGTTGTGTGAAAACGTAATACTACTCTCTTTGTACCTTGTGCACACTAGAATCCAGAGGACCCTCAAAAGCCCTACTAAGGAGAAGTCAAAGGTTGCTTCTTGGAGTCAAAGGTTGTTTCAAAAATCCTTCTATAGTGAAGGCATTTAGTCCTTCACACCTTATGTGGTAGTGACGATCACTTAGGAATGAACTCATATCCTTAATTAGTAGTAGAGGGTAGCAGTAGAGTTAGTGAGAAGATATTGTTTGAAAATTTTAATACATGTCTATGTCTAATTATTTTCTCCCATAGGAGGTGAAACTATATTCATAAAGTGTTTTAAAGGTTGGACAAAATAAATGATAAAGACAAAGAAAAGTAATAAAGACTAAAGTTTAAGACATAGAACAATTGTATGTCAAATGATATATTATTTGTGATCCCAAGGTCATGAATGTTAAGAAGAATGTATGTAAAGATACTAAGTTAAATGTTTTGAATAAAATTAGTCCACTTCAATAGAATATTTTTAAGAACTTTAAAAGTAATCTTATATGTATGCAATGATTTTCTAAATACACCGAAGTAGTTGGAATTAAAGTAAGGACATTGGATAGAGTAGAAGACCTACTGAGAAATTTGTTTCTCACCCCTACCTTTTTCACTTTCTTTCCAGATGATACCAATATCTTTTGCGACAACGATAATGTTCCTATGTATTAGCAATGTAAATTGGTCCGCCAACTCCCATGACTTTCTTATCACTGCCCAAGCGAGCATTTGTATCTACGTCTTCCTAGGACATCTCTTTATCCATGAAGTCTTTAGTCCAAATTTCAGTAATATCATATTTGCAAATCCTTTGGAAGCGTTTACATTGGTCCGCCAACCCCCATGACTTTCTTATCACTGCCCAAGTGAGCATCTGTATCTACTTCTTCCTAGGACGTCTATTTATCCATGAAGTCTTTAGTCCAAATTTCAGTACTATCAGATTTGCAAATCCTTTAGAAGCGTTTCATCCAAATGGAGTATTCCTGCCACCTCCTGGATTCCCACAACAGTAGAACCTTGTAGTAAAGAAGTCTAAGTCTTCAAAGGGTTTTGTGATGTTGATGTTATTGAATCATGAGAACACTACTTATTCAATTGTCCTTGATGTAATTTTGTATTATTATCCTTGCCTAATCTAGTGGATTAACTTTTCATTGTATTATAGATTGGTTAGATATTTGTTGAAAAAAACCTACTAAGCCTATATTAGGTAAGCATATGAAGGTTTTTTGGACTTTGTGTAAGCGCCAGAATTATATTTGCTTTAATGAAGTTTTAAACAATTAGATTGTGTTGAACCAATGACTTTAAATCTTTGAAATAAATGGAGATTATCAACTCTCATGAAGAATGTCTTGGTGGCTAATATGTGTTGTGAAATATGGAGAAAAACTTATTTATTAACATGGATGCTAGTTAGGCAGGTGAACATAGGTCTGGTTTTGGTGCGATGGTTAAAAGTTCAAGTGACGAAATTTTGATTACTTCTAATTTCCATGTCAGTACTAGATCATAAGCAGCCTTAGATGAATGTCTTGCATTTACTAGATCATAAGCAACCTTAGATGAATGTCTTGCTATGCAATGCGAGCTATTTAGTGTGTAATTGTAGTTTATCTCCTATTCAAATTAGGATAGATTCTTTGCAAGTTTAGCAAGTTATATTAGATAATCATGTTCATCCCAAATTTGATGATGATCAATTACAAAATTTTAATTGAATAAAATCAAAATATTTATTTTATTTTTATTAGTAAAAATTTAAATAGTTATAATCATAAATTAGCTGCTAATGTGTACTTATTCCAAAGTTATGTTTGATGGAATTTTCTTCAAAAATTATATATTCTCTACATGATTATTTCTAACAATTTTTTTAAAAAAAAACATATTTTATTTATTAATTTCTTATTCAACAAAGCAACTATTTTTGTGGAATAATCTTTTAATTTTTTTTAATATATCTATAATTTATTAGTAAAATTATTTTCTATTTTTTTTAAATGAATTTGTTCTATTTGTTTGTGATGAGATAATTTTTATAAAAATAATAATAATAAATTTTAGGATACTAATTAAGAATTTAAAAATAAATTTTCCTAGAAAAAAATTATGATTTGGAATGTATTTTATTATATAATTTTAATAAAAATTATTTATTAACTTTTTAATCAAAATATTTTTAGAACATTTATTAACAAAATTTTTATTTGTATAGTTATAGTGATACCCCTAATTTTTCCTTTTTTTCCGGATATGTATACTTTAAAATATTAACATAATTAAATATTTAAATTTAATCAATTTTTAAATATACATATATATAAGTATTTAATGATATTTAATATTAAATTTAATATTTTTAATAATTTAATAATTTTTTTATAAATATATTATCACATGATTTATAAAATTATATTTAAATATTTATAAAATTTTAAATTATTAAATTATTGATATTAATTTATATTTAAATAATATATTAAATATTAAAATAAAATTATACGATGAAGTATTTATTAATTTTATTTTATATAAAATTTTATAAATATAATTTATTTAATTAAATTTTTAAATCAACCGTAAAATTAATAAATTTTATATTTTAATAAAAAATTATTAAATTAATTTATATTTTAAAATTTAACATATGATATTAAAAAGTTATATATATTTGTATAATAATAATAATAATAATAATAATAATAATAATAATAATAATAATAAAATTAGAAAAAATTATTAATTACACTGGGAAAAAATTGGAAGTACTCTGCACAGGAAAATGACCATACAACAACAGCAATCCCATTTATCCGTCACAAATCTTCGTCGTTGAACATGGCCCACGCCTCTTTGGTTGGATTGGCGGCACAAAAATTTCGTCAAGCCTAGTTGGCAATTTTATAATTTATTTATCCGATTGAAAATTTTAAATATTATAGTATAATTATTTGATAATCTTTTAGTATATCCATTAATTATTCAATCGCATCATATCTATTTTTCTTTTATTTAATTTTCTATATAATCACAGAATATTAATAAAAAATAATATTAACTTAGACTTCTATTCAAATAGATAAATAAAAATAATGTTGTTTTGAACAAATATATAGTTACGATATAACAAGTCACGGTTATAAATAGTTATTATCTGTTGAGGTTCTGATGGAATTGTTTAAGCAATTGTGCCAATTGATTTTAAGTATCTTTATTTTATCGAGATCAGAAGCGAATTCAAAAGCGTCTAATTTTAATAATTGTGTCAATTCCAATTTTAATTTACCAGCTACTTGTTTAGTAATTAAGAGGTTAGACTAACATGACCTGTGAAAAGTTTATCATCCTCTGCGTCTTGTTTCATTATAGTCAGTCCTTGGTAGGTAGAATAAGAAAGAAGCTTGATTTTTATTAGAAAGAAAAATTCTATTCTATTTATACATCTTATTTAGTTAAAAAATATCATTTTTAAACAAAAATTTTATTAAACATAAAATAATAAGATTTAATTAAAAACCATCAAAATTATAATAAATTCACAAAAGTAAACATTTGTGAATGAAAAATTTTATTCTTTTCATACATCTTATTTAGTTAGGACGTATTGAATAAAAAATATAATTTTCAAATAAAATTTTATTAAACATAAAATAAATAAAGTTAAATTTTTAATTGTTCACTCTCTCTCTCTCTGGTCTCGGTGGATGGTCATATTGGAAAGTTTTTGCATTGCTTCGAGGATTGAGAATTTTACCAGATTGAAGGATTTGCTGAAGAAGAGGAAGAGATCAATGGAAGAAAATTAATTTGTTTTATTTCGTTCAATAATAGTTAAAAAAATTTATTTGTTTTTAATCAAGTATATAGAAAAAAAATAAAAAAAATAAATTTTTAATTGTTCAACCTGTTTTTAAAATAATTATTTAAATATATAATATTTTATAATTATTCATAAAGTATAAAAAAAATTATTTTTTAGAAATTGATATTTTCTAAAACGTCCATACTTTTACACAATAAATGAAAAGGATAAAAATATTTATCATATATTTACAAATCTGAACTATAGATATTTTTGTTTTTATTTAATTTGGATGGTTTATTTTTTTTATTTATCATGACAGCAGGTTGCCTTTTTAATCTATAATATTTATTATTATATTAATAAATAAATAAACTAAAAATAAATGAGATCAAATCAATTTAGAAAAAGTCTAATTTATCAAATATCAAACATCTTGATAATTTGTCATTGAAAGCCTGAACGTAGAAAGATTCGTTGCTGCATGGAATATGGGTACAACCATTTATGTTTGTTAAAATTAGGATTTCAAATGTGTTTGATAAAATTAGTGAGTAAGTTGGTTAAAAATAAAAAGTTACGTAAAAAATAAAAAATTAATTGAAAGTGAAAAATTTTGTTAATTAAATTAAAAGTATTTGATAAAAATAATATAAAGATAGAATAATAAATAAAAATATAATTATTTGAACTATAAATTAAGTATTATGTTTTTATTATTTAAAATTTTAATATTTATTTTATTAATTATAAACTTTAATATTTTATTTTACTTAAATTAAATTATTATATTAAAAAGAGGATAGTAATTTTTTAATTTATTTCTATTTATATACATTTCTATCAAATAAAAAAGATAATATAAATAAATTTATAATTATTTTAATGATTATATATCTTAAAAAAATATTTAATAATTTTATTTATTTATAGTATATATTATAATAAAAATATATTATTAAATAAATATATTTAAAAATTAACCAAATTTATTTTTTAATTTTATAAATAAATTATAAATAATAATTTTATAAAAATAATATTTATTTTATCCTTATAGTTTATCAAATATTTATTATAAATATTTAAATAAAATAATTAATAATTAAATTAAATATTATAACATTAAATAATAATAAAAATAATATATCATAACAAATAGGATATTATGAAAATGTATTAAAAATTAAAAGTGGAAGAACATCATTCAATTAGTAGTGAAAATCTTAAACGTTAGTAAAAATAATATTTAAAAAATATTAATAATTATTAAAACAGTTATTATACTAAATAAGTTTTTAAAAATTAAAATATTAAAATATTTATTTCAATTTTTATGAAATATAGTACCAAACGAACTCGGTTAGTTGAGCATTGAATGAATGTGATATGATCTGTGGGGCAAAATAAACAGATAGGATTAAGTATGTGCAAGTCACGAAGCAATTTCCGTAAAAGTGATAAATTTTCACTTTGGATAAACAGAGTTACAGTACAGAGAACTCAAGCATAAAAAGATATCCGGCTCTTGCTGGCTGATAATTATAGCAGTGAGTCATGTTGAATGTGTATATAAATGTTACTTCAATTAGTTGTTACTTTCCTTTGAAATCTAGACATGGTTATGGTTGCCTGGGACTATTGCCTCACACAGTAATTGTGGCATTTAACTTCCCCAACCACAATACTTTATTACACTGAATTCAGCTCAACTACCAAATAAGTATTGGCACATGGCCAATCACATGCCCTTCTGCTTCCACCATACCCTTCTCCCATTATATAAATGCACCAAGAGAGAAACTTCAACCCACCATACAGTGTGTCAAAAAAGACCATAACTTGAAATCTAAGCTTAAGGGTAAAGTCACAATACATATCTAAGTAGAATCTTGGTTTTGTAAGATTTGAGCCATGGCTAGCATGCTAATTAGGCTCGTTTGTTTGGCAATTGTGTGCCTGGCACTTGGAGCAAATGTTCCTAATGCTGAAGCAAGTGTGACATGTGATGAAGTTGTGAATAACTTGACCCCATGCATTTCCTATGTGGTCTATGGTGGAAACACGGTTCCTACTGAGTGCTGCCATGGGGTTAAGAACGTCCTTAACATGGCCAAGACCACACCAGATCGCCGAACTGCTTGCAACTGCATAAAGAATGCTGTTGCTAGCAGTGGTTTCACTTACACCAATTTCAATCTTAACAATGCTGCTGCCCTTCCCAAGAAATGTGGGATTGATTTTCCTTACGCGATCAACCCCAATACAGATTGTAGCAGGTATGTATATAATATTATAATATATTAAAAGTTGTGTTTTTTAATGCAACTGAATATCAAGGTTTTTTTTTTTAATTATGAAAAATGTCAGCTTTCAAACTTCATAGTTAATTTTAAATATTTAATAATTGAAATTTTTATTAAAAATGATATATTCATAAAATTAAAATATAAAAATGTAATAAATATTTTTAATAAAAAATTATCATTTTTAAATGTTTAATATCAAACCTAAAAATTAAGATTAACAAAACCCAAAACTATCAATACACTTTGATTATAATTTCTAATGCATTCTTAACTTTATTTTTAATAAAACTTTTCTATTTTTTTACATCTTAATTAACTAGTGTCTTCCAACAAGACCCTTTTCTTATTTGTGCAATTTTTCAATGCGTTGATGTCTTTTTTGTTTTGATGCAGCGTGCAGTGAGGTTGATGCATGATGATGTATAGAGCAGTGAGTACCTCAAGAGGGTTGGTATGTTAGTAGTGTTCAAATAAGAGACCACATAACAAGACATGGGAATGACTAGAAATTGCTTCTTTTAAGGATTGTACCAGTCTTCTTGTGTGTGTCCGTGGATAGTGTGTAGCTTTAGTCTTTGTGCTTCTGCTTGAGTATGCTTATTATAGAAGATAAGGAGTTATTATTAGCACAAATGGGTGTGTAAGGAGTTATTATTTTGCGAGAGTATAATTTTAGGGCTTTATTAGTCATGATTAATAATGAGTGATTCCTCTGTTTCTTTATTCCTTAACCTAAAGTGCTATAGGGGAAATCTTAGCTAATTGAGGGAATTAAGTATTTAAATCATAATGAGCTTACTTATTAATTATTACCATGGTTTCGAGAATTAGATACAACCGGTTGGTTTAGATAAACTGGTTCAACTTTTAACTAGACCAACGGGCAAGATTAAACTCGGGTATTGTTGGTTAAGCACTTCCCATCAGCACATGCATACAGTGTAAATAACCGTGTTTGTTTCTTCATTGGCAACTTGTTCAGTTTTACAAAAAAAAATTTCATATCAATAAGGACAAGGCTATGTAATATTATAAGTATTTTTTATACTAATTTTTAATAAAATAAAATCTAATCTTAATTAAAAATTAATATAAATTTTTACACAAATATTTTTTAATTTTTATAATATTATATGTATAAAAAAAATTAAAGTAATATAAAAAAATTCAAAGAATGACATGTTTTTTCAATAAATTTCACAAAGTGTTAATATAATGTTAAAATATTTATAATACTTCACTTAAATTTTATACTAACTTCGTTGTACCAATCTGGTAGCACATATGCCAATAGGTACATAAATAAAAGCTACATATCCTTTTTCAATGAAAAACGATTAAGTCAAATATAAAAATGGTTTGCATGACATATATTTTTTTAATAAATTTTATAAGCTTTCAATATAATGTGTTCAAATATATATAATACTCCATTTAAATTTTATATTAACTTTGTTTTACCAACTGTAAATTTGGTAACACCTATGTTAATGGGTAAATAAATACATGCTACATATTTTTTTAATAAAAAATGATTTAATCATGAATAAAAATAATTTATATCCGATTATTCATGTATGTAAATTGTTGAATTTTTTTTAAAATAAAATCTAACAATTTACGTTTGAGTGTGTAATTGAATAAAAGCTCTTTTTGCTATTTGCTACATGGTTTAAACCTAGATCCTAAAATCAACCAATGTCATGCCACCACGTTTGGCTAAAAGTCCAACACACGCTGAATGATGGGAAAATCTCTCATTGGTCATAATCGATTTTGACTCTTCACAAATACAGTCATAATTTGTTCGTAGAAGCCAAATATATTAATAATATTTCTATTTTCAATATATTCAAAATAAAGCATATTCATACATATACCAGGTAAATCATGATCTATGTTAATCAAGTTTCACTTTTTTGCTAAATAAAGTAATTCATGCTTAAATACCAAAATTAATATAAATTTATGTTGATTATTATAAAATTGAATTTTATTTATTAATGTTATAAAAATATCTAGTTTTATATTTTATTTATTTATTAATTAATCACTATCATTAGTTTAGAGTAGACTTTATTTAAAATAGTTGTAAGTTTTAGTTTTATTATTAAATTAAAATTTTTAAAAAAAATTCCAAAAAAAATATTAAGTTGATTTTAATATATTTTTAAAATATTTTAATTTAATTTTTAAAATTAAAAAAAATTAACTATTATTTTTAATTTTAATAAATTTATCTCTTAAAATATAAAGATCTTATCATCAAAACCTCCATCATTATTATTATCACCAAACTATCATATCTATTATCTATCATCGTGATTATTATTATTACCATCATCATCGTCATCATCACTATCATTATAATAATAATAACAATAATAATTTTTTAAAATTTTAATTATTTTAAAGTAGTATAATTTTTTATTTTAATTAATAATTTTTAATTTATCTATTTTATAATTGTTGATTCCTAAATTACCTATATTCTTCTCTTTTAACCATTTAATATTAATTATCAATTTCTATTTTCTTATAAGAAATTTCATAAAATTTTGTACATAAGCATACAATAAATATATATATATATATATATATATATATCATTATTAAAAGGAACGAAATAAATTCTAACATATTAAAAGATAAGCAACCTATATTCCTACAACTAGGAGCTATAACATAAATAAACAAATATAAACACAAAGGATAGAGTTACTCAAATGAATAAACTATAGACTATAAGAAAAAAAAATTTCTTGAACTTATTGTTATCAGTAACAAGGGTAAAAAAAAATTGCAACCATCCTATCCTCCTAATAATATCGAGAGGAATTTGTGATCCTCAATAAATCCTCTTCTACATCATTTCATTCATCACTATCAGTTACACGTGCTCTCATTCTCACTCTTAACTTTATTCCTTCTACATAAGTAGTGTGTCATAGTGTATATTCCTTATAGTATACCAACATCGAGGTTCACTATAAGGAACAGTGTGGGAGGGGTAGTCCTAGCTTAAAAAATGTCTTCTTTAAAAAAGATAAACCTCTAAAATTATGGAGAATCCCAAGATTATGTGGAAGCAAAAGATGGTGGAGGAATTCATCTCTTCCTATACACCTGTCAAGGAATAAGGATCGTCACATTCACAAGCATCATCGTGGACATTCTAGGTGAAAGGTGAATTGAAGAGGAATTGTCAATCATCTAGAGTGTAGTTCTGCCTTGAAAAGTAGCATAATATTAGTTGCATATGAATGTGGGGATTCGAACTCACAATCTATTCTCTTCATCTTCATCTACATCAACATCGGGGTGTAGGTGATCCATATTGTGAGTAGATTCTAAAGTAACACCATATAGAGAGATACAAATTTAAATAGTATATAGGAGTAATAAAATAACTAAATTTCAATAGTTAAACTCCAGCAATAGAGCTAAACTAAAATGTAGTCCAACATAAGTATATAACTTTGTTTACAACTTTCATCATTCTTTACTTAATAAAAAACTCGTAATTGTGATTAATCCAAGATCTAATATGTCTTATATTACATTGTGCCTTGTTAATCTTGAGTCTATCATCTCCATGATATATGTCATGCATGTGAGCACAATCCATATCTTTAAATCAAACAATGGAAAGTATCGAGGAGTTGATTTCCAACATAGTGAACCCTCAACAACATAAAATATCATAATCCATCAAAACACAAAATCACTCGACTAATAACGATGGTCTTCAGAGTATCATTAAGGTGGAAAAATTTGAATAAAGTAGTCCTAACCACAAGGAACAATCTTAAACATTTGGAAGGTTCAAACCTAGTGTGCATATCCTTAGACTCGGAAGTCCCTATATGCATAATAAGCTTACCCTTAACTTTTCCAATTACCTTTTATCATATGTCATACAGATTTTCTTCTAATTAGTAATTCCTAAACATCATTTTATACCCATAATACATGTCATATAGTTATCCATAAAGTCCTTAATTATGAATTTTATACTTGTAACATCTCAACATATACTACATAGGTACATTTCTCCCTTTTAATAGAAGTATCATATAGTATTTTTGTATTAGTAGTTGAGTTTTATATCTAAATCATCATCCATATCTTCTCATTCAAAATCATAACAAATTGTTAAACCTAATTTGTTAAATAAACTTTATTAAAGATGGAGTAGTTCTTTAACGTATCCCCTTTATTCTTCTCTAATTCAGTAACATAAGCTAAGGTTAAGAATGGTTTGAAGATGTGTTTTGGGTCATGTTTGATTACAAAGAAACGTCTACAATTTAGAGAAGCATATGGAGTTTAAAAGAAATATATGAAGTTTGAAGAATCATATGCAATTTGAAAAAACATATCTAATAGTCAGATTTTACCCCTTCAAGAATGAGGCACAATTGTGCACGATGTATGCACACCCATGTCTATCACCTTGCACGTCCATACAAGACTGTACACGTTTAAAAAAAAAAAAAACATTGAAATCCAGCATAACATGGTTGTTGAGGATACAAGCACGTGCTTACCTTACAAATCCTGAATTTAGTATGAAAATATACTTTTATTCCCAACAATTGATCTACTATTCTAAAATCAAAGCGGATCTAATATTACATCTACAACTATACTTGAGTCTTCTATAACTTATAAGTGAAGATCAATGTAATATACAAGGTGAGGATTCTGTTTTTGAACTCTTCAAAGTAATCTTAATTTCAATTTCAATGCAACTTACACTCGTTGCTATGAAAAGTAATTACAATTTTGAAAATTGAACTACTTGAAGAAGGGAAAAAAAACTTAGTTTAATAGAAAAAAAAGTAAATCTAAAAGAAGAAAAAAAAAGATACTAATAACTGAAAATGGAAGAAAATGTTAAAATGACGTATTTGAAAGAAATATATATATTTTTAGGTGAAAACTTCATATGTATTTTTGTTTTATTTTATTTTTGAAAAATAAGATCTTATAAAATAAAAGGATAAAATAAATTGAGTTGAATTATTTTTTAAAACTAAAAACTAAAATCAAATTATTTTTAAAAATTTAAAAATTAAAAACTAAAAATCATCATAAACAAGATTCAAGTTAAATTTTTTTTAGAAAGACGTCTAAATTAAAAATATGTTAAAAATTAATTTAATATATTTTAATAAAATAATTTTTTTTAAAATTTAATAACAAATTCTTATTTCAAAATCTCGATCATATAACTATATAAATACCATAGAGAATAATATTTTAAAAATATTGAAAAATATTTTAAAAAGTTAAGTTTTTATATAACTTAACTTCGGATTGTAATAAAATTAAAAAAGGTTAAATATATTTTTATCCTTTTTAAAATAATTATATTGTAAATTTTATCCTTTAATTTAAAAAAATTTTATTTAGATTTTTTATCTTTTAAAATATTTTATGTGAATAACTAATTTTATCCATATTTATATATAATAAAAAATAAAAATTAAAAAATTAATTAAATAAGATAATAGAAATAAAGGAGGTTATTTTCTGACAAGTAGTGGATAGTGATAATCAGTTTTTTTTTTTTAGTGATATAGTGGAAGAGCACTTATCTAGAAGGTGATGGAGTGGTTATGATTATGGTCTGGACCTCACTAAACTATTAACTTCTTTCCTTTCATCTATGTTAGTCAAATTATTTTAATCATATTTATTATCGTTATTACTATTTTTATACATTAACAATAGATCATAATTTGATTCAATTTGAAATTAACATTCAAAGAAAATAGTAAACATAATTAATTAGTTCTCTAACAACAAGTTCAATTTAACCAAATGTACTAAATACAATATAGCTTAATTAATTCAACAAACTTGTTAATGATCTTATATCATCTTTATGTTACTCTCACTACCAACACTGTTGAACTATCAAATGTATTTAATTTTTTAACAAAAATTAAAAATTTATCTATTAAAAAAGAAATTACTTAATTTAAGGTAAGCTTTAATTTTTTTCTTAAGTTTATTTAAATTTATCTTTTTTAATTTGAATTGATTTTTTATTTCCTTCAAGGTAAGATCATCTTAGCCTTAAAAATTTCTACTATTTAAAAATACAATAATAATAAATTTATGTATAAATTATATAAATTTAAAAATTTTAAATACAAATCAAATTATACACTTAACAACTAAAGTTGAAAACAATTTTTTTTCAAATAAAATAACAATAATTATTTAAAAAACACTAACTAATTTGAAATTTAAAATTTATTTTTTGAAAAAAAAAACTTAATAATTAATTTTAGATTCACAATAAAAACCTTTCTCAACTTAAACAGTTATAAAATCTGCTAAAAAAATTAACAAAAACTAAACCATAAATCTAAATTTGGTGAGAAAGTTTGGATAAAACTCTAAGGTATGCACTAAGGGTGCTCAAAACTGAGAAAGTTTGAAAAAATGTGTACCTAAACTTGCTAGACACCGAGAACGTTTGGCAAAATGTATTTGCCACTTAGAAGTATATATATAACACATTTTTATTATACTTAACATCTAAGTGAATTTATGATATGTAATATATGTTAAAAATATATTTTATTTTATTTTTTGTATAATTTAGTTTATGTGAATTTAATAATTTTTTTTAAATTGGTTCATTTAAATAAAAAGAATAGAATTATATTAAAATAAATTAAAATTAAGATTTTAATAATTATATAATAAAATATGGAAAAGAGAAAAAATATGAGAAAATATCATACCCTTGATTTTATAAAGAAAAGAGTGATAAATTTGATGTACAATTATCATAAAAATATAAGAAACTCTTAATCCAATTAATAATTCTTTCCAATAAGTTTAAGAGATGGAAGCTCTTTCAAAAAGAAAATTTTCAATTTTTATTATC
This sequence comes from Canavalia gladiata, assembly GCA_037954105.1. NCBI lineage: Eukaryota > Viridiplantae > Streptophyta > Magnoliopsida > Fabales > Fabaceae > Canavalia > Canavalia gladiata. Next base: position 12,797,271 of record CM075659.1, on the reverse strand, counting down.
ATCACAATTATTGTATAAGGAGAGTTACATAAATATTTATAATAAATCTAAATTCTAAATATTTAATAGTTACTAAAGTCTACCTCACTAATATAGTAAAATAAAAGTAAATAAATTCTAAAAAAATTTAATAATCATTACCGTTAAACTTATTAACATAATAAATATAAAACAAAAATTGGGTTAAAATATGTTAGATTTGATTTCTCTCTTCTAAATCTTTATTAAGAACACAGTGAATTAGTTTTATACTATTTGTTTCTGCATCTTGAATTGTTTTAAATATAGTTATAAATATATGATTTAAGATTTTATTGACATCTTTTTTATTTTAAACTCTTGTTAAAGATTTTTTTTTTATCTTTTTTATTCTTTATTATTATTTTAAGTTCATGTTAAAGATTTTTTTCTTTATTTTTTTTATTCTTTATTATTATCTCTTTTTTTATTCTTATCATCAATTTTTTCATATTTTACTTTTTTAATATATTTTTTATATATAAATCAATACATATAATGCATTAAAAGTACCTTTAACACATTTCTTAGTGTGTTTCATGGGTGTTAGAAAAAACACCAAGTGACATATTCACCTATGCATTTTAAATGACACTTTTACTCATGTGTATATATTTCATCCTAAAATCGGACAATCACTTGACATATCTCATAATGCTTGATACATTCTTAACATATGAAATAATGCATAATTTCAGCCTCATAACAAATTTCTTTTTAAACAATAAAAAATTGTGTTAAAAATAATCCTATTTGGGTAAAAAAAAGCTACAAGAGGTTGGTTAATAACAAAAGGGAGCAACAAAAAGAGCTGGAAAAGATGGGTAACAATTTCTGTTTTTTTTTCTTCTGTTTGAATTCTCTTTTAAAAAAAACTGTTTAAAAATGAGAATTTATATCAATATAAAGATTCTTTTGATAAAGAATTTTTATAATTGTGTAACTTTAGTTAATAGTAGGCAATGTAAGCGAAAAGTAGCAAGAAAGAGCTAGTAGGACTCATTGAGCAGAAAGAATGTCCTAAGCAAAGTTTATAGTAGTTCGTTATTAGGCTTCACGATACTCATGAAAAGAAAAAGATAATTATATATCATTTTAACTCCAACGTCTTGTATTTGGAGAAGTACATGAGCAATCTGCTATATAATATACAACAAAGACGAAAAATATAAATAGTTCTGTTTGCCTCACATGAATTTCATGGTTTCACTTAAAATAAACCTCTTACCACTACCCACACATAAATTAGAATAAACAATGTTAGTTTAACTTTAGCAATAGATATATACACTGGGCTTCCCTAAATTCTACACTTCGCTGAAGAACAGGGATTTGATCAATGTGGCGGCTGCAGCAAGGTCTGAAGTTTGGGTGTCACAGCTCTAGCTCTATAAGCAGCTAGGTAAGTTATCGGGTGAAACTCAAGGATAGCAAGTTTACTCAGTTGCATTAGTTTCGAAATCCAAAACATGTCTATCCATTCGGTCCACAAATCTACTTATCGACAGTCTTAAAATTGTGTTTTCTTCTCTCAACAAATCCAGCTCTTTCTTCAAATCTGCGTTCTGCTCTTTAAATTGGGTATTTGATAAAATCTGTTTATGGAGAAGTTCATTTTCCTCCGTTACTAGGCCTATTTTCATCTTCAATTCAGCATTTTCCACTTCTAACATGACATTTTTCTTTCTTAAAGCATCCTGCTAATCAAAGATAATTTTATGTGATTATTGGATGCGAAAAGAAAAAATGAAGATTAAATAATCCATGACCAGACCGCAAAGAATAAAGGAGAATAAAATCTCACATCATAAAAGCTCAAAATTGGGGGAGTATCCTCCGCTACGAGTTTTTCGCCATTGAACTCTTGTTCTTTGCCTACTTCATGAGCAACGCTCAAAATTGTGGGAGTGTCCTCAACTACCACTTCCACGTGTTCCAGATTCATCCCATGCTCTCTGCTTACTTCGTCACCTTTGCTCAAATTTGTGGGGGTGTCCTCAACTATCATTTCCACGTTTTCAAGATTGATCCCTTGCTCTCCACCTACTTCGTCAGCGTCAGAAACTCTCAAATTCGTAGGGGTATGCTCAACTAGCACTACCGGGTTTTCAAGATTCATCCTTTGCTGTCTGTGTAATGTGTCACAATTGGTCAAATTTGGGGGAGTATCCAACACTACCAGGTTTTTGAGATTAATCTCCTGCTCTCTGTATTCTTCTTCACAAGCGTTCAACCTCGTGGGAGTGTCCTCCACCACCTGATTATCATAATTATACTCGCTCTCACTATGTACTTCATTGGAGAACCCTGAATCTGCATCAGGAACCTGCCAATGTTCAATTCTCAATCAATAGTGAGAACAAACAACCACATTCAACATGAGCATTGAAATAGAAGAAATACTGTAAAAGATTGATTAATATTTAAACTTCAAACAAAAGATAACCATCTTATTAATTCATATTCAAATCGATGACTCAAATATATTACCAACAATCGAACATTAAAATCATGTCAATTAAGGTTTGGCTCAAAATATAAGATCATCCTACATAAACCCAAACGTATTGATTCTCAAGTTTGCTATGGCTGGTGCCATGCGCTAACCTTAGAATGGAACAACTCCGCACCCTAAATTTTTAGGAGCAGGAATAGGATCACCTGCAATTCATAAAGAAACTGCAGGCTCCTGCAGTAAAAATCAAAAGGTCCAAAAGTTTTTAAGTTGGTTATATTTTGTTTCATTATATAATGCAAAAAAATTCATTTTTAATGGTGAGGATTTCCTGCAGTTGAAGATCCAAGCGCAAGAACCCCATTCCAAACTTTTACGTACCAGAAATAGAATAAAAACAAAATATTACAACTCACATTAGTTGATGTGCTTGTCCAATAGTTTTCTGCAGTTTCAAGCTCTTCGTTGTCATCTAAGAACTCCAGTGTTTCTTTGATTATCTCTATTTGTAACTCTCTAGAAGTAGGTTGGAGTTTCCAAATCACCTGCACGAATATAGATGTAGACAAAGGAATTATAACCCACTTTTTCTCCTCCATTTTTTGATAGGGATTTCAGTGCGAACCAAGGCTACCTAAATTAATTCGAACACTTTTTATTTTATTTTTTTAAAAGCCAAGCAAAAGTAGAAATTTATTGAACATCAAATTTATTATCTGCAGATTCAGACCAAAGCCTAAAGGACTGGAGAAACAGAAGCACTATGCTATTTCAATCATTAAATCATCAAATGAGGAGAGAATATAGCGCAAAAATGGCAGTACGTCAAGACAGACATGTTTTTTCCACTTTCTATGTTATATGAGGAATCCGCTATTATAAAGAATAAACTGAACATTGAACAGAATTGTAAGCAAATTTGTAAGTTACCTGGTCATCATGCAGGTCTTTAAACCATGAAGCACCCCGTTGCCTTTGGTTAGATTTACTATTATCCCATCGACACACACGAGGAAAGGTCAAATCATGATTTTGCAGATGCGACCGTGCTCCATCAAAATGCTCGTAAGACCATGTCTGCTCGCATAGGGAAAAATAAAAACTAAAACTCAAACATTTGATAAAATAGCATCTATGAATGACACATCAGGACATTTCTCCAATACATCTAATCCATACTGTCGGTCTTCAAAGCAACAAATAAATTTGGCTTCTACAATCCATACACACAATTGACATCCCAAAGAAGACAACGCATATAGCTTTTATTATAAATCTAAATATGAAAAGAACACGAACAAGAGACACTGAAATATCAAATCGACATCAATTTAGTCTTTGATAATTTGTTTACACTAATTGATCACACCAACCTTATCAGCCGCACCCTCTGACATATATGATCCAAAGAGCAACATTAATAAACCATTATATGAAGCACTGTTTATTACTAGTTTATTTTTTTTATAAAAAAAAAGGCCAATTTACCTGTTCATAAATACGGCACTTTTCCCTGTCAAGTATCAACATTTATTGAAGAGCTTGCTGAAGCAATAATTTCAGAGTTAAATTTTAATACACTACCAGTTTAAAAATTTTAGAATATCAATCAATTACAAACTATTATAGATATGATTTTTAAATTAATTAATACAAAAATCAATCATTTTCATTTATATGCCCATCCTTAATTAAATAAAGGTGTAAATTTATATTTCAATTAAATTCTCTTTCATATCAGAAAATTGTGAGAAGATGAAACTTACTTGGAGAAAGATAAGACAACCACCCACATACTGCACATTATGTTCTTTCCTCTTATCCAACCACTGACACAAATCGTCAACAACAGCAGCACCCCAAGCGAATTGAGAAACCTCACCCAAATTCGCAAGAAAGCTCAAGTACCGTGAATCCACTTTCCCATCGTTGGAAGAAAGAAACGTCCCAATCGTGTAAAGCAAAAAGCTCCTCACAAAATCATCACTCGCAACATCCCCAATTGAATCGAGCGTGTTCTCCAGAAAACTCAATGCCACCTTCCTCTTCCCTTTCGTTGCCCCATACCTCTCTTCCAAATCGGAGAACGGTTCCTCCTCCTTCAACGCCACGGGGTTACCGGAAACGGGCAGACCCAGGATCAGAGCAACGTCTAACAACGTCATCTGGATTTCGCTGCCGGAGCGCAGCACGAACGTGTGCCTCTCGCAGCTCCACGTGTCCATCAGCTCCGTCAGCAACACCTTGTTCAACGAATGGTTCGGAATCGATAGAAGGTTCCCGAAACCCGTTCGCGATATCGCAGATCTTTGTTCCGGTGTGAGCTGCTGCACGCGCTTCGCGTACGACGTCAGAGAAAATCGAGTTCTGAAAGACCTCACCTGAAAGGAGAAAAAAAAACGGTGAGTCTGTGAGCGCGAAATGAAGCTGAGATTAAATTCAAATTAAAATTAAATTTGGTGTTTCTTACCTGTTCTCGAGCTTGTGAGAGGCCAATGTAGGAGAGTCTGGTGGATTTTCTCATCGGAGATTATGTTTTCCAACGCCGGCGAATAGAAGTGTCGAAATCAAAAGAATTGGAAGGAATGAGAAGAGATATCATTTGGGTAGTGGCAGTGGCAAAGCTTTCGAGAGAAGCTTCAAAAATTGGATGACGTGTACAAGAAATAGAAAAAAAAAAGGCGCCAAAATAAATATCAAATTTATTATCATTTCTCTTTCATGTTTATCTCCCTCCACCAAAATATTAATTCATTTTCATCTGTAAAATTATCTATTACATATCTAAGCTATTGGATCCTTGATCGTTGGAAATGCAGTTGCGGCTCATAAAATTACATTAATAATCTTTGCAGAAAATTATCTAAATATCCTTCGAAATTACTATACTTTAGAACAGTAATCCTATTTATTTTAACATTTCACAGATTTTTAACTCTATTTTATATTATTTTACTTTTTAAATTTTTGTATTAATAAAATATCATTATAATTAAATAAATTATAATATATAGTATATCTAAAATGAGTTATACCTTTTTTGAAAAAGTTAATTTCTTTTTAAAAATCATATTTTATACTAGTTTCATACAAATTTTACATGATATTATATGCTTAATGAAGTTTTTAATCTCTTAACTTATAATTATTTTTTATTTTAGTTCTGTCATTTTTTAAGGTTTTTTTCCATTTTACAAAAAAAATATTTTTATAATTAAATTTCTTTTTATTAAATGATAATCGAGTAAAATATAGTTTGAACTAATTTAGTCATATTTTTATTTTTTTAAAATATGAATAACTCAATACCTATAAAAATCCAAATGTATAAATTAATATTTTTAAAATTAAATAGTACCTAAATACTTATAATATAAGTAAATAAATAAATTTTAAAACTAAATTATATATACTGATATTTTTAAAAATGTAAAAATTTAATAATAAGAATCAAACCAATAACTTTTATAAAATCAAAATCATAAAAAAGGTAAGAAATAAAATCAAAATTAAATATAAAATGAGAATTTAATTAAGTTTCTATTAAGTCATGCCAAATCTAATAATTTTAAAACTCTCCATATATATATATATATTATTTTGTTAGTTAAGTTATTGTTTCCGTCAGAATATATAAAAGAATAAAAAATATAAATAAACTCAATTTTGTGTTACTTTTATAAATAACTGTTGTAAAACGGAGACATAATTAAATTTAGGAAAAAAAGTTTAAAATGAAAAATAAGATAGAAAGATGTATTATTTAAAAAATAAATAAAGACAAATAATAAAAATAATCTCTTATTTAAATTTGTTAAAAAAATAGAAAAATTAAAACTAAAAAGATAATATAAGAAAATATTTTGTAGTAATATAATAATAAAATCATTTAAGAAATATATTTTTATAATATTTTTCAAGACAAAAATTATTTTTAAAATTTTTATATTATATAAATATTATTAAATATTAAAAATAATAAACAAATAAAGATACTATCTCTATTGTATAAATAAAAAATAAAAAAAATAACTACAATAATTTTTTTATGAATAAAAATAAGTTAAATTAAACTAAGTTTTTAATGTTTAAATTTTGATTATTTAAATTTTTTTGATATATTTAAAGTCTATAATATAAAAAAATTAATAAATAAACTTAAAGTTTATATAAATGATTAATTAAAAAAATGTAAACTTTAAAATAACAAAATAAAAGATTCAAAAATTTATTTATATAACTTTAAAGCATAATATTGAACAATAATTAATTAAATACAAAAAATATAACCCTTATATATATATATATATATAAATTTAGATATACATAAAAATTAAAATAAAATATAAAATATTTAATTTAAAATTAAAGTAATGTATACAAATTTTATAATAAATATTAAAAAAAATTACAAATATAGTTTGAAATTAAAAATTAAATTTTAATTTTTAATAAATTATATATTAAAATAAATAATATAATATATAATTATAAAAATAAATAGATTTTTAAATAAATTAAACAAATTTTTTAATAAATTTAAAACTGATTTATTTATTTAAATAAACTTTTTAACAAATAATTAAATATAAACTCAGAATCAAAAGCATAGCAAAAGTTTCAACCGAATTTAATTAACTTCAATTGCCTATTGGCATTGAAACTTTGCAAATCCATATACTTTCTGGTGTAAATATAAAGAGGAGTGTGAATTGCCCATTTTTCATTTTTGCTCTCGGTTGGAAAATTTGTGGATGTTATGTTATTTGGTTTTGTATTATGATAGTGATGATTTTTGCTTCCTAAAGTGTAGCTTACAGAAAAATTTAAAGTTAAAAAGATTTTCTTTTTTATCACGTATCACAAATGGGATTGAAGGAATAAATTGGTTTCTTCCTAAATTCTAATGTTGAACCAGAGCAAGTAAAGGAATAAATTGGTTTCTTCCTAAATTCTAATGTTGAACCAGAGCAAGTAATATCAGCAACACAATTTTCACAATTACAAACCGATAAACCTGTAAAGAGCTGAAGAATAGAGACTATTTATTGAAATAAAATTGTAAGATTTTAAAACATATGTTCTTGATTCCATAATTCACAATAACTAAATATTTTCAGAAGACATAATGAGATTTTTCCTTAGTTGCAGTTAAGATAGTTTAACCCGTGACAACAGAGGTAACATTTTGTAGATTCTTTATTCAAAAATTCTACCGGTGTGTTAAAAGCGTGTGCTAGTTCGGACACTTATGCTATAACCAAAGCGAAAGATATGTAAACTGCAAGTATGCCACCATAAATTTTCTCTACCTTCCATTTCAACTTTCATGGTTGAACTTTGAGAAAATACATGTGAAACTTATAATAAATTATTAAAAATTCGATAGGTAAAATACAGATAGGCACAATATATGTTGATTATGTTCTAATTAAATTTATTTGAACAATTTAACATTCAAATTCGCCACAACAAAATACTTGGCGACCTTAATGAAACTATCAGATTTTATATCAAACAACATTGAGAGGTGAAATACAGAATCTATTAAGAAAGAAAATATGCAAGCCTGGACAAATTCCAAAGCAAACTTCTATTGATAGATTGAAAATGTACACTGTTAAACAACAAACTCTTACCAATTTTCAGTTCCTCCAAACTTTCTTCGAGATACGATGCATCTGATGTTCCATTCAACTTCAAATATGCATCATAATGTGCTCTTTAACACAATGTTTATGATGTTTCCAACTTGGCACTTACCCTCAAGTGTATCCACCATATGTAAAAGTTTGTTTCAAGCTAACTACATAGTGAATGTCGGTATGTGACCGGATCTACATGTAGGATACAAATCCTGTCAAAAGAAAAATAAAGAAAGATACTTAGCTCTATGTTTGCTAGAGGCCGCAATTCAGTAAAGGAGTGTACCAATTATCTACATGGCAAGGAATTGAATGATCTAAACATCTGGCAATTAGTTAGTAGTTCCAAAATATCTGGTTCTTTCGATAATATTTCTTGAGATATTTTTGTATCAAAACCTGGTAAGTCCATTGCCTTCGCGTCTTGAACTCAAAAAATGCTTCTGAACTCATGTGAAAGTCCCCTTTACCTAAAGCCTCATACACAAGTGGATCTGTCAACAGTTGTGGAGAATCATCCAAGTTCATTTTGTTTAGAGTGAAGTCCAAGTTTCTTCCAAGCCTTCTATCCAAGTATGCATCGATTACACACCCAAAAGTCACTAGATCAGGAATGACCTTTTCATGCTTCATATGTTCAATGCTTAGGTGGAGGTCCCAGAATAGAGACATCCTTGAAAAGGCTAGAGCACGGATATTAAAGGTTGTAATATCAGGGTGGAACCCTGATTCCACCATTCTAAGAAATTCTTTCTGCAAACTTTTCATTTTGAAATTCCCAGCATAAGAGAGTAGCATAAGGTTCCATAAAAGGTTTCCTACATTTTTCCTACCCAGACCCACGTCTCTAAGGAATTCACCCAATTCATAGAACTTTCTCCCTTTTATATATGCAGAGGCCATGGCTCGAATAGCTTCCTCCTCTATCTGAAATCTAGATTTCTTAAGGCGGCCATATGCACTCTCCATCTCTTTCAAAGAACCAAAAATACTATAATACAAAAGGAAAGCATTACCAGTTCTAGAACTGATACGTAAACCTCTTGAAACCATCTCCTTTGCTGTATCTTCCATCAACTCAAGTTGTCCTTCTCTTCCAAAACAAGAGATAGCAAGTGAGTAAACATCAGGTAATATACTGAAATTCCTCATATCCGCATCATGTAGAACATTGATCACTTCATTGAATTTCTGATGTTTTGCATAAGCATCAAACAATTTTGAAATGAATTGAATAGAAGGCACAAAAGAACTATTCAGAAGCTGCTCCCATGTAATCTGCGCTTGAGGAAATTGGCCATTCTCCGTGTAATATAGCATCAATACACACAAAGTAGACTGTTTTGGCATATAACCGTCAACTTTCATTTCATGAAGAATCCCATCAGATTGATGAAACATTCTTTTCTTATGAGACTTTTCAACCGATGAGGAGCAATCTACAGAGCAGTCCAAACCACCAAAGAATCCCTTTTCATTCAGCCGAGGGATTACCTGTTCATAGCACATTCCCCAAATGTAAAAACGAAAAACAAAATAAAAAGTAAAAGAAAAAAAGGGTAGTTGGCAATTTGGCATATATGGTGTTACAATTTGGTCCCAAGTAATAGCATTCTCCTCAACAAGTATATCAGAGGGCAAGGGAAGTCATGATCAAATGCAAGACAAACATATGGACCTGAGCCAAATATGCACAACTAATAGCATGATATTTCCTTCTTTTACTCTAAATCACAGTCGTACTTGATGGGAAATTATCTTGTTCAAGTCAGAAGCATCCACAGCATCCTGTTTCTCTATAAGCCAATGAATATATTAAACAAAAATAACTGACTTAATTACAACATGTAATGAAGTCAATTAGAAAAAAATAAAAATTCCAAGTTTGCCTTCGAACCATTACATAAAATTGTCCAACCAAACCACAAAACCTATACAGCACAAGTATCACCACCATAAACAGCAAAACCTATAAAGCACTACATAAGCAGCAACCCAATAACAAACTAAACATGGACCACACCAACAATATAGCACTACAAGCCAAGAAACAGCAAATAAGTCTGCGTTGAAACTATCATACAAACAATATGAATGCAATAGCCAAAAAAGCACAGCGGACTGCAGAATTCCGATGCAAGGACAGAACACAGCACTCTGATCCGCATGAAACTCACCTAGTTCCAACCGATTTGGATCAAATTACTTTCAAATAAATAATTGAAACAAGCACCGAGTGTGTTTAAATTAAGTAATAATAATAAGCAACTAATACTTAATGAAGTGATGAATAATGAAAAATGGAATACCTTCTTTTGTTGTGGTGGAACTCCACTGTGAGAGTTCTTTAGCAGAATGGTCATACGGCAAGAGGTGAGTGGTAGAGAATTGATTTCCATTGACAAGGAGAATGAAAGAAGAGTCCAAGGAAGAAGAAATCTTGTGAAGGGTGCATGAATGAAGGATGTTTCTGCCTCGAAACCTTGTCTCCAGTTTTGTGTGAGCTTATTGTCAATCCATGCCACCCAATAAGTTGAAAGACGAAGCTGGCCCTTATCTCTGATGGTTCTGGTGAAATTCAGATAGCAGTCCTTGGTATGGGGGAGATTGGGGAAAGTCTCCAAAGTAATTGAAGATAAAGTAAAGGTTCAAATTGGAATTTTCATCCCTCTCAACTTATCACAATTTTCCTATTTATCTGCTTTTAACTCTCTAAATTCTTATATTAGGATTTAACCCATTAGTAATTTAGGATTGGCTTCATGGAAAGAGGTTGGAGTATTTTGGATGTGGTATCAGTTTAAATTTTATTATTTTTATAGTATATTAAAATCATTTCTAAATTAATCTTTGAGAATAAATTATTAGAGCTTTCAAATTTTAAAATTGTTTTAATATTTAACTTAGTAAAATATTACTTAGATTAGTTTCTTTTACTTTATCCTTTTATTATCATTAAAAAATTATATATTTATTATATGAATATTTTAACATTTAAATAAAATATTAAAAATAGTAAATATATTTATTAGTAATAATAAATATTTTTATTATATTAAATTTGGAACTAGGTGAGTTTCATGCGGATCAGAGTGCTGTGTTCTGTCCTTGCATCGGAATTCTGCAGTCCGCTGTGCTTTTTTTGGCTATTGCATTCATATTGTTTGTATGATTGTTTCAACGTATATTTGCTATTTCTTGGCTTGTAGTGCTATGTGGTTGGTGTGGTACATGTTTAGTTTGTTATTTGGTTGCTGCTTATGTAGTGTTTTATAGGTCTGTTTATGGTGGTGATACTTGTGCAGTGCTTTATAGGTCTGTTTATGGTGGTGATACTTGTGCTGTATAAGTTTTGTGGTTTGGTTGGACATTTTTATGTAATGGTTCGAAGGCAAACTTAGAATTTTTATTTTTTTCGAATTGACTTCATTACATCTTGTTATTAAGTCAGTTATTTTTGTTTAATATATTCATTGCTAATAGAGAAACAGCATGCTGTGGATGTTTCTGACTTGAACAAGATAATTCCCATCAAGGACGACTGTGATTTAGAGAAAAAGAAGGAAATATCATGCTATTAGTTGTGCATATTTGGCTCAAGTCCATATGTTTGTCTTGCATTTGATCATGACTTCCCTTGCCCCCTGATATACTTGTTGAGGAGAATGCTATTACTTGGGACCAAATTGTAACACCATATATGCCAAATTGCCAACTACCCTTTTTTTTCTTTTACTTTTTATTTTGTTTTTCGTTTTTACATTTGGGGAATGTGCTATGAACAGGTAATCCCTCGGCTGAATGAAAAGGGATTCTTTGGTGGTTTGGACTGCTCTGTAGATTGCTCTTCATCGGTTGAAAAGTCTCATAAGAAAAGAATGTTTCATCAATCTGATGGGATTCTTCATGAAATGAAAGTTGACGGTTATATGCCAAAACAGTCTACTTTGTGCGTATTGATGCTATATTACACGGAGAATGGCCAATTTCCCCAAGCACGGACTACATGGGAGCAGCTTCTGAATAGTTCTTTTGTGCCTTCTATTCAATTCATTTCAAAATTGTTTGATGCTTATGCAAAACATCAGAAATTCAATGAAGTGATCAATGTTCTACATGATGCGGATATGAGAAATTTCAGTATATTATTCTAATTTATTTATTTTTTCAATTTTAATGAATTTTATATTTTTATGCAAGTAATGATATAATTATTTAACTTATGATTGATTTAGGGAGAAAATATTAGAAATTTTATATAAAAATTTTGAATTCAAATTTTATCAATTTTCATATTACACTAATAAATAATCATAATTATTTAAAATAAAACACTTTATCGGTTTTTAGAAAAGGGGCTTTATTTTTTATTTGTTTTCATATTATATTATTTATTATTATTTAGTTAGAGTTATTCAATCTTATGAATTTCACATTGGAGAACAACGGAGATTTTCCATCTACTATACAAGTGTTGGAGAGTTAGGATTACACGTGTACAGGGAGACTAATTCAGTTGTGGACCTAGCTACTTGTATATGACATAGGCTCTCATGCAACATTGAACATTGTATTGTTTTGCCTTTTTCTTTTTTCAAACACGAAAAGAAAACTGAGACGTAATGACTATTTTAGAACTAATTACTCCTTCATGACTATTATTGACTAACTCTAACTAGTCTCCACTAATTCCTAAATACCGTGAGAAAGATGGAGCCTTTCTATCAACGGAATAGTTGAAAATTGTCTGTCAAAGGAGGACTACTGACATGACACTAATGTTTGAAAAAGTATTAGCTCTCCAATATATAAATTATATAAGTTAGGTTTATTGAATTTTTTAATTTTTAATTTTAATTTTCTATCAGTTTATGGTTTTGAATAATTTTTTATTTATAAAATTTGTTGTTTTGATCTGGCTAAAAGTTTCTATTGAAAAAAAATATTTTTTAATTTTAAAAATTTTATTCTCTATATTTTTAATTTAAAAATATTTATATATAATTTAATGTTAATTTAATTATATTTTAATTATATCTCATGAAAGTGTAAGCGATATATGAATAAAATTAATATATTTAAAAACTAAATTAAAATATGTAAATTGATATCTTTTAAAATTATAATTTATAAAAGATTAAAATGAATAATAAATAAATTTAGAAATTAAATTATATACACTAAGAATTAAAATTATACAAACTTTTGATGGAACGTATCAAAATCAATTTCTTTTGTAAAATAATTATGTATTGTTTGAATGATGTAAAAAATAAAAAATAAATAAAAAATAGAGTAAAAATATATTAAAAATTATTATTTAAATAGATAAAAATAAAAATATATTTTTTTATTTAGATGAATAAAAAAATAAAAAATGAAAAAGTTAAATCAAATTTAAAAAATTTTAATTTTTATTATATTATTCTTTTTATTAATATAATAAATTTTATTTTAAAATATTATTTGTTTAAAAATTTTAATAATTAAAAAATGTTTTATTTTTCATCCATTATTTTCTTCAACTTGAAGATTTATTTTTTATAAATCCTATCAAAAAATTATTTTTTTTCTTTTATTTTCTTGATGAAATAAATGTAAAAAAATATTTCTATCAACCCTATTTTCATTCTCTATTTTTTTTTCAAATTCATTCCAAATAAATATAATATAAGAAATTAAAATTATAAAAAAATATTAAAAATTAAATATAAAATTAACTTATTTTTAAAATAAATAATTACTAATGCAACTGTTTTTATAAATTGTATCGATAATTACATGACCAATACATTTATTTTTCTACTTTCCTTTTTTTTCAATTTTTTTAAAGTGCAAGTGTAAGGATTTTTGTCCATATCACTAACCCTTTGTCTAATTTACTTTATATAGAATCATTTAAAAGATTCACTTGTTGTATATTTTATTAAAAAATTTAATTTATTTGAATAAATTTCATATTTAAATTTATGGTATTATTTTTTATATAATAAAAATTTATTAAATATTTAATTTAGTTATTTTATCCAAATACATCATATATATTGTACCTACCATTTTCAAAAATTATTTTTTCGTTTTATTTATCATTTAAAAAATTAATTAAAAAATAATTATTTAATAATAAATAATAAAATATTCATAAAATAATATTTAAAATATTTTATAATATTTTCTATAATATTATTAATAATTAAAAATTTTGTGTAGTTACTTGAACACATATTAGGACAACATAGCACAATTTAATATTCTTTTGATTTAAAGTCAAATAAAAATTAATTTTGATGAAATTAAATTTAAATTATAAACATTTTTTCAATATATATATATATAAATTAATCTTAATAATATATTTTTCTCTTGAAATATGCATATTAGACCAGAAAATTCAAACCAATTCTATAACAATAAATTAACCAAGCCTTTTACCATTTCATAAAACAGTTGTCTTGTTCCATATTGTGACTTTTTTAATTAATACTTTTTAATATTGTTATTAATCGGATGTATAATTTAATGAATAAAAATAAGAATTAATATAATATATAACTTTTTCATTTTTATCTCTTTATATTTAATATATATGCTTAGTGAGAGAAATGATTTAACCTGTGTTTAATTCTGCATTGATACACATGTAGACGTGCGTTTTAATTTCAAGGATACGAATAGTTGTATTCACATACAAGCGTGTGCTCTCCCAACGCTCAACCAAAAACACGCAGTTAAATTAATGGCACATTATCTTACTTTAATTTGGGTAGGATCAAAGTGTGGAAACATGAATGTTTTGTAAAAGGACAAAAATGGGACCTACTTTGCATCATTTCCATTTTCAGGTCGTCAAATTTTGGTCCATTTCTTTATACCAAACAAAAGTTTGACCACCGTGCTGACTGGGCCTGACCTAAGACCTACTTCTAATCTTCAACGTTGCCCATTAGACTGACTCATCCCATTCATAATTCTTGTCACAGCTCATCTGGCGGGTGAAACTCACAACTGAGCAGATAATCTCATTTCTATCTTGTCATAGCTAACAAGATCGTTCTGTTTTTACATGAGTATTTTTTAATAATTTCTATTATTAAAAATTTTAATTAATAATAATATTGTTTGATTAAATATATACTTTTTAACCTCTAAAAGATTATATTATGTATATTTTTACCTTTAGAAAGTATACAATTTTATTTTATTTTGATCATATTTTGATGTTATTATCATAAATTATAGATAATATATAAATAAAATATAAAAAAATAGTATATTTAAAATTTAAAATATATAAAAAATTTTAAAAATTAACTAATTTTTTAAAGGATAAAATATGATTAAATAAATAAATTTGGAAACAAATTATATATATATAAAAGATATTTTGTAGGATTATAAGTATAGAAAATTTTAATAGTACAACTGATGGAGATAAATTGAGGTAAACTAGATTTTAAATGTTTAGGTATGATTTGTTTAAAAATTTTGAAATTTAAACATGCTTGATCTATTAAAAATTTTTTTTATAAGGTTTGTTCTAATTTAAAGTTAAAAAATTTATGAATTTATTTAAAAGTTTATATTTAAAAAAAATAGACTTAAATCCTATATAAATAATTAATTAAAAGATTTATAAACTTAAAATTTATAAAATAAAAAAATTATTAAATATATATATATATTATGTAAATAAAATATATTAAAATAAATATTATATAAATATAATATATTAAAGTAAATATAAATATATAATATATAAAAATAAATAAATCTTCGAATAAATTAAAAAAAATTTATAAGTATGAATATGTTTTATTTATCTAAAATTTTTTTTAATAAATTTAAACTTATTTATTTATTAAAAAATATAATTAAATTAGATTTTAAATAAATCGAGTTTTAAGCCTTTCATTTTAAGTAGGATTAAAAATAACACAATAAAATAAAATATTAAAATTAAAAAATATATCAATTAAAACTGAAATTGGATATAAAATAAAAAATTAAAAACCTGTTTAAGTCTTTTTATGATCACTCTCGTATTTATTAAACATGACTTTCTTTTATCTTAAGTATGTTATTTTTTATTTTTATTTTTTAAATACTTGTTTTATTTTGGTCAGGTATAAACAAGTTCGCATGCCACTTTGAAATTTTTGCAAATGATGGTAGAAAGTTGTTTACCTTGCTGAATCGCTCGAGCCACACCCACATTCAAGTTGGTCTTTGTTTCAACAAATTAATAATACTATAAATAATACCTATATTTACTTATGACGTTAACTTTTATATAAAGAATGGAAGTGTGAAATTGACCCTTTGACAAGTGGAATGAATGAGCTGTGTAGATTAATCAATTGCACTAATGGTGCAAGAATCTCATGTTGTTGCTGATATGTTGAGCCCAATTGTACTGCTGTGTGGAGTTTTCAGTTGACTTGGTTGGGATACTCTTTTGACATTAACCAATGCTATCATCACTAATAAATTCAAGTTTTGAATATTCATACACTGTAGTTTTTTTTTTTAAGTGTCTTCCACCGCTCGAGGCAATTCTACTTAAGTCGAGAAGAATTATTATAATAAAAAGCTTACTTAAGTTGAGAAGAATTATTATAATTTTTTTTTAGTTTTTAATACGAATGTATGAGTACAGATATTTTCACATATAAAAAATTAGTTTACATTTACTATATTTTTAATTTAATGGTTAAGTATTTTAAAAAAATTAATAATTTATATTTGGATGTAATTGAATGTAGTATATAATTTTTTTTTCTAAATGTATACCTAAAACTCAGTCAAACTTTTTTATTAGATTATATCTAGTTGCTCCACATATTTCATAGTTTATAATTTATATATATATATATATATATATATTAAAAATGAAAGCTTAAGATTATTTTAATTTTAATTTATTTTTAAAATTTTAAAATTTGATATATTTTATTAACAAATATTATATTTCATGCTCTTAAGAATATATTTGTTAATTTTATTTTTAATTTGAAAACTTTATCGTTTTGATGCTTTATTGGTATAATATGATAATATAATATTTATTATTAATAATAAAAATATTTACCATTTTCATAGAGATATATAAGAAAACTATAAACTTTTAATATTATATGAATATTTTAAGTTTATATTAGAATTTAAAATAAATTTATTTAAAAATAATTAATATTAAATAATTATAAAATTATGTGTTTTAATAAAAATATAAAAATTATTTTTATTATTGATTTTATAATTTTATTTTATTAACCAATAAAGTTTAACCAAATAGTGCATGACAATAAAATAGATTAGGAATAGATTTTTTCATTTTCATATCTTTCCTTGAACAGTCGAATGACTTTTTTTACAATGTGGAAATGTGGAAAGGAAGGAAGTTCAACTATATGATTTTTATATAAAATTATTTTAATTTTTAACCCCTCATAATTATTTTAATGACTTAGTCGAATGAATTTGAGTGTGGGTTTAAAGATAAGAGTGATGACAAATTGAAATTTAATCTTAACTCCATTAAATTTAGGTAAAATTGTAAAAAATTTATACCTTATTCATTTTATGAATTTTATTTTTTATTTAGGTTTATATTTTTAAATAAATTATATATCCAATATATAAAAAAGGTTAAAATTATTTAAGTTAATGTAAGAAAATTTTAAGTTAATGAGAATATATTTTAAAGAATTTTTTTACATATACAAATAATAATATATCCATTTAAATTCAACTGTAATCTATTAAATGTAAATTTTTTCTATCTTTTTTATAAAAAAAATTACCAATAGTTAGATGATAAATATAAATAAATAAATAACTTTTCTTGTATATATATTTTTATAATATAAAATATATAATAATATGTGAATAGATTATTATAATTATCTATAGCGTTTTAATTTAAGTTAAACGATTTGAGTGTTTTTAAGTTTATCACTCAAGTTTAATTTTTAAAATTTATTAAAAAATATTATTGAGAAAATTTGTATTTTTTTTTAATGAACCATATCATGAGATTGTTAATGGATAATATAGAAAAAATTCATAGATGTAATAAAAAAATTAAAATTTAATTATAATTGAAGAGAAAAATAGAAAATAAATTAATAAGATACATTAAATTTATTAATTAATTTCATGAATATTCATAGAGTGATTTATATAATTTTTTAAAATAAAAATAATAAAACAAATAGCTCTATGCGTGTGGATAAAATGAAAATAAGTTGGTATAAACTAAATTTCTTAGATGTGTACGGTACACAGGATAAATATGATATGATAAATTTTTTTTTATCCTATCACATCTCTACATTCTAAAATAAGAAAATAAATAACATCTAGAATAATAATTAAATAATATAATATTATTTTATTTAAAATTTAATATAAAAATAACATAATGTTATTCTATGAAAATTTAATATAAAAATAACATAATGTTATTCTATGAAAATTTAATATAAAAAATGGGTATAAGGCAGGATATAAATTATGCTAAAATAAAAATTTATTTATTTTATTAAAATTAATATAATATTTTAAATTTATTTTTAATTTTAATAAAAAATACAAAATTAAATTAAATTATATAAAATAAGTAAAAAATTTTATAAAATATTTCATAATATATTTTTCTAATATTAAATTTATAAATAATTGAATTATTTTATAAAATATTAAAATAATAGATATAAACAAAATAAGAAAATTAGTCTACCGCGAAGAATTTTGAGCCACCATCCTCCTAGGTAAGAATTAAACTATCAAAATAGAATAGAATACGATAATCCAGTAGGATAAGTTATTGTATTTTATTAGTTCTAAAACATTGTAAAATATGATAAAATATATTCTTCTAACTTATTCTATTATCTTAACTTTCAAACAATTTTTTTAAGTGTAAACCAAATCTGTTTTTCAGATTTAAGTTGGAACTTGGTTTATACTTTATTTATGAAATACGTTCCTTTTCTTTTAGGCTTGACTTGATTTTTTAAAAAAGTCTGAATTAACTAAAAAAATTTATTTTAAATGTTAACTAACAATAAAATCTTTAAAATAGGTTAAAGAAAACTATATTTAATAAACAATAGGTCTAAAAGTATATATAAATTAATGAATTTTAATTTTTAAATAGATCAACAATATACAATGTTATAATATTAATAATATAAGTTAATGCAATAATAATTGTAGATATTATTATTATTATTAGTCATATACAATTATTTAATTAAATAGGCAACATGTTAAGTCTAAAAGAAGGTTTTAATTAACTTGAAACGTAACTTTTTTGTAAAGAAAATATATTTTTTACAAGTTTTAATTTGAATTATTTAATAACTAAGTTTAACTTAACTTCAAATATAATTAAGTTATAAATCTCGATGTATAACTAGTGTGATCTATACTCCTTCACGTGGTATCCTCCTAGGTTTTGTGTGGAGGCTTGGTGACTGTTGATTTTGTGGTCATGCACAGATCAGAAGGTGCATGTTTAGAGTCAAATACCAATGTTGATTTTTATTTGTTTATTTATTTTTAAAGATACAGACCAATGTTGAATTCTTTGATGGGTTTCGTTGATCACCTCGGAATCATCTTTCTTATTTTTATTTAGTTAAATAAAATAAAATAAAATAAAATTTCAAACTTTGACTGCATTTTATGCGGAAGTGGACTTCGTTGGAAATGGAGCATTGTGAACTGTGAAGTTACCAAAATAGTTATTTTCTTTTAAGAAAAATATATTTTTTAATTTTTATACCGCCTGTAAAGGTAATATTTTTAAATATCGTGTGCTTGATCATTTATATTTTCTATGGTAAAAAGAAGAGTGTAAGAATATTGTAAAAAAATAAAAATAAAAATAAAATGTAGTTGCTCATTTTTTCCATTTAAATTTGATTTTTGTAATTACTATCTTTAGTATCTTCTAAAGAATCAGAGATATCCCTAAGAAACTAAAGTTATGATGCTAATAGCTAGGTTTTTGGGTTACGTTGTCTATCAATCTGAGAACACGATAAGGAAAAGGTAAAAGGATAAACGAATGGATAAATGTTTTTCTTTGTTATCTATTAACATTTTTTAACTACTAAATCCCAACTTTGATAAATTATATTTTAAATTTTCTAAAATTAAAACATTAAAATTATTTATTTATAAAATTTAATGAAAATGTTACACGATATCAAATTTAATCATAGACTATTATAATATAACAATTATTTTTATAAAAATTATATTTACCATGTTTTGTAACTAGTGATAATATTAAAATATTTACTTTGATTGTGTTTACTTATTTTTATTATGAAGTAGATTGATTAAACATAATAGTCATAAATATTTCATAAGTGCAAAATTGAGGTGGAATGTAGATCGATACAATGATTAAAATTTTGATGGTAGTTTAGAAGTCTGAATTAAGATAACAATTCATCAATCAGAATTAATTGAACTATTTAAATTTCCTTAATTATCGATTAATTAAACAATATTATTTCTTTATTTTTTTAAGAGCCACAAAAGCATTAGGATGACAATTCATTAGTATACCATGAAACGCATAATCCCCACACATAATGTAGATTTGCATAACCGAGAGTTTGACTACCTTTTACCCTAAGTTTGATTTAGGAAAAAATGTAGAAATTAGAAAAAAAATCTATTTAAATGAAAAATGAAGAAAATCTAAAACAAATTCAAACCTAGCTGTTCTTTCTTGGCATTCAAACACATCACAATAAAGGAATTGGTCAAAATAGAAACCAAGGTAGAAGGCATATCAGTTTGCGGCTTTGACAAGCAGTTACGTCATTCCAATAGATTTTTTCGGACATAAAACAAAATTGGCAGCTACATTCTTTTAATAGGAAAATGTTACTTAACATGGGGATTCATAGTATCAAACTTGTAAAAGTCATAAGATTTTATTAGCAAAATGGTACATATTATCATATATTTGAGTAAAGAATTTTAAGAAGCAAATTTATTTTATGAAAAAATTTAAAGGATTTATTGTTAAAATATTTTATTTAAATTAAAATATATCTTTAAAAATTTAAATAGAAAAAAAGTTAATCAAACCTTGAAAATTTATAATTTTATTTAAATAGATGAAATTTTCAAAATTCTCATATTTGAATTCAACAATTCTTTTATATTTTATTTTTACATTGTAATAAATTTAATGATATTTTCTTTATTTAAATAAACTAAATCTTAAAATTATTATAATTTTAATTAATCTTACATTTAATTTATTTTTAAAATCTATATTTTGTATATAATATCAATAAAGATTCTATATTATTATTTTAATGATTTGTTTCTTTCATTTATCTTTAATTTAATTTTTGTGCACTTATTTTATATTATAATATTATTTATTATTAAAAAGAAATATTTATGATAATATTAATTTTATTTTTATTTTTATTTTTATTTTTAAATTTTAAAATATTTTTACAATGCATAAATAATGTATTTATTTGTTAATATATCCGAACTTTAAATCTCCAAATAAATTTATCTAATTACAACAAAATATTTTAAAACATAAGAATCTTCAATTGTTTTATAAAAAGAAGTCTCAATAAAAAAATTTATTTAATTTTTTAAATTGAGCTTTACTATATCGTTTCATATGTATTTTAATAATCTTTTTATTAATATTAAAAATAATTATTAATTAAAAATGTTTTTTATTTGGTAAGTATAAAACTATAATTTATTTTTATTTAATAACTAAAATAATTAGTAAAAAATAATGAGAAATTTATATTATAAAATATTTTAATTTAATAATTTTAATTACTATATTAAAATAAAAAATAAATTTTTTATCCAAACAGAATATTTTAAAATAACATAAATTTAATCTAAATTAATTCAAATTTTTTGTAATTTAAATTACTTAAAATGTTAAAATTCTCATCTAAACCCATGATTATAATATATTCAAGTGTAATAAACATATTCTGAAAAAAACTCATTTTAATTATTTAAAATCAATCTTAAAATTTGAAGTTAACAAAATTATTTAAATTGTTAGGTCGACTTAATGATAAAAATTTGAATTATTTATATAAAATGTTAAATTTAAACTTTATTACATAGATTTTAATGAACATACAAAGTTTTCGTAATGTAAAAACAAAATAAGTTTGATTTTTAATTGTATAGGAATGATTTAATTAATTTTTTTTAGTATAAATGTATAATTATATAGTTAAGTGTTTTGTAGATTAATGTCCTAAGAGGTTAAGAATATTGGTTAAGGAAGTAAAAGTAATTTTTTTTTATTGAGAATAATATTAAAATGCATTGAAAACTATGATGATTTTGTATAATAATATTTTTAATTTTATAACTACCGATGCCTTTTAGGGCAGAGATGTCCTTAGGCAATGGTTAATATTTTTCTATAATCAATACTCCCTATTCTTTTTTTATATGATATTTAACTAAATTATGTAGATTTTATATGATATCTTTGACTAAATTATATAGATTAATAAAAATAGTTAAAGTTAATTATTTTTTAAAACTTTTAAAAATTTACTATAACTTATTAATTTCATCTTCTTTTAATTTCGTTGAATTTAATCCTACTACCAGCATTTATATTTATTAATTTTATAATTTTTTAATGTATATCAAATGATACATAATAATAATTTGATCAATTATAATTTTTATTAAAAATTGTATCACTGACATTATTAAAGTATTGAATCAATGTGATTTTTAATAAAAATTTATTATACATAAATCCTTATTATATATATCATTATACATATGAGATAAATTGTTGTTTTTTACGGAGGTTTCCATCAACTCCAATTATTGAGAACAAATAAAAAAAAATCTAATCGACTCTGATATACTTTCGTCCAAATCTTTCTCCTATTTTATAAAGTAAGTATTAAATAAAAAAAGTTCATTATTTTGAAAAAATAAAAAGCATTCAATGTTTTCTTCTGAAAAGAAATAAGAATATTTGTGGAAATAAAATGAAAGATGATTTAAAATTATTCTTTTCTAATATATTTAAAGGTACACAGTAAAAGTTTATATATAGTAAACGCTTATTAAAAATCATGGGATCCAATTCATTAATAGCATTAAATGATATAAATTTTAATAAAAAATATTATTTATTATTGTATATCGTTAAATACGTATTAAAAATAAAAACTAATAATAATTATTTCATAAGAATTATAAAGTGTATTATGAAAAGGACCACCACAATCTTCTAAAATATACCTTATAAATAAATTTAGAATAAATATAAAATAAATCTTGATATCATATTTTCAACTTATTTTTTATTTTAATAAAACATGTGAAGTTTTAATTAAGATATATTGAGAATGTAAATATTTTTTACATTACTATCCAATCATAAATTGTTATATCATAATAATAATTAATTTTTATAATAATTACTTCTTAAATTATACTAATTATAAATTTTAATTGGTTGATAATATAAGTTTTTATACTAATAAGATATCAAAATTATATTTTTAATTCAATATAAAGTGAAAGTAAAAAGTGAAATTAGTATCGTTTAATAAAATTTACATATATTTCATCATATAATTCAAAATGTACTTGGTTTTATTAAAAACACATTTTAAAAGATGTGTTCCAAATGTTTTTATATTATAAACATTTTTAATATATATATTTAAGAATATACAATAAGAACTTATAAATGATAAATTTTCATTACAATTTTATAAAATTTAATGTATTAATAATATTAGATGTTATAATTTTATAAAAATATTTTTATTATATATTAAAATATTATGTTATAAATATTTAACAATAAAGTACAGAAATCATATATATTTTTAAAAAATCAGATAATCTTTATGTTACTTCATATAAAAATAATTTTATCATTAAATACATTAGAAAGACTTTTTTGTTTTTTTGGATTTTAGTATGATAATACCAATGTTTTAATTATTAAATTAAAGTAAGACTTTAGAGTATCTTCTTAAAATAAAATTTAATTATATTTTTAAATGAAGTATTTATAAATAAAAACATATATTTATTATTTAAAATATATTTTTCCTTTAATAACTATGGGAATTTATGAAATAAGATAATTTAAGATTATTTATTAAAGTATCGGATATGGATTCACTGCACATTGATTTTCCTTCCTGTTTGAGACCATTTCTCCCTCATTTTACCATTCCAAATTTCCACCCAATATATATATTCATTCCTCCCACTCTCTTTCTCTCCAAAAACCATCACTTCCCACCTTTCAGCCTTTTTAATCTGTTCTTTCTTTGACTTCATAAGAGCTTTTTCGTGGTCGAAGCAGAACCACATGTTCTAGTTTTTGCCCATTTGAGCTTCACTTTGAGTTGCTTGAGCTGCTATCTCTTAGGTGTGTGAAAGGTCCTTCCTTTAGGTGCTTTATTGTTGTATTATATGATTTCAACCTTTTTGTGTTGCAAGATTTATTGGTAGGTTCTTTTTTTTTTCTTTTTTAATTCTTAAACAGCTTGGTTTCATTTTAATTTGATCGATTACAGGTTTTACTTGATCTTCTTAATTTTTTTTTGGGGTGGGGGGGGGGGGTTTGTTTTGTTGGGATTGAAGTTTCTGGGTATGGCAAATTGATTTGAGTTTTGTGAAACTAAATGAAATGAGTAGGTTTCTTTGAAATTTCTCTAATGTTATGGATCTAATTGCTTTTCATGTAGTTGTATGGATGAGAATTCATGATGTCTTGTTACTTTCAAAGTGAATTGGGTGTGTAGAGCTCATTGCTCCATATGAATGGACTAATTTGGTTTAATAGCAAGAAAGCATTTTTCCCCACTTGCGTTTTGTAATATTTGCTGTGAAGATTGGTCAATGACATGGGAAAAATGAAGTAATTTATTGTTCTGTTTATGAGAATGTGATGGACACAAGTGTGGACATAAGCTTTGCTAGGGGGGCAGTTAATCAATTGTTCTTATTTCTACTTTTTATTTTAAAATTTAATTTGTGATCCACTTGTGAATAGTTGATCAATATTAAGGATAGCTGAGAGCAAGGAATGAGAGAATTGAGAGGAATGATAAGAGGAAATGAAAATGAGGGTAAAGGGAGATTGTTCTGGTTGTATGCATTTATTGCTTTTAGTTGTGCTGACTAGAGAGTCTAATTTAAAATGAATCAAAAGTGGGTTAGAGAATCTTCCCCCCCCACATCTTTCTTCTTGCAAGTTGGATCCATTTGTTGAAATTTTATATAACATTTTACAGGGATAACCCGTAAATAACATTCTTACGGGTTGTCAATCTATGGCATGTTAAATTTCACTAATTTTGTTTAAGTCCTTCTTTTATGCAGAAATAAACAGTTTTATTCAGAAGCCAAAATTCTTACACAGGATGGGGTGTTTCACTGTCTTCAAGAGAAAGAAGAAAAAGGCCAACCAAATTATACACTCAAAATATGTCAGCCGTAATGAGCATGTACCTACAGTACTGCCTGAACCTCAAACTCATGCTTGTTTAGTGCAGTCTGCACCTCCTAGTTTTAGGACTAGAGTGAAATCCATTCACCCCATTAATACAGTTACCAACAACATAACACGGGCATTATCTGCTCCATCAGCTCTTGATGTAGCTGATCAAGATGCTCTGGCCTCAGTTGAGTATGAGGAAAGAGAGGAATCAAATTACGGAATGGGATCAATGAAGGATCAACGTTCATCTAGTCCACAACCTTTACCACTTCCATCTCATCAGGGTGGTGGTGCATTGAAGGCTACTGGTAGCTTTAAGTCAAGGACAGCTTGTGGTCCTTTATATGCTTCTGGACTAGCTCCTGATGCAGCAGAACGAGATGCTTTGGCCTCTGTTGAGTATGAGGAACAAGAAGAGTCAAAACACCGAGTTGGATCTATGAAAGAGCAACGATTATCTAATCCACAACCTTTGCCCCTTCCATCTCATAAGGGTGGTGGTGGTGCATTGAAGGCTACTGGCAGCTTTAAGTCAGGAATGGCTAGTGGTCCTCTATATGCTTCTGGACCCTTGCCTCTTCCACCAACTGGGTTGCTTAGAAACTTCCCATATGAGGAAATTGCTGCTGCTTGCCACAACTTTTCTTTAGATCAATGCATGTCAGAATCTCTTTCTTCTACCTTGTATAAAGCTTCATTTGGTGGTGATGCTTCGAGTGCTAAGAAGTTCGACGCCACTGTCACCTGCCTTCAGCCTTCAACTCAGGTACTTTTCTCCATTCTGCATTATTACTTTAATCTCTTTGCTATGCCTAGTAAATGATGACTGGTCTTCCTAATAGCTTATGCTTCCTTACCAAACATAAAGAAGTGATGCCTTCTTATCTTAAAATGGCTCAAATTCAATATTTTGTGTACTTTTTGATGAGATAAGTTGTGTCTTCTGAAAACTGTTGAACCTCCCAATATAAGCAGAAGAGATCTTGAGAGTTCAAGAGAGGCATCAAAGAGTTTAGGTTTGTCAATTGGTGGCATCCTACATGCTATTTCACAGCAGTTTCAAACCTTGTTCTTCTTGCTGCTCTCCTTGCTTTGTTACTTCTTGATGCGTATTTGAATGCTTTCAATCCATTTTGGAATCTAATGCTGACAATTGTTAAGAATTGCATTCTTACTGGGTTTAAATGTAAATAGAATCATTATTAGCCTTGTGTTGAGTCTGTTGACTGTTCAGAGGTTTAAGATTTTTCTCCCCAGACAAAGTTTAGAAAGCAACTTAGAACTTTCTGATGTGATCTACATATGTCTCTTGCAGGGCCTGAAGGAATTCATAAATGAGGTTAATAATCTTGCATCTTTGCAACATCCTAACCTCTGTAAATTGCTTGGATTTCATGCATGTGATGGCTCTGAATCAAGGATATTGGTTTATGAGAGATTAGGCCATGGAAGCTTGGACCGCCTTTTGTTTGGGAGATCTGATGGCCCTTCAATTGATTGGAACTCACGAATGAAAATTGCCATATGTGCTGCACAAGGTCTTACCTTCTTGCATGAAGAAGGGCCTTTCCAGGTAATGAACTTTCTGTTTTTAGCTTAATTTGGTGTAAAATGTTTGTCAAATATTCAAAATTGAAGAAGCCTTGTGTGGTCATGTCTGCTCCCCCCCCCCCCCCCCTTTTCTTTTCGTGTGGCTTTTAGACCTCATTCAATGTGTGCCACTGGACCTGAGTTATTGTGTATTTTTTAGCATGGATGGAAGAATTATGAGGAGTAGATGTTTTTCTTTTGTGTTCCTTTACTATGCTAAATATTAATAAAGTATTACGAATGTTTCTATCTTTGCTGATGTACACAGATCTTTATCCCTTGCAGGCAATGTATAATGAATTTTCAACAGCCAACATACAGATTGACAAAGATTTCAGTGCAAAGCTTTCTGGATATGGTTGTGTTGGCCGTATTCCTGAGGAAGAGATTTCAAGCAGTACATCTGTACGTTCATTTACTAAAAAGTGCAGTGTGTGTGTTATTATAAATTATTCATATAATATTCTACCTTTGGATCTTCTTATTTGGCATGTACAATTATTTCATAGGTTTTGTTCTCATTCATTCTGCTGATTATTGTACAGGCTGTTGGAAACCTATCAGTGGAGACAATGGAAAGAGGAATTCTTACTCCAAAAAGCAATGTATGGAGTTTTGGAATTATTCTTTTGGAGCTACTAACTGGCAGAAAGAATCTTGATAGCCATCTCCCCAAGGAAGAAAGAAATTTAGTCAGGTGGAGCCGGCCTTTCCTGGCCGATGACATCCGACTGACGCTGATTATGGATCCTCAACTTAAAGGTCGCTTTCCTCCGAAAGCAGCAAGAACAGTAGCTGACATTGCACAAAGATGTCTCCAAAAGGAGCCATCAGAAAGACCCACCATGAGATCCGTTGTTAACCATATCAAAATGATACAAGATATGAAGTACTCTTGTTGGTTCCCTCTGCAAGAACCAGCAGGTGTGTCTTTAAGACAAATGTCAAGATCACCAAGTTTTAATGGTATCACATGGAATGCTTCTAGATTAAGTTTCTCTCCATCACTGCCATCAGTTACCAGATCATCTATTTCACCTCCAAGATGGTCTGGTGTGCCCACACTGCATCTTCCTCTTCACGGTTGTTCCTCCAATTTCTCTTTGGAGGAGCTTGGTATAGTGGAAAGCCGGAAATTACTCCTCAGTGTGTAGGAGAGCAACTATTGAAGGATATTGGCTGTCTATAATGTTCATTTTTTAATTTTATTTTATTGTTATTATCATTTTTGGGTGATTTAACTCAAGTTTATAGGAGATAGAGATGTGGTTCTTCCACCTTGGCATCTCTCTGCATAATACCGAGAAGATGTTCTTTTGTAGATAGGGAAAAGGTTGGTCATACTGGGTTGAATTAATTGCCCCATTAAATTGAAAATTTACATGGTCTCAAACGCTTTGCTATTTTCACCGCTCAACCCTAGACATGGCAAAAAGAAAATTCTATACCTGTCTAGCTCCATTTTAACTGGAAATTCGATTTCATTGGGTTTTTGATGGGCTTTTGTTTTTCCCGATATTAAAATGGCAGTAGGGTCAGATTTATACTTGTACTGAATTTGAATTCCACTCCCACCATTTTTACATAACTGACATGTATTCCCTGTATGATGAATTTAATTGGAATACATTGCCATTTAATTAATAATTATCATATCATTATAAATTATTGATTTTTATAATTATTTTTAAATTATATTTCTTGTGATTTTTAATTGTTGATAGTATAAATTTTTTTATACCAACAATGCATCCAATTAAACTTTAATATAAATGGTTCTTACTTCTTTACTTCTCTACTTTTTGAAGTTCTTAAAATTTATCTTTATATATTATTTCATTTAAAAAGTGCTTGATATATGAAAAATTAGTTCTTATCCTTTTGTTTAAAATCTTCCATTCAAACATGTATGTATAAAGGAGGTTGGACTTTTTAAACAAATTTGAATCTTTTACCCATAAAATGAAGTGCTTGATTCAAAAGCTTGAGTTTGACCGTAGAATAACAATTTGAACTAGCTCGTCATACTGGTATTGATAGACATGCATTTTTAAGTTGATAAAATTTGAAACAAAATAAATAAACGTAAAATAATTACACTAAAAAAAATTGTAAAGTAAATTTATGTCATATGTACAAAATGTAAATTTGAACATAAAAGCTTATTGCTTCTAAATTTTATAATTTTAATATGTAACAGAAGATACTTCAATATTATAATTCAATGTGATCCCCAATAGGGCTTCAAATGACATTTCAATAAATATATTGATAAGAAATTTGAAAATTTAAGGTTAATTTGGTCACACTAATATTAAGGTTAATTTCGCCATTCTATAATGAATACAACTACAGCCAATGTTGTTTTAAGCTTTCCCAAATGGAAAATACTTTGTTAGGTTTAGTTTCTTTCTTAAGAAAATAGTAACTAATGGCAATATAACGTTTTCCGTTGACGCAAGGTGTAACTCAAGGCATGTAATGTGGCATGACAATATGGCTTCATAAAAGTAGTTTTGCAAGTAACCACAACCATTACATACATCCGACCAATCACATTAGTTCTGTACAACATGGGTGAAATGCTTTTCGTCCAACAGAGCATTTTCATATTGAAAAAGCAAGACAGAAGGCTATTCAAACTTCAACACATGTGCTAAAACACAAAAATAGGTGCGCTGTCCCTCCATAACATTTAAAAGAAGACAAAATGCTTATTCAAACTTACCACACATACAAAAGAAACAAAACTAGTATGCTATGACATGGCAGGGGGTGCTTTCCTTCAACTCCTTGCCTCACTAGTTTACAGCCTATAAGACAAACTTCGGCATATAAAGCTTATTCTGTGGGGTAATTTCACAACCAAAGGACACAGACAAAAGCCAAAAACAATATCGACATACAAATGAACCTGCTATAATTTTATAACTTATGCAAGAAGGATTCTTGTGAAATGATTTCAGAGTAAAAAAGGAAAAAGAAAATGAAACTGGCAAGACTTCATGAGAGTGAATTGTTTTGGTCTTTATCTTGCCCACTGTTTTCTTCAGGACTGCTTTCCTGCTCATGAATAACCGAAGCAGTACCGCAGTCCTCATTATGTCTTCCCTCACTCTCATTGGTTGTCTGTGCCTGCACATTTGAAGCTGAATTTGTTTGCTGCTCTGATACCAAGCTGGTAAGACCATTTTGCTTCAGGTAGGTCTCCAGCGGGAGATTTGCTTCTTCAAGAAGACTCATCATACTCACACTGTTTGGCCCAGTTTGCATGTCTTCTCGATCAGGTTGGCAATTCAGGTCTAATTGTCCCTTGGCAGCTTCAGCCACATGGTCTTGACTCCTTGAATCCAACTCATTTGGCACCCTTGCTTCATTTTCCGAACCATCAACTGGAGTTAAATGCTGAGAGGTGCTGTCTACTTCTGATTCATCCTTGGTCCGCCACGATAACTGATTTCTCTGAGCAATCTCTGCTTCACGTTCAGATTGACGCTTTTTCTTTCGCATCATAAGGGTATTAAACCGACGTTTAACTGTCATGCACACATTACAGGTGCATGTAGGTTTGTGTTTGCCCTTTCCACTTGGTGGCTGGATACAGACAATGCAGGAGCACCCAGGTCTATGCCGAGGATGTTTTGTAGTAGTAACAACTGGTGTCCTGCCCGAGTCACTTGCATCGTCTCCAAGTATTGCAGCATTCGCCAAAGCATCCAGTCCTGACGATTCATGTTCCAGGGCTGGTCTGTGGATTGCTGCCAGTCTTCGTTTCTTGAATTCTACCCCAAAATAAAGAAATTAAGTATCAAGCTTTGTTGACAGGAAAAGCATGTTACCATGTATTTATATTAGTCCAAAATCACCATCCTTGATCATGCAGCATAATTTGGGATGGCAGATTTGTCAGTTTCTTCAACAAATATAATTAAAAAAAACTAAAAATGAGTAAGAAAAAAGACAAAGTAACAAAGGTGAACTGGTCAATATAAGCAACAAGGTGTAGTAGCCACTCCATACAATTAATCATTGTTGTCCAGCTCATTGTCATTTTACAGGTACACAAAGTCTTCCTTACTAGTAGTTGCAGGTCAAGATCAGTTAAGAATGTTTGAATCGGTACTACATGGTTTTTATGCTTTGTTTGGATGATGTGGGAAATAGGAAGAAAAAAAAAAAGAAAAAGAAAAAGAGTGAAAATAAGAAGAAAAAATGAATTGTTTGAATGGATTAAATTAAGAGGGGAAAGAAGGATTTCTATTATTTAGATGAATGAAAAAAAAGAGGAAAAGAAATATATTAGTAGTATAAAATTTAATTTTTTTCTTATGTTTTTCTATTAATATAGTATTATTTTTTTATATTTTTAAAATATATAATAATTCTAAAAATTTTAAATTAAAAAAACAAAAAATGCAAACTTCTTTCCCCCATTTTCTTACCAATTTTGGGGGGAATAAAATCTGGTGGGATCCGCAAAAATTGGTTTCTTCCCTCCTATTTCAATGCGCAAACATATTGCGGAAAATCTTTCCATACCCCCTTTTCCTTCCTCCCTCTTCTTCTTTCCCATCCCCCAACCAAACAAATCATTGAAGTCATTACATAAAACCCCCAGTGTTCTTATGAGTTAGGATTCATATGCCAACAATTGAAATGTAGAACTATAACATGCAGAAGAATTCAAAACTTCAATATTTTTAACCATTCCATGCATATTTAACATGGATAAGCTTATATGATCAAACGAAATTTCCTTGTTTGGTGTCCACTTAAAACGGTGAGTAAACAGCTTGACCAGTTTGGACTAGAACTAGTGGACTAAATATGTAAACATAATACAAAAGAGTTTTTTATGTTTTCCAGCTCTTTGTACGTGTGTGTTTCCTTTTTAGGGACACAGAAAAGGGAAGAAATAGAAAGACAAAGCTTGGAACAAGGAAATAGCTTAATAGAGATACTCTTCAATTATAAACTACTCGTCAACAACAGCATCTGATCCCAATTGAAATGGGAAACCCATTCAAAGAAAATATATTTACCAAAACATTCAAAATTAAAATTTACAGAAGGCATCTTTATTAAACTGAAAAATACAAGTTTGTGGATCAAAAGAAAAAGTCTAAATAGTGTGTCCCGGAATGCAGCCATATTTCAGCCCTATTACCAAGTACCAGCAGGAAAATGCTGCCAGAAAAGCATAGCTTCATATTGTAAACTTTTACACATCAAACCATATCTACTCGTAAGTATTGATCTGTGGTAACTAGAAAGTATAATGAATGCAAGAAATGAAGAAATACCTTTGTTCAGCCTCAGAAGATTATCCAGTTCCCTTGGGTTCATTTCATTAGGAGCAGAACATGAACACCTGTTGACAGCAATGCAGAAGCATAAAGGTCTTAATTGAGAATAAGAATTGGTAATAACAGCATTGCACTGGAAAGTCTTCTGCTCACCTGCTCTGATCCCATAAATTCTCCACACATGTCCACTTTGGGGGAATAAGTACATCAACAGGCAACTTCCGCCATTTGGAGCAACTATCACACTGAGTCCACTGCTCATTTACCCTGAGGTCCAATCATACTCCAAATTGAAATACTCCATCAAAATATATAAGCTTATGTATTGGCACAAAAAAGAAATCATAAAGTTCAATAGAAAATATAAAAGATAACAGGAGGGATGCTAAGAGAGGAAAAACCTTACACATGCTATAATAATAAAAAACAAAACTCTAATGTACACATTAATCTTACCCAGTTGATCGAACTACAAATATACTCCTCTTTCCAAAGACAGGAGGTTCCTGCATGAATTAACTTAAGTCAATTCCTCTGCAAGATCATAAACAGGCTATATAACAAAACTTACCTACTCTTTGACTGCAGACTTTACTTAAAAAGTTTATGTATTAGGACATAGAAATCAATTTCATATACTTTTGCTTAACATGTAATCCACATAAGTCTTCGCACCACCATATGTGATGCATAACATGAGTTGAGACACTACAATTCGTAGCCCCCAATATTGTTTCGTGTCTTGAAGTACAGTGTTGCAAGCATAAGTCCTTTTTTTAAAGGAGAACGCTAAAGGGTGCCCTTAGGGTATTGTTTAGGGAATCAAAAATAGAAAATAATCAATGAAAATAAAATATTTACTATTTATTATATTAAAAATATATTTTTTAAAATATTACTTATTTAAGTAGTTGAAAGCATTTAATAACTCGATGCTTCTTAATCGTAAGACACTCATTTAGCAAGACCCTTTTAAAAAATCACATCGATCATCTGACCTGAGGTTTGATGATCATCTAACCCATGCCTTCATCCCTTCTTGTCTCAGACACTACATGGGCATCCCCTACCTGTTTATTCCTTTTTGGCCTATACACAAATGCCCTAAAAGCAAAGACTTTGTATTACCTGAAACTAGAGGAGTGTTTTAATAAGTTCAAACTAGAAGGCTGTTTTAACAAGTTCTGCAAATTGCAAATCTAAGGAGAGGTCAACTACCGAAGTATGCCGCACTACCTATATCTGGAAAGCTTCAACCTTCCAGAAGTCATATTTTCTTTAGATTTAGACTCACTGAAACAGAAGTTTAGGACAAGATGATTGCATTTGAAAACCCATTAGAATGGAAGGCTCCGACATATTTGGGCCAATGTTAGTGTCTGAGTTAAACAGACACCAAAATATCAACTTGATCTCACATAAACACACATGCACCAACATAATGGATGGATTTCATAAAATTATGGCTTCTGATAAATAGTTTTACTTACCTCATATTCTTCAAATACATGATCCTCAATCATAACAATGCTAGGCTTAACAGTTGGAGGTGGACGGAGCAAATCCTGAGCCTCTTCCCAAGTAAGTTTCAGCTCCAGTGCATCCTGGCTATCAATAAGCAACCTCTTACTTTTTGATCCAATATTCCGAGTTCTTTTCTTCTCAGGAACCAACACAGGTGGCAAAGGCAGCCCCTCTCTTTTCCTGCTTTCGGGTATGTCAATGCTATGCCAATTCATGTCACCACCAGCTGAGTTCCATTTTTTAGACAGCGCATTTAGGTGGGTTTCTGAACATCCTTTTTGTGACTGAAGAAGGCCAGAGTAACCACTTAATATAGGTAGATTCTCATAAACACCAGAATAGGAAGTTTCACTTGAATGAGAACCATTGGGCATATTAGACGGTAGTGTTTCCTGCTTAATAGGTGATTAAATATCAATTCTAAAAAGATAGGGTTTGCTATATTAACTAAAAGTGGCTGTTACCTGCACTGCAGTAGAATTTGTTGCCTTCCTGAACCCCATTATAAGTTTACCTTCAGGGTCCATCCGGCTAAATGTTACTGCAGCAATTTTAGAAAAAAAGTTTATAAACATTTTTTATAACCAAATTTGAAGAAGAAACTATAATTAGAAAAAAAAAAAAAAAAAAAAAAGAAGCAACCACATGTTGCAGTTAAAACTTAGAAATGGAACCGAAATCAATTGCTTTTCAATGGAGAGAAACCAATCAAATATAAACCCAAAAACATGAGCAACATTTAGTTCAGTGTTGATGATACTTTGTCCACAGAACAATAAAGAAAAACAGTAAAAGTTGCACAAACTTCATAAACTTTCTCAGAAGATAAAGAAAACAAAACAAAATACTTTGGGAAATCATTTGCAGTCAGTACTTTAAACAGCATGTCGTTTAGGTATGATTATGGATTGGTTAATATTTAATACAATGAGTGAAAAATTTGCAGAGATTCTTGTGATGAATGTTTTTGTAAATGACATGTAGTTTATCTATTCTTTGAAAATGAAAGTTTCCACATGGTTTATCAAATCTTAGAATGGGTATTTAACAAATTATGGGATTCTCAGTAAAATATACCAGTATCTCCAGCTTGCAATTGCATAGACTGAATGCAGGGTGTTACACCTTCTAAAACATACATCCTGCTGTTATTATTTGGCCAAAATCTAAATTGAAACATCCATTCTTTTCCTTTCACATCTTGGATTCGTAAAGGAAGGCCCTCTGGTTGAGAGATTGGAGGAAAATATGCCTGCATAATGCTCTCTTATTTCAGTTCTACCAAATTACTAGACTCATCAAGATAAACAAATTTTAGAGGAATTATTAGTTAATATAAAATGACAACAGTAGAAGTCAGTTTAGCAGACAAGTTAAGATAAATTACTTCAGCACAAGCTTTTGGTAAAACCAAGCGACCAATTCGACCAGCATCACTTGCACTAAGCATCTTTTCAAAGAGTGGCACAATTGTGGAATTTGAGCTTGAACATACCATGAATCATGGTTAAGGAAATACTAAGGTAAAGTGTAACCATCAAAACAGTAACAAGTTTATCAATCTGCATTAGTATCCGGCCAGTGATAAATAATTTATAGAACTAAATACAACGCTGGATACTCTCCTGATATTTGTTGCAGCTCTTGATCAGTAATCCTAGGCCAATAACGTGGAAGCAACTGATTCCTTCCCCGTCCTTCAGCAGGAGGCCTTGCTACACGAATCTGGGACACCATGCCTGGATTTGCTTCTAGGCCTGTACCAAGAGTTGACCTAGGAGGCTTGGGTAAAAGATGGCGAGACCTTGACCCCAATAAAAGTGGAGATGTTTTGCTTTGTTCCCTTTCATCAACAACAGCAGTATGAAAGGGATTTGAATTTCCTAAAGGTGCTGCAAGGGTCATACTCAAATTTGTCTGTGTCAATGATTCATATATATCTCGGATTTCTGTGTCAGCCTTACAGTTCTCTGCTTTGGAAGCCTTAGATGATCCATTAGACTCACAATGAAATTGTGATATCAAAGCGCTTCCAAGTTCTCCAACAGAAGGCAAAATTTCTGGTTTCATTTCTATAGATGGCCCATCTGTTTCAACATTATGAGGTTTGAGCCAGTACCTGAGCCCATCATTCTCTGCATAATGCCCTACATGTGTACCCCTCACATTTAATTGGTTAGCCAGAGAGGTGCACTGCTGTGCATTGACATTTTTTACCTTTGATGTCCCAGATCCATTAAGCTTTTCATTACACGCAATCTGTCAAATTATCATTGTCAATTTTTGGAACATACAGTTAGACTTGAAAATTCAATAATCGACACAAAATAATCATCATGAATGTAGGAAGAAGCAACCTATTATGACAGCACAGATTTGAATAGCAGAGCTTAGATAACAAAATCTTTTTATTGTTACATAGATCATAGAACATGTAATTTACCAGAAATGTTAGTCAACAATTAAGGTACCAATCTTATAATAGAACAGTTCAGTCAAAATTAACCTTAAATTAAACCCTGCTATCTAACATCATAAATCCTAATCTATTTGAGGGAGTTGTGAAAATAAATAAATGCAACAATATTTCATGTGTTTGCATGGTGATGAACCTAAATGGTTGGTTAAACAAGTAAAATGGTAAAGTTATTTTACAGGTTGAAGTCCTGAATTCCTTGCACAGCTTATACAGCTTACACCACCAGTATCTAGCAATTCAAGCTGAGACATAGAAGCAATGCATCCACAATGGAGACGCTGCATATAATAAACATATAGGATCATTAGGTTTAGAATAGCACACAGAGATACCAAAATTGGGGTAAAAAATGTTATGCTAGTTTTACATATACTCTATCTATGTACCAAAATACATATATATTATGCACACTACCTTGCCACATGAAGTGCATTCTCTCCAACCAGAATCATTTGAGTGGAACATATCACAATATGTTGATTGCTCATATGCAGAACTAAAGTAGAGAAAAAAAAAATAGGAGTAAGAATCTGAGGAAGAACTGGCTCTTGGTAATGTCCACAACCCAATCAAGTACAAAGGGTTGTAGACCTATTGATCAAATCAATACATAATCTAAATGACACAATTGTTTGGAACTAATATGGAACTCGAGTTGAAAATTGTAAGAGCAACTTGTCATGATATTTTCTACTTGCTTGAAAACTATGTCACGAGACTAACTAGTGGAAGCATATGAATTAATTTCAATAATCTATAATGGAATTATCATATGATGCAATACCATACTCTTTCCATGTTTCCCAAACAGAATGATCTTAGGTACCGTTCAAATTCAGCATGATATTGACAATAAAATTTCAGCGAGATGAAAGCCTTGATCCAGAGT
This sequence comes from Canavalia gladiata, assembly GCA_037954105.1. Classification (NCBI taxonomy): domain Eukaryota; kingdom Viridiplantae; phylum Streptophyta; class Magnoliopsida; order Fabales; family Fabaceae; genus Canavalia; species Canavalia gladiata. The sequence continues at coordinate 12,759,841 of CM075659.1, read as the reverse complement.
ACCTCACACAAGCTTTATAATCATACAAATTGGTTATAGAACTATCGTTTTTTTTCCTTTTCTTTACTTTTTGTTTCTGTTCCAATTTTTTGGGAAATCTTATTCTACATCGTATTTATTACAAATAATTTTTTTTGGGCATTTATTTAAAAAAGTAAGGAAAACTAATGCTGTAAATCATGAACACATGCCATAAAAAGGTTTCAAATTGTGGTCTCTGGTCAGCAGCCAATATTACGATTCATCGTTCCCATTTTACCTGACCACATATTTGTTTTTTTTTTTAAAAAAAAAAGAGAAGAAAAAAAAGCGTATAGGCGTGTAAACGCCACTACACTAACTTTAGAAAATCGGGAGGAAAAAATGAGAAAAGTATCCACAAGTCAAAACATAGATTAAGAAAGAAATTAACAACTTCAAAGTAAATTTAAAAGGAAAAAAATAAAGATAAACCCCCCAAAACAACAAACAATTAACCATAAGCAAGTAAATAACACATATTACTCCGAAGTTCTAATCCACTGTTCGGTCCGTACAATCACGTATCAATCACGTGTATTAATTTCAACTCACGCGTCTCGATTAGAAATCTAATGTATCATTACCCGCACTTATCACAGAGATCGGCGAATTCGCCGGATCGCAGGGCCCAACCTTTGCGCCACCGAATCGACGTTGAGGTGGCGCACGCCACGTTCATGCAACTCCTTGACTCCATTTTCAACTTCAATTCCACAAGCTCTATTCCACTGTATCCTACAAAATAATTCAAAAAATCAAAACAAAAACCCTAACCGTCACCTGACAGGTACGTTCCACACCGGACGCTAAATCAAGCGGCGGAAAAGCGTCCATACCAAAATTAAGCCGAAGAGTGAAGCTCGAGTTGCTTCCCTGCGTCACAGGAAGTAGACGAGAAGCAGTTCGGTCGCCGGAAGTTTTCAGAAAGAGGAGGCACAGCGAGTGCTGCGGCTTGGGATTCGCATTCGCGTGGAGGAGCGGCGAAGCGAGTATTAATTGTAAGTTTGTCGGAATCTGAACGGATGAGAAGAATCAGAGGGAGATTTGAATCGACGGTGACCGGAGAGAGAAGAAGAGAGGGTGGAGCAGAGAGAGAAAGGAGGCGTGTGCATGCAGAATAAGAAAGGAGAAAGAAAGAGGCACCAAAATGCATGCACGATGATTATACTTCAAGACTCGGCCAACTCCCCCACTTGCTTCCCTTTTTATTTTTAATTTATCATTATTCCTTTTGTAAACTTTTATTAATAATAATAATATTATCATTATCATTATGGTTGTTATAATTTTTGTCCCTGTTACTTTTACGTAAATGCTAAGGGTTATTTGGACAGATCACCTTCAAGGGAAATTTGGGATTTGGGAAAGGGAAGGGGAGATTTTTTTAATGTTTAAAATAACAATAAATGGTTGACTAACTTCAGTAACTAGAAATACTTGATAAATAATTATGTCTTAACAAGATAATTGATAAATAATTAGATTTTTAAGTATATTTATGAAGTTTTAAATTTAACAATGTGTATGAAAAAAATTATTTTAAAGATATAGGACGCAATAATGATCCCTCTGTCTCAATTATGTGTGTTAATCTCCAAAATATTGATTGGAAAATAACTGCGTGTCAGTACACACAAGTATGTATATTATATTTTACTTACGGATGAAATGAAGTGTGTTTGTCTTCTGTTTTTCATTGTGATTTCTTTTTTCGGAGCACAGTTAAGAAGTTAGCAATGTGATGATGAGATAGGAATTTTGAATTTTATGTATACTCTAATTTTAAATTTTTATTTATTGGATTAATTTTAATAGTTTAAATATCTGTTTTTTATTGTGATTAAGAGGGCTTTTATCAGTTGTTAGTAAATAGTCTTTTAAAAATATTTATTATAGATTTAAAATTAAAAATTATTAATACATAATAATTTTCAAATTTCAAATGTTTTTGCTAATAATTTTTTTTATTTTCCCTTGGCGCTTATTTCATTTAAAATTAAGTAAAATTGATATTAATAGTATTAATTTTAAATTATTAAATAAAATTAAAATTCATGCATAAATTAAATATAACCAAACATTTTTATTAAAAATATGAAAATTATTTTTCCTAATGCCAAATCAAACGAGACCTTCCTTAATCAATAATCCAATATCTTTAAAATAATATTGGCTGATAAAACTTACAATTCATTTTTATATTATAACTTTAAGTATTCTTATGCATATTTAAACTATCTAAGATTGGATTTTATCATTTTTCTATAACAAGTATTATGTTAATTCTCTCTCAAATGCATTCACTCAACACAACATAAATGTACAACATTCAATTTCTAAACCCAACATTCATTTTCATACATCCTAAGTAAGTGTACAATAAATTTTTTTCTCAAGTTTAAGCGATAGCATTTTGTTGTAATAACACTCAAGACTTTTTTAGATTCATACTTCATTTTTCTATCGTTCTGTGTTGTAGAAAAATATTATTAAATATTATGTCTTGTGGAAAGGTATATATGATCTCAAAGTTTCACCTCTAAATTAGGAATGATGTGCCCATACTAAATTTATATTATGTATACTCCATCTTTTACTTAAACCAAAGGCATAAGCTTTCGAATTTCTATGTTCACATCTTTAACTTTTCATTTATTTCCTAACTCTATAATTAGGATTATATCATCAGAATTAAAAAAGTACACACTTTCACATTGATCTTCAAATATGTTCAATAAACACATCTAAGATCATGCAAATGAAAGAAAAAAAATTGATATAACAAATAAAAATAATTTTATTTTAGAATAATGATGAAATTTCCATTTTACTTTAAAATGAAATTAAAATTAAAAAACCTATTTAAAAGCTGATATAAATTAATTAAAAATATTGAAGTTTAAAATAACGATTGAACATTGGCTTTTATTAATGAGTCTTTAATGATATTAATTAAAAATTTAATAAATAAATTTTTATTAAAAATGTCCATAACTTTTGATTGAAAATCACGGTTAAGTTGGTTGATTATGCTGATAACATTTGTTCATAAAAAATATTTTTTATTCTCTATAGATTATATTAAGGATATACTGACTAACTCCTTAAAAATATTGTCCTTGAAATATAAAATACCAACAAAGTTAAAATCATAATTCCAAATAAAAAAATTCAATGGGTTCATAAAAGAAAGAAAATACTTCGGAAGGAGTTAATTTTCCGTTTACTATTATTGAATCTTTTATCAAAATGAATTAAATAAAAAAATCTAAAGAAACAGATAGATAAATACGCAAAAACAAAGCGTGTAAAGCGAAAATGTGACGGCTAGTACCGCAAAATGCGCCACTTAGATACAGTTCCTTTTGATGGATTTACTATAGAATCCTCCATTAACCATTAGCCACAACATTGAAGCTCGTATCAACACTCAACGAGGTTTGTCCTTTTTCGTCTATTTCTCCAATTTCAATTTGAATGTGGACCCAATTTGACATTGGTCAACGATCCAGCATTTTTAGGATTAAAATTTTATTATTTATTTATGTATTTTTTTTACTCAACAGGATTGGAATAACATGCTTTTAAATATACATATAAATACAGTATAAATAATATTTATATTTCTGATTTATCTATATCTGAGACTATATCTATATTTCTATTAGATTATTTATTCCAATATAAGCAAGTAAAATCAATATTATGTATAACGTATCAGTTAAATTTTTTACACGTTTTAGTTTTACAATTAAAATGAAAATAAATTTTTTAAAAATAATTAAGTTCTTACGTGTGATAAAATAAATATTATCTTTTATATATAAGTTAATTACTAAATTGTCTATATAAAATTAATTTAAATATCTGCTATGTTAATCAATATATACGTATCTTTAAATTTGGATTATGTTTTAAATTTGTATATTAGTATAGTAAAAGTTTGAATATAAACATAATGTTTATATTTATTGATAGAAATTAGTAGTAATGTATGATAGTTGTGAAGTAGTAGTATTATGACGTGATAGTGTGTGGTGATGACGAGGAAGGGAGAGAGAGTGACGCAAAAGGGAATGAAGAATTGGGAAATGACTGGTAAAGGACAGTGACAGAGCCATCTCCATCTGAGTTCGTAGTGGCAGTGGCACGCGTGATTGCTGTGCCTGGCTGCGCACACTCACACCTCTGAACGCTTTAGAACCATAACCTGCTTCTCGTTTTCCGTTTTCCTATGCACATACTCAATATTAAATCATCATCTTATAATCTCCATTTAATTTTAATTTTATATTATTATGTATAAATTTGGCATTTTTTATTTTTCTTATCTTTTGTTTCTATATTTTTTAAATTCTTAAATACCATCTCTATTTTTTATATGTGTAAAATAAATAAATATAAATTTTATTTATTTATATAAAAATTTAACATAATTTTTTATTTTTTTAATATTTTTTATTCATGATGTAAAGGAATATTATGTATTTAAAGCAGAATGAAAAGAGTGACACGCATACTTTTATTGAGAAACTGTTAGAAAAGATCACAACCAATATCTATATATAAGAAAAATTTATATACAGTTCTACAAATAACTAAGTCTAGAATAACATACTAACAAATTAGATTTATTGATTAAAATTAATTAAATAAATAGATAATTATTAATTATATCAATTTTATATGAGTTAGTAACATGAAAAATAAATAAAAATAAATTATGGTATGACTAAAGAGATATAAGGTAAATTGACAAGTTTATCTAATAATTATAACATAAAATTGGTACGTATAATTTTCTACTAAATAAATAAAATATAAATAAAATAATATTTATATTTTTAAATAATAACACATACATATTTTATTTAATACTTTTTTTATAAAATTTTAAAAAGGATATGATTGAAATAATAATATATTATTTATTTAAAATTTACTTTACAAAATATTTAAAAATAATAAAAATAATAAAAGGATACAACAAAACTCAGAAAATTATCAAATAAGCAATAGGATTTTTTTATCTTAATTTAATTATTGTATAAATAATAAATAAATAAGGATATTTTAACCTCCAGGTTTTCTTTAATGAGAAAGAAGTATCATATATATAATAATAAAATTAAGCAAAGATACAACTTATTATCTGTAACTGGTTTTTACTTTGTATTACTAAATATATTTACTATATTAAATTAGAATATATATATATATATATATATATATATTGATACTGCTGATGTCTTTTTTCATTTTTTATGTAATTTTAAAATTTTTAAATGAATTTTATACATTTCATTATTACTTTTAATATTTTTATATGTTATCTCAATTTAAAATATTTTTACAATATGATATATTTATTTATTAAAATAAATTAGTTATTGAGTTTTTAAAACTGGTAGTAAACAATTGCTTTTGGATCAAGAAAATTCATAATATGTTATCACTAGTTATTTTAACAATTGTTTTCATATATAAAATTTTAATTTTTTATTTAGATCATATATATTGTTTACTAAAAATAATCTTATTTTAATTGAGAGATCCATATAACTTTTATTTTAAATATTTAACATAATTATATATATAAACATTTAAATTAAATTAAATCCACTTTCCACTAATTAATGCACATTTAGTGTTGGTACCATTATCATTGTCTCTCTATGTGCAGCTTGGTTTCATACACAAGACTTTAAGCATCTTATTTTAACATATAAAAAATACTAATATAAAGTATAAATTTAACATTGGGAATGTTTCATGTTGAACCAAAATATCTGGTTGATTTTATCCGGTAGCTATTGGTGTTGAATGCGCTGAGGAAGGCAGAAAGTTTTGTCTTCAACGTTCTTATGATATGTTGGCAATTCCTATTGGTCTTTTAATAGATTTTTTTTTTCTCTCCACACCATTGTATTAGCATCGCCTTTTTATGACGTTCATTATAAGAAATTCATGTTTTATATTTAACTAAATTATTTTTTTAAAAGAGAAAATTTTAGAAATAATTTTTTATAAATTTAGTTTCTTTATCTTATATTATTTATCTTTTACCAATAAAATATTCAATACATACATATTAATTTAATTCTTCTTAAGTGAGAATTTTGAATTAAATTTGTAGACGAAAATTTTCTAAAAAAATATAAATATTTTTCAAAATTATTTCATATAAAAATATATGTGATATTAATAAAAAATATTATTTTTATTTTGAATAAAGTATAATATTTAAAAAATTATTAATTACTTAAATTACTATATTGAAATAACTTTCTGTGATAAAATAAAATTCTTATGAATTAAATAAGTTGAAATGTAGCTACGATTTTTTTTCCCAATTATTTCGGTGAGACAGCGATAAGCAAAGTATTAGTAGAAAGAAAAAATATTTAATACTTTTTCAAATATTTTGAAGTAAATAACTATTTTTAAAATAAATTAAAAGATTCAAAGAGATATAAAACATGGGATGAAGGATTAAAATATATATTTCGTGGTCATTAAACTTTTTTCATAATAATATGTTTACGGTCAAGAATCATGAAAAAGTTTAGTAATTTTACCGTTAACTATTATGAGAAAAAAATATTTTTACCTATGAAGGTAATTAATATTTTTAAAATATTTTTATTATTTTTTAAATCAAATGTGTGCAAATTTTATTTTCATGTATTTTTTAAGAATATTAAAACACCTTTTTTTTTACCAAAACATCACTTACGGATAATTAACAGTTGAAGAATTAATTAATAAATATTATAATTTTTTATTAAAAATATGATTTGAGTATATAAAAAATATTAAATGATATACTTTTATTTAAATTTTTATTTCTTAATTATTGTCATAAAAATTATAGTTAAACTATTAATGTTGATTTAATGGTAAAAGATTAATAATTAAATTTGTTTTACATGATTCTAAATTCGAATTTTATATTTTTCATAAAAAAATAATAATTAACAAAATCATATCATTAAAACATGTATTTCTTACATTTAAGCTTAATTGTACCTTGGTAGATATGTTTATATGTTTTTTATGAAAATACTTAGAAAAACATAAAAGAGTGTATCTTATAAATATTTTAATCTTTAATAAAAAATTTATAAAAAACAATAAGATTAATTATCAAGTCTAGAATAGTGACTATATATATATAAAGCCTTCTTCATAATTATAAATTTGATTTTTTTTTTATTTCATTATCACTGTCATATCAAATCATGCATTTTCTTTTCAATTTATACCTTTTCTTAAGAGCATTTAAAAATTTATTGAATCCATTTGTAGCATGATTTTTTTTATACTTTTGTTTAAGAGTAATTTTTTTAAGTTATAATATAAAAAAATGATGAAATTCAAATTCAAATCTTATATAATTATTTAAAAATATTTATAAACTGATCGAATCCATTGCAAATGGTAAAAATTGAAAGGCAAATTCATCTTCCCTTCCAATTTTCATCACTTTGTTCTGTGATATACCTCCTCAAATGTTCCTCTTTTGTTCAAGTAGTTACTTGTTGATAAGTATTTATTGTCTATCTCTTTGGAATTAATTAATTGTGCATTGGGGATTCTTAATCAAGATGACCCACCATGTCCATCGCAGCCATGAGAGTACAAAAACTATGTGAACACTTTGAATAAATATTCATGTCATTTCTCACTTATCAAATGCTCCTTTCCTGGATTATTCTCTATGTTGGCTTTGCTATATACCATTAGAAAATCAGAAGTTAATAAAACTCTCAATGTCTAGCAAAATTATTACTAATCAAAGATAGAAAATAACACAAAACCAACATTGAAAGTCAAATTAAGCTTCACAAAATTATTTTCCAAAATGAAGAATAATAATTAATGGGAGAGGGGAAAACAATTCTTTGGAAGATGAAAAAGGATAAGTGAGTAAAGTAATCTCAATTCATCTTTTCAATAAAGGATTTTGTGGGGATCCATTTTGGAACAAATTGAAGAGAGGGTGAAATGCTGAGATTTAAAGTCTAACTAATTAAATTCTGGCATTCTACATCAGGTGAAAAATGGATAACTGATGATTTATAAGTTAAAAGGACACATCATTGTGTTAAACTTTTTGGTCAATATGTCATATATTGTGATTTATTGCTTAGCTTTTTGATGGAAGTCTCGTGCTCTTTTGGTGTTTGGATTTGTATGTAATCTAAGTTGAAAAATGGGAAAGTCATACAATATAGGTTTTTGAGTAAAAATGTGCCACTTAAATGGTACTATATGATTGAATTATTTTTTGTGTTTCTCTTCTCCTCGAAAGGAGGAATTAGAATGGATACAATTTTAGAGAAGTTTTTTTTTTTTTAAAAGTTTTTTTATCAATAAATAAAATCTCAAAAATTAAAATTTTTATAAAAATTAATAACACCAATAATTTCATATAAGTAGAGAAAATCCATTCATTTAGATTCTTAAAATTTTCATTTAATAATCAATTATGATAAAAATTATAGTTAACAATATAAAAAATATATTTAATTTATTTACGATTGTGATATTTAATCAATTGTAATAATTTATTTTTAGATATTCATCTATATAATAGAATTTATTATTTTTTTATATTATTAATTACGATATTTTTCAATCAATTATAAAAATTAATAATTGATTAAAAATAAAATTTAAAATATAGATAAATATAATTATCATTTTCCAAAAACTAACTAGAAAAGTTTAGATTAAGACATGTCATATTCTTTAACATACACAATACTAAGGGCTTTTTACTATAGATTGAACATGACTCAATCTAAGTCGTTGGGCATATTTTGCTAATTCTTAGAACTGCACCATTTCCCTGACTACACCAACCCAGATTTTTCAAAAGTAGAGAAGTCTAAAAAGTTGAGTCAAACACTATAATCTTAAATGATTGATGGAGATCTCTCGTCCATCTGAATTTCTTTAAGTGCCAAAAATAAGTATGAAAGGGTATGAGATGATAGGTTTCCATAATTGGGAATGATAAAATATGGAAAAATGTGTTGTGTTCAATGCGTTGTAACAAGAGAGTAGTGATTGAAAATTTAAAAAAATAAATGAAATTGTCACTATTTTTATTTAAAATTGAAAAATTTATTTTATAAAACAAATTTGTTTTTAAAAAATGAGCTTAGGATCAAAAGCATCTTTATATATAATAAAGGGTGATAATTGAAAACTATTATACTTCTAGTACATTTATTTTTTGATTTTATTATACTTGTTTTACATCCATTTAAAATTAATTATCTTATAATTAAGTATACAATTATTAACAAATTTTAAATGTTTATTTTAAACTTTAAAATAAAATAATAAAAAACTAAAGTAAAAATTTATTTTAACGTGATAGAAAATTGTTCTGGCCCGACATATCCTCTGATATTATAAAAAACTTAAAAGTTACGTCGTTCTTGCAAGAGAGTTAATTAAATTAGTTTTAATCAAAATTGTTTTTAAGTTTTATAGTGGGAAAAATGTATTTGGATATAAAAATTAACATATTTGAAATTTGAAGAGGTCGAGACACACATAAGTGTATGTTTGGAAAAGTTTATTTTTTTTAATTTCTGGAAAATGCTGCAAAAGATACTATTTGTCAAGTTTAATATTCATTAGAAAATTAATTTATAATCCTTTTTTTACATAGGAAATAATTTATTTAAAATAAGTAAGATTTTGAAATTTATAATTAAAATTATTAACTTATTTTTAAATTATTTTGTATTTTATTTTCAATAATATGCTATTTTAAATACAATATCAACAAATACATCTTAAAATTGGGATTTAAGATGGTCAAGTTATACATTGGCCCTTGAAATAATAACGAATAACATATTTAAGTGAGTACATTTACAAGCAAATGAAATAGAAAAGATAGTGGATGGTTGGCATGTTTAAGAAACAATTCAAACTGGTTCAAGTCCTTGAACCAATCCATAGAAACTAAAAATTGAAAAAGTTGCATTTTTTTATATAAATTGAAAAAGTTAAAAACTAAAAAAGTTACATCTTTTTTTGTGTCGTTTGGTTTGAAATTTGGATCTATATTCAAAATCAAAATAAATGTAACTGAAACGTAAACATATTAAATTTATATTTTATTCTATCCTCATATAAACACTAGTTTAAAAAATATTTTATTGAATTTAGTTGTAGTTTTTTTTAAAAAAAACTTAACTGTGGATTTTAAATTTAAATTATGTTTAATAGTTAAAAAAAAAGTCTTTTTCCTATTTATTACTTATTTGAGCATTTGTATATTGGTCTAAGACTATCCATACTTTAGTTAGTAAACTTTCATTTATTTGTTAATAAAAGCTAAAGTTTTATACCATAAAAAATTTAAAAATACAATTCAAATTATAAGAAAACTAAGTTGAATAACTTTTTTTTGTCTCAAAACTAATTCGAACCAAACCATAAATATCCGTAAGAATGGAATTTTAAGCGATACTAACAAACATGGTTATACACAAGTAAGATATTTTAAAAGCTAAAATAAAAAGAAAACGAAGAAATATATAATTTTTTCTTCTTATTTTTATTATTTATTATTAGTTATTGCTTTCATTTTCCTATTATGATTTAATCAGTTCTACTTGTTATTACTATTATGAAATCATTTAGAATGAATTCGCATAAATTAGATGGTAAAGCCTATGTATTGACAACCCAAATGCAATCTCAAGCAACATGACCCAGTCAAAAAGAAGAGAGACAAAAAAGAAGTGCTTATATTATCAGAACCCTTATTCATCTTAAGTTAGATTTAAATGGACGGCCCCAACTTAGACAAGGTGTAAATGAATTAAATGAAATGAAACTGGAAGCCCAAAACTCAGGGCCAATTCGAGTTCCTCCTTTGGACGGCCCAAGTCATTGTTGTATTCTATCTCTTTGATTATTGAAGCTATTGGTAGGATTTACTTTTTTTCTTTTTTATCCTTTTCAATTTTTTGAAATTTTTTTATTACCATTCTACTCTTAATATTCCTTTCTCTTATTTGGTCTTCTGCACAAAAAAATTTCTCTTCTGCAAGCCTTCATCTCTTCCACAAGTACTCCCCTCTTCTGCAAGCACTTTTATGCTCTCAACCAAACGAGCAGACTTTCAAGTTCCAAACTTCAACTTGCATGTTAGTATCCTATTTCCAGTTCATAATCTATTGGGTAAGATAGATGTAAGGTTTTAGACTTGTAGTCGAACTGACCTGGTGCATCCTAAGGTAGAAAACGACTCAATGATACATTCTGCAAATTAGATTGCGGAATATATTAGATGTATTCTGTAAATTAGATTGCGAAATACATCTATTGTGGAACACAATAAACATATTTCATAAATTAATTTGTGGAATGCATAAATATATTCTGTAAATTAATTTATGAAATATAATTTTTTGTGTTCTGTAAATTAATTTATGGAAGGTTACTTTTTTATGTTCTATACACTAATTTACGGAACACAAAAATTACATTCCGCAAATTAATTTACGGAATATATTAATACATTCTGTAAAATAATTTATGAAAAGTTTTTACGTTCTGCAAATTAGTTTGCGGAGTATAAATCTTTCGATTATCAGCTCACATTCGTCTCCAATGCTTTTTTGACGCTTCTTTAACACAGTTTCTCTTCCGACCAAAAATAGAAACCCAGCGTACATTCAATTAATAATGATGGAGTAGGAAGAAAACACAATAATGACAAAACGGAAGAAAAAAGGAGAAAGAAAAAGGAAATGTATATTATTATAGTTATCAAAGATTTTTTAATATTTTCACATATTAGGAAATGAAAAAAAAAATTTAAAATGTAAAAAATAATTCCCTTATTAATGTTAGAGTGAGTTGGAAGGAGAGCAAGATTTGTTTCAACATAGCAGTCTTGTCTTTTATGTCCAAAATGACCTTCAACAATTCTCCAAAAACACCTCCCATATGGCTGCTCCTTTTATCATAATGGACACCACAAGTTCAGTAGAAGGAAATACCCATAACAATACTACAAGATTAAGCAACCTTTATGTAATGTTAAAATGGGAGTTTATTCCTGTTTAGTTTACTGACTTACATGTTGCTTTGTAATTAAATTCATCTGTAGTTGGAAACTTGTAGTAAGAAATAAGGATAAAACCTAGATGTAGGAGTTTCTATTTGGTAACCCAGACATGGAAGTTAACATTAAAGGTTGATTTATATACTTATTGGAATTGTGTGAACTCTCATTTGACCTCAATTCTCAAATTGTTCAAAATTTTCCCTTTTTATTAAATGGTTTTTTTTTTATTGAACTCTGATTTTAAGACATTCAAAATTTGATGCCCACCAAATACTTTTTTTTTTAAAAAAAGAACAATCAAATGGCATCTATAATTTTCTCTCTTGTGCTAAGTTGTTATTTTGTGTTTTCAATTCTAACACCTCATGCTTATTCTAGATAATATATATTTGGATGGTAAAAATAATAATTTAAAAAATTTACATATTTTATTTGAATAATTTTTATGGTAAATAAATAAAATTTAAATAGCACTTATGTAGAGAAGATTTTCAAAACCCTCTGTTATGCTGATTTTTTTTATTCATAACTCATTTATATTTTACTTTTTTTTAATGATTATTCATTTTATTTAGTAACTTTTGAAATTTTAATTTTTTTTGTCCAAACACAATATTAATATGACATGTCATCTAAGAAGATAAGAAATATAAAAAAAATTGTATTGGGAAATATAAATATTGTTAGAATGTATTTGATTGTTTTTCTAATATTTTTAGTGAAATCTTGTTTACCAATGTTTTAAAGTGCGGTTCACAAGTGTAATTGTGATCACATCAAGGATTATAAAATGGTCTCCGAAATTGAATTACGATATCAATTGCAATTGCATTAACTACATTTATGTGCAATTTCTACAATATTAAAAATTGTGACAAAACTACACCTTCTATCTAGAACAGCCTACTGTTTTCCCCTTCAAAGCACACCATCTCCACACCTGCATGCATATTTTGATATGATCATTCCAAAATCAGAACTAGCAAAAATAAAAATCATCAATTATAATTATACACTTTTTTTTTGTTATAACATATGTAAATAATATATATATATATATATATATATATATATATATATATATATATATATATATATATATATATATATATATATATATATATATATATATATATATATATATATATATGAACAAATCAGTAACATCATGTACCTTGTGTGAAGGCCGCAATTATGAAGGCCCTGTTTCTGCATGTGTCACAGTTCAGTTTCGTTTGTATGATTGCCTTTTGCTACAAAAATAGGCAGTTCAATATATTACTACTTGCTTTGATGCAATTAATTAATACGAATCCATGTATCTTTTACCAAAAGGGGTTATTGGATTAAGTTGATATACCAAGTAGAAGAGGAATTCATGGTCAAGATCTAACCTTCATGATTAATTCCATTATTTCCTAAAATCAACAATGACGGATGAGTCCAACAAACAATAAGAACCAATGATTGTAAGTTCTTACATGGGTCTATATATTAGCTTATGCCAAGATCAGTTATAAAAAATAAATCTGCAAGTCTACAACAAGATTATTATATACTAGTACTAGTAACATTGAAGAGTAATCAGTGTGCTTCTTATGTACTTTCTAATAGTCATCATGAGTACCAACTATCTACATTAAAAACCAAGAGAAACCTCAAAATAAATTTAACACATCTATATATAAATAATAAATAAATAATTATAAATAATAAAAATTAAAAATAAAATACATCAATACTTATGTATTTAAATAAAAAAATAATTAAAATATAACAATAGAAATAGAAATTTTATTGATTATTTTTGTACTTTTATTTTCTAGATGAGAAGGAAATAATATTATTTTTATTATTGTTAGTATTGGTATTATTATATTTATTTTATTATCTCAAATTAATAATATGTTTATCTTAATAATAATAATGATAATAAAAAAGAATTCTTTTCTTAAAGTAAAACTATCAGACTTTATCTTATCTATATTAACCCAACACTGCTCCAAGACAAAAGAAAGAAAATAATAATCCTGCAAAATAAAAAATAGGCTAACGAAAAAAAGAAAATCAACAAAGCGAACTTTTACATCTGGTTGGAAGTGGAAAAAGAGATGGAAGAAAAGAGGAGGATAAAATTTATTTATTTATATAAAAAAGAAATAAAATATTTTCTATGAAGTTTTAAAAAATTTAATCCTTTATATAAAAAAGATAAAATGAAGAAAATTTTTAATTTATTTTAATATATTTAATTATCATATATTTTTTAAAAATAAAAAATATATTTATAAAAAAATAATAAAAAATTTTAAAATTTATAATATTAATATTCTTTTCATCCATCCAAATGAAAAAAGTTTCTTTTATTTTTATCTATTCAAATAACTTCTTTTTTTTTTCTTAATTTGAATATCTTTCTTTTCTATTTATTAAGTATTAGGCTTTCAAACCCTAACAAACATACCAACGCACAGTGAAAACAGAGTGTGCTGCAGTCAGCACACCCACAACCCACAGAGAAGGGAGGAGAGGATGCGACAAGGGGAGGGACATTAAATATTAGAAGCTGTTTTGTTATTGCTCTAACTCAGCCTGTCAGTAGCAGGCACATTAAATTTATGTATCCAGCCTAGATAAGTTTCCTAAAAATAGTTTAATATTTAAATTAATGAATATTTTAACGAAGTAATAATATGTGGAATGTAAGTCTACTGACATATATTTTTACATAGGATTTGAAGGCAGATGAATCAAAACAACCAAGGTAGCTTAAAGTAAGGTAAAAAAAAATTCATTTTTTTTATTTTTCTTTTTATATATATATATATATATATTAATTCACACATACATCTTTGTTTAAAATAATTTTTCTATTAATTGGAGAAGATAAATATAGATGCGGATATACAAAATTTAATCTTAATTTTAATATTGTTAAATTTGGATAAATTTATAATAATTGTTCATACCTTTTTTATTAACTTTTATAAATTATATTTATTTATGCGTACATATTTTAAATAAATTATATATTAAATATATTTTAATTTAAATAAAAATATAACAAAATCATACTTTAGACAAAAAGGTTTTCTAATGTTTGTCTAAGAAAACATGTGATATGATTCACCCTACGAATCAGAATGCGGAAACGATAATAGAACGTTTTGAGAATCAGGATAAGATAAGATAATATTAAGATAAGATAAGATAATATTAAGATAAGATAAAATAAAATAAGGTAAGATAAGATAGGATAAGGTAAGATTAAATAAGATAAGATAAGATAAGATAAAGAAATCTGACACAAAGCGCAATCTGCCGGGAAACATCGAAGTTATCAAAAGAAACGTTATCATTACCGCGACATGCCGGAAGAACCAACGTTATCAAAGGTAGTTCTTTACACAGGAATCAACTCACTCAGAGATGAAAAACTCTCAAGTAGAAAATATGATTATTCCTCTTAAAATCTGTCTTTTCATTAAATCTCTAACTCCTATTCATAGCGAACATAATTTAGTAAAAAAGATAACAAATTAAAAATCGTACTTAGATTGCCAATTAATTTTAAAACAAAAAATAATTTTTAGATAAATCAATAAAATTACAATTGTGATAGTACGTAACAACTCATCTAACTTATCAAATACTTTTGTAATAGACAAATATTAATTCTATTTACTAAAACTTTACTCTAGACATCACGTGCTAGCTGCACAAGATTGTAACCTAGAATTGGACATATTATTCGATCTTATACTTGCCTAATTAATGGCTTCCTCAACAGAATTGGTTTCAATTGCAGTTTCATTATTTAGCTTCATCTCCTGTGAGTCATAGATCCATGATCCATCCGAACCCGTCACTTCTTCTGCACTTAAAAAGGATGATTCATTACGTGTACTTTTGGTGGCAAGCAAAGCCTCCTTTTGATCTCTTACTACATGAGCTACCATAACAAAACTGAAGAGCATACAAAGTGAGCCCAGGTGCGCCTTGATCTTTTTCTGATAACGAATTTTTGCCAAAAAATTCATCTTGTGGATTTGAGAACAGTCGGAAATAAGCTTTGAACCCTTTTCCATTTCACTTATGAGACTTTCTATTTCTTTCTTTGGACGACCCAAATCATTGTTTAGCTGAGCTATCTGTTTGATCCAAGGATCTAGCGTCTCTATGATAGATTGAAAGTTGGCCAAGGTGGAATTGAACTTAATCGCTTTGTTTTTCTTTTTCAGAAGCGTCTTCAATATTTCTCCAAATATAGCTCCCATAGCGGCTCCCCCTACATCTTCCATAATTTAGCTTATGTCACCTATTCTATCATCATCACAACAAATAATTTGTTAACAAGAATAACATGTATCATCCTTTCTAATTGGAAAATAACACACTCAATAAGATTTTTTTCTCTTTTTAGTTACTAACATTTTAATCTTAGTTGTTAGGCAAAAAAACAGCAAATAACCTCATTCTATGTTAATAATATTCTTCCTCTTTTTTTTTTTCTTTTATTGTTCATTGTGAAGATAATACATAGATTGTGGAATATAATTAATATTTACATTTATGTTAAACTTATTTTTATTTTCCTGATATGATTTCTACTCTTAATTTTATATTATAATAAGTGAATAACATTTAAAAATAGGCAGATAAGGATATACTTAAAAAATAGTATTTATGTAAAAAAAATAAATAGAAAAAGCTCCTCCCAACATTAACAAGAACATAACATATTGTCTACACGTATAACTAGGAGTGACTTACTTTTTTAAATCTAATAATTTTTAGCCTAAAAATTATGTTACTTACTGGAATTTCCAAAGTTCAGAAAAAAAAAGCCAATAATAAAATAACGTGAGAGAGTCAAAATTCAAAACCAAATACAGACTCAGACCAATGCTATCATGCCTATGGCCTCCAATCTTTTTAGTATACTTTTAAAGTGTTGGATTAATAACTATCAAGCTTATGAATAAGTTAGTAAGAATTGATTCAGTTTTTTTTTTAAACATTTAAAGTAATTTATCTGATTCAGATAAAATTATTTTAATTAAAAAAAAATAGCAGAATGGTATCTAGATGTCCCTGCCGATGAAATAAAATAAAATGAAATACCTTAGAAATATTGTTTGTTGTATTGATAAGAAGGTGGTGGAAAATTGTGAGTTGAGGTAGAAAGAAGATAGGAGTTTTGTGCGTTGTTGAATATTGGTGTGGGAAGATACTGAAATGTTGAGGTATAGCAATGGGATAGGGAATTTGGGTTTGTTGATTGGGGATCTGAGAGCATTTTACAGCATAGTATTCATTGGTGACTGCAGGCATATCTGAATCTGAGTGAGAATTTATATAAAGGATGACAACTTTCTCACATACTAAAACGCGTCAGTAATATAAAGTCAAGTATAAAGTCAAGCACACAGGCAAGTCATCAAGTACAATAATAGCACCTGCTTGGAGCTTGCCGTTTAGCAATATTAATATTCCTACTTCCTATGTCCCACATCCTTGCAATATATATAATCTGATATTTAAATATATTTATATTTATATATTTTTTTGCAAAAAAAAAAAAAAAACTATCAAGCAAGTTCATAAATCAATTTTGAAATCAAGGGTCAGGTTTAGTTAACTAATTTAAAATATTTACTTCATCCTAAAATGAAATATATTATTTTTTTTATATTTAAATTTCAAACTAAAGAAATAAATTATTTATAAAAAATGTTGTTATCTTTATTGAATTTTTTTTTTAAAAACTTGACTCGGTCTTGAAAGATCTGATTCTCATCCTTTTCTTACATATTCTTAGATATAATAGAAAAGTCAAGATCATATAGTTCTTAATTTTTTTAAAGTGTTGCTTTGTTTCTTTTGTTTGAAAAAAAAAAGGTTTTGGAAAGATGCTAAAAATAATTTGAAAATTGATTTTAACATAAAAAAATTAGTTCTAATTACGTATTGTAGCGTAGATTTATTTAAATATTCCAAATAAAAAATAAAATATGCATTAAAAATTGTTTATTAAAAAAAATAGAAAAAAACTCCTGCCAACATTAACAGGAACCTAACATATTGTCGTAACACTACCAATACTTGTTTTTTTACGTACTGTGGCGTAGATTTATTTAAATATTTCAAATAAAATAGTTTATGAAAAAACTCCTGCCAACATTAACATGAACATAGCATATAGCCGACACTAATAACTAGCAATGACTTACTTTTTTAAAATCCAATTTTTAGGCTAACAAATATTTTACTTATTGGAATTTCCAAACTTCAGAGAAAAATAAAATCCAATAATAAAATGACATGAGAGTCAAAGTCAAAACATCGTACTTATAGCCTCCAATCTTTCTTAATATTTGTTAAAATAATTAACAGATATATATATATATATATATATAAAGATATATTTTTATAGTATAGTTTTAAAATATTGGATTAATAGTTATGGAGCTTATGAATAAGTTAATAAGAACTGATTCAGTTTAAAAGATATTAAATTTAAATTTTGATTATATAACTTTGTTAAAAATTTAAAAAATATTTAAAGTATTTTATCTGATTTAGATAAAATTATTTTAATTAAAAAATAGCAGACGGGTGTTCTTGACTATTAGTGTAGTGCTGGAAAATTGTGAGTCATATATCTGAAAATAGGTGGATTGAGATAAAAAAAAAAAAAGTTTTGATAATGTTCTTAAATATTGGTGATATTGATGTGGGTTGTTGTCCACATGATTGAAGGAACTTGAAATGATTCCTTGTCTCTCACATAGTCCATTTCCCGAATTTGAATTTAGTTCCATTATTAAATTTTTTATATTTCATTTTATTAAAAAATTTGATATATATATATATATATAATTTATTATTTAAATACATATATTTATAATTTAATTTTTAAAATATAATTTATTTTTTAAATATTTTTAAAAATAAAATATAATTTAAATTCAAAAACTCATCTAAAATTATTCTAATTTAAATCACTTTAAATATATTTATTTTATTTACTCATTTGTGTTCTGTCTCCAAGAATGTCACTCTACGCGTTAAAGGTACTAGGCGGACCCAAATCTTTCGTTTATAAGTCACATTGTCACAACACCCGTTCTTTTTTTTATTATTTATTTATGTGAGAAGAGCTAGAAGAAAGTTCATAAATCAATTTTGGAATCAAGAGTCATCCACATTTAATATCAATTATTTCTGTTAACAACGATTATTTTTTAATTAATTATATAAATTTTAATTAACTTAAAAGTTTCTCATAAATAAAATTTATTTTTATTTTTTCTTTAATTTCAAACTAAACAAATAAATTATTTATAAATAAATTTTTCTATCTTTATTTAAAAAAATTTTTTTTTTCAAAAAAACTTAATTTTAACCTGAAGGATCTGATTCTCATTCTTACGTATTTCTAGATACAGTAGAAAAGTCAAGATCGTGTAGTTATTAAACAAAACTTCTAAAAATTGTTTTAATTTGTTTCTTTTGTTTGAAAAAAAAGTTTTAAAAATATATTAAAAATAACTTGAAAATAATTTCATTTTAATTAAATTTTTTTTAAAGGAATAAAAAATGATTGGATTACTTACCCTAGAAAATCTTAATTTTGATGAAAATAAAGATTTTTTGAGGAAGTTTTAGAAATTCATTTTTTTTTTAATTTTGAGAGAGGTTAAACTTAAATTTTGAAAATAAAATTTAAAAAAATATTTTTTTATTAATTTAGAATGGTTGATTTTAATTTCCCAAAAAATTATTTTTTTATTTTAAAATTTTAAAAAAATACTTCGATAAGGTTGATTTTAACTTAGAAAAATAGTTCTAATTACGCGTTGTAGCATAAAATTATTTAAATATTTCAAATAAAAAATAAAATATACATTATACAGCGTACAAGATAATTAAATTTATATATGTCCGTTTATAATTATGTAACTCATGAAGGCAATCTTAAATTGCATATAATTGCTATGTATCATGAACTTATTTATTTAATATTTTTTTGAAAATTAATTAAAAATTAAAAAATGAAAATAAAGAACAGACACAAAGAACTAAATCAAAATAAAATTCATCTAACACATAAGAAAACAAGAAAAGCAATTAACTAAAAGCTAACATTATAATAAATTAAAATTATTTTCTTCCTTTGTCGGAAACAGAGAAACTGCAGGGGAGTTATGTAGGAGTATTTTACGGTATACAAAACACTCGTAGGATCCAATTCTTTTTATCAAACATAATCACTAATCCATTATGCCACAGAGCGGTTGTTTTAATTATTTTTCGAAAGAGATGTAAAATAGATCAAAACAGCTCCAAATTAAATTCATAAACCACTTTGCAATCAGGAGTCATTTACATGTAATATCAATGACTTCTATTAAAAGCTATTATCTTTTAGATAATTACACAAAATTTAATTAATTTTAAAATATTTTATTCATCCAAAATAAATATTTTATTTTATTTATATATACGAAAAATTAATATCATAATTAAATATTAATTATTAGGATTGATAAAAAAATTAATAACATAACCTATATTTTTTATTCATACAATTAATAATTAGTTACATAGCTAAAAAAGATATTTTTAAAATAATTATTTTTTTTTATTTTTATCAACAAATTTATAATAAAATGTGTCATGAAATTTTTTATTTAATTTTATTTGATACATTTATTTTTTAATATAATCTAATTAAATTTTTTAATTATATTTACAATATTAAAATTATTGGTTTGTGTTAATTATTAAAGTGCGACCCTAAAGTTTGACCGTAAAATTTGATTGTTATTACCTCCTAGTAATGATCATATTGATGATTGAATTTTCAGTAGTAAAAACCGTTGTTAAATTTTGATCCCAAACTTAGGTTACTATTATCATTTAGTGGGGAGCAATTTAGAATCAAATTTTCAATGATAAAATAGATTATTAAATTTTGATTATAAAAATATTATTATTATTATTTAGATATTATTATTAAGTTAGTAATTAATGTGATTATAAAATAACTTTCACAAAAAATTAAAAACTGATAAATCAATCTGTTTAGCTTGCAGCCCAGACATTGAGTTACAAAAACAAATTATTAACTTGCCACTTAATTATTTCAACCAAATATATATATATATATATGTATATACATATATATATATACATATATATATATACATATATATATATGTATATATATATACATATATATATATATACATATATATATATACATATATATATACATATATATATATATATATATATATATATATATATATATATATATATATATATATATATATATTAACCTGCAACAAACAAAATCAAATTAACGACACTAATCACATGCGCCATTTGACTTCCACTGATCACATTGCAGGGGAGGCCAAGCAAAGCAAAGCTCCTCTTGAAAAGTGAAAACCATTTCCTTCAGAATTTAATTTACGACGTTGAGTGTGTTGGTGTTTTTATCTAAGAATTCGAATATTTAAAAGTTATATTCAATTTTTAAGAAGACAAAGTTTAATTCCAGTTTTAATGTTTTTTGAAGAAAATTTTATAGATAATTTTAATTTAACAAACATTAAACTTAATATATATATATATATATATATATATATATATATATATATATCGATTATAGTTATGATGAGAATTTTAAAATTTTACACAGACTTAAATTGGATTGGACGAAAATAGAAAACTTTATCTCCGATGTTTTGTCAAATAATTAAGTTAACTTATATATATAATATACCATTAATTTATTATAATATTTTTCTGTTTATCCTAATCAGATACGTTAAAAATAAGTTAAGTGAGAAAACATCGAAGTTAAAGTTTAAAGTATTTTTATTGGTGCTTGGTATTTTTATAAATTAGGTATGATATCCTAACCAGTAAAAAGTTGATATATGTATATTATTATTTATTATAGTTATTTTTTATTTTTTAAATAAATAAAAATTAAAATATTTATATTTTGATATTATTTTAATTTAAATATTTTTATGATATTTATAGTTTAATTTTTGAGTTATTTTATTTTATTTTAAATATGTGAAATTAAGTTAATTAAAATTTTTCATCATCTTTTTCTCTTCTTTCCTCCTGCAATGATATTTGAACTGAACTGCCTAAAACATGGTTTTAGGAGCTAATGTGTAAACAAATTGGAAATCAACGTCTGGTTATCTAAAAAACGTAAACTGAAATGGAAGATCACAAAAAGATGCAATACATAAAGGATGAACCAAGTTGCGTGAAGGAAAAAACGAGTCAACTAAAACGGAAACAGGGAAAAGAATAAAAAAAGAGATTCTTGAGTCTGACAAAAAAAAAAGCAAGCAACAACGAATTTTTAACAGTTGCGCGCTATCTTGTAACTTAGGGATAGGACGTCGTGCCCTTCTAAAACGTACATATAATGTAAGGAAGAATCAAGTTTTTTGTTTGTTTGAAGTTTTTTCCAATCTATATATCTAAAGGCTTCCGTTTTTCAACAGCATCGCACTACGACATAAACAATCGATTTGCTGACTGACTAGATGAGCAACCTTCTCTAAAAAAAATAAAAGGAATAGTAAAAAGGCATGTTATGTACACCTTTGTGAAATTTTTGCAATCTTTGCAAAATTTTTGTATCATAAAAAGCACGTGAACTGGTACTTTCCAAGGATGACGCATGAGAGTAGTTGATTGGGGCGGTTGTCATGGTTTCATTGATGTAAGAATGCGGTTGTCATGTTTTCATTGTTGTAAGAATAACACTAGCAAACCATTGCAATTTCAAGAAAACGAAAAGTTGAAAAGCTTTGTCAAAAGGTATTATTAAGAATTAAATTATAAATATTAAAATTTTTATTCATTTAAAATAAATATAAAAATTTTTATATTAAAATTGATCATAATAAATAATCATATACATATCTCAATTTTCTATTCATTAGAATTAAATACTCCTAATTCACAAAGTACCGGAAAAAATACTTCTTTTTTATTTTGGTCAATCGAAACCATCATCCATTTAATATAATTGGATATTTTAATTTCATAAAATAAACAAATTTGGGCCTCATTTATTAACCAGGGACACGGTTTCCTTTTGTATAAAGAGTTGCTTATGGGTCAAGAACAGCCGCCAACGCCACTGTACCTCAAGCCACGTTGATTAAAACATGTGAAACAGAGGAAAGGAAACCGCGTCCCACACCCAGCATATACGGCAACTAGATAAGTCTCCACATATCTTTTTGATTTAAAATAGATGCACAAATTTGATCGTCCTCAAATTTTATACACTATGTCTATACCTCAATTCCTTGATAATATAAAAATCGCAAAAATGTCTTTCATATAAGGCCTTTTACATGAACTAAAGTATTCAATGTCCATTTAAATAATAATATAATAGTATGATTATAATATTATTTGGTTTGGTATAACATATTTTACAGCACCATTTTATTAATCTTTCCTATTTTTTTATCCATACAATAGTAAATTAATTTTTTTAATATGTATTGAATTTTTTGTTTTTATAATATTATTTTATTTTAAAAATTATATTAGTGTATATTAAAAATATTATACCAATCAATAAACAATAACATAATTTTAAAAAAAATAAAGATACTGATAAACCTCCGCGTTTTTTTACTTATATTGACATTAAAAATTATTAAATTGAATTAATAATTTCTGCCTATTATAATTACTGCAATAATTATTTTTAGGACAATTTTTAAAATAATATTATAAATTATCATTTTTAAAACACTTTTTTTCATTTTTATATTACAATGTAATTTTATTTTAAAATTATTGTTATCTCTTAATATATTATTCTGAGAATAAATAGTGATACATAATAACATAGATCTTGAAGCGTTGAATAGATACTATTCCTATTACAATGTCACTTGCATTTAGAGTTATATTTTTTTTATCCATATTATTTTGAAAATAATCACTGCAGACGCAATACAGATACCGTAACAAAAAACTTTAGTTAGATAGTAATTTATAGATCCTAAAGCAGAATCATAACATTTTACCCTTAATAATAATATTTACTAGTAAATATTTAATGTGAGTTGCTTTTTATATTATTTTTTTTTACTTTTCACACTTATTTGTATTTTTATAAATTTTATATTCTAAAATCATCCTTTTTATTTTTCACATCTTCTTTTTACATTTTTTGTCTTTTTTTTTGTTTTTTTATAATATTTCCTGTCATTTCTATTGGTGAGAGTTATCATTGTCGAATATTTATTACTACCGTTAAAAATTGCATTTCATCTGCTTGAGTGAGGTAAGTCTTATCTTCTTTCTTTATTTTTTTATGTGTTATCTTCAATGATTTTAGGATAGAATCTTAAGGTATAATCTTTTTGGAATTGTATTTTTAGATAAAGTGAATTATATTTCGGTAATACATGTCAGGAACATTTAGGAAGAAAGATCGTTAATTACGAAAAGATGTTTCCGAAATGGAAAATGATTTTTCGCATGTTTGTTTTCGGAAAAAGATTGACGTGAATTCCGGATACGTTCTTCCGAAGTGTTGTGAGGAAAGACTGAATATATGTTTCGAAAAGATGTTTCCATAATGTAATAGATATTTTTCGGGAACACGTATACGGAAGGGAAATAAGTCTCAGGAAGGCCTTTTCCAGAATGAATTTAATGAGCTGCCGGAAATGTTTATCCGGAGAGCAATTAAATTCATTTCAAAAAAGGCGTTTCGGAGACACCAATTTCTCTTCTAGATACGTGTTTTCGGAAAACATTCACTCCATTATGAAAACATCTTTTCGGAACATATATTTACAATTTTTTTTTGTCACAACACTTCGGATGAACGTATTTAGAATTCACTTCAATCCTTCTATGGAAACAAGCATGTGAAAAATCATTTTCCATTCCAAAAACACCTTTCCATAATTTACGAAAATAAAAAATATATTTATTTTAAATTGGTTATTTAATTTTTAAATATTATTAATATTTATTTTGTTAATTAATAATGAAATATATGGCGAAAACAAGAGGAGGTTCTTCTCACAGAGGACGTTATTCTGAGGGTGAAAGATAGGGATGGAAGTAGGCCGAGCCGAGTTAGGTTTTGAATGTTTAAGTCTGACCTGTTTAAAAATTTTGAGGCCTGAGCCTGAGTCTGCTACCTATTAAAGGGTTTTTTTTAATATATTTTTCTGTCAAGGTCTAACCTGATTTAAAGCCTACAAGGCCTACAAGCCTGTTTAAAAGCCTACATAACAAAAAAAATAATAATAAATAGACTTAAAACCTATATAAATAATTGATTAAAAAAACTTGCAAACTTAAAGCCTACAAGATAAAAAAGCTATTAAATAGGCCTAAAACATATATATATATATATATTAATATTATGTAAATAAAATATAAAATAAATATTATATAAATATAATATATTAAAATAAATATAAATATATAATATATAGATATAAACAGACCCCTGAATAGGTTATATAGGTTTTTTTATAAGCGTACGCCTGACTTGTTTATCTAAAAAGACTTTTTAACAAGCTTGAGCCTATCTATTTATTAAACAAGCCGAGCCAAAATAGGCTTTAAATGAGCCAAGCTGTAGGCCCCTGTCGGATGACCTTGTTCACTTCTATCCCTAGTGAAAGACAAGAGGAACGAGTTCGGCTCACAACTTCTGCTCGAAGTCGTCATACTCGTGCAGCAACTTAGGTTGTTGAGCAAGTTGATGATGTGGAGGTTATTCTTGAGTTGGAAATGTTGAGCCTGGAGATGTTGATGCCCACGTTGATGTTTAACATGAGTCATTTCCAAGAGGTCCATCTGATATGTTCGTGCTTCGATCATACCAGGATCACATTTCTTATTTCTTATGGTTGGGTGAGGTAATAATTGTTATTGTGTGTATTTTTTGAAATGTTGAAATGTAGTATGAAGTAATTTCACAATTGATTTATATGGTTGTGATTATGTTTTGCAGGAACGTGATGCCCTTAAGTTGGTGACCCATGCAAGGAAGATGAAATAGGCAAAAAATCAATATGTACGTGACATTGTACGAGATTCTGGTTTAACCCCTAGTATATTATAGTCATTCCAATGTTGATCGAGGATTGATTTTTGCTTTTGCCGAGATGTGGTATAGGGACACATGCAACTTTCACTTACCTATGGGAGAGTTGACCATCACCCTTGATGATGTGTCTTCATTGTTACACCTTTCAGTAACTAATGAGTTATTTTTCCTTAGATCCATGAAAAAGGAGGTTGCATGTGAGGTGTTACAAGAGCTTTTAGGAGTAACAGAGTTAGAGGCAAATCTGGAGATACTTCACACGTGGGGGATGAGTGTTAGATTTACCTAACTCCAAGATGTATATGACCGTTGTGTAGGAGAAGGTCATTTAGATGTTGTTGCACGTGCTTATTTACTCCGGCTGGTAGGTTGCACAATTTTTGCAGATAAAAATGCATCCTATGTAGGAGTTCCATATTTGGAATTGTTTCGATATGTGCATACAATTGGTAGGTATGCGTAGGGCGCTGTTTCATTGGCGTACCTTTATGATCATCTTAATGATGCAAGTTTTCGTAACATACGACAGATGGGGGGATACATGACTTTATTGCAGGTATTTGTTACTGTTTTTTATTAATAGTTTATATTTTATTATATACTAATAAAATTAAATTTGGTTCAGGTATGGATTTTAGAACACTTTCCTAGAATTGGTAGTCGTCAACCTAACCCAGACTTTGGAGAAAACATGTCTTTGTCAATGCGTTTAGCAGTGATACGGGGTTTGGGGGATGTCTGACCATTTAGGAAGGCCTTAGATCATGTATATGCTGAGGAGATCATTTGGATGCCATATACATATTTTAGAATACATCGACCCTTCTCCGATGCATCATGGTATATGAGATACATCAGATGTGGAGGTATGGTGTATCTACATTTACCTGAGCGAACATTACGTTAATATTGACATGTGCAAGGGATCCTAGGTTCACCACACGATTCACGAGTTAAAGTTCATAGTCCCAATGATATTGAGGTAAGTTTTCAAGACTATGAGACCTCCCTTGTTCCAGAAGAGGTTAGATGTCATCTTGCTACAACCCCTAGGAAATGTGTTGATAGGTATATGGAGTGGTTTCATAAAATATCACATCCATACATCCTATCATCTTCCCAGCGACATATGAGTGATGTTATACATATGGCTAGAGCAGATGTAACTATCCCAGGGAGTTCCTCTAACATAGAACATAATTGCAGCAATTGTGAGGTAATAATTTTTAATTAAATAACCACATTTCTTGTTCTTTACGTATGTTCATGTTATAATTGAAGGTTTACTTTTTTAGGAACAATTTGAAAAAATTGGAGAACTACTTCAAAGCCTATTGGATTTAGGGTGAATCACACATGTAACACAAGAAGAAAATATTACACGTGATTGATAAGCATAAATTTCATAAATAATTATCTCTCACTTTTATCTCGTTAAGACTTCTTATACGTTCAATTAAGTGGTCTTTGTCATATTTTATGAGTTTGGGTTCATATGAAGTTTAATTGAATTTCTTTGCTTACCCGATTAAAATGACACTATTATAGTATTTTGAGCATAATAGGAGTTTTAGACATCCAAAAATCATGAAATCTGTCTTGAATGAAAGCTTAAAGAAGTGTCCACAGTTACAAAGCAAGAGCAGACTCTAAATGGGATGTTTAGGACTCCGAAATTATCTCAAAAGATGAGATAGTGTTGCTGACGTGGAATTTGAACAGTGTGCAAAGATCCGGCCATATCTTGAGATACAGAAGTCATATTGAGATGAAATCAAATTTGTTAGACAGCTACGATCCGGGGCTACAACTTTTGTTCAGAAGTCAAGCTCTAATTCGGACATGTGAACATCCGAAATTTCGGTGCAAGAAAGACAAAATTGTTCTGCTCATTGGTGACAAAAATTCAAAAGTGTTTTGCATTTTCAACAAAGCCCATGTGAAAGCAATAAAAGGGTAGAAAAGTAATATCCTAGTTGGTGACTTTCTGAAGATGATGCCTCAAAAATCCTCTATAAATAGAAGGGTTTATAAGAGGAGAAACACACCATTTTGGAGATTAACTCCAATACCATTTTCTTTCTTTCTTTCTTTCTTTCTTTCTTTCTTGTTAGTTTTGCCTCCTTCATGGAAGGCTTAAGTTTTCTTTCTTGTTAGTTTGTCTCCTACATGGAAGGCTTAGTTTTTCTTTATTGTTAGTTGCCTCCTACATGGAAGGCTTAGGATTTATTTGTTGTTAGTTGCCTCCTACATGGAAGGCTTAGGATTTATTTGTTGTTAGTTTGCCTCTTTCTTTGTTGTTAGTTTTCCTCCTTCATGGAAGGCTAGGTTTGTAGTTTCAATTCAAGGATTTAAGCTATTTTTATTTTAACTTTGAGGTCTTGATCTTTATTTACATGCTTATTAAGTGGTTTCTACTCTGTTTCACTATATTCTTCAATTTTATTCTTTAATCAAAGTTTGATCGGTTGACGTATTTTGATTAATGCATAATTGATTTATAATTGGTTTTTGATTGGTAAATCATTTTCCAAAAGTTTGAAGAGTAGAAATTAAGTAATTGAATTGAAGGTTTTCATTTTATTACTTACTTCAACTGAATTCTGATTGTGAAATTGGTTTAGATAAAAGATTAAGTGGTTACTAATCTTGTTGATCATAATCAATTAAATTCTGAGAGGTTTCTCAGTAGAGAATTCAAGGATCATTTTAGGGGTTCCAGATGATCCTAGGTTGATAAACACAATGCATGATTTTAGTGATCAATGATTAGTTATGAAAATAGCCTCTGAATTCCTTGAGTTGATAATTGTTAAGTGAAATTAATTTCATTCTGTATTTTGTATTTAGCATTTGATATCACATCTTTACAAAAACCCCCTTGTTCTAATTTTCTCCTTATTTGCTTAAGAATCTGAAATGGTCTTTGGGAGATGACCTAGGTTTCACCTTATACTATACCAATAGTTTGGGGGAAATCTAGAAATTATTTTTGCGCGTTTGCGACGAGCGTGTCAAAAATTTGGCGCCGCTGCCACGGACCATTTTAGTTTCCTAGGCTCATTTAGGAGTTTGTATAAAATTTTTAATCTTTCTAACATTTTTTTTACTTTAGGTATATATTCTTGGATTTTCTGTATGAATTCACCTTTTTGTGTATGACCTGATCCAATTGTGGTGATTCAATTAGCCAACAGAAGTACAACACATCCAGCTGGAGTACTTGAAGATGTGCTAGTTCAAGTGAATAAGCTGATCTTTCCAGCTGACTTCTACATTTTGGATATGGAAGATGAGTCATCCATGAATAGAGCAACCTTGATCCTAGGGAGACCTTTCCTCAAAACTGCAAAAACAAAGATAGATGTGCATACGAGGACTCTCTATATGGAATTTGGAGATGATATCATCCAATTCAACATATTTGAAGCCATGAAACATCCTATAGAGAACCATTCACTCTTTCAACTTGATGCCATAGACCTTCTTGCGGATGATTATTCTATTGATGACACGCTCGTCGCAAACGCGCAAAAATAATTTCTAGATTTCCCCCAAACTATTGGTATAGTATAAGGTGCAACCTAGGTCATCTCCCAAAGACCATTTCAGATTCTTAAGCAAATAAGGAGAAAATTAGAACAAGGGGGTTTTTGTAAAGATGTGATATCAAATGCTAAATACAAAATAGAGAATGAAATTAATTTCACTTAACAATTATAAACTCAAGGAATTCAGAGGCTATTTTCATAACTAATCATTGATCACTAAAATCATGCATTGTGTTTATCAACCTAGGATCATCTGGAACCCCTAGAATGATCCTTGAATTCTCTACTGAGAAACCTCTCAGAATTCAATTGATTATTATCAACAAGATTTAGTAACCACTTAATATTTCATCTAAACCAATTTTATAATCAGAATTTAGTTGAAGTAAGTAATAAAATGAAAACCTTCAATTCAATTACTTAATTTCTACTCTTCAAACTTTTGGAAAATGATTTACCAATCAAAAACCAATTATAAATCAATTATGCATTAATCAAAATACGTCAACCGATCAAACTTTGATTAAAGAATAAAATTGAAGAATATAGTGAAACAGAGTAGAAACCACTTAATAAGCATGTAAATAAAGATCAAGACCTCAAAGTTAAAATGAAAATAGCTTGAATCCTTGAATTGAAACTACGAACCTAGCCTTCCATGAAGGAGGCAAACTAACAACAAAGAAAGAGACAAACTAACAACAAATAAATCCTAAGCCTTCCATGTAGGAGGCAACTAACAATAAAGAAAAACTAAGCCTTCCATGTAGGAGGCAAACTAACAACAAAGAAAACCTAAGCCTTCCATGTAGGAGGCAAACTAACAAGAAAGAAAAACTAAGCCTTCCATGTAGGAGACAAACTAACAAGAAAGAAAGAAAGATGGAAAATGATATTGGAGTTAATCTCCAAGTGGTGTTGTGTTTCTCCTCTTGTAAACCCTTCTATTTATAGAGGATTTGTGAGGCATCATCTTCAGAAAGTCACCAACTAGGATATTACTTTTCTACCCTTTTATTGCTGTCACATGGGCTTTGTTGAAAATGCAAAACACTTTTGAATTTTTGTCACCAATTAGCACAACAATTTTGAATTTCTTGCACCGCAATTTCGGATGTTCACATATCCGAATTAGAGCTTGACTTCTGAACAAAAGTTGTAGCCCCCGATCTTAGCTGTCCAACAAAGTTGATTTCATCTCAATATGACTTCTGTATTTCAAGATATAGCCGGATCTTTGCACACTGTTCAAATTCCACGTCAGCAACACTATCTCATCTTTTGAGATAATTTCGGAGTCCTAAACATCCCATTTAGAGTCTGCTCTTGCTTTGTAACTGTGGACACTTCTTTAAGCTTTCATTCAAGACAGATTTCATGATTTTTGGATGTCTAAAACTCCTATTATGCTCAAAATACTATAATAGTGTCATTTTAATCGGGTAAGCAAAGAAATTCAATTAAACTTCATATGAACCCAAACTCATAAAATATGACAAAGACCACTTAATTGAACGTATAAGAAGTCTTAATGAGATAAAAGTGAGAGATAATTATTTATGAAATTTATGCTTATCAATTGACAATTTACTTTTTGAATTTTTTGATTTTGATTTAGATTACTTAGATAATTTTACTTGCACATGTGATGAATTTGATCCATGTATTGTGTGTTCCAAGATTAATGTTGCAGACCAACCTTCGTTGAAAGATGACATGTTAGATGCAAGTGTTGCAGACATTTCAATCTCAGATAGATCTCTTCCTTCCATAATACAACCACCTCCTTTGGAGTTGAAGCCTTCGCCTGAACATCTAAAGTATGCTTATTTGGGGGAAAATGAGAAGCTTCCTGTCATTGTAGCAAAGAACCTTCTACCACAACAAGAAGAAAGGTTGCTGCAAACCTTAAAAAGCCATAAACAAGCAATTGGATGGACTTTGGCTAATATTCCAGGAATTAGCCCATCTACTTGTATGCATAGGATATGGCTGGAGGAAAACACCAGACCTGTTAGACAACCACAAAGGCGTTTGAATCCAACCATCCTAGATGTGGTAAAGAAGGAAGTAGGTAAGCTTTTGGCAACTGGTATCATCTATCCCATCTCAGATAGTGAGTGGGTAAGCCCAGTGCAAGTAGTTCCTAAGAAGACTGGCATGACTGTAGTCAAAAATCACAATGATGAACTAATCCCTACCAGAATACAAAACATTTGGAGAGTGTGCATAGATTATAGGAAGCTTAACCAAGCTACTCACAAGGATCACTTCCCTTTTCCCTTCATAGACCAAATTTTGGAAAGATTAGCAGGAAAATCTCACTATTTCTTTCTAGATGGTTTTTCAGGTTATTTTCAAATACATATAGCCCCAGAAGACCAGCGTAAGATCACCTTCACTTGTCCTTTTGGTACTTTTGCCTATCGAAGGATGCCATTTGGTCTATGCAACGCCCCTGGAACCTTTCAAAGATGCATGCTTTGAAATACTTGCTTAAGAAGGCAGATGCTAAGCCGAGACTGATTCGTTGGATGCTTCTGTTGCAAGAATTTGATTTAGAGATTAAAGACAAGAGTGGTGCAGAGAACCTTGTAGCAGATCATTTAAGTCGGATCCAGCAACCTTGTGAAGAAACTTCAATTGCAGATTCATTCCCAGAAGAGCATCCCTATCATTTGCACGGGAAGGATCCTTGGTATGCAGATTTGGTAAACTATCTGGTTGCTAAAGAAATACCCAAACACTTCACCAAATCGCAAATTGCCAAGTTGAAAAGTGATGCCAAACACTACATATGGGATGAACCATACCTTTGGAAGACATGTAGTGATCAAATCATTAGAAGATGTGTTCCAGATCATGAAGTTCAGTCTGTACTTACCTTTTGCCATTCCCTAGCTTGTGGTGGACACTTTGGGCCACAATGGACAGCTAGAAAAGTACTAGACTCAGACTTTTATTGGCCTACAGTATTTCGTGATGCACACAAATTATGCATAACTTGTGAGCAGTGCCAAAGAATAGGGAGTATTTCGCGCAGAAATGAGATGCCCCAACAACCATTTCTCTTTTGTGAGGTATTTGATGTATGGGGTATAGACTTTATGGGTCCATTCCCTGTTTCTTTTGGCTTTGTTTACATTCTGCTGACTGTTGATTATGTTTCAAAATGGGTGGAGGCAAAAGCCACTCGTACTGATGATGCTCGAGTTGTTGCAGATTTTATCAGGTCTAACATTTTTAGCAGGTTTGGCATTCCTAGAGCTCTAATTAGTGACCAAGGTACTCATTTTTGCAATCGCACAATGGAAGCCCTACTCCGCAAATATGGAGTCATGCATAAAGTCTCCACCCCATATCATCCTCAAACAAATGGTCAAGCTGAAGTTTCTAATCGAGAGATCAAGAAAATCTTAGAGAAAACTGTTCAGCCTAACAGGAAGGATTGGAGCTTGCGCCTTGTTGATGCATTATGGGCATATAGGACAGCTTACAAGTCACCCATTGGCATGTCTCCCTACAGGATTGTCTTTGGTAAAACATGTCATCTTCCAGTTGAATTAGAGCATAGAGCATTTTGGGTAGTAAAGAAATGCAACATGGATCTTGACCAAGCAGGAATCCATAGGAAGCTTCAATTGTAGGAACTTGAAGAAATTCGATTAGAAGCATACGAAAACTCCAAAATTTACAAAGAAAAGGTCAAAGCTCTTCATGACAAAAAGTTGGCAAGAAAGGAGTTTTCCGTTGGACAAAAAGTTCTCCTTTTCAATTCTCGGCTAAAGCTTATGCCTGTGGAAATAAAAAATGAGGTAACTGCAAAAATCTTCAAGGTGAATGGACATTGTCTTAAACCATTTTTCGAAGGTTTTCAAAAGCACACGGTAGAAGAAGTGCATTTTCACAATGGCACATACTTGCAATAAATTCAAGAGAAGTCTCTCTCTCTCTCTCTCTCTCTCTTTCTCTCTTTCTCTCTCCCCCTCTCTCACATTTCTCGCTTATAAGTTTCAACTAATCTCTTAACTTCCTTTTTCACCTCTTAAATCATCCCAACTATTACACCACATTGAGCTTGCAGGAATAATAACTTGAGTGTTTCAAGAAAAAAAATGGAGAAAGCTCTCACCAGGATCAAAATTTTGTTCCCTACTCTCCCCAGAAATTTTCTTAAAGACATTTACAATTGCAGACTTGAACGATTGAGGGCATTAACACTCTTAGGCCTTCCAGAAGATGTCTGTTGGATCATTGAAGCTAAGGTACGTTTAGCAGGTGAATTTCAAGAATCATTTGTTAAAAACATGCCAGGTATGGGAAGAAGTTCCTATGCAAAGAAGAGAAGGGCAAAAAGAATTGGAGTTTGCTACAGGTGTGCAAGATGGACCTGTAACACAAGATGCAAGAACCCTGGAATGGTTTCAAGAAATCGAGAGGACAAAATTCAATTCATAAAGGATGGACTGAGTAAGGAGTCATTGGATGATATCATTCAGACTCTTGAGACGCATCCTAGTGGGCATGTACAAGGAGTCCTTCTTGATTTGTTTGAACTGTTCCGTAAGGAAAAAGCACGTTATAGTCTTGGAAATCTGACTTTAAAAGACCCTGTTGTCAGTTTACAAGAAAACTGAATGGGAAGCACATCCTCGACTCTTAGAAGGCGTTTCAGCCGTTACTGGACGTAAAACCATAGCAAGATATGAGCCACAATCACAACTACTGTTCATTCTCATGCATGTATATTTGTCATTTACATTGTCTTTTCAATTTATTGGGCCACCATTTTTTTTTGAAATTTTCACCCCTGCTTAAAGTCTTTCCTCTCTGACATTCACCTTTTCCTTGAACAAAAAATTCAAACTTTTGCAACAAAAATTCAAACTTTTGCTACCAAATCCTGATCACGCACTATTCAAGCGATCTCCTTGTCTGATATTGAGTCCCTATAAATTATCAACCTCTATGACATATTTTTTCAAAAAAGATAGAAACACCGTATATGGATAGGATCAATACTATCTGTGTTTTTGGTGGGTCTAACCTTGGAAAGGATGGAGAATTTCAACATGCAGTTTATACCCTTGGTAAGGCATTAGCTGCAAGAAAAATCAATCTTGTTTATGGGGGAGGGATTCAGGGTTTAAAAGGATGTGTTGAAGGATCTGCACTCACAAAGGGGTGTAACGTC
Organism: Canavalia gladiata; assembly: GCA_037954105.1. Taxonomy (NCBI): domain Eukaryota; kingdom Viridiplantae; phylum Streptophyta; class Magnoliopsida; order Fabales; family Fabaceae; genus Canavalia; species Canavalia gladiata. Next base: position 12,724,823 of record CM075659.1, on the reverse strand, counting down.
TTAGGTGTTGGCTTAAAAAATGGGAGCACCTCCTACTTGACCCGGGGTACTGAATTAAAGGTTGCAACCATGCATGACCGTATGAGACACATGTTGGTTAATTCTAATGCATTTATTGCATTACCTGGTGGTCTTGAAACAATGGAAGAAATTTTTACCATTATATTTTGGGCCTATCGGAATTTTCATAAAAAACCTTTGGGCTTATTGAATATTAATGGCTTTTATAATGGTTTGATATCCTTTTTAGATCATGCAGTAGAGCAAGAGTTCATGCCACAATCCATGCCCAACATCATAGTATCTGCTTCAACTGTTGAACAGCTACTTGAGATTTTGCAAAATCCTACATCTGAGCTCAGTCAAGCAATGTGATAAGCATAGATTTCATAAATAATTATCTCTCACTTTTATCTCATTAAGACTTCTTATATGATCAATTAAGTGATCTTTGTCATATTTTATGAGTTTGGGTTCATATGAAGTTTAATTGAATTTCTTTGCTTACCCGATTAAAATGATACTATTATAGTATTTTGAGCATAATAGGAGTTGTAGACATCCAAAAATCAATAAATCTGTCTTGAATGAAAGCTTAAAGAAGTGTCCATAGTTACAAAGCAAGATTAGACTCTAAATGAGATGTTTAGGACTCCGAAATTATCTCAAAAGATGAGATAGTGTTGCTGACGTGGAATTTGAACAGTGTGCAAAGATCCGACCATATCTTGAGATATAGAAGTCATATTGAGATGAAATCAAATTTTTTGGACAGCTACGATCCGGGGCTACAACTTTTGTTCAGAAGTCAAGCTCTAATTCGGACATGTGAACATCCGAAATTGCGGTGCAAGAAAGTCAAAATTGTTGTGCTCATTGGTGACAAAAATTCAAAAGTGTTTTGCATTTTCAACAAAGCCCATGTGAAAGCAATAAAAGGGTAGAAAATTAATATCCTAGTTGGTGACTTTCTGAAGATGATGCCTCAAAAATCCTCTATAAATAGAAGGGTTTACAAGAGGAGAAACACACCATTTTGGAGATTAACTCCAATACCATTTTCTTTCTTGCTTTCTTTCTTTCTTGTTAGTTTTGCCTCCTTCATGGAAGGCTTAGGTTTTCTTTCTTGTTAGTTTGCCTCCTACATGTAAGGCTTAGTTTTTCTTTATTGTTAGTTACCTCCTACATGGAAGGCTTAGGATTTATTTGTTGTTAGTTTGCCTCTTTCTTTGTTGTTAGTTTGCCTCTTTCATGGAAGGCTAGGTTTGTAGTTTCAATTCAAGGATTCAAGCTATTTTCATTTTAACTTTGAGGTCTTGATCTTTATTTACATGCTTATTGAGTGATTTCTACTCTGCTTTACTATATTCTTCAATTTTATTCTTTAATGAAAGTTTGATCGGTTGACGTATTTTAATAATATATAATTGATTTATAATTGGTTTTTGATTGGTAAATCATTTTCCAAAAGTTTGAAGAGTAGAAATTAAGTAATTGAATTGAAGGTTTTCATTTTATTACTTACTTCAACTGAATTCTAATTGTGAAATTGGTTTAGATAAAAGATTAAGTGGTTACTAAATCTTGTTGATCATAATCAATTGAATCCTGAGAGGTTTCTCAGTAGAGAATTCAAGGATCATTTTAGGGGTTCCAGATGATCCTAGGTTGATAAACACAATGCATGATTTTAGTGATCAATGATTAGTTAAGAAAATAGCCTCTGAATTCCTTGAGTTGATAATTGTTAAGTGAAATTAATTTCATTCTATATTTTGTATTTAGAACTCAATATCAATCTTTACAAAATCCCCATGTTCTAATTTTCTCCTTATTTGCTTAAGAATCTGAAATGGTCTTTGGGAGATGACCTAGGTTGCACCTTATACTATACCAATAGTTTGGGGGAAATCTAGAAATTATTTTTGCGCGTTTGCGACGAGTGTGTCACAATGCAGCTGGTGAACCAACCAAATCAGGATCAGAGACAAAAGAGAACCAGATACCACTCTTCGGTTATAACTTTTCCTTACTTTGGTGGTTTTCTCACATTTCTTTTCCTGTTATATGAAATTCCATCTAAGACATTGGGGACAATGTCTTGGATAGGTTGGGGGGAGGATGGTCCGATATCTAAAAAAAAAAAACAAAAAAAAACCCAAAAAAAAAACAAAAAAATTAGGTTAGAATCATAAACTTGCTTTGAGTAAGATGACTGAGTAAGATGACTGAGTAAGGAGTTACACTTGACTCTTGATACGCATCTTATGATTAAAAAAAAAATTTTGAATGTGGAAGTTTGTTGTTCTTTAGATTTCATAAAATAATTGAAGCAAAATGATTTACATTTTGAGATTAATTAGTTTGGCAACACATATTTGAACTGGATAGATTAGATTTGATAAATATATTACCTGTGAGATTTTGAGCCTTATTATTATTTTCTTTCTTGTGTGATTTTCATCCATGAAATATGTTACTTCAGAACTTGCATTGATTCTTTTTGAAGCTACATTTTCACATGAATTGTACAAAAATGATTGAGGCACTGTTTTTCTTGAACAAACCACTTGGCCAAATAACCAAACCATATAATTTTATCCTTTGATCAGCCTTTTGAGCCGATTAGCCTTTTCTTCTTTTTAGCTCACCACAAATCAAAAAAATAAAAACAACTTTGTCTGACCATAGAAGGTGTGGAATACTGGATTTATCATACCATAAGTGTTTCAATAAGTGTGGGGGAGATTATTGTTGTGTTTATCAATATCATGGTTGAAAAAAAAACTGAAGCAATAAATTAACAAATAAACTATTATATTGAAAAAAAGAAAAGAAAAGAAAAAGAATGAAGAAGTGATATCTGTTTCTCACACTTGCACTTAGACTCAGTTCTCAATCCTCACCATTTTCCTTGGTCTAACATTGTATCTCTTCAATATATCATTTCATCTTTCTAATCCCTTTATAACCAAAATAAAGACCTCTTGATTTGTGCATTGCATGTGTACATAGTAGTAGAGAAGTAGAAGGTATGCAAGCCTATGATAGTTCATCTTTCATGGATTGAATTTGAGAGAAACACTTACCAAATCAAACACTTGAGAGATTCAGAGTATATCATGTGAGGTTTTATCTTTCTCAATCTATGTTTTTCAAATTAAAGTTGCCTTTCTAAGTACTTTCAAAAATGTGATGAAAGAATGCTTCATGAAATTTTGTGAATTCTGCAGAAATCAACTCAAAACTTTGATGTTCTTTCAAAAAAAAAAATAGTCACCAATCCTTAGCTTAAGTTTGCCCGAGACGTGCAACAGATAAGTGTGGGGGAATTTGATAAGCATAAATTTCATAAATAATTATCTCTCACTTTTATCTCATTAAGACTTCTTATACGTTCAGTTAAGTAGTCTTTGTCATATTTTATGAGTTTGGGTTCATATGAAGTTTAATTGAATTTCTTTGCTTACCCGATTAAAATGACAATATTATAGTATTTTGAGCATAATAGGAGTTTTAGACATCCAAAAATCATGAAATCTGTCTTGAATGAAAGCTCAAAGAAGTGTCCACAGTTACAAAGCAAGAGCAGACTCTAAATGGGATGTTTAAGACTCCGAAATTATCTCAAAAGATGAGATAGTGTTGCTGACGTGGAATTTGAACAGTGTGCAAAGATCCGGCCATATCTTGAGATACAGAAGTCATATTGAGATGAAATCAAGTTTGTTGGACAGCTAAGATCTGGGGCTACAACTTTTGTTCAGAAGTCAAGCTCTAATTCGGACATGTGAACATCTGAAATTGCGGTGCAAGAAAGTCAAAATTGTTGTGCTCATTGGTGACAAAAATTCAAAAGTGTTTTGCATTTTCAACAAAGCCCATGTGAAAGCAATAAAAGGGTAGAAAAGTAATATCCTAGTTGGTGACTTTCTGAAGATGATGCCTCAAAAATCCTCTATAAATAGAAGGGTTTATAAGAGGAGAAACACACCATTTTGGAGATTAACTCCAATACCATTTTCTTTCTTTCTTTCTTTCTTTCTTTCTTTCTTGTTAGTTTTGCCTCCTTCATGGAAGGCTTAAGTTTTCTTTCTTGTTAGTTTGTCTCCTACATGGAAGGCTTAGTTTTTCTTTATTGTTAGTTGCCTCCTACATGGAAGGCTTAGGATTTATTTGTTGTTAGTTGCCTCCTACATGGAAGGCTTAGGATTTATTTGTTGTTAGTTTGCCTCTTTCTTTGTTGTTAGTTTTCCTCCTTCATGGAAGGCTAGGTTTGTAGTTTCAATTCAAGGATTCAAGCTATTTTTATTTTAACTCATAGGTCTTGATCTTTATTTACATGCTTATTAAGTGGTTTCTACTCTGTTTCACTATATTCTTCAATTTTATTCTTTAATCAAAGTTTGATCGGTTGACGTATTTTTATTAATGCATAATTGATTTATAATTGGTTTTTGATTGGTAAATCATTTTCCAAAAGTTTGAAGAGTAGAAATTAAGTAATTGAATTGAAGGTTTTCATTTTATTACTTACTTCAACTGAATTCTGATTGTGAAATTGATTTAGATAAAAGATTAAGTGGTTACTAATCTTGTTGATCATAATCAATTAAATTCTGAGAGGTTTCTCAGTAGAGAATTCAAGGATCATTTTAGGGGTTCCAGATGATCCTAGGTTGATAAACACAATGCATGATTTTAGTGATCAATGATTAGTTATGAAAATAGCCTCTGAATTCCTTGAGTTGATAATTGTTAAGTGAAATTAATTTCATTCTGTATTTTGTATTTAGCATTTGATATCACATCTTTACAAAAACCCCCTTGTTCTAATTTTCTCCTTATTTGCTTAAGAATCTGAAATGGTCTTTGGGAGATGACCTAGGTTGCACCTTATACTATACCAATAGTTTGGGGGAAATCTAGAAATTATTTTTGCGCGTTTGCGACGAGCGTGTCAGTGATGTATTGAGATTAACACGTGTTGGAATGCAGAAGACCATTACCTATCAAAGAAGGAAGAAGAGTCATTGACCTACTTGATTTGGATATTTGTTATTACATATTTGGTTTTTTTATTGGATATTTTAAATTTCATTAGATATTTGGTTATATTAATGTGTTATTATGGATGTGAACAGAGTCTTGATTATAATTTGATTATTTTTTATGTTCAGTTATGAGAGTGGATAATGAGGTTGAGTTATCTAATAAAAATAAATACCATTTGGAAATAGGAAAAATAAAAGTGACTGATAAACCTTACATAAATAAGTTGTATAATTTAATTTATAATTAATAAGTCGTAATATCAATAAAATTTTCAAATTATCCATAAATAATTAACTTCATATTTTCATCCTCATAGCATACGTTTCCTCTCACAAACGAGCATTGTCATGACAATATCTCCGCCATTGTAAAGCTGTCAGATGAATTGGAGATCCTTCTGCCAAGAACACCTGCAAGGATAGATATTATCATCAAAGTCTATTGGATATTAAACATGTGAACTTAATTTGTTGCACTTATACCTGTAGAAAGTGACAGTTGTTAACAAATCAAATTCAAATCATACGATGAAACTGAGGTGTTGGTGGTTCACCTTTAAGTGAAAAAAAATGTCATCAATCCATGTATCGAGATATGAATAAGCACAACATTATATTTAGAAGCAATTATATAATCAATATCAGGAATGACCATCCATTTATTTGAAAACACCATTTTTTCACCTCCAACAAATAAAGAATTTTGTAATTGGATATATTTTTCCTCATTTCCAAAGAGTTGGACATACTCAAAACGAAACTGTGCAAGTTCTCGCATTAAATTAATACAGATTTGAGCCCATGATTCCTCACCCTTACCTAACAATGTTGAAATTAAACGATACCCACAATTTCCATTTGCCTCAACATCTTCAATGTTTTCAATGTACTTATATAGTTGAATGGGAAATTGGATAAGCATTGACATTGTCTTGTTTTGCTTAGAAGTCTGGTATCTACTATCCGCACATACTTTGGGGGATGTGCTGTCATGGTGAGAGGCCACTTCATCAACATAGTAGATACCAGACTTCTTAGAAAATCAAGACAATGTCAATGTGTTGTCATGATGAGAGGCTAGTTCATCAACATATTCAAAGTAAGATGGAAATAGTTTGGTTTATCGATCATTTTTTAATTGCTTACCCTTGATTTCCCCTTTGGTTCTAACTTTGTCAAGTGATGGACACATTGAAGTTGTATCAGGAAATGCTAGCTCATGCAGTTTACTCTTCAATGTTATTTTTCCACAAACATCAAGTTGAGAGTCGTTTATGCAACGCTTCTATCTCTACTTCCAATGACAACTCGGACCATGGTTCTATTATTCCTTAATTAGCAAACGTTAACCTTCTCCAATGAGTATGAATCGAGGGTAATAGTACAAAATTTCTCATCATTGTAAACCTTGCTAGTTCACATGCACATGGTAATTCGTGTGTTGTTCTTAGAGTACAACCACACATCACACTATCAACACCAACAAATTTAACTCATTCATATTCAACAACAATGTGACTTAGTGTATTCTTCGAAACAAACCCCCGTAACTTGGCATAGAAACCCTTATTAAATCTGTGCTCCATTGCAATATGCTCTTATGAAATAAGGCCTTAATCTCACTGTGTTGCACAATGATTATATTGTTCATAGCATCCCAACATAAACAAAGGTCTCCTATACTATCTTGAAGCAACTTTTTCTACCTTACATGTGCATTCTCGACCCTACAAAAATAAGTTATACATACTTATTTGGTAAAATCACATTGAAATAATTAACAAATAAAGTAACAAAACTTAAAATATATCTGTAACTTGTGATATTGCCAAGATGCATCACCTTATCTATCCAACAACTAACAAATTTCTCCTTATGAGGAGTTAACCATGTTTTGTTAACATAGTCAATAAAAATAGGAAAGTGTAAACAGACGCTCTCTAAGTTACTCACATGCTCCTTATAGTCGGTTACAGTTGGAGAGTCCACCATACTAACTCATGCATCCATTACACAATCTTATTTCTCAATTGGTGAAACTAACAATTTGCATTTGGCCTTAACATTTTTAGATGCATGAAATTGACACAACAAATATCTCGAACTTGGAAATATTATTTTAATGACATTCATCAATGCAATCTCTCTATCTGTGTCAAACACTTGGGGGATTGATTCATCTTTCAAAAAGAATTCTTTTAACTTCTGTAATTCCCACATAAAGTTATCTGCATGCTTAGACTCCAAATATGCAAAACCCACAGAAAATGTCAATTCTGTTGAGGTTACACCAACAATTTTCAATAATGGTAGTCAAATATTTGTTAGTTTTATATGTGCTATCAATGGTCAAAATAATATGGAAGGTATTCAATAATTTAATAGCATCTAGATGTGTCCAAAATATATCTCGCATAACATTATACATTTCAACTTTTCTATGCAAATACACATATTTGTCCCGCTCCATTAACTTCATTGAATGTTGAATTTCTGTTCTAGGTCCTCTTTTTGATTTCTAATATGCTTGACGAGCATTATACACTTGCTTGATATTGGTCACATTATGTACATTGTGATCTTTTAATGTTAACAAGGTATTTTTCGGTTTTACCAAACTCTTTCTCATTTCACCAAGTAAAGAAATCTCTTCCCCACTTAATCGACCAGCATATGCATGACCTTCTAATGTTTCGCCAATATCATGGTTGTGAAATCCACATACAACACTACCCTTCCAACCTTCACCATTTCGCAACGGTCAACCTCTTAGTCTAAAGGGACACTGACACGCTCGTCGCAAACGCGCAAAAATAATTTCTAGATTTTCCCCAAACTATTGGTATAGTATAAGGTGCAACCTAGGTCATCTCTCAAAGACCATTTCATATTCTTAAGCAAATTAGGAGAAAGTTAGAACAAGGGGATTTTTGAAAAGATGCAATATTGAGTTCTAAACACAAAATACAGAATGAAATTAATTCACTTAACAATTATCAACTCAAGGAATTCAGAGGCTATTTTCATAACTAATCATTGATCACTAAAATCATGCATTGTGTTTATCAACCTAGGATCATCTGGAACCCCTAAAATGATCCTTGAATTCTCTACTGAGAAACCTCTCAGAATTTAATTGATTATGATCAACAAGATTAGTAACCACTTAATCTTTTATCTAAACCAATTTCACAATCAGAATTCAGTTGAAGTAAGTAATAAAATGAAAACCTTCAATTCAATTACTTAATTTCTACTCTTCAAACTTTTGGAAAATGATTTACCAATCAAAAACCAATTATAAATCAATTATACATTAATCAAAATACGTCAACCGATCAAACTTTGATTAAAGAATAAAATTGAAGAATATAGTGAAGTAGAGTCGAAACCACTTAATAAGCATGTAAATAAAGATCAAGACCTCAAAGTTAAAATGAAAATAGCTTGAATCCTTGAATTGAAACTATGAACCTAGCCTTTCATGAAGGAGGCAAACTAACAACAAAGAAAGAGGAAAACTAACAACAAATAAATCCTAAGCCTTCCATGTAGGAGGCAACTAACAACAAATAAATCCTAAGCCTTCCATGTAGGAGGCAACTAACAATAAAGAAAAACTAAGCTTTCCATGTAGGAGGCAAACTAACAAGAAAGAAAACCTAAGCCTTCCATGAAGGAGGCAAAACTAACAAAAAAGAAAGAAAGAAAGAAAGAAAGAAAGAAAGAAAGAAAATGGTATTGGAGTTAATCTCCAAAATGGTGTGTTTCTCCTCTTGTAAACCCTTCTATTTATAGAGGATTTTTGAGGCATCATCTTCAACTAGGATATTACTTTTCTACCCTTTTATTGCTTTCACATGGGCTTTGTTGAAAATGCAAAACACTTTTGAATTTTTGCACCCAATGAGCACAACAATTTTGACTTTCTTGCACCGCAATTTCGGATGTTCACATGTCCGAATTAGAGCTTGACTTCTGAACAAAAGTTGTAGCCCCGGATCTTAGCTGTCCAACAAATTTGATTTCATCTTAATATGACTTCTATATCTCAAGATATGGCCGGATCTTTGCACACTGTTCAAATTCCACGTCAGCAACACTATCTCATCTTTTGAGATAATTTCGGAGTCCTAAACATCTCATTTAGAGTCTGATCTTGCTTTGTAATTATGGACACTTCTTTAAGCTTTCATTCAAGACAGATTTCATAATTTTTGGATGTCTAAAACTCCTATTATGCTCAAAATACTATAATAGTGTCATTTTAATCTGGTAAGCAAAGAAATTCAATTAAACTTCATATGAACCCAAACTCATAAAATATGACAAAGATCAATTAATTGAACATATAAGAAGTCTTAATGAGATAAAAGTGAGAGATAATTATTTATGAAATCTATGCTTATCAGACACCTACATTTTTTAGTTCCAGTCACCTTGTGTGCTAACTCATTCTTATATTGTCTATATTTTCCACTTCTTTTACAACTCAATATTAATATTGTCTTTCGTCCAATACCACCTTTATTTAATCTAACAATAACAACAACAAACTCATTATCTTTACCCACAGCTCTAGCCTAATTTAATAAATGATCATGTGAAGGAAACACCCAATCATAAAAATAATGAATAATTTAATTAAATGACATGAAACATTATAACTTAATCATTAAATTCTCAGTCCATACTCTTATTTATGATTACGATTTCATTTCCTTTCAAAGATACATCCTTCTACGAACACAAACACAAAAAAAAAAACAACGAAAGTTATAACATTTGTATAAACAAATGAGAAAACTTAATTTCAAAAATTTCATTTACTTCTTCATCATCTTCTGTAAAAATTGGCATATCAACTTCTTTTTAATAAGACCAAAGTAAAGATTCTTCGAAAAAGTTATAACATTTGTATAAACCAATAAGAAAACTTAATTTCAAAATTTTCATTTACTTCTTCATCATCTTATGTAAAAATTGGCATATCAACTTCTTTTTAATAAGACCAAAGTAAAGATTCTTCGAGATCGATTTCTCTAACAAAAAAAATCAAGCTTAAGCATTGGTACAATTTATTAATTTTATATATACATATTCAAAACTAATTTATTCACATTCCAAGAACGTGTATTTGGAAGGAAAATTGAAGAATTTGGAAGGTGCTTGTCAAGAAATTTGTTTGGGTTCTAAAAATCAATTTCTGAAATGTTCACTTAATACTCCAAAAAACGGGTTCCGGAATCCTAACTTAACGATCCGGAAATTGAGATTCGGATATTTGCCTTTCGAATATGCGTTTTTTTAAAGAAATTCAAATATTTAGATTTACATTTTTGAATACGCGTTTCTGAAAAAAAAAATTCCAAATCTTTCGGGTTTAAATTTCCGGAAGTTACCTACAAAAGTCATTTTCAACTTATCTCAAATAAACATGTTTTCTTCAAATCTCAACAATTTGATTTGCAAAATGCAATCCATAATAATCCTAATACAAAATTATTCAATACATTTAATGAATAAATAGATTTTTTATTTGGTTAAAATTGAAAAAGAAAAAAAAAATCTTCAATATCATCAACTTGATATAATGAAGATGAAAATAGTTTTATTATTTTCTATTTTAAAAGATAATTTTATTCTTTTATATATAAAGAAATACAAAAATAAAATAAAAATACAAAAAGCAACTTTCATATTCAATTGGGAATATGTTTAAAAATGTTTCACGTATTAAAAGTGCATTAGAAATAGCCCAAAAAAATATTTATAGGAAAGTAGTGGACCATGGGTCCATTAGGATTTTAAACTATGAGCATGAATGAATCAAAAAATGGTAGGGGTATGCCACGTTAGCAAGTGCAATATTATATATAATATAACATATGATATAATAAAAATTATAAAAAATAAAATATATTAAAATCAAAACAATACTCATGATTCAGTTTTTTTTTTAATTTTAGTTCTTTTCTGTGATTATTCGGCGCACGGGTATATCATCACATGCAATGCATGGCCATTATCGACGAAAACAATCTTGGTGGCCACCCAGTTTGTTAGAGATCGTTGCATGATGGTAGACTGGTTTTCATTTTTTTTTCTTTATTTTCTTTTTTCAAATTTTTATATATTCTTTTTATATCTCCTGCATATAATTTTGTTTTATTAATTTAAAATATTTTTTGAAATGCTATTTTACGTCGTTTAACATTGTAAGTATTAATATAATGGATGGAAATATGAAAAAAGAAGTCACTTGCAAATATTATATTATGTTGCCGCCTTCATGCGTTGTAAAATATGTACAATTTGCATCTATATAACCATTTTATCCAAGAATGAAGTCTAGGGTGTGCAGAAATATTTTAGTAAAATGAACCAGATTCTATGGCTGAAATGACCTACTTTTAGTTTCACATGCTTTGCTTTTATTTAACATGGAATTAATTGGAACCAATATAAAGCACGAATTGATGAATATAAGAGGAAAAGAGGTGTAAAATTGGTGCTAAACTTTGTTATAAGCAATAACTTGTTATCAATGTTATAATTATATTTTAATAATTAAGGGAATATTTCTTGTGCAAGGATAAGATTGAAATGGAAGACAGATAAATTAAAACAAAAATAAATGAGATTAATTTTAAAAGAAGATAAAAATGTTATTAATTTTATTTTATATTAAAAAATTTAAAAATATTTTTATTTAAAGCAAATAAAAAAAATACTTTATGAAAACTAGAATAAATTTAAAAGTCAATTTATGAATAAAAAATAAAAAAAATTTAATCTTATATCACATCTAATGTATCCCAGATGTATCCCTCCTAATGTTATATTACCTTTCATCTATTTATGCAAATTAGTTATAATTTTAAAATTATTTATTTTACTTTTTTAATGAATAAATAATTTATTTTAAAATGAGTGAATAAATAATCAATTAAGCTATGAATTAACAAAATATCTCGTTTAAATTATATTTTTTAATGTAAGATTATATCAAATTATTTATAAAAAATAAATTTCTATATAATTATATATATATATATTTGGCATGTATTTTTTATTATTTTTTAAAAAAAATTTAAGATTTAACAAAATTATAAAAAATCATGAACATGTTAAATACAAGAATATTTAACAATAAAATAATATAATAATAATAATAATAAATATAAAATAAAATAAGATGCTAAAATTAAACATTAACTTTAAATATTAAACATGATAATAGAATTAAAAAAATTAACAATAATAAAGTAAAATAGTTAACGGAACTACAAAATACGATAAAAGAAATCAATTAATTAACTATTAGAATATAAAAATAAAACTTATTTAGAAAATATAATACAATAAAAATTAATAATTCCAGGCATAATAAATAATAATAAATAAAATAATTACAAATATAATAAATAACAATAAATAAAAAGACAGAATACTACAAACAAGCATAATAAATAACAATAAATGAAAAGACAGACTACTACAAACACTAATAATAATAAGAAAAAAATTTAAAGATAAAAAAATAAATATATTAAAAAATTCAATAATCTTGATTAGAAAAAGAAATATATATATTTTAAATTTAGTACTAAATTATTTAAGTATGAATTAATATGAATTAAAATAATATTATAATTTATACATTATAAAAAAAGGAAAATATCCTATGTATATTATACATAAAAATTAAATTTGGATATATACATTATAAACAAAGGAAAAAATTTAATATATATAATAAACAAGAAATAAATTATTTTCTGTTGTAAAAAAATTAACATTCATTTTAAATAAAAATAAGTAAATAAATAAATAAAAATTTTAATATATATAAATAATAAATAACATGTATTATAAATCAGAATATATTATATAAAATAAAATCAATAATATATATTATAAACGAAAATGAAAATTTAATATATATTCCTGAAGTCTAAAAAAAAGTTGTTTAACTTCGTTTATATTAATGAATTGTATCATATATTTTTTTATTTTGTTTTTATTATAATTTTTTTATTATAGGCCATAAGGATAAAAAATAAAAATAAAAATAAAGGAATAATCCTCCAAAACATATTAAGTCTATGTTTATATTGAATGATAAAAAAAATATTATAATAAAAATAAACATTATTAAAAAGTTAGAACGATGCTTAAAAAAACAGTCGTGAGTAGATAATAATAACAAAAAAAAAATACAATATTTTCTATAAAATATGTATACATAACAAAATAAGATAATGAAAAAGTTGCTTATCTGTGCGTTTTTTCTTTATCTCCTTCCTTGACTTTAACTGACTTTTTTTTTTCTCTCTTCTAATTTGTTAATGTGTTTTATATTTTTGTAGTTAGTGTCTCGTGATGATATGCTAATTAAAAAAAATTTGAGATTAACTTTTATTCATGCCAATGTCTAGTGTATTAATTTTTGTCATATTAGTTCATTAAATTAGTTGCTCATCCTTTCTTTAGCTTTTATGTTTCCCCTAATATATATATTAATTATTAGAAATGTAATTTTGATTTTTTTTTCAAAGAGTACAACATGATTTTTTTTGTTCATAATAATAAAATAATTAAATAAATTAGATAAAGTAAGATAAATAATAATAATTATAATAAAAAAGTGAAAAATAAATTAGTAAATAAAAATTATAAAAGATTAAAAATTATTATAAAAATATTTACTTATTAAATAAATAATAAAATAGAAAATACAAGATAATAAAAAGGTAGATTTAATTTTTAATTCATTTATTTTTCTAATTTTTTAATTTGATTTTTGTTTAGTACATAAAAAAAGAAAAATTAAAAAAGACTAATAAAATAAAAAATAAAAAATTTAGTATTTAATTATGAGAAATTAATAATAATATTAATGATAATAATATTGATAATAATAATAATAAGAATAGAGAAAAATAATTTAAATAGAAAATTGTTGAAAGAAAAGAAAAAATAAAATAAAATAATAAAATAATAAATAAATTATATAATGAGCAATAAAATATATAGAAAAAAATTGTATTAAATCTTTATATATTTTTAAAAAATTATATTTTAATTTGTTACAATAATAAAATAAAAATGAAAATAAATAAACATATCAGTTGAAAAAAATGAAATTTTAAAACTGTATTAATGATTAAATTAATAATTAAAAAATAATTAATGATAATAAATAAAAATTATATCAGAATAAATAAAATATAATTAGTGAAGATAAAAATATAAAATTAAATTAATTATTATAATTAATAATAATAAAAAATTAATTTATAAAATATTTTATAAAATAAAAAATATAATAAATAAAAATAAAATATAATAGACAAAATCTAATGTTTGTACCTGAATGAAAGGTGATGTTATGGGTCATATACACGGAAGATCTAAACCTGCAGAAAATTATGTGTCTTTAACTAAAAAAAATTGTCATATACCACATAACGAAAAAAACATTGTCATATACCTAGAGCTCCTTTTAATAACAATGGCTATATTGTAGGTATAAATAGCTTATGATGACTAATATCAAGTTTTATATCATATACCTGCAGATACAAGACACATGATAGGTATATGTATCAAACATATGACTTGCAAACTTTGTTAATAATTATTTTATGTATAAGTAATATTAAAAAATTTATTAAAATTATTTAAAATTCAAATTTATTTTTATAATTTAAATTTAAAATATTTTTTAATAAATATGATCAAATAAATAAAATATAATAATTTTAAAATTATGTCAAATAAGTAAATTTAGTTTTATAATTTAAAAAAAAAAATTATTATTTTTAAACAATTTTATATCCAAATTAAGAAAATAAATTGTAAAAATTATAATACCTAATATTTATTAATATAGTATAAAAATTTAAATTTAAAAATCAAATCTAAATTAAGATAAAATTATAATAAATTTAAAGTTTAATTTATCTAAAAAATAGTTTAAATTTATTATAATATATCAATATTTAAAATTAAAATAAATTAATAATTAATATTAATTCAACGATAACTATCAAAATAAAAAAATTAGTAGTTTATATTTAATCAAATTCTATTCTACTCACGTTCTTCCCTGAAAATAATAATAAAATAACAGATAACTGATGGAAAAATAAATTAAAGAAGTTCTATTCTATTCCACCTTTTGTTCGGAACATTCCTTCATCATTAATTTCTCCATGGGTTGTGACTTTAATTCAAAGTTAACCCAAAAGTGAGACTTGTAAGAAGATTCCTGGTGAGGAGACTTTGTTGGAGCGAGAATGAACATTTGAAATACAAACACAAAGGATGAGCTAATAAATTGAATAATTCATAAAATAGGATTAGACTTGAAATCATTCAGCTTCGCACCATTTCCATCAGCGTAACTCAGAATCGCTTCCCTTCAAGTTTGCTTTCTGTTCGAGGTTGTGATTTGCAGGTGCAAGTTTAGCTCCTGAAATTTTAATTACTTTAGTTATTGTGATCAATTTTTCTGATCAATTAGTTTATTCTTGTTCCTTCATAAAGTGGATTCATGTTTCTTTTTAAGTTCTCCTCTCTATTTGTTCTTGTTCATTTTCTATTAGAATGCTCTGATTTGGAAACTAAGGATATAGTTTTACGAGTTAGTTTTCTTGGATAAAGGTAGTATTGGCCAAGCCAAGTTTATGTTGGTAGAAGAGTGAGTGCTAATTGGTTGATTTGTTTTGTTCTTTACTATTCCAAACCATCGAGAGTTTCATGGCACCAGGATTACCATTGCAGTTGTACTTACAGTGTACTGAGGTACTGGAACATATTTGGTTGTTAGCACTTCGAAACAATATTTCCTAATTATATTTGCTGATTTTCATATTTATTTGATCCATCAAGGCTGCAAATGACTGTAATTTGGAACCAGATGCATATGAATTTTTCAGCCAAGCTTATACTCTAGATGAAGAAGAAATTTCATCAGAAAATTATTAAAAAAGGAAAGGCTGGCTCAGGGTCTAGAAATGATGGCATCTCACAAAGGTTTGGCAAGCCATTAGTCAATTTTAGATCTTTTTGAAAGTTCTTTTTCTCCTCAGTTTCCTTTTAATATCCATTTTTTTACAAAATTTCATCAACAGCGCTGAAAGTGGTTAAGAAGGATCATCAAATGCTGGTGATGAGAATACTAACCAATAGGTATATTACTGTTTAGCATCAGTACTTATGCTCTAAATAGTTTATAGTAATTTACGAAACATTAATATCCCTCCTAAAATCTACTTGGCTCGTTCATATTTTACCCTTGGCTTTTTATGTTGCTCAAACGTTTAGTAAAAGTCTCAATTGAGCTGGTTTAATTGAAAGCATACTGATCTTTGTTCCTTCCTTTTTCCTAAAATCTCATAAGTTTTATTTCGTTGTAGGAATCAACTACAAAAATCAAGGGGAGTTTTGACCAAATTCTTGTTGATGGTATACTGGCACCTTCTTTAAGATTATCTTTCTTGTACATGGTTACTCAAACAGTTTTATGTTAGTGTGAACCTTTTCAAGAGCTAATACATGGAACAATTTTGTTGGTGCCATTTCTCAATCTTCAGTACTTGGAAAGT
The DNA here is from genome assembly GCA_037954105.1 of Canavalia gladiata. NCBI lineage: Eukaryota > Viridiplantae > Streptophyta > Magnoliopsida > Fabales > Fabaceae > Canavalia > Canavalia gladiata. The sequence continues at coordinate 12,708,154 of CM075659.1, read as the reverse complement.
CTGTTGTGTCAATGTCTATTATGTTGCAAATTTGTATTCTTTTAGTTCCTTTTTATGAGGCAAAACTTTTTTCTTTTTCCTTCTCTATTCCTTTTTTTTAGTATGAACGTGAGCTGAAAAGATAGAAGAGAAAACAGTAAAATATAGAGTCAAGTAGGAGGTGAAGGCTATGCAAGCAGATATATCACAAATTCTACTACATGTTCCCTTATTTAAGTGCCAGACTAAGCCATGTGTCCTGGTGGAATGCCCAATTGTTTGATATTTAGAGGCTGGAAAGCTATCTTTTTTAACTATGTTCACTGCTATTATTTTGCAACATTTGAATACGTTTTGCATTTTTTGTTCTCATCAAGCAGAATGTGAAGAGTTAAAAAGAGGGTGGAGTCACTGGAAGGTGAGAATCAAACTCTTAGAGAAGAGCTTCAGAAAGTGTATGAAGAATGCAAGAAACTTACGTTTGGAAATAATTCCATCAAAGTAATTTCCCTGACCTAGACCATTCTGTTTTTAGAAGCGTCAGTGTTTCATTATACAATGCAAAGTCCAGTTTGTCTTATGACAAACTCGAATTGTATCGTCTGACAATAATTGCTGTCTACAAGAAGAGTTAGAACAATTGTGTGGGCCAAAAACAGTTGCTAACCTTGAATAATTCAGCTTCTTATTATCATGCCAAAGAAAATTGATCAACTTCTAGAAGAGACAAATTTGCAGCTGGAATGTTATCAAATGGCCAAATTGATCAACACTACTATTGAGCAGATTTTTATATGGGTCCTAAGAGTGTTGAAAATTATAACGTCCTTCATTTTAGTGTTTACAATTGCAATGAATAAACAATTTTAGGATGATTGAGCACTTTATCTGGAGTTTATTTTCTCAACTGATATTAAGATGCTGCTTTAATTTTTGAGCACCTTGTAGGAGGTAACTAAGTCACCGCATGTTTATTCTACTAATATATTTGAGCTGATTAAAGATGCCCGGATTTCTAAAAGAAGTTAGTCGTTGTTAACTCGTTACCCATTGTGAGTGTTAACATTTGAGAAATGAGAATGGTGAGGTTAGTTTTTACTTTTCATTTGGGTATATGTGAGTTTTATTACCTTGTTTTACTTGCGAAATTGTCTTCTAGTTCTCATGTCTGAAATGCGAAAACAATTGAACCAAAATTTAATGAATTCTAAAAATTTTCCATTGGAATAAACATATTAATGGGATGAGTATTGGTATAGGGAAATAATGCACGTGATGTGGAAGCCCCAAAGTTCAAGGCCATATACTTACTGGCTATACTGTATATGCTAACACTGACACTAAAATCGGCAGAAGGGGTGTATTGGACATTTGGAGACATGCTTCTAAATCACTCCAATGCTTTTACTCTCCTCCCAAGATCATCCTTCCAAGACATGGTTGTCATTTTAATGCTTATTCACCAGCCAAGCTTAATTATATTTATATTCATTTAATTTGTACATGCATATTATAATAAGATTAATTAATACATTAAGATATTTGTTATGGAATTGAATGATGGGAATTAATGCAGTTTATAAAATTCGAGTTTGCATGGACACCATCATACTTGTGTGAGAGAATATTAATTTAAAATATAAAAGGATGAGATCATAAATGCTATTCATTTAAAAATTTAATAATAAACAAAATTACATTAATTTTTAGTTTATATTATAATTATTTTAATATATTTTAAATTTTCACTATGTAATTGAAACTAACTAAAAATTCTTTATAATTAGTTTTCCTTGATTTTTTAATACATGAAACTGGTTTTATGTGGTAAAATTTGAGGATGGATCTGTCCTCGACCACGAGCAATTGGAGGACCCTAGACTAAGTCATTTGAAACATGTAATTAAAATGAAATTAACTAAAGTTTACGAAGAGTAAAATTGAGCTTTTCATACCAAGATATTGGACTTATTTAATCCTATGTAAGAGCATGTAAACTTTGCAAGCCAATTGATTATTATTTCTAGGGAGGAATAACAATGAACTAAATTTCGTATTCGTACCATATATGAATTTATAAACTTTTTAAATTTTATAAACTTTTTAAATCATTTAGAATATGTAAATAATAATTTTAGCAACTATTTTCAAGTGTCTTTAGATTTGTTTTCAATTTATTCTTGGATTATATAAAAACTTTTTTAATATTTATGCCAATTTATCATAAATAATAAAGTAAAAGTATTTTATATTTTTTCTTCCACAGGTTATTCTTCCATTGGCTCACACAATTGAACACGAAGAGGCAAATTATTTGTTCCTAATTTCATATTTTTTCTTTCATGTAAATATTTATAACTTGTTTCTTTCAGGATAAATTAAATAAATATATTTTGCTTTCTGTGTATGTATTAACACTTCTTTCTTTAAGTTTATTACTCTATCTGTTGACATCTTCATCTCTAAAACAGTTCATGCAAGTTATTAAACTTGAAAAGATGGGTTGCTTTAGGGATGACATGTGTAGATCGTTTATTTATCTATTCAAATATTTGGTAATGTTTTATAACTCTTTTATGTTATAACTATTTTATAATTATTTTATAATCCAAATAAAAAGTTTCATATTTATTTATAAAAATATTATTATATATTAGATTTATGAACAACTAATGTAAATTTCTATTATAAAATATTATTTTTTATTAGTGAATGTTTTTAAAATTTTATTCTAATTTTTAAAAATAAATTATTAAATATTTTTAAAATTTTAAATTTCATATAATGAACTTTTAACATAAATCAATAATATTTTTTATTATTATTTTAAGAATTATATAGATTCGAATATAATTTTTGTTTGATTTTTATCCTTAAGTTTAAAAAATTTAAATATTATATTTAAATTTTTAATCATAAGTTATATTTAAATTTTTTTAAATTAATTGAATATGATGTTTTATAACAAAATTTTTTTTTAAAATTTTTGTTTAATAAATTTTTAAATATTTTAAGATTCTAAATTTTAGGTGACAAACTTTTAATACGAGAATGAGTAACATTAATTGTCATTTGTATTTTAAGAATTGTACAGGTTTCGATGTAACTTTTGTTTGGTTTGAATTTTATGCATATATAAATTTAAAAAATTTAAATATTATATTTAAATTTTTAAACAAAAATTATATATTTTTTTAAATTAATTGAATATAATATTTTAAAACAAAAGTGTCTTATAAAATTTTTGTTTAATAATTTTTTAAAATTTTAAATTTTACACTGTGAGTTTTTAACATAAACGAGTGATATTTTTTTTGTTTTATGTTTTAAAAATCGTATAAATTTTGATGTTATTCTCACTTAATTTGGACTATATACATATGTAAATTTAAAAAAAATAATTATATATGATATTTAAATTTATAAACAAAAATCGTATTTAAATATATTTTTAGAAGTTAATATTTTAAAATAAAAATCTCTTTTAAATTACATTTTAAAATTTTCAAAAATTCTAAATTTCATGTAACGAGTTTTTAATATAAATGAGTAGTTTTTGTGCTGCAATCATGTGTTTCAAGAACCACACAGTACAGTCCAGTGCAACAAACTTTTCATTAATTTTCAATCTTTGGAATACTTTACTTTTTAGAAGGCAAGTATATTAATAAAATTATGTTATTTTAAATTTTCCATTACATAAAGAAATATATAAAAAATAAGATCAAATTTTATCGGTTATTTTTATAAATTTTTTTTTCTATCTAAAATCAAATCATTTTCAACATATTAAAAAAACTACACATTCTATTATAAATTACTGTTCTTCAAAACTAATACGGTGTTAATATCTTATCTATTTTTATCCTACTATCAAATTTAATTTTTTTTATTAATATCTTTTTTAAATATTTTTAAAATAAAATTTAATAACGATTTCACAATTTCAAATTTTTTCTTTATAAAAATTATCGATTTCTTAGTTGATCGTAATTTCAACTCATTTCTACCGACCCATGTAGACCAGATTACCAACCAAATTACATTCCATGTCATTTTATATTCTCACAGGCATGACAGAAAAGTTAAAAGAGATTACTAACCAAATTGAGCGCATAAAATGTTGAAATGTCAAGCTTGTGGTTAGATATATAGCTTTCGACAATTTGATCAAACAAACTTCTCAATTTGAAATTATCATCTTGCCATCTCCGCAATTTACTTTCAAGAAAACTCAACTGAAAACAAAACAAAAGTTAAAAAAATAAAAAAATCAACACTCAGAATCACGTAACTTAACTTATTTCGAGGTATCCCTTCACCTCAGTTTTCAAGAGTTTCAGCATTTTCTGGTTTTGACACTCCAACACTTGCACATGTTAAACACAGCCCAATCTGCATATATTTACAAGCATTTAAATTTTTTTATGATAACATTCAAAAATTTAAACTTAGAAGTGTTATAATAAATATTTTATTTTAAAATATTTTATAAATAAAATACTTTAAAAAAATATAAAATATCTTTTACAATATTTATAAAAAACAATATAAAATATTTTGAAATATGCGTTATAATATATAAATTTTGTTGCAATATGTCCAACAAAACATAACTCTAAAATCAATAAAATTACGTACAATTGCATGGTCCGAATGTGCTCATCTAAATAATTAAATACCTTTTTGTAATATGATAGATTGGAAACTGGCCAAGGTGGATTTGAACATAAATGCATTTTTTTCTTTCTTTTTCATAATAGTTTTCAACATTTCTCCAAATATAGCTCCCAGAGTGACTCCACCTACGTCATAATTTAGCTTATGTCATCTGTTCGAAACCATCACAACAAAGAATTTGTTAACAAAATTCAAATAACATGTATAGCCCTTTCTAATGGGAAAATAACACACTCAACAAGATTTTTTTTTTCTCTTTTTATTTATTAACACTTTTAATCTTAGTTGTTAGTTTTACCTCTTCTTTTATTTTTGTAATTCGGATTATAGGAAATAGGATAGGCAAAATACTCCAAGTACTCACTCCGTGTTAATAATATTCTTCCTTTTTTTTTTTGTGAAGATAATACATAGATTCAGGAATATAATTAATATACATTTATGTTAAAATTATTTTTATCTTCTTAATATGATTTCTATTTTTGTTTCTTTTCTTATAATAAGTGAATAACAGTTAAATAATAGGTAGATAGGATATAATTAAAAAATAGTATTTATGAGAAGAAGAAAAACTCCTGCCAACATTAACAAGAACATAACATACTGTCTACACGTATAACTAGGAATGACTTACTTTTTAAAATCTAATTTTTAGGCTAAAAATTATTTTACTTAATAGAATTTTCCAACTTCAGAGAAAAATAAAAACCATTAATAAAATAACATGAGAGTCAAAACTCAACCAAATACGGGCTCACGTCAAGGCGATCATGCCTATGGCCTCCCAATGAAATAAAATAAAATGAAATATCTTAAAAATGTTGTATGTTGTATTGACGGTGGTGTGGTGGTGGAAAATTGTGAGTTGGGGTAGAAAGAAGAAGATAGGAGTTTTGTGTGTTGTTGAATATTGATGTGGGAAGATACTAAAACGTTGAGATATAGCAATGAGATAGGGAAATTGGGCTTGTTGATTGGGGATCTTAGAGCATTTTGTAGTTTGGTGAGAATTTACGTGTGTAATTAATTAAATATAGGATGATAATATTTTTTTTATAAGCCAATAATATAGGAAGTATTTTTTTAAATAAAAGGTACATATAATCTATCAAATGTCTTTTATCAAATTATAGTATCCTGATTTTATTTAAAATAATATAATTGTTGGAGTTATTAATCCAACAATTTGAGGGTAATTGAAATTAGTATCCTTTATTTTAATTCATATCTATGATTTCAACTTAGTTGAATTCATGGTATTCTTTTCATGATTTTTTGTGAGTTAAAAATGATTTAATTTTTTATTAATCATAAAAATTAAAGTACCACAAATTAAATACTCATTCAGTCTGAATTTAATAAGAAATAAAATTAACATATTAAATTACATAAAATAATCCTTAATGCTACAATAAAAGCAGTATTACACCTAAATTATACTAGATACTTCTCCGACAGTGGATATAAAAAGACATGAAAAAAAAAAAGTATTATGCTGTTTGCAGTTAAATTCTATGTTTTACACCATTTATTTACATGTGTATACTAAAATTAGCTTATATTTGTTAAATTTTTTACATATAAAAAATAATTTATAAATTTTTCTTACGTATTAAAGTTAAATTTTTTAAAACTATTTAACTGTTAGATTAAAAATATAAATTATTTTTAGTACATAAAAATATCATTACTCATGTAAGCATCTTTAGCTACATTTAAAAACGCTGGGTAACATGGTGAAGTCAGGCCCACAATGCTTGCTTGGCGCTTCCCATTATGCAATATTGATTTTGCTACTTTCCATTATCACATTAGTGGGGTGAAATGTTAATGTTGTGTGTGGAATTATGGATTCTTGTGTAAATTTGAGGGTACACCACCTAAGATTTGTGGTTCAATATATTTATGTCATGTCTTTAATTATGCTGCTAAAATATAATTATTACAGTCAACAACTTTGCATACTTTAATATATTTGCTTTTAAGATTTTTCTAACATTATAATTTGCAACTTGACCCTTCTACTAATTATTAATTAAATAATTATTTATAATTTGATTATATTAATTTAAAAAATCTTTGGAACTTAAAAAAATCTTATTATTTTTCTAAAATTTAAAATATAATCTCATTAGATGTTGAAATTTCGAATATTTACTATTTTTATTTGAATATTTAAATATTATAACGTAATTAATTTTAGGATGTTTTAAATTTTTAACATTAAATTATGTATATCATAAATCACAATTATTAAACAATAATTTTTTATATAAATATAAATATATATATATATATATATTTTTGAATTATAATAATCTAAAATTACTTAATATTAAATTAAATGTTAAACAAATTAAATGCATTAATAAAAATATATTTTACATTAAGTTAAATTTATAAAAAAATTAAATTAAATTATAAATCAAAATTGGTTGATATTAACTTGAATTATTAAATTTTAATTTCAATTTTAATAAAATTTAGCTATTAAAATAATTTACAGTCGAAAAGTAAATTATATTAATGTTTTAATTTAATTTTATTGCTTACTCTAATTTTTAATATTTTACATCAAATTAAATTATATAAACTAAATCTAAATTAGTTGACAATAATTTTTTATATTAAAATATTATATATTTTTTAATTTTAGTAAGTTTAAATTATTTTCTATTAAGTTAAATATTAAATAAATTCAAGTACACTAATAATATATTTTAAATTAAGTTAAATTTATAAAAATTTAACTGTATTATAAATCTAATTTGGTTTACATTAAATTTAGTTATTAAATTTTTTATGAATTTTTAATTTAAAATTTAACTATTAAAAATAAAAAATAAATTAAAAAATAATATCAATATTTTAAATTATTTAAGTTTTTTTAGTTTCAAAGATAATAGAATAAATTATTGAACTCATCAATTTGTTATATCATATGCCAAAGTGTACATATATATATATATATATATATATATATATATATATATATATATCATAAATCTATATTAGGTGGCAGTAATTATTTACATTTCAGTAATTTTAAATTACTTGATATTAAGTAGAATTTTAAACAAATTCAAATTCATTAATAAAAATATATATTGGATTAAATAAAATTAAAAAATATTGTATTATAAATCTAAATTAGTTTATATTAACTTAAATTATTAAATTTTTTATTAATTTTTAATATGAAATTTACCTATTAAAAAAATGAACCGTTACAAAACTATATCAATATTTTATTTTCATTCTGTTTCATAGTTTAAGTTTTTTTATTTCAGATAAAATAAAATAAATATCTAGATTTTAAAATTTTTATATATTATGTCAAATTAAATATTATATATATATATATATATATATATATATATCATAAATCTCAATTAGTTGGTAGAAATTTTGTTTATATAAAAACATGATGTGTATTCTGAATTCCCTTAATTTCAAAATACTTAATGTTAAGTAAAATATTAAACAAATTCAAGTATATTAATAAATATATATTTTATATTAAATTAAATTAAATTTATGAAAAGCTAAACTATATTGTAATTTGTAAATTCAAGTCAATTGACTTTAACTTAAATTATTAAGTTTTTCTATCAATTTTAATATAAAATTTAGCTTCTAAAATAACAAAAATAAATTGTTTTAAAATTATATTCATATTTTGTTTAACATTTAATTTTTTAAAATTTAATTTTTTTCATTTAACTTAATATCTAATATACTTTTATAATGCACTTGATTTATTTAATATTTAATTTGATATTAAGTACTTTAAAATTATTAATATTCTGAAAACGCATAATATTTTTTTATAAAAAAATTCTATCAACTAGTTGAGATTTGTGAGGTACATAATTTAATATTAAAAATTAGTTATACTATAATATGATAATATTTAAAATAAATTATAAAAATTTAAAATTTCAACCTCATCTGAATTATATTGTTAATTTTAAATTAAAAAAGGAAAATAATTTTTTATTATTAAACTAATAAAAGATTTTTTTAAATTAGCATGATATAAAATTTATAAATAATTTTTTAATTAATTATCATTAGTGGGATAGTTTTAAAAAAAATTTAAAATAAATATATCAAAATAGATAAAATTATTGATCATATTACAAAGTATAATGCATGATAAATATATTAAATCACATTATCTTATGTATTGTATCTTCATATTTACAACAATTCATAAAATATCTTTCAACAAATCAATGAATTAATCCAACGCAAACAAAAGAAAAAAAATAAATTTTATGACATGCGTGCATGTTGGAAATTATTTGAATATTAAAATCTTTATCACACAATCGACAATGACTTTTTTTTATGTTTGTCCATTTTTCTCAACTTCCGCGACATCTATCTCCTGCTTTACCACCTCTATTATAATGGTTGACTGCATTGTCTCGTTTACAATTTGTTGGATCTTTTGGGTTCCATCCGGAATAATGTTACGTCTCATTGCATCATTGCTAATTTCTTTAGCTATAGCATTTTAGAAAAATATAAGTGAACCAACCAAAATAGGACTAAGGAAAAGAGCCACCATTGCCTTTGACATTGTCATTGATGTTTATTTATTTTTTAATTTTTAATTTTTTGGACAAGCGCGGTCTAATTTCTTCTTTCTTCGATGGAGCTGTTGCTTATTCAACTTAATATACTTTTAAATATGATGTTCTTTATGAAATGACTCTACAATTAATCATGCATGAAATTAGCTGCACTATAAAATACTGCACTATAAAATACGGAGCACATATATGTCATGATCACATCCTCTTATGACTTAGATAATGAAGGCATAATCATCATTCTCTAACCCTATGTTTAGATAAAGTAATTTAGAATTACTACAATTCATATATTTAAATAATAAAAAAAAGAATTTTAAAAATACTATAAATATTTATATAAGTAATTTTTATGTTAAATAAACTAAATTTTAAATGACTCTTATTTAAAGAGAATTTTTAAAATTCTTTATTATTTTATTTTTATCTTAAATTATTATTTATAATTTCCTTTATATACTATTCTTCTTTTAGTAATTATTCATTTTTACTTTTAATTCTAAATTTTCTCCCTCAAACACAAGGTAAAAGTAAAAAGATTAAGAAAATTCAAAAATATCATAACCATATAAAAATTATCTCAAATAAGAATCATAAGTCTTAGTTTATCATTTTTCACAATTTTAAAATTTTCTCCTCATAGATGAAAGTGAATTTAATAGCCATACAATAAACGATTTTTTTATTTTAAAATAAAAAAAATGTACCATCTAATTTGATGACGGAGAAGACACTTCCAGAAGAGTTTTTTACTCTATCACATACTGAGAATTATTTTATAATTTTTTAAAAATATCTCAACTAACTTGTCCTATCAATTACAAGTGAACAAAGAAACCTGTTGTTTTAAAAATTATTATAAATTTTGCGAAGTGTTTTTTAAAATTAATATGATTTTAAAAATTATAAATAATTGTTTAATTAATAATTACTAGATGGTTCAATTTGTAAATTATAATATAAAAGATCCTTAAGAACAAATATATTAGAATAGATAAAATTGTTAACTGTATAATTATATTGTTATAACATTAATTATAAACATGACACATAACATAAATATATAGAACCATATTATCTTAGATGGATATTATTTTTAAATTTACAAAGATATTGAAAAAAAATACCATTTAAAAAATGGTAAAGATAATGATATAATTAAAAAGATAGTATTTATTAAAAAAAAAACTTCTAACAACATTAACAAGAACATACCTATGGCCTACTTGTTGTGGCAATCTTTTTTAATATATGTAAAATAATTGAGACAAATATAAATGTGTATATATATATATATATAATTTTAAAAAATATATTTGTATAGTATACTTAAAATTTCAGATTAATAATTATTGAGTATATGAATAAGTTAGTAAAGACTGATTAAGTTAAAAAAATATATTAAATTAAAATTTTAGTTATATAACTGTATTAAAAATTTAAAAATACTATTTAAAGTATTTTATCTGATTAAATAAAATTATTTCAATCTGAAAAAGAAAAGTAGCATAGCGATAACCCAATGTCCCTTCCCAATGAAATAAAGTAGAAAAAATACCTCAGCAATGTTCTTTCTTATATTCATAAGACGGTGGCCGGTGGGGTGGTAATTTGGCTGGACGTTGATGCTGCTAGTTACTCTAATAGGTGAATTGTGATAGAAAAAAGAAAAGAAAAAAAAAATGTAGAAGAAGAAATATAAAAGATATGCATTAAAATATATAATAATTAAAATTGGTGTTGGTGTGGATTGTTGTGCACTTGAAGATACTAAAATATTGACGTGGAGCAATGGGTTAGGGAATTTGGTGTTCTTGACTGCGGATTTGAGACCATTTTATGGGTTAGGGATAGATGTGAATTCAAATACAGTATACAAGTATATAACATGATATTTTTAAAGATTAAACTGTATATTTATTTAAAGAGTATTATTGTTTAAATTAAAATTTTAATGATAAAAATTAAAATTTTAATGATAAAAATTAAAATTGAGAAATTTATAAAATAAAAAAATTAAAATAAATATCAAATATAAATGAGGCTTAAGCCAAGCCTTAGTTGAATATACATAGAAAATCATAGAAGATAACTTACGCAACCCGTCATAGCTTTTGACTGTAGGTTATGAGCCCTTGTTCCTCTATGGTTGCAGTGGAATGGACTTTCGATCACTTTAAATTTAATTTGGATTTTATTTAAATTCCTTATTTATTTTTTATCATTTTGAATTTGATTTGGATGTATTTTAATTGTAGTGTCAATTTTACAATTACTGTCACAAGAATTTTTACTGCCATAAAAATTATCAATTTTAAGTAGAAGATGCATGTCAATTACTGTCACGGAGAAAACACCACAAAACATTTATGAAAAAGAAAGCACACACAACACAGTGAAAATATCTGGATTCCAATGATCCAAACCTCCTGCCATCAATTCCACTATCTAAGAGGGTTTTTTTTTAAAAAAAAAATTAATCCGCCACAAAGAAGAATCAATGTAAATTATATGCACATAAGTTTGCATTTAATTGGGTTCATTTTAATGTAAATGAGTTTTTAAAAAAATTCTCTCAACTTATATTGAATATGATTGATAACTAATTTTAAATATTTTATATCACTATAATATATTATATTTTTTTAATATAAATTAGATATAATATTAGTTAATTAATAAAGAAGGTTTGTTATTCTTTTAAGTTATAAAAATATTGAAAAATGCACTATGATTTAAACACCTTTAAAAAAATAGAACTTTTATTTTTTAAAAAACATACAATAAGGCACAATAAGATTTAAATTAAAAACTCATTTAAAGTACCTAAACGTAGGATAATGTAATTTTTTAAAACTAAAAATAACTTGTTTATGTACCAAGTGTCACACAATAATTTTATATATTTGAAAGAATGTATTGTAGGTATAAAATAAATCTTCCTTAAAATTTATATATTGGATGATCCTTTCATTTCTTTCCATTTGCTTAACTACTTCCGCCATTGAAGGTCTCAATTGAGGCTCCCTTGCCAGCATCATCAAGCATTATGTGTCAGTTTATACACTTCACTCTTCTCAGTTTTTCAGTTTCAATAACCTCTTGTGCTAGGTAGCTATCATCACCATTATTCGAATTTCATAATTTAGATTTTATAGTTTCTTTCCTCTAAATTTTCCCAACTCATCCATATTTTTTAAGATTCTAATATTTATTTTGGTTTTTATCATGGCTATATCTTTCACAAACACTTTTTTACCGGATTCCATATTGCTATCTATCTCCGTTAAAATATGAAAAACTTAAACATTCTCATCTTCCATTTCCATTAAACCAATATCTGATTTTACCTGCACCAACTTAAACCAATCTCTAATTTTACTTACACAGACCCACACACGAAACATTCTGGACATAAGAGAATAAACCAAATCTCTCCCGGCTCAAATTCATTTTCACAACACCATGAATCCAGCAACCCAGACATCTCTCCTTTAACATTCGTAGTCACACCTTCATTCAAGCATCATGAAGTCCCACTGAGCCTGTCATTCGGTCTCTCTCCCTCTCTTATGCACAACTCTTCCTTTTTCCCACAAAGTCCAACACACATAGGAACTCACCATTCCCAGTCAAACACACATGCAACAAGAATCAACACTCTACCTTAGCTCAATTCAACCCACATTCCTCTCTCAAGTCCATGCAACTCTCTCGTTTATCTTCCCTAACGTTGCCCCTGGTACACTCTCCTACACATCCAAACACATATACATTCTCCACTCTCACGTCCTCTCTTCCACTAACAAAAAAACCCAGCTTCCATCCCCCTATTTATATTATGCTCTCATTCACCCATTTTGCTAGCCATGCACACATGAACCTCTCATGCTCCCTTCTCTCTCCCTAAAGTTAACCCCATCATCACACAGCAGCCTCTCATTCCCTCTTCACTCACCATCATTCTTCTCTCTATCAACCCTCTCTCACCCATAAACCATGTGAAGCCCATGATCCTTCCCTCTCCTTAGCGTTTTTGGTTCACTCACAGCACCAAGGGAACACCCATTTTCACGTCTAAAAACAGCCCTTGGAAGCCAGCAACCAACACACTCACTCCCTCATGCATGGGCTCTCAAGTTTGAACCTCAAACACCCTTTAATTTTCCCCAAAAATCCATGCTTCTCTCCACCCATGCATCTCCTCTCTTGGTCAGCATGCACAACGACCACATCTCCAACGGATCACTCGAGGTTAAGCATCCAAAACGCAATATACACAGCACCCAAAACAACATCCATTGTGGGACTCTTGTGACTCGCCAACTCGGTCAGTCAAGTCAATAACAAAGAGTGTTTGGGTTTCCTCTCCCTGCCATGCACACGTGAACACACCTTAGAGGAGTAGAAACACAAGAATCACATAGATTTTATTATTGGAAATAAAGGTACTCATAGATCTCATATACTCATGGTAAAGGCACCCCAATACTCTTCCTTTATCCATTATGCATTCTTCACAATTCTCTAATCTACATCGCATTTTAGTTATATTATTTTAATTAATTTTACTTTTTTTTTTATTTTAGTAGATTGAAATTAGATTTTCATTTTTAGTTCTGTAATTTCAATATTTGGTAAATTAATTTTATCTTCTGTCTGTTTTATTTACTTTTAAATTTAAAATAATTTGTGGATACAAAAAATTGATTGGTCTTAATTTTGTTTAAATCTAGTTTATATTTAACCGAGAATAACATGTACAAAATTTTCCTAACTCATCCTTATATATTTTTTTCTTGGATTGAATTTTTGTTTGATTTGTTTCTTTTAATTTAAATAATTTTAGATATTAATTCAATAGATTAATATAAAAATTAATTAAATAATTTATAAATTCTGAAAGATAAATATGTATATTCATGATATTTTTATCCATTCTTTCAACATTCTTGTATAATTATAATTTGGTTGTGTATCTGTCCATGTCCTATTTTTTAAGTGACGTTAATTTAGAGTTTAAATACTTTGTTATTTAATTAATGTTATTAAATATAAAAATTTTACATTATATATTTTAAATAAATATTTTAATTTTAAATTTTACAAGATAAACTTTAAATATATATGTATAACTTATTCTATTATATAAATTTAATATAATTTTTATTTATCTTAAATCTTATACATATATATTCAAAATATTATTATTATTTTTGTGCTTTTTATATAAAAATTATTTTGATTTTGAATAAATATATTTTGAATTTACTATTTTGTATTTTTAAATAATTATTTTCAGTTTTAGATTTTACATAATAAACTTTATATATGTATGTATAACGTTTTCTATTATTATATATATAGATGTGAAATATTTTCTTAACTTAAAATTTATAGATTTTATTTGTAATTAACTATCAAAATAAATAAATTTTAAATCTTACATAATAAATCTTAAATTTATATATATAACATTCTTTACTATCATATATTTTTAAAATTATAAAACTTTTCAGTACAATTTTGTTATTTTAAATTTTGTGTTAGTGTAGATTTAAAATATTATTTTTAAATATAAAAATTTTAAATTATATATTTAAATAAATATTTTAATTTTAAATTTTATATAACAAAACTTAATTTTATACGTGTAATATTCATTACCATTAAATATTTTTAAATTTATAAAATTTACAATATAATTATATGTTATCATAAATTTTGTGCATATTTAAATTTAAAAAATTAAATAAAAATAAAAATTATATCTTCTTATTAAATTTTAAAAAATTCATAACGCATCACAATTTAATCCTCTTAAAGTCTTTCAAATCCTTCGTCAAAAATTCCTTCTTTAAAATTAAATTAACAAAGTAATCTTTTTAAATTTTAATTTTTAAACAATTTTTTTCAAAATATTTAAATCGTTATTCGATAATTAAAATCATCTTTCCGAATCTTTATTCTTAAGCAAACTCTTACATTTTTTTAATTATTTTTAATTAAAATCATCTTTCCAATTTTTTTTTTTAATTTAAGCAGAATTTTTCAACAAATTTTTTTAAAACAAATCAAAGACCTATATAACTTTAATTCTTTTTCCGTACTAAAAAAATATGTAAAAGCAACTATTTTATATATATATATATATATATATATATTTTATTTTTATTATTTTTTATATATAAATAATTTAAATTTTTAACATTTATTTTAAAAAATTAAATGATTTTTTTAAAATTATACATTTAATTTTAAATATTGTTTTTTAATATGTAAATAGAATGCTAGAACATCCTCTGCTTGTCATTAACTTTAAATTTAAATTTATTTACTTTAGATTTTTTAAATATTTATTTTTAAAAATAAAATTTAGTAACGATTTTAATTTTATATTATTTTAAAATCAAAATTATTTTTTTAGTAATTTGACTTTTATATATATATATATTATTTATCCTTTTGTCTCTCATAAATAAACCACTCCCATATAAAAGAAGATCCATGAAGTCCATCACTAAATGGTTGGAAATAATCAACTAGACTAGCTAAATGTAATCTTAGAAGTTTGCAATGACAGTATATACCCATACCCACTATGTTAGAATTATAGATCATATATTCACCTGAAGACATAATATTTTTTTTTATTTCATTTTTAAGACTTGAAAACAAATTGGTAAAGTTAAGATATACATGTGGTAATGTGAACAAGCACCACTATATATTGGATGTTGTTCTTATAAATAAATAATAATATATTGAAATCCAAAATTAAAATTGTGGAATGGTGGAACATGAAATAGAAGTAAATTGATGATGATACCTAGCATATGAAAAGAAGCTATTAACTATTACCATTAGCATGCCAAGGATTAGCTTTGACACCACAATAAAGTAGTTACCCCGTGACTTGGAAGTCACCTGCTAGTCCTCTTTGGCATGCTATTTATGTTATGAAACAGGGCATTGCAATTTTGATAATTTCTTTTTTCTTTTTTCTATCACATTCCATCTACTTTTATACCTACAATACTTTTTTATTAATAATCTTGTTGGGTTTCATTTGGGAACAAATTGAGAGAAGATTTAAATTAAGTGCTACATTAGTTTAAGTGGCAATTGTATAAATCAAGCATGAGGTGAAAAATACACTTTACAACTTTACAATCACGAGGGGGAAGGGCTTATCGATGTTTACCGAGTCTCCTGTTCTCTTTCATCTATTATTATTATTATTATTATTATTATTATTATTATTATTATTATTATTATTCAAGAATGTGTAATAGATTTTTATGTTATTAAAATTAAAATTAATTAAAAATATTAGTAATCAACAGGGAATCAAATTTCTTCTTTGGTTATGTGCTTACACTCCTCCAATATGCATATTCTATACTTCATAGGTATATGGTATTAATATGTATTATTTATTTTGTATTTGTAGGTATAAAATATTTATAATTTATAATTTATAATTTGTTACTAACATAATTATGACAAAATTTAATATCTAAAATTATATGGTAGTTTTTATTTATATACGTATGTATAAAATCCATATATCTATAATTTAAAAAAACTTATTAAAACAAGAAATGATAAAATTTAACATAAAAAGAACAAAATATCTGCACCTATAATTTAACAACAGCCACTAGAAATAACTATAATTACATGCCATAGTTCTTGTAGTGTATGTGTTTACACTCCTCCTATGTACATATTTTATGCTTCCACAACTCCTTTATCTGTTTGCATCATGGTGTGCTTTGTATCAATTTTTGAAACATTGTTTCCCAATGCACTTTTTTCAGCTAGTTGAATTTCCACTGAGTCATGGATCTCTGTTCCATCCGAACTTGTTGCATCTTCTATCATTTCAAAGGATAATTTATTATGTATTCTTTTAACCATAAGCAAGGTCTCCTTTTGATCTCTTGCTAATTGAGCTAGCACTTCAATACTAAACAACATGTAAAGTGAATCCAACAGCACCTTGAGCTTTCTCTGGTAACGAATTTTGGCCAAGTAATTCAGCTTATGGATTTGTGAACACTTGGAAATAAGTTTTGTGCCCTTTTTCATTTCACTAATTAAACGTTCTAGTTGTTTCTTTGGAAGGTCCAAGTCATTGTTTTGCTGTGCTATCTCTTTGATAAGAGGATCTAGTGCCTCTAAGATGGATCTAATGTTTTCCAAGGTGGATTTGAACATAATTGCATTGTTCTTCTTTTTCAAAATTGTGTTCAACAATTCTCCAAATACAGCTCCACCTACTATTTCGGCCATAATTTAGCCTATGTCACCTATTACATGCTTATCATACAAAACCATTAGTTAACATGAGTCAAATTCATAATAGCAAATCTACTTTCTCCTCCACAAGAGAAGTTGCTTTGTGTATTCCTTAATTACTTCATGCACACTTTTACCTGTAAAATAATCAAATTATTCTTGAAAAAATAATTTTGAAACATATATAATTATTCTTAAAATATATTAAAAATATTTTGAAAATATATTTTCATAATTTAAAATTTAAATTCTAAAAATAAATTTTTAAAATGTTAATAATAAATTTTTGGAAATATATTTTTGGGATATATTAATAAGATTCCAGAAATAAATTTTTCAGAATTTAAATTTTGAATTCTGGAAATAAATTTTGTAAATTTTTTTCTATAAATATAATTTCAAAAATTTATTTTTAAATGCTATTAATAAATTTTTAAAAATATATTTTCAAAATATATTAATAACATTCCAAAATTTAAAATTTAAATTCTAAAAATAAATTTTCAAAAAAAAGAGGAAAACAGATCAAACAACTCACTCTATTCATAAAAATATTTTCGCTATATAATTTTAAAAAAGTGTGAATAAGTAAAAACAGAGATGTGAAAAGTATGGTACCTCACAAGTTACACTTAGTTTCCAAATATTTTCAATCACAATACATTATGAAGCCAACATCCAAGTCTTCGAGAGCATATGACCCAACTTGGTTGTATTTTACCGTCTCCTTTTTTGACTTTGGGTCCACAGAGATAAAGTGAAAAAAGATTTGGGCTCACAACTACCCATGGTAAGACATGAGTACATGATTTGATTTGTTGAAAATTTAATTTAATTTAATTTGTTTAATAAATAAATAAATTTAAATTTATTAAAAAATTATTTTAAATAAATAAATTAAGTTTAGATTTTAAAAAAAATTATTTAGTTTCTTTAGAAATTTATATATTATATATTTATATAATATTAATATATTTATATAATTTATTAAAAATTAAAATTTTTAATTTTAATTTCAAACAAAAAAAATTTATATCATTTTTTTTGTTTTTAAAATATAATTTTTTTTATTTTTATCTACCTCTACGAGACTACGATTTAACTTTTAATTCCTATATAATACTGTGAAATAATATATCGATCACCTAGTATAATATTTTAAAATAAATAATTATAAAATTTCTAAATATTAAATAATTTTAATTTATTTTTAAACAAATAGTACTAATAAGAGTTGTATTATATATTCTATAGCTTAAAAATGTTAAAATATATATTTTTATAAAAAAATTTAACATTTGTATATTTTTAAATAATATATATATATATATTATAGGTCTATTTAATAATTTTTTTTATTTTAAAAATTATAAGTTGACAAGTTTGTTTAATCAATCATTTATATAAATTTTAAATGTGTTTATTAATTTTTTTTAATATATACTTTTAAACAAGCTCATTGATCTTAAAAATTTTAAATTAAATTAATTTAAAAACAACAGATAATAGATCCAAACTTATTATATAGACCAAATTTAAACACTTAATGTTTAAGTTAATTTGATTTATTTTCATACCTACTCACAGTCCTATTAAAAATTACAAAATAAATTTAAATTAAAATAATCTTCATTTTAAAATAATTAATTTTATTTAATTTTGAGTTTGAAGTAAGTATAAAAAAAATATAGCTTAAGCTATTTTAATAAGAGTAGTGTGATTTAATGTTTTAATTTAAGATTTAAATATAGTTTATTTATAAACATTAATATTTTATAATATCTATTTTTTTAAAAATTTGTCTTAATTTAAAAATTTATGTAAGTATTTTATATTAAATTATTTTAAATAAATAAAAAATTTATTCTAAATAAATTAATAGGTACTTATATGTATGTTAATAGATTTTACTTTTTAAACGTAACAACTATAGCATATTAAAACATTACATCAGTTTTAATAATTATAATAATAGAAACAATAATAATAAAATCTGAATAATAATAATAATAATAACAATAAAAATATTATTATTATTATTATTTTATATTTACTTAAATATACCAAACTATTTTATTTAAAATATTTTTATAATTAAAAATCAAATTATTTTAATTAAATAACATTTTGAAAAATTCTTGATCATTTTTATTTAATATAAGAAGTCTTAAAAATACTATCATTTAAAATTCATCTCATAAAAAATTATAAAATAATTTAAGATATAATTTTCATTCTTTAAGATAATTGAACTAAATGAAAAAAATTTCAATGGTATAGAAGTGCATATTCCTTTCCTAAAAATAACAATAACCATCTTCATAAAGATATTAATTTATTAATTTATTTTTCAAAAATTTAACATCAAAATTATCAAATAGAAAAAAATAATTACAAAAAATATCATATTATTTCCAAAATTTTACTTTAATATTTTATTTGGATGATTTAAAAAATAGAATAAAAAAAGTAAGAGGATAGAAATTAAAATAAAAATAAAATGAAAAATAAATTGTTTAAATAGAATAAAAAAGAGAGTGAAAAAAATAATAGTAATATAAATTTTAATTTATATATATTTTTAAAATATAAAATTTAACTTTAAAAATTAGTTTTTTATTATACTTTTTATTAATATAATTTTTATTTTTTGAATTATTCAATAATTTCAATAATTTAAAATAAAAAATTTAACCTCCTTATTTTCTCTTCTCTTGGAGGAAGAAAATATTTCTATAAATCTTTTAAAAATTAATCTTTTTACAAATGTAAAAAAAAATTCATCCACCTTTAGAAAATAATTTTTTTCCCTACTTACCAATCATAAAGCAAACAAAATTTAAAATATAAGTCAAGCAAAAAGAATTCAAAATTATAATAATTTAATTATTTTAAAAAATACATATCTTATTATGTAAAAATCTATATTATTTTAACAATATATTAATTGTATATTTATATATTTTAAAAATTTTTGGAGAGGCCATTGCTCCCTTCAAAGCTAAGTCGCTGGCTAGGTATAACCGTGGGTGGAGAACAATTTCCTTCTTGAAATTTTCAAATTTGAGAGAGTGTGAGAAAAATTGCCAATAAAAGAACATGACAGTCTATAATAAATGAATCAAATTAACTAATTTAAACAGCATCAAATCAATATATAATATAAATCTTCTCAACATCACTCTATCTAACTTAAATTTTCACTACTGTATCTGAATATTGTTTGCTGTTGTATTGAGAAAAAAAAAATATAATAAAGTGACAAGTAACCTCACTTCCTGTTAATAATATCCTTCATTTTTTTTCTTTTGTTTGTTCATTGTGAAGATAATACATAGATTAAGGAATATATATATATATATATATATATATATATATATATATATATTAAAAGTATATTTTTATAATATACTTTTAAAACATTGGATTAATAATTATGCAGCTTATGATTAGGTTAGTAAGAATTGATTCAGTTTAAAAAATATTAAATTTAAATTTTTTTTATATAACTATATTAAAAATTAAAAAAAAAATAGCAGAGCGATATCTAAATGTGGGTGCCGATGAAATAAAATAAAAAGAAATACCTTAGCAAAGTTGTTGGTTGTATTGATAAGATGGTGGTGTGGTGGTTTGGGTGAAGGTTGAGGCTGGTGCTGGAAAATTGAGAGTTATATATCTGAGAAAAAGAAGATAGGAGTTTCGATGTTGTTGAATATTGTGAAGATGATTGAAGGTACTAAAATGTTAAGGTATGGCAATAGGGTTGGGAATATCTGGGGTTCTGAGACAATTTTACATTGTATAATAATATGGAGTCAAGCACCATATTTATAAGCAATCATATGAAATTCGTTGCCTTTGGAATGTTCCACATATATGCAAAATTTGGAGTTCTGGGGCCGGACTTTGGGTCACCACCAGTAATTTCCATAAGTAATCAATCTTATCTAAATTATTTAATTATAAAAAAATTAAATTTTTAAGATTTTTGTACTGTTTTATAAAATTATATCCAACCAAATTAAATTGTAAAATTTATATAATATTTAAAATTACATAATTTATTAATACTTATTATTAACAATTATTATAATTTTCTGGTTATATTTTAATATATAAAATATCTTATTTATTTAAATTTTATATTAAAATATAAAAATTATTATTATTTTTATTTATTTAATGTTAATTTTATTTTTTAAATTTATTATTTTATCTTTTTTATTTAATTCATTATTATTAAAATTTTAAAATTAAATAAAAATTAAATGAAATTAAACTAAAAAATTAATTTAGTTTAATTTAATTATTTTAATCAAACCAAATTAAACCATAAATATTTTGTGATCAATTTAAATAAATTTTTTTTACATAAAACTGAAACAAATGATAAGCCAAACATCCTTAAAGTCAAGCCGATGAACATCTAGTGCTTCAAATTATTTATTAATTTATTTATTTGTCAATTTCAAGCGTCTTTTTATGACCGACCCGATATAAAGCGGCAAATAAATCAACGTTTAATTTCCGCGCACTAAGAAAATTTTTAACTTTAAATTAATGTAAAATTTGTGTCATGTCTGCACTTTTTAATGGTAGGAATCAAGTCCATCATGTGCTAAATTCCAGCCATATAAATTGAAATTCTTGCAATTTTAAAATAATATTTATATTTTAAAAATAATAAATATATACTATTTTATTTAATATTTATTTTATAAAATATTCAAATTATAAAATAATAAATATATTATTTATTTTAAATTTGATTTATTAAATATAAAAATTATAAAAATAAATAAAAGGATACAACAAAACTCAGAAAATTATCAAACAAACAATACGATTCTTATATTATTTAATTACTGTATAAATCATAAATAAATTAAGATATTTTAATCTCTTGATTTTTTTTAATAACAAAGTGTCATATCTATAATAAAAAATTAAGCAAATATTCAACTTATATCTGTAGTTATTTTTAATTTATATTACTAAATTATCTACGATATTAAATTAATATATTGATATGCTAATTTTTTTCAGTTCTTTATGTATTTTCAATTTTAAAATGAATTATATACTTTTCATTATTATTTCAAATATTTTTATATCTCAATTTATAATATTTTTACAATGCGATATATTTATTTATTAAAATAAATTATTTATTAAATTTATAAAAATCATAATAAACAATTCAATTCAAATTAAGAATGTATTCTATTCCAATAAAAAATTGATTTAAAATAAATTTGGAAAGAATGAGAATAAATACAATTTTTTAAAGAAAAATTATTATTTTTAATAAATTTTAAAAATATTTTTAATAAATTTAGAATGAAAATTATTTTGGATAATTTTAAGAAAAATATAATTTTATTTAGAGGAAAATTTTATTGAGTAACTTTTAAAGATAAGAAATTATTCTTGGAACAAATTTTAAAAAATATTTTTTTATTTTTGAAACAACTTTTAGAAATAAAATAAATATTTTAGATAATGCTATAGGAAAGATTGATTATAATTTTTTTAAAATTTTTAGTATTATTTAAATTAACAAAAGATATTATATTGTACAGAATTTAATGCAATTGATATTATACGTAAATCCTTAGAATTTTTTGCAATGTGAAGATAGACATGTTATACACGCTGTTAGAGTATGTGACGAGTTTTTTTTTTAGAACAACTGCTCATCTACGTTGGAGATCAATGCTTAAAATGATAAAAATAAAATATATTTTAAAGAAAAAATAATTTTTAGAAAAAAAAAGTATGATTTATGAAAATAGCAAACAATGCATAAATCTTCTCAATTATAAAATTTTATGAAGGTAAAGAAATTATACATATACGTTATAAATTGATGATTAAAATATGGTGAAAGAACATAATTTAAATAAATTTTTTTTAAAAAAAGTAATGTTTATAAGAAAAAACATATGATTTACAGTAAAAAGAGGCTACATGTAAATCCTATCATATACATATACCTTAGCAATTTTATTTTTTTTAAAATAAAATTCAATAATAAAATAACATGATAGTTAAAAGTCAACAAAATTTAAATTCGCGTTAATATTAATGGCCTTCAATCTTTTTTAAAATTTGTTAAAAGTGTGAAAGAAAAATTTTGTCTCTCACTTTATTATGTTTTAAATTAGCTTGAGTTTCAAAAAATCTTCTATTATTCTTATATTTATTGATCTGTCTTTTAAATTGATTATTCTATCAATTAGAGGTTATCAATATGCTAATTTGACATATTAAATATTATGTAATTAGATCATTATATTAGTTACAAAATGACACCATTTTGAATTTCATTATCTTTTTCTCCATCAACAGCAATGTGCTGCTCACAAACCATCTTTTTTTGCTACTTTTTTAATCATTCAACAAGCAAGCAAACAAACATTCCCTTCATTTTCTCTCCACCCAGCAATTATCATATCATCATCACTTTTTCATCCTCTTCCACCACCAGCCTCAAATCCTTCACATTGTCCTAATTTAATATCTAATCCACCACCACCTCCTCCACCACCAATGTCTTCTCCAACTTCATCATAGATCACACAACACCACCATCACCAACCCAATAAACAAGCCTTTTTTCCGATCACACACATACAGATTGCACAACACCACCACCAAGCCACCACATCATACAACATAGTTCTCATCATTCATCACCAACTCAAGTTATATACCAAATAATGAATATCCATTTCTAGTTAAATGAAAAAAATTGACTCACCCTCAATACATTAAGAACATGAAGGAAGAAGAATAAGAGAATCTTAAGTTTGAGAAAGAATAAGAGGAATTAGCTGAAAAATCAAGACTAAAGATGAAAAAAAAAATTTCAAAGAAAAGGTTTAAATAAAAAAAATATTTATTTTTATTTTTATTACTTTTATAAGTATTATTGTTATAAATTTTATGGTTATTATTATTATTAATTTTATAATGATTATTATTATTTTTTATTTTTATAAATTTTATGATGGTTATTATTATTATTATTTTATTGAATTGTTGTTCGTTCAATTCTACTGTATTTAAATAAATATGATGTCTATGGATATGAATGCTTTAACATTTAACATTGTTCGAGTTCTCAAGCTTAAACATGAAGGTATGATGCTTGTTAAGTATGTTCTTTTAATGCATTGGGTGTGAGTGTGTGGAATTTGAAAATGGATCTTTGATGCTTGTTTGATGTATTCTTTGATGTGCTAGATGTGATGTTGTGCTCTTTGATGTACTAGGTGAGTGTGTGTAATATAGGAGTGCATCATTTTCTTCTTATTTGTTAGATGGTAAAAAAAATGGTTGAAAAGATGATGTTATTATCATTGTTGTTGATAAAAAAAAATTGTGACTCAAAACAATATATTTTATAACTTACGTAGTAGTTTACCTGGTACTTAACATACCAAATCAATATATTGTTAACTTTAATTAATAGAAGAATTAATTTAAAATACAGATCAATAAATAAGAAACAAATCTTATAAACTAATTTATAAGATCATAATAAAATATGAAACAAATTTATTTTTTTATTTTTTGTTAAAATAATTAGCATACGCTTCCACAACTCTCTATATATATATAATATTAGATTAATAATTATATGAATAAGTTAGTAAAAATTGATTCTGTTTAAAAAATATTAAATTTACATTTTGATTATATAACTATATTAAAATTTTAAAAAATATATTTAAAGTAATTTATCTGACTTAGATAAAATTGTTTTAATTTTAAATAAAAGTAGCAGACCAATATCTAAATGTCCTGCCAATGAAATAAAGTATAAACAAATACCTTAGCAATGATGCTTCTTGTATTGATAAGAGGGTGGTGTGGTGGTGAGTGAAAAATTGCGAATTATATATCTGAAAATAGGTGGATTGAGGTAGAAAGAAGTTAGAAGTTTTGATGTCGTTGATTACTGGTAAAGGTACTAAAATCTTAAGGTATAGCAATGGGGTTGGGAATTTGGGGTTCTTTGTGGTGAATCTGAGACCTTCTAAAATGAAAGAGTATATTAAGTAAAATCTCACTCAAGTGTCTAAAACTAACAACTATATGTTTGTCCTATTAGTCCTTAAATGGACACTGAATACTTTAGTTCATGTAAAATGCCTATGTTAAAGACATTTTTGGGATTTTAATATTTTTAAAGATTGAGTATACTACAATAAAATTTTCAAGAGGATCAAATTTGTGCATATATTTTAAATAAAAAACATGTGAATTTGGATTTTAAATGAATTAGGAGCGGGGAATCCAATTACTATTATTCAATATCATAAGAGCTTATTCAACGCTACTAGTTAATATAGCATTCGGATGCCATAAGAGCTTTTTCAATGCCATCCATTATGTTGAAATGAAATCATATGGCTTGGCTCTGTTGGATACTTCCAGGTATATTTTAATACCAAATCAAATACAAAAAGTTGAAATAACATTTTTGGGCCGTATTATTCACCGGTGCAAAAATAGGTTTTTATAATAGAATTTTACATCGGTTGTTTAGAAATCTATATAAAAAAACGCGGTGGCAGTTTTGTAAATAAATATAAACTTTTTACATTGATTCAGAAAAGAACCGATGTAGAAAGCTGTTGAAACCGATGTAGAAAGTAGATTTTTTTTCAAACTTTCTACATCGGTTACATAACAACGTAGAAAGTACTTTCTACATCGGTTGTTCTATAAATAATATAGAAAGTGAATCTTTTTTCAAACTTTCTACATCGGTTACAGAACAATCAATGTAGAAAGTACTTTTTACATCGGTTACATAACAACCGATGTAGAAAGTGAATTTATTTTTCAAACTTTCTACATCGGTTACAGAACAACCGATGTAGAAAGTACTTTCTACATCAGTTCTAAGAAACAACCGATGTAGAATATCTTCCCTTATCACTTATTTTTCATCACTTATTTTTCGACGTTAGTCGTCTTTAACCTCATTCTCCAAAACCCTAGTTTCTCGTTTCGACTTGTTCTCTCTATTTTCGTTTACGTCTTAACCATTGCCGCCATCCCTGCTGTTCGTCGTTGCACTCCATTCTTACATTTGTGGTCGTCGTTGCCGTTGCAACCATTTCCTCCATTCAAAGTCGTCGTCGCGCACCCTAAGGTTTGAAGTTGTCTTTGTCGTTATTTATGCATCTCATTCTGTTATTATAATTGAAATTTACATTCGTTTTGGTTGTATTCTATAACTTTCAAGCTTCTTATTTGGCTACCACTGTGTTGTGCCGTCGTTCGTCTACCGTTGTGACTCTGTTAGGATACCGTTTGGTCACTGCTCAACCATTTTTTCTTTGCTTTCAACAGGTACATGACTGATTACGACATTTTTTTTTTCAACTTTTAACATTTGCTTGATGTAATTTTAAGTTATTTCATTTGTAAATTAAAATTTGATAATAGATAATGATGTATTTAGTTTAAATATATAGATTATATGAATTCTGTATTGTCTGTCTTGTGATTTTGTGTGTATATGCAGATATTATGAATAAATAATACGGTACCATGCCTAAACAAAACGAACATGTAAAAAAAATAAACTTTCTACATCGGTTAAGATTATAACCGATGTAACCGATGTAAAAAGTATGACTTTTTACATCGGTTATAGGTCCAACCGATGTAAAAAAGTCCAACCGATGTAAAAAAGTGTACTTTTTCCATCGGTTCCAGAACCGATGTAAAAAGTCTTATTTTTTATATCGCCCGCTTCAACACTGCACAAATAATCGATGTAAAAAATCTATAACTACCAATGTAAAAAATTTATTTTCCATCCGTGATTTGATTTAAGTGATGAGAACTGTGAATTCAAAGATCAATAATTGTATTTTATTATATTATAATATTTTAGCTCCAGTTTTAATGATTTTATTTTTTTATTTTTTGAGTTATCTAGGATCCTATCAACTTTAATATTGACTAAAAAAGCCGTTAAAGTTTGGATTCTAAACATGTGTACTATACTCTATAAAATTACAATATCCTTCAACTAATATATATATATATATATATATATATATATATATATATATATTAAAATAAAAATATTATTATTTTATAAATTAATTTTGATTATAAATATAATAAATATTATAATTATTTTATTATTATGATATTTTATTTTTATTAATAAAATATTTTAAAAAAAATAAAATTATTTAAATATTAATAAAATAGTTTTGTTAGTTTTATTTACATTTCTGCCCGTTTTAAACCGCCAATAAACGAGTCTACTATTTTTATTATTCCACCAACGGTTATAAAAAATTAACGCAAATTTTTTGCAGCATATGAGCGGGAACCGACATTTTTTAAAATGCTAATGATAAATTTTGTGACCGTTTTAAACTGTCACAGTTTTTAACTAAAAAGATCTTATAATTTTTTGTAGAGGCAGTTGGTATTTCATTGTAATGTGCTTATTGTTTTGATAAAATAGAGACATATCAACGAAATAATTTTAGTTGACTTCGTTATATTATTTTAATTATTTTTTATCATTTTAAGTTAATTTTTAAATTTTAACTTTTAACCCTTTTACTTTTATTTATATTTTTATTTCAACAAATTTATATTATAATTTGTCAACTCAAATGATTAGGTGAAGTATGATTATAAAAAAAACTATTTTTTTTTATTTATAAAACTGTTATCTTATTTTTATTTTAAAAATTTTGTATATAACATAATAAAAAATATTTTTAATTAAAAACAAAAAATAATATAAAATTATTATAAATAAAAATAACAATAGAAAATAAAAAAAATCCACATTTAGTTAATCCACGTACTGTTGTTCTTAGAGGACCTATGTTTCTTAATTCTTACGTCTAAATATGTATGTATGATCTAACAATCGAATTAAATTTACTATATATAAATATGGATGATATAAAATAATAATAGAAAATAATATAACAAACGAATATTGCCCAAGCTTCTACCTTTTGGATTAAAAGACAGGAGTAAAGAAAATAGACCGGGAGAAGTTAAGGAAATTTATATTATCTTTTAAAAGAAATAAATGAAAAAAAGGTCATGAACTTTAAATAAACTATGTTTAAATAAATAATACAATAAAATATATTAAAGCAATGAAATTAGATATTAAATTTAACAAAAGGACATTTTTAATAATTTTTATCTAAAATAAATTTTATTAGTTGAACTACTAAATTTAAAGTTCACTTTGTACAAATAGTTTAAAATTTTAAATAGTTTAAAATTTATTGAATATTTTATTATATTATTTTATGTTAATATATGATATGTTATTTGAATGTAAGTAAATAATTATTATTATATTATATATTTATAAATTTTATATTTTGTTTAGATATAATTATTATAATGTATATTTTTTTAAGATAAATGATCAATTTATTTAGAGTAGTTTATGTTAGAGTCTCATACCTTAATAATTTTTTAGAATTGTTTAATTTTATTAATTTAATCATTAAATTAAAAATTTTATTATTTAAAAAAATTATAATATTTGATAAAATTTTAAAAAATTGACATTTTATTAATAATTTTAATTTAATATATAAATATATTTTTTATATATGTAAAAATTAAAATTATTTATTAAAATTTTATAAATTCAATCTATATAATAAAAAATTTAAATTTAATGATTAGATTGATCAAATTTAATAATTTAAAAAATTATTAAATAAAATTTTTGTATAACTATTCATAAATTAAATTGATAATTTTTATTTTTTCTATATTATTTATCATATTTTATATTTTTTTAGCGTTTTATATTGTACACAACTTGCGGGTTTTTTTTTTAAAAATATTTATTAAGTAAACTATTTTTAACCATATATTAAAAGGTAATTAAAACAATATGATTAATTTTAAAAATTTAGTCATTTTTAAAAAAAATTGTATACAAATTTTATGTTTCAATATAAAATATTCATGATAAAATTTAATAATTTATTTTTATATAAAAATAAGTTTTTTTATTTAATGTAATTTGTATATGTAAAATATTTTTATAATCTTAAACTATTAGAGGAACACTTAAGATAGCCTTTAGTAATTGAATAGGAAAGAATAACAATCCTGCATGTTTTGTATTGATAGGTGTAGAAATAAAATAGATTAGTCATACAAAAGATATAATATTAATTTTATCAATTAAAAAAATAATTAATAAAATATTATATTTTTTTCATTCATTTTTATTTCTATATAAATTATTCTAACATGTATATCAAATATTATCTAAACTTTTACACGATGGAAACGAATAAAATGGAAAAACAGGTTTGAAAATTAAATTAATCATTTTATGTAATCACAATGCTATGGTAATGTGGACGATGAGCGAAAACTATAGGTTGCCACATGGAAATCCTTCTCCATTTGCACCAACATTTGAGAAGTTATGAAACCCATTATTCAATGCGACATGACCCAGCATATAAACATAAATTGGTTGACGTCTTAAATATTAATTCTATTTTTTATTAGAATTATTTTAAAAATATAATTTTTTTTCAATTTTTAAATCCATGATTAAAGATATAATAAATAATAATTTTTATTAAAAATTTATAATGTTTAAAATTATCAATATATTAAATTATATAATTTTTAATAAAAAATTACTATATATCAATTTTTATCAATATTCTTAAATGTACAATAAAAAATAATTTATTTTTATAGTTTTATATATCACTACAACAAAATTATCTACTAGAAGATATAATTTAAAATATTTTATAAATAAAATATTTTAAAAAGTATATAAAGTATTTTTTAAAATATTTATAAAAAAATGTTGTTTACAACACTTTTAAATTTAAATGTTTTAAAAAATATTATGGAGTATCTTTTAAAATATTTATAAAAAAATTTTAAAATAAAATAATTATTGCAACATTTTTAAATTTAAATATTTTTATAAAAAATTAATATATAATTTTTTAAAAAATTTTGTAAAATAATTTTAAATTTAAATATTAGCATAATAAATAAATAAATAAATAAAATAAAATTTTAAAATATTTTAATTGTATTTTAAACAAATACATTTTAAAATAATTTAAATTAATTGACACCATTTATGATAAATAAGTATTTTAAAAAATTTAATTTTAAAATTGTTTGCATTTCTCGTGTAGGCATAGTTTTTCTCAACTTCCGCAACCTTATCATATCTGAGGGCTCTTCATTTTCTTACATTCATACTTAAAATTCTATTTATTTTTCAAAAATTTCATCATTTCTATTTAACTTCAGCTCTTTATAATCTCATCATATCTTTTTCTAAATGCTTCAAAATATTTTGATTTAAGCTTGTTTATACTGCATTGCAAATCGCACGGATAGAAGCCTATCATCTCACATAATAGAACATAAAAAATTGTTAATTCATACATTTATTCCATTTAACTTTCTGTTTCTTAATTTATTTTAATTTTTATTTAATAAAAAAAGTAATACATTCTTTCAATTTGAATTATATTCAAAGTTAAGGTCCAGTCTCTCAACATTTTGTAAGAAAATTCATTATTCTTAAATTTTTGAGAATATTAAAATTAATTTTAATATTTTTTGGTATATATTTTAAAAAAAAAATCATCAACATTAATATATAATAATAAGTGTCTTTGTATTTAAAAGTTATAATTTTTCAAAAAAATGATATTTTTTTTTATTTGGCCAACATTACATTATATAATTATATATTTCTTAATTGTAATTTAAAAATACAAAAACTAATAAGAACTAAAACCTATACATAATAAAATTACAAACACTTAAACCTATAAAAATAAATTTATATGCACTGAAAATTAAGATGTAAAAATTATATATATATATATATATATATATATATATATATAATACGTACTTAAACCAGTTTTTAACCAAATTAATTAGTAAAAAACTTGTATCAATCAGATTGAAAACATATTTTAAAATAGAATTTATTATATGTAAGAATGATAAAACTTAAGAAAGCTATAATAATATCATATTAGAGAAGAAAAAAAATTAAAATTACATATTTTATAATAAAAAGAATATATTGTATCTTTTTTAATTAAAAGAGTTATATATATTAATATAAAAGAAAAGATTAAATTATTTTAGAAGTGATTTTACTTAAAATTATTTCATTTAATAAATTTTATAAATAATTAAATTTTATCAAATCAACTATTAAATTAATAAATTATATTAGATAGATATTTTTATAAAATTTTAAAAAAATTTGATACTTCAAAAAATAATTTAAATTAACGGATAATATATCTCTTATAATATCAATTAATTTAAATTTATTTAATAAAATATTAAATATTTTTAAAATTTTATAAATTTTGTAAAAATAATATATATAATATAATTTATTAATTTAATAGTTAAATTGATAAAATTTAATTATTTATAAAAATTATAACTTTAAATAAATATACATAAAAAATTAATTATTTTGAATACAACAGTCCAACATACCAACTAATTAGTTTCGCTAACAACTACTTAATTTTGTTAATACAAATTTTTTGTTAGTTAGTCTGCTGATGCAGATTTCTTCCGATACAATAGGAATATGTTGTGTTTTATGTAATGGATATTCTTTAACCTACCTATAATTGTCACTACCACGTGACTCTAAACTTTTAAACTTAATCTACACGTGCAAGAAAATTGACGAATTCAAAGTTGAATTTAATAAAATGTCATCTCTTAGTGTTTGATTATAGCAGGATACATTGTATCAAGTTTGATCTTGAAAGCATTGATTATCATAAAGGATGGAATAGAAGGGCAACACGGAAACCAACTCACCAATCTGAATCATAAAATCCGTATTTTTCGGTTTGATGTTTAGGTCCGCTGTTGCCACTGAAAAATGTTTATCGTTTGTTACTCAAGTTTGAATAATTATTATTTAAAATATTAATTTGTTAATTAAATTAATAATAAGCATATTTAAATAAAAATTTATTAGATTAGAGTGGCAATAGATATATAAAGGTGACAATTGACACTTCCTTAATATTTTCAAATAATGTTTCTAATTTAATTTAATTATTTTTTTTATCAGATTAATAGTTTAAAAATTATTTAATTCAATTTTAATGATACCTATCTGATAGTGGTTAAAGATTTTGTTTTATTTGAAGGATCTAAAGAAGGGAAGAAATTATTAAAATCAAAAGCAAGGTCGAATCATTTTGACAATAAAGCATGTTCCTCTGTTATTCATTAGTCATTCATTACAATCATCAGATACTAGATGAACATTGTCACATGTGAGGGTAAGTTTAATCATAAACAAAAAGATAAATAAGGAATGAAACGACAAAAAAAATTATGTCGTTTGTTTACTTTGAAAAAATATTTTTTAATTTTAATTATAAAATTATTATTTTATTATTATTTTATTTTATGATTTTAAAGATTTATATACAAATCTTTAAAACCAGTAAATAAAATATAAACAAAATAATATTTTTGTAATTAAAAATAATAAAAAATATTTTTTCAAATTAAAGAACCCTAACACTAATTAATTAGAAACGCAGTGATCTGCTGAAGGTTTTCCAAGAGAGTGGATTTTTAGGATCTGGGGTTTGTTTCCTTTCCCCATTATTACTCTTTCTACCAAAAATGGGTCTAAGGAATTTCTTGAGGACCTTATGCAAACCAGACACACGACAAGGTTTTTGCTTCACCTGATTCAAGAGAGGTATTGTTGGAGTGACACTAACGTGCCGTGGCTGTGACACTGACCTTGGGAACCCTGGTTCTGATAGGCTCCTTTGTAACATGGCTTTGTTGAGGTGAGACTCAAATGACAGCCTCTCAAACTGGTCCAACAGAGTGCTCTGTTCGTCCCCAAACCTCTTTCGAATCTTGGCTATTTCGTCCATGGATGGTTGTTGATGTTGATATTGTTACAACATTTTTCTTTAGGTTCATATCTTTATAGAAGGTAATGTGCCATTGGAGGCTTAAAGGGGTGGGTTTTTCTTTTATATTGTCTATTTCTCTTACCTTTTAAAATGCTTGGACTCCTTCTCTAAGCAAGGTATCCGATACATGCTACATCAATGCCCATAACAAAGTAAAATGCTGCCAAATATTAATTAAATTATTCCTATTTCTTTCCAAAAATGATTTTAAAATTTCTCATTTTTCTTAGTATTGAAAAATTGGATCTAATCTATTTTTAAAAAAGACCTCAAATAAGAAAAACTATTTAAGTTTTTTTTAAAAAAATATTATTTAACATTAAAACTAAATAAGCAGAATACATACAGGAAGAAAAAGTGCTGCAACTGATCAAAACAGAAAGCTAACTAAACTAACAGCTAACTCTATTATCTATTTCTAACTACTCCATACTTTGTCTAACCGTTTCTTTCCGGATTCTGTTGATATATATTATATTAAAAAAATAGATCAAACTTTTTTTAAAATTAATTTTGAAATGATTATACAATCTTATAAAAATATTATGATTTTATTGCTAATAAATGCAAATCATTGTAACATTTTGGAACATGTTAAGACTCATTGTTTTTATACAGAACCCATCTACTTATGCTCATGTAGTGAATGACCAAAATTAATGTATATTTTAAAGGATAAATTTAATATTTTTAAACCATCAGTCACTAAATTGATAAAGATATTAGTTTATAATTTATTACTTAAATTATGGTTGAACCAATAATAATTAAATATATGTTTTAAAAATTATATGATATATATTTATAAATAATATCTTTGTATATTCAAATTTTAACCATAAATACAACGTTTATTAGTATATTAATAAAATTGTTTGAATTTTTTTTATTATATTTAATTGAGTATATTCAAGTTTTAACCATAAATACAACGTTTATTAGTATATTAATAAAATTGTTTGAAAAGAATTTTATTATATTTAATTGAAATATTCAGATGCGCTTTGCATGTTTGAGAGTTTGAGATTTCCATGAGGGCCAACTAGTAATTTCTAGATAACTTCATGATTCAAGCCATTCTTCTTTGTGTGTTTTTATTGCAATTTATTAAATTAGAATGAGAAAAACATATTACTTCACATATGTCCGGAACCTTAATGTGTATTCCGGAAGCTATCATATATATAACAACACTTTATTCTTTTTTGCTAACAAAAATTGTTTAATGATTTCATCATCTTCACATGCTAACTCTCTTTAGGGGCTTATGTGCCAAAGAAGCTGCACAAAAGAACATATAGAACGAAGAGATAATAAATATACCATCTTACAGTATTTATATTTTAATATATTTTATTTTATTTTTTATATTTTCCCTTCCATCACATCATATAATATTCTATTTTTTTTATTTTTCTCTTTTTTAAATGACACTATACACCTGATAAAGATTATTTTCCATATAGAATGATTGATTCATACGTCCTTATCTCGTACTAAGGTTTATTTTCTCCCTTTTAAGAAAGTAGTAACATAATAATTACTTGCTGTTCTTCTTGGAAACCCTTTGGGATTCCGTTTCTCCCATGCGAGGATTCTTCTTTCTCTTTTGTTGGGGTTTTTTCTACCTATTGCTGGTGTTTTTTTTTTTTCCAAGCTTTTCTTCCCTCTTTTTCATAGTCTATATTTCTTTTCAGTCACGTTATCTTCATCTTTTTGTCATCACTCATTGTCTATGACATCTTCCTCCTACCACAGAATCTGCTAGAGCCATTCCATGTAACTAAAGCCACGGCGATTGCTTCTCCAGTTTACTTGTCAGCTCTGTGCAAATTCAAAAGGAAAAAAGAAAAGAAGTTGAAGAAGAAAAACCTACTTTTATCTTAGAGGTTGATAATTTTAGAATTTATTTTTATTGTGTTTAAAGTTACAGAGTTGCTAAATGTTATTTATATTTAAGTTCAGTATTTGGATTTTTGTTTAGTTATGTGTAATACAATCTTATGCTCTTCTTTTTTAAAAAAAATTATAAAATTTTGTTGATTATTTGTCATGGTTAAATTTATCATAAATTTCTTTTTAAAAAATAGAATGAATATGGATGAATAATATTAGTGGTGTAATTTGTTCAATTTTAGAAAAAAAAAATAAATCCAAACCAATTATAAAAAATATTTGTGTTTGATTTTATTCAGTTGAAAAAAAAAGGAAAATCAAATCAATTTTTTGAAGTATGGTTTCGTTTAATTTTTTATTTTTTTAAATTTAATAATAAAGATAAATTAATAAAAAGGTAAAGTAACAATTTTTTTAAAATTACAAGCTAACATAGATTAAATAAAAAAGTAATAATATTTATATTCAAATATATTTTTATATAAAACTTAGATAAATATAAAATTTCATATGTCAAAATTAAATTAAAAATATAATAATTAATAATAAAAATATTAATAAAATATATAAATTTTATTGTTCGGTTTTATTTTATAAAAGAAAACTTGGAAACCTAATCAAATTGGACAAATTTTTGCAGGTTTTAAATTTTTTTAATTTAGTTAAACCATTTAGATTGAATTAGTTTAATTTTTTAACATTCTTAAATATTATTATACATTTGTACAATAATTATTTCTGATTTTGTAAATATACTGTAGACGCGTTGGATTTTTTTTATGAATGGGCCTTTGATAAGATAAATAAATATATAAAAGAAAGTAGTAACACAGAAGCTTTAAGGGCTACCATAGGTCAAAGATGTGAGTCAAAGATAAACCTTTCCTAACTCCCAATGTTAAGATCCATGAGAACCAAAAGACCCTCTACAGGTTCTTAGTTTGCGCCCTCTCTCCGCAAATGTTGTAATCAATATACTTTACCTTCATTACCTTCGTTTTTTTTTTATTGGAAAAGCATCATTTATCTGCATTTCTTTTTTTTTATATATTTTCTCTTTTATTTTTTGTTATGAGCAGTAAAGAACTATTGGAAATAAGATGGTCGATTACTTCTCTTTTTAGTCGGGGATGATAGATTACTAAGATTAGAGTAGAATGTGTTTTGTAACCAAAAAAAATTGTGTAAGAGTTAGAATAATACTTTTTTTTTTTTGCTCTTAGTAATATACCTAAGGCAATTGCTTTTTATACTTTCATTTCTTTTCTTTTATATCATTTTTTTAATTTTATTTTTTAAATACATTTTGAAAACTAATTTAATAAAAATATATATTATATATATATATTTTATCATATAAAGTAGAAGTGGTTGACTACCGTGTTTCCGCCCAAATGTTAGCAAGCAACTGTTCAATCTGAAAACGACATGTGTCCAATATTCTACACTTTATGAATGTGACCGCCTTTTACCGTAATACTCACATTTGCAATGGTTATTTGTCACCGCCTTGATAGTAGTATTGTATTTTTCTGTCACATGTGTTACGTGAAGCTGGGGACTGTTCGTGTGAACATGTGGCTTTGGAGATTGTTTGTGTCACCCTGTCATTTTCACTTATGTTGTGTTGTGAATATGTCATTAGTCAATGGAGGTACCAAATTTATTCACCTATCTACATTTTGCATATCGAACTTTGTCTAAATTTTTTATATTATGCCATGAACGTTGTCGCTGTTAGTTTTTTGGTTTGATTTATCACATTATGTGCATCGTCAACCTTTCAATTTCTGTGTCAAACGTGAAAAAGCTATTGTTTTCAAAAAGATAACGTGATCACCATGAATTGTAAGTTTGTGATCCATTTCACACATCTTTCGTATTTTCCATTTGTGGGATAAGATTTTAAGTCTCATTCTGTTACGTCTCATCCTTCTCAAAGGTGGTAATGCATATAGGTGATGAATCCTAGCATAAATATCGAAACAAACAAAGGCGAAACGTGGATACTGTTCTTTACCTATTTTTTCCGGGACCTTATAAATGGGAGGGTATTTGTTGTTTAGTTGTTTTTTTGGTTTGCATGCCCCCTGTACAATACACATTCATTGTATTTCCACAATCATGTGAGAATAAGAATAATCAAAATATTTTTTTTGAGATTAATTATCCAGTGTTTCAATATGCATCCAGTCATTATGATAACTCTAGGTGTATTCAGTCCGAATCATGCCCATGATTTAGGGTATGTGTATGATGCTGATGGCGACCATACTCTGGACCGCATGCCTCCCGATGTGGTTATATTAGATTATGATGGAAATGGGCTTTTTTACCTTACTAGGCTTAATATATATATATATATATATATATATATATATATATATATATATATACACGAATCTAGGGTTGAAAAAGAGTATTTACCAATATAAAGTGCAAACAATGACTATGACGCATAAATTTATGCGTCAAAGCTTTTTAAAAATAATATATTTTATTCTGTGACGCATAAATTTATGCGTCACAGATTTTCGAAAATAATATTTTATTTTGTGACGTATAAATTTATGCGTTAAAGGTTTAAAAAAGTGTCTATGAGGTGTGTGACGCATAAATTGCGTCACAAGATCAGAAAGATTAGGCGTTTCTTCTCCTTTAAATAAGGAACTGGGACCAGTTTTGTGGTCCACATGTTCCCTTCGTCTGCATGTACTGTTATTCTGCTCATTTGTTGCTGAGAAACTGTGTTGGTGTTTGCAAGTTTTGGCAAGTTGGGACCACTGCAGTTAGAGTTTAATATTGAAAAAGAAACGAGGTCAGTGATGTTAAAATGATTTAGAAATAATGCGGTTAAGATAAGTTTAGAAAATTTTAAAGTAGGATTTGGATTGATGAGTATGATTTTGGAGTCTAAGTTGGAGAAAGAAGGAGAAAGAAGAAGAAGAAACGATTTAAAAAAATTAAAGGAAAATTTTAAAAGAAATTGTAATAAAAACAATCGAAATATATTTAAAAATAAAAAATAAATTATTTTTGCACAGAAAAGAATACGAGAAACAGAAAAAATATAAATTCGAATATTTAAATAAAAATATAAAATTAATTAAAAACTCTGAATCTAAAAGTTTGTAATTAAAAAAAAGTGTTGAAAATATTATTAATTAAATTTTAAAATTACAATAATAATAATATGGAAAAAATAGAAATAATTTTTTTTATAAAAGCCCAGCGTTAAATATATTAATAAAGTTTGAAAAAAAATGAAAATATTATTTCTTTTTATAAATATCAGAATGTGAAAATAAATTTTAATAAAAAGAAGGTAAAAATATATTATTAATAATATTTTATTTTAAATTTAATATTAAATAATTTGAAAAATTTTAAGTCAAAAAATATATTAATATTAAACTTGATATTTTTTTTTCAACGAATACAGAATATTAAAAAATATTTTAATAAAAAGAAGGTAAAAATATATTATTAACATTTTGTTTTAAATTTAATATTAATTATTTCGAAAAATTTAAAGTAAAATAATATGTTAATATTAAAATTGATAATAAAATTTGTTTAAAAATTTAGAATGTGAAAAAACTATTAAAAAAAAAAGCTGTAAATATATGATTAAAATATTGTTATAAAAATAATGTTAATTAATTGGAAAATTTTGAAGTAAAAAAATATTAATATAAATATTAAAATATATAAAATAATAGATTAAAATTTTTAGAATGCGAAAAATATTTTCAACACAAAATTGTTAAATATGTTTTTAAAAAATTTGAATAATTATAATATTAAATAATTCAATAAATTTGCTGTACAAAATTAGTAATATTATTATTCTAAAAAAAATTCTAAAAAAATTTGTTAATGAAAATTTTTAAATATGTTATTAAAAACTGTTTGAAATATAATATTTATTAATACAATTGTAGTTTTTAAAAGTTTTTAAAACAGAATAAGGAAATAGACAAAAAAAAATTAAAACATTATAAATGAGTATTTTTAAAAATAATATTTGGTCCAATTAATTATAAATATTTAAACATATATAATGTAAATAATTGTGCTAAAAAATTTAATTTTTAAAAAAACAGTATATATTTTAAAAAGTTTATAAATATAAGAAGTAAAATATTATGTAATAATTGAAAAAAATTTGTAACATTATTTTTTTAAAAAACATATTTACATATTATTATGTATTTATTTATATATATAATAAAAAGAAACTGTAATTATTTTTCAAAATTAAAAAATTTAAGTTAGGTTTAAAATATAATTAATAATAAATAGATTTAATAAATAAATGTAATTGTTAATTTTATGTTGTTTAGATGTGATTTACTTAGTTTAATTTAGTGCGGTAGGATATGCTATGTGATATGTGATGAATAATTTATTTATTTATTTATTTATGTAATTTGTTGAATTGTTTAATTAATTATGCTTATGGTTTAATTATTTAATTATTTTTATTTGCATTTATTGTATATTTAATTTATTATTCAATTGATTCTTGTTATAGGGTTAAATTTATAGAGTTTATAAAATTTAAAAAATTTTAAACTAAATAAAGATTAAAAAATAAAAATGATAAATAGGTTTACATAAAATATTAAATATTAATTTAAATATAAAAATTTAATGTAAAATAATGTAGATTGTATAAAATTATTAAGTAAAGTTAAAATTTTTAAAAATAAAAATTTAAGATAGATTAATCTACTGTTAATAGGTTAGGGTTACATAAAATTTTAAATATAAATTTAAGTTTAGAAATTAAAAACAAATACTATATAATTTATGAAATTAATAAATACACTTAAAAATTAAAAATTTAAAAAATTCATATTTAAATTAGATTGATTTAGTTAAAATAGGAATTTAAGTTTAGAAATTAAAAACAAATACTATATAATTTTTGAAATTAGTAAATACACTTAAAAAATTTAAAATTTAAAAAATTCAGATTTAAATTAGATTAATTAAGCTAAAATAGGAATTTAAGTTTAGAAATTAAAAACAAATACTATATAATTTTTGAAATTAGTAAATACATTTAAAAAATTTAAAATTTAAAAAATTCAGATTTAAATTAGATTAATTAAGCCAAAATAGGAATTTAAGTTTAGAAATTAAAAACAAATACTATATAATTTATGAAATTAGTAAATACACTTAAAAAATTTAAAATTTAAAAAATTCAGATTTAAATTACCTTACTAGGCTTAAAAAAATATATATACAAATCTAAGGTTGAAAAAAAAAATATTTACCAATATGGGGTTCAAACAGTGATTATGACGCATAAATTTATGCTTCATAGGCTTTAGCGCATAAATTTATGCGTCACAGGCTAGGATTTTAATAGGCGAAGGCTGTGAGACATAAATTTATGCGTCATAGAATCCTATGACGCATAAATTTATGCGCTACAGCTTGTGACGCATAAATTTATACGTCATAAGGGTTTTCTGAATAATTTTTTTATTATGTGACATATAAATTTATGCGTCACAGCCATTAATTAATTTGAAAATATATATAACGTAATTAAAAATACGTAATAATGATATATAAATTGGTGTGTGTGCTGAGTGTTTTAGCGAAAGAGAGAAAGTGAAGAAATTTAGGAAGTGGTGTTTTGAAAGGTTTTATTTTTGCATGTTAAAGGTATTGTTTTACTACTTTAATTTGTTTTAAAATTTGTGAAATTTATTTTTAAATTAGTATTGTGACTGAAATTATTTTATTTTAAGTTTATATTTTTAATTTTGTAATTATGGATGAAATTATTATTATTATTATTATTATATATTTTAATGGAAAAATATTTGAAGGTTAGAAGGCTTAACATTTGAGGGAAAAAAAACCAATTCAAGTTTTTAAAAATGTTAGTTTTATTGAATTAAAAGAAAAAATTAGGAAAAAATTAAAGTTGTCATGTACCCAAATTATCTCAAATTTAATAGGAAGATTTTTGGTGTCATCTGAAAGTGTAGAGTATAGAGGATTTGAAATTAGGGATAACGAAGATGTAAAATGCATGATTAATGCATTTGAGCAACAACGTTTGATGCGTGTGCTTGAAGTGTATGTTGGAAATTGAAGTTGTTAACGAAGAGACTGAATCTGCACTAAGTGGTAAGCAAATGATGTTTAACATTAAGTTATTTGTTTAGTTTATTAAATATTTAATTAAATAAATGTTTGATATAAATTTTTCTGTAGGTGGTATAAATGTTTGTAATGATGATGATGAAGCTAATTTGTTATCCCCATGATGAGTTAAGTGAAGAAGAAAATGATGATTTAAATGTCAATGAATTAGAATGACAAAATTTAGATGACAGTGGTGATGATGATAATGATGTTGATGCTGATGAACATCGTACGGTGAGCCATATTGGAGGTGATGGTAGAAGTTCATTTCAAGTTCCATCTTCATCACATGGAACATCTGTTCAACGAAGAGATCAATCAGGTAAAAAAAGTTGGTGTTAATGTTGTTAAAGAAATTAATTTTTTATATCTAACATTATATTAATTTGTTGATTTATTTTGAAAAAAGAGGTTGCATTTTGGAGTAGCAGTTCTCATTACAGCAACATTAATTGGGATTATCCAGATGAAGATGCTAACTTTTCAACAAATGTCGAACATGATAAATGGGTGGTTGGTGATGAGTTGTATATCGGTTTACAATTTGAAAGCAAAGAACACATACAAACTGCATTGAAACATTATGCGATGAAGGTACACCAAAGTTTTGTTGTTGTTGAATCAAAGAGAACTCATCTTTCTGTTCGTTGTCCTAATTACAGTAGGGGTTGTCCATGGAGAATGAGAGCTTCTCTATCTAAACGATCCAATGAATGGAGTGTTAGTAAATGGGGTGGTCAACATAGTTGCATGAATCCGCATCTATCTCTAGACCATAAAAAGTTGGACTCTTATTTCAGTGCTTCGTGCATATTGGGTATGTGGTTATCATGAAACAAATATCTTATTTTCTATATTGTATTGCATTTTTAAATTTTCTAACTTTATTTTGGTTGTTTATTGGGGATGATAAATGAACAACCATCGTTATCAATTTCGTTGATTCAAGATATAATACTGAGTCAATATGGGTTCAAAGTATCATATAGGAAAGCATGGATTGCAAAGCAGAAAGCAATTGTCCGTGTCTTTGGTGATTGAGATAATTCTTATGCTTTATTGCCAAGATGGTTACATAAAATGATTCAATATGCTCCTGGTTCTAGGTACAAGCTTGAGACAGAAGATGTTATTATTGGTGATCAGGTTCAAAATGAAGTAAGAAAATTCTTTCGAGTTTTCTGGTGTTTTAGACAATGTTGTAAGGCATTTAACTTTTGCAAACCACTTATTCAAATTGATGGCACATTCCTTTATGGCAAATATAGAGGTACCTTGCTAATAGCCACAACTCAAGATGAAAACAACTCTGCACTACCTATTGCTTTTGCTATTGTTGAGGGTGAGACATTGGATGCATGGAGTTGGTTTTTAGCTTTGTTAAGAGAGTATGTTACTCAGAGGAGTGAAATATGTTTGATATCAGACAGACATCAAAGCATTAAATCAGCAGTTAATAACCCCCATTTGGGATGGCAACCTCCACATGTATATCATGTTTATTGCATCAGGCATATTGCAAGCAATTTTAATCATCGATTTAAAAACCAGAAACTCAAACAAGATTTGCTTAAATTAGGTAAGGTGATTTTATACTTTATATTTATTTAGGGACTTCATTATTATTTTGTTCATGCTTATGTGTTTTGAATGAACTGTGCAGATTACACAACATGTAAAGAGATATTTGACCACAAGTTAGAAGAGTTTAGAGCAACT
Organism: Canavalia gladiata; assembly: GCA_037954105.1. Lineage (NCBI taxonomy): Eukaryota > Viridiplantae > Streptophyta > Magnoliopsida > Fabales > Fabaceae > Canavalia > Canavalia gladiata. The sequence continues at coordinate 12,664,779 of CM075659.1, read as the reverse complement.
AATGCAGACGTGACTAGGTGGATTGATAGCATATCAAAGGAGAAATGGAGTATTGCGTATGATGAAAATGGTAGACGATTTGGTCGCATGACAACCAATCTAGCCGAGGCAGTTAACAAAGTATTAAAAGGTGCACGAAATCTTCCAATCACGACTCTTGTTAAATGTACTTATAGCCGTTTGGTTGAATATTTTGTGCAAAGGGATGCAAGCGCTAAGACTGAAATTGAAAGTGGTCAACGTTTCTGTAAAAAACTGATGGATGCAATTAGGAAAAATCAAGAAGCAGCATGTTCTCATCAGGTTAGAAGATATGACATACATTCTTCGCGATTTAAGGTTGAGGAAGCTTTTAATCCAATAAGTCAACGAGGTGGGAATAAATGGTCGGTAAGGTTATCTGATCGTTATTGTCAATGTGGTAAATTTCAACTGCTAAGGTATCCTTGTTCTCATGTAATAGCTGCTTGTGCGACCGTTAGTATTGACTTCTATCAATACGTTGATAATGTTTATTCACTTGAAAATATCTTTGGAGCTTACTCTTTTGATTGGTGGCCAATTGGGAATGAAAGTGATCTTCCTGATGTTGCCAACTGGGTTCTCCTTCCAGATGAAGATAAGTTGAGAGGAAAGGGTAGACCAAAATCAACTCGAATAAGAAATGAAATGAATTGGGTTGAATCACAACAAAGAATCAGATGCTGCAGGTGTAAGGAGTTAGGTCATAATCAGTCTCGATGTCCTCAAAGAGAGCAAGGTTAATTATGTATGACAGCGATTCATGCCTTGTATGAATTTAAGATATTTTAAGGTTGCTAATGATATGTATTGGAGACACATTATTACATTTTTGTGTAAGTGTAGACGTTATATTCAACTATTTAATTTCATAAATATGTCATTTCAATTTGAAAATAACTTCCTAAAAAATTTAATAAGTCAATCTCAATTCTAATTATATATGTTTAGCTAACATTACTCAAGAGTATAAGCAATCTAATATATGTTCATCCTCGTATCTCAAGAGTATAAGCAATCTAATATATGCTAAGTAAATCGATTAAATAGTCAATAAAATCTATATAAAGTCAAGTAGTGTCCATAAATAGCATGAAGTCAAATATAAAGTCCATACAAAAAGTGTCATATAGTGTATATTCAATGAATAAAATCAAAATATAATGAAAATACATAAAAATAATCAAACGCCTCGTCCCCTAGTAGTCCTCCTACTCTGATGACGAGGAATCTGATGTGCATCCTGAGCAGCCTGATCTAACTGTGCTCCCATATGAGCAGCCTCAGTCGGGACAAAGTACTGACCCTCCTGTCTAGGTGGAAGCTGGGGAATGGGGGGTGTCACAGCAACTGACCTCCGTCGACGTCGCTGCAAACCCTGTCTCTTGACTCTCGTGGGGTCCATATCCGCCCTCCTGTCAGAAGGAGGAGCCTATTAAGTTGGTTCTAGTGCACCGAACCTAGCCTCAACAAGGCGATCCTCAATCTTCTTCAAGAGCATGATCCTCTCCACACGACCACGAACCCTGTCTATAATATCAGCATGTGATATAGACCCATCAACAGCAACCTCCGTAGTCAAGTAGTGTACGATCTCCAACTCATCAGCCTAAGTTTAAAGTAAACATTAAATAATTATTAAGTATAAGTTAAGTGTTATAACCAAATAAGTTGAACATTTTAAAAACTTACCATGCATCCCTTAATCGCAGCTTCTTGTGTGATCCATCGACGTGTATGTCGAATGTATCACCTCATATAATCTGAGTTGTGACTAAGAAACTCGTGTGATAGTACACCCAGACACACACGTTGATGTCTCTGCTCCCAGATGGCTAAGAAAGGGCCGAAAACTCTCCGCCAGTTCTCGTCAGTCTTCCCCTTCAGTGTCATGCCATGTACATCCTCTAGCTGAGAGGGAGGTCAAGGAATATGCTGAGTCATACCAAACTGCCTCATGCATCGATTAGGTTGGTGCCACTCTAATATGTTAAAACACATTAGAGGCACCACAGCTGTCCACATGTCAGAGCCAGCTGTACAGGCATCGGGCAAATCATCCATGATCGCCTTATATGGCTCCCATGTGATCTGTATATAGAAGAAGTTAACTTAAATTAAGTTGAACATTGACCAGAAAAAATGAAGAAGTTAGTTCATAAGAAGCATGAATCCAACCTGTTGTCGATCCAATGAATCGAAGATATGCCTATAATACACGATATCATGGTGTCGGTCTGGCCTGAGGCATCCTCGTATCCATCTATAAAAGGATTGGGAAATAATTAAGACCTAACAATTAAATGTCTAAAGATTTAATTCATAACGGTTGAAGATGTTTGTTGCATACCTTGCACCTAAAGGCACACTATGATCATCATACACAAAGCGTCCAGGAGATAACTTGGGAAAACGTTCCCAAGTCCATAACTACAGCAAAGAGGTGAATCTGCATATCTCCTTTTTATCGTAATCTGTGCAACCACACAGCTCACGATAAAGATATGCAAGTACTGCTCCTCCCTAACTATACTCACCACATCTATCGAAGTCCGCAATGAATGGGAGGTATCTCAAGGGAACTCTCAAACTAGAGTGGTCGCAGAGAATAACACCACCAAGCAGTCGCAGGATGTAAGCACGTGTATATCTATCAAGCTGCTCATCACTGCCCATGTGGTCATCTATGCTGGCAAAGTGTTGAAGCAGCCAACTCATCTTCAAGGAACCTCCAACAAGATCCCGCTCAGAAGGTGAAGCCCCAAGTAAATCCTGCATAATGGGCTCCCAAACCTTCGCAGATGTAGCACCAATAAGAGGTTGACCATCGATAGGCAACCCCGTCAGAACCGCAACATCCTGAAGAGTGATCGTGCACTCCCCAGGCAGCATATGAAAGGTGTGCGTCTCTGGCCTCCACCTCTCAACCAATGCTTCAACTAACGAAGCATCGCCATGTAAGGGTAGCTGCGCTACACCTAAGAAGCCTGCTCTGCGTAACCTATCAGTGATGACAGCAGGCACCACAGGTATATCATCACACTCGTGGTGAAACTTCGCCCTCCTTATCTTCAACTCTCTGTCGGGCTCTACGTTCCATATCCGCTCAAATATATGAACGCTCTAAAGTGTCAGAAGAGACACATCATCTGGTCCTAGTCGGATGATGTGTGACTGTGATGACTGACTCGAAGATGCCACACTCTACGATACATTTGTAATTAAGTTATCTTTCTAAATGTATATGTATTTACTAATTTAATTTATAAAGATAAATTTATATTTAAAATTTTATGTAAACCTAACCTATTTGGCCTAAATTAATCTAATTTAAATCTGAATTTTTTAAATTTTAAATTTTTTAAGTGTATTTATTAATTTCATAAAGTATGTAGTATTTGTTTTTAATTTCTAAAGTTAAATTTATATTTAAAATTTTATGTAAACCTAACCTATTTAGGCTAAATTAATCTAATTTAAATCTGAATTTTTTAAATTTTAAAATTTTTAAGTGTATTTATTAATTTCATAAAGTATGTAGTATTTGTTTTTAATTTCTAAAGTTAAATTTATATTTAAAATTTTATGTAAACCTAACCTATTTAGGCTAAATTAATCTAATTTAAATCTGAATTTTTTAAATTTTAAATTTTTTGAGTGTATTTATTAATTTCATAAATTATATAGTATTTGTTTTTAATTTCTAAAATTAAATTCCTATTTTGGCTTAATTAATCTAATTTAAATCTGAATTTTTTAAATTTTAAATTTTTTAAGTGTATTTACTAATTTCATAAATTATATAGTATTTGTTTTTAATTTCTAAACTTAAATTCCTATTTTGGCTTAATTAATCTAATTTAAATCTGAATTTTTTAAATTTTAAATTTTTTAAGTGTATTTACTAATTTCATAAATTATATAGTATTTGTTTTTAATTTCTAAACTTAAATTCCTATTTTGGCTTAATTAATCTAATTTAAATCTGAATTTTTTAAATTTTAAATTTTTTAAGTGTATTTACTAATTTCATAAATTATATATAGTATTTGTTTTTAATTTCTAAACTTAAATTCCTATTTTGGCTTAATTAATCTAATTTAAATCTGAATTTTTAAAATTTTAAATTTTTTAAGTGTATTTACTAATTTCATAAATTATATAGTATTTGTTTTTAATTTCTAAACTTAAATTCCTATTTTGGCTTAATTAATCTAATTTAAATCTGAATTTTTTAAATTTTAAATTTTCTAAGTGTATTTACTAATTTCATAAATTATATAGTATTTGTTTTTAATTTCTAAACTTAAATTCCTATTTTGACTAAATCAATCTAATTTAAATCTGAATTTTTTAAATTTTTAATTTTTTAAGTGTATTTATTAATTTCATAAATTATATAGTATTTGTTTTTAATTCCTAAACTTAAATTTATATTTAAAATTTTATGTAACCCTAACCTATTAACACTAGATTAATCTATTTTAAACTTTTATTTTTTCAAATTTTAACTTTACTTAATAATTTTATACAATCTATATTCTTTTACATTAAATTTTTATACTTAAATCAATATTTAACATTTTATGTAAACCTATTTATCATTTTTATTTTTTAATCTTTATTTAGTTTAAATTTTTTTAAATTTTATGAATTCTATAAATTTAACCCTATAACAAGAATCAATTGAATAATAAATTAAATATACAATAAATACAAATAAGGCTAACTAAATAATTAAACCATAAGCATAATTAATTAAACAATTCAACAAATTACATAAATAAATAAATAAATAAATTATTCATCACATATCACATAACATATCCTACCAAACTAAATTAAATTAAGTAAATCACATTTAAATAACATAAAATTAACAATTACATTTATTTATTAAATCTATTTATTATTAATTATATTTTAAACTTAACATAAATTTTTTAATTTTGAAAAATAATTACAATTTATTTTTATTATATATATAAATAAATACATAATAATATGTAAATATATTTTTTTAAAACATAATGTTACAAATATTTATTTTCAACAATTTTAAAACCTTAATTAAATTACAATTTTATGCGTCACAGGTTTTCGAAAATAATATTTTATTCTGTGACGTATAAATTTATGCGTTAAAGGTTTTAAAATTTAATTAATAATATTTTATTCTGTGACGTATAAATTTATGCGTCACACACTCTAACGGATACTTTTTAAAACCTTTAACGTATAAATTTATACGTCACAGAATAAAATATTATTTTGGAAAACCTGTGACGCATAAATTTATACGTCACAGGGGCATTAAATACAAAACCCTAACGTGTGACGCATAAATTTATGCGTCATAGTCACTGTTTGCATCCCATATTGGTAAATACTTTTTTTTCAACCCTAGATTCGTATATATATATATATATATATATATATATATATATATATATATATATATATATATATATATACCATTTCCATCATAATCCAATATAACCACATCGGGAGGCACGCGGTCCAGAGTATGGTTGCCATCAGCATCATACACATACCCTAAATCATGGGAATGATCCGGACTGAATACACCTAGAGTTATCATACTGACGGGATGCATATTGAAACACTGGATAATTAATCTAAAAAAAATGTTTTGATTATTCTTATTCTCACATGATTGTGGAAATACAATGAATGTGTATTGTACAGGGGCATGCAAACCAAAAAAAACACCTAAACAACAAATACCCTCCCATTTATAAGGTCCCGGAAAAAATAGGTGAAGAACAGTATCCACATTTTGCCTTTGCTTGTTCCGATATTTATGCTAGGATTCATCACCTATATGCATTACCACCTTTGAGAAGGATGAGACGTAACAGAATGAGACTTAAAACCCTATTCCATAAATGGAAAATACGAAAGATGTGTGAAATGGATCACAAACTTACAATTCATGGTGACCACGTCATCTTTTTGAAAATGATAGCTTTTTCACGTCTGACACAGAAATTGAAAGGTTGACGATGCACATAATGTGATAAATCAAACCAAAAAACTAACAGCGACAACGTTCATGGCATAATATAAAAAATTTAGACAAAGTTCGATATGCGAAATGTAGATAGGTGAATAAGCTTGGTACCTCCATTGACGAATGACATATTCACAACACAACATAACCTGTTCACATGAACAGTCCCCAGCTTCACGTAACACATGTGACAGAAAGATATAATACTACTATCGAGGCGATGACAGATAACCATTTCAAATGTGGGTATCACAGTAAAAGGCGGTCTCTTTTTTAAATGACACTATGCACCTGATAAAGATCATTTTCCATATAAAATGATTGATTCATACGTCCTTATCTCGTACTAAGGTGGATGAAATGGTAAAAAAATGAAAATAATTTGAACAACATATTTAACTGTTTATCCACACATAAAATTTTGTTGACAGCATTTTACTACTATTTTTTTCCAGTTTGGTAGATGTTTATGTACTGTGAGGCAGAATTTGGTGGCACAGTTTCATCGTCAAATTGAAGAGGGCAATGCATATGTTATTGAAAATCTCTTAGTAGGCCAGAATGGCACAAAATTTAGAACTTACAAACAACAGTATTTGTTAAACTTCATGAGGACAATGAAGTTGCTGCCTGATAGCGGTGAAAACATTCCCCCACATGTCTTCGACTTCTGTCCTTTTACAAATATATGCCCTGGCGTGGACGTTTTGTCTCTCATTGGTAACACGTTCTATGTTATTTAATTATTACATATTTTAATTTCACATAGAAATATTACATCTTTTAACCTTATATGTAACTCTTTTTATGTTTAGATGTTATTGGTCATGTCATTGAGAAGTATGAAATCAAAAAGGCAGATGCAAATGGAAAAAGGACAAAGCTTATTGATTTTGTCCTTGAGGATTTGCAGTAATTGTTTGAGACTCATTATTTTGACATCATATGATTGTAGTATTGTTCTCATTTATGTTTATGTCCATTGTGTACAGGTCGAATAGGTTAGAGTGCACCCTATGGGGTGTTTATGCAAACCAGATCGAACAGTTTTTCAATATGTCAACAACACTACATCCTGTCATTGTTATTTTGCAGCTCTGCAGAGTGAAATCTTTCAATGGTTTAATTAACTATTATATTTTAAACATAACTGTTATTTGATTTACAATCAAGGTCAAATATTTATGCTTTTTTGTTTAATGTGACCCAACTTCTAAGGTAAATATGGTGTTTCTAATGCCTACAATGGTACATATGTCATTATAAACCATGGTGTAAAGGACATTGATGACTATCGACAGAGTTACTGTGTTGTCAACCTATGTAATTTGTTTCACACTTTTCAAAATGTTATGTCATTCTTGATTTTTCACAATTAATTTATAATTTATTGGTAACAAAGAAAACCCAACATTCATTTTTTTAGTTACCATGATAGTTCGATAACATTGACTCAAACGTTAAGTCAAGTTAGTAACCAGCCAACTTCCAACAATAGTGATGACTTCCTTCAAAATCCAATGTACTTCATATTTGATTTGTATGACTGCTCAGAGGTTACTCACATATTCTTAGATTAATATCATTGTCATGAGATCAATTACTAATGAACATGCTTAGATATATTGTCTTTCACTATATGCAGAAATCCGTTGCAATTGTATTTGCGAGAGTATTTGACATAGATACAAGTCGTGGATGGTTTTATGTTTCATGCACCAAGTGCTTGAGAAAAGTGCTCCCAGTTGGAGATAAACACTACTGTGAGCAATGTGCGAAAATATGTCCTGCAATTAAAAGGTGTCATATAATAATGTTACAATTTGGTGTCACACAATTACTTTTGTATTGCAAAACATCCATTGCAACACTGACATGTTACTTAATTTGTTGCCTCATTATGTTAGGTACAAGCCACCATTACGTGTCAATGACGACACTGGATCTGCATATTTTATTTTGTTTGATGACATGTTACTTAATTTGTTCCTTATTATGTTAGGTACAAGCTACAATTACGTGTCATTGATGACACTAGATCAGCATCGTTTATTTTGTTTGATCACATCGTAGCTGAATATTTCCATATGTCAGCTACAAAAATGTTCAATAAAATGAATAATGATGGGGTATGTTTGTAATGCTGATTATCGTATTTGTACTTATGAAGCATGAAGAATAATGAAGACTCACCAGCTTCATCCATTGTGCATGATTTAAAAGACATGCTTGATCAATGTAATCCATATGTTAAAGAATATACAATGGCAAGAGATCAATTTGAAGCATGTAACGTTCTAGATGTACAACTCCGAATAATAGGTAAAAGAGAGAAAGATGGTAGATGATATAACTTGCCCACAGTATCTGAGGTTGCAGCATTGATTGTTGGTGACTTGGATTCATTGGATGATGACAGAGATGTAATTGTTAAGACTCAAAACCGAACACTTAAACGTCTATCAATTCTTAATGCTGCATATCTTCCACTTCAATATCCTCTTCTCTTTCCCCGAGGTGAAGATGGTTTTTCAGAAGGTATTCCCCTTCCCAATGGTAGATCAATGATTAACCAATCTGACACATATATTGGTAAACAACAAACAAAAGGAAGAAAAACAATGTCTATGAGAGAGTTTGTTGCATTTAGGTTGTATGAAAGAAATAATGAGAGCCCTATCTTATTCCTTTCCAGAAGACTTTTCCAACAGTTTTTGGTTAAGACCTATACAATGATAGAGTCATCACGTCTTTCATACATCAGAACACATAAAAAACAACTGAGGGCAGAGTTATACAATGGAATATCTGAGGCCATTCTAAGAGGGGAAAACAATCTTGCTCGAGTAGGTAAAAGGATAATCCTACCTTCATCTTTTACACGAGGTGCAAGGTACATGTTCAAAAATTATCAAGATTCCATGGCAATATGCAGATGGACTGGATATCCGGACTTATTTATAACATTTACATGTAATCAGAAATGGTCTGAAATACTTAGAACATAAAAGCATCATGGATTAAGGGCCGAAGATAGACCAGACTTGCTCTATCGTGTTTTTAAGATAAAGCTTGATCACCTCATTTAGGAAATAAAGAAAGGAAACCTTTTCGGCAAGGTTGTCTCAGGTACTTAATCAATTCATCATCGTTTCATCATGAATTCATGAATAAAATCACTGAACCTGACCTGTTTATGATTGTGAAAACATTAAAGGTACACGATCCATATGGTCCACACAACAAGTCCTCCCCTTGCATGCCAAATGGAAGATGCATGAGATGTTTTCCCAAAAAATATGTCCAAACAACTACAATTGACAATGAGGGTTATCCAATCTATAGGAGACGAGCCAACGGCCAAATAATCCGGAAGGGTAAATTTTTCATTGACAACAGATACATTGTCTCATACAATAAGTATCTGTTATTAAATTATAATGCTCACATCAATGTTGAGTGGTGTAATCAATCACGGTCTATCAAATATTTGTTTAAATATATCAACAAAGGCCATGATCGAATCACAACCACTTTCTACCAAACTAATGACAATGCCTACAATAACAATCCTGTTGATGAGATCAAGTTATATTATGATTGTAGATATTTGTCATCATGTGAGGCCGTTTGGAGGACATTCGCATTTGGCATACACTATCATGAGCCAGCTGTTGAGAGACTATCATTCCATGTGCCTGATGAGCATTACATTGTCTTTCAGAACAGTGACTGCCTTGCTAGCTTACCAAATTGGCCATCATCTTCTATAACGAAGTTTTTAGCGTGAATGGAAGCTAATAAAAAGTTTCCTGAAGCAAGGACTTTAACATATGCCAAGTTTCCTACAAAGTTTATATGGAAACAAATAGTTCACGAATGGACAATAAGGAAAAGAGGATTTTCAATTGCAAGACTCCATTTTGTCCCTCCAGGCAGTGGTGAACTCTATTATTTGAGAATCCTTTTAAATAAAGTTAGAGGTCCTCGGTCATATGGCGAAATACGCACTATCAATGACATAATATATCCTACATTTAAAGAAACTTGCTACACGTTGGGTTTATTGGATGATGATAGAGAATATATAGATACCATCAAGCAAGCAAGTCATTGGGGGACTGCATATTTCCTCAGGAGATTATTTGCAACATTACTTTTATCTAATCAACTTGATAGACCTGAATTCGTGTGGCACACCACAAAGACATGTTTAACAGATGACATACTATTCAATCAAAGACGTACATTAAACAATCCAGGTACAAATTATCCTATTATTACGGGCATTTCACTAACACATGATAATTATTACTTATGGTGGCATATATTTGACTATAATCCATGTCCACAGACTTGCATCTAACAGACGAATAAATTGAACAATTAGCATTGTTGGAGATCCATGGACTCTTGCAAAGTCATAACAAATTCTTATCAGACTATCCAACAATGCCTCAACCAGATCTATGCACAATATCTTACTGTTATAATAGGCTTATCTAAGATGAGTTGCACTATGATATTCACCAATTATCTGAAGAACTTGATAGATATTTATAAACAATGACACAAGAGCAACACAGAATTTATTCTAAAATACTGGAAACAGTTTCCATTGAAGAAAGGAAACTTTTTTTTGTCTACGGGTACGGAGGTACTGGAAAGACTTTTTTGTGGAAGTCTATATCAGCAGCAATTAGGTCTAAAGGAGAAATTGTTCTTAATGTTGCTTCAAATGGTATTGCTGCATTATTACTACCACGAGGAAGGACTACCCATTCAAGGTTCAATATCCCAATCAACATTGATGAAGATTCAACTTGCAACATCAAGCAAGGTAGCCCTTTGGAAAAACTAATTATTAAAGCTAGGCTAATAATCTGGGATGACGCACCAATGACACACAAATTTTGCTTTGAAGCAGTGGACAAAACATTCAAGGATATACTACGCTTCTCACTTCCAGATGCCTGTGACAAACCATTTGGAGGAAAGGTAATTGTGTTTGATGGAAATTTTAGGCAAATCCTTCCTGTCATTCAAAAAGGGTCAAGGCAAGATGTTATTCATGCTACAATAAACTCATCCTACCTTTGTAAATTTTGTGAAGTCCTTACGTTGACAAAAAAATATGAGATTGGAACGAGCATGTTCAAACTTGGAACACAATGACTTAAGGAAGTTCTCAAAATGGATCTTGAACATTAGTGAAGGAACTATTGGGGATGAAAATGATGAAACAATTGAAATGAATATTCCCGATAAATTCCTCATAACAGAATGTGATGATCCAATTGCATCTGTGGTTCAACAGACCTACCCAGATTTTTTAACCAATGTACATAATCCTGACTTCTTCAACAACCGTGCAGTTTTAGCCCCAACAAATGAGATAGTTAAGTCAGTTAATGACTACATGCTTCAACAAATGCTAGGAGATTCTCGCACATATCTTAGTTTTGACCATCCATCAAATATGAATGAATATTCTGTCCAACCGAATGATATTCATACATCAGAGTTTCTCAACATAATAAACTGTTTAGGGTTACTTAACCATGAAATTAAACTCAAGGTTGGGGTCCCCATTATTTTGCTGCGAAACATTGACCAATCTGTTGGAATGTATAATGGGATCTGTTTGGTAATAACACAATTGGGTAATTACATTTTGGAAGCAAAAGTCATATCTGGTAACAATGTGGGTCAACACATCTTTATTCCCAGATTGTCACTCACCCCTTCTGATAACAGGATTCCATTCAAATTTCAAAGAAGACAGTTTCCAATCACACTATCCTTTGCAATGATAATAAACAAAAGTCAAGATGCGTCCCTCACCAATGTTGGTATTTATATTCCAAAATCCCTATTTTCACATGGTCAACTATATGTAGCAGTTTCAAGAGTAACCCATAAAAATGGACTGAAGTTGCTTATTGCAGATGGAAATGGCCATGTTAATAATAGGGTATCGAATGTTGTTTACAAAGAAGTGTTTCAAAATATTTGATGTTAAATACATTTTTGAATTTACATTGCGATTTTTAAATATTGTCTTCTATTATGCATTCAATATTTTTTATTTTTATACCTATACATTGGTACATGAAAAACCTTAAATATTGCACGCGTATTATTCAAGAGAAGTTGAACATCCATTGTTGAACTTAATTTCGGACACATGGTTTAGAGTCAACAATCATTGAACAAAAATGTTAACTACTGAATAATACACCAGCCATACGCTATATTCATGTCAATAACAGATATTCTCTATACAGCAATGGCACCATTTTATTACCATCGTTACATTAATCTAATTTTGCAGTTATCCTTTATATAATTCATCAACACAGGTACATGCTCCTTATTCCAATTTCTATTACATTTTTTACTTCGATTCAGTACTGGATACAACATACTATCAATAAATAAGTCAGTCATAATTTAACGTGTCAAACATTCCTTATTACATGTATTTAAATCATCCATTATTCAATTTCCTTGCAATTATAATATGTACCAGACACAAACCAAAATAATGAAAAATATGTGCTGACACAAGAACCCACATTCACTCTTATACTGCATTTATTAGGTTTTTCATGTACTTAAATATATACCATTAAATTATGAATACATTTATAGAGATTATCTTTATATTCTTTGCATGGATTTTTTATAGTAAGACATTCGACAAAAATATATATATTGCTAGCTCATGACATACTGTTGGTATTCTGCATCATACATAAATGAGCACGTGTTTTATATTACCATGTAAGTAACCAACACATGCTTCAATCTCAAAAAGCAAACCCTCAACAGTCACATATTTAACCTTATTTTGTCCACATATAACTCTCTTTATACCATCTTTTTGTCTTCATTAATATTTCTATTTTACAAAATTCAAGTAGCAGCCAATGCATTAATCATACACATTTCCCCGCTAAGACAACTCCACATGTTTCTGTCATTCTGTAATTACAGCATTAAAATACATGGTTACCCATAATAGACACAATGTATATAAGCATTAAAATACACAGTTCGAAATACAGCTCCGTAATAAATGATTTATTCAACCTCCATTTACCTTTGTTACCATATTTATCTACAATTTAAATAACCTCAGCATTAAAAACAATTAGGTTAGCCACTCATTATAATTCGAAACGAAAGCCTATACGTTAACAACTATCCCAATTCCCAAGCAAATCACAAATTGTCCTTCCTTATTTACTTAATTAATCATCACATTTTCCCATAATAGACTATTTCCCACATTATGTAAGCACCATAATTTCTATAACTGCCCTCATTAAATGTACTTTGATATCAAATAAACTAGTAAAAATTTTGTTGCATATTACACAAAATATAGGAAAAACTTTTCGGATCCCCACACATAACCCTTGGAAAACTCCCATCTACAGTTACCGAGTACTGCCTAAACCTAACAAGCCAATCACTTTTCACATTCTGCAAAGGGTTTCTGGAAAAAGACCTTCAACCACAATTTGCTCCAAGACATAGCACCGACACAACTTGCTTACAGACTACCATCACCGAATCAAGTTTGACATACATCACTTGCATAAAAATATTCTAATCTTTTCTCTTGGACTTGCTTTGATGTATATAGTACATACCATGCAACCATATATTAATATGATCAACATTCTCTACATCCCTGCAAGCACAAACATATATATGCAAGAATATACATGCCTATGTTAAAATACATTTGCAGTATTATTAATCTTTTATGTTTATATTATTGGTTCATATATCCATGTCATGTCTAACACAAATTTATAATGATTATTATTAGATTATCATATATACCTTAAGCTGCACTGTTTGGTGTCATCAGTTGTCTCGAGTAAAATCTTCATACAACGTAACCATATATTCATATCACTGTCGTTTATTCCATGCCCTGTCAACAAAAATATATATGCCCACCAATATACATGTTTAAGTTTGGAATTGTATACACTTTTATTGACCTTATTTTATCTGTGTTGGTGAAATTACTGACTATATATATCTCTTAAGATATGTAAACATTGTCAAACTGAATCCCATCATGTATTAATCATATTTTTCCTGCTCATAATACTTATAATTTCTAAAATTTCCTGAACCAACCAAAAATAATGAAACCATGATTTGTGCATAAATGTTGTCCTTCTCATCATATGCCAAACAAATGTATAAATAGAATTAACATCAATGTCATCTAAAACCTCCCATATATCTATTTACAAGACATCATTTACAACTCTAGCAATATTATCGTACACATATTTATGTAAATCCAACTAAATTACTCTAACAATTACTTCCAACAAGACCAATAACACATCCCTCACTCAAATTCTCATACAAAGTACATTAAACATTATTATGCTATCAATAGTCAACTGCTGTCAAAATATATTCCTCTGTACTCAATTATATTATTCTTTTAACTTGCTGACAACAACAACATCATTCACAGAACATGCACATTGATAAGTTCTTGGATTACATAATTCAATTCTGTTTACAGATTACATGGAGTCAGGACAAAGCAGCACCCAAAGGATGCTAAAATGTTCAACATTCTGGATGCAGTATGATCCGGATGAGGTCAGTTAATATCATTTAATTCACCATAGAAAAAATTTCCAATTTTTATGACATGGATATAACACTTCATATTACATTCTATTAGGTGTTGAAATCTCTTCCTTCCCTTTTTGTCAAAAGCTACAAGGATGATATCTCAAACATTATCAAGTTTTATGATCCTGAAGACACAGTAATCATGTTCAACGTTATTAAAACCGATCATAGCATTGTCATCAATGGAGGATGGGAGGATATGAAAGACATATACCCAAAGCTGAAGCATGAAGGTTGGCTTCAACTTAAACATACTGGGAATAGGGACTTTACCCTTCCTGTCTACAGCCTCAAACACAAGGAAATTAAGTACCCCACCCAACCACGATCTTTCCCCTCTGACAACATGAAAATAAAAAAAATGATAGCTGAGTTACATGTTGAGTCAATGTATGGACCCTACTCTAGAACTCCAATTCCTTATGACTACACATGTTAGAAAACAATTACAAAATACCAGATGCAGAATAAACTGGTACACAATTTAACAAATTATACCTATGTACCAATTTTCCAACTACTTCATTATGTTATTTTAAACGTTTACATACTTTTCATTCATTTCTTCTAGGCATTGCCAGGTGCATTCACAAGGGCTGCCCTTCTACACATGCTACAAGATGTCTACGTGGATTGTGACAATTTTGCCTCCATGTCCATTAAAATGCTATTGACAAAGAAACCAGGAACAAATGAATACATTGGTTACTTGGATTTTGGATGACCAGAATATTATGGTTTCTGTAACTTTAAGGAAGGTGACACACTAACGTTTGCAGCACATGCTACAAGGCCCGGTATAATCAATGTCTCCAATACTAACTAAACATTTTCTGTTTTTTATTTTGGAAAAATGAGTGTCTACTCATCAACTACCAACAAAACTGTTTTAAACAATCTATCGTATATGCTTTAAATATACTTGAACATATAACTAACTTCAAATCTTTATCTATGTATATATGTTTTTAATCTGTATTCTATGGTATGTTATCCATTGTAATACCTTACTATTATTTACCATAATTTATTTAATATTATATTGTGAATGTTTTTTCCTTATACAATTCAATTTTCCCATCAACTTCTATTTGTTTGATACAACCTTAATGATTAATGAATTAGAATATTGGCAAACACACAATAATTAATATTAAAAACTCTGTGCGGGTCTAATTACTAGTATATATATATATATATATATATATATATATATATATATATATATATATATATATATATAGAGTGTGTGAATGAAGGAAATTTAAAGTAATTTAAATATATTTTTGAAAACTTATTATATATTTTTATATTTTATAAATAATGAATAAAAATTAAAAAATAAAACAGGAATAATTCTTTAAAAAAATAAATGTATAAAAACAAAAAAAAAAGTGCAAAAAGTATAGACTTATACCTAAGGAAGAATTTATTTATACAATGAACACAAGCCCAATTTTTATAACCCACTAAGTCAACAGCAACAATTGCTTACCTCGTCGTAATTGTTGGCCCAATTTCTCAAACATCGGTGAGGCCAGTCTAAATCTTACAAAGAAACAAAACAGTTTCTTCGATATGTTCATATTAAAAGAACGCGTTTGAGAAAAAAAAAATGTTTATCTGAATACCCCAAATAATAATTATGATCCCACGTTATTATGCAAAATATTTTAAAAAGTTACAAAAGAAATTGAAAAAACATGTTTTTGATTTCTCCAGGGTGCAAAAAGATCCTGTTTTCATTGAAGCCCATTGGTTGGTATTTTCAATTTCAGTTCTGCCTCTCATTTATCGCCTTTCAAGCATATAAGACAATTTACTAGAAAGTCAACATCTTAATAGTTTTATCCAGTTCAATTATGTATAGTCTAATGAAGTTTGTGGTCATGCCTGCAAGCTTGTTATAATTAAAATTTTTCTTTTTTTCTTTCAATCTAGATCCTGTTATCCTCGGAGGTAATTTTGATCCTTTTAAAATTTTAAAATAATTATATGTTCAGAATTTGAATTTGAAATCTCAAATCAAGTTAAATAAACATTTAATAAGTTGATTCATGTAGATAATATCTCCTTTTATCCCACATTTTATGTTTGCATTGTATGTCTACGTTAGATTTTATTTATTGGATTATCCCGGTAACTGAAACTGGTCAAAAGAAAAATGTTAATAACACACTATTTTCCATTTTTTTATTTTTCTATCAATAGACTTTCTAGAACCTTTAAATTATTTCTTCTAAAATTACTCTTTACCTCAATCTATTTTCTTTTTAATTTTCCTCCCAACAAATTTAAGCTTTTGTTAGTTTATTTTATGTTGATTTACTTTCTAGTCAAAAAGTTTTATTTTATCTTTATTTTCTTTATCAGCCATTCCCTTCATCATTCTTGCTAAAAATTTTCTTCACCTTTTTCTAGTTAAAATTATGTTTTACAAGGTCAAAGGCATGGTTTTCAACGTCAAAAGCTGTGTCAAAATCTTTTCTCAATGTTTGTAGGATTATTAGTTTGACAATGTTCAAACGAATAATATAATCATACCTACGCAAAATAACATATATCCATTTACATCCATGATTTAACAATTCAATTTTTTTAAAAAAAAATCTAACAAGCTACACCATACTGTAATTATATTTCGGTATCCATTGATTTTCAAAACTCCAAAATTTCTGGAGAGCTTGTGTCAGAAAAAGAATAATTTAAATGGATCAAAATTTAAAGCCCAACCCATCTAATTAATATAAGCATGTAAAGGGGCCAGCTTAATGAATTTAGCCCATTTAAAGAGCCTGTTTGAAACCTTCCGTTAGTTTTCCCAAATGCTCGGAGAAAATAGCCATTATTATTATTATTATTATTATTATTATTATTATTATTATTATTATTATTATTTTGTCTTGCTCTAATATCTTACGGTATTTGATTGAGACTAATTTCTTTTAAGATACTCTCCCTCTTAGGTTTCAACTTTCAGCTTACTGTCTTGTGAAAACTGCAAACACACCATAACTAGATCTAAAGAAGAAATACAAAGTATGTGTGTTTCCTACTCTTTTTTGTTTTTTGTTATGAGGGTCCATTTTATGGGATTTGAGATTTGAGCTCATGAGATATGGGGACTTCATATCTGAAGAGAAATGATGGATATTAATCATGTTAGTGTATGCATGGTTAGTGCGTTGCCTGTTATGTTTCTTTATTTTTTTCTAATGTACGTACAAAATAATTAATTTATTTCCCTTTAGTATTGTTCAAGCTACAAAAAGAACAATCATAATTCATAAGTAGCCTCAAGTAGTAAAAGTGCTTGGCTCATTGTCAATGAGTATTAGATTGAAAACTCCCTGCTCCTATGAGATTGAAAAATCATATTCATAAATCATTTGATAGCCCAAGCATATATATGTTAAAATATAATCAATGAATACAAGATATATTAAAATAAAAAATTATACTACAAAATTCTTATCAAAATAATTTTATTATTATCTATAATTTGTAATTAATTATATCTAACTAACATGCTAGAATTGCTCGATGTGGGATATTCTTCTTCAAAAAAAGGCCAAGACTAGTAGCCTTGATCAATTATTTTTTATGCACCATAGTTGGTTCTTATTGAGGCTATGGGTTGAGTGTATTATTGTGTCTCCACGAAGTAACCAAAAGGAGAAAGCTAGGGCTTGGGTAGGGTCAACTCACATTTTATTGCCCTAATTTGATTACTTGGCTATACAAAACTTCAGTTTCAAACTTCATATTAATTATTCCCTCCATTTAAAAATATATATTGTCGTTTAAGTCTTTTATAAAAAATTAAGAAAAGCAATAGATAAAGGATAGAACAAATTTACTGAATTATCCTTATTAATTAACTGAATCTTAGAAGAAAAAATTAATCAAAGTTTGAAAAGAATAATTAAATTTCATTAAAATCTTAAAATAACAATCATCTTAAAAAAAAACACATTTTGCAAAAACAAATATTTAAAATGGAGGAAGTATTTCTTCCTTCTACCAGCTACTAATTGATACGTTCTTTCCAAAAAAAACTAGGCACATTTAAACATTAATTTAGTCCATCAATCATGTTAGATTAAATGAGATAATCTTTTCTTCTTGCTTAAAGTAAAAACAAAAAATTGTAAAATTCTAAGCATATTATTGGAGGTATTCATTTTTAATAATTTCAATGCTGATGTTCTTTTCAGAGTCTTCTATATTTTTTATGTCTTTTTTACGTGTATGCATCATCATTCATCATCTTAGAATATGGTAGTGTAAATTTAAATCAATGAGCTGCACCAAGCATTGTATCTGATTATTGTGTGCACTCGTTCAATTAGACAAGAATCAGAAACTGTGCACACAATTAGTACATGGCTATGATTACCAAGCATTGCACCAAATGTTGCCATTTGAAAAAGCTTGTTAGTTGGTTGTGCTTTTAAGGACACTTTGTGACTCGCGCTTTGATGATGTCGAAGAAGCATATTGATAAGGTTGTGTGGTACTCCCACAACCTTTTATTCAAGTTGTAATAATATTTCAACTACTTTACTATCTTTGAAAATTTAATTTTTAACTTAATTCAATAACATCAAGAAATTTATATATTTCACCTCATCTAACAAAATAAAACTATTATTTTTATTACTCTTGTCAATCAATATCATAAAAGTATTGATTAAAATTTTTATAATTTTTTATTAATGATCAAAATTAAAATTTAATTAATAATTATATAATCATTTAAATATATATATATATATATATATATTATATTTTTATTTTAATTATTTAAATAAAAAATAATTTATATTTATCATTTTTATTTCTTATATGTTCCGACTTAGTTATCATTTATCTATTTTTGTTTAGCAACCAAAGAGTTTATTATTAATTTTACTATTAAAAAATTGACATCCCTATTAGGCAAGTAAATTATAATGTTTTATGGGGAGGAACGTTTAAATGAGGAAACAAAAATTTTAGTTCTAGCTTTAAGTGTCAATAAAGCAAGCGAGTACTTTTTGCCTTTTCTTTTTCTTTTTCTTTCACATTCCCTCTCTTCGGCATTATTTGTAGGAGTCGTGGCATTGGCATATATTTTGATCTTATTACTATGCACTGTACGACGTAGCTTTGTTCCCCCATTCCTTTTGGATTTTCATTAATTTTCATGTGGAAAGTATAAGCATGTTGTATACCCTTTTCTTTTTTTACCCTTCTTCATGTCCCTCATATTCATGTCTCTATAAAAACACCTAATTCTTAGATGTACTGTTAATCAATGATTTATGATTTTTTTTAAAATTTTAGTATCCTATATTTAACTACAAATTCCATATGTCAAACTATGTAGAGGGATGTTACCTTAATACATCCCTTATAATTTGGTTATTTTTTTAGAAGTTAAAATAATTTTTAAAAAACATCAATTTATAAAATATTTTGAATTTTTTAAAATTGATCAATCATAAAAAGTATGATGAAGAATGTATTCTAGAAAATACATTTTAAACACTTCATAAATATGTATAGTCATATTAAATGTGTATTAAACCTAAAATATATTATAGTATCACTTCTAAACTCAATAATATATAACTGGTTGAGGCTTTTCTTAGAATTGGGTGTTATTTAATAGGGTGCATTGCTGATCCATGTGGGGTTCCTACCGACATGAAACACAATTTGTCCTAGAAAGAACATAAAAGAATCAACAATGGAACCAAATATTCAAATTTAGAAATGCAATTCATGCTTTGTAGAGAAAGAAAGAGTAAGATGTAACAACCATTGTATTAGCTGCTAAACTGGTGAAGAAAAATCCAGTAGTACAACTTTTATAAAAGAAAAATGAAAATAAAGATATAGTGACACTTACAAGTTACAACAACTGAAACAAGAAGCAAAAGTTGGGAAAGAAATTGAGTGAATATTCTTTTTGCATGATGATGTATGACATTAAAGCAAGCAAACTGGATTGTTCTTCACCAGGTATTGGAATATATGCTGTGTCTCAATCTTTACAACTTAAAATTCATTGTAAATCCTCTTGTCCTTCTGAAGAGCATTGAATCAACTCTAAAATGTTGATTACTTCACCCATGTGTGGCCGGTTTGAGGGTACTTGTGATGCACAAACTAACCCCAATTTTATCACAGGAATTGCTTCCTCTGAGGCAAAATTGCCCATAAGCTTCACATCAACACATTGCTCAACCTTGCCATCATCTAATGCACCTCTCACCATGTCACATAGAACAACCACATCATCCTCCATATATTCCACAGGTTTTTTTCCTGTCACAACCTCTAAAATCAAAATTCCAAAACTATATATATCACTTTTTTCAGTAATCTTAACTGTGCGGCATGCAAACTCTGGAGCCATGTATCCTAATGCACTTTGAATTTTGCTGCTCAAAACACAATGGTCTAGCATTGGCAATAGTCTCACCAAGCCAAAATCTCCTATCTTTGGCTCATCAGAACAATCAATCAAAACATTGGTTGATTTTAGATTATAATGAATTATGTCCATTTGGTGCAAATAGGCTAATCCTTTTGCCATTCCAAGAATAATCTTGAACCTTTGTCTCCAAGAAAGGATATTTTTGCTATTATCATCGTGTAGAAGCTTGTGCAAACTCCCTCTAGCAAGGTACTCATAAATAAGGAGCTGCAAAGATGGAGTCCAATAATAACCTTCAAGTGCCACAAGATTTTGGTGCTTGATCTTCCCAAGCATTGTAACCTCCCTCTCAAAGTCTTCTTGAGATTTAGTCAAAGTGGACATTGTAAGCTTCTTGATTGCAACAGAATGACCATCTCTAAGGACAGTGCAATAAACAACTCCAAATCCACCGCGGCCTAATTCATTGTCTTTGTTAAGAAGATTGTGAGCACCATCAGCAAATTCAGCATCACCAGAAAACATCACAAGCTTGCCATAGTTTGGATCATTTTCCGGTGAACAACTATAGTCATCACCACCGGAGAACACAAATGGAGCAGCAGAATGTGACATTGAAGACCGCACATGCATGTTTAGGACTGTAACAGCCACCACACCAATGACAATGAAAATAGCAGCAGCAATAGCAATGAGGACAGAGATACTTAGCATAATCTTATGATGGTTTTGTAAGGAAGCTCCAGAGTTGGAGTAAGAAGAATTTGGGTTCAGGACAATAGGTTTTGGATG
Organism: Canavalia gladiata; assembly: GCA_037954105.1. Classification (NCBI taxonomy): domain Eukaryota; kingdom Viridiplantae; phylum Streptophyta; class Magnoliopsida; order Fabales; family Fabaceae; genus Canavalia; species Canavalia gladiata. The sequence goes on along the minus strand of CM075659.1, from coordinate 12,642,823 downwards.
GACCGATGGACAAGAGTGATTAACAACAGAACCACATAACAAAGGATTACCAGAGATAGATGAAGGAGAGATGGTATTGAAGAAGCCACCAACTGGTAACTCACCTTGAAGGTGGTTATAGGAAACATTAAATGAGAAAAGTTGAGAAAGATTTGTTAGCTCCTTAGGTAAGCTTCCGGAGAGTTCATTCCATGACAAATCTATATACTGAAGATTGGTTAGGTTTGCAATAGCTTCAGGTATTGAACCAATAAGCTTGTTGTGAGAAAGATTCCTGTACCATTCCATTGAAATGCACAGAGAAAAAAAATAATTAGAAAAAATGGAGACTCTTTAAGCACAATATTTGAATTTTCACAATTAAAATAGAACCAAGGAAAGATAAACAATTCAACCAAATTATGTTACAAAGAATAAAGCATGAAAGATGTCAGCTACGAGAGAGTGCTTACAAAAATGTTAGCGCTGAACACTTATCAATTTGGGCTGGAATTCTCCCACCTAAGAAGTTCCTTTGTAGCCTCATTTCATTGAGTGAAACTGCCCCTTCTATTTCAGAAGGAATGGTTCCATTAAGCTTGTTGTCACTTAAGTCAAGAATGTACAAAGATTTGAGTTCTCCTATACTCACAGGAATAGAACCAGATATATTGTTGGTGGACAAATTTAGGACTTGCAAACTACTTAGACCTCCAATTCCAGATGAAAGTTCACCAAAAAATGCATTTGATGACAAATCCAAAACCTGAAGGCCATGAAAAGATACAGGAATTGGAGTAAGTGAAGGATAATTGCTCTTACTGAAGCCATTCCGTGAAAGTGAGATACTTTGTAAACCCATCCTAAATATCCATGAAGGAAGATGGCCTGCCAAGCGATTGTGGCTAATGTCAAGTGTCAAAAGCTTAATGCAATTTACCATTAACTCTGGCAGGTTTCCTGTGATCTGATTCCTGGAAAGATTTAATGTGCTCAAAGATTCAAGATTTCCTATTGATTTTGGAATCCAACCAGAAAATCTATTTGCAGATAGATCTAATATCTCTAGACTTTTCAATTCTCCAATCCAATATGGAATGCCACCTGTGAATGAATTCCCTTGCAAACTGAGGAATGTGCATGAGGTGAGTTTTTGTATTGACTCAGGAGGTCTTCCAGAGAGAAAATTACTACTGAAATCAACTAACTTCAAAAGCAAACAGTCTCCAATATCCTCAGGAAGCTTACCAGTGAAGTGGTTCTTCCCTAATTTTAACTCCCTCAAATCATATAGATTCTGAATTCCTTCAGGAATCTCTCCCTCCAACAAGTTATTAGAAAGATCAATTGATTGGAGTCCCCTCAAAAACCACATTCCAGGTGGTAATTTCCCATGTAATTGATTAGAGGAAAAGTTTACAGCCACCAATGAGTAGCAAGAACTCAAAGAAATAGGAATCTTACCTGTAAGGTTGTTGCTGGCAAACGATACCACTTTTAGAGACCAACATTGGTTGAAAAACTCATCTGGGATTGACCCAGAGAGGTTATTCTCACTCAAATCAACAACTTGTAAATTCCCAATGCTAAGAAGATCAGGTTTTATGCTCCCTGTGAAGTTGTTTCTAGAAAGGGACAGAATTTGAAGGAACTGCAGTCTGAAAAGGCCTCTATCAATATGCCCAGAAAGAGAAAACCCATCAAGGAAAAGAGCATATACCCTGTTGGTTGCAGGGTCACATTTGACACCAACCCAGTTGCAAGGACTATAATCATCTTCATTCCATGTAGAGAGTTTACCTTTTGGGTCTTTTAAACCAGCCTTGAACACAATCAACCCCAAGACATCATCGTTGAAACCTGGGTCTATTGAGATCACTAGGAATGGACCAAAAAGAAAAAGAAACAATGATAGAATGAAGTGCACTTGCATCATCAGAGTGATGTGCTGAATGCAGAAATGCATTCAGAGGAGCTCTTCATGAATTTGCTGAAAGCTATACTGCCATTCCATTTGCTTGCATACGGTAGAAAAAAGGTTGACAGGTCCTAACAAAGCTTAGTATATAAACCAAACAAAAGCAAACAACAACCTTGTCACGCACCAGTATAAGAAAGTTTCAAATGCAAGAAAAATAATGAGTAGGAGAGAGAGAGAGGTGTGCTAGTGCTACTATACTACTGCTACAGTGGCAGCAGAAAGGACACAAAAAAGTGGGAAGAGTTAAAATCAAATCCTGAATGGATATAAACAAAAAAAAAAGAGTAAAAAAACAAAGGAATAGACTAGACAGACAATAACCATGTGAGGACGAAAAAAAAGAGAACAAAGTAAAGTAACTTGAGCAAACTCACTTTTTTGCTTTTCAAAGTACAGAATTTCCAAAGAGGAATGGTGATTATTGCACTCACAGAGAAGCACAAGTTATGATTTTTTTTTTCTTTTTTTGAAAACAAGCAAGGGGAGATGAGTCAATGTGCTTTCAGAAAGAAGACACAGAGATAATGGTGATAGAGAAAAGAGTACATGAGCAAATCAGAAACAAAAGCTTACACAGTAGTACTGTGATATGGTGAAGGGAAAATTTGGAAGCCTTATTTAGAGTTTAAGATCTATATGATATGAATAAAACAGTAATTGGGGGTGTGGTTGAGCCTTGTGAATTGAAGTTGGAAGCAAAAGAAGATTTTGCTTTGCAGCTAAAAGAACAAGGGTAGGGAATAGATTAACAATAAAAAACTGAAAGAAGCCAGAGAGTTTGAAAGAGAAAGTAACTATAAATGATCATGGTTTCACGTTCTGTTATTCTACCATTTCATAGATCTTGTTCATCCAGTTCTGACAGAGAGAGTAAAGTGATGCATTTAAAGGCAAAGAGTGAAAGAGAGAGAGGGTGACAAGAGAGAAACTTTTTTCTATTGCATGCTTTGGCATGGCCTATGGGATGAGTTGCTATAGTGTGCATGGCGTGGCATATGGCTCTGTGGTGGGTCAAACCAGAATCATAGGTGTGAACAAGATCATTGCTTTTGGAACAGACTTTTCATTGACGTGGTTCTAACCTATGATACTTGCTCATATTTTGAAAAGAAAAACATTAATTCAAATTGAATAAAATTTTTTAAAAGATTAAATTGAAGTTAAATTTAGAGAATGAATGTTAATTTACGTATTTAAAATCATAATGATATTCTTACTTTTTTCAACCTTTTAAATTACTCTTACGCTTAATTTTTTTTATGATAAAAAAGAAAAAGAAATTTAAGATCAATTTGTCTTTTTTTTCCCTTTGGTATCGTAAAAAAGGTATGGGATAGTATAAAAAGTTAGAAGTACGAGAAATATTATTCTATTTCAAAGGAAAATTTTTAAGTATACTGTCCGGATATCATTAATTTAAACCTTTTACCACCTTATATCTGGGCCATATTATTTTTTCTTTAATTTTATTATAATAAATATATACATGTGATATATAAATAATGTAACAAAATATATTATTATTAAAGAATGAGTTTAATTTTGATACAATGGTATTTTTACATTATCGAGAATTGAAAGTTAATGACTTTTAATACCATGACAATTTATGGTTAAATGAAAGTGTATCTCGTAAAGAATAACCTTAATATAATTAATTTAAGGGATTTACTTCAACATAAAAATCTTTTACAAATTTTATTATAATTTATAAATTATTTTGTAAAAATCTGTGTTTAGATTTTTCTTAAGTTCATGGATTAAGCATCATTCTGTTAATGTAAAATAAAATAAAATAGTTTGCCAAGATGACTGCATATTTCAAATTGACAATAGAAAATTTATTCATCTAAAGATTTATGTCAAGCAATATTTATATTCTAGAGCATATCTTTTTCTGTCCTTGCAATGCATTTCAATATTTCTGGGTGTAAAGCAAAGAACATTTTGGGTACCGATCCCTCCTCGCATGTCACAACTGCTGGGACTCAAATCGCTGGCATTGCGAAATTTTCTAAACAATTAAAACTTAAACATACTAATTGAGCCTTGTATTTTCATAGCCTCCTACATCATATCCAACGAAAGTGTACCCAGCTCTATATTTTGTCGTTTAAGTCATTCAACTCTTACAGAAAATTTGCAAGACCTTTATGTTATTTGTTACAATTATCTATCATAATTTGAGAATTATTATGATGATTTTTCTTGTTTTTAACTCTTCTAAAGCTATTGATGATGGCAACAAGTACTGAAATGCAGAGCACGGATTCAAGGGAATTGTAACTATCAAAGATAATGTCTACCAGCATAATGCCACTGCAGATGCTCCCGAGAAAGAAACAACTAATGAAACCAGTTCAGTGCCTCATGCAATAAAAGGAGGCAACCCATTGAAGATATAAAAACAAGTGTGTAATCTGTTCAGATTGACCACGAATTGTAGCGCGCATTTGCCTGACACTCGAATAATCAGCGTGATAGATGTTTTAGCACCACTGAACAATATAAAAAATGTGTTAATTCAAATAACTAGATTCACATAACTGAAATTCATATTCCCTAAAATCCGTATAAAATTTTATCGAATTTCCATGTCTATCTCATTACCATTGCATCATTGATATGTAAACTTCAAAAGATTACAACTTGCTTAGTCAGAATGGTGAAATTGCAAGGCAACTAATTATGCTTCAGAGAGATCTATGATATCAAACCAGCATCTGGTAGTTCAGAGGAACACCTTCAGCCTCTTTACTAGAAGAAAAGGTTGTGTTATGTATCAACTATCAACTAGTAATTCAGCTATGAACAGGTCCCAAATTAATATAAAACGGTGAACAAAATATTAGATATTAATCTTAATGTCATATATGGTTGGCAACCGATCTACACCATCAATTCCAACATTCGTAGTTGTCACTTGTCACTTTCAAGTACTATGAAGAGACTGAGAAAGTAAAACATACCTCAACAGGTGCAAAAACAAAAAAGGATGTAACAGAAATGTTTCTCTTCTTACGATCAGAAATATTTCAACTGTTAAAGAAATAGCAAAGGATTGTATCATGAAACAAAAGCAAAGGAAGGGATGGATCCAGCAACAGAAAATCTAAATTACATAACAGAAGCTGTGTATTAAAAATCCAAAAAATGAGCCTAACTCCTTGATATATTTCCTAAGCCTCCCTACGCACAAAATACAGCTTGCCCATCACATGAAGGATGGCAACAAAAGCTATAAAGCCAATGCTCATTACAAGAACCACATTTGGGGAGATCTTGAGTCCAGGGGCATCATCAGTGTAAAATTGAAGCATAGTTCCAGCGGCTCCACCAGAGGTTCCACCACCGGTCGTTCTCCTTCTCCTCATGCTTGCAGTAGCTGCAGCACTTCCTCTTTGGGGAGCTGCTCCACCTAAAGCCATTTTCTGCGACACACAATTCATACATACATTAAACTAACACCAACATACAAAACCTTTTCAAAATCCAACGAGTGCAATTTTGGCTTCTCATAACTCACACTACACCTTTCGACAACAATTTGAAAACTAGTCCGCTGTGCAACTGTAAGTAAAATCTTAAGTACTCAACTCTCAAATGAATGAAAAAGTAATGTCTGGCGTGGCCTCATAAGCAATAGAAATCAAGATTTGGCATGTATGCATTGATTTTAATTACAAATCCTTTCACTAATTCAAGTTCATAAAATTAAGAAGGTTTGATCCATTCCAGCAGCATTTTACATCTGCTAAGAAAACACAAGTGTGGATATGCTTATGGAACGGACCTTGAACTCAATTACTTAACATTGACAGCCATTAAAATTCAAGATCTGCAAAACTTTGTCTTCTCCACAGCACAGGAACCCTACCCAGATCCCAAAACGCACAGACATTCAATTTTGCCTAATTGCTTTACCCTTTTATTAGACAATCGCAAACCCTCAAAACAAGTTTTGAAATGCAGAGATTGATAAAACCTTATACAACGAAAAACAAGACAAAAATTGGATCCACAACATCCAAGTTCATATCAATTACAACCACACCCTTTAGGAACAAAACACGGAAACCACTATTGAAACTAAAACCATGCAAATTAATAGAAGAAACAGTTCAAATCAGAGAAAGCCACCAAATTCATAATCCAAAAAATTCAACTAAAAAAAAAAAAAGCAAAAGACATTGAAGCAGAACAGATCATCGATATAAGTCTTCAATTCAGAACCCTAAAATATTTGGGGAAAATCCAGATCCGGGATCAGCACTTATGATCTAAGGAAAATAGAAGAAGGAAAACCAAAGAGAAAATTGAAACAAACCTGAATAGATAATTCCGGTGAGCGAGGTTCGACGGTGTCGAAGATTTGAGACGGAGAACTCGCCGGCAATATAGAGTATAAAATTCTGTTTAAATGGCTGCATCTTAGGCGTTTATAATAGAAGGCGAATTTGACTTCGTTTAGTCCACGTGAAATCAACCAATCACACCTTGCCATGTCATCATACGTCGCAGATTATTTATTGTGCGGAAATTGGGCTTTTTGACAAGTAAATAGGCCAAGATAAGTTGGGCTATTTGGGCTATCATTACATTAGATTTTTAAGGCTATTGTTTTTGCCCAATTACACTTGTTGAACAATGAAGGCTCATTGGACAAATAATCAATGGATCAGATTGCGGCCCTAACAATTCGATAAATAACTGTAAGCTGTAACCATTTCAATCTCTCTCTCTCTCCTCCCTCCGATAATTTTTCTCTAAAATGATGAAGATTCAAATACATCTTCCTTACTTGTTTGTATTCACGTTGACAATTTCTTTTCCAATAATTAGTTTTTTTTTTTTTTTAATCTTTGCAAAGGTCGTGTTAAGCTTACTTCAGAAATCATGATTACTTGCTAATATTTTCTACGGATTTGTTTATAGATTAACTTCAGTTAATATAGTTTTTGTTTTATAACACTGGATATTATAAATCTATATTGAAAGTGTGATATAGTATATTAACAGATGATTTTATCAAAAAAAATTATGATATATATTAATTTTAAATAGTAATTTGATGAAATATAATGTCAATATAAATCAACAATATTTACATTAATAATTTCATTTCTGTTAAATAAATTTTATAACCATAAAAATATCATATATTTCAGCTAAATTTTCTAACCAAAAGTTATTAGCATATTTTTTGAATGTTACTTAGAATAGCATTCGAGTTTTTTAACTTCCAGTTAAAAGTGTTTTTTTTTATTCTTGATATTTTTAATTTTTCGTTTATCCATTTATTTTCAGAAGCTTAATATTTGTTTATTTTTTTGAAACATAGTTTTTTCATTTCATACTAAGGTGTTAGATGATATATTTATTTTTATTATTATCTTAATATTATACTATTTATTTTAATTACTACACTACTAATTTTATTTTTTAAGTAAAATATTTAATTTTTATTAATAAAATTAAAAAAATATAATTAATTATTAAAAAATGTTATTTATTTTTTATTTATAAAATAATTTAAAAATATTTAATTAAATTTTAATATGTATTTTTATAAAAGAAACACATCACATTTATTAAGTTTTAATTTAATAAATAATTACATTTTTCTATCCTTTTGTATTTATCAACTAATTCAACAATTAATTTTATCAAATATTTTTAAATTTAATAATTAATTATATCTTTCCTATCAATTAATATTTATCAACTAATTCAATAATTAATTTTATCAAATATTTTCAATTTAATAAATTAACTTATCAACTTCTAACTTTCAACTAATCAACTAAGTTGTTTTCTAAATTTATCAAATACATTCTTAATATTTTTTTATATATACCATAAATTTTCAGCTGATAAATTAAAATTAATCCTTTTGAAACGTAAAAATCATTTGAATAAATTTTACCTCTTTAAGCAATATACTTAAAAAAATATAACTATTTACCATTAGATTTTGTCGGTAACATTTAACATTTTTAATCTTTCATTAAATGTTTTATTTTGTGGTGATGTTGGTTTCATTAGTACTAAGAAAGAAATTCCATTTCATTCATCCCTACTTCACTTTAAATAGGCAGAGAGCGTCCAATTCGGAAAAGTCAATGGAATCTCTGCTGTCTCATGCATTTCAGGGTGCAAATTAATTGTGGTCCTTATTATCTATAAATAAACATAAATATATAATTTTACAATAAAATCTATGTATTTTATATTTTTTCATTATATTATCTATTCTATTTCTTCTTCTTTTTTTATCTTTCTCTTCATTGTAAGAAACATTTTCCTTATCAACATGATTTCCCAACGTGCAGACACCCCACATCTTGCCACAGTTAAGATCCTCTTACTCGCTCGTTATGTAATATATTCTTTCCTTTCACTCACAGAATAAAATACCCAACTTTTTTTATTCTGTTTTTTCGGATCTACTTTTTTTCTTGTATTATCCATTATATTTATTACCTTTTCTTTCACAATATGATGAGATATTATATCTACGGAGACAAGAAAAAGCAAATAGAAAAAGAAAAGAAACTGCAAGAAAAAACACAATTCTTGTATATTTTTCACTTTGATCTTTTTTCTTCCTAAATATTTCTGGCCTTGTGGGTGTACGAATATCTTTTTTCTTCTTCTTTAATAGGTGTATTAATTGTGTCCAAAATAAAACAAAATAGCTCTTTATAAGTAAAATCAATCTTGTGATCTTAACACATCAAACTTTTCCTCTTCCTCTCCACAGACTCTCATCAAAATATTTCTCAAATGACTCAGTGTGTCCCTAGCTGGGAAGTGGAAGACAACATTCCCACCACCACAAAAATCCCTCTTCTTCCCAATTCCAATTCCAATTCCAATTCCAATTCCATTGCCATTGAGGTTCCAATGTAATTTCTCTTCTTCTATTCTCTCATATTTCACTTTCATTCTCTTTGACAATACACACATAACCCACTCATACATAGCTTCTAATGAGTTCATGCTATTTGTTTGATGCAGGTTTGAGTTTGACTCCCAAGTTGCGGAACTCACGTACAAAAAAGGACAGCTTTTGACACAAGGGTTAAGACCCATGAAGCCCCTCCACCAAGACACCACTAGAAACCTTACTACATGGGACAAACCTTCCATAAAAGATACCTTAGAGTCCATGGTCAACAAAAGTATTGGCGAGGATAACAACCATGAAAACAAGATGTTTCCATGGTTTAATCCTCATCGAAATACAATGACTATGGACGCGTTAGTGCCATGTTCCTTCACAAAGGATCGAAGCATGAATCAGGTTACAGAGTCAGAAAAACTTGGCGCGTGCGTGGGTAAACGCGCTAGGGTTATGGCGCGTGTGCCTATAAGGCAAGAGTTGAGTGGTTGCAAGAATTGGAGTGTGAGTGGGAGTGAGACTTGTCATAGAGACTTGAGTGAGGGTCTCAATTCTGGCTCCATGGGTTCGCCGGAAAACACCACCAGGACCACCGCCAACGACCACCACGATTCCATTCACCACCGTAAATCACAGGTAAGGCCCTTGATGTTTAATTGGGTTTTTATGCTAATTTGGTGAATTTTTAATAATTATGTTATTTGTGGGAGAATTTTATAGAGTGAAGCAGGGGATGAGGATAACAAGACAACAAGAATTGATAAATCTTTGGGGTCCAATAAGAAAAACAAAGCTGCAGCTGTACACAACCAATCTGAAAGGGTTAATAAAATGAGTTCTCTTTTGAACAAGTACATTATTTCTACTATTTTATCATCATATATATAATCTTGAATTTTTCAATGGTTTCCTTGTATTTGTGTTTTCAGAGAAGGAGAGATAAGATCAACCAAAGATTGAAGGCATTGCAAAAGCTGGTCCCATATTCCAGTAAGGTAAAACAACAGTTGCAATTGGTTTCCTTTGCTAACATTATGATAGAGGAATATTATTTACATAACTATTTTTGTCATATCATCTACTTTATTATTGATATTTTCTCTTTTTTTTTTATCATTTTTTTATAAAATATTTTATGAAAATAAAGTACGACTCTCATTTTTCATTGTAATATAGCAAATTTGCGATATCATATATCTTACTATACATTTTTCTCTCTCTTTATTACTATCTTTAATAACTATTATTTCTCTTTGTAATATTGTAAAGTTGTAATGTGGTAATTGAGGCAGGATTTTTGTATAAAAGATAGAAAAAGATTCATTTTGCACTCATAAGATGTGTTCATTCATGTAAAGAAGGAAGATATAAAAGAATTATTAAAAAAAGAAGTAAAATATGAAAAGTAAAAAGTAATAGATAAATAAGTAATATAATAAAAATATAAAAATTGAATTATGATTTTTTTACATCTTCCTCATAAAAGGTATGAGAGAGGAAGATAAAAAATAAAAATAGAATAAAATATAAAGAATGTATGAAAAAAAATCATAATTCTAAAAAATGTTCCCTTTCTTTTTCAGAATTCTATTCTAATATTTAGGGATAAACAGTGGCCATAAAGCTGCCACATCCTCCTTTCTTTCCCCAATCACCAATCAATGGTTCCATGAAAACACAGTGCCATGAACCCCAGATCCCATCACATCTCCTTTCACTTTACATACATTGGCCTTATCGTAAAACTAATAACTTATTTGACAAATCAAGGAATCATTGTTATTAATATTTTCTTTCAAGGACTTCTGAAAGAAATATATCTGGACATATATTATAATTCTAAGTTTTTCTTTTAATAAAATAAATAATTCTAGTACTCGGTCTTTTTTATGCAAACGCATGTTTTCTTTATTTTTAACAAGTCTTATGTGTTTTTAAATTAATTTTTTTCTTTAATTAATTATCAAGTCAAAATATATTTTTAATATTTTAATTACTCCAATTTTTAACAAAAATTATTTAATCAATTTTTAAAATTTAAATTTTTATACTTTAGGTCTAAGTACAAATAACGGATATTTGTTAGTATTATAATCCTGAAGTTTTATGAATTTTTATTTTATTTTTTAGTAGTTATTTGCTTACAAGTAACGGGATTGCTATGGTAGCATTTTTTTTTTCTTTCTAAACTTAATTTACCCGTTAAATAGAATAATTTTGAAGTGAAATTTTCTAATTTTTAAGGTAAATAGAATTAATTTTTTATACAAGATACACTAAATTATTAAAGTATATATATACTTATATTTAAGCTTTAAAATAATTTAATATCATCAAAATAAAATTAATGTTTCTTAATTTATGTTTACAGCATCATTTTTAAATATACATTCAAATTTAAAATTAATTCTTTTAAAGTCGGCTTTTTAAAATTAACCGTACTAATTTCTTTTAAATCTTACCTACGAGATCAGTATTTTTTTTGTTCAAAAGCCTATTTATTTGAATGCAAATTATTTTTTTAATTATATTAAGGACCCTGATTATCTCATATATGTTTTATAATTTACTTTTTATTTTAATTACTAATAGTTTCTTTATATACATCTTTTCTTTATATTTGTGTGCAGTAACTTATATTTTATAAGATTGTGTAAAAGGACAATTACCAAAAACAGGAAAAAAAAAAAAGAGTAAAAGAGCTTGTAAATGTTGAAAAAGGACATTTTATTATTATTAAACTTTTTGTCGTTAAAATTATTTTTTGCTTCTGATTAAATTTAACTTTTATTTTGATCCTCTAATTTTTTTTAGTTCAAATTGGTTTCCTAACTTTTTCTGTTGTGTATAAAATTTGTTCTTAACTTCATTATAAGGTTGTCATTCTTTTACCAAATCTGGATTATCTTGTTGGAATCTGCCATGAATGAGTTTTCAAGCTTTGAAAGTTTTGTTTCTCACATATTTTAACACCCAAAATTATAAAACGATCACTTCGACCTACCAAGACCCATGAATATTCACATGATTATGGATGTTTTTCATGAAGAACAAAAGTATAACCACAAATCATGTAGATTGTTCTGCTTTCAATAAGTAATTGTATTTGCTTTAACTAACTTGTGTAATTTTTTCAATGAGATTCAAGAAATATGATGATATTATTCATTAATCCAAACTAAGAATCAATTCCAATTTCAAATTAGGTTTTGATTGGAAACCTTAGATTTTGAAAAAGAAAAAATTAAACCTATTTTTTCTTTCATTATAACATGATTCAACACAATTTTGGTGTTAAAAAGTTTCTTTTATCAAGATCTATAAAATCCTAAACAAATTTATGCAAGAAATTAAGTTTTTAAGGCTTGAAGCAGTTCAAGGAAGATTCCAAAAAGTAGCTTAGATTTTAGCAAGTTGACGGTAAAAATTAATCTCTGTTATAATAATTAAAAAGATAAGCTTAATAGGAAAAGAAATTTTTTAAAACTAAATTAAATAAAATATATAAAAAGACCAAACTAAAACTTAAATTAAAATTTGAGAATAGTTATACTAACTTCACTTATTGTTTCAGTCCAATTCAACTCAATTATTAAAAAAATATGATTCTATTGAGTACATCCTGCTCATACATGTCCAGTTAGAACACTATTAAGGCCCAGAGATTTACATGAGACACGCATTGTGTCTATTGGATGTATGTGATAAAAAACTGTCTTTCCAATAAAAATGGCTAAAGGGGTATGTTAGGGGATATTAGCATATATAGTTGTTGTTGTTTTTTTTATATTTTATTTTAATACTTTGTAAAACTAAATACAAGTATCTTAAAACTTAAATATAGAAATAATTGTCTATAACTTGAAAACTTTATAAAATTTTTGATAAAATTAAATAATTATTGCTTTTAAATAAGTTAAACCAAATGTTCCTTAACTTTTACTCAAGGTTATATTTATCTATTTCTCTTAAAGTGATTTATTATTATATATATTTTTATGGAGACTTATTATATAACTAAGTTGATTTACAACATTAATTACGTAGTCTTGTATAGGGTTATCTTTCGCAAAGTTTGTTTAATTTTACAATATTTACTATATGTTTAGTTAATTTATTTTAAAATTATTTATTTTTATTAATTTTTAGAGAGATTTTAAAACATAAACGATTTTTTTTAATTAATTCCATCCAAACATGCACCTAAGTTTCCAGTTGAAACAATTTATTGGTTTATTTGTAATTTTAATCATGTTTAACAATTGTTTGAAACAGAAAAAAATATTTCAAACTTGATTTTAGTAAAAATAAGTAGAGGTAACTTTTATATAATTTTACCTTTGAGATTTTTACATTATGTTTTATTGTAAATTTACTTTTAAGATATTTTTTAAAATACAATTTACTTCATTTTAAATACAATATAACCAACATAAATAAGTAACCAATAAATTTAGACATAATTGATTAATTGATATATTTTTTAAGTATGTGGATAGAATTTTTAGTTATTTTAATTATGCGTATGAAAAAAATTATTAAAATAATTTTTATATCTCTTAAAAAATTAATCATTAATTGTTAGTCAAAATAATTTAATATAAAAAAGTACAATATTAACCCAAATAAATTTTATGAATTTAATATAATTTAAAGTCCATCATTTAAGTAATTACTGAGCACACACTAATGTTAATTATGAGTCCACAAGTAACTGTTAATTATTGAGACACGTCAAGGGTCTATGGAGACAGCCAACTACTCCGTCGAACTTTTTCAATTGGTAGGCCCAGATGTACTTTACAGCCCCAACTCAGGCCAGCCCAAAAATACCCAAAATCGAGGTTTTTTTTAATAATTTTTATATACTTTATTTTTTAGAAATCACTTAGGCACATAAAAAAGTGGCTTCCACGGGTATAATTGGATGCAAATGACTTTTCTTACGAAATTTAATTATTTTTTTTTTATTTTTATGTGGTTTGAGAAAAATAATTTCTATATAAAAAAGTAATTTATGTTCGATTATATTTAGATATAAATTATCTGATCTAAATTGTTTTATTTTTTAAAATTTTTTCAACCATCCGATTTAGGTATGATTGAATGCATGATACTTTTTAATATGTGGAAGTATCAAAAGCTTTAAGTTAAAATAGTCATTTTATTTCTCTTTCCTTTCTTGTTTAGTTAAAGGATTTTACATATTATAAATTATACTAATGAATGGTTATTTAAAGTTTATATTTAATTTTTTTTCAAATAAAATTTGAGTTTGAATCAAATGTATAAAAAAATTACTACTATAAATATTTTTAATTCTAGTAAGATTATACTCTTTAAAAATATATATATATAATTAGATCAAAATATCATAAAATATAATATAATAAAGAAAAATGGTGTATTTAAACTAAATATTATTAAAAATACTTTAAGCATATCAACAAAAAAGTTAATTTAAAATAATACATATTTGATTCTTTTTAAATAAGGCATTAGACTTAAATTTTGCATATTAAAATTTTTTCTGAAAAAACTAGTTCTACATAATGTAATTATTTTTTTATTCCAGCCGGAATTTCTCTTATATAAAATATATGTGATTTATAAAAAACAAATGTAGATTTTATATTAACCAAGTCAGCATTCTCATTGGCTGCTCGGCGCTTAGTATAGACTAAATAGAATTTTTATAAGCAGAAATCAAACATTGTTTTAGGAAAATAATAGCTTTAATATAATTATATAGTTTTAGAATATTCTCCTTGTTCATTTTACAGACTGATAAAGCTTCAATGCTGGATGAAGTGATCCAATATATGAAGCAGTTGCAAGCGCAAGTGCAAATGATGAATTGGATGAAAATGTATTCCACCATGATGCTTCCAATTACCATGCAACAACAACTTAAAATGTCGATGATGGCTCACATGGGCATGGGAATGGGAAAGAACATGGGTATGAGTATGGGTATGGATATGAACACCATCAACATTCCCGGGATCCCTCCTATGTTCCCTCCATCTCCCTTCATGCCTATGGCTTCATGGAATGCTTGTGGTGGTGATGGATTGCTAGGAGCACAATCAAAGGTGATGCCCCATGCACACTTTTTTTAGTATTCTAGATTTATTATTAGTAAAAAAAATTGTATATATATAAATAGTATCGTATATTTATTTATATTTAAATATTTTAAATTTATTTTTTTTTATAAAAAATATAAATAAATGAATATTACTCGTATGTGAATGGAATAATAACTGTTTTGAGTGATTGTTACATTCTTTAAATTAAAATGATTGCTAAAATATCATGACCCTTTGGTTTCTCTTTAAAATCTTGAATTGGATGATAGATAACAATCATATAACCATAAGACATACTTTTACCTTAGAACACTCAAGTTTGATTTAGGTATACTTATAATAAATCATAACAATAGGCATTTTGTCTACTCCTTAATTGTTGGGTGGGGAGGGGGTGGGGATGGACTTGTATATACTCAAATGTCGATTTAGAACAATGTTGGATCTATTTGTTATATTGAGAAAATTAATTATTTTATATATTTCTTCCGTTTTTTTATTTATCTTTAACATTATTTTATACATATCAAAACGGTTTATTAATATTTTTATTTGTATTAAAATTTTTAAATAACTTCTTATTATATTGTCCATCTTTATGATTAATTAATTCTTCACATAATTAATGTTTTTATATAGAATAAAGATATAATAAAAAATAAAAAATATTATCTTAAAATTTAAAAAAATGAATTTTTTTTAAAGTGTTAACAAATAAAAAAAAGGAAAGGAATACTTTTTAATCTTACATATTTACAAGAAAACTTACTATTCATAATACTTTAGTATTTATTCGTTAATCTTCAAAGACCTTCCTCAAAATACCTAGTGTAGATTTTAAAATGGACATTCCAATTTAGAACCTCTTTTGCAAGTCTTCTCTCTAGCCACCTCTAGCACATTTTTAAGCTATAATTTCATGATTCAAGGATTGAAAATGATAAAGAAAGATAAAAATTGATCAATTGATAGAAAAAATAGTTTAGTTTGAAAGGCTAAACCATCCAGCTGTTGGAGAGGATTTGAACTGATATATGCCCCTTCCTTTCACCATAAGATGCTCTGCTTATAAGTTAATTAGAATAATTTTAATAAATATGGGATAACACTCAAAGTTTTAGAGACTACTCTTCTCAATTCCTTTCTTTCTTACCTTACTATTTAGAAATACATCTATGGTAAATAAAAAAAATCTTTACTTAATTTTTTTTTATAGATTTTATGGCAATAATCATTTATTTAACTTGTTCTCATATATATGTAATTTATTTAAATTATAAAATACAAAATAATTTTTATATATATAAAAAATATATTACGTCTATTTTTATTTCATCTTAAATAGAATAATTTTTTAAAAAATAAAAATTTATCAACCGTTAAATTTAAAATATAAATAAATATAAAATAAATTTTGTAAGTAAAAAAAATATTATTCTACAAAATAAATATAAATAATTTTGTAGATTGCTAACTAAAAATTAAGGATGAACTGCATGCAGTGTGTGAGCATGGATGCATACAGTAAGATGGCTGCCCAGTTTCACCACCAGCTGTACCATCCTCCACCTTCTAGTTCCAAGAGCTGATCTGCCACGTGTCCTACCTTCCTCACTCAGTGATGAGTAGAAAAAAATTTATCAGCAAAATCAAATGTAATTTCATTCAAAGAGTGATATCAAAGTTACTCCAATAACACAAACAAGATGTTTGTAAATTTGAATCACATGTCATCCCTCCCCTTTTGTTCACTGTTACCATTTACCTTGCTAATAGTTTAATTAATAAATTCTGCTTATCATATATTATAATAAGAATATTTTTCATATAGAAAATAAAATGATTAAAAAATAAATTAATTAAACTTTTCCCACAAATTAAATTGATTTATATAATCTCTCTTTTAAATTTCCATAAGTTGAGATGAATATTAATTTATAGGAAAAGTTAGATTTACTTTTTATTTTTAATTTACTATATTTTTCTTCTACAAATATTTATTGAATATAAGTGTATTTTTATGAATCCAAATTAATAGACCAACTGCAAGAGAACCAAATTTATCCCCAACAATATTTGAAGTTCTTATATTGAAGAGCATAACATTGAAGGAAATGATATACCATCAAGTAGGAGCACCAACATGCCTAGCCAATTATATGCATGCAAGCCCTTATGAGACAAAATGTTAGAGAAGAGGTGACATGTGTCTTCGAATTATATGGTTCTCCGGAGAACAGACATTGAATTAATTGATGGATCCATTATACCTTTCTTTTAAAGATTGAGACTTGTAAGAATTTTGAATAAACAATAACCTCTAAAATAATGGAAAAGCTACGATATAAAAAAATTAATAAATAAATTTAAAATTTATATTTATAAATAATTAAAAATATTTATAAATTTATTTAAAAGATAATAAAAAATATTAGTAAATAAGTTTAAAAAATATATATATAATTAAAAAAATTAAAAAATTAAAAAATTAAAAAAAAATAATTTATATTTATATATTGATATTTATATATAATATTATATAAATATAATATATACATTATATATATATATATTATATTTTGTATATTAATTATATATTATATATTATATCTAATAACATATATTAAATAAATTATAATAAATTTATAAATTTAAATAAATTAAAAAAAATTTTATAAATTCAAAAATAACTTATTTATTTTTAAAAAATTAATAAATATGGATTATCTGTTTATTAAACCGATTATTTTTAATTATATTTTAAAAATGTTAAGCCGTAAGTTCTTATTCAATGGTTTTCATTATTTCCACTCTGATTTCAAAATAAAAAGACATCACTTAAACCATGGTTTCAAAAAAATAAAAATATGTAGTCTTGGTATTATTAATCATTTAATAAAGTTAAACATCTAGATTTGATACTTATAAAACTCTTTAAAAAATAAGTTTTAACATATTGTTAGTAAAATTTTACAACTAGCTATAATTAATTAATTTATATAAACTATAAAGGAATAAAGAAAAATAAAAAATACACTAAATTTATTTTTTACAATGTGGGTTGTATTCTCTCGTTTGGTATAATTTTAAATATTGTTTTACAGCTCTTTTAAACTGTAACCTAAATATTCGTTTTTTCTTTACATAATTAGTCTCTTTTATGCTTCACTAATTAAATTAAGGTTTACAATAAAAAAAAACAAAAATTAGGTTATTTTTTAAAATAAAATAAAGTATAAAGATAATAAATTAATTTTTTTTTAAAAATAAATTAAATTAAAGTTTACAATAAGAAAAAAGTAAAATTAGATTATCTGTTAAGATAAAATGAAGTATAAAGATAACAAATTGAAATCTCTAAAAAAAGAATAAATATTAAAAAATATATTATTAAAAAAAAAGTGGTTTGAGATATATAATAGCACTATTCTGAATGATATATGTATTTTGTTGTGGTATTTTTAAAATTTAACAAATTTATCTGCAAATAAAAATAGGAGCAAAAAGTAATAAAAAAAAAAGAAAAAAACTTATTAAAGGAGAGAAAAAATTACTTATGATGTGTTTTTGAAAAAGTAAGCTATGCCTTCTTACATAGGAAAGAGGCTTCAGTCTATTTTTGAAAACTGATAAATAATAATAAAATATATTAAAAAATATAATTAAGTTAATTTAAAATAAAATTTAAAATTTGAAATTAAATAAAATTAAAATATATTTAAAAATAATAATATAACAGATAATTTTTAAATTAAATAATTAAACATGATTAATATAATATAATGATAATAATGTATGATTTAAATCAAAATGAACAGATAATCAATTTTAATAAAATTCAATTATGATTAATAATATACAATTAACGGCAAAGAAAAATTAAACTTTTCAAATAGAATTTTTCGAATAAGCAAATATTTTTAGATTTTGTAAATGATTATTAAAAAATTTGTAATTTACATTATTATGGACAAAGAGGGATTTTGTCGATTTTAACTTAGTTGATTTAAGCTCATGCGCATAAAAATATTTTATCAAAATATATTCTAAATATATAAAACCTAAAAAGGATCTTCTACCAAACAATGTAAAACTTAATCCATTTTAAAATATTACTAACATATATAAAAAATAAAATAATTAAAATGTGATGACATGTCCATATATAAAAGATGTTAAAAATTTGTACATTAATTTATTTTCATATTGTATTTAGAAATATAATTATTTAAATTTAAAAATTTAGATTTTTAAAATATATAATTAAATATTGACGTAGATCTTTATAATATATATATTAAAAAATTGCTATAACTTTATTACGATCTAGCTACAAAAAGTATGGAAAGTGAACTTACTATAATTACACTTTCTTTACACGCCAAACATGGTGCTCCAACAATATTTACAACGGGTATGTTAACTTGTGTCTTATAAATATTGCAAATTCATCCCTATAAAATTAATCATACATATATAATTTAATAATATTTTTATTTTATAAATTAATTTTTAAAATTAAATTAAATTTATGTTTAATTTTTAATATAATATTAAAATATATCCTAATTTATTAAATGAAACTTATTTTGAATGTCCAGTTGTTCGATCTCGAATATATTGCAAATCTTACGTTAAAGAGAAAAAAAAATTGGATACATTTTTTATTTTTCATATTTATTTCTCTTTTGCTTACAAAAATACAAGTAGTAGTCGAGATCTCCATCCACTATTATGATCAGACAATGATTTGATAAAATTTCATTGGACTAATCAGATGCTTCCTTCTTCCTTTAGATAATGGGATTCTTGGATGATACACTATGTTTTCTATTTCTTTTATAACATATTATTTTATTATAAAAATTATCATTTAATCATAATTTAACATTATTATTAATTATTGTTACTATAATTAAAAAAAAATT
The DNA here is from genome assembly GCA_037954105.1 of Canavalia gladiata. NCBI lineage: Eukaryota > Viridiplantae > Streptophyta > Magnoliopsida > Fabales > Fabaceae > Canavalia > Canavalia gladiata. The sequence continues at coordinate 12,622,939 of CM075659.1, read as the reverse complement.
ATAAATTTATATGAAAAATAAAATATTAGTGAATAATTTTATTAGCCTGTAATATTAATATACTAAATATTATTAAATACAACATTATCTATTAATACAGACTTAAAAACGATAATACAATATTTATTATCCATCATATCACACTTGAATAGTCTCTTGTGTGATCTCAATGCGAATCCAAGGTTGTGACGTTCCAAAATCACATTTTAACTTGAGTACGTTTCAGCTATTTGGTGCATTGAATAAAACTTGTCTGCTATACCTTTTGGCATATTGCTTAATTTGTCAGACTTTATTATGTGTTGGCTTAATCTAAAAGTTAAGTAAAATTAATTTTATATTATTAAAAAAATTAAAAATATATAAATTAGATTTAAATTATATATTTTCTACTAGAAAATATGATAATTATTTTTAATATTAAAACAAACAAATCATGTACATTATTAATTATCAACCAACTGAGAGGATATAATTATCCCACGTTCGAACATCCAACAGCTAACTCAGAAATCAATCACCATATGACAACGTCTTAATAGTGTACGGTTTACAGATGTTATAAGGAAGAAACTAACATGCGTTGTTTGGTTAAAGTTCAACATATAAATTATTGAATACTGTACAAATAGTTGGATATAGAGTTCACCTCATGTATTCTTCACAGAGGAATTATATTTATATATTTTGTATATTTTTTTTATTATTTTTCTCTTATTTTTTATTTTTATTTTTAATACACACTTTTTACATGTATACATTCAAGAGATATCCATTTCTTTATTCTTCAAAATGGTTCCACATGGATAATATTGAGATCTCCAATCTCTTACCACTAACAATTAAACATATGGTTGGGAAATATTATTTATTATTATGAAATATGTAATTTATACTATTAACTTGTGTTGTTATTCATACTAAACATTATTTTATTTTATCATCTATTATATTTTGTATTTTTTACTTTTTATTACATTTTTTTGTTTATTTTATAATATAAATATATTTTTTATTTTTTAATTTGTGAATTAGATAAGGAAGATGATGGTATTTTTTAGTATTAAAGTTGGGTTTGTATTGATCCTATTTAAAGAGAAAAAAATGTTGGATGTACATTAAAGTGGGGTGGATAAATCCCCAAAAATAGTAAAATAAGAAAAAATGAAAAATGTAATAGATGATGTGATAAAAAATAAAAAATTAAAATTAAAATTAAAATATTTAAAAGGAAAATAAATATATTAAATTCCTTGTTAATTTAAATATTAGTTGAACAATAATTGACTCCTTAAATTTTATTAGGAGCGGTTTTACAAAATACTTACTTGGCATAAGATTTTAATACTTAAAAGATTGGGAAAGGTTATTTAGTTTTTTTTTTAATTAATCTTTCTATTTACAAAGAGCTAATTTTCAATTTCTTTAGTTGAAAAACATTCTTAATGAACATTAAAAATAACACTGTTTTTTATGATTAATTTTAATTAATTATAATAATAGGAATTCGAAGTAAATTATTATTAATAATTTTGATTTTATATATCTATTTTTTTTACATATCTCTCTTACCCTCATCTCTTTTTTTTTTTCTACTTTATCCCTTTCTTTCTTTCTCATTATATAATACATCTTTCTTTCTCCTTTATCTTTTTTTCTTCTTTTTTCTCTGTCTTTTACACTTAGCTCACTCATGGAGATAATCATTTCCCTATCCTTGAAAATATATATAAATTACCGCAAACTAGACACAACACCCAAGCTTATATCATGGCCATTACGCAAACTACTAGCCAACCCAATCCGAGAGATCAATATAATTACGGTTTGTTTGATTACGAATTTATAAATTTGATTAATTTATGTGATTTTAATTTTTTCTAAATATAATATTATTTGGATATGTTAATAACAAATTACTTTTTTATATATAATTATTTAATAAAAATATGTAAACATTATCAAAATAATATTATAATATTAAATTACAGAAATAATTTATCAATTCTATGTAATAATTTTTTTCAGCATAAAAACAACGACAAAATATTACTTTTTATCAAAATTATAGTTTAGAATGCAAATTATATATAATTTTGTCATATATGTTTGGCACGGTTTGTGTTTTTTGTGAAGTGTCCCAAGCCCAGATAGGCACAATCAATGGGATCCAACTACTGCTAACTTCACAATCATATCCAAGTTCAATCAGCACTATATCTATATCTATGGATGAGTTGCTAATCTATATCTATAAGTTATGATTTTATGACATTAATTATTAAATTTTAATATTTATATTGATTTAGTAATTTTATATATAATAAAAATTATTAATTTAACCATTAAATTATATTATAATATTTTTATAATTATAAATTTTAAATTTTAAAAAATTTATAAATTTATAAATATATTATTACTATTAATATTTATATATAATTAAATAACATATTAACCGTTAAAATAAAATTACAAAATAAATTATTTATCAATCTCTATTTTATTTATATATATATATATATAATATTCACTAAAAAAATTTAAATCAATAATTAAATTAATAAATTTTATATTTATAAAATTACTAAATTAATATAAATATTAAAATTTAACATTTAAAAACATATAATATATATATATTCGTATCACCTTGTAATAATAGATTTAATTTAAAAATTCGTTGCATATGATATAAGCGATAGAGTAAAATAGGGTTAAATATGTTTTTAGTCCCTCTAAAATACTTAAATTTTGGTTTTGATCCTTCAATTTTAAAACCTTTGGTTTAGGTTCTTTATTTTCTAAAATATCATGATTATAATCCTTGATATTAATTTATGTTACATTAAATCAAGTTAGATCAATTATTATTAGAAAAATTTTTGATCATTTATAAAATATTTTGATTATAATCCTCAAATCATGATTAATTTATTTTAATTTAATATAACTTAAATTAATATAGAAACTATATTCAATATATTTTTAAAAATGAGAAACATAAACTAAAAATTTTAAATTTAAGAAACCAAAATTAAAATTTGAATATTTTAAAAAAATTAAAACATATTTAATTTAAATAAATATTAATATCTGAAATCATCGTAAAAAACAGATCTATTATACACCAACCTGATCACTTTTACCCTTATAAATAATATGGATAAATTTAAATTATCAATATTTTATTATTCTTATATATTTTTAATTATTAAATACTAAATATTTTATATTTTTAACATTATATATATATATTTATATATTTAATACATATTTATAAAAATAAAAAATATATAAAAAGATAAAATGAAGTTTAAATAATAATAATTTATTATCAAACATACGAAATAGTTAGCAGAGTGTTATCCAACTTAATCAAAAATTTTAAATTAAAATGTAATATATATATATATATATATTTAAAATTTAGAAAAAAATTCATAACTCATAATAATTGATTATATCGATCTTAGAATGATCTCGATTAATATATATATATATATATATATATATATATATAATTCGACCTAATAAAAATAACAATAGTCATATTAATTTCTTTTAGTTATGTTACCGTAAAACTCTTTAAATACTAATAAATAGTTAATTTAAATGTGACAAGTTTGATTCTTATCAAATAAGATTTTAAATTTAAATTTTATATATAAAAAATAATCGTGAAGAAATAATCTTACCGTATTAGAAAATTTTTTGTCTTGTAAGATTGTATCATACAAAGATCTATGTGGTATAGGGGAAAAGAATATCTAGAAAACACTTTCAACAAGATCCTCTACCCGCGCCATTTCATGGGTGTATTTTTTTCATGTGAGTTGACATAAAATCGTTAGTGATTTCAGAAACACCAAATCTATTTTATTTTAATGTTTGAATATAGAATTATTTTATAAAAATTGGATAAAATAATACATAAATTGCTAAAATTTTCTTTCTTACAAAATTTCCAGCTCTCATCTTGCAAGCCTAGCAGTTTTAAACTGTTCAATTTTCTTTCTTGTATTATTTAATTTATCCAAAAATTTTCTTATCTCCACCCTCTTAACATTTTTTTTAAAAAAAAAAACCTTTTCTTAAACTCATAAAACTTGTTGTTGATGTACATATTAAAATTACTCCTAAATTTGTTTCAAGATGTGGATGCTTCCAAGTTCTAACCATTGATTTCTTCTTGCATCTGCTTCTCCAAGCTACCTCTAAGACTGTTCTTTTCTCATATATAACGGGTATAAAATATATTAACAAATAAAATTTATTAAGTATTAGAATAAATTTTATTGGTACAGGTTTTCTCTAAAAAAATTATTAATATATCAGTAGCAATGGAAATGAATAAGGCCGTCCGACAGGAGCTTACGGTTCGACTCGTTTAAAGCCTAGTTAGCTTCGGCTCGTTTGATAAATAGATAAGCTCAAACTCGTTAAAAAGCCTTTTTAGATAAACAAGTCAGACCTAGGCTTATAAAAAAGCCTATTTAATCTATTCAGGGGCCTATTTATATTTATATATTATATATTTATATTTATTTTAATATATTATATTTATATAATATTTATTTTATATTTTATATACATAGTATTAATATATATATTTTAAGTCTATTTTATGACCTTTTTATCTTGTAGGTTTTAAATTTGCAAGTTTTTTTAATTAATTATTTATATAGACTTTAAGTTTATTTATTGATATTTTTTTGTAACGTAGGCTTTTAAACAGACTTACAAGTTTTGTAGGCTTTAAATCAGGTTAGGAAGCTTTTAACATGTAACAGACCCAAACTCAGGCCTCAAACTTTTTAAATAGGACAAGCTTAATCACTAGCCTCAAACTTTTTAAACAAATTAGACTTAAACATTCAAAGCTTAACTCAGCTCAGCTTCCTTCCATCCCTATATGTTATTATAGCTTTTTCCACCCGTATATATCAATGTAGCTTTTGAAAGTCTTTCGTAACCTAAAGTATTTTATACTAATGTTTAATATATTGATTTGGAGTAATAAAATTATTTATTAGTATATGATGATTTAATATAGTATGAATTTATAATGTTTTTATTAATTATTTAATTTTAAAAAAATACACTAATGAAAATTAATATAATGTAAAATTGTTAATAAATGATAATTTATTTGTAACAGAGAATGTGGATCGTCTCCCTGTTTGAAAGATTCATTCTGGAAAAATTTTATTACTGTGAAGGCTCTCTTTATTGAGGCCGGCGTAACTGTGGCATGATTGCGTGCATAACAGACCATAGATTATGAGATACTTTACGATGAGATCTTGAAGCTTTTCAAAAGTAAGATTTGGATGATTGAGGAATGTGGCGATATCATGCTAAATTTGTACGGGATAGCATGAATTGAAATTAGGTGTTAAATTTTTAAGTTTATATTATTTATTTTTTAAATGAAAATTTAGATAATTTAATTATTCTATAATTATGTATATAAAATTTTATATAGTTTAAATATTTATAAATGTATTATTAAATGTTAAATATTTATTTATATTTTAAGTATTGTATATTAAAATAAAATAATATGATAAAATATTAATTTTTAATTATATAAATTTGATATATTTGACCAATATTTTAAAAATTATTAATTTAATGGTTTAACTATTTAAATTTTTATATTAAAAATTATTAAAGTATAAATTTACAAATATAACATATGGTATTAATTAATTTTCTATCTATATAGAGAGAGGCATACACACAATTTTTTTTATAAAAAATTCAATATCTCGAAGTCATATTATGTACGTCTTAATTAATTTAAATTGAGCCGGATTAAACCACACTTAAGGTCACAAAGCTTTTCCAACACCGATTTTTTCTATTCACAATATTTAAGCTCATTAAAGCCTTCATTTAGGTTAAAAATTGGTTTAATGGTTTTTCTAATTTTAAGTTCAATTCATCTAATATAATATGAAATTGGACCATTATCTATTCGTATAAAAAATATGGACTTTTAAGTTAGCTTTTTGCAATTCTTAAGAAGAAATATGCAATTAATTAACAATAAAACAATAAGATAAAAAAATAGAAAATAAAAAACAAAACAAAAAATTTAAACAAAATTTAAAAAATAAGGATGCATATTCAATATATCCTTTAAAATGAATAATTTTATCGTAAATAGAACATCTATGATATGCAACAAAGAAATATTAATGATTAAGCAAACATGTATATTTTTTTATTATACATATAAAAAACATAAAGCATTAGTTATTTATTAATATTTATTTACCATGATTAAATTCTAAAAAATAATACACGTATTTCTAAAGTTATAAAATCAGCCGTGATTTTTTTTATATAAATAATATTATTTATTTATTTATATTCCTAATTTAACGGTTGATATTTTTTTAAAACAAAAAAAAATAAATCTAAAGATTTATATGCATACTATTATTTATACGTATTACAAATTTTCTTTATATAACATAATATATGTGTCCATAAAACTACACTTAACTATTTCTGATAAAAATATCACTAGTGAAAATAGTTTTTTATACAAAATTTTATATTGGTTGTTAAGAAATCGATATAAATAAAAATGTGATGGCATTTTGTAAATAAATGCAAACCTTTTACATCGGTTGAGAAAAGAACTGATGTAGAAAGTGGATTTTTTTTCAACTTTCTACATCGGTTATGAGAAACAACCGATGTAGAACGTCTTCTCCTGTCACTTATTTTTCGACGCTATTCGTGTTTAACCTCATCCTCCAAAATTTCAGTTTCTCGTTTTGGCTAGTTCTCTCTATTTTCGTTTAAGTCTTAGTCATTGCCGACGTCCTTGTTGTTCTTCGTTGCACTCCATACTCACGTTCGTGGTCGTCATCGTCGTTGCAACCATTTTCTCCATTTGAAGTCTCGTCGCGCACCCTAAGGTTCGAAGTTGTCTTTATCGTTATTTATGCATCTATTCTATTATTATAGTTGAACTCTACATTTATTTTGGTTGTATTCTATAATTTTCAAGCTTCTTATTTGGCTACTGTTGTATGAAGGTAAGTGCACCTTATCATTTTACAGGGTAAGAAGTGAGTAAGAGTATCGTCTCCACATGGATTTGGTTCAAATATTGAATTCCCACTAGTCCACTAATTGAAGTCAGTTATGAAAGTGCGTAGGCAACGCAAACAAAGAATAACAACAATTAATAGATTCTGTCACTCGGTTGGAATTCTGTTCCAGTATGCCTAAAACTAATTAAAATAAACTCAACTATTTAATACTCAATAACTGATATGAATGTGTATGAAATTGATTTATAGAAGGCGTTAGGGTTGGATTCCACCATAACTTCCCCTCTGTAACAGTAGATCATTATGTGCATTCAAGATAAAATGTAGTTGAAGATCGAATTCACAAATATTGATTGAAGGTCAATCCCTTGACTCAGCAATTCTTCAATCAAATTAGGAATTGTAATCCCTTAGCAATTCCTAATTTGATGTGAGCCTTAAGTTCAAGAATTCAAACGATCTCACAATTGCAAACCTCTATCCCTAGAGCCTTAACAATTATGTTATTCCATCTCAATTCCAATTCTAAAACCAATTTTCCAATTGCGAAGAAGAATTTTCGATTCAATTTATAAGTGGCCAAATCATAGAAGCATTAAACAAAGAGATGAATAATCCACGTTAAAGGAAAACAATCTTGAATACATATAAGCATCCGAGTTACATAGGTTCAGTCATGGATTCCTCCTTCCCTAATAGAAATCTAGTTACACATGATAATAAAGAAAGAAAACAGAGAAGAAGGATGAAGTCCAGAGCATGAAGACTCGATGCAGTTGCCCCTCGTCCTCAACCCTCGGGTTTCTTCCTTCCCCCAGAACAAACCAAGAAACCAGGAGGTTCTGGCGTAACATATAGCAGAAAGACGGCTCTATTCTGTGTCCCTTGAATACCAAAAATGTGTTCTATTTCGCTCTGTTTTGAGCTTTTTATAGATACCGTTCTGTAGTATCGCGTGTCCAACGCGACACAGCTGCGTTGCCAGCACGATGTGAATAATAGTTTGCTTCTTTTCTTTCAAATCTTCATGTGCTCCATGTAAGTCCGGTTGCGTTGCCAACGTGGAACCTTGTAACAGATTGCAGAAATTAAAGCACATCATATTTATGAGAATTTATCGCCTAAAAGGCTTTAAAACTACATTTTTCATATTGTGCATGAGTTATTCAGTTTTATGTCATTTCTCATGTTTTAATGGTGTTTTATGCTTCAATTACTTGCAATTACATCGAATTATGTTTCAAATAAATGTCTTATTGGACACTTATCAGCTACCATGTTGTGCCATCGTTCGACTACCATTGTGCCTCCGTTTGGACACAACTTGGCCACCGTCAACCATTGTTGAGTTGACTGTGAGGTATCTTCTATGCACCTGCTTTGTCATTGTAGATGTGAAAGTTTGCTTAGGTGATATGTATGTTATAGTATTGATTTTGAGTTTAAATATGTTGGTTTGTTTTCTTGAGTTCAAATATGAGCATACCCTTAGTTTCCCGTTCTAAGTTGAATATAATGAGTATATTACTGAATAAGTAAATCATTCATTATACTCCACCTTGAATTGTCCATGTTGGACAGTTTGGGACTAAAGTTTTTTTTATTCAGTGGTTAACAATTTCTTCATAAATCTTGTAAATTGTACTTGATGAAATTTTGGTTTAGTTCATTTTGCATTGTCTCTGGGTACATGCTTGATTATGGTAAATGAAATCACAATGAAGTTATGTACCTGAAGACTAATACGAAATACTGCCGAAATTTCACCAAGTTTGATATTCAAGATTTTAGAAGTGTGTTAATCGATGAATAAAAAAAAATTTTCTCGAATGGGATAGGGCCTTACTAATAGTGAGGACAATAAATTAACAATTATGAGTGACAAGGTTAATCTTAAATCATGTGTCAATGATTCTTGTATAGTATGGATCGTAGTTGGATAAATGTTAAACAGATGAGTGATGAGTACGAGAATGGGGGTCGAAGAGTTTTTGAATTTTGTGCAGACAAGTCTACCTCAGAGTAATGGACAGTTTTACGGTCCGTGTGTTAATTGTTTAAATGAGAGACGTTTGGATGTTGATGAAATTAGAGAGCATGTTCTTTGTGATGGATTTTGAAAAAGTTATACCAAATGGACATGGCATGGTAAGTTATTAGGCATGCCAAGTGTGTCACAAATGGTGGAGGTTGATATAGATATGGAAGATTGGGTAGAGGATATGATTCGTGATATAAGGCATGCATCGTTTGAGCGGGCAAATATGTATGGTAACTTGTCTACTGATTCGGAGAAACCTTTGTATCCGAGATGCACTATGTTTGCACGATTGTCAACAGTGTTAATATTATTCACTCTGAAGGCAAGGAATAGGTGGAGTGATAAAAGTTTCACCGAATTACTTGAATTGTTGGTAGAGATGCTTCCGGAAGGTAATACATTACCAAAGTGTAATTATGAGACGAAGAAGGTGTTGTGTCCGATAGGTATGCAATATAAAAAAATACATGTCTGCCCTAATGATTGCATACTATACATAAATGAGTTTAAAGGATTACATGAATGCCCTGTATGTCAAGTTTCACGTTATAAACTGAAGGATGGTGATTCCAGTTGCAATGAGAGCACAAAGCGGCCTCCAGCCAAAGTGTTGTGGTATCTTCCAATAATTCCAAGGTTCAAATGATTGTTTTGTAATAAAGATGAAGTAAAGAACCTTAGATGGCATGTAGATAAAAGACTGATTGATGGAAAACTTCGTCATCCAGCTGATGGTTTGCAATGGAAGAGGGTTGATCAACTATATCCGGATTTTGGAAATGAGCCAAGAAACTTAAGGCTTGGACTTGCAACAGATGGAATGAATCTGTACGGTAATTAAAGTAGTAAGCATAGTTCATGGCCTTTCTATGATGATTTCAGGTCTACAACAACCTTTCTCCGGAGTTGTGCATGAAAAGTAAATACATCATGTTGTCTATGATGATTTCAGGTCCACAACAACCTAGAAATGACATAGACGTTTATCTTGCTCCCTTAATTGAAGACTTGCAAAATATATGGGAAGAAGGTGTGGATGTGTTTGATGCGTATGGTAATGAAAATTTCAAGATGCGAGCAATGATTTTTTGCACTATTAATGACTTTCTAGCATATGGAAATATTTTTCGGATGCAGCGTTAAGGGACACAAAGCATGTCCTATATGTGAAGAAGGCACAAGTTACCATCAACTGCATCATGAAAGGAAGACAGTTTATCTTGGTCATTGAAAATTTCTTAGGACTAACCATCCTTATCGTAGATTAAGGAAAGCTTTTAATGGGTTGCCAAAAAATGATGTTGCTCCAAAAGTCTTAACTGGACACTAAGTCTATGATCGGGTTAAAAATATCAAAACTGTTTTTGGAAAGACTCAAAAAAAGGTCACCGAGACAAGGATATGGAAGAAAAGATCAATATTTTTTGATCTTCCATACTGGTGCAAACTTGATGTTAGACATTGTATTGATGTGATACATGTGGAAAAAAATGTGTGTGATAGCATCATTGGAACACTTCTCAATATACAGGGCAAGACTAAAGATGGTGTCAATTCTCGATTGGATTTGGTTCACATGGGTATACGACATCAGTTAGCTCCATAGTCTGTAGGAAAGCGAACATATTTGCCCCTAACATGTCACACATTGTCAAAAAAAGAGAAAATTTCTTTTTGTGAGTACTTACATAGGGTTAAAGTGCCACAAGGTTATTCTTCAACTTTTAAAAGACTTGTCTTGATGTAAGATTTAAAGTTAGTTGGGTTAAAGTCTCATGATTGTCATGTGTTGATGCAACAACTACTTCCAGTGGTTATTCGTGACATCTTGCCTAAAAAAGTTAGACATACAATAAGTAGGTTATGCTTTTTTTTCAATAAAATATGTAGCAAAGTCATTGACCCTCTAAAATTGGATGAGTTGGAACATGAAGCTTATACTATCTTATGCCAATTGGAGATGTATTTTCCACCATCATTTTTTGACATTATGGTTCACTTGGTTGTTCATATAGTGAGGGAGATCAGATTATGTGGTCCAGTTTATCAGAGGTGGATGTATCCAATAGAACGATACATGAAAATATTAAAATGGTATGTGAAGAATCCACACCATCCCGAGACATCTACGATTGAAAGATACATTGCAGAAGAGGCCATTGAGTTTTGTACAGAGTATTTGTCCGAGATGGAACCCATAGGAGTTCCTAAGTCTCGTCATGAGGGAAGACACGGAGGTAAAGGTACACGAGGCATAACTGTGAAAAGCATGGGTTGTGCAGAAGTCCTTTAAGCACATTTGTATATTTTGAATAATACCGATGAGGTTCAATCTTACTTATTTACTCACAAAACTATGATAAGGGAAGAGAATGTTCAAATGAATGAGAAATGATTGTTGAATGAGCATAACAAAACGTTCTTAAATTGGTTTGACGAAACAATTAAGAAGGATGATGATGCCTTTGATACATTGAAGTGACTAGCAAATGACCCAAACTTTGATGTCATATGTTGGACTAGATACGATATTAATCATTTTTCATTTTACACAAAGTCTGAGGATGATAAAAGTATCATGTAAAACAGTGGGGTTATGGTGGTAGCAGAGTCAATGCATTTTGCAAGTTCCAAAGATAAAAATCTTGTAAAAGCTTCCATATCTTACTTTGGAGTGATTGAAGAGATTTGGGAGATTGATTACACCAAATTTAGAGTGCCTGTTTTCAAATGCAAGTGGGTTGATAGTAACAGTGGTGTGCAAGTCGATGAATTAGGATTTACATTGGTTGACCTTCAAAAAGTAGCTTACAAGAATGACCCTTTTATCATGGCCCACAAAGCAAAAAACAAGTGTTTTATGTTCAAGATCCTTGCTCCAAAAGGTGATCAGTCGTTCTTCAAGGAAAGACAACAATCGCTAGTGATGACACCAATGATGAAAAGACAACAATCTCTAGTGATGACACCAACGATCTTTCAAATATTGATATTTCTCAAACTCCCTTATTATTAAGGATATCTAGTATCAATGAAGAAAATGAAATAGATGATGTACATGCTATTCGAGATGATCATCATGAAGGAATATGGAAAAATGTTACTACATGATACAAGTTAGTTATTTATTTGATTATTTGATCTTTCTATGTTTATTTTCAATTTATTTATTATTTTTTTTTATATTTTGTATGACTTTTACCATCTTTTTTCTTTACTTTCAACAGGTACATGATTGATTACTACATTTTCTTTCAACTTTCAATACTTGCTTGATGTAATTTTAAGTTATTTCATTTTTAATTAAAGTTTGATAATAAATAATGATGTATTTAGTTTAAATATATAGATTATGTGAATTCTGTATGATCTGCCTGGTGAATTCTGTATTATCTGTCTGGTGATTCTCTATTGTCTGCCTGGTGATTGTGTGTATATGCAGGTATTGTGAATAAATAATACGGTAGTATGCCTAAACAAAATGAACATTAAAAAAAAAAGACTTTCTACGTCGGTTGGGGCTATAACCGATGTAAAAAGTATGACTTTCTACATCAGTTTTGGGTTAGAACCGATGTAGAAAGTGTACTTTGTACATTAGTTATAAGCCCAACCGATGTAGAAAGTCATACTTTATACATCAGTTCCAGAACCGATGTAAAAAGTCTTGTTTTTTATATCGTCCGCTTCAACACCGCCCAAATAACCGATTTAAAAAGTTAATAACAACCGATGTAAAAAGCTCATTTTCCTCCTGTGTATTTTTTAATATTTTTAAAATTCTTCTAAGATGATCCTTTGCTTCAAGCTTACCTTAATCTTGATTCTTCCCTTCATTTTACTATCTTGAACTTTTGTGATGAGCAATATTATTGTTCATCTATTTCATTGAATTAAATTAAAAATATTTTGAGATGTATAAATTTTGATCTTATTTTATGTTTAACATAACAACTATTTCAACCTGAACTACGATAGGATAATGGATCATAATATTTTTTTTTGTTTAAAATGTTATAAAATATTGAAGTTGCTATCAAAATTTCTTTTTTAGAAAAAATTTTAAGAAAATTCTAGAGCAAGAAAATCCAAGTTCAAGAATCAATTATAAATAAAGAAGGTGTTAGTACCATATTTATCCGTCTCAAAAAATAGTACATAAAGTCAAATATAAAATTTTAAAATAATTCTGAAAGAAAATTTATTTAATCCTTTTAAAATAAAAAATTATTTAAATTATATATATATATAGATATATATTGTGAGCACCCATATTTTATGTTCATCTCTTTCATAAAATTTAGAAGAATTAAAAACTGAACAAACAAAAGCAAAGCAAACAGAACGTCAAAATCCAGCAACAGAGTAGAAGTAACAACCAAAAAATATTACAGAAAACCTAAATTAAACCCCAATTTGAAATTAAAAAGAATTTTTAAACACAAATACAAAGGAGAGGGGTGGTTATGCAAAAGTTCAAAAACAGAATGTCCAAAATGGTAAGTACCAAATGTAGTAAGGAATGAGCTCTATGTTAAATAGAAATTTGATAATTTTGTGCTATAAAATAGAACCTTAAAAATTTTCAAAGGGTTAGTCATTCTCTAAAAATTTCCCTCATCCAAAAACTCTTCGGTGAAAGAGATTATCTTATCCAGTTTGACACTTCTATTCATTGAGGTTACTTTGCAATTCTTATTACTTAAGGTTGTGTTTTTAATTTGATTGAATATGATGCTTGCTCAATTTGATTCATCTATAAATCATATCTAAGCTCTTGATTTCTATGCTCATCATAAGGCTAATATTTTTTAAAAATTGATCAAAATCAGCATACACACATGATTATATCATTTTCTTCTTATTTGAATTTGGTAAAGATTCTAAAAAAAAAACTCCATAATCAAGAAAAAATCGAAATAAAATCCTAAGTTTATCTTATAAAATCATATGCTTATCTTGCTCTCGTTTCTTCTTCCTCTTGCCAGCACTTCATCGGTATACACCACATTGGCCATCAATAGCCATAACTTCATTCCCCAACCAATAGATTCACCAATTTCATCAACCAAACATAGGAATTTTTCCCCAAAATATAGCAAAATCAAAATTAGGCATATGATTTTCCAATTTAAGATTGAATATTAAAACACATAGTTCTACTCCTCACCTTAAAACTTGTTGATGTTCACTTATAGTCCATTGTGGCCACTACCAGAATTTATCCCTAACCTCCGCAAGCTCAACCCGCGTTGCACTGTTCCTTTCCGTAGCTTCCACAAGCTCAACCCCACGTCTCACTGTTCCTATCTCTAACCACTGTCATCCATTTTTTTTTTGTCACCATAAGTGATGACAGAGAGACTTTTCTTCTCTCATCAGAGCTCTCTTTCTCTTTAGGGCCTAAACCTTAGTCTTTTTCTCTCCCTTTTTAATTTGTTCTCAACTTTCTCAATCCCTTGTTTTTCCCTCTAGAAACATTCTCTCTCTCTCTCTCTCTCTCTCTCTCTCTCTCTCTCTCTCTCTCTCTCTCTCTCTCTCTCTCTCTCTCTCTCTCTCTTCCATGGTGACTCTCTCAACCAGTGATGGTGGCTAGTCTATCTTCTATGTAGCAGCATCGCTCACCCCAAATCCATGATAACGATGACTCCCTATAATCCATCTCCCTCACCCTTCTAACCATAATCTTTCTCTCAATTATTTCTCCCAATTAGTCTCACTTGAACCCTAAAGAAGAGTGGATGTAGGCATAACATCTGGACCTGCATCTGGGCCTAAATGCATATAAACGAGACACCCCAAAACTCCTTTTACTTTTTCAACAAAATTTTCCTTTAAAAATTTTAAATTTATAAAATTATGTTGCCTTGAGTCATCACATCCAAGAGCTAGGAGTAGAATCTAAGATTCTTTCAAACTATTTTTATACATTTTTTTCACATATGTAAATAAATTTTTCTTATTTCTTTATTATATTCTATTGGTTTATTTTTATTCATAAATTTGATTTCGCTTCATTTATTTATATATTTGAAATTTTTTATTTGTTTAAATTTATGGTTAATTTTTTACACAATTTAATTAAGGGTATCGTTCTTTTAGATGAGCGAGTAAAGTACTAACACATTCCTTGTTCGTAATTGACTCCTGAACTTAGAATATTTTTCAAAGGATTTTTTCAATATTTTTCTATTTTAAAATAAATTAAATTTTTGGTGGCGACTTCACTTCCTTAAAAATGAATTTCCTTATTTAAAATAAACATTGTTCGTTATTTGTCGTGACACGGTTATGACATATATGAAAGGATAGGATGAAAATTATATATATATATATATATATATATATATATATATATATATATATATATGTGTGTGTGTGTGTGAAAGAAATAAAATATAATATGTACATCAATCAATGTGATAAAAATTTTGATCCTACTCCTACGTATTTTATGGTACGATGAAAAATTAAAAGTTATGTAGTTCTATTGATTTAATTTACTCAAAGATAAATTTTATTGATAAAATAAATTAAAAATATCCTGATGACACTCTATTTTAAAATTAAAAATTGAAAATATGATTATGATGAATTAATTAGAAAAAAAGAATTAAAAATTTGGAGAGAGTTTGCTTAAAAAACTAAAACTACAATTAAAATTTGGAAATATGATTCTGAAGGAAATTTGAACTATCGATTTTGAAATTAGAACTATAATTAAAATTGAAATTAAACTATTGATTTAATTTGAAAAATAAATCTTTGAGAAAAAAAATTAGAATGATTTTGAAGAATTTTTGAAAAGGCTTAATTTTTTGTAAGAATATCAATCAATAAAATTACAATTATTTTGATAAATTAAATAAGAAGGTATATTATTATTATATTTAATTTATCTAAATCCACGTATACACGATGTTTAAAACAAGAGACAATTGCATTGTACATCCTTGTCATTCCAAAAATATGTGATGGTATATAATGACATACATGCACATTTAAAGTTCGTTGCCTAATATATAGAATTAAAATTATTTTTATAATTAATTAAGTGTTTTATTAATTTTTAATTAAAAATATTCTAAATTCACATATACACATGATTTAAGACAACAAATGACTATATTGCCAACCCTTATAATTCCAAAAACATGCAATGATATAGAATGCTACATATGCACATTTAAGGTATATTGCTAGAAGTATAAAATTAAATCATAATTATCAAATAATAAAAAGGTTTAATTAATTAATTTTTAAATTAAAAAAATCTTAAATCCACACATGCGTGATATTTAAGACAACAGATGACTCCATCGTAAACCATTGCAACTTTAAAAATATGTGATGGTAGAGAATGATACACATTCAAATTTAAAGTTTGATAATTAATTAAATGTTTAATTCATTTTTTAATTAAAAATATTTTAAATTCAAATATGCACATGATTTTAGATAACAAACGACTACACTGCAAACCTTTATGATCCCAAAAACATGCGATGATAGAGAATGCTACATATGCACATTTAAGGTTAGTTGCATGAAACATAGAATTAAATCATAATTATCAAATAATAAAAAAGTTTAATTAATTTTTTAATTAAAAAAATCTTAAATCTACACATACACGATATTTAAGACAACAGACGATTCTATCGTAAACCCTTACAATTTCAAAAATATGTGATGGTAGAGAATGATATACATTCAAATTTAAAGTTCGTTGTGTGAAATACAAAATTAAAATTATTATCAAATAATAAAATTTTTAATTAATGTTTTTAATTAAAATATTCTAAATCCACATATGCACGAGATTTAAGAAAAATATATTGATGTACTCTAGATTTTTATGATTCAAAAAATACAAAAAATGAAGAGAACCACACATTCATATTTTAAGGTCTGTCGCATGAAATTTAAATTTATTTTTATAATAATAATAATAAAAACATAATGATGTAAATTTGAATTTAACAAGTAATATAATTAATCAATTAATTTTTATTTAAAATGAAATTCCAAAGATAACATATCATATCCATTAAATGATTAAAAGGAAGAATCTTTTATTTAAGTATTTAAATTTCTGTGACAACAATTTATTACTATTATGTGATTTTAATTTCATGCTTATTTACACTACGAGGAATGGAATCTAATGATGAATAAAATTATTAAAATTGATTCAATCATAATTTTCAATAAATTTTTATTTAAATTTAGATCAAATTAAAATACTTAATCAAATTAATTAAACCAAGCTAAAATTAACTAAATTTATTTTTCTAATACCAACCAACATATACAAAAGTTTTATTAAGCCTAAGTTCTAAAATGGATATTCAAATAACCCTTTCTCATCCATCAACAACAAACGGAAGTCCATTAATCAATTAAAATAACTATTAGTTGAGATATAAAAAAATTATGGGTACATTTTTATTCCAAAAAAAAAAGGTTTTGTGCACACAACCAAGGGAAAGCCAAAATCTTCTTTGCTATGAGTTGATCCACTGAGTTGGCAACCTATGTGAGCCTAACATTGTATGGTCCGGGGGCTATCAAATGAAAGAAGATGGAACCTTATGTGTAGGTATGGTGGAGAGAGTGAGAGAGAAGACATGATGGGAAAAGTATGGGGTTGTTAGAAGGGAGCCAAAATCAATACAGAGGGAGAGAGAGAGAGAGAGAGAGAGAGAGAGAGAGAGAGAGAGAGAGAGAGAGAGAGAGAGAGAGAGAGAGAGAGAGAGAGAGAGAGAGAGAGAACATTCCTCCTTGGATAGCTTGATGTGTGTTGTTTGTGAGCAATAATGAATGTGGGACATAAATGCTTATTTTTGGGTGATAATTTTGCTACGTAAAGGGAAGAGAAAAATATGTTGTTGTGCTTTCTCCAGGTGCTATGTGTGAGGACGAGAGAGGGATGCTGGGTCCAGGAGAACGTCCAAGATTGTAAGGAGAAGGTGTTGTAGTGGCTGGGTGAGTGAGCTAAACCAAATAAAGAATGAATGAATCAAGGGAGAGAGATGGAAAATCTAGGTTGAGAGAGAGTGAAAGTTTTATGAGCCAAGAAGCATATGATGGCATGGGTAGTGTTGTGTTGGTGGAGAAAGTATGTAGTTATGGGCTTTTTTTTTACCTCAACAGTATTTTTATTAAAAAAATACTATTCAGAAACTAATTATCAAGATAGGGCAGAAATAGTGTTGTTTAGCAAAGGATTGGAAGGTATTATATATGTTACTTAATATTGGAAGGCACCACCCAAAGGTGTCTTAGGGAGGGAAAACACCTCAATTGTGACTCATTATGGATATGCAGAACATGAAGGAGTGTCACTCCTCCTGTGAAGGTGCTACAAGTGTGACTCCTTCTTAGGAGGCACCATATCCTTCGTAAAAAATGCACCAAAGATGTTGCCCATTCCCATTGGGTGCTATATCCATAAAAAAAATGTGCATCAAAGTTATTTCTCATGCTTATCAGGTTCCACATTTAAGAAAAGTATGACTCATGATGATGAGGGCATGAGGCGTCATAACCCTTGTGAATTTCTCATTGTGTACATGTGATATTGTTACTATATGCATGTGACATAATATTGTGCACATGTGAATAAGGTTACATCCCTTGAAAGAGAGTCATTATTATGTATATATTCTCCCACGAACGTTGCATAAACATTACAAAAATTGAAGTGTATAAAATTTAGATATATATTTTTAATAAATAATTTAGGTATTATTTTTATTATAGTAAAAATATTTATTAATATTTGACTTTTTATGTTTTTGTTTTTGTTTAATTTTAATTTATTCATTTTAAAATATTTTACATTATTATCATCATATATTTAAATACACTAAAATGAATCATATAATCATTCTAGTATATTATAATGGTAGAGTGTTTGAAGGAATTAAAGAAGAAACTTTTGCAGGAAGTAAAATGAAAATTAAGCAAAAGATAAGTCTAAATAAATTGAAAAAAATTATTTGAAATTAAAACTGTCATCAAATCAATTTATTTCAAGTTTGGTAAGTAGATTTTTAGTTTTGAGTGACAAAAACAAATTTAACGAGTTTTAAATTTGTGAAAATAAAGATCTAAAATAAATGATAAATGTATTTGAACAACAGTCATCGATGTCAATGATTGAATTATTTGCTAAGATAGATGTGGTTAGTGGTTCAACAATAGTTGCTGTGGCAAATTACGATGATGGTAGAATTGAAGAATATAAGTCTATTAATGGTAAGTAATATAATTTAAAATATAATTATTTCTTTGGTTTAATTTTTGAACAATATATGTAGGCATGAATAATTTATTTGGAAATATAATGTGATGTTTGTGATTATGGTCAATGTGTAAATATATCAAATGATAATGATTCAAATTATTTTTTATCACATACATGGAAAAGTAATGATGATGATATTAATGAAGGTGAAATTCTTGACGAATATAAGTTAGATACACATGATGGAGAATAAACAAATAGTTTGAAAGTAACAAATCCTATTTCGTTCTGATCCAAGTGGTTCATCTGTACCTAGAAATCAATCATAAAAGTAACGAGGTTAGTTTACCTAATGTCATAACTAGGATTACGATGAACGACGAATGAAAGTTTTTTAGAAGAAGAAAATATTTATTCAAAAAACTAATGTCATCATGCAAATTTTAATTTATTTAAAAGGAAAAAATGTTGGAAAAACTCTTTGAAAAAGATTCTAAGTCTAGAAGTCAATTACGAATAAGGAAGGTATTAACACCTTATTCGTCTGTCCAAAAGAATGATACCATTAATTAAATTGTAGAACAAACTAATCCTAAATTTAAACAAATAACAAAGTTCAAGCATATAACTAAATGAAACAGAAGTAAATCTAAAAATAGAATCAGACAACTAAAATATAATGGATAAATAGTACAAAAAATATTTATTTACACAAGAGGAAAAATAAAATAAATATGTACACAAAATAGTCTAACAGAAATCTAGATCATGCTCCTATGTATTCCTGAGTGCAATGGGAAACTCAAGGAAACATAGTTCTATAGTTAATGGTTCAAAAATAAATTGCGGATACCTTTAAGAAATATTCAAATTTTAAATTAAATTTTAGAAAAATAAATTTGTAAAAGAAAACAATTTTAAAATATTCATGTTTAATTTCTCCAAATCTGCATATGCACAAAATTTAAGACAAACGTTGGCTGCACTTAAACTCACACGATTCTTCAAACATGATAGAGTAGTCTATACATACTCATCTAAAGTTCGTTGCATGCAATTTATAATTTAAATTAAATATATAAAATAATAAATTTAAACAATTTTTATTTAAAAGAATTTTTTAATTATATTTTGAACCCACATATGCACAAGTTTAAGACAAATGTGAGCTGTACTTAAAATCATACGACTTTTCAAACACAATAAGATAGAATAATTTACACATACACGTCTAAAATTTATTGTGTGAGATTTAAAATTTAAATATTTAAATTAAATATATAAAACAATAAATTAAACTTAATTTTTTTGAAAGAAATTTTAATATTATTTCGAATCCACAAAGTTTAAGATAAACGTAGACTACACTTAAACACATACGACTTGTCAAACATGATGAAATAGAATAACATATACACATACATCTAAAGTTCGTTACGTGAGATTTAGAATTAAAATATTTAAATTAAAATCTTTTTAATTAAATATATTTAAGAAAAATGGGAAAAACAAATTATTTTCTTTGGTATAGTGTTATCATAATTTTTAATTTAAAATTTAATAATAAAAAATAAATTATTCAAAACTTATTCTACAGTTTTTATTTATATTAAGGAAAATTTAGTTCCACCATCTTTAACTTTAAGATTTAATGATAATATTTTTTAAAATTTATTATATATATTTTTTAAAATTTGAGCAAAAATTATATCAAAGAACTTTTGATTTTATTATTTTAGCTTAAAATTAATAATAAATTTTTATATTTTTATTATAAATCTATTTTACAAAAATATAGATAAAATTTCTATCAAAAATTTTTGGTTTTATAATTTTTTTTAATATAAAATTTAATGATAACTTATTTTAAATTTATTCTACAAGATTTGAAATAAAATTATTTTATAATTTGTTTAAAAAATTGTAATTTATTTTAAATCTACATATAAAATATATTAAGAGAGATGGATTTTATCAAAAGTAGATGAATATATTTTTTATTAAATTGAATTTTTTTTTGTTTATAGTGTGGGCTCGTTTTTGTTTGGAAAACTCTAAATCCAATTCGTTTTAGTTTATTTGATCTCAAGTATAAAAATAAATAAGAAATTTGTCTCTAAAGGATTTGAACTCATGCTCCACAAGACTCTTAGCCATGTTAAGCACTACACTAAACTTATGCCTATGTTTAAATGTTCCCTAATTTTATTTAAATATTATCTAAAAGTTATGGCTTATACCACGTAAAAAACTGAAACCCTTTTTTGTCCTAAATGAGTTTCATATGCTTCCCAAATGAAAGAGGAAAATTCATCCTCTTTTGATTTTAGCCTTATTAGGATTAGGGTTTGAGAGGGGCTGAGAGCGAGAGGGGAATTGGGGTAGTCGCTGTCGTCGAGGCTTAGGATGCAAGAACAGATGTCGATAGGTGTGAGGAGCCAACTATGACCATCGTGGCCCCATTGGCTCTGAGCGGTGATAGACATCACCGTTGTAACTGGTTTCAGGCCAAAGGATGGTATGGTAGCTCTAATGTCAATGGGAAAAGAGGATTATAGTTTGTGGCGTGGGTGAAGCTAGTGGAACCCAAGGACGGGAAAGGTGTGAAGCGAGTTGAGCCTATGGAGGCTGGGGGTGAACTTCAGCAGCGATCACGCTGGACTAAGAGTGAATGCCTACAAGTTTTAAGGAGAGGATTAGAACTATGTTTTTAGTCTTTAAACTTAAACTGAAAATCCTATGCCTAAATTCTTATTTTGTCATATTTTAAAAAAGAAAAAAATGTTTGGTTGATGAAATCAATGAATCTGTTGTTGGTTAGGGAATGAAGCTCTGGTTGTTAATGGTCAATAGGATGTCTATTGGTGAAGAGTTAGCGAGAGAAAGAAGAAATTGGAGCAAGATAAACATGAGATTTTATGAGATAAATTTAGAATTTTATTCTGATTTTTTCTTGATTATAGAATTTTTCAATGAAAATATGTACCAAATCCATACAAGAAAAAAAATCATATAAACAATGTATGTTGATTTGGATTATTTTTTTTAAAGGATTAGCCTTATGATGAGCACAAGAATCAAGAGCTCAAGCATAATTTTTAGATGAATCAAACTAAACAAACATCATATTCAATCAAATTAAAAGCATGCCTTTACATAATAAAAATTGCAAACTGATCTCGTAAGTAGAATTGTCAAACTGAATAGATGATCTTTTTCACCAAAGAATTTTTGGACAAGGGGAAAAATTTTTAAGAATCACCTACCCCCTCCAAAGTTTTTTAAGATTCTATTTTAGAGCATAAAGTTATCAAATTTCTGTTCAACAAAAAGCCATTTCCTTCCTACATTTTGCACTCACCATTTTGGACATTCTGGTTTCTGAACCTGTGCATAACCATCCTCTTATCTCATTTGTATTTGTATTTTAAAATGATTTTTAATTTCATACCAATGTTTTGCAACTTTGGATATCTGTGGATTTTATTGGTTGTTACATGTCTACTCTACTTCTTGCTTGTTCTACTTGTCTTGTTTGCTCCCTCCCCCCTTTGCTTTTACCTTGTGATTTCTGTGTCCAGTTTGTTATTTGTTTTTTTTTTTAATTATTATTTTTATTCTTATAAACTTTTATAAAAGAAAACAGGATAAAAATAAAAATATTCACATCTAACATCGACAATTAAACCTTTGAATTTTTAAAACGTGTCTCCACATTTGTAGGGTATCATAACATGCATTTTGAAATGTGTCTCCACATTGTACATATATTAATTGGGAACATTCTAATGAAGAAATAAATTATTTAAGTTTAGATGTATCATCAAATTGAAAGATTGATGATAAACTTTATATAAAATTACAGTTTGAATGAAAGTAAAAATGAAGTGTAGTTAAAAGTTAAATATTATGTAATAAAAATACACCAAATTTTAACTAGGATTGAATATGTAAAGTATGCTTACAAATATATGCTTGTGGAGAATAAAAGTTATTTTATAAAAAGTGAATAATTCCTAAATAAGATGGATAACATAATTAAGTTGTACTTTCATAGAATCACTTCAAACTTGATTCAGATTTTATATTATATGATAATCTAAACTTATAATTTTTATTATCATTTATAATCTCATTAATATTTAAAATTATATAAAAATAAGAACATCATTTTTCAGTATTTCAACATAAAATTAGAGAATTAAAAAATCGTAATTTTCTTATAGTGAAGGTAAAAAAAATTAAAAAAATGTCATATTCAACCTATAAACTACTATATAAAAACCCTATCAACTAAACAACTACATTGACCTATAACATGTATACTAACTAAATAATAAAGCATATTACACATATATAGACTAACAGTCTCTTTTTGGTGCTTACTTTTACCCATACTTGAAGATCAATAATGGAGGAACCAATATAGTAGTAAAATAACAATAGAGATATGATTTGTTTTTCTCCTACATTCATGAAGCTGCCATGTATTTGAAGGCCACCAAGAGAAGTTTGTGGCATATGTTGACAAGGAGACATATGCTAGTCAACCAGGTTTCCTACTCTGCTCTATAATACGTTGGTGCCGACGTGACCCGATTGCCGCTGATGAGACTCGTGCTTGTGGCGCACGGGCACCAGACTCCACGGTCTTTGGGAGATTCTTACCAAGATTCCCACGCTCCTCTGGTTCCCAGTGTTGTTGCAGGCCTTCTCTAACATGACGTTTCCTTGTGGTGTCTCACCAAAAGGCACCATATGTTGGGCTACTATTCCCTTGCTCATGCACGAACTTGTTACGCACAGATGGGATACGTAACAACCATTGTTACGCTACCAAACAAGTGTTTACTTTGCAAACAACATTATTTGGGTAAATATTTTTAATGTTGCTTTATTCTGGATAAAAAGTCGGGGCTGTATATATACGAAAGGAAAGAGAGGAATGAGGGGAAGCCATTTTTGTCTTTTGTGCGATGAGAGTTGTCGAGCTTACACTACAAGAGTCAGGATAATTGCCGTCGGTTAACATGAGGCGGTTGAACAATAACCGCCGTCGTAGGAAATATACGGCGTTTGCGAAGGCGGATCCACTGACTGTTGCAGACTGAAAAATATGGAGGCGGTTTTTTAATGTTTAAAGGCGGTTTTAAAAAATTGTTTTGTTTTCTCCCTTTCTTAACGTTGCTACCCATATACTATGTAATATTTGCCTGTGGAAACCCTTGTCTGCGTCATTGAACACAAAACATCAGATTCTTGTTAGCATTCTTTCTCACCATCATTATATCGCATTTGTAGGGGGAAGATAGAAGTCATATTTACTGATCTGGAAATTAGAACAAGTAGCATCTTCTTTGGTTGCATAAGGTATGTTATCTAGCTTCTTATCTTCTTAGAAGGCATGTTTTGTGAACCTCCTTGTTTTCATGTTATGCTCCATTGCATTCTTAGTTTTGTTATGCTGAACAACAAATTTGTCAAGTTTACAGAAACACCATCATAAAAGAAAACGAGTAGATAATGGGGGTCACGGTTGAGAAGGAAGGTTGTGGTAGAAAAACACCTCCTCCATAGATTTAGAAAACTCCATTTACTGGTTTGTTAAACTTCTTGTTGTGTGTGTTTCATGCTGTGCGACTGTCTAATGTAGTTCTTCCTTCGTTCAGATTTCTCTTATATGTATTTATTATTCTCAGCTGCAAATTTCCCATCTTATTTGCAAGGCACCCCATTCATCCATGTGAAAATCTAGCTTTTTTACCATTAATAATTTAGACTTGAAAATGAAAACGGAGGACGAAGATGAAAACTACAAGTTAATATGTTCCCTGTACATATGACCGAACTGGAGACCTCGAGCAGAACTGGAAAACTCGAGCATTTATTATAGCGGGCATTTATTATAGCTTTTGTCTTGATTGGAAAGGCAAATCCCAAAAGCTACAGATATGGTCACCCTGGCTCCAGCATTTGGAAGTGTAAAGCCACCGAATGAAGTATTTAAAAGTATTGTTGACTTAGCATTTAAGTTTTGGCATAAAAAATTATAATATTTTATTTTTATTAAACATTTAATTTTTATGTACACTAATATTAGTTATATGTGAGAGTGGATTAAAAAAATTATGTGAAAAATACATGTTTTAATAAATCGGTAAATAATAATAATTTATATGTAAATTATAAATTAATTTTAAAATATTTTTTAATTTATATTTTTATTTTTTAGTGTTATATATAAAATATAATTTTTTAATTTTTATAATAGATTTGAATATTTAAAAAATTAAAATTATAAAATAAAATACTTTACTTGTTTAGAGTTTTTAAAATTATACTATTTTAATAGATTTTAGAAAAATGACATCAATAAGATTTAAAAAAAAATAAAATCCTATCTAATAACTGTTCCTTGACCACCTTGGCCTAAGATCCTATCTTTATCAAAGTTATTGGTGGCTTTCTTTAGTTCTTCCACTGTTAAGACTTTAATCATTTCAGTTGATCCTCTATGGCTGGCTATCTGTTACTGTAACAATATGCCACCATTTTGTTTAAAGAGCTGTTCCTTAAGCTTGATGAGTCTTCTTTTCTTAAATGCCCAATACACATAAAAGATTCCCCCAAGTAGTGCTAACATGCCTACACTCACACCTAGACATAAACAAGTAGAAATTAAACAGTTATTTTTCTTTGTTTTATCTTATTAATGTCTCAACAAGTTGTCCATGATGTATGCTATAAAATCAAAATGACACTCTATTTGGATATTTCGTGACCTGACAAGAATAGCTTGAAGGACCAATCGAAATTCAATTTGAATAGTAAGAAAATCACCAAGAATATATATGCATATAAATTCGCAAAGGCAATTCATAACTTCGATTAATAATGTTGATTATACCAATGAGTATTATTTAATAATAGAATGTGTTGTGTAACTCCAACAAATAACAGTATACTCACTCAAAGTTATGTGTATGATGTCTCTCTTAAAATCGTTCTTGTGTTTGAGTGTGCATCCTGTTCCTTTCTTTTCCCTGTTTCCTTCGTATCCTTTCGGGCATGAACAATTGTAACCTCCAGGAAAGTTGTTGCATTTTGCCTCGTTAACACAGTCATTAGTTTTCATGCATTCATTAACATCTAAAAGATAATTCCATGAATTCATTATAATTTAAAAAACATTGATAGGTATGATTTTTATTTTCACACTGAACATAGTAGTTTTAGACAAGAACCATAATTATTTTTCATTATGTTAACCAGCAAGTTACTGTACAATATATAAGTACTTTTATTTTTAAATAAAAAATTTAAATTAAAAAAAGAAATATTTTGATTATTAATAATAAAGATTTAATTTTCTTAAATAAAATAAAGTTAAATAGAAAATTGTGAAATTAATTATTAACATCAAGACACCTTATGTTGATTGATATTACATATCAATTTTTAAAAACTAAATTATAATTATAATTTAATTATAGTAATTTTAAACTTTATTTTTCTAAAATATATATTTTTAATTTAGTATATTATATCAAATTAAAATTAAATAAAATACTTTAAAAATATAAAATTATAAATAAAAAATAAATGTAACATATTCAATGTAAAAGTTACATAAATTAAAAAAAAATTATGTGTTAAAAAATATTTAAAAGCACTCTCGTTGCATAGTAATAACTTAAATATATATAGGAATATATCTGCAAAATACATGCAACAAAATAAAGTTAAAAAATCAATGATTGTTTTCTTAACCAAACATTAAGTGAAAGAGTCCAAAAATTTAATTTAGGTAAATTTCCCAAAAAAGGTATTTATATGAGAAAAAAAAAACCTAAAGAGTCAACTTTTTAATAAATTAAAGTGAGGTTATCTAGCTAGCTTAACTTTGAAGTTAGATAAGATAATTTATAAAAAGCGAGATGCATACTTTTTTTTTTAATTTTAAATTAAAAATGATTTACACCAAACCAAAAATCGAGTTGAAATTTATTTAATTAAACATTTAATTTTTATGTACATTAATATTAGTTATATGTAACAGTGGATTAAAAACATTATGTGAAAAATACATGTTTTAATAAATTGGTAAATAATAATAATTTATATGTAAATTATAAATTAATCATAAAATATTTTTTAATTTTTATTTTTATTTTTTAGTGTTATATATAAACTATAATTTTTTATTTTTTATAATAGATTTGAATATTAAAAAAAATTAAAATTATAAAATAAAATACTTTACTTGTTGAGAGTTTTTAAAATTATACTATTTTGATAGATTTTAGAAAAATGACACCAATAAGATTTAAAAAAAAAAAGAATGATATCGACCATCAAGTGATGCACGTGATGATGCTTTTTAATCTTTAAACATTGGCAACTTGCAATGAAGTTAGATTTGAATATGTAATTACTGTAGTGTTGAATATGTTGTGTGGAGTTCACTTATTCTAATTAATTATGATCATGTTTCGAAGAGTTAATACACTAATTTTGGCACACTTTAAATTTTAATAATCAATCAAAGATATATTATTTTTCAAATAAAGAATAACTAATAGTAAACTACAAGACTGTCATGAAGTGCTTTGCTTGTTTTTTTATTTGATTTAAAAATATTAGAACTGATGCATGTTTATGGAAATAGAAATTCGCATGTTACCTGTTTGGTTGAATTGTTATCATGCTGTATTTTATCTTTTTTAACTTGTTTTAAATTTGTTAAAACAGAAATAATATTGTAATCAATGGATAAGTCTTGGATTAGGATGCCACGAAATTCTCCTGGGTATGAGGAAGGAGTTAAGGAATTTATCAAATTTGCCTTTGAACATAGTGCTATTGATGGAAAAATATTATGTCCTTGTGTTCATTGTAATTGTAGAAAGAGACAAACTAGCAATGAGGTGTATGATCATCTTATTTGTAAAGCATTCCCACAAGGATATACCTTTTGGTTTTTGCATGGAGAGTCATTGGCTAATGAAAATCCAAATCCAGTTATATCACAAGAATCCATGGGCAATGAAATTCCAATTCAAACCATGATCAATGAGGATTTTGGAGTTCATATGCATCATGAAAATGAATCAAATGAACATAATGGACAAGGTGAAGGAGAGATGCCGAGGGTAGTACAAGATGGGCTTGAAGATAAGGACTTTTATGAATTAACGAAAGAGGGAGAACAACCTTTGTATGAAGGGTGCACAAAATATTCAAAACTTGCTTTTATTGTAAAGTTGTACCATATTAAATGCTTATCCAAGATGACTGATAAAGCTATGACAATGATATTAGAACTACTACATGATGCATTTCCACATGCAAAGATTCCAAGTTCATTTTATGAGGCAAAGAAAACTATAACCAAGCTTGGCTTAGACTATGTAAAAATACATGCATGCCCAAATAACTGCATGTTGTATTGGGGGGAGGATGAAAATAGGGATATATGCAAAACATATCAGAAGTCCAGGTGGAAACCTTCAAAGACAAGAGATGGTGAGAATGAGGTGTCCAATGATGGAAATAATAAGAAAAAGGTGCCTGCAAAAGTTCTTCGTTACTTTCCACTAAAACCACGTTTGAAGAGGTTGTTCTTGTGTTCAAAGACTGCTGAGGATATGAGATGGCATGCTGCATCTCCTAATAATGATGGCATGATGAGACATCCAAGAGATTCTCAAGCTTGGAAGAGTTTTGACTCAACTAACACCTTATTTGCATCAGAACCACGGAATGTTCGTCTTGCATTAGCTACTGATGGTTTTAATCCCTTTGGTACTCTAAGCGCTACATATAACATCTGGCCAGTTATTCTCATACCTTATAATACTCCTCCATGGGTTTGTATGAAGTCATCATCATTTATCCTATCCATGATAATTCCTGGTAAAAAAATGCCAGGAAATGATATAGATGTTTACTTACAACCTCTAATCAAGGAGTTGAAGGAGTTATGGCATGAAGGTGTAGATGCATATGATGCTTCATTAAAAGAGATGTTTAAATTACATGCAGCTTTGATGTGGACGATTAGTGACTTCCCTGGTTTGGGAACCCTTTCTGGATGGAACACTTACACAGGATTAGCTTGTCCAACTTGTAACTTTGATTGTAGTCCTTATCGCCTTCGCCATAGTAAAAAATGGTGTTTTATAGGTCATCGTCGCTTTCTTCATCAAGGACACAGATTTAGATTGAATAAGGTTTGGTTTAATGGAGAACAAGAAATGCGTAACCTACCAAAAAAATTATCCAGCTCTGAAATTTTTGAACAAGTAAAGGATATTGAGGTTACCTTTGGTAAAAAAGTGGAAATTGGTGAGAGAATTAAAAGGTCTCGTGGTAGTAATCGCTTTTTGCCTAATGGTGCTCCACAATGGAAGAAGAAAAACATATTTTTTGATCTTCCATATTGGGAGCATAATTTGTTGCGCCATAATCTAGATGTCATGCATATTGAGAAGAATGTTTGTGGCAATATTATCTACACCTTGTTGAATGATGGTTCTAAGTCAAAAGATCATATCTTTGCTCGACGAGATCTTCAAAGCATGGGTGTTAGACATGATCTTTGGGTAGATGAAAATGGAAAGTATCCATTGGCTATTTATACATTGACCAACCAAGGAAAGAAGGTTTTCTTAAAAACTTTAAGGAATGTCATTGTACCAGATGGTTACTCAAGCAATATTTCTAGATGCATTGATGCGGAGAATCTTCACTTAAATGGGATGTTAAAAAGTCATGATTGTCATATATTGATGGAACAGCTCTTACCATTAGCCATGAGGGCAGCATTACCTAATCAGGTAACATCGATTTTGAATGAATTTTGCTCATTCTTTAGGAAATTGTGTGATAAAGTTTTGAGTGTGGCAGCTTTAGAACAATTACAAAATGACATTGTGATCACTTTATGTCATATGGAAATGTTATTTCCTCCTTCGTTCTTCACTGTCATGGTCCATTTAACTGCTCACCTTGCTGAAGAAGCTAAGCTTGGAGGTCCTGTACATTATCGATGGATGTATCCTATAGAGAGGTAAATAAATATGATTTTTTTACTTATTTTTTATGGGACTATTATTTACCATATATTTTTCATCATTTACTAGGTACTTAGGATTGTTAAAATCCTATGTGCGGAATAAGGCACGACCAGAAGGATCTATGGCTGAAGGTTACCTAATGAAGGAAATCTTAATTTTTTGTTCAAGGTATTTGGATAACATTGAGACAAGATGGAATCGATCTCGTCGTGTTGATGATGATGTAAATGATATGCAATCCAATAAACGAATAATTGAATTATTCCCCCTAGTGGAAAAACCAATTGGTGGTTCTGCATATTTCAAGCTTACATCTATTGAAAGGTTACAAGCACACCGGCATGTGTCAACCAATTGCCCTATTGTTGATCAATATCTTCAGTAAGTATATATATGTAAGTGGTTTAGAAAAATTATCCTTAATTATATTTATTAACTTAATGTTATATATAGGTACTATAGAGAAATTGTATGAAGACAACTAAGAAGACGTACAAGGAATACAAATGATATAGATAAGAAGGTTCATAAAGAATTTGTTGGTTGGTTTTCCACTCATGTAAGTCAAACTATAATTAATGTGTCAACTATTAGAAGTGAATATTGGTAATACTAATATCTCTAATTTGATAAATTTTCGTTCAGATTTTTGAAAATGCGAACAACCTCAATGAGGAAGATAAAGTTATTCTTCTTTATCTTGCTGAAGGCCCTGAAATGCAAGCTACAAGATTCACTGCATATAATATTAATGGATACAAATTTCGAACTTTGGCACGAGATAAGGGATTGAAAACTCAAAATAGTGGGGTTTTTGGTACTTTTGGTACTAGAAGTTACTCAAGCAATAGTGATACTCAGATGAGATTTGGAGGGGTGCCTTACTATGGAAAACTAGTAGACATAATTGAGCTTAGCTACAATGGCTTATTCAAGGTTACTTTATTTAAATGTGAATGGGCAAATACCACAAATCCTAGAGGCATCAAAACAGATAATTTGGGTTATACCTCAATTAATTTTGCAAGACTAATACACACCGGAGAAAATGAAGATGATGAGCCATATATAAAAGCTTGTGAAGCTCAAATGGTTTATTATGTTGATGATGAGAAGGATAAGGGTTGGAGTATACCTATTCATTTAAAGCCAAGAGACTTGTATGACATGGGTGAAGATGAAGACATGACAGTATCTAATGGATCTTTTCCATCACATAATTTGGATCAAATTTTTACCAATGATATTCAATGTATAGAATTGGCAAGACCTATTATGGATGATGATCTTGCAACTTC
Source organism: Canavalia gladiata (assembly GCA_037954105.1). Classification (NCBI taxonomy): domain Eukaryota; kingdom Viridiplantae; phylum Streptophyta; class Magnoliopsida; order Fabales; family Fabaceae; genus Canavalia; species Canavalia gladiata. The sequence continues at coordinate 12,591,194 of CM075659.1, read as the reverse complement.
TATCATAAATGAAAATGTTGATGATGACGATCATAATATGATTATATGATAATAATAGGTAAAAGTTATTATTTATTCTTTTTTATTACAAACCTTTTATACGATTTTTTTTATGTATGTTATTTGGTCATAAGGCTCATTCTACACCAATTGCTGGTTCATCCATGAGTCAATCTGCATCTCACTTATCAGCACAAAGTGAGCCTATAACTCAAGATCACTTACACAATTTTAGCATTGAAGTTCAAAACATGGAACCTACACAAGCTCAACCTCAAACCCAAATTTCTCAAGCTACCACTAGGAGAAAGTCACATAAATATTGGATAGTTGATATGATTAGTATGTCGGTTCATATATATTATGTATGTTTGATTTTATCTTTACTCTAATATTTTTTTCTTCTTATAAAATTCTTTTATTCTAAAAATTAGATGCAAATGGGGTCATTAAAGAAAATCGTTTGCGAGTTGCGGATTTGAGTTTGAACCTTCCTCCAGGTCAAAAAGTAGTGTTGGAATGGAATGAGGATGGTCAACCAATTGGTGATAGCAGTGGTCTTTTGGGAGTATATTTAGGAGAGCTTGCTGCTAATCCCAATAAGTTTCCTATTAGTTATGAGTCTTGGCATAAAGTTCCTTCAACATATAAGGAACATATTTGGAATAGTGTTATTAAGGTATCAATCCTAATTCAATGAATATATTTTTATGTAAATTGTGTACACTATATTTTAATTCTTCAATTTTGTTTGTTGTAGGAAAAGTTTCAAGTAAATGATGGAGAACATAAAGATCACATTATGTCTAAAATTAGCAAATGTTGGAGAGATAATCGATGTAGATTATACAAGGAGTTTGTTGTTGAGGATGCTACTTGGGAACAAAATCTTGAGTCACGTCCAGATGGCATCCCAATAGATCAATGGGTCTCTTTTCTGCAATATCGACAAAGTCAAAAAACAATGGTAAAAAGTTATCTATTGATAAATATGTTAATATATGTATGATTCACTACTTTTTTATATAGGCAATATCTGCAAAAAATACGGCAAATCGACAAAAGCAAACTATACCTCACACACTTGGCTCAAAGTCAATTGCTAGAAAAAAGTACGAGTTGGTATAGTTTATGAATAAGCATTTTTATCATATTCAAAGCCTTAAATATAAATTTTCTCTTCTAGTATAACTAATATCATGCTTAATTCAGGAAATTGAAACTGGAAGAAGATACAGTAGAGGAGAAATGTATTCTATTGCACATAAGAGAAAGGATGGTTCTTTTGTCAATGAGGAAGCTAGAGAAAAGAGTGTGAGTAGTATACAAATTTATGAAATTCTATTTTTTTTCATGTTTATCATTTTGTTTCACAATTATTCTAATTAGAGTTGTAGATGTTATTTTGACTATAATAACGTGTTAATATGTTAAACTTTCATTCATTTAATGTTGATTGTATGTTCTTACTATACTTTATTATTGTTTTTACCTAGAATATGACTGTTTGCAATGTTGATTAATTAAAAATGGTTGAATTGGTGCACATGAACTATTACATACGCAAAATAATAACTCTAGTTCTAACGAGGATGCTTACATCATGTGTTTGGGAAGGAACATCCAGGACGCGTGCGAGGCATGGGATTCAGTGTTTGCCCCTCCCAAATCTTTGGCACTACGCGCACTCAAGGAAGCTCTAGTGTATCTTTTCATGCAGGAAATGAGCTGAAAACTGAATTACAAGAAAACAAAGAAAGAATTGCAGCTTTGGAGGAAAAAGTTGCAAAGTATCAAGCTTTGGAAGAACAAGTAGCATTCCTTATGCAGCAATTGTCACCTCAATTTAATCAAGTAAGGACTAATGGTTCTACTACTTTCTTATACTAGTAGTTTTATTGTTTTATTATTTAAATACTAATGGATAAAATTATTTTATAACAATTTTAATTTGTTTTTACTTTTCATTAATTTTAGGCAGCAGATTTAGGATCACCAGCAGGAAGAAGACCATTTTCATCAGCAAGTCATGATCCTGGACCGCATGAACCACCATCTTTTTAGTTATTGAACCATATTGAATGTTATGTTGCACTTTCACTTAAATTAATAATTTCTATTTTTGTTTAAAAACTAATATAAGACATGTTATTTTATTTTTCAAGTAATGAATGAACTTCATTTTATATATTTTGATTATTTAGTTGTATTGATTTATTTTATGTAGAAAATAGTAAAATTTGAAGTACAAATGGAGCTAAATTGTTTGATTATTAGGTGTTTAAGATAAATCAAGTCGACAAAACTGATACGTAATATACTGATCGTTTTGCGGCGGTTTTTTATCGTTCTGTGGCAGTTTTTCATTGTCTTGCGGCGATTTTTGATCATTTTGCGGCAGTTTTATATTCATATTTTAGGTTGCATTTGCGGCGGTTATGACGGCGGTTTTTCACCGCCGAACTAGTATTGCGGCGGTTTTTACGACGCTTTTCTGTAAGTGCCGCAGAATAACTCCTGACGGTCAAAACAACGGCAGTTTTCAAACCGTTGCAAATTTTATCTGTGGCGGTTTAAACCGCCGCTAAATATGTATAAAACCGTCGCAAAATCCAATTTTTCTGGTAGTGTTATGAGTGAAGTCTGAGGCACCAAGATCTTGGTGTGTGGTTGGTGTGAGCGGGAGAGAGAAGACTCAGTTCCATGCGTGAAAATGAGATTGAGAGAGAGGTTGAGATACTTTTAATTGTGTAAATTTGTTGGTTTATTTTGGACAAGTTGGGCAAGAGAAGAGGTACTCTTCAGGAGCTGTTAGAATATCACAGAAAGTGTTAATCCCTCTTGTTTGTTAATGGGTGTATAATGATGAACTTCAAAAATAAAAATTTGTCATTGTGCATATGAGTGGAGAGATTGAATTCTTGGAATAAGGATTTTTCACATGATACATGGATGCTTCGATTTAAAAATTAGGAGGTGGAAAAACCAATGTGTAAGAAAAAACTATTTTTTAAAATTTCTTAAAATTTAGAACAAGTTTTAATTTTAAAAAAAATTAATTGTGAACTTGTTAAAAAATTATCACTATTGTTTTAATTTTCTACTTTTAATTATTATTATTTATTTATTAAAACAAATAAAATGGAAGTCTCGGATAAATTTGAATGTTCACAATAATCAAAATGTTAACCTTTATATTATAACTTAGCAAAATTACGATCCTTGCCAACACTAGTAAATCAAGTTATTGGTCACTTAAATCAGCATATGAAAGTGGATAAGGCCATAAACATTTTTATTATGACTCGTGCAATTTTTCACATATCAATTCTTAACAATTAAATTTTATGATGAGCAGACATTTAAGTACAAATTAAATTCCTACTTAAAGTAAACGTTTTGAAAGTAGGTTTATAAAAAACTTCTACGCTTTAATTGATTCTCATTCCTCCATATGGACCCCATTTATACGTGGCTGTTGTTTAACTATCATTTTATATTTCTACACCAATGTATAGTTGATGGGATGAAAAATCCTTTTCATAAATTATTCTCTGTCGCGCGTGTTACAAAACGTTGACGTTTCTCCAAATGATCACAAAGCTTTCAATTTGAGGATCATCCAATTATTTGTATTGAACCTTATCAATTAGTCCCTGTCACGAAAACCAACAAATAAACTTTCCATTCTCGATTCTTTTCACAAAGGCCTAAAACAACTTGGTTGGGTGTTATGTATTATTTAATTTAGATAATTAATTAGGAACATGCTGATTCTTCCCAGTGATTAGGGACAATTACTTGGGTGCTATATCTTTCTTCAACATGACCTATAGTTTTTCCTATGGGAAACAGACCATTTATTATCCTCATGTCATTTGGAAACCTTTGGTTTATTACTTTTTATTTTTTGTGGCATGCTAAAATTTAATCTATCAATATTCAATAAGAGTATATTAATGATCTGTTATTCAATGGGAAGAAAAAAGTGTACATGTCAAGATCGAATTAGAGATGATCTTCTAGTTGGTACAAATTAATTTTAGCTCATTGTTGATGAGTCCAGTGAATGAAAAAGGGTACATCACTTTTGAATATAAGGGCGCATATATGCCAATAATAATCTCATATATCCACGTATTAACTATATGAACATATTATTTGATGAATTTATTTGGAATGGAACTAGTTATAAATATAAAATATTTGATATTACTGTATAATCACGAATTCTTATATTCATAAAAATTGTTAACTTTCATAATAATTATTTTAAAAAATATTTTTTTTAATATTTTAATTAAATAATAATATAAAAATTTTGTGCATTAAAACTAAAATTTTATAGGATTATAATGTTTGTACACTAAATATCTCCTAATGTAAGGAGAGAAAAATCTTTTGATACATACTAACACAAGTTGTACCTTATTTTATTTTTTGTCTGTCCTCTTATCACATCATATAGGAGATGTAATATTTTTTTTATTTTTTTATTTTTTCTATTCATCTTATCTTTACCATTCTATACATCCAAAATAAGATATAAAAATATCAAAGCTCAATCTTTTATTCATTTTATAGTGACTCATTAAATGAGAAGAGCATATGGTGTTCACTTGAAAATTGAACTAGAAACTTATGAATAGGTTTGAACTAGAGTAATGATTGACTTATATATAAAAATCATCTTACATTCATCTTTATTTCAAATTCAATAATTGATAATTTTTTAAATTTTTTTAAATATAAAAAAATATTATACGATCATAAAATAAGATAAAAAAAATATAATATATTTTTAATATATATAACAATCATTTTTTCTTAAGCTATATAACATAAAGAAATCATTTGGTTGACAAATATATTTGGTATAAAAAACACTCGTCCTTAGTCTTGTATGAGGTCATATGAGGTCATAGTGGACAACTAATCTCGCGCCACAAACTTGTAGACATGTGATGATGGGTGAAGGACAAACGGGTTAGAGTTATATGTTCCACCAACAATTGACAAGAGGCAGAAGTAATGTGATTTTAGTCATCAAATGTAAAGACTATGCACTGAGGTAATCCATTCTGCTATGCACCCTATCCTTAATATGCGCAAAAATATGCTCCAATCATCGGATCTCTTTTTTAAAAGCGTACATCTTCGGACATTCACTCTACAACGTTGAACAATCATTATTAGGGCACATTCATACCAAATGCTAATTTTTTAATGACTTTTTAAATTTATATATATATATATATATATACATTATTTTTATTTTAATATTTTTTATATCTGTCTTTTAATCGCATCTTCTTTCACTTCAAATTACCTTTTTTTATAGAATAATATTTTTTCGTTTTTAATCCGAAAAAAAAAAGTAAGCCATGTCTTTTCTACAAGGTACAATTGTTCAAACCGCAATGTTTGACGACGGAAATCTTGTACGTAAGAATATAATGACCATGAACATGTAATCCTATGAAACGAACATAGAAGTTCTCGAACTTCACAAGGCATTTTTTTTATTCAAATAAGATATATCCAATCAGCGCGTTGTTCGATTTGTTTTAAGATAGCCCAATTTTGGTTAGTTTTGGGCTTTTCGGGGACGTTTTTTGATTTGGGCCTGTGACTCTGGCTTTTCCTCTAATGGGTACGGAAACATTATGAATGAAGGAATTAAAAGAAACGATTTTTTTCTGCTATATTATGCTTACATTAAAGTGGTTTAAGTTTGAAATTCTTTTAAAAGTAGGCTTGTACAAAACTCTATCTTTCTTCACTTAATGCAAAAGTTGTAATTTAAAATAGTTGAATGAACAACAATGAATAATGGTATAAGTATAATGGTGCTGGAGCAAAGCACTTGAAAGTGAAATATTTGTGGTGGATGCAGAATGTAAACCCATTTACAAAGGTAGGAACTATTAGAGGTTAAGAACAACATATTAGAGAAGATAAGAACTGTCATATGGCTGCTTAAGCCTAGTGGGACATAAAAAATCATATTGTTTTTCCTTATGTGTTATATGAATGTTTTATATATTTTAAATCACAAGCATACTGCATTTTTTTTACTAAATATCTACTGCCCCACAAGATGTGGACGTGTCAAGTGAACAAGAACCAAAATGTTCAAAATGGTTTCAGGATTGGACAAATTGAACTCTAATGGTTAGCTTTAATGTTATTTAGAAAGTTGGTCTGAAATTGACAATTCTTTTATTTCCTGTCCAAGCTTAAGCGATCTCATACAAAGCAACATGCTATACATAGACTTTGATGTTCAACTGTATGGAAGAACTTTTAATCTATATAAATAGTAATATACATCAATTTAGATTTATGTATAAGTTGTTAAATAATTTTTTAAAAAAATGATTAATCATTAAATAAAAATAGAAATAAATGGATAATATAGGAGAATTATTACTAAGTGAATAATTTCTATTTTTCACAATTTCAATTCTGTATCCAAGCTTTACCTATCAGTGTCATGCTGCTCCCCATTCAGCTCCTTTTTGTTAACTCTACCAACAATGCTTCTTTTCAATTTTGTTTACAACACTTTTATGTACAATTTTTTAACTGGTTTTTCTAGCAGAAAAGTTTGAACCATATATATTATTTTCAAATGTAAGCTGTTCAATTTTTTTAAAAAAAAAAATCTTTAACCATTAAATAAAGGATATTAATAGATAGATGAAATTCTACATGTAAGTGTCAAATGACACTCTTTTCTTAGTTCTCGCATGACGTTTAACAAAATAGTGACCCTTTTTTGAACACTTGCTATAAAAACTGAGAACCTCATAATTCAAACGGCTTAATCTTCTTTTCCTTGAACTCAATTTTCAAAAGCCATTTCATTAAAAAAAAAAACTATTTATCAGAGAACTAAAAATATTTGATGCTTACACTTTAAAATAATATGGAAAAAAGGAAATTAAAGAATTAAAGGTGTCACATGACACTTTGTTGCTAAAGAGAGTTAGTCGTCTTTTTGTTGCTAAAGAGAGTTAGTCTATTAATAAGGGTTAAGTTTGTATTCACAAGATTATGGATTTGAAATTTATTCGCGATTCAATAATTTTATTAATAAGTTTTCAAAATTTAACTTATTAATTTTTTTTTAAGAAAAAAGCATTGCACTTTGATAAGTCATTAAGCATTTTCAATTTTAAAAAATTATTAAAAGAGAAAGGTAAAGTAATAAAGTGGAAAAGAAAATTACCACATTATTGACGAAGTAACAAATAATTTAAAGAAAAGCTACAGCATTTAGAGTAATAATTAATTATTTAAAACGAAAAATAAATTATTTTTTGAGTGATAAGCACTTTTTAAAGTCCTCCTAACTTTTGGTTTTCCTCTTAAAAATGTGTCAATTTACCGCAACCAATCCTTGTTGCTATTAAGTGATATAGTGATATCAAGTAATTAAACATACTTTCGGATTAGCTATAGCTCCAGTTTGTGTGTTCATGTTAATTGTGCCTAAAAACATTGGCAGAGACAAAGTTATAAATAAAACTGCATCTGAAAAATCCTAGAAGAGTACACTTTGTTGCAGGGTAAATTTACAAGTAAATTTCAAGATTGTATTCTCTAAAGTTTTAAAAACTATTAATCTATAATTCTATAAATAATTACTTAGTTTAAATCTTTTTCACTAAACAAGACTAGAAAAAAAGGTTAGTTTGTAAAATAAAAAATTAGTCATCGAATAATTCTTAAAATTTTATAAACTAATATGTTCAAATCATACAATTTTACAGTCTAATTTAAAGATTTATTTGCACTAAACTGAACTAAAAAAAAGGTTATTTTATAAGATTAAATAATTATAAAATAAATTTTTAAAATTATAACGATTAAAATGATTGAATCATATAATTTTAAAGATTAATTTAAGGATTTATTTTGTAACATGGTTATCTAGCGTACTCGGTGACAAATAGTGCATGATACAACATGAGAGATTACTTAGGTAATTTGGTTGTGGCTTAATAATTGGATTAATTAGTATTTTCTTGATTTATGCAAATAAAAAAGTTATCATTAAAAATTATTAGAATCAGTTTAATAAAAAATTTAAATAATTTATATGAGATTTTAGGTTTAAACTCTATTTTTTTAATTGTAAAAAAAAAACAAGAATAAGTTGCCTTAGCAACATATTAGAAGAATTTTCAGTCATTTAAATTTAGCAAAAGTCTGGGAGTCAAATTCCTTCTTCATGCATTGATGTATAAAACTAGAAATTCTATTTGTATTCTACTGTTCAATATAAAATAAAATTACAGATTTTTTAAAATAAAAAAAATAAAATTCAAATGCAAAATCTCACCTAAATCATATTAATTTTCAATCTCTTACTACTAATACAATCTTAATGAATTAAATAAAGTTACAGATTGAGTTCTGAATCTTCTGATAGCTTATTTTTCATATTTCAAATATTGGTTCATTTATTTAATAGTATTAGAGGTTGGAGTTTAATCAAGGGGTTACACTACCTGGTTGCACATAATATATGGATCCTTCAAATCCAAGATAATAAGATGAATTTGTCTCATTCATGCAGGTCCTAGGAAGATACAATAGAATATGTCCAACCCTAATTTTCTCTGCCATGTGCCAGATTATGTCGCTTTGGCCCCAACTTACAGACATGCCAATGCGTCTGTTATGTTGCATTCAATAATCTATGTATCTGGGTAGATTCATGCCTCTCCATTTTCTCCTTCTGTTTTATTCTTTTGTTTCATTGAATACTTTATAAGTTATTTATACTTATAACTCAATTATACGTGTCGGTTCCTAATTTTGTACATGATAAGGGGACAATGAAATCGAACTCTCAATTATTATATTGTATTAAATATTAGAATTAGTAGTATGAAAAGTGGATGGATATCAAATTTTATAATAAATTATAATTATAAAAAATAAAATATTGAATATTATATTTTTATATTTAGAAAAAACATTGATAGATGAATTTCTTATAAAAAAAGACTTAAGAAAATGATATTTTTAAATTTAATTAAAATATATAAATAATGTAAAAATTTAAATTGTTATTTAATTATAAATTTTATTAATTAAAAATTATTGTTTTGTCATAATTACATTATTACAAGATGATGTTTGGTAGGATAATTTTTTATGAAGTTTCAAGAACCTTGAGTTGAGAATATTAGACTCTTATGTTCGGTATAAATACTTCAAAAAATATTCACACGAAACTAATGTCGTAATAAATATTTTTAATTATATTTTTTACTAAAATATTTTTATGAAAGGGAGTGGAAATTCAAAATTTTCATAAAGATAAATTTTTTTAAGCATATTCAGGATAGTATTTTAAAAAAAAATTAAACATGCTAAACAAGTTTATAATATTTTTAACAATTCTAATTCTAAAATACAATTTTTAAAAGTGATAAACTATTTTATATACCAAACATTTCTTAAAATTATATTTAAAATAAAATTTAAACGGTATAATATATTAATATTAAAATTAAATTTATATTATTTTAGATGATTCAATTTATTCTAAAGTACCGGATATATATATATATATATATATATATATATATATATATATATATATACACCTGGATCAAAACTAGTTAATGAAGTAAAATTTTATTTTAATTAAAAATAATGTTTAAATTATGGTACCTAAATTTTGTTTTATATTTTATTTAAAAATATGTATTAATTTACTTAACAGTTGATCCTGTAAAAATGGATAAAGTTAAATAAAAAATAAAAACAAAAGAAAAAATTATCAAATGATTTTGTAATTTAACAAATGGTACTGTTTATTTTATTTTTATTTAATAATAAAATTTAAATTTAAAATATCATAAAAAATTATGTGAATTTTCTATTAATATATCAATCTCTGACCTACTTTAAATGAATATGTGAATTTGTAGCAAGAATTTGCAAAAATTTTCACACATTATAACAATGTTATTTTAATTTAAACTTTTAAAAATATCGGGTCCAAGGTCAAAAGTATTTATTAAATTAGATTCTTCTTTTTTATATTTTTTTCCCCTTTATTCCTTTAAATTTGATTTAAAGAAAGTGTTACCGGGACTCAATCTCCAATTGAAGGATGACAGGTAAAGAATAAAAGGAGAATTGAATATGGTTTCCGTTGAAAAGTAATCTACCCAAATAAAAATAAAATTGCGAACTTGTCAAAATGACAATATATATAAGACGTTTGCCTGAATTTGTATGATTATCACTGCTCTTTTTTCTTTGTTTTCTTATAATCCTAATAATATGAAAGGAAAAAATAATTAAGTTGATTTATAATCAATTTTGCACAATTGGAATAAAAATAAAACTCACTGGCCTACTATATTATGATATGATTTATTCAATTTAATATATTAATAATTGAAATGTAATTCAACAAGCATTATAACAAAAAGTTATGAGACAGAAAACTTATTTGATTCGTACTGAACCATATCACGCAAGCAACAACAGTAGTAATGATAATAGCTCTTTTATTTAGTAAATTACATTTTGTATTTCAATATGTTATGTTTCGAGAATATATATATATATATATATATAAAGGATCTTTTAAATATTTATTCCTTTCAAAATATAGAAATGAGTAATAACTAAAGTAAATTTTTTTTTCAATAATTTTTTCTATATACATTATTTTAATTTGAATTCTACTTAGAATGTATGAGGAACATAAATATATATTAATTATGTTAAACTCTATTGATAATATTTTAAAAATAATTTTATTACATGTTAAATTAATATTATTGTTTGAGAAGAAAGTATATAAAAATATATATTATAAAATTAGTTTAATTAAAAAAAATTATATATTTTTATAATTAAATATTTAAAGCAAATGAGTGATAATTAGTAATAGAAATAAGTTAAGTTAAGTTAATTTTTTTTTTGGTCTGATTTAAAGCTTACAAAATTTATAAATTTGTTTAAAAATTTACATTTTAAAAAAATTAATAAATATACTTAAAATCAATATAAACAATTGAATAAAAATATTTACAAATTTAAATTTATAAGATAAAAAATAATTAAATAATTTTTAAAAATATATATAATGTAAATAAATATATTAAAATAAATATTATATAAATATAATATATTATAATAAATATAAATATATAATATATGAAGATAAATAAATTTTTTAATAGATTAAATAATTTTTTTTATAAACATAAACCTAATTTATTTATTTATTTAAAAAAATTTACAAATTTAAATTTATTTTTTATTAAATAGATCAAATCAAACAAAACTTTAAATGTGCCTAATCTAAACATTTTCATCCCTAATAATAATGAAGAACTAATAGCAATTACATTAATTCTATCAAATAGTATAAATACACTAATTATATAAAGTAATATAGAAAATAAGTAAAATATTATTTTAAAAGATTTATTAATCAATCAATAATTTTAAATTGATATCAATTTAAATCTAACATTGAATTGCTCAAACTTTTATTTCAATAATTAAAATTAAATAAAACAAAATTATACAATAATTGAATAATAATTAAACTCTAAATAAACATGTAACATTCAAGATTTGATATTGCTAAGGAAATTAGTGTTTGATTTCTCCTAATTTTCATCTAATCAATTTAAAATAATATTAATTTAATTTTAAATATTAAAAATTAAATTTACTAAAAAATAATTGAAATTCAATTCTTTAATAAATTAATTTTTTTTAATTAGAGATCCTAATTCTTTAAAATAATTCAGATGTATATATCATTGAAAATTTATCAAATGACTACAGGATAAATAATAATAATAATAATAATAATAATAATAATAATATATAAAGTAATAAAAAATGAGATAGCACTTGTTGATTTGGGCAAATATAATATTGGTCTAGGTTGATTAATCCAACATAAAATAAAATTTTAAAATGAGATGTATAATTTATACGGGATATTTATACAACATATTTTTTATTTTTTTATTTTATATCATCTATCATATTTTATATTTTTTAATTATAATTTTTTCGCAGAAAATTGTCAATTTTCAATTTTTAAATCCGTCACTTTACAACAAGGATCTATATAGCATCCATACAGGGAGTGACATTTCTTTATCTACTATTTTTAGAAAGATAATAACATCCAAAAACTACGTATTTGCCAGTAATGGTCTTTTGTGTCGCCAGGTTAAAATTTCTTTCGATTTTAATTCGATATTGAATCCCTTCTATCAATCAATAAGAAACGGAGAATCTTAAATATCTGATGATAGCAGGTCTTAGTAAAGTTTTTTTTTTTTTTTTTAAGAATGGATATTGCATTGGCACGATTAGTCAATGCTAATAATAATTAAATACTACTAATACATCTTCTCTATACTCTTAATATTTTGATATTGTTCCTTCTCTTGCAGGCTAATATCCCATCATTCAATTCATGAATCAATGAGCTACATAATGGAACTTGGTCAGAGGCATGCCAATTTCACATGTTCAACCAATTTATATAAGCATTAGATTATATCATTATTATTTAAAAATATTCAACTACATATCTACAGTTATCTCCACAGTCTACATCTGAAGTTAAACTGCTTAAATTATGTTTAAAAATACAAAATAAGAAGATTAAATAGTTTATACTCATCTAATCTTGAAGGTAAATAGATGAATATAGGACTCAATCACTTTTATTTATCATTTCACATGAGGCTGCAACTTCAATGAATGGCACACAGAATCAATAAATACCAACCCCCTCTCAAAGAAAATGTATTAATTGCACTTTTCTTTTTCTTTAAAGCTCTCCAGCTCATTTTTTAAAGTGATTTTTTCTGGATTGCATAAAAGCTCATATCATAATTAGTCAGCCTACCACAACTTGAAGAGCAGGAAAATACAAGCAAGTACCTAAGAAATTATTATTGAGAGAAGATTGTGCCTACTCCTTTTTGAGTATTTAGAAGAATTTATATGTAATTTATTTAAGTTTACATAAAAGGTTAGTTATTGTTATAAGTTCTTTTTAATAAATTTTATAAAAAAATATATAACGTAAATATTTATATAATAAGAATTTAATTATTAATTTAACAAACAAACTCCTAATTAAGTTAGTCCTCCAAATCATATGAATTGAACATTATAATTAATGAAATATTGAAAGTCATTCCTTAACTTTTGAATTTACTAAACATCTTTACTTTAATAATTTTCTAGACAAAATAATATTGGAAAATTTAATAAAAAGACAATATTTTTTATGAATTTAAAAATTACTAAAATAAGTTTTAAATCAACGACTAATTATAAATTTTATTGTTGAATAAATTATTTATCTACATATATCTTTGATGTTGTTCTGGGATGGGGACCTTCTACAAGGTTGAGTGAATTTTATTTAAGAAAAAGATTTTTTTTACATATCAACGGTAACTTATATTTAGGTGTAAATTGTTAAATATATTTAAAAAAAATTCTTAATCGTTAAATCATGGGATAGGAGTGTAGTACACTGTAAATGTATAGGTTAATTACAGCTCTTTAATTTATGATGTACATAGGTAACAAGTATTCCCCGGAAACATCAATTAACCTTGTTAGTTGTGTAACTATGCCAGTTGTACTGTTTATACATTCGTCTTCACTAAGTGGTTGAAAAAAAATATTAAATTATTTATTTATTCTTATATTATATTTATTTTTAATTTAGTTCTTATATTTTAAAAATTTATAATTATATTTTATATGTAAAAATTTTTATGATTCGATTTCTACGATCTATTATAACGTTATTTATTTTTTTATCCTAACATGGTGAACAATATATATTTTTATTCAAATATATTTTAATTTTTATATGTGTTATATAATTTTAATTTAATTTTTATATGGAGCATGTATTTGTAGTTAAATTCTTAAATGTAATTTTTTTAATTTAATTTTATATGTTAAAAATTTAAATTAAAAAATTATATATATAATTAAAAATATATAATATATATAAAGATCAAGTTAATTATCACATTAATTATGGATAATTATATAATCTAAACCTAAATGACATCAATAATCAAATCATAAATTTTTTTATGCATAAAAATTTAATGACAAATTTTTTGAGTATAAAAATTAAATTAAAAATATATGTTACATGTAAAGATAAATAAATATTTAAAAAAAATATGTGTTACTCTAGTTGAAGTGATGTATACTTTTTTACATTACAAAATAATTTAATTAAATGGTTTTAATAAGAAATAATGGATAATATCATCACAAGCTAATAATAAGTTGGAAACTTATTTGTATAGATCCAAACACCACTATAAACCAAACAGAGACACTATGTACTAAAATTCTCCTTTTATCCGGAGAAGATGCAAGAAAGAAGATGAATTACTTGTTAATAAAAAAAAAGTTATTGTATATTTAAAATTGAGAAAATAGGATTAAAAATATATATAATATATGATTGATGAAATCAACGATATCAAAATATTAAAATAGAAATATTTATTAAAATATATGATAATTAAAAAAATTAAAAAAGCAAAATTTGAAGAAGATTGCAAGGATAATGTCTGTCCCCGCTGTGTGGTTGTATTAGTAATTTAGTACTAATTAGCTCTTCGCAGAAACTGCACAAATCTCGAAGGCATGAGTCAATGCTCAATACTAAATTTTATAAACGAAAATGACACTTCCATGTTGTCTTGATGTGAATTAGCATGAATTGAATTTAAAGTATTTAATAATTTGTTAAATTATAGTAATTAGATTTAGATGTCCTTTAATTTTGTAGGTGTAAAGACACCCACCCAATTATAACCTGCCAGGTATGAATAATGTGAGAGTATTAACATTCACCTGAATCAGCTCACACTCCACAAGACCCCACAGTTTCAAAGAAACACAAAAACCAAACTCTTAATCCTTTTCTTTTGGTACAAACCCCCCAATATTTTAAAAAAAAATTGTGACGATTATTTTTAACATTTATATGTATTGATATATTATACATCAAATTTTAATGATTATATTATTAGAATGGTTATTAAAATATTTTTAATATATACATTTTAATAAATATAAAATTATTAAAAAAATTTAATAAAAATTAAAATCAATATTGTTTATCTTATGAAAGTGTGATTAAATTTTTTTCATTAATATGTCATTAAAGATGAATCTATCTCTTAAGTTGGATAACTTTTATAAGTATTTATAAAAATAAAATAAAGAAATAACTGAATCAAAATTTCTTTTATAAGTTAAATACTTTTTCTAATTAATAAGTGTTTTAAGAGGACGGTTTAAACAATAAAAAAAATTATTAAAAAAAATATGTTTAGGTGTACTGAAAATATATGAAATGTGTATTTTCACATTTTTCAATAATTTTTTTATTTTGAATTCTTTAACCAAGATCATAAGCACCACTTAGTATTTGTTTAAGTTAAAATCAACTTATTGACATAATGTTTTTTGGGAAATTAAATAAAGTTTTTTTAAGGATTAATTTCCACAAATTAATTTAATTTATAAAATAAATTTATTTTTTATTTTTTATTTTTTATGAAATTTATCCAGAATAAACCCATATATTAAAATCGTTTCTTCTCAATATATAACACATGTTTTATTGTAAGATTTATAACTACTATTAATTGAAAATACATCTTGATTACATCCAACAGTTCAAAATAAATGTTAATAAAATTAATTCAACTTAATTTTAAAACAAGCAAATCCTTAAATTATTTAAGTACCTCTATTACTAGTTTTAAAATTTTATTTTGAATTTTAAGGTTACAAAATTGGTAATAAATTTTATAATTAATAATCAATCATGTTAACAATTACTATAAGATTAAAAAAAATCTGTATAAACTCATTTTACCTCAAAATAGATTCAAATATCATATATATATATATATAATAGAATATATATAATTTAAAAAAAAAAGAAAAAAAATGTTTTATTTTTTAAAAAAAGAATATAATTTAATCTAAAATTTTATCATACTATTTTTTTTCTCCTATAAAATAAGATTGTTTTTCCTTACCACTCTAACATTTCTCCTGGGAAGTATTTTGAATTCACAGTGTAGATGCAGTGCAAGCTTCGCAGCATAATATGATAGAAGGGAGGGGCACTGTTAGGAGTGGGGAGTAAAATGAAAAACAAAAACAACGAATGAGTTAAATAATAGGGAAAATTATAGTCATATTTTTTAATTTTGTCAAAAATACGTCCAATATTCATGCCTAATTCACTATTACAGTTTTTATCTTTATTTAAACGGTGTTAAGGGACTGTCGTTTTGAAACGAACAAATATTTAAATATTCTATTTATTTTTTTTTAAAATATCAATCATATTCCCACTAGATGGAGTCTTAAACCTTATCATATTATGCTTCATTTTTTGAACAGAGTAGCAATAAGTCAGGATTTGAAAATCTCTAATAGAGCTAGGTTATGCACAAGAGAGGATAAGATGATTATTGGATATGTAATCATTGTCATCAGAAATCGATGATTATTGGAGGAATTAAGAGAATGTTATAGGTGAATTTAATGATTATTAGATGTTGTTGTTTGTAGGTGAAATTTTCTTATTTATATTGAAGGATTAAGTGAAAAAAAAAATAGATAAAATGTTGAGTTTAGAACCACATTTTAAATTTGAAGTTTACATACAGTCAAGTCGTCCATTTCATGCTACAAATTGATGTTAATAACGGAGGAAGTTATCCACAAATTGATAAAAAGACTATATCAAGAAGGTCAAGAAAGACAAGAAAAAATAGTCAATTTGAAGGTCCTAAGAACTCAAGAGACAACAAGGTCCTAAGATATTTTGTATATTATGTAAATTTTGTAGTTCTAATATTTTAGCAGAGTATGTTATGAACAATATATTTTATGATTTAAAAGCATTTGTAATAAAATTAAGAATACTATAGTTTTTGGATATGATTTCAATGTAGTGAATAATCCTTCGTTTATGAGCTAAATTAAATTAGGACTTTTGTCTAATGTGATTCTTAAATCCTTAGACTCATTTGCCTATCTTAACACGGTCACTCATTAAACTCATTTTCCTATTTTAACACTTTTACTTTTATTACAATAAATACATTGCAAATAGAGATTCCCATTCTGGAATCTTTAATAAATTTCTTAGATGCATACTTTTCCACATAGTGTCTATAATTGTGTTAAACATTTTAACATTGTAATAATTAAAACACTAATAACATTGTAACTTGATAAATTTCTTACTTAAATAACATTCCAATAATCAAAACACAAACAACATCTTTTTAGTTGGCTTTAATTTCTTAGTTAAATTTGCTTTCAACTTTTACACTTGACTTTAATAATTTTCACTTTTTTTTCTAGTTTTGTCATTTTCTTTTACACTTCCTCTATCTCTATCTTCATATTTTCTCTTTGATCGTGTTGCATTATGTTGTTCGTATGAAGTTTCAGACACTTCTTTTCCATCATACCATACAAAAAATTCATATAACATAATGATCACATACAATGTGAAACTAACATTGAAAGAAAAAATTATTTCTTATTTTTGCATTTCCTCATACACATAACAAACAATTTAAACAAAATAAACAAAAGAATTGTCTAACCTAAACAAAAAGGAAAAGTAAAGATAATAGGAAGAAGAAAAATAAAATAAAATTAAGTTATTGTAATTAATCCCTACCTTATTTTAGGGTGAGTGCCAACGACAGATGAGCAATGCATTTATGACTGAAAATACAATCATTGCAACTGCACCATCCTTTAGACATCTTTGTCCTTTATAGTTTATACTTCGTTTGTATTTTGAAAAAAAAAGTTAAAAATTTAGAAAAATAAAATTTAATTTTAATTTTTTATTAATATAATATGTATTTTTTATTTTTAAAAAATATAATTTTAACAATTTAAATTTTTTATATCTTTTTCTTTTATTTGGAGGAACAAAATTTTGATTGGATCTGTAATTTTTTTTTATTTCTATTGTAATATACAAATAAATAGTAAAAGATTATATTTTTAATTTTTTTTTCTTTTTACCATTCAAACAAATCATTAACAAATGAAGTTGATGGGAGAAAGAATAATTTTGAAAGAAAAATATTAAAGATCACCTGATCTATCAGAACAATATTTATTAACATAACAAAATGAAATTAATCAGGAAATCACAATATTTACTTTATAAATTAACAAAAAATAATTACGGTTGATATAAATGAGACATAAGAACATTTTTTTACAAACTTTAAGAAATATCAATATAACTTTTCCAAATAATAAAAAATTGAATGCTAACAATTATCAATTCAACAAGTTTCGAGCCATTACTTAGTTGCATTGATTATTTTAAAAGCAAGATCATTGGCTAAAATATAAGAGGCATTCATGCACCCTAAACCAGTGAAGAACATGGCGGAAGACATTATCTTATTTTTTTTATGCAATGCAGAGATATAGATAGAGAGGATAGAGAGGAGAGAGAGAGCTCTTAGCTGGTGCTGTTTGTACTTTGCCATCATAAAGAGGAGGCACTCATATCTTAATACTTTCCATTTTTTTATTTTTTTAATCAAGAAGCTTCCACCCACCATCCCTAATTCCAAATGGCCAAAATCCCTTCTTCTTCTTCTTTTTTTTCAGAACAGCAGTAAAATAAAAACAATGATACTGCTATATTCATACACACAGAAAACTTCATCAATTTATACTTTATATCTAAATGGGATTTTTTTTTAAAAAAAAATTGAATACCATCCGAATATAACTAGATCTCAGTTACTATAATGTATGTATAGAAGTTTTTTTTATAAAATAAAATAATAGAAAATAATAATATAATAAAAAAAAAGTACCCCCTTTGTTATTCACCCTCTACCAATTCCTCCACTCACCCTAGTGCCAACACCACTCTCCTTTATAAAGCCCACTTCTAAAACCTTCTTCTACACTAACACAACCCCATCATTACTTGTGGCTTATTCTTCAACAACAAATACCCCATTGGACTTCAACATTAGACCAATCCCTTTCTAAAGCTTCTCCTATAGCAAGAAGAAATAATAAAAAAAAAAACTTATTTTTATCATGGCTTCTTCTTCTTCTTCTATTACAATATCCCCAAGGAAGCTGCGCTATGATTTGTATTCGTATTCATACCAAGAGGATTCCAACATCCCATTAGTGATAAACGTTCTGGCTTCACTTATTGAGAGGAGCATGGCTAGGACACAGAGGATTGTGAAGAACTATTCTTATGCTTTGTCCAAAGCATTCAGAACAAAAATCTTTGATTGTAAGGAGATTCCTGATTTGACCATCCAATCCTATCTAGAGAGAATTTTCAGGTACACTCGTGCAGGACCATCAGTGTATGTTGTGGCTTATGTCTATATTGATCGCTTCTGCCAAAACAATCCTGGGTTTCGGATCAATCCAACAAATGTGCATAGACTTCTCATAACAACTATAATGGTGGCTTCTAAGTATGTAGAAGATATGTAAGTCTTCTTCTCCCTCTTTACATTCTTATTTTTCCTTTTATTTTCATGTCTGGGTTTTAATTCATTTTCAAGAAATTATATTTTTTTATAAAATATTAATTCATGGAAAATTGACACAGAAAAATCATTTTTAATTAAAAACTTTTAATGATAATAATATGGTAAGGGGTTTGTTAAATTGAGACAAGGTTTGTTTCTTTCAATCTCAATCAGTGAGGGTACTGGCTAACAGCCTGGGAAATTGACATTTTGTTAGGTCACCTAGTTTTGGTGGATGTTGTTGTTAATGTATAATAATTAGTACTTTTTATTTTTGCATCTATTTTTTAAAAGTTGTTGTGTTGAAAACAGGGTATTATGTGATGCTAAAGTGGTTTCTTCTTCTTATTTGACAGGAATTTCAGGAATTCATATTTTGCAAAAGTTGGGGGATTGAGAACAAATGAATTGAATGAGTTGGAGCTTGAATTTCTCTTCTTGATGGGTTTCAAATTGCATGTGAATGTGAGTGTGTTTGAGAGCTATTGCTGCCATTTGGAAAGGGAAGTTAGCATTGGAGGAGGGTACCATATTGAGAGGACATTAAGGTGTGCTGAAGAAATCAAAGCAAGGAATACAGAGGAAAGGGGTTATACACAAATTGCACGTGTAATGTTATAGAATTGTTAGGGAATTTTGCTGTTTTTGGTTCCATTTTTTGCCTGCAAATAAAGAAAAGTAGTTTATGTGTACAGATCAGTGTAAAACTAAATGTTTGTTGGAGGATTGAGATTTTAGAACAGGTAAAGTAAAGCGAGAGCAATGTACAAATTTGTCTTGTTTTATCACAAGGAAACAGTGAATTTTATCAAGAGTTTTGGGTTTTATTTCATGTTCTTGTGATTTTTGAGATTTTACTTCTATCTTTGCATGTGCATACTTTAAACCCCTTGAACTTAATTTATTATTTGGCTATGCTTTATGGAATTGAAAATGTAGGTGTAAATATCTTTCAATTTGTTAACAGAGAAGTTATTGTTCCACATCATATGGTGGAAAAATATATAAGAAAAGGATTTATAACTTCAATTAAAATATAACTTTTTGTATAATATTTTTTATAATACTAATATTTTATTTCTCTTTACCATATTAATTATCTTATTTCATATTTCTTTCTTCTCTTTTTACCTCTCTTTATTGTACAAAAAAAAAATATATAAATATAAATATACATGTAATACAAATACAATTGATCAAAATATTAATTTGTTTTTTATCTGATTAGTTATTAGACTCTAATTATCATGTGTAAACAAGTCATAAATGTATAGAAATGATGAAAGAATAAAATATCATTTGACAAAAAGTGAAGGGGTGTTCGCAATAAAATGTTTGAGGCTACATGCTTTCAAATCTTGCAAATTACAAAAGGATGGAAAGATAAAAATGCAAAATGATGGAGTCAAAATGTGTTCATTGCTTTGTTTCTACCCGATATTCCTTTTATTTCCCATTCATATATCTTGATCGGACAAAAAGGAGCAAAATTTTGACAGCATCATGAGATTCATTTAAAAGGATATATAGAACAAATCATTATAAGGGTCTAACAAACATTCTTAATCTATAAGCAAATCGTCTGAGAGGTAATCAATTCTGTGATCTGTGGAGCATTACAGCAGCACTTCATTCTTCCAAAGTCTAAATAGTTAAAGTCAAAAGACTTGCCATCTTGTGAAAGAACAGCTACACAATTAGAATAAGTTAACAAGAATTTTGACAAAATTTGCTTAAATTCAATGGTGGTTAAACTGAAATATATATATATATATATATTATTCAATCCAAGAGACAAAAATAAAAATAAAAAAAATCCAACCAATTCTCTCAAAAATTCTAACTAAAATGTCTCGTTGGCTAACTTATGAAATTATTGGTATATATGAGCACTCGATGAAAAGAAAAACGGGTGATTAGAATTTAATTGTAAGCACCAACCTTTGGTGTAAATTGGATTAGAGGAAGATCAATTGATTAATCATGTAACAAGATCAATTGAATAATCATGTTATAATTTTACATATTTATTAAAAAAATAATATATTTAATTGAAATTAATGAGTATACGGATGTTATACGTGCTTTTCACAGACCAAGCGTCCAATCTTGGGAAAGGGACCCCTTCCATATTTAAATCATGTAATGTCAATGTTATATGAATAAAATCAACAATTCAATTTTTTTGTGCGTGAATAAATTTAATTTCAGTTACAAGTGAATTATTAAAACACAAACTCAAACATTTGGCAATTGGCACCTTCACCCCATGCCTCGACTCTTGAATTATTTAAAATAATAAAGAAATAGAAAAAACATATTTTTATGCATGTGAAGGGCTAGTTGCTAGGAAGTAGCTAAACAAATGATGGCCCAGGATCACCTAAAGACCGGTGTTGTTTTTTTTATTTCAGTTATAATCATTACATTAGAAACCAGAGAGAGAGAGAGAGAGAGGAAAAAGTTGAAAAAAGAACTAAAGTGTAAAGCATATACCAAAAAACCTTTAGCTCTTGTTGAAGTTGACCATCCAAAGCTGTCATATGTCTTTTATGTATGAATAAATTATTAAATTAGCATGTCAATAATAGCATGGATTTTTCCTTCTTTTTTTTTTGGATTATGATGCATTACCAACCAAAGACAATTCCAATTGGTACATAGAAGATGGACAGAGCATCTTCATTTTAAAGTGATTAAAGAACATTGAGACTCTCTTCCTCCTTTGTTTATGCCTACTTTGAGAGGAAAAGGAGAAAAGGAATTGACAGAAAGCAAATTATTAGGCTTTAGAAAGAAAAGTGCTTGCTCTGCGCCTTTATAATAGTTCCCAATTGGATCTTACTGCACACTTTTCATTGCTATATGTAAATTTTAAATATTTTCATCTAAATAAATATTTTATGTAATTGGGAGTATTCATTAGATTAAATCAAATGTGATTAACCAAACTAATTAAATTGATCTGAATATTTTATATAATCAAATTTAATATAAACCAAACCAATTAAGCTCAATTTATGTTTATTTGATTTACGAGTTCGTGTTTTCTGAAATTGAACCAATTTAGACTGAATCGACTTCTATTATTATACATCAGAATTTGAAAAAAAAAATTCTTTTAATACATATTTTAAATTTAAATGTTTTTATATATTATTTTTTATGATAGATTTTTCCATTTTTTATATATTTATGATTTTTATTTTTATTTAAAATTATATATATATATATATATATATATATAATATTATCAACCCAATAATTATTTGAATTGAACAAACCTATTATTTGTTAGATTGGTTTGATGTAAAAAAATTATGAATTAGAACCAAACTAAATTAATTGATTTGGATTTGTTTAGATTTTTTTAAAATGAAAGAAATTGATCTGCGTACAAACCTAAGTGTGATCTAGATCTTGATCTGGTATATTCTTGAAATGAGGTTCACTAACTATATTCAAGATCTTCTAAAGGTGGTTGATGAAGTTATAATTTGTGAGTCTTTAACAATAAAAGTGACGTACCTATCATGGTACTCTAAAACTAAAGTTAGTGTATATTTTAGCAAAGTAAAAATGGAAATGAAATATAGGATTTGGATGGGAATATTTACTAATGAAATTAAAAAACACATTCATGAAATATATCTAGCATGCTACTGGAATCATATAACTGTTAAAAAATTTAAATGGACTTGGAACGTTGTTTGATCCAATAAGTTGAATGTAATGATTGCTAAGGATACAAACATGTGAAAAAAAGGGTTTTTTAACTGAAACCTAAGTGATATTGAACCAAAACAGATCTTGTGTCTTTTAAATAATGTTAAATATATTAATCATGTCATATTAATTAAACAATGTGATATTTCTTTTTTAGATTAATGATGGAAATAACATAAATTCATAACTTATCAGGTAATGTGGGGTTCTAACATGGATGTGGACTTTATGTACGGATGATTTTATAAATTATCAAAATAAATTTAAAAAAAAAAGTGTATGCAAATATATAGAAACTGCTTTGTGGAGTTGGATCTGGAAGCTGAAGACTTCAATGAGGCACAGGGGAGAAGCCTAACCTAAATGGGACATGCACCTTCCTAACTTACCTGAATATTTAATTATATATGATGTGACAATGGAACCACAAACAAAACAGTTCGTGGACCTTATTGTATATTCCAACAGGGTGATTTTATGTGTTGCCCATATCGTAATCTTTTGGGCTATATATGTACATAAAACTACCGAAAATTCATGTCACTATCCCCATAAATTATGCAAACGTGTATAAAGCTAGAGAAAATATTTAACAAAGAAAACAAAGGTGGGTAGATAAAACAAATCGCGAAGAAAAAAATTATAAGAAATTTTAGCTATATACCATCCTCCATGCCAATCATTTGAATATAGAAATGGGAGCAAATCACGTTGTCTTCGTCAGAAAGCAACAATGTCTTTATTTTGAATTTTGATTTGTGAATATTTTATGATTCCTCACACTTGCTTAATTTTGGAAAGATATATTAAAAATATAAACATTAAATGCGGTTTGTTAATTGACTTTATATATCTTCTCTCTTTTTATCTTACCAGTCGAAATTAATAAATCATATGGAGTGATATGGTATTCTGATTTTTGCTTAACCATTAAATGTCGTTTTACATTAGATTTAGAATTTAATTTGCATGTGTAAAAAGTGTTATATTGTGATCAAAATTATTAATTGTTAGACTAAAAATATAGATTAGTATAAGAGATTTTTTATATGTAAGTCAATTAGTGTTCTCCTTAAAATTATGTCGAGATACATATATTAGCTATGCAAATCAACTTGCATAATTTACAATATCCACATTTTATTCATAATAATATTATGTAGTTATAAATAAGGAGAATCACTCCTCTCATTCAACACCAATATTTTGTAAATTAATCATTCTCCTCGTTTAATAATTACATTTCCATTCACCTTCTTTATATATAAAGCTCATGTTACATATATAGTTTTGGATAATGCTAATTATTAAGTATAGAATTCAACAAGTATTTTCTTAATAATATTTATATGCTTCATTTACATAATTTGACCTCCAGGCTAGAGATCAACATATATTTTAGATACTATTGTATTAAAATTCCTAAATCAGCATTGTGAGAATTAATTTGCATCAATCATATTGTCCAGATTCTATTCATAATAAAATTTCATAGTTATAAATAAGGAGAATCACTCTCCTCGTTCAATAGTAATATATAATAAATTAATTATTCTTCTCATTTAGTAATTATACTCATTCATCCTCATTAAATATAAATATCATATCACATGTAAAAATATACATATAATTTTAAATTATTATTATTATGATGGTAGAAATTAATTTGAACGTTGAAATGTTATTGCAAATATTCTCATTACTTGAGTTATTTTTAAGGCTTTCAATAAAGTATATGAGTCTCATATATATTAAAAAATAAAACTAAAGAACTAATTTAAACAAAAATAATTATCA
This sequence comes from Canavalia gladiata, assembly GCA_037954105.1. NCBI lineage: Eukaryota > Viridiplantae > Streptophyta > Magnoliopsida > Fabales > Fabaceae > Canavalia > Canavalia gladiata. The sequence goes on along the minus strand of CM075659.1, from coordinate 12,566,031 downwards.
TAAACTTGGAGGGAATCATTTTGCCATATTTTTATTTTCAGTGTTTACTATTTTCAATCTATTTTTATTATTTATTATTTTTCTTGACATTTTATTATTATAATTATTATGTTTAGTTTTTATTTTATCATTTTTATATTTATATTATTATTTTATTTATATTGTTACTTTAATTTTCTAATTTTATCTCAGTTTTTTTTTCTTTTTTAGTCAAATGGTTGTCTCCTCTTAGCTCACTTGAAACGATCATCTAGGAAGACCCAAATAAACTCAACAGTTCTAATCTCCCTTGAAACTTCACAGAAAAAAAAAATACAATATTGAAAGAAAGTTAAAAGGGCCAGACACCATTTATTTTAACGCACAACTATTTCGGCCCACAATTGTAGGCCCAATTATAATGAAATTCATTCAGCCCACTTTGGATATTGAGTCCAACAAGCTCATGACCCAGAACACTAACCCATTCAATTTGCATGCCATCTTGACCAAAAGTTTATTTTTGCAGCCCACGCCCACTATTAACATAAATGAAATAAATAAATAACAAATTATATAAAAAAGTCTGAAATTGAAAGAGCGTAAGACGGGATTATTGATACTGAATGCACCAGAGTAGAGCCATGGAATCAACGCGGAAACTTAGACAATTGTCTTAGTCATTTTGTAAGGTATCAACTTTTTTATTTACAATAATGCAAAGAAAATTTTTATTATTTCTCCAACATAATCTTTATTGAACGGTAAAGTTAAAATGATAAAGCAATCATAAATGTTCAAATGTTTACAATATAAAAACTCTAATATTCACCTAAACACCAATTGTAAACCGAAGAACGAAATGATATTCTACATTAATTATAATGATTTTTATTACAAAAGTACTCAAATTAACAAGTCATCTCTTTGAGGCTTATATATTATCTAATCACACCATAATATTTAGAAAAAGCTTATCTAAATTTTTTATATTTTTAAATTTTATCATTTCATCATCGTTACTTATTTACTTTATAACTTTTTTTATATATGTATATATGTATGGATTTTTATTTTATTGTTGATATATTTGATAAAGTATTTTGAATTTTAACAAATTTAAAAAATATAAAAATTTATAATTTACTTTATATTGTGTCTTTTAATAATTTTAATCTAAAAAATTTTAAAAATGATTATGTAATAAAGTTTAAGAACTATAAAAGTTAAAACATAAAATAGATGCAACGATAATTGAGTTGTAAATAAAAATAAAAATATATTATATTTTTATATAATTCGAACATTAGACCTTTAAATTTAAAGGTTAAGCTTAACTTGTTTTTTTAGTATATAGACCAAATTTTAAAACATACTTCAATGTTTTTAAAAGTTTACCTATCATGAGTTTATTTCAAATTTTATTTTATAATAATACCTTTTAAATAAGTTAAAAATTTATATTTAAATAAGATAACAAATAAAAATAAAATAAGATATGTTAATAATCTTAAACTTGTATATAAATAAATAAAATTAAATCTTTAAATAATATTAGTACATAATCTTAAAATAATGTAATTTATTATTAATAATAATAAAATTATATAATGATAATATTATTATATAATTTATTTAAATAAATCGACCTATTAAATCAAAGCCTAAATTTTCACTAAAAATACTTTTAAAATTTTTTAATTTAATTTATTTAATAATTAAACCTAATTTTTATATATATTATAGGCTAAATTATGTCATTCCAAATTTAAACCATCCCTTTTGTTTTCTAACAATTTTTGTTTAAATTTAATATTTTATCTTTTAGTCATGATAATTAAATTTTTATATCTTTACTTTTTGTTTAAAGGATTTACGATGTATTTAAGGTTTAGAATAATTTGACAGATTTTAAAATTAAAAATTTGATAAAATTTAAATATTTTTAAGGATGTAAAATTAATATCTTAAATAATATAAATATTTAAAAATTCTAATTTTGATTAGAACGTGATGTTGATGATAACATTTTGAATTTAAGAAAATTTAAAAAATAATTTAAAAAATTATATTATATAATGAAAAAAATTAAGAATTTAAGAGTTTTAAAAAAAATAATTAATATAAAATAATTTTATTGTCACAATTAAAAGTATTAAAAATTTAAAATTTAAAAAATATTTGGAGACTAAAATGATACTGGTCTTTAGTTCGGTTTATAGAATCAAATACCATATTTATCTGATAATTATATCATGAAAGCCGTTTTGGTCTGATTCAGTGGACGAGTAAATTGGATAATGGATTAGGCAGGTACGTGTGGTAGAGACGGTTATACTCAGTTTAAGCCTATAATATTGACCAACAAAAACAATTGTCAAAAATATATATATAGTAAAAATTTTGATTAGAAAATTTGATTTTTGTTATATTCTTTTTTTATATTTGCAAAAAAAAATTATATATATTATTATTACATTCATTCTATTTGCAAAATAAACCTTGTTTTTAAAGTGTACAAAATATGATCCTATCCCTATTGTACAAAAATTTAATCTAAACAATATGATAATACATAAAAATAAATATCAATTTTTTTAGAAGTATGTATGATATCAATTTTTCTAAAAATATGTATGATGATATAACATGTTTTCTAACACACAATGCGAATTAGTGTAAAAGAAGAAAAATAATGCTCAATGAATCATACATAATTACATAACTAGCGGCAGAATAAAATAAAAAAAATCAAAGGTAAATATTTACTAAAATATTATAAACTAGAATTTACAGAAATTCGGCCACAACCACAGTAGATTAATCTCATGTTAACACAATCCATCATTGATTAATCTTATTCCAATCACATAATCATAAGCCAACAAAATATTATTAAGCAAAAGTATGCATTGATCTTAGCAGTATCGGACAAAATGCAACTCAAGAATACAGACTATAAAGTATAAACCAACCATCTTAGTAAAGAGGATCAAGTGAACGGTAACTCAGCAGGTAAATAAGAACATAATTTACATAAATAATTTATACAAATAGTCAAATTAAAGCAAAGTTGAAGAGATTGAATCCTATAATGCTAAAAAAAATGAAATGTGTCAGATAGTATACAAAACAAATATTTAATGATAAAAATATAATAAAAAATAAAAATAAAAATTATATACAAATATAACTTTTATCCTAAAAAAATTTCTAAAATATTGACCCAAAATCTTAAAAAAAATCTTTAAATAGAGTGATATCAGAATAAAAAATGATGAAAAATATTTTAATAACACACTCTAATAAAAAATCTTTAAACATAGAAAACGATACATAACACAGATAAATAGATAAATATTAAAAAGTTCAAGAATCCTAAGTTTTTAATCAAGATTGAAAAAAACAAAAATTCAAAAAAATAAAAAATATAAAAATTAGTTATATAAAAATTTATATATTCACTTAACCACTTATTTCGACCAACTAAATAGTTGTGCAGTTAAGTTCAAAAGAACAAAAACATAATAATAATAAAAAAAATAGAACCTGAGAACAATAAACAATTAAATAATAATATATATATTATATAATTATTATTTATTATATTTGTTTGACGGATTGATTAAATTAGGTTACTGTTTCTTCAATCCACGTCCACCCAAAATTACTCTATATTAACCATTACTTTTTAATCCGCTTAATCCACAAATAACCCGACATCATGCCCATTAATCAATTTCAAACCTTCAATTTTATTGGTTTCGGGTGCTCCCTTCTTTTTGGCCAGCCCTATTAGTCGTGTTCAAAAGAATCAAAAGTATAATTAAATAAAGATGTTAATGTTAAATATTTTGTACATCAGCCCGCAAGACGGCGTCAGCAGGACGTATTTGATAGTCACGGGCAAAAGGTTGCAACAGTGGTGAACTCATGGTCTTTTATAATGACTTGTTGACTCCCAATATATCATGGTTGAAAGAAGAGAATTCAAACCAAAAGAGACTTGTGTAACAAAAAAAATAAGGAGTTAAACGTATTTTTGTTTATTTAAATTTTTTAATTTTTTTAAAATTTTTAATTTTAAAATAAATTATTTTTAATTTTTAATCATTAATATATTAATACAAATAAAAATAGGTTGAACTAAAATTTAAAAATTTTTAAGAAAAAAATTTATTATTAGTCAAATATTTTTCTTTTTATTTTTTTAGTAAGATCTGACATAATTTAAAATTTATATTTAAAAATTTATAAAATAAAAAAATTAAATAAATTCAAAATATATTTATAAAAAAATTATATAAATATATTAATATAATATAAATATGATATATTAAAATAAATATAAATACATAATATATAAAAATAAATATATTTTTAAATAGACTAAATATATTTTTTATAAGTTTAAGTTTAATTTATTTATTAAAAAAAATTAATAAATTTAAATTTATCCATTTATTAAATAAGTCAGGTTATAATATTTTTTACTTTCATTCTTGTATGTTAAATATTAATATATAATACATATTAAATATTAATTATTCAAAAGATTAAAAATAGTTTATTTTAAAAAATAAAAAATAAAATAAAATGTTTTAAATGAAGAATAAAAATTATATTTAACCTAAAAATAAATTAGTATTTAAATCATATTAAAAATAATTTTATTTTTAAAATGAATTCAAAGATGCATAAATTACATGATAATTTTTTTAAGTTACATTTAAAAAAAATAGTAGTAGGATAAAGAAATTAATTTTAATAATAAAAAAATTAATTTTTTTATAAAAATAACAATTCATGTTATCTGACATTTAAATTAACAAAATTATTTAATTATTTTTTAATTTAAATCACAATGAAGATAGTATTAATTATTTAATTTTTATTATTGATCATTTTATAGATAAAAATTAAATAAATTAAATAATTATTTTATAAGATAAAATTAATTATAAAATAATTTTTATTTGATTATAAAATATTGTGATATTTAGAAAAAACTTATCTAAGTTCTTTATATTTTTAAATTTTATCATTTCATCATCGTTACTTATTTATTTATTTTATATGTATATATGTGCGTGGATTTTTATTTTATTGTTATATATTTGATAAAGTATTTTGAATTTTAACAAATTTAAAAAAGATAAAATTTATAATTTATTTTATATTGTGTCCTTTAATAATTTTAATTTAAAAAATTTTAAATATAATTATGTAATAAAATTTAAAGATTATAAAAGTTAGAGTATAAAATAGATGCAACGATAATTGAGTTGTAAATAAAGATGAAAATATATTAGATTTTTATACAATCCGAACATTAGACTTTTAAATTTAAAGGTTAAGCTTGTATATAGACCAACTTTTAAGACATACCTCAATGTTTTTAAAAGTTTTCCTAACATATAAGTTTATTTAAAATTTTATTTTATAATAATACCTTTTAAATGAGTTAAAAATTTATATTTAAATAAGATAACAAATAAAAATAAAATAAGATATGTTAATAATCTTAAATTATATATAAATAAATAAAATTAAATCTTTAAATAATATTAGTACATAATCTTAAAATAATGTAATTTATTATTAATAATAATAAAATTATATAATGATAATATTATTACATAATTTATTTAAATAAATTGACTTATTAAATCAAAGCCTAAATTTTTACTAAAAATATTTTTAAATTTTTAAATTTAATTTATTTAATAATTAAACTTAATTTTTATATATATTGTAGGCTAAATTATTTCATTCTAAATTTAAACCATCCCTTTTGTTTTCTAAGAATTTTTGTTTAAATTTAATCTTCTATCTTTTAGTCATGATACTTAAATTTTTATATTTTTACTTTTTATTCAAATAATAAAGAATTTACGATGTATTTAAGGTCTAGAACAATTTGACAGATTTTAAAATTAAAAATTTGATAAAATTTGAATATTGTTAAGGATGTAAAATTAATATCTTAAATAATATAAATATTTAAAAATTCTAATTTTGATCAGAATGTGATGTTGATGATAACATTTTGAATTTAAGAGAATTTAAAATAATTTATTAAATTATATTATATGATGAAAAAAATTAAGAATTTAAGAGTTTTAAGAAAAAATTAATTAATATAAAATAATTTTATTGTAGCAGTTAAAAGTAATGAAAATTTAAAATTTTAAAAATATGTGGAGATTAAAATGATACTAATTATTAGGGATAACTTTTAGATAGGTTTGATTTATAGAATCAAAAATCATATTTATCCCATAATTATATAATGGAAGTCGTTTTCATTTCATTTAATGGATGGATAGATTGGATAATGGATTAGGCAGGTATCGATAGTAGATACGGTTATACTCAGTTTGGGCTTATAACATTTACCAACAAAAAATAATTACCAAAAATATATATTCAATAAAAATTTTGATTAGAAAATTTTATTTTTGTTGTATTATTTTTTTATATTTAAAAAAATTTCATATATATTATTATTATATTCATTCTATTTAAAAAATAAATTTTGATTTTAAATTGTACAAAATATGATTCTATACATATTATACAGAAATTTAATCTAAACAATGTGATAATATATAAAAATAAATATTAATTTTTTAAAAAATATATATGATATCAATTTTTCAGGAAATATGTATGATGATATAACATGTCTTCTAACACACAATGCGAATTAGTGTAAAAGAGAAAAAATAATGCTTAATGAATCATAAATAATTACATAATCTGTTACAGAATAAAATAAAAAAATCAAAGACAAATATTTACTAAAATATTACAAACCAAAATTTACATAAATTCAACCACAACCACAATAGATTAATCTCAGGTTAACACAATCCATCATTGATTAATCTTATTCCAATCACATAATCATAAATCAACAAAGCACTATTAAGCAAAAGTATGCATTGATCTCAGACAAATTATCCAGCAGTATTGAGTAAAATGCAATTAAAAAATATAGACTATAAAATATAAACCAACAATATCAGTAAAGAGGGTCAAGTGAACAACAACTTAGCAAGTAAGCAGAAACATAATTTACATAAATAATTTATACAAATAGTCAAATATGACAGAACCTCAGACTTGCCCAAATTAACTTCTATATTTTCAGTCTTCTCAAGATTAATTGAAGCAACTTAAACTCTAGGATTGTTGTTCCCAATTTCAACTATCAATGGTCTTTATCAAATAAAATTTGTCAATTATCATAAAAAGCCTTATTAAAAAAACAATAAGTTAATATAAAAAACATAACTAATTAAGATTTAATAAAAAAGTAAAAAACACTTGGACAATTATTTCTTACCCATATAAATTTGTGAGTGACTACACTAACTCTTATCATAAAGGTCAATAATGGATACTTCACTAAAGTAAAGTCAAAGAGATTGAATCCTGTGATGTTAAAAAAATGGAATAAAAACATAATAAAAATACTATATAAAACAAATATTTAATCATAAAAATATAATAAAAATAAAAATAAATATAATATACAAATATAACTTTTATCTCAATTATTTTTTTCAGAATATTAATCTAAAATTTTAACAAAAAACTTTTGAATGAAATGATATCAGACTCAAAGATGAAAAAAAATATTTTAATAATACAAACCTTAACAAAAAATCTTCAAATAGAGAATACGATACAATAAGATAAGGATGAATGTTAAAAACATTAAAAAATTCTAAATTTTTAATCAAAATTAAGAATAAAAAAAGATGAAAATAAAAGACATAAAATCCTAGGAAAACTCAAGAAAACAAAATACACATAGACTGTTTTTAATTTGTAGAATTTCAATTCAATTTCAATTTTTGAATGCTCATCTTTCCGTTTTAGACAATTACAATTTAGAAATAGAAATTAGTTATTTAATAATTTAACTACTCACTTAACCACTTATTTTGATTAACGAAATAGTTAAGCAACTAAATCTATAAAAACAAAAATATAATAATAAAAAAAAATATAACATAAGAACAATAAACAATTAAATAAAAATATATATTATATTATTATTATTTATTATATCTTCGGACAGTTCAGTTAAATTGGATTTCTACTTCCTAAATCCATATCTACTCAAAATTAATCTGTATTAATCATTATTTTTAACCCCTTAATCCAAAAATAACCCGACATACCCATTAATCAACTTTAAATTAACCCAAAATAACCCGACATGCCCATTAATCAACTTTAAATCTTCAATTTTATCGGTTTCGGGTGCTCCATTCTTTTTGCCTAGCCCTGTTAGTCGTGTTCAAAAGAATCAAAAGTATAATTAAATAAAAATGTTAATGTTAAATATTTTGTAGATCAGCCCGCAAGACTACGTCAGCAGGACGTATTTGATAGTCACGGGTAGAAGGTTGCAACAGTGGTGAACTTCATGGTCTTTTACTAATGACTTGTTGACTAGCAGTGTATCATTGATGGTACGAAGAGAATTCAAATCAAAGAGTTAAATGTATTTTTGTTTATATTAAAATTTTAAATTTTTTAAATTATTAATTCTAATTTATTTTTAAAATAAATTATTTCTAATTTTTAACTATTAATATATTAATATAAATAAAAATAAATTAAACTAAAATTTAAATATTTAAATATAAATTTTTAAAAAATTTTAAGGTCAAAATCTATCAATTAGGGATAGACATGGAGCGTAACAGTTCGGCTGAAAAAACTTAGAATTGTCAGAAACAACGTAGAAGAAGGGAAAAGCCGCAAGAAAATATGACGATTTCATCGATTTTCGGATTGCTGTGGCGGCGAGTTAATTGGGTGGATATTTATGGTTGTAAATGAAGAGGAAAAGGATAATCAAAAAATTAGAAAAGATGATCCAAAAATTGGAGAAGATGACGGAAAACCAAAAAACAAACGAAAAAAAATATAAAAAATATCAAACATGTTGATCGGATTCGGTTTTTGTCGGAGATTTTCTTCCAAACCCGTAGTGGACCGACTAATTCGTCAAAAACCGCCGCAACCCAACCTCTTATCTCAGCCCACATGTTTATAGTTTTCTTTGTCGGTTACCGTCGAATTTTAGGGAAATATTTTTTCATCACTCCTGTTATTAATCAAATTTTTTTTAATAAAATCTTATCTAATTTAAAATTTATAATATTTTATAAATTTGTTTAAAAGTTTATAAAATAAAATTTTTTTAAAATAAATTTAAAAAATATATATATAAATATAAATTATATAAAAATATTAATATAATATAAATACAATAAATAGAAATACATAATATATAAAGATAAATATATTTTTAAATACATTAAACATACTTTTTTGTAAGTTTAAGTTTGATTTGTTTATTTAAATTTTTTTTTAATAAACTTGAATATGTGTATTTATTAAATAAGTTAAATTACAATTTTATTCACTTTTATTTTTATATGTTAAATATTAATATATAATATGTGTTAAATATTAATTATTCAAAAAATTAAAAATAATTTATTTTAAAAAATAAAAAACAAAAACAAAATATAAATGAAGAATAAAAATTATATTTAACCTAAAAATAAAATAATATTTAAATTATATTAAAAATAATTTTATTTTTAAAATGAATTCAAAGATGTATAATTTAAATCATAAAATTACATGATAATTTTTTTAAAATACATTTTAAAAAATAGTAGTAGGATAAAGAAATTAATTTTAATAACAAAAAAATTTTTTTTTATGAAAATAACAATTCATGTTATCTAACATTTAAATTAACAAAATTATTTAATTATTTTTTAATTTAAATCACAATAAAAATAGTATTAATTATTTAATCTTTATTATTGGTCATTTTATAGATAAAAATTAAATAAATTAAATAATTATTGTGGAAGATAAAATTAATTATAAAATAATTTTTATTTGATTATAAAATATAGTGATGCTTAATATTTTTAATTTAATAATTTTTTAATTTTATTTTAAAATAAAAAATATAAGGAACAAACTTTAAAAAATTATTAAAAAATGTAACAATATCCTCTCCCATTTTTTTCAGTATATTTTTTTATGTAATTTTTAATAAATTTTTTATTGATTAACTCTTTAATCAATAATTTAAAAAACATTGATTAATAAAACCTTTAAATTAACTATTTTATTCAATAATAATAAAGATTCAAAAGCGTAAACGACTCTAGTGATACAAACATTTAAAAGGGTAAAAAACTGTAAATAATTTATTTTAGAAAAAATCTAAAAAAAATAACATAAATATTCAACGAGATAGTTAATGCCAACGGATCAAGTAAACTTGTGTTCTGTAAGACACTGTAACTGGTCTAAAATGCTGACCAACCTAATTTTATCTTTTTGGTCAGCTGGACAACCTAATTAATTTGTGTATATATCAAATTATCAATTGGTTGTATCAGTATGCACGTAAATATGCTAATAGCCTAATAGGATTTGATGATTTTATTATTGGTTACAAATATTTGTAGTCTAATCAAAAGAACATCAATTCATTATGAGTTTGTGTTCTTTGATTAATTCTTTGTATGTTGACGTAACAAGTGAAACAAATTATGAGAAATTTCTTTAGCTAGCAACTAGGAAAATTATTATAAATGGCCAATAGGAAACTGACTCATCGTCTTAATATTGGGCCGTATTAAATCTGTGAAAATTAGGCTGATTACCACAAGCTGAATATCAACGCGTGAATTCTGGTTAGAGAATACATTTTCTAAAATATTTTTGTGAGGTAGTTTTTGCTAACAAAATTTCTCTTTTCTAAGTATCTTTTCTAGAAAAAAACCTTATTCACTTACCAAAATAGTTTTAAAAGATGCTTTATTATTTTTTTTGAAAGAAGCACAGATGTTATAAACAGAATCTATACAGTCATAATAAATAAATAATTTTTTTATTATAATAGAACAAACATAAAAATCGAATCCAAACTTTTATATATATATAAAAAACAATCATTTATATATCTATAATGTCTTATATGATTATATATCTTTCTTGTTTTATGACATCTAAAATAGATAAATTTTTTACAATAGATTACGCCTTATTCAATAAAAAGATGAGATATTTGCATATCATTAACAAAATATTTTTCCATTACACTATTTTTTAAATTTCAAAAAATTAAAAAGTTTCAAATATTTGAATTTTGTATTATCAATAAATTAATACTCTACATGGACACTTGTCACTGAATCACATATTCACATAGATTAATGTAACGTACCTAATATAATTTTGCTAATTTTACACAAACAATGAAAGTATACACCGGATATTTCCTTCTTTCTTTTTATTTTCTACCTAATATTTTTTACCTTTTAAATCAAACAATTTATTTAAGAATAAGATAAAATATATATTTAAGAAAATATTAGTATATTGAAAACACAAGTACCAAAATTTTACCTAATTATCATTAAATACTATAAACTATAATGCTTAATATTTTCATTATTAAATAATAAAAAAAGATAAAAATAGATAATAATTTTTAAAAATCAATAATATTTTATATTTTCTAATATATATCTAATTTTTCTTCACGATATCTAAATAGATAAATATTGTATTTTTAATATATTTCGGTCAAATAAAAATAAAAATTACTAAATAAATATTTATTAAAATGTTTTAGTTCATTTGATAAAATAATATCTTTTAATAGCTAGTAATATTTTAAATAATATGTTTGAAAAAATTATTTTAAATTATTTTAAAAATTTTTAATTTTCAGCTTAAAATATTTATTTTTTATTTTTATCCTTAATATATTTTATAATCTATTCTTTTATTTATTTATTTTTATAAGTTTAATATTATTAAATTTTTTCATGTTATTGATTTTGATATATATATATATATAATTATTTTTAAAATATTATTTTAATATAAGCTATTTATTTTAATTACTATATTGTTGATTTTTATTTTTAGAAATAAAATATAAAAACTTTATAAAAAATTATTTTTCAAAAATGTTTTAAAATAATTTATGTAAAAATTAAAAAATAAATATTTTTAGTTTAAATAAATAAAATTTTATATATTTATTAAAAATATCATATTTATCAAATTTAAATTTATTAATTAATTATATTTTTATTTATTATTTTATATTTAGCAGATAATTTAGTAGTAATTTTTATCAAATAATTTTAATTTAATTAATAAAATTAATTTTTAATCAACTCTTTAAATTTTAATTTTAATTTTCTATATTTTAACTAATTTTAACTTTAAATTAACTAACTTATTTGCTAACGATGCAAGTAGGAGTAACGAAGAATGTAGAAAGAATTTAGTTTATAAATATGATTAGTATGTTCCTATTTATCGTTTTTTGTAAAAAATAAAACATTTATTTATTTATCTGTTTATTTAAATATTAAAAAATATTAATTAATTTATATATATATATATATTTATTTAACTATTATGAATTATAATAAATTATTCATTCATCTAACTTTTTATTGTTAAATAATAAATAAAAAGATATAAGAAAAAATTTGTAAAATAAATTAAAAAATGGACAATATTAATTAAGTTTTTAATATACATGTTTATTTTTATCTAAACAAATAAAAAGAAACATATGACATTTTATCAGAAAAGATAATTACCACGTCATGAAAAAAGTTTATAAATACGACTAATATGTGCCGTAGCAGAATTGCATCAGCACAACTAATCCTCATCTTTCTCTTGTTATCTCTACTCACCATGGCTGTTCTTCGTTACATATGTTCTGCTGTAATATTTTATTTTCTGTTCCTAAACCCTTCCCATTGTCTCAATCTCAAATTATTTAATGCTTCCCAATTTAAGGACGAGAATCAATGGCAAAACGCAGTGGCTACATGGTATGGAGAGCCAGGTGGTGCTGGATCGAATGGTGAGTATTACTTAACATGTTGATATTGAATTAATTGAAGTATTATGAACATATTTTAAGTATTGAGGTTGTGACCAAGCATATATTTGGTTTTAAATTGAATAGGATTGATGTTGTTAGTTGTGTTCAAATTAATTTTAACTATAACTTTTTATTGATGTATGTGGTTTTTATTAGAAAGTATAAGAATTGATTCTCTAAGTAATAATCAAATAAACATTTGAGAAATATGTTTTCTATTTAAATTTGAATAAATCCTCAATGAAGTTTTCAAAAATTGTATATATATTAAACATTTTAGTATCTAAAATACTAAACTCTTTATTTAATATTTGACTTTATAAAACTTATCTATTTTAGCCTTATTTTATTTATTATTTATTTTGTTTTACATTAAAAAGAACTAGGATGTATACTGTTTTACAAAGTTAAAAATTAACAAAAATAAACTAAAATATTCAATCTATACATTTTTAAAGACTTATATAAGAATTTATTCATTAAAATTTACTGTATAATTATTTCTGATATATTATCTTCTCTAGACAGTTGTATATGTAGATTTTTTTTGCAAAACATTTATATTTAATAATATAATATAATATATTATCTAACTCCTTATGTTTTGGAAGATAATCATTAATTAGTAATCAATTAGTTTTGGTGACATTGGTGCTGTGTAGGGGGTGCTTGTGGATACGTTGACACTGTGGAGAAACCTCCACTCTCCAAAATGATTTCAGCTGGAGGTCCTTCTCTTTTCAATGGCGCCAAGGGATGCGGTGCTTGTTATGAGGTACATGCTGTGTAAATTAAATTTCTCTTTTTCTTCATTTAAAATAACATATTGATAAAAAAAACTATCTCATTACATAAATTAATGTATAGACTAAGGGCTATAAAATAATATGTACTCCTTTAAATACTTTTTTTTTTTTAGTTTTTGGTATGAATGAGATTATGATGCTCTGAGAGCATCCGTGAGTAGCCTCAATGAAATGTTATGACAAAAATCTTAATTTCTCTCGAATACTTTTGCTTACTTAAAATGATGAACATTGACATTAAAATAATGGATTTAATTTTAAATATAATAAAATTTTTAATTTGTACTCATGATACAGAACATAAGAACAATCGATATTAAAATAGTATATAATATAATATAATATAATAAAAATAATTCTTATCATTAACTAGTTTGATGTTATGTATCACATTAATTGATGATTATTTTAAGATGATATGCTATATGAACTATTTAAATACATATGAGATATAATTAATAACTAATTATCATCGTTCATGATTAAATAAAATTAAAAATAAATATTTTATTAATAATAATAAATATTATATTACAGTAATAAAAAATTAAATAGATAAAATTTAAAATTAAACATAAAATTATAATACATAATCTGTATTAATTTAATATATAAAAATTTAAATTCAAAAAATTAATTTTAAATTTAAATTAATTACAATTATAATTATTTTAAAATTTAGTTTATATATAAAATAAAAATATTTTTAAATTTACTATAATACATCAATATTAAAAATTTTAATTAAATTAATATTTAAAAAAATAAAAAAATTAAATTCTTAAAATAAAAAATGTGTAATGGTATTAGAATACAAAATAATTTAAAAATTTTACAAGTAAAAAATTTATAAAAATGTAGTAAAATTAAAAAAATTATAAAATGTGATATTAAAAATCAAAATTACAATTAAAGTAGATTGAAGACATTGGAAGAATGTGATTGACGTGTAATTAACATAAAAGGCATTTTTGGTTATTGAATTTTCAGGTGAAATGCACAGAAAATGCTGCATGTTCAAGAAAACCGGTGACCGTGATGATAACTGATGAATGCCCTAACTGTACCCCACAATCAGTCCATTTTGATCTCAGTGGCACTGCCTTTGGCTCCCTTGCAACTTCTAATAATGCAAATAATCTTCGTAACGTTGGACGAATTAATATTCAGTACAGAAGGTAGTAATTTTGGTGTAACTTTTCAGATAAATTGTTGCCGTCGGATCATAGATAGATATGGATGGATGATATTGTACCTATATTGATTATTTCCTTTTTTTAATCTTTTAAATATTAAATTTATGATTTATATTTAAAATTCATTTATTTATTTTAATAATTTATCTTCCAGTCCTTTTACTTAAATTATTTTGGGTTTGTAGGGTTGCATGTTCCTTCGGTAACTCTATAGCCTTTATGGTGGATCCTGGGGCGAATCCATACTATTTTGCTACCGAAATAGAATACGTAAATGGGGATGGTGATATAGAGAGCGTCATGTTGAAGCAATCAAATTCAGACACGTGGATTTCAATGCAACGTTCGTGGGGTGCAAGATGGAGTTTGAACTATGGTTCACAGCTGCAAGCTCCACTCTCTATTAAGATCACAGTCGATAATGTTAGCAAAAAGTCCATTGTGGCCGGCAATGTAATTCCCCGTGACTGGCAACCTGGCAAAGTTTATCGATCTGCATTCAACTTCTAGAATCTGGTTTAAGATTCTTTTATCTACAAAACATAAGAAAAAATGTTATTCTTACACTCTATTCTATCTGTAATATATTGGATGATTAGTTACATTCTATTTGTAATATGTTGGATGATTACATTCTATTTATAACATATTGAATTTTATTTGTAATATATATATTGAATGATAAAAAGAGAAGGATAAAAAATAAATATTATTAAAATGTATATTAATTATAATTTAAAATATAAACGGAACATATATGTAAATTTATCTTGATGTACTTGATCACCGATATTTCTTTTTATTTGATTTAAACAATCGACTCACTTAAAAAAATGTTATTCACTGATATATATACTTTAATATTTAATTATCATTTGTTAGTATAGTTAAATTTTTTTTAAAAAAATTTTGCAATAGAATTATAAACTTATATTGATAATATGGTATATTATATATTAATAAATGATATTATTAGTAAAAAATATTAATATCTATCATCAATATATTAAATATTAATATATTATTTTATCAAATTTTTAATACCAGTTAAAATATAATAAAAATCTATATAGTAAATTTTCATTAAAAATTGTATGATTTAATGCATTTATAATATTAAATACAATAATTTTTAATAAAAAATTATTATTGATTGATTTTTTATTGTGTCCTTAAAGATATATTACAAAATAGATACTTTAGCTATTAGTATAAGTTTTTAAAATCTAGACAAATATTTTAAATTTTGTTAGACAAAAACTATACCAATAAAAAATGTTTTAACATTTTCAAATGTTTACTTGTTAATTTTTTTTTATAGTGACTGCTCGTATGACGTTTTTTCTTTCCTAATTAGTGACTGATGGTTTTTTTTATAATACTGATAGAAAGGAAACGGTCTTTTTTTAGGTCCAAAGAAGATAATTTCATATTAATTTTTTATAATACAATAAAAGATTTAGATATGGTTCCAATTAATTTGAAAAGACACGAGTATCACACATAATCAACCTTTTATGCATTTAACAAACACGATATAAATTTAACATATTTTTTATATAATTAAAATAACTATAAGAAAATAATTTTCAAAAAAATATATCATTCAATCATGCCAAAAAAAAATTATAAACAACATAATAAAAAAACTCTTTTAAGACTTTTATATTAATTACTATTTTAGCGTACAAATATTAGAAACATAGATATTTACTAATTGACTATATCGAATTATTTTGATCTCAAAATTTTTTATTTAAATTTAATTTTTTGTAGTTCACTTCAACCATTTCTTCACTTACACAGATTTAAATACTACTAATTAAAATCTCAATCTTTAATATAAAAAAGGTTTATAATTTAATAAAATATTGGATAAGAGTTATATTTTAAATAGTTTCGAATTCATTTCTTCAGTGACAATTTTTAAAAATTTATTTTTATTATTGTGATTCTTCTTTTTTTAAAAAAAAAAAATAACCCCATGAACAGCAGTAGAAAGAGAACTTAACAATTGAATTTTAAGATGTCTAAATGGGAATTAGTTAAAAAGAATGAGTCATAGTTACAATAACACTAAAAGTAACATCAAAGTATTTAGAAAATAAATGGACTCACAATGAGAAGAACATTTTTCAAGCCTCGTCGTAGATCCAAATGTTTCGGACATTTTTCTTTTTCTTTTTTATACTCATTATTTAAGAAAGTATAGCTTTATGTTGACTCATACACAAGATTTTACAAAACAACATGCCTACAATTTTTCATCTATATGGACACCGAACAAAATAGACTCATTCAAGTGCCGTTATAGTACATTTCAAGAGGCAATTATAGGTATGCATATACTAACCATTTTTAAAGATAAAAATGTAAAATTAATCAAATAAAAAAATAAAATATTTATTTTTATAAAAAATATAAAATTCAATCAAAAATATGGACACGTGTATATTTTTTTTCTTATTTTTCTGCTTATCTCTTCTCTCATCTTCACAATTTTTTCTTATTTTTCTGCTTATCTCTTCTCTCATCTTTACCATTTTTTTTTATTTGTCGGCTTATCTTGTCTTTCATCTTAACCATCTAAGATCATAACAATTCAATACCTAATATATATATTTTTTTATTCCTTTCTTTGTTGCTTTTGTGATGGTGCATCTACTGTGTGCAAAATGGTAATAATAAAAAATGAGGTGCAGAAAATGAATGAAAAAAGTTTTTCTCACAATATCTTCTCACATTTTTTTCTTTTTCACTCTATTTTTTTGTTTTATTTTGTTTTAAGATATCACTTTTTCCACCTTCTTCCGTTCACTTTTTCCACATCTTCTATCTTAGACCAAATTTTTATCGTTATTTATGAAATGATGCTAACCTAAAATTAATCTTTCTCCTTCCATTTCTATTTTTTAATACGATTTTTGTCCTTCAAATTTTAATGCTTTATGTACTTGATGGTGTAAAAATTGTACTATTAAAACTTATATAAAAATATTGTTTTCTAAAATGTGTTGGCTTATTATTTACGTTGGATGATCTATTTTAGGGTGTTAATATACCTTTTGTATGCACCCATACTGTTTGTAGAAAATCCTCATAAATTTTCTTTATTATTTGCAGCTTTATATTTAACATATCCATGGTTTCCACCAACATATGCTGCCAAGAGCTTTTCTACAATTAAGATAACTAGTATGTAAGATGTGTATAAACTTATAAGGTATATAAGTATATTCTGTTATAAGGCAATAACTGTGAAAAACAAAAGGAAAATGAACGTTGTTATTTTCACTTTCAAATGATAGTCACTTCTTCCACTATAACATATCTTCAAACTTGAGGCTCTTTAATAATGGAAATGGTTGAAATAAAAAGAAATTTGGTGATAATGGTTTATCCAATATTTTCTATATTTATCATTAATTTCAGCATATAGGTATGCTCCTACTCTACCTGTGTTATTATAGTTTTGTTTCCAACTTACAAAAATCAAAATGTTAACAGGAATAGAATTTTTTGTATCTTAATGAATAGGTTAACATGTTTATATATTTGTTTCTTTCTTAATTTATTAATTATCAATACTTATTAATTTTTCATAGATCTTACAAAATAGAGAAAGTTTGTCAATTTAGATGAGAACAAATTAGATATTGACTATATAAGTAACTTTGACGATAAAGTGATCCTTTTAACATTTTGTGAAATTTTTTCGAGTTTTTATCATGTAGAATATTTATTATTTTCTTCATTTAGTAGGTGATAACAAAAAATAAGAAAAATATCACATAAGATAAGTTTGATTCGAGACATATTAATGACAATGAAGAAAGTTAGAAATTGACAATGAAGATAGTACACCTAAAGTGTGTTGAGAAATATCGCAAACTTGAATCATTTGAAATTATCTTTATAAACGAGAAGGTAATTCTCTTCTTAAAAACTCTTATGCAATAATCTTTTAAGCTAACATGACAAGTGATATTTGATACTTTAAATTACTTTTGATATATATAAGGGTGACAAAATTTTAGTTCATGTGAAAAATACCTAGCTTCAAAAATGGACAACTGAAATAGAATTAGTGAAGGAAAAACTTATATCTTGCAAAATTTTGAAGTGAAGGAAAATAATGGAGAGTACAAGTTATTTTATTTTCATAGATATATTTGGTCGATTTGTTGAAATAGAGGAACAAATGAAAAGAAAAGAATTGGGATTGTTTTGAAAGATCAAAGTACTTGACTAAATTTAAATACGTGTGACACGCTCGTCGTAAACGCGCAAAAATAATTTCTAGATTTCCCTCAAACTATTGGTATAGTATAAGGTGCAACCTAGGTCATCTCCCAAAGACCATTTCATATTCTTAAGCAAATTAGGAGAAAGTTAGAAAAAAGAGATTTTGTAAATATATGATATTAAGTGCGAAATGCAAAATACAGACTGAAATTAATTTGACTTAACAATTATCAATTCAAGGAATTCAGAGGCTATTTTCTTAACTAATCATTGATCACTAAAATCATGCATTGTGTTTATCAACCTAGGATCATCTGGAACCCCTAGAATAATCCTTGAATTCTCTACTGAGAAACCTCTCAGAATTTAATTGATTATGATCAACAAGATTTAGTAACCACTTAATCTTTTATCTAAACCAATTTCACAATCAGAATTCAGTTGAAGTAAGTAATAAAATGAAAACCTTCAATTCAATTACTTAATTTCTACTCTTCAAACTTTTGGAAAATGATTTACCAATCAAAAACCAATTATAAATCAATTATACATTAATCAAAATACGTCAACCGATCAAACTTTGATTAAAAGAATAAAATTGAAGAATATAGTAAAGTAGAGTAGAAATCACTCAATAAGCATGTAAATAAAGATCAAGACCTTAAAGTTAAAATGAAAATAGCTTAAATCCTTGAATTGAAACTACGAACCTAGCCTTCCATGAAGGAGGCAAACTAACAACAAAGAAAGAGGCAAACTAACAACAAATAAATCCTAAGCCTTCCATGTAGGAGGCAACTAACAACAAATAAATCCTAAGCCTTCCATGTAGGAGGCAACTAACAATAAAGAAAACATAAGCCTTCCATGTAGGAGACAAACTAACAAGAAAGAAAACATAAGCCTTCCATGAAGGAGGCAAAACTAACAAGAAAGAAAGAAAGAGAGAAAGAAAGAAAGAAAATGGTATTGGAGTTAATCTCCAAAAATGGTGTGTGTCTCCTCTTGCAAACCCTTCTATTTATAGAGGATTTTTGAGGCATCATCTTCAGAAAGTCACCAACTAGGATATTACTTTTCTACCCTTTTCTTGCTTTCACATGGGCTTTGTTGAAATTGCAAAACACTTTTTGAATTTTTGCCACCAATGAGCACAACAATTTTGACTTTCTTGCACCGCAATATTGAATGTTCACATGTCCGAATTAGAGCTTGACTTCTGAACAAAAGTTGTAGCCCCGGATCTTAGCTGTCAAACAAAGTTAATTTCATCTCAATATGACTTCTATATCTCAAGATATGGCCGGATCTTTGCACACTGTTCAAATTCCACGTCAGCAACACTATCTCATCTTTTGAGATAATTTCGGAGTCCTAAACATCCCATTTAGAGTCTGCTCTTGCTTTGTAATTATGGACACTTCTTTAAGCTTTCATTCAAGACAGATTTCATGATTTTTGGATGTCTACAACTCCTATTATGCTCAAAATACTATAATAGTGTCATTTTAATCGGGTAAGCAAAGAAATTCAATTAAACTTCATATGAACCCAAACTCATAAAATATGACAAAGATCACTTAATTGAACATATAAGAAGTCTTAATGAGATAAAAGTGAGAGATAATTATTTATGAAATCTATGCTTATCAACGTGCTTCTATGTAGAATTCAAATATTCATTTATATTGTATATTAAATAACTTAAAGATTATGATTTTATTTTTAATATAGGAACTCAACTATAACCTGCATTCTATAGGATACATTTGTCACAGTGCTTCAAATTTTTTTAACAAGACACCAGTTTAGTCCAGTGGTTATCATTTTAATACTTGCTAAGATTAGAGATACATAAGCTTTTACCAATATAATTTGCACTCGACTATGTAGTAAAAGTCATGCTTCATTTTACTTGGCAATTATGCTCAATAAAAATTATATCTTTATTTTTAGGCAAATATTCTACAAGTGTTAGACATGTATGATTCAAAGCTTTTAATCAATTAAGAAGATATTGATGAAATTAAAGAATACACAAAAAGGTGACTATTGACAATGTACTTTATAATTTATATAATATAATTTTAAGGAGTAGTATTCTAATTACATAATAATTAATATTTTGAATGCAGCTTGGAATTAACTTGTATGTGAGTTATATAGTCAAATGTTGACTCATGTGTCTTTAGATTCTCAAGAAATCACTAAGCAAAAATTTTTAAGAAGTGGAAAGGTAGTAAATTTAAAAAAATTAAATGAAATTAAATAGGTGCACATATTACATAATATTATATATAAGCTTTTGTGCTTAGTATGAGTTATAATTTTCATATATCATTTTAATTAATGCTTCCTATTTATATTTTAGGAATGTATTTATATCACAATGGTAAAGATAAACAAGATTTTTACCGTAAATGGATAGACTTACCAAGCATGTGTCAATTGCTATTGAAAAAATAATTTACCAACAAATCCATTTGTATGCAAATATTGTAAGAGAAAGAATGAAGATGCTATACCTAGGTAAGTTTTTTTATAATATAAATATATGCATAACAAATATTTTTAGATTTTATATTTGTTTAATGTTGGTTTTCCATTCAAATTATAGGTTCAGGTTTCCAAAATAAGACATTTTCAAAGTTTATCTTGTAAAATAATCAGTGTTCTCAACTTTAACCAAAAAACTCTCCAATTGAAACAACATATGATTAATGTATTTATATAAAAATAGTTTATCTTGAATGCATATCCCTTATTGTTTTATTGTTCAAATATAATATTTTTCATAAATATTGAAACAAAATATATTTTATTAATTTTAAGAAGGTAAGTTGGATCTAAGTGTTATTCTTAAAGCCATTGACAATATCTTAGAAAAGGTGTTAAATTTCAAGATAAAAATTAAAAAATGATTCAAATATCATTTTATTTTAAAGATCTGTCACGATGAACATTTGATAAAAAATCTTATTGAAACTTATCACTGATGAACATTTGATAAAACATCTTATTGAAACTTAGAATGAAGTTACATGAACACAAATATGATATACTTATTATTTTATTTATTATATTTTAAATTAATAATGCACCTAACAAAGAAAAATAAATTTATTTAAATTTAAAAAATAAAATTTCATATGAAAATAGTCATAATAATCCTTTTCTTTCACTACTTAAATTTCATAAAATTTATTTCATATTAATTAAAATATTATATACTTTTTTTCATAAACAATCCTATTATAATATTAACCTTTATATACATAACAAACATCTATTAGTCTATTGTATATTTTCATCCAAATGCAAAATTAAATTGTTAAATATTAACTACTTTTTAATTTAGACTATATTACTTATTAATTATGGTTACAATTTCATATATTATGTTTTATTTTTCAATTTAATATATTCTCCAATAAAAAATTCGATCAATAGGTTAAATAAAAAAATAATTTATATATCATGTTTATATATCTAAATTATAGATTTTTTAATTTTTTTTATATTTTTGTAACATTAATTTTTATTTACTATTGATGAATTTGACGGGATATTACTATTGACTCCAGCGAAAAAATATCCAACTGCTATACGATGATTGTTTACTTAAGAATCTAGTCGTTCTCAAATTTCTACGTCAAAACTAATTAAGAACATAAAAAATCTTCCAAATGGTTGTTTTGATCTGCATAAAGTAAAAAGCTTTTATATGCAAGTTTTTTTTGGAATCGGAAGAAAATTATGAGAATTTAGTGTTATGGTGTAATGCTTTTTAATCTAATTTTATTGTTAGTTACTTAATTTATAAATTAAGAAAATACTAATAATTAATAAATTTCATAAAATATATTGATTTTTTATAGTTCATGTACGACAATTAATATTAAATTATATATAATATATTACTATTTAAATATATATAAATTCAATCATTAATGAATTCAAGTTGAACCTAATACATAAAATTAATTCTATGTGTTTTCTATAGTTAATTGATATTAAATTATGTTAGACCATGTTAAAAACAGTTTATACAAAGTTTTGAAGTAATTGAGTCCTAGAGATATTTTGTAATTTGCCTATCATTGTTTCAAATTAAAAGATCTTTTTGTTTCTCTTTATTTTATTATATGATTATCAATTTGTAATATTTGTCACACTCATATAATATTTTTAATAAAAAAAATTAATAAACAATTAAAAGCATCCTGTACATTCCATGAAAAAATATGCAGTCACGTATAAAGAGTAAAAAAAAAATTAAATTATATGTGGTTATCCATCTAATTGTTGAACAACTTTATTATATAAATAAATAATGTTTTTAATGTTTGATATATCCTTGATTATGAATTTTAATATTTTTGGTAAATTTAATGAATTTTTTTATGTATATTATATTAAAAAATTCTAGATTTTTTATGAATAAATTGAGTGAAATTATTCTTTACTAGAATACACGTAAAACATATTAGGATGTATGAAAATTTTGAACAGTAAAATGATAAATTTAAAATATATTTCTCACAACTACGGGTGAAGTTTTTTTTTCCAAGAAAACTCAATACAATATTCTGTAAGAATATTTATCATTGCTGATGAATATATATCTATTTCTTTATCATTTCTAATTTGATTAACATTATTCTATATATATTAGGATAATATATATATATATATATATATATATATATATATATATATATATATAAAAGGATGAATAAAAATATTTAATACTTAATTTAAAAAATTCTCATATATATATATATTCATTCAATCATTGATGAAAAAAAATATTTAATAATTGAAAAAAAATATTTTCTCACTTTTATGTATAGATATTTTTTCATTTAATTTATTTTTATTAATAATTTAATTTTATGTAAAATTATTTAATTAAAAATAAAAATAGGAGAGAATATATTCTCATCAAAACAATATACAATGAGTTCACAACTATCTTTTGTCATTTTCTGATTTAAACTATTCTTTATCAGACTATATATATAATATAACATATAAAGAAGAATCAAATATTTAATAATTAAATTATAAATTAACAATAGTTGTCTCACTTATATGAATAATTTTTTTCCATTCAAGTTATTTTTTTGAATAATTGTGTAAAAGTATTTAATTAAAATTATAAAATAAAGAAAATTTGCTCTTCTCAAATAAACATAAAATAAGTTCACAACTAACTTTGTATCGTTTCATGATTTAAATAAAATTATAATTTATCAAGATACCTATAAAACATATAAAGATGCATGAATATTTTTAATTATAAAATATCATATTTTCTAACTTTTATAAATAAATATTTTTCATTCAAGTCATTTATATAAATAATTTAATATAATTTTGTGTAAGAAAATTATATGATATCTATTGTATGAAATGAAAATGATGATGGAATTTCATGTCTACACTAAAAAAATTCGAAAATATAAAAATTTATTATAATATTTTAGTTTAAAAAAATCTATCAAAATCATCGTGAAGTTTTATTTCTCCACTTAAAAGGTTCAGGCCATAAAAAAACCTTATATATTTTATTCCAAAAAAACTATTTTATATTAATTAATGGTGAGTATAAGTTACTATTATTCTTCAACATACTGATTTTATTCCATAATTTAACATTATTTTTTTTTATCATGAAACTCAAATAAGAAAGTTGTCATGACTAAAATGTGAAAGTGTATGATAATTTACATTTTTTTTTTATCAATACAGTGACAACATTATATTCAATCGGTGCACTTAAAGAAGATGAACAAATTATATTACATAATATTGATCCTTTTATTTGAAAGGTACCAACGGAATGTCAAATTATTATTTTTCCATTGTATTCTTATAAATCTAATTAAAATATAAAGAAAATGCAAGATAATCCAATATCAATTATCAATCTATATATATATACTCACTCATCAATATATATATATATATATATATATATATATATATATAATATTAAAATTAAAATTAATAAATTGAAAATTAAGAAATATGTGATCATCTTACTTGAGACTTCTGTTTTTGATGTCCAATAAATAATAGAATGAGTAGGATAAAATTTTGCTAAATAATAAAGTTAATTGATGGATAATAACTTAAATATATAATTGTTCGTGAATTTTTTATTTTTTTATTTCAGACAAGATAGTTATATGTCCTTAACATGGAGAGAAAGCTAACTATTGAGAAAAATTATCTTAATCAATAAACTAACTGGTATATCATTCTTCTTCCTTTTGATCTATCATTTATTTAATTTATTTAACGTATGTCCAATTGATTTTACTCTATATTTTGTAACTAAACTGGAAATATATGTTTTTGTTTGAAATTGATTAAATTAACGTGGCTATTGTGTACACTAATATAACTAACAATATAAAAAAAACATTCTTATAATAGAATTCATTTTCACAATTTATTAAAAATTTCACTATCAACATAAATTTTAGTTTATATTATTTGAATTTTAAAATTAATATATTATTTCATACAAAATATAAATAATATAAAATACATTTTAGGCACCACGGGTTATATACTAGTTTTAAACAAAAGAAAGGAAATCCAATCAAAAGTATAGACCAAAACTAGATTGGTCACAAACTATGATTGCTATAGAGACAAAAATGATATTTTTGGGTGAAAAAGCAATTTAAACAATATATCTACAATGAAGGAGAAGCATAGGTGAGTTTCTTGGTTTGGAACTAAAGGGATATGAATAGATATGGTAGTTAGAAGCATTTGTTCTCCTTCCACTCACGTAATTACAAAGACATAAAAAATGAAAGACAAGCATGCACTATTTGTCTCTCTCTATCTCTCATACACATGCACAAACATACTACACGGACCTCCTATGTTACATTTCATAGGCGGCGCCACTACCACAAAGTCGTAGAAAAATTCTCTCACCCTCTCACCATTTTCCACTTGTCACCACACTCTCTTGCTCTTAAAGAACTCTTGCATTTCTCTCTCTCATCCACAAATAAAACTAACCAATACTCCAACTAAAAACTAGGACTACTACCCCTTAATTTTCACCATACAACCCCATAACAACTATCACTACAAGAATAAACTCCACCCTTGTTTCATTTTTAACTCATCTCCTCCTCCTCCTATCTCTCTCTCTCTCTCTCTCATCCCTTCTTCTTCTTCTTTTTCTTCTTCTTCTTCTTCTTTTCTTTTACCATTCAACCTAATCAGTGCTATTATAATTTTATGGCTTTGATTGTGGATCAACAATCAAACTTCAAACATTTTTGTAAAATTTGCAAGAAAGGTTTTGGTTGTGGAAGAGCTTTAGGTGGACACATGAGGGCACATGGCATAGGAGATGAAAGTGGTCATATGGATGATGATGATCAAGTAAGTGATTGGGAAGATAGACTTGGTGGCAATGTTGCACCAAGCAACAAACGCATGTATGCTTTAAGAACAAATCCTAATAGGCTAAAAAGCTGTAGGGTATGTGAGAATTGTGGAAAAGAGTTCTTATCATGGAAATCTTTCCTTGAACATGGAAAGTGCACCTCCGAGGATGCGGAGTCTCTAGTCTCCTCTCCAGGTTCCGACGACGATGGTGGTATCGGCGGTGGTGGTGGTGGTCGGAGAGGATGTGGTTGGTCCAAAAGGAAAAGATCATTAAGAACTAAGGTTGGTAGCTTCAATTACAATTGTCCTTCAAGTGAAGAGGAAGACCTAGCAAATTGTTTAATGATGTTATCCAATGCTATAGTGGATCCTCTTGTGGCTGAACCTGAAGAATCTTGTGCCTCCGCTAGCAAAGAAGAAGAAAGAAGAAACCCAATGAACTTCATTGCTCCATTGTCTTGTAAAGTTAATAATAATAATACTAATAACAACAACAACAACAAC
The DNA here is from genome assembly GCA_037954105.1 of Canavalia gladiata. Lineage (NCBI taxonomy): Eukaryota > Viridiplantae > Streptophyta > Magnoliopsida > Fabales > Fabaceae > Canavalia > Canavalia gladiata. Next base: position 12,538,900 of record CM075659.1, on the reverse strand, counting down.
CTCATTGATAACAAGGCCAAAGGGGTTGCCAAAGGCTTGTTTGAATGCAAAGCATGCAAGAAAGTTTTCAATTCCCACCAAGCATTGGGTGGTCATAGAGCAAGCCACAAAAAAGTTAAGGGATGTTTTGCTGCAAGATTAGACAACCTTGATGACAATCTCACTGAGGATGATGTCATCACACATGAAGAATTTTTTCCTACAAAATCACATTCCACCTTCCAATTCGACCATGGATCATCTTCTAAGAGAAAATCCAAAGTTCATGAATGCTCTATTTGTCATAGGAGTTTCTCTTCAGGACAAGCATTGGGAGGACACAAAAGGTGCCATTGGATCACATCAAATGCACCTGATACCTCTACTTTAACAAGATTTCAACAATTTCAAGATCACATGGATCAAATACCAAAGTTTGATACCTCTTCTGAGCCACTTGATCTCAAGTTAGACCTTAACCTTCCTGCACCAACCAATGATCTTTCAAGAAGGAATGTGTCTACAGAAATTTACTTCCAACCTTGGGTTGCAACAAAGGATGTTAAAGATGATAATAATAGTCAGTGTCAGAGTCTCCACCACCCTAATGACAATGTTGATATTGAGAACGATGATGACAAGAATAACAATAACTCAGTGCCAAACGTGGATAATGAAGCTGATAGTAAGATCAAGTTGGCCAAACTAAGTGAGTTAAAGGATATCAACAATGCTGGTACTTCTTCGCCATGGTTGCAGGTTGGAATCGGCTCAGCAACTGATGGCCAATGATCATTGTTGATTACATATTTTTTAAAACAAAGCATTATGAGGATCGTATTTAGTAATTGATTTTGATTTTTCTTTTCTCTTCTTTTTTTTATAAACAAAGAAAATGTAAGTACTTATACAATTACAAACATGATGACAGTTTCATGTGTTTATCATATATAAATTACAGTTTTTTTTCTTTTGTACATTTTTATGATATGAACTTCTATTCTAAATAAATTAAAAGACTGAGTTTCGGACACCATATATTTGTTCCTTTTTTGTTTGTTTCTCAAATAAATTCTTCTTGTTCATTTAGGCTTTCATATTCATGAGAAAAGGACTTTGTTTTCTGTATGACTAAGCAATAGGAAACTCTTTAGCAAATTATGATATCAGATAACCATCTTTCAGAGTGTTACTAATATTCTAAGTAAATAAAAAATTAATTTTCAGACACTATATTTTTGTCTTTTTTATGTTTGTTTCTCAAAGAATTTCTTATTGTTAATTTAGACTTTATTTGTGTTCACTCCGGCTCTTCAAAGTACTCTTTTTTTTTTTTTTTTCAGTGAGTACTTTCTTTTCTGTATGATTATGCAATGGTAAGTGCTTTAGCAAACTATGATATCACATAACCATCTTTAATCCTGTGTTTGGATAAAAAAAATTTAATTTTATTACATTTTATATTTTTAAATGATAAATTTTTTAAAATAATTAAAAATTATTTAAATAATTTTTTGTATTAAATAGAAGAATTTTAAATAATCTCTATTTTAAAAGGATTTTAAAATTATTTATTCTACTAGTTTCTTATTGATTATTCTCATATTTTACTCGTTTTAAATAATTTTTTATTGATTATTCTCATATTTTACTCGTTTTAAATAATTTCTTATTGATTATTCTCATATTTTACTCGTTTTAAATAATTACTTTTATTTATAAATTACTAAAAATTCTAAAATTTTCTATCCAAAGGTTAGAATGTTACTAATAATTCGTCTGAAACAAGTGATAGTTTACTATAAGTATGATATATGGATAATTTAAGTAAAATCATAGAATAAATAGTTAAATAAAAAATTATGTAATATTCAATTAAATTAGTTAATTAAATATAACTTTTAATCTTCAATTCTTATATATAAAAACTGTCTAGTTAAAACACCGATTTACTTTGTTTAGAGGTGGAGAATTGAGAAACTGATATGTATTTTTAGAAATGGATCCTCTAACCACATTAGTATAGTTCTAATCTAAACACTGAAAACTCTTATGCATGAGTTTTTTAAGTTAATTTATCATATAAAAAATTTCAAAGGTTGAGATCCAATTCAAAAACAATGTACTGGTCCTGATTTGTATATACTCCCATACTTAACGCGCTGCCATTATTTGTTATTTCCTTATACTAAGTTGGCTCATGCTTTAATTGACCATAGTTTGTGTTAACTATTGACCTTAGATTGCATCCATCCAACTGTTTATTTTGTAATACTTCTATATACTAAGTTAAAATATCCTACTTTTTGTTAATTCTATGGCAATATTTTTATTGTGTCTATGGAATAATGGAAATATTACATGATGTGAAAGAAGTATATATATACTATTAAATATCACCTACAACAAAAATATTAAAAGAGTTTTTATTTTTGGCTTTTTAATTATCATGTATTCATAGACATGTAATACAAATCCCATATGCCGTACAAAAGCAATAAATTATTTTGAACAATTCTAAACTTTACTATAATGTTTTCCTACTAATCTTTAAGGTATTTATATATCTATCTACACTATTAACAAAGAGAATCTTTTGCTTTCGATGAGCCATTTTTAAAGAAAAATTTTCCCACCAATTTTGAGGGAATTTTTGTTATTATAAATTCAATTTTATCTTTACTATAATTGGACAAAACTTAGATCTTGTCCTTTTATATCCTCACAATTCAGTTATTTAATTAAATATTGTCACGTTTGTTAATTGTGCAATCCAACGACTTACTTATAACACGGCTAATTGTGAGGTAGACTTGGATTTCTCAAATCTCATGAGAACAACGTGAGTAGGTTTTTACACGGGTTAAATGTTTAAAGTCTGCTAGTAGCTTTTGCTGCAATTTGCATGGTTCAATTGTTTAATTGGTATTCATTTTTTATCCTTTCCTTATTTTCACTTCTTTCCATTCACTGTATTAGTGAGAAATTTTACATCATGACTCTTCCTTTAAAGTAAAAGGTTATTTCAGAAGTTTATGTAATTTTAGCTTGATTAGGAAATTTAGGGACCGCACTGTCAGAAAGTACGAAAGTCTTTCCTAAGAATACTTAAGAAAATGCGGTTACTGTGGAAGATTCAATTCCGTATATTGGGACGAAATTTGAGATTGAACAACATGCATATAGATACACTATGCCAAAAAACTATTTTACCGCATTTGTTTTAGTTATTTTACACCATTTTTTAAATGTTGTACATGTGAATGTTGTTTAAAGTAAGTACTTATTAAAATATTTTTAAAAATCTGTAAAAAAATACTTCTTAAAGTATTTTACTTTAAAAATGCTGTAAAAAAACTATAATAAAAGGCATATACATTTAACTTTTTTTTATATTAAAAATGCTGTATAAATATCCTATTTAAAAATATTTTACCTTAAAAATTCTGTAAAAAAATATAATAAAAATCATGCATTTTATAGATTTTTTTATTAAAAATACTTTTAAAACATGTATATTTTACAAAATTTAAACTAAAAACATTATAAAATATTTATTTATTTATTTATTTTAAATATTTTTATTTATACATAACTATTCTACATAAATAGAATGTAAAATAAAATATATAATTTAAATATCTAAAAATATTATCAATTATTGATAAAAAGCTTAATATAATTTAAAATATATTTTATATAGAATTCTTTTTCAAAAAAATGAAACTAAAAAAATAAAATCTTTAAAATATTTTTTGAGCATTATAAACAAAGGTTGCTGTTAATTCCAAATTTAAAAGGTGCATTCTCAGTCGATGGTCATCAACTTGTTTTATAATTTTGATTTCAAATTCTACCTATATTGTTGATAAGCATATTTACTATTGGAATTTTTGTTCAAATTTTCTTTTTTTTTATCTTTATAATTATTATTTTAAAAATATAAATAAAAAATCTTATAAATCGGGAATGTATTTATTTTGAGAAAAAATAATAATAATTACAATGCATGATGATATATATATATATATATATATATATATATATATAAGAAACATAAAAAGAAAGTATATAATTAAATTAAAATGTTAAAAAATTTAAAATTATATATAAAATATATGTATAACATGAACCAATTCATATTTGATTAGGTATTGATAAGGTAATTTTTTCTTTTCTCCATACTTTATAGTTCATATTTTTTTCTTTCAGCTTTTATATTTTTGTTGTTTTGTTGGTGTGCTTGTGTGAGATGCTTCTTCTTCCCTTTTATATAAAACATATATAAGATTATTATACAAGTTTATTTAATGTAACATAAAAATCTTGGATAATAAGAGAGAATATAACAAGTATGGAACCTTTTCATTAATTTTCAAACCAAGGAAGTTTAAGTCTTGACTTCTTCTAACCATTAAGATCACATTATTCCTCATCTTCATCTCTTTCTCCTTGCAATGTTGTTTCGCTAATTGCAACTAGCTTTGGCACTTTAGTTCACTAATTAAGACAAATTAGGCAAAGCATTTTATTCTTCCAAAGCTATCTACGAATATTCATTACTGACATCCGATGTTAAGATCACATATATTACAAGATAACTAGAAATTAGTTTTCTTTCTATCATGAAACTTCACTCATTATATATTATTTTTGTACCAAAGTACATGCTGACATAATTATAACTCCCCAAAACATATTTAGAAGATGAGTGACAGAGGGAAGAAGTGCTGACCTTGTGTCATGGGTGAGCTTTAATATGAGAAAACTAAAATTCCTTGTAGTTTGGATTCATGCACCATATTTCTGTTCTGATTGGTATTTGCAAGATTTATGGCAGTTCATAATAAAAGCTAAGATTGAATAGAGTGAAAAGGCAGACAAAATTTGATGGATGTGTTGCACGTGCAATGAGTAATGACCACTCGTGAGACTACAGTATCATTTTATTATTTTCTTCAAAAACTATTACGATGGCAACAATTACCAGTGAGGATACTATATTCTTCTAAAGAAAATAATTGACAAAGCATACATAGATACTTCACAATCCATTAACACAATAAAATTAGACTCAAATCAAGTTTAGTTTTCTTGAATATGGTTAGTAATTTTCTCAGCATGCACAGTTGAAGTTCAACAGTCCCATCCCTTCCCCAAGACATTTGAGGTGGTCAAGAAAAAAAAAATTGAGATGCCCCTACCACAGTCCATGTCCTTATATCCTTTTTAGTTAGTAATTAGTTCCATCAAAAGCACCTATTTCATTTGATAAAAGAAGGGAAATCTAAGAATACTTACAAACATATGCCTAGTCTCAATAGTTGTTCTTTCGCTATTAGTGACATTTTCAAACCTACCTTGGGATTTATCCTAAGATTCATGATCATGATTTCTATGACAATGGACTGCATTATTTCTAAATAAATTACGATATGGCTATCTTAATTTAGGATTATTAGAGGTTGGATCATAAAATAATCTCTATGAATAAAAATGCTTAGATATAAGCTGCATTAGTAAAATATCACTTTGGTACTTTGTCACCAATTTTTCATTTAACACCAATCAAAATTCACAAGAATATGTAAATAAATAAAAACATATCATAAAAGATAAGCATAACATAGGAATGTCCACGGGATACAAAATTCTTTTCTCTTCCTTCACTGCCTACTCTTTTCTTTTCAGAATAGGAATGCAGTCAACGATAAAGCAATCTGGAACTACACAATTTCAAGGAACCATTGACAAATCCAACTACAATGATGGTAATCTTATTTTGAAGAAAAGTAACCGCTTAGTGTGTGGTATAAAATTTTAAATGGTTACAACATCAGATTTTTCAAAACAGATGGCATCTTTTGTAATTAAGTGACAAAAATTCAGGATCACTTGTCTAATTTTTACTTTTGGATTTGTATGTTCCTAAGAATCACATGACTATTTTTTATGGAACACAACGCCTATCTATTGACTACATCTCAATGACTATGTGTCTGAATGCAGTACTCTCAATGCTTCGTTAATAAAACAAAAATAAGAACATTGATTAATAGTTGGAGTCAAGTCAAGAAAACATTAAAGCTAATAACAACTCATTATTCACATAAAAAGTGCATTCTTCATATTGGAGACTTAATCTCTTTGTCTTACATGAGAAGTCAGGAACGCAGGGCAGCCTGTCTAACACCTGTATTTCCTCTATGTCAGAACTAGTGTATATTGTTTATATGCTTGCCTTGTTATCAAATGCAAATTATTTTCTATTTAAATTCTCAAGGTTTTTTGCTCCTCACCTCTTGCAATGTAGAACATACTGGCTAAATAGAATGACAGTTCATTGTATATAATAATTCCTATAAATGTATATATTTTAGTGAAGTTAATAATCTTCCAGTTGCATACTAGTCAGAGCCATGATCAAAGTTCCTATTCTAATGACTTACCAAAAAATGTTTTGGTGTCTCTCAACCGGATTAGATTATCTTACGAGTAGTCAATATCCTCCAAATTAGATTTACTAAGGCATGTTGAGTGGTTTCGCTATTCAGAATGATGCACTCCATAATAGACTAAAGAAGAACTGTAGCACATTAAACTTTACTAAAAGGATGAAGATGTAAATGAGCTATAAATAATTAATTGTCGGAGTTTTTCAATATTAAGATAATCATAAAATATACGATAATCAAAAATTGAAAAATAAGATTTTCACAAACATTGAATAATAAAGTTATTGAAAGGAAAAAGAAGGTACATTATGATAGGTGGTGTTATCTACTTCGACGGTCCAAACAACTTCATCAAGAGGAGCCTTCAAGATATTATTGTTGCAGAAACTGTAATTCCTTTGAACCCTAAGGTCAAAGTATATCTTTGTTGTTGTAACTCTCCTCCATATTATTCTTCGTGTGTTATTCCCCCTTTCCTCCGTATCTTTTTCCATGGGTTGTTTTTCTTCATTCTCTTCCTATCACACAATAAAATAATATTTAATTTTTTTAAATGTTAATATTTAAAGAGCTAAAACCACATAGGTTTTAATATTTTTTTCCTTAAAGATGTGTTTTATAAAAAATTTGTAAAAAAATTTAATTTAATTTAATTATTTTAAAGTTAATATTTAAAATGTCAAAACTTTGATAGCGTTGCAATAGTTTTTTCTTTTAAAACATTTTTTTAAACAAATATTATAAAAAATATTTTACTTTGTTTCTTACAGCATTTTATTTAAATACTTTAAATTATATGTTATAATAACTCATTTTTAGCGTATATCAATGTTACCTTCATCTGCTTTAATGTAAAAAAAGAATGGGTTAGTAAGAACAAAATAGATAAAAGATGTTATTTAAAAAATATTATTTTAAATAAGGATTCAAAAAGTAAACTAATTCTGAAAAAAAATTGTAAAAAGATTAGAAACAACTATTTAGCTCAGATGATCATCTGCGATTTTATAGCATACTTTAGTTTTTAAAAATATTTAAAAAATATAAAAATATTATTTATTAATTTTAGTAAATTTTTTAATAAATTTTATATTTTATTTATGTTACAAAATGTTATCGGTAATATTTTTTATATTTTTAATAATATTTGTATAATAAATAATAACATTTATATAAAATATTAAAATGTTACTAAGTATATTTTAAATATTTTAAAAAATAGTAAATTACATTAACACGATTCTATTGAAAAAATATTTAATATGAATTTATTTTTTATTCTTACACAAACTTTTTTTAATTTATATAAAAATATAAAATTATATATCTCTTTCAATTATATAATTCTATATAACGTTTTCTAATTTTTTTATAATATTATATACATAAAAAATATTAAAAACAAACAAAGATGAAGTGTTTTATATATATATATATATATATATATATATTAATGAATATCAATATAATTTATTTTTTAATAAATTTTTAAAATATTACAAATAATATTTTTGAAAATATAATTAATTATAATTAAAATGACGGACACAATCAAACATCAGTATACAATGAACAACTTAAACAAAAGCTATATTTTGCTTCTTAAATTTCATTCATCAATATGAACACCTAAATAAATATTTATCGCAAACACTTTATAAATATTAAATTAATCAATTTATCAACTATTAAATTATATAATTGAATAAATAAATAAATAAGAAAACATAAATTTAGTTAAAAATATGTTTAAAAATAAGTTTGAAGACAAGTTAAATATGAATTTATATATATATAATGAAAAAATATTAAATAAAAATAAAATTTAAGATATAACATAAAGAAGTGAAAAGATTAAGAAATGGATGGATGTAAAAAATGAAAAAAATATAAATCTAGTATATGCATGTAAGATATAATGAAGCTTAAATGAGTGATATATTGAGAGAAAAAGAAAGACAAATGAGTAAACTCAAAAATATAGTATAGAAAAATGTGATTGTGAAGGTAAACATATTTAAATTTAAAATATTTTAATTATTAATATTAGATTTACATAAAATATAATATAATTTTTTTTAGTAACGTTTAATTTAAAAAATATTAATTAAGAATTAATAATATTTTATTTATGTTTTAAAGTAAATATGACCAAATAGTATAAAAATACTAGTGTGTCAACCTAACGAAAAATTTACAGTTTATTTTATACATATTAGGAGAATCAGCATGCTTATGAACTTTCAATGTTTAAAAATGGACATAAGTTACTGTCATAACAAAGATTTTCTACTTCAAACTACTCAAATTGAATGGATAAATCATTTTGACATATGCATAAAATAAGTTTTGGTATAATTAAAGATAAGATATTTAAAAATAGAGAAAATGCATATCAACACATTATTAAAAGGTTTTTTTCAAGGTTAAATCAAATTTTTAATGATAAAGTAAAAAAAAAATTAAACTTGGATACAATAAAATGACCTTTCATCCTTCAGAAATATGTTAAAAAAATATTCTTTCACTTTGTTTTAACATATTTCTTTATTTGTAGAAATTTAAGAGATGACAATATCTAATTTTAAAGTTTTTTTAATTTTTTTAAAACTTCTTATTAATTATATCTAACTTAATATGTTATTATAAAACTATTTGTTTTAATATGTTATTGTATAAATATATGAACAAATTTATGTATATACAACGTATTAGGCAAAGAGACAAGATTCAAACATAAACTAAAAATGAACATGTTAATCATTAGAGACTAAAACAGAAATTAGGTGCACTTTCATATAACACAAAAATTTTATGTTTCAATAAGTACTTGACAGTATAGGTATACCATCATTTCAAATTGACGTTCAACAAAGTCACAGTAATAATGTTTAAGGACATTTTCATGCTTCTAAAGTATATTTATGTTTTTACTAATTTTAAAGATATCATTGTAAAAGTCACAACATTTAATGTGTCAGTATATATGATAAGTGAAAAATATTTATAAAATATACCAAATTAAGATTTGATACCTTAATTGTTATATTCCTTTATATATATATATATATATATTATTAGTTAATTTCAACAAGTAATTTATTATTAATCATTAATCAACAAAAATAGTCATATTTTAAAAAAATTAAAGATAATAAAAAAATATCTATTAAGTAATTTTTTATATTTATTTTTTCATTGATTATATATTAAATTATTTTTATTGCGTATTTTATGAATAAAGGAGATAAAAATAAATTGTATTTTGCAGGAGTCTTTTACACCACAGTTAGTATCATTTTTGAACAAGCATGAAGGAGGTTAGACTTATATTTTAATACTAAGGAATGTACATAAAATGATGAATATGATAAAATATTTATAATTTTTATTATTTTTTAATTTAGAGATTATATTATTTTTATTTTATATCTTTTAATTAAGGAATTTTAATTTAAGAAAAATTTTGTTACGTATTTAAAACTTCAAATTTAATTTAAGAATTTTTATCGATAATGATAATATCTATTAAATTTAAAAATATAAGAGAAAATACAATTATTTTTATAATAATTCAATCATTTGTTACTATGATTTTTGGAAAGTAATTATAAGGATCTTAAAAAATAACTTTGGATATTGAAACTTGAATGAAATTGAAATTTCTCAATCTTATAATTAAAATCTCATAAATTTTTAATTATTATTTCTAGTATCTATAAAGCAGAAAAGGTTATATTAAATTCAAAATTCAAAGGAAAATTAAAGAAATTTTAAAGAAATTTTAAGGATAATTATTTATATTGATATATTTATAATAATAAAATAATAATAAAAAATAATTCAATTATTTTGGTAAAATTTTAATGGTTAATATAATTTAATATCTCTGTAGTATAAGAATGTTATTATCTAAGTATGGTTAAGATTAATTTTTTTTTTATTAATATATGGATAATATCAACAGCTGAAAAAGTTTAATAAGATATTTTTTAAAGATAATTTTTTATACTTTTCAAAACAAATAGATTCTAAATTACTCTATTTTTGATAAATAGATTCAAATTAGTTATTAATATCTCTCAAAAGCATAAAGAAGTTAAATTTATTTTTTACGAGAATGTTTGGACACAACTATTTTAGCAAACTGAAGTTAACCTTAGACAAAAAAACATTAGATGTATGATTATGGAAACTAACTCCTTTTCATCTCTTATATTAAATTTAAACTATTTTAAGTTAATGTTAATGTTTACTTATAGGAAGGTGAGTCTAATCTCATGTACTTTCCTAAAGCAATTGACATGGAGAAAATTTTAACCTTTAAAGGTTAAATTTTAAGGAAAGTTTCAATCCTACTTTATTGTAGAAATTTTGGTAGATTAAGAAATAATTAAGAATCTAATGGTGAAACTACTTAAATTTGATCAAATTTAAATAAATAGATCTTTATTTATTTTTATATTTTTTTTTCATACAAAATTAATTTAAACATCTACCAAGCTGCGAAACATTTAAAGTAGTCGAAAAAAAAATGACTGAATAAAGATAATTTTTAAAGAAGAAAAAGAATAAAATTTGTGTGATATTGTAAGTGTCTTGATTAAGACTGAAAATATTTATATACTTTATTTTAATCACTCTTGATTTCAACTTAAGTGCTCTTTATTTTTTACGTCAATCTTTTTCTATTATAGTTATTTTTAACTTAGAATGTGTGACCTTAATTCCTACTAAAAGAGTATTTTTTGACATCAATATTGAGGATTTCTCCCTTAGAACATGCTAAGTGGTCAATTTTTCACTACAAAATTGACTAAGCAAACAATCAAAACACAATAAATTGAAAAGGCTATTGCTTTATTTTGTATTTTATTGTGAATACCAACTTCTAATCTTAGTATTAAGTGTGGTACATGTTGATAACCTGATTTTATTTTCTATTTCAAAAACTTCAGTATAATATAGTGATGGTAATTTACATGTAGGCTATGTGAATTAGAAGTAATGTACTTTGTAGGATATGATATCAAAAATGACATGTGATTAGCAATGATGATGATTTTTTTTTTTGTGCATATAAAAGCTACAAACAAAGCAATTGTTTAGTTTGACTTAAAGTAATGCTGCTATGATAAACTAGATTCTGTAGGTGTTATAAAATAACCATTATGAGTAAGAAATATAGTGATGTTATCATACCTCAGTCTTAGCATTTACTTTAATTCATGAAGTGCCTTTCCAAGATTACACACATATTTAAAATGATTTTGATTTTGGAAATCTATTGGTTAACACTGATTTTTATGATATAATTTTCTATGCAAAAAATGTATTATTTACATCCATTTGCCACATATTTTAATCCTTACTACTTGCAACTGCAAGTAGGATTTGAATTATAGTAAGCTTTAACATTGGACTAAATGTTTTATCACAATCAAATTCATATTACTGAGAAAATTCTTGAGCTACTAGACAAGCTTTGTGCCTTTCAATTGATCCATATATGTGATGCTTGATCTTAAAAATCTGTTTGCAAGAAATAGGTTTGACATCTGCTGGTTTTAGCACAATCTCCCAAGTTTGGTTTCATTCTAGTACAGTGATCTCTTCTTCCATAGCTTTAACCTACTTTAGATTTTGATATGCTTCCTCAAAGCTAGCTATTTGTTCTTCATCTACATCCTCCGTTATAACAGCATTGACATATTTTGAATTTAGAAGTCTGATCATTTTGACCTTCTAAGTGGAGGTGATGTTTTTGCTCTAGTAAACTCATTGATTTCTTAGTTGTTGGTATACATCAGTTTACTAAGAACATTATGTCACACCTTCATCATTACCTTCATCACTTGCACCTTCAACTTCTTCTAGACTCATCATATTTGAGAAGAGTCTATTATATTTTTAAAATTATTAGGGTGTGGTAAAACTTCCTTATTTAAGAACCACCATAAAGAGACTTCATCAAACATCACATTTTGAGATGTGTAGAATTTTTTGGTTATTGGATCATAGCATTGCCAACCTTTTTTTGACTGTCGTATCCTATAAAGACATACTTTAATGGCTTTTTATCCATCTTGCTACATAGATAATTAGGTAAAAATGCATAACATAAACTTCCAAAAAATCTAAAATAACTAACAATAGGCTTTATGTTTCATAACTTTTCAAAAGGTGAAAGAGAACATAACCTTTGTTGAGGAAGTCTATTGATCGCTTTATGTTTCATAACTTTTCAAAAGGTGAAAGAGAACATAACCTTTGTTGAGGAAGTCTATTGATCGCTTTATGTTTCATAACTTTTCAAAAGGTGAAAGAGAACATAACCTTTGTTGAGGAAGTCTATTGATCACATAAGCAGTTGTTTTCATTACTTCTGTTCAAAACCATCCTAGAACATTCTTTACATGAAGGATACTATGATATGTTTCTGCCAAGTGCCTATTATTTCTTTCTGCAACACCATTTTTTATGGTGTGTCGGGACATGTGAACTGATGACAGATTTGGTATTTCAAAAGGAAATTAGAAAATTCATCTAACATGTATTCTCCCTCGTTATCCGTATGTAAACAACAAATTTCTTTATCAACCTTTGTTTCTTCCACCTCTTTAAAATCTTTGAAGTTTGAAAAATTTTCAAATTTTTCTTTCATAAAGGATACTCACACGTACCTTGAAAAATCGTTGATGAAAGTCACCTTATACTTCATCCTACAAACAAGCTTGTTTAATTGGGCCAAAAACATTAGAGTGTATTAACTCTAAGGATTCTTTTGCTCCAAACTTGGATTTTTCAAATAGCAATTGGTATGTTTTTCCATAATGACAACCAACATATATTCTATTTGTTCTCACTTCAATTTCACGGATCCTCTTCAATATTGATCGCTTCATCATCACATCTATCTTAAAGTAGCTAACGTCACTTGATCACATATATCATAATTCTATAGTTTTATTCTTCCTCATCTTGTCTATATATGCAGTCTCTAATGACAACACATAGACTGACTCTATCCTTTTTTCCTTCATTACTGGCTTTTCTATGATCTCAAGGTTGTGATATTCCCTCACATCTTATGGGCCAAATAAGACAGAGTAACTAGAAGATATTAATTATGTTAAGGAAGATTCTTTTTCATACCTAAGACATGAGAAACATTTTGAAGTGGCACCTCATGAACACTTGATTGGGGAGAGACATCTATATTAACGATGTAAGCTATTGGTAATTTTAAGTTGTTTACTATCATTACCACATGACTTCTCTTATACTCTACCAAGTTCTACAACTTTTCCATGTCACTACTCATGTGATTTGAGCAACTTGAACCAATAATCCAATCTTTCTTAATTAATTGATTGGATGTTATGGTTGTAAAAGTTAGGCCTTCTTCTTCTACATTAAAGAATACCTCATCATCCCACTCATCCTAACATTTTGAGGTAAATTGTATTACTTTCCATGATCTTCTTCTTTAACCAGAAATCCTTCACTATGTGACCCTTCTTTTTATAGTTATAACATTTACCTTCAAACTTTTTTCACTACCATAATTCTTAGAACCTCCCACTTTATGAGAATTCCCTTCACTTTGATAACTTCTTTCATTGTCATCATTCATTTTCAATTCACTATGCTGCATTGAAATCTTCTTACTTGTATTAACATAGGGTGCCTTTTCATCCTTCTTCAATGAGACTCCTCTCATTTGCTTAACTAAAGTTGCTTAACCATATAGCAAAGTTTCAAATTTGACGAGTAACGATTGAGTTTGTCATCCTTTTACAGGAGCAATAAATTCTTTATATTTAACCTTTAGACCATGGATGATGATCCACTTCATCATTTTCTCTCCAATTGGAGCTTATGGATCTAACTTTGAAATCTCCTAACATAACATCTTCACTTTATAGAAGTATTGTAAGATCGTCATGTCATCTTATGCTACCAAGAGTGATTTATTTTTTAAAAGTTGGAGCCTTATATTATTCTTTTTCAAAAATAGATTGGTGAATGTATCCCAAGCCTATTTTGGGGCTATGGTGTCTCGAATATGCTCAAACATATCTTCTTCAACTATCACTTTCAAAGTAAACACCATCTTTCTAGATTTAATCTACCACTTTCTCAATGTACCAATTGCATATTTTTCTCCTGGTTATATCACTTAGCAATCGTTGACAATCCCCTATGTATCTTGTCCTTCCATGTAAGACATCATGCAAATAGACCACATGTTCTAATTGTTATTATGACTTTGATATGAGAATGTAGAATACATACAATAAAGGAAGAAACTAACATTTCCTAGTTTTTTTCTCTCACAGCATAAGACACTCAAATAAGCAAGTAATGCTTTGAAGAGATGTATATTTTTTCAAAACTAGAAACATGCTTTTATACAAGCTTATAGAACTTTAATGTTGGGTAATTACTTCCAACGTTAGGAAACAAAACAGTTAAGCTAGAATATAAGCTCCATAATTGTTATACTTTTTAGTAGGAAACAATTAAAATGTTATCAAAAGTATTACAGTAGAAAAATTCAAGTGCGCTGATAAATCACATTTGGATAATCTTATTTGGTGTTGTATCTTTAATAAAGAAAAACACTCACGTATATATTAAGTGTATATGTTAAATGTATACATGTCTTGAGTGAAAAATTTTATGTGTTTATTTTCCTTAAAAAAATTTAATATTATTATATTTCGAGTGATATATATTTGAATTCAAAATAAGAATAAGATAGAAACTAAGTAAAATCTTTCACTTTTGCAAATTCTTCTAAAATAATTAATATTATTTGAACAATCTCATTCAAAAAAATGTCACGAGCATATTTTTTCATTTTTTTTCTATCTCATATATATATTAGTACAAACAAATGGATAAGAGAAATTAACTAACATATTATATTACTTTTTAATTTTCTAATAACATAAATAATACAGTAAGTAAGATACATAATTATTTACTAAAAGCTTGTTAATATTAAGAACGCAAAAATAAAATATATTATACAACTTATTTATTGTAAGGAGAAATTAAAAATATTGCATCTAATTGAGTATTATAGGTTTAGATCACAAAAATACAATGATATATATTCTTCCATTTATTTTAAGAAAGGATTAAAAACTTTGCATCCAATTGCCATTTGTTTTAAGAAAGGATTAAAAACATTACATCTAATTGACCATTATAGGTTTAGATTTGTTGGAGAGTTACTTAAGATACTCTCATATATGTTATAGCTAATATTTTTTGCGAAATTATAATTCACTATAAGGTATAAATTTAAATAATCTACATTTTTCTTTTAACACTAGCTACACATTTATCTTATGTGATATATATTTAATTTAATTTATTTTATTATCATTTATTTTTTAAAAATAAAAATTTTAGATTTTTTTACTGATTTTATATTTCTTTTATTTTTAAATTTTTTAATCATATTATATTATTCATTATATATTTTAATTTTTCATCTTCTCTTTCTATTTTACATTAAATATATACATCTCATAAGTATATTATAATAATTTTTTATTTTTAAAATACATTACTCTAGCAATAGTCTAATATACACGACAGCACAAATTAGAGAATTGATAAATGTTAGTGGATGATTTATTCTTCTTTTTATACTTACTCAAATGTTTTTAATTTTTTTTTGTAAGAAGAGACAACCACTAACATATTTATATCTATAAACTATTGATTATATATGTAAATAATTAAAATGTATAAATTATTCCATTCAACTTATATAACAACCTAATCACTTATCAGAATCAATATAAATTATTCCATTCAACTTATGTAACAACCTAATCACTTATTAGAATTAATATAATATAAAAAGTAATATAAAAAATTAATGTATCATTCTATAAAAAAAATAACATAAAAAGTACTATAAAATTTACCTGACAAAATGAATTTCATACTAATATATATAAAAAATAACATAAAAATATTATAAAATTTATCTCTATAATAGGATGGATTACATATTGATATATTTTAATGTTTTATTTGGTTCACGTGAAAAATAGAAAAGAAAACAAGAAAAAGAAAAAAAAATGATGAAGATAAGAAAGAAAAAATAAATTGTTTGGATGCGTTAAAATATAAAAAAGGAGAGGAATTTCTATTGTTTGGATGAATGGATAAAAGAGGAAAGGAAATATATTAGTAATATAATATTTAACTTAAAAACTTATTTTTTTATTAATATATTTTTATTATTTTTATATTTTTATATTTTTAAAAATATATAATAATTTAAAATTAAAAAAACGAAAGAAATGCAAGTTTCTTCTTCTCATTGTCTCACCCATTTGGGGGAAAATAAATTTTGGTGGTGCCTGTGAAGATTGGTTTCTTCCATCCTATTTCCATGCATAAACAAACGACAAAAAATCTTTCTATATCCATTTTCCTAAGGTTGTCAAATTGGGTCATGGTTAGCCCGTTTAATCCTAAGTTTTTGCCTTACATTATATAACTCATTTAGAAGTAGGATTTTTTAAGGAATAACCCACCTAATCCTCAATTTAAAAGGCTTAGTATGGACTAACCCTCAATCTTAGCCTTATTTTTTTTTATTTTATAATTTATCTTAAAGTGTAATTTTTAAATTGGAATTCATGTAACATTCAAATTAAATGTAATGAGTGAGAGATAACTCATTTGATCATATATTATAACTTTTTATTTTATAAATCATTTAAAAGTAAGATTTTTTTATATTTTAATTCATGTAACTTCAATGTAAGTAGGATGAATATAAGTTCATTAATCTAACTCTATCTTATAATCATAGCTCATTTAGAAGTAGAATATTTTTAAGTTCTAACCTACATAACTCTCAAATTAAGTCGAATGGATGTGAGTTAATTCTTTCATTTCTGTTTTATAACAATTTATTTTGTAACTCGTCTAAAAGTATAATTTTTTTAAATTCTAATCTATATAATTATCAAAATAAGTGGGATAAATGTGAGCTAACTCATGTAATATTAGTTTGTATTTAACCCTTTTTTCTATAAAATTTCATCATTTCTCTTAGTTTTTTCTCTTCAAATAATCTCTTCAATTTATTTATCTTTCCTTTTAGATTTTTTATTTTTTTCTAAATATTTTTTCATTTGTCTCTACAATTTTTTCCTCTCTAATTTATTCTATTTCTTTCTCAAAGTTTTCTCAACTTTTTTATACTTTATTTTTTTTTTAATATATTTATCTCTCTATCTCAAAAATTATCTTTTTTTCCATATTTTCCTTCCTCCTCTTTCTCTAAATTTTCTTATTCATTTTAATTTTTCATTACTATTTTATTTTAAGAAAGGAAATTAAACTAGTGACAAAAAAGATTATAGAAAAAAAAATTAAGAAAAAAATTTGAAGAGAAAAAATGAAACTCATAGACTAGTCTTAACCCATAGAATTTAATGGACTTTTAGATTTTATAGTATGGACTTGTGAGCCATTTTTACTTTAACTCACGTGAATTAGAGTTGGATTGAATTGGATGGGTTAAATTGATATTTTTACCAGTAGGAACAGTTATCATCAGAACAGTAAAGAAAAAATAACTCCAAGTTAAAGCAATTTTTAGTCAAAAAATTTTAAGAGCCAAAATTTCTAAATGGCCAAAAAGATATAATAGACAATATAATTATATAAGTTTATAAATAAACAAACCTTAAATGAACTTGCTGATGTAGCAAAACTTGTTGCCAGAGAGAACCCAAGTGAGTGTTTACCTATATTAGACATAGCATGATGGTTGGAAGAAAATTGTTAAAGATGAATGAATCTTATAATATTGGTTATTGTTCTCCTATAACAAACTTGTTTTGTTTTGTTCCTTCACATATAATTATATGAGTGATGCTCTTTTAAGATTGTAAATTGTTTTAAATTTTTCATACATTATTTATCATTAGGATGAAAGCGAACAAAACCATTCGACAAGAGCTTATGGCCCAACTTCACTTAACTTGTTTAATAAATAGATATGTTCAAACTTATTAAAAGATCTTTTTAAATAAACAAATTAGACTTAAGCTTGTCTAAAAGCCTGTTTAACTTGTCCAAAAGCTTATTTATCTTTATGTATTATATATTTATATTTATTAGATTTATTTTAATATATTATATTTGTATAGTATCTATGTTAATATATTATATTTATAAATATTAATATATATATATATATTAGACTTATTTAATAATTTTTTTATCTTATACGTTTTAAGTTTGCAAGTCTTTTTAATCAATCATTTAGATAAGCTTTAAGCATATTTATTGGCATTTTCTTGGAACATAAGCTTTTAAACAGAGTTGTAGGTCTTATAGATTTTAAATCAAATCGTATTTAAAAAAAACTTTAATACTTTCAAAAAAAACTTTAACAGGTAACGATCGGTTTGAACACTCAAAATCTAACTCGTCGTATCTGTTTCTATTCCTACTTATCATTCGTAACTCTTTGAAATTTATTTTTTCTAATCTTCATAAAGTAAAAAATATGACATCAAATATATTTTTTCTCCAGAATATCAATTTTTTTTATTTTGTTTGAAATATTTTTATTATTAAAACCATCTACAAATGTTTATAATTCCTTTGATAATTTTTTTTTATTTTTAAACTAAAATTTATAATTAATAATTTAAAATAATAATAATTTTTTATGTAAAAATTAATTTTAACTCACTTAATTTTATAAATTTTTTATATTTAAAATTTTTTAATCCTTTAAATCTTTTTAACCCTATCCATGTATTAAGATTAAATAAATTAAAACTACTTTATTTGACTATTATACCTTTCCTTTCTTTCCCGTTTCAACCAAACATGGCACAAATGTTCATTACGTTGTGGGTGGGAAACAAAACTTTTGTATTTAGCCAAAAAGAGCTTCTCAACATAGAAAAACGCTGCTGTGTGCCCCATCCCCGGAACTTCAGCATCTTTTACTTGGTGACCTAACTAATATTTTACATTTTAGGACCTAGCTGCTTTTTTACTTTCCATCTTGTATACCCCGCGTTGAAAAAATAAAATAAAATAAAATAAAACTGAAAGAGAAAAAATTTTCCCTTCGTTCATTTTTTTTTTCAAACTTTTAAACCAATTAAGAACTTCTATCAAAATTTATCTCCTCTCTCTCGTCTCTTCTTCAATCCCTCGGCTCCCAAATGGTACGTAACGTTAGTTTCAATACTGAAAACAATTTATTTAAAACTACCCTTAATTAACGAGTTGTTTTATGTATATGTTGACATTATATATAAAGATATTATTACAATTAGTATCTCTTCCCGAAGTATTTTGACTAAAATCCATGTCGTTAATTGGTTTTTTTTATTTTCTATCATTAATTTTTGAGAAATTGATTCCAATAAATAAATTTTGATTCCTAATGTGATTATTTTTTTATTAATTTTCATTGCAATAATTATAAATTAATTATGTTAATTTAAAGAGATGATATTATTATATTTTTATCTTGAATTTTACTAATCAGTATTCTACAATAATTAATTAATGAAATAAAATAAAATATTTTAATTTAAAATTATTTTAAAATATATTAAAAATTACATAAAATGTGTATTAATAATATTTTAATAAGAAAATATATTTTTTACTCCTTAACTAATACTATCCTATTATACGGGTTAACATTAATTGTTATTTGTTATCTATTCATTTATGTTACTATAATATTATTTTAAAATCTTTGTAACACATGTATTTAATAATCTCCAATATTTTATTCGAATAGATGAAACTTAAATATATTGTATTTATAAAATAAGAAAGGCTTATGTAAGCTTAAGAAAATAAGGAAGTTAAATTTACTCTAAAAGTTTAAAATAAGTAATTAATTGTATGTGGCTTTTACATATGGATCCAGTATGTAAACCTTCATAAGATATCAAACTTTTATTTAGCTTAATTTTTATTTTCTTGAATTAGAAAAAAATCTCCAGGTAGTAAATTTATAATTTTTATGTTGGCGGGATGGTATTAATCATGTATGAAAATGGATGGAATAATAGATTTTTTTTAGGCCGTTCTCCATCCATGGGCCTACACTGTATAGGCTAAGTTCGCAATTGGGCTATAGCCCAACTGCCAATGGACCACTTCTATGATCTATTTAATAATTAAAATATGCAAAAGGTGAAATGTTGAGTTTCTCTTAATTCTAGACCAAAAACAAAAGGTTTTTCTTAATCAAAAGTTAGTGTTATAAATGTAGTTTTATGCCTTGACACCCTAATCCATTTCAAAGATTTGGTATTAAAAGCATATCAAGTTCTATATTTTCTATATAACCCAATTTAAATAAATGGTCACACACATGTAAGTTTTCTATTTTACCAAAATTTCATTAATTTCCGCTGTATTACTTCAGGTGTTCTCAAGTGTTACAAGCATATGAAGAAATTTTTAATTTCAATTTTGAAATAAAAATTATTATTTGTGTAAAAATATTTTTATAAGAATTTTTTTTAGTTAGAAAAACCTTCATTTTGACCCAGAAATGATCATTTACTTTAATTTTTAAACAATTCAATAAGTTAAGATACATAAGTTAATTTTATTTATAAAAAGTTATTTATTAACTTATTTTATTTTCATATAAATGTTTGTTGAAAAATTATCCAAAATAAGTTAAAAGTGTTTGAAAGTTTGAATGAATGTTTTCCTCTTTCAATTAAACCAGCAATATTTCTGGGTATTATATGGACATTTTTAAATTTAAATAAAATTTTTAAATAAACCAACTAAAACAAAACATAAAATAAAAATATTAAAAATTCATGAACAACCTGATTTTCGCTTGAATCATAATTTGAAGACTAATCTAACCTAAATTCAACCTAGAATTTATTTTTTAAAATAGTATTATATGTAAGATATTCTATATTATTTATACTTATTTTAAAATTTTCTTCTTATAGTTCAAGTCAAAATCAATTCAATTTCTTAGACTTGATATATAAATTGTAGGATTAATAATTAATTTTGACTTATATTTAGAGTTTGAATTTGTATTTCGTATTTTGATGAGTTTGATTGAATCATTACTATATTTTAACAAATTGGTTTATATTTACATTTGATCTAGCAAGTTTTCCGTGCGGGTACTTTTAAATTGGAATAAAAAATTATAGAAAATAGTATATATGTTATTATCATAGTAATGAATATTTTGTTATTTAAATAAAATAATTTAAAGAGATTAGAATTTTAAATTGAAGAAAAATTAAATAAAAAAGTAAAGTAAATATACTTTTAAATTGAGGAAAATAGTAAAAAATGCAAAAGGAAAGTTGAATAGAATATTTAAAAAATTTTCTCGAAACAATTTTGACAAATCTTTCGCAAGCGTCTTACAGTAAACAAACAATTTTTTTATTAAGTGTATTTTTAGAAATAGATTATATGATAATAAAAAATTTTAAATTGGTATTCAGTAGATAGAAATGGAAATAGATTTAATTAAATTATTTTTTTTAAAAACAATTTAAGATATAAATTTAGGTGTTATTTATTATAATTTTTTTTAAAATTTAATCTATCTATTTTAAAATCTATAAAATTTAAAAATTTGTAAAAAAATTAATAAATAAATTTAAAATTTATATAAATAATTGATTAAAAATATTTAAATTTTAAAAAAATAAAATAATTATTTTTTAAACTTAATTATATAATTTTAGAATATATATATATATATATATATATATATATAACGCACACAATACAAATTTTGGATTTATATAAAAATTAAAATAAAATATAAAATATTTATTTTAAAATTAAAATAATATGCATATAATTTTTATAATAAATATCAAATAATTTTGTAAATATAAGATTTATTTTATTTAAAATTAAAAATTAAAAATTTATTTTTTAATAAATTAGATAAATATATTAATATTATATAAATATAATATATTAAAATAAATATAATTATATAATATATAATGATAAATATAATAAAAATATATAAAAATAAATAGACACTTAAATAGGATAAACAAATTTTTTAATAAATTTAAATATAATTTATTTATTAAAAAAATTTAATATGCTTGAATTTATTTATTTATTAAATAAATTCAGTTAAATTAAATATTAAAAAAATTAAATAATAAACTTTTATAAAATAATATAATTCATTTTTATCTTTACATATAAATTAATAGCATGAAAAGCTGAAAATAGAAACAAAACAAAATCAAAAATTAGATTAATTCACTTAAAAATATCAAAATTGCTCCTAATTCTTAACTAAATAATAGCTAAGCGTTTCATGTACAAGTATTTTATATTTTAAATATCCTAAAAATATTATTATACAAGTTTTTTCCACTTCAAAATTTGAAATATCTATATACAAATTTTTAAAAATTTACACATTTTCAAAAAATATACAATAATAAATTTAAAACTATCTCAAAATTAATAGAGTAATAATTACAGAGGATGGTTGAAAGAATTGATTCACAATATATTTTGCAGTGCGTTTTATTAATTTTGTTAAATTATTTTAATTATATTTATAAAGTAATAATTTTTAATTTTTTAAAATTTATTTTAAAGAATATTTATAGTTTTTAAATTTTAGTTAAAATATTTATTATTTTTAATATACTTTATATTTTGATCTCTTATTTATCTTTTTAAGTTTAATACTCTTTCATTCTTTCTAAATAATATTACAAATTAATATATTTATTTTTTTGCATTATTATACAATATTAATTTTTATATTATTGATTTAATATTATGCTATCTGTTTTATTTATTATGGTGTTTATTTCATTTTAAATATCCCTTTTAAATTTTTACTTAATTATCTTTTTAAGTTTTATATAAAAATTTTAAAAATAATTTTAATTTTTTAAAAAATTATTTAATTAAATTTTAATAATTTTTTTAAAAAATAGATAATATTTATCAAATTTTTAATAAATTATATCTTTATTTATTATTTTATTTTTATTATTTAACAGATAATTTGATCAAACGTTTTCAAATTAATTAACTAGTTTATTAACTTTTAGTTTCAACTAATTTTAAATTTTAAATTTTTCTATTTTAATTTTGAACAAACTTTTCAATATTTAATAACCTCATTTGTTACTTTTTTAACTTTTAATTACCTTATTTGTTAATTTTTTAAAACACACCTGACTACATACATAAACGTGTGTATTAAACAATGAATACTTAATCATTGCTAAATATATTACCAAATTTTAAGGTTCATGGTGAAATATATCATCTTATATTTATTAATTAGTTTAATATAATTAATTTAATTTAATTAATTTTTAAAATTTTTACTAAATTTTAAAATTTTAGCTAATTTATTTTAAAATTTTGTCATAATGTTTTAATAAAAATTTTTCTTTTACCCCTTACTAGGGATGGAAGTAGGCCAAGCCGAATTAGGCTTTGAGTGTTCAAGTATGATCTGTTTAAAAATTTTTAAGCCTGAGTCAGCCTGTTACCTGTTAAAGGCTTTTTTTTTTTTTTCTGTCAAGACCTGACCTGATTTAAAGCCTACATGATATGTAAGTCTGTTTAAAAGCCTACATTACAACAAAAAATCAATAAATAAACTTAAAATCTATATAAATAATTAATTTAAAAAACTTACAAACTTAAAGCTTACAAGATAAAAAGAACATTAAATAGACCTAAAACACATATATATATATATATATATATTAATATTATGTAAATAAAATATAAAATAAATATTATATAAATATAATATAGTAAAATAAATATAAATATATAATATATATAAATATAAATAGGTCCCTGGATAAGTTAAATAGACTTTTTTATAAGCCTAGGCCTGACTTGTTTATCTAAAAAGGCTTTTTAATAAGCCTAGGCCTATCTATTTATTAAACGAGTCTAACTTAACTAGGTTTTAAACTAGTCAAGCTGTAAGCTCTTGTTGGACGACCTTATTCACTTTCATCCCTACCTTTTACTGACGAAAAACTCTAACCCTTGCCTTCACGACACCTATATTTCACCAAGCTAGCAATGCTTTTTTTTAATTATTGATAAATATCCAATAATAAAAAGAATTTAAAATTAAATAAAATAATAAATTATAATTACCTAAAAAAATATTTTACAAAACAAAAATATAGTTTAGATAATAATTATATAAACCTATTTTTTATAAATATTTTTAATTTAATAAGTTAGTTTAATGACTTTTAACAAATACCTTTGAGTTAGAAATTGACTTACTGCTTTAATTAATTTTTCGACATTCAATTAACTTTTGAGATATTTTTCAACAAAAGGTTTCTCTCAATTAAAAGTTAACGTTATAAATGTAATTTTATGCCTTGACACCCTAATCCCTTTCAAAGGTTTGGTATTAAAAGCATATTAAATTCACCCATTTCTATTAACACCCAATTTATAAAAATGGTCAAATGAATGTAAGACTTCTATTCTACCAATTTTTCATTCATTACCGCTGTTTTACTTCAGGTGTTCTTAAGTGCTACAAGCACAAAAAGAAATTTTAATTGCAATTTTGAAAGAACAATTAATTATTTGTTTAAAAAATTCATAAGACTTTTTTATTTAGAAAAACCTTTATTTTGATCCTCTAAAATTAGAAGTATCACCATATTAATCTTTCAAAAATTTGACTCACCAAATTATAATTTTTAACAAATTAAATTGTTATCATATTAATTTTCCAAAAATTTTATCACCAAATTAATTCTTTTAGAATTTAAATTATTATTAACTTAATTTCTCAAATATATAAAATATCACCAAATTATTTTCTAAAAAATTAAATAGTAAAAAAATAAGGATCTAACTTGGTAATAAATTAAATCTTTGAAAAAATTTAAAATTTTACCAAATTAATTCTTTCAAAAGACAAAAATAGTAATGAAAAACTAAATTTGTAGCAAAAAATTTAAAAGTTTAATACAATAATAATTTAAAATTTTAAAAAACCAATATGATGATTCGATTTTTAAAAAAAAAATAATATGGTTACACTTATAATTTTGAAGGAATGATTAAGTTAATATTTTCTCTTTTTTAAGTTAAAGGTTAGCCTATCTACAAATGCTCTATTACTTTAAGTCTTAAACCATTTAATAAATTAATATGCATGACTTAAATTTTATTTATAAAAAATAATTCATTTAATTTTTTGATTTATTTATTTTTTATAATTTTTTGTTAAAAAAATTATCTAAAATAAATTAATTTATTTTAGAGTTTGAATATAATTTTTTCTCTTTCAACTGAACCAGCAAATATTTCTATGCATTATACGATATTTTTATATTCAAATTAAAATTAAAATTATAAAGAAACTAATTAAAACAATACGTAAAATAAAATCATATAAAACGATTTGATCTTGAATTGTAATTTGAAAACTAATCTAACCTAAATTCAACATATCATTTAAGTTTTGAAATATTATTTTATGTAAGATATTCTATATTATATACATATTTAAAATTTTTCTTGTTGTATTTCAATCCAAAATTAATTCACTTTCTTATATTTGACATATACTGTAAGATTAGTAATTTGATTTTGACATATATTTAGATTTTGAATTTGTATTTGTACTTGTATTTTGATGAGTTTGTTTAAATCGTCATTATATTTTTTAACAAATTGGTTTACATATGCACTTGATCTAGCAAGTTTTCCTTGCGGGTTTTTTAAATTGAAATAAAAATTTAAATAAAATAATATATATTTTATTAAATTAAATAAAAAATTTAAAATAGATAAATCTTAAAACTGAAGAAGAAATTAATTAAAATAAGTTAAAAAGAAAAATATTTAAATTGAGGAGGAGAATACTAAAAAATATAAAGGAAGGTTTTTTTAAAAAATTTTTAAAAAATTAAAAAATCATTTACAAGAAAATAATTTTATGTAACAAGATCATTCTTATTTATTAAGAATATTTTCATAAATAATTTATAAGATAGTAAAAGATTTTCATTTTGTGATTTTATCATTAAAAGAAATTAATAATATTTTAAAAAAATATATAATAATAATTTTAATATTTATCAAATTTTATTTATAACAAATCTATATTTAATAGAAATAATTTATTTAAAAATATTTTAATAAAAATTGTAACAATATAACTGTTATAATTTAATATATTTTATATTAATTTTTATAATTATAAATAATATTTGTAAAAAAAATCTAATTTTTTAAGCTATATGCAGGTTAATAAAATAAAAATTTAAAGTAACAAAAATAAGAATAAGATTTATGTTAGTTTGTCCTTAAATATATAGATCAGATCTAATTTTTTTACATGTATCTCACATTTTAAATATATTTTAAATAATAATATTATTGTAAGAATTTTTCAAATTTAAAATTTAAATATTATTTTAAAGATAATAAATTTAATATTATCTTAAAAAATAATATATTTTAATTAATTAAAAATCAATTATTAAAATATTTCAATCCTATCTAATAAAGTAGCTTATTTTTATTAGTTGTTCAATTTTTTTATAGTTATCAGAATCTTTTGAAACATTATTTTAAATATTAAAATTTTTCAAATTTTAACTGAACTATTTTTTAATTTAATTTTTATTTATCTATTTATTTTTAAAAATATAAGACCTTCTTATTATTTTTTAATGATATTATAAAATTTTGATATATTTTTACATTTTTATGTAATATTATTTTTTTGGATTATTATTTTAATATGATATTATTTTTTTATTTATTCTGTTTTTTACTTTATTATTAAAATAAAATATTTGATTTTTATTAAAAAATTAAAATTATAAAAACATTTACATTTTAAAAAATATTATTCAAATTTTTATATGAAAATTCAAAAATACTTCAACAGAAGTACAAATTTGGTTCGTTAAAGTTTAATATATTTTTATTTAAAAATATATATCATATTTATGAATTTATTTATTATTAATTAATTATATTTTTTATCTTATATTTTATATTTACTGTCTAATTTAAGATTTAATTTTATTAAATTTTTAAATTTAATTAGCTATTTTTTAGCTTATTTACTTCTAGTTAATTTTTTAATTTTTAATTAGTTTATCTTTTTTTTTTCGGAAACACCATAATGCGGACGTAGGTGTGTGTATTAAGGCTTCGTAATTACTAAATATAATACCAAATTTTAAGTAAGGGTCATAGTTAAATATATCCCTTTATATTTATCAATTAATTTAATTTACCAAATATTTTAAATTTTATAAATAGTTTATCATTTTTAATTTTTCATTAGTTTTTAAAATTTGAACTAATTTATTCATTAATTCTTTAAAAAAATTATCCATAATGTTTTAATCAAATTTCTTCTTTTACTTCCTTTTGACTGAGAAAAAACTCACATTCACCTTCACAATACCCATATTTCGCCAAGCTATCGACGCACTTTTATATTTTAATTATTATATTACTTATTTTAGTTTTTAATAAAAAAAATATAATAATTCAAAATCGAATAAAAATTCTAAAATTACAATTACCTAAAACTTTGTTTTAAACAAAACAAAAATAGAATTTATTTAAAAGATATATAAACATGTCCTATTATGTACACACAACAAAATATCCTTTCATATTCTTTTACATTAATTAATCAAATGCTTTTAATTTGATAAATCAGTTTAATGACTTTAAACTAATACCTTTAAGTTAAAAATTAAATTTAAATTTCAGTTATTTTTTCAACTTTCAATTAAGATATTTTTGACCAACAAGCTTATTTGATAGGTAAGTACGTTTCTAAGTGAGCTTAAAAAAATCATTTATCCAATGAAGTTTACTTTAATAAACATTTGTGTAAGTTATTTACCCAAACATAAAATCAGAATACTATTTTTCTTTTTTTACTAATCAATAAGTGAATAACATTTTAGAAAGGGAAATAGTATGTAATTAATTAAAAAAGAAAAGCTTGCAAAACACAAATGAATATGTTAAGATTTAAGAACTATTGAGTGAGGCAAGTGGTGTTAAACTTTCGGTCATTATTAATTAAGGAGAATTAAATTCCTTATTCACGCTTAAATACCAATTATTGAGGTGATGAAAAAAACTTTGAAGTGGTTTTCCACTAAAAAAGAGAAAAGGAATGTAGTTGAACACAATACATACGGCACCCCTTTCACCCTCATGACTCGTGACTAAGGTGCATTTTAAAACAAGTTGCAATTGGCTGAACCAAAAAAAATGGACCGCGTCCTTTGGAAAAATGGGAAAGAAGGCAAAGGTTTGTGTAATTGTGTGTGATATGTGAAAATGAGTGTGGGGAAGCACCAAGAAGCAGACTTAGTAGTCTACCAAACCCTAATAAAACGGCATTTACACCCCAATCCCATACAATACTCCATTCTCAAAATAGGGCAGTTAGTTTCCTATTCATTTCCCCACCCTTCATTCCCATCACATGTTCAACCAAGATCCAAAATTAAAGGGAAAACCACTATCATCTTCCATTACCCAAATTTAAAATATTCCAAAACAAAAACACTTCTTCAACAAGTTTTCATAATTTAATTTGAATTCTAACCTTCAGGCCCAATAATTAATTCTTCATTCAAAATTTAACATGTGATATGATAAATGTTACATTAAAATTGCAACATATCGGATCCGTTAGCTACTAAGCCTGAGCA
Organism: Canavalia gladiata; assembly: GCA_037954105.1. Classification (NCBI taxonomy): domain Eukaryota; kingdom Viridiplantae; phylum Streptophyta; class Magnoliopsida; order Fabales; family Fabaceae; genus Canavalia; species Canavalia gladiata. The sequence goes on along the minus strand of CM075659.1, from coordinate 12,509,691 downwards.
TTATCAAATCCCAACTATTGTTTTTCGGTTACAATAACAAATCTATCTTTAATTAATTTTATCATTTCATCAATATTTTTTCTAATTAATATTTGCACGAAAAAACCGAGTAAAGGATCACAAGGCATGCTAAAGTAACAGATCACAGATTTCAAAAGTAATGTGAGTTGAATTCAATTGAAAAAGGTAACAGATTACATTACGGAATCAAAACAGAAAAATTTAATTGGAAAACACATTATTCTTTTCTTTTCTTTTTTTGGTTTATTAACATCGATTTTCCAAATCACCGCGGAATTACCATTAACCAGTGGTTGCCTACAGAAAAGACAGGTAGGTAATGTGAGTTACGTGTAACGTATCAATTAGATGGAGATGTTGTCTCTTGTTATTTTACATCACAGTCAGGTTATGTTAACCGTCATTCTTCCACCAATTTTTTTTTTAAAAAGAAGGCTTCTGCGTTACAACAAACCCCAGCAGTTTTCATTCCTTGACTTGGACAAGCAAGCAACCGGTTTATGGTGCAAAACCACTGCGAATTTCTATAAATGCCCTTTCCTATTTTCCCCTAAACATGGAATTTTCAACAAATATAAAAAAATAAATGAGAGAAAATAAAATTAAAATTTAATTTGAAGATATCACCACATCTTGAAAATCCGATTCTTGACATTTTCTTTTTTAATTAAACAGCATCCCAATCCGCATCTCCAAATGGAACCTAGGGGCATTTAAGGAAATAAAAAAATTCCAAGGAGAGGAATGAAAAGAAAAATAAATGTGCAAAGCTCGCATGTTACATGTCTTTACAAGTTAAAAAATCTTAAATTCATTGTGACCTTTTTTTTTTATTTATTAACAAAATGAAATTACTTCCGAACAGAAAGAGAGATAAAATAAAATCCAAATTTTAAAATTTTTTGAAAAATAAAATAATATATTTATTTATCTTTTTGTATATATCCTCGGCAGAGGAACGGTATGCACCTACTCGTTTTATAAAGTTTCGCTTTCGCACTAAACACAGCACAGGTGCGTGCGTGCTTTGCCTTTGTGTTTGGGTTGCTCTGTTTTCATTCTACGATGGAGAAGCACAAGTGCAAGCTTTGCTTCAGAAGCTTCTCGAATGGAAGAGCGCTGGGGGGTCACATGAGGTCTCACATGATGAACCTACCGGTTCCTCCGAAGCCGAACGAGTTCGCGCCGGTTCAACTCAGTTTCGAGGCCGAGTCATCATCTCAATCTCCATCTTCATCTTCCTTCGAACAAGACAAGTCTCTCTCCTATGGCCTCAGAGAGAACCCCAAGCGAAACTTCCGTTTCGCAGATCCTGAGTTTTCCTTCGCTGCGGACACGAGTTCCGTGATCCTTCAAGACCGAGAAAGCGAGACCGAGTCGTCAAAGAAACCAACTCGGAGACGATCTAAGAGAGCGTGGAAACTCTGCGAAACACCGAAGAATACGCAAGTGTGTAAACAGAACGAATCTGCGAGTTCTGTTTCGGACACCACCACAGAGGAAGACGTCGCATTCTGTCTCATGATGTTGTCACGTGACACGTGGAGGAAACATGACCATGCCGAAGAGGAAGAACAAGAACAAGAACAACAACAACAAGAAGAAGAGGATAGTGAAGAATCTGAAGACTTGAAGTGTTCGAAGAAAAGTAACAAGGTACGAGGAAGGTACAAATGTGAAACGTGTGATAAGGTGTTTCGATCTTATCAAGCTTTAGGTGGACACAGAGCGAGTCACAAGAAGATCAAGGTTGTTTCAACCATTGATGAAGCTGATCCTGAACTTGAATTAGAGCGTGTGAACAATGGCGGAGCTTCTTCTGCTCTTGTAGTTCTTCAGAAGAAAATTCACGAATGTCCAGTTTGTTTTAGAGTTTTTGCTTCGGGTCAAGCTTTGGGTGGACACAAGAGAACACATATCATTGGTTCAACAACCGTAACCGCAACTGCAACTGCCACCGCAACTGTTTCAGTTAGAATTTCCGCTAAATTCGGAGACAGTTTGATAGATCTCAATCTCCCTGCTCCAATGGATGATGATGGTGCTGGCGATGGTGATGTTAGCCAATTTGATGACTCTGCTGTTTCAGATGCAGAATTTGTCAAATTGCATTAGGCTCTGAAGGTTTTCCTACTTCATAACTCTTTTCTTTTTTAAAAAAAAAAAATTCTTGGACTAGTTAGGTCATGATCCAAAGGTACAAATTTTTTTATGCAATTTTAGATTTGTTCAGCCAATTGGGTTATAAGTTATAACTCATTATCTTATATGGTTGCTCTATAGTTATTGTTTATATAATAATTTGATAATTCTTCTCAAATTCTAACTGTATTTTAGTTCTTCCTGATTATTATGTTTTGTTTGGGAGATATCGGTATGACTCGAGTTATAGCATATGTTAATGGAGGAACTAAACTTTTATGGTTGTTCTGTTTTTCTTTCAAAAATAATTTACCAGTAGAATTTTCTGGGTTTATTGAGGTGCTTCTTTTGCTTTTCCTGTGTTATGGTGTTATGCAGAAGAATTGGTAAGCATGCGTGTTTTAGTGGGCTCTGTTTCAGCTTCCAAGCAAATACCAAGTAACTGTTGTACCATTCATTGCTTGTGAATATTAAATAATGAACAAAGTCATTCTCACAGGAAGTTGATCAACCTTCATATTTTATTGATGGAAAAGTAACTTCCACTTCTGACCACCGGCATTGTACAGTTCATGAAGAGGAATATGTTTTTTTCTTCATGTTTCTTTCATTTCTTTATCTTTCTTTTGGCATAAAGAAAACTTCTCTGTCTCTAATCATTTTTCCTTGTTGCTGTTTGAGTCTGTCTTCATAACTAGTAGAGATTACTAGGTGAATCAGAAAAATTTAATAGCTACAAAAGCCTGGTGATTGAATCTTATTTTCAATAAATTTTGTTTTCCATTTTGGGGAAATCTGAAAAGGTGATTTGAGAAAAGAGAAAAAGGGTAGCAGATCCCTTATTTTACTCTTTGCTGACAGATTAATTTGGCTTAGTTGGGCGTGACTCAAGGTGTCTAGCTGAGGCAGGCCTTTTGGTACTTTAGGGAAAACTTTCAGTCACCCTCATTAAATTTGTAATAAATGACATATGATCCATTTCATGCAATTGCTTTATTTTTATTTGATTGTATTTTATGGGGGTTTGGTCAATTAGTAGATCTTTAGATGGCACTGTTGTAATATAGACTTTAGTGACTGGAATGTTGAGATTTCACTTGAAATAAATCTGACTGGTTAACAACTAAACCAAATTAGAGAAGAAATTATAAAGTGAGGAACTTGGTACTTTCATGGATCTACTAAACAATTGCCTTTATAAAGCAATACATTAGCTACCAACCAGCTCTATCATTACACTATTTTCAGTAGTGATACAATCATAGCTTTAGTTTATGCATTTCCCATACTGTTTCTTTATGAGCTACTGGATAAAAATTGAACTTCATTTTCTTTTGAAGAATTTTGGTTACACTCCTAACATTAGGTGCAACTTATTCTTTATCCTTTCCTTGGATACCATCTCGTGTCTAAATGAATGCATGTTTGCGCAGATATTCGGTTGATTTTGAAAAAGGAAGAGTAAAATTTTATATACAACCTGTTCTACTGAAATGCAATATGCTCACTGGTATTCACTGTTTATTCACAAATGATGAAATAGAAAACTTTAAGCAAATTAAAGCAAACAAAAAAATTATTTGAAGATTTGGGGTCAAAATGTAAATTAGCCTACGTTTGGATATGTCTCAGAAAACAATAAGCGTGAATCCAATTTGGAAAAGCTACTCTCAGTTGAGTTGAGTTCACAATATGCGTGCATCGCTGCTAAATCAAGCTGAACAAAACACACTGCTAAAATCATCAAGGAACATGAAAAAATTGTGTCACGCTAAGATATTCCTATTAATTTCGTCTTGAGAAATATACATATGCTATAAAGACACAAGAAATACGGAACTCTTTCTTTGAAAGAAAAAGAATGAAGCATTATTTTAACGTACAGAACAGGAACAACGTGAAAATCTGACTTAAATGAGGAAATTATTTTATATTCTAAAGTGATAAACTGTATCAATTAAATTAATTTGAGTATGGGATTAATCTTTTGAATTTTATCATGCTCAAGAACAGTGGCTTAATGACAAAAATATGGTCTTTAGTGTTTGCCATTTTACTTAACTTACAATTTGCTCCTTTTCCTTGTCGTTTATCTTTCTTTTGGATAATCTAGCACCTATTCATCCACGAACCGGGAATGGAAATTTCTCGCCTAAAATTCTAAGAATATTTTTAGTAATCAATTTCGCTAATCAATCAGCACATTAGGAAGTGTATTTTTGGCACGTGCGAAAGAGCCAATGTTCGTAACTCTCCACTCGATGGTATCAGTACCGAATGACTCTCAATTATCACGAATTAATTATTATTATTATTAATATCAGTTACTTTTTGATTTGGGAGGTCTCGTGGAAATTCTCATTGATATAGCACTAATAATATTCTTCACTCTTAATCCTCTTCTTCTAGACATAAAGTGCTTATAGCTTGTCTAGACCAAATATAAAGTAAACTCATAAAATTCAAACTATAAATTTATACAATTTAAATAACATATATATTTTTTTTATTATTTCACGTTGATATCATAAAATTCATCTTTTGTTATATGTTTTGTTGTGTTATAATATATAGTACAATTAACATTTCAAAAAATGCTTATTATTATTATTAATTATTAATAAGAGATAATCTTTCTCAAAATAAGATCGAATACGAAATTGTAATATCTCTTTTAGAGAGAATGAGTTGCAATTTGTCATTTTAGGGGAGATAACATTTTTAATTAGACTCAATTTATGTTGATTATTTTGCGTTACTTTTGTTCACGGGTTTGTTATTTATTTATTGAATATTTTATTAATTAATAGATAAATAATTTTATTGGTAAGCAAAATATGTGAAATGAATGATAATATTTTCATATCATTTAATGTTTAGTAAAAAAATTTAGTTTTTTATATTTATAATTTTATATTCCTACCGTGATTGTGTAACTTTCATTAGAGATATAAATTAATTTTTAGTATGAAATCACAAATACTTATTATGAAAAATAATATTGTTTAAATTTGATAGGGATTATTTAGATTGATAAAAAATTCTTCCTTTATATATAATATAACACAACTACATATTTTAATTAGAATTTGAACTATTTACTAAATTGGAATAATTAACTCTTCATGAGTTAATTCATTAATTTACTGATAAAATGCAAACTATTTTATTAGTATGATTATATTCCATATAATATCATGTCCAAGTTCACGTAAATTTATGTAAATCTATGAAGACACTCCCTTATGCAGTACATAGATATATCAATATATTAATTGATTATTACAGTGTTAAATAATTAAGAGAAGAGGACTCATTATTCTTTTCATACTGCATCCATGTCAGCCATGAACTTTTTGCTAGACATGGTCAAAATTACGATACAAATATTCTCTATACTCTGTGCAATGCCAATACATATTCCCGCATCAGTTTTAGGAACGACTTACAAAGAGTTAAGCTAAAGAGATGTCTATGGACGATTCCAATTCAAATAACTTTCGGAGAACCAAAAGTAAAAAAAATGTTTTTTCTTTTTCATCTACCTTAGTTTTGTAAGCAGAATATCTTGAAAAAGAAGACATGGTGCATCATGCAAAATAAGTTCAGAATCATTTTGGTTTAACGTAATTTAAAAAATTATATTTTTCACCGTTGACTGTTAGTATTTTAAATCTAGTTCAAAAATAATATTGTTAGTATATCAATAAAAGGACTTTAAACAGCGAAAATATAAAGTCAAATCGGAAAAAGATTTTAAAATTTTCTTGAAGATGTTAGATTGTACTTTTATTTTTTAAAAAACTTATTTTGTGAAACAGTTTTAAAAGTTATGACTTAGAGAGATATGAAAATATAAATAAAAAATAGATTGAATCATGTAAATAATTTAAAAATAAAAAATTAAGATCTCTTTCAAATAATTTTTAGTTTTTAATTTTAAATTTTTTTAAAAAATTTTGGGTTTTATTGAATTTTAAATTATAGTTTTAAGTTTTAAAAAATTGTTGTTAATTTATTTTATTTTAATTTTTTATTATTAATTAAAAGTTAAATAAAAAATAAAAATATTTTAAAATAAAAAATATTAATATTAATATTATAATAATTAATAATATTATTATTATTATTATTATGGTTGTAATTGTAATTATGATAAAATGAAGATGTCGATAACAATGAAAAGGATAGTATATTTTAAGAAATAATTTAAAATTTAAAATATGTATTAAAAAAATTTTGTTTTTAAAAATTAAATTAAAATTATTTAAAAAATTATTATTTTTATATAATATAAAAAATAATAATATTTAAATTCATAATTTTTATATAAAATTACTTTAACTTTCAACTCTTTATTATTAAACTAATTTTAATAGTTTATAAAAAAATAATTTAAAATTATTTGTATCAAATAAATTTTATTTTTAAATTTAACTTAAAAATTAAAACTAAAATATGGTGTTATTTATTTTTATTTTGAAAATATTTTTTAATTTTTAAAAGTCAAAAAATTATTTGATGAGTAAAGTTTTTGAAAGTGATATTTAAAAATAATATCTACATTTTAATATTTAAAATTGAAAATTAAAATATTTAAAAATTATTTTAACTTTCTATTTTTAATTTTTTATTGCTTATATTCATTCACGTATTACTTTGCTTTTTAGTTTTTCAACTTAATCCTTTCCGAAGAATGTTTTCGAAAATTGTTTTACAAAAAGTTTATAAAAACTAATGGCCTATTTGATTTATATTTTTAAAAATTATTTTCGGCTTTTGAGATTGAAAAACTTATTCGGTGAGCTAAGTTTTTGAAAAAAATTTAAAAAATTAATATTTAGTTTTTAATTTTAATTTTAATTTTTAAAACTAAATAACTAAAATAGTTTTAAAATGTTGAGCTTTTATTTTTAATTTTATATTATTTATTTTTTCCATGTAATGCTTTATATTTTTTCTCCACTAATACTTTTTTATTTTTCTTTCAAAAATATATTTTAAAAATTATTTTATAAAGTAGTTTTTAAAAACTAAAAATCAAAAGCAAATCAAACATATTCTTAAAAAATTAAATTAAATCAAACACTCTTGTCATTTTAGTTTTTAATTTTAAAAATTTTAAAAATATTATCTAATTTTTAAAATTATTTTATAAAAATTTTTCTAAAATCTTATTTAAATATAAAATAAAAAATTGGCAATATTATTTTAAGAAAATTTTAAAAATTATAAATTAAATGAAATTATTGGATAAGTTTATTTTGAAAATCAAACTGAATAAAAACTAATTTGTGTATATTCTTAAAATTAAGTGTATTTTTTTCCCTTTTGTTTCGTAAAGCAAGAATTAATAAACATCTAAAATTTATTTTTGATTTTTGAAATGATTGTCTATTTTTAAATTTTTTAGAATAGTTAATCAAACATACATTATTTTTTAAAGGTATTAGGATTGGTCTATTATTAAAAAATTGAAAATTATAATAATATTTATATGAACATGTAGATTTAAATCTTATAACTTTTCTAACTATAAAAAAAATTGTTATCATTAAAAATCAAAAACCATTAAGATAGTAATCTAACAAGCTCATTATTTTTAAAATTAATTTGTAAAATATATATTTATAACAATAATTGTTTAACTTTAAAAATAAAAAATATTTTCAGAAATAAGAAATAAAGAGATTTTTTTATCCAAAACAGTAATATAGAATTATGAGAATAAATAAATAGATGATCTTTTACGATGCTTGAAACTGATTTGGTGAAAACTATATCTATATTAGTTTTGTTCTGAAGCCCTTTTTTTTTTTCAATTTAAACCGAGTAAATTGAAGCTGTAAAACTAATTTTCAAAATTGCATCAATTATAAGAAAACATATCATATAAATCAAAAACACCATGTTCTAAAATATGGCCTATTCCTAATATTTTAACTTTAATTATTCAATTTTATTTTTTCCCTAAAATTATCGGTGAAATATTTCATTAGACATTCAATTAATCTAAGTCGAATTGAATAGGATCAATGATTCAGCAGGTATGATAAAGTTTATTTTCTAAATTTTATTGTTGCTGTATTTTTTAAGAACAACAATTTAAGATTATTAAATAAATTTTACTAGTTAATTACTTAATTTATATTCTCAACAATATACTTTTTTTTTATCTGTCTCTCGTAATAATTTATATTAAATATTTTATTTTATCTATCCGTGCATCAAGCTCTATTTATTTTCATTCCCTTCCTCATATATTTCTTTTATCTATCCCTAATGATAATCATTTTAATCAACTTTTGGAAAAATACAAATTAACATGCTGACATTTAAGTCACGTGCTACTGAGTCTAGCATTTTAGAAAGATGTATTTTGAAACTTTAAATTAACATCTCAATATAAATTATTTTAATGATGGTCTTAAACAATATACAGTGATTTTTATTTTCATTAAATTTTCAGATTAATTTATATTTGTTAAAAATTATCTGTTAAAAAATATTTTAATAATAATTTAAATAATATAATTATTAAAATTTAATATATTTTATGTTAATTTATACAATTATAAAAAATAACTTCAAAAGATATTATATTTTTTTTGTGTCCTAAAACTTAGGTCATATGCTTACTTAATTGTTGTATTTTAAAAAGATGTAGTTTAATACTTAGATTTTTTAATATATATATATATATAGAATAACCTTTATATTAATTTACGTTCAAATTATTCATAAAATGTAAATTAGCATCTTAAATTTGAATTATGTGAATTTACTTTCTAATCATTAGGATCCTAACCTGTAATTTTATAAATAAATTGATAAAAAAGTTATTTTTAATACATTGAAAAAATTTGGGTGTTTGGATGAAAAGTTTTAATATTTTTAAAAAATTAAAATATGTTCAATTAATTTTTTATTTTTAAAATATTTTATTTAGATAATGCAATTTAAATATTTTCTATTTAAATTTATTTATTTAATAAAATAATTTAATCTTTTTATTAAAATATTTAATAATAATAAATTCTTATAATTTTATTTCTATATATTTTTAAATTATGAAATAATTTTTTTGTATTTATAAAAATAAAAATATGTTATTTTACTTTAATACGTAATTTATATTTTATAAAAAATTATTAAAATAATATAATATAATATAATAAATATCATAAAAAATAAATTTTTTAGCTGTAACTAATTTTTATAGAAAAAATTAAAATTTATATTTGAAATTATTTTATGACTTAATAATTTTTTGGAAAATTTAAAATTTGGATATATTTATAAATAAACATATAACCTGAATGTTGTAAAAGTATTTTTAAATTTAAATAAAAAATTAAATATGATTATAAATATTTTTATTATTTATAATAATATTATATTATGTTAATAAAAGTTTAGAGATGAAAATTTTAAAGTTAAAGAAATAAATCATTAAAATAATACATCAATATTTTATACAAATCTTATTAAATTAATTATATATATATTATCAAAATTTAAAATTGAAAAACAAATTAAAATTAAGATCAATTAATATTATTATTTTAAAATTTGATATATTTAAAAAATAAAATATCTTCAAATTTATTAAAATTTAAAAATATAAGATTGGTGTTGGATTTACTATAGAAAACATAGAAAATTCCGTCTAATTAGGTAGAATTATAAATTCTCAGATTTTGGGTAATTATAATTATTTTTAAAATTTTAATTTAAATAAAATATTTTATTTTACATTCTTTTATACCTTTTTATGGAATAAATTCTCTCATTAAAAATGCTTCTAAAAAAAATGAGGAATTCAGATACATGGTAATTTATAAATTTTGATTTATTTTATAAAGAAAGTTTACAAGGACCAGTACTTTTCTCACTTGAAAGTCAAAGCAGAGCACAAATTTCAACAAAGTGCTTGTAGTGGCATTTATAAAAATTAAATAAGCAATAAGTATGTTGTGTATTTATGGATATTTTAAATTTAAATAAATTTTAAAATTAAAATAAAAAATAGTTAAATTATTAAAATCATGAACATATAGTGCTTATAGAGATAAAGTTTAATATACTATTAAATTGTAATAGATGAAATAAGATCAATACTTATATATATATATATATATATATATATATATATTAACTATATAGATAAAATTTAATTATGAAGTGTATTTATGGATATTGTAGATTTAAATAAAATTAAAATTAAAAATTAAAAATTAAAAAAAACATTTAATATTTAAAACCATAAATATATTAATAATATTGATAAAAACTTAATTTTCATAACTATTAATATTTTTATAGATATTAAATATTTAAAATCATATATGTATAATTTAATTAAAAATTAAATGATGAACAAAGATTTTTAAACAGAAAAAATCGTAATGTGCAAAAAACTGAAAGAAATTAATTTAGGAGTAAATATAATTGTAAAGTTTTAAGGTAAAAATATAGAGTAAAAATTAACTTCAACTTAAAAATTAAAATAATAAATATTTTAAGAAGTTAAAAGTAATTCATAATTAAAAATGAAAGTTGGTTGAATCTAATTAAGTTTTAAATCTTCAAATTGAATCTGTTTAACATTTGGAGCCTGTTTAAAATTCTACATATCAAAAAGAGTTAATAAATAAATTTAAAACCTATATAAAGAATTGATTAAAAAAATTTATAGACTTAAAATATATCAGATAAAAAATTATTAAATAAATATAATATATATATATATATATTAATATTATATAAATAAAATATATTAAAATAAATATATAATAATTGAAGATAAATAAATTTTTAAATAAATTTTTTATAAATCTAAATTGATTTATTTATTTAAAATTTTTTTTAATAAATTTGTACCTATCTATTTATCAAACCAACCAAATTAAATTAAAATTTAAATAAGTTAAATCAAATTATAAATTTTTATTAAATAATTTTATTTATTTTTATTTCTATCTATAATAAAAAATATAATATAAAATATTTTAAAAACATTTATAAAAACATTTCTATATATAAAATACATGATCGAAGGAAGCATCAAAATCCGATAAACTTTGACTTAAAAATTACAGAAATAAACTAAAATATAGAAACTATTGAAATAGATGTGAAAATATAACAAATTCTAAAGTTAAAAATATACATAATGATTATATATAATAAATATAACTATATAATCTAATATTAAAATATAAATTATAAATTATAAGAAAGAATTCATATATTAAAAAATAACACTAATGCTTGTAGTCTCTAGACATAATAAAACATTACAATTTATTTAGTATTGTGTTCAATGGCAGATTTAGATCGTTCTTATTGGAATGACTAAATTCATGAAGCATTATCGCAGAAATAATGAAATTAAAAGCAATAATACTTACCCGCTTAAAGTTAGTAGTAATTGTATTTAGACCTTTTTTAATTTTAAAATTATACTTAGGATTAAATATATTTTTAATTATTTTAATTCTTTTTAAATTTTAATTTTAACCTTTATTTTTAAAATAATTAATTTTATTTTTTATATTTTAAAATAAACTATTTTTAATCTTTCATCAATTAGAATTTATATATGTCATATTTCAAACATTATTAACTAAATATTTTATTTAAAAAAATCAAAATCAATAAGTTTAAAAATAAAAATAAAAATTTTAAAAGAATTAAAATTATATTTTTTATATTTATATTATTTATTTAATATGTTATTTTTACGCATTAATATCCATTATTTAAAAAAAAATCCACAAATCTTTTTTTTTTCTTTTATATGTAGTGGGTAACATCCTTTGAAAATAACAACACGACGGGATTGCAATATCAGAAATAAACTTAAATTTTAATCAAACAGAGTATAGATATAATTATGCTAATTTCAAAGGAAATTCATATTATAATTATCTCAAATAAAATGATTAATTTTTTCTTGAATTAATAGTATTTATTAAATATAATATAGCACTAAAATAAAATTTTGGGTGCGTGGGAGGCATAGCACTCTACAATTAAATGTAGTTGCGCCCTAGTTTTGGTATTTCAATTTATATTACTACAATAATTCGAAAATAGAAGTAAAAATAATTATGAAATAAAATTAAAAATATCATAAATATCTTAGTAGTGATATTTTTCCTTTACGAGATCATACATAATTTTTATCAGATACAATCTAGTTTGAACAGAATTGAACCATTATAAATAATATTTTTTTAATATTTAATATAATTACATACTTAAAATTAAATTAAGATTATTTCATTAAGCTAAATCAATCGTTAATAATTCATCCATATCATTATAATGATTGTATCCAACATAAATATATATTTGAATATGAATACACTACACACCTATTATTTAGAACTAGAAGTAATCGTGATTTCTTAACTTTTTACAAGATTATATTTGTTTTCTATGAACAAATTTAAAATTAATGTATTTTAAAAAATGGAGGAGATAGGGGTTAAGATCCAACCTCACCATTCCTACATTTGCTCCTAAGTTTGATAGGATTACTTTTCAGAAATCTTTTAAAAAAGAGTATGTTTAGCAAAATTATCGGAGTGATAATTTTTTTTTCCTATGGTAAAAAAGTTCGTCTAAAATCAAAATTGTAGAGTTTGTAACTAAAAACTATCAAATTAATTTTCTTATTTTATCTCTAATAATTAATTATTTCAAGTAACATTTTTATACTTTTTTCTTTCTACAATTTTGTTATAAAAGATACTTTTTAGGATAATTCTGATAAAATAAATTATCTTAAAATACTTTTCAACTAACGTACTCAAAATATAAAACTTATTTTATATAATTAATTATTGACACAAATTTTTTCACGGCTAATTCAAAAACACAGGAAGTCTCTATTTTATAATAAGGGTAGGTTTACTATTAAATGTTTGCCAACAATAATCAAATCTAAAGATTTTTTTTGTCTATGCTCATTGCGATATAACATGATTTAATTCATTTAATTGTTGGTACATGATTTAGTGATCTACATGCAAAGGACATGTAGCTTAAAGTTAATAAATACAAAAGATTGTAAAATAAATTAAAAAAATATATGGTGCCGTTATATTTTTATATAAATTAAGAAATGGTATTTGTAGAATTAAAAATAGAAAAAGACCATATGTTTTTCTTAAAATTTTAAGAGATATTAATATAATTTTTTAAAAATTTTATATATATAAAAAATTTAACTTCTTATCATATTTTTAGACTACTCAATTCTAAGATTAAATTCATCAAAAGATAGTTTTGTCCAAATTTTGATAATTTACCTTTTCACTTATTCACATAATACCACATATGAGTTCTAAAATAAAAAGTTTAAGGTGACATTTAGTTTAAAAAATATTTTTAATTTTTTTATTTTAAAGTTTTATATTAAAATTAGTGAAAATAAAAAATATTTTTTTATTTTACTATTTTCTAGATAAAATATTAAAAATAAAAATAAAATGACATTTTTATGAATAACAGTAAAAATAAAAAATAAAATAGTAAACATTTTCACGAAGCAAACAGCAACTAACAACTAATAGACTTATCAACCCTTAGCCATATCTCAATTCCCTTCACATGTATTAACTATTTTTTTTCTACATAAAAATTTAGGTGAATTAGTTTCTAAAATTTATATTCACTTCACATATATTATTTGTTATGTATTTTTGTCCAATTTGATTCTAATTTCAATTGATTCTACTTTCAACATGCAACTTGAATGACTTAGATAAAATTAAACATAACATGGACAGATAAATTAAAGCACGATATGTTATGTTTTCACCAGCAAGTTGGTAAAATATTTTTATGAATCTTTTGATCTTGATAAAGATGACACTTTTTTATTTATTTACTAAAAAATATTTTTCAGCCAGCGTCAACAATTAATTTCTTTAAAATGTAAAAATTATGAAAATAAATTTTATCTCTTCCAATCTTTTTTTTTACTTCTAATAAACTAAAAAAAACAATTAATTTAGATGTGCCAAACAGGTGATACAAGGAAGAGCAACACAGTAGAATTATTTGAAAGGTACGGTGAATAATATAAGGAAACATCATGAAGAAAGAAGGTGAAATATATAAAGCCAATCAAGTGGTAGAAAATAGAAGATACTACCTTTTCCTCCTTAATTTATAACCATCCTTTTATTTTATTTATTTATTTATTTTCTATTTCATGTTTAAGATGATTTCAAGCTTCCAATATTCAAGCCACCCATTCACATCTTATCTTTCTTTATTTTCCAATATTTTCAAAGGGAAGAAGGATAAGCCTATGAAAACCACCCCTTTTAAAGAGCACAATTTTGTAGAAAAAGAAAACAATCATAGGCGTAACAATGTTGTTTCACTATTTATGGTGCTTTTCTTTCATGCTGACATAATCAGGTAGCAGCCCAACATGTTAGAAAATTGAAGGATAATGCAAATGAGAATTGAGAATGACTTAGGACAGGTTGGGTTCGTTGGCCTTAATGGTTGGGAACTAAGAGGGCCATATGAGTCGGTGGGTCGGTTCTTGCTCCATTCAATAAAATAAATAAAAAGTGAGAATAAGAGACATCAAAAGGAGAAATAGAGAGGAGTGAGAGAAGTGTTGTTTTTTTTGGTCTTTGTGAATTGTGAGAGTGAGTGCCACTCCATGTTCTCTCTCACTTCAAGTGGTGGTGGGGGTACTCGAAGTAAGACTCAATTGAAAAAAAGAGAAACAAACAAAAATTTTGCGTTGGTTCTAAGGGGGTGTGACTTCAAAAGGCTTTCCAAAAGGACAGAGTCAACAAGGTGATCCTTTTCTCTTGCCTTTCATTTTCCTTGTCAAAGGTCTAACCAATACTACATCATCATCATTATCATAATTGAAATTCGCTTTTCCAAGGGCTGTTTCAAATCATCAAATTTGGCACCAATTGTTACGTGTGCTGTAGAAAAGTGGCTTCATTGGGGTCATTGATTGGAGTATTGGCACTATGCACCCAGTCTTAGTAAGGTTCAATATATTTGGTCATAAACAGTAGGATATTTTTGGCTTCATCTAAGTTTAAAATAGTATGGTGGTGTATTTCCTATCTTTGTGGCAATGTAAGAATTACTTGTGCTTGTTGTTGGACAAATCAGGTTGGATATTACTTGTGAGGGAAATTAGTCCAAACTAGGGATTTGTTTGCTTGGGTTTAATTGGGTATGATAAGTCAAGGGACCTTTCACATCAAACATTAAAAGTGAAACTCCCACCGCATAACCAATTTATTCATAAAGGGCTACCCTTTATCACTACCATGGATAGTTTGCTTGTTGGTGCATGGTGATCAAGGATTGGCTCTATGAAAATTTCAAGTATTGTATTCATACGCTTAATTTGTTACTAACTCTTGTGTGAAAGGAAGAGGAGAATTAGAAGAAAAAAAAATGTATTTGGGGTGGGTGTCCTGCACACATTTATTTTCATCATACTCATCCTCCACCTACTTGGGAAAGGAGCATATGAGCATCTACACATTTGTAACCAACCAAAATATGACATGATCTTTACTATGACAAAGCAAGACTCTTTTTTTCATAAACTATGTAACTTTTTTTTTCAGAATTTGACTAATTTTTTTTTCAGAAGTGAATTAACCTTTTCCCTTTGAAAACCTGACCTGATCTAGTTGAATTAAAGGAGAACCAAACTTGTTTTACAAGTCAAGCAAAGTACACATAGCATGGGGTTCAACTCAATTAGCCATGTGAATGGTTAGGTAATTGCCAAACTTTTAAGACTAATGCTTTGTTAAATAGCTAATTAATCTTAGAATTGTATGAATCAAAGTAGAAGCAAGTATACCGTATTTAGCACATTCAATCTGATTCCTAACCAAATCTTACTTTGGTTGAACAAAAATTGATCAAGTGGACAACAGAGGCAACAGGTTTAACCCATTGATAAGCTCAAGTTCTCTATAGTTCGTTTCAAATGTAGTAAGCTTTCCTTCTCTTTTATCCATTGACAATTTTTATAACTAACTAAGGAAAAAGAAGTCAAACACAAATTATGGCTATTACTCGTACACATATTTCCTTCATGATGTGGGTTACAACCTAACAACCACTTTTAAAAAAAATCACAAAGTAAAAAAAAAAAAGGAAACTCATTCATTTTTGCTGGCGTATTTGTATTTACCTAACACAAAGCTACTCCACCGCACAAAACACAATTTGTGATAACCATGCAGCAACCCATGTGTGAAAATAGTGATAAAGCAAGAACATGATGCCAAGAATTAATTGAAGGGAACCTATGGTGTTTCCCTTTTTTCACTGTATTTTCCATTAGTGTTGTGCCAAACTAGCAATTGTTAACCAATGATGAATTAACTACAGAAAAGAGTATATATATATATATATATATATATATATATATATATATATATGCAAAATGGCAACACAATTAGTTGTGCTGCTTGGAGTTGAAATTGAATCCTTCCACACAATTTTGTTGCTTCCTTTTTCCTTCTTTTCAACTTTTTTTCTTAGCTAAACTATTTTATTGCTGCGTGTCATTCTTATGATGCACAAAATTAAAGAGGTTGCATTGGGTTCACTCCACAAACACCATGATTCCATGCCCCTCTTGCTAAAGTCATACACACTAAAAAAGCCTCCCACTACTTAAGCCGTGTTTGTATCACACTATCACATGTGATTGTTTCCCATAAGAAAGATGCTTAGACTCCTATTTATAAATTCACCTATGGCCCCATGCAATGTCCATTAACAACCAGTCACCAAATCAGGCACCACCATTCCCTGGTTTCACAAGATTTGGAAACTTTCTACCTCCAAGTAAATTTTGTTGCTGTTTAATTGCTCAGGTATTTGTTTTTCGTGACTACATAGAAAATTAAACTGCCCCTGAAATTTGAAATTGAGAGTAGTTAATCTTTTTTTTATATTTATTTATTTGAAAAATGTTAATGTCATCTTTTAAGATTAATTTTAAATATTTTAAAATGGCAAGTCTTCATCGAGAAAGAGATCATTTATTACGTGTTTATATTTTGTTTTGGAAAAGAAAAAGTTAACAGTTCATTTCATTTCAGACTTATGAGCACCTTATTTGTTTTATATATATAGTATGATGATGTTATTTTAATGGGTACCATTATTGTATAGTATCATCCTCTATTCACTTATATATATATATATATATATATATATATATATATATATATAAATTTCTGATAGTTTATTAATTATCAAAAACAGTTGTTATTTAAAAATCATAAAAAAAATATAAAACTAGTAGTGCATGAGTGTGCAATGATACAATTACAGTTTTTCCATTTTAATCTATATTCCTTCTCACTTATACCGTACTACTTAGCTAAATTTTGAGAAATTTATCATGTGTAAAAGTGTTTGATTGGTTGTGAGCTTGAGAAGTCACGTATCAGAATTTGGACAAAAATTCATTTCTTGTAATTTATGTCTAAATTAATATATGGGATTTCTCACCAAATACACCACAAGTCATTAGATTACAGTTGAACCTCTGCTGTTTTATTATTAAAAAATAGGTTAATATATTTTTAGTTTTCAACAATTTTAAAATTTTGATTTTAATCCTTCATTTTTAAAATTATTAGTTTTGGTCATTTACTTTTAATCTCTCATCATTAATGTATTACACATTACGAATCAAATATTGGTTATCTTAAAAATTAAAAATAATGATCAAAATCAAATATTTTAAAAATTAAAATTAAAATTTTAAAAAGATAAAAAAAAAACATATTTAACCTTCAAAAAATTACATTAAAGTTAGTCTATGTCCATTATCTCTGAAGAATTTAACTGGCGCTGGAGACACATTTGAGAATGCAAAACTTTAATACATGATTCTATTTATGTCATTGACTTAATTTGCAGGAGCATGTGGGCTGTATCACCCTGATATTCATATATGATTAATTCCAATTTGACTATTCTCTACGGTCTTATTGTATAAACCAAAACGACCACATGGCCTGAAAATTCAAGTGTCGTACATCATGGGCTTCATTGTTATGTATTGTTATTGTTAAACCTTCAAATCAAAATTCTCTAGGAATCAATATTTGAAATAAGGGGTCAAAAGTTTAACATTATCTATATCTTCTTCGTGGATACTTGAAATCACAATGTCTATATGGTTATAAGGTATATTAACTCATCTTAAAATGACATCTTCTTTGTTGATCCACGATGAACACCTAACCTTTTAACTTGTGTTAATTTGGTGTGGAAAAAAATCATGATGATGCCAAATTCTCAATTGTCAGATATGAATAATATATTCTTAATCCATCACACTTACCTAAACCTGGAAAGTAATTTGGTCAAATAAGAAAATTAATGTGATTTTTTTAAGACCATATTTATTTTTTATTGATTTTTTTAATTAGATAAGACTATTTTGAATGGTAAAATTTTAACATAATTACGTATAAATATGTGTGAGAAACTTGTAAAAATTTAAAATTAAATTAAAAAATTGTGACGGGAGGTTTAAGGAGGTGATTTCAATTTATTACTTACAAAAAGCTTGGAGATAGAGTGGTTGAAAAAGTATCAAACCCTTTTTATAAATTATTGAGTCTAAAACATACTATAGTGTAGCCTTTCACATGGTTGAATAAATGGAACTTAAGTATATGGTTATTCAGATAGATTCTTAGCGTTTGGATCTTAGGTTCCTATCCGTTAAACGTGCTTATTGCTGTAAAGCAAGTACTTTTCTTTTTATCGTAAAGGGTTCATTTGTTTTTTTTTTTTATCGCAAAGGATTTGTTGTTTAAAGAAGGCTTTGATGAATCCTCGAACGGGGCAGTAAAATGGGCTTAAGCCCAAGTATACATGTTAGGCCCCAACTTAAGCCCAACTTTGGGGAGTCTTCATGTATATTATCTATAATTTATAATTTATAATTATTAGCTAGCTGTTGCTGCATTGTACGAATATTTTTAAATTTAAATAAAAGTTTAAAAATTAAAGAGAGAAGTAAATTTTTTATTATTTTTAATGAATATTCTATTATGTTAAATAATAACTAAGTTTTAAAAATAATGACTCTTAAAAATAAAGAAAAAATTATCAAAATACATTATTTATATTGATATAATATATTAAAAATCAAAATTTAAAAATAATTTAAATTAATATTAAAATATCTTAAAATTTTGGTTATTTTAAAATAAATATATCTTTAATTTTAAATAAAATATATATAATTTGATAAAAATAAGATTTTTGGTAACAACATTCTCATCTAAGAATTATAACAAGAAATTATTATATAGAAGTTGATAATCTTAGTATTTCTGCCACGTATTAATTAATTGGACTTTTGTTTTCCGCTCATGCATTGGTTTTTATTTTTATTTTTTGTAATATTTTGGAGAAGTATATGGATATTGAATTGATGGGATGTTTTTATTTTCCTATTAACAATAGGGCAAAGGATCACTAGCACGTTGGGTAGACCATTAGAAATTAAGGAGACTTCAAAAGAATTTGAACTCATGCCTATGAAAAAAGCTAGAGTTTTCTTTTGAATCCTTTAACTATTTATCCTTGATCGTTTCTAGTGTTATTGTTAGTTAGCTTTATTTTATATTTTTAGAAAATACATGTGTTTATTAAAGTTGAGAATGATTAATATTTATTTATGTGTAATCTTAAAGAATCTGATTAAATGGAATAAGATAGGGTCTTGCATATGATAGATCACATGTTCAAATTTTTATTCATCTTTTTTGAATGAGATAAATGTAGTTGTTTTTAAGTGTACTTTCGCTTTCAATTTTATTTTTTACCTTAAAGTGGAGTATCATTTTCATTTTCAATATTTTTGTCATAATTATTAAAAAAATTATATTTATTCTCTTTAAAATTTAATGAAATTTCATCTATTTTTGATCCTTTTATTTATATAATATATAAAAATTAAAAAAATTTATATAACTAAAAATAGTATGTAGCATCATGTTATTAGATAAAATTAAAAAATTATTTATTTAAAATTAAAAGAATGAATAATAATGGTTTAAGATAAAAATATCTATGGTCGAAATAGGTTTTTACAACTTTAATTACCATTGGGATATGCCATTGTTGCCTTTACAAAAAAATTCACTTACTAATAACGTTGGACCACCAATATAAAATAGATACATACATTTAAAGATGTAACAAAAAATTTATCTTGATCTAATTGCATCTAACACCATAGTTATTAATCTACTTTTAACATAATTATTATTAATAAATACTATTATTTTCAAGTATGCATAAAAATAGTACACTCATTATAGATCATTTTTCATTTTTTTATATTAGCTAAATATATTTTTACTTAATTATATTCAATTAATGATTATAAATAGAGAAATAATTTTTTTCAAAAATAACATATGTCATGCAACTAAAATTATATTAAAATTATCTTTATTGAATGTTAGAAGTATAGTTTATTAGAACATAATCATCACATTCAAACATGAATTTGATCACTATAACCTACATTATTCATCATATAACCATATCTATATCATTCAAAATTGGATATTAAATTGTGAAAACATGAGTGTAATTTTCAAATAAAAAATTGTGTCCATGTTAACATGATTTGTCTTGTTGGCATGAAGAGATAGCAACCTAAATTATATACGAGTCATACTAACTAATTAATGCCTTTTATAATTATATTAGTTTTAGGTTTTGATCTTGTGCAGGAGTTCATATTGGTTGTAGGTTTAATTAACTCCTTGATGTTAAAAGATTCGTGATGTTTTTTATTTAGTTTTGATTTTAATTTATTTTTTTTAAAATGAGTCCTTTGTGCACAAAATTTTATTATTAAATTGTTTTTTCAGTAAACTTTTATTCTTGTTTTTCAATTTTTTTTATTTTATCTTTTTTAATATCTTATTTTTTAGTGGAAATTTTCTGCAATATAGGATCAAATGAATAAGTTATAATATTTATAGTAACA
Source organism: Canavalia gladiata (assembly GCA_037954105.1). NCBI lineage: Eukaryota > Viridiplantae > Streptophyta > Magnoliopsida > Fabales > Fabaceae > Canavalia > Canavalia gladiata. The sequence continues at coordinate 12,488,465 of CM075659.1, read as the reverse complement.
AACTAAGAATTTTCTTTCCTTCCCATAATTAACTGAGAAATTTAAAATACTTACAAAAATTAAATGCTAAAAAAATATATTTAATAAAAAATTAATAAAAGTCTAACAGAAGAATTATTTGAAAAATTACATTGTAAAAAAAATTATTTAAGAAAATTAAAATGTGAGATCAAATAAAAATATGAATTGTTAAGAGAAGAAAATTTTGATTAAGCCTTAGTTTTATATTAGTTAATATAGTATAAATAAATATTATAAAAAATGTTATAGTATAAATATAATACTGGCCCTGTTTTTTATTATTTTATTATTTTTTCTTGTTTTGATTAAAATATGATTAAAACTTATCTTATATAATAGAAATCTTTAGAATTATAACAATATTCTTAAAAGTATGCATTGTGAAGCAAACACATATGAAAGCCCGCTCTTACAAAATTTCAAAAAGAAGTATCGGAAGTAGTAAAGGTTAACATATACCTCTTGGAAGCACACTAAAATATCATTCTCAATGTTATGCTTTTGATAATGCTATTCTTAACTATGCTTTTGATAATATAGTTTAATTAAATTTTTATTTAATATTTTTTATTAGTAAGATCTTATATTATAAATTATATGAATTTATTATGATAATTTTATTGTAAAAATTTATAAAAAATCTAAAAATAGTTTATAAAAATTATAAATAAATGCTATAAACTTAAATAAGCTTCTCATAATTTTTTCAAATATTTATTTATTTTTGATTTTTTAAATTAGAGAGTGTATTTTAAAGTATAAAATATGAAGTAATAATTATAGATTAAAAATAAATTATTACAAATTTCATAATTTTATAATTTACTTTGTACGAGTATGTCCTTTATTTTTCAATTTATCCTTTAAATTTAGTTTTTATAAAATAGAAAAATTTACATGACAGGATAATATGTAATCAAAACTATGATTTTAGGAGTTAATACTCCTTGAGTTACCTCTATGTGATTTTTTTCTTCTTTGAATGTTAGCACCTTCACATTATAAAAATAATAATAATAAAATCAAACATTGATATTATAACTAATGTTTAATTAGGCTTTATTTATTTTATATATTTAATTTTTATTTTATAAAATAATTTTTTCTATTAATTTTTTTTATATTTTAGTTTCTTGTTAATTTATTTATTTACTCAACTTTTGTTTAGAAAATTATTTGGTTCCAAAAAATATTAAATTTATATATTTTATTTTTAAATATACTAACTTTATTTATATATTATTTATATTTTTACAGTGAAAAATTCAAATTTATAGTCAAGTTAATATTAAATTAAACATATCGACATGTATTAGAAATAAAAGTATTTTTAAGAATTAAATTGTATATTTATTTAAGTAACATTAAATTTTTAACATTAAAAATAAATAATTTTTATAAAATAAGAAATCAAAATTAAAAAAAAATAGAATGAACTAAAATTTTAAAAAAAGTATGAATTAAGAAACTAAAAATATTATTAAACTTATAATTAGATACACACGTATATATATATATATATATATATATATATATATAATTTTATTTTGTAAAAATGTTTGATTTCAAGTCATTTAAAAATTATTTAAGTTAGATTGATTTGCTTATAATAATATGATGATGATATATAACAAATTATAAAATTATTAATGTTTTATCAATAGTAATAAATATACTTTATTTTCTAACATCATCCTTTCTCATTCTAATAGCAGGTTTGAAATGTTAGAAAGCATAAAGAAAGAAATTGAGTAGAAAAAAAAAAATCTAAAGACGATTAGTTGGTTTCGCAAAAAATATTAATAGAAAAGAGAAACGTAAAAGTTATTAATTTTTTTATTCTTTTCTCCATATTAATTAAATAACAGAAAAAAAAAGTTGTACATATATTTCAAAATAAATTATTACTTTTATCTAAACTCTTAAAAACATTTTAGACATTATAATATTTTTTATCCTTTTTTATTTTTTAAAATTAAACAATTAAAAAATATATCTAATTTTTAATCATTTTAACTTTTTTATATTATTTTTTTTCTGATTTTTTCACAAAATCATGTATTTTTTAAGTATATTTTAAAAAAAAAAATAGAAGATCAGAAATAAAATAAAAATAAGATAGAAAAATAAATTATTTGGATAGATAAAAATAAAAATAACTTTTTTATTTAAATATTTAAAAAAATTAGATTAAAATTTTTTATTTTATATTAACTAATAAAATAAAATAAAAATTTAAAATTTTGTTATATTATTAATTTATTAATATAATTAATTTTATTTTATTTTATATTTTATATAATTTAAACATTAACAATAAAAAATAGAGGAATGTTCTTTTTTTAATTCTCTTGGGTTTAAAATATTATTCTTTTAGATTTCACCAATGATAATTTCTTCCCTTACATTCTTACAACCAATCAACCATAAAAAATCTTTTTATCAATTTTATTTATTTATTTCTAATTTTTTCCTCCTAATTCATCCCAATGAAAGAAAAGATATCTAAGAATTAAACGGGGAATGAATACCCTGAATTCTTTTCTATAAATATTTATGAAATTTAAATAGGTCGTAGGCATGAGGTGACGAGCGAGTGAAAACCTAACCCTGCGTTCAGTCAGCTAGACCACACAGCGTCTCTGTCCGTTGATTTTCCCTCTTCTTCTTCTTCTTGCCCTTTCTGAAGCACCAATTCGCAGCGATGAATCATTCGGGCTACAACAACTACCCGCAACAACAGCATTCCTGTGGCTACGACCCATCTCAGATCCAAATGCAACCCTATGATCAATCGTATGCATACCAACAATATTACGCCTACGATCCCCAATACGCGTACTTTCCCAATACCCCTCAACCCCAATTCCATTACCAATCCGAACCCGCTCCGGTTCACCCTCCTGGGGTCAACCCTACCGCTTCCGAACCGCACCAGGTAAATTTTTCCTTTTCCCCTTCCAATTCATAAATTTATCGTTATTCCCTTTACTCTATTTAGTTTATACATATATGTTTTCTTAGTTTATTTGTGAATTTTTTGAAAAGGGAAATTTTGTGCACAACGAAAAAAGGGGAGGGAATTTGTGTATGGGTTGTGACCTAAATAAATTGTGGATTCAATTGTGTTGTTTGAGTTGGATTGTGCTTGAAATTTGGTGTTTCACGAACCTGTGAGGAGTAATTTTGTGTGTGTTTTGATTTGAATCATATGTTGATTATTGTTATCCCAAAAACTAACGTTTTGGTGAATGTGAGTTATGTCTCACAACTCTGACTCTTCACTGTAACCCTAAATTGGAATGGCCAACAAAACTGTTTGTGATTTTGTTATGACTTAAGCATGTGAGAAGAGTCCAACCTGGAAAGACTAATCTACTAGGTGGGAGAGTCTTGTGGCTTAAGTATCGCATTGAGCTTCCTATTTTACACAATATGGATTTATTACAGACTTTGTCCTTGTTGAGTATGCCATTTCTATTACAATTGTGTCTTCACTGATACTTATAGTATTGCCTTCTCCTTGGTTGTACTAGGAAACCTTTTGCTTGAACCGTCTTGAAATTTAACACCAGTGCCTTTGTCTCTATGCTACATTGGATACCGAATAAATGCTACTACCATTATTTACTTTATCTCTCTTTTATGGTCTTTCTTCCAATTCACCCCCTATCCCAAGTTGTGTAACTTGTAGTCATAGAGCAGGAGAAATCAAACCAGTGTCTCTATAGAGGTGGCATAAAGGGTACACAAATTCATAACATTGTATATTATACGTGATTTCACAAATAAGGGTTTTAAATTATATATTGCATGCTGGTAGAGATCCACTTTCCTGCTATTGCATGTTCCATGCTGTTGGTTGTCATCCCTTGATTGCTTACAAAAGGCCCGTAAAAAAAACTGCTGCCAAAACAAAAAAGAGACAAACAGGTTTCACACAGAAGAGGAGAATAGTGCAGAGGGCTCTGGCTGTGAAGTATGAAGGCAGTGTATGGCTTCCACATGACAGTGGCAAAGGGGCTTGCCTGCAGTTTGCCTCAGGCACGGTTTTGGCATGATTTGGAAGAGCAGGAGCATGACAGCAATTTGGTCACATGGAGGAGGGACAGGCAACAAGCAGGAGTTTTTTAGGGATTTTTGTATGATAGCAATAGATGAGATGGCCAATTGGCAGTAGTTTTTAAGGGATTTTTGTTGTTGTGAAAATGGGTTTCAAGGTTGAGAAGGATGTTAATTATGCTCAGAAGCCAGGGCAAAGCATGGAAAAAGAAGTCAAACCATTTGATTCAGAAGGTGAATGAAAGTATTAATCCATAGGTTGAAGTGAGTTTGTCCTCTATTATGGGAGAAACTTGTACATGAGATCTGAATACATAAATGAAGACAAAGTACGGTCATGGTGGAGGAGTTTGATGCATTTGGGTCCTTTGGTGGTTGCCATGTGGAAGAAAGGGTGGAGTTACTAAAGTAGTGGCTTTGCTATGTGGAAGGACCAAATGAAGGATATGCAATTTACATAAATGAATTATAAGTTACTCATTTTATCTGTTTATTAAAATCTTAATATATCTAATGGTGTAAATTTATATGTGCAGTACATCATTTTGCAGGTTGTGTGCCTTATATGCCACCTACTATAGAATGTTTTGCTTGTCTATGTGTTTATCTAATTATTATAATATACTTAAAATAGCAACCCAACTTCTCTGCAAATTTTCTTTATGGCCTGTACCAAACTTCTTTGTATGTTTCATTATATTATCAGATTTTACTTACCGCGTTTTATGTTTGTAAATACATCATTGTTTCATCAATTTTTTCTGGAATTTTGACCAACAGTCAAGTCTTATCTCACTGGGTGGGTTGGCTACATGGATCAATTAATGCCATTAGGCTCAATCAAAATCTAAATTTTTATGTAAAGTAAGGTCTTTTTTTAAAAAAGATGTCTTGTGAAGTTTCCTTTTCTGTCCTTTTGTATTGGCTTGTTAATGATACAAAAATATTACCTAAGGGTTTGATTGTTATTGTTATTAATGTGTTGTTGTGTATGTGACTATCCTTAATGTTGCCATGTGTGTGACTATCTTTAACATTCTACTAATTTTGCTCAGAGATCATTGTTTGGGGCGGGGGGAGGTGCTGTTGCTTGTATCTCTGGCACTAAACTAGATTAGCATAACCAACAATGTTATGGATTCATGTTTCTTTGTTCCAAATGAAAGCTTTGGCTTAGGATAGTTTGCATACAGCATTGGTTCTGTATATAATATTACTCTAGTAAGATCATTGAAAGAAGTGTATTATATTCTATGCCAATCAGCTTGGACTTTTAATTAGTTCTGGCAAGTTACTTAAGTGTAGCTGAAACAAGATGATTTAAGATAGACTGAATCAGAGTTAAGCCATTAGATATGGTTTATTCCTTCTTGAATCAGTTCAGTACATTTGCTGCCTACACAAACATGCCAGTTTCTTCTTAATTTACTACCAAAAAGGGGAAAAAACATTTGAAGAAGTAAACAGAAAAGGCTGACTGAAAATTTTACAGCACTTACTATTTAAACATTTTGTTATGCTTTTAGAGAGAATAACTTGCGGTGCTCCCTCAGCCTCTTTTGGGACTTTCTTTGGACAAAACGCCAATACTGGATTAGGTATTACATCCTCAGCTTTTCATCTAAATCCTTCAGAAGATGTTGAGAATTCTGCAAACTTGACCACAGCACCCTAGAGTGACCAGATAAAGACAGGAGTTGCATGATATAAGCTAATCAGCTATTGTGGCTCATATCATATCTTTGAAGCCACAATAATATTGCATGGTGGTGGGTCTTTGCTGGTTGCTTTAGAGCTGATGTGGGCATCAGATCATCTTGTTTCTCTTCTTAACTGTCTGGCCTGTTAAAGTAATGATGGTGCCTCACAGTTTAGAAAAAGAAACTTTGTTCTTTTTGTTATTCACTGGATATATTTTTTATGTGATATGCTTTATTTTTTCTTTTGTCAGAGGATGTTTCTTTTCAGTTCAGACTTAGGGAAGCATTGAGCATGTTTTCAGGACCTTAAATTGGCAACTTGTCAAGGATTGCTAGATCAACAGTATCTTGAGGCTCATAAAGTTGTTGATAGGCATGAATTGGCCCAAATCCCTGGGCAATGGGTGGGTGTGTTGGTTGGCTAAAAAATATGAAGAAATGTTCTGTGAGCCATAGATGTTATCTCTATCATAATGAGGGAAATCAGTGTTTGTCATGTGGCTTATCAACAAAAAAATCCAATTTTCAATAAAGGGAGAATAAAATAATTTGATAAGTTTAAGCACATCCATGCTTTCTTCAACATTTGTGTGGTGTTTCTATATTCTCCTTATAATGCTGTTTTGTTTGGAGATCAAATCTTCAAGGATAATTGTAAGAATGCTGGATCCCATTGCTGCTATTCATCTGCATTTAAACTTTGGAATAAAAAAATGGTAGCTTGGTTCATCAGGCACCCACCACTAATTTGAATTTTGGAAGGGAAATGAAAACTGAAGGAAAATTCTTAAGCTATAAAGCAAAGTCTTTAATCAAATTGTCATGTTATTTTGACCTTTCATTTATTTATTCTGAGATCCAAATAAACCATTGTTATAAAGATCATTGACAAACTCTGGAGGCATTTATTTTTCTATTGAATTGATGATTAAGGATTTTTCAAGTGAATGCCAACATTGATGATGTTTCATATTCGAAGAATTGGAATGATTCTTAAAATTGTCGATGCCTTGAAAGCAGTTTCAGGGCCATTATGGTCGAGAATGTTGGCGATAATTCTTTTTTTGGTTACAACATTGTGATAATTTAAAATGATTTTCGGTTTTAAAATTTTCCTTGATTATTATCATCTGGCAGAACTGGATATTTCCTTTTCGTACTCAGTTCCATCTTTACCAATAACTCTTTTGTCCAGTATTTGCAAGTTTTCTGGAATCTTGAGCTATTCATTAATTGGCTTACATTTCATGTTGACAGATTATTGTGGATAGTTGAATGAATTTTTGAAAGTTTTTGGTATTATAATTGTTTTCTAGTCCATCTCTCCCTCTCTCTCACCATCTCTAAATTTTGCACTACCCTTCTCATATTTCATTCTAATAATTTGCTCTCAAATTTCACATCCATTCATTCCCTAAATATTGCAACCATATCAATATATGCTTGAATTCATGCGTGAATTCTTATTTACAGACTGGGCCTTCTCAATACAAAGGTAAGGGTGGCAGGGGTGGTAGACCATTTAGAGGGGGTGGTCGTGGTCGGGGACATGGAGGGGGTGGTGGTAGACACATTCCATCTCATTCTTCTGGACCTACAATTTCTAATGTACCAGGTGCACCTGCAGCTACTGGGGGTACTTCTGTGGTAGAACCATCAACAGTCTCTGCACAAACACCATTACCTAAACCAGCTCAAGCACCAGCAGCACCAGTGCAACCACCAGTACCAACACGCAAGGCATGTTGTGAAATTTGTAAGGTTGAGTGCAATACTCCTGAAATCTTGGAGCAACACAAGAATGGGAAGAAACATAAGAAGAAAATGAAAATGCATGAACAATTGCAGATATGCAACACTATAAATGGACAACAGAGCGGGCAGATTCCTACCTCTCAATTGAATTTAACAGATCAACCCAAGAAAGTTCAGGAATCTGAGAAAAATGGACACCCGGCGCAAAATGTGTGCTCTGTGGGCTCTGAGGTTATAGTTGATAATCACAAGGAGGAAAAACAGTTGGAGAATAATGCAGGAAATATTTCTGAAGTTCCTGCTGAAGTTCCTGAGGAGAAAACCACAGATAACTCCGCTGCAAGAGGCCAAGGATTGAAGCGGAAGAGGAAAGGAGGAAAAGGAGTTAAATTCATGAGAACTAATGATGGTTCAAGGTCAGTGGAACATCCAACACCTGCACAACCACCTTTAAAATGTGAGTTGTGCGATGTTAAATGTGAGTCACAAGCTGTTTACCAGAGTCATATGGCTGGGAAAAAGCACTTATCAAGACTAAAGCGTGCCCAAGCTTCGTCGGGAATAGATAAACAATCTTCATCTGGAATAGATAAACAATCTTCATCTGGAATAGATAAACAATCTTCATCTGGAATAGGTAAACAATCTTCATCTGGAATAGGTAAACAATCTTCATCTGGAATAGGTAAACAATCTTCATCTGGAATAGATAAACAATCTTCATCTGGAGTAGAACAAGCAGCTTTGTCTGGAGGATTCTTTGGGCTTCAAGCACTTTATCCACCTGACATCAATGCTCTGTCCAATGCAATTAATGCTCAAGTCCAACAAGGTGATAATGATCCACAGGTGCTACTGGCTCAGCTCCTGATGACTGTACTAACTCAAGCACAAGTTCCAGCAACAGCACCAGTGACAGGTGCTGTGGCTGCTCAGGTACCGGCACCCACATCTGTGGCTGGACCAAGTTTGGAACCCCAGCTGCAGACACAAGGGTCAGAAATCACTGCAAATGTTGAGATGGAAAAACCTTCTGGGGAACCAAAAACTGAGCAGGTACCTGTCCCACTAGAGTTAAATGCTCAGCTAGGTTCCAGTGTCAGCACCCAAATGGAAGGTGGAAGTTCTGAAACTGAAAACAGATGCTAAAACACTCCAGGATAGTTCAGGTGTCACACCAGCAGACGGATAATTCAGCTGCAGCAAATGATCAAATACCTTCTTCAGAATGTGAAACTCCCACCCATCTTAGTAGGGACCAAAGAAGAAACAATCCCTTTATTTATTGAATTTTTCACCTTTTGGGCTCAAAGGATTATATATTGTTGAGACTTTCCTTTTTTATCAGGGGAAGATGTGAGTACTCTATGAATTGCTCATTGGGATTTTAGGATGTGCCAGAATCCTTTACGTTAGTGCAATGTGCTAAACACCTTTTAGTAGTGTTATTTGGGGACCGGATTACTGGACGTGTGTAACGATAATGCTATTTAACATTTAGAAAAGTGAAAGACTATAAATTGTAGTTATCACATTTAGGAAAGTTTCGATGTTGCACTGTGCATGTTAGCATTTTTAACGCTTACAATAATATACCAGAGTTTTTTTCCCCTTATTTTTGTATGTGTATATATGCATGGGATCTTTAAAACCTGAAGCATGAAACACCATTGAACGAAATTTTTGGTAAAAACAAGTCTGAAAAGTGAAGATTAGCGAAGGATAATGGAGAGGGGAGTGAAGCATAAGAATTTTCTTTTGAAAATGTGAATATTATTATGATTACGATTAGGCATAAATGTTGTAATGGAGAGCAACATACTTGAGTTTTTGACTTCTCTATATAGTCACGCATAAACTAAAGGTTGGCTTAACTATTAAGTCAAAGGTTATAATTGTGATATACTGTCTAAAAATTGTTGTACTGTCAATTAAGTATATAGTAAATATCATTTTTAAAATAATTATTATATAAATTAATAGTTTATGATTAGATGATGGTATGAAAAATTGTTACAGTGATTTCAATTAACTTCCACATAAAACATAAGGTATAGAACATGAGAGTGGAACGATATCCTTTTATCTTCTTTCCTCTTCCTTTGATTTTTTTTTTTCAATTGTTGAAAGTGTCCCTTCCGTATGAAATTTTGATTTTTTTTTATACCAACTTTTATATTTTCAATTATATAAGTTTTTCAAATTAAAAATTAAATAATGTAAATTAAATGTAATTATAAATTGTTAAAATTCTTTAAATTTTTTTTCCAAAAAGTCATTATCATAACTGAAATCCATTTAATATATTTCTTCTGAATATAATAACATTACTTAAGTTTCAACTACTCAAACATAATATAAAATAAAATAAAGAAATACATTTTAAAAGTTTGGAAAAAATTTAGATAAATAATAGATTTAGCGCTTCTTACACATAAAAAAGAAGGAATCTACATATTTTTTAATTATCGTAATTAGTTTACTTGTTTAATAATTTAAACCTAAATATAAAAAATTAAATCATGAATTTTTTAATTACCCTCTCAATTTTCTTTTCTTTTTCTATTTCTGTTAACTAAAAAAAATATTGTCATTCCACTTTTTTTTTAAATATCCTTTCTATTCAGTTGAGGATCCTAACTTTGTGTTTGTGGTTTGAATAATGTGGACGCAGCAAGTGCAAGTGGAAGTGGTGGCTCTACCATCGCAGAGAGTGTTCCACTGTTGTTCGGCTTCGCACGTGACCAAAAAATCATGTTTTGTGGGAAGCAAAAAGGGTTACAGCAGAGTAAAGGCAATAAGTTTGGAAGAACTTCCCCCAAACGCGCTTCGGAGGAAGAGAGAGTCACAATGGAGAGGGGGATTCAGCCTTGGACTCGACTTGGGATTGGCTCGCACTGGTCTTGCCCTCAGCAAAGGCTTCTCTATTCGCCCTTTAACAGTAACAATTTTTTTTTTTTTTTAAGTCATGAAATTTGGATGAATTGATCATATAAGCTGTTAATCTATTTTGAGTGTTTCTTTCCATTTTGTAAATATCATTCCCCACAGTTGGATTTAGAATTTTCTGGAGAGTAGTTATGTGGCTTAAGTGGCGCTACTGTGTAATGTTTGTCATTATATGTGTATATGTTGTCAGTTGCTAATGTAGTGCAGAGTCCTTGAGGTTAGGGATGTGCATGGTTCGATTTTGTGTCAAAACAAACCGTATATCCAATTTTAACCAAATATATGGGTTGAACTTTTAAAACCATTTTTTTTTTCAAAATTAGTTTGATCATGACCAAACTGGTTTGAAATTTGTTTTGAACCAGTTTATGCACAAATCTAATTTTTCAACTCACACCTGTTTTAAAGCTGATTTTAAAAATGGATTTTGTGAAAATTATTGGATTTGAAATCGGTTTTAAAACCGGCTAACTGAACCATTTCTTAAAATAAACCGGTTTGATTTACATAATTTGGATATTTTAAAAAAATAATTGGTCGTTTCTAGTACAGCCCTACTCGAGGTAGTGATTCCACCCTTGCCTATTTAGACATAAGTAATTGTGATAGCTTGTGCCTTTTGAAAGGAAGTTGATGAATCGAACCAATCCATTCTAAACTTTAAACTGCATGAGCGAACTGAACAACTAAAAAACAGAAAAAAAATGAAAACTAAAAAATCTAATTTGTTAAAAACTACAGTTTTCATGCTGTTCAATTCAGTTTGCAGTTCCCTTACGTGCATGTAATACTTACTTTAGTAACTACTAAGTATGTACTCTTGTAAATGTAAACATGTATCATTCTATTTACTATGAACCTTCTTGTTCTTGGTTATGAATTGTGCACCTTCTTTTGTTATGTATTTTACATTTTTTTATGGTTTTGAATATTACATTCGACACTCATTTAACAGAGCTTTTGTGGCTTGAATTTTTTTAATAACAAAAAAACCAAAATAGCAAAACCAGACCATTAAAGATTGGTTTGGTTTGGTTTTCATGCAATCAAATTGAACCAAAGCACAAATGTTTTTTATAATTGGTTTGAATGGTTTTTCCCTCTAAAATTGAAGCAAAAACTCTGGGATTTGATTAGTATGTGTCAAAAGAAATTGTGTTTTCTGAGATTTGATGCATTTTTGTAAGTTTAGTATGATATAATTAAGGCTTAATTAAGTTTCTGATCCTTATAAATATATTAAAGTTTAGTTTAGAAAAGGTTCCCACTTACTGGGGTCTGGGGAGGGTAAATCTATGCAAACCTACCCCTGCAAGCGGAGAGGCTGTATGTAGGATTTTGAACCCATGACTCCAGGTTACAAGGCAATAACCTTACTGTTGCATCAAGGCTCATCCTGTAAATTTTTGTTTTAGTCCCTTTCAAATTTGAGTTGACTTGTGTCCCATATTTTGTAGAGTCCTTGTGTTCTCCCTCTATCAGATCTATGAAATCCTTGTTTTGGTGACATGCAAAAAAATTTCTCCCACTGTGACTCACTTTCCAATGTAAAATCTGTGTTTGAGATTAAGCTGGGTGCTCATCCAAACTTTATTCAATGATTCAAAATTAATTATATCAAAATCGACTTTATCCTATTTTAAAACAAATGGACCCTATGTTGTGACATGCCAAATGGATTCCCACCTATTTAAGTGACATGTCAGTATTTATCTATGATAACAGCAGGAACCAAAAGTGTTGCTTATAAAAAATAAGATATAGAAATCAAGACCCGAATCTTAGAGGGATTGAAACCAAATTTAGTATATTTTTTAGGACCAAAGTATGTTCAAGCAAATAAAATTTTGGATGGAACACATCACTGCATTTGGTAAAAAAATGTGAAAATTGACTGTGACAAGATAAATATATGTTTATTATGGCAAATACAATTATGAATTATCTTATTTAATGTTTCATCAGTCATCCTTGCTGATAATCATGTGATTACTTTAGGTTTTGGAACTCCGAGGACAGAAGCTTGAGGTCAAGATTATTAACATTGCTGAACAAGAGGTCTGGATTTATCTTTTTTCTCCTTGTACTACTTATTAATTCATTGACAAGGATCTGTATCTTTGGGGTAGATAACCTTAGAAATAACAGAAATTTTAGATTTTGAAACTGTAGGAAGCTGACGAGTTTATAATTGGCATTCCAAAATCTTTTGATGGGAAAGAAACACCACAGTCAAACAAAGTCCGAAGTGTTGCCGGAAGGCTTGCTGTTCGAGCTGCTGAGAGGTAAGGCATTTTAATGTAGTTTTGACAATTGAAATTCTTCTATCTTAATTTATGAATTGTAAAATAAAAGAAAATTTATAGCAATAGGCTGAAATATTCATTATGTACTGATCACAGTTAACAGGTACGTTCTTCTTCAATGTCAGTTTTATGTTATACACTTTGTTTTTCAAGCTGCTAAACCACCAGAATCCTAGGTTATGACTTATGGTAATGGCTTCGATATTTAAGGATTGACCTTAACAATCATATTAAGTGGCTTTAATATATGACTTGCATTTCTATAACTAACAATTTACTTGTCATCAGATATGGACCTAGTCACCAAAAGGAATAGAAAGTAAACTATGGATTCTGGCATGTATGTAATATAACTTGGGCAATAAAGTTGACTAATGTATCTGGATGACTTTTGATAGAGAATTGTAAATTGATACAATTACTTGTATTACATATTTAATTTCCATTTATATCTCGACTCTATTTCAGGGGTTGGAGAGTATACCTACAGAATGAACATGGGACAACAACAGAAGCTGTAGATCGAATGATCAACATGTAATTGTTTTTAAATCTCTTCTTTATTGATTGTATCATATGCTTTGCCATTCTATCTTTTTTGTGTGAAGTGGATAATTTCCCATGAATTGTTTAGGAGCATATTTCTTGCATCAAATTATGATAATCTTGGTGATAATTTAGCATCTGGTGCATTGTTGCCAAAGTGAAAACTTTACACAAAGGTTATACTACTTGGAGGATTTTATATTCACTGTTCATTTGGTTATCTTACAGTTCCCATCTACTTCATATAGGGAACTGATGGGAAAAGAACCCTGTGACTTGATTGGATCTGTTCTCACAGAGCATCATTTAAAGTACTTATTACTTAGAAATTAAAAAAAAACAAACTAGATGAGTAGGTGGAAATTGAAACCTTCATCCGTACTGAAGACTTCCATATGACAAAATATGCATGTATGGAAAGTCTGAGAAATGTATTATAAATCCTTTTTCTGTAATTTGAGTCCATTTTGGTATAAAATTGTTTGCCTATGAACTATGATGCTATATTGACCCTCACACTAGTATGGTTCTTATTCCAATGAAGTCATGTGCTTCACTTCTGAAACCTTTTTGTGTGTGTAAACCCTATTGGGATCTAATGGGGAATGGGGAACTATAATGTGAAGGTACCATGTGAGCTAAGGGTCACCGGTATCAAAGGAAGTACTAGTAGGATGTGAGACAGTGAGAGTCAAAGGAAAATTCCTTTTTCTACTACTCAGATTCCTTTTAAAAGATGTCAATAAAATTTTGTATGAAATCTAGTATTTTATTGGGGAATTGACACTTGTTACTCTTTCAGGGGTTTAAGTAAGTCCTCTCAGCAGAAGCAGCTTGATGCCTATGCTGCCATGGTAAGTGAATATTGTTTGGTGCCTTTTGGCAATATATTACATTTATACAAGGTTTCATATGTACTTGGGATATCTAATTTTAGTCTGTTTTAAAGTGCCAACCAGAAGAGAAAACAATTCTGGAATAACTTAAATCTCATTTTTTACCAGATGGTACTGGAGAGATATTTCTCCACATCGGGTCAGGATACTGAACTTGTTTTGCCCAGGAATCTTGAACTGCAAGCAAAACTTAGAAGGGGTCCTCCCAAAGATGTTGATTTTTTCTCGGATGAAGATTAATCAGAATGTATACTTTGTGCCATTAGCTTCTATGGTAAATTTTATGGTGGTGCCTGATAAGGATTGATAACATGGGAAGCAGCTTGTACCATTCCATAATGTTTACAACTATGAGAAAGGAAATATTCCAGCAATCAGTAATCAACATGAAGGATCTAGATTTTACAACTGGAGAGAGAAGGCAGCAAGGAAAACATATCAGGCATTAAAAGTATTTTGGATTTAAAAAAAATCATAATAGGAGGAGGAATGTTGGCAGCTCACTTTTTTGAACTGATTGTTGTTGGATAAATTTTTTATGCCGAACCACTAACCCAAGCACGCTCTGTTAGTGAGACATGACATGAGATTTCATCCAACAATAAAGAAATTGTAAAATAAAAAAATGTAAGAATATATTGATAGCATTTCTCTTTGTGATAGAACATCATGGGGACATTTGATTCATATGGTCAACCTCAGTGAAGAAAAACTTCATTATTGTTGTTGCCAAGGCAGGTTGTTGCAAAATCAATAGCATCTGAACTTGGTATCTTCAGAAGAAGAAGTTGTTTGAGTAATGCCAGTCTTACAACTAATGCCACAAAATGTCAATCGATGTTGTGCAGGACACTGTCGTTTGTTACATACATGCGTGAAGATGAATTAACAAATCAGCTTAGGCTCGTCCTTTACTTTTGCTCTTTAGGCTTTCAGCTTTGTCCATATTTATGCAGCTTGATTACATTCAAAGCTCATGTTTAGTTTAAGTGCAACTAGCTGAGTTGGCTAAATTAGATCAATTGATTTGAGTCAAATATATCACGAATGTATGAATGATAATTAAATTCAAATTTGTTAATATGATTTTGATGAAAAAAAATTGTGTTAACTGGATTTAAAATATTCAAACCTGCATCCGAATCTAATTTACAAAGATGAAATTAGATTTGAAAATATAATACCCAGCATGTTTTTGTTTCAAATCCATTTTTAAGTATGATAAGATTTAAATAATAATATTAAATTTTAATATTTGTTGAAAGTGTGATTTTAATTTTTTTTAATATTCTTTAATATTCTTGATATTTATTTTATGTATTTTTAAATTAAAATATATTTGATATATACTTTATTTTAAAAAAATATATAAGTGAGTATAATTTATAAAAATTAAAAAAATGAATTTCTTGTAAATTTATCTAAATCTAGGAGTTTGATTTTAATTTTTTTATCATTTTTCTAAGCCTATCAGGAGTCTTCCTGGATCAAGATGGAAAGGACAAAATTCACTCCCAACCAATCCCATTATCATATCTACCCGATATTATAAAAACTTAAAGGGGATTGCTTTTTGCACCCTCAAAATTTCTTTTCACACTCTTTACAGGTAAAAAAGATAAAAATATTTCTGTCTATTAACCTTCATTTCTTCTTTCTCCGTCTCCTTCCGTTTTCTCGGTTTTTTTTTTCTTCTTTTCCATTTCTTCTTCTATTTGCCATTATTATACTTTCTTCTTTGTTAATCAAATCTAGGTTAGGTTTTGATTTTGGTGGAAGAAAAACTAAGAAAATAACGTCGAAGGAGCATCGAAAAAGACGAACGGACTTTATACTCCACAAACTAATTTGCGGAAGCTTAAACACTTTCCGCAAATTAGTTTACGGAACGTAAAAATGTAATCTTCCGTAAATTAATTTACAGAAAACAAAAAAGTACATTCCGCAAATTAATTTACGGAATACACTGATGCATTCCGTAAACTAATTTGCGAAATAGAAGAATACTTGCGGAAGAGAAAATCTTTTTACGGAAGAGATGAAGAAGTGTTAAAAGTAAAATGATAATAAAAAAATTCCAAAACACGAAAGAAGATGCAAAAAGAAAAAAGAGGTACGAAAAGTAAAATCCAAACTTAAATATTATATTTACTAGTATAATAAAAATTGACTCCAACCGGACATACAGTTACCAGCTTATTTGATAAAGACATTAAAATTAGTCATCCAAACATAAACAGATTAATTATGTATTCTTTATTTATTTATTAATTTAAACAGATTATTTATTTGCATTTTACAATAAATGTTTTGTTGTGTTAAAATTCATTAGTTAATGAATATTAAAAGAAAATATTAGCATGTAGAAACATTTAAACTAGAATTTAGTAACAAGATTGGGCATTAAAATAGTTTATATAAAATGTTGAATTTGAACTTCATTGCTTTATTAATTGTAAGAAAAAAAAAAAGTAAAAATACTTGAAGAACTTGAATAATTAATAAGATTTAGTTTAAATTTCATTCTTGCAATTCTTTATAATATATATAAAAAAATTAATACATTTTACAAATATTAAAAATATTAAAATATAGCAAAAATATAAAATTATTAAATATCTATTAAATTATTTGAAAAATTAAGTCCCACTCTATAATACTCATGCTCCAAATTTTGTTTACTTTTCCAATTTTTGTAGTATACTCTGAAGAGGCTCCCTTTGAGTCCTTAGTGCTTCCACAGAAATCCTTTTATCACTAGCAAGAAATTTATAAAATAAAATGATAAAACGGCTAATTTCTCGTTTATCACTCAATAATAAATAGGCATTCTCGGTTCTGCTGTCAAAATCTCAAATCTTTCAAGTTAAATGGACGCAGTGAGGAAGCAATGAGAATAAGTACTTCGCTTAGTAGACTATACTATATTAACAGGCATTCTAAAACCAGAACAAGAATTTATTACTCGTTTTGAAACCAACAGGCTGGATATCTCACCATAAATTAAAAACACACCGTCTGTTGATGATCACTTTTATCTGTCAACATTAATGGAGAAGGCAAGCTACTCTCCTAAAGTTAGCAACAGTTAGGAGAGCTATTAGTAGTTACATGTTAGTTTGTTTCTTATTAGCTGTTACATGATAATCACTATATTACATGTAGCCTTCACTTGTATCAACTTCTAATTCAACCAAATCAATACAATGAATTTCTATTGTTAGGAAATCCCTTTCCTTAAGTTTGAGCTTTATGTGGTCATACCAACTTGCGTCACTTGCATCACCTCTCCAAATTCTGATAAACATCATTTAGGAATGCGCAATAACTCAATTATTTGATGCACCTAGAACGATTTATCACGTCATAATTCCTCAAGCAATCAAGTCCATCCACTTGTTCTACAGTTGCTTTCACGTTTCAGCCTGTCTATTTTAGCAGAAAAACCTGAAACGGTAGAAAGCTGGAGCTGATGAGCAAGGCAAAGGGATGAAAGCAAACTTCCACCTCGCATACAGTAACTTAAGCCAGAGGTGATAGCATACAGAAGAAACTTGCATTATGACTAAACTAGAATGCAAAATTTTTCTGTAGCAAGAACAGGGACCCATGCAATAGACAGATTCATTTTACTGAGATGGACAAACAAGTGGGGGCACCAAGATTCAGAGATAGACCCCAAATTTTCAGGCGTAACATCATCATATCCTATAAATGACCAAGACATCCGTATGAGAAAGTAAACAGACCACAGGACTACGCAGCTAACAAACCACACATCAAGATGGTTTTAAAATTATGGATGCATTTGGTTTGTAGTCCTGTAACTCCTGTTTTCATTATCAATTGATATGTTTTTACCAATAATTATGAAATGTTATCTTGTATTCACTTTGTTTCTTGTTTCATCATTTTCTTCACAAAATCATGAAAACAAGAAATAAAGTAACATTTATGTAATATCGGTAAATGTATAAACTGAAAATGAAAACAAAAATCAAACCAAAAGGGACCCTAAGCATACATGAGATTCCATTTTCAGTGCAAGTGTCCAACATAATAAAAAAGGGTGGTCCACTACAAAAAGCTCACACTGTTATTTGGTCTAAGGGAGGGCCGCATATCCACAGGCTCAACTCCATAAGTGGATGGGCTGTTTCAGCAACATGAACCTGTAATCAACATGTCAGAAGGTAATAACCTTACCATCGCACCAAGCCTTAGCCTCTATATCTCAAGCACCAATCAGCAAAAAGAATTGACCTTACAATTTTTAAAAAATTAAGTCTTTACTCCAATCAGTGGGCAGACAATGACTATCTTAATTTCATGATGTATTTAGCCATAGCAATAAGAAAACTCAGTTAAGATGCAAGACAAATTTAATATCAGCTATTTCTAAATCTAATGTGTCAAAAAACCACCTATTTTGATGTGAAAATACTTAGAAAAAGGAAGACAGACCAAATGTCAACAGAAAAAACTTTCTGGAAGATTTCCTCCTGCTTTTCAAAAAACTTTAAAAAAACAAAATATATAAACAAAAAAGAACTCAGATGTTGGAAGCAGATATGAGCTTAGATGTTTAAATCAAGAAACACAGCATCAAATTACAACCAAAGGATACCAAACGAAAAAATTGTGTCATTTAGACGACTGAGAAAAACTTGCCTTATGCTGCCATTAATTATGCAATAAGACTCACATTACTCTTATGCATCAAATTGCCATCATTTTCTTCACATCAACTGAGAAGTGTTTAAAAAACCAAAGATAAGGAAATGTTTAAAAATAAATGATGCAGAAATTGGTTCCAACTTTCAAATAAAATGTGCATACAGTTTACATCAGCAACATATCTGATGAAGAACTTCGCAGATGCAATTCATTAGATATTAAAAAGCTCGCTGGCAGTGGGCAGGAAATCAGTGTTTGAGCAGTAAGTAGCTTAAACCAGCCAAGATGATCCAGCAGGCAGAAGATCAACCACCAGTACCACAATGTCTCGGATAAAGTCCTAACCTATTTCTTGGCAGTTTAGCACAAGGTAACAATGAATAAACTAATGAACACATGCAAGAAAACATCTTACACATACCAAGAGCTATGAGGTCAAGACATGAGAAAGACATTATGTTGTTTGACTTCCACACCCACCATTTGTAATGCCAGCCTTCAGTCAGTGTTCAGCTTCCACGTATACTCTGCATGACCAGGGTAACAGACTAATATTTTGGCATGCATAACCTTGCACAGGCAAAGAACCTGCTTAACAGATAAAATTTACCATAATCAATCATTCATATTATGCTGAAAATGTATAATTAAAAATAACTTGAAAGCTAGATACTCAGCTGGGAACCATATTAAATACTCCAATTGAAAGTACACCCCTATTTTATGTTAGCCTACATACATAACATCCAAGTATATAACAATATACCACAAATAATATATATAGCCAACATAGAAGCTCATGCTAATCTTTCTGACACGGAGACTTATCAAGTGTAAGACAAAATAGGAGCACATAATACTAAATGTCAGGGTACTAAGATGCTCAAGTAATATCATAATACAGGAAAAGGATTTCATGAATCATTTGATTTAGCTTCTTAAAAACTCCTTGGCTTCCTAGGATCACATCCAAACAACCAAGGGCAATTCCTATTGCATTTATTTGTTCATATGGCAAACAGATTCTGATTGTCGCAAACACAACAAAAATAGATTTTAGCAACAGTATGATAGACTTGCTTCTAATCTAGCCAAAAATTATTGCAATATTTTAGAATTCAAATACAAAACATCATTTATGTTTACTTTGTGGGAACTAGACATCTCAAAAGGGGATTTGCCTAGCATTACCCAAGCAAAAAAAATTCCCCACATGACATCTAAAGAATTTTCCCAAACACAATTGTACCTTCAAAACCCATCTTTGGACGAGAAATTCTCTTCAAAATGTGAAATCTCACAGCAATAAAAAACGAACTCAGTATAGTTCTTAAAGGATTGGGACATTATAATAATTGACACATTATGCTTATCAAACACATCGGGAAGCAATCTTAAGATAGTCAGCCTAACCAAAGAGCATACAAGGATGGTCATATGTACAGATTAACTTAAAAAGAACGGACACTACCAGCAAATGACCAGGCTTTAAAAACATGGTAGAGCCAGCCCACCAGAAAAACTCTAGAGGCATAGTCAAGCAGTGTCGCCACAATGGAAAAGATAGCAACTGCAATGAAAAAAACTTCAAATATTTGTAAAACATGGATAACTATCAATCCTAATTGTTTTAAACCTTTTAGTTTGTATCATAAACAAAGAACAAAAAATTATTAAACTTTTAGTCAGGAAGTGTTGTTAAAAAATTAAATATCCACAAAAAAATCTAGCATTCATAAGTAAATAAAAGGAAAGACATTGGTTACCAGAAAAAAGAGAACTGCTGTTAATTACCAAAAGCAAAAGGACAGCAGTGCCATAAATTATCAGAAAAAGACAAACAGATTATGCAAACCAACAAATAAACTAATTGTGTGAAATGGGAAGGAACGTTATTGATTTGAACAAGGATTGTGGAGAGGGTGAAACCCATGACAGAAATACAGAAAGGGGTGGAAACGGATTGAGGGTGTCTTATTTATTTCCCCTTGTTTGGATGGTTCTAGCAAAAGATGGGGGAAACTTTGCAGTTCCCATATTTTAGTTATTAAAAATAAAGGATAATGATTAGATATGAAATTAGATATCCAATATTGCCCTTATGTCAATCTAAGGTTAAATTAATTTCTTGATCATACAACTTCATGTGAATTTAGATAGATCCCTAGAGTTTAAAAACTATGCAGGGGATCCTATGATTTTAAAAACATTTTCAATAAGGTCCCTGAATCTGGTTTATTTTTCAGTTGCTGTGGAGACCCAGTTGAAGTTTTGCTTAGAAACTATTCTGAGTTGTTTATGATAGAAATATAATATACAAGATCATTCATGTGTCTTCACTCAACAGCCTAAGCTTTTGGGATGGTTGGTTTGTGACATGGTATCATAGCCTCTAGGACCAAGTGGACTAGAGTTCAATCCCTGCTGCCCCTGTGATTCAAATAAAAAGCTTTATTTTCATCACATGGTAGGTGGGCCAGTGCATTGTCCACGCTTCAAGCCCAAAGGGCTCTTACATGAAGGTGTGTTAGAAATATAATATATAAGATCATTAACATGTCTTCACTCAACAGCTTAAGCTTATAATCTTAAATTTAAGGGAAAATCACATGTACACGGAGCTCCAAATAAATTCAAATCTCAATCTTATATCACATGACACTGATTCTTCTAGCATCAAAAAAGAGTGCAAAGATCTACCATCAAGAACTAGTGGTACTCATGTTCTTTGCTACTTTTTCTCGATTATTTAAATAAATTTAATCAAGCCCAGTATGATAATATGATATTACTTATCAGGTCAGTAATATGCTTTTTTGCTTATCAAGCCAATCAGTAGCCTACCTGCAAGTGGTAGGCTAACTTGCACTGTACCAAAGTGCCAAACTCTTAAGCCATTCAATTCACCTGGTCAGCTGGCAGGTCGCATACTTATCTTATATGACAATACTACAGAGAGACCGTCCAAGGTCTACACGTACTTTAATAACTAATTAGCCAAATTTTCACAATCGTTTTGCGCTAGTTAAGAATGTACAAATCTTGAATTAACTAGTATTGTCAGGTTATCAGGCCAAAATTTTGGGTTCATATGGATCCTTTTCCTTAACCAAAAATGATTCATTTCCCCCTCCTTTCCCTCAATTTGAGGGGATATATATATATATATATATATATATATATATAGGATTGAGGAGAAGGGAAGGGGAATACTCCCCTGCAGTAAAAATCATTCAAACAAGGGTATGGGTGCTATTGTGTCAGTCACGCTTCATGCTGCAATAGTGAAATCTCCACCACAAGCTGAGGAGGCTTCTTTCTGCTCAAAGGCAGGGCAATTGCAGCCATTCCAACCATTATTAACTATGCTGATCCAGGCACTGTCAAAGTCATATAAAATGGTCGGAGCCTCAGCCAAACCCATAGTCTTCAATAGCAAATAAAATAGTGCTCAGCTTCCATATCTCTCTAGATCGGTTATTTTATTTCTATTCCGACATAATAAAGATATTCAACACTAAATTCAACATTTTTATGCAAGAGGAAGCAAAATCAAATTAGAAACATCTTGATAACTGCCACCAATCATTGGCGACTTGAACTGTACCTTTTTAGACAAAATAATGTTTCAGTCTCCATGTACTGAGAATTTTATGATATATCAAGACTAGGGATGATTTTTGGAAGCAGTCTGTAAGGTGGCCTTGAACATGACTCACCATCACTATTTAGGAATTTGAGTTCATTTTCAAGAACCGAATATGCTTCTGAAAATGCCTGCATCAATATTATAATCAATGAGAAACACTTCCAGAAAAGCCAAATTCATCAAAGCATACTTTTAAAATAAAACCCTGGGCAAACAGAATGTGAATGAGCATTCAATACAAGCATAAATAATTCCAAGAATCACAATTTTAGTGTAATATTTGAGTGATTGTGTCAACTTCATTGATGACATCATAAACTCTTGATAATATGCAATGATTTTGAAGTTCAAGAAGTTTAAACATAAAGTACTAAGAAGAACATCATATATGTACCTATTAAGAGCCTACTAATACAAATATGTTATTTTAAAATCTTCTGTATTAAGTCAAATATTTAAATTGTTTTTTTCCATCATTTTGCAGTGCAGAACATCATATACATTTTCCCTCTTCATGCATTTACAGTTCCAAAGATTCACCAATTTCAACAAAGAAAAGGAGTGGAAAAACCTGTAAAATTCATATCAAACAGAAACTTTGAAGGGTGGGAAGCAATTGAACATGTGAAATTATGTTTTCACAACTTCATAAAGAAAAAATGAGTTAGCACAAGAATCCTCAAAAGAACAAATGAGATAAATCACAGTAATAGGAGAATATATTTTGTAATTGTTTATATGATTTTCAGATTGATACTTTAATATTCCATATTATATGCATAATAATGAAGTTATAACACTGCAGCTTAATCACTTAATATCACTGTAAGTTCACAAAACTTGTCAAACTTCTACAAGCTCTGTACACCCTAACTTTCAAGAATGATTAACACAATTCTTAGAAAATAACAAGCCAACACATGCCACAAGACTAGCCAAAGCGCATTTGTCATCCTCAAGCATTTCAGACACACTATAACAGAAAACTTCATATTACGCCTTGTCCTCAATCAGTCAAGAGAAGCCATTTTACAGCTAAAATTACATAATCACTATCATTCTCAGAAGCAGCTCCACGAAAGATTTAGTATAACTGCATGTGGATGATACAAATCACATGTTTCTTTTTTTCTGTCATCCAGGCATAACAAAGGCCAACTATGACAATAGAAATATGGAAAATTGTGGGTGAAAAAAACTGCATCATTACCTTAATACATTGATGTATTCGGAAGCAATTCCTTCCCACATTATTAGTTGGGAAAAGAGGATCATCTATGTGAATTGGATCAATGCTGCAAAAAAGGTAATTTTCATTTTGTTGGAAAAATAGGAATGATATCACACAATACATGGAAAGTTTGGCTTCTCCATTACCTACAACCTCTTTCTCTTTTTATATAAAGCCCACTTCCCTGAACTGATATCCGCATTTGGCGAGGATCAAACACATTCCTAAAAGAAAATTCATCAAATTGAATTCTAACTAAAAAACCAAGATTATATAACCCTTTCTACTGGCAATAATAAAATATAGAATTATGATTAGTTCTCTCACCCAAAAAAGTAAAGAAAATCCACTAGAAGGCTTCCATAGTTCTGCCAAAAAAACAGAAGTTTAATTAGTAGCATTAACATATCTGAAATAAAAAAGGGGAACTGAGAAAATAAGAACTACGAGTCTCCACACCCAGCTTGGTGCTTTTATACTAAATCCCCATATGTTAAAAGGAAAAACAAAATAAAAGAGCAAAGTCTGGATTCTTGTTCCCTTTCAATTGTTTCATTCAAACTATCATTTCAGCATAAATCAGGGGGTGGTGTTAGGAAATATTATTAACCCTTGATGACCATCAACATATACAGACTTGAATCACTAAAGTGATCAAAGCTTACTTGGTTGATTGGCCGGCCAAGATGGTGCTCGTGCTGAAGAAAACGTATAATTAGTAAGACCTGCATACAAAATAAAACCAAATGCAAGTTTAGCAGATACAGACCACAATTTCTCAATCAAGAAAACGAAGTTCAAGGAAATGCCCAAAAACAATGACAAGCAAGTTCCTTACATCCTGAAAGAAATTATTTCAGGAGCAGCACAATCGCAGACAGAAAAAGGAAAATTTATTACATACTATTGGTGGCAAAAAAAAGATGATAAAGAGGAAGGCAATAAGATATCTAGAACTTATCCTATGCAGCTTTTCCAGTCAAATTAAAAAATCAAAACAATCTAAAGCACAAATGCCCAAAGAAACTGAGATCACAAACTTCTATTTCATTTTTCCACCTGATCATAACTAGATTACCAAGGAAAATATTGTATGAAATGATTATAAGGCCATTGGCAGATAGATCTGAAAATGTCATAAAATAAAATAAAAAATTCTTCAGATCTTCATAGACTATCTGGAAAGCTCCATCGATTTGCATTACTCCCATACAAAAGGGACTTGAATTCATTGAGAAATGAAATTTGTCTATAAAAAGAAGCAATCATGCATACCAAACAATACGAACTTAATCCACCAGAGTAGGACTGATCAAGGCTCCGATCTGCCAAAAACTGTTTGAGTACCAAAGCAAGAGGTGTAGCAGCAGGAAATTGCTCTGTCAACTCCTTAACCTACAGGAAGCAGTATTTTAACTTTGAATTACCAAGCAATAAAAATAAGCACGATACATTTGACCTCATACAGTGTCAAAGCAGCATATAGAACCACAGCCCATTCACTTGTAATTGATTTTGCAGACAGCCCTTTGGGTCTGAAAAATACATAGGGTTCTGCTGCTCCTAATCCAATTGCTTTTGCAGGTAGAATCACCAAAGAATACTAGTTGTGATATATTTACTAAAGCATGGGATCCTAAGATATAATTATTATTAAACATACCAGGGAAGAGGTGCAACATAAAAGCATACCAGGGATCTGTGTGGAGTTCAGGATAGAAGGACACAATAGGATAACTTTTTATATCTTATCTTATTTCCGGTGCTCATTTAACCAGTAAGATATAGATATGATAAGTCTATTCTATTATTCTATCTTACCCACTTCTTTAGAGTAATTTTATCCCACAGAAAACTGGATTAGAAAGTTATAAAATAGGATAACATATTTGTTTTCTCTTGACATCCTAATAATAATATTAAAAATAATAATTTTAGTTTTAATATTAAAATTAATAATAATAATAATATTATTATTATTATTATTATCCAGTTGTTATCTTTCCTCTTCCCTCCCATCTCTCTTATTCGATTTAGTTTCTCACTCATGCCCTTCTTTCTCCCTAACAATATATCATCTTCAACATTTCTTTTCTGATTTGGTAAATGAAACTAGGATAGCATATTTTATAATAATTATTAATCTTTTTATTTATTTTTATTGAAAGTCAAATATTGAATTAATTTATTTTTAATAAAATTATATCTAATTTTGATAAAAAGATAATTTTGTCATCTTTCAATATAATTTATATCATATTATGTCATTATTCAATTCATTACAAACATAAGATAGGACAACATAATATTATCCAGTTTATTATCTTAATGCACATCAAACATGAAATAGAATAAATTATATCTTATCCTATTATGTTTCTATCCTGTGTTGATATCCTATTTTATCATATTCACCCAACCCAACATGCCCTAAGGCATGATATAAAGATAGCATAAAGTTTCTTTGTCGTACAGTTTTCCCTACATTTCTTTGCATCCAAAATGTAAAAATAAGTGGACCACTGCACTGGTAGACATCCAATTCTACAAATGTAATATAGTAATCTAAAGTCTCTACCCACTCCAGGTTTCTTCTAGGGACGAAAAATATAAATTTACAAACAAAGAAAATGTCATAAAAAAGGTATTTATTTAAACAAATTAGTGTGTATAGTTGAACTGATTATGCAAATAATTGCTCTTATTCAGCTTTGTGAGTGAGCTTTTAAAAAGATTAAAATAAAATCTGATAACAAATAAATATGTAAGCAAAAATTTTCTCAAGATTCATAACTAGACAAATAAAGTATGTTATTCTCTTCCTGAGCTAGGACATACATGTGTGTGTATGCAGGCATGTGTACACACAATCACACCAATTGTACATTCTTTTGACAAAAAGGTGGATAGGTTTCAACAGAAAAAAAAAATTATATCAGCAAGAATAACCACTGAAACCAGAATAGTTTATGTGATTGAGAGCCTTATAGATATTAGAAATTACCATTTCTGTAGTTTGGAGTCCCGTATGTGATGGGGACTTAAAGCTGATATCCAGACGAACTGATTTAGATTTCAACGCATCAAAATTTGTTTGGAAGCCTTTTGGCAAAGCTGAATCTTCTAACCGGACGGTATCAGAATGATTGTCGTTACCATGTTCACCAGGCATACAATGTGGCTCTTCTTTTAATGGTTGTATCATGGGAGCAGATGAAGTCATAACATCCTGAGGCACTTCCACCACAAGCATAATAATAGGAATCTGATGGCAAAAACAACAGAATGATATCTAACCAGATAAGAAGGTGTACACTTATTAAGTTGATAACAATTAACAGCTTAAGAGAAGAGGTATTACAGCTGTATTTTCCACCGTCTTCAGAGAATCACTTTTTACCCAATCCTGATTGGCAAGATACCTAGCCGCATGCTGGCACATGAGCATAGTTGCATCAATTGTTTGATACATAGAAAACCTTCTAGTTCTTGTTAGTGTAAATAGTTATATAGATACTTAGTTATTAGTCTGTAATGGTAAGGTAATTAGCTATAGTGACCTGTAACCAATTGTTAGTATCTCTCTCGGACATCTGTTTGTACACTTATACTGAATAATAGTAATCACAAGAATTATCAATACAATTAGACCATTCAGTTTCTTTCCCTTTCTCAAGTTCTAAAATTTCTTATTATTATTGTTAAAATATTTACAAACTAGAAAGCAGAAATAAATAACTTTATACACCAATTACTTCGTAACAAAGAACAAGAAAAACAAGAATAAAGTGCAACAAAACAACCAAAAAATTTAAATGTCAATCAAATTAAATGCCATTGAAACAAAATTGGAAAGATAAATCAACAAGATCCATAATTCATGCATTATGTAGGAAGACTGAGAGGTAAAGCAAAACACATTCTACTGTCTCATTTTCCAGTAAGCCCATGTTCAAGTCTATGCCCAGTATATGTCCACACTTCATAATTAGCATCATACAATTTTTTTTTATTCTTGATCACCTCACCCTATGTTATTTCCAATTCTTTAGAATGACATAAACCAGTTTCCAAAGTTTGAAAAAACTAGTTAATGAACTGGTAAGTGCAGATTATTTTAAATCATAGTGCATTTCATATATTCATGGTAGGTACCACAACTAACAAATTCTACACACATCCTACTTAATGTAGATGTGCACGCACAACAGGTGGATGGGAGAGGACAAAGAGTGGGTAGCACAGGGCCATGGTTATTTCCAAATACCTGAAGACATGTTTCTTTGATACCATTACGACCTTCAAGTATTCCAGCTTCTTTAATAGGTTCCTGAAAATTTTATTAAAATGGTTAAACGAACAAATTGAAGGTTAATCCATCAAAGTAATGGCAAAGCAATTGACACACATGAGAAAAAAGAAAATTTACCAGGTTCCTAACTGGAGGAAGACAGACCACAAGGTCAACATCACTTGTTGGAAGCGACATACCAGTTGCATTTGAACCAAATACATTTGTCCGGGATCTGGGCCACAGAACCTGCAGAAATCTGGTAACTCTTTTGACAGCCCAATTAATGTAAGGCCTCCTGGCCATATTTTCTGCAGCAACCTGGATTCCATTATAATTGTAAGTAACATGATTAGATTCTTTTGACTTCCGGTGATAATATTAAGAAATAGGCTTAACTAATTTTTGTCCCTCTAGTTTTGAGATTTGGCAATTTTGATCCCCTAGTTTACTTTTGTAGATTATGGTCCTCCTAGATTCAAGATTTTGGTCCTTTCTTTAATCTTCCACCCAATTATAAATAAAATTGTTTAATTTTTTATTAAATTCCATTAATCAACTATTAACTTAACTTAATTTCAGACTAAAAAGTGATTAACTTAGGTAATGTTTGGTTTGTGAAAACATTTTCTGGTTTTACTTCTATTTAAAACCAGCTTATTTTCGTTTTCTTTTCTGTTTTCAAAGTTTAGCTCAGGAACAGTGAAGATAGGAAAATTTTATTTTCTGTTTATATTGTTTCCTGTACAAAAATTTGAAAACGGATAATAAAACAAAAACAATGTGGCATTTTATAAATGAAAGTCAAAACAGAAAACATTTTTCCAAACCAAACGCCATCTTAATTTTCCATCCAATTTCATTAATTTGTTAATTATTTGATGAAAAATAACGGAGGGATTAAAATCATCAAATCTCAAAACTAGAGGGACTACGTGGAATTTAGCCTAAGAAATATATGGTTTCTACAGATTCAATAGCAATTTTATTTGAAAATTGTAAAATAAAGTATTGGAATGCTGATAGGAAACTGATGAAAAATAAGGATAAAGATACTAAGACTATCTATGAAACTTATGTTCAAAATCTGATCATTCAGGTAAAAAGTAATGACGAAAGAGGATGTTATCCACTGGCTAGCAAAGGAATGTGAGAAGCATGCAAGTGTAAGTAGTATGTGTTAGTAACATCATGAACAAATACACCAAGTACCTGTTTACAGAAAGAGTCAATCTCATCATGCAGAATACCATGCATCAAAGACAAAGATGCACTCAGCGCTGAACAGCTTTGTAACTCAGGATGTTGCAAAGGAAATGTGACATCTGGCTGTATAATTAAAAACTCACCATGAATACCAACATATACATGTATAACGTAAGACTTAAGTAAGGATCTTTCTTACGTGTTCCTGGTCACGTGCTATTTGTGACATCGCAATCAAGCGGTCCTGCAGCAAGGCAGCAGGTAAAGGCTGAATCAAAGGTCGCACAGCAAGATTATTACTTCTCCAAGGCCACACAACTTCAGCACCATCCATTCTTAAACAAGCTTCCTCCAAATTACTCCCATCATGATACCAACCTCTCATTCCCCAGTGTCTTGGGCTGGAACTACCAGATCTAACAGTAGGAAAACCCCTCTGTTTCCTAGAGTCACTCACAGGGGAAGGAGGCGGTGGACGTGGGGCACGTGGCACGCAAAGCACTACAGGCGAAGGTGGCCGCTTTATGCGAGGCTGCTCCCGCCTGGTGGGAGGAACACAGGGACTTTTATGATCAAACCTTTCCCTTGACAAGTTAGGAATAATTATTGGCCGTAGAATGGGATATGGATGTGAATCACCTGCTTTCCCTTCAACTTCTCCAGGTAAATTATTACCCAAAGAACCAGAAGTATCTTCATCCACTGCTACATCTGTAACTGGTGAAGAATGCAACTTCTTTCCAGGTACTTCATTACTTGACATCACATAACCAACAGTCTGAGGCCCAGTCCCTACAGGATCAAAAGGAGAACAAAATGTAGCAGCAGTAGGCGACGTTAAACCATTTGTATTGTATGAAGACGAGAAAGCAACCATGTCATCCACTGTCCTATTCATGTCAGCTTCACGCAAAGCCCATAGACTGTCATCAGAGCTAAGAGAGGGAGGTCGGGAGAAACCTTTTCCAGGATAATCAGAAGGGTTCCAATACATTATGCCTCCACCAAAATATTGATTATAATCTATACCAGAAACAGTATGAACCTCATACTCTTCCTCAGATACACAGTGATTATCAAATTCATCTGTCAGCTCCTGTGCATTTGTTAGATCAGGTAAATCCCACACATCCCCAGCATATTTTCTTTCATCATCAGGAGCAGTTGCATCAACCTGCATGCTATGAACAGCCAATCCTTTTGAAAATGTACATTGCTGTCTAGGCATAAAACCAGAGTCATAATTATAGTTTGGTGACGGAGTCATGCCACCACGAAAAACTGGGGGCCAGTCGAAACTCATAGGAATAGGACGAGACAGGATTTGGTTGCATCCACCTTCAATAGGAGCATTTCTTGCCTGCTGTAATGTGGGAACAAATGGGTGGCAGAAGTGATTATGCCAATTGCGCCCAACATCCAGATGTAATCTATCTGTGGCAGGAGGGAGATGTGAGTTAAAAGATGGAAAATAGATAGAAGGTACACCCGGCCACTCATATGGACTGCATTTTGAGAAAGCAGAATTTCTATTTTCAAATAGACATCTATCTTGTTCCTTCAAAAGCCCAAATTCTTTTCCACGAACCTCTCTAATCAGTTTGTCAGGAACAGTTGACTTTATATCCGCTTTGGCAGCACACAATGAGTTCAAAGGACAGGTATCCTCTTTTCTGAAGAAACTATCATGCTTCACTGCAGGTGCATGAGTTACAGCATTACAATCAACATTCAAAGTTAAAGTATCTAACCCAGAAGTTTTCTTTTCGTCTGACAATGAACAACACTGAGGACCTAAATTATTGCCATTTTCAGCAAGATCTTCAGTCTCTCCTTCAACTTTACTGGTATAACTGTTCTCCTTAGTAAGCCCACTAAGAGAACTACAAAGGCTTGAATTTGAAGCAAGGATGTCATTACCAAGTGAATTGTCATTTTTGACATTCTGAATGGTAGAATTATCTAAAAACCTATCACATTTTGCCACCTCACCTTCAGAATTAACAGGGATAGAGGCAGCATACATAGTTGACTTTTGAGAATCTCCACCTACACTATCAACAGGGGTCCTTTTACTTTTATGTTTCTCTTTTCTATTTCTTTTTGGAGTCGTTCGATGTTTGCCAACATTCAATCCTTGAGTATGATCCTGATGACAAGTGGCATGTTATAAACCATTTTTAACAAGAAACATGAATTAGATTAAAGAATTAAGATGTTTGACCATTTTTACAGTTGATGATGAGCTCTCCAAAGAAATCTCCTTCTCCATATTAACAGCAGGAAGTTCCCTGGTTCCCACTAAATCAGTCTTCTTTTTACTATCCACTACAGAATCAACAATGTCCTGGAATATCATATGGACCAAATCAGATTTGTAAATGGTAGCAATAATACAATAAAATGATTCCAGCAATTTCCTTAAATAAAGATTAGTACCTTGAGTGGATTTTCATGTGAAATATCATCAACACGTGTCTTTGGGACAGGAGTTTGCCTTTTAGTATTGCGTGCTCGTCCCTTCTTTTTACGGTTAGAAACACTAAGCTTTTCTTTAGATTTACCTGACGAAGACTTGTCAAGTTCCTCTCCTAATAGTTCAAGTTTTGTGCAGTCAAGATAAATAACCATCAGAACTCCTCGCATTTTTCTTAATATACAATCAGATATCGTACAGACAGAACCCAACGAACTAAAGAAAAGCTTTCCTATATCATATTCACTATTAAGACTTGATGTTACCATCATATTAACATCCTGAAGAACAAATAAAGAATTAAAGGATCTGGCTAAAGCAGCAGGTTTTTGACAAAAAGTGACCGGTGAAATAACTGTTCCTAATTCTACATTATCAGGAAAAGCCGGGATGGTCTTTTGAGTTGACACAGGACGATTGCATTGCAATAATTTATCCACTCCCATATTGTGCAGCCAAATCTCATCATTAGAGGCACCGGTTGCAACTTTCAAAACCTCGTGAATCTGAAAACTTAAGAATAAAAGGTCAGCCTAGTAATTATAGGCCTCAAAAATATATTAATGTAAAATGCACAGTATGCAAGAATATACTAACTAACTGAAAACAACCCCTGGTATTATGAAGTCATAAAAACAGAAAGAAGAAAACGACTCATCACATCCAAGATTAGATATTGCAAAGGGGCTTTAACATATTGATAAAATGAAGTAGCTAGCTGGAATAAAATATTGATAAAATAAAGTAGCTAGCTGGAATAAATATTGGTTGAACCAAGCTTTATCCAAGATGCAACTAATATGAAACATCAGATACATCACTTATAGATCAGTTTATAAATCTTAATTGTTTCTTCATAATAAATAAGAAAACTGAAAGAGTATCTAAGCCTTCTACATTATTGTACTCTTCTCATTATTACAGATACTTGACATTATACTATTCCCATATTTTCTTATTAAGAGGACAACCAAAATGCAATTTTTTAAAAATTATTTTGGATAAAAAACAAATTCCTAATCATCAAATACTATATAAAATCCATACAGCAAATCTAAGTCTTTACTAAGAAATTAGAATATTAATTTTGAACTTATTCATAATACCATCTATATCCTTAATCACACTAGGTTATCAGTAAATGCAAGGTACCACAATAAACAGCTCCCAATAAAGTATAAAACATGTCCCATTCAAAAATAGAGGCACAAGTGACTATTATGTAGGTCTCTTCTTTGTCTCCACCCCTCTTTTCCCTTAACAAGTCGGCAACCCCTCCCCACCTATTAAAGAAGAACAACTATTATGGAGCCATAGTCGACTATAATGTTTATAATGTACTTTATAACTAACAACATCATTACCAGCAAACACCACCAGTATCTTTCATTAGTGTTTAGACAACAATTAAGCTTAAAATGAAAGAAAAAAGGAAGTTGTTCAGTGATCCTACAACCAAGGGTGCACATTTCAAAGTTCAGTACAAAAAATGTTTTACATTTGATGCTTCTCCTTGACATTGTAAAAATTTCCTTTTAAGGAATGAAACTATCTTGTAGAATCATAATTAGTTTTTATAAATATAATTGTCAAAGAATGAATAATTGCATATTACTCTCAATAATGTGTCACTTTTTTGTTTAGTTTTTACATGTCAGGTGGACAAATTTTTAAAAATATAGATCCATCAAAGTCAATACCTATAAGCAAGACATTTGCTATACTTATGCCACAACATGATTCTACCATGTTGAACTATTCTATCTAATGCATTTAAGGAACGTTTAAGGAATCAATAAGTAAAAATTTCTTATTAGAAATCACAATGAATGCATTAGTAACATTAAACATTGCACTTTTCAATAAAAAATTTCAACTTTTGATTTCTTCATCATTGCACTTTCATCAACGGTTAGCAAAACTACTAATATAATGTATTCTCATTGACATCCAATATCATTTTTTCCCAACTCTCCCACCAAGTCCATAACTTAACATCTTCCATTCCATGCACTTTTTCCGTTCCAAAATGGAAAAGAGTTAACCAGTCAGCACTAATTATGCAATTTACACAAGCATCACCATCATATCAATAATTCCAAAAATTCCAAGAAAGTACCAAAGGTTTAGCAGCCTTCATAATGATGGTGGAGAAGACCTTCCTCCTAGTCACAGCATCCAAATTCCCCCACCAATCCACACACCCTTTCTTCCTCCAAAACACATTAGCAGCAATACCAGCCGCATTCAACTTCTCCTTCAATTTCACACCCCTCTTCCTCCCACCACTGCTATTCAACCACGCCAACCTCATCGAAACCTCAATTCTATTTGCGAGGAATGCCTCAACACCGTAATACCCCTTCGATTTGAGCCAATGCAGCTCCACCCAATCCTCCCCGAGGTCGCTCTCATCCCCTCGGAGGAACCCTCCGTTGGAGATCCGGTCCATGGCATCAACGAACTGGTCCACGTCCTCCACAAGGCCTTCAGTGATGGTCGCCGCATCGAGGCCCCTCGCGGAGCACGAGCACGCGGCGACATCCTCACCCTCGCGCGACTCAAACAGCCGGGCGGAATCAAAGAGAAGCCGCCCGGCGGTGTCAGTGTCTGCCACGCGCGCGAGGAGGCCACGCGATTTCTTGAAGCATAGGGTGGGGAGGAAGGGAGGGTCACGGGAGGGAAGGTCTGGGAGGAGAATAAAAGAGCCATGACCTTGCGATTGGAGCTTCGCGAGCATTTGAAGGAGGATCTGGACGAAATTGGAATCGACGATAGTGAGGTGAGCTTGACGGTGGTGAAGAGATAGGGAGGAGAACCATCTGAGGATGGAGGTTCGAGGGTTAGGGTTAGGGTTGGAGTTTGGGGATTGAGAATGGTAGAGGGAGATGTGAGAGGTGAGCGAGTCCATGAGTTGATGGTGAGCCATGATAGCGAGTTGGAGAAAGGTTTTGTTTGGGAATTTTTTTTGTTTTCCTTTCTGAGTCCTGTTCAGCAGGTTACATGGATCATGATGGCGAGTGTGTGATGAGAGTTAGTGAGTGAGGGAGACGAGAATGAAGAAACAGGACGCGAGGAACCTGCGCAGATTTATTTATTTGTGTTTGTTTGAGGACTGTCTATGGCCGTGTTTGGATACAGTGGAGAAAAACAAAGGCAACAGTAAGACTGAAACGAGGAACATGTGGTCTCCATGTATTCTGTCTTTCTCGCGTCAGTTCTGCTCATTTTAATTTCTTCCTCAGGTAACGTTCCAGTTAATTTATTCTCAGTAGCATTGAATTATAGTTTTTAAAATTATAAAAATATTATCTTAATGTATAAAAATTATAAATGTTATTTATTTTCATTGTTTTATTAATAATATTTATTTTAAACTTAAATTATAGAAAAACAAAACAAAATAACTAATATCTAGAATATGTTTGGTAAAGTTAGATAAAATTGGTAAATGTTATTTATTTTCGTTATTTTATTACATAACATTTGTTTTAAACTCAAATTATAAAAAAATTAAAATAATTAATTTGTAGAATATATTTGATAAAATTAACAGATAAATTAATTAAAAAATTTAGCTGCAAATTAATTAAAAATTAAAAAATTAATTAAAATATGAAAAATCTAATTAACAGTTAAAAATTAAAAAATTACTCATTAAAAAATTGTTAAAATATATGTTAAATTAATTGATAAAAATAAAATTACAAATAAAAATATAATAATTATATTTAAGTTTAAATATTATCATTTTTTAAATATAATTTTTATTATTTATTTTAAATTAATATATTAAAAAAAATTTAATTTTTCTTATTTAAACTTATTTATATTAAAAAAATTATAATAATTTTGATGATATAAATAATATAAAAAAGTTTTTTATTTTATTATTTATATGTTTTTTAATAAAAATTATATTTTAAATAAATATTATTTGTTTTAAATTAAAGATATATATTTAATTTTTTATAAAAAAATAATATTTATATAATTTTTTAAATTATTAACATAAATTCAAATATTTTATTATGAATAATTTAAATAAAATATATATTAACTAAATTAAATATTAAACAATAATATAAAATAGTAATATTTAATAATAAATGAAAGTTTATCAAAATATATAATAATAAAAATGGAATGGTGACTTTTAGCTAGTTAATATTAATAGTATTTAAAAAAAATATTAATTATTTTATCTAATTATTAAAATAACTATTAAATCTAATAAAGTTAAAATTATCTTAAAAATAATAATTAATTATTTCATCTTTCATTTAATTAAGATACTCATTTAATATATTTTTAATAATTTTAAATAGTAAAATATTTTTTTAAATCTACAACCTCCTTAAGATGATTGTAAGTTTTTTATTTTTAATTTTTAAAAAACTTTTTAAAATAAAAACTATTTGATTTGATTTTAAATTTTTTAACATATTTTTAAAATAATTTTAATTTTAAGTGGCTGTAAGTTTTTTATTATTTTAAAATATTTATTCATAATTTTTAATTTTATTTTTTGAACATAAGTCATGTTTCTATTATAACTATTGTAATCATTATTAAAATTTTATTTACATGATGTGGGAATTAGAAAGAAAAAAATAAAAAATAAAAAATAAAGTAAAAATATAATAAAAAAATAAATTATTAGGATGAATAAAAATAGAAAATAAAATAAAATAATTATATTATCTTATCTGAATATAGAAAAAAGAAAATAAAAAATGAAAAAAATTAAATTAAATTTAAAAATCTTTTTTATTATATTATTCTTTTATTGTTATAATATTTTTAATTTATTTTTATTTATTTTAAAAATTAATAATTAAAAATAAATAAAATAGAATAATTTATTTATTTATTTCTCTCTTAATTGAAGTACTAGCTTTTTATGAGTCTCACTAAAAATATTTATTTCTTTCTTATTGTTATATTAAAGTAAACATTGAAAAATATTTTTATTAGTCATGTCTTCTTTTTCTTTATTTTATTTTCTCTTTAATTAATTTTAACCAAATAAAATATAAATTATTATCATTACTATTGTTATAATTATTAAATTATTATTATTATTATTATTATTATTATTATAATTTATTTTTAAATTTTTATTTAATAAAATTTGTTTATACCTTTTTTATGAATTTATATTGAAAAGGTTTAATAATGTGAATAGATTCACTTTGCAACAAATATTTTAAATTAAAACCTAAAATTAGATTAAATTTTTAAAAATATTAAAAAAAATTAAAAATAGTCTAAATCAAGTCTAAATTAATTAAACATATATTTGGATATAACATTTTAACATTTTAAAAAGTTTGAAATACTTCAAAATTTAAAGGATTTTATTTTAAAAATATTTTGTTTGAATAAAAAAATTTTAATTTTTATATTTAAAATTATTTATTTAGATGATATATTTTAAATTTGTTGAATTTAAATTTTTACATGAAATTTTTTTTATTTAGATCAAGTAATTTAATTTTACTATATACAAAATTTTACTTTTAAATATTTATAAATTTTTATGATTTTTTTTTTCATTTTTTATTTATTAAATAATTTAGGTATACAAATATTTTTAATAAAATATATATATATTATATTTAAATAAAATAATAATTCTACAAAATATAATTAAACAATCTAATTATTCAAAATAATGTGTGGAGAGATAAGAAACACTACAGAAAGAAAAAAGAAAAAAAAGGTTTGAGCAGTTATCAACATACTTTCAAAGTTATTTAAACCACTCTCAAAGTAATGATGTACTTAAAGAATAATTAGTGAATTGCAAAGTAATGATGTACTTAAAGAATAATTAGTGAATTGCTCATTAAGTATATATTCTTTTATGATGTATACTTAGCTAGCAATTTTATAATCACTTTTTAATATATATATATATATATATATATATAATTAATAAATTTTCCTTTTTTACAAAGGTTTTTAAATTTCAAAATATTTAATAAATGCAACCTATTAATTTATATTATAAATAAAATTAATTAAATTTATATAAGTATTTATATTAAATAAAACATCTATTATAGTGCATAAAACATCATGTGTTATTATATGTAATTAAAAAATAAAATAAATACAATATTTCTGGATAATCTAATTTCAAATAAGTATTAGAATATAAATTAAGATTCACAAAAAACAAAATAATATCAGTATTATTCAAATAAGGTCAAGAATTCAAGTAAGCAATAATAAATATTAAAATTAATCAATTATCTTTAATTTCTTGTCATTCTTCCTTATCATATCTTATTCTTTTCTATAAAGGTGAGATGTTATGTACCTCAATCCATGTTAGCTAATGACACCATGAATTATTAAACAATAAAATGAATTTATTATTGAATAATAATAAATAATTATAATATAAAGGATATATTATGATAATTGAAGAAAACCTACTTGTTTTTTGATATCCTTTTTTTCTTTTCTTAGTTTTTCATTCTTTAAATGTTTTCATATTGAGTGAAATAATTAATTTATCCAAATACCCTCTGCATGATCATGTCTTGCATATAACCCATCATCATCCTTGGATTCACCAACGTTTGATAACTATTGTAAACTAAAAAATGATTGTCCTCAATATTAATATCTTCTAGTATATTCTCAATATTTGTATTGTCATATATTTTATTTGATAGAAGGACAATTGACCATGAATTATCTAGAGGATGGGATGTAAAATACTTCGTGAGGTCAAGATAAACGGTTCATCTTTGTACCCCACATTGTTTAGGTCAATTCCCGTGATTCCTGACTTGTTAACTTGAATACCATTTCTATCATAAATTCATTTGTCACCAAACGCAAGAACTTGGAAGTCTGTGTAATTAAACTCTCATATATGTTCAATAACTTTGAAGTAGGATATGTTTGCATAATTGAGGTTTCTATCATTGGTACTTGACATATGCAATGACTTAACT
This sequence comes from Canavalia gladiata, assembly GCA_037954105.1. Taxonomy (NCBI): domain Eukaryota; kingdom Viridiplantae; phylum Streptophyta; class Magnoliopsida; order Fabales; family Fabaceae; genus Canavalia; species Canavalia gladiata. Next base: position 12,449,726 of record CM075659.1, on the reverse strand, counting down.
ATAATACTAACCCCATTATTTTTGCATTGTACTTTGTTCATCATGTTCATGTGTAAAAAATATAACTATTGATCATGCATGAACAAAATGAGAAAACATTGGTTTTAGGATCCTTGGATATCCATTTAACCCTTTCTAAAATCAAATTAAACTTATCTTGCAACAACTCTAAGACATACACTAGTAACCATGATGTGAAAGTTAGGTTATGTTCTTTAGTAATCTAATCTTTTATTTTGTTAAGATTTTTAGCTTTCAACATGTTTTTTTGGATATCTACATAAGGTTCAATCTCAACAATGTTGTGTAACGCATACAAGTCTACTTGATTCCATTCTAACATTGGAATTTCTTTTAATTTACCTCCAGTGGTGTTTTCCCTTAACATCCTTCCAATGTGATGAGCCTTTAGGAAACCTAGTGATTTAATATTTGTTAGGTACTCATTACAAAACTTAGCAGTTTCTTCAACTAAATATCGCTCAACAAAACAACCTTGTGGTTGACTTCTATTCTTCATATACCAATTTAAAATCTCCATATATTATTTAATAGGGTATATCTATCTCATGTATGTAGGCATAAAATTTTGTCTCCTCAACCAAGTGAATCATCAAATGAACCATAATATCAAAGAAAGATGGTAGAAAATGCATCTCAAGCTCACAAAGATTTATAGCAATATGATTTTTAAAGCCAAAAATCTACTAGGATCAATTACTTTGCTACAGATTTCCTAAAGAAAAAATATAGTTTGGTGATTTCCATGCATACCTTATATGGTATAATGGAACATATAGTCACACAAATCAAATTTTCCATCACGATAATCTTGTGATTTGAGGCCCTTTAAATTTATATCCTTTTATGATAAAAGATTTTTTATATTGGAAGAGTATCCTTCTTGAATCTTAACAAAAAAATGACAAAAGAAATTCTTTTCTCTTTCCTGCATAGGGTGCATGTTGCATGAGGTGAAAAATGTTTGTTTTCTCTTATTTACTAGTACATTGTGCGTTCTTATTTTCATTTTGGTCAAATCTAACCTTGCATTGATATTGTCTCTTTTTTTTTTCTCCAAATAATTTAGTAACAAATGTTCTTCTTCACATGTATTATATCTATGAAATGTGTAACATACAACAACTTCTAATATGGTAACTTAAAAAAATTTACATTTTCTTCCAATCTCTTGTAAGGAAATCCTTGACAAAAGGTTTCTCAAATTTAGTCATAATGTCCCTTACTTTATTAGAAACTTCATTACCTGATAAAAAGTATAAGGATATCAATGATTCTGATATCCCATTAAAAAGCTTCTTTATATTTCTGAATTGATGATTGCGAGATAACCACCTATAGTGACTTATAAACACACCCTTCTTACAATTTTCAAGTCAAATATAATCTATGTTCTTACCATATTTGGAACATGCACATTATCCTTTTATGTTGTATTTGGACAAGTTACCATATGTTGGAAAATCGTTTATTATGTCATACAACAAAGCCTTTCAACACAAAATTTTCTTTTTTATGGCCATCGTATATCTCCATATCAGTTCCTCACAACAACTTCAAATCTTCAATTAAAGACATTAAGTATACACCAATGTCATTTTCCGGTTGTTTTAGTCTCAAATCAACATAGAAACCATCATATATTCTTGTTTTATGCATAAGTGCAGAGGAAAATTGTAAATCATCGAAATCACTGGTCATGTATTATGAGTACTACTTAGTATCTTTTTCTTTCATTAGGAAGAATTAGTTGGGTGCCTCAATTTTCCATCTCTAATTCTTTTTCTTTCATTAGGAAGAATTAGTTGGATGCCTCAATTTTCCATCTCTAATTCTTCCATCAACATACCATATAAAAGCCTTTGAAGTTTCTAGACTATGTTACAAAAACCTATATCTCGTTATTATTAAAAAATATCATACCACCTTAGCTGAATTAGATTCTTTCTTCGTATAATAGGAGACATTACACTTTGGACACTATTTCAATTATGCATATTCATTTTGAAATTGTATGTAATCATGGGGATGTGCATGTATCTTTTCATGGTTTAATCTAATTAAGGATAGAATTTTATTAGCATCATATGTTCTCCTTGAAAGCATATTAACCTCCTAAACATCCTAAAAAATCCTTAAGATCGTCGTTAATTGCCATTAGAATCTCTTCAACATTATTGATCTCATCTGCACTTAATGTTTCAACATCATTGAAATAAGACTATCAATGATCACAGGTACTCTCACGTTGTGTCTCACCATGTTTTGTCCAAGTATACATCTTGTCAAACCCATTAAGCATTAAATGTTATTCTAATTCCTCCATAGTAACCTGTATCATATTTAAACACAGTGAACACGGATACAAAATCAACTCACTATCATTTGAATGTTGAACAAAAATTCTAATAAATTATTTCATCTTATCCTTATATTCTTAGAACAAATGATATGTTTGAATCCAACTTCAAGTAAATCAAACCATTATATCTCCAAAATATTGTGTTGACTATAATATTTTCTCATAATAAAGTAAAACCCTACCGCATTCAAGAAGAATTTTTCCAATAATGAGTTAACAATTATTTCTTAAATCTAGTAGGTTATTTTTTGTGAAATTTTGGCAACATTTCATATCAATCTCCAAGTACACAACCCAAATGTGATGTCAAATAAACCACAATCAAACATGCATAAAAAGTAGTTTGAAATATGCTTAACTGAAATTTCCTCAAGAATAACTCACAAGATTCAAGAAGTAACTGCTAATTAATTAAAGGAAAAGTTTATTCACAAATTGTCCAACTTGGACAATTCAATATTCAATAAAATAAGCTTTGTACTCAATTTATTAAATCTCATACGAAACACCGAGGTTTCATCTCAAAATTAAATTCAAACCAAAAATACTATTTTACATACAATATAATTTTAAAACTATTATAGTACTACATATATTGGAAAAGAATTGGCAGAATCCCCCTATATTATGGATATTTCCAAAATTTTATATATATAATTTGACAACAAACAACGTATAATAATATTTAAAATCAACAAAATTACCAACAAATAATTCCATCACCTTATTCAAACAAGGTCACACCCTATTGAGTTTTTCTCCACTAACAAACAACCCAATATATATCAAACATATGTAAATTTCTTAGTTAATCAGTACACAATCAACATCCAACATTTGAACCTAGGTCACATCCTAATGAGTTTTGCTTTCTACTAACAAATAATATAACAATTAAATATAAAACAATTCACTCCAACTAAAAGATAAAATCACATCAAAAATAAAACCTATAGTTAGTTATAAATTTAATTCTTAATAGGAAAAAAATGAAGACAAACTGGAAGAAACAATATCAATCTCAAACCAAATAACCACATTGAAGCAAACAACAAAAATCAATCCCATATGAGTTTAATAAATCTAAATGATTAGTCACTACCTTTTCAATTATGAAACATTATTAATGTCAAACGTAGTAGAAACCAAACTATCATATTAAAGGAAACAACAAAAAATGCTAATTTTTTTTTATAAAGAACCCTAACCTAAAAAATGACATTATCAGTGCAGAACAAACATGATGAAAGGAATGGAACAACTAACGACTCTCCAAACACAATTGCAAAAGAAAGAAAAAAGAACGAGGAATTCAAAATACAATTGTGATAAATGAGGGAAACGTTAGGAGTTGAAGACAACATTCACTCACAGAATGGTTAAGGCAACCACTCTCCGAGTGGAACTCAGTGTGATTAAAGATGGATTTGTACTCTAAGTTCCATTTAGAGATTAGTTCAACATAACTCCAAGTAACGTTCTAGCTAGCCAAATCTCATTCTTAGAGTGTTAAAATGTATTAACCTCTCTCTTATTAGTAACTCAGTAATTATTTTAAACCATTTTTCAAGTGACAATTAGAGAGCAGTTTAGCCTTAATCGCTCTATAAATTTTTTTTTATTATAATGAGAGAAAGATGAGAGAGAAATATCAAAGTTAGCAACTAAAGAGATATAAGAGAGAATAACAAGAAACAGAATAATATGAGAGAAAATAATACAGACAAAATTGTTACTCATGAGAGTGAGTTAAGAGAAGCTTGAAAAACTTTAAATTTTACATAATTTAGCAAATTTTTAAACTTTCTTATTTTATTTTAATAAAAATAATTTTTTAAAATTTTCTAGAATTTGAATTTTATTACAAAAATATACGAAAAAGATATTTCAACATTTAGAATTTCAAATTCTCTCAAAAATTACTTTTCCTCCTTAAAATGATTCATCCAAACACTAGGCAAGGGAAAGAAACATTTTATCCCTTTAAATTTGACCTAATTTTGTTAATCACTACATCAAAAAAGAGATACTACAATACTAATTTCCCAACATTTAACAAGTATAAATGGTGTAAAAATGAGTGTTTTACTTTATTACAAAATTTTCATCAGTTAACGTTATCATAAATTTAAATTTTTTATAACATTTATATTAATAAACACGTTAAAAAAATTCTTTATTTTTTAAGAATACATTACAACATTTTGACTCACATGTTGTAATACATTTTTAATTTACAATATTTACTTATATTAAATGTTGTAATAACTTATATCTAGATTCCTTACTATCTATTACTTGGACGTGTGCATTTCCTTAAAACATATTTGTGCCTTCTCACCATTTCTATAACACTACAACATTATTTTTAATTAAAAAACATATATCTAATGGACAATACACATCTACAACATATAGGCCGCTCATATGGAAAATCAACGTGTTACTCTGCTGAAATTCATCTTTGTCTTCACTGTCTTTAGCTCATTCATCATTGTTAATAAGATCTCCACCGACACACTCACCATAATGTCTTCCATCGTTGCTGACTTTGTCCTTAAATTCGTCACAAACAAATAGGTAAGGTCATTATATTTATTGTTATAATAACCTTAGTTTGTTGAAACAAATGGTGTTATGAAAGTTTTATTATAATGAATTCTAGAGGAGGAAGGGTTTGACAAAGGGATAAAAGAGGTAAAAGAAGAATTAGAAGGTGAAGAGTACGAAAAGAAGAAAAAATAAGAAAAAGTTGGAGAGGAGGAGATGGTGAAGACCAGCAAAACGACAACATAGTAGTTTATACAGAAGTAGGAGACATTATGATGAATACAGAGTGTGGCTTTTGAGAAGGAGAAAGATTTCAATGATAACCTTAGTTCGTTGCAGATAATAGCCCTATTTGAGTTTTATTATGGTGAATAATAGAGGAATGAAAGTTGGGCAAAGGGACAGAAGAGGTGGAGGAAGAGTTGGGAAGATAGAAATAAGAAAAGAAAAAAGAAGGAAAGAAGGTTAGGGAGGAGGGAGATGATAAGGACCAACAAAACAACGATACAGTAGTCTATACGAAAGTAGAAGACATTATGATGAATATGGAGTGTAGCTTTTGAGAAGGAAAATGGTTTTGATAATGTTGTTTGATCTACTAGCTTTGACTAGGGACACCGTTGTGAGAGCCCCTAACAATATTTTTGATTTTGGTGAATGACATGAGATTTGAGAGAGGTGGAAGAATAAAACAAATAGAAATTAATTGAAAAATATTAATTTCAATAAAAATTTTAACACATTTTTTATAACTTTTTTTTTAATTTCTTCTGGGCATTGTTGGCTCTGTTCTATATATGATCGTTTGCTTCTGATTTCTCTAATCCTCAAACAATGACACGTTGTTGTAGCATTAGTGTAACATTATTTATTATTATGTGTTAAATTGTAGTAATATCTTTTTAGTTTGCTTTAATATTTTGATCCAACTATAATTGTATCGTCCAAGGTACCTAAGAAGGATACACTATAAGGCCTTATCACTTTTATCCATTGTAGTGCACTTGGGAAAGATCCAGTGTTTTAGAGACTTCAGTGTTGTTGGTGGAATAGACCAACATGATATGTCCCTAGATGAATGGTCAGATTATGAGCAATCAAAGCCAGCTACTTATATTAAATCACCTTTTATAGGAGCATTTTCCATGCAGTCAAGGTAGGGTTGTTCTTTCCCTTTAAATGTTTGTTCTTTGGTTGGCGTAAGGATCTAATAATACATTTAACTAGACTAGGCCTAAAGGTTTGGTTATTAGGCATAATATTAGGAAGCTTGTTAGTGGAGCAGTAACAGAAAAGTAAGTGTTATATTGGTTGCCAACTAAATGTTTATCTTTACTGTAAAGAGTAGAGACTAACGAAATTGGTTTTATTTTTCTTTGATAACTTAAGTGCTGCAATCTATTTGTATGATTTCTGTTTTTGACCCTTTCTCTTCACATAAGGGTTCATAAATCTTTAAACTTACCAAATCAAATAGAAATAGACAAATGTGTTTCCTAGCTAAGTTTATTTCAGGATAAATCTAGAGTTTTCCATTTTATTATTTTAAAAATTAAGTTGTTAAGTGAAGGCTGCAATCTACTGTATTTCTGGTTTTGGTAATTAATAACATTGTTATCTTCCATTGTAGTTTCTATCTTTTCCATTGTGGACATATTAATTGACTATGCCTTTAGTATCTTAATGTGCTTTTACTGTGCGTACAAAATTTTACTAACAGGCAAGTGCATCTGTTAACGTGGAAAGGGGTATTTAAAATCCTTAATATTGTTTTTACATAGACTATTTCAACAATCTTAGATACTGATTAAATACTAATTTTTGAGCTCACCAGAAAATGATTTGTTTAGAAATATTTAAAGTGAATGGAAGAATAGAACAAAATGAGAGTAAGCGATTTAAATAAAAAAAAATGCACAAATACAAGTTTAAATATGAAAATACTTGATACTTTGGTTTCCCTTATAACTTTACCCAATTTCACCCAAACTTTCTTATGAATGATTTGAGTCAATTGCTAACCATCCGTTCTCATTCTATTACTACCTAATGATCATGTGAGGTATATAATTAAGAGAAGAATAAAGAACCTGCAGACTTGTTAAATTAATAACTTGATTAAATTAATAACTGATTAGAAATAAAGGATTCCAATTGATCCTCCAAAACTCGTAGATTCAGTTTACCTTATAGTTCCGTTAATTAGGCAATTGTACGATCGCCTATCCCCACTTAACTTAGAAATTAATTCTCATTAATTAATTGTGTATAATAAGGAAAACACAATTGAACAGAAATACTGAATAATTCAAAAAAAGTAAAGAGGTTTAATTGGTTATATTATAAGTTTTACCAAAGTCCCATGATTTGGGAATTAGTTACACATCAAGAAAGATAAGACAAACAAAAATATACTAATCCAACAAAATAATTCATAATCCTAATTCCCGAAAAAAAGAATGACAAAATTATAATATCAGCAAAACTGACAATAGGATATTGCAACTTAGACTGTGGAATAGCTTCTGTCTCCAAAATCCTACAAGGATATCGAGGGTAATAAAATGGTGTCTTGAATGGTGTGGTAAAACCTTCTTTTTATAGGCATGGATTAAGGTTTTAACATGATGGATTGGGCTTGACCTAGCCATTTCCTTAGTCGTTGTAACCATTCTACATAATTTTGTCATTGTCGCATTATATGTATTATCTTTTTATGCTTCTTTTACCTTTTTTTTTATCCAAAACTTATTTATTTTTGGATTCTTTACTTAATCATTCCTGCAAAAATAAATAAAATTAGATAAAATTACAATTAAATCATCATAAATTATATTATAATTATAATTAATTTTTTGCAGATAAATCAACAGAACGATGGTTTATCATATCTTTACTGGTAGGTCAGTAACTACTCTGCATTGGTTCTACCATATTTTTAAAATTTGATCATTTACTAGTTATTTTTGTTCTTTTTGATTAACTACTCTACATGTCTATGCTTGTAAACTCTTTAAATAGGTTAATTATCTCAAAACTTACTATTCAATATGTTTGATAAGTTTAATATATCACTTATTCTAATGTCTCAATGTTTTAAGAACTATAACAAGATATCTCATTAACGTCCCATGCTTCTATGCTTTTTCTTAAGTAATGCTATATAAATGCTTTTTCTTAAGTAATGCTATATAAATGCTTTTTGAAAGTAATATTTTGTATTTAAATTCTAGAGTATTATAATATTTTTTAGCTAGATCAAAGAAAGATTTATTATACTATTGATAAAATCTATTTTTAGTTGGTATTTGATTTTTTTAATTTGAGAATTTTTAAAAAAATAAATAATTATTGTATTTTTTATATATATTTAAAAGTTTGTGACTATTTTAACTATTATAATATTTTTTATAGTTTTTTATATTTACTATATCAAACAGTTTCATTAATGTAAAAAAAATTGACTTTTTACATCGGTTATAATAGATAACCGATGTAGAAAATTAAATTTTGTATATTAATCATAATCATTAATAGATATAAAAAATATATATTTTATATTGGTTATTATAAATAATTGAGATAAAAAATTTAATTTTTTATATTTTTTATATTTATATTATCTAAAAAATTAAGGTTAATTGTTAAAAACAACCAATGTAAAAAATATTTTTTTTATTAATAATAAAATAAAAACTAACTTAAACAAGCTTAATTTTCTATATTTTTTTTAAAAAAAAACCAACATCCCAACTAATTGAAAATAATATAAAATGGATGAACAAACTTTATTCAAATGAATAAATTTAACAAACTTAATATCAATTTAACAAGTAATTTATAATTAACATGCGATTTATCAATTATTGAAAATGATCCAGAGAGAAAGGCCTGTTGCGAAATTGCTAGAAGAATAATAACAGAATATTTTAAAAATATTATAGAATGTGAAAAAATTTAAAATATTTATTAAAATAGGATATGTAATTTTTAAATAAATAAATATTAGAAATGAATTAAGTTTGTTTAGTCTCAAAATTTCACACAAGAATAAAGGATTACTTAAATAAAAAGTGATGTAGTAATTTTGCAAAATAAATATTTGTACACATGTGATACAATGACAGTAAACGATTTAAAAAATAAATTAGATGTAAACTTTGTAGAGAATAATTATCGTCTTGTAAAAATATATTTTAGACATATTTTTAATTGATATGGAATATTTCAATACTAAGATAAATAAAAGTAAAAGTGAAGTATAAAAATAGTTAGCATACTTTCTCTCCTATACTTGAGTATTTAATCAATATATCTTAATATTATACATGATTGATTCTGCAGTGCGGTGTGAATCAGATAAATTGGAATCCTTGACAGAGAGAATATACATACAGAAAAGTCTTCAATGTGAAGTAATTAAATGTTCGCAGCCAAAGAATTTAACATATGTTGGAGAGTTTAGAAGTTCATCGAGTTTAGAGAAGAAAAGAGAAGAATAACATTAATAAAAAAGGAATAAGAGACTGATATGTTAAGTTAATATTAGTTTATTATTTTTATTTTTATTTTAAAAATATCAAATTAAAAAATACTCATTAGAAATAAAAAATGTATTTTATCCTAAAAGTTATTAACAGTCAAACCTACCCTAACAAGTTTTAAACTTAAATGCAGGTGGGGCTTCCAAACTAAGAAAATTTTGGCATGTTTGAATCTTGTTTTGGACACAAGCGGAAAATTAATATTCCGATACACATTCTTTTCCAGAAAAATTAAAGTCTCTTTTTGACAAAATGATTGTTTGAAAAGAAAAATATACATATTTCTGCGATTAGAAAATGACACATTCCGATACTGATGAAAAAACAAAAGTATTTATTTATATAATTATTAAACTAGTATATTTTCGTAAAATTTGTCAAAATTTATTTTAAAATGCAAATATTTATGCAATAATTTAAATTAGAATTAATTAAGATGATAATAATTATAAAATTAAGTTTACATAAAAATATTTAATTTGATATATTTTATCAAAATTTTAAATATAAATTAAATTAAAATTAAGAATATGTTTAATAAAATTAATTTAAAATAAAAAATCAGCTAAAAATAAAAATAGTTAAAAGTTAAAAACAGATAAATTAGCGTTTGTTAAACTATCTATTAAACTAATTCATAAATATGAAACAACAAACAAAAATATAATTAATCAAATTCTTTTAAGTTTAAATTTTTTTAATTAAATTCTTAAAAATGAATGAAATTATACCTTCGTAATTCAATTCTTTTAATAAAATTTGATGAAAAAATTATTTTAATCAAACAATAAAACTGTAAACCAAAATTAAACAAATAAAATTAATATACAATTATATTAAATTTCCATTACCATTATCTTGAAAGAAGATAAAAAAAATTCCTCTATAATTTAGATATTTTTTATAAAAAGGGTGCAATCTTCCTATTAATATTAAAAGTTACAACTTTTTCACAATGTAATACCAACAACAAAATTAAAGTATAATACGAAGTTTTAAAAAAGAAACAAATTTAAGAATATTTCATATGGAAATATTAATACAAGAGATAAATAATTTTAAATATAAAAATTTAATTAAAATATAATTCTATTATTATTAAATGATTTAATTAAAAATTTTAAAATTATAAAAAACTTAGTTAAAACTTTTAAATTATAAACACTTAATTAAAAATTTAATAAAGTTACAGGAATTGGCAAATTCCTAGATATTAAATGAAAAATTAAATATATTTAATATTAAAAATATAAAATATTCAATTTTTGTTTAATAAATAAAAAATTTATAAAATAATATTCTAAGATGATTTAATTAATATTGAAAATTAAGTTTTTTATCCCTGAAAAATTGGTAACATTTTTTATGTGATTATTTGTTTTTAATTTTTCAAACGCGTTCTCATATAATATTTTTTGTTTAATTTTTCTAAGTATCAAGATTTTTCATTTAATCTCTCGTTTTAGAGACCAATTAAAAAATAATCACTTTTTATGAGGATCAAATGAGAGCTTATGATATAAAAATATAAGAAATAAAATAGACAAATTACGAATTGTTGAGGATCAAAGACTTAAATATGCCATTAAAATTCTTCGTTGTTATATTCTCGAACATGTGCTTGCATATTAAATTTTAAAATTTTAAAATAAAAATAAATAATTATGAAAAGAAGAATAACCGTACGAGAAAAATTATAAATAATAATATTTTAAAAAAATAAAATAATAAAAAATATTAGAAATCTCTAAATAAGGATAATTTAAAATTGTTTCTATTTATCATAAAAGTTATTTAAATAAAAACTTATAATATTTTAAAAAAATTACCATTTAAATAGAGATTTTCTGACCGGGATGTAGCTTTCGCCTCCACCATGGGGCTTCCAATCATTGACTTCATTTTTTTTCTGAAGTGACTTTGGCCATTCACAATGATTTCATTTCAATTATTGGCACATCTGTGGCAACCCCAATAATAGATCTCATCCACAAAAATAAGCATCAAACTCACACCTCCATCAGCTACCCATTTCCCATTCAATCATTAATTTCATTTCCATGGCCATCTCAAACAATCATGCTGCAGTTCTCACATCACCTGGAATGGGTCACATAATCCCTGCTCTAGAACTAGCCAAGCGCCTAGTCACACACCACATAATTCCCAAAATCACCTTTTTTTATGGTTCAATCAAAAGCTCTAAACCATCCAAAGCAGAGACCCATGTTCTCCAATTAGCCATGAAGGAAAACCTCTTTGATATCATCCAACTCCCCCCACTTGACCTCAACAAACTTCTTGGCCCTAACATCACCTTAGAGACCAAGATAGCAACCATAATACATGAAACCCCACCACTCTTTGTGTCCACAATCTCCACCATGAATCTCAACCCAACCATCATCATCACTGACTTCTTCCTAAGCCAAGTTTTACATCTCACCAAGAATATTGAAGTGCCCAAGTTTGCTTTTGCTCCAACAAATGCATGGCTCCTTGCACTTGGTCTTTATACTCCCACATTAGACAAAGAGGTACAACCACAAGGACAATATGTTGATGGAAACAAACCTATCTCAATCCCAGGTTGCAAAAAAATATATCCCCATGATTTGTTTGAAATGTTGAGGGACAGGACACATAGGTTATACCATGAATTTGTTGGGGCATGTGAGGGGGCAGCACTGGCTGATGGGATCCTTGTGAACACATTTCATGAGTTGGAACTTAAAACACTTGAAGCATTGGGGAATGGACTAATTACCAATGTGCCAGTGTACCCGGTTGGACCAATTGTGAGGGAAAGAAGCCAAAGTAGTGATGAGGGAAAGATAAGTGATGTTGTTGAGTGGCTAGATAAGCAAAAAGAAGAGTCAGTGATATATGTGTCTCTTGGGAGTGGATACACAATGTCATGTGAGGAAATCAAAGAGATGGCTTTGGGGTTGGAGCTAAGTGGTACAAAATTTGTTTGGTCTGTGCGTCCACCAGTCAACAAGTCTGGCAATGACCACTACCTTACAGCAGGTAAGTAGGAGAAATTATTATGTGATATGGAAAAATTATTATATGATTTAAAATCATCATATATTTATGATTCTATCCAATTTTTGTATGATATGCAGCAAAATTTTGTTGTAGTTTTGTCATTTGTGTTGTAGAAATTAACAGAAGCTATAGATATGTGATGATTTTATACCATATTGAGATAAATAGAGATACAGTCATATATGATGCCTATATTTTTTCTAGTTAAGATAAGGGAAAATATTGTTTTTTTCACATTCAAAGTTCAATTTATACCTTTTTCAACGTATAAATTAATACATATTTGATTTAGTTTATTTTGTAAAATTAATGATTTATTTTAAAATTTTCAGAGATAATTTTTAAAAAATAAGTGATTATTTTTTAATTTAAAATTTTGGGATATGAAAAATTAAAATTAAAATAAATATGATTGATTATTCTAAAATTGTTATAAATGTAAAATACTAACAAATTTAAATTTATTTAATATTATGTTTTATTTATTTTTAAAATTGTTATCAATGTTATAGTTCAAATATTCCAATTAATATTTTCTGAATATCTAACAGGTGTGGAAACTGAAACTGGAACCACTGGTGTGTCTAATCCTGATTCATCAAATTCTTTTCCTGAAGAATTCTACCGCATACAAACCAATGGGATAGTGATCACAGATTGGGCACCACAATTGGATATTTTGAAGCACCCCTCTATTGGTGGCTTTGTGTCTCACTGTGGATGGAACTCGGTGATAGAGAGTGTTTCATGTGGAGTGCCAATAGTTGCATGGCCTCTTTATGCAGAGCAAAGGATGAATGCCACAATGCTAGAGGAAGAAATTGGAAATGCAGTTCGAGTAGAGGTGTCACTTTCTACCAACATGGTTGGAAAAGAGGAGCTAGCAAAAGCAATAAGGAAGATAATGGATAAGGAGAACAAAGATGGATGTGCAACGAGGAAAAGGGCCAAGGAACTCAAACATATAGCAGAAAAAGCTTGGTGTTATGATGGTTCCTCTTATGTTGCCCTTTCAAAAATAAGTCACTCAAATGGTGTATGGTAACTCATGTGGGATACTTAAAAGTACTTTCTTTGGTATAAAATTTCTATTTTAGAATAAACAATTGTTTTTAGTTGAGACCATAGATATCCCTCCTAAAGATTTAAATATTTTTCCTTAGTCATATTTTTGGCTTGGTTATTATGCTAAGATTGGAATGAAATTCAAATAATTGTGCAAGTAAACTGAATTCCATTGTTGGTTGTTTTAGATAAATCCTAACTTGAAGTAACATTTAAATTCCAAAATGCAGGACTAATTCTGTCAGTAATATATTAAAATAAAATGCAGTCCAAACTAAGTTTGATGTGGTTGCTGAAGAACACTTGCTAATGGGTACAGAATTTCATACAAGTAAATCAAGGAGCTGGCTTTGGGATTGGAACTGAGTGAGAAAAAGATTGTTGGTGTAAATATGTTTTTAATTTTTTGTAAAAATAGTTTTATTTTTTATTTTTTCAAATTTTTACTTTTGATCAGTAAATATTAGTTAAACTTTATCATATTTATTAACTCATTGTATGTATTAAAAGAAGTCACACAAACATCTAATTTGTGAGAGATATCAAAATGATCTGTTATTTGTACGATATTTATGAGTTAAAATATATGTGGTGGAGCTTACTAAATATTTATTAACCAAATCTATAAATATATAATCGCAAGTTAACCATAATAACAAAAACAAAAGTTAGAAAAAAGTAAGAGATAAAAACAGAAAATAAATTATAAAAACTAAAATCAAAATTCAGTATATTTATCTAGATTAAAAATATATATAGTTATAATTGTTTGGTTTGTGTGTCCACCTGCCACAAAAGTTGGAACCTTCCATTATGACTGCTTGTGAGGATGCTCAAAGTCAAAGCACAGATACTGGTATCTCTAAATTTCAAGCGTAAGAAATATAACAAAAGCTATAAGGAACATAATGAACAAGGAGGACAAAAGAAGCATGTGCAACAAGGAACAAGGTGAAGGAACCCTAAACACACAGTAGAAATTAGCTTGGCCTCAGGATGGTTCCTCCTTTCTTGAACTTTCTAAATTGGAAGTGTGTTTTCTTGTCTGTTCCTTTTCAAATCTGTCCTGTTTTCTTATTTGTGCCTTTTATTAGCATACACAAATTGACAAAATACAGTACTGAGCAGAACAATTTTCCAAATTTCCGGTGCCTAATTGATGTTGCCAATAAAATTCCCATCAAAGAGGGACAGTTTCTTTTGGTAACATTGGATGAAACTCTAAATATTTGTAATTTAGAACAAAACTTGTCATCATCTATGTAATGAATGACACTAATAAAATAAATTCATAGAATGAATCAATAATCATGTACCATACAATCATACTAATTAAAAAGTCAATAAACAGGAAAGACTCATACCACAATAATTTTTTTGTGTATTAGTGAGATTTTGGTATAAATGTAATTTTAATCAAGCTTATTAAATTAATATAAATTTATGAGTGGTATTTGTTTATTTATTTTATTATCATAAAAAAATGTTATTAACTAATAAAAAATTATTATAATTACAAATAAATTATAAATATAACTAGCTAATATCTTATGATTTCACACTAATAAAATTAGTAAAAGTTTATAGATATAGAAACAAATGTTAGATTAAAATAACAACTAGGATGGAAGTAAATAAAATTGTCTGTCTAATTTACAATTTGATTTGTTTAAATAAATAGACTCAAGCTTCTTAAAAAATATTTTTAGATAAACAAATCAAATTTAAACTCAAAAAAAAGTTTGTCTAACTTATTTAATGATTTATTTATCTTTATATTATATATATTATATTTATATTTACATAATTTATTAAAAATTAAAATTTTAAATAAAAGAAACCCTATCCTCAAAATAGAATTTTTACTTGTCGTTGTCATCCATCTTTGCAAAACTACACTCAACCTTTAATTCTGAGATAATCTTATACAAAAAATATATATCATATGTAATACATCACCTTGTGTAATGTTTCAAAATAAATAATTATAAAATTATTTAATGTTTATTATAAGGGTGGTGTATGTTAAATTAATTTTAGAACAAATGTTCTATATTTTACTTTAACTTTTATGTTTATATAAACTTGTATATATGTGCATGCGTGTTACATGTGTATGTTAATGGGATATTAAAATAAAATTTTAATGTTGGAGATAGAGTCATTGATGAGTGTCATTTTAGATTGAATAAGGAATCAATTGAAGTGTTCATCTACAGTGGTGATTAGCTTTGTCATAAGTATAATATGAAAAAAAATTAATTTGTTTTAATTTTAAATAATTATTTATTATATATATATATATATTTAAATAATTATTTTAAATTTATCTTTTATTTTAATAATCATTTTTTCTATGTTTTAAAGGTGTCTGAACAACTTTGAAAAATTAACTTAAATATTTGATATCTTTAATCAAGAGATCACAAACTTGTTATAAATTTTGTAATTTTATTTTAATGTCGAATTTAAATGATGACTTTAGTTTTATATTGAAACTTGGATGTTTTGGGTTGATTTATTATTTTTAGTGATTTTTATATTTTAAAAAATTAAATATTTTTTGTTAATTTATTTGATATTTAAAAGTTTAAATCTATATCAAATTTATTATGATAATATAAATAATCTACTAATACGATATTTATTTATATATGTTTATTTTATATATTATATTTTATTATGTATATAATATAAGTTATAATATTATATGAATTTAAAATAATATACTTAATTTATTATTTGTTAGAAAATTTTACTTTATTTATTTTAATTGGGACAGGTAAGAAGTTGATTAACATGTTCTATAACTTAAAAAATATTAAAATAATTTTTATAAAAAATTTTAAGCTTAAAAATCTTTTAAATAGTTTATATATACATATATTAACCTTATTTAATAATTTTTTTTATTTTATAAACTTTAAATTTGTAGATATTTTTAATCAATTATTTATATAAATTTTAAATTAATTTATCAATTTTTTTGAAATATAAATTTTTAAAAAATATTTTTAATAGATAATAGATTAGATTTAAATCTTAAAATTTTAAAATTAAATTTAACCATTTAAAATATAACTTAATTCAACTTATTTTTATAAAAAAAAATGTTCAACCAAAAGAAATTTCGAATAATATGTAAAGAAATAAAGAGATTGGTTGTCAAATAATCTAAAGTTTATTTTTAAATAAACGGAAACAGGACATCTTCATAAATCGTTGGTGAATGCACGTGTGGCTAATAATCATACCACCAAAAGCAGAAAAGTAAAAGCCTTCGTGAATTTGGTAAAAATAATGGGCTTGAGATGGAAAATATTTTATGTAATCATGGAGTATGTACTAGAAAGTCAGGTCAGTTTTAGTTCAAATTCCCAATTGATATGTAATGTTATTTTTTATTTATTTAAAATATTTTTGAAACAAAGATAAAAATACTTTCAAATTAAGAATAAAAACTGTCAAAGAATTAGGTACTATAAAATTACAAAAGAATTAGCTTCTTACAGTGAAGTAAATTTTTAAAAATAATGAGATGTTTACTTTCTTACAACTATTTAGTATGGTGAGGTTTGATTTTAAAAAATATTTTCTATTTTTATTTTATATTTTATACTTAAAATCTTTTATACGTAAGATAAATAATGAATTAAAAAAAATTTATTTTTTATTTTTATTTTTAAGATAAATTTAAAAATAAAAATAAAATAATATTTTTGTAAACAAAAATAAAAATAACAAAAAAAATTTAAATCAAATATTATCTAATTTTTTATTTTATTTTTTAAATTAAAATAAAAATTAATAATCATCCAAAAGATGCTTATTAACTTATTATTTTTAGAAAATAAATATATATTTCAATATTGCTAAAATGTTTTCTCTCAATAATATCTAATAAATAACAATTACCCTTTCAAAGCATCCAACCCGAAGTTATGTGCGCCTGTTTGGGGTGAAAATATTCCGTAATTAACTTTAAATTTTTTTATGATAAAATAATAAATTTAAATTAAAAATTTATATATACTATTCAAATTTCTTTATACTAACCATTAAATTATGGAATTTTTGATAATAAAATAAAGTAAACTCTAAATTAAAATAAAAAGTTACTTACAGTTACAGAGCCCAACTAATTTACATAATAATAATAAATAACTTTAGATTAAAAAAGAAAAAAAATTGTCAAAGTTCATAATTTATCGATGAATCCATCTCATCTCATATATTAATCTTTTAAATTAAATTTATTAAAATAAAACTTATCTCATAGATCAAATAATATATATAGTTATTCTAATTTTTTTAATTTTTTGTTTATATGTTCTATCTCTTTAAAAATTATTTATTTTTTTTAATTTTATTTTTCAAAATTTTTTCTTTCCTTAAAGTTTCACTCTCTAAAACTTATCTTTCTTTTTAAAATATATTTTTTTCTGTCTAAATTCTTTTTTGTCTTTAAATATTGTCTTTCTAAACTTTTCTTTCACTATTAAATTATCTCTTTCTAGATTTTTTCCTCTTTCTCTCCCTCTTTAAATTCTATCTCTTCAATTTTTATTTTTCTCTCAATTTGTTCTACCTTAATTTTTTTCTCTAACATATTTCTCTCTTTTAAATTATTTTTATTGCATTTTTTTCATTCTTCTTCCATTTAAAATTTCTCTCAATTATTTATGTCTCAAAATTTCTCTCATTAAAATAATTTTATTTTTTATCTTTCTTTAAATATTGTATGTTTTTTCTTTCTAATTTTTTTTTCTATATTTTTCAATTCTATCTTTAATTTTTTTTGTTTCTAATTTCTTTAAAACAAGGTAAAATAAGTAGGAAAATGATTTGTTTAGAGAGAGATAAAAATATTTAGAGAAACAAAGAGAATTTAGATATAAAGAGAAAATTTAGGTAAAGAAAAATTGAGAAAGAAAATTTTTGGTCGATAAAGAAAATTAAGAAATTAAATTTAAATATAAAAAAAGAAATTTTAGAAAAAAATTAGAAAATTTATAGAGTAAAAAAAATAGAGAGAAAGAGAAAACTCTGAAAGTGTAGAAAATTTTAGAAAAGAAGGTTAAAAAGATGAAAAAAATTTTAGAGACAAAAAAATTAAGAGAAAAAATTTAAAAAACATAAAACTGAAGAGAATTTAAAGAGATAGAAAATGAAATTTTAAGGTAAGAGAAAAAAATTAGAGAAAATTTATATAGAGAAAAAATTGAAAAAAATAAAAGATTGAGCCAATTAATCATAAAATAAGTTGATCCATAGGATAAATCCTACCGACTTATTTAAATATTAATAAATTTGCTTAAAATTTTGAATCTATGGATAAATCTTAATCATAAAATTTAATGATTTTTTTTAACATATTAATCCTAAACCATTATGATCTTAATTCATGAAAAATATGAAAGTGTTTTTTCGTAGATCCGAAGATTAGTAGGATAAGGTGGTTTTATGTTTCATGTGGAAATACAGGTAAATCAGACAAAGGGATCCAGTTTTAACTACAAGTCTACAACAACGTTTAGGCCTTTTCAACTGATGTTTATGGATTTCTTACAAGTTAGCTACCTGTATGCATGTGTACACTTACAGGGATACTGTCTGCCAAATTAAATATAATAAGGGGTGTGCTAATTGTGATAGCCAAAACGACCTTCATGCAGAAAAACAGTTAACATCTATAAATTTTTTAAAATGTACTCATAAAGTAGAATGCAGAAAATGTTTCCATGGTTTTGGCAACCACCGGTATAGGGGCATTATTGCATATCCAATCACATTCTAACAAAAAAAAAATGTGTAGCAAATGCTAACACTTTTATGTATTTTGGATTAGAAATTTTTAAATGTTTTTGAGATAAGTTTTGAGTTTATGTAAAGTAAGTTGATTTATTTTTTATTGTTTATGTAAATTAGACCAATTTTAGTCTAATTTACATCCTCATAACCCGGATTACATCCCCACACACCATAAAGCATACATTTCATTATATATATACATAGACCATATCATATATGTCCACACACATGCTCCTACTACTGCAATTGTCCTTCACGTGTTAGAAGCATTTCAACAAACACTTGGTATTGGTCTAAGCATAACCCCTATTCACTTTTGCCTCCTCATCTATCTTCAATATTAGATATCTTCGTCGTAAATCAAGAATATTTTTGTTAAAATATATAATAATAGTTAAATAATTTTTCAACTAATTTTATAAAAAAAATCACAATCAAATCCTCTTTTAGTTCTCACCTCCAACGCCACAGACTCATCAATAATCGCCACCAGTGCCATCAACAAACACCACAAGTAGCCATTGTTTTGCTCATCAAGGTCCCAGCCAAGAACACACCCACAAAGCCACAAATTAGTTTTATAAGAAAGGTAGAAGCAGACATGGGAAAAATATTTTTTTAAAATGGGTAATGAGTGTTTTACCTACTCGGAAGCCTGTCACCGTCGTCGGTAACCATCATTGCTACCTTTCTTTATTTAAAACCCAACAGTAAAATCGTCACCGACCTTGACACCATTAAGGCATGCATCATCATTTTCGATAATGGTAAAGGAAGGGAGGTACCTTCATCCCATTACCCTCTCAGCTAGGCTTGAGAAAGCCCTCTGTTCTTAGCGAGCATCACCTTGCACCGACAAGGCCATTGACGACGATGGTCAACTTCAAGCTCTCCTGTTCCCGGTGGTGGCACGCGCCCCTCTCCATTCTTTTGAACTTAATTAATATTTACCTTAAACACAATCATGTAATCATGGTTGATGCACGCAAGTACCTTAAGGTCTCAAGTTCAATTCCTGCTGTGACCTCTTTTTAAAATAAGCACCCATCACATAATTTTTGCCTTTTCTTTATAATTATCATTGGGTCCTAAAATAAAAACCTCACACTAGACTTATTGAAAAAAAAATCATTGGGCCCTAAATTAAAAAAATAAAACTAGACTAATGGGTTCAATTTTCCTGTTGGTAATAAAAAATCAAAATTATGTTTTGTTTTAAATTTTCTTCACGGTTATATAACTAAATAACTAAAATCACATGGTAATATTTAATTCAATTTATTTTTTTACATCTAATTTAAATCAAACCTAACATGTTCCATCAAAATAAATTTCGATCAAGTTTTTTTACTTTTTAATGTTTAATTTGAATCAAATCTATTTTTTTTATACTTAAATTAAATCAAATTTATTTATCTCTTATGTTTAAATTAGATCAAATTCAATGTAACTCATAAAAAAATTATAATTTTTTAAAATAATTTTTTTTAATATAAAATATTTCAAATAATTTATTTTATTTTATTTTTTATAAATATTTTTCAAAATAAAATTAATTCTTTTTTTTTTCTTTTAAATTCCTTGTATCTTAATTCTAGATCTCATGCAACAAATTCTTCATGCAGATTTGTAGCATATCATATCATATGCTATTTTGAAGAATCATATATGTTCAATACAACATTCGCTTGATATGAATCTTATGCATACAACATTCGCTTGATTTGAATCTTATGCATAGGTGAATTTTAAGAAAATTAATTAAATTATATTTAATCCTTTTTCTAGATCAATAAAATATTATTTAAAACTATTTTAATATTTAAAAGCATTTTTTAATATATCGATAAATTTTCTAAAATCTCATGCAAGAAATTTATAATACGAATGAGTAGCTTTTTCTATCGTTTCGTATTTTATTTTGTACAAGCTCAGTTGCAACCTTCATTTGGTTTGAACATTGTGCATACGTAAATTTTAAAAAATTATATTTAATTCAATAAAGTTTTATCTAAAATTATTTCAATATTTTTAAATTTTCTAAATCTCGTTCAAAGGAGTTTTTAATACGAACGAGTAGCATTTTTTACCGTTCCGTATTTTAATGCGTATAACTTCAAGTGTGACCTTTATTTGACTGCTTAAATCTTGTGCACACATGAGTTTAAGAAAATTATATTTAATTTAATAAAATTTTATCTAAAATTATTTTAATATTTTAAAATACCTTTAAATTTTCTAAATCTCATGAAAAGAACTTTTAATATGAATAAGTAGCATTCTTTACCATTCCATATTTAATTCGTACAAGTTCAGGTGCAACATCTGTTTGACTTGGATCTTATGAATACATGAATTAAAAATCTCAATATATTTTCAAGAAATTTCAAACTCTCCACATACTTTATTTTCCAGAGATCAAGTTTCTTGATAAAAAAATACGTACCATTAAGTTTTCTACTGCACCAGGAAATACGTAGGAGTAGGATCAAGTTCCATTGGACTATTTTGAATAAACCTATTTATTTCTATTCTATTTAGGGGATCAAAATATTTTTAAAATATTAAAATCACACATTAACTTAAGTGTGCCGTTCTTTGGAACATGCGAGTAGGATGCTAATACCTTTCCTATTCATAATCGACTCCTGAACTTAGAACTTTTTCTTTGTTAGGATTTTTTTTTCCAAATATTTTCCTTTTAAAATAAAAATTTGATGACAACTTCATGACCATATTAAATTCTTTCTAATATTTAGCGAGTTCGTCATTTTTGTTATAGTTACGGTTACGATATTCATGTTCCATATGTTTCTGGAATAATGTTGTCCTTACCACTTATTATCTTATCAATCAAATGTCTTCCTCTATTTTGGATGAGAAAATTCCACACTAGGTCCTATATTTACATCAGTCTCTTTATCCATTACATCCTTGAGTCTTTGGATCTACCTGTTTTGTCCATAATGTTAGTCCTATGATTGATAAACTCTCATCTCATTCACACTAATTTGCCTTTTTTGGTTATTCATGATCATGAAAGGAGTATAAATGTTGTTCTCTAACTCTTCATTGTTATCTTATCTTTTTCGATATTACATTTTTTAAGTCTAACATATTCTTTAATTCTTTGTCTACCTCTACATCCTCTATTATCTTTTCTTTGGTACCTGTTCACTGTTGTTTTCTAGTGGATTTCCTATCACAACCAATTCATCCATGTGAATATCCCTATTTTCTTTTACAGAAAATAGCAAATGAGCACAAAGATTGGCAGGGAATAAACAGGTGACAAGTAGACATGGTTGAGCAACAACAAACATAAGTAACAGAACCCAAATTTGTTGAAACCCCAGTCTGATTAAAGGAAACTGAAACAAAATGCAAAATAGAATAAGGGAGTGGTTGTTGCTTTTACAGAGAGCAGATTACCATAACTGGTAAAGGAAAATGCAGTGAGAAAAAGGTTCCTATTTGCTAAGCAAGATTGAGAATTTATTGGCTATAAAACAGAACCTTAAACAGGTGATACGTGGTTGAACAATTGATACTGAGAAATTTTTCTAGCTAACTTAAATTTTTCTCCTCAGAAACAACTTCTCCATTCCAAGTAAGTTATGACCCATTCTTTTACATTATGTCTTTGCTCCTCAATAATTTTTGTAGTGGTTTAAATGATATCTTAATATGTGTTTGTAAGAAGGAAAAAAATCTGATTATTGCTTGTTTAGATAAGAAACTTAGCAAACATGATAGAGCTAAAATGAACCTGTGTTTCAAGTATGCATATTCTTAACCTTGCAAGTTAATTGTTTCCCAATTCAATCCAACAAACAATAGCATTGATTAGAAGTACAAAAATTTTAAATAAACCAAGACAATCTATGAAATCCTAAATACATTGGGTCTCAATTTCTCTTCCTCTTGCAAACATGTTTCATCAGTGAGAGCGTGAACACTGCCTTCACCCATCCAAACACAAACACCCAAACCTTTAAAAAAAAACAGAGAACAGGAAAGAAGAAGACACAGAGGCTAAAAAATACTAGGAACGGGCTTTTTCTCCTCACCTAAAACCGGAGGACCTCATCTCCTTCGCCGGAAGTTTCCACGCCGCCCCCATCCACGACGTTGATTACTTTTTCTCCGATGTCCGTTATACCCGTTATTGCCCATTGCCAGGACCACCTTCTACCCTTGCCGAAGACCACGTCGAGAGACGGTCATCGTCTCTGCCACCGTCACCACCACCGAAACGGTTCTTCATGGTTGCTCCTCCCTCTCCCTTCACTTGGCAACGACCAGAACCCATCTACAAAGCCATGACGACGGCTCTCCAAAGCCACGACAGTGGCTCCCTTATGTTGCCTCCCCCTCACCTTTTCTCTAACCCTAACCCTAAATTTATTTTAATGTTACCAGAATCAGATGAGTAAAAGGGTTTTAGAATTATAAGTCTTGTGAGTCACAAATATTTAGATAATACTTAGATAAAATTAGGAAGCATTTGAACATAAATATAACTTGGCTTAGTGGTTGCCTAAGTTGAGGCTCTTTAAGAGCATAGGTTCAATTCTCAAATCTTGCATTTTTCTTTTTTAGTAGGGTTATGAGTTTTTGAGCTCAAAATTCAAACAAAAACAAGAAGTGGGTCTGGATCTCCAAACAAAAACGAGCCAATGGGTTCTTCAAATAAAAATAAGCCTAGACTTTCCAAACAAAAAAATGGGTTCAGATTTTCCAAACAAGCCTAATAAAAAACTAAATAGATTTATAATAAAAATATCTCATAATATATTTTATACATAAATTCATATATATATATATATATATATATATATATATATATATATTTGTATATGAATTTTATTTATTTATCTTCTTAAATCTTGCAAAATTTATTACTTCAATTTTAAACTAAAAATGATAAAATAATTCTTAATATATATTTAAAATTATTATTATTATTATTATTATTATTATTATTATTATTATTATTATTATTATTATTATTATTATTATTATTATTATATCTCAAGATGAAGGATGGTGAAGCCAATTTTTTTTTATGTATATATAAATTGTAGAATAAGTTTTGAATAAATTATTTATTATTATTTAATTTTTTAAATTAGATTATGATAATAATATACCAAATTTTCTTCAAATATATATAATTTGTAAAATAAGTCTTGAATAATTTATTTGTTATGATTGAATTCTAAATTAAAAGATGATAAAAATATATCTAAGAAAAAAATATATATTTTTATATTTAAATAAAATTATTTTAATTTAAATATTTAAATTGCAAATCTTGCGCAACAAACTTTAGATACATATGTATAGATTACTCTATCTTAGTGTATTTGAAGAGTCGTATGAGTTTAAGTACAACTTACGTTTGTCTTAAACTTTATGCTTGCAGGGTTTCAAAATATTAAAAAATTTCTTTTTAGATAAAGTTAATTTTAAATTTATCATCTTATATATTTAATTTCAATATTGTAAATCTAGACCTCCCGCAATGAACTTTAGATGCATATGTATAGACTATTCTATCTTATGGTGTTTGAAGAGTCGTATGAGTTTAAGTACAACCTACGTTTATTTTGAACTTTATGCGTATAGGGTTTCAAAGTATTACTAAAAATTTTCTTTTAAATAAATTGAGTTTAAGTTTATTATTTCATATACTTAATTTAAATATTTTAATCTCACACAATGAACTTTAGATGCGTATGTATAGATTACTCTATCTTACCGTATTTAAAGAATCATAAAGGTTTAAGTGCAACCTACGTTTGTCTTAAATTTTATGCACATATGGACTCGAAAAATTAAAAATAAATATTTTCAACTCTTCTCTTCCTTTTACAAAACTCATTTCCTCCAAAAATATAATTTTCAATTTGAACGTTTCTTAAAAGTCTTCGCAATTTATTTTGGAACCATCAATTATAGAACTACGTTGCCTTAAGTTTCCCATCGCACCCGGGAATACGTAGGAGCAGGATTTAGATTTCTGTCAGGCTATTCTATGTACATATTTAATTTTTTTCTCATATGTAAATAAATATTTTTGTACTACTTATTCACTATTGTCTAATTGTCTAGTTTTTTTTTCTTTTCTGCATCATTTAGTTGTACGCTTGGACCTTGTCATTTGTTTAAATTTAGGTTAATTAGTTGCACAATTTAGTCAAGGGTATCGTTCTTTTGGATGGGCGAGTAAGGTGCTAATACCTTCCTTATTCGTAATCGACTACCGGACTTAGAATCTTTATTTCAAATGGTTTTTCCAATTTTTTCCCTTTTAAAATAAATTAAAATTTTGGTAGCGACTTCACTTTTCTTGAAAATAATTTCTTCTTCCTAAAACACTTTCTGTTCGCCATTC
This sequence comes from Canavalia gladiata, assembly GCA_037954105.1. Taxonomy (NCBI): domain Eukaryota; kingdom Viridiplantae; phylum Streptophyta; class Magnoliopsida; order Fabales; family Fabaceae; genus Canavalia; species Canavalia gladiata. The sequence continues at coordinate 12,423,922 of CM075659.1, read as the reverse complement.
GTCGTGACCCCGGTTATGACAATCCCTTAGAGGTCTATTAACATTGGTAGCCATCTTTGACACCACCACTAACAAATGACAGCACTACCGTTGGCTCACCTTTGAAGCCTCCTCATTTACCCCTTCTAGTCCTTTCTCTTTCGATTAATCTTCTCATCGTGGTTCATAAAAGTATACGCTCTATTCATAATCCTTCCCTTCACTATATCAATATCAATTACCATCATTTATCTTTTTTCCATTACACTTGTCTTTCCTCTTTATCCTCTACTTCTATACCTAAGTTTATAAGTTAGACCTTTCCTTATTCTGATTGGAAACAAGTTATGCTTGACGAGATGACTTCTCTTCACCATAATGGTACCTAAGAATTGGTCCATCTTCTTCCTGGTAAATCAGTTATGGGTTGAAGATGGATATACACTATCAAAGTTGATCTTGATCACAAGGTGGACTAACACAAGACTTGACTGGTAGCTAAAGGTTATACAAAGATCTTTGACTTATATTATGGTGACACTTTCTCTCTTGTGGCTAAGATTGCCTCTGCCAGGATCTTCTTATCTATAACCATTATCTGTCATCGGTTTCTTAACCAGCTTAACATCAAGAATGTCTTCTTTCATGGTGATCTTACTAAAGAAGTTTATATAGAAAAACCTCCCAGATTTGTTGCTCAAGAAGAATCTTTGAGACTTTTCTATCATCTTTAGAAATCATTATATGGTATCAAACAATCTTTGAACGCTTAATTTGGTCATTTTAATACTGTGGTTCAAAATTTGGCTTGACTCAGAGTGAAGTCAACCACTTAGTTTTCTTTTCTTATTTAGTCAGAGGACACATTTACCTAATAGTATGTGTAGATGACATTGTTATCATAAGTAGTAATCATTGTAACATTGCATAGGTAAAATAACATCTTTGTTACCATTTTAAAAAAAAAAATCTTGGCAAACTTTGGTACTGTTTAGGGATAGAGGTTACATTATCTAAGAATAACATGGTAATTTTCCAAAGGAAATATGTAATCCTAGAAGAAACTGGTTTGATGAGTTCCAAACATGTTGACATTCCTATGGATCCTAATGTCGAAGTTCTACCAGGACATTGAGAGCTACTTTCAAATCCAGAGAGATATAAAAGAGTAGTTGGTAAACCGAACTATCTCACTTTCACTCGTTCAGACATTTCCTTTATAATTAGTATGATAACTCATTTTCTTAACTCTTCATGTGAATGTCATTGGGATGTAGTAATCCGCATCCTCAAGTATATTAAAAGAAATCTAGACAAAGTTTTCTTACATAAAGATAAGAGTTATAATTGAGATGAAAGATATTCAAATACAGATTGGACAGACTCTTCCATTGATAGAAGGTATACCTTTGATTTTTTTTATTTTTATTGGTGGTAATTTAGTTTTTTGAAAAAGTAAGAAAAAAAATATTATTACAAGATCCAATATAGAAATAGAGGGTTGAGTTATAACTTTAGGCACTTGTGAGCTCATTTGATTTAAGTAGTTGTTTGAAGAGATGAAATTTAATGAAATTAACCAAATAAAATTTATTTATAATAATCAAGTAATATTATATATTGTCACAAATTGAGATAGATTGTGATTTTAGTAGAATTTTTGTTTCTAAAAATATTATTATTAGCTTTATTAATTCTAATAATTAATTAATAAATATTTTTAATAAACCTTTAAAAGATATTAAAATTTTATATATATAACTTAGTAGATGTGATTTATATATTCTAATTTAAAAGAAAGTATTTGAATCTATATAAATAAGATAATAATATTATAATTAAAAAAATAAAAATAAATAAATAGAATAATTATAATAATATTGTAACTATAGTAATTTATAATTAAAAAAATTATATTAGTGTAATCGTAATAATTAATTAAATATTTTTGTAATTAATTTTTATACTAATAATTTTTTCTATAAACATATGTTTTGTTATGTATTCTTTTTAATAATAATAAATTTAAAATTTTATTTTATCTCATTTTCATTTACTAATCTAAACATATCTTAAAAATTAAAAAGGTTATTATATAATATTTTTTAATAAGTCAAAATTTAAATTCTGATAATTATTAAATAATAATGTTAAAATAACATAGTTTACTACAAATGTAATTTAGTTATTAATTTTAAATTTATTCTTGTTTGAACTAAAATTTTATTAATATATAATTTATTTAAAATATTTATAAGTATATTGTTATTATTATTATTTAAAAATGGGGTAGAATTTTTTATTTTTGTTTCTCTTAAACTTAACTTGAGCTCACTTTGTTTTTAGTAGGAATAGGAACAAGGAAAACAAAATTGGCTCTTGATTCATCTATTGCCTTGTCTAATGATAATTTTATGAAGAAAATTATATAATTGTGTATTAGTTTGGTTTGAATTATTTTAAATATATTTTTTATCTCGTATTTTTTAAGTATATATCTTTTATGTTTATATAAATTTTAATTTTAATTTTTTTACAACTTTAGTTTTAAATTATTTTAGTATTAGTAAAATAAAATAAATAAAAATTCAAATCTAAATTACTTTTAATCAAATTGACTTGAATCAGATTTAATATTATAAAGAAATCGATTCAAATCATACCATATTTTATTTTTCAAAAATATATAAATTACATGGACTGCATCTAGATGTATAATTGTACAAAATTAGGAAACAATATTGAAATGTCGTATAAGTATCGTTTTACTCTACCGAATATACTGAAATATCCATTTGAAATATTCCCTGGAATACTCTACCTTGTGTAGCACTGTTATCACCTTTGTAAGAACCCCTTGTCTTGTTCTCCACATCCTCACTGTCCCTTTTTTCTTCTCTATTTGTTCCAATTTTATAATTTAAAAGGGACAACCAGCTTTGGTTCCCTCAATTTATTTTAACCACTCCCATCGTTGACAGAGAAAACCATAATAATCTTTTGTACTGATTGTAACAACTTCATCAGATAACTAACAAAGAAATAAATTCATATTTATAAATTTTTAATTAAAATTTTTATTGATTAATAATTTAGAAATAAAATTTTAAATTTTCATATTTAATCCATTGATTTTAATCCTTTATTTTTTAAAATAAATTATTTTAATTTCTAATATTTAGTATTTTAATAATAAAAAATTAAAAATAATATATTTTAAAAAATGAAAATCAACACCAATCATTTTAATAATAAGGAATTAAAATTAAAATTTTTAAAATTAAAAATATATTTAATCCAATTTTATATTATGTTCCGATTTTAATGAATATTTAAAATCCAACAAGCTTCTTCATGTTTAGATAAAAGAAAATAATTAATAAAAATTAAATTTATAATTCATAAGATTATGAACTTAAGTTTTACTATTAATATAATTATTTTGTTAATAGATGATGTATAAATATTGTATAAGCATTCATTAAATGTTATGATGAATTTTTGGAATCTAACTCATTTATTTAATTTTTAAATATTAAGAAGCTGAATAAACCAAACCCAATACGACAAAAGCTTCAAAATCTTGAGCGTTATACAGGTGACAAGCCATCTGAAGATTTTGCCAGTCGTGCCCAAATGAACAACCCACCATCAGGACCCATAAAACTTGGGTGTCATGGCCCACATAGCATGAATGTAAAGCTTTTTGTTTTTTTTTTTCAATTGTATTGTAGCTGAAACAAAATCCACATATTCCTCATAAGGTTCCTTCCACAATTGCCAAAGTCCCATATATTTCTACTTTAATTAATACTCACGAATGCACACTTTTTTTCTTCCATTCCCATAAGGGATTCTTAGTAGATTCCGAGGAATCATCCTCTGCCGGTCCCACATGACACACCTTTATCCACTACTTCAACGTTTTCATTCTTGACAAATATGCAAGGCAATCTCTTCCTTCTCAATCACGGATCCATTCTTTTTCTCTTTATATTCTGTCCCTAATTATATCATTTTATAATTCTTTTCTATTTAATTGACATTATTCCGTTAATTAACTACACTTTTCACTTGTACGATACACCAATTTTTCAAAAAAAAATTATGTGTATTAAAGATGTTTTTAAACTAATAATAAGAGAATAATTCTTTCAAAAATAAAAATTATTAAAATAAGTTTTATTTTTTATATTTTTGTACACATTGTTAAAATTCAAACAAAATTTTTAAATATCTAGGAAAATAATTAAATCTTTATTAAAAAATAAAAATTAGGTTAAAAAAATGATTTTAGTTAGTAATAAAATTTATATTTTAACATATTGACAGACATATACAAAATTTTCAAATATCTAGGAAAATAATTAAATTTTTATTAAAAACATAAAAAATAGGTAAAAAAAATTATTTCAATTAGTATTAAAATTTATATTTTAACATATTGACAGACATATACAAATTTTTCAAATATATAGTAAAATAATTAAATCTTTATTAAAAACATAAAAAGTTAGGTAAAAATTGATCTCATTTAGTAAGTAAAACTTCTATTTTAACTTATTAATATTATATATATATATATATTATGGATGAAGTATAAAAAATATTTTTTTTATAAATAAGTAAATAATAGTATTTTAAGAACATATTATTATCACCTTTTTATTTAAGAGTAATATATAAAATAAAATTTTTATTTTTTAAATTTATTAAAAATTAATCTACTTCTCTTGCTATTTATTTTAAAAATTAAATTAATGGTTGAAAAGTATAAAAGTTAATAAATATATGAAAAGGAAAAATCAAAAATTAAAAAAGGATAACATAAAAAAATTAAATAAATAAAAAATTAGGAAACTAATTAACGAAATTATATTATATATATATATAAATAAATAAATAGAAAATATTTATAATAAGAAAAATAAAAAATAAAAAGATGGGGCCCACTTGAGAAACCCCACTTCTCATTGTTCCCTAGTTACTAAACTCAACCACACAGTGCTACTCGCAGGGAAAGGAGGAAGTTTAATTTTCAAAGTCATGGTCTTAAATACGACCATGAAGTAATATAGTAACCGAATATGCTTCCAAGAATTCTCATGCTCCCTCCAACGACCCTTTTTATACCCTTTTCTAACCGCCACTTCATCACGCTAAGCATATGCCTTCTAATATTCTAGCAAACCTTCGCTAATAAATTCCCCTCTTAGACCCCTTTTTTGCATCTTCATCATCTTAATTTTCCATTTTTCCATTTCATCTTCTTCATAAACATATTTACATTTGCCACTATTCTTTTTAAACGTTATGAAATTTGGAAAGAGATTGAAGCAACAAATTCAAGAAACCCTGCCGGAATGGAGGGACAAGTACTTGTCGTACAAAGAATTGAAGAAGCTCGTGCGCCTGATATCGGCGGCGCCACCGGCGCTGTTGAATGGATCCCTGGAGTATGGCAAGACGGAGGCTGAGTTTATTTATTTGTTGAACAATGAGATAGACAAGTTCAATGGCTTCTTCATGGAAAAAGAGGAGGATTTCATTATCCGCCATAAGGTAATGTTCTTTGTTCTTGATTAGTGACACTCTACCCACCTTAGATATTGAATTTTATATCTATTGTTCAATATTTCAAATTTATTTTATTTTAAAGTATAACATTTCTTGCAATTAATTAATTAATAAATCTTTATATTTTTTCGATAATTATCATTCCTTTAAATTAAGTGATTATATCCAATATTGATTAATAATACTTTTGTTTATATGTATTTATAGTAAAAAAAATTTAATAAAATTGTTTAGAAATTAAAGAGTGTAAAACTTTAAGTAAAGTAATTTATAATTTTTTTAAAAATTATTAAAAATATATATCTAAGATTGATGGATAAAATTAAGTGGTATGAAACTCTTAAATTATCATGTAAGATACGATAATAAGATCTATCACTATCGTATTTTGTTTGACCTTTTCAGTTTTGTACCGACATTTTTTAAAAAATTTTAAATAAAATATTGTTGTTTATTTATTCTAATTTTGTACTTCTATTGGCTAAAATCAGTAATGTAACTTAGGGTGTTACCGTCATTATTCAATGGTTTAATTTTTTTAACTTATATCTTATTAACCATTTAACGTATCAAAAATAAAATCAACGGTAGAGATTTTGTGTAGTGACTTAGCTGACTGCAGGAAGTCCATACGCTTCAGTTTTAGAGTCTGAGTCTTCTTTATATTAATAGATTTTAGTTTTAAAAATATTGATATAATTTTTTTGAAGTGATAAAATATTGAAATAATTTAAACATTATGATTGTAAATATCTTACAATGTAAAATAATGCATATATCATTTAAACATTATTTGAAAATGTTGTAGTTTTCTCTAAGGTATGTATGAATCGGAATTTGCGGTATGTTTGTTTTAACGTTTGTGGTATCTCCAAAGGACATTTAATTAAAGATTTTTCGATAATAAAAGATGCATCAGGGCTCATGTTTTTTTTTTTTTAATTTTAATTTTTAACATTATTTATTTTACACAATCAAGCAATTACGTGTCATAATTTGGTTGGAAAAAGATATAGGTGGTAGTGTGGTGGTGGGGTTTGTTTGTTGGAACAGGTTTCTCCGTCATTGAATGCGTGAATTTTGTTTTGATTCTTCATCATAATTACGTCGTTTATGCCTTACGGATATTCGTTTGAATGGTTAACTAAGTAAAAAGATTGGAATTTTTGCACTACCCTTTATTAGAAATTATATCATTATATGATTAGTGTGGAGGTAGTGTTGGCCAGCGAAAACGTGAATAAAATTAAGAGTAAGAGTAAAATACTACCAAGTTCTGTCATCGGCTTAATATCTAACTTGGTGGCCCACATGAGGAAGCAAACAATTCAAACAAATATGATGAATTACCAAAAACAATGGTTTTTATATGCGAGAGCTTCGGAAATTTTTATTGTTAAGGCTTCATTAGTTTAAAGCATAAGTTTTATTTAGTGTGTTAGAAAATCAAAATTAACAATATAATCTATATTTCACGCGCAACACCGTCAAATGTGTTCAATGGATCTTTCTTGAACTGGATAAAATTATTATAGATGATAAATTTCTATATTCAAATATTTAATATTCAGAATTTGAATTTAAAAATATTAATTAGACTAAATCTACCTTCTGCTAGTTCTAGCTGTAGTAAATCATCTTTATTATTGTTGAATTATATAAGCATAGGGATTTCTTGGTATGGTAGTACATCCACTTTGACATAATTAAGCAATTAAAAAAAGATATTTGGCAAAAACTATTTCCCTTTCCGTTCAGTTCTTTACTTTTTCTTGTTAGTAAATTATTTGAATATAGATGATGCTGCGTTTATGATTCTCATGAAAAATATGTTACCGTGAAATTTATAATAACAAATAAAACAGAAAAATAAAGGTATGAGATTTAAACCTAGATGTTTAGTGCAGGAAGTACAACAGAGAATCAAGAGAGTAGTTGATTTATGGGGACCAAATGGTAGTCAACCTTCAGAAGCGGATTATAACGGGGAGATGGCAAAAATCAGAAAAGCTATTGTTGATTTCCATGGTGAAATGGTTCTCTTAGTAAACTATAGCAACATTAATTATACAGGTACTCTTTTTTTCCACTTAAAAAAGTTGCCAAATAATGATGAGAGTGCTAAATCTGGTTCAGGTTTTTTTTTTTAATTATATATATATTGCCTCTCAGGTTTTGAATTATCCTGATGTTTCTGAAGCTTTAGGCCATTAACACATAAAATTTCACTTTTATGGTTTTTATTGCTTCAACTAACAGAACAAAATTTTCATAGTATGAGTTTTTATATTAAGAAGTGATTGGTTCAAGTGGTATATACTTGATTTTACTTAAGTATGGTTCAAATTCAAATCTTATCTGTGAAAAAGATTCTCATTGAAAAAGTTAATCTTATCATGTTATACCTATGATGTAAAATAAATAAATGTGAGGTTTTATTATTGATTAGAATGCATTGAAATATGTAGCTAAGTGAAATAATTAATGCCATTTGATGAATTTTTCAATAAGTGACACAATTGAGTTTTGCAGGATTGGCTAAAATTCTGAAGAAATATGATAAGAGAACAGGAGGGCTTTTGCGTTTGCCATTCATTCAGAAAGTACTGGAGCAGCCATTTTTCACAACAGATTTAATTTCAAAACTTGTGAAGGAATGTGAAAGCATAATTGATGCAGTGTTCCCTGCTGAGGAAGAAGCTGAGAGAGCAAAAGAAGCAAAAGAAGCCATTATAGTTGCTGGAGAAGGGATTTACAGAAACACAGTTGCAGCTTTACTTACAATGCAAGAGATCAGAAAAGGTAGCTCCACACAGAGTCCCTTTTCTCTGCCTCCTCTCAACTTGCCAGATTCTGATCTCATCCAATCAATACAACTCAATGCTGCTGTTCCCATTGTCTAGTAAAACTGATCATGTACTAGATGACTATAGTTACCACAGTTTGGTCAGAAAATAGATAGTTATAATGTGATGTAGTACAATTTGAAGAACACTAGTTAGTCAATCTTAATATATATCCTTTTGATGAAGAAAAAACACTTCAGTTACTTGAGATGAGTAATTAGAGCCTTTTCAAGGCTAAAAAAATGTTTAGTAATTATTTGCTAAGGTATTTACAATATATTTAAGAGTGATATAGTCACAAATTTGGATCCTATGTATACAAATGAAATAATACAAGGTGTTCATATGTCATGACTTAGTCGTGTGTTCAATTAGCAGAGACATATTAGAAATTTAGAAGGGTAGGTTCTCTTTCTGAAACTATTCAAAACCTTGTCGTGGTATGAACTGAACCCAAATACTTCAGGATATCTAAAGTTAGGCTTGCTCTTTCTTCAATTTGAACTAATAAACTAAATTCATTTATTTAAAGAACTAGTAAAAGGTAGGAGTTAATTTAATTTTGAAATAATTTAAATATTTGATGCTGAAATTCTAATTAGATGGGGTTCATATGTATTTAATTTTTAAATAAAAGTAATTCCAGTTCTGAATAATTTGAAAAAACAGTGAAAGAAATATCAAAAGATAAGAATGATATAAAACAATGAAAATTGTTGAATTAAGATATAATGTAACCTACGCCTATTGTTGAGTTAAAATTTGATTCTCTTTAAGTAAGATCTCTGGTTTAAAGTCTTGCAAATGATAAATAGGTACTAATTCGAGAATTTTGTTTCCTTCAGCAAATTTTTCTAACTTGGATTAATTGGAGTTTAAACTTTGAAGTGACTTTTAGATAAGGCCTGAAACAAAGAAAGAGTATGAATACATGCTAGTCTTCATACATACATAATTAATATGATAATATATGATAATATCACCCTTGAGGTTCTATATTGGATGCTTTCCATTTGTGCTGAGACAAAGAAAGAGTATCTATCCATGTTGTCTGTCCTCATAAGTCATACATTATTTAATCTAAAATTATGCTTCTTTTAACATGCTTATCAATTGTGCTCTTACGTAAAATGTTGTAAGCATCCATAATAAAAAGCATTGTATATATTCAAAAGTATAAGGACACGTAATTTATCCCTGATTCTGAACCATGACTCTTTCAGTCAGAAATATCTGGCATTAAAAGAGTAGAACTTACCAACCACAACCTTGGTCATCAATTTAACATATGGATCCTTTATCCTTATGAACATTTTTTAAGTACATGACGTTTTCTGAACAGAAATCAGAAAAAGAATGCATACAATCTCTTTCTCAAGTGGCATCACAAAAGCAAGTGGGTGGTGAATGGTGGAATGAGTTTTATGATCTATGCAGAACTTCTAAGATAGTTGAAGATATTGATGACATAAATGGCCACTATTGCACGCTTTCTTTGGTTCTTCCATTTAGCATAGCATAGACTATTTTGCTTACGAAAGGATCACTCTTTTAGAAAAAGGAAAATTTGAAAATTCCTTTTAACAGGAAAAAAATAAAGCTTAAATATCTGTTCACATGACAAAGTCAAAGCCGAAATAGGAAATTTTTTAGAGCTGAAAAGTTGACTTTGACAACTTGACATGTTCATGAAAGGGGTTGACAATCAAGTTCTCAAGATATAAATGTGGTCCCAGATATCATTTCGCTATAACTTTGGTATGATGGACCCAATAACAACCCTTCTTCAGTTTTCATCTCAGAAATTGGAAGCATGCACCAATAATTTCAATGAGAATAATCTCATTGGATTGAGACAGTTTGGTAGATTGTTTAGAGGCAACCTTGAAGGTCAAAGTGTATTAGTGAAGATATGGGATGGAGAAAAATTGGAATGGATAAGTTCCAAATATAATGATGAATATTTGATTATCAAAGCAAGTTCTCTGTCTCTCTCTCTTGCACTCTTGTAATATCCTGTTTCCAACTTGAATTTTGTGTGTTTCTGATTGTGGAAACTCAACGGTTCTGTTTTGCAGGAGGAAGTAAAATTTTGGACAAATCCAACATTGAAAGGTCACCACAACTTAGTGCCCTTGATTGGTTATACATGGGAGAGAGATATGAAGGGACTTGTGTATGATTTCAATCCACTTGATACTTTGGACGATGTAATAATGAAAGGTATCACTTTCCAAACTTTGATGTTAATCCCCTTCAAATGTCAACGGTTGAAGGACAATTTTAAAACATTTTAGTTTGAGAAGAAATGAAAGAATCTTAAATGGGTGGGTCTTGTGTTGCTATTTAATGATAAGTTTAGGTAATCATCTACATTAGTACATAAGAATTTGTCAACAACCAAATTATGGAATCATTTCCATAATTCTTTCTTTTTTTCTTTGGTCATTGAATTGTTGAAGTATATCAGGAAACAAAAGTAAATGATTTACTTTGATATTCTGATTTGATTTCTTTGCCGAGACAGATAGCCTGAATTGGCTTCAGAGAATAAATATAATTCATGGGCTTGCAAAGCTCTTGAAATTCATTCATGACCAGGAGAAGCAAAATATGGTGTTAAATATCAGTGCTTCTAATATACTTCTTGACAAGGTTAGGACTAATATGGCAATAAAAAAATAATCCTCTTCTCATTATACATTGATCTTTCCTTTGACATTTGCACTTTCTCTGCTTTGGCACTCAACATAACACTCAATTTCTTGAGCAGGATTACAAACCACAATTATTTGATTTGCTGTTGCTGAGCGAAGTGAAAATGCAAAATGAACAATTAACAATCTCAACTGGCTCCATCGATCCTTATTTTTCTCTAAGGGGTAACTTATATAAAATCCTTTTCCTCTTAATTTTTATGCTACTATAATACTACTCTAAAATAATGTCATTATTTATTGATTATTAAACCAAGAAGAATTTTTCCATCTATATACTGAATATACTGTATAAGTATAGTGCTGAAACCAAAATTTCTTGTGTTGGGCTGTGATTCAATCTCTGATCTTCATTTAATATCTTAATAATTTAAGATAACCATTCATCTTATCTGTGTTGTATATTGTATAGATTGAAGCCTAAGCACGTATTTAGAACACACAATTTTCATTCAATTGCAGGTGGTGAATGGGATAGAAGCTGTGAAGTGTTTTCATTTGGCATTGTTATGCTTGAACTAATAGCCAACAGAATTTCAGATATTGGGAAGAAAGATACCAAGTTGGATAATCTAATACATATTTGGGCTAAGAATGAGTACAGGCCAAATTGTTCTCTTGTCCACAAAAAACTACAAGAAGATTGGTGTTACTGTGTTGAAGATGGTCTTACAATAACTCTTCTGGGGATACAGTGCATAGAATTTTTTCCAGCAAACCGTCCACAAATGAGTGATGTCTTGCACAGACTAGATAATCTTTCTGTGTTACAACATGTGCCAGATGCTAGAAAAACAAAAAGGGGAAAATAATTCATATCATCCTGTTACACATGTTTGCAGTGAATGTTATTTATATATGAAAATGAAAATAAAAAAATAAATTGATTTTTAAGAGTTTTATGATCACTTAAAAAGGATGTAACTTTTTATATTTTAAGTTTGACTATTTATAATTAAATTTAATGATTAATTTTTATTTTTATATAAAAATGTTCTCATTTAATATTTATAAAATAAAGATACACTGTATTAAAGAAAAATTTGACCTTATCATTTAAATTTTGACTTTGTTATATAAATTTTAATTTTTTTTTCATTTAATAACATCGGAAATACATTTTAATATCATCATTAATACTTTGACTTTGCAACAATATTATCTATCATATTTATATTTTTAATCATTTTTAAATTTTTTTAAAAATATATTTTTTATTTTAATCACTTTCAAAAAAATTTTATTATGTTCAAAGTATATACACTTAAAAAAAAACTCTAAAAATATTTTTTTAAAATTTATTTATAGCTATATTTTACTACAACAATCAACCATTGATAATTATATTTATTATATAATAATATATGTATCTTACGTTTAAAAAATTATTGATCATGTAAAAATATATTAATATTTATGTTTAAATTTTCAACAAATATAAATTTGATAGATTAGTTTTTTTTAATATTGATGATAATATATTTTTTTTATAAATTTTTAAATTTTTTTTATACAATAAAAAAAATGATAAAGTTCAAATTCAGAACCTTATATAAAAATTATTCTTATTTTTATTCTTTACCGTTAAACCATTTTAATAGTTTAAAAACTCTTATATTTGACAATAAAATATCATAATATATATATATATATATATATATATATATATATATATATAAAATTAATGTATATGTTAGATGTATCAAAAAATTTATTTAAATTTTTATTTTTTTTAAAATTTATTATTGTTTTGGTTTTGTATTTGATAAGGAAGTTAAAATGAAAGATTTAGAAGCATAATACATAACAAAAGTGAAGAAGAATTAATAGTTTCAAAGCTAAAAGAAGAGACCAAATAGCTTAAAGATAAGATTGATGAGAAAGATTATTAGAGATAGAAGGATTAAAGAGGATGTGAGATCACTCTTTCATCTTAATTTCTTCTCATTTCTAAAGTTTTTCTTTAATTTCCTAATTCATGATGATTGACTAATTTTCTTATTTTAGGATTTGGACATAGTAATTTATGGATTGAAACTGTACTTTAATATTTAATTTCTGTTTATATTGATATGCATGTGTTCTTAATTTAATTTCTAAATAAGCATAATGCTTGACTGAGTTTTAGAAATAACCTTACTTTTTATTTCAAATATTAGGAACGAACTGAAAGGTGAATCCTAATATTGGACTCCTTAAAATTAGACTTAGGTTTTTAATCAAGAAAGTAGCTTTTAACCGTTAAAGGAACTAAATCAAATCATCACAAAATTTAATGGTTTAATTAAATATAAATATCACAAAAGTAGAGTTTATTTCAATTAGAAATGTTGTTATGATTCTAAAAGGAACTAGTAATTAAAATAGGATGGTTTACATTCAAGATATGGAAATTAATAGAAATAAAGAATCTTATTATCTAAATCATAAATTATAATGAATCTAAATTTTAAGAGTATTCTTATTTTTCTTATCTTCCTTTTGAAATCAATTTGTCTATTTAAATTTATGATCTAAATTCCTCAAAAATTAAACTGTTTAGTCTAGATAATTATATTATAAACTTTTGGTATTCAATAACATAATGCCTATGGATATAATAACTTTCCATTACATGATAGACCCATGCACTCGTGGCTCATCAAGTTTTGACATCGTTGTTGGGACTGTGGTCCTGTTGATATTAATAAGTTTGCAATCAGATTAGATTAGATAATTTTTTTTTTCTATCTCTATTAGTATTGCCTTTTCATTTGTCTTTTCTTTCCCGTGGGATAACCTTAGTGTATGTGTAAGAGAAGTGACAAATAAGAGGAAAATTTAAAGTTTGACTTTGAAATTGAATATACAACTCCAACAAATAGGAAAGTAAGAAGACAATAAATTTTTCAAAGATAATGGCAGAGTGACACGCTCGTCGTAAACGCGCAAAAATAATTTCTAGATTCCCCCCAAACTATTGGTATAGTATAAGGTGCAACCTAGGTCATCTCACAAAGACCATTTCAAAATTCTTAAGCAAATAAGGAGAAAATTAGAACAAGGGGATTTTGTAAAGATTTGATATTGAGTTCTAAACACAAAATACAGAATGAAATTAATTTACTTAACAATTATCAACTCAAGGAATTCAGAGGCTATTTTCTTAACTAATCATTGATCACTAAAATCATGCATTGTGTTTATCAACCTAGGATCATCTGGAACCCCTAGAATGATCCTTGAATTCTCTACTGAGAAACCTCTCAGAATTTAATTGATTACGATCAACAAGATTTAGTAACCACTTAATCTTTTATCTAAACCAATTTCACAATCAGAATTCAGTTGAAGTAAGTAATAAAATGAAAACCTTCAATTCAATTACTTAATTTCTACTCTTCAAACTTTTGGAAAATGATTTACCAATCAAAAACCAATTATAAATCAATTATACATTAATCAAAATACGTCAACCGATCAAACTTTGATTAAAAGAATAAAATTGAAGAATATAGTAAAGTAGAGTAGAAATCACTCAATAAGCATGTAAATAAAGATCAAGACCTCAAAGTTAAAATGAAAATAGCTTGAATCCTTGAATTGAAACTACAAACCTAGCCTTCCATGAAGGAGGCAAACTAACAACAAAGAAAGAAGCAAAGTAACAACAAATAAATCCTAAGCCTTCCATGTAGGAGGCAAAACTAACAAGAAAGAAAGAAAGAGAGAAAGAAAGAAAGAAAATGGTATTGGAGTTAATCTCCAAAATGGTGTGTGTCTCCTCTTGCAAACCCTTCTATTTATAGAGGATTTTTGAGGCATCATCTTCAGAAAGTCACCAACTAGGATATTACTTTTCTACCCTTTTCTTGCTTTCACATGGGCTTTGTTGAAATTGCAAAACACTTTTGAATTTTTGCCACCAATGAGCACAACAATTTTGACTTTCTTGCACCGCAATTTCGGATGTTCACATGTCCGAATTAGAGCTTGACTTCTGAACAAAAGTTGTAGCCCTGGATCTTAGCTATCCAACAAAGTTGAGTTCATCTCAATATGACTTCTATATCTCAAGATATGGCCGGATCTTTGCACACTGTTCAAATTCCACGTCAGCAACACTATCTCATCTTTTGAGATAATTTCGGAGTCCTAAACATCCCATTTAGAATCTGCTCTTGCTTTGTAAATATGGACACTTCTTTAAGCTTTCATTCAAGATAGATTTCATGATTTTTGGATGTCTACAACTCCTATTATGCTCAAAATATTATAATAGTGTCATTTTAATCGGGTAAGCAAAGAAATTCAATTAAACTTCATATGAACCCAAACTCATAAAATATGACAAAGATCACTTAATTGAACATATAAGAAGTCTTAATGAGATAAAAGTGAGAGATAATTATTTATGAAATCTATGCTTATCACAGAGCAAAATAATTATCATTCTTTGATGGATTTTGAAACTTCAAACACTCAAGATAGAGGACCTAGCATCATCAGGTCTACCATAGAGGTCAATAATTTTGAACCGAAGCCTTCTCTTTTGTTTATGGTGCAACATAACTAATTTGGAAGATTACCTTCCAAAGATCCAAACCTGCACCTACAAGTGTTCTTAGAGTATTGTGACACTTTGAAGATCGATGGTGTTATCTCAGATGCCATCTGTTTGACACTATTCCCTTTCTTATTAAGGGACAAGGCAAAAACATGGTTATACTCGCTTCCTGAAGGTTTCATAACCATATGGGACCAACTCTCTCAAGTCTTCCTCAACAAACATTTCACAAGGAGTAAGCTCAACTAATTGAGGAAGCTAATAATAAAATTCACTTAGAAAGAAGATGAGTCTATTTATTATACTTGGGAGATGTACAAGGAACTGCTCAAAGAATGATCTCATTATGGAACAAAACATTGGTTGATATTACATATATTCTACAATGGACTAAATCAACAATAGGAGCTTACTCTAGATGCTACAACTGGAGGAGCTTTCATGAGCAAAAATATAAAAGAAGATTTTACACTTTGATAAAGCAGATAACCCACAATAGTTATTAGTGGTCTTCTGAAAGGAGTTGTGAACACCGAATTATGTTTGAGAATTCAAAACCCAAAATAAATTATTTTGTTTTTAGCCAAAAGGTGATTTAGTTTAAAATAGTTCAAAAAATCAAAATAAAAGCAATGTAAAAAATAAAACAAAATAAAAACAGAAAAAAGAAGAGAAAAAAAAGAATCAGAAAAAGTAGAAGAATAGAAAAGGGAAAAAGGAGAGAACCCACCAAAATTAAAAAAAAAAAGAGAGGTATATATATAAGGGGGGAATTCAGAATTTTCTAAGAGGAACACCTAAGAGACTTTCTACTTCTACATCCAATTCAACCCTTGACCTCCATTGAACCATTTCTTCATTACCTTCCAATGTGCTGTCAAGTGGCATTCGGAGCACAGCAATGGAGATTAGATCTAACTTTTATTCCGCTTAATTTTCTTACTTCTTCTCAGATTTCTGAGTTTATCTTCATCTCTATTTTTCGTTTTCATATTTGATTAGTCAAATGATCTCTGATTTTGGTGATTTTTATTGCGTTCTCTTCATATTTCTCTCTAGTTTCTAGAATGATATTATTTGTCTAATTTGGATCTGAAATGAAATTTCTATCACCTGATTACTGAATCATGTTTGTCTTGGTGCGCAAATGAACCTAGATTGCTTGATTTGTGCATAACTTGCTCATTTTTGTACTGATTTTTGTCAAACTTATTTATTTTTATGCCTATGATCCATATATTTCAATTGATCAGTTTTAATTTTTCAGATCTACCAAAAAATATATTCAAAAAAATTTTGAAATGTGAATTCAAATTTTAGCGCCAAAATCTCTTGTGTTCTTGAAGTTCTTGCGTAGATTTTGTTCTTTTAACCTTGTTTAGGTATTATTTTCCATGTGTTGATCCTTCTATATGTATTGATTGGTATTAATTTTTCAGATCTACCAAAAAAAATATTTTTGAAAAATTTAGTATAATCTGTTTTTTGCTCACACATGATCTATTAAGTGGAACTTCTAAAATTCCTCCAAAACCTTAGTTCTCACGCAATGAGCTCTAAGTGAGAACTGGTAGCATATCCTACTGTTCGACATTTAAAGAGTCATATGAGTCTAAGTGCAACCCTCGTTTGTCTTAGACTTTGTGCATATGTGGAACCGAGAGAATATTTGAAAAATCAAAGAGTTCAAAACACTTCTAAAATTTCTCCAAAACTTTGGTTCTCACGCAATGAGCTCTAAGTGCAAACTGGTAGCATACCTTACTGTTCGACATTTAGAGAGTCATATGAGTCTAAGTGCAGTCCTCGTTTATCTTAGACTCTGTGCATATGTGGATCCGAGAGAATGTTTGAAAATCAAAGATTTCAAAACACTTCTAAAATTCCTCCAAAACCTCGGTTCTCACGCAATGTGCTCTAAGTACGAATTGGTAGCATACCTTACTGTTCGACATTTAGAGAGTCGTATGAGTCTAAGTGTAGCCCTCATTTATCTTAGACTCTGTGTATATGTGGATCCGAGAGAATGTTTGAAAATCAAAGATTTCAAAACACTTCTAAAATTCCTCCAAAACCTCGGTTTTCACGCAATGAGCTCTAAGTACGAATTGGTAGCATACCTTACTGTTCGACATTTAGAGAGTCATATGAGTTTAAATGCAACCCTCGTTTGTCTTAGACTCTGTGCACATGTGGATCCGAGATAATATTTGAAAACCAAAGATTTTAAAACACTTCTAAAATTCCACCGAAACCTTGGCTTTCATGCAATGAGCTCTAAGTGTGAATTGGTAGCATACCCTACTGTTCGACATTTAGAAAGTCATATGAGTTTAAGTGTAATCCTCGTTTGTCTTAAAATCTGTACATATGTAGATTCAAGAATACATTTAAAAATCAACATTTTCAAAAGTGATTTCGTAATATTTGGTCTCACGCAATAAATTCTAGGTACGAACTAGTAGCATATCCTGCTGTTCGATATGAAGTAAGAATATTCTTTAAAGATCCAAAATACTTTCTCAATATTGTATAAACCTTCTTACGAAGATCAAGTCTTCCAAAAACCAGAACTACGTAGCCTTAAGTTTCCCACTGCACCATGGAATACGTAGGAGCAGGATCAAGTCTTGTCAGACTATTTTTTCCAACCTATCTATTTATTTTTATTCTAAATTAAAGGAATCAAACATGTTTCAAAAATATCAAAATCACACACTCAGTTTAAGGGTACCGTTCTTCAGAATGGGTGAGTAAGGTGCTTGACACCTTCCCTATTCGTAACCGACTCCCGAACCTAGAATTTCTTCTTCAAGTCAGGGTTTTTCCAAATGCTTTCCCTAAAATAAAAATTTGGTGGCGACTCCACAATCAAATTAAAATCTTTTTTAAAAAAAAATCAGTGAGTTCGTTGTTTCATTGTAATTACAGTTACGACATATGGCAACTCCACTGAGCACTTTAGAGAGTCAAGCCCATTTACTTGAGTGTGCATTGTATTGATCCTTTTTCTCTTATTTGTCTATTGTTTATCTGTTTATTCATTTATTGTACAACCTTAGGATAGGTGAATGATAAATTGTTTTATATACACTGGTCGCGATTTCCCCAATTGCAGGTATCCCAATTATTTGTGTACCCTCCACACATTACATATATGCATTCATCTCATGAGTGAGGCCCTGTACCCGGGTCTGAGTGAAGCATAGGATAGAAGGGTCTGGTGGTGTCACTTCGAATGTACATCCTGTTTTACTATCACGAAAACTCTAACTAGAGTGCGTCTTATTTATGTGCCCTGCAACTGGTAGCTTTTTCTACTGTTGTAGCAAGCATTTTGAACTGGAACTTGGCTCTACTAACCTCGTACACCTTAGGACTATTGACCATCTTCGAGAAGTTCATACATTAAAGGTCATAGACCCTTAGGACAGGTGACCCACATAGGAGGCAAGGAAGGCACACACCTTTTTTATGATACAAGGTTCATATGCTGCTCACAAACATTTATTTGAACAGAATCATCTGAAGTGGCAAAAGGGAGATGAAATCTGAAAGTTGGGAAGATACAGAAGATCAAGAAAGAAAATTAAGGAAAAACAAAAAATGTATAGAAAAAAATTAGATAAAAAGTATAAATTCAACAAAAATGAAAATAAAAGAAGAAAAACAAAAATTTCTAGGAAAAATTCAAAAAATAATATTGAAAATATGGGAAATATAAAAGAGTCAAAAAGGAGAAAATGAAAATTCGAAAGAAAATCTAAAGAATGTCTTTTAGAAATTTTAGCAAAACTAAAAATACCAAAAATTACTCAATCATTTTCAAAATATTCAAATCTTCAATTATTTTCATTTCAACATTACATTCATTCATTCATTTATTAAATAAATTTATCATTGAAGACAAGTCCCTCATGATTTTTCTGCATTCACATTATTTTTCAAAAATTAATTTTCAATTTTAACAAAAAAATTGGAAAAAGACAGCTTCTTCGACATTCTTATAAAACTCATGCACAATCAAGAATAATGGATGAGTTGGAAAAACAAAATAAGAAGTTGAGAAATGAGGTGAAAACGTTGAAGGATCAAATGACAGTATCCCTTCCAGAAGAATCGGTTGACCTATCATATTCTCCTAACTACAATTCACAAAACTTTATACCATTAATATTTTAATTACATACATTGATGAACATAATAACATTCCACTAGTATAAATAATTTGTAATGAATTAGACAATTATAATCCATGGACGTAGAAAAATCCTTGATATCTGGTTCACCTTTAATAAGTTAATAAATTACTATCTATTAGGTAACTTTCTTTTCTTCTCTTAATTTCTTTGTCCCCAAACATTCAAAGGATATTTAATCCAAATATAATAACAAGTACACATATTTTTATTTATCTCATTAATTATTATAATATAAATATATTATAATTTATATATAAATTTTTTGTTCTTATTATTGATAAATCTAAACGTTATTCCATCTTTTATTTATTTAAAATATATATTAATTACGAAAATATTTTTTAGAAGTATTATTATTATTTTTTACTTTATAAAATATTTTCTATTTTACTATTTTTAATTTCTTTTAGAATTTATATTAACATATTATGTATTATATTTATTACTTTTATTTTTTTCTTATCTTAAAATATAACATTTAAAAAATGTAAAAAATAATTTTATAAAATTTATTTATAGTTATATTTTACTTCAATAATCAATAATTATATTTATTTATTTTTATAATAACAGTGAGCTTGTATTTAAATGATAAGAAATACAGTATGAGAATTTAATATATTTACTTTATATTTAAACAACTATTGATCATGCAAAAATATATTAATATTTATTTTTTACATTTTCATTAAATATAAATTTGATATTTAGTTTTCTTTCATTATTTTTAATAACAATATTTGTTAAAATGATTTTTAATTATATATAAAAATAATATATATATATATATATATATATATTAGTCAAAAAATATTTTTTATATATGTATAAATGCATTCGTGATGAATGATTTTAAAAAAGTCGTAATGTATATATACAGAGAGAAATGTTATATCAATAAATGAATTTTTATATAGAAATAAAAATATAATAAATTTAAACCATATAATAATAAATTAATAATTATGATTAAAGTTTTTTAAGAGTTTTTATAACTGCTTAAAAAATTGTATAGCTTTTTATAAAAATTATAATTTTTATATTTTAATTTTGATAATTTATAATTAAATCTAATGATTGAAATTAATTTTTTATTATTATATAAAAAGTATTCACTTTTAATACATATAAAAATAAAAGACACAATATATATATATATATATATATATATATATATATAATCTTAATCTCACTTTATCATTTAGATTTTAGATTCTAACTTTGTTACATGAATTATGATTTTTTCTTTTGAGCTAACTAAATACTTTTTAATAGCATCATTAATGCTTTTTAACTTTTCAAGAATATTATCTTTATATTTACCATTTTTAGTCTATTTCAAAACTTCTTTTAAAATATTTTATCTTTTATTTTGTTGTAAAATTAAATATTTAAAATATTTTTAATTTACATTTAATTATTATTATTTTAATTTTAAGTATGTGAATTTAATTGTGATTATTATTATAGTTTTTTAAAATATTTAGAATTAATGATTAATTACTTAAATTATTTATTTATTTAACCGTTGAAAATTTATTAATTTTATTTTATTAATTATTCAAATATTATTATAATTTTATTTTTGACTGACTTTAATTACCAACCATTGAGATTTTAATTTTTAATCATTAGTTTTACCGAAATTATATATATATATATATATATATATATATATATTAAGTATTTTTTTATTAGTTCACGCATTTTACTCCTTGAAAATAATAAAATATTTTTTAAAAATTTTATGAGCGGTTGCAAGAGTAACTAATTTTTGAAAAAAAAATGCTATAAATTTGCCGTGGTTGGAATTGTTGCTATTTTACAGTAAAATTCATTTTTAATTTTTTTTGTGAAAAAGTTTGTTGTTAAATAAAGATGTTGAAGAACTTCTCAAATGTATAAATAATAATGTTTGTTGCGAGATCTTTGTAAATTTAAGAATATTAAATTTTGTTGATGTATATGTTACGCTTGATTTTGTAATCAATGTAGTTAAATCTGTTTACATGTTTTTTATAATTTAATTGGTAGAATTTTAAAATATTGTTATTGTACATTAATTATTTTAAAAATATATTTTTACGTAAATTCAATAAAATAAATAATTTATATTTTAAAATAAATAAATATAATATTATTTAAATGATCATTATATTGTTCAATTTATTTTTTCATTTATTTTTATTTTAATTATTATCTAAAATATTTAAATAAAATTTTAAATTTGATTAATACCTTAATTAAATTATTACGTTATTCTCCTAAAAATTCAATTAAATATTAATATTATAACTGCATTAAATATATAAATACATGAAAATTTAATTAATTCATATCAGGTTTAATATTCTTAGATTTACAAAAGTATTAAAAAATATAAATAATAATATATATTTATTTATATTTAAATATAAATAATTAAATCTATTTTATTTTAAAAATTATTAATCATTAGATAAAATATATAAATGGATAAATGATTGTATTTATATATAAAATAATTATAATAAAGGATGATATTTTGATTGGTCATGTAAATATTAGTAAAATATATCTTTCCACGTAATGCACAATAACTTACACTTGCTTATAGGGGCGCACGTTATTGGATTTGATTTATTTATTTTTAATCTATAAATCGTTAGATCTGGAAAGTAGATGGATGTAGGTGGCTTTATGTATGTAAGTTCATCAGTTTCTAAATGTTAATGTTTTAAAAGGATTTAGATATTGGGCAATAATTATTTTCATAAATTAAAACTTTAACAATTTCATTTTTTAAATTTTTTTGGATTGGGCGAAAAACATGAATATAATTAAAGATCATTGGGCTTAAAATTAATTTCCAATATTTTTTATTTTTAAAATTACATCAATTAATAAATTTTATCGTAAATATTTTAAATTTTTCAGTTTAATAATTAAATAAAAAATAAATTTAGGATATTGTTTATTTATCATTTGTAAAAATTTTAAAATAAATAGAACAAAATAAAACTTTCATAAGAATATTTCTATCTAAATTTAATTTCTATTATCTTAAAGGATTAAATATATTTTTATTTTTATATAAATATTATTAAGATTTAAATATATTTTTAATTCCTTTAATATAATCAAATTTTATTTTTATCTTTTAATTTAAATTTTTTTATTTTTAAAATACTTTAATTGTGATCTTTGATGTTAAGTTAAATAAGATTAAATTATAAAAAAAATGAATTATTTTCTAAAATATTTTAATTATAATTTTATAATTATGATTAATTTATTTTAATTTAATATAACTTAAATTTACGCATAATCAAATTATTTTAAAAAAGAAAAGATTTAAACTATGTATTTTAAAATTAAAAAAATTAAAATTTGATAATTTTAAAAATATTAAAACATATTTAACTCTATTATTAAATTTTTAATAAATAAATAAATAATTTTATTCAACTAAACACAAAAGAAAATTGTTCCATTTTACAAGAAGTTAAAACTTAGACAGGTGGTGAGATTGATACATCGATCCAAAAATTAGTGGTGACTCACCTATTGAATTTTGAATTTGCTAAAATGCATGTGGACACTTTAATTTCATCCATTATACGTAGAAAATTCCTTTTATTATATATAATTTTAATTTTTCAAATTTTTTGTTGATTAATAATAAGGATTACTTTAAAAATAAATTTATAAAATATAAAATGATGATTTTAGAAAAATAAAATAAAATATAATCATATTTATATAAATTAAAAATATATTTAAACTTATCTCGAAATAAAGAAATACTTCAAACATTATGGAAAAAGTGAAAGTCCGACATAAATCATCATTTGTACAATAAATCCTTTCTCCACCAATGGGCCCACATATGGGTTGGCCGATGGTGACTTGGGCTTATTTTCGGGAAATCATAGACCAATATTGGTGGCCTCGGCAAAAACGAAAAAGACCGTAAATCACCAGATTTTTTCTTCATTAAACCAACAAACAAGCATTAAAAGATAGAAGACAAAAAAAAAGCAAAATTAGAACATGCTAACGATAATATAATGAAGTATTAATTTTTTTAAAAATTTATAAAAATAATCTATATAATAAAATTTGTTAATTTAATAATTAATATTTAAAAATTATTTTTAAAATAAATTAATTTCTTCTTTTATATATATATATATATATATATATATATATATATATCATATAAAATTTAATATTAAAATAATTTTAACATGAAAATTTAGGATTTGATATTTATTGCTTTCTATATTATATAAAAAAATCTCAGCCTCCAATACTTATTCATGCTTATAGATATAAAGATATTTCGTATGGTCAACCATACAAGATCATAACTTATATGTCAAGGGTTTTAAATATTCAATAATTACAAACTCCATGTTAAATTTTCTTGATGAATGTCTACTTGGATGATGACTTACCTATATTTAAAATCTATACACAAATTTTATGCATATTCTTTTTTATCAATACTATTCAATATAGTATTATTTTGTTAAAATATTCAGTAACTTAAATATTAAATATCCTTACTTGTTGCTCGAAATTTAAACTACCTGCAACATTTCTATAATACTCTTCTCTTATATTTGGATAAAATATTTTAATTTTTTTAAAAAATTAAAAAATTAAAATATTTTTAATTTAAATTTTTATTTTAAAAATATTTTATTTAGATAAAGAAATTTTAATTTTTATATTTAAAATTTTTTATATGGATGATGGATTTTAAAAATTTACTAAATTTTAAATGTTTTATTCAAATTAAATAATTTAATTTTCATTATATACAAAAATTTATATTTAAATATTTATTAATTTTTTTTAATTTTTTTCACCAAAAAATAAAGATATATAAATACTTTTTATTGTGCAACATATTCAAAAAAAAAATAATTCAACAAATATATATAATTATATAATTTAATATTAAAAATATTTTTGTTAAAACTAATGAAAAAAAATAATACAAAGATATAACTTTATTTATAAAAATGAATTAAGAGACTTTAAAAAATTTTAAATTATTAATTAAGTACTGTTAAAATTTATAAAATTTAAAATTTTAAAAAAAAATTCAAAGAAAATATTAAAATTTTTAAAATTTTTAATTTTTTTAAAAGTTACTTTTCTCCTTAAAATAACTTATTTAAACATAAGATAAAAGATATTTAACCTAATAATTCACGGCCTCATTTTTTTAACGCTACATTAGATCAAACTTCTACATACCTACACTTTGATTTCACAACCTAAACAAAATGTGAGATGATGCATAGCATTTTCCAACCTAAAAAACTTTGAAAGCAGACATGAAAATCTAGGAAATTTGGCCGAAAGAGCATATTGGACCCCACAGCTATGCAATTAGTTGCACGCACAGGGCTCTTGAGAGATTGATTATATTCTATGGGTCAGAGGTCTTCGGGTGCAGTGTAGGAAATTAAATATATATATATATATATATATATATATATATATAATCAGGATCATTTATGTAATTATTAAATTTTAGATTTATATTAATTTAATAATTTTATATATAAAATATAAAATTTATTAATCTAATAATTAAATATGTTATAATATTTAACATATTATAAATATAAAATTTCATACAAAATAAAAATTGATAAATACTTCATCATATAATTTTATTTTAACGACTCAGATAGTATATAAATATATATAAGTATCAATAGTTGAAAAACATGTTGGTAAACTAGTGGTCTGATACATATAGTGACACTATCCCTAATGATATATGCGCCTAGTTGCAGTATCCCAAAGATTCAACATACCGTCTCTAGAAAAGAAGAGAGAAGAATCTAACAATAGTTCTAGAAAAAAGATTGTTTCTGATGTGTGTTTCAAAAAGATAAGTTGTATCTCGTTTATATAGGAGAGACACTTCAAATAATTTTTGAAAGTTAATAAATAATAACAAAACACATTAAAAAGTTGATTTTGAAATTTGGATTTAAAATTTAATACTTGAAGCGAAATTAAATAAAATTAAAATAGGTTTAACAGAAATAATAGTGTCACAAACAGTTTTTAAATCGAATAATTGAACAAGATTAATACAGTATAATGACAATAATGTATAATTTAAATCAAAATGAATAGTTGGTCAATTTTATAATAAAACTCAATTATGGTTAATAATATGTAATCAACAGCAACGGAAAAAAATTAAACCCTTCAAATAGAGTTTTTCGGGTAAGTAAACATTTTTAGGTTTTGTAGATGATTAGCAAAAAGTCTGTGATGGTTTAAATCAGAATGAATAGCCGATGGGTTTTATAATAAAACCTAATTATAATTAATAATATGCAATCAACGGCAACGAAAAAAATTAAACCCTTCAAATAGAGTTTTCCAGGTAAGCAAATATTTTGAGATTTTGTAGATGATTATCAAACATTCTGTGGTGGTTTACATCCGAATGAATAGCTTATAAAACCTAATTATAGTTAATAATATGCAATCAACGACAACGGAAAAAATTAAACCCTTTGAATGGAATTTTTTGGGTAAGCAAATATTTTTAGGTTTTGTAGATGATTATCAAAATGTTCATGGTGGTTTAAATCAGAATGAATAGTAGGTGGTTTTATAATAAAACCCAATTATGGTTAATAATATGCAATCAATGGCAACGGAAAAAATTAAGCACTTCAAATAGAGTTTTCCAGGTAAGCAAATATTCGTAATCCATATTATTGCGTGCAAAGAGGAATTTCCGTAGTCCGAATGAATAGCTTATAAAACCTAATTATAGTTAATAATATGCAATCAACGACAACGGAAAAAATTAAACCCTTTGAATGGAATTTTTTGGGTAAGCAAATATTTTTAGGTTTTGTAGATGATTATCAAAATGTTCATGGTGGTTTAAATCAGAATGAATAGCCGGTGGTTTTATAATAAAACCCAATTATGGTTAATAAGATGCAATCAACGGCAACGGAAAAAATTAAGCACTTCAAATAGAGTTTTCCAGGTAAGCAAATATTCGTAGTCCATATTATTGCGTGCAAAGAGGAATTTCGCCGATTTTAATCGAGTTGGTTCAAGTTCATGTGGGCGAGTGCACATTCCTTTCTTGCTTATTTATAAGTCCAAGGTATGTCTTAGTATATAAAGTATAAGAATGACTCTTTGACAAGTAATGTGAAACTTAGTCCCTTCTAAAATATTACCAACAAAATATACCTATAAATTTTTAAATTCTGTAAAATTTTATATACATAATCTATGAAATATTATAACATAATTCAACGATTAATATTTTATCCACAAAAAATCTTGATCTATATAGATCCTTTGTCACTTTTTAGTGTTGAGTAACATGAATGCCTATAAGGAGTTTGTTGTTGACAAAATGGGAAGGGAAGATAATAAGGATGCTATTCTTTCAATGTGTAGAATAAAACTCAACTTAAAAGTGTCTATAAAAGTAAACAGAAGGAAATCAAAATTTATGATCTGCACACTCCGTTTGATATATTTTAATTGAGCAAGTTTAGTGTCAAGGTTAATGTTTGTTTCTTTTTCAACTTGTTATCATACATAGAGATGTTAAATATTATGATAAAAAAGATATTTTAAAAATAATTTTAAAAGATAAATAGTGATAATTTTAATTTTCAGTAATTTTTTTTGATAAATTTATATTTATTAGAAATTATTTGTTGAAAAGTATTTTAAGGATGGTTTAAATGGTATAACTATTAAAATTTAATATATTTTATGTCGATTTATACAATCATAAAAAAATATTTATTTAAATTTTTTTTTGTAGTGTAGGTAGCTTATTTAAAAGTAAAATTTTTTAAGTTTTAACTTAAATGACTCTCAATTTAAATGAATTTAGTGTAAGTTAATTCATTTAGTCCTATTTTATAATATTCTATTTTATAAAAATTTTAAATCATAACTCATGTAACATTTAAATTAAGTGGAATAATTTTGTATTAATTTATATGATTCTATCTTATATTTATTATTTTTTATTTAAATTTTCTTTTTTTCTTAATTTTTTTAATTTTTTTTCTAATATAATATTTTTTAATATATTAAAATATTTTTTAATTTATCTATCTTTCTCTAAAAAATTTATTTATTTATTTATTTATTTTTATTTATTTATATTTTTTTCTTTTAACTTTTTCTAAAAAAAATTTATATATATTTTTTTATTTTTTTAAATATATTTATCTTTCTATCTTTAATGTTTTTTATTTCTTCTATTTTTTTTTAAACTTTTTTTCTAGATTTTTTATTCTTTTATTTTTTTATCTCTATTTTATTTAAAGAAAGAAGAAGAAAGTAGAGAAAAAAACATTTTTATAAAAAGAGATAAAAAAAATTTAAGAGGAAAAATTGAAAAAGAAAATTAATAAATAAAAAAATTAAGAAAATAAATTTAAATAGATAAACAAAATTTTATAAAATTATTTCATATGTTTAATTTATTAATATACTTAAATAGATAGAAGAAGATATCGAGAATTAAAAAGAATGTATAAGTTTTATATTTGATATAAAAAAAAATTGATGCTGTTATTTACTATTTTTTTATTATCTAAAATGTTAATTGTGTTGTGAATTTAACGAAATTCTTTTACATCTATCTAACTGATCAATTAATTTATATAATGAATTATTTTTTTACGCGAGTTTAATTATTTATTAAAATTGTATTAATTTTTTAATTTTAAATTTATAAGTTAATTCTAATTTGTAGAATTTAGTCACCTTTATATTTCATAAGTTTTATAAATATAATTTTTTATGAATATGTAGATTATTTTAAATTTAATTCATTTAGTTTATAATTAATTTGGATTGGATAGATTAAATAGGTATATAAACTACTTTATTTATTTTATTGAAGGTAAAAGTTGATAAAACATCAACACCTATTTTATATGATTCTTTCTTTTTGTAAGAACAAAAACAGCATTGAATTAAAGAGTTATTATTATTAATATTATCATTACATCTTACAGCAGTATAATTTGATTCTTTTCTTTGTTTTTTTATTTTTTATTGTACCCTCTTTCTTGTAATGTAATCGATTAGGTTCAAACCCCAAAACTAAGACATTAACATCTATTATCTTCCTTGGTTTCCACGATGATACTTCCATTACGGCAAGAATAACAAATTAATTTCATGACCTTCAATATATATTTTATGCATATCCTTTTTTATCATAACATCCTATTTAATATAGTATTATTTTGTTAAAATATTCAGTAACTTAAATATTAAATGTTATTATAAATATTCTTAGTTTTGTTGCTCGAAATTTAAACTATTTGCAACATTTCTATAATACTGTTATCTTGTATTTGGATAAAATATTTTAATTTTTTTAAAAATTTAAAATATTTAAATATTTTTAATTAAAATTTTTACTTTAAAAATATTTTATTTAGATAAAAGAATTTTAATTTTTATATTTAAAATTTTTTATATGGATGGTGAATTTTAAAAATTTATTAAATTTTAAATATTTTATTTAAATTAAATAATTTGATTTTTATTATATACAAAATTTTATATTTAAATATTTATAAGTTTTCTTTTATTTTTTTATTTTTTTATTCAAAAGAATAAAAATATGTAAATATTTTTTATTATACAATATATTTAATAAAAATAATAATTCAACAAATCTATACAATTAAAAAAATAATAAAATATAATTATATAATTTAATATTAAAAATATTATTGTCAAAACTGATGAGAAAAAAATAATAGGAAAAGATAACTTTATTCATAAGAACGAATTAAGAGATTTAAAAAATAAATAAATTGTAAATTAAATACTTTTAAAATTTATAAAATTTAAAATTGTTTAAAAAAATTCAAATAAAATATTAAAATATTTAAAATTTAAATTTTAAATTTTTTTAAAAAATTACTTTTTTCTTTAAAATAACTTATTTAACATAAGATTAAAGATATTTAACCTTATAATTCACGGTCTCATCTTTTTTTTAAGACTAGATTGGATCAAACTTCTACATACTTACACTTTGACTTCACAATCTAAATAAAATGTGAGATTGTGTAAGATGATCCATAGCATTTTCCAACCTAAAAAACTCTGAAAGCAGGGCATGAAAATCTAGGAAATTTGGCCGAAAGAGCATATTGGACCCACAGCAATGCAATTAGTTGCACGTACAGGGCTCTTGAGAGATTGATTATATTTAATGGGTCAACGGTCTTTGAGATGGATGGATACACTGATCATTGAGGCTGTAATATGTTGATTCATTGTTGTATATGAAATATTTATATTTTTAAAGAAAATAATTAAATCTTAAACCCTAAATTTTAAATTTTAAAAATTTTAAATTTTAGAATTAGAATATATTAATATCAATTATTAAATTTTAAATTTATATCAATTTAATAATTTTATATCTAGAATACAAAATTTATCAATCTAATTATTAAATTATATTATAATATTTAATAGATCATGGATATAAAAGTTTACACAAAATAAAAATTGATAAATACTTTATCTTATAATTTTATTTTAACGATTATATATTATATGAATATATGTAAATATCAATATTTGAAAAATATGTTGGTGAAGTAGTGGTCTAAAGCATACAGTGACTCTATCGTCAACGATATATGCATCTAATTGTGGTATTCATAAGATTCAACAAACGCCTAGTTGCGGTATCCCCAAGATTCAACAAACCTGTCTGCAAAAAAAAAAAGTATGAGCAGAACTAGTAAAGAAGAAAGAAAAAATCCAGAGGTAGTTTTGAAGAGAAGATTATTTCTAATGTGTATTCCGAAAAAGTAACTTGTGTCTCCTTTGTATACGAGAGACACTTCAAATAATCTTTGAAAATTAATAAATAATAATAAAACACATTAAAAAGTCAATTTAAAATTTGGATTTGAAATTTAATATTTGAAGTGAAATTAAATAAAATTAAAATAGTTTTATTAGAAATAATAGTATAACGGATTTTAAATTGGATAATTGAATAGGATTAATACAATATAATAACAATAATGTATGATTTAAATCAAAATGAACAATTGGTCAATTTTATTATAAAACTCAATTATGGTTAGTAATATGTAATTAGTGGTAACAGAAAAAATTGAACCTTTCAAATAGAGGTTTTTGGGTAAGCAAATATTTTAAGGTTTTGTAGATGATTATCAAAAAGTCCGTGATAGTTTAAATCAAAATGAATAGTCGATGGGTTTTATAATAAAACCCAATTATGATTAATAATATGCGATCAACAACAATGAAAAAAATTAAACCCTTCAAATAGAGTTTTCCGGATAAGTAAATATTTGAGGTTTTGTAAATAATTATCAAAAGGTCTGTGGTGGTTTAAATCAAAATGAATAGCTGATGAATTTTATAATAAAACTCAATTATGGTGAACAATATGCAATCAACGGCAACGGAAAAAATTAAACCCTTCAAATAGAGTTTTCTAGGTAAGCAAATATTTTGAGGTTTTGTAGATGATTATCAAAAAGTTCGTGCTGGTTTAAATTAGAATAAATAGCCGATGAATTTTATAATAAAACCCAATTATAGTTAATAATATGCAATCAACGACAACAGAAAAATTAAACTCTTCAAATAGAGTTTTTCGGGTAAGCAAATATTTTTAGGTTTAGTAAATGATTATCAAAAAATCCGTGGTGGTTTAAATCAGAATGAATAGCCTGTGGGTTTTATAATAAAACCCAATTATGGTTAATAATATGTAATCAACAGAAACGGAAAAAATTAAACCTTTTAAATAGAGTTTTCCGGTAAGCAAATAATTTTAGCTTTTGTAGATGATTATCAAAAAGTCCATAGTCCACATTATTGTGTGCAGAGGAGGATTTCACCAATTTTAACTGAGTTGGTTCAGGTTCATGTGCGCAAGGACACATTCCTTTCTTGCTTATCTACCAGCCCAAGGTATGTCTTAGTATATAAAGTTTAAGAAATACCTTTTGCCAAATAATGTGAGACTTAGTCCTTTT
This sequence comes from Canavalia gladiata, assembly GCA_037954105.1. Taxonomy (NCBI): domain Eukaryota; kingdom Viridiplantae; phylum Streptophyta; class Magnoliopsida; order Fabales; family Fabaceae; genus Canavalia; species Canavalia gladiata. Next base: position 12,391,987 of record CM075659.1, on the reverse strand, counting down.
TAAAATATTACCAACAAAGCATACCTACAAATTTTACAAATTCTGTGAAATTTTATATACATGATTTACTAAATATTATAATATGATTCAATGGTTAGAATTAATGAATTTTACATTTTATATAAAATTATTAAGTTGATATAAATTTAAAATTTGACACACGATATTATCGATTTAATATATATATATATATATATATATAATGGGACACATTTTGATAATTACTTGATCCGAATAAAAGAAAGATAATATTTTATCCACAAAAGATCTATCTATATAGATCCTCTGTTACTCTCTAGTGCTGAGTAACATGGATGCGTATAAGGAGTATGTTGACAAAATGGAAGGGAAGATATTAAGCATGCTATTCTTTCCATGTATAGAATAAAACTCAGAAAAGTTAAATGCTAATTTTTTCAATGTGTAGAATAAAATTCAAAAAAGTTAAAGTGTCTATGAAAGTAAACCAAAGAAAATCAAAGTTTATGATCTGCACACACCATTTGAAATATTTTAATTGAGCAAGTTTAGTTTCAAGGTTAATGTTTGTTTGTTTATTTTTTTAACTTGTTATCATACATAGAGATGTTAAATATTACGGTAAAAAAAGTTATTTTAGTAATAATTTTAAAAGATAAATAATAATAATTTTAATTCTTAGTAATTTTTTTATAAATTTATATTCATTAGAAATTATCCGTTGAAAAGTATTTTAGGAACAGTTTAAATGGTATAATTATTAAAATTTAATATATTTTGTGTCGATTTATATAATTGTAAAAAATATTCATAAAAAAAAATATATTTCTTTTAGTATATGTAGCTTATTTAGAAGTAAAATTTTTAAGTTTTAACCCAAATGATTCTTTATTTAAATGAGTTTAATGTAAGTTAATTCATATAATCTTATTTTATAATATTTTAATTATAAAATTTTTAAATCATAACTTATGTAATATTCAAATTAAGTAGGATGATTTTGTATTAACTCATATGATTCTATCTTATATTTATTATTATTCTATTTAATTTTTATTTAATTTTTTTTATTTTTTTAAAATTTTTTTCAATATAATATTTTTTTAATATATTAAAATATTTTTTAATTTATCTATCTATCTCTAAAATTTTATTTATTTATTTTTATTTTTTTCTTTATACTTTTTCTCTTAATTTTTTATAAAAATTTTCTATATATATTTTTTATCTTTTTATATATATTTTTAATTTTTTTAAATATATTTATCTCTCTATTTTTATTTTTATTTTTTATTTCTTCTTTTTTTTTATATTTTTTACTCTTTTATTTTTTATTCCTATTTTATTTAAAGAGAGGAGAAGAAAGTAGAGAAAGAAACATTTTTAGATAAAGAGATAAAAAAATTTAAAAGAAAAAATTTAAAGAAAAAAATTGAAAAAAGTTTGATATATAAAAAAAATCAAATAAATAAATTTAAATAAATAAATTTTTTATTATAATTTTTTTTATATGTTTGATTTTATTAATATGTTTAAATAAATAGAAGAAGATATGGAGAATTAGAAAGAATTTAAAAATTTTATATTTGATATAAAAAAAAATTGAAGCGGTTGTTTACTATTTTTTTTATTATCTAAAATGTTAACTGTGTGTTGTGAATTTAACGAAATTTTTTTACATCTATCTAACTGATCAATTAATTTGTGTAATGAATTAATTTTTCATAAACTAATTCATGTAGTAAGTTTAATTATTTATTAAAATTGTATTAATTTTTTAATTTTGAATTTATAAGTTAATCTTAATTTATAAAATTTAATAGTCTTTATATTTTATAAACTTTATAAATATAAATTTTTACGAACATGTAAATTATTTTAAATTTAATCCATTTAGTTTATAATTAACTTAGATTGGATAGATTAAATAGGTGTATAAGCTACTTTATTTATTTTATTGAAGGTAAAAGTTGATAAAGCATCAACATCTATTTTATATGATTCTTTCTTTTTATAAAAACAAAACATCATTGGATTAAAGAATTGTTATTATTAATATTATCATTATATCTTACAGCATAAATATTTATTTTAATATTTTTAATAAATTTTATTGGTTAATAAATGTTTTTTAGTGTGTTCAAAATTTGGTAATCAAATAGAACTTCAAGTTTCTACACCCAAACCATATCGGCTCTCGAGTCACCCCTTGCCTCATCATCGTCACATATTGCATATTCACCGGTTTATGTTACAATCACGGTCAATTGATATTTCTCTAAAAATATTGGTTTCTATTTCGTTAGAAATTGATAGACAAGACAAGTTTTAAGGGATTATGTATTTTCATAAAAAAAAAATTAATCTCAATTTATATAATTTATTTTAAATATATAAAATTGATAGATTGTTTTTAAAAATATTATATTAAAAATATAAAAATGTAATGAACTTTTTTTAATTAAAAAATATGAGTTCTTTTCAAGTGCTACCGTTTCTTTATTTGTATAATTCTTAACACATCGTTCTTCTGGAATGGGTTGTCTCTTTCCAAACTGCGCCAACTTCCAATTTTCTTTTTGACCTAAATACCCTATTTAACAACCTTTCTTATGTTTTTTAAAAAATAATTATAATTTTGATACATATAAAAAATGATTTATCTATTATATTATTTATACAACAAATTTATTGTATATATTTTGCATGTAATATAGATAAAATATTTGTATGAAATGATTATATATATATATATATATGTAACATTAATTTTTATTCGATTTATATTGTACAATTTTTTAATATTTTTTTAAAAAATTAAAAAAATATCAATTGTTAAATTGATGTAAATAAATTTAAAATAATTTGTGAATGTAAATTAATTATTACTCAAAATTGTTTATTCATAATTCATATGTTACATAGTTTTAACCCTTTGAACAAAATTTATGGCTCTACTTAAAGTTAAATATACCTAATCAAATATATGCAGTTAATTGGCGTGTTGAAATTTAAGAACACGTTAAGTGTGCGTGTAATGCAAACTGGTGGAGATGAATAAAAGGGTGGTCGCTACCTTTTACATCGGTTTTTAAAAAATGTATAAAAAATTATTATAAAAAACCCATTTTTTACGATAATTATTATAAAAGTTAATATAAAAAATTTATTTATTATAGTAATTTTTAAATTAATCAATGTAAAATTATTTTAAAAATTGATGTAAAAAATTTATATTTATTTATAAAAATATTATTATATTTTTATTTATATCAATTTATAAATTATCGATATAAATTTTTATTATAAAATATTATTTTTTTTATTAATGTGTTATATGAAAAAATGAGAAAAGGAAGAAAGAAATGAAAAGAGAGGGAAGAATCTAATGTGCCGAGTTCACAACATATATGTCGGTTCATGTATAGGTCGTGATTGCGCTCACTGCAGTCTACTTGACCCTTACTCTGTGGTCCATTTTGCAGAAAAGGGGATCCTTTATGAATCTGCGGTTAAATTTGTTATGAAATATTAAATCTAATAATTAAAATAAGTTAATTTGTTTATCCAATGGTTACAAACAAATTACAAAGAAGGAATGCTTAGATGCATGGTTTCGAAAATCGGATCTGATCAATTGGTTGGATTGGAACCGGTTAATTTTTTAATTAATTGCGCTATAAAATTGTTTTAATAATATATTAATTGAATCGGTAAAAAATTATCAATCAATAGTAAATCAGTCAAATCGATTAAACATTGGTTTTATATAGAATAATATTATTTTAATATTTTTCTAAAATAAATTTATATTTTATTTTATTTATATAATTTAAATTTAAAATTAAAATGTATATAACTTTTTAATTTTTAATTATTTAAAATTATAATTAAGATACATTTTATTATTATTATATATTTTTAATATAATATATATTATCTAAATTTTAAAAATAATATTTAATTAATACGTTTCAAGACCATTAAACCTTATAGCACCGATCCGATTTTAAAAACTTACTAAGAATACTATTCAAATCCGTTTAACTCGGTACCATCTAGGTAAAAAAATTAAATTTCGTAAAATTTGCTAAATCTTTTTATCTCTTTAAGTAAGATAAGAGAAAATAAGAGATCAATTTTTATTTATTTATTTATTTTAAAATTTTAATATTATTAAATATTTTTAAAAATAAATATATTAAAAAACAGTAAAAATTAAGATTTTTAAAATTTATATTATTAATAATTTTTTTATTTTTTTATTCATCTAAACAATAGAAAAAAGTTATTTTTTTATTTTAATTATATAAATAACTTATTTTTCATTTTATTTTTAAATAAAACATAAAAATACTTAAATAACTTGTTTTTTATTCAATTTTTAAATAGAATGAAAATTAAAAAAAAAATGTGTTGATAAACAAGCATACAAAAAATTTTCTGCTTCTACCTTTTGACTATACATCTAGGTCTGTTGAAAAGTATTTTAAAGATGGTTTAAATGGTCTAACTATTAAAATTTAATATATTTTATGTCGATTTATACAATCATAAAAAAATATTTATTTAAATTTTTTTTTGTAGTGTAGGTAGCTTAATTAAAAGTAAATTTTTTTAAGTTTTAACTTAAATGACTCTCAATTTAAATGAATTTAGTGTAAGTTAATTCATTTAGTCCTATTTTATAATATTCTATTTTATAAAAATTTTAAATCATAACTCATGTAACATTTAAATTAAGTGGAATAATTTTGTATTAATTTATATGATTCTATCTTATATTTATTATTTTTTATTTAAATTTTTTTTTTTCTTAATTTTTTTAATTTTTTTTCTAATATAATATTTTTTAATATATTAAAATATTTTTTAATTTATCTATCTTTCTCTAAAAAATTTATTTATTTATTTATTTTTATTTATTTATTTATATTTTTTTCTCTTAACTTTTTCTAAAAAAAATTTATATATATTTTTTTATTTTTTTAAATATATTTATCTTTCTATCTTTAATGTTTTTTATTTTTTCTATTTTTTTTTAAACTTTTTTTCTAGATTTTTTATTCTTTTATTTTTTTATCTCTATTTTATTTAAAGAAAGAAGAAGAAAGTAGAGAAAAAAACATTTTTATAAAAAGAGATAAAAAAAATTTAAGAGGAAAAATTGAAAAAGAAAATTAATAAATAAAAAAATTAAGAAAATAAATTTAAATAGATAAACAAAATTTTATAAAATTATTTCATATGTTTAATTTATTAATATACTTAAATAGATAGAAGAAGATATCGAGAATTAAAAAGAATGTATAAGTTTTATATTTGATATAAAAAAAAATTGATGCTGTTATTTACTATTTTTTTATTATCTAAAATGTTAATTGTGTTGTGAATTTAACGAAATTCTTTTACATCTATCTAACTGATCAATTAATTTATATAATGAATTATTTTTTTACGCGAGTTTAATTATTTATTAAAATTGTATTAATTTTTTAATTTTAAATTTATAAGTTAATTCTAATTTGTAGAATTTAGTCACCTTTATATTTCATAAGTTTTATAAATATAATTTTTTATGAATATGTAGATTATTTTAAATTTAATTCATTTAGTTTATAATTAATTTGGATTGGATAGATTAAATAGGTATATAAACTACTTTATTTATTTTATTGAAGGTAAAAGTTGATAAAACATCAACACCTATTTTATATGATTCTTTCTTTTTGTAAGAAAAAAACAGCATTGAATTAAAGAGTTATTATTATTAATATTATCATTACATCTTACAGCAGTATAATTTGATTCTTTTCTTTGTTTTTTTATTTTTTATTGTACCCTCTTTCTTGTAATGTAATCGATTAGGTTCAAACCCCAAAACTAAGACATTAACATCTATTATCTTCCTTGGTTTCCACGATGATACTTCCATTACGGCAAGAATAACAAATTAATTTCATGACCTTCAATATATATTTTATGCATATCCTTTTTTATCATAACATCCTATTTAATATAGTATTATTTTGTTAAAATATTCAGTAACTTAAATATTAAATGTTATTATAAATATTCTTAGTTTTGTTGCTCGAAATTTAAACTATTTGCAACATTTCTATAATACTGTTATCTTGTATTTGGATAAAATATTTTAATTTTTTTAAAAATTTAAAATATTTAAATATTTTTAATTAAAATTTTTACTTTAAAAATATTTTATTTAGATAAAAGAATTTTAATTTTTATATTTAAAATTTTTTATATGGATGGTGAATTTTAAAAATTTATTAAATTTTAAATATTTTATTTAAATTAAATAATTTGATTTTTATTATATACAAAATTTTATATTTAAATATTTATAAGTTTTCTTTTATTTTTTTATTTTTTTATTCAAAAGAATAAAAATATGTAAATATTTTTTATTATACAATATATTTAATAAAAATAATAATTCAACAAATCTATACAATTAAAAAAATAATAAAATATAATTATATAATTTAATATTAAAAATATTATTGTCAAAACTGATGAGAAAAAAATAATAGGAAAAGATAACTTTATTCATAAGAACGAATTAAGAGATTTAAAAAATAAATAAATTGTAAATTAAATACTTTTAAAATTTATAAAATTTAAAATTGTTTAAAAAAATTCAAACAAAATATTAAAATATTTAAAATTTAAATTTTAAATTTTTTTAAAAAATTACTTTTTTCCTTAAAATAACTTATTTAACATAAGATTAAAGATATTTAACCTTATAATTCACGGTCTCATCTTTTTTTTAAGACTAGATTGGATCAAACTTCTACATACTTACACTTTGACTTCACAATCTAAATAAAATGTGAGATTGTGTAAGATGATCCATAGCATTTTCCAACCTAAAAAACTCTGAAAGCAGGGCATGAAAATCTAGGAAATTTGGCCGAAAGAGCATATTGGACCCACAGCAATGCAATTAGTTGCACGTACAGGGCTCTTGAGAGATTGATTATATTTAATGGGTCAACGGTCTTTGAGATGGATGGATACACTGATCATTGAGGCTGTAATATGTTGATTCATTGTTGTATATGAAATATTTATATTTTTAAAGAAAATAATTAAATCTTAAACCCTAAATTTTAAATTTTAAAAATTTTAAATTTTAGAATTAGAATATATTAATATCAATTATTAAATTTTAAATTTATATCAATTTAATAATTTTATATCTAGAATACAAAATTTATCAATCTAATTATTAAATTATATTATAATATTTAATAGATCATGGATATAAAAGTTTACACAAAATAAAAATTGATAAATACTTTATCTTATAATTTTATTTTAACGATTATATATTATATGAATATATGTAAATATCAATATTTGAAAAATATGTTGGTGAAGTAGTGGTCTAAAGCATACAGTGACTCTATCGTCAACGATATATGCATCTAATTGTGGTATTCATAAGATTCAACAAACGCCTAGTTGCGGTATCCCCAAGATTCAACAAACCTGTCTGCAAAAAAAAAAAAGTATGAGCAGAACTAGTAAAGAAGAAAGAAAAAATCCAGAGGTAGTTTTGAAGAGAAGATTATTTCTAATGTGTATTCCGAAAAAGTAACTTGTGTCTCCTTTGTATACGAGAGACACTTCAAATAATCTTTGAAAATTAATAAATAATAATAAAACACATTAAAAAGTCAATTTAAAATTTGGATTTGAAATTTAATATTTGAAGTGAAATTAAATAAAATTAAAATAGTTTTATTAGAAATAATAGTATAACGGATTTTAAATTGGATAATTGAATAGGATTAATACAATATAATAACAATAATGTATGATTTAAATCAAAATGAACAATTGGTCAATTTTATAATAAAACTCAATTATGGTTAGTAATATGTAATTAGTGGTAACAGAAAAAATTGAACCTTTCAAATAGAGGTTTTTGGGTAAGCAAATATTTTAAGGTTTTGTAGATGATTATCAAAAAGTCCGTGATAGTTTAAATCAAAATGAATAGTCGATGGGTTTTATAATAAAACCCAATTATGATTAATAATATGCGATCAACAACAATGAAAAAAATTAAACCCTTCAAATAGAGTTTTCCGGATAAGTAAATATTTGAGGTTTTGTAAATAATTATCAAAAGGTCTGTGGTGGTTTAAATCAAAATGAATAGCTGATGAATTTTATAATAAAACTCAATTATGGTGAACAATATGCAATCAACGGCAACGGAAAAAATTAAACCCTTCAAATAGAGTTTTCTAGGTAAGCAAATATTTTGAGGTTTTGTAGATGATTATCAAAAAGTTCGTGCTGGTTTAAATTAGAATAAATAGCCGATGAATTTTATAATAAAACCCAATTATAGTTAATAATATGCAATCAACGACAACAGAAAAATTAAACTCTTCAAATAGAGTTTTTCGGGTAAGCAAATATTTTTAGGTTTAGTAAATGATTATCAAAAAATCCGTGGTGGTTTAAATCAGAATGAATAGCCTGTGGGTTTTATAATAAAACCCAATTATGGTTAATAATATGTAATCAACAGAAACGGAAAAAATTAAACCTTTTAAATAGAGTTTTCCGGTAAGCAAATAATTTTAGCTTTTGTAGATGATTATCAAAAAGTCCATAGTCCACATTATTGTGTGCAGAGGAGGATTTCACCAATTTTAACTGAGTTGGTTCAGGTTCATGTGCGCAAGGACACATTCCTTTCTTGCTTATCTACCAGCCCAAGGTATGTCTTAGTATATAAAGTTTAAGAAATACCTTTTGCCAAATAATGTGAGACTTAGTCCTTTTTAAAATATTACCAACAAAGCATACCTACAAATTTTACAAATTCTGTGAAATTTTATATACATGATTTACTAAATATTATAATATGATTCAATGGTTAGAATTAATGAATTTTACATTTTATATAAAATTATTAAGTTGATATAAATTTAAAATTTGACACACGATATTATCGATTTAATATATATATATATATATATATAATGGGACACATTTTGATAATTACTTGATCCGAATAAAAGAAAGATAATATTTTATCCACAAAAGATCTATCTATATAGATCCTCTGTTACTCTCTAGTGCTGAGTAACATGGATGCGTATAAGGAGTATGTTGACAAAATGGAAGGGAAGATATTAAGCATGCTATTCTTTCCATGTATAGAATAAAACTCAGAAAAGTTAAATGCTAATTTTTTCAATGTGTAGAATAAAATTCAAAAAAGTTAAAGTGTCTATGAAAGTAAACCAAAGAAAATCAAAGTTTATGATCTGCACACACCATTTGAAATATTTTAATTGAGCAAGTTTAGTTTCAAGGTTAATGTTTGTTTGTTTATTTTTTTAACTTGTTATCATACATAGAGATGTTAAATATTACGGTAAAAAAAGTTATTTTAGTAATAATTTTAAAAGATAAATAATAATAATTTTAATTCTTAGTAATTTTTTTATAAATTTATATTCATTAGAAATTATCCGTTGAAAAGTATTTTAGGAACAGTTTAAATGGTATAATTATTAAAATTTAATATATTTTGTGTCGATTTATATAATTGTAAAAAATATTCATAAAAAAAAATATATTTCTTTTAGTATATGTAGCTTATTTAGAAGTAAAATTTTTAAGTTTTAACCCAAATGATTCTTTATTTAAATGAGTTTAATGTAAGTTAATTCATATAATCTTATTTTATAATATTTTAATTATAAAATTTTTAAATCATAACTTATGTAATATTCAAATTAAGTAGGATGATTTTGTATTAACTCATATGATTCTATCTTATATTTATTATTATTCTATTTAATTTTTATTTAATTTTTTTTATTTTTTTAAAAGTTTTTTCAATATAATATTTTTTTAATATATTAAAATATTTTTTAATTTATCTATCTATCTCTAAAATTTTATTTATTTATTTTTATTTTTTTCTTTATACTTTTTCTCTTAATTTTTTATAAAAATTTTCTATATATATTTTTTATCTTTTTATATATATTTTTAATTTTTTTAAATATATTTATCTCTCTATTTTTATTTTTATTTTTTATTTCTTCTTTTTTTTATATTTTTTACTCTTTTATTTTTTATTCCTATTTTATTTAAAGAGAGGAGAAGAAAGTAGAGAAAGAAACATTTTTAGATAAAGAGATAAAAAAATTTAAAAGAAAAAATTTAAAGAAAAAAATTGAAAAAAGTTTGATATATAAAAAAAATCAAATAAATAAATTTAAATAAATAAATTTTTTATTATAATTTTTTTTATATGTTTGATTTTATTAATATGTTTAAATAAATAGAAGAAGATATGGAGAATTAGAAAGAATTTAAAAATTTTATATTTGATATAAAAAAAAATTGAAGCGGTTGTTTACTATTTTTTTTATTATCTAAAATGTTAACTGTGTGTTGTGAATTTAACGAAATTTTTTTACATCTATCTAACTGATCAATTAATTTGTGTAATGAATTAATTTTTCATAAACTAATTCATGTAGTAAGTTTAATTATTTATTAAAATTGTATTAATTTTTTAATTTTGAATTTATAAGTTAATCTTAATTTATAAAATTTAATAGTCTTTATATTTTATAAACTTTATAAATATAAATTTTTACGAACATGTAAATTATTTTAAATTTAATCCATTTAGTTTATAATTAACTTAGATTGGATAGATTAAATAGGTGTATAAGCTACTTTATTTATTTTATTGAAGGTAAAAGTTGATAAAGCATCAACATCTATTTTATATGATTCTTTCTTTTTGTAAAAACAAAACATCATTGGATTAAAGAATTGTTATTATTAATATTATCATTATATCTTACAGCATAAATATTTATTTTAATATTTTTAATAAATTTTATTGGTTAATAAATGTTTTTTAGTGTGTTCAAAATTTGGTAATCAAATAGAACTTCAAGTTTCTACACCCAAACCATATCGGCTCTCGAGTCACCCCTTGCCTCATCATCGTCACATATTGCATATTCACCGGTTTATATTACAATCACGGTCAATTGATATTTCTCTAAAAATATTGGTTTCTATTTCGTTAGAAATTGATAGACAAGACAAGTTTTAAGGGATTATGTATTTTCATAAAAAAAAAATTAATCTCAATTTATATAATTTATTTTAAATATATAAAATTGATAGATTGTTTTTAAAAATATTATATTAAAAATATAAAAATGTAATGAACTTTTTTTAATTAAAAAATATGAGTTCTTTTCAAGTGCTACCGTTTCTTTATTTGTATAATTCTTAACACATCGTTCTTCTGGAATGGGTTGTCTCTTTCCAAACTGCGCCAACTTCCAATTTTCTTTTTGACCTAAATACCCTATTTAACAACCTTTCTTATGTTTTTTAAAAAATAATTATAATTTTGATACATATAAAAAATGATTTATCTATTATATTATTTATACAACAAATTTATTGTATATATTTTGCATGTAATATAGATAAAATATTTGTATGAAATGATTATATATATATATATATATGTAACATTAATTTTTATTCGATTTATATTGTACAATTTTTTAATATTTTTTTAAAAAATTAAAAAAATATCAATTGTTAAATTGATGTAAATAAATTTAAAATAATTTGTGAATGTAAATTAATTATTACTCAAAATTGTTTATTCATAATTCATATGTTACATAGTTTTAACCCTTTGAACAAAATTTATGGCTCTACTTAAAGTTAAATATACCTAATCAAATATATGCAGTTAATTGGCGTGTTGAAATTTAAGAACACGTTAAGTGTGCGTGTAATGCAAACTGGTGGAGATGAATAAAAGGGTGGTCGCTACCTTTTACATCGGTTTTTAAAAAATGTATAAAAAATTATTATAAAAAACCCATTTTTTACGATAATTATTATAAAAGTTAATATAAAAAATTTATTTATTATAGTAATTTTTAAATTAATCAATGTAAAATTATTTTAAAAATTGATGTAAAAAATTTATATTTATTTATAAAAATATTATTATATTTTTATTTATATCAATTTATAAATTATCGATATAAATTTTTATTATAAAATATTATTTTTTTTATTAATGTGTTATATGAAAAAATGAGAAAAGGAAGAAAGAAATGAAAAGAGAGGGAAGAATCTAATGTGCCGAGTTCACAACATATATGTCGGTTCATGTATAGGTCGTGATTGCGCTCACTGCAGTCTACTTGACCCTTACTCTGTGGTCCATTTTGCAGAAAAGGGGATCCTTTATGAATCTGCGGTTAAATTTGTTATGAAATATTAAATCTAATAATTAAAATAAGTTAATTTGTTTATCCAATGGTTACAAACAAATTACAAAGAAGGAATGCTTAGATGCATGGTTTCGAAAATCGGATCTGATCAATTGGTTGGATTGGAACCGGTTAATTTTTTAATTAATTGCGCTATAAAATTGTTTTAATAATATATTAATTGAATCGGTAAAAAATTATCAATCAATAGTAAATCAGTCAAATCGATTAAACATTGGTTTTATATAGAATAATATTATTTTAATATTTTTCTAAAATAAATTTATATTTTATTTTATTTATATAATTTAAATTTAAAATTAAAATGTATATAACTTTTTAATTTTTAATTATTTAAAATTATAATTAAGATACATTTTATTATTATTATATATTTTTAATATAATATATATTATCTAAATTTTAAAAATAATATTTAATTAATACGTTTCAAGACCATTAAACCTTATAGCACCGATCCGATTTTAAAAACTTACTAAGAATACTATTCAAATCCGTTTAACTCGGTACCATCTAGGTAAAAAAATTAAATTTCGTAAAATTTGCTAAATCTTTTTATCTCTTTAAGTAAGATAAGAGAAAATAAGAGATCAATTTTTATTTATTTATTTATTTTAAAATTTTAATATTATTAAATATTTTTAAAAATAAATATATTAAAAAACAGTAAAAATTAAGATTTTTAAAATTTATATTATTAATAATTTTTTTATTTTTTTATTCATCTAAACAATAGAAAAAAGTTATTTTTTTATTTTAATTATATAAATAACTTATTTTTCATTTTATTTTTAAATAAAACATAAAAATACTTAAATAACTTGTTTTTTATTCAATTTTTAAATAGAATGAAAATTAAAAAAAAAATGTGTTGATAAACAAGCATACAAAAAATTTTCTGCTTCTACCTTTTGACTATACATCTAGGTCTGTTGAAAAGTATTTTAAAGATGGTTTAAATGGTCTAACTATTAAAATTTAATATATTTTATGTCGATTTATACAATCATAAAAAAATATTTATTTAAATTTTTTTTTGTAGTGTAGGTAGCTTAATTAAAAGTAAATTTTTTTAAGTTTTAACTTAAATGACTCTCAATTTAAATGAATTTAGTGTAAGTTAATTCATTTAGTCCTATTTTATAATATTCTATTTTATAAAAATTTTAAATCATAACTCATGTAACATTTAAATTAAGTGGAATAATTTTGTATTAATTTATATGATTCTATCTTATATTTATTATTTTTTATTTAAATTTTTTTTTTTCTTAATTTTTTTAATTTTTTTTCTAATATAATATTTTTTAATATATTAAAATATTTTTTAATTTATCTATCTTTCTCTAAAAAATTTATTTATTTATTTATTTTTATTTATTTATTTATATTTTTTTCTCTTAACTTTTTCTAAAAAAAATTTATATATATTTTTTTATTTTTTTAAATATATTTATCTTTCTATCTTTAATGTTTTTTATTTTTTCTATTTTTTTTTAAACTTTTTTTCTAGATTTTTTATTCTTTTATTTTTTTATCTCTATTTTATTTAAAGAAAGAAGAAGAAAGTAGAGAAAAAAACATTTTTATAAAAAGAGATAAAAAAAATTTAAGAGGAAAAATTGAAAAAGAAAATTAATAAATAAAAAAATTAAGAAAATAAATTTAAATAGATAAACAAAATTTTATAAAATTATTTCATATGTTTAATTTATTAATATACTTAAATAGATAGAAGAAGATATCGAGAATTAAAAAGAATGTATAAGTTTTATATTTGATATAAAAAAAAATTGATGCTGTTATTTACTATTTTTTTATTATCTAAAATGTTAATTGTGTTGTGAATTTAACGAAATTCTTTTACATCTATCTAACTGATCAATTAATTTATATAATGAATTATTTTTTTACGCGAGTTTAATTATTTATTAAAATTGTATTAATTTTTTAATTTTAAATTTATAAGTTAATTCTAATTTGTAGAATTTAGTCACCTTTATATTTCATAAGTTTTATAAATATAATTTTTTATGAATATGTAGATTATTTTAAATTTAATTCATTTAGTTTATAATTAATTTGGATTGGATAGATTAAATAGGTATATAAACTACTTTATTTATTTTATTGAAGGTAAAAGTTGATAAAACATCAACACCTATTTTATATGATTCTTTCTTTTTGTAAGAAAAAAACAGCATTGAATTAAAGAGTTATTATTATTAATATTATCATTACATCTTACAGCAGTATAATTTGATTCTTTTCTTTGTTTTTTTATTTTTTATTGTACCCTCTTTCTTGTAATGTAATCGATTAGGTTCAAACCCCAAAACTAAGACATTAACATCTATTATCTTCCTTGGTTTCCACGATGATACTTCCATTACGGCAAGAATAACAAATTAATTTCATGACCTTCAATATATATTTTATGCATATCCTTTTTTATCATAACATCCTATTTAATATAGTATTATTTTGTTAAAATATTCAGTAACTTAAATATTAAATGTTATTATAAATATTCTTAGTTTTGTTGCTCGAAATTTAAACTATTTGCAACATTTCTATAATACTGTTATCTTGTATTTGGATAAAATATTTTAATTTTTTTAAAAATTTAAAATATTTAAATATTTTTAATTAAAATTTTTACTTTAAAAATATTTTATTTAGATAAAAGAATTTTAATTTTTATATTTAAAATTTTTTATATGGATGGTGAATTTTAAAAATTTATTAAATTTTAAATATTTTATTTAAATTAAATAATTTGATTTTTATTATATACAAAATTTTATATTTAAATATTTATAAGTTTTCTTTTATTTTTTTATTTTTTTATTCAAAAGAATAAAAATATGTAAATATTTTTTATTATACAATATATTTAATAAAAATAATAATTCAACAAATCTATACAATTAAAAAAATAATAAAATATAATTATATAATTTAATATTAAAAATATTATTGTCAAAACTGATGAGAAAAAAATAATAGGAAAAGATAACTTTATTCATAAGAACGAATTAAGAGATTTAAAAAATAAATAAATTGTAAATTAAATACTTTTAAAATTTATAAAATTTAAAATTGTTTAAAAAAATTCAAACAAAATATTAAAATATTTAAAATTTAAATTTTAAATTTTTTTAAAAAATTACTTTTTTCCTTAAAATAACTTATTTAACATAAGATTAAAGATATTTAACCTTATAATTCACGGTCTCATCTTTTTTTTAAGACTAGATTGGATCAAACTTCTACATACTTACACTTTGACTTCACAATCTAAATAAAATGTGAGATTGTGTAAGATGATCCATAGCATTTTCCAACCTAAAAAACTCTGAAAGCAGGGCATGAAAATCTAGGAAATTTGGCCGAAAGAGCATATTGGACCCACAGCAATGCAATTAGTTGCACGTACAGGGCTCTTGAGAGATTGATTATATTTAATGGGTCAACGGTCTTTGAGATGGATGGATACACTGATCATTGAGGCTGTAATATGTTGATTCATTGTTGTATATGAAATATTTATATTTTTAAAGAAAATAATTAAATCTTAAACCCTAAATTTTAAATTTTAAAAATTTTAAATTTTAGAATTAGAATATATTAATATCAATTATTAAATTTTAAATTTATATCAATTTAATAATTTTATATCTAGAATACAAAATTTATCAATCTAATTATTAAATTATATTATAATATTTAATAGATCATGGATATAAAAGTTTACACAAAATAAAAATTGATAAATACTTTATCTTATAATTTTATTTTAACGATTATATATTATATGAATATATGTAAATATCAATATTTGAAAAATATGTTGGTGAAGTAGTGGTCTAAAGCATACAGTGACTCTATCGTCAACGATATATGCATCTAATTGTGGTATTCATAAGATTCAACAAACGCCTAGTTGCGGTATCCCCAAGATTCAACAAACCTGTCTGCAAAAAAAAAAAAGTATGAGCAGAACTAGTAAAGAAGAAAGAAAAAATCCAGAGGTAGTTTTGAAGAGAAGATTATTTCTAATGTGTATTCCGAAAAAGTAACTTGTGTCTCCTTTGTATACGAGAGACACTTCAAATAATCTTTGAAAATTAATAAATAATAATAAAACACATTAAAAAGTCAATTTAAAATTTGGATTTGAAATTTAATATTTGAAGTGAAATTAAATAAAATTAAAATAGTTTTATTAGAAATAATAGTATAACGGATTTTAAATTGGATAATTGAATAGGATTAATACAATATAATAACAATAATGTATGATTTAAATCAAAATGAACAATTGGTCAATTTTATAATAAAACTCAATTATGGTTAGTAATATGTAATTAGTGGTAACAGAAAAAATTGAACCTTTCAAATAGAGGTTTTTGGGTAAGCAAATATTTTAAGGTTTTGTAGATGATTATCAAAAAGTCCGTGATAGTTTAAATCAAAATGAATAGTCGATGGGTTTTATAATAAAACCCAATTATGATTAATAATATGCGATCAACAACAATGAAAAAAATTAAACCCTTCAAATAGAGTTTTCCGGATAAGTAAATATTTGAGGTTTTGTAAATAATTATCAAAAGGTCTGTGGTGGTTTAAATCAAAATGAATAGCTGATGAATTTTATAATAAAACTCAATTATGGTGAACAATATGCAATCAACGGCAACGGAAAAAATTAAACCCTTCAAATAGAGTTTTCTAGGTAAGCAAATATTTTGAGGTTTTGTAGATGATTATCAAAAAGTTCGTGCTGGTTTAAATTAGAATAAATAGCCGATGAATTTTATAATAAAACCCAATTATAGTTAATAATATGCAATCAACGACAACAGAAAAATTAAACTCTTCAAATAGAGTTTTTCGGGTAAGCAAATATTTTTAGGTTTAGTAAATGATTATCAAAAAATCCGTGGTGGTTTAAATCAGAATGAATAGCCTGTGGGTTTTATAATAAAACCCAATTATGGTTAATAATATGTAATCAACAGAAACGGAAAAAATTAAACCTTTTAAATAGAGTTTTCCGGTAAGCAAATAATTTTAGCTTTTGTAGATGATTATCAAAAAGTCCATAGTCCACATTATTGTGTGCAGAGGAGGATTTCACCAATTTTAACTGAGTTGGTTCAGGTTCATGTGCGCAAGGACACATTCCTTTCTTGCTTATCTACCAGCCCAAGGTATGTCTTAGTATATAAAGTTTAAGAAATACCTTTTGCCAAATAATGTGAGACTTAGTCCTTTTTAAAATATTACCAACAAAGCATACCTACAAATTTTACAAATTCTGTGAAATTTTATATACATGATTTACTAAATATTATAATATGATTCAATGGTTAGAATTAATGAATTTTACATTTTATATAAAATTATTAAGTTGATATAAATTTAAAATTTGACACACGATATTATCGATTTAATATATATATATATATATATATAATGGGACACATTTTGATAATTACTTGATCCGAATAAAAGAAAGATAATATTTTATCCACAAAAGATCTATCTATATAGATCCTCTGTTACTCTCTAGTGCTGAGTAACATGGATGCGTATAAGGAGTATGTTGACAAAATGGAAGGGAAGATATTAAGCATGCTATTCTTTCCATGTATAGAATAAAACTCAGAAAAGTTAAATGCTAATTTTTTCAATGTGTAGAATAAAATTCAAAAAAGTTAAAGTGTCTATGAAAGTAAACCAAAGAAAATCAAAGTTTATGATCTGCACACACCATTTGAAATATTTTAATTGAGCAAGTTTAGTTTCAAGGTTAATGTTTGTTTGTTTATTTTTTTAACTTGTTATCATACATAGAGATGTTAAATATTACGGTAAAAAAAGTTATTTTAGTAATAATTTTAAAAGATAAATAATAATAATTTTAATTCTTAGTAATTTTTTTATAAATTTATATTCATTAGAAATTATCCGTTGAAAAGTATTTTAGGAACAGTTTAAATGGTATAATTATTAAAATTTAATATATTTTGTGTCGATTTATATAATTGTAAAAAATATTCATAAAAAAAAATATATTTCTTTTAGTATATGTAGCTTATTTAGAAGTAAAATTTTTAAGTTTTAACCCAAATGATTCTTTATTTAAATGAGTTTAATGTAAGTTAATTCATATAATCTTATTTTATAATATTTTAATTATAAAATTTTTAAATCATAACTTATGTAATATTCAAATTAAGTAGGATGATTTTGTATTAACTCATATGATTCTATCTTATATTTATTATTATTCTATTTAATTTTTATTTAATTTTTTTTATTTTTTTAAAAGTTTTTTCAATATAATATTTTTTTAATATATTAAAATATTTTTTAATTTATCTATCTATCTCTAAAATTTTATTTATTTATTTTTATTTTTTTCTTTATACTTTTTCTCTTAATTTTTTATAAAAATTTTCTATATATATTTTTTATCTTTTTATATATATTTTTAATTTTTTTAAATATATTTATCTCTCTATTTTTATTTTTATTTTTTATTTCTTCTTTTTTTTATATTTTTTACTCTTTTATTTTTTATTCCTATTTTATTTAAAGAGAGGAGAAGAAAGTAGAGAAAGAAACATTTTTAGATAAAGAGATAAAAAAATTTAAAAGAAAAAATTTAAAGAAAAAAATTGAAAAAAGTTTGATATATAAAAAAAATCAAATAAATAAATTTAAATAAATAAATTTTTTATTATAATTTTTTTTATATGTTTGATTTTATTAATATGTTTAAATAAATAGAAGAAGATATGGAGAATTAGAAAGAATTTAAAAATTTTATATTTGATATAAAAAAAAATTGAAGCGGTTGTTTACTATTTTTTTTATTATCTAAAATGTTAACTGTGTGTTGTGAATTTAACGAAATTTTTTTACATCTATCTAACTGATCAATTAATTTGTGTAATGAATTAATTTTTCATAAACTAATTCATGTAGTAAGTTTAATTATTTATTAAAATTGTATTAATTTTTTAATTTTGAATTTATAAGTTAATCTTAATTTATAAAATTTAATAGTCTTTATATTTTATAAACTTTATAAATATAAATTTTTACGAACATGTAAATTATTTTAAATTTAATCCATTTAGTTTATAATTAACTTAGATTGGATAGATTAAATAGGTGTATAAGCTACTTTATTTATTTTATTGAAGGTAAAAGTTGATAAAGCATCAACATCTATTTTATATGATTCTTTCTTTTTGTAAAAACAAAACATCATTGGATTAAAGAATTGTTATTATTAATATTATCATTATATCTTACAGCATAAATATTTATTTTAATATTTTTAATAAATTTTATTGGTTAATAAATGTTTTTTAGTGTGTTCAAAATTTGGTAATCAAATAGAACTTCAAGTTTCTACACCCAAACCATATCGGCTCTCGAGTCACCCCTTGCCTCATCATCGTCACATATTGCATATTCACCGGTTTATATTACAATCACGGTCAATTGATATTTCTCTAAAAATATTGGTTTCTATTTCGTTAGAAATTGATAGACAAGACAAGTTTTAAGGGATTATGTATTTTCATAAAAAAAAAATTAATCTCAATTTATATAATTTATTTTAAATATATAAAATTGATAGATTGTTTTTAAAAATATTATATTAAAAATATAAAAATGTAATGAACTTTTTTTAATTAAAAAATATGAGTTCTTTTCAAGTGCTACCGTTTCTTTATTTGTATAATTCTTAACACATCGTTCTTCTGGAATGGGTTGTCTCTTTCCAAACTGCGCCAACTTCCAATTTTCTTTTTGACCTAAATACCCTATTTAACAACCTTTCTTATGTTTTTTAAAAAATAATTATAATTTTGATACATATAAAAAATGATTTATCTATTATATTATTTATACAACAAATTTATTGTATATATTTTGCATGTAATATAGATAAAATATTTGTATGAAATGATTATATATATATATATATATGTAACATTAATTTTTATTCGATTTATATTGTACAATTTTTTAATATTTTTTTAAAAAATTAAAAAAATATCAATTGTTAAATTGATGTAAATAAATTTAAAATAATTTGTGAATGTAAATTAATTATTACTCAAAATTGTTTATTCATAATTCATATGTTACATAGTTTTAACCCTTTGAACAAAATTTATGGCTCTACTTAAAGTTAAATATACCTAATCAAATATATGCAGTTAATTGGCGTGTTGAAATTTAAGAACGCGTTAAGTGTGCGTGTAATGCAAACTGGTGGAGATGAATAAAAGGGTGGTCGCTACCTTTTACATCGGTTTTTAAAAAATGTATAAAAAATTATTATAAAAAACCCATTTTTTACGATAATTATTATAAAAGTTAATATAAAAAATTTATTTATTATAGTAATTTTTAAATTAATCAATGTAAAATTATTTTAAAAATTGATGTAAAAAATTTATATTTATTTATAAAAATATTATTATATTTTTATTTATATCAATTTATAAATTATCGATATAAATTTTTATTATAAAATATTATTTTTTTTATTAATGTGTTATATGAAAAAATGAGAAAAGGAAGAAAGAAATGAAAAGAGAGGGAAGAATCTAATGTGCCGAGTTCACAACATATATGTCGGTTCATGTATAGGTCGTGATTGCGCTCACTGCAGTCTACTTGACCCTTACTCTGTGGTCCATTTTGCAGAAAAGGGGATCCTTTATGAATCTGCGGTTAAATTTGTTATGAAATATTAAATCTAATAATTAAAATAAGTTAATTTGTTTATCCAATGGTTACAAACAAATTACAAAGAAGGAATGCTTAGATGCATGGTTTCGAAAATCGGATCTGATCAATTGGTTGGATTGGAACCGGTTAATTTTTTAATTAATTGCGCTATAAAATTGTTTTAATAATATATTAATTGAATCGGTAAAAAATTATCAATCAATAGTAAATCAGTCAAATCGATTAAACATTGGTTTTATATAGAATAATATTATTTTAATATTTTTCTAAAATAAATTTATATTTTATTTTATTTATATAATTTAAATTTAAAATTAAAATGTATATAACTTTTTAATTTTTAATTATTTAAAATTATAATTAAGATACATTTTATTATTATTATATATTTTTAATATAATATATATTATCTAAATTTTAAAAATAATATTTAATTAATACGTTTCAAGACCATTAAACCTTATAGCACCGATCCGATTTTAAAAACTTACTAAGAATACTATTCAAATCCGTTTAACTCGGTACCATCTAGGTAAAAAAATTAAATTTCGTAAAATTTGCTAAATCTTTTTATCTTTTTAAGTAAGATAAGAGAAAATAAGAGATCAATTTTTATTTATTTATTTATTTTAAAATTTTAATATTATTAAATATTTTTAAAAATAAATATATTAAAAAACAGTAAAAATTAAGATTTTTAAAATTTATATTATTAATAATTTTTTTATTTTTTTATTCATCTAAACAATAGAAAAAAGTTATTTTTATTTTAATTATATAAATAACTTATTTTTCATTTTATTTTTAAATAAAACATAAAAATACTTAAATAACTTGTTTTTTATTCAATTTTTAAATAGAATGAAAATTAAAAAAAAAAAATGTGTTGATAAACAAGCATACAGAAAATTTTCTGCTTCTACCTTTTGACTATACATCTAGGTCTGTTACCTCTAACCTGAATGCAGCTTCATCATAAGCTCTTGCTGCAACTTCTGCAGTGTCGAATGTTCCATGCCACACTCTCACTCTCTTCCTCACCCCTCCGTACCTTTTCCTTCTCTCATCGCTTTCCTCATACGACGCCGTTTCACTCGCCTAATTAAGGTCATCCATAAGTGGGACAAGAATAATTGATACACATGCATAATAACATAATTTATAATAATAATAATAATTTTTTTTTATAAATTTTCATACTTATTAAATAGAATAAATATGAAGTTATTTTTATTTTAAAATTTGTAAATATATTTTTTATTTAGTATTTATTTTATAAAATAGTTGAAAAATATGTTAAAACATATAGCAAAGTTTGATTTTTACACCTATGGCATCTTATCCTTTACGCGGGAGGAGGATACCTTTTTAAATAGATAGGCTTTACGCGTTATAACTGTATAGAGGGCAGAGATAACGTACACTGGATCACCCGAAGATTGTATTCTTCTCTCTTTTTCAGGAATGTGTGTTGTGAACCGGTCACATTTTTATTCATTTCCACCAATTTGCACGCGTTCCGGTCACATCTTTATTCATTTCCACCAATTTGCACGCGTTCCTAAATTTCAACTCACCAACTAACTGCATCTATTTCAGTATCTATATTTAACTTCAAACAAAATAAACTTAGTTCCTATTTTAGATCTTGTGCACAACCATAAATTTTGTTAAAATTAAAACTAATACATGAGCTGTGAATAAAGAATTTTGAGTGATGATTCATTTATATATATATATATAAATTATTTTGTATTTATTTATATTTTTAATTTAATAACCGATAATTTTTTTTATTTTTTAAATATAAAAAATATTGTACAATTATAAATAGGATAAAAATTAATCTAATATATATTTTATATATATAATAATTATTTTATAAAAATTGTTTATCTATTAGATGTAAAATATATGCAATAAGCCAATCAATTTATTATATAAATAATATAATAGATAAATCATTTTTCTGATATGTATCAAAATTATAAATATTTTTTAAAAGCACAAGGAATGTTGTTAATTAGGGTATTCAGGTCAAAAGGAAAACTTGAAAAGTGGTCATATTTTTTAATTAAAAATAGTTTATTTAAATTTTATATTTTTAATATAATGATTTTTTAAAAAATAATCTATTAATTTTATATATTTAAAATAAATTATATAAATTGAGATTAATTTTTTTTCATGAAAATATATAGAGAGATATATCATTTTAAAACTTGTCAAGTGAAACAAGTGAATATGCAGTATGTAATGATGATGAGGCAAGGGGTGACTCGAGAGCTGATATGGTTTGGGATGTACAACCTTAAAGTTCTATTTGACTATCAAATTTTGAACACACGCTAAAAAAACATTTATTAACCAATAAAAATATTAAAATAAATATAGATTTTGTCTAATAAAAAATTATTAATATAAATTTTAAAGATTTATTTCAATTAATAATATATTGTACTAATAATTTTTTTTGAAAAATACAATATTCACAGGATAGGTTAATAAAAAATCCATCTAATAAATACCATGTCGTTAAATGTTTTTAAAGTAATAAATATTGAATTAAATTATTTTCTTTCTAAATCTCTCTCAACAATATGAGTCACCTTTCCGTTTATTTTATCTTTCGTTTTCTTTCACAACCTCATGATTTATACGGTATGCCTTACTTGCAAAGTTTGAAACATAGAGAGCTCTTAATTAGATATTATTTGATTAATTGATTCTTCTTCCGAAGCTAGTTGCTGCTACATGGACATGTGTTAAAATATTTTGGTTAATATTTAGGCCACAATTACGTAATGTACAAATCCACACATACTAATTTGCAACGATTATAAGCATAATTACACAACTACACGTACATGTTGATTGTGAAACAAGACGTTTTGTTTGGCTATGTTTTGGGTTCTGATTAGTAGTGAAATAAAAAATAAAAACTCGTTTCCTTCCATTATTTGGATTCTAATTCTGTATGGAAGAATTTTCAACCCCTATCCCCTTTTCCCCTTAATCAAATCAAAATTTTTGTATGCCTTTTGGAAATTAAATTTTGGGAGTGATGTGTAAATTATTTTTAAAATTTAATTCTAAAATATATTAAATATTTTTCTAAAAAATAATTTTATAAGTAATTTAAAAATTATTTTAAAATTAAAATTAAAAAAATGATAAAAAAAAGTGAAAAAAAGAGTTGGATATCAAAATATTATTAGTAATAATTAAAAAATATCACTTATTAATTTTAGTAATATTTTTAAAAAAATATTATATTTTTTACGACATATATTAAATATAAAAAAAATATAATTTGTAATAATATAGCATTTTATTTTTGTATAAAAAAGTGATATAAATGATGTAGATGGAAAGTAAAGGTGAGTTTGAATTGAACCTTCAAACTACATAAGCAACCAGGCATAGTATGATTGTCGCAGTTTTGTAGTTGATGACTATTATTAGTACGTGCCTTTTTAACCATTCATATGCACGTGTATGGTCCGTTTTAGGTGTTTCAATTTATCTAGCTAGAGAGCTGGTTGACGAGTTCAGTTGATTAGGTATTAATTAATTAACCAGTTAATTAGTTAATTAATTAATTAATTAATCAATTAATCGTACCTTAGATACTTGTTCCCAAGTCGCTCTTTCTGGCCACCGTTTCTCCAAGTGAAGCCATCCTCTGAAGACATATGTGTTACCCACCTGTGGTACTGGAAACAATAATGTTTTCTTCTTTTGAGATCATAATTATTATTAAGTGATGTAAAATTACCAGAAAAAATATTCATTTGACCTTTTTCCTAAAGTTTGTGAAAATTCTAATATAATTTTTGAGCCATTTCCCTTCCGGTTACATAGCAATAATCGTGTACCAGTTGTAAACTAAAGTTTCCGAGACCCAAAAAGCAGTTTGCTAAATTGTCTTCTTATGTGGAGAATTCTTATGATGTAACGTGGACACAAACAGACCAAGCTCCTTTTCTTTTATTTGTTTATTTCCTTTCACAATGATGACAATATGCACATGTACCCCTGAAACTTACTCTTTTTTTTTTTTTTTCATCAATTACTATAGAACTAACAACGCTAGCATGCATAAACCTAGGATATTTGTGCATGTTTAGTCTTTATAGAATACGTCAGTGACCTTTGTTCTTTTCAGATTCGATCAATCTTATTCAGTTGCAAAATTGTTTTTTTAATGATTTTTAGATTTTTTTTCAACGTAGTTTGTGGTAGAGACTTTGCCGTATGATAGATGTAAGATTTTTTATTCCAGTACCAATATTTAAAGAACTCATGATCTTATTATTAAAAGCATTACATGCAATAAAGAACTCTCATGAGTCATCTAAGAAATCTTATTCTAGAATTCCAGACTTTTTTAAGCTGTTATTTTTGTGTTCTAAACAAATTTTGTGTAAAAATAAACTTAGATGTTATTATTATCTTATATCATAAAAAAAATATTTCTTTAATTCATTTGGAGTGATATTTAAATTTAAATTTTAAAAATTTTAAAAATAAAAATTAATTTTATTTTATTTTTATATTTATCTTATGTAAAAAGAAAGAATTAATTTTCATAAAAGTTATAGAAATATTTGTTGCTTTCAAAAGAAGAGAAAATAAGAGGGGCTAAACTTTTTTTTTTCTTATTTATTTTCAATTTTTAAAAAATAAAAAATTATATTATAAAAAGTATATTAAAAAATTAATTTTTTTAAAATTATATTTTATATTTTTAATATATATATAAATTAAAATTAATATTACTAATATTTCTTTTTACTTTTTCTAAACAATCTATTTTTTCATTTTATTTTTACTTTCATTTTTGTCATTTTATTTTGTCTCATTCTACTTTCCTACCTACTTGGAACCTCACTCAAAAGTATTTTTAACCAATCAACAACCTTATTGTAATACGTAGAGCGTATTGACTTTCCTACTTCCCTATTTCTCTCACAACACACAAGCTCCATTTAACATGCCCAATGTGTTAAAGATTGTGATATATACACAGATCCGATCTGTTACTCTTCAGTGTTGAGTAATATATATGGATGCGTCTATGGAGTATATTGACGAAATGGGAGGGGAAGAAACTGAGGATGCTATTGGTTCAGCAAAGTTAGTCTCGATCTCTTGGTTCATGTTTGTTTCTTTTCAAATTGTTATTGTATAAGCTACTTCATTTATTTTATGCCAAGTCCAACTTCGTATCGTAAAGCATCCAAACCTATTTTATATGATTCTTTTTTTTTTTTGTAAGAATAAAATAACATTGAATTATAGACTTATGATTGTTAACATTATCATTACATGTCACAGTATAGTACGATTTGATTGATCTTTCCTAATGTTTTCATTTTTTATTGTACCCTCTTTCATTTCTTATAATTGGTTAGATTCAAATCGAGACATTAACATCTTTGTTATCTTCATTGTTTCACTATGATTCTTCCGTTACGGCACGAATAAAAAATTCATTTCATCACCTTCGATATATATATTTTTATCACATATTTATGCGGTAGTGCTTTCGCCAACCTTAAAATATTCAAATTAATATACTTGTTGCTTCATCTGTCATACATTCTTTTAACCTGCAAAGATTTCATATATATATATATATATTGCTAGAAACGGGGAAGAAGTCGTATGTATAAGTTGTTTTTTAATTTCATATACACTGAGAATGGAAACATTTTTTCTTTAGACATTGCAGCATACCAACGTCAACCACTTCAAATTACCAACACTCTATCCCTTCTACCTCATACCATGCCATCTTTGGGTTTCTTGACACAGTGCTCCTTGGTGTGCTGCAAATTGAGTATCAAAGCAAGAAAGAAACACCCTTTGATACACACCCACTTCAGATGCAAACCTTCTTGACATCCATATGCATCTATTGCGCGACACTTGGAATCATGTTTCACACAAAGACTCAGATCCTCAGCTATGTTCTTCTCCTCTCTGGAGCACTTTCTTCGCTGTCTCTTCTCTCCATCTTGCTGTGGAAACAGCTTTTGTGGATTGTGCTTATTGTATGGGGATCTATACCAATAATATTGGCTCGTCACTTGCTCAAAAGTTCAACGTATCGGATCATAAACATGGTAGCGAAGTTGGCAAGGGATGTTTGTAATTTGATGTTTGCAACTGGGACCATGTTCTCTACAATATTTGGCGGTGGAAACAACAATAACAGTCCAAGAATTTGAAGGGTATTAATTTAAGCATTTGTGTTAAATTGTTGTGTTTTTTTTAAAAAAATTGTAGATTGTTTTATAAAATTCAAATGACGAAAATGAGGCTAGGAAGCAAAGAGCATACTGAATCTGTTCTTTGGATTTTGTATTTGTATATGTTTTTCTTCACTAATTTTTGTTGCAACACGATTGAACAATGCTATGAAATTCCAAAGTAATAACAATGATGATGAAGTGTAATCATTTTTTTGTTGCCATATTTCAACTACAATAACATCGCTTTTATTCCCATTTACGTATGTTTTATTGATATCTTTTCTGCAAGTAGTAGGGAAACATAATTAAGTGCTAAATTTTCTATAGTAAATATGATTTTATCTTGTGATTTTTGAAATAATAAAAAAAAATTAGAAACTTTCATAGGATATATTACCATCATGATAGTTATTCTCAAAGTTCTTTTCAACAGAACCTATAACCTGTTTGATTTAAAGTTTGATTTGTTTAATAAATAGATAAATTTATAAAAGTTTTTTTTAAAGGAATAAGATCATTTTAAGCTCACAATTTTTTTTAAATTATTAAAAGATCTATTTATTTTTATATATTCTATATTTATATTTATTTATATTTTAATATATTATATTTATATAATATTTATATAATTTGTTAAAAATTAAAATTTTTAATTTTTAATTTCAAACAAAATGAACACTAAATAATTTTTTTTTATTTTCAACATAGAACTCTTTTATACTGTTTTAATCTAAAAAATTTATTTTTTAATTTTAAACAAAATGAAACTAAATGATTTTTTTTTATTATTAAAATATAATCATTGTTCCATTTTTGTCTACCTCTACAAAATATGACTCAACCTTTAATTGATATTGTGGAAGAAATATATATCATATATAGCACATCATTTAATATAATATTTTAAAATAAATAGTTATAAAAACTTTTTAAAAAAATAATTTTGATTTATTTGTTACAAAATTGATGGTAGTAAAGATTGGATTCACAGATTCTATAACTTCAAAAGTATTCAAATATATTTTTATAAAAAAATTTAAGCTTATGAATATTTTAAATAATATATATATATATATATATATATATATTAGACATATTTAATAATTTTTTTATTTTATAAATTTTAAATTTATAAACTTATTTATTAGTTTTTTTTTAATGTAAACTTTTAATATAAGCTTTGTAAGTTTTAAATCAGTCAAACATGGATAAAAAAATAGTAATAATAAAGGATAAATATAATAAATATAATAAATAATTCTAAAATTTTATGAAAGGAGTTATTCGCATTTTTCGAATACAAAACATTAAAAAAAATAGTTTATAGTATCTTATAAATAAAAACGGAATGAGTATATATCTCATCTTAAGCGAAGCTGGACAGCGTAAAATCATATGACAGCAGGATTAAATATATAATCCATGTGGGGGTGTTGATAGAAATTAGATGCATAAATTTTTATTATAAAAATATTTAATATAAATTTTAAAAAATGAAAATCATGATCAGCAGTGATAATATTTCTATGCATCAAGTTATGCATCAAGTCATGGTTAATTGAAGAAGGAGGTGGACATTCTGATAACACTTTAAATGTTTTGCTTGTAATTTGTCTTCTGGATGGGGCAGGCAAGGTAGAGATGAAAGGTAGAATATTCCTCATGCATCTTAGACAAGGCCAGCTTAAGCAACAAGATCAAAAAATATTTAAATTATTTATTATTCAAAATTTAATTTACATCTAATTCAATTCAAAAAATTAATTTATAATATAAAAGTTATCATCATCTTATATATATTTCATCAATCATATCTTTAATTTATTTATATAAATAATTATAATTATATATTCTAATATTTTTTTATTTAAGCAACTTGGTTGGAGTAAGTACTAGATGTAAAGATTTGAGGTGACAGCTTGATTGGGCCCTCACTTCCCAACCATTCCTCTTCAGTTTGCCGCCGCCATGAAGCCAACCATCGTGCGTAGCTCCCGCCATGGAGCCCTAACAGCATCACTGTCTCTCGCACTTTCGCGGGCCCTTCGTCGCTCATTTTTTCTTTTATTTTATCCTGTTTAAATGTTGTTAATTCATTTTTAATGGGCTCTTTAATTCATTTTGCTTGAACATTCGTAATATTGTCATTCCATTTTGTGGTCACTTGTATAATCATAAATGTATATAATATAGGTGAAGTTTTTATCAAAATTTATTTTTAAAAAAATATTTAATTTTTTTAAAAAGATCTTGATGAAAAAAAATAAAAAAGGTACAAATTTCTATTCATTGATTTCAAAAAATATATTTAAAGTTAAATATGTAATTTTTAAAATAATTTTAAAAAATTATTTAATATCTTTAAAATAAAAAATTAAATATTTAAATTTATTATATATATTTAAAAGAATAAAATAAAAATTAAATGTTTAAATAATATATTTGTATATATATATAAAATAAAGTTGTCATTAAAATTTACTTTTAAAGAAATATATTTAAATTTTTTAAGAAGATCTAGTTCCGAAAAAAATAAAAAAATACAAGTATCTTATTTGTTTGTTTAAAAAAATTATACAAAGTTAAACATGTAATTTTAAAAAAATTAACTTGATACTTTTTAAGATAAAAAATTTAAATATTTAAAATTTTATATATACTTGAAAGGATTAAATAAAATTACAAATTTAAATAATATATTTGTATGTCTGTAAAAAAAACATAGATATCTACAAAAAGTAGGCTGACTAAATTCTTTATCATGCTTTTATTTCTACATATATTTTTATGAGATAAAAAATTTAAGATTACGTAATTTTAATTGTTTGAAATTTGAAATTTTTGTTAAAAAATAATTTAAAAAAAAATTATTTATGATTATTTGAGAAATAATTTTGTAAGAAATCATTGTGAACAAATTTTATTTGAAATTAAATTTTGAAAAGGAGTATTTTTTTGTGTAAATTTTATTTTTGATAATTTTAAGAAAGAATTATTGTAAAAAATTAAATGTAAAGAAAATTTGCTTGAAATTAAATTTTAAAAAAGAAATATTGTAGAAGAATTATTTTTTAAAATTAAATTTGATTTTTTTAATTATCTGAGAAAGAAATTAATAATGAAAAAAGTTTGTTTGAAATTAATTTTTTAAAAAAATGTAAAAGAATATTTTAAAAATATATATTTTTTTAATTTTTTATATATATTTTAATATTCCAATGTAAAGAATTTAAGACAAACTATTAAGTATTAAGTACCATAAATTTTTATAATTTAAAAAAATAATGAAAAGAATCATATATTTTATTTTAATAATCGTTACATAAGCTGTAAAATTTATTAAATATTATTTAAAAATATATAATTTATAATTTTATATTTAAAAATAATATTTCAAATTTATATACAAAAAAAATTTGAAATAACATATAATTATACAATAAACTCTTACAATTTAAAAAATGAATGAGAGAAGATCACATATTTATATTTTTGTTGGATGAGATTTAACATTTATTAAATATTAGATGATATACTGAAATAAACAGAATAAAAACTGGCAAGTTTATATTAAAAAAAATCATCAACTAGTCTTTGAATAAAATAATAAGCATATAAATGAGTAAATTGAATAATAGTAAGAGAAAAATGAATAAAATAGATAATAATAAAATTATTATCATATCATAAAATAAATAAAAATGAACCTTTCAAAAAAAATTTAAAAATATGAGTAAAGTTATCAATCTACCGAATTATTAAAAAAAAATAAAATAAATTAATATTTGGGAGAAAACAATGTTAAGAAACAAAATATTTTGGAACATCATCCAAAGCGTGTTATAAAAATCGTCTCCAACATTGATGTAGTTAATATACTTAAGTTAGTGAAGCAAACTGGTATATATTAATATTTTAAAATTTTAAAATTTTTATTTATAAAATTTTATAAAAATTGTAATACTACTAAATAATTTTTTTATATATTAAATTTATTCTTTTATTCTTTTTTAATGTCCTACAGAAGTAGTCAAAAGGAAGAAATAATAATGTCAATAAACGTTATTAACACACTATCCAGCCAGCATAATTAATTTAGTTGATCTAAATTCATACGTAAATTTATTAAAATATTCTTAAGTGAAGCTGATTCATCATGATAATCAATTATATAATTAAATTTTGTTAATTCAAAATTCCAATTAATTAATGATTAATTAAAAAAATTATCTTAACCAAAATTAACTCTTATCCTCATAATCAGAAATTTTGAAAGTAGGATTATTGTGATTATTAACATTTGATTTTGATTAAGATAGTTTTATTTTAATTAATTAAATTAATTGGATAATTTATAATCTTACGTATCGATTTGATCTACTTAAAAAAAATTATTTCTTAAATAAGATGGGTCATATTTCCTGTGAAGTAAGTTGTGCTTCACAAAAATCTATAACATTCTTTTGCATATTATAGAACATGTATATGGAGTGCATATGTATGCATGACTTGCATTTCACATAGTGTGGATGAAAAACATAGAGCAAATAAAAAAATACAAGGTATAAAAGCCACAAATCAAGGTAATTAATAAAGATGGGTAAATTTATTAAAGAAAATTGGTTTTCTTCGGACTAACCCTTGGGGCGAGGTTAAGTCTTTGGACTCTTAACCTGTGGATTGGGATACGAACATGGTTATCAATATCCTCCACGCTCACCTCGCTCTCTAACATGGATCCTTCCATATATTGCTATGAAAGAAACGTTGTTCTCTAACTGGGTATTTTTTCACAGAAGCATGGCTTATATACACTTGGAATAAAAAGTTGAGCAAAAGATTCATAAAGCTAAGTATTAACGGTAACTTTCATCTCCGTATATTCCTTGTTCTGATCACCACCCTACACCCTTCCATCTAAGGCATCTAACGGCGGGATAAAAGTTACTGTTAATATGTAGGTTTATCATCTCCCACTCCTTACATTCTTTTGCTCAACTTTTTATTACTTATTGCTGTTGCCACTGTACGAACCCATGAGCATGTGCCATGTATGAATTTTAAGAAATAAACTACCATGGCAGAATTTCAAATTCTTTTGAAATAAAATTTAAAATTTTTAACTCATTTTCATTCTCATAAATAACAATTCTTTCTTCTTGATGTTACTTTCTATTGTATTGTTCTCTTCTCATATCATTTTTTTTTTCACATATTTCTCTTTTATCTATCTCATTTTTCTCATCTTTTAAACATAATATTTTTAATATTAAATAATATAATTATATTTTTGTTATATTTTTAATTATATAAATTTATTAAATTATTGTTCTGTTTTGAATATGTTACAAATAAAAATATTTATATATCTAATTTTTTATAAAAAAAATAAAATAAAAGCAAAATTAAAAAAATATAAATATTAAATATAAAATTTTATATATAGTGAAACTTAATTTATTTAGTCTAAATAAAAAAATTAAAATAAAAAATTAAAATATAATAAAATTAAAGCTTATCATCCAAATAAAAATTTTAAATATAAAATATTTAAATTAAAGTATTTAAATTTCTTAAAATATTAAAATATTTTATCTAAATATAGAATAAAAAAAAATAGACAAAATATCAAGACATTAAAATTATTATTTTAGACTAATACTACTAATAGCTAAATAACACATTGGGCGTCGACTAACCTAGATCAATTGTTGGACTTTAAAGTTCAATTTAAAAAAATTTCTAAGATAAAGTTTAACTAAAAGTTATAATTCTCTTATATTTTATTTGAGATGTAGGGTACCGAGAGAATTTCGAGTAAGTTACAATTCTAATATTAATTTTTAAAATGATATTATTTTAATATTGTTATTTTTTTTATAAAATTTAATTTTAATTTATAATGTAACTAAAGTTATATATATATATATATTTGGATAATAAATGGTATTTTTTAAAAATATATATTAATAAAATAAATAAAATATAAAAAAAAGATAAATTTAACATAGTTTATTCATTTCAATCTACTTGCACAGTTCTTAAAAAGAGATAAAAATATTTAATCACAACGTACTGTTCGAAAACTTAATTTATTTTTTCAAGTTGAGAGACTTTACTTTTTCGATAGGTCTCTTTATTTAAAATTTAAACTTCTATCTATCTATACAGGATCCCTCCTTGATTTAATTAGCCATGATGAAATTTGACTCACACGTTAACAAATTTTTTCTTAAATTAGCATTTAAATACTTTCAGTTTTTTTTTTTAATTGGATTCATTTTTCAATATTTTTCTTCATATTTACTTCACTATTCTTGATAATTACTTCAATAGTTACTTCATAATTAATATTATTGCATAACTCAATACATATTTCTAAATAATTAATTAACATTAATTTATAAAAAAATCATTCTTCAACTTGTATGTTTATAATTAACTTATATGAAATATTATATATCTATTGAAAGACAATTCCTCAATTTGCGTGAAGTAAAATAGCTTTCTAAATTAAATAAATCAGTAAAAATTTTCATTATTTTGAACTAAACTGAACTTATTAAAATGAAAAAAGAAAAGTGCAATAAACTATAACATTGACCCTATATCAAATTGTCCTTCACAACCTTATTAATTAGCAAGCGTACAGCAAACAAATTTTTGTCTCAGGTTACATAATTAATAAATCCCATAACATTTAACTCTCTCTAACGACAAATTAATCGTATTAAAATCTGTATCCAGTTTTTATGGTCTAGAAAACGGATTTCAAAGTCCAACCAATATCTAGGTAAACTCGATCACTTTCTAGGAACACATTAAATACAACTCTTCATTTTAAAAAGTATATATAAATCAATGGTATTCAATTCAAATAAAATAAGATAATAACTCTTTGTTAAAATGAATTAATTTTTTATTTTAAACGAATAAATACAAACTTTTATATTTTAAATTTTTTCACACTATAAACATAACAAAAAAATGTATTTGATCGGTTTCACACTTGATAAATAAAATTTCAATCCTTAAAAGATAAAGGTTGGAGGAAAAGAAAAATAAAAGGACAATCTAACTTTGAATTAATGATTTTTTTTATTTTTATTTTCTTATTATTATTATTATTATTATTATTATTATTATTATTATTATTATTATTATTATTATTATTATTATTATTATTATTATTATTATTATTATTATTATTATTATTATTATTATTATTATTATTATCTACATATTTGAATTTCTAGACTCTTGTTGATTATATAAGGATCACGAGCTCAGATATACTTAAATTCTTATTGCAGATTTCGATTAACATTGTTTATTTTTCAAAAAAAATTGTTTAGTATAAAAATTACATTTGTGAAATTCCTACAAAATATTTTCGTTCTATATATATAAAGAAATTTTTATTTTAAAAAAATAAGCATAAAAAATTTAAGTCATATAAAAGAATATAAAATAAAAAGTGATGTTGTTAATAAAAAAAATTTAATTCAAGTTCGATATTAATTATTCAAATTTAATATTAATAAAGATATTTTTTTCAATAAATTTTTTTAAATAAATTAAAGATCAATAAATTAAGAAAAGAAAGAAAGATCGTGGATTAGTAATTCTTGAAAAAATACAAATGGTTAACTATAATTGATTCGATGTGTCTAAATACTATTTAACATATTTTAATCGTTATTATTCAAAACACGAATAGTTATAATAAGTTATAAGTTTTTTTTTAAAAAAATAGTGAAAAAGTTGTATTGTAAACAAAATCTATAAATATACTTAATTTTATTTTATAAATATATAAAAAGTAATATATATATATATATATATATATATATTTTATTAGGTTGTCTAACATTTATTTGATATTTTTAACAACTGATTTTATATCATGTAAGTTGAATAGAAAATTTTTAAAAAAAATCATGTGAGTATGAGAAATCTACACTAAAAAAATTAATTTATAATAATAATTTTCTTTTTACTTTATCAAGATTTAAATTTTTATTATATTATTTATCTATTATTAGTCAAATTATTAAAAAATTATGTATAACAAATTGGTTACCAACAATTTTAAGTAAATGCAGGTAAATTTAATTTAAACCTTTAAAATTTAGCTACCTTAAATTATCATCATTGTTAAATTTTAGAAAGTTGCTCACGATTCAACTCTTGTTAGTTGTTTATATTTATAAAATTTCTCTCCTTCCTATTTGTATTTTTCAATATTTTAAACCTTTATTATTTATTTATAATTATAAATTTTTTTATTAGATTAGTTATATCAATAATGGTGCTAATATTTTTTATTATTTTAATGATATAAATTATAACTAATTATTATTATTATTTTATTTTATTAAAACAAATGAAAAAATCTTAAAAAATAATATTAAAATTTAAAATTTATATCAAAATTTGTATTTACAAATTTTTAAATTTTCATATCATATTAAAAATTATTAAATTATAATATTCAACATCAATATTATAACTAACTAAAATATTGAATATAGTTAAATTTAGTATCTATTTTTAATGAAAAGTAAAAGCTTAAAATAAAAGAAAATTAAAAATTAATAACTTTGAAATTTATTAAAACTCTTTTAGCATGCATTTTCATATTATATCTTGGACAAATATATTTGTACCAACTCCTGTTTATAAAATTAAAAATATTTACAAAATATACAAAAAATTATAAACATAATTATGAAAGAATGACTGAAAAATTTGTATATCTTCATATTTAATCTAAGCATTTTCATCGAGGATAAAAATTAAAGACATGCAAAATTTTTAAGAAGCTAAATTTTGAAAGACACCATTTTTATTTAAAAAAAATATATGCAACAATTATTATTTTATCATCTTTTGTTAATTTAAAAAGTTCTTTTTATTCTATTAAAAAAATGTAGATCAATATCCTAGCAACTAATTAAGAAGATTTTTATTATTATTGTGCTTCACATTATAAATTGATTGCGTCATCAAAATGGTAGTAATAATGTGATTAAAAAAAGTTCGCCATTCAAATAAATAAAAAACTTCCTGCGAACAAGACGATAAAAAAAGAATTAAAAAAGAGATAGATATTTTTGTAAAATTTGTATATATTTATTATTTTTATCCTTTTACTTTTATCTATCTCTTTATTTAATATTTAAAAAATTAATTTTTTACATATATTTTTAAAAATAAATAAAATGAAAATTATAATTATAATTATAATTATAATTATAATTATAATAAATAAAAAAATAAAAAAAATTTCATTAAGATATATTAAAAATAAATACTATTTTTAAAATTTTAATAATATTATTATAATTTTTTTATCCAACCAGATTAAAAAGAATGAAAGAATATTTTTCTTATGTGTAAGACCCTATTCACATATAAATTAATATAATTAACATATCTTCATTAAAAATTAAGATATACAATTTATTATTTTGAATCTCCTTGAAGATTATTGATTGTAAATGCTGTCAGGGACTATATCAAAGGTGCAAGCACCTTTTTCCACTTTAGCTAATAAGAACTTCCAAGTTTGACTACTCACTTTCCAGTAACATAATTAACTATGGCTTGGTTACTAAGGGGTCATAATGGTTAGTTAAGCTTCTTATCCAATCGTATAGTTAATATGTACACTACCCGAAGAAAAGAGAAGATGTAACAGTGCATTTCTATACAATTTTATTGAAATAGGATACCTTTTTTGCTTAAATGGGATTTCAGATGTAGTAAACTTAATATCCTGCTTTTTCTTTTGAGGTAAACAAAAAGCTTGAATTCCTTAAACGTAGTAGAGATTGCTTTCTACCTGACTAATTAGTGGTCCTGAAAATTGAAAATCAACGTTTATTTCATAAAGTTAATAAAAAGAACGTATATCATAATTATAAAATATAATAAATATTTTTTAAATAAAATTTTACTAATTTTAATTATTTAATATTATTCCCATAAGGTTATGTTCACACAAAATAGATTTAGTTTAAGGTCATAAGTTAATGACAAGAGATAGCCACAGTTTCTTTGTAATATGAAAGGAAGTAACTTCAAGTCCATGACAAAGATTATCAAATTCTAGATTATCCTATACCAGTACTGCCTGAAATGCTTGGATCGAAACTCACCAATGTAAATATTATAATGCAAATGTCAATTTGAGGAAATCCATAATTAAAGAATGTTAAAGTTAAACCAATGCCTGCAACAGTTGGAGCCATCACAGTAGAGTTGATTATCCAATAACAAATGGTTGCAGAATTACAGGGAATTAATATATTAGACTCAAGCCTTAATAGTTTTTTGGATAAAATTTTCCGTAGCCTTCGCTTCATTCCCCGATATAAAATCACATCAAATTATGAGCATTAAGTTGTATTTAGATGAACAATTTAATTAAATTCTATTTCAATAAGAACATATTTATAAGTTTGAATGTGATACTTGCTGAAATAAACTAAAATAATTTATTTTAATATGTTCTTTTGTGAAATTTATAGAAATGAGTTAAATCGAGTTTATAGATATATCATGAGTTATTTTGATAAATTTGAATAAACTCTGTGGAGTACTTTTACTAAATGGCCTCGAAAATTACATGGACTTATTCGTTTTTTATTTATTCTTTTAGTGATGTTTAAGCTCTATTATGTTTTTAAAGAGCATCTTTATCCTTGTAACTAGAAGAGTTACATAATTTTTCCTTACTTCAAATTCATATAAATGTATATAGATTAATTTTTTTTAATATGTGGCAATTGCTTGTATAAATAACTCTACCTTTTAAATACAATCCTCTCTCTTCCATTTAGACAACTTTAATCCTATTACAACCAAAACAACAAACATTAAAGTTAAACATGAGTTTTGAGTAATAATAACCCCTTCACTGGGTGGATACAAAGCCAAAAATACTTACAAACATATTCATAACAGAAAGAAGAAAAAAAAAAAAAACAAACATGTAAAGGATTCAAATAACCAATAGTTAAAAGGTGAATATTAAGAAGTCCTAACATTTATTATGTAGGTAATAATACTTCAAAATTGTTGATATAAAAACGTATGAAAGCAAATGTATCTTATTGTTTTTTAAGTAAAGAATGAGTAAGAGTATCGTCTCCACAGTAATTTGGTTCCAATACTGAATTCCTATTAGTTCACTAATTGAACTCAGTTATGGGGTCACGTAGATAACGCAAATTTACGCACGTAGGTAACGCAAATAGAAAAGTAACCAGATTCACAGAATTTGTCACTGGGCTGGAACTATGTTATAGTATGCAAGGAGTATTTCGGAATAAACTCTAAACTGTCAAACACTCAACAATTGATATAAATGTGTGAGAATTCAAATTATGGAAAATGTTAGGGTTGGATTTCACCAAAACTTCCCCTATGTAATCCTTGATCATTTCATATACTTAAAATAAATAGTAGTTGAAGATCGAATTCACAAACCAGTGATCGAAGGTCACTCCCATGACTCAACAATCATTCACAGCAAATTAGGAATTCTAATCCCTTAGCAATTCCTAATTTGCAGTGAGCCTTACGTTCAAGAATTCAAACGATCTCACAAATGTGAATCTTTATCCTATAGCCTTCACTATTATGTTATTCAATCC
Organism: Canavalia gladiata; assembly: GCA_037954105.1. Lineage (NCBI taxonomy): Eukaryota > Viridiplantae > Streptophyta > Magnoliopsida > Fabales > Fabaceae > Canavalia > Canavalia gladiata. The sequence goes on along the minus strand of CM075659.1, from coordinate 12,352,945 downwards.
CAGTTCCAATTCTTAAACCAATTTCCCAATTGCGAAGAAGAATTTTGATTCAATTTGTAAGTGACCAAGTCATAAAAGCATTAAGCAAAGAGATGAACAATCAACGTTAAAGGAAAACAATCTTAAATAAATGCATAATCCGGATTACATAAGATCAGTTAAGGATTCATCCTCCCCCAACCGGGGCTTAGTTACACATAATGAAGAATAAGAAAACAGGGGAGGGGGAGAAGGTTCTGGTCATGCCAGCTTGCTCTATGATCCTTTCTTCCTCCACCTTAGGGTTTCTCTTTCTCCAAGAGCAGAACTAACGTCCAGCAAAACGACGGCTCTACCCTTAGGAATTTCGCTCTGAAGATAGATTAGTGGATAAAATGAGTGATGCCCTGTTTTCGCTCTGTTCTGGGCCTTTTATAGTTACTGGTTTGTGTCGTCGCGTGTCCAACGCCACCCAGCTTGCGTTGCCAACGCGACGTGATTGACAGATTGCTCCCTTTTTCTTCACTTCTTCATGTGTTCCATGCGAGTTCAATTACGTTGCCAACACGGAATCCTGTAACATTTTTTCAGAGATTAAAACACATCAGATTTATGAGAATTTATCACCCAAAAGCTCTAAAACTATATTTTCCAGATTGTGCATAGGTTATTTAGTTTTATATCTTTTTCTCATGTTTTAATGGTGTTTTATACTTCAATTACCCGCAATTACATTAAATTATGTTCCGAATAAATGCCTTATTGGACACTTATCAGAAATGCAAACAATTTTATTTGATGTAATTGCACAATCCTAAAGGAGATTTTTAGGGGAATGGATTAACATTTAATATCAGTAAACTTACATGTTGTTTAGGATTTTAAAATTTTTCAGCATTTATGATAATTTATATCGATGCTAAATACATAAATGATCTCCTTAAACTAAAGGTAGTCTAGTACTAAAATAGAAATGTAGTATCATCATAATGTAAGAAAGAAACTACAATGGGAATGTAGTATCATCATAATGCAAGAAAGAAACTATAATATAAAATTATATTAGCAATATCATTTTGTCATCATTGATATAAAAGTAAATACATAATGAATACGAAATATTTTTAATTTTTGGAGTTACATTGCATAAAGATGGTGGAAGTCTTGCATTTCAAAAGTATTAAAGATCCACATTGCTTAAAATTAGGATAGGTAAAAGTTTCATATACGTATTATGATTTTTTAGACAAGCTAGCAAAAGAAAGATCTTACACTCATGAAATTAGAGTTTTTAATTGATCATACCAATCTTGCTCCTAATCAACCATTGCTGGAATTAAAACCATGGAACAATATATTTTGATGGATCAAAACATCATAATAGAAAAAGAATCAATTTTTATAATTTTATCTCAAGTCATCCGGCATATCTAATATTAAAAGTCAAATTAGTTTCTTCTAATAATTAAGTAGACTATTTGGTTTAATCTATAACATAGAAATTCTAATTAATCTAAAAGTAAAAAATGCATGTGTTTATGATGTGGTGTTTGAAATCAGTTATAAAACAGATGAATCTCTCGTATAAATGCATAACTGAGCATTTACTTGGACACTTTAGTAGAGCCAAGTACTTCAAACAATTTTGATTTTATAAATTTTCATTATGTTTTTTGTGAAGAAAATTTCAAGAAAAATGCTTTAGCTCAATTAGCTTCAAAGTACAAACTGACCTTGAAATATTATAAATTTTTTTTAATATAAATGAATGTTTAATTAAATAAAAATTCGAGGTTATGGCAATTAAGTTTCTCAACTTGAAAGATTGGAAAAATTCTATTGTTAAATATTTACAAGATCCTAATGCCCTAATAGATAAGAAAAATAAATTCATCGCTGGTAACTATGTAATTTAAGTGATGAATTATATAGAAAAAGGTTCGATGGAACATTATTGAAATGTTTAAGTAAAATTGAAGCTTACATTGCTATGATTGAAATTTACGAAAGATTGTATGGTGCTTATCAACCTGGCCAAAGGATGAAATGGGTGTTGATTCAAAAAAATATTTTTTGGCCAACCATGTAAAAAGATTGTATTAAATATGCAAAATCTTATAAAAAAATGCTAAAATCATTCACCATTACAACTAGGGATGGAAGTGAATAAGGCCGTCCGACAGGAGCTATGACTCGACTTGTTTAAAGCCTAGTTAAGCTCGGCTCGTTTAATAAATAGATAGGCTCAGACTTGTTAAAAAGTCTTTTTAGATAAACAAGTCAGGCCCAGACTTATAAAAAAGCCTTTTTAACCTATTCAGGGGCATATTTATATTTATATATTATATATTTATATTTATTTTAATATATTATATTTATATAATATTTATTTTATATTTTATGTACATGATATTAATATATATATATATATATTTTAGGCCTATTTAATGACCTTTTTATCTTGTAGGCTTTAAATTTGCAAGATTTTTTAATTAATTATTTATATAGGCTTTAAGTTTATTTATTGATTTTTTTTGTAATGTAGGCTTTTAAACAGACTTACAGGACTAGGCTCAGGCCTCATAATTTTTAAACAGACCAGACTTGAACACTCAAAGCCTAGCTCGGCTCGGCTTACTTCCATCCCTAATTACAACATACTTTAATGTCAAGAGCTGCATTCAATTGCTAAAATTTGATCATTTAGGGATGAACATTGGACACAGTAGACTTAATACATCTACCTTCTTCTAAAGATCATTGTTTTATTTTAGTGACTATGAACACCTAATTCTATCCGAGACTAAAACTATCCGAGACTAAAATCCTATGTAAGATGAAAAATTTTGTTCCAAGTCAAAAAAAAAGAAAAAAAAAGGAATTTAAAAAAAAGCAATAAATAAATAAATTAATAAATAAAAACCAAATAAAAATAAAGTAAGAAAATTTTATTTTGGAAAGTTAGTTAGGAGTTAGTTAAGTTAGTTAAGAAATAGAATAAAAAAAAAAAGAAGAGAAATAAAAAAGAAAAGAAAGAAATAATAAAAAAAATGAAAAAATATAAGAAAAAAAAAATAAAAAAAAATTCCAGCAAAAAGAAAAGAGAAATAGAAAAAATCTAAAAAAAAGGAAAAAAATTCAAAAAACCAGAAAATCAAAAAATGAATAGTTAGTTAAAAATTGAAAAAATTAAAAAAAACAAAATAAATAAATAAGAAAAAAGGAAAAAAAAGGAGGAGAAAAGAAATAAATAAATAAGAAATAAAAATATTTAGGGAACGGTTAAAAATGTGGTTGAAATTAGTTATTTTAATTCTAGATATAAATGGGGGAAAAGTGAAAATTAGGGGGATTTCAACTTCAACACATTGGGATTTTTGGAAGAAAAAAAAAAGAGTGGGAAACTACATTTGGCGGTGGAAAGAGACCGAAGCTCTTGCCTCTCTTGGTTCGTATCCAAGAAAAGGAAAACGACTCAAGCAAGGAAAACGACTCAAGCAAGGAAAACTAAGGCGATTCTTCCCTTCGTTCTCTCTCTCGGATATCTCTGTTCAAAAGAAAGTCACCATTTCAGCTTCAACAACATCATCGAGGGCAGATTCAGGTCAAGTTTTCTTATACATCATCCTCTCCCTGTTTTGCTAAATTTTCTCAACACATGTTCATCTTGTTCGGTGGTGTAATTTGCATAGAGTGTGAATAAGAATGAGATTGTTGTTATTGCGATGGAAATTTGGAGGAGTCAACTTCACTCGATTACTAAGTTATTCATTGATTTCCATCTTTTAAATCATAATCTTTAAGTCCTTAGCCAGATGAAAGGCAAGGCAAGTAAATCTGGATGTAGTTTCTATCACAAGGCTTATCTTAGAATTGTATAACGTGGATCTTGATTTGCAAATTCACCTTCTAAGAGACATCTGGTGGTATATAGGTGTTTAGAAAAAAAAATCAGAAATGGATCTTATTATGTGAGCCTCAATTTTTCTTAATTGAGCCTCTCATCGGTTCACCAATAGATGAAGTCGTTATAAAGCATGTCAATTGTTAGCAATACGAATATCTTCTGTGCAGTTTCAACAATTCAGGAAAATTGAAAGGTTGCTCGAAGACATTTGGATACAGATGCTGTTTTGGCATTGCTCTATAACCTGGTTCAGTTGGAATAAAATTACTGGCACTGAAATTCTTGACATCAGTGACATTGAGAAACCAGTCACAGAAGGTGCTCATGTCAGAGGCAAATAAGATTGTTGGCATTCTATTAAATTCATTGCAGTCTGCTAGTAGCGTTCCTGGTTGCCTGATGATTATTGTTGTAAATAGTTTAGCAGCTATGGCAAGGAAGAGGCCACAACACTTCAACCTTATTCTCTCAGTATCACTCGATTTTGATCCAGATTTCCAAACAGTGAAAGGTTGTTGCGTCGCTAGTATTTAGTGCTTTGTAAAAACAGCATTGCAGCGAGACTCACAGCAAAAGGAGCCATGTGTGCTACTAGATGATGAGTTACTTCAAGTGAGGCCATTGGTTCTATAGCACCGCTGATATCACGATCAAACGAAGGGAGAACCAGGGGAGGTGGTATGATAATTTTTTGCACTAGTTGACTAAGGATCTCTGGCTTGGGACTCATTCATGGTCCCTTTAAACATGTTAAAAGGCAGCAGCATGTACCATGTCCAAAAGCACTGAGTTTGACTATGTGTTTCAATTATTTGATGGCGCACAATGATACTTGGGATTGTTCCTAGATGGTGTTCACTGGATATCAATTAGAAGTAGCACACCACCACTCGTGTTTGAGGCAACTGTGGCTTATAGTCGAGAATTGGCGGCCATCAAGCCTAAAGTTGATTGGTATCACAACCAACTGTGTCATTAGGTGTGAAGATTTACCTCAGCCGCAGACTCGTTCCCGAACAAAATCTAACATGGAACCTGATGTAACCACATGATATTTCACGTTTTAAATCTCTCCCAGCCTGATACAAAGAACCTGATCTAGAGCCTATTGTGGACGTCTGTGGGGTTTTTCACTACTGCATAAAAGAGTCTTTAGAACACCTCATACAGGTCAATTGTAACGCCAAGAATCCCGATTTGTGAGACAGAATTAAGACGAGTGGCATCCATTTGAAAGGAAGGGTGAGGGCCTGAAGCAATGCAGTTTTGCTTTCCTCTATGCAGATTTTTGTGTTGATATGGTTACACTAGGAAATCAGCTTGGTTGGATCAACCTTCCAACTCCAAAGCTCCTTATTCTGCAGCCACAGATATGCCCAATTTGGTTGGAATTGGTAATGGGCAAAAGGTGGAGGAAAACCATTGCACAAAACCTCGGGTAGATCAACTCCGTCAAGACAATCAGATTGCACAACCGTTGTATATATGGACAGGGTGTGGATGATTATGATATGCTATAGAGGGGCATGAAGACTAGAAAGATTGGAAGCTTCTTGATCCCAACTTAAATCTGATAAAATTTGGTGTCAAGTTTGGTTCCAAGGAATCGTATTCCAATAGTTTAATCTCGAGCTTGATGGCCGATAGATATTGCATGCAAATCATATACCCAAAAAAAGCGTGGGTTAAATTTAATGCGGAGCACTAAGATATCAACTAGGCACTTGGCCTAGTGGTTAACGCACCACCCACCCGTCCCGGGTCTCGAGTTTTTCTTTTAAAATTCTCCATTACACTTCACCTAAGTGGATTAGACCAAAAAAAAAGCCCAAATTTTTTTCTTTTATTAAAATACTAATAATATAACTAAGCTCAATTTCTTTCTTATATTTTGGAATTAAGATTTTTTTATAATAAATAATTTAATTTAATCCAAAATTAAATACATTTCTTTATATGGGTCAATCCATTTCCTTTTCTTTATTTGCAACCCAATTCTTTTTATTAGGCGGGTCAAGCCCAAATCCTTTTAGTTTAAAGTTAAACCCATATCCTTTTAATTTGGACCAAAGTCCAATCTCCTCTTTAAATTTTAAGCAAAGCCTAATATTAATTTTCCTTTAATTTGAAATCAAATTTTTGTGAAGGTCCAATCTTGCTTTTCAAGCCCGATTCCAGTTTTGAAACCAAATTCGTTTTTTAATTTGGGTAAAACCCAATTCCTTTCTTAATCCATAATCAAGTTCCTCTTCTTAATCAAGATTATTGTTTTTACTAATTCTGTCAAAACGTCTGTTTCTAAAATGTCTGTTTTAATTTTCTAAAATTTGTGCAAATGGATTTTAATACGAACAAACAGTCTTCTCTGCTGTTTCGTATTTCAGTTCGTGCGGATCCATATGCGGCTTACGACGGTTTGGATTTCACAAGCACATAATCTTAGAAATTCACTATTTACACTTAACTTCTTCCAAAAGTCAATCTTTACCAAAAATCATCCTTTCATCGTCTAAGAGATCAAGTCTCTCAAACCAGAACTACATAAGCCTTGAGTTTTCCATTGCACTGGGGAATACGTAGGAGCAGAATCAAGTCCTGTCAGGCTAACCTCCATCAATCTATTTATTTTCACATTAATTAAGGGATCAACTATTTTTAAAAAATCACACGCTCAGTTTAAGGGTACCGTTCTTCGGAACGGGCGAGTGGGGTGCCTACCTAAATCTCTTCTTCGAGTCAAGATTTTTTCCAAGTATTTTCCCTTAAATAAAAATTTGGTGGCGGCTCCACACATATCAAATAAAATTCTATTTTAAAATTTTAGCAAGTTTCGTCTCGTTGTAATTACGGTTATGACAGTAACTGTTGACTATTTTAAATGAGTTGAGGAGAAAACATTAAAATTTTTTAATCAAGGATAAATTTTTGATTTTATAAAACAAAATTAATATTTTGCATCATGATAAAAAAATGATTTTGTTATATAGAAGATACCTTATTTTACAAAAAAAAATTAATATCAAAATATTAATATCTACTCCTTATTATGTAAAGCTAATGGTTAAATTGAGACATTTAATAAAATTATAATTATTTTTGATTAAGAAACACCTCCATAAAAAGTTAAAAACATTGGTATTAAAGTTTAGAATAAGTTCAATCAACCTCTTAATTTTATATTTTTATTTATAATTTTTTTATAAAATTTATTCTTTTAAATCTCATTTATTATTTTTATTATATTATTATCATTATTATTATTCTTCCTTAATTAAATATTAAATTTTTATTTTATTTTATTTATTTTAATTTTAATTTATATTTTTTTATAAATAAAGATTAAAACATCCAAATATTAAAAAATCAAGTAAAAGATGATGAAAAAAGTTTAAATATCAAAATTACATCTCTTTTAATTATCTTTGACTTACTCTATTTTATTATTTATTTAATTTGTTAATAATTTATCATATTTTTTTTCTATGTATTATTATAATTTATTATTAAGTGTATTATGATTGTTCACATTATTTATTAATCTTTGATTTTTTTAAAATCTGCCTATATTTTTTCTATTAATATGATTATTGCTTTAATTTTTCTTTGATTTATATTCTAATTTAGTTATATATTTTTTTTTACTTTCTCTATTAATTTTATTATTGTATTATTTTATTTACTATTATTATTCATTCATAATTTTTACTTTGTTTTATTAAGTATTTTTTTATATTCTTAGTTTATTTCAATTCTATTTTAAAGTAAAATTAAAATAATAAAATATAAAAAAATGATAGTCAAAATATAAAGTTATTAAAAAAAGGGGGGAAAGGTCAAATTTCTATAAAAATAAAAATTTGAGAAAGTTAACAAATTATATGGATTTTATTTTATTTTTATTTAAAGATAAGATGAAAATTAGAATAAGAAAGTTTATGTGAGGTGAAATATTTGAATTAATTAATCAATTAATAAAATAAAAAAGTTAATAATGTCAAAATCCTATAATAGTAGACATTGAAGAAAGCAGGAAACTAGATTTAAGGTGTAGGAGTTCGATGCGATTTAAGTTTGTTAATTGAAAAGGAATATCAAAAATAGAATTCTGCAGAAAAATAAATCATTGGATAATTGAAAAAATAAACAATTTAAAAAAAATTGATTTATCTATTGGATAATTACATTAATCAAAGGTTTGAAATTTAATGAAAATCTTTTGTTAATCCAGAAGCAAATTCAAATAATGAGAAAAAAAAGACATAAGCATGAAAAGATAAAAGAAATAAAAATAAAAAAGCTAGAGATAAAAATTTAGAAAAATAGAAAAAAAGAGCAAGAGAATCAAAAATTAGAAAATAAAAAAATGAAAAAAAGTGTAGAAAGGAAAAAAAAAAAGAGCCAACAAGCTTAAATAAGAAAAACCAAGCAGCAAAAATATAAACTTAGGTAAGTTTGCATTTCATATTCTCTACATAATAAAATAGATTTGTAAATAAAGACAGAAAAAATATTGAATATATCACGAAAGGATCTTCCCCACCTCTCTTCCATTACCATCACCACTTCATGTTTATACTTCTAGCAACAACATTTCATGGCTTGCCTTTCTAGTAGCTGAGCACTATTGTGGTTATTTTCCTTTCTCCTTCACATTTTCTTTCTTCTCTATAATCATGATTTTTTTATCATTGGTCACAACCTACCATGCATTGATCCTTCTATCCTTTCCATTTAAAATCTGTTTTTCTTATTTTCTCTCTCCTTAATGCTGCTATCCATCTAGCAGGTTGTATGTATGTTTAACATTAAAGTAATATTATAAAGAAATAATTTAGTCTTTTCATAATAAATCTTTTTTAAGGTTACTATCTTGAGTTGAGTTGAGAAAGAATTTTTACTTTTTATCAAAGAAAAGAAAAATGTTAGTTCTTTTTAATGTTCCAATATCATTGCTTTTATTATTTTGGATAATAATATATGTTGTTGTTTGAGCCATATTTAAATAAAAAGGAGGTATATAAAATTATATTATTTTACTTTCTAATTTAGATTTATGTCATATTTTAGTAAGATACATATATTTATTGTTAGTTACATCTTTTATATTTTTTATTTTTTCTCATTGCTAATTTTTATACTATTTATTGTTATTTTAAAATTTTTTTATTTTATTGATTGTTGTGTATTATTATTATAAATATTACTATTATTGTTTATTTCTTTATTTTTGTTTATATACATATATTAGAATGTTGCTTTTCTATTTATAACATGTATATTCAATTTTTTTTATAATATATAAAAGTTAGAATTTATTTTTTATTTATAATATATTAATTTATTTTTTTATTTTTTTCTTATAATATATATATATATATATTATAATTCATTTTTTTATATAAGTTATATATTTTTATTTTTATTTATAATATATACATCAAAAGTTTTTTCATGTTTATAATATATATAAATCAGAGTTTATCTCCTCTGACAACATATACTAAATTTTATTCTTATTTTATAATACACTGGTGAATATTAGAATTTATTTTTTATTTTTTTATATGTCACATTTTTATTTATTTATTATTTATCTTATTTTTTTCTTGTTTATGATATATACATTCAAATTTATTTTTTGGTAATAATATATAGAAATTAGAATTTATTTCTTCTCATAATATATACTTAATTTTTTTATTTTATTATATATATATATATATATATATATATATATCAAAACTTTTTTTTATAATATACACTAAGTTTTTTTTCTTTATATATATATATATGGTATATGTTAAAATGTTGTTTTTGTATATAAATTAGTTTAGTCTAGTGTTTAATTTGATTAGTTTTTTTTAATCGAATGTTTTAATATTTTTCTTTAATTTTTATTATTTACCTTTATTTTTATTAGTACAATTATTAAAATTTTTTATTATTATATTTATACTTTCCATATTTATTGTATTAGAAGTTATAGATAATTTTTTTTCATTATTAACTAATTAATTTTTTTTATCATGTATCGTATTTTGATTAATTATTTTATTATTTTTATTAATTTATTTTATTTTTATGTTATGTTTAGCATTTACATATAATATTAATTTTATTCTTTTACTTTTATTGTCGTTATCATTGTTTTTGTTGTTTCATTTTATTTTGTTATTGTTATTATTATTTTTATTATATATCATGCCCGCATCTTATAAATTTTTGTAAGTTTTAACTTAAAAAAATGTTGAGAAATAATACCAAAAATATATACACAATTCAATTGCGGTTTCATCTGTTTTTTTTAAATAATTTAATTTTGTATAAAAAAAGGATAATTTAAACGATATATTTTATTAATCCTTCGTTTTAATTAGAAAATCTGAGTTGTAACAGCTTCACGATTCCTAATTCAATTTTTTTATAAATAATTTAATTTAATTTCACGTTAAAAAAGGTAACTTGAATGAGAATTTTTGTTAACCCTATTTTTTTAAATTAGGAACACCTGAGTTACCATGTTTTTAATTAGGAGCACTTGAGTTGGGGCAACGTAGTGATTTCAAATTTTCTTATAAAATTTATATTAAAATTAATTAATTCACGATCTACTTTTTAAGAAAATTATGTGACTTTGAGTTTTTCATTGCAGCAGAGGATATGTAAGAGCGAGAATTAAACCATCAAGACAAAATTAATTTTTATAACGTTTACTTTCATTTTAATTTGAACCATTAATTAAGTTTTCTATTTATTGATTAACTTATTTATCCAATTATTTATTTGATTATTTTTCATTCATTCTTTCCAAAATAAATTATCACTAAGTTACATAAATTGATTTGAGGTAACCATCTTAGGGTGAACGTGTTAATGATGTCATGGATTAAGTTTCCACCATTCCCTACGCATAAATCGACTTCCAAACTCATCCTAATTTTCGTAGATCATTTTTATTATTTGCTTCAAATAAAAGATTTTTCAATTTTTCTAATGTAAAATTTGGTGGGGGCTTCATGTTCTTTTATTTTAAAATTAACCTTGTTCAATCCTTATTTTAATTTATCCATCTTTTATTACGATCTAGATTGTTACACAACCTAAAGTTCTTCTTGGTGAAGCTGGCAAAGAGGACTTCGCAATTGAGTGTTGTTCAGGATTTTAGCTTGTTTACTTGGTGTGTCACATGGGAAAGGTCTAGTAAACCATGTTGGGTCCTGTGTGCGAGCACCGAAGGTGGCTAAGTTGGGTTCATGCTTCTCAATCTCAAGAAACAAAGAGTAATATTGGAAGAAGGTGTTGAAAGTATTCTTTTTCGTCACACTTCTAGTAAGATGTGACAAGAGATAGCCTTCGACCGCCCAAGGCACATTGGGTGGAGCCTGTCCACTAAGGTGTGGCTCGACATAGCATTCAACCATAGTTGTAGTTTCTAGAAAGGATCGTCTAGGTTGTTGATAGCCTTACCAATCAAACATAGCTCTTTAGTTGCTTCAGAAATCATGTTGTAAAGGGCTTCCAATAGTAATTTTCTCAAGCATACACGAGTGTCTTTATGAAGTATTTGTACTAATGGAAACATCAAATTTGGAATTTGGAGGGATTTGGTGCAAAATATAGAAGCTAATAGTCTATATTACAAAAAGGCTATGCCTTCAACATTTGAAACTGAGCCGGTCAAAATTTTATTTTGACTAATAAATAGCTTATAGGTGACTTTAGAGAGGTTAGGGATTATTTTTGCATTTTTTGGGTGAAGGCCAGGCCTAAAGGTTGATCTAATGGGAATAGACTAGTAATGGTTGTTACCTCGAAAATGGTAGGAGTTATCATCCCATAAGGGACATGAAAGGTGATAATAATGCAATCCTAAAGAAAAACGATCTAATTAACCGAAGGAAATTACAGTGCAAAGGATACTTAGAAAGTTGGGTCAGGTCGAAGATGTCGATGCGCTTCCAAGCCTTTCTTTCTTGGCTTTAACTAGATCAAGCCATGAGAAGTACAACTCCTTCATGATTGGTGGTATTTCTCGAAAAAACACTCTAGGAATTCTCAAGGAAACTAATGTCTATATCCATCCAAAAAGCATAAATCTCTTCATTAAGAACCTTAGGAAGGACCAACTTTATAGTAGGTGAGTGAGGTCCTAAAAATGTATGGATCTTGTCCTTTGTTTTGATGGGGACTAATATTCTAGATTGGTACATAGTCTTCTATTCTTTAGTAACGATGAGATCAAGAATATAGATCATCTTACCTTCTTGGACTAGATTCACATGGTATATTGGGAGGAGAGGATTTCTTGGGAAAAAAAGTCATTTGAAGCAAGTTTTAAGCTTATGAAAGTAGAGATTGAAGATAAAGAAAGGAAGTTCATAGAAAGCTCAGAGTATAGGGGTAAATAAAAGCTTGAGAAGTATCCAATGACAAAAGAGAGTAAAATGTTAAAGGAATCAAGTATTTATAGGAGGCTTCTGCAGTGAATCCTGCCTTGATGATTAGGCATTCAGGCAGTGTGTGCGACGTGATTGAAGTCATGGTGAAGACAAATGGTGATATGGCTAGCTTTTATTGGCCTTAATGTTGTGGGTTTTGATGATGGCTACGAGGTTTACAACTTACGAAAAATATTACCGTTACAAACATGGGATAATGGATCCTAATTATTAGTTATTTGAGGGAAATTATGTACTTTCCTGCCTAAAAGGAAGTTAAGGAGCCATATGATGAATAGGTGCTAAATAATACTAAGCACAGATATATTAAGTATTTTTTGAGGGGACCTTTGTTAATAAAAGATTTTATTCAAGTTTAACATTGGTGATTCGAGTTTGACATTAACGAAGATATTTTTTTTACCAACAAGAAGGTTTTCTATAAGCTAAAGATCAACGAGTCAAAAAGAGAAAGATTGTCGATTGATAACACTTGAAGAAACACAAAAGGTTAAGTATAATTGGTTCGACATGCCTAAATGTTGTTCAATATGCTTTGACTATTGTTATTCAGAACATATAGTTATGATGAGTTATTTTAGCCTACGTGTCATTCATATGAATATAAGAACATGTGTTGTTTATATATTTATTAGTTATCTTTTATTACATGTGTCTGGGTTTAGAAAATTACATGTGTCTGGGTTTAGAAAAAAGAATCGTTGGGACAATTGCATTGTAAACAAAGTCTACTCAAGCTTAATTTCATTGTGTAAATATGTAAAAAGAAATATATATATATATATATATATTTGTTAGATTGTCTAACATTCATCTAATCATTTCTTACAACTAATTTCGCATTACTTAAGTCGAACATAAGATTATTGAGAAAGATTTGTGTAAGTATAAGTAATCTAATCTATATGTCTTTCATTATCATTGTTATTTTAAATTTCGACATTCTATATTTTAGCATAATAATTATAACCCACAATCTAAATGTATCGATTCAACCCCAAATCGTTTTTCATATGTAAAGTTAAAAATAGAGTAAAAAACTAATCTTATACATATAAAGTTATTTCTTAAGTTAAAAATTAATTTTTTACATAAACAGATGTATAATATCTTTTTTATTAAAAAAAATACAAATATCAATTTGAATTATAGGCAGAGTCCGCTAACCTTTGTATCGTTTCTCCACAATACGTGTATTCTTTCCTCAAAGTTGAATGCTAAATGGCATTGGCTACTAATTAATTTAATGTTAAAAGTTCAATATCGACATTTTCAAAGATATCTCCCATTCTACAAATGTCTTTCATTTTCAAATGATGGTTCTTTATTTATTTTGTCACATTCTTTCTTTTATTTTGTTCATCAATTTATTTTCATTTTTTTATTATAACTTAATTTGATATATTTTTTTCTGCTTATTTTAGTTTTTATTAATGAGTAGTTTGACTTTCGTTTAAAATTTTGTAATTCATATATTTAATAATTTATTTTTATTAAAAAATTTGATTAATTCATATGTTATTTGTACTATAGAGAATTAAGAAGACAAGGTTGAGAATAGTTTGAAACTTAGCTCCGTCTCTTTGAAATTTGAAGTATTAAGGTATGAAACTAAATTCAAGCAAATTCAAGGAGTAGTTTTAAATCTTTCTTTGATTCTAAAATAAAAATTTTAATTAATATTTATAATTTTAGTAAATTGAGTTATATATGTTATTTAGGAATTTAATTTCATTTATCATCTTTTAGGTGGCTTGTAGTATTTATTGGAAGTAATTTAAGTCTTCTAGACGTTATATTTTCACCTTCATGTTGTTGAAGCATGATCGTGCTAAAATTAAGAATGGTTGTATCTAGATAAAATCTATCGTTTTTACAAATTTGTGTTTGAGCATGATTATGCCAAATTTTAACATGGCCATGCCACATTTAAAGTTTATCATCTTTTTTGACAAGCACAGCCATGTAGAAATTTATAAAGGTTATGTCAAATAAACAAGATGAAGATAAAGAACAACACAAAATGTTTAAGGTTGGGAAAACACAAACATGCTAAAATTCAACACAAATGTGTAAGGATGAAAAACACGATCATGCAACCTATTTAATGAGTAAAATTTTTGTATGCTTAGATGGAAATGATTACAAGTTTAAAATACTGATGATGATATATCAATATCAAATGAAATGTATTGATGAATGAAAGTTCAAAACCTTAGTTGATGTATAGAAATTATATATTTAAATTTTAAGGGTTTCTAAAAATCCACGAAGAAAATGGAAAAGGATAGTAAGATTCTGAATTTGAAAAAGAAGGCAAGGCCTTTATATGAGATAAGTATAAAAAGTGAGAATTATATTAAGTGATTGTTTGACATTCATCATATGCATAAAAATATTATTTTGGAAATCACAATATGAGAATAATTTGTGAACCCTTCTATGAAGAAAGCTAGGAAATCTAAGAGTTAGTTCATAATGGAAGTAGACCAAAGTTCATGATAATGGAAACTTTTGAGCCTAGGAGTATTTGAGCTAGATTTAAGTCTTTTAATGTCGTAGGGTTGCTTCCTATAGCCGTGACTGTTCTGGTCAAACTTAACCACCTCAACAAAACTCTAAAGACTATCATTACAAGTTGAGCAATTTCATGTTTTGAAAAATGATGATAATGATGATTATGTTAATGTTATTAAGGATGAATTATTGCCTTGAAAATTGGATTTTTGATATCCCTCATTATTTTGATCAAATGATGATGATTTGGACTTACGTGCATATTTCATATAATAAGGATGATGAATTCAAAATTAATGAGACTTAATATGGTAGGGAACACATTAGAATTCAACTGAATCCTAAGTCTATCATCTATAAAGGCCGAGGAAGGGATGATAGAATGAAACATGCATAAAATGTATCCTACAATATTGTATGGTATTTGATCGATCATGTATTTATGTTTTAATAACATATTATTCTTACGTTCATTTTACTTAAATGAAATGTCTCATTTTTCTTCTATTATACTCTGTATGTATATAATTTTATTTTTTAGAGAAGCTGTAGAGTGGATTATCCTCACTATATGTGGAGATAAATGTTGACACGAAAAATCAAAAATAATTTAACATCTCAAAAATAAAGCCAACTATTAAAAGAAATAGTTACAATATTGATAACAAGTAGTTACACAAAATGATTAAATCTATAATTGTTAACCTTCTTTGAAAAGCTCCATATTTTGTAAATGAACTTTATCTTTTTAAATTAATAACAAAAATATAGATGGTCTACATTTTAAATAAATTAAAATTTATATAAATAATTTTATATAAGATATATTATCTTTTATATAATTTTTTCACAAATTTTTCGTAAGATAATATGAATAAATTTATGATATCCAATGTAAATAATTTTGAGATTACTACATAATGGATATTTAACTAAATCTCTTAATATTATTAAATCCTAAAAACCTACACGCAAGTGAACGAAAACAATAACATTATTTTTACAGTAATAAAGATGTAAACTAAATACGATATTACATTCATATTATGTAATTTTATATATAATCACATGATGCATATTTTATTTTTAAATCCATCAATTAATAATATTATTTTTTATTTAAAAAAACAGAAAAATTACTAACAAAAAAAATTGATTATATAATATAATGCGAACAAGATTTTTTTTTAATATATATATATATATATATATTATATTGGAACGCTACAATGTCTTTTAGATTAAAATTGTTTTATTATATTTGAATTTGGTGTGCTAATAGTATTTTTTTTATCAATTATTAAATTTTAATACAATTTTTATATATTTAAAAATTTTAAATGATTTTTATTATTTATAAAATAGTTATATTAACTATGTTATAACATTTTTAAAAATAATTATATAAACTTTGAAAAGTTATTTTAAATTAAGATAACTAAGTAATATATAAAACATAACATTAATCATAATAATAATAATAATAATAATAATAATAATAATAATAATAATTTATTGATTGAAATAAGTAAAACATAAAAAAATTACATATAAAGAGATTGTAGAATGTCCCTCACAATAATAGGTGATAAGCGTCAAAGTAAGAGGTGATAAGCGTTAACCTGGGGACAATATTCCTTTGAATCGCATGCCTCAGCACACAGCGACTTCACCAAAAGGTCACTCCATTTTCTTTTCATTCGCATCTTTCTTTTGAATTTCTTTCTTTCTGATTTTCTTTTCCTTCTGAATTTAATCAAATCCTTTTTTCTTGGTTTCCCCCTGTTTGTTCGATGAGCTCTTGTTTGTTTTCGTTCATCTTTTGGGATTAGGTATTGATGCTGTAAACCTCCCTCGATTCAGCTCAAACTGTATCGAGCCCAAAGTGATTACGGCATAGCCTGATAGACTTCTTAGCTGTGAAATTTAGACTTGCAATATATGTGAATTCATAGAGCAGTGGGGGAATTTAGAAAATAATATTTGTTTAGTTACCAATGTTTAAATATTAATCATAGCTGGTATTAAGTCTGTGTAAAGGAGGAGAGCTGTTTTAGGTTCCTATAGCTGATATAAAACTCGTCAAAATCTCAAACATGGACCACTCATAATAGAAGTTTATCTAAATTGGTTGCTATGGCCAAGGAGTTTGGTTCTGGGGATACTCTGACCATTTAGCACTAGTTTTTCTTTGATACTCTCTTGCTTTCAAAAGAGAAATTCTATTTCTACTCATGGTTTTTACAACATTTTTTAAAACCAGGACAGAAATAGGAAGAGATGGGAGAAAAGCGATGGTTAAGACAGGTGATGTGATGGAAAGGGATAGAGAAAGAAAATGAATTGTAAGAAAATGTTGTAAACTCATGTCATAAGAATAAGATAAGTAAATAACTCTTCTCAAGATATCTATGCTTTTAGATAGCTAGCTTTGTTTCAATTTATATTGGTGTAAGAAAATCAGAGAATAACTCCTTTTATATTGGCAATTTTATCCTTGTCTTTTAGGTATCTCTATCAAATGGAATATCAAAGAGTTTTAATTGGGTAATAATATTTTGAGTATGTTAATAGAAGGTAATTTAGTCAAATGCATTTACTTTTCTTTTTCTTTTAATAATTGGAGTTATTTAATAACTTTGTTAGTTCTTATCTGATTATGTTAAGTAATAGGTATTTTGATACAGAATAAGTATGCTGGTGGTGGCATAAAATCCAATAAGTTTAAACTTTCAATGTGATAGGACTGTTACCAGAAAAAGTAATAAAAGTCTGTGTTTATTCAAGAAAAGGATTTCAGGCCTAACCCCAATGGCTAAGCTTAGGCAGAAACTAGATACAATACCAAGAGCAATTTGAGAGGCTCCCTTCTCTCCTCAACTCACTGACTTCTCATTCTCCTCCTTCCCCTTCTCCCTTTTCCCATGTACAAATAACCATCCCCCTAACTAACTAACTAACTGCTGTACATATTAGCTGGGC
This sequence comes from Canavalia gladiata, assembly GCA_037954105.1. Lineage (NCBI taxonomy): Eukaryota > Viridiplantae > Streptophyta > Magnoliopsida > Fabales > Fabaceae > Canavalia > Canavalia gladiata. Next base: position 12,335,101 of record CM075659.1, on the reverse strand, counting down.
CCTTCAACTTGAGGCCCATTTCTTCTATATCTTCTAGTGTACACTCTTTTAATGATTGGTCTGCTATCACAATGTTTGAAATTTTCAAATTCAGAGAATTCTAGTTCACTGAAATTTTCTTTTCATTTTCCTGATTGTACTTTGAGTTCAGTAGATTTTGTTTGCTTTTGACAATAAAATGCATCATGATGTGAACTCTATTTTTTTCATGGAAATGTGGTCACCTACTTTGTTGTCATAGTTAGAGTTAACTTGATTGTTTATCCAGCTGACTAAATAAATCCCTGAGAACTTAAATTAAAATGCTTAGAAGTTATAGCTGACATGTTTGTAGTTCTTGCAGTGCTGACTAGTTTCATATTTCAGCTTACTGTTTTGGCATTTGAGCTTAGTGATTTGTTAAGAAATGAGGAAACTAGCTAGCTATTTTAGAAAACTGGTCAACTAATATAGCATAATGAGACATAGAGAAACCAACTGCTTGTGCTTATTGAAGATTTCTCTTTATGTTCTCTTCAGTTGGCTTTGCAAGTAGTACCACTTTTCAAACCTTCACCTCTTTATATGACTTTGTTACTCTGAAATCTGCCTAAGTTTCTGTTTTTCACCCTGGTTGCATCTGTTACACTTGAAGTTGGATAGACTTCAATTTTAGTTTTATCTTATCAGGTGACATAAGGTGTAAATGAAGATTTACCAATCTCATTTTGAAAAACAGTACTATTTGTGTGCCACTTTTGGCTTTGATGAACAGTATTAGGCAGTACTTAGTAGTGGTCCCACAATTCAATTTGTCCATGTCTCTTGGATAGCTCTTTCATATATTTTCCATTTTTCCTTTTAAATTTGCTAGGCCTACTCACTCTCTGCTTAAAGTAGCATCCAAGATGATGATGTATGTTTTTTTATCACAATACTCACTCACTCAAACAGTCTTCAATTTCTTGATTTTTGGATGTTAACGGTGTTTGTCATCAACACTTTGCTATTTCTTAACTTCAGGTGCCAGATAACACAAGAGCCATAAAACCCTTTAGGGCATCTGCAGTCAAGAATGAACATTGGAATGGCATTATTAACTCCAATCCATTATAGAACACATACCTCCACTTTCAAAAGGGTTCATCCTGGAAGCCAAGGATTATTGCAATCTGGAAAATTATTCCAGCTAAAAGGATTAACCTTTCCTAGTATTCACATTAATCAGTCTCGCATATGCTGCACGAAGTTAACTCCATGGGAGTCATCACCCGTCACATTTGCTCCTACAGATAATCAAAGTGATAATTTCTTGCAGAATAGTGCAAATATATTTGAAACCCTTGAATCTAGTAAACCAGCTGACTCATCTACCGCAAATGCTGAAGGGCTTATAGAGACCAAAAATCAGCCAGGCCTTCAGCTTCAGTTTTTCAAATGGCCCTTGTGGCTTCTGGGCCCATCCATTCTCCTTGCAACTGGCATGGTCCCAACATTGTGGTTACCAATATCTTCAATCTTTCTTGGTCCCAATATAGCAAGCCTGCTTTCCTTGATTGGACTTGATTGCATCTTTAACCTTGGTGCAACTCTTTTTCTCCTCATGGCTGACTCTTGTGCACGGCCAAAATATACATCACAAGACTGCAACAGCAAGGCTCCTTTCAGCTACCAGTTCTGGAACATTGTTGCAACACTTACAGGATTTATTATCCCATTGCTGTTGATGTTTGGATCTGAGAAAGGCTTTCTCCTACCTCAACTACCTTTCATCTCTTTTGCAGTTCTAATGGGTCCTTATCTTCTTCTTTTGTCAGTACAGTTTCTGACTGAGATATTGACCTGGCATTGGCAATCACCAGTATGGCTTGTTACCCCTGTCATTTATGAGTCTTACCGTGTCTTGCAGCTGATGAGGGGATTAAAGCTTGGGGCTGAGCTCAGTGCACCAGCCTGGGTGATGCATACAATTAGGGGGCTGGTTTGCTGGTGGGTGCTTATTCTTGGTCTGCAGCTGATGAGAGTTGCCTGGTTTGCTGGTTTAGCTGCTCGGGCTCGTAAGCAGCAATTGTCTTCTTCTGATACTTCTGCTGCCAGTGGTGATTACTGATTAATACCATTGTAATTTGTAAAGATATTCTGAAAGAGACAGATTGTAGATTCGGTAGATATGGTTTAAATTTAGTTATGGGTTTTTTCAATCCCTTCCATATACCATAGTGATAGTGACACACATCTACAAGATATATATACAAGTAAATTACATACAAAACTTATCTGATTACTGGGCTTTATGCTGTATCAGTGGTGGTTTTGTTCATGTGTTATTTTTGAATTGTGAAAAAGTTGGTTGATCTGTTTGTACCTCAACTTATTAAGATGGAAGAAGAATTATATATGGCTCAAGGAAAAGTTTATGCATTTATTATTATTTATAAATTGTATGTTATAGGATGTGTTATATTAATTACCTGTTATTGTGGTTTTTCCAGATAGAATGTATAGTGTTAGAAACTGAAGATTGACTATTTATTTAAATGAAAGTATAGGAAGTCAGAATCACAATAGTCAAAAAAGAAGACAATTACTCAAAAGTGGACTGATAAAAGGAATAAGAAAAGAAAAACATTCAAGATAGCTCCGAGCAAGATATGAGACCCTCAAAGGAATTTAGAGAAATCTCTGACCGAATATCCTAACCGCCTTCTCTACCCAATTCCCTCCTCATCCTTCTCTTCCCCTTCATTCCTTTTATTTGCTTTTTTCATGATTCTATATTTTGCACCTCCAATCTCCATCGTCCAATTGTCCATTCTGTTAGGCTCTTCTCTCTCTCCTCTAACAAAATTATCCAACTCACGTCTAGCCCTACGTTGATACACATGGGTTAGAGGCCTATCAATACCCTTCCCAACGAGCAGCACCTTGTCCTCAAGGTGAAAGTCTAGGAATTTTGACTGAATGAGGGAAGATTCTTCCCAAGTGCTATCATGATCAAGTAGATGAGCCCATTTGATTAGGACTTCAATATCTCCATTCGCAAGTTTTCTTGTGGCTAGAACTGCCTCTGGAGCAACTTGTAGTTCCCATTCTGCAGAAAGAAACTCAGGGAGTTGTTGGCTTGGGACACTAGCTGGTGGAGCACGCTTCAGCTGGGAAACATGGAAAATTGGATGCACCCTTGAAGATTCAAGTAATAGCAGCCTATACGCGACCACACCCACCCTCTCTAGAATCTTAAAGGGACCATAAAATCGTGGACTTAGTTTTTCATTGGGTCTTTTATAAGGTTGACTCTTCAAGTAAACCATGTCACCTACCTGAAATTCAACTTCTCGCTGACCCTTATCTACATACTCTTTCATTTTGTTTTGTGCCTTTAACAGATTCATCTTCAACTCAGCTAATATGCTGTCATGCCACATGAGTAGTTGATCAACTTCAGCCACAATAGTACTACTCTTTCGGAAAGGAATAATGAAAGGAGGATCTCGACCGTATAATGTCTTAAAGGGACTTAGTTTGATGGATGCATTGTAGGAAGAATTAAACCAGAATTCTACCCAAGTTAGCCACTTAACCTAATGATTAGGATGATCATTGACAAAACAGCATAGATATGTCTCCACTATCCGATTAGTAACCTCAGTTTGACCATCGGACTGAGGATGATAAGTTGAACTAAATCGAAGTTTAGTGCTGAAAAATCTGAACAATTCACGCCAAAACATACTAATAAAAATACAATCCCTATCAGAAACTGTAGTGGTAGGGAATCCATGTAATCGCACAACTTCCTTGACAAATGTTGCTGCCACTCCCTTAGAAGTATAAGGGTGTTGCAAGGGGATGAAATGGGCATACTTACTTAAGTGATCAACAACCACCATAATGGTATCAGCCCCTATAGACTTGGGTAACCCACCAATAAAATCCATAGAGATCTCCTCCCACATGGTTTGGAATAGGTAATGGCTGCAGCAGACCAGCAGGTTTGAGAGTTTGGAATTTGTTCTTTTGACACATAGAACACCCCGCCACAAATTGTTCTATATTTCTTTTCATACCATTCCAATGGAAAACCATAGCTAATCTCTTGTATGTCCGCATGACTCCTGAATGACCTCTCCATGGATATGCATGAAATTCCTCTAATAACAAAGGAATCCATGCTGACTTAGATGGTAAAATCAATCTTCCCTTGTACCATAGTCAGCCTTTAACTACTGAGTAACAAGGATGGGCCTTGGGATGCAGTACCACTTCCTGAAGAAGGTGCTTCAATGAATCATCTGTAAGTAACTCCTCAGCCAATTCCACTAAATTGGAGTTAGTTATCATAGAAATTGCACGACAATCCATCACCAGAGATAATGCATCTGCCGCTCTATTCTCAGAACCTAGTTTATGTTGAATTTCAAAGTCTAATCCCAGCAACTTAATCACCCACTTCAATTGATCCCCTGCTAATACTCGTTGCTCCAATAAATACTTTAAACTTTTTTGATCAGTTTAAATAATAAAATGATGTCCAAGTAAATATTGATGCCATTTCTGCATAGCATAAACTATAGCCATAAGTTTCCTTTCATAAACTGACTTTTCCTGAGACTTGGTTGAGAGTGCTTGCCGTACCCATAAGCGTCTATTTCTAATTCAAAAGGCAAGTCAAAATTTGGCATTGTTAGAGTAGGCAAGCACACCATAGCCTTCTTAAGCTTTTCAAATGCTTCTTGGGCCTCTGCTGTGCAACAAAAATTATTTCTCTTCAAAAGCTGCGTTAGGAGCCTCACAATAATCCCATAGCTTGCCACAAAAAATGCCGGTAATAACCTGTCAAACCCAAAAAGCCCCTTAAACTTCGAATATCTTTTGGAGTTGGCCATTGTTGCATTGCTTGTACCTTTGAAGGATCTGCTTGAATGCCTTCAGCTGTTATAATATGTCCAAGGTACTCCAGCTAATTGACCCCAAAGCTGCATTTCTTATAATTAACCCACAACTCGTGATCCTTAAGCAATTGAAATACCGTTCTTAAGTGTTGGAGATAAGAGACAACATCAAAGCTGTATACCAAAATATCATCGAAGAAAACTAAAACAAACCTTCGAAGATATGGTCGAAAAACTTCATTCATGAGTGCTTGGAACGTGGAAGGTGTGTTGGTTAACTCAAATGGCATTACCATGTATTCATAATGTCCTTTGTGTGTCTGAAAGGTTGTTTTAAGAATGTCATCTTCCTTCATTCGAATTTGGTGGTACCCAGAATTCAAGTCTAATTTAGAGAATATAGTTGCTCCTCCTAATTCATCCAAATATTCTTCTATCACTGGAATTGGAAATTAATTAGGGACAGTTATGTTATTGAGAGCTCTATAATCCATGCAAAATCACCAACTTCCATCTTTCTTCTTTACTAAGATTAAAGGACTCGAATAAGGGCTAGTGCTTGGCCTTATCATCCTTGTAGCTAACATGTCACACACAAACTTCTCAATTTCTTCTTTATGAATATGGGGTGTTGATAAGGCCTAATGTTTGGAATTTGAGCTCCTTCTTTCAGTACAATGGAATGATCACACTCTCTTTTAGGTGGCAATGTTGTTGACTCCCTAAAAATTCCCTTATACTCTTGCAACAGGTTTTGGACGTTGTCAGGTGATGTTGCTGGAGAGAACGATCATCATCCCCAACTCTATATAGTTAGGCAGCTGCAATTCCACTCCTCGACATACTCCCTCGTTTTCCAACTGTTGTCCATTTCCTACTTCCACAAAGTATCCTCTGGTTGGTTCTATGAGGATTTTAAGCTCCTCAGTTAACTTGGGAGATAAAAAATTATGAGACGCTCTAGAGTCTACTAAAACAATTACTTTTTTTTCTTTAATATTTCCCCAGAGCTTCAAAGAGTTCTTGGAGGTCAGACCCGCAATACTACCAACATTTAGTTGTAGATTCACCTCTTCCTTTGTTTCTCCTTCCGCTGGACCTTTCAACAACTCCTCCCCTCCTTCTTTTTCTCCCAAGAGGATGACATGTAATTGCTTGTTACGACATACATGGCCTAGAAAATACTTCTCATCACAACGAAAACAGAGCCCTCTTCTTCGTTTCTCATTTTCTTCGTTCTCTGTTAATCTTTTAAACCCCAACCCCCTTCTATTGGTGCTGATAGTGCTCCCTTCTCAAGCTTGGGATTTTCCACTCCTATTATTATCCATTGCCCCAAGATATTGGGCGTTGTCCAACCCCATTACTTGGGTCTGGTATTCCTTCTTTAATTCTTGGGTTATCTTGGACTCCAACCCACCTTCCTGATGCCACAAGGTGATGACCCGTAGGAATGCTCGAGGACTCTTTCTTTCCTCCACCTTCTGCGCTATTGTCATCAATGTGTGCAAGTCCCCAGAACTCATCAACCTCACCTCTGCTTTAATTTCTTCCTTCAATCCATTCATGAAGGCTACCTGCAGTATTTCTTCATCAGCAAACCGCAACAGAGCAGAAAGTAGTTCAAATTGTTCCCTGTATTCCATGACAGAATTTCTTTGTTTCAAGCCCATTAACGCTTCATAGGGGTTCTCTGAATGGGGCAACTGAAACCTTCCTAAAACTGCTTGTCGAAAAGTCGGCCATGTAATGACCCCCATTCGAGGCTCCCACCATTGGAACCAGTGTAATGTTTTTCCTTCCAAGCAGATTATTGTTGTATCAACTTTTTCTTCATCGGGAATGTGGTTTACTTCAAAGTATCATTCTACTCAATACAACCATCCATGCGGATCTTCTCCCATAAAATACGGCACCTCCACTCTTTTAACTTTTTCCTGCCTCCGCATCTCCTCGTTGCCATTGGGTGCACTATCATAGTGTCCCCAACCTCCCGTACTGTCGTCTCCTTCCCTCTCTGCTCGTGTGTTACGCAACGCAGTTTCAATGGTGGAGTTCATCACCCTCATCATCTCCTCCATCTGTTGCGTGATGACCTCTTGCAAAGAAATCTGCATCCCGTCCAACCGTCGTTTGACATTTTCAATGCGATTTTCCATGCGTGTTAGGACCATCCAGAGGCTGCCTGGGATCAGGAGCTCTGATACCAGCTTGTTAGAAACTAAAAATTGACTATTTATTTAAATGAATGTATAGGAAGTTTGAAATCACAATAGCCAAAAAAGAAGACAATTACTCAAAAGTGGACTAATAAAAGGAATAAGAAAAGAAAAACACTTGAGATAGCTCCTAGCAAGATGAGACACCCTCAAACGAATTTAGAGAAATCTCTGACCGAATATCCTAACCACCCTCTCTACCCAATCCCCTCCTCCTCCTTCTCTCCCCCTTCACTCCTTTTATTTGCTCTTTTCATGATTCCATATTTTGCCCCTCCATTCAGTTAGGCTCTTCTCTCTCTCCTCTAACAATATTATCCAACTCACGTCTAGCCCTACATTGATACACATGGGTTAGAGACCTATCATATAGTAATAATGATGATGATGGTATCTAGATAGAAACCAGGCACGTAATCCCTTCATTTATTCATAGAAGATATATCTGAATTTTGAGTTCTTTTTTAAGTATCCTTGTCTTTATTTCTGCTTCCTATATGCTCCGTCTTTGTTATGCTTTTAATCTGCATCTTGATATGCTTTTAATCTTCTCCCTATATCTTCATTCTGCATCTTGATAGATCTCTTGTTGAATCCCCTCATAATCTGGATGATTGAAATATAGGGAAACAAAGATTCATTTATAATCAGCGAGGTATTTGCTTGATTAGCATTACTGAGGGAAAAGGGAAACTGCTGTCTTTTCTCTCCAATCCTGGGTTAGTTGTTCTTGTAAACTCTGAATTATATTAGAAGGAATATTCCGTGTTTTACATTCTACAAAACTCATTATTTTTTAAATTCTTTAAAGGCTGTGTGTTTTATTTTAATCTTCAGATGGTTTGTTTAAGTACGCACATGCTTGATTTCACTGTTCTTTTTCTTGTGCGAAGGCAACATACAAATGTTTGCTAGCAATCATTTCACCACTCATATCCCTCAAAGTTCAAGACTTTTCCTCCAGAGTTGAAAAGGCTGCAAATCCTGATCTTCTACTGATTTTAATGGGATCTTGCGCAGCTTTACATGAAACTTATTGCACAGAAGTTAGAGAATAATTCTTTAAGTTTTCTATCATTAATGAACAATGGGATCATCGAAATTCTTGAGATACAAATTCAAACTTTGATTTTTGTCCACAACTTCCTTATACTGTGCTCGAGTTGTCCTTTCATTTGAAGCTCCCATTCAAATTTTCTCGGGCATTTACTCTTTTACAGCATTCCACTCGTTTTCCTCAAATTTCTTTCGATTTAGTGCCTCAACATGTTTAGCGGAATCATCTAGGTTTTCAAAATTGGAAAAGCCAAATCTCTCTTGTTTTTTTGTGGTTGAGAAATGGCTTTAATTTACCATCTGCATCTTTCATAAGAAAGCAACAACTTCACCTTCTTTGGTTTTATACTCATCACTTTTCAAATTATTTGCAGGGGCTCTAACTTGTGTTAAAAAATTTAACTTAAGAGATTGGGTTTGACGTAGTACTAAATGCACATGAAAACAACTTCAGTGGAAAATTTGAGTGACCCACAATCTTGGAGCGTGGATGAAAGGTTGCTAGGTTCAATTACCTCTGGTTATCCCATCATTAGTAATTTTCTTGGACGTGGTAAGGGTTGAGGATGCGCACAATTTGGAAACGAAAATAGGGAAAAGCAAGTTTGTTGTAGGACTACATTTTGGTTTAGAAATGTTTATTACCTTTCATCATCACGTTATTAGTAATTAGTCTCAACCCTTCATCTTAATAAATGCTTTATCTACTATTGTATTCAAGTACAATAACTATTCCTTTTCTTTTTTTTTAAGAAAATCAATGAAATTTGAGCCGGTAACTTTATGTAAACTATTTCAAATCCTCATCACAAAATTAACTTTGATAGTTCAAATAATTGTTCCTCTATTTTCTTTGGCAAGTCATAAATATTCTTTTCAGGATCAATATTTTAAAATGTAAATTACAAATATGTACAATTATAATATGTATAAAATTAATATAAAATAAACTTAAATTACGATTGAAAATCCATATTCAAAAATAAATATGAATAATTATAATATAGTAGAATATGAAAAATTATTTAATTAACACGGTATTCAATATTCATTCCAATTGTAAAAGCTTAAAAGTAAAAATAAAAAATTTATAAAATATAGTTTGAAGTATGAAAAATGTACCATTAAGTGTAAAAATCAGTTGACAAAGGGTTATTCTAATTTAATTAAAAAAATTTAATTCAAGTCTCTATGAGCGATTGTATTAAAACTTTTAAAAAATAATTTTATTGTTTATAATAATTTTACCAATTCAACTTTTATGTCAAATGTCTAATGTGATATACATAAAATTATATGGGTTGCAGTTGCGGGCTACGCTTGGGAAATTCGGCTTTAGTGTTTTCTTCATCTTCCACTTGCTGATGGTGTATGTTTGTGCTAATAGATTTAAGCTAGTTTGAAGATAAAATATTTGAAAGTGATTAATTGGGTCCCTTTCCGGACTCGTCTAATAGATAAAATCGTGACATAAAGTTGAAAACATCATTAATTTGTTTGGGATTATTTTGGTAAATTTGACATTCTTAGAAGCGAAAAAATATTACGAAGATAATTGACAGAATTCCATGAGACATTAGAATTGTTTTCAAAAGAAATTGTACATGAATGGCTCCGGTTTCCAATTCGATATTTATTCGTTTGTTATCAGCAGTGTTAATTTTTTTCTAATGAAAAGATGAGAAGATTTCTAGTATTATATCTGTGCATTATCCTTTTAGCACTAATGAGGATGAAGCTTGTAAAACTAAGGATTTTAGGGTTAGTACATTGTTTTTAACATAATTTATATTATGCAAGTTAGTCCTTTTAGCACTAATGAGGATGAAGCTTGTAAAACTAAGGATTTCAGGGTTTAGTACATTGTTTTTAACATAATTTATATTACACAAGTTAATTTAAAAAAAATGAGAAGTTATTTTAGAAGAATCCATTTTGTTTAGAAAATAAAGTATTATAACTTTTGAGATATATACTTAGATTTAGTAGTATAGAAACAAAACCATTTGTTCTCCAATTACTCAGTAACTTGAAATAGGTAGGATATGATTTTGCAATAGTTGAAGTTGGCCTTTTCAATTTGGTAGAATCCTGATTTTTGTGTGTGTACATATATACCTAAAATGTTTCATTACATTTATATAGAGCCATGTGAAACTTCTTTAACACTTTCCTTTAAGTCTAATTAGATTGGTCAAGCTGGACTTGCTATTTTCAATCATTTTTTTTCTTTTCTTTTCTCTTTCTCACCTGTGCTTGTATTCAACTTGAATGCCAGAGACCACAGTCTTCCACATGTTTTTAGGCTTATGTTCTTTGTTTGGATTTGAGTCAGAGGTCACATATCTCCTATTTCAACGTTAGATCTTAGTAATTTTTTCTTACTGAGCCCGTCTTACTTCTTTTTTATTTTAATAGTTTTTTTCTTTTTCTAATGCTATTTTCGGACTCTAGAAATTTTCCTTTGATTATGGGCCGTGAGGTCATATTTGGACTCTAATAACATTTGTTGGTTCTTGAAGGAGCAGGCCGAAAATTGTGATGGATGAGAAAGGAAATATACAAGTGTAGATCAAGTGAGAATGAGAACATACCTAAAATGCCTTAAGGTTATCTAGAGTTTAACCATCTTTATTTATATAAATTAAAGTTTTTACAATTTTGAGCATTTATGGAATTTCTTAGAACAAAAATCAATGGTTGGATATTTAATTTTTTTAATTTGTTTTAGTAGGATTGCACTTGAGTAAGACTAGTGATATCTTGCTTTATTTTTCCTAAGACTAATACGCTCTAGTTTAACTAACTCTCTTTAAAAATGCCACTTTCTCCTTTTATTTATTTATTTTTTTTTAGGGGGAGGGGTGATTTTCCTTTTGCCTTTTAAGTCACATGTTGACTTCAACCAATCGGAATTTAAATCACACGAAAGTAATCTTGATGTTTACAAATTAAAGTTACGAGCAACGAAGAAACTAAAAAGAAGAGCGATGAAGCAACGATATTGAAGTCTGTGAGCGTCTTATAAGAGTTAGAGATTCAGTATGGGAAGCATTGAAGTGATGGCAAATATTTTTCAGTTGCCTAGGACTTTGTTTTTATGCCACTAGTATGACGTCTTTTGTAACATCAACATATAGTGGCAACTCATGGCTGATGCATTGGAATTTCGATTGAACAGCAAAATTTGGTTCTGTTTGTTAAAGTTTACAAGTTTTTGTAGGAGTTTAAATATGATATTGTAAGCTTTTTAGTGAATCTATGAAACTACAACTGTTTTAGCTAAAGATTCATTTATGTAGTTTATGCAATTTAGTAGGCGTTTGATTTGCAATTTTTTTATAATTATATTTTCTAAAAATTATAATTGTTAAAAAAATTATAAATATATTTTGTATTTTAAAAGATTGTTGTTAATGCAATTATAAGGTAGTTAAAAACATTCATTTTTATGTAAATATTAAATTTTCATCCATATATGCAATGTTATAAGATTCGACTTAGGTTAAAATACTGGATCAATAGGTTATTAGTTAAATACGTTATTGGTTGAATTTGTATATATCAAAACTTGTAAAATCTATATTTAATTTTAGAAAAAGTTAACATCATTTATAAAGTCATAATATTTTAAATTTAATAATAAAACTAATTACTATCACATAAGTATTTAGTTAAATAAATTAAAATTAAAATTTTGTTACAAGATAAGTTTAAAGCATAATTAGATAATTAATATTTTAAAATTTTACTAGAACGTAAGTTTATAAATTAAAAATACAATTAAAATAATATAAAGTTTATATCCAAAAATTTAATCACTTAGTAAAATGATGGTTTAGGATTAATATTATATTTTTTACATAGAATTTTTATTTTAAAATTAAATAGAGATTAATGATGATAAAATTTATATTTTAAATTGATAATTTAAAAAAAATTAAAAAATAAATTGAATGAAATTAAATATTGTTTTAAAAGATGAAAATTAAAGTTTTATAATTGATATGAGATTAATAACTTAAGATTAGGAAAATATACGAAATTTTTATTTTTTACTCTAAATTATGTTTTTACGTTTAATTTTTTATTATTATTATCTTTAAACAATGTTATTTTAAAAAAAAATAAAATTTTGATCACTATTTAAAAAAAAACATCAAATCAACCGGATCACACCAAGTTGACAACATATATGATTCAACATTTCACTTTAATGACACTTATTAGTTTCTAGTCCTTTCAATCGATGGGATCAATCCAACTTTTATAAGTATGAATCCATGAAAATGTTTTATTAAAAATATAATTTTAAAAATACTATTTTTAATCACCGTAAATATAATAAATTTTTTATAATTAAATATTTATAAATTTAACTGTTAGATATTCAGTTAAGTTTTATCACATGTGTTAACTTGTTATATATATTAAAAAAATCATATAAACAACTAATTTTGGTGAAATATTAAAATATTCTTTTATATCAATCTATTGTTCGTATAACATACAATAAATTGATACACATAACAAAATTTAGATTAACACATTTCTTATCAAATCAGAAAATATCTATTGATAAATTAATGATAAAGATTAGAAATAAAAAATTAAAAAAATTAAAAATAAAGCTTGCTATATTTGAAAAAATTTAAAATATATTTAATTCATTTAAAATATTCATGAAAATATTTTGACTTGAGAAATTTTTATTTTATTTTATTTTAAAAATAATATGATATTTTTATAATTAAAATTAAAAATTAAAAAAAACGTTTTTTTTTTTTACAAACTCCCTTATTTTCAACTTAATTTTTTGAAAAAACTAGAAAAAAAAAAATCTTTCTGCAAACCACGAGCTTATTTTTAAAAGGGTTTCTTTTAAACTGGCCTTACTTTTTGCATCCTAGAACGGCTTTGATTAAAATAAAGAAGTCCATCTGGAAACTAAAGCTACTTTTATGAGCTGCTTCCAACGTTTGTTGTTAAATTCGGGTGATGATGGCAACTTTGAGTTAGAAAAGGTTCAATGGATAAAGAGGAGAAGGATCATTGTCCATTCATTCTCAATCAGATATTTATACATTTACAATTTCTGATTTCTGAACGCTATAAAGTGCATTCTTTCTAAATATTCAATATATTAGTTGTGATTCCAAGATATCCTCCTAATATACTGCTGATTGTGATCCCAAAATGTTAGCCATTCTGATCTCAATCATTTACACTTTGCACAAACTGTAGCAGTGACCTTTCATTAATTGTAATAATTTTTCTTGTAGAAATTCTTTTATGAGCATTGTAATGGGTGAAATTATGCAGAGAATTTTTGTACTCAACTTGTAAAAAACAGATCAGTTCTCATTTTGTGAATTTACTTTAGTCCAACTCATGAGAGAATTTTTAACAATGACTATTTAACTTGTTACAATGTATTTCTGTTTTATAAAAATATTTGCTGGACCTTGTATTTGGATAGAGGATTTTAAAATTTCAAGAATTTTCAAATAAAAAATGAGTGATATTAAAAAAGATAAATGAAAATAAAGAATTTTTATAAATAGATATCATAACATAAAAATTATTCAAATAAAACTTGTATTACTTTTAAAACTCTTTTATTTATCATTCAAATACATATAATCTAATAATTTTAAATTACTCTATCCAACATAAGGTAAAATGATTCACAGTTTGTGGCTAATGAAAAATTCAGGGAATCTCCTCAACACTATGAGCCTTCAATTCATGCTAAGGAATATGCTTTCATTCTTAAACCATTCTAGTGGCTAATGGATGAAGAAGAGCTTGTTGGTTAATTTCCAGGTCAAGTAGTGAGGCTTGTGAAACACTGGCCTTATTTTCTTGCAATCAAATATATAATATTTTTGCAAGATATAATAGGTGCAACTTGTTGAGTGTTGGCACCATCTTTCAATTGATTTTTTGTGATCATTTTCCAAATGCTATACTCATGTTGGTTTTTTTTTAATGAAAATTGAAACGGTAAACGTTTGATTTTTGGTGGACAAAGAAGCATTATGAAATTGTTGACATCTGAGGAGAAATATGAGGTGGTGAGGTATAGAGGGTTGAAAAGGAAGTGAGGTTCGGTGGTGATGTCATTTTAATGCAATTAATTAAAGAAAGGAATTCGGTGTCATGTTTCAAATGATCAAACTCACATGCGCTTGTTATTGCCAAATTTTTATAGCAAATTTGGTATGAAACATGCATATAAAACAATCATTTAGTCAACCTTTTTCTTTTCCAATAAAATTTTATTTGGGGTAATTGATGGAAACATTTCCTTGTCAGAGTGCAATATGTACAGCTCAATATGAAAAAAAAAAACAAAAAAGGAACTCTCCCTAATTTAAATTCACATTTTTTAATAGGACATACAATAGAATTTTATATATGATGAATTTTTTAAAAAAATTATCTAATTTAATATATTAATATATCAAATATTATAATATTTAATAAAAAATTATTATTTTAAATTTTATTATATGTTTTTTAATATACATTAAAATAATTGTTAGTTGATTAGTACCATACACATCATTGCTAAGTGGTGACGTTTTCCTTTTCCCCGTGTTTGTATAAAAAAAAATTAAAAAACAGTTGTTAATTAAAATTTAATAGAAGAAGTAAAGCTTGGAAAAGAAAAAAAAAAAAGACTTGCAATATTTTTATTTTGGTACATAAAAATACAAGTTACCAAGTCCATATTCACAGAGTCTTAATTTGAGTCAATTGTGGACTTTTCTTCAACAAATAGTACGTAGCATTCCTTTTTAAGATGATTTGAGCGTTGAAAGGGAATCTCTTCCATTGAACCTCAGAAAGAGACCGAACTAGGGAAAGGAATCAAACTCCAATGATACTATTTACAAGTTGCCATTTTTTTTGAAGTTTTGATTAATTTTCATTCAATTCATGAACTCGTGTGAATTGCAGCTAAATCTTGAGCATATGTGCTTTTATTCAATATATAGCCAGCAACTGAATGATCAACTAAATAAAACATTTTTATAAAAAAAGTAATTATTTTTTAAATAAAATAATTTCATTTAAAGAAACTAAATTATTTAATATTTTAAATTTTATAAAATTTTAATTTGTCCAAACACTTAGCAGATCTTTTTGTTTTTAGAAAATATTTCTAATTTATTTTTAAATAATTATAATTTTTTTTATTTTGAAAATTTGTATAAGAAATGGTGAAACAAATATTTTTCATATTATTTCTTACACTAATTTTTAAAATAATAAATAAAATAAATTAAGATAATATTCTCATAATTAAATGCACTTTGTGTTCCTTAAAAATATGTCACCTTTTATTTTAATCTTGATTTAAATTTTATTTATCTTTAATTCATAAAATTCACAAAAATGTGTTTTTTAATCTTTAATGAGAGGCTAAAAGTACATGATTTTGTTAAATATAAGAAATATAAAAAATAAGCAAGAGCTAAAATCTAAAAACAATATTTTTTAAGGATAAAAATATATTTAGAGTTTAATTAAAATACAATGAGTCTAAAAAAATTTACATGTTATCCAATTATGGATAGTTATATTACTTAAAAATTATAAAATTTCATAATAATTACTTTAAAAGTTATACATATTAGAAATTTTAATTAATTAATGGAGTAAAACTTTTTACACTTAGAATATATCAAAATCAAATAAATTTATCCTACACTTTAGTAATTATCAGTAAAAAATAAGATAAAAACAAAATATTTCTCAAATAGTCTATTATTTTTATTATCATCCTTATAACAAACATTTCTTTTGATGGGAATAACTTTCTACTACAAGATTTAGACTTATACTTTTCCTTAAATGGTAATATCATTACTCTTTCATGGTTGTAATCAACAAGGAGACCTACAAAAACATTTTTGAGTAATTAATTTTGCATAAATTACATTTGATATTTTTTAAAATTTATAAAAAAAATATCTGATATTTTTTTTATTTTATATATATATAATATAATAAAAAATTTAAAAAATTATATAATTGAAAAAAGTATAGAATATTATATCTTTATATAAATTTTAAAAAATTGGTATAAGATAAAAACAGAAAAGATATTAAATATTTTTCTTTGATAAATCTTAAAGGTATATCAATATAATTTTTTCTTAAATTTTGTTATGACTGTTTTATTTATAATGATTACATAAGATAGATGAGTTTAATTTATGATTTACCATTGTCTCAATTTATAATTATCTAATTTGACTTAGGCCAGTCTGATTTAGACTCTCAGCTTCATCGGTCTAGATAAAAAACAAAATATTTTTTATTTGAATCATAAATAACATAAAGAGTTTAAATATAATTCAAATTTATTTTATATTTAAATAGATCAGAATTATCCAAACTTATACAAATTTAGCAATAGAGAACTACATTTAACTTCGTTCCAAAATTATAAAGCTGATATAGAATGATGGTTTGCTTCTTTTCCGTGTAACTTCCTTTTGCAAGCAATTATCCAAACTAATGGAATGAATGATGTTCCCTTCAGACTAGTAATCAGGATATCTTTACGTTATTACTTACATATTTCTATTCACCTCTATGAGTGTGAATTTCATCAAAATCATTCCAAATAATATCTCCACCTTTTGTTCATAGACACAATCCACATACATATCTTCAATCTTCATGTTCATGAATATAACTCAAATTTATCACTCTTGAATGTGCTATCTTTAAGCCAACATGAATTTGTTGGTGTTAGTTCACTGTCCTCATAAAACTCATGTAAGAAATAAGAGTGGATAAGATCGTTTTATTTACTCTAAATCAAGAAAATATTATGATATATAAATAACATAAAAAGTAAATATAAAAAATAGAAATTATTTATTCTATTTTTATATAATGAATGTTTTCTTTTCTAATATTTTTTTACTCATATATATTTATATAGTTAACATTTTTGTTAAGGGTTAATTTATTTATTTATTAGACTACATATACCAAACAATTTTAGTTAAGCAGTGTATAGTCATTATGAACTATAAAATAGTTCTTATGATTTTCTAATATAACTGCATGCCTAAGACATAAATCTAAGATTTTTTGTTAAGTTAGATTAATTCGCCATATGTATTTAGTGGTGGTCAAGGATTGATATTAAAAATTTTAAATAATAAAATTTTATGGGAAAGAAAATATTCATTACACTTTTTATATTTTTATGTAATAAATAATTTTATTATTAATAAAAAATTATTACTTTTAGTTGTTTCAAATAAATTATTCGGAGTCAGTATAATTTACAAATATTTTATTTGTATTTTATAATAATATAGGTTAAAATTTCATTATTAATGTGAAGAAGACGATTTATAAATATGTTATAATGAACTTTTCTTAACCTTAAACCATGTATCAACCTGCCCAAATTTGGTGGGACGATCACTATCAAGGGAAAAACTAATTGATTTTCATATTTAAAGTCTGAGTAATTGATTTAACTTTTAAGGTTAAAATTTTTGTCTCCTTGAATGTTGTAATTTAAAATAAAGAAAAAGTAAAATAATAAAATTGTAAAAGTACCTGTTTTAAAAGTTTTCTTTATAACAAAATACTTTTCACACACTTTTTTAAAAATTCTATTTTGCTTAATTTATCTATTTTTTAAAGAGTAATTGAAACACGCAATCTAATAATCTTTAGCACTGCATAAATTTAATAGTTAGTGCCAACAAACATTTGCATCATATTTGAATGTGGTAGGATACCTTCTTCCACTAATAATGTGTGGTAGGGTCGCTAAATTTTTTTATAGCTTACCAGATTTCTGCCTTTTTTCGGTATAAAACTGGGATTAATTTTTTTCTATAATGAGAAAAGATATAAAGTGAAAAATGTATCCTTACTTTTATATTTTATAGATTTTTTTATTTTAAATTTTACTTTTGTAAAGGGATGAAATAAGAATAAAAAATAAGAAAAAAAATATGAATAACGTAAAAAAATATTGTTTATATGAATAAAAATAGATAAATAATAATAAATTTTCACTTGTTTCAATGATTTTAATCTGTAAAAAATATATAAGAAATAATTAAATTGTATAAAAATTTATTTATAATAATTTACAAATCTAATTTAATAAAAATTAAGTTTTTTATGATTTTTCTTAATAAAAATATTTATTTTTTAAGATGTTATAAAATACTTGATATTATTTAAATTAAAAAAAAAACTCGATCTCTTCCTCCCCAAAATTTTCCATGGTGAAAAAAATAAATATATTGATCCCGCATATAAATTTTCTTTTCATCCACTTAAAACAAAACTCAGTACATATAAGATTATGACCTCTTTTTATTTGTTACAATATTATAATACCCTTATTTAAACTTTATTGAAAATGATTTTAAAAATATATACATCATAACTTATATTTTAGAGATTTTTATTGAAAACATAAGTTATATTTAGTTTATTTGCAATTATAAAAAAGTTATTCTAAAATATAAATATAATTTCATAACTTTTAAAATAGTTTTTTAAAATAATTAAAAATATATTTTTTATTATAATTTTTTTAAAATTTAAACATTTTTTTTTAATATGAGAAGATAAAATTTAAACTCAAATTCTCATGTAAAATTTTTAATCCTAGTCAATAAACTAGTCTAGTAGTTAAAGGGGTTGTTTTCTAAAAGTAATTTTATTATAAAATAATTTTAAATAAATAGACTATTTTTTACTAGAATAAAGGATCAAATTAGTCTTCAATTTATTTACAATCTTACAAATTGGTTTAAATTTTTTTTTTAGTTTCTCATTTGGTATTCTATCTTACAATTTGGTCTTTCCGTCAGTTTCAAAGCAACAGTATCCTAAGTTAGTGAGTTGGCATGTTAAGTGTCATATAAACCATCGATGTGAGTTACAAAACGATGTTTTGAACCTCACCTTCTTCTTCCCCATCTCCGACAATGGCACTGACCTCAAACCATTCATTTCGGTCACTCAACAAGTAAGCAACTAAGTAATTCCTCCTCCTCCATTGTTAATCTCAAATCTTCCATCATGTGCTTAGTCACCACCTCCTCCTCCTCCTCTAACTTCATCATCTACATCTTGACCTGTTATGCTTAACAATATAAGCACAAAATATAAACTCTAAACATTCACTTCTTCCCTCACCTGTTTCTTTGTTTTTGATATGAGAGAATCAAGATATTCGTGAAACATTCATCGTTTCATGGATCCTAATGTGGTTGAATTTCTCTCCCAATCCATCTTCACTCTTTGAACCTTTATCACTAAAACAAAAATAAGACATGTTCCTCCCATCCATTCTAACTCATTTTCTTTTTTTATTTCTCCTCAAATTCTAGGGATTATTTAATCTTGTTTCGCATTGTGGAATTCTTTTATTCATTCAAAGTTTTAATCTTTTTGAAAAATCTTAATCTAGGTTTTGGTGCAAAACAAGATATAGATAGTGGATTTAGAGAAAATATTAGTGATAGTTAATTGAGTAATAGTTAAGAACACGAAAGAGAACTTGGAACTGATAGTGATGGAGGAGAGAGGGGTGATAATGGAATGTGTTTATTGGATGGAAAGAAGATAAAGAGTATATTTACTTTTTAAGTGGCTAGAAAAGATCGTCTCAACGTTAGAAACAAAGGAGAAGAATAATGATATAAATTTCAAGATAACGTCATTTTTTAACTCACGCAATGACTTTGATAGCACTTACATGACTTGTACAACACTTACACTAAATAAGAAACTTATAAAAAAGTTTTTTAAACGAAAAATCAATTTTTAAAATTATAAGCTAATGATTAATTTATTTTTTTATTTTTTTTTACTAAATTTTTTCACTTAATTTTTAGTATTCAAACATGATGTAAAAAAATTATCTAAAACTATGCTATTTTAACGTAGACTTAAATTTTTGATATAACTAAATTTTACTACCTAACCGTTAAATTCAAATTTATTTGAAAGGTTCAAGGTTTTTAATTTTCATTAATATTTTTAAAATAAATAATTTAAATGTGAAAAATAGAATCTTATTATTTAATATTTATAGGAAGATAAAATTGAAAAAAAATTTAAAATATGATAAAAGGTTTCGTAATATTTAAAAAAGATTTAATTTATTTAGTTAATCTTAGAATCAATTTTATTCTTTTTATTTTTTAATAACTGGAAACATTTCCTTTATAACTACGGTAAACTACTTCCTGCATGACGACGCAAACAAAATATTTAAGAAGAATATACTTTATTTTAACATGCCAACAAAGAATAATATCAACCTTAGAGAGAAAAAAGAATAAAGAGAAAGAAATTTACCCAAATAAGAAAACACATCACGGTGAAGGGAAAACCAGAAAGAAAGCACGTCATCAAAGATATAATTTTATATATTCAACTTGACAGTATTACATAATTCTTTAAAAAATATAATAACATATGATTTTACAATAGATTAAACATGAACTGTTATTAAATTAAATTTGCCTTCTTGTTAGTCACTTTATGGTATGTTTAGTTGGAAAGAGGAAAGTGAAAGACTAGTGGAGTAAGGGTCGGTTTTCAATCTATTTTTAAAAATATTTATTATTTTCTAAAATTAAAAATGACTAGAGATAATATCTATTTAAAATTAAAAATTATAAAATAAAAAATTTAAATTTTTAGTTTTTAATTTACTATTATTCATTTTCTTTTGTTATTGTTCTATTTTTTTATTTTCATTCACTTTTTTTTAAAAAAAAATTTAAAAATAAAAATTTAAATAAACCTTAAATTTCATGTTAAAAAAAGGAAAGTTTTAAAACGAAGGATTCCACTAAATATCCTTGGATTAATTATATATATAAAAAATAAAAATAAGTCAAATTGTATAGTAGGAATTTACAGATTTAATTAAAATTTAATTTAATTTAATTTATTTAATAAATATATAAATTGAGCTTACCAAAAAACTTTTAGATATCAATTTATAAAATAGTTTATTTAATTTATTTACAAATTTATTTATTTTTATGTATTATATATTTATATTTATTTAAATATATTATATTTATATAATAATTATTTTAATATATTTATCTATATAATTTTTTAATTTTTAATTTTTAAAAAATAATTTTAAATAATTTTTTTATCTTTAAAATGAAATTCTTCTATACGTTTTCATATGATTTACTTTCATTTAATCTCAAATTTTTAAGATAATTTTATATAAAAAATATATACATAATATATTAACTAGTCTAATATTTTAATATATTTATTTTAAAATTATATTTTATTTTAATAATTTTTTATATTTTAAATTGAATAAATAATTTTAAAAAATCAATTTAAAAATATAATATTTTTGTTTAAAAGATCATAAGCTAATTAATTTTTTTAAGTTGATAATATTAGATATTGTTATAAATTTTATAATTTTATTTTAATATTAAATTTTAATATTTTTTTAATGTTAGATGTTTTTGAATGCTAACATATTATTTTTTAATTTTAATAATTTATATATTTTAGAAAATTAAATATTTTTTATTGATTTATTTAATTTTTATCAAATTTATTATGATATTAAAAATAATATAATGATATGACATTTATTTATATATATTTTTTATATATTATATTTTATTATGTTTGTAATATAAATTATATTATTATTTAAATTTAAGAATATATATATATATATATTAATATATTGGATTTATTGTTTGTTAGATAATTTTGTATAAGTATATTAGTAAGGATTGGTTTATTAAATTCTATAATTTAAAAAATATTATTAAAATATATTTTTATAAAAATTAAAAATTGTAAGTTTTTGAAATTTTATATATTTAAGAATATACTTTTATAAAACATATGTATTAATCTTTTATTTTATAAATTTTTTATTTAATTATTTATATAAATTTTAAATTTATTTATTGATTTTTTATATTATATATTTTTAAATATGTCTCTAAATTTTATAAATTTTAAAATATCTTAACAAAATTAAGACAAGTAATAGATTGGAATTTAAATTTTAAAATTTTTAAATAGATCAAATTTAAATATTTAAAATTTAACTTGCCTTGATATATTTTTATTTTTAATTATATATATATTAATTTAATTTAAAATTATAATTTTTAAATATTTATCAATTTTTAATTTTTTTTACATTTTAAATCATTTATATTTTAATATTATATAAACTCCACGAAAAATTTAGTTAAAAGATAAAATCATAATTTGGAGACTTCAGTTTATAGAGAATCAGTAAAAATTAAATTTTCTACATTTTAAAATTAAAAAATTTAAAGACAAAATTATAAAAAGTAAAATTAAAATTAAAAATATAATTAAACCAAAATTCCTCTCGAAAATAAGGAAAAGGGGATGTTGATTTTTTTCATTTATTTTAATATTTTTAAAAATTTAATATGATATAAAATTATAAAAACTTAAAATCAAATTTTCAATTTTTAAAAATAATGCTAAAATTTAAATTTTTATTATATTAATATATTATTATTGAAAAATATTGGATAGTTTTTATATTTTATATCTTTTAATTTTCAAATATATAAAGATATTTATATATATATATTTTATTTATCTAATTAATATTTTATGTTTTTTCTTATATATTTTTTATTATCTCTATTTCTATCATGTATCTAAAAAAATCCCATTAAGTATAAAATTATTATAAATTTTTTAATATATTTTTTTTATTTTATTGAATTATTTTTTTAAATTTTTCGTGTTCATTTATATATTTTATAGATAAAATAATCTTGATAAAAAATAACAATTATCATAATTTTAAATTGCTACATAAATAAGTAATTAAAACAAATCCCCTTCTTATCTTAATGAAATAAATAGGAACGATTAATTTATTTATTTTTCAAACAAAAATAAATGATAAGACTTAGTTTTCAATAATAAATAATTAGATATTCTTTAAGTTCAAATTTTATTAAAAAATAAAACATTAATTTCTTTCTATATAAATTATTTATTTATGGTTAATTTTAAAATAATTTTTTTGAAAAATTAATTATTAAATAAATATAAATATTTTTATATTTTAAAATAATAAATAGATAAATTTTTATTCAATATTTATTTTTTAAAATAATAAAAAGATTAGCCGTAAGATATAATAAAACTCTATTAATTTTTCATAAAGATGGGACCAGTTATTGTGGTCATGATTTTGAATGATGAAATGACAAAAGTAGCCCTTCATTCGATGCTCTGTATCTAAAATATTTCCAAAGATCAGAGACAAACACATGGTGTCCCACGTTGTTGCTTTGCAAGTTGCGGCTCTCTGACTCTCTCTCTACATCCGACAACCGTTTTCCCTCGCCGTAAAACCAACATTGATCTTGCTCTCCGGCGATCCCCTCCGATCCCGCCGCCATGAGTTCCGGCGAGCTCCTCCACATACAGCCCCAGGAGCTGCAGTTTCCCTGTGAGCTTCTTTGGTTCTCTCAACATCAAAGATGTTTACTTTTCTACACAAAATTAGGTTTTTTGGCTTTCGGATTCGTTTTCTGCTTCTGGGTCTTATTCTAATTTTTTGTTTCTTTTTTTCTTTTTTTGTGGGTTTGTGAAATAGTTGAATTGAGGAAGCAGATCTCATGCTCTTTGCAGTTGTCTAACCAGACAGATTACTATGTGGCTTTCAAGGTTCCAATTTTACTCTTGATGTTTCTTTTCTGTCTCGCTTTTGGTGTTTGTTTTTGTTTTTTGGTTTGTTTCCTGTTTTTTGAGTTTGTAAATTTGTTTGTTTGTTAATTTTTGTGTTATGGAGACTTGTAATTTTGATTTGTGGGTGAAATTCTTGATGTTGCAGGTTAAAACGACAAATCCGAAGAAGTATTGTGTTAGACCTAACACTGGAGTTGTGTTGCCTAGGGCTACTTGTGATATTATAGGTTTCTTTTTCTATCTCTCTCTTTCTAAGTTTACCCCTTATACCTCTTGCTATTCCATGCTAAGAAAACCCTCATCATGCTAAGAGAAACAATCTTCAACTAGACTATGTCTGCTACTTGGTTATGTATGATGAAATATTTTGAATTAGTAATTTTTTGGGTTAATTGTTGGTTTATATTTATTGTTTTTTTTAATGTGTAACATTTTAAGTAAATGTCCCTTTTAGATATTGACTGTTGGTGTCTTATTCATATTTTCAGTAACAATGCAAGCCCAAAAGGAGGCACCTGCTGACATGCAATGCAAGGACAAGTTTCTCCTTCAAAGTGTAGTTGCAAACCCTGGGGCAACCGTAAAAGATATCACTCCAGAAATGGTAATCATTTCACATTTTCACAAATAATAACACATTGTTTCTTGAAAGGATAACTACATGTGTGACATATTGCTTAATTTGATGGTTTTCTATGTTCATTGGGTATAGTTCAATAAAGAATCTGGCCATGATGTTGAAGAGTGCAAATTGAGAGTTGTTTATGTTGCTCCTCCTCAACCACCATCCCCGGTTAAAGAAGGATCTGACGAAGATTCATCACCACGAGCATCTGTATCAGAGAATGGACATTCAAGTGCTATGGAATTTACAGGGGTACTTAACCACTAGCTAGTGGGTTTGCATATATTTTCAAACAAAATTTCATCTTTTTTATGCTAATTAATTATCATGATAAACATGTACTGTAGGCTTCAAAAGCTTTCAATGAGCGGGGTGAACATCCAGATGAAGTGGAGGTGACATACCTCTCTCTCGAACATCTTTTCTATTTGACTTTTAAAATAATATCATCTCTCCTCCTAGTTGCTCTTTCCCTCTTTTCTCTGATTAAGTTTCTTTGTTTAAAAAAAAAAGCAGTGAACATTATAATTTGAATAAACTATCAATTTAGTCCTCTGAAGTTAAGTATGTCACCGCATACCTCCTCTAAAAATTTTATTCACTGACATAGTCCCTGAAATTCTTTTTGTCACCACTTTTGTTCTTCATTTTAGATCATCGAGGGACTAATTTGATGATAAATTAAATCTTTGAATGACTAATGTGGTACAAATTCTTTGGAAGACTAATATGGTGACACTTCAAATCTTAGGGATTTATATGGTGGTGGCCAAGATTTCTTAAGCATTTATTGGTGATGCATTTAACTTTGGAGGACTAAATTGAGAATATACTCTTATAATTTCTGTTACACAATACATTTTAATTTGGGAAAAGCTAAGGCTGTTAACCTGAATCCACACATGCCTGCAATAATATCTCCTTTTGAACCCAACCCAAAAGGATCAGCTTGCATGTCATTTTAAATATATCAAACATCTCATAATAATTTTAGTTTAGTTTTGGAGAATCGGGATTACCTTTCAGATGTTTTTGAAATGCCTGAGTTTGTTAGCTTTCTGTGTTTATGTACTTATTTATATCACTGTACTGACTTTTATCAATGATCTTTCGTAGTCTTATGGTACTGTGATTTACTTTGTTTTTAATTTAAACACCTGATTTCAGAATTCTCCTGCTGATGAACTGTTTAATGTTGATTGATTCGCTTCATTTATTTACATTGGTAAAGTAACCCCATTGCCTGTAGTGATATCTCTGCTACCTCAAAAAAAAAAAAAAACCAGCTCAGGAACAGTCTTGGTGAGATATAAATTTGGAAAATTGGTGCTCATTTTGAATGTCTTATTATTTCAGGCAAGAGTTCGTATTTCAAAGGTAACCGAGGAGAGGAATTCTATTATTGAGCAAAATAAAAGGCTTCAGCAAGAGCTGGTATGGAGTTCATTCTGAACAAAGAAATCTTTTAATCTTCTGTGAATGGATGTTATCTTGAATGTTCCCACAAATCATCTTGATGGTTGCTTTAATGATGCATGCATTCAATGCTTTTAATTTGTTGTGTTTTGTTATGCAACTATTAGGTTGAACCAAATCCAATATCTAGCTTTTTATATCTGAATTTTCAGCTTGGGAAAGATGAGGTCATCTTAGTCATATGTTTCTGAATCAGGAGTGTCCGAATAGCTTAAAACCTCTTTCTGATTTTGAATGATTAAATATTAGGAAAGTGGAGGCAGGGGGACCAAAGGGAGTTCAATTTCTAAACTAATTAACAAGAAAGAGTAAATTGAGGGATTTCTTTTAAAAGCATGTTTATACATGTGTTATCTCGAATGTTCCCATAGGTGATCTTGATGGTTATCCTATGATATACACTTTCAACTCATCTACTTGGTTATTGTAATTATGTTATGCGGCTATTAGGTTGAACTGAATTCAATATCCATCTATTTATGTCTGACTTTACAGTTTGGGAAAGATGAAGTTATCTTTATCAACTGTTCATCAATCAAGAGTATTTGAATATCTTAAAACCTTTTTTTCTTTTTCTGATTTTTGAGTGATTAAAATCTAGAAAGTGGAGGCAGGGGAGCAAGCCAAAGGAAACCTGTTCAGTTTCTGTTTGCTAAACTAATATTGTTTTCATATCACAAGAAATAGTAAACTGAATGAACATGTGCTACTTTAGGATTCTTGAAAGGTTTTGGTTCAGTTTTGTATTATGCTTAGGCTTCAAGTTCTATTATTTATTTGCTAAACTGAGTTAAATTAGTTTGTTTGGTGGATAGTTTGAAAATGAACTCAACCCAATCAACATCCTGAAATTATCTACCATTACCAAATCACCTTTCATTTTTAGCTTATAGTTTTATTTGCCTGGCTATTTTATCATCTACCTGACAATAGAGAGATATGTTTAGATGGTCTTTTGCAGTATTCCTATAGTTGTTACTTTTCCACTGAAATCAAACCAGGAAGATGGAACTTGTTTATTGCCTATGGTGTTTTCAATCTTTGAATTGCTAAATTAGGAATTATGATAGTCTTGCCCTCTAAATTCACACTCTTCTATGCACTTCTGAACACTAGGACCTTGTTTCTTTTACAGTTTGGAAATCATTCTTGTGCTTTCCAGTAAAAAACACACATCTCAATAAAATATTTTGTTCAGATTAATTTATATCCACATCTCAATAATATTGAACAGTTCAAAATTAATCTATTCAACTTAAAACCAAATAGGCACTATAGATCATTTTACCTAATTGAATAAAGACATTACATGGCATAATTGTTAACAACAATTACACCATAATCATATAGTGATTATTTAGAACTGAAAATTCTCATGGAAAATTATGGATTGGCTTGTAATGTTCCATGTGCAGGAACTTTTGAGGCGCGAAGCCAGTCGAAGCCGCGGTGGTGTACCATTTATGTATGTAGTTGTTGTTGGCATCATTGGCTTGATTTTGGGTTTGCTACTGAAGAGCACGTGACCTGTGTGATTGATTGCCAGCTTCTTGAAAATGATCAATTGTAGAAAGCATCAACAAGAAAAATGTGTGATATGCAAAAACCAGTTGTTTGTTGTCTTAATGTCCTGTATTGCTCCTAGAAAATTTGGAATGTGTGATCAGAGATAAAGGTACTTTATTCGGCAATAGCGAATCATTGACATTGGACAAATTTGTATCATGCGAACTGTATTGTTATCTGATCTTGGTACATGTCATTTATTCTTTAGCACTTCCTATTCCCCACCTCCCTTTTCTTATCTTAATGCCACCATCAATGTTTCTTTCCATGTTTTTAACCCATCAATTTCTTAGCGGTAACATAATTATTCTTTATTAAAAAGGTAAAATCCGTAATTGTTTCGAATCACAAGTTAGCCATATACAATTACAATTTTTAGTCTTTTCTGTTCGATTTGTAAATTGTTTTAATGTTAATTTGTGTAATGACTACGCCAAGGTATAGATTAAGAAGTTTAAAATAAATTTATTTAAGTAACAATTAAATATTTAATACACTGGAAACTAAAATTCATGTTTAATATTTTTTATTCTTCAACATGCAGATTGGGGTTGTCAGCGTTTCCTTTCATTTATTACTAGCTTTTGGTGTAGTGAACTTAGTTATTTATGTATTACTTTTATCATTTTATTCTAATATGATTTTCTTTTTAATCTTTTTAAAAAATGAAATATAACTTTTGCTTGTCAAAAAAGTTGTTCAAATGGATGTTTGAAAAGGTAAATAATATATTTTCGCACCCATGTGGGTATATAAACCCTAAGGAAGAATAAGATGTGAAAGGGAAAGAATTTAAAAATGGTTTCTATAAATTGTTGGTTTTTTATTCTTGTCTTAATAATTTTTTTAAAAAAATATTATCTATAAAGAACTTATTTACTATACATCATTAATCTAACACATCATGCAGACAACCATTCTAAGACAATATATGACATAATATGGTTAATATGTCAAGTCTTTTGTGAATGGTAATTCATAATCATGAAGTTAACATTGTAATGCTTGAGAGTTTCTAGGTTGTTCTGGCGTATATGAGACTCAAAACACAAGCAGCAAATAATTACTCAAAACGTATTAATTTATTCTATTTTGAAAATTAATTGAAGGATTTGCTCTATTAGGCATGCGTTTCCCGGCTTTATTTGGACATAGACATGGGAGAATAATTGAAATGAAATTATGCCGTTCTTTTTGGGTCAAGGAATGAAATTATGGTAAATGTGTGATTCATTCTAGGAGAAAATGGGCCTGGACTGAATAATGGGCCCATATAGAAAGGGATGTCCAAGCCCAATTTCAGAATGTAAGATCCGTCACAACCCACACTCGTTGGAACGAACGGTGTTTTCCTTCTTACACTAAGATCAGATAGAAGAGTGAGAACAACGTGAAATATTCCAGAGAAGTTCTCAATACAGAATGAAAGTGACAAATGTACCCGAAGTTTGTTATAATTTAAAACAAATTAATTGAGTAAATTTCAATAAATTTAAAATTTTTTTATGAATGTTTGAATGCTTGAATTTTTAATTAATTGACAGTGATCATAAACCTCTTAAAAGTTTCATTTAAGGATCCAATTAGGAGACAAAAGCCTAAGCCCGCGCATTGTGTTCACCTAGTTTGGTTTGAGCTAATGGCCCAAGATTACTTTGATCGATCCCAAAATGAATAACCCATTATTATTAACCTTGTCTTATCTTTATCCTCTTTACAATGTCAAAAGCACACCCAAAACTTCAAAAGATCTATCATCTTTAATGGCACCATGGATCTTGAATACAATAATCATTTTTCTTTTAATCCAACATAAACTCATTGTTTTAGTTATTCCTTTCTCCGAAGCCACAAACATATAAATTTAGACCAAATAATACAACAGAAGAAAGAAATAACATCTGGAAGGACTTTTGAGGAAATATCCAAAACAAAGTCTCAAAGTTGTATATATGTATAAAATTAAATAATACATATGAATTAAAATCAATATAGACGAAAAAGACAAACCTATGGTCGTGACTCTCCCTAGGCTAGTACCAATCTTGAAAATCTATTAATTTTTTTTTGGAACATTTTGATATTGATCATCTTTATTCATTCTCAAAATTAAACATACCGAAAGAAGCATTTGGAAATAATAATAATAATAATAATAATAATAATAATAATAATAATAATAATAATAATAATAATAATAATAGGTTCGATCAAATTTTTAATTTTAGTTCTTGCTATCTTATTTTTTGTGATTTTGATCTTTCAATTTATGAAAATTGTTGATTTTGATTCTTATTTTTAAAAATTTGTGACATTTTGTTTTTGAATAAACATATAATTTAGTTTCTAAAAATTACATTGTGTGCTTTTAATCTTAGGAGGTGTTTGTGTGTATAATTTGGAATTAACTCAATCATATTTTGACATTTTATCATAAAAGTATAAATAATATATGAATAAAATGTTAGCAAAATTTTCATATTTAAAAGTCAAAATATATAAATTGACATTTTTTAAAATCAAATAAATCTTCTCAAAAGTAAAATGTGATAAAAAATATAAATTTAAAAATG
Source organism: Canavalia gladiata (assembly GCA_037954105.1). NCBI lineage: Eukaryota > Viridiplantae > Streptophyta > Magnoliopsida > Fabales > Fabaceae > Canavalia > Canavalia gladiata. The sequence continues at coordinate 12,304,953 of CM075659.1, read as the reverse complement.
AAATGATACATGCTAATATTTTTTAGAACTAAAAATATAAAAATGTTAATGGGATTAAAACCAACAAATTCTATAAAATGAAGGATTAAAAATTTTATTTAATAATAATAATATCCCTAAAATTATTACATTATATTAAAAGATTATATTCATTTTCAAATGTATGTATTATCTATAGAATATTGTTAATAATACGTGTAATTGTTGCAACCGTTGAAAATGATCTTTTAAAATTAAATTTTTTAAATTTTATTTGAAATTAATTAGGTTGTAAGATGGACTAAGTAAATTTAAACATAATGTTTATTGAGAATAAGATTTAATCATAATATTTAATTTTATCGAGAGTGAAATGTTAATATTTCTAAATGATAAAAATTAAATGAGTAAAATTGTAACTAGAAATCTAGCTGAAGAAATAAAATGAGGATTTATGAGTAATATCAGACTAGGCATTATACATAAATTTTTACCTCATAATCCAAAATTTCTAGACATGCCTTTTGTAGATTAAGACAACATTTGGCCTAGTTTTATTTTTTTAAAAAAATAAATTCTGTTCTTAAAACGAGAAATCGAACAAAACATTTTTGACAAAAAATTAATAAAATGAAAGGACTTAATTTTTTTCAATAAAAAGTTATAAAAAGGTGCTTACTTGCAGTAGCAATGTGATTTGCTTTGTTTCTCACCGCGGTGTTAACTTGGGTCTATAGTAGCTCTGTACATAGAGCAATTGAGGATAGGCTAATACAAGCAAGGACTATTATTGAGTATGATAGGTCTTTTGTTCACATAGCAGGGGCATGGAGTTATACAAGATTGATCTATGGTGGTAACTAGTAAATAAATCAAAATAAATTTCAATGATTAAATAAATATATAAACAACATTATTAAATTAGGCTCAAGGTGGGAAATTTACCCCTAAGATCACCACAACACTAGACCTACATCATTATTTTGTTGAAAAAATGTGCTCTCTTATGCATAATGTTAACATTAGACTAATTCCTAATTGTAGTTTTTGACCCTACCTTTCCTCCATAATTTGGTGGTTGTGATAATGACTCCAATTTTAGCGACACTTAGGTCCATCACAATACTAAAATCAACCAATAATTAAACCTTTAAATAAAGCTTGAACCATATTTTTCCCCTGTCTTAAGCTAAATTCATTGCTAGGTGATGTTTATGTCAAGTGCCGTCACCATATTTGACCTTAATTACTTATTTTTCTCAATCATACCATGCACTGAAAATGATTTCAATTCAAGCATGTCAATCTTGTTTATAAGAATAACAGAAAGGTTCAACAGGGCCTTTAAATATCCCCAAAAGATGTCTCGCGGACATTGTCAATTTATGCTGCATAATTTATATAATATAAACAAAATATTCATTCAATAATAACTCTTCTTCTACGTACAAATAGTAATATCCATTTATTTATGTTTTTTATTTAATAATTAATAATTTTTTAAAATAAAAAATAAAATAAATTTAACAACTTACAATTAAATATAAATAGACATACGTTATTGTTTGTATTTGTTAGAATTTTTTTTCATATAACCGATAAGAACTGAAATCATTATACACAGGTTGTCATGCATTAATTATTATTTCCTTTAAACATACACAAACTTTGGCCGCAAATGGGATTGCATACACAAACTTAGTTGTTTAATTATAATATTTCTTTCTTTAACGTAATAGTTTGTTCCTTTTAAACGTACATTTTTTTAGAAATAGATCTATGAGAAAATATCACACATACTACTTTGAAATGTGTTGTCTTGCCGGTATATTGAGTGAACGTACACGTTTTATATTTGTCTGCCAAGAAACTAAAAACTATCTTGACTTTATCTATGCAATTAATGTATTTTCGCCAGCCTAACTAACTTGTTAAATATTAGAATAATGTAGTTTCTTTTTTTATTATTTTTTGCTAGATCATGGATACTTTTATATAGGAAGTAATTCTATTTAAATTTAACATATTTATATCATGAAAGTGGCTGATTTTCTCGGTGGAAGTTTGATTTTCATATACAAAATGTAAACTTAAAATTTTATTTAAAAAATTAAAAATAAACTATTTGGAATTAACACCCATTAATGTAACGTATTGTATAGAAAATAAATAAAAAGGAAAAGAAACTAACAGGTCATCGATATTTCAATTGTTTATATTTGACAACAAACCTCATATTTTCTCATAAAATAAATAATTCCATTAATTTTTGTTTGTAATGAGCAAACATTATTTATTTATTAAATTTACAACATTTTTATTAAAAATACAAATGCTACATAATTTTTGAAAAATTAAAATTTTAAATAGAATTTAAAATTGTAACCTTGTTTTATATATAAAACATACCCTGTAGAGAAAACGTGAAAAATATTTATATGCTTCTAGAGACAATAACAGAAGAAAACAATTTTTCATTAATTATGAAGACATTGACTAAGAAAGAAACCAGTTTCCAGCCATAAAAAAAACAGCAATAATGTGGAGGAAAACTGAAAAAAAAATGATTGAGGACAAGGACAGCAAATTAGATGATGGGTTGACCTAGATTTGATTTTCCATACCACACATGAAAAAAAAAAAAAGATTCCCTGATAGAAGAACATTGGATAAAAAGTAGCAAATTCCTAAATTGGAGGCTAGCCAACTCGTTTAATATAAAGCTCCATCCAATATGTCTGTCTGTATCTCAGAGAGAGAGAGAGAGGGGGAGAGAGAGTTGTGCATTGCATGCATGAAAAGTGGGAGACCAATAAGAAAGGGTTTTGTTATTGGAGGTCCTACAATATGTGACCTTTGACAATCATATGAGTACTTACTTTATTGTGTTTTGAGATGAAATATAAAATATGTGGGATACAAAGAAAGCGTTGTTTCTAAGCTGACTAATAAAAATAAGGGAGGCAGAGAGAGAGTAGAAACAAATATTGAAGGAAACTTTTAGAAAAGAGTTGGAGGAGATATGGTAGGCAAAGCATCTATAAAAGTTGGGAATGAAAGATGGAGAGGTAAAAGATTGTCTGGTGACAATAACGCAACTTTTTTGACACACGCAAACCCTTCTATCTTATCTCTTTCCCCCCACATTTTCCACCTCACACAAACTTTTTGCCTTTTCTTTTCGTTACTTTTCCTGTGCTCTTTGCCTTGGATGCTCACACATGCTGTTTATGGCTTTTAGCTTTAACTTCTATCTGATTATTTACGTAGTGTTAGTCTATTTGGATCATTTTTTTTAATTCTAAAGTTCTGAGTATTACAAAATTATCATATTAAAGAAAATATAAAAAACATAACTGAATTATATTTTTGGTTGTTTCTTTACCTGCAATCATTGAATGCATGGTCGATCGGTCTAATTTATTTCAGATAAATAATAATATATTTTTTACTTATTTTTAGACGAAAAACTTTTAAACATTAAATGATTGCTTCTTCAAACGCTATATTAACCAAACATACACTAACTAATGCTAAATTTAACACATAATATGCATGCACATGCATACATTTGTATAACAGATTCAGAACAAACATTAAAAAATCACATTTATTAACAGATAAAGTTATCAAGTGTGTTAGGATATTTTTTAGTATAATTTTAGTATAATTTTTAGGAAAAGATAAAACACTTGAAAATTTTAGTTAGTAAATAACATTTTTTAAGTAACATAATATCGATGATCGTGTGGGATACAGGTAAGAATATCTCCAAGAACCAAAATGAATTTCAATCTTCTTGTGTGAGGTTAAAAAAATAGTGACAAATTAAATTAATTTACTGTAAAAGGTAAAATAAGGAGAAATTAATTTATGTTACTTATAGGGGGCGTATATAGTATCACCTGATCTTATCTATACTTTTATTTAGCCTAAATATATTTTTAATAGACTTGATTTTTAAAAAAATAATCGTTCAACTAAAATTTTCTTACGGCAGAGGTATTTTGTAATTATTCTTTATTGCTGGCAGTATTTTTTTATAATGCAAATGAATCTCCTATATGAACCTTACTCCAACATTTTATATTGACCTATACCACAATTATATATGAAGTAAGAGACATATATAAACCCGAAGTTTGGGGATATATTTCTTTAAAAATAAATGTTTGGGGTATATATAATGCAATGTGACTTACGTAAATGGCATGATCAATATCAACGTTAACATCACACCTCAAACATGGTCTAATATTAGGTATACTTTTTGACCATATGGAAAGAGAATTGGAGAGAACGTGAAAAATATGAAAACAAAAGAGGCCCTCCTTCGTAGAGGCATCAAATAGAAATTGAAGGTCACAAAAGTATAGCTGTTTTATTTTTTGGTTTTGCGGGATCTACAAAATTGCCCTTCCTTAAAAAGTATAATGATAAACAACTTTTATTAATGAAATCAAGAAAGCACTTTTGTCCACAAGAAGCCTCCTCCCAATAGTGACGGGTTCAGTTATTTTTAATAACAAATTAAGATATATACTATAAAGACACCTACATTTGGCAGCCTTTTCTTAATGATATGAATTATAGCATATTGGATTCAAATAAATGCTTCAAGAATAATAGTGATTATTATCATATACATATTTTTATCGGTAAAACAAAAGATTTTATTAATGACCGTAAAAGGGTACTCTAACCCAAAACATGATTATAATTTTTTAATATATGTTTAAAGATATATAATAAATATTTCTTTTTTAAATATAATATATGTAATATTATATGTAAATTTTTATTATATATTATTAAATACATATTAAAAATACAATTTAAAAGAATATAAATAACCATAATCTTTCTAGAGTATTTTCCATCAGCATTAAGAAGATGTACAACTGTGCCAGTTTTTTTTTTTGACGTCCAGTTTCAAGAGTGAACTTTTATTATGTCTATCATCCGGCAATCAAAATCTGATTCATTGACTATGATAGCATTCTTATGAAACCAAATAAATAATATTGTTGTAAATCGAAAAATTAACCACAAATTCTTTACTTTATTTCTTTTAGGCAAAGTATAAAATAGAAGGGAGTGTTTATTAAATTTTAATACAATTTATAGATAAGATATACTAATGCAATATAAATTTTATTAAATTTAAAGCAGTACTATTTAAATCACTATATATTTTTAATTAAATTAATTAAAAATAAAATAAATTTTACATAATAAAATGATAATATAATCATGAGTTTGATTAAAAAATTAAGCTTTAAAAAATATAAATTAGTAAATTTATGTGTATAATTATATAATATTTTTATATTTTATAAAAAATATTTATTCATTTATCGAGTTAGTTGATAATATAGACAAGTCGAACTATGAATGACTTATGCTCAGCTCATTTACTTAACAAAATAAACTTTTAGTTTACGTTTAGTTTGACCAATTTATAAATAAGTTAAACGAATTAATTAAAATTTAAATCTCAATCAAATTTTGAATTTATTTTCATTTATTTTCATTTTGAATTTATAAAAAATATTTTCATTTAAAAGGATAAGTGTATCATACTGTTGACCAAAACTATGTTCAACAAAATTAATTGATAATTTAGCTTAAAGTTTAAAAGTAATTAACAGAAATTTATAATTTTATAAACTAATTTAAATAATTATAATTATTTAGTAAAATTAGTTATTGTATTAATTAATAAATGGAAAAAAAACATAAAATATATATTTATATAATTTATTATGTTAATAAATATTTTTATAATGTAAAAAATATATTTTTATGTAAATATAGTTGTCGCTTTAATTTAAAAAATTGAATTGAATTGAATTGGTTAGTTCGACCAGTTAAATTAAAAATTGATTATTTTTTTAGATTATTTAAATTATAAAATTATTTTAATAAAATATCGTTAGTAAAATGATAAAATTGATAAATTAGTAAAAAAATTATTTATATATAAAATAATATTTTTTAAAATAAAAATAAAATAAAATAATATTATATTTTTTTAATCTTACATATTCATGATGAGTTTAAAATAAAAATATATATATTATTTCAAAAAATTTCATCAATTTTATTTTTAAAAATTTTAAAAACTAGAAGATTTAGTCTACAAATCAAAGCAAATTTTTTAAAAAAATCTATATGATAATATTTGATAATTGTTTTTCGTGTAACAAGATTTAGATGTAGCTTTTGAAAAGAAAAAAAGACTAAAGGAATGAAGAACAATGAGTAGAAGATCATTAAAAGGAAAGTTACGAGTATGCATAGAGTAGTTCTTAAAAAAATTATTAAAAAATAAAAACTCATTTTGTTAAAAGAAAAAAAATAAATAGTTAATATTAGATAATATATTTTTAAATATTTAAAATATATAAAATTTTACATATATAATTAGAAGTTTTATTATCAAATATAATACATAAATTACACTTATTTATATCTAAAATTTAAAATGTCAATTGATTATATCAGCCTATGTAATTGATTATAATTAAATTAACTATAATTTTTTATAAAGGTAATAATGATAAATTTTGATAATTAACTTAATTATATAATTAATTTTATAATAATTATATATTTTTGTTAATCAATTAATAAAAATAAAGTTTAATATATATATATATATATGTTGATATATTTACTTGATAATTAATAAAAAAATGTTTTGCTAAATTTAACAGATAATGCGATTTTATCCTGTCCTATGTGCATTGCCGATAAAGCAGCGAAGATACTGTGATAGCTGCTGAACCCTTAAAATAATGAAGCGATCGAACATGCTGGTCGTGTCTTGGGCTTTGTGCATGCTTTTACGAAACACAAAACTATGAAAGACTCGAACCCATTATGGGTGGGAAGTGGGCCCCACAGTGTTTTTTATGGGCCGTAGATTTTTGGGTCATATTATGATCTGGTGAAGCAGTGTAGTAGCTTCATTGTGATGGTCAAGATGTACAATCTCCGTACACGTGTCACAGCCTAGGATGGTGACCATTCATCAGGAATGGGTCCTAGCCAAGTTGGCCTTGTGGGTAAATCATGGGTCATTGTCTATTCCCACTGTCCACAACAAATGCAGCACATGAGACAATATGTCACACTCTCTCTGAGTTGGTGTCTCCGTATTAACTGTGCCACTAACTCACTCCTTTTCTCATTGGACCCATCTTTTGTTCTTCTTCTTATGCTATGCTGCAATCGTCACTCCTTTCCTCTCGTTTCCTTCTATGCGCGTGCATCCATCTACCCAACTTCCAAATCAAACTTATATTTATTTTTTGTTTTCTACTCAAACTTTTGTTTTTGAATAGACAATTCCTAATCATTGTATTACAAATACAATTGACATGACCAAAGTCTAACTTTTTTTTGGATTGAAAATTGGATAATGGTTATGGTAGTTGAAAGCGGATCAACTTTTATTAACTTTCATATCCGGCCAATTCAATTTTTATATTCTTGTTTCTGTTAGTAATTTTGTCTTCTACTCCTCCGAGTATGGTTTTATTAACTTAATTGAAAAAAGCATGAGAAAAAAAATTGAGGTTATGATCAATTAATAATTTTTATTCGGAAGAAATCAAAATAATAAAATATTTAATAACTTCAAATTAATTTTTTATGCACAAAAAAAAAGTTATATAGCACCAAAGAGAATGAAGTATGTCTAGTAAACAGTGGGTGGTTCTTAATTACATGCCCCTCACATGGGGTGTTTGGTAGCCTTGATTCAGCCATTAAATTATGCACAACTTCATACAAGGATAATCATTTTATATTAGACTTGTTCAACTGGATGATAGTACTAAATCCCAAGATGTATCACAGAATTTGCCAAATAAAGAGCCTTGGAATACTCCGGTTTCACTAGACTAAAGCAAATCTAAGTATATATATATTTTTTAAAATCTGCCAGCAAATCTAAGGATTGATGTATGCTATCGATGTAGTATGTACATTCAGCATAAATATTCGCCATATATTTGAATGTTTTTCTTAATTACCTTTACTTGGTGTTATGTCGTTTCATTTATAAGTGCTGTCGTATATAATGACAACAATCAATTTTATTTTTTTGTCTAAATAGTATGTATTTTTTATTATAGACAATTTTGTTCGACCTAACAATATCTATGTTATGATCGGAGCTGGTTTTACCAGTAAGATATTTTTCTCATATATAAAATTTAAATTTAACAAATTAAGCATTTATTATTTGAATCAACCATATTTCATCGAGGGTTTGAAAGATGGCAAAACCAGCAGATTCAAAGTTTGTGAAACAAAACATTGAATGTAACCATAAGCGTTATGTTATCATCTATGAAGGACTAATGACCTACAGTTTCAAGTTTAAGCTTCTAGAATTGCTTCCTTAATGCGTGCATGAGGATAGCGTGAAATGCAATTTCTCTTTTCGTGGACTTGCTTGTGTGATGGACACTATATAGTAGTGAAGACTTTTGCGTTGGCTTTTGAGTAAGGGAATGCTTTTGTGTATATATGATCCTGTCTTTTTCTTTTGGGAGGCTATGATAATGATAGAATAAAGTAGTTAGTAACACCAATGACTTGTGTATATAGCTATCTTTACTATGTGTTATGATATATTATTTGGACATGTTTATGATTAACGTGAATATATATATGCATTGAATTAGTATCTACTTGTGTGTGTATTTTTTTTGTTTTATTATTATTATTTGCAATAGTTAGTAGTTATTAAACATATTCAGCCATCTACTTTTGTTATTAAATTTGTTAGTAAATGTATTCTGTGATGACTTTAACATATTGATGACTTTTACATATTTAAAGAATTTGATGACTTTTACATATTGTGATGCCTTTGGTTTAGTTTTATTTATAGTATTAATTAAGTTATTAATTTTCATTGTATGTGAATGTTAGTATGATGGAATCAAGGGTGTCATAACAACAAAGTGAAACAATGACAAATAGGTGAAGAAAAAATATCTTCTTGAATGGAATAAAGTCATGTAATACAAAATTTCATAACAATCTTTTGCTGTTTAGGACTATGTTTATTTTTCTCATCACTTACCCACTCAAAATAATGAGATGCTTTGTTAAGTTTGACTTAAGTAATGCCTAACAAAAAGACAAGTTATCCAGACTTATAGCTTTGGTGAAACGAGTTCACCTTATTACTTATAATGATGGTTTCTATCATGCTTTCTTATCAATTTAATTTCTCTTACATAACTAATTTCTCTATATAGCATAGTATATGTATAAAATATACTCAAATTTATAATGAATCACAAAGTAAAGTAAAGATATAAAAAAAATATAAACTATGGTCATGATTTATTAGATAAATTTCTTCCATTAAAATCACATATTTTAATAATTTATATTTATTTTTAAATTTTTAGTGGCTATACTACTTAATAACAATAATTAAACATCCCATCTTATAAAAGAAGATAAATGGTGATAATTTATATTTGTGCATTTTTTTAGTGTATATTATAAAAAATAATGAGATTTAAATCCAAAACTCTTGTGTAAAATCTCTAACTTAATTCTAATGATTTATATTTATGGATGTTTGAGAACATGCATGTAGAATATGATTGTGAAAAAAAAAAAAACTTTTTTATAAAAGGATGAACTTTCATTAATTTTTAGATTATGCAATTCATGCATTTTAGTTTATAAAATTTTAAAAATAGTTTACTTTTTTATTTTACAAAATGAAATTTATTTTAATCTTTTTTAATATAAAATAATAGTGAAAAAGAATTAAAATAATAATTCTTTTATAAAGATAGAGATAAATAAGAAACATTCAAAATTTTAAAGATTAAAATATATGTAATTTGAAAGTTGATTCGAAGATTTATTTTTTAAAGTAATAAATATTTTTGTAAAATAAATTGAATGAAACAAGAACTTCATTTTGCATAGATGAAATTATTTTACAATTGTTAATATCAGAAAATTTTCAATCCAATTTTTTTTTTCAATCTTTAGTTTTCTTCAACTATTTCGAGATTGTTAATATATATATATATATATACATTTTTTTTAAGGAGTGATTTTTTTTTCTTTTATAGTTTTCGAGACATGCATCTGAAATTTTTGAATTATCTTAATTAACAATCTTCTAAGAGGTTTTGGATGTCATGTTCATTATCTTAGTAAGACGTCAGGATATGCATATGCTTGGGCCTTGATCTACAAGATATTTTATTGGATTACTTCGAGAATTAATTCTGCACATTTCCATAAATACATTAGCTTTTCATAAAAAAATTATTCAAGTTTTAGTGCTTCGTTTCTCTTCAAAATTTTAGTATGCTAACTGTTTTTACTCTTGACATTTTATATATTAGAAATAGAAATTTAGCTAATGCATTTTTCAAAGAGAGTTGAATTCATTTTTCCCATTTTAATTAAAGAAATCAAATACTTAAATAATTTTTAATCTCTAATTATATACAGAGAGATAAATTTAATTTGACTTTAGATTTCTAAATTTTTAATTAATTTTAATTTTATAAATTTTTTAAAAATCTAAAAATGTTCTTTGTACTCCTTAGTAATAATATAACATGCATTTACTTTTGCTACGTCAATGAATTTTCGTTTGAAGTAGCATATGACATATTATACATATAATTATGTATGCTATATTATTATTAAACAGTATTTTTTTAAAAAAAATAAGTCTAAATTTAGAGAATCAGAATTAAAAATTAAAAATTAAAAATAAATTTAATCATATTTATAAAGATATATTTAAATACATAAGATCAGGCTACTTCAAAGTTTTCAATCGTAAACATCATTTTCGTTTTAGTAACTTTTGCGTAATTTTTATTGTTGAATTAATAAATATTAACACAATATTTTATTTTTAATATATTTTATATTGAAAAAAAAAAAACTACAAAGGAAATCATATCATACAAGGAAAAGGTAAAGATAGATTTTTACACAAGAGAGACGCACTAATCTGATATACATACTTTTATTTATTTATTTATTTTAAAAGATTGAATAGATGTTAATAAAAATAGTATTTTAGTTTATATTAAAAATATTTTTTTATTAGCGTTCTTAAAAATTTAAATAAAAATTATTTCATTGAAATAATATTAGAATATATTAAAATTATAGAAAAATGTGTATTAATAATATTTTTAATATAATTTTTTTAATTTATTAACTAGTATCTGAATAATTACTCAACATTTTTTAAAAAATAGTTTTTTAAATAATATTTACCATTGTTTTATTTTATTTATATATATATAAAAAAATTAAAGCAAGAAGAAATAGACAAATTGAGAAAGTAATTTTTTTAAAGTAAACCGGAGATGAGTTGCTATTTTTGACATGACATAATAAAGAACAGTTAATTGCATAATTATCATAATTATCAATAATGGAAACTGGTTAAAAACGAAAAATGTTGGGACCATTATCCATCAGCTCGCACGCTAAGAAATTTATGCACATTCTTATCTTCAAACATCCCTTTCCATCATTGTAATGACACAGCGATTTGTTTGAGAGCCAACCTTTCTACCTTTTACACTAAAAATTTTCTAATTTATAATAGCACCTTGATTAATGGAATACACGTACATGTCTCTATTTTAGATCTATGCCTTGTTTAGAATATAAACTTTAATTACTCACCTTCATCTTATTAGCCCAAGTATCTGTCTATACATACATTATTCAACGCATAACTCCTAATTTTAGGTAATTACAGTAATAAGTTAACTATCGTCGTGTGTTAATTCGTTAACCCTAATATAATAACTGAACTAACTCTAATGCGCATCCATGGTTATATTTCTCTATTTTGATCGTATAAGAGTTTTAATATATTAATATTAAAAAAATTGTGAAAATTTATAAAAATAAATATATTCTAAAAGCATAATATTTAATTTTATATTTACCTAATGTTTTTTAAAATTATAGAGATAAATTAATAAAAAATTTAAAATTATCTGTTTGTCTCTAGTAATATCCATGAAATTATGGTTAACATGTGGATAAAGTTTGATATATATAGCATAATCTTTGATGGATAAAAAAAACATTAACTATTGAAATATAATATTTAAAAGCTATATTTAAGATTATTATCGAAGTAAGCTTATTTTTTTAATGCTTTCTTGCATTTTTTATAATTATTTTCTTTATATAAATTTATTATATTATTTAATTTATTTATTTTGTATTCTTCTATTTTTTATTCATAATATAAAAATGTTATGAAAAGATATTAAAAATAATTTTCAAGTACTGGGATAAAAGAATTTTTATTTTAATTTTTAAAAATTTATAAATTTTGTATCAAAATTTAGAAATTAAAAAATATAAATTACATAAAAATTAAAATTGTTGAATTTTAAGAATGGTTCGTGAGCCTATGTGCATGGCCCTAGAATGTTCGGTCAAGTTGACTGAATTATTTAAATAATAATGAGTCATAGATCTTATTTTTTATAAAAATAATTCTTTTGATTAAAGCAATCAAATGATACAAAATTTAAGTTGCTGGATTGCATGGATAGACACACAAATGTTCTTAATAAATTTTGAAAAATATTAGTTTATTAGTGAGAGATATGAGATAAAAAAAAATACATTTTTTATTCTGCAACAGAAAAAGTGTTCAATTCTTTCTGGATCTTCAACTAATGAGGTGATCATTTGTCGTGTTGTTTATGATACACACATTTTTTAAAAAAACATTAAATTAATTTGGAATAATTTATTCTAAAAAAATGGATAAAATATAAAATTATATTAAAATTGCGAAGAAAAAGATCACTATAAAAGGATCTTTTGATCCAAAAAAAGGCTCGACAAGCAATTTAGGAAGCATCTTGTGTCTGAACAAAAAAATTTGTTGCTAAAAGCCTAATCGTTAAAGAATTTTGAGACTTTTGTATTCCACGGTTAATTCTTCTTTTTTGCGACCAACTTTATTAAGTGAATTTTTTTTCATTAATGTGATTGTCTTTTTATTATAGAGACTAAGTATGTGATCAATTATTTTGATCGCAAAATTAATTGCTAAAAAATCAGTTACAAAAGTTCTACCACCATATCCAAGTTCAGTTATAGATTTGGTCACTAAAATCTATCACAACATCGGTCACAAGTCCAAAGCATAATTTGAGGTCATTTGTAATCAAGTTTTTCAATTACTAAATTTTTCTTATTAACTAATTAATTTTATATTTTTATTTAAATAAATTTATAATAATAATTATTAAATTAATATCTACGATAATAATTATGACAATAATAAATGTAATAAAAAATATTAATAATTATAATAAAAGTTAATTAATAATATCTGTTATAACAATGATAATAATAATTATAAATTGATAATTATTATATAGTTTTAAAATAAAATTTAATTATTTTTATAATTAAAATATATTTTTTAAAAATTTGTTAGAATTGTTTTAAAAATAAAATATTACAGATTATAATAATTTATGTAAAATTTTAAATTTAGATTCTTGCTTTTTTTTTCCTTATACCAAAAATCACTTAGAATTTGATCATTCTAACAAATAATTTTCTTAGATCTCCGTTCATTTCCAATATTATGGTGCAGGTATAAAATATGCATGCCAAATGCAAGATAATTGTTTTAAAGTTAGTCAAATAAACCTAATTTCACGTACCAAAGCAAATAGAACGTTTTTTAATATTCAGTTGATGTTTTGTTTTTTCATACCTAGTATATTTAAAAAAATTAATAAAAAATCAAAATATTAAGATTTCTCTTAAAAGATAAAAGTGAAGTATACTAACACGAAGAATAAAAACAAAAAGTTTTGACCTAACCCTATGTAATACTTTCTATGGCAAAATACCTATGATAAAAAACTAATTTCTTCAAATTGAAATGATCACCAAATTTTTTTTTTAATAAAATCTTTTCCATTCATTTTATGTTCTAATTTAAACATAAATATCGGCATAACTTAGACAAATGGCTTCATTATGTTGTAGTTTGATATGTTTATTTTATATTGTTTTTTACGAAAATAATAGTAAAATATTAAAGTTAACAAGATTATATACAATGTCGTCTAACAAAATACATGCGCATATACCCATATAATTGGTATGAGATATTCAAGCTACGTATTAAAATCAAACATGCCAAATTCAGCTGCTAATACAAAAATCAATGTACAACCAATAGCCATCATTGGGATTTCTTCCAAAACAATTTTCTTTTTTTATTTTTCATGATGACAAGGAAACACTCAATAATTTTGGATAATGAAAGTGGGAAAGACATAACTAATTGTAATACCCAAGTGATATAGTAGTACGTAGTAAGTGACATATTAGTAGGTACAAATAGAAACGTAGAATAATAGATATCAACCTATTTTGATCAAGAAAGCACTTTGATGTGGAATATTATCAAAAAGCCTACATTATATAAACAAGTAAACTAGGCATGTTAAAAAATGTAAGGCAGTAGTTAGTTACTATGTCTCTAAGTTAAAATTGAGATAAGTTCTTTCTGACACTTAGAGCAGGGGAGGAGTGTTTTCTTTTCAATTTAAATTCTCTTACAAGTCTCCTCTTTACTCAATATTCTCCTTAAGTTCTTAGTGGAGTTAGTAGATGTGAACTGAGAGCAATGTTGAATAGCATGTTCCTCCAAAGAGGTAATTATTCTATGGTGACCGATTATGATTTTTTTAATGGATGGCACCATGGAATGCTTCTCAATTTTTTTGGAAGATCTAATAATTCAATTTAAATTGATCAATAGGTAAGTTTATTAAATAGAGATTCAATTAGTTTATTTAAATATCTTTTATATGTAATTTTGATTTTAAAAAATTTTAAAAATAAATAAATAAATTTTGATGTTACATATATAATTTTAAATAATTAAAAATATGAATAAAACTGCGTCATAAAAATTTACCGTGAGAATTAAGATTTGTAATTTATTTGTTGTAAATTATATTAGCATTTGATTATAATTTTTTTTATAATAACGAATGTAAAGTATAAGTAGCTCTTATATAAATAATAAAAATGAGATTATAGTTTCTATTCATCTAAATAAATATTTTTTTCATTATAAGAATTTTTTTTTTACTCTCGTAAAACCTTATCTTGTTAATCTTTTTTTTTTAAATTGGTAATTCAAATTTATAAAAGTTTCTAATTCATGATTCAACTTAGGTGTGTTGTTGTATGAGATGTCTGTCTTGTATTCATGGTTGTATACGAGGTCTAAGTAAAGTGATGTTCTCTGTAACGTTGGTTAATTATATACTTTTGTCATATCACTGAACCTTTTATTTTATCTTTTCTATTATTTTATAATTTTTTATTTAAACTATGTCCTAAAAATCGATTACTTCTGTTCATATATTATCATCTATGGACTACATTAGAGTCGGATGGTACAATCATAATTTCTATCCAAAGTGATCTCCATCTTTAGTCTAAGTTTCTCTACAAAGTGAACAAAGGGTAGTTGTGAAACAAGAAAATGATATGTTCACAAAAATAGATCATTATAAAAGAATTAACTAGAGAATGAACATGAAGAACTGTTCAATGATTCAATTTTCAAAATATTAAACTTATATGACATGTTAATGTTAATAACATATTGATTCAAGTTTTCTTAGCAACATACTCAACATCATCGCAAGTGGGGGTGATATAATGAGAGTAATTTTAACATCATACTCAACATCATCGCAAGTGGGGGTGATATAATGAGAGTAATTTTAACATCATTATTTTTTGTTAGAAGGTCTTGTACAAAATAAGATCATTGTATTCTAAACTCAATATTAAAATCAATACTGTAATTACATTAAATCTTTTTACCAATTCAATGATTGTTTGGTTATGATTGAATTTGGTAAACCGAAGAATAATAGGTGATATCTTAAAAAAGAATTATATACACCAATTTTGAATATGAAACTAACACGTGAGAAAGCTAAAAAATTATGAACATTTAAATGGATCGTGATTGAACCATGTTAATAAAAAAGAGTTAGTGAACCATGCCAATATCACAGGTTGGTTGCAAAATACTATACAAAATTTAATTGCAAAATCAATCACTTGATGAAGTTTAAGGTATAATTTGAGATCATTTGATATCAAATTTATTTTCGTTGTTAAATTTTTTAGATTAATTATTTAATTTTTTTTATTTTTTCAAGTTTTCATTTAAATAAATGCAATAATAATAATTATTGAAATAACAATGATGATGATAACAAGAACAACCACTGACAATCATATTAGCAGTGATAATGATAATGATAAATCATGTATTTTAAAAAATTAAGTGATGATAATTATCGGAATGATACTGATAATGATAACACTAATCACTAACAACGATAATAATAGTAACAATAATAATTAAAATAAATTATATTAATATTTATTAAAATATATTGACAACAATAATTAGAGTAAATTATATTAATTTTTTTAGATATATTAAAAAAAATATTTGATATCCTTTTATTTTTAATATTTATTTAATTTTATTTTTATATATAATATTATAAAAGATTAAAAAAAAATTCTATAGAATGTATAATTGAGAGTGATACACAATGTTATATCTTTATATAAATTAAATAAAATTTATGTAGGATAAAAAAAAAGAGACATCAAACATTTCTTAAATAAATTTTAAAAAATATTAATATAATTTATCCTACTAACTATGATAAATGTAATAGTTATCATAATAAAAATTATTAACCAGTCCTTATAAAAAAATTATAATAATTATAATATAATTACATATAATAATTATTATAATAATAATGATAATAATATTTTAAAAAATTTAAAATTTTATTTTTTAAAAATAAGCTAAAAATATTTTTAAAATAAATTAAAATTAAAATTTTATTTTATCTAAATATATATATTTTTTTAAAAAATTAAAATTAAAATCTCATAACCACTTTAAATAAAGTCTTAAGTTTAATTTGTTTGGTCTAGTGCTTGTAAGGTCTTAACTTTTGCTTAGTATACGCTCAGATAGACTTGCTTTGTATTGTCATTATTAATTTTAACAATTTTGAATTAAATTTGAGCATAATGTGACGGAGAGTTACATTGATAAAATAACATTCTACCACAAAAGTCACTCTTGGACGATTACACTGCAAATTTGAGGTGGATTTTACAATTTTCACCCATCTCTAATTTTTCTAACACTATATATTATATCTATTTCTGGTCATTTTTTAAAAATAAAATTACTTTGTCTTATTTAAATAAAATTATTTTTATATTCACTTTTAAGATATTATATCTAAATACATATAATATTAAAAAATAATTCTAGTAAAGTTATTTTATCAAAATAAATTTGAGCATAAATGTACACTTAATATAGGAAATTAAAAAAAATACCTATGTGAAATATTGATAAACTAAATTTTATTTTTAATATTGTTGTGTTTTTATAATTTGATCACTTTAACAAATATTTTTATTAGGTCTCTGTTTCTTGTCAATTTATGGCGTTAGTTGTAAACTGTGTCCTATTAACGTAATAATATTGTTTTAAAATTAGTCAAATAAATACAATTTTACAGTATAGATCAGAGCATATGGAACATTTTTTATAATTTATTTAATTTTTTATTTCTTTATAGTGAGAATATTTCCTTTTTTTAATAAAACTTTTATAGACGACAATCAAAATATCAAAATATCTCTTAAAAAATAAATGTCACTTATACTAGCACAAGATAGTAACATAAAACGTGACTCGGCCCTTTATGTAATACTTGCTATGTCAAAAAAACCTACATCCAAAATCTAATTTTTTTAAATTAAGAAACTCATCTAAATTTGTAATTTTTTAAATTTTCAATAAATATTGTGATATTTAATTTTGCTATATTATTCATGGTTCACACACGTTTAAAGCATCTAAATATTTTTTTAAACTTATTGAACGTGTAATTTGATCAAGAGAACAAATATCGGATAAAAACAGAGAATTGTGAAGAAAAAAATTCAATTTTTTCTCCAATCAACCAATGTAAACATATGAAAATACAATATGTTGGTCAGAACTAAGGAAGAAAAAAACTCTAAATCAATTTTAAATTAAAGTCACGGACAAAATATTATGATTTCAAATTCAAAAATTTTAAAAATTATAGACAAAATATTAGGATCCCAAATTCATAAAACAATTTATGTATTGTTATGTTTATATTTTAGTTTTTATTTTCTAAATTAAGTATGACGTACCAAAAATTATTATAAATATTAATTATAAATATGATATCAATTGTTAAATTATATAATAATAATATAATTATAAATTTAAAGATAAATATTACTATATACTTCTACTTCAATATTTTAAAGGATGAAATTATAATGTGTATCAGTCATCAAATTATGATCCGTGCTTCTTTTCTATCGTTGTAAAATAGTGCAAAAAGAAGAGGGAAACTACCCTTTAATGAGTAGAATAAGAATGAATATATTTATTTAATAGTGAGACAATTACTTAACTCATTAGATGAATTTACAAATGTCTTTACAAACATAAAAAAAATATAATAGCCTGATTTCTTATAAGTTACTTATACTAAAAATCTTATATTATATTTATCAATCGATATATAGATTAATAATTAATAATAATATTAACAGTATAATATATATAACTATTATATATATTATTAAAAAATAATTTTTTATAAATATTTTCTAATGATTATATAAATTAAAATAAAATTTATTAAATTAATACAAAATATATTAAATTATGATGTTTATATTATTTAAACTGTTATTAAAATATTTTTAAATGAACACTTTTTAATCAACATAAATATGTTAGAAAAAATTTAATAAAAATTAAAATGACAAATATTTATATTTTAAAACTCTCATTAATTAAATTTTTTATAGTATATTTTATTGATTAATTATTTGATATAGCGAGTTGGGTGAGCATAAATCGATATAGAAAAATAGTAGTACAGTATGTTTATACAATATTTTGTAAAAAAAATTAAAAAATATATTTAGATGATATAAAGGAAAAAAAAATGTTATAAAAGTTTATTATATGAATAATAGAATTTATTGATATAACTTTTTACTTATAGAAAGCCTGTATTTAATATTCGTGACGTATAGGGCCTTAGAATTTATTTCCTATTTCAGAGCACCTAAGAAGAATTTTGAAATATATTTCATTACTTTTTATATTAAAATAGGTAAAATGAAGTGTCTGATTAAATTTATTAAAATATAAATTTTAAATTTAAATTAATTAACTCAATTTTAAATTCAAAACAATTTAAATTATTTTAACTTAATATATCTGAACTATATTTTAATTAAATTTAAATCAATCTTTGTTTAAATATAAAATGTAATTCAAATTAATCTTAACTTTTAAATGTTTACAATTTATTTTTAGTTGGAAAATTAATTTTATATTTTTAATATAAAATGAATATTTTAATAAAAATATAATTTAAATTAATTTATACATATATTTTAAAATATTAAAATAATTTATATTTTAAAATATTCAATAATTTAAAATTAATTTAATCAAAAACAATTTTATTAAATTTTAAACTAAACATATACTTCAACCTAGATTAATGATTAACGTTGATCTAAAGATAAAAATTTAAGATAATTTATATGAGATTCTTATATTAAAACTTCATTAATTTTTATTATATATTAAAAAAATATAAATAAAAGGCAAACCTTTGTACTTGTCTCGGTTAATCTGACCAGATTTGGGTCAAGTAATATGTGTTTACAGCTCTATTCCATACCTTTATCCTGAACATCAACATTCCACTTTTAATCAAGAAACCGTTATTGATGAAAATAAATTTTGAATTGGTTCATATTATTTTTAGAACATATTAAATTAAAATTTAAAATTTTAAAAAATAAATATAAAGTTTATAAATTAATTTTTATCACTTATATTAATTTTTAATTTTATTTTTAAAAAAATTAATTTAACATATTAAAAATAATAGAAACTAATTTTTTTTAAAAGGTTGAGGCATTATTGATACAAATGGGTCCAGTTTCCATAGATAAAGGGTGCAACGTATAACAAACCAAACACTGGAATAGAGAATACACAGTACCAGTACCTCCTATATATTAATATTCCCCAAACATTTTAACCATATATGTTTGTATCTCTCTCTTTTCAGAATCTGAATGTATCACTTTGCTTACATCAAAGTTTTACTTCCATGACCCGGCTATTTTTCGATCAAAAACATAATGTAAGCAAGGGGCCTAAAGAATGGTATCAGAGCTTTGGAATTGATTAATATGAAACCTCTATCCTTTTTTCCAAATCTTTACTGTTCGTAACAGTGTTTCTTTACTGTTCAACGTACTATTTACTTATTTGTTCTTTGATTTGTTTATGCCTAGACCTGTAAAGAAAATCAAAAGAGAAATAAAAACCTTAAAGCAAACTTTGAAAATATTAAAAAGACCTGAAAATCTTGATTTAGAAGTTATAAAAAAATTAGAAGACTTATTAGAATATTTAAAAGAAGAATTAAATGAATAATTTAAAAAGAATGGAACCTAGAATATACGGTTTTAATAGGAAGGAATTACCTGAAAGTTCTTTCCTAGAAAATTCATTCCTAGAATATAATTCTGAAAACCTAAACTGTTTATTTACTCCTTTTATACTAGGAGGAGAAGGAGATAGTACTTTTAATCAACTAAATTGGATTAACATGTATTTAACAAAACAATTTGGCTGTTACATAGACACCACTATAAAAGAAAAATTAGAAAGCACAGACCTATAAGACATAAAGAAGGATTTACCAAAAGAGTTAGAAGAAATAATTAATAATGAACCACCGAAAACAAGAATTAAACGGCTTATAGAATTTTCTAAACCTTTTGAGCAAAAAATTTACGAATTAAAAATAGATATAAAAAATAATAATAAAGACTTACAAGTAATAAAAGAAGATTTAAGACTAATAAAAGAAGTATTAGGTGTAAGCAGTATAGAACCTATAATTTCTAAACCTACTATTAACATGATTAGAATACTAGAAGAAGCCGAACTAAACGAAAAGAAGATAAGAGAACAAACCATGGACGAAAATGTAAAACAGAACAGAAAACTAATAGAAGAAATAAAAAAAGGACAAGAAATTATAAACAAAAATTTATGGACTATATTTGAGGAAATAGAAAAAATAGAAAAGGTGAGATATGAAAATAAACATGGAAAAATAAAAGAAAAAGAAATAATAGAAAGAGATCAGATAGAAAATAGTAAAGTAGCCGAATTAGTCTGCAATGTAGGAACTGAAATCGATGTATTACTAGAAATTATAAAACCAAAAGATGAAAAACTAGTTATAAATATGATGAGTATAGACGAGAATTACGAAGAAATAGAAGAATTAATGAGAAAAGAAGAAGAAGAATTAGACAATATTAGAAGGGAATTTAAAGATAAAATAAAAATACAGGAATATGATGAAAGAAAAATAAACATGGACTATGTAAAAGATGAACCAAAAAATAAAGGAGTAGAAGGAACAAGTGGAACCAAAGATGGAACTATAATAGATGAAGAAATACAGGACTACTATCATAAAGAACCTTTAAGAAATTTTAAACCAAAATATGGAGTAAATTTTAAAAATTCCAAAACTCCTACCCCTATAGAACAATATGAAACTAGAAATATTCCAAATACCGGAATTTGGCTAGAAATAGGCTGTAATACAAATCTAGAAAGAAGAATAGAAGAATGGAGTAAAAGCCAACTAATAGCATTAATTAGTAAAGAAATGGAAGTAAGTGTCTCAAGTATGTTAATTGAAGCCAGCTTTACGGGAAACGTACAGAACTGGTGGAAAAGTAAAACTAATGAATTTAGAGAAAATGTAAGACAAGTAGAAGAACCATATAATACGAGAAAAGAATTTTATGCACTTCTAATAAGAAGGTATGAGCAAGTAATAAGAAATGAATTTATGGGTCAAAGTTTAACCTTAAATGAAAATACTCAAATAAATAAAGTAAGAGAAAAACTTTATCAAATAGAAATTTGCTCCTTAAACCCAGAACCTTTAAATGGATATATATGTGAATTTAAGAAATATTTTTATGAAGCAAGATTCGAGGATTACACAATCCAAAAATTTTATTTAGAGATGTTTTACAGAAAACTTCCTAAACTTATATCAGAAACTATTTTAATAGACTATAATAAAGCTTTTGGAGAAAAACCAGAATTAATGCCATATTTAGATACAATGGGAAGAAGAGAATATTATTTAAGAGAATATTTATCCGAAAGGTGTAAGCAAGCCTGGAGAAATATAAAATTTTATAAAACAAATAAAACAGTTTTAAGATGTGGAGAATTAGAAAAACCTACAAAATGGGGATGTAATTATAAAAGCATAAAAGGAAGAACAAAATACAAATTCAAAAAATACCCAAAGAAAAAATATTTTAAAAAATATAAACCAAGAAAATTCTTCCAAAAAGGAAAAAGAAATATAAACTATAAAAAATATCCGAAGCAATGTAAATGTTATAACTGTGGAAAGATAGGACACATTAGTACAGAATGTAGAGAAAAGAAAAATATAAAGAGAATAAATATCTTGGAAATAGCTCATGAAAATAATTTAGAGCCTATTGAACTAGAAAACCCTGAATTTAGTGATATAGAAGATGAGAAAATAGAAATTTATAAACTTCAAGTCTTCTCAGAAGACGAAGAAGAATATGAAGAAGAAGACGAAGAAGAATATATTAGAGAAGGAATATATTTAAATATGATGAAAAGAATAGAAGAACCTTCAAATGATGAAGAATACGAAGAATATGAGGAATTCAGAAACATAAATGAAGGAGTAGTTCAAAGACGAATAACATTTAATGAAAAACAGTATAATAAAATAAAAGGAATAAAATTAAACTTAAAACCAAACGAAATAGAAAATAAAGGATTTATGGAGAAAGTAAGTAGATTATTAAAATCAAAAAAACAAAGCAAAAGTGCATGTGTAGTTTTAGAAAGAAAACATCCTATAGAATCATCACTAACCGAAGGAATATTAAGAATACCATTAATCAGTAAAAATGTTATAGAAAGAGAAATTGAAAAATTAGCCTTTAAAGACGAAGTTACGAAAATTTATATAGCAGGAATACAGTTATTAGTAAAAGCTTATTTTAAAGAGGGAATTGACTCACCAATAGAATTACTCATAACAGATGGAAGAATAATAAGCTCCGTAAATGATAGTATTTTAGGAATGTTAACAGGAAATTTAATATATCAAAAATTAAAATTCACTCTAAATACTAATTTTGCAATTTCAAGAACCGACGAACATATTGATCAATCTATTCTAGTTTATCACAAATTAGGAGGAATAAAAATGTTAGAAAAAACAAAAACTATCAGTATAACAGCAATGATAGGATTAGTCTTCACTAATGAACATAATATATATAAAAAATCCCAAGGAAGAATAACAATAGAAAAACATTTTACTCCAATATTGAAAGAAATAAAAGTAGAACAAAAAAATATTACATTACCAGAACAATTACAAATTGAATTAGATAGAACAATAAATTAAAGGACAACAATGGAACCAAAAAGAATTGTTACAAATGATGAAATAGGGCAAAGAATGATAAGAGTAAATACACCCTCTATAAATATTAATATAACTCCAAGACAAAGCTTCGATCGTAGAACCTCCATAAGTAGAACAAGATCTTTTAATGAAACAGAAAGAAGAAATCTGTTAGCAGAAATACCAATAAATTCCAATTTAACTGCTATTAGATTAGATAGCTATCAAGAAAAAATACTGATAAAACTAGAAATAAAAAGAGAAGCCGTATGGAAGGAAATATTAGCATCGATAAACCCAGAGTTAGCAAAAAGTTATATCGAAGAAGATCTAACAGAAAACAATTTAGAAATAAAAGAGGAAGGAGTAAAAACAACTGCGATAATAAGATTTAACAAAAGAGATATAAAAGTAATAAAATTTTGGATAGAAGAAAATACAGATAAAGAAGTAAAAATAATAATTGGAAGTGACACATTGGAAATGTTAAAACCATATAGAATACACAAAGATAGAATAATGATAACTATAAATTATCAAGCTCTTGTAATTCCAAGATATCAATGAGTACACAACTATTTTATATACTAGTAAAATTTAACTATCAAAGATATAGAGTAAGGAAATACCATGCCCTAGTGGACACGGGTGCCAACATAAGCGTAGCAAAATATAATGTATTACCACCAGAACTATGGAAAAAGAAAGAAAAAGCTTTAAAAATGGAAAGTGTAGGAAAAGAAATCCATATAATAGAACAAGAGTCAAAAAATGTAAAAATACAAATAGGAGATTATGAACTAAATATAAAGGAACTTAACCTATATAATGAATCATCTTGCGATATAATATTGGGAATAGAATTTTTAAGTCAATATTATCCAATCCATTTTATTGAAAAAGCGTTAATATTAACAACTCCTTGTAAACATGAAGCGTGGGGAGTGAGAATTACAAACCCATATAGAAGAAAAGATGTAAAATTTCAAAAGAAGGAGAATAATAACAATAGAGAAGTTCAATTTTTACCCAATAACAAACCTATAGAAATAAAACAAATTATGGCAGTACTAAATATACAAACTATAATAACAAAAACATTTGAAGAAAGAATACAAGAAAACTACAATGAAAATCCTTTAATACATTGGGAAAAATCAAAACCCATGGCAAGAATTGAATTAAAAGATTATAATAAAGAAATAAACTGTAAACCATACCCTTGGACAGGAGAAAACCGAAAAGATTTTGAAAAACATATAAAAGAAATGAAAATGTATAATTTAATTAGAGAAAGTCAATCAAATTATTCCTCACCAGCAATGATTGTTATGAACCACAATGAAGAAAAGAGAGGAAAATCTAGATTAGTAATAAATTATAAGAAACTAAACGACCTAGCTATAAGAAATAGGTATCCAATACCAAAAATGGATTTATTATTTAATTTAATAAAAGGAAAAACTATATTTAGTAAATTCGATTGTAAATCTGGATTTTACCAGATAAAACTAGAAGAAAATAGTAAGAAATATACAGCTTTTAGCACATCAGAAGGACTATACGAATGGAATGTTCTCCCAATGGGATTCCACAATAGTCCAAGTATATTCCAAGAATACGTATCAAAAATATTAATATCTATAAGAAGTTTTGCTGTAATCTATATAGATGACATATTAATATTTTCTAATAATAAAACCGAACATGAATACCATTTAGAACAATTTGTAAATCTCATTGAAGAAAAAGGTTTAAATATATCACCGAAAAAAATGGAATTAAGACAAGAAAAAATAGGATTTTTAGGACAAATTATTACCCCAAATGGAATAGAACTACAAGAACATATAAGTAAAAAGGTTTTAGACTTTAAAAAGCTAAAAAATAAAAAGGATCTACAATCATTTTTAGGACTAGTAAATCAAGCCAGAAATTACATTCCACATTTATCAAAACTGACTTCAAAAATCTCAAAATTAGCCGGAGAAACAACTAAATGGGAATGGAACGAAGAAAATGACAAGGTAGTAGAAAAAATAAAACTTTTATGCCAAGATTTACCGAAACTAAATATCCCTTCGGAAAACGAACAATGGGTAATATATACAGAAGCCTCTGAGAATTATTGGGGTGCTGCATTATATTACAAAGATAAGAATAAAAATGAACTTATAACAAGATATGCAAGTGGAAAATTCAATGAATCTCAAACTAAATATCATTCAAATTGGAAAGAATTTTTAGCCATAATAAAAGCAGTAGAAAAATTCGAGTTATTTATAGTTGGAACAAAATTTATAATAAAAACCGATAATACTCAAGTAAAGACTTGGTTGAGTAAAGGAATAAGAAATCAGAAATTGTCAAATAAAATGTTAATTAAGTGGCAGACTGATATGTTTTACTATGATTATGAAATTGAATTTATCAAAGGCAAAAATAACCTTGTTGCTGATTTTTTAAGCAGATGGAACCAGATAGCAGTGTAAGCCAGACGAGTAATGTTTCAAAGGAAACTACCTTTAATCCAAGTAATTCCTATCTAGAACAAGTTGGGATGAAATTCCAACTCATTGAATTAAATATGAACCTATGGACTAAACAAGTAACCGACAATTTTAATAGAATATTTAACCAGCTAGAAAATTTTCAAGAAAGAATTGAAAAACTAGAATCAAATATAAAAGAAAAACAAATAGTTATTAATGTAGAAGAAAAAACAAGTTTTTCAGAAATAATAAGAAATCAAGAAAAAGAAAAAGGAAAAGAAATTGAAAAGGAAGCAACTTCAAAAAAAGAAGAACAGTTTAAAATTATTGACAATTTTAAATATTTAGGTAAATTAATTAATAGTTTAAATCAATGCAATTTAAATGTTGAACCTTTAAGTTATATCTCCCATTTTTCTATTAATAAAGCTGTAATTTACCCAGGAACTCCTCCAAAACTTGTAAAAACCCTTTTCCAATTTGGTTTAATTCAATCAATTTACCCCTTAAATAGCATGGAAGAAATATCCGAGCTACCTGAGTCACTAAAAAGAGCAGTAAAAATCTATTTTGGAATAATAAAACAACACAATGTATTTGTTAGATGTTACTCAACTATTGCACAAATTAACCCTGACAAATTTTATCATCCTATAAACTTAATAAGATTAGGAACAACAAAAAACCCTTTGAATACGAAACCGAGTTAAAAGAAAAATTAATCGAAGAAGAAGATCTTCTTCGCACAATATCAAGAATAAGAGCACAGGACTATAATATCATATTCCAGGAAATGAACCGAATAATTGTCAACAGCGAGGAAACAGCTTGGGTTTATTTCACAAGCTCAACAACTTTAATTTACTCATCTGGAAGGACTCCGAGGAATTATAATCAATTTAACCAATTTTATGACAAGATCAAAAGTAATAAAATGGAGAATCCTCCAAATACAAGGAAAAGAATCTGTCAAATATTATCCGAATACCCAGTTCACCAATGTAATCAATGCGAGGAGAATAAAGCAGAAAAATCAGCTTTTGAAGATTCCAACATTGAAGTGATTGAAGACATATAAAGAAAAAGCGGGAAAAGTAAATCTTATCTCTAAGATAAGGAAGGACGAAGAATCTTATCCTCAGAAAAGAAAGAGACCGACAGAAGGACAAGGAATCTTATCCAATCCGACAATGTAATCTAAGGAGTTATCTCTTTGTACTGTACATTTAAGCATTTTGTAAAGGTCATTGAGTTCCGACCTCTATATAAGCGAACTCAAGTTTCATTAATAAACACACCTCTTACATACTCTTACTTCTCTCTTGAGACTGACACCACTCTTTACATTCGGAGGGCGAGGTTGCGAGTACGAGCAACGAACACGAACACACAACGACTGTAAGTTTTAACTTTAAACATGAGTAGCTAAACTTATAAAAAGGGATAGAGGCGGAGTGTTAATCAATTGTGGAGCAACGATGGCATGATTTAGTAAACTTACTTACATTATGATACACCTCCGGTAGGAAACGATGGAAGGCTGTGTTGAGAATAGCTGAATGGGGAAGAAATATTTGTTTTTTAACAAAATGTTATCTATGCATAAAAAAGGACATAGCTTTACTTCCATGACCCGGCTATTTTTCGATCAAAAACATAATGTAAGCAAGTATATATATATATATATATATATATATATATGAAAATGTCTATAAGGCATTACGATGGGATAACCTTAATGCATATTATGCATTCATATACCAATTAAGATGCATTCATTTTTCTGTAAAATTTATTTTAATTATTTATAAGTTAAAAAAATTATGAAAAAGAAATCCACATCGGTTCCCTCTTTTAGTTACTCCTATTAAATTAAAAAAATATTGATCAATATTGTATTAGTTAAAGATTCAAAAATAATTTTTTAAAATTATTAATATACTTTTCTATCATAATTTTAAATATATTTTAACATAATTTTCAATAATCTTTTATTTTTAATTTCTTTTCATTTATTTTCCAAGTAATAATACAAATGTTTTATATTCAAGCTTGACCCTTTTAGTACATGTTTATTCAGTAAAAATATATTTTGTTATTTATATGTTAAAAAATAACAATAAAGAAACCCACATCTGTTTCCTCTTTTCAGTTACTATTATTAAATTAATAAAAATGCTAATTAGTGTCAATATTAGTTAAAAATTTTAAAAGTAAACTTTTAAAATATTATTAATTCATTTTCACCATAATTTTTAACACTTTTTTTACATGAATTTTAATCCTAATAATTTTTTTTTAATTTTTTTTACAACTACTACCTCTATTTTTGTATATTTATCTAGAAAGAAAAAAATTATTCTATTTATCTATCTTTATAAAAATTCAAGATAATCTTATTTATTAGTTTTTTATTAATATTCTTTACTTATATAAAAATAAAATAAAGAATGAAAAATAAAAAAAGATAATATAATTAAATAAATAAAAAATAAAATAGATAAATCATTTAATAATTAAAAAGAATTATCTATGTAATTTTCTCAATAGTAGCAAACTTAGTTGATAACTTGCCCTGAGCTTGAAGGAAAAAGGCCTACCCATTGTTTATTTATTTTGCTCGTGGGACAGTGCAGCCTTCACAGGTCCTCTGGTCTACTTTGTTATCAATATTACGAATATCCGTAGTATATAAATATATCTCACACTTTATTTAATTATTTAATTATTTGAAACATGCTTATGAAAGCGGGTACGTCATACACTATAACCAATACTATCTTATGTTAGATCGACTATTAAAACATTAATTATATCAATAAAAAAAATTCAAATCTTTTGATTGGTCATAAGCGTAGTCTGCTGTACATGGAGCTTACGTGTTTGACATTCTGACTTTTCTTACTTAAAGAAAATTATATATAATAAATTTATAACGAATCGATTAATTTATACATAAAAATTAAATTATTTTATTTATATTTTATATTTAACGGTGATATAATTTTTTATTTTTAAACTATAAAAAATATGGGGCATTATTTTACTTTTAAAGTATATAAAAATATTAATAAATAATAAAATTTACAAAAGAATATAATATTTAATGATATTTAAATATTATATTTTTTTATTAATTTTTCTAAATATATTAAAAAGTTATAATTACAATTACAACAAAACGCCAAACATCTTTCTTATTATGATTTCAATCATTAAATATAGAAAATATATTCTTTCTACCACTCCTATTAGATGATTTTTATTATTATTTTCAACAAAATCTTACAATATTATAAAAATATTGATTATTGATCTCATTCTTTGCCGTCTGTATTTGGTTGTCCATTTAAAATTCGTTAAACACGTTACTAGTAAGAGAACTTGTTTTTTTTATTGCATTAATCGAAATTTGTTTAACTCTGTTTGGACGAGAAACCAGCTACGCACATAAATGGTAAAAGCAAGGAACATTGGTAGTGGAATCTGATCTGTCAAATATCTGTATTTTAATTTCACCTTTTCTATCACCCAGCTCTCTATTGGACCAACATGACCAGTCTTGGTTATTGAAAAATTAAATCAAAACGGTATTATTCAAATTTGACACGTGATTTTACTAGGATATACATTTCAAAATATGATTTCCCAATAAACTTGAGTTAAAAATATTATAATTAATAATGAACATAAATTTATTATATATTTTTTATTTTTGAATAATTTTTTTTTTAAAATTAATATATTCCTTTCTGCATTTTTAGATTAATTTTGATATACTTGTAAATATTTTTATATTATAAATTAATTATAAAATTTTTACATTATCAATTAATTAATTATAAATATAAATTTAAAATAATAAATAGAAAAATTAATTATTTTTAATAATTTATAATTAAATGATATAAAATATTTATATTTTAATTAAATTTTATCCTAAATCGAACAATATAAAATGGCATAATTTATTTGATGTGCAAATATTATAATTTAATGATAAATTTATAATGTTTGTGTTGGTAAAAAAAATGACACTATCATAATTTTCAGATGTATATAGAAAAGGATAGTTTTAATAAGAGATTAGTATAACTTGTAAACTTTTTTTTATACGGAAATCTATTAAACTACTTAACATGGGATGATTGGTTAAAATGCAACAGGAAACTGAAATTCTGTATGAATTTTTATTAATATTCGAACAAACTGTATAATAAGATAGCTATTCGTTATTATTATTAGATTTATGTAACGAGAATGTTTAAAATCAAGTTAAACTATTTTTAAATCATTAAATTGATCATATTTAATATAATTTTAAAAGATTAATAGTTTAGATTATGATAGTTTTAGAATGATAGAAAAATTATTATTTTATAAAAAAATTTAAGTAAAAAATAGTGGTACCTAAAATAACATTTAATTGCTTAAATCAATTTCTATTTCAAGAAAGTAACAATAATAAAAAAATTTCATTCAAATTATCAAATGAGCTATTTATATAGAGATAAGATGTAAGATGAATCAATGTAGGGAGAGAGGATGTCCTGGTGCATTTTAATGTTAAGTTTTTTAATTATTTTGAACTGTTGAGGATTCTACATCTTCTTAGATATTGTAAGTGTGAATTATACTTTTGTTCACTTTTGTTAGGATGTATAGGTCTTATTTTGTTGTCTAAGTGAATTGTATTAGCTTTGGATTGAGAGATACATGTATTTTCTACTATACTAATCTTTCCAAAAGTAAGTGCATGGATTGTGTCTAGATTAAAGGATTTTGAATCCATCAGGATTCTTTCATCTTAGTGCCACTAGGGAAAAAAGACCTTTTTACTATGACTGTAAATGTAGATTTTTAAATCGGTATGAAAATAAATAATATAAAAAAGTTGTAATTTTTTACATTAATTTTATCAAATAATCATATACAATGTCTAATTTTTTTTACATGGGTCAAAATTATAATCAATGTAGTAAATGAGAAAAAAAATTTATAAAAAATATTGTGGCAGTTAAAGCGGCCACAATGTTTTAAAATATATAAAAAGGAGATTTTTCTCATTGTACCAATCAAAATTCAAATAATGATACAACAAATGTTCAAAAATCCTTGACAAACAGAATCTTATGATACAATCAATGTTCATTATCTCCTTGATTGGAGGAAGATCGTGTTGCCATCTTGATTGATATGGAGGTTAGCAACCATATGATAGGAATCTTGATTTGTTCATTATCTCCTTGATTGATATGGAAGTTACTTCCTCCATTAGGATGCTCAACATGATTAATAGAACAACATGCATCTTGGACTAGCAATTTCCCTTCACTCTAAACTCGTGGTAAGCATTTCCAACCTTGAACAACATGCATCTTGGGCTAGCAATTCCTCTTCACTCTAAACTTGTGATAAGCATTTCCAACCTTGAACATAGGCTTTTCAATTCTTCCACCACCTGCAATTTGCCCAATCATAGCCCTCCAATCACTTGGAACAATCTTCTTTCCACTAGATGGAAGCTTAATCTTGTAACAAAGAACAAAACATAATTAAACTCCATCCAAATGTTATAATATTTCAATAAAATAAACACCTTAAACTAATTAACTTAATTTTCAACATTGGGTTAATCCCACATAAAATTTTTAACTTATTCCAATAAATTTTATAGTTAAACTTAAAACATAAGCACCTTTAATAAATAATAAATTATGCTATGCACTTAAAGAAATAACAATTATTACACAGAAAATTCATTTCCAACTAATTATATCCTAGCAATTAGATCACGAATGTGAAACAATCATTATAAACTTAACCAAGTAAAACCAATAATAATAATAAAAAAAAACAAAGAAAAAAGGAATGAAATCTGGAATTTGTACCTAGTGGTATCAAACTTCAAACAAAAGTACCTCTCTTCCAAACTTAGTCTAGAAGTTGTGATAAAATTTAAAACCATCTCTATGGAATGAAGGCTATCCATTAAATGCTTACAACCAAACTAAACAGCAGAAAGTGGCATGAAAAGAAATAGTTACCTTTCTTACTTTTCCTGCAGGAACCATTGCCTCTTTTAGTGTTTTCTCAAGTGTTATCAATTCAGGTTATACAGCCTATGGTAAGAATTTAATTTAATTGTTAAAAAAATTTCGTATAAGGGTATGTTCTCTGATAAGTGGTAACCAATGCAAAGTCAAATAAAACAAAATTTTAAAAAAAAAAGTTTGAATGTAATCTATGTAGCATAAAAAAAATTAAAATAAAATAATTTTAGTTAAGCAAGAATATTTCTAAATACAGTTTGATTTTTGATGCCCTAGTAGAATATTTTGAGAAAGGTAATGAAGTTCATCTAAACCAAATTCATCTTTTAATCCTCTCAGGACTATAAAGATGGAAATTTAGTCTTGAATATTTTTTCTTAAGATTATAGAAATACAGTCATGACGAAATTATTTATCAGTTATTCTATAATTGTAATCATCTTATTTTAAAATTGGTAGTTTAAAAAAGCAACAAGAATCTCATTCAATGGTTGTGTTCTGCAATTAAGCACAAATACTTTGCCAATAAGATCTGTACTAAAATATTCTGATTTCAGGCCAATCAAAACTCCGTCGATCGAAGAAACTCATCCTTATCAAACCAACAAATTTCACAAAATTACAGTTAACGGAAGGCACTAAGCAGAAGCCTGAGAAGTACATTTTACTTCCAGAGCAATTCAATCAAGAAGCAATAAGAACCACTTTCTCTTCGAGCGGAACTTGAAACGGAACCTAAATGAATATCAGAGACGCACACATTCACTACAGATTTTGAATTTTAAGTTGAAAGGGGAAAAATGAAAAGAAAAAGACCTCGGCATGAGAATGAAGCCTGCGGCAAACGTTGGATCGGACGCTATCCCGCACGTCGTGGAAGGCTCCATCGTGCCATTGAGGGTGACCGCGATGCCATCCCGAACGTCGTTATTTGCCTTCTCTTCTTCGTGGTTCCTTAAATCTTTATAGGGTACCTTGTTTTGAAGGAGGAGACTATGGTTTCCAGTTCGATTTATCATTTTTTGGAACTCCTTCTACATCTTCACGTTGGGAAGATGTTGGCATTGGCCATGAATGTGGTCAAGGATTGGCTTTTCATTGCCTTCTCAAAATAAGCACCATTTTGTTCCCCGTCTTCATCAAAGCTTTTTTGCACAGAGATATCTATATCTAGCAACACCGCACTAGTTCTAAGGTCTCTCCGACTTTAAGAAGGTACATGTAATTGCA
This sequence comes from Canavalia gladiata, assembly GCA_037954105.1. Taxonomy (NCBI): domain Eukaryota; kingdom Viridiplantae; phylum Streptophyta; class Magnoliopsida; order Fabales; family Fabaceae; genus Canavalia; species Canavalia gladiata. Next base: position 12,271,461 of record CM075659.1, on the reverse strand, counting down.
AGAGGTTAAAGAGAAGAAGGAAATTTTCAAAATCGGTTATCAAATGAACCGATATAAATTACGTTTTCTACACCGGTTTTTGATTAACCGATTTAAAATTTATTTTTTATATCAATTAAACATCAACCGATATAATAAATTAATTTGTAATTTTTAAAAATACCATCGTTTACCTTCTTATATCGATTATATCAAAATTGATTTAAATACTAATTATAGTATCATTATTTTACACCTTGTTATAGTATGGGTTGACGATAATGCCCTTCCTTGTTAATATTTATCCAGAAGCTTCCTTGCTTTAACACTAAAAGTGCACTTAAAAGGATTACCCTCGTATTGTACACCTCCACGAATTCTCCAATGAAGCTCTCAAAAACTTGGTTCATTATCCATTAGTAGACTGTACCAACATAATTTATCTTGATCGACATCATCTTGTAGCAAATATACCTTCATTAGTAATGAACGAAGTTTTCTATTCACCTTCATAAAAAGTAATAACAATTTGATTGTAACCAAAGAAAGCATTCATAAAATTTTGGAATAAACAATTTATTTATTATTCATTATTAATAATTAATATTTTATCTTATTAAATAAGAACCAATTAAAAAATGTAAGATTTGTAAATTAAGCAGAAAATACAAAAAAATAATCTAGATGCATAATCTTTGTGATGTGGTTTGTCAAATTTTATTTGATTATATATCAATAATAATGTTTGAAATTAATAAAAACAATTATAAATAAAATTTACAAGTCAACACAAAACATGTAATTTTTAAAAATATTATCATTTAAGAATGAAGAATACATATGAGAATAAATTGGGTCATCTGATATGGGTTTATAGATTAACCTGTTTGAAGGTTAGTTTAACATGTTTAATAAATATATATAAATTTATGTTAAATTATTTTTTTAATAAATAGGTTAAATTAAAATTTATAAATTTTTTTTTCATTTATTTAGAAATATATTTATATACATAAATTTATTATAAATTTATAAGTTATTTTAATATATTATATTTATATTTATGTAATATAAATTTTAATATAATATATATATATTTATTTATGCTAGATATTAAATTTATAAAATATTTTTAACCATTTATATATATAGTGTAAGAAAAGACATGATACTTAAAAGGAGTTTAAATGTTGTATTGTATGAAAATTATGACTTTTTTTTAAACTGATACATTATAAGATATTAGAAGTTTTAAGACACTTAACGATGCAAAAGATAATGAAAAAGATAAACATATTAAGAGTTATACTAGTTTACTAGTTTACTCATATCAATTCAAAAGTTATGTTCTTTTTCTGTTATCATCTAACATGTATGTCTAATATTATAAATAATAGTACGACCAGAGTACACTTATATTAATCTAGTATTTTTATACAATCTTTTTTAAAATAAGATTTTTTCAAAAGAAATAGATAAGACACTTTTATGCTAAGTAGCATTGTTTTTTCTAAAGCCTAATATTACAACAAAAACAAATACAAATAATACAATTCAAGCTATGAGTAGATAATACATTTAAGATGTATGACACACTTAGTGTTTGTTATTTTTTACTTACAAGCTTAATCCTTATATAGGTAGAGATAAAGTAAACAATCAGCGACAAACGAGTTTTCTTCTAAGTATTGAATGAATGACTTTGGTTCAAGGAAAAGAAAATCCTTTGTCTTATCTACTTTGTCCATCGGAAGTCTTTTTATTTATTTTCTTTTTTCTTTTCACTTTTTTTGACATAACAATATCTTTTCTTTATCAATAAAGATTTTCTATGATTACAGAGTTTGAAAGATCTTTTTTTAAATCAATGGTCTGGAAGTAATTTTGTTACAAAAGAAGCTAGTTAGATATATTATAAGAAGTATATATATATATATATATATATATATATATATTTTGTTAAGATAGTAAAATACTTATTTTGAAACATTTAAAACTTTTGTATTTGTAAACGCAAAAATTATATATATATATATATATATATATTAATCAAATGATAGTTATTAATTATTATTTTATTTTTAAGATTTGGTTTCAATATATAAGTTGTTAAACATGCTTGTAAACTCAGTGAACCTGAATATTTAAAATCTAACCTAATCTGATTTTAACAAAGAATCAATAAAAATAGGATAATTTATATAAAATTGTAAATGCAAATTTTATTGTTTTCTTTGCGCACAAAATAATAGATGTGAAATATAGCTAAATATGAATTTAAAAATTATTTAAGTAAATAATTTGTATTGGTTATAAAATGTATAAATTTTTAAAATATTAAAAAAATACAAAAATTTAAAATTTCATTTTTAAAATGATTTTAATTAATAAAATATTTTAATAATAATTTGAAATATTTCAATAGACATAATTTAGTTGATGAAATTTGAGTATTAATATAAAATGATTAAGAATCTAGAAATATTCACGAATTAGTTTGAATTAAGTTTTAGATAAAATAAAATTTAATCAGATCATATTTTAATTGATTTGGTTAAAAGAATTTTAAAATAAATCAACAAATCTAAACTAAACCAGTTCAAATAAGATCAAGATGGTTTAATAATAGTCATTATAAAAAGTAAATTATTATATTATTTTAAATTTGTATCCTCATATATTAATTTTTTATATAAAATTTTAAATTTTATATTATTACAAAATAAAATGCTCCAACTCTTTTATTATTTTAGATTTTAGATAATAATTAAATTAATTTTAAACATTGATACTAATTTTAATTAATATTTGATTTTTATAGTTATAATTTTACATATTTTATTAAATTTCTTTATCTAAAATTTGATTCAAAGATATTTTACAATACTAGATTAAAAAATAAGCTCAAAATGAATAGAAATAGAAAAGATAAAAGTTAATTTAGGAAAATTTTACGTACTAAAATACAAAATGTGTAAATTTAAACATTAAAAAAACAGCTGATTTAATAATAAGTTGGTTCCAGGTTAAAAAAGTAAATCATAGAACCAAATCGATTATTAGTGATTTGGTTTGAGTTTGAAATAAAATAAATTAATTAATCAAATAAACGTCAGCTATTTTAATTCGTTTTATTTGGATTAATAGATTTATCATATTAATTAATCTGATTTAAGGAACACCTCTTAAGAAAGTAAAACTTTACTTTTGATTGAAAAATTAAGAAGAAATTGGTTATAGGTTGATTTCATTCAGCTCTTTCCTTTTTTTTTTATTTAATAAGACTTAACTAAAATCATTTGATAATGATCAAATTATATTGAATCTCCAAGTTATGACAAATATTAAAGTTCAGCCCACATTCTCATAGATGGTGACAGAGTGTCTGTTTACAACTTTTAACCATAAGTTTCTTAATTGTATTATTAAAAAAATTAGTTAAAATATAGTAATAATATTATTATTTTTTTACATTCATCCAATTCTAAATAATTCAAGATGATTAAATTTTATATTAATTATTTTAAAAGATACATAACATAATTTTCAATTGGTAACTGTATAAAATATTTAATACTGATAACTTTTTATGAACAATAAATTTCATCAATTAAAATATCGAACTGAAAATGTTTATTACGTAAATTATATTTACGAAGTTTTATAAAATTTAAGAGTTATTTAATATTTTATTAAATTATTTTAAATTAACATACATTATATTTTTAAAATTATAAATAATTATCAATTATAAAACATATAATTGTAACTTTTTATATAAAATTTTGTATGTTTTATTATTATATTAATATATTATACAGTAATTATATTTAAAAATTTAAAGGATGAGATATTTTCTACACTCAAAACACTACTTATGTTGGCTCTTCAATCAATTTTTATAAACTTAATTTTTTTATTTTTTAATCAATTTCTTATTTTATAAAAAAATATAAATTAATATAATTGATAAATATTTTTTTAAATTAAAAATTAAAAAACTCTGTATTGACTTTTTGTATTGTTCTCTTCATTCTGGATAATATTGTGTGACATTCCAGCATATATAGGTTGTGAGTGCACAATTCCTTACATGCTGCTGTGTTAAAGATTAGAATCAGGTTGCACTTATCTACATTTCCTAACAATTTGAAAACAAAGTCTCTATGGCGTTGCTATATAATAAGAACACACTATCTATCATCTCCCATCTTGAATTTTTGGACGGGACCAACTACAAACGATGGTCATGAAAATTACTTATCTTCTTTGAGCAACTTAAAATTGATCAAGTGCTATTCATGGACCTCCACAAATGTTAATTGATGATGAAGTCAATGATGACACTATGGCAAAAATTGTCAAGGACCTAGAAATCTATGATAAACATAAAAAAATTGATACATGGTCACCTTTTTAGTCATATGTTTAACAATCTCTTTGATTTATTTGTGTCAAACAAGTTAGCAAAGTATATTTGGAAACATGGGAATGAAGATGTGTGAATTTCTATGTTCTACTAGAAAATTTCCTTACCTCAATGAGCGATTTCAGAAATTATCTCAAGCGTAAGAAGAAATATTTCAACTTACAAAAACTCATCAATTATGAATCGAAGAAGAAAACATTCTTAAAGATAAATATCAAGATGAATCTCAAAATTTTTCAAATGCTAACTTAGTTGATTTTGGTGATGATTCACATATAAATAGGTTTTAGAAAGGAAAAAAAGACTATGTACAATAAGTGGCAGGACAAAAAACTAAAGCAACATGCAACATGTTGGAGTTCGTAAAATAGCATTGTCATGCTTTGTTTGTGGTAAGATTGGACATAAAGCCTGTTAATGTGAAGAAATCAATACTGCAGTGATGATAAAAGAAAATTTGGTAAACAACATAACTGAATGAATCCTTGTCACGAGAGAAACTAGATACATCTAAGCAACCAGGGAGCTCTTTTAGCAATTTGAACAAGCCGCTAATGGAGACATAATCTACATGGGAGACGCTACAATTGCTGTAGTATACGATAAAGGAAAAGTTATAGTGAAATTAACTTTTTATGGAAAAACTCTAACTTTGACCAATGTGTTGTATGTTCCTTTAATGCGTAAAAGCTTGATATTTAGGGCATTAGTCATCAAGGCAGGTCTAAAATTATGCTAAAAGTTGACAAAGTAGTCATTACCAAATATAGGAAAACTGTGAGAAAAGTTATTTGAATGACATTTTCTGTTTTAAACACCATTGAGAGAAAATTAATAATGTTTCTATTTCTTCTATTTATATTATGGAGTCTATTAATATTTGGTATGGTAGATTAGGGTATTTTAATTTATCTTCTATGAAAAGCCTTAAACACATGAACTTGTTACCAGTAATGGATAAAAATAATAACTTAAAATGACATATATGTGTGGAAGCTAAGCATGAGAAAAAAAACCTTTTAAATTAGTGAATAATAGATAAACTGAACTTTTAGAATTGGTGTATTTAGACTTGACAAACTTTAAAAATACAGTTAGTATAAGAGAAAAAAAATAAGTATTATATCATTTTTGTAGATGATTAATCTTGGTACATTAAGATTTATCTTCTAAGATGGTATAGTTGAAAGAAAAAATAGAATTGAAAGATATGATAAATATCATGGTACTTAGATCTTGTATATCAGATTACATGTGGGGAAGTTATCTTGACTACATGTTATATTTTATACAAAGTAAAATATCTTGAGAAAGCACCTTATGAATTATGGAAGGGTTATTATCAAACTTACAAATTTTAGAAATATAAGGTGTTTCGCTAAAGTTGGAATACCAGATTTTAAAAGGACAAACATTGGTGCTAAGACTATTTATACTATTTTTATTGGTTATGCTCATGATAACACTGCATATAGATTTATGTGCTTAAATAATTATATTATTATTAAATCTAGAGATGTTGAATTTCTTGAAAGTATATTTTCCTATAATAAAATACTATTGTATCTACAAACACTTCTTCATCTGCAACTATGGATAATTTTGTTGTTTCTATATCAATATTTGAAAATGATTACGTTATAACATGTTTGTACATAGATGATATGTTGATATTTGAAACTAGTTTGAATGTGATAAATAAACTAAAGTCTCTTTTAAGTTTTAAATTTGAAATGAAAGTTTCAAGTGAAGCTAATATGATTCTGAAAATTAAAATAAGAAAGACAAAAAATAGATTTTCTCTAAATTAATCACATATACTAAAAAGTTGTTAAAGAAATTTAAGAGTTTTGATGTAATGTATGCTAAAACTTCCTACGATGCAAGTATATGATTGAAAAAGGAATAATACTAATGTGGGTGTATCTCAATTTGAGTATGCAAAAATTATTGATAGTGTTATATTTCTAATGAATTATACTAGATATGATATTGTATATGTTGTGAGCAGATTAAGTCGTTGTACGCATAATCCTAGTGATGAACATTTCATTGCTTTGTATCATCTTCTGAAATACTTAAAACGTACTATGTACTACAAATTTGAGCTTGTGTTTTTTCAAAATTTCTTTCGGGGTGTTAGAAGGATCTTGTGATGCTAATTAAATATTAGATAACAATGAGGTAAGCTCTATGAGTAGATATATTTTTACTTAAAGTGGAGGTGTCATCTCTTAGAAATCTACAAAACAAACTTGCATAGCACAATCTATTATGAAATCTAAATGTTTGTGGAAAACCTATACTAATAGTATCACTCCACTACGATTCATAAACAACAATTGGAGTAGCTAACAATAATGCTTACGGTGAAAAGAAAAGACACATGCGTTAGACAATTGACTAAAAAAAATTTAAAAAGTGAAAGAAATCATTTGATCTTCTTATTAAAGGATTAAGTAGGAAAATGGTCCTAGAGTCGTTGAAAGGGATGTGATGCCTTGATCGCAAGGAAAGTATGGTGAATACCCAATTGTTAGTCAAATTAAGTCAAATGATTATTCTTTTACATTATGATTCTATCTCTATGGCATAGGGTAATGCTCTTTTGAAATAGATACATAGTCGTTAGTAGTGATGCTTTTGAGATGTATTTGATATATTTACAAGACCTTTGAAAATGATACATAACCCTTAGTAGTAAGGTTTTTGAGAAGCACTTGGTGTGTATATAATATAGTGCTTTTGAAACGCACTTGATGTACTTTTAAATAACAAAATAAAATTTATTCGTAAATTTAAAATATGTACTTTTGAGATGTACTAAATTTCTTGTAAGATAATCATGTGAATAAACAAGTGAGTGAGAGAGTAAAAGTCACCTTCTATGAAATGCTAGATAATCTTTCCAAAATACTCACATGTGAAAACCAAGGTAATTTGAGAATGACCTTAATGTGAAACTTTATTGCAGAGTTTCTACTTCTAGTTTAGAGTGCATGCATGTAGTGAAGGTTTCAACTTAGTTCAACTAAGTTCAATAATAATTCACAAATTGGATAAAACTTATCTCATTATACTATGTGTTAATTCAATCTTTGTGTGTTAATTCAATCTTTAAGACATTAACACTTATGCACACAAGTAACCTTATTTACCCATAACCTTCCTATCACTTGCAAGGTCATTAATGGAGGATTGTTGGTAAATAGACTGCAAGTAACAGTAATTACGAAAATAATTTGTAATAATAATTTTAGTTGACCTTTATTTTCTAGTCGTTGTATCGTTATTATTTGATTGTTGTAGAGTTCATATTTGGTTACTTATTAACCATCAAATAATTATTTTCTAATCTTTGGACACTGAACTATCAACGTAATATTTTATGGTCAAATGCAACTTTCCGTCTTTCCCGCATGTGTTATACATAATACATGCTTCTAAATATTCTATACATATATCTGAGTTTTTCTACTTTTTGTTTTTCTCTTCTTAATTTTGGATAATATTGTGTGAGACTCCAACACACCATGTAGGTTCTGAAAGCACAATTCTTACATGTCGCCGTGTTAACCTTAGAGGTCAATACTAACATCAAATTATATGAAAGGTTTGCTAAAATTTTACTTTCAAAACAATGTTTCTTCCACAATACAACGTTTACTTTCTTTAATAAATATATTAATATATTTTTTAATCTTATTTAAGATCATATTTTCTTTTATTTTATTTCATTTATTTGTAGATATGTAATAATAATTTTTGGATGAAAAATAATAATTATTATAAATGAAGAAAATATAACAAGGTGACATGAATCAATTTATTTTAACAACATAATGGTTATTAAATATATTTTAAATATTAATATAAATAAAGTAATAATTAAAATTTATTTAAAAATTTATTATTATTATCGCTGTAAATTTGATAAAAAATTTGGTTAATATTATTAAATTCAAATTTGTTAATCGTTAATTATTTCTTTATTTTTAATTCTTAGAAATAAGAAAAAATAAGATTATAAACCAAAGGTTATGGAAAAATTGAGAAATAAAGTATATTTTTATGTTTTTTTGGATAAAATTTCACTGTATCAATTTATAATATTGATATATGACACCACACATTTTAAATAAAAGAAAGTGAGATCTTTGAAGCATGTGTAGTATAGTACACAACTAACTAAAACTAATTAACTCCGATCTAGTTACAACAAACTATACTGCGCAATTTTAAGTGTATCAATGTGATTAAAATGTGAAAATTTCTAAGAAATTCCTAAAGTTTAATATTTCTTTATAACCCGCATTATGATTGCTTTTTAGATGTTGAAGTCATTCCTTACTAATATATAGAAAAGGCATTACGTAGAAAAATCTTAGTTATTATGAAAAATCAAAACAACAAATCTAGGCTATTAGCTCTTATTTAAAGACTAAAAAAACACATAAGTATCTGTATCTGATAAATACATTTTAAAATCATAACATATTTTATAATAATTATAATTCACATAACTTAAGTAGAATATATTTTAAAAAATCGGAAACTTCAATAATTAGAAAAGAGTTAAGTCTATTTGGTTCAGTTTAAATTTTTAAAATTGATTATTTTTAAACTTTGACAAAAAAATTATTATATCCAATTACAGGCTAAAGCTAGAGATTGCAAAGCCGTGTTTACTGTTTATCCCTTGCGTTCCGCCGCCAATCTGCTCAAAACGGGGCGTCGTGAGGTGAATTGACCTGCTTTTAAATATGTCGGAAAAGCCAATCATTTTCATTTTATAATAAGCTGACGGGTCAAATTTCATAGATAATATAAATATAAATATTTTTTATCAAAAGAAAAAGTAAATGAAATGAAAAGTGAATTATAAACGAGTATAGTTAAAAAGATCATACAAATTAAATTCAAGTGATGTTTAAATTTTAATATGGTTACCACTTTTCAGTTTTAAATTTTTTTAAAAATAAAATTAGTTTTCAGTTTCATATTTTTAATTTTAATTTATTTTAATTTTTAATTTTAAAATTTTAATATAAAATTTTAAAATTAATCATATAAATAATTTTCTACTTGTTAATTTAATCATAAGTATAATGGTAACATAAGAGCAGAAAAAATAAAAATATAATAATAATAATATTAAAATTATAATAATATAAATAATAATAAAGATAATAAACATGATAATAATAATGATATAATAGTAATATTAATGATATAATAATAATAACGATAATAATCATTAACATTTATCATCTCAAAATTTTTAATTTTTTTATACTATTAAGAAAAATAAATTGGACTCTTCAATTCCATTTTTATATGTGATTAAAAAATTATTATATATATATATAAAACTGTTATCTATATATATATTATGCATACTTTTACATTTTTTTATTTTTATCAGGTATTTCATTTGATAAATTAGATAAATAATTTTTTTTTAGTTTTTCTTATAACTAAAAAATAAAGAAAAATAAACAAAATAAAATATAAATTAATTTTAACTTATAGAAAATGTTTGATGAATATTATATTCAATTATTTTTCTTATAAATGCTTATTAAAAATTATTCAAACCAATATTTGTATATATTTTAGTAGTTTTATATTTTTGTTATCTTTATCTCTTAGAACTAATTTTAAATATGAAAAGTTAGTAAATTTTTATTGAACAAGAAAAAAGTTATTCCACTTTTATATTTTTAAATTCATAAATACTTTTTCAATAAAAAAATCCTTATTTTTTATACTTTAAATCAGTCGTAAAGGTTAAAGTTAAAAATTTTCATATATTATTAGCTATGTATGATAATTTTGCAAATATTATAAACAAAATAGTTAAAATTTCCTAAACAATATGCATATCTGTCCCTTTACATTAAATCTTTGAATTTATTTCTAACAAGAGTAATCTAATCAATAAAAAAAAATAATTATTATAATTTTGATGGTGATAATAATAATTATAATAAATATAACAATAATAATTATTAAAATGATAATAATAATAATTGTGATAACAATTATAATAACTATAATAAAAATAATAGTTTTTACAATAATAATTTTTAATTGATGATAAAAAAAATAATAGTTACAATAATAATTAATTAATGATAGTCATTATAATAATAATGATAATAATAATTTATTATATAAATTTAAAAAAAATTATTTTTACAGCTAAATCAAAACTATATTTAAAAAAAAAAATTAAGCTAAAATTATTTTATAAAAATTAAATTAATTTTATTTTATGTAAACATTTTATTTGTAAAATAAAAAAATTAAAAATACATAACTCCTTCAAATAAAGTCTTAAATTTAGTTTGTTTGGGTTAATGTTCCTAAGGTCTTAACTTTTGATAGCATGGGACCAAAAAAAAAAGTTAGTACTGTGGTTTGTAATTTTGGTAATCTTTGATTCTTTGGGTAAATATTTGAGTACAAAATGGGCAAAATAACTTTCCGCCACACTGACATGAAAGTCACTGTGGCTATATTGTACAAAAGCGATGTGAATTTTACGATTTTCACCCCTCTTCAATTTTTCTAATACTATGTTTTATCTATTCTCGTTATTCTGTAACAATAAAATTAATTTAACTTATTTAATAAAAAAAATTATTAACTTTTCGAATACTATATATAAATACATAAATATTAAAAAATTATTTTTTTATAAAAATAAATTTTATCAAATTTTAAAATAAATAAGCACTTAATTTATGAAATTAAAAAAAATAGTTATATAAAATATTGATAAACTAATAATTTCTTATAAGTTAATCACTCTAATAATAATAAATATTTTTCTTACATAGGAATCACGTGTTTCAATTAGTTAAGTGGTATAGGTAGAACGAATACGGTTGGTTAGTTAGTCATTTTTCTAAACGTAAATATATATATATATATAACAATTTCTTTGGTCATGAATGATAAACAATTAAAAATATTTTTTTAAAATTTTATTTGAAAACTTTTTTTTTCATCTTAATATGTAAAATTTTCTCTTTTATATTTTTTTTTATGATTTTTGTTATCCTATTTAATTGGTATAAGACGGATTTAAAGGAAGATCTGTCCATATATTTTTTTAAGGATTGAGTCTGAGCAATATTTGCTTGAATAGAATGAGTACGATAATGAGTTAATCCATTCATCTTAGATCATAGAGAAAGATTCAATTTCATCAACCAAATACGGGTTATTAGGAGAAATTACTAAATAATAAATGAATGATACTCCTCACCTAATCCATTAAGAATAACTTCAATATGATATTTGGAGGATACTAAATGGGTAGCAATTTCCAAAGAATCAACGAGCTTCTAAATCGCAAGAAGATAGAAATTTGCAAAGAATGAATCTTTCGTAGTAGACTTAAGTTGCAATTTGAGTTGTTTAATTGGGCACAAGTTTTGAAGGAGTAAAGAGTTTCAAATTTATGCCATAACTAATAAAAGGTGGCATTGTTTATTATACGAGTGTAGAAAGCTTTAGTCATGAAGAATAAGAGCCAGAAAAAACAAAAATAAGTTGGTCTTGCTGAGGCCAAAGATCATGTACATGAAGATGAGAAATATCAAGAACAGTATCAAAGAAGTCAGGATTGAGTTTAGAAGGAAGGTTGCCACAGGAGATGTAAGCGTAAAGATTAAAGCTTTTGATGGTAGGAAGAGTCTGATGCCACCAAGGAAATAAGTTATCTTCTCTAAGTTTAAAACATAAGCAGAGTATCATTGTCTTGCTACAACTCTTGCTAATATTCTCTAGACCAAGGTAGTTAAAATCACAATTTAAATCTTAAGATCGCACGATTTTAAGATCCCACACCTAGTTTACAATCTAAATTGCAGCTAAAATCGGACCTTGCTGGAATCAGGTAGAATTGCACTTCTAACCCATATCCCAAAACCTGTGACCCAACCCATAACCTGACTTTATTTCTAAAAAAACCCTAAATAGCTAAAAGATGCGCAACATTTCATTTCTCTCAGTGTTCTCTCCTCCTAGTGCTTTGTTTTCTGTTTAATTCTACAATTTTCTGCTACTACTTCTGTCGTCGCTTCTTTTGTCTGTTGTTGTTGCCGCTGCACCTGCACCTGTAATTTTTCTCATTCTTCCCTTATTTTTTTCCTGCCCTTGTTCTGCATTTGCTTCTTAAAAATGGCGTCTAGTTCTAGGCATACAAGTAATAATGCTATTGGAAGCGCTATTGGTGATGGTGATGATGGAAGTACAAGTAAATCCATTGTGCCTTTTTGTAAGAATGCTGCAAGAAGCAAAACTAATGTGGCTTGGAAGCATGGGGTTGTTATAGGTGTGGATTCAAAATGAATTCAATGTAAATACTGCCCCCAAATTATTACAGGAGGTGCTTACAGGTTCAAGTATCATTTGACTTGGATAGTACAAAATGTTTCAAGTTGCATAGGTGTAAGTGATGAAGTGAGGGAGGAAACGAAGCAAATATTGATTGAATTGGAAGAACATAAAAGAAAAATAGCTGAAAAAAGAAAAGGCAGTGAGATACTAATTGGAAATACTTAACATATTTTCAAGAGAAAACCAAAGAATACTCAACAAGGTACCATTAATTCCATATTTAAGAAATCTATTAGAGATGATGCATATCGAGAAATTGCATGATTTTTCTACAACAATGTCATAGCTTTCAATGTGGCAAGGAGTGATGAGTTCAAGAAAATGTGTGATGCAATTGCACGACATGGGATAGGATTTCAACCACCTTCCTACCATGAAATTAGAGTAAAGTATTTAAAGGAAGAAGTTAAGATAACAAAAGAACTTTGGAAGAACATATAGAGGAATGGAAGCAACCTGGATGCACCATAATGACTGATGGATGAACTGATAAAAGGAGGAGGAAAATATTAAACTTCTTGGTGAATAGTCCAAATGGAACCTTTTTTTGAAGTTAATTGATGCATCTCACAATGCAAAACTGCTGACAAGATCTTTAAGATGATAAATGTAGTTGAAGAGGTGGGTGAAGAAAATGTTGTCCAAGTTAAGACGGACAATGTAGCAAATTACAAAGCTGCTGGTCAAATGTTGATGAATAAGGTTGTATTGCACGCCTTGTGCAGCATACTACATTGACTTAATGTTGGAAGACTTTGAGAAAAAAAAAAACAATTGTGCATCATGAGACTATTCCAAAAGGTCAAAAAATTACTTTATTTATCTATTTAAGAACTTCTCTAATTTTTCTATTGCAAAAGGAGATAAAAGGAAGAGAGTTGGTGAGACCAGGAATTACTTGATTTGCCACATTACTTAAATTTAGGGTTCTTGAATGAAAAAAAAGGAGATTTAATAAGAATGTTTACAAGTGAAGAATGGAAGTCCAATCGTTTTGCAAAGACAACTGATGGAAAAAATGTTGAAGATGTGGTCGATCTTAGATAAAGAGTTTTGCAAGGATGTCATAATTTGTTTGAAGGGTGCAATTCCTTTAATCAAAGTGCTTCGTATGGTTGATTTAGATACCCTATCTGCCATGAGGTTTATTTATGAGGAGATGGATCAAGTTAAAGAAAATATACAAAAAACTTTCAAAGGAGTCAAGAAAAGGTAAATGTCATTCACTTCACCTTATTATGTCAAGAAAATCAACTTTAGTTTTTTTTATCTAATTCAATTTATTTTTTTTTATTTATATACCTTTATGAAATATCATTGATGAAAGATAAGATAGACATCTTCATAGGCCTTTGCATGTTGCAGGCTATTTTCTCAATCCTCAACTACACTATGGTCCTAAATTCAAATGTGACTATGAAGTTAAAGATAAGTTGTTTCATTGTCTATAAAGAATGGTACCCACCGAGAAAAAATAAACTAAGATTAATGTTCAAATGGATTATTTGAAGAGATGTATGGAACATTTTGGTTCCAAGGGGGCCATAATGACACTAAATATGAGAGATCCAACTCAATGGTGGGATCAATTTGGAGATGGACATCCAGAGCTTAAAAAATTTGCCATGCATATATTAAGCTTGACATGTAATTTCTCGGGATATGAGTGTAACTGGAGTGTATTTGAGATGGTAAGATACTAAGATTTGAAACACATGTCGTGCTATATCATTTTCAGCTTCCAAGTCCAAAAATTACCTAATATTATTACTCTATTTCTATTCTAATAGGTTCATACAAAGAGAAGAAATCGCTTGAAGCAAGCAAGCAAGAATGAACTCGTTTTTGTCATGACTAATTAAAAATTGGATAAACCAAAAACAGTTAGAAAATCATAAATGGAGATAGATCTTGATGATATTTCTTTTGATGATGAGTGAATTATGGATAATGAAAGTGAAATTAAGAAAATTGAAGATGATGATGACTTGGTGGATTTGGATCAACACCACGTTGGAGATAATGTTGATGGTAGTTGTGGTTCCTCTCAAGATGTGGTGAGGATGACTAATTTAGATGAAAATGATGATAATGAACTTGATGAAGATGGTGAGAATGAACTTGATGAAGATGAAGATCTAATGGATCAAGAGGATGATTTATTTAACTATCATGATATTTTAAAAAATTAAAAATCTATATTATTTTGTATTTAAGTTGTTATTTGAGACAAATGGTGGTTTTAAGGATATTATCTCTATAAATATATGTTTAATTAAGTGTTTGTATGATTTAATATTTATATATATTATTTTACATGCACTTATATAAATTTTATATGCATATATAGAAAATTATATTTTAGATATGATTTTATGATTTGAATTTATAATCCTAGATTTTAGAATATTATATTCCCTTTCCAATCTTAGATAAAATGTTGATTATGACTACCTTATTCTAAATGAAGACTTTATTCACTAAACTTTCTATTCCACTTCTAAGCTCTCCCAATATATACTATAACAATTTAGAAGTTGTTCTGTAAACCTCATATCTCATTAATGCACAAAGTATTTTGACCTGACTTACACTTTGTCCATGAATATGTGGTTAATCATGTTGTTGTTCATCACATTCGTGTGCATTTTCAAACACCTGATGGCCTTACAAAACCTACCTCCCACGTCAAATTTGCTGACTTTTTTCTCGTAAACTTAATGTTCTCAATGTTTTGAACCTTGGGTTTAAGGGAAGTGTCAAGAGAAGTTAGACGTTTCAGTTAGTTAGGTCGTATAGTTAGAAGGCTATATTTGGTTAGTTAGTGTTATCTCTTTGGTTATTTCACCTAATCAATCTCTCTGTATGTAAATATGTATATATAACAATCTCTCTGGTTATGAACTATATGCAATGAAAAGCATCTTCTCTTTAGTCTCTATCCATAGCTTATTTCTCATTTTCATCTTAACACCTTTCCTTGCCCGTCTTACGGTGCAAAGTGTAATCTATGCCCTACCAATGTCACAACATTATTTTAAAGTCAGTCAAATAAACCCAATTTCATAGTGTAGACCAGAGCAAATGCAACATTTCTTATGATTCATTTGACGTTTTATTTTTTTTAATACCAAGAATATTCTTTTTGAAAAAAAAAACAAATTTATTGAACAACATTCAGAGTGTCATAAACTAATTTCTTAAAGTTGAAACAATCACCCAATTTTTGTTCTCAACAAAATCTTTTCCATTCATTTTATATTCTAATTTAAACATAAATCTTATCATAACTAAGACAACCGGCTTCTTTGGGTTATAGTTTGATGTCTTTGTTTTGGGTTAAGGGTTTTAAGTCTGTTCTGTTTATACTAAGACGATATTGAAATTTCAAATGTGATGTCCTCTAACAAAATACCTGCATATATTCACATAATTGGTATGATATTCAAGCTATATATTAAAATCAAGTATGCCAAATTCAGATCCTTATACCGCAATCAATATAGAACTAAAATTAATGCATGGAGATCATCAATATAGAGCCACCATTCTCAACTAGATTGTTGGTTTCTTCCAAAGCAATTTGCTTTTCTTTCAAGATAACGAGACACTTAGCAATCTAAGATAATGGAAACAGGGAAAGGCATAAATAATTATAATACCCATATTTAAAGTGGCATATTAGTAAGTAGCGACAGAAATGCAGAATAATAGATGTCAACCCATCCTAGTCAAGAAAACACTTTGATGGTGGATTTCATCAAAAAAGCCTAAATTACATAAACAAATACACAAACTAAGTTATGAAGCATGTTTAAAAATGTAAGGCAATAATTAGTTGCTGTTCAGCATCTCCAAGTTGAGACTGAGATAAGTTCTTTCCGCTGCCAGCATAGAACAAGAGAGGAGTGCTTTCTCTCCAATTGAAATCCCCTTACAGGTGCCCTCTGCACTAAACATTCGGCTTGAGCTTCAGTGAAGTTACTAAATGTGAATGGAGAGAACCCATGTTGAAGAAACATGTTCCTCCAAGGAGGTAATTTTTCCTGTGGATGGTGATGACCCATTATGATTTTCTTAATGGCTGGCAAGATGAAATGCTTCTCAATCTTTTGGAGGACATCTAGGTTCACATTTGCAGCATCCAATGATTCAATTAAAGCTGAATAACAGTGAAGAGCATGGACAACATTGGAGGCAAATGGTACATCAAATCGATCGCAATTTCTATCCAAAGTAACCACCACTTTTGGCCTAAGCTGCTTTATAAAGCGAAGGACCGAAGGAAACAATGATGGGTAATTGGTGAAACAAGAAAGTGGCATGTTCACAGCAATTGCCTCGTTATCAAAGAACTGACCAGAGAGTGGACATGAAGGAGTGTTCAATGATTCAATGCTCAAAACATTAAACTCAAACAACATGTTAATGTCTTTGGCATATTGATTCAAGTTTTCTTGGGTGACATTGAGCTCAACCTCATCACAAGTGGAGGGTGATACAATGGCAGTGACTTTGAGTGAAGGCACACCACTGTTCCTCGTTGCAAGTTCTTGCATAAGAGAAGACCACTGTACTCCAAACCCGATATCAAAATCAATAATGTGAATTCGATCAAACCTTTCCACGGATTCAATGATTGCTTGATTACTAGTGAAATTGGCAAACTGAATAACAGGTGATATCTCAGTCAAGGACTTGTATGCACCAATTTTGAATATGAAAGCAATGGGTGAGAAAGCCATTAAATTGTGAACATTTGAAAGAAGCAGTGACATCAAGGCCTCCTTCATATAGAAAGCAGCCCTCTGAAAAGGCTTACCAACAGGGGAGAGCTGGTGATTGAGCCGCGCCAATATCCCTTGCGCATGAACCGGATTACCAGCTTCCATCATCTCAGCAGTTTTGTATAACTGATCAAATATAGCCTGCTGAAGCTGGTGGCTTGCATCGTCTCCGGCAGAACTCATCTTCTGCTGCTTAGCAGGTGTTACAAACTGTGATTGCAGATGATGAGGAAACAATGGAAGCTGCGTTTGCTGCCTCCTACCAAACAGCTCTTGGCCTGAATCCAAAAGGGGCAACCTTGTAACCTGATAATTTTGCCCAACAGTGTCACAGAGAGCGCGTTTTGACTGATGCTGTGAGAAAACTTGGTGCTCCTGCGTTTGGGGATACACCGTTGGCACAAAGAAAGAAGGGTTCTCTGAGAATTGAATTTGAACCTGATTCTGGTTTAAAATAAACTGGGAATTGATAACTTGAGGTTTCTCATCTGCTTCTCTAACCGCTTCTCTAACCCCTTGCTGCTGAGAATCAAGCATGTCCGGAGAAGAAGAAGATGACAACAAAAAAGGATGGTTACCAGAAGCAGAAAAAATTGAGTCTCCAATAGAGAAAGAACCGGTCTTACCATTGTGGTTATCAGCAATAAATGGAAAACCTGGGTAATTCCCCGGCACAGAAGGGTCAAAAACACTTACCAGACCTTGCTCCACGTCACCAAAACCTCCACCGAAATCAACATTTTGAGACCCACAGACGGTGTTCTGGAAGAGTTTGCTCAATCCTGCAGAAGGGTCTTCAACATCACCCATGATTAACCTCAAAATAGATTGATCTTGACCCTCCCAGTCCTCCATTCTCATACCACATTTATCTGTGCTGGTTTCCAATGATGTCTGAAGAGGGTTTTGAGACACATTTAGGATGTAACCAGTGGTGTTGTTGGTTGAACCACCACTTCCACCTTTGCTGATGGTGTTGGTACTGCCAAGAGAAGAGGACATAGTGGAAGAGTTTGGGCTTCTTCTGGAATCAAGAACAGAGGTGGGTTCAGTGCCCACATAGCAATAATCTTCAATCTCTTTGGTCCACTTTGGTGGATGATGCAAAAGAAGGGAAAATGAATCTGAAGCTGAAGAGAAATCCAACACTCCCTTCCCTTGAAACTCTTCAAGAGGAAAGGGCATGGCCTTCATCTAAGAAAATTAATTGAGAACAACAAGGGTTCTATGTGACCACAAAACCAACCACAAAAAAACACGCCAGTTTCTCACAAAGTTAGCAGCTTTTTTCTCCCACACTATCTCGTAACCGGTTTTAAAGCAAGTTAACAAATTTAGAAAAAATGGGGTTGGGTCACACATCCAGAAAAGGGGTTTGAAAATTAACCGACTTTAAACGCTAAAACGAAGAAAGATGAATTTTCATTTTGTGCCGCTAAAAAGCTTGAAATTTTGACGAGGATGTTCAAAATTCACTACGAACAATAACACACGTAGAGGGTTCCAAAAATAAAAACCAGAGCACTCATAAAACTTGTCTTCTTCTTTTTGGATCTGTGGCTTATTATGCTCCAAACAGTTGCAGTAAAAGAAGGGAGCCATGAATTGGATACTTCCTTTCTTGTTGTTCTAAAGGAAAAACACACTTGAAGGCCTTGAAGCCATTTAAAAATTGTCCTTGTCTTCCTGGATCCGTGGCTTATTCAGCTCCGAATAGTTGTTGTTGATGCGATAAAGAAGAAAATTGGAAGCCATTAATGTGAATTTTCTGTTGGTTATGTTTTCTGTGGGAAGCACTCTTTGTTACTTGTGTTTTCTGGGATGGTGTGCTCTCTCTGTTACTGTTTCTACTTTATTTTTTATTTTTATTTTTATTTTTTTACTTTTTAAAATTATATTTAAAATTATATTGTGTAGGTGGTCTGCATAGTAGTTTTCCCTCCGGTTGGTAATGTTGCTTTCACCTCATTGCTTTTCCCCGTTCTCACATCATAGCGCGTGACCCATCAAATCTTTTGGGACGACACACAGCACCCAGATTTGAATTTTAATTGCCCTTCATTATTTTTTATTTTTAAGTTTTTTTAAGTTAATTTTTTAATTTTAAAATTAAATAAATTTTGTTTTGTTTTTTTATATAACACACTTATATTTTATTTTATTCAAATATTAAGAGTTAACAATATAATTAAGATATAAAATAATTTCAAACATTTTAATAATAGTTTAGAATTGATAAAAAAAATTGAACAAAAATATCGTTACACATCGTACCTAACATAAAAGTACATGTCATACATAATATTTTCCGTGAAATGTCTCCTGTTGCATGTAACAATACAAATTTACTTTCATATGAAGAGTTATTTAATTTTAAAAAATATATATTTATTTATTTTTATTTTATAAAATGTTTTTTATTTTTATTTTCAAAATTTTATAAATAAAAAATTATTTTTATTATTTAAAATTTTAAAATTAAAATATCATTTTCATAAATAATATATATATTCATAGACCAAACAATCTTTTAATTTATCATCATACTTTATAGAATAATATGAGCCTGATATTCAATAATAAAAATCATTTAATGGAAATGAATTACACTTCAACCACTTCTTCATTAAAAATACATCTCAAATGATCAATCTTCAACACTTTTTTCGGGGAATAAACGTATGTAAGCAAAAATATAGAAAACTCTTCTCTAACTACCTCAAATGCTTCCTTCCTCAAGCAAAATATATTTTTTATATAATTTTAAACAGATTAACAAATATTTTATATCTTACATATTTTAAAATTTTAAATTATATATTTATTAATATAAATTTTTTAAAAAAAATTACCTTATATATTTTATTAATATAATTTTTTTAAAATTTTACCTTATTTCCAAAAATCTTTTTTATTATTTATACTTTATCTTGAAAATTTCTTTTTAAAATTCGTATCTTATCTTTTATCTTTAAGTATATACTTTTAAATTTAAATTTTTTATTTTGATAAGTTAATACAATCTTAATCAATTTTTTTAAAAGTTTACTTTCTTTTATTTAAATTTAAATTATTTTATCTTACATATTCTATTTAATAAAATAGAAAAATTAATTTTAATGAAAAATAAAATTTAAATATTTTATTATATAAAATAGATATATTTTTTAAATAATTTATTAGAATAATAATTTATCAAGATTCTAATTTTGATTAAAATTACCAGATGGTAAAATGCATACCAGCCTTTAAAAAAAAAAATTTGATGAGATCCTAACTTGTTTTAGGTTTACACCTACTAAAAAAGAGTGCTATTCTTTACTCATTCCCATGAGATATTTCTCAATTATAATTACATTAAGTAGACCTATAACGGTCATAATTCTACCATATCTTTTATTTCAACTCTTCCCCAATAACCATTGATTTTTTTTAATTATGTAAACAAAAATTTAAATTTATTACGAAATTTTATATTTAAAAAAAAAATTTAAATCTTATTTTTCAAATATAAAACTCTCTTTCTTTACTATGTTCACTGTTAATAAGATTAATAGTATCAAATAAATAAAAAAAATATATCAAATTATTAAAAAGATCAATATAAAAAATAATAGATATAAAAAAAAGTTCGTCCACTCCTGTACATTTTATAGCTTCTCCCCCATTGAAAAAAAAACTATTAACATCAGTTCCATTTGAAATTTTTTCAATTAATCCTTTTAACGGTAGGTACACTTTTGGTTTATTTTTGTTCGTTATTTTAAATTATTTTAGATATAATTAAAAATTTAATTATTTTTTATGCATAGTAAATATAATAAAATATAAACATAATATTTCATACAAATTATTCAAATATCTTATTATTAAGTTGATTTTAATAGATTAATGAATATTATATTTTTAATCTTTAAAATATAAACTATTTTTTGTTTTAAATTTTATTTATTTATTTCAGTTTTATATTTAATAAAAAATATTTTTAGTCCTTCATACTTTTTTTCAACAATGTTTAAGGTTTGAAAATAAATAACGCTCAGCTAGACGTCAATTTTAAAAAAGATAATTATATTTCTAAAATTAAAAATATATTTTAACCAACTAATGAAATATATGAATTCACATGTTTTATGCAATTTGTTTTCAAGCACACATCACAACTAAGAAAATCTTAAATATACGTAAATCCTTTTTAAGGGTATTATCTTTACATTTATTTTGGTGCATCATTATACTTGGATAAGGTTGAGCCTTTTAGATAAGTTACATTCAACAATAGAAATATTTCAATTCAATCTAATCTTAAATTAGAGTATCATTTTTAATAATCTTATATTATTTTTCTTTTATTCATTAATATTTAATTTAAGATTCTAATTTTATTAACATTATTTTTAACAATTATTTTTTATTTACTGACTATTAAATCCTAAATTTATTAAAATTATTTTAATTGTATGATCATAATTTTTTTCTCTTTAATTCTTATTAAATTGAAGGATTTTTTCTTTTCGTTGGCTCATGTTGGTAAAGAATAATTATATTATTTATATATATTTGTTGAAATAATATGAATAATATAAAGATTTGTTGCATTAGAAAATTTTTACAAAATTATTGCATAAAATATTGGAATAAATTTAAAAAATTTAGATAAATTGTTGTAATTTCAAATAAGTAATTTATTTATAGTTCAATAAATATTTTTAGGAGGGTTTAATACCAATATATAATAGCTTAAAAAAATCATATCTAAATAGTAATATATATTTATTTATATCTAATCGTAAATCATTGCATCTATTTTATTTTTATTTTTTATTTTAAAATGTTGTTAACTGTTAAATAAAATATGTAGATAGATAGATGATATTTTTTAGATAAAAAAAATACTCTAATTTAAAAGATATAAATAATAATAAAACATTGATGAAAAATCCAAAAAGTTCATTATCAATATAAATATAGGAAAAAGAGTCATAAGATCCATACCAATGCTGACCGTAACATTCTGATTCTAATACCTTTGATTTATTTAGAAATCCTAAAATTAAGTAAAGTGCATGATAACAATTCTATTAATTGGACAATGGCTTGGTATATTTGGTTAGAAGTAAATAAACTAAAAACAATAATAATGGTTGGAATTAGACAAGTTAATGTAGGCTTAGAAGGTATCATGGATTTAGAATCTAACCTTGAAAATTAGAGAAGAAGAAAAAATTATGGGCCATAGGGGCATGGTGTTTGGGACTAAAGGGAAATAGAATTTAGCTCGCCAACTCTGGTAGGGATTAAGCCCAATGATATAATCTTAATTGAATAAATAAACATGTAGGGTATCATTTTCTAGACTGTTATGACATAAACCTAACATAAACTATGGCAGGTTGAGATCAAACAGTACACCCTAAGCCTAAACCTAGACTAGTAAAACGTATGGGAGATTTTGGCGAGTACAGCTTCAATTAGGGAATTCTAGACATATAGATAAAATAGCTTGGACCTTGGAGAAGTTGGGATTTTAGATAATAAAAAGTTAAAAATCACAATTTAAACTCAATTAACAAAAAATAAGATCCTGTGTGACTAAGAGGAAAAGGTAAAGTACAAATTTGGCCTGATTGGATTACCATATAAATAAATAGAATTTGAAATTTCATGTGAGTACATAAGGATACAATTTGATAAACCTTGTTTAGATAAGCCTATATGTAGGATTAACCAGTCCATTGGGACTTAAGGGATGGATGTGGCATGTTAAAAATTTGAAGTCCCACTTTTGTTTAATGAAAATTTTAATTTTTCTTGTCTTTATTACACACCAATCTAAAGGATAATATAAAAAAAAACTTAAAATTAATAGTAAACTCTAATTTGAAAAATAAAATTATTAATTTTTTTTACTTTATTTTTGTAACAAGAGATGAAAGATATTTTAAATCTAGTAGGGACATAATTATAAACTCTTACAACTTATTAAAGTCTTTTCTTTTTCTCTTCGTTGAGTTTGTTCTCTCCTTTCCCAAACAAACTTCATGTATTCTTTCAAAAACTCTTTCCTTCTCATCATTATCTTATGAGGGTGAGTAGGTCATATCTCTTTTTTGCTTAACTACAAAACTACAGGTTCAATAGATGTTCTAATATATAAATCATTATCTTATGAACATGAAACCACGTTTCTTTTTTACTTAATTACACGCTTAAAAGATATTCTAATATATAAAATCTTCAATAGTTTATGAGATTTTTTTTTTTTTAAATATTATCAACATAAACATTTATTTTATAGATTTATCAATAGGTCCAAAATAAATATAATTTATATATATTTTATTAATTTAAAGAGAATTTTTTAGACTATCTTCAGATTAAGAGATTTCTTAGTACATTTTGGATTTCATTTTATATAGTAGAACCATCATAGTTTGATTTTTAAACTTTTTATAGTAATATAACGTTGTGGATGAGAAAATACAAGTTTAGTTTTTTTTTTTTACATTCTATAATTTTAAAAATTAGTATTAAAAATTCTATTGAATAGTGTCAAATTTTTTTGAAATGATTTTCTTGAATGTCTTACGTTTTAAATCATGATTTTTTTAACATTTTTCTAACGTCTTTATTGAAATTAATTCAGCTTAATTCACACTTAAAATATGAAGTCTTTATTTTCTCAAAAATCTAACTAGTCTCATTGTGTACCTGGTATATACTTCCTTTAACATGTCTTATGTACTCTCTATGCTTTAGAAGTTTGGAAGCATTTAAGAATGATATTTTGTTAAGTATAAAATCAAACTTTTACATCTAGAAATTTGAAAATGGGTTATGTTTAATTTTATTTATTTTAATTACTTATATGGTGTTTAGAATATATATTAAGAGAAGTATATAGTTTTTCTGCAGAAAATTATTTTAAACATAGATTTATTAGAAAGGGTTTTGATCATCTACTGTCAAGTTGTATTTTTCTTTTTCAATTACATCTAGAAATTTGAAAATGGGTTATGTTTAATTTTATTTATTTTAATTACTTATATGGTGTTTAGAATATATATTAAGAGAAGTATATAGTTTTTCTGCAGAAAATTATTTTAAACATAGATTTATTAGAAAGGGTTTTGATCATCTACTGTCAAGTTGTATTTTTCTTTTTCAATTTACCAATTTGTTCAAGTGTTCTTAAATAGGAGTGAGCACTATGTAAATACCATTTGTAACCCATTCTTCTTCCTTTTAAGACTATATGCAATAAAAATCATTTGTGTTTTAGGTATCCATATTTTGTTAGATTCATAAGATTATATCACAAGACTATATATATAAATTTTTTCGTCCTTTTATCCCACAATCTAAATGTTACATGTTAAAACTTTCTATAATAAAAAATATAAAAAAGAAGAAACAAGTAATAGAAGATTAGCTAAATAATTTACAAGAAGCAATATTTTTAAAAATTAAATCAGTTATTAAACTAGTAACAATACTAATTTATAATTTAATAACCAAATAATGATTAAATTATAGATAAATATGTAATACTTAAATATCTACGTATATTTAAAACTTTTGTTATGCATTACAACTTTTAATAATTACTTTATTACAATGAGTATGGACTCAATTAAATTTTAAATAAGATTCACTTGTTTATATGATATGATCCATAGGTATAATTGAAATATTTTTTTATTTATTTATTTTCAATAAAAGTTTTTAATTGTATTAATGCTCTAAAAATTTAATTTATAGTTGTTAAAATTTTTGGTTAAATAACTTTAAATTTAACTTATGAAAGAGGTTAAATCATTAAAATTAATATAATGATAAAAAATTTGAAATTAAAATAAATCAAAAGCTTATTTAAAAAATTAAAAAATGTTTAATTGCATATATAAAAAACAAGATAAGTTGAAGTATAAAAAATTACATAAATTTATTTGAAAATTTACAAGATGAACCTATAAATAAAACAAACTTAAAAATCTTAAAAGAAGAGATTAAAATTAGTTTCAATCCTTGATTATATATTTAAAATATAAAATATTCTTCATCTCTATGATCTAAAGAAAAAAATTCATTTCTAAAATGAATTCAAAATTTAAACTATTAATTAATGTTAATAATAATAATAATAATAATAATAATAATAAAATAATAGTTGATAAAAATGATTTTAATTCAATGAAATATTTGATTAAAATAATAAATATACTAAATAATTGTAATTATAATCACAATAGTAATGGGAATGCTAATGATGTAAAAGTAAGTAAAATAATTTTAAGTTTTGCAGAATAAATCATATTTTATATTAATCAAAATTTTACTGTTAATATGACATATGCAATTAGAATTGGTAATGAATTGAATTAGTTTAAATTTCATTTGAGATTTAATTTAATAATTAAGTTATTAAATTTAGTTTATAAACTAAATTTAAACTCGTTAAATAAATGTGTTGAAGTTGAATTATCTATAAATCAACGTAGACTTACTATATATTAAATTTAAATTTATATAATTTATTTTATTTTTATATAAAATAGAAAAAATATAACAAAATTATAATATATATATATTATTATAAAAAATTATATATTTAAATAATTTTTTTAGTTTTAAAATTAATAATAAAATGTAAATTAAAATACCCAGCATATAAATTAATTATTTTCTTATTGATTATTAGTAATAATTTAAATATAAATATTTATTTATTTTATATAGACTATAATATTATATTTATATTTTTTTAAAATATATTAATAAAATATAAATTTTAAATATTCTGAATTTAAAATATTTTAACTTTTAATTTATATAATTTAAACTAACAAATCAAATCAAGTTATCTCTGCACTTTAATCAAATTGTTATGAAATGAATCACCTATAAATGAAACCATAAGTGGTTCACTCTAATTTTCAAAAGTTATCAAAGGAAAGAAACGATGCTTGTTTTATTTTGAGGCCGAAAGTCTGTTACATTCACACATTTGTATAAGATGCGATGCCTCTTGGCGTTAACATACATGGAGAGAGAGAGATCGAAAATCTTGTAGAAAAGAACATGCAGCGCAGCATGGAGAAGGAAAATAAAGTAAATAGGTGCTGTGCTTTCAAACGATTTGGAGTGCATATGTGCTCTGTTTTTCATGAAATTTTAATATGTTAAACAGGCTAGTGGGAGCATTATTTTCATATGAATATTTTGGTATTATTATATTTTTATTGCTTGGATTGATATTTATTGATGAATTTATTGTGTTGATATTTATTGTATTGGTTAATATTATATTTTTTATTTGATCTTTGATGGTTTAAAAAAATTTGTGGTTTACGTATTAATATTATTAGTGAATTTTTTTTACTGAACTAGATTTTGTAGATTTTTATTTTCTAGATTCTATTTTAATTGTATAGCAGGGAAGTAGATTAATTTGTCTTAAATTATTTATTTATTTATTATTGTTGTTGTTTATATTTTTTAAGAGCTAATTTGTTACTTTGTAATGGTGATAGTAGTAGAAATATAGCTGAGCATAGGCAAAATAGAAAACATGAAAAACTGCTATATATATATATATATATATATATATATATATATATATATATATATATATATATTATATGATTGTTCCGCATCTAGTGTAGCAAGGTTTAATCACTTTCTTCATTAGATGATCTTAGTAATCTTTGCTAATTTAACTATTAGAGTAGCTTTGTAGACATTGCTACTATCTGGATCTTAGCTTGCTTCACGTAGATGAACCACTTTTGATGAACACTCTATGTAATAACTTCTAGTATTGCTTTTATCTTTACAAGACATATAACAAATGATCACTAGATGAAACACTAAAAATTATATTACTCTAAATCATTCTGATTCCTTCATTCTTTTTATTTGATGTTTAATATATTTTATAAATATAAAGAAAGTTAATTCATATTCACTTTTTTATTGAAATAATTATCTAATTTTTTATCATACTTTCAGTCTTTCATTTAACTTCTCTTTTCATTTAGCATTTTTATGAAGAGTATATATAAAATAATATAAAATAATAATAATAATAATAAATATTATTTTAAAATAATAAACATTTTAAAATAATGATAAATAAAAAATAAAGAAAGTATATTTTATTTCTATAATTTTTAATCTCTAAAAGTAAAATTTAAATGTTTTTCATATTTTCAAATACATAAACTTTTGCAATTAATATTTATTTTATAAAATAGTAAAAAAAAAAATACATACAACAAGATATAACAAAACTTTAAAAACTATGCTAACTTATGAATAGCATAAGATAGAAATTTTTGCATATATATGTGCTTTTACACTAATTGCTGGTTCCTAATTGTTAAAATTGACCCCACCCTCATTCATGATTTGGTGGTTATGATAATAAATCTCCAATTTGCACGACACTTATTTAGGTGCATCCCCATAAAAACAAAACCCAAAAAAATCAACTAATAATTAAACCTTTCTATAAAGTGAATCATATAATTTTTCCGCGTCCTAACCTAAATTCATTGCAATGTGATGTTTATGTCAAACTTCTTCACCATACATTAGACATGAAACTTAATTATATAATGACGTCATGCCCTAACAATGATTTTGATATTCAAGTTTGTCAACATTACTTTTGAGATACACAAAAGGGTCTAATTGGACAAGGCCCTTAAAATATCCCCTCAAAAGACGTTACATTTGAGTCAGCCTCGTTGGATTGGTCAATTTTAGCTGTTTGGACTATATAATATAAACAACAAACTTATCTCCTATTGTATAGCCGAAAGAAACAGAAACCAATGTATATAATTTATGATCAATAACTGCCTCCCAACATACACAAATTTTGGTTGAAAGTGGGATTGCATACAATAAAATTGTTTTTACATGCCATAGTGCAATATGTTCTCTTGCTAATATAGGCTTTTATTGCTAGATGTATTGTTTTTTTTAATTTAAAAAAGACAACAGAAAGTAAAGAAATGTAACAATTTTTTTTTATATAAATATGTATTAATTAATAGGTTATTTACGTAATTTTTCAAAAAATTATATTTTAATAAACCTCAAAATATTTTAGTACAAATATAAACAGCTCGATTTGCATGATATTTTTTTATTTTTAAAGATTATAATTTGTCTATTAAAGTTGAAACTTGTCATAATATTAAAAATTCGTGACTTATGCAAAATATAACTCTCCTAAAAGAACGTGAAAAGTATTAGTGGTTCCATGTATACCACGAAGAATTTTTCAAAAAATTATATACGAATCATGAGAAATTCAGGTATTCCAGAAAATCGTGGCATTTTAAACAAATTTTTGACTGTTATTTTTATGAGTATCCATTATTATACATTTATTCTTTCCCATCTCATTTTTATTTTTCTATCATATTATTCTTTATATCTCTCATTTTATTTTCTTGTTATTATAATATTTCTACTTGTATATCCTCATATTAGAAATTAACATATTAGAGATACATATGTCATGACAATGCATAAATTTTAACAAAAAATATTTATGCCTTAAGAATGTGTCGTTAATGATGAGGTCAATGACCAACAAAGGAAACTGGTTCGAATTCATAAAGAGAAACCACCCTCGATGAAAGGAGAGGAAATACATCGAAAAGATAAAAAGAAAGAGATGAAGAATGAATGAAAGAGACAATAGAAATGGATGGTGGGTTGACCTAGATTGATTTTCCACATTACTAATAATTAAAAAAATATAAAAAAATGGGATCCTAACATAAGAAGAATGGATAAAAAGAAGAGAATTCCTGAATTGGAGGGTAGCTAAGTGATGTGGTGCCACAGCTCCACTGAATGTGTATGTATCTTAGAGAGAGACTTAAGCATAACAATAAGAGGGAGAGACCAATTAGAAACCCTTTATTTTTTTGTTATTGGAGGGCCTACCATATGTGACATTTGACATTTATTTGAGTGCTCACTTTTTTATTTTAATTTTTTGTTGCATTTTAGGATAAAACAAAATGTGTGGGTTATGAAGAATGCGTTGTTTGTAAGCTGACTAGGAAAAAGGGTGAGAGTAGAAACAAATATTGAAAGAAAATAATAAAAAGGAATTGGAAGAGATATGGTTGGCAAGCATCTACAAAAGCTGGGAAAGAAATAAAGATAGAATGGTAAAAGATTGTCTGATGACAAAAACGCAACTTTTTAAACACGCACACCCATGTATCTCATCTCTTTCCCACCATTTTCAACCTTACATCAACTTTTTCGTTGCTTTTGCAATGCTATTTGCCTTGGATGCGTTTTTCAGATTTTACCTCCAGTTTTATTTCCACACTTTTTCCGGCATATGTTTTTAATTCTAAAGTTTTAATCACTATGCTAATCTCTTTCTTAAATTATAAAATTATGAACAAAAATGCAACTATATTTCCTTGTTCCTTTGCATGCAATCATTAACCTTTAAAGATGAATGATAATAATAATTTATTTAATTTTAAAAAGTTAGAATAATTTTTGAAATGTATTGATTTATCAGATAAGTGTTTTAATTTTTAAAAAATAAAAATATGTTAAAAAAATATATTTAACATAGTATATTCTTAACGTTTTTCACATTTAAGATACCGTACCATGTGATTATGAGTTTTGAATTTTAAATTTTAAAATTTTAAATTAATATTAATAAAATAAAATAATTTAATTTTACAATAAGTTTTTAAAATTAAAAACTAAAATTTAAAATTAAAATTTAATTTAATTTTTAAAAATTAAAAACTATCTCGAATGTGGGTAAATTATTGTAACATTGTCCGTAGAGTTTCATATATGTAACATAGGTATCCATGGCTACACATTAATACATTAATATAACTTATGCTTCTACTTTTAAAAGGTGAAAAAACAGGGTAGTTCCTTTAACTTGATTAATTAAAATTCTTGACCAATGAAAGTCAAGATGACTGTCCAGTTCATATAGCTAATTGAGAGATAAATAAAAGATTATGGGTTGGTACTGTGATTGCAATCTTAATATCAAAGGGGATTTTCTTTTGTTTAACTCGAAAGCAATTTAACCTATAATAACTTAGTTTAAAAGGTCATATATAATGCATTATCACAATTAGAGATATATTATTTTTATTATATATTTTGTAATTTTTTCTCTAATTTTTCCATTACCTCATTCATTTTATTTTATATTTTCTTCCTATTTTTCTCTTATTTATAAATTAAAAAATATACAAAATTATTATAAAAATATGATTTCTCTCACATTTAATATATTCTTGAAGTATGCAATTTGCTTAGGGTCCCATAAGCTTTTCTTTGCTTTTTGTTACATCTGGAAGATAAAATGATGATAGTATGTGATTGTGGCTATTAATGGGTTGAAAATAATCGTCAAACCAAGCTTTATTTTGTCCCACCCCACCACTTTTTTATTAAAAAAAATAATTTTACAAATTTTTGGCTGACAAAATAGCATAGCTTTGTGACAAGAAAAAGCTGCCAAATGTCTAAAACTTTATAGCATATCTTTGTTCTTAATAATAACTGAATCCCACACTCCAAGGAGGTGGCTTCTTCCAGACAAAAGGTGCTTACTAGAATTCCTTAATAGAAAGGTGTTTATCATTAT
The DNA here is from genome assembly GCA_037954105.1 of Canavalia gladiata. Taxonomy (NCBI): domain Eukaryota; kingdom Viridiplantae; phylum Streptophyta; class Magnoliopsida; order Fabales; family Fabaceae; genus Canavalia; species Canavalia gladiata. Next base: position 12,240,185 of record CM075659.1, on the reverse strand, counting down.
ACTTTTCAAAGGAGAGCAATTTTTCAGAACATGTAAAATAAAAATAAAAATAAAATAAAATAAAATCAATGACACTTCCATTATGTGGCCTTTCATATCTAGAAGATGCCTTGGACGGTTCTCTCTCTTTCCCTCTCTGAGAATCTGCTTTCAATGAGTGAGGTGACTAAAGGCAACTATGGCAGGTCTTTCCTTGAGGCCATTGAGTTTGGTTAAGTGAAAACAATAGATAGCTTCTTTTGCTTTCATTTGTTTATGTTCTTTCCCTTTCTTGTGGCCAAAAGATACACATATAGGACCACACTGTTTGAGGAGATAACATTCTCACTATCACCATGCCATTTACCCAATTCACCTTGGATCATGCATTATTATGATTAAACAAAATTTAATATTTAATTAAAAAAATAATCAATTGAACTATTTATATTAAAAATTAGACTTAAAAAAGATTATCTAAATTTTATATAAAAAAAATACTTTAAGCATATTTTTAATTAGTATAATACATCTTAGTATAACCAAACACTGGAATGCTGGACCATGGTCCATAAGGTTATTGCTCAATTAAAGCTACCCAAGGACAAATTATTGATAGTGTGTGTTCAAATTTGTGCAGGGCAAGGGTTCCATGCTCCTCTTTACAAAAAGCACATTGCTTGAATGAAAATGACATTAGCAGATTGAAATTCCTTTTGTTCCTAAACCATATTCCTTGCTTCTTCAAGTGCAATCCTTGGACAGTATCTCACAAGAGTTACTTCTAACCCACAATCGTCAACATTATGTGGACATGCCTGTAGTTGACCATAGAATCAACAGGGCATGAATTACTTCCATGTGATGTGATGAATGATACAAATTGTGGAATTTAGAAAGAAAAAAAAACTTAAATGAAACATAAATAATAATATAATATGAATGCAAAAAAAAAAATAGAATATACAGGACCAAGAGAAATAAGTGGATAATTTATAATGTTCCGTCATATAATGTGTGATATGTAGAGTATGAGAATTGATGGGTAATGAAAACAATACTATGATGTGTTAAGCTGGGATTTGAATATTTGAATGTTAATATTCATGAAAGGAATTAATCTCAATAATGTGAATCTTGAGTAATATCGTTAAAGCTTTTGTTCTTTCATTCATAAATATTGAGAAATTTTAGGAACCTGAAAAGATTTTATTAAAAGCTTAAAGAAGCTTTTGCAAAAATATTTGAGTTGGTGAGGAAGAATTTCTTGTATCTTGGATCATCTAATACTGAAACTCGTGACATTTGAGTTGTGATTTTATAAACAAAATTATTTCAAATTTAAAAACCCTATTCATAAGTGTTTTTTAGAAAACTAACCTGAGATGAACTCAATGTTTGATTTCAGTAGTACATTCTTTATGTTCAAACTTACGTTTTCAATTTGTAGCAAAAATTAAGACTTTTCAATAGGTTGTTTGAAAACACATTCTTTAGGCATGTTTCAATAGGGGGAAATAGCCTTAAAAACATTTTTAACTTATATTGTTTAATGTTTTTTAAGGAACAAATACTTTAATTTTTTTTATTTGGGATAGTGACATGCTGAATGGATTTGGAACTTTTGATCCATTTTTTTTACTGTATAAGATTTTGGAACTTTTGATAGCGAAGAAGATTTTTGAAAAAAAAAATTCAATTTTTACTTTCTTGCTTCTGAAAATGGTTTCATTTTTATTTTATTGTCTATTTTTTATTTTCATTATTTGTTATACAAAATTTTACTGATAAAAAATAAAATAAAATTTTCATAATTAAAATTAAAAATAAAAATAATTTTACAAACCAAAGAACCCCTTATAGTTTTCTAGTTTATGAATCTATTTAGTACAGTTTCCTTGAAAAAGGATACTTATGATTTGTGGATTTGGAATGGTAGTATCTCAGGACAATATTTTTTCAACTCTGCACATTCTGTATTGTTAAATTTGCTCAAGGGCAATCAATAGGTTCTGTGCTCTGCAGATACTTCATTTTATTCAAACTTTGGAAAGTTCTTGCTTTTTTCAGGCTAATGCTTCTTCATGAGGTACTTACAAGGTGCAATCTGTTTATGAGGAATATTATTGATGCATCTGATCAGTTACCTTACCAAGCTGTTTTATAATACTAGTACATGGAATCTACTACTCTCACTTGTTCCTCACATGTAGTCAAACATCAATGGTTTTGCATCCTTTCTATGCTTGGTTTAGTTTTAAGGTTGTGCTCTCATTTACTTTTAAAGTTTATTATGTACAACTTGGTGGTTTACCTCATAGCAACTAGTTTAATTACGCATGCTTGGTTGATGCTTTGGCATGCATTTTGTTGCCTAATTTTGGATGCTGCATAAAAATTTTATTTTTAACCATGTTAAGGTTAATGTGTAGTTTATATCTCTAATTAATGTGAGGTTCTGATCTTGGTTTCATGTTGATGGCTTGCATATGGCTTTGTGATAAGTTGTTGAATAAATTCCTTTGTACTGTTTAAAGGTTGGAATATTCCCAATTCTATTTTAATAATAATTTTTAACATAAAAAAGAATAAAGTTAGTGTGAGCAAAATAATTTATTAATGTGAAGTAATTAGAATTTCATCTGCCCTGTTACAAAGGTAATTGTTCCCAAGTGTTCATGGAAATACGTCATTAAACTAGAGAAAGTATCACATTATTATATAAAATCCATAAAGATATCAAAAAAATTATGCTCTGCCATGATCCATACCCATACATGTCTCATGCCATGCACAGTATGTAACAAAACAAACACATTCAACCTGAATAGAGTTTTCAAAAATCATAATCCACAAAATAAACAAGATTCCCCATTGAATTAATGAGGCAATCAAAAGAACCCCATCAACATAACACAATAATCTTTGATAAAAAAATCCATGATGAAGAAGATTTCATATAAAAATAAGTTATTATTTAAAAAAATAAAAAAAATCAAACATACACTATCTGTCCAACTATATGGTTCTCACTGTTGCAACAAATATCTCATTCAAACAAGCTACAAGTTGTTGGAAATATCTTGAATTACAAAGATAATGTGTTGTTACTTTTGCTTCTCATGTGGGATGGATTGGTTGCTCCTTGTGGTTCAGAATTAATTTCAGCAATCGCTCTTATACTTTTTTAATATTTATAATAATGTTACTTGTTTTCTACTAGTAATCTCTGTTTCTTGTATGGCCTTACAACAGTACCTTATTTACGTGTGTTTGTTTTTAAGATTCTTATCGGTTGAACAACATATGTACCCAATTTGATGAGAGAATTTTTTTCGCCTTTTGATAGAAGTGAACTCATCCAATCAATCAGTCAATAGACAACTATTATCCAATATTTTGGATTAAACTTAAAGACACCCATCTTTTCATATTCGATTATTACGCATGCCAAAAATAATACATCAGTTTATTCTAAATCATAGATAAAAGATATGAACAAGCACAAACACTAGTGATCAAAACGAGAAACCTTAACTTTATGGTTTGGTGCCTACTTTAAAAATGACTACTCTATCCGTTTGATGACTAACTAAATGTGTGTTTAGGGGCTTACTTCTGTCCATATTTTGATAAAAATAAAAAATAAAAAATAAAGTGTAAAGCAAAAAATGATCCATTAAAGGTCTTGGCAAAAGTTAGCTTAAAGTGCATTAATTCCCTAAATCTATATCTAACAAGTGTCCAACATGGAATGATGCTGTGTTATCCTCATTTCTGTTATAACCCCAATTTCTACTCAGCATATGATGAAAAGACCGATTGAAAAAGATGTTTATGGTTCACATCCAAAACCATTGTAAAGTTCCCATTCAACTAAACAATTATATATATATATATATATTAATTATTGCATATCAAATTTTAATATTTATATTAATTTAATAATATTTTAAAAAATACAAAATTTATTAATTTAATCGTTAATTTAAAAGTTTTTATAAAATTTTATACAAAATAAAAAATAATATATATTTTATTATATAAATTTATTGTAACATTTAATATATTATTTAAATATAAATAAATATTAATATTTAAATACTATATTTAAAAATATTTAAAATTTAAATATATAATTATAAAAATATTATTATATAATTTAATAATTTAACTAATGAATCTTATATTTTATAAAAAATAAATTATATAAATATTAAAATTTAACATTTACTACCAATTCTCTTTCTATATATATATATATATATTATAAATATAATAAAATTATAAGATTAATTAATATAAATTAATAAATTTTATTATAATAATTAATATTAAAAATATATATAATTTTAAAATTAATTATATAATAATTAACCCTTATAATTTTTATTATACGATTCTATGATTTAAATTTATATTTTATTCTAATTAGATTTTATTAATATATATATATATATATATATATTAACACACAAATTATTCATTCATAACGAAAGAATGTCAATAAATATAAATGAATCTCTCTTTAACAACGAATAATATATTTAAATAGGTATAATCCTTAAATAATTTTAGGATACATTATATTTTAAATTTTTATAAATATGATTCAATTTTATTTAATTTTATAAATTTAAATTTTTTAAATTAATTTTTATAATTATTTATTGATGATTTGATATTCATCTAAATAAATTATAATATTTTTTCTTTTAAAATAGTTATTGATGTGATATAACTAACTAAATATTATATTATCATTAAATAATAATAAAAATTATTTTTATAAAAATAAAAATTTACAAAAAATGAAATTAACAAAACTATTTTTAAAGAAATAAAATCAAATTTTAAAATTTATTTAACCATTACTTTTATTCTATGCTAAATAATTTTTTAAAGCGGCATTGTCCTGGGAATAATTTTAAAGTTTTGATCCGTGTTTTACGATCTCCTTTGTTGTCATATTATGCATTCGAAAGTAATCTGTACTGGGACGAAAAAGTAGTCATGGGGACGAAAAGCGAAACCAGTAAGATGAAATTGGGTATATGATATGGTAATGAAGGAGCTCTCGGCCCAACAGTGGTATCAGAGCCTTACGTGCTCTAACTAGTTTTATATCCTTTTCAAAACAGAGGGTGCATGTAATGGAATAATATAGACAAGTAGGAGAGAGAGTCTCACACACAATGAATACACCAACCACCTCAAACACAACCTCTATCATTGAACACAATTCCAAGATAACACTCCCAGACTTCTGTAAACGAACCATGGGTAGCAAGATAGACAATCTTGTTGAGTACCAGTACGTTCCCGAAGAAGCAAGGATAGACCAGTCTATTCCTCCCCTGATGAGTCCATACAACTTGTACCGCCGACAGAAATCCGGTAACAATTGGTTATCAGCAGCAAAAAAGCTGATATCTACCCCCAGACTCCATGTCAAAGAACAGATACAAACCAACAAGTTTGATCAGTGTGGCTTGAAAGCCACCTCCCAAGAACAATACGTAAACCTTCTCATCAGCAAAGACCTCATAAGTCTTTGGAAGAGAGAAAGGTATGTAGCACTTCACATAGGTGCTATCAGACTTGTCCTCAGCTATCATGGCAGAAAAGGACTCCCAGTTACTGCCAGAGTTACGCTGCTTGACACCACATACCGTGATTACGAGCATGCTGTCCTAGGAACATGCATCACGACCCTTAACAACGGTCAGGTTGTTTTCACAATTTTTCCAAACTTTAATGTGTTACTCACAGACCCGACACTTCCAAATCGGTTTAAAGTCCAAATTCAGATCGTAGGAGCAGAACAAGATGAGGAAGCTTTTGGAGCCTCAATCTGCCACCAAATCATATGGAGGGTACAAGATCACTGTTTTGATCTTCCCTCAAACAAAGAATTCCAAGAGAACGCTCTAATGGTGATTGCTACTGACGGCAATGAAACACCATCCATCATCCAGATCCCGAAACAGATTCCCCGAAAGGAATTGGAAAAGTTGGTTCCAACAGAATGGATAACCAACTATGAAAACTTCAAAGCTCATCAAAGACAACTAGTCTCAACAGAAGCCGACTTCAGAAGAAACTCTGTAGACGATACTGTCAAAACAATCTTCAGTAAACCAGGAGAAGGAGGTTCAGCAACTCCTCCTATTTTGCATAACATGATGATTACTTCTGGTGAAAAGGAAGAAAGAATCCCTATCTGGGGATTTGAGACAGATGGAAGAGTAATCTACTCAGACAAGCTTGATGGTCACTTCTTATGGGATGTAGATCCCTCAAACTGTGATGAAGGATGTAGCTGCGATGAGCATGGCTACACCGATGACGAGGATGATTTTTTCTCTGACGATGACGATGATGGAACAGGACGATGGAGGGCGAAACCAAAGCCTTGCAAGCCTCCTCCTCCTCCAAGAAGAAGATCAGACCCAGAGGACGGACCCTGGGTAGGAATAAGAAGGAGAGAACCTTTGCCGCTCTACAAAAAAGGACTGAAGAGTATGAGAAGGCAAAGATACTCATCCCCACCAGATGATGGAGATCTTATCACATGGCCTCCACCGAAAGATTGTTCAAACTCATACAGAAGAAAACCAAAGGTACAAACAGTACCTACTATTCCTTGTATGATGAACGAGGAGGACTTTCCACCCCTCGAAAGAAGAGACCACAGAGAAAAAAAGGTGGTCACCAGACCTTACATACAACCCACGGAGGTCACGCCAGAAGGTAGCTCCAAACCTACTTCCCAAGCGGAGGAAGTACTAAACTGGCAAACAGAAAACGCACTTGCCCAAAACACTGTCCTCCATAGGATAGAAAAGAAGGTGAGTTCCTTTGAGGGACAACTCACAGGATTTTCTGGAAAAATGATGAAAGCATATGAAGATCTAAAAGGGCGAGTAAATCTGCTTGAAGCCGAAATTGAAAGTTCCAAAAAAGTTAGTTTCCATGAACTAGTGGCAAAAAACAATGAGCTGCAGAAACTCAGACAAAAGATTGAGGAGTTTGAAGTGCATTTCAAAAGGCCTCACATGTTTCCCGGAGAAACTTTATCTCCATATGAAATTCCACCAAGGAAAATAGGCCCAACAATAATGTTCAACAAACCACAGCAGCAACCGCCATCGTTATTACCAACGGTCATGCCACACAAGTCAACTCTTTTCGGTGAAAGATCCATAGCAGACAAAAGAAAAGTTGAGGAATCTGCTTCACAAACTTCACCAGAAAAAACTCAAAGAAGAACTGACAAACAGCCAGAAACCATGATGACAGTCCAGATCGACTCAGAAGGAGAAGATTCAGACAATGAAAAGGAATCTCTCCAAGAAACTGATAAGGAAGAATCCATCCAAGAAGAAGGGTATCTAGACCCTTTTGGATCAGAAGAAGAATATGCAGACATAACCAATGTGTTGATGGCAACCCACACCAGAGAAGCGTCAACATCTAGACTTCACCCAGATGAGTTGGTGACTCCAACGCCGCCATCAAAGTCAGTATACTTCTCATTAGAAGATATTGATCCACAGCAATGGCCAAAAAGGATACTTGAATTCAAAGCATGGATGGATAAGAAACTAGTCAAGGAGATGGACCGTTACAAAGTTATTGAAGAATTTTGTGCCGGGATGGTCGGCATATTAAAAGAATGGTACCAAAGCCTTGGTCATGTCAACCAAGACCAGCTCCACTCCATGGAATCAACAGACGCAGTGATTACAATCCTTCACAGAGAATTCATTGGAGATGCCGAAGTAGAAGACCAGATTAATCGGCAAAAATTCTATAGCATGAAGTGCTGTTCACTAAAATCAGGAGATCTATCCAGACATTTCTTAAGAATGGGACAATGTTATTATCGACTGAACGGATTTAATGATGCCAGCCTCAAAAGCACATACATCAGCTCTTTACCAGAGTCTATCCAAGATGAAATGTACAGAAGTGCAACCAAAGACGGGATAGATTTTTCTACCAAGACCTTTGGCCAAATCCATCAGTTTGCGATGGGATGTAGAAAAAAGATCTGTGCACAACAGCAAATGCTAAAGAAAATGCTGGAAGGAGAAAAGGACTTTTCGAAAGCTTGCAAACAAAGTTCCTTAGAGATTGGATGTAAGCAAAAGCACTGTGTATGCAAAGCTTCGAAGAAACTCAAAAGAAGGACCACAGGAAAAAAGGAAAAAAGGATGAAGTTCTTCAGAAAAAAGAAGAACAGAGGAAAAACCAGAGGAAGAGACAGATGTTTCATCTGTGGGAAAAAAGGGCATTTTTCTAGGAACTGCCCTGAAAAACAAAATAAAGCAGCTAAGCTAATCCATAGCTTACAGCTAGCAGAAGATGATGATGTTGAATCCCTGTACACTGAACAGGAAGAATTCAACGAAGAAACTGCATTTGCTCTTGCAATTACAAGCAGTGACGAAGATGATGATCCTCATTTTCCAGTCTTGACGTTTGAAGAAGTTGACAAAGTAGAAGAACAATCAGCCATATCTTCTTCTCCGACGTTACCAAATATTGAGGTTTCCATCTTACCTTCAAAATACGATGTCCCAATCAAGGCAATCGCATATATGGATACAGGGGCACAAAGGACACTCATGAATCCAGCTATCCTCCCATCCTCAGCATGGGAACAGGAAATACATCACTTTAAGGCCGCTGATGGTCAAACCTTCACCACAGAACTCATAACCAAAAGAAATATTGGTATTAAGTTCTTCCAGAACTGTCTGTTATGGACAAAGGTGATAGGAACAGATCTTCCTGGCAAGGATATAGTGATTGGCATGGATACCTACACACAGCTTGATCGATTACAAATCCTTCCAAACGGAGTAAAGTTCAAGAGATTCTTCAAAAAATATGTGCCAGTTTTAAGAATCTTTAATCTGGTAGATACACCTCCAGATTTTGAAGAACATCGAAACAAGCTGATGAAATTATGTGCGGATAGCCATGATGTGTTTAAGCATCCAAGGCCATTATGGAAAAACCCAAAATTCCATGTCCAACTTCCATTCAAAATGAATGAAGACATCAACCCAACTAAAGCGGTTCACCCTGGCATGTCTCCAGCAAACCGTACAGCTGCTTATGACGAATGCCAGCAGTTATTAAAGCAGGGGTTGATTGAGCCCACAAAATCAGATTGGGCCTGCCAAGCATTCTATGTTGAGAAAAGATCCGAAAGAGTTTGGAGAAAAAAGAGGCTAGCCATTGACTACAGGCCTCTAAATGATTTCCTGAAAGATGATAAGTTTCCACTACCCAACATAAGGACTCTTTACTCTTACATCAGAAATGCTCATATCTTCTCAAAGTTCGATATGAAATCGGGCTTTTGGCAACTTGGGCTTGAACCTTCAGAAAGGCCCAAGACTGCATTCTGCATACCCAATGCACATTACCAATGGACTGTACTGCCTTTCGGATTGAAAGTGGCGCCATCGCTATTCCAAAAGGTCATGACTCGAATCTTCGAGACCATCTTAGATACAGCCCTGATCTACATTGATGACGTACTGCTTTTCTCTCCGAATGAAGAGAAACATAAAGCTTTACTCAACAAGTTTTATGAAATCTGTAATCAGTACGGAATCATGCTTTCCTCCAAGAAGTCTCAAATTGGCACCACAGAGATTGATTTCTTAGGAATGACTTAACCTCATCTGGTTGAAAGACTGCCTGAATTCCCCGATGAGAACATGACTAGAAAGGAGATACAACAGTTCTTGGGAATTCTAAATTATGTTAGGGAATTCATCCCTAACATCTCAAAATTAACATCAAAGCTCTCAGCACTGTTCAAAAAGAATGCTCCTGCATGGGGCCCTGAACAAACCCAAGCAGTAAAAAAGCTCAAGGAGGCGGCAAATAATCCTCCACCATTAAAAATTCCCGGAGAAGGAAAACGAATTCTACAGACTGATGCCAGTGATTATCACTGGGTGCTGTTCTCATTGAAGAAATTGAAGGAGAAAAATACTATTGTGGACATGCTAGTGGTCAGTTCAAACCAACAGAACACCAGTATCATACTACCTTCAAGGAGACTTTGGCCGTCAAGTATGGAATACAAAAGTTTGATTTCCACCTCAGAGCCTATTCATTCGAAGTCCAGCTTGACAACTCTTCATTTCCTGGAATGTTGAATTTTAAGAATCGGGTTCCACCCAATCCACAGATTCTTAGACTCAAGGAATGGTTTTCCAGGTATAACTTTACAGTTAAACACATAAAAGGAAGCCAGAACCTAATCCCTGATTACCTATCTAGGCCAAAACCAGTAACCCTAATCTCCAGTCTCCATGAATTCCCAATCATAATGATGATGCCTGAAGCATCTTCATCAAACCCTTCCAACCCATCACCTGGAATTGAAAACTTTCCACCAGAAATAAACACTCTGCATACACTCAATCCAACAAACATAAAACATTTTGCAGAATCCCATATGTTTCATTATCTTGCCAGACTACTCCAGGAAAAAGGAGTCATTCCAAAACCAACCTGGTTTGATCCTCAAGCACCATATCTTAACATTTATCCTATATTAATGGATCATTATCCATTCACAGACATGGATTTATGGTATCTTTGGTGCGTCACGGCCCTTTACAAATATCCAATTATTTTCCCAACTTTTAAAATGTTAGAATATTTGGAGAATAAAACAAACAAATGGTCCTTGCTCTGAAAATGTTTGAAATGGTTTTGCCCTATCCAAGATTGGATAAGGCATTTATACCAAGATCTTCATCCTTATAACATCTGGAAATTCGATGAAGAACAATGCAGAAAGTTTGTCTCAGTGGTTATACTTCACAGGCCATATTTCAAGCATCCACTCACAGGATACATATATTCCCAGGACAATGCCGCTTTCTATATTACCATACCAGAGTTGAAATTATTCTCTCAAAATGAAGAAGCCCCTCGGTACCAAGAGGAATTAGCCCTTTATTTGTATGAGCTGAATAATTACAAATGCAGAAGCAAGGGGACAGAGAATACTTGTTTGAATGTCAAACGTCCCCAGGTTATGTGTTTTCCAAATTGGGAGATACCTGAAGAACATCGGCATGAAGGGACAACAAAGGCTATCATTCCCAGAATGAATGACCAGATCAGCACAGCAAATTCTGCAAATATCTTATGGCAAGATGCCCAAGATCCAAATGACATTGAAACCCAACTTGGGCAGATCCAGCTGGAGGAACAAGCAGACGAGGAAGAACATCACATCATGAACATGTCTCCAAGTCATGAGTGCATCTTATCCAAGAATAAAGATTAAAGTAAAAGATTCTCTGACAGGAGATAAAGCATGTTAATAATGTTCGCTTTAAGTCATTTCATGTTCAAAGTAGTTTGTCTTATAAGATAGTGGAGATAAAGCATGATTGCTTTAAGTCATTTCATGTTTAAAGTAGTTTGTCTTATAAGATAGTGGTCTGTAACTATATAAGTGTGTCTGGATTCCCGGTCTCCAAGAAGTAACCGGTTGACCTTTCCTCATGCCTATATAAGAGGCATCCCTCTTCAGTTGTAGACAATAAGAAAAGAAAATAACAAGTGTGTTTCAACTCAACTATGAGTAGCTAAATTTCTCTATCTCTCTCTTAATCTGAAAGTCTTATTATGCCATTACAACATACTCTGATCATAACCTAGTATGCTCTATGCTTGCCTCTCAGAGGATCCTGCATATCAGAATGGTTAAATAAAATATCAAAAAATTTTAAAATTTATAAAATTTTGTAAGAATGATTTATATAATATAATTCATTAATTTAACAATTGAAATGATAAAATTTAATTGTTTATAAAAATTATTAAACAAAATAATTTTACATAAAATTATCTAAAAAATTTATTTCTATATATATATATATATATATATACTCTGCTAGCTCCAAATTCTAGCCATATCAAAATAAAAATATATAGTTAGAGTTAAGTAATATGTAAAGACATGCTAAAAGAGTTTAAACTAATTACCATCCTCTTTGATGAACAACAGTAGAGATAGAGGTATCAATATAATGTTTGTTCCCCTATTAATAGCTCTCTATTCATCTAGGCAATAGCTCTGCTCCTTTGAAAATTTTCAACTTTCCAATACTCATTTAAGCCTTGCATAACCTTAGGGTTAAGCCATTTCTCCTTGTCTTTTCCCTTTCACAGCTTATTCAAAATATTATTAAGCATATTAGGACTTTTAAGAGTAAAAAAAAAAATGGTTCTAATATTCAAAACTTCAAAGGAAGGAAAACCAATTGAATATATTATGTAAGAAAAAATAATGTTAGACAAAAGTCAATGAATTAAATTTTAAATAAAAATATGATACTACCTGAAAATTATCAAACCATGTATCTATAATTTTGCTAGGGAAGGTACGCAAGCGCCATCAAATTTATCCTTGCAAATTCTAAAAATATCCTTATTAGGAACATACTCAAGCATAAAATTATAGGAAAATATAAATGTAATAAGTTAGAATTATATTATAGAATTTTTTTAATGTATTGATTGAATTATAATCACACAAAAAAATGTTATAATCAAAAATTAAAAAAAGTTGGTATTTTCTTTATTTCTTAATTCTTACATGATCAAATTTATTTTACAACAAAAATTAAATTCTAATATCATTTAAATTATTCATCAATCTAGACGAGTCTTTAATTTTTTTATATTTTATTATTTATTTTATCTATTTTTTAATGTTATTTAATACCTTTTACAATGTATTTGGTTGATAAAAAAGGAAAAAAATAAAAAGTATGAATATAAAAATAAGAAAAAAAAATATAGACATATAAATGTTTTCCTTAATTTATTTGTCCGTCGAAGCATGGAGGGTAGAGAATTGAGTATTTTTCACGAGCTCCACATAAATATTAATCTTTAAAAAGTGGAGGATGAATTTTTTTAAAGATTTATTTTATTAAAATTATTATATATTTTTAAAAAATAAAAAATAAATATTATATTAATAAAAAATATAATAATTTTTTTAAAAAATAAAATTTATTTTTTATAAAATAAAATGTATACTATTAATATTTTTTCCTTTTTTTATTTATTCAAACAGAGTAAAAAAATTCTTTTATTTTTTTTTAATTTCTACCATTTCAAACAATTTTTTTTTCTTTTTCTTTTTTCTTTTTACACTATTTCCATCTTCTCTTTCTTTTGTGTCTGCTCCATGAAATCCCAATGAAGCATTGAATTCTTAGGTGGAACTAAACAGCTGAATGAATTAAATTTTTTAACACATTAAAGAAAAAGATTGAAATCCGACTTGTTTGTGGTACCTCATTGGTGAAACCAAATACATCACAACGTATTAATCACTTTGCCATCTTTAGTGCCATCTACTCTCATGCCTTTATCCTTCACTTTCTAGTCAAATATATTTTGCTTCCGTATATAATTAGGATATGTGTTAAAATTCATTTTAATTAACCTTTACTAAACATGTTTTTATTAAAAATTACGGGAATTAATTTTTTAACTGATAATCAAACACTATAAAAAAAATTATTTTCATAATAATTTTAAAAAATAATTAATGACAATTTTTTAACTGATAACTTTAGTTTCTTATTTTTTAAAATAAATTATTTTTAATCTTTCATTATTAATATATAAGACGTTTTAAAAAATTAAAATAAAAATTTAAAACCTACAATTATCAGAATTGTTATTTTTTTAGCTCCACATAAAGTTGAATGCGTATGTGGTGGAAACTACTCTTTCAGCTGATGATATAAACGTATAAGATTAATTTCTTATCTTTAAACATTCCTTTCTCAAAATTAAATAAATAAATGAAGTGCAGTTTCACATTTAAGAGCGTTTCCATTGCACGGTTAGTAAGAAATTTCCAATTTCCAACATACAACAGAACCTTTAACAAAATGGATGCATTTGTTGACACGTTCAAGTACTTATTTTGGAGTTATGTCATATTTAGAATATATGGTAATTCTGAACCTGCGTGATATAGAGTCATATATATAGAAGAGCCAAAACTCTAATCTCATGACTCACACCACTCAATTATTCATTGCTTAACTTCCCAATTTTGGTCAACTACAAGACAGGTTAACTATCATATGTTGACCCTATATATGAGCCTTATCTTGGAACCACCTGTGGATTTGACAACAGCTATTCATAATGCGCATTCACAGTTGTCTACAATTTATTTTCTCTAACTCTACTTTCAGTGCTGCCCAAGTTGGATACCAAAATCCATTCATATTACCATGCCTCTCATGAAATTAATCCTCTCAATACTTACCCCCATGGTAAAAAAAAAATATATCATTAATTGAATTCATATATTGTATACTTTTCTTGGGTCATTTCATTTTATAAATCATGTCTTACTTCAGGCTATTTAAATGATAGAGTAAATAATAAAATAGTGTGAAATATAAGTTATCATTTTTTTTGCATTATAGATAATTACTTTGAAGATAACTTGAAAAACATAAAATATCAAATCAGAAGGGAATTGAATAATAACGAATAATTAACAAATTCCGAAATAATTGGCTGAAAGTTAGGCTTTTTAAGTGTGCTAATTATGATTCAATTTTATTCATACGAAAATAATTAGCTGAAAGTTAGGCTTTTTATGTGTTTTAATTATAATTCAAATTTTACACATATGTGTAGAAAAAAGCTTTGTTAAAAGAGGTAACGTTAATTTTAGCAATTCTTATAGCTTCAAAAAATTACACTCTGATTATGGACAAATATCCTTAATACCCATCAAAATTAATAATATTTGATTTGGTGCCTAATCCCAAAACACTTTAACCATGTATCCTTATATCGCTTCGCGCTGCCTTTTACATTTTGCTAATTCCAATCAAAGATGATCATGCTAGGCACGACACCAAAGGTTAAAATATTTTAGGTTTAATCAAATTTTTAATGTTTTTAACATTCAATTTTTATTGTTTTTTTATGACGTTTTATCTCTGATTTTATAAAAATTGTTATTTTAATTTGATAGTTAACATTTTTATACTTTTAATTTTTAAAATTGTTGGTATATTAGTCCCTAAATGCATTTTTTTTCTCACAATTTCATCATTTATAGAATTAATTGATTTAAAAAATATTAATTTAATTTAATTTTTACATTTAACATTATTTATATTTTTCTCATTTTTTTTAATTTTATGAAGACAAGACTAAAATATGATCAAGTTAACACATTATAAGAAATCAGATTATACACATTGATACTTCTAAAGATAAAAAGTACAAAAGCTACAACTTTCTAAGATTAAATTATACATTCATTTAAATATTATTAATATTTAAAAATTCAAAATTTTAATACTAAGAATTTAAACCAATAATTTTTATTAAATAAACAATTAAAATCATAAAAAAGCGTGTAAATTCTTATAAAGAATGATAAATTATCATTTTTATATATTTTACGATTCTTTATATAAAAAAAATGAATGCTTCTCAAGCTTAACACTACTATATTGACACAATTTCTTCTTTCATAAAATTGAATAATTGATTGTTAACGAATATTATGAATATTCCTCACCTTCACTTATACTTTTATTTTTTCATGTAATAAAAAATTATAAAAAGAATAATATTAAATTAAATATAAAATATGGGCTGAAATATTTATTAAGCCTGGATTTTATAATGGTGTAAAAGAAATAATCAAACTCAAAACCACACCATCCTGTGAATTATATATCCAGCAATGTTTTGTTTTCTTACTTAATAATATAAAAAAAAAAGACGCAAAAAAACGTTAAACCACCTCCGTTCAATTTTCTTTAGTTATTAAATACTGATAATTGGGCACAAGGCTGGAGGGTGGTCCTCTCCATTTTCTCATGTATGACAATAATGCCGTCATAGGACCACACTGCCATGGATGACTATTTGCTTCATACTTTCAAAAGGAAACAATCCACTAAAACATGAATGATACTCTAAATTTATTGCATTTATGCATACATTATTTTATATTTTTTATTATATTAAATTTGATTTTTATTTATTTATGATATATTTTTGTTCTATTTTTTTCACTTATTTAAAACGTAAGATAATATACATTACAAAATATGCAGGCCGAACATTGTTTCCATAACAAATGTTATATATATATCATGCCTTTATGCTTTGTAAGTACGTTGTTTAATCAACAAAGATTAAATAATTAGATCTATTTGCAGGTTGGATTGAAAAATCAATGAATCAGTCATGCTATTAACAAATTGGTTTACTGGTTCAGATATTTTAAAATACCAAAGTAGTAAAATATTAACCAAAAAACCGATTGGGCCGACCTAAAATTAGTAAAAGTTAATGACAAAAAAATGGTTTAAACAAACTTTTTCATTTTTTTAATTTATTAAAAAATATTTACAAGAAATAAAAAAACTGATATAAAATCTATGCATGAACTATATTTATTTTACTTTTTAGGATTAATTTTTATCTTATAACATGATTTTATATTAATTAAAAGTTTATATAACTTCATTTTTATTATCGTATGTTAATATTTAATTTAATATGTAATAAAATGCCAACATACATTTAATTCAACTATAATTAAATCAATAAATTATAAATTATTATTGTACTAATTTAATGACCTGTCTATTTTTGAAACGTCAAAGTCCTCTGTTGTCCACGGAGGTGACGTGTTTAGCATTCTTTCTTTTAAAAATTTAAGAATAATATAATAGTTAGAATTACAATGAGAAGCCAAACATCTCTCTCATGCAACTTGGCCTCAATCATTAAATAATATGGTGAAAGCGCAGTTCAGAGAAAGGGTTCCAAGGCCACAGAAAGAGGATATTAAACAAGTTTCAAGTGGCTCCATTCATATTAGACCCATGTGATTTCACTACGGTGATGCATTAAAATATGATTTGCTAAACAACTTTCAGTTCAATGCTTTACTGGAGTTGCCATGCCCAAATAAAACGACACACAAGGACTATAATATCAGGCCATATTATATACACCATAAAAATAGATTTTCTTGTTCATACATTACTTCATTTTGAAGTTAATTATGTAATGAAATTAGGATACAGATGCAGAAAATATTATATATGATTAAATATTGACAAAAATATGAAAATGTAAGATATGATGTGAGAGTTGAGGAAAATTTACATAGCATCCAAGCGTTCAATATCTTCCAAGTTTAATTCCTTGCCGGTTCATTCATTTAATGAATGAAGAATAATAAACTAGAAAAGAAGGATTTCGATGCTTGAAAAATTACAGATGTTTTATGTTAAAAATAAATTCAACCTAACTTATTTTTAAAGGTTAATTTTTTTTAAAAAAAATTATCTTAAATTACAAAAATATATTCGTTATAAATTAAAATTTATTCACATTAAATATCAAATTTTAATATTAAATTAATTTAATAATTTTATATAAAATATAAGATTAACTAATTCAACAATTAAATTATGTTATAATATTTTTATGATTATATATTAAATTTTAAAAAATTTAAAAATTTGTAGATATATTATTTAATTATTAATATTTGCATATATTTAAACAATATATAAGTTGTTAAAATAAAATTACGAGATGAAATATTTATAAATTTTTATTTTGTATAAAATTTTATATATATAATTTATTTGATAATAATTTTTAAATTAACAATTAGATTGACTAATTTTGTATTTTATATAAAATTATTAAATTAGTATAAGTATTAAATCTTAACATATATAAATAAATTGTAATTCATTAATTATATCTTATTTAATATAAAATAGTTTAATATGCTCCACATAAATATAAAATTAAGTATATAATACATATAATTTTAAATTAAAATTAAATAAATTTTAATATTATATTAGAATCAAATTAAATCTAGTTATTTTTAAAAATTAGTTTAAGAAAGAAAAATTATCTAACTTTTATAAGTTAAAAAAATATTTTTATCATATTTTTAGATAATGTATAAAATTTTATATGTAAGTTTAGAGGGCGATTTATTATTAATTGGATTTGATATTATCCCAACCAGCCATGCCCTGGTATCTAGAATTATTTGTAATCTGCTAAGTTGTTCCACTATGACAAAATTACAATCAGTTACATGATTCTTTGGTTGGACATTTTGGGAAGTATGAAACACAAGATACAATTTGATGGAAATAGCTAGCGAGTAATGAGAGGTAAAATAATTTGAAAATACTAAAAGCAATGTAAATATTTAATAGTAGTCAGGACCTATGTTTTCAAAAATAGAAAGGCTAGTTAAAGCAGAAGAACTCTAACACAATTGGGTTGGAACAGAGCCACCCTCATTTCTAGAGTGATGCTATTTAGATATCATTTTATTTTTAAAAAAGTAGATTAATAAGTGAGATAGGTAAAAAGAAGATAGAAAACAAGATGAGTAATTTGATGAAATAAGAATAGTATTATTCTCTTTTTTATCCTTTTTGTCACACAGATTGTGAGTGTCAAACGTGTGAATTCATGATTTTTGATCTAATTTATTGATAAAATGTCATTCTCAGACTTTAATTTCATATAAGTAGGTCAAATTTTATCTCATTTATTAGCAATTGATCTTAAATTTCGCTCATTTGTTCTTATTATATTGAAGAAATGGTGAATTAGATCTAGCAGTTAACATAGGCAAGTTTTCAAGTTAATCATAATAATAATAAAAAAAAAAAAGAAGCTCAAATTACAATTGAAGGATGATTATCAAGGTTTCTCAAGCACATTTAGAACTTGTTTCCAGCACGTCCATTCAAGACCTAAACACTTAATCATCTTTATATTTTCAACATAGTGGTGCCTTTTTGAAGTTTGGCAGAGGAAGAGGAAGCAAGTCAATACAACTTGAATAATGTGCCCATGCTTTTTTTTTTTCTAATGACAGATAGAGTTGGGTTTGGAACCCTGCATTATAAAACACATAGATAGAAGAATTGGGTACTATTTTAGTAATTACATATATGAAGTCAGATATCTTAAGTTAATCCATAAGTGAAATCTTGGTTGGAATCTTGTGAATTTTTGCTCTCAGGTTGTGTTTTATTTGTTTCCTTCATTATTCTTTTTTATCTTCTTAGATATTACTTTCTTTCCTATCACACACTTTTTGTTCATCAAAGTAATCAAGGAATTACTCGAATTAGTACTTGCAAATAGTACATGTAAAATGATATGTTGTTGGGTGCCTTAGACCCCTATATAACTTGTAAATTAGATTATATATATATATATATATATATATATATATATATATATATTAAAAAATAATGAAAATATTTAATTATAATAAAAAATTAAAAACAATTAATATTTATTATTAAATTTTATATAAATAATTAAATTTAAAATATATATATATAATATTTTAAAATAACCATAAAATTACAAACTAACATATAATTTTAATTATTCTTATAAGATTATATGGTCTAAATTTATCATTTTCAACATAACTATATTCATTAAATGCATCCTCTCTATATATATATATATAAATTCACATCCATAATAAATTTTTTATGTAAAAAATATATATAAAATAAAAATAATTTATTATTATAAGAGGTGAAAGAATTTAATATTGATTATATAATTTTATATAAATAATGAAAATTAAAAATTATTTGATAATTATGTGATTATTTTAGATAGATAATTAAGATTAAAAGTTATTTAATAATCATATAATTATTTAAAAATATTATAAATTTTTATATTTTGATTTTTATTATTCATAATTAGAATTATTAATTAAAATTTATTAATCATCTAACTCGATCTTACATTAAAAAAATCTTATTTAATACATTTTCTATACCTATAACAACATTTGGTTATGAAAAAACTGAGAATAATAAATTTAAATTATATAATCATATATTAATTATTAAGATTAAAAGTTAATCATTGATCACATGATCATTGTAGAATGTCATATGCATTTTTTTTTAATCTTAATTATTTAAATAAGATTTAATAATTTACATATATTATTTTTATTCTTTACGATAATCAATTTTGTTCTTTAAATACATTATATATATAATATAAAATGAAAAAATTAATTTATTTTAAAAATAAATTATATTAAAGTTATTATACTTATAATTTACTAGATGAGTAATTTATTGAATGTGAATAAATTTACTCAAAATGTACGATAATAAATATATATATATATATATTTGATTGATTAAAAAATATAAATTTAATTAAAATATCTTAAAAATTATGTGATTATATTTAAAAATATATTTATCTTATGATAATCTAACATTATATTCTAAAAAAAATTATCTTAAAATGTTCTTAACAGTGAATTAAAATAAAATAAAATTTTAAAATTAAATTTTAAAAATTTAATAGTCTCAATTATCATATTTAAAATAAAATTGAATCTGATATACAATAATGGAAAATTTAGCATGTTGACAAAATTTATATATTTTAAAAGGATTAAATCCTACATTATTTAAAATGGAATCAATATAAACTTTATATGATGACACATTGTGCACATAATATTAAACTTTAAATCGATAAATTTTTCTCATACACATAATAACACAGTTTACAATTGATTTAATTATAATTTTAGATGAGAGTTTTATTATCATTTATGGACAATTATTTTTGTTTGGAACACCACTTCTATATAAAAGAAACATAACTTATCTTTTTTATATTAGAAAATTTTTTTATTCATCTTTTAGGTTTTTTTTTAAATTTTTTGTTAATTATGATCCTACTTTACTTTGTAAACAAATTTATTAAATTTTAAAAGATACGGCAATTAAAAATAAATATTATTAAAGGCTGTATAATTACATACCTCAGATTAAGCTTTTTTTTTTCAAAAAATATATTATTTATGTTTTTAGCATTTATTAGTAAAATTATATGTTATGAAGTATTTATAAACAGACATATAATTGGGAACATTTACTTCTTTCATGTAATTTTTAAAAATCTTTTTGTGATCATTCTTTTAAATAAGTTTTAGAAATTATTTTTTAAAATTTAACAACATAATTTATTTATTAAAATGATTATTAAATATAATATTACTTAAAACAAAAAATTAACAATTGAATTAAACAAAAATATTGGAGTAGATAATTTATAATCTACATAAAATAGAAAATTGATATATAATACTTAAATGCATTTCAATGATGTTATCTTATGTTTGATCAAATAATTTTGTTTTTACCTATTATGTTTGTTAATATGATTGGTTATAATTAGTCAATAATAAAAGTATTATAAATATTAAATTATATTTTATTTCAATTATATACAATTAAAGTTGAATATAGCGAACATCAATAATATTTTTTAAAATTTTGGTTTGATGTTTAAATTTAATGATAGATCTTGACATTGGAGCTTAATATTTTAGTTTTTAACATTATTTTTTTAAAATTATTGTATCTAATCTTTGAATTTTGAATTGAAGCTAAAAAATGGTTAATAAATAATACATAAGTAGGCTTATATTTATTTGCTTATTGATGAAAAGGAAATTTACATTTTATGATGTTTGACCCAATTTAATATTCAAGAAATGTTTCCATTTATTTTGCTAACCGATTAAGTATTTCATTGACAAAAATGAGTATTTGCAAGGAAGTCTATTATTGAGTAAAAAGAATTTAAACTCATGCACTTTAAAGGTTCATTTGATTTACCCCTTAAAAACATACCATAATGCCTTACTTAGGTCATTGGTCGCGAAGGAAAATTTTTTAGCATTTTTTTGGGTTTAGGGTATCGAAACTAAATTAGAAATGATAATTAAATTCAGATTCAATAAATGAATACAAAATATTCATGATGGAAATTAAACGTTCATTAAATAGTTTTGAGTTCATATATAAATATTTATATGTAAACAACTATGAAAATAAATACGGATTTAGGTATTTGACTATTTAAAATATAATTAAAACATTCAATTTAAAGTAAAAACAATGATTTTTGAATTATTTATTTAAAATTTGTAATTATTTATTCAGTGTTAAAAAATATATTTATTACATTGTGTTAGATTAAATTTAGTTAATTTCTTGTTTATTTATATTTTATAATTAGAATAATAAATACTATAAATATTTTTAATTGAGTTAAATATTAAATTTATAATTAATATTTTGTTGTGTTGGTTTGACTTATTAATTTTAATATTAAAATAGCATTTTTATTTTATTTTATTAAAATGTAAATAATGAGTCTCAACATAAATATGAGTATACAAATATTCATAAGATAAGGAGAGAGAAATTAAAATTAATTGATATATTACTGTACACTTAAATAATACGCATTAACAAATTTTGATTTATGTGATAAGCTTTATGAGAAAGTCGTTGTATATTAACAAGGAATGATAAATATTAACATTAATTTTTAAGGTTAATTTTGATAATTTAATTGAAACATATTAATAATATAAAATTTTATATTATTATTTAATTATATATTATTATATTGTAAATATTAATTTTTAATAATTATTTTAAAAATTATATTTTTCATATTTTTAAGTAATAAAAAATATATATCATGTTTATAATATATTAAAATTAAACAATGATTTTAAATATATAACAGTGATCATTTTTATATTAAAATATTTATTATATTATTAATTAATTTAATAAATAATTTTGAACAACAATTATAACTTTAAAAAAATTTAAATCAATCTAAAAGTCAATATTTGCTAAAATCGATAAAAGATACTAAATCAAGTTAATGTTTGTGTGTTTAAATAACTGTTTTTAAATCGTACTAATTGAATGATCTCTTATTAATATTTTAATCATACATATTAATTTTAATTATTATTATTATTTTTAAAATTTTAATTGTTTATTTTATATATTTTATTTATGAGTATGTATATTTATATATTATTCATACTTTTATAAAATAATAATATAATTAAGTTAATATTAAATTATGTACATTGAAATATTTTAAAAACTACGAATGATACAATATAATCTTAAGAGGTAAAAATATTTTATAGTTATTTTAATAATATTATTTAATAAAAAATTTAAAATAAAAATGATAATGAAATTATAAAATTAAATAAGATATAAAAACTTTATTACGCCTAATTTCAATTCAGTTATTTCCAGAAACAATGTGTAAAATTAAATCACAGGAAGAATAAGTAATTTACCCTGTTACTAAATGTAAAATTGGTGTTTTACCTTGATTGCAAGTGCTCCCACGCTCTCCCAACGCGAGTTACGGTATAGGTATGAGAACTATTTTCCTTTTTATATTTTATTTTTCTTTTTACGGAGACCAACGAGACAGAGAAAAGGTAAACTGGGCTCACTGGTCTTTCATAATTACTTAGTTTCCATTTCTACCCTCACCTTGTTTTGCTGTTTCCTCGAGTAAAGCGAGGTGAAAAGTGGAACATTATGGTAATTTAATGGCCGTATGCAACATTGGCCTGTTTTTCGAAACTGAATCTGACGACACGACATAATGAAAGCTTTTTAGAGGTTCGTAAATACCGAGGCAAATTTCGACGGACCAGATTTCTTGTTGCAGTATGAAAACGTATGGTTGAGATGGGTGCCACTGTGTTCTCCACTTTCCATCAACTAACTCAATTTGCTTTGCGGAAAAAGTTACACCTGAAAATAAATAATAAATAATAAATAAGATTATTCTTTTAACACATTTTCGTCAATAAAATCTTGTTTAACTTAACATAAATGTGTCTAAGATTTGATTTATTAAAATATTCCTACATGTAAAAATTTATCCATCTATTTATTTATTTTATAAATTTATAAAAAAATATACTAACATCTATATCTAAATATATATTATTATAGTTATGGGTGATAATTTTTTATTTATTAACTAGTTAAAATAATATTTTATTATAATTTAAATAAAAATTATTATTTGTTGATTTTTATTATATATTTTTAATTATATATTAAAATTATTTTTAAAAATGTTTTTTCAATTAAAATAAACATTCAATTTAATTTATATAAAAGAATTACTCAACTTAGTTTAGTTGCAAAAACAATTTTTTTTGTTATAATTTGCCATGTCGTCTTCTTCAACCACTGATTTTTCATCACCGCTCACAAAAACTATTCATCATTTCTACTAATAGAGATATATATGGATCAGTTTAATTCAGCTTTAAAATAAAATAATAATAATAATTCAAAATTAAATAGTTTCATTTGTTTTACATTTAAAAATATATTATCAACTATAAACCAAACCTATTCAATAAAGAATAAATTAGTTTGAGTTAATTAGTAGATTAATAACGTATATAATTTTAAAATTTTAATTCAATACATAAAAATCATAAATATACTACAAATATAAAAATATATCACAAAAAATAATAATAACTCATAAATTTGTAATAGATTAATATATATTTTAAATCTTATATATATAATATATAATATAAAGTTCACTTTGAATTGATCTAATTTTGAAAATATAAATTCAAGAATCAAATCAATAGAGATTAAATTTAATTGGTTCAGTTTGGGATTGATTTGATTATGTGAAAAAATTCAAACCAAATTAATTGGATCAGATTAGTGGATTAATTGGGTTGACCTCATCCTATAAGAGTTTTGAGATGGCAAAAAACTTTGATAAGAAATGTAAGAGATCATAAATTGGTGAAACAAAGATCATATAATCCAAAGAATAAGAAAGAAATTTCATTAAAATAACTTATCATATTAAATTAATAAAAAATTACAAGAGATATGAAAACATATATTTATAGAGAATTAGAAAGTTAAAAACTGAGTACGACAGAAGTTAACTAAAACTAGTTAAATGAACAACAATAACTAATTTATTTAAACTAATCAACTAACTAAAACAACTCTAACAGAATGTATGAAGACTAACCAACTTAACCATACTCTAACAAATTCAATGAACACCCTATTTTCAAAGAACAATCTTAATCATCATAAAATTCAAAAGTGAAATTTTTAAAATTGACATCTTACTTTAAATATTCTCTTTGATATTGCATATTTCTATTAGAATATGAATTATATTACTATCAATTTTTCATATAATTTATTTGATCTTGATTTGAGTAATCAATATTTCCAATTTCACATTCACTTATAGCATGACTTCCATAAGCTTAATGATTTCCATCTCTTCATTTTCTTTTCTTGAATTAAGAGAGTTATGTACTACAACATCAAACATTGCTCGCAATTAAGGAAACAACTCAAGGTAAAGGATTGTTAACTATCGTATAAGAAACCAACTAATCAATTAACCAATTAACCAACTTTAAATTAATTAGTTAAAATAATATAATTATTATTATAAGAATTGGTTAAGTATCGTTTAAGAAACCAGCTGACAAGTTTTTTTAGCAGCCTAAGTGGATCAAATAATTTTTTAGGAACCAAATTAGATCTTTATTCAAGTTTATAAAAAACATTTTATATAATGAAAATTGTGGGTGGTACCAATACAGTACTTGTTTGAATTAATAAATGAAATAGAATAGAAGTAAATTTAAAGTAAAATTTTGTATTGTTTGAATTAGTTAAAATAAAAATATAAGGGAAAAAAATAAATTATATAAATGGATTAAAATATTAAAGGAAATGAAATGAATAAAAATTAAAATAAAAAAAAAATCCTTACAAAACCAGAATCTTATGTTATGATAAAAATGGAATCGCAAATTTTCTACCTCTTTTCCCATACCATTTCTTAATTTCCGCATGGAGAGGGTATATAGAAATTGGTGGATCCCATGAAAATTCATATATTTCAGCTCCTCTACAGCAAATAAATCATGTAAATATCAACCTCCTTTTCCTTTTCTTTGTTTCAATCCATCATATATACGTCATTTAAAATAAACAAAACATTTTTATCATTTTAATCCATCATATTTCATTCAAAACAAACAAAATATTAATCAACAAATGCTGAAATAACTTAGTGGAAAAATTTTGTTTCGTGATTCATTATCATTGACAAAAATCTCATGTGTCGAAATTCAAATCCCATAATTGTTAGCTATTTTTTTCCACTTCACATACTTTCACAATTTCATTCAAATTGGAAAAATTCGTAGCAACTGCAAATTACGACGTCTATATAATTATTATAAAATATAATTAAAATTTAAAATTATTAAATCAATCTAAAAAATGAAAATTACAGCAAAAATTAAAAAATGGAAATCACAAAAAATATATTTTTATAACAATTCTATTCAAATTTCAATTTTTATTATTAAAATTAAACTATATCTATAATATATTTATATTACTTTTCATATTTAAATTATTTTATTTATTATTTATTTACTTTCATACTTGTGTCTTTTTTTTTTCTTTTCCAACAAATTTTAACTTTTTTTAATAGTTCCGTCTTTGTAACTAACGTATTTTTTATTTCTTTTCCTAATAAGTTTATTTTAATTTTTTCTCTCACAAAATTATATATCTTTAATTTAAATTAAAATTTATATAAAAATAAATAAATTATAATAATTCAAATTGAATCCAAAAAGTTTATTTAAATTGATTCAATTTTAATATTACATCCAGATTAAATCAAACCAAACTTCATAATATTTTTAAGTTTACATTAAATAGTCTTTTCTAACAAAACTCGATTCGGGAAAACCCTAATAACCATCGCTAAAAACAACCTTGAACACATACACATTTATATACACATTATCTTTATCTTATATCTGATATTAGAAAATTCTATTTTATATTATAAATTTAAGATTATTATTTTTACAAAAGTGTTTTTGAATATAAGTATTTAATTTATTTTTTATTTTTTATTTTTTATTTTTTATTTTTTATTTTTTATTTTTTATTAATTTAAAATGTTACTCTTAAATTTCAATTTAAAATTAGTTTAAATAAACCTTGATATATTGTATAAATATAAATATTTTTAGATAAACTAAATTTAAATATTATGATAATTTTAATTTTTTAATGTTGACATACTATATTAAAAAATACATCTTAATTAATTAATTTCGATACTTTTTCTCTTCAATTTCAAAAAATCTTATCGGTTAATCTTATTAAATATGATAATTTATTAATTATTAATAATAAAATTATCTACTATTTGTATATTTTTAGTTTACAAATTTATTTGTTCAATATACAAGAAATTTATTATATTATACATTATTATTTGCAGACAAACCCAGGTTATTTGTTATTTTTTACACGTATGTTCTCTTATTTGATAGTTTTGATAATGAATGGTAGAAATGTTTAATAATCGAATTAATTTAATCTAAATTACATAATTAAAATTAAAATATTATAATTTTTTTACGTTTCGATTTGATATGCGGCTATTCTTTACAAAATATATTTTACAGTTGATTCTGATAAACTTTTTTTAAATTCAACCAAACTGTATCATAAAAACATGTGCTAAATGTATATGATATGAAAGTGTTTCTTTTAAATTAAAGGTTATATGTTAAAAGTAACATGTTCTGAGACCCATAAAAATATTAAAGGTTACGTGTTGAGCATATTTCAACCTGCAACGTCAGTAATTGTTTGATGTCAATCTCATCATTCCTTGATTGACGATAGATCTTACTTGATCATCAGTCAATTTCGTATTCTTTCTTCCCATCATTTTTTTTTTTAATCAACGTGTGTTATAAATATAGGTTCATAATCATTGATTTAACGCAATTTATTATTGTTTGCTGCGAAGGGTCTTCGTTATAAAAGCAAACATTTGACAAATCCATTTGGGGAGATATCAATGACGCATTATCACAAACACAAAAACAGCGTAGCAGAGTTCTATCCTTCTTCCTAAATCATCTATAAAACCTCTTTTTAATCACTTTTTACTTCTTTGGCCAATGTTTTAATTGGTCTCATAGATGGGAAGGTGAGTGTTAGAAAGATGAAGGTTATAAGATTAATTTTAATGATTTGATATAATTATTATTATATATATTAATAGTATTTACATTTTAATATATTTTTTATTTTTACCATTTTATACATTTTAAAATAACATGTAAGAGAATCAAATTCCTTGCATTATATCTAAAATTTAAGCGGTCAGAAAAATTATGATTATTGATATATAACACTCTTCATTAATTAGACCGAGTCATTTCGTATTTAAATTATTAATTGAGCTTGAGTAACTTAATAGAATCCAACCTATAATTTCAATGTACACCCGTTGAACCTTTTAAACATATATCAATATTAGATTTCTTGTACACTACGATATAGCAGCAAAGCCATGAATATACGAAATGGCTAACAATTTCATCCGTCTAATTAAGTTGGCATTAGTTATCAAAATAAAATTTCAATTTGTATTTAAAAACAGTATAAAAAATATCTATAATACCACACCTAAATTTTATCCTTCTAAAAAGGTATCATTCATCAGCAACAATAAATACAAATGAAATCTGCATATCAACAACAAAATGCTGGATAACAATGTAAGGGATTTTACTAATGCCTGATTGATTAATACTGAAGAGTTTGATTTCCTATAAAATTTAAGTAGAGTCTTTTAAACGGAAAAATAAATCTCAAACATTGTGTTTGAATAAAGTATTTTAACATTTTAAAAATTTTAAAATACTTGAAAATTTTCTATAATTCTATGTTGGATGAGAAATTTTAAAATTTTAAAAATTTTTAAATAAAAATGAGTAATTATAAAAAAAGAATAATACATGAGAAGAATTATAAATAATAATTTTAAAAAATAAAATAATAGAAAATTTTAGAAACTTTTCTAAATAAGAATTATTTAAAATTTTCTCTATTTAATATAAAAATTATTTAAATAATAATTTACAGAATTTTTAAATTTTTTTATTATTTAAATATATAAATTCTAGTAATTCTAAATTACTTTATCCAAATACAGAATAAAATTTAAAAAGAATATTATAAACGAAAAAATAAATCTCTAATGAAAACTTTGTTCACTTAAATGAATACATTCAACTTGATTCATGTATGTAAAAATCTAATATAACTCTGAGAACCAAGAATTTACCTTTAACATAAATTTTCTAAAACCTATAGTTGAGAGTCTAGGAGAAAAAAGATTATTGTACTTAGAGTAAAATATATTTTTATTTCTTGTGAATATAGTTCATTTTAATGTTGGTTTTTTTAAAAAAAAATTGTTAATATTAATCCTTCTAAATTTAATTTTTTTAATAAGAATTCAATCAACACTTGCTGATGACATGTATTTAGTAATAGAAATTATTTTTAAAAAATTTAAATTTTTTAAGATTTAAAACCAAAAAAAAGGAAAGATATAAAATTAAATTTAATTATACTTACCCAGAGATTAAAAATATACTTAAATCGTGTAATTATTTGATATTATTTTGAATTTTTAATTAATTGTGTCTAATAAATAAACAATTTCTGGATGATCTGTTGAACAGAAATATCAAAACAATTTGTAGTTATAAGTACACTGTACCGTAATCGCTCCTGTTCTTGAAGTTTATTCCGTTCGCATTCGGTAGTATGAACCAACTTAGCTCAATCAAAGTTCAATGTGTGGTATATATAAAATAATGTCCACACGCCATTACTTCAATATTTTCATTAACCAAATATTGCACTTATTCAACTAATAATTTACCTATTGTTAACCACATATTTATTAAACATTCCTGTTACAAACTCATTGCTTAATTACATGTAGATCATTGATTAAATGTTAAATTTCTCTAATGAGAAATTATGTGTCCATCATTATAACTCAATATTTATGCATTGACTCATTAGTCACAATCAAAAAGCATTC
Organism: Canavalia gladiata; assembly: GCA_037954105.1. Lineage (NCBI taxonomy): Eukaryota > Viridiplantae > Streptophyta > Magnoliopsida > Fabales > Fabaceae > Canavalia > Canavalia gladiata. The sequence continues at coordinate 12,210,233 of CM075659.1, read as the reverse complement.
TCAAGTGTTGCTCAAGCTTCAAGAAGAATAGAAGAGCAAGTACCTACCAAAAAAACAAAAACCCACAAAGCAAAGGGAAATGACTTAATAAATGGATTGGTATTTGTGTATGGCTATTTTACCGTAAATGGATTTGTGTATTGTTGTAAAAACAAAACATAATAACTCACCAACATTCTTTTAATGACTTAATTTTCTTACATAAAATTAGAAATCATAATTCCTTTAATCTAACATCATTGTATTTATGATTGTGTTGCTATGCTTCACTCAGGAGGTGATTCCTTGCACAGATAGGTCAGAATACTCGGCTTTGGAAAGCAGAGGAGGTAAAGCATATTCTTTCTCCCCCAAGTTGTTGATTTTATAGAGGACCAAATTATGTGACATTCCACTAAGAATCATAATTACATGGTAAATATATAGTGATTATATGATTGGTTAATGTTTTTTGGAGAATGTTAAAAACTAACATGTATTTATTAGTTTGCAGATTAAATAAACAAAAGTATCATGTATTTAAATATAAGTATTTATATATAAAAATATAAAAATATTTAGTAGTGATTATTTTTTAAAATAATTTAAAGTATTTAATAATTATATTAAATACTCCTTAAAACGAAATTTTAGCTCATTTCTTGACAGGTTTTATTTCTTCCTTATTTTTGGATAATCTATATTTGTTTAATTCAACTTCATAATGCTTTATTTTTTATGCTCCTAATAAAATTTATCAAATAAATTGAGATATAATTTTATTTTAAAATGAAAATTTTTATTCGAAGGACAAATTATGGATTGAATTGTAATATCCTGTTAGTGGGTTTACTTTCATTTAATTTTTTTTTTGTCATCTTAACAAATTTGATTTGGTAAACAATTTTATAAAATGTTGTAATAAAACTTTTTTACTAGTTAATCAAAATTAAATTCTTCAGTATTTAAATGCTTACACCTGAATTCATATTTATTAAATTAAAGTTTTTTAATATTCTTTTCTATGTGTGCTAATACTTCTTAAAGGATAAAAGATAAGAAGTTAGATAACTGAATTAAAAATATTATAATAAAATTAGTAATTAAGCTAGCTAATAAGTATAGAATAGCATAAAAGTACATATTTAATTAGTTGGTCTTAACTTAAAATTCGGTAATTCTAAATATTTTTATACATTTAATGTTAAACATTATAATTATATTTTAAAATATTTTTATTAAAGAAAATGAGATAATGTAATGGTTCTATATTATAACTTTGATGATTTTATATTATAAAAAAAATGATAGAGAAAGTGTATATTTGAGAGTTTGTGAAATTAAAAATAATAAAATAGTAAATATAAAAATGAAAAATAAAAATATGTTAACAAATTTATAAAATCAAATATTACATTGAATAGCATTCAAAAAAACACTACAAAACTATTACAAACTAATAAGTTTCTCTACCTAACAGGTGTTTGATAGTTAATATTTGTTCATGTATCACATTTAATTAAAATATAAAAGTATACTTACATATCTTTTGTATTTTATTCAATTAAATATGAGAGATAATAAGATATCAATCATTAATTACTAAAAATAACAGTATCATGGAAAAAATAAAGAATACAATAAAAGAAAAAAGAGGGTTTCCTTTAAACCTTTACTTAGCATGCATAATAATATCAGTTATCTCATACGATAAGTTAAACATTAGCAATAATTAACGTTAGCCCAAAATCTTCAAAAGCTTATCATGATGTTTACGTCATATTTCAATCATCCATCGGCCAACTTTTCCCTTCCTTGCACCTTACCTGTATCCATTAAAAAACATTTTTAAAACATTTAATCAAATTTTTATTTTTATATTTATATTTAATTTCAGTTATTTTTTTATAATTTTAATCTTTTATTTAAGTTGTAAGCTTAAACTTTTACTATTAAAATTTTTACATTTTTAATTTTTAGACGATTAATTGATCTTAGAAAAATATTACTATATAATTTGATCTCTAATTTACTAACTTTATTTATACTTTTTTCATGTTTTTATAAAAGAAATCAACATATAATTAACCTACTTAACATATTTAGAAACCAATTGAAAGTGTATAAGATAAAATTTTAAGGGAAAAAATATAAATTATTCAAATAATACTATGACTTCAACGAAAATTTTTAAAGATGGGTTTTAAAATTAACAAATTTTGTAAAATAAAATAACAAAAACATAAACAAAAGATAGTAAAGATAAAATTTAAAATCAAATATAAAATAAAATATTAAAACCTCTATTAAACCTTTCTAAAATTAAAATATGTCAAGTGGTTTAGTTAGTGAAGTCCAATATACGTCCAAACAATATTTTTAGGATGAAAACTTTTCTCTTGGTAAAATAATAAAATAATTACCTCAGGCCGTGTTATTTCTTTAAATCGCAGTTAAAAAAATCTAACACAAACAGGTCATAGAAGGAACTGGATCAAATTCTACCGTTATTTAAGACCAAAAATATCAATCAAATGAATAAACAAGAATTGGATGAAAAAAAATTTGAACTCTCATTTTATTATGAATTTTTAATTTTAGTCTCTATCTCTTACTTTTAATCCTTATCTTTTGTATTTTGTTTTCAATCCATGCCTATTATTTTTAGTCCCTTTTTTTTATTTTTTTAGGTTAGTCCTTAATTATTCTATAATAGGATAATACAATGATCAAAAATAAAAAATTGTTAAAACTAAAAACAAAATGCAAAAATAAAAACTAAAATCAAGATGCAGGAACTAAAATAAAAAAAAGGCGGAAAAAAATGAGGGACGAGGTTATTTAAGCCATAAGAAATAATTTCTATGCTTGAATAAATTAAAATAACGATACAAAAACTCTTATTTAGTCATTTAATTGGTTATTGTGTTAAATAATTTGATGCAAGGAGGGTGAAAGATAATGGCATTTGATTATTTTAACTGCAAACTAATTATTATGTCTTTAAAAACAGAGCTAGAATCATCATTGCTAAGTTGACAAAACCAAATTTTCTGGCGAATACAAGTAAATCCAATATTTTCTGATCATTCATTTGAAGCTTAGAACAAAAGAGTCAACGCAAGTGTGATAAATGGATTCCTTATAGTTTAGTTTAGGAGAACATTTTGGACATGAAAGTATGAATCCAATGCGTGAGGACTTGTTTGTCAACATTTCAATTTTCAAACACATTATAATTCTCATTAAATCATTATCACCAAGTTTTATATTTATGTCAAATTCTTAAAACTCTAACCAAAAGTATATGTTAATTATACACGAATTTATTTCGGGTGTCTTTCCTTAAAGACTACAAATGAAACCAATTATTGTCTTTCCCTTTTTTTATTAATTCAAATCAAGCACACAATTTGGACATAAACCCATACCCAATTGAATCTTTCAAAGTTCAACAGGTTTAAATACAATGTTCTAATAACAAAATACCTGCACATATACACAAGATTTTCATGCTACAAGATAAAATTATGTATATCCCAAACTCAGCTTGACATACAATACACAAGAAAACTAGACTAATAAACCATGAAGAAAAGTGTATAATAAGCAGCATTCTTGGCTAATTTGTTCCTTTCTTACTAAGCAATTTGCTTTGTGTTCAAGATAACAAAGAAACAGTTACCCATCTTAGATTATGGCAGCAGGGAAAGGCATAATTACTACCCATATTCAAAGTGACATTGATACTAGTCATAAGAACTATAGAATCGTAGATGCCAACCCATTTAGTTAAGAAAACATTTGGGGTGTGGATCTCATCAATAAGCCTAAATTACACAAACAATTACATAAACTGCAATGTAAGTTACCATGCACCTTTAAAAATATAAGGTAATTAGTTGCTGATCAGCATCTCCAAGTTGAAACTGAGATAAGTTCCTTCCGCTGCCAGCATAGAACAAGAGATGAAGGCTTTCTCTCCACATGAAATCCCCTTACAGGTGCCCTCTGAACTAGACACTCAGCTTGAGCTTCGGTGAAGTTACTAAATGTGAATGGAGAGAATCCGGACTGTAGAAAGAGGTTCCTCCATGGAGGCAATTTTTCTTGAGAATGGTGGTGACCAAGTATAATTTTCTTAATGGCTGGTTGGATGAAATGCCTCTCAATCTTTTGGAGGACATCGAGATTCACATTTACTGCATCTAGCGATTCGAGCAACGCTGAATAACATTGGAGAACATGGACTACATTGGTTGGAAGTGGTACATCAATTTGATCACAATTTCTATCCAAAGAGACCACCACTTTTGGTCTAAGCTGTTTTACAAAGTGAAGTACCGAAGGAAGCAAAGATGGATAGTTTGTGAAACATGAAACGGGCATATTCACACCAATTGCCTCATTTTCAAAGAACTGACCAAGCAGGGCACTGGAAGGAGAGTTCAATGATTCAATGCTCAAAACATTGAGCTCAAATGACATGTTGACGTCTTTCGCATACTGATTCAAATTTTCTCGGGTGAAATTGAGCTCAACCTCATCACAAGTTGAGGGTGAAACAACAGCAGTAACTTTAAGTGAAGGCACACCACTACTTCTCAAGGCAAGTTCTTGCATAAAAGATGACCACTGCACTCCAAACCCAATATCAAAATCAATAATGTGAATTCGGTCAAACCTCTCCACAGCTTCAATGAGGGCTTGGTTACAAGTAAAATTGGCAAATTGAAGAACGGGTGATATCTCAGAAAAGGACTTATAAGCTCCAATTTTGAATATGAAACTAATAGGTGAGAAAGCCAAAAAATTGTGAACATTTGAATGAAGCAGTGACATCAAGGCCTCCTTCATATAGAAAGCAGCCCTCTGAAAAGGCTTACCAATAGGGGAGAGCTGGTGATTGAGCCGCGCCAATATCCCTTGCGCATGAACCGGATTACCAGCTTCTATCAGCTCAGCAGTTTTATACAACTGATCAAATATAGCCTGCTGAAGCTGGTGGCTTGCATCTTCTCCGGTAGAACTCACCTTCTGCTGTTTAGCAGATGGCAGAACCAATGGTTGATGTTGTTGTTGCATAAACAATGGAAGCTGTGTTTGCTGCCTCCTACCAAACAGCTCTTGTCCTGAATCCAAAAGAGGTAACCTTGGAACCTGATAATTGTGACCAACAGTGTCAAAAAGGGGGCGTTTTGCTTGATGCTGAGAGAAAACTTGCTGCTCTTGCACTTGAGGATACATCAATGGCACAAAGAAAGAAGGGTTTTCAGAAAACTGAACTTGATTCTGGTTTAACATAAACTGAGGATTGATGACTTGAGGTTTCTCATCTACCACTCTAAACTCTTGCTGCTGATGAGAAGTGAATACACCAGGAGATGATGACACCATAAGAGGATTGTTAGCAGAACCAGAAAAGATTGATTCTGAAACTGAGACAGAACCAGTCTTTGCATTATGGCCATCAATATTTTCAGCAATGAAAGGGAAACCAGGGTGGTAGTTAACAGGAGGGTCAATACTACTTACCATATTCAACCCTTGGTGATCCACAACACCAAAACCTGCAGCATTGAAATCAACACTTTGAGAGCCACAGCCACTGCTTTGTAATAGCTTGCTCAATCCTGCAGAAGGGTCTTCAACATCACCCATGATAAGTCTCAAAATAGACTGATCTTGACCTTCCCAGTCCTCCATCCCACATTTTTCTGGGCTGGTTTCCAAGGATTCCTGAAGAGGATTATCTGAGACTGTTGGGGCTGAAACAATGTTGCTGTTGTTGTTGGCTGAAGCAGTGCCACCACCCTTGCTGGTAGTGTTGCTACCAAGAGAAGAGGACATTGTTGAAGAGGAAGTAGGAGGGCTTGGGCTTCTTCTGGAGTCAAGAACTGAGGTGGGCTCAGTACTGCCCACATAGCAATAATCCTCTTTGTCTATGGTCCACTTTTGTGGATGATGCAAAAGCAGTGAAAATGAATCTGAGGCTGAAGAGAAATCCAACACTCCCTTCCCTTGAAATTCCTCAAAAGGCAAGGGCATGGCCTTCATCTAAGAAAGTTAGCCAAGGAGAAGAACAATAACTGTGACCACAAAACCAACCACCCAAAAGACTCCAGTTTTTCAAAAGGTAGCACCTTTGTTCCCCACACCCACCCAGAACACGCTGATTTGAAAGCAGGAATTTTTGGACAAATGGACTTACAAATCCAGAAACAACTAGGCTTAGAAATTAAGCAAATTTATAACACTAAATGAACAAACAAACACAAAGAGAAGAAATTTTGGGTGGATAAAAGTTTATTTTTCTTTTTTTTTTAATACTAAGCACATAGAGAGTTCCAAAATAAAACAAATAACAACTTGGGCACCTCTAAAGCTTGTTTTTTTCTCTCTGTGTCTGTGGCATATTAAGCTTCAAACAGTTGCAGATATGAGGGAAGAAAGCCATGAATGAATGTGATTCTTTGTGGCTTGTGTTTTGTGTGGAACACTCTTTGTTGTTGCTTGTGTTTTGCAAGATAGATGCGTGCAGCGTATAAAAGTGGTAAAGTGCGCTCTCTCTCATTGTTTCTACTTTTTTTAATTTTTCTTTTTTTCTTATTTTTTTATTTTTTATTTTTTATTTTTATTTTTTGGGCAGCTTGTCTGCATACGTAGTTTTCCCTCTGGTTGGTAGGGTTGCTGTCGCCTCCCTTATTTTCCACCACTCCCACGTCTCGCGCGTGAACTTCAATTTCCCTTATTTTCCTCCACTCCTAATAATAACTTTTTAATTATTATTAGAATAAAATTTATATTTTTAATTAATTAAAAATAATGTTTGATGTAATTTTAAAATAATTATTGTATGATTAAATAATTTAAAATAATATAATAATTTATAATTAAATGATATTGTAAAAATTTATATATCTTAATTAAATTTATATTCTATACACTTTACTTAAGATTTTTTAAATAATATTAAAAGGTATTGCAACAGAGCCTCGTGACAGTGTACGAAACTTTAGCCTCATGTCAATTTTTGTAAAGAACTCCTGGAATGCGATTAATTTTCGATTGAGCAAGGAAAAAGATATTTTAAGTTCATTTGGGTGTTTATATTATACCGCCTTAAATAAGAGAGGTGCTGAGAAAGAAAAGAGGGTAAGAATTATGATAAATAATGTAATAAAAGTAATATAATTATGAGATTAAAAAATGAATGTAAAACAATAATATTAGTCTACAGATAAACAGTTTGCATGTTACATTTTTTATTTAAATAATTTTAATTTGTTAAAAATAAATTAGTATATTATTTTTTATTAAAAGATGAAAAGCGACGAATTTTAGTTTCAAGTTGAGATTGATTTACATAAGCTAGAGACAAGGAGTTTTGGGTATAAAAATGTAATATAAATTCATGACCAATATTTTAATTTTGTTTATCAAAATCTTGTAACATAGATAAAAAAAAATAAGTATAATCATTTTAGTCTTAGTACTTAAAATTATATTAATTTTTCTGATTCTTAGGAAAAATATACAAGTTTTACTTTAATTCGTTTTAACATAAGTGAACGATGTGTTAAATAACTGTTAATAAACCTAGAATAGTTTTTACGTAACTTTTGTGGTCATGGTAGTAATATTGATTAACATATTATTAATTTGAAATTTTAGAAGAAAAAATAAGCACCCTCTATTATTAACTTTGTAATTTCTTGTAAAAATTTCTCTTGATCTTTTTAAATTAATAAAAGTTTAACGCTAACTGTTTATAATCTTTAGAATTGTGTATAGAAAAAAGAGAAATTATCTCGAAGAGAGTTGTTGACATCTGAAAATAGATTAAAATATGATGTATATTATTAATTTTATCAATAAAACATAATGTAATTTTTTATCGCGTAGGAAAAAAAATTTAATGTAATTTAAGAAACTTTAAAAAAAAATGAGAGAAAAATGTAATTTATTTTAATTAAAATAAATTTTTCAAAAAACATATACTAAAATTCGGAACGGTAATAAGTAAAATAAAAGTGGATAATATACTGTTGATATCCACATCTATTAAAATTAATAAAATCATAAATATTTACAATTTTAAACAATAAAAAATATATTATAATATTATATTTATTATATTATTTCTATACAATATAAATTAATATCATATAATATTATTATAAATTAATATATTAATAAAATTATTCTATAAAAATAGATAATTCACTTTAAAAATAACTTTTATATAAAATTATTTCGTTTATAATTTTTTTAAATGTTTTAATTTTATTAATTTATAAATTAAATTAATAAATTTAATTGAGTAAATTAAGTTTGCAAAATTTTAAAATTTTAAAAATATTTAATATTTATGATATAATTTTATTTTCATAAATATTAAAAACCATATATTATTTTTTAAAATAAAATTATATAATAAAATATCAATGTTTAAAATTTTATTAAATTTTATAAACATGATTTACATAATAAAATATATTAATTTAATAGTTAAAATAATTATATTTTATTTAAAAAATTTATAAATAAATAATTTTATGATAAAATTACTTTAAAGTAATTTAATCTTTCCTCTTATTATATAATATATAAAATAATTTTATATTTTTATAAGATAATAAAACATCATAATATTTTAAATATGCTTAATAAAATATATATATTAATGAATGTACAACAATTGAACGTAAATATATTTGTTGGTATCTATTAGTACGTATAAGTATTTTTGTTATCATTACATGAGACTGTTGGTATCTATTAGTACGTATAAGTATTTTTGTTATCATTACATGAGACTGTAAATTGAACTAAATGTCTAATGATAAAATTAAATTAAATTAAATTAAAGAAGTAGAAGGAGATATATGTTGATCTGGTCATTTACTATCCTTTCATTCAATTCTTGTTGGGAGATGTATTTATTAAATCTAAAGAATGTTGGTAATAAAAGATTTTTAAAGTAAACAAGAAAATGAAAAAAAAAAAATGTGTATACAATGTTTAAGAAGTGGATAAGCACTTTTATTTAAGCATAATTCATTCTCATTGTAAATTGGGTTTGGTGGAGAATTTCTTTTAAGACACAATGAAGATCTTGAATATGTGTTTCGCTTTTGGAATTAATTGGTGATAACAATAGTTTTTATCAAATGATAATTTGTTATTTACCTTTTAATAACTAAAAGATGATAATCTGTGAGATAGAAATTTTAGTGGAGTTTGAAGTTTTATGTGCATGAAAATTTTAGTGGAGTTTGAAGTTTTATGTGCATGAAAATTTTACATCTTTATTTCTATTGTGTTTACTTTTTGTTTATTTACAAAGAGTTATATTTATTTAATAGATGATATTTATAGAAAGATTATGCTTTTTTAAAGTCTATTGATAAACTGTTCTGTTTGATTTATTTGTAAAAAATTAGTTATAATTATAATATAATTTATAATTATTTAATTGTAATTCTATCTCATTTTATTTTTTATTTTTTAGGAATGGTCACGCAATTTAAGAATCCGAAAATAGACAAGTTTTGGACTAAAAAAGGTAAAAGAAGCATAAAAAGATAATACATCTAATGCGATAATGACATGTCAGTCCTACGGTGGTGCAAAATTACGTAGATTGGTCGCGACTGCTAAGAAAGCGGCTAGGTCAAACTCAGTCCACCACATTGAAACCCTAATCCAAGCCGATAAAAGGGAGGCTCTACTACACCACCCTAGGCTCCAAAGGTATCTCCGGAACGTAGACCTATCATTACGCCAAACACACACTAATACTATTGTCAGTGTTGCTGTCACTACGGTTTTGTCATTCTATCTTAAAATTAGGATTATAGATTATTCTATAGGATTAATATGTTTTTACTTGTCTTATATCTCGATGTATAACTAATCCCCAAGTCATGGGGCTTTGGTGAAACTTATAATGTAACCAATTGAATCCTTCTTCCTTTTCATGAATGATTGCGTATTTCTATTCAATTGTGTTTTCCTTATTATGCATAATTAATCAATGAGAATTAATTTCTAAGTTAATTAGAAGATAGGCGATCGTAGCATTATCTAATTAATGGAACTATAAGGTAAATTGAATCTAAGGGTTTTGGAGGATCAACTGAAATCCTTGATTTCTAATCAGTTATTAATTTAACATGTCCTTATGATATTTATGTTTCTCTTAATTATATACCTTGCATGATCATTGGGGTAGTAATTTAAGGAATATTGTTATTGCATGATCATTGGGTAGTAATAGAATGAGAACGGATGGTTAGCAGTTGACTCAAATCATTCATAAGGGAATTATGATAAAATTGAATAAAGTTATAAGGGAAACCAAAATTTCATATCTTTTCATAATTGAACTCGTATTTGTACTCTTCTTTCTTTAAATTTCTTACTCTTATTTTGTTCTTTTTTGCATTTATTTTAAATATTTCTAAAAGACTCTTTTCTTATGAGCTCAAAAATTAGGATTTAATATTTTTTTAAGATTATTAAAATAGTCTATGTGGCAACGATATTAAGGATTGTAAATACTCCTTTCTACACCGACGGTGCACTTGCCCGTAGATAAAACTTTGTACGCACAGTAAACGCACAATATCTGTAAATATAATCTTCACACATTTTTAATAGTGTTTACAAAATGATCATTTTAATTTTATATCTTATAAAATTCTATGGAAATGGAACTTATACATTTTGAATTTGGTTTAACAAATTACACTCATTAAATAAAGAAAATTTAAATAATTTATGATTATTTAAATTTTTTATTATTAAAAATATTAACTTAAAATATAAATTATTATATATCAATCTAACGATTATAATTAATTCAACTAGATGTTTCAAAAAATTTAAACTATAGAAAATTCAAACTATTGTAAAATTTAAAATTTTAGAAATGTCACACCTTTGTTTATTCATTAAAATGTTACACCATTTTGTTCTGTATTCTATGTGAAAAATTATTTTATTCAAATTTATGTTGTTATGAGTATGTCTATAATTTCGATTGATGTCTATTTATGTATGAATTAATAATTATATTATTTAATTTGATGTTGATTTATATAAAAAACTATCTTTTAATTATTATTTTATATAAAAAGATTTTATAATTAATTTTAAAATATTTAAAAATTGAATTTAAAATTTAAATTGATAATAAATATATCTAATTATATAATATAATATAATATTATCAGTATTTTAAAAATAAAAATAAATCATGTGATTGGATAAATTAAATTGAAATTCAACATTTTTTAAAATTATTTAAACCATAAAATTAATCAAGTATATCAATAGCAAATCAACCAATCAAAAATAATAAATTATGATGAACAAGTAAAAATTGGTATGTATAAGATGTATTATTTTAATTTATTTTTTTAAAAAATAAAACTAAAGTAATAATTATTTGACTTAATCTTACAAACATTACTCAAAATTAAAAGTTTAAAATAATATCTACTTTTTAATTTTCAATTTTTAATTATATAAAAATATAATATTATAATAATATATTTTTAATATATCATATAAAAAATATTTATATTAATTCGATCATAATTTATCTATACATAAACTATTCAACTTTAAACTAATAACTTAGTTTAGTAATCTGCTTAATTTTACAAACCTTAAATATAATATACTACCTTAAATATAATATACGATGTTATAAGTGCATCTTGATATTTTTTATTCAAGTATTTTTAAAAGATTTTAATTTTCTTACACATAATTTTTTATATTTCTTTTATATTTTTTTAATTTTTTCCTATCACATTTAATAATGCTACATAGTTTGACAAGTATTAAAAATAAATAAATATTTTATAATAATTATATAAATTTACATAAAATTTATTAAATTAATATAAAATATATTATATTTTTATGGTCATATCATTTAAATTATTATTAAAACATTTTTTAATAAATAATTTTTAATAACTAAAGATCTATAAAAAAAATCTAATAAAAACTAAAATTATTACTGTCTGTCATTTAAAATTATTATTAATTTTTTTAATGAAATTGTAGTATGAAACTGTGAAAAATTCACCTAAAATTAGGGAATTGATTTTACTTTGTATAAAAATTTCGTAAATTAATTAAAAATAAAATCCATAATAAACGGCTATAGTAATAATTCATATCCTTTTGTACATGAATTTTTAATATTTATCATTTTGTTTTTTTTATTATAATCATATTTTTTTGTGAAAAAATTACATATTTGATACTTTTACTTCTTTTATTTTTGTTAAATTTTTAAAAATATATTTAATTATCTAATTTTTATTAATAAATAAATTTTAATTTTTTATTAACCTAAATATTTTAAAATAATATTATCTCTATCTTTCTAATGATATCATTGTTACTATTTTTATTTTTATCTTTTTTTATTTTTTGTTCTTATTTTTTTCTTTATTATGACCTCTTTTATTATCTTAATACGCATATATCTGGAAGTTATGTTGATGCTATGAGATATGGTGCAAGGAAGATTTGATACGAACACTGATGAAAAACAGAAGGATCATTTTGAATTCAGGAAATGACATTAGTGTCACACAAAGATGAGAAGGAAACTGATAAATCACACATTCTCATTACAAGTTGTCTTGATAAGATCAAATAAATTATTTATCATGTTACTTAAAAATATTACAATTTTAAAAAACTTAAATTTCATTCAATTTTATTATTCTAAATTATATGACTTTCTATTTATAAGCAAACGAATTTAAATAAAATATCTTAAAATAATTGCAAAAATTATTGTAACACAATGAAGCCATTATTTATAGATTTATTATAACATAACTTCATTACTAATTATAATAATTTTATAATGACTTTTATTTTTTAATTGTATCCATGAAAATAAAATCTTAATCTATGAGCATTCATTTCAATTTTAAAAAAAAGTCTATTTTAATCAGAGTTTAAGAAGAATTTATAATTAATTTATGAAAATGAAGTTAAATTTAAAATATATATATATTTGTATTATTTTTATTTTAAATTTATTATAATAATTATAATATTATTTAAATAAAGTTATAAACTATTATATTAAAAATATGATTTTGTTATTAAATTTTTTATTTTATATAAATTTGTACATATTTTATATTTTTTTTATAGTGGTGACTAGTTTGTGATATGATTCTTCGAAGATGATTTTTATTTATGAAATAGGTAGAAAAGAAGAAAAAAAAGAAAGAGAAGAAGAAAAAATAAAAAAAAATGATAAAATGATTAAAAATTAATTAATAGAAGAGAATTTTTTAAAAAATATTATAACAAATTTATTCAATTTATTGAAAAGGAATCAAAGAAAAACAAATTAATAAATTATAAAATCAAAATGAAAATTTTAAATTAAAAACCAAAATATAAAAGAAATAATTAAAACAACAATTAATAATTTTACCTATCTTTTATTCTATTTCTTACTTTTTTTTTTTAATGTTTATTATTTCTTCTTATGTCATTCGTCATTCCACCAATTTCACGTTACGAGGTTAAAAAAAAAAGAAAAACTTATTTATATTGATCAGTTTTAAAATTTTTTCTATGTAATTAGCGTACTTAAACATTAAATAACATTTTCACTCTTTAATTACTTTCAAGCTGAGTGTGCGTAATACGTTGTTTCCTTTTCAGTTTTGCTGAATATTATGTGGTGCAAGACTCCAAGTCATTGGATAAATTCAGTTATTAAAATTAATTTTAAATATTTAAAATAGTAGTTTTTATAAAATATTTTTTATTATATTTTTTATTTTTAATAAAACCTATTAGTTCTAAATATTTAAAATTAACTTCAAAAATTCAGGTTAATATTTTTATTCATGAAAATTATTTGACAAAAAGAAAGATTTTTACAGTGAATATGATATATGTATAATTAAAATTTATCTAATTAAATTATTCAATTTTTATTAAATGAAGAGTAAATATATTTTTAGGCATTAAAAGAATCCTATCTCTTTTGAATAATTTATTTAATGATAAAGTATTTTATGTTAACATATATAACTTAATTATTTTTTTCTCTATCCAATTATGTTCTCTTGTTTTTAAATACATAAAAAAGTAGAGATGGTAGAACACCATTTGAAATATAATTAACTAAGTTTTATAGCAAAGATTAATTAAAAAAATTAACAATTTAATTTGAATTGTACCAATTAATGGCATGTTCAATTGAAAAGAGAGCTTAAGTCTAGATTTAAAGAAAAGTTACTTGATTAAATAACAAAAAAATGAATTTGAATATATTCTTTCTAAACAATCAAGTAATCTATAAAATTCGCGTAAGAGAAAGTTTACGAAGAGATATTTTTAAATTTTAATTTTATAATATAAGGTTAATTTTAATATACTGTTAATATAAATATTTTTTATTTTCAATTAATATAAATTTATGTTAAATATAATTTTTAAAATAATTATTATAAAAATTAATTATTTTTAATTATATAATATTTTATAATTAAATGACAGTATAAAATATTTTACATTATAAATATATTTAAATTAAATATTTTATAGTATTACTCAAATAGTTAAACTTCAGAAATTTACTTTAATATTTACAAATATTCTATCAATAAAAGAATCACCCGCTAAGGACTTTCAATTTTGAAATTCGTAAGAATAATAGTACCGGCATCTCGATGATGATGCTCCATTAGACACTAAATAAAACTCAATCCTATTCTTCACATTTTACAACATAAAATATATTTTATAGAACTTATCTTTTTTAAGGTATAAAACACTGAAGTGAGATTACTTTTCTAAATAATGTCTTTTTATATCTAAATAATGTCTTTTTATATACATGTTCAAGTAAAAGTTTTAGTTAGTACTTAAAGGATTCAATTATAAGTATGTAATTTTAGATAGCTCAGCCATATTCTTTCTCATTTTATAGATGACATTTTTTTAAACGTGCACAGAGTGCTCATTAATGTCATTAGTTAAAGACTACTTTACGCCAAGAGTACTGATCACATCTTACATATAACATTTTTTTTTATTTGTGCACATTAAATATGTTTTATAAAAAATATTTTTTGAGGTATATATAGGATATCGAAATGGCTTTATTTTTCTAAATAATATCTTTTTTATGCACATAGTCTAAATAAAAGTTTTGATTAATTTTCTTAAAGAACTCAATTATATTTATGTAACTCTATATGGTTGCACACAACTTTGATACTATGAAGAGAAGATCCTGTCTAATGGTTTTTGCGGCGATGGCGATTCACTTATGTAATATATATAAGTTTCTAACTACGCTTTTCTTCCATGCATCAGTTATATTTTTATACTATACTCTTATTTTAAAGGATAGCTTAGATTATGGTTGAATGTTAACAGTGTTATTCATGTTTGAAGCCATGCTTAGAAGTTTTTTATTTTTAATATTTACTATTCCGTTATACTTAAACAAAATCATGCATGTTATTAGCTTTTTAGCCCATTGACTATTAATTAAGACAGATTTATAAACTCTGCTTAAAGCCTTATTAATAGACTATTAAAGGAAAAAAAAAAGACTTATTAGTCTATTTAAAGGATTTTAGTATAATTTATCCAGTTAACCCAGGCTTTAATGTAGGCTACCCAGGCCATGCTTAAAAATATGGCCTTTGTCAGATAAAGGTAACTAAGCTAACAATGTTTAAATCTAATCTTATTCTAATCCCTAATTATGAAACAGTCATTATAACACGTATTGGAGAGAGTACAAATAAACAATGATCTAGCAACCAAAATTCAAGAAGTTATCATGGAAGCTAAAGATGTGAAAGATGGTACCATGCCAAAGCTCCAAATATCAAGATAGTTACAAAAGGTAGGTATTTTATCGAATAATTTGAAATAATTAAAAAGGGCACAAGGAAATCTTGGCTTTGTACCCAATTATTTAGAAATTTATTTTCCAAGCTTAAATTTTAGGACAAAGGACACCAATTTAATACTTTGGTCGAGTAATTTTTAGATCTATAAGTAGGAATATATACAACAAATTTAGAGTTTGAAACTTTCCAACAATGTATTTTTGTGTTTAATAAAATATATCTTTTGTTTGTAGTTCTTTACATTTTTGGCACCTCAAATTAAGTTCTGGTTGATGTTATTTTTGTTGCAGTTTTATGTTCTCTTGTTACATTCCAGTTCTTTTATTTCTTTCTTGCATTTCTTATTAGTTTTCATTCATTTGTTTCCGTTTATTTTCCTACATTTACTAATGTTCCTTTGAATTCTTAAATTTTCATATTTCTTTTACTTTTAACAGTTATAAGTTTTTTGCTGTGTTCTATTTTATTTCACCTTCCTATTTTTATTTTCACAATTCTTGATAATTTCATTCATTTCTGGCAATTTGATCTTATTTTTACTGTACTTTAATCTTTGTTACCTTTTATTAAATTTTTTCTTAAGAGATAATATTTGTACTTTAGTCTTGTCTTTACAATTTTTTTTATCAGAATAGTTTTCTTATTAATTTAAGTCCATAGCCGTTTATTTATGTTTATGCTAGTTATCTATGTCAAAGTTACCTTTTAATTAAGTCAGATACTGATTCAAATAAATTATCATATCAAAACTTTAAAACAACTAAAATAAAGATAAATCTGTTTTAATCCATTCCGTAAATACTCTAACCTTTCCATCAAGTTTTATTACTTTTCTTTTTGATTATTTAGCGGTGCTGCTATCATCAGTTACTTTCATGCCATTTTAATTTCTGGTCCATTTTCTTTTCTAGCCCGTTTATGTTTAGCCATTTTACTTTCTATCCGTTTCTTGTTCATGTTCATTTTTATCAGTCCCCCACTCTAAGATTAGTAAATGTCATTTTGATTAAAAAAAATATTGATGCACAGCCAAGAATAGGTTGAATAAGATGAAAAGAAGATACACAAAATATGTGAAATACATTATAATAAAAAATATAAAATATATTAAAATAAAAATATTATCGTAATGTATAGTAATCAAAAGCTTTCTACTTATGTGAGAAATTTTGAAGATTCACGATTCTTAAGAGGGGCTACACTTGAAGTGTTTAAATTTGATTCTGGTTCTACTAGCTTTTATAATTTTTGTTGACATATTTAAAATTCATCATGTTTACAATCTGTTAAAAAGCTTAATCTATAAAAAAATTAATAAATAGGAATATATATAATTAAAAATATCTACAAATATATTACAATCTATAATATAAAAAAGTTAGTAAATAAAATTAAAGCTTATATATATAAATAATTAAAAATATTGACAAATTTTTAATATATTAAAATAAATAATCTATACATATATTCATATCTTATATATTAATATTTATATATTATATAAAAATATATTTTATACATTATAAATTATAATATATATTAAAATAAATTATAAAATTATAATAAAAATAAATATATTTAAATATATTAAACATATTTTTTTAAACATTTATATTTAACTCATTTATCTAAAATAATTTTTTAATAAATATCAATCTAGCTATTTATCAAACAGATCATAATCTTAAGTGATGGTAATCATGAATTTTCATTTGACAAAACTTACAATAAACATTTAGATTTTCGAGAACCAAAATTCAGCAAAGTCCATATTTACTAAAATGCCCCAAAAAAAAAAAAAAGAATAACAACAGGCAATACCTTCCCACCACAAAAAACCTTTAATGATATTCTTATTTTTGCTGATAAAAAAAATCTAATAGAAAAAAATAAAAAAGAATAACCTAGGAAGCAGCAATATGAATTTTTATTTTTATAAAAAATTGAATAACCTGGCAATTAATAGTTACATATCATGTTTGTTTGGATTCAGTTTTGTCGCACATTGCACAGATTTGAAAGAGGCTAAACCAAGGTTAAATGAATTTGAATTTCTTTTTCAATTTTTTGTAACAAATGTTGAATGTCACGACAAACAGGCTAATAACAGGGACGAAACCATCAACCTTGAGAAGTGGGAGTTAACACATAGAAGGAAGCTGCCATTACTGTGCGCTGGATATGGTTGGCTTTTATGATTAAATTATCTGAACATATCAATATATATATATATATATATATATATATATATATATATATATATAATCAATGGTTGAAAAAAATCAAACGATTTATATCTAAATAATAACTAAATGTAGATTTTTTTATTTGTAGCTTAATTGCCCCTTTAAATTATATATGCGCTCACTCAAACATTTATGCTACAGCCATATAATTGCTAGCTACTTTGTTTATTATTATTATTATTATTATTATTATTATTATTATTATTATTATTATAAATTGAGGTAAGGAAATTGTACATAATTAAGCCCCATATTGTGTATTGTCCTAAATATTAATCGGTTATCCCTAAGAATTGAGATATTGGGTAGTGGGATTCCTCCATATACAGAAGAAAGGAAATCAATGTGTATATCTTTTGGACAAAAATGGGACTCTGTTGTGATATAATTTGTTGGTACTCTTTTTTCCCATGCTACCTCTTTTTTCTTTTCAACGTTCTTACTATGGATAGTGCTTGCATGTGTTTGTGAG
This sequence comes from Canavalia gladiata, assembly GCA_037954105.1. Lineage (NCBI taxonomy): Eukaryota > Viridiplantae > Streptophyta > Magnoliopsida > Fabales > Fabaceae > Canavalia > Canavalia gladiata. The sequence goes on along the minus strand of CM075659.1, from coordinate 12,191,604 downwards.
GCCATAGCCTTCACTTGTCGTTTATATGTTATTTGTACTAAATATGTTCCTATGTTCCTTAATATGACCCGTTTTAGGATGTCTACAAAATTCCATTAATCTTCATTCATCGTGCATGTGATCTTCCATTTTACTTCTTGAATGTTGAAATATATAAAGAAATTATATTAACAAGTAATTAGCTCTTGTAAACAAGCATGGTTTTATTTGTATGTTTATATAGGTTAGTTCAAACAAAAAATATATATACATACTCAACTTAAGACCAGGCTAAGGCTATGCATTAGTCACGTGTTGTTGCATTATATGAAAGGGTGGTCTTAAAATAGTCTAATTAGAGTTTACAAGTATCTGCCCAAAACACTATAAATATCAAGACATTCCCAAAATAAAAAAAAAGTAAAGAAAATGTAAATAAATAAGTAAACATAATGATCAATAACAAATTAGTTATCAAGTATATGTTCAATTTTTTTAAGTAAAGTCTTAGATTCAAATTTTTTGAAAAAAAAAATTCATTAAAAAATCAATTCTATCACAATATAAATATTCCAGACTAAAACAAGATTATAAAATATTTGTGATTTAGATAAAAGATAATAAAAAATAAAAAATTAAACATTATATGCACTACTTAGTTAGCCATAAGGGGTGAGACCATGGGGTCAAGAAATGACAAATCATGTGTGCTGTTGGGTTTGAGTCTAGTCAGAACATACCAATTTTACAACTATATTTAGTTCATGTAGTTGGTAAGTCTGGCAAATTGAGTACCAAATTAGATAAAGCTGACTCTATTATTGTAATTGATGTTTGAGATTAAATTGAAATAAGTTGGGTGACTTAAACCTAACAAAAATATACCTATCCATTTGTGCATGAGAAGCCTCTAACCTCCTAAATTAAATCATGATATATATATATATATATATATATATATCATGTGTATCTCCCTTGGTGTAAGCAAACATTTATCCATAATTTGAAAGGAACTGTGAGCCAATAGTACTAATTCAAGTTAGGCAACTGATTTTGATATTCCCCTATGTAAAGCCTGAGCCTACGTTAATTATTATTTTTCCATATGTTCATTATTCTCTTTCAAATTACCAATCAATACTTTAACCTATTTTATTCAATTTTTATCCCTCAAGAATATATAAACGAGCTTGAAAACAAACTACATTTAAAGTTGAGAAAATATGTAGAGACAGCATTTCATCAACTTTCATCAATGCATGTGTCTTCAAAATTGTTCAAAAATAATTGTAATGTATTTGTGTTATAGAGTGTATAATGTAAAACATTTTAGAATAAATGTTGGCATTTAATTAGTATTGTCAAGCAACCAATGAAAATTGTTTCAATTGATAAAAATTGAATTTATAATTTATAGAATTATAAATTTAAATGATAATTTAATTTATGAATAATTTATAAATATCTTTATAAATACTATTTAAATCTTTAAATATATCCTAATTTTGATCTTTTGTTAAAACAGAAAAATATGAAGTGGGTAGTGTCATGACTAAATCAAAATCCCTTTGATGTGTGATGACACGTGGAAGGTGACCCTAGAGCGCTAATTACAGCTGAGAGATGTTGGTATCCTAAATCACATGCAAATGAGTCACTTGGTTGTTCCTTCAGCCATGGCTTACTACATAAATATTTGCCTTAAAAGGCTACACAGTCACAACAAGACACGCCTTAACATAAGGTCGTTATATATATATATATATATATATATATATATATATATATATTAAAAGATGAATAAACATATTACATAGAACAATTATATTCTTATATACAAAAGTAATTTATATCTCTAACCTAACTGTCAGATATTTTTTTTTTAAAAAAAAGTTAAAGACTTTGTATCTGTATGAAAGATATTTTTTTAATGTAAGAAATTTTTTTCTCTACTGTATATACAAGCAGAGAGTATAGAGAAGTCATTGATTTTGCAGTTTAAGTTTTATAAAGTTTAAATAAGCACAATAACTTAGTTAAACGATAAATACTTTCCTATTTTGAAAAAAAAAATAATCTTAATTTTAATGCAAGTTGAAGAATAAAAAGCATATTGAATTAATCTGAAGTTAATTTTATGCAAATGATATGTTTAAGGAAAAATATTGTAAAATATTTATTTTAAGTATATAAAAAATCTCAAAGGCTGAGGCAAAAAGGAAAAAAAAAAGTAAATTACAAGTGTAACATTTTTCATAAATTTGTTTTATTTCTATATACTGAGAATAATAATTAGGTAAAAACAATAAGAGATTATGGTAAGAATGAAGGAAAAGGAGGAGCTTTATTAAACAATGATTTTCCATAAAGGAGATAGACTGACTTAATTGTCAAGGTTTCTATATAATGGTTTTGTTTTACATTACTTAAAAGAAGCACCAAGTAGTTAATATCTGAAAACAATGTGAGAGATAGAAAACAAACCTTTAGAAGTGAGACATACTTTCTGAACTTTTGCTTTGTTCAGTTGTTTTTACACACTTTTTTCCACTATCATGCTTCAACACACTAACCTTACAGCCTTATTTGACGTGTTCTCTTATCCAAGTTAGTCTCTATTGCCATAATTTTCACCACACCCATTGGGAGCTCAAAGGGATTTTGTCTAAAAGTGCAAAGGGGCCAAACCCCAAGCACAGTCAATGTCCATCACTTTCCATCCAATGTACTTCCTCATGAATAATTGAACATGAACATGAAGATGTTTGATGGGTGGAACAATAATGGAAACCCCTATATGGTCATGATAGGAACTTAAAAAGAAATGAGTACTTTGGTTGTCTTAGACAAAATTGAAATGCTCACATATCAATGTGGCAGGAAAGAAAGGGGACATGCTTAGGTTTGATGTGAATTCTTTATGGAAACTATGATTTGGACATGTCAGAGACAAGGATTAGTAATTTATCTTCGTTCCCCCATGTGAAGCCTAACAACAACTCCTTCATCAATTCTTCTCCCATATGAAGTGTAAAGTTCCCTATACTTCAAAACCATTTGCTTGCCTCTCTTTCCTTTCTTTGCTTCATTTTTCAATTCATTACTTTCAAATTTCCTTCTCTCTCTTTCATTTTTTTTTCTTTTTCTTTTTCTTTGCTTGTTGGCTAAAGGGTACGTGTTTCCTTATGTTCTTTTCTCTCTTCTTAAGACACCTCACATCTCAAGCAATATCATAAAAAGGCCTAATCTAGACATCCAATATCCAATATAATTATTAATGGTAATTTTTTAAATGCATGAAATAAAATATATAACAATGTTTTAGTTGACATCCCCATGATTAGATGGCAACATGCAAGTCATTGATACATATAATAAAATCCATCTCTACTATCCATAGCCGACCTCAATAACACTTTTAATATATTTATACAAAGATAGCCTTTCAAGATTATTAGTGCCTACCCTATAACGTGTTCATAACTTCGTTATTTTATTTTATGTTTTGGTTCCACATCAAGGTTTTCCATTTCCCTTTTTCATCTGGGTTTTTCTTTTAAAAATTGTAGAAAGCATGTTATGATTAAAATAATTAAGAAAACAATTTCAGTTGCATTTGGACCACATGGGAAGGTGAAAGAGGGTTTCGATTAGAAAATGGACTAATCGGTGGCTCCGTGACACACAGACCGCCACTTTCAGATCACGGGATATTTTCATTGCAACAACCTCATACACAATAGAGCGGTGTCAAAAATAAAAATAAAAATAGAGCAACGTGAATGAAGCAAAATTAACCAACCAAATGATTCCATTATCATATATTAATTGTTTGAAATTGAAGTGTTATAACATTTATTTAATATAAACTAAACTATATATTAATATATATATATATATATATATATATATTATTTATATTAACAGATAATTTTATTAATATAAAAATTAATATATTATAGTAGTATATCAAATATTAATATAATGCATTATTATAATAAATCATAATTATATATAATATTTATATTCATAATTCTTTTTTATCATATGAAAATTATACTGATAAAGGCAATGTTTAAATTCTTTTTAATAATTTCATTTTTTTGGAAAGTTTAATAAAAATATATTCAATTTTTAAATATATTTAAAAATGTAATAAATAAAATTCTTGATTGGAAAACTTAAGTAATTATAAATGATATTAATTTATGTATGTCAAAAATATAATATTAATTTGTGATGCAAGCCTACACAACCGTAATAATAAAATAGTAGTCATTTGCTATGAGTGTCAACACAGAAGACAATTATTTAAATTTATAAAAAAAAACTTAGATTTTAATATTTGAAGTTAATTTAAAATTTGTCTAATAATTGTGTCTTTGACAATAGTGCATATCTTGTAATTTTTTATTGGGTTTCCTTTGGTTTTTTCGCATTTTCTTTATTGCATTTATTTTTTGTAATGCAATATATAGTTTAGAATGACAAAGGTTTCAAGTTCAACGCGGACACGTGCATGGAAGGAGTAGTGAAATGTTTAGGTAATACGGAAGATGATAGACAACTCTTTGGTTTATGAATAAAGAAAATTAAATTTAAATTGAGAAATAAGGGAGGATGCATGCATCCCGAAAAGTGGATGTTTATTGTTTATATCTTTAAGCACAAGTTGAGATGATCAAGGATTTCAATAATGTGAAGACTGGCTAAGTGATTTAAAAATATCGTGTAAGTTATAACATGCCCATAAGTCACTATAGATTTCCTATTAAGTTAAATTGTCACCATAAAAAAAATTATTTTATTAAAGCTCAATGTCTAAAAGTGAAGAAGGTAATATTTGGGTGCGTAATATAATATAACATAATATTTATTAAGACAAAAGATCATGAATGACAAAAAAATATCAGTAACTAATGCCAATATCATTATATTATATTTAGATGACTATTTTTTTTTTAATGTTAGAAGGAGTTCGGACCTATAAAAGTGTTAAATCACAAATAAAGCTTTTTATGATATTATTATTTCCTCTATTTGCTGTTTAATTGTTTCTTTTATTTTTTAAATATTGTTTCATATTTAAACATCATCACAATCTTGTGAATCAATGTCGTTTTTGTTTTTCTATATTACACAATTTTTTCTTCTATAAAAATGGAAATATTTTCCAAATATTTTATATTTTTAATACTAATTATCTTACATTACCGGGGAAGGTAACTTTGAGGCAATATTTTAGTTTTTGCTGTTCTCATTATTGATTCAATTTGTTTTTTGGGCCCAAATGTTTTTCATCATATTTTTGGGTCGAATTAATAGTATATGTTTTTTAATATTTTTGTTTGTTAGGTTTAGCAAAATAGAGCTTTCATTTTCACAGGACAATCTTTACATTTAAGGGCCTAGTTTTATAATGGACCAAGGTATTTCTTTTGGTGTTGTAGTGAGGGTTTTCTTCCACGTTATCAGCTTGGGCCACAATCGTATAAATTAATGATATATTTAATATTAATAACTAAATTAATTAATTTTTTAATTCTTGTTATCTACTTAATTGGTTTTTATAAAAAAGGATATTTACTACTTTTCTTTGACACTGTACAGTACTAGATTGAATTGGGCCAATGGCCTGCTCTTTTGTTTGGGCTTTTAGCCTTCGTATCAATGACTAAAAAAATTACCTTAAACTTTGATCCGTTTAGGCTTGTTATCACAAACTATAAAATCGTTAATCGTCTCAACTAGTATTATAAAATTCCATAATTTAATTCGCAGATCAATAAGTTATTAACAGGTGCGTGACGAGCTCAAATATGACTAATTTCTCTATATGAAATCTTAATCATTCATTGAACTATCATCCTTCAGATCATACTTTTTTGTTTTCGTACTTTCCAAAATAAAATAATCAGAAAAATATTATAAGAAAAATAGATTGAGCTCAGTAACTATGTGTTGTCTAATGTCTTTCGGAATCTTAATATCATACTCGAAACCCTGCTCCAAAATTTTAACTATAACCCTAAATTAATTTGATTAGGTCTTTCTCTTCATAGCGTGCAAATTTAGCTCGGTGATTTTGACAAGGAACCACTCCCCTATCTCTTATTCGAATGCAAATAATTGAAGACAATGCCGAGAGCATTAAAAAGATGTAGGTCTTCCACTTCAAATTCAATTATTTGCATTTGAATCATAAATGTGAGAAATGGCATAAACAAATTTATAGATTTAATTTATAGTTTTATTTTTATTTATATTAGAAATTTCTAAAATTTTATGTTTGTCAAAAATATAAATAACTAAATGTATATAAATAAGATCATCTTAAGAGCTACCTTTTAAAGTTAAATTAAGTTTAAGTTTAATTTTTTATATGAAACTAGAGTTTATCTTAGATAAGGATGGATGTTAGAATGTGAATTAATCCAAATTGATAAATTTGTAAATCTAGTTTATTCCGACGATTCGGATTGGATGTTAATTTATTCGAATTGTAAAATTGGTTTTTAGAATTAAATTATATCTAAATAAAATTTTAATAAAAATATTTTATTTTTTAAAATAAAGATGAAATTTAGATAATGATTTTGATATCTTCACTTGAACTAGATTATTTAGTGTAAATAAATTTTAATTAAATTAATTCAATTGAATTAGATATTAAAAATTAAAATATGCATGTTTTTATTTTTATTAAATCATTCACACTTAACATATTTAAACTTTGATACGTATAAAATAAATATTAATATTAAGCAAAAAAAAATTCTTAAATTTTGTTTAAAAAAATTATGATACAATTTAAATAAAATAAGCAAAGTTAATGTTTATTTTAAACACAAGTTCATTATAAAAAATTATGTAATTAAAATAATTCAAAATCAAGCACAACCTCATTCTTTTTTCTATTGTTAAAATAAATTATATTTTTTATTAGGTTTTTTAAATAAATTAAACAAAATTTAAATTTTGATTACATATAAAAATGAATTTATGAAAAGAAATAAAATTTATTTAAATAGTATTTATGTTTCAATATAAATTAGTAATTGAAAATATATTTTGTACATTTAAAAGAATAAAAATACATATAAATCTAACTTTTTTTAGTTTTAATCATTTAAGTCCATAATTATTACGAGTCATATTTCTTTTTTACTTCCTATAATTTATTGAATAATTTTAAAAATTTAAATAATAAAAATAACAAAAGATGCAATAAAACTAAAAGTAATGGTTTTTAATAAAATATTTGACAAAGAATCAAAATTTTAAAAATAATTTACATGTTCCATTACAAAACATCATTTTGAGGATTCTGACATTATAACGAGCCTATAACTAATAGAATTTTCCTGTGTTTGAGAGATTTATTAGCCTAACAAAAGGATCTAAGATCAACCAATTTTGAAACTCTTCTCAAAGTTCTTATCATCCTTTCAAATATGTTGCATCCTCATGTTGAAATGAGTATTGAGATCCTTTTGTTGTAGTTAATTAGGAGAAAATGTCCTATTAAGAAAATAGGTGATGGGGACCTTTAGCCAAAGAAAGCTTGGATCGAAAATCCTAAAATTTTATAAACTTCTCATTCTTTTCTAACTTTTCAAACCCAACAAAATTCACGTGGTCCTTCAATAAACTCATCATTTGGCAAGACTCATTAAGATGAATGGTCCACCAAATTTGAACTTGTTTCTATAAAGATAATTTTAATGGTCAAGATCGATACTTTGGTACTAGCAATATATTGAGCAAGGAATATTTCATCGTTAATATTTGTCATTTGCAATGAAGGGATATTTTTGACAACTCACCTCATTTTCCTTTCATGTCATACATAATCCAAGATCCTTCCTGTAATCATTAATACACATAAAACTTGACAAAGACACATGATGATATAAAAAGTTGAAAATGAGTAAATCAATTATCTTGAGCAAATAAACATATAAATGAATGCATAACTTATAAACAACTTCATTTTAATCGTCATCATTGGATGAATTAGGAATTTACTCCTTTGTGCCTTTTTTTTTTCCTTACAAGGATAATTAATTGGTCTAGTCTTCAGTATGCCTTAGGAAATGAGCCTCCTTATTATATCTAGAAACTTAGTGTTTTTCAATCCATAATGTTTTAAAAGTTTCTAAGGGATATGTTATCTCATTAATTATTGGAAATTAACTTTATCATGAACTTGCTAGATGATAAGTCATCTCATTGATCTTAGGAACTTAACATTATCATTAACCTCCTAATATAATGATAATACTTTTATAAAAGAACTTCTAAATCTTTGATAAAGAGATAATGACAAACACTTCAAGTTTTACCTATTTTGTAAAATAATCAACCACTATAATAATGTACTTAAATTTGTCTTAGAGTAGGTGGGAAGGATTCTAGAATATCTAGATCCCATTGATAAAAAAGTCAAAAAATAGTAAGGATTAAAAGTTCCTTAACTTGAATGAGATGTATATCAATATAGAGTGATGTAACTTGCATTTTTTTACATGATCCATTGGATTTATCTTTATGGTCAATCAAAAGTATCTATCTCTTAAGGTTTTCTTTATTAGTGTTTTTTTTCCTAATTTTTTCTCACAACATTATTCTAGGATTTTAAACAACACATAAGACACCTTGGTTGGTGACAAACACTTAAGGAAGGGGATAAATAAGCTCCTTTTATACAAGATTCCCTATGTTAAAGTGAATGATAGGATCAACTTTATGATTTTTTTACCCTCTCCTCTATTCTTAACTATGGTCTCATTTTCTAAAATATCTTGATAAGAATTTCCTAGTCTTCATTGTCTAAATCAATCTAAAATATCACTTCATATTTCTTAATATTGGGATAGTAAGAAAGTTATGAATGATGGAACATTATTTTTTTACCTTTTTGGTTCTAGTTAGCATTAATAAAACATTAGCCTTGGAATTCTTATCCCTTAAAACATAATAAAATTTTATTGCCTCAAATATTTTTGGGACCTTTTTATTCTAAGTAAAATATTGTTGCAAAGATAACTTTCGCATTTAATATTTCCCACTTACTTGAGAAACCATGAGTTGAGAGTCATTGTAGAGTGACCTTCTTGGCTCCTAGGTCTTTATAAGTGGCTAGCCTCAAAGCATGTCTTATAATTGCTTGATTATTGGATATTTTGAACTTGAAATCGAGTGATTACTTAATTGATACCATCATTTTCATCCTTTTCAATGATTCTTGCTATATTCCCCTTCACAGTAGATAACCTACCAACATGAACAAATCGCTTTAACATTAAAGGTGAAGCCTTGATCCCAATCATCTCAACAATGAAATTTTTCTTGATTTGGGCCTTTATAGTTTGTCTTGGTTCATTTATGATGTTATATTGAGACAACTCAATTGTCCAATTGATTATTCTTTTTGCTAGGTCAAGTTTATGAAGTAATACTTTAATAAGAAAATTAGTTCTAATAATGAATAGATGAATCTAGAAGTAAGGATGAAAATAGACTGAGTCGAGTTAGGCTTTAAGTGTTTAAGTCTAACTTGTTTAAAAATTGAGACTTGAATCTGAGCTTGTTACTTGTCATAATTTTTTTTTGTCAAGGTCTAACCTATTTAAAAGCTCACAAGGTCTATGCTTGTCAAGAGTGTCCTTCCAAATAGTAGTGATGAGTTGAGAGCGAGTGTTCACCATTTTTATATTGAAATGAATAATAGAGATGTGGATGAGAATGAGTTTATTGAGTTTCCACAAATGACGGCAACATGATCTAATGTGAGTAAGAGGTGTCCACGATTCAAGTCTTAATATTTCGAGAGAACTCTTCTTTTATCGAAAAACTTGAGCAAAAATTAGGTGATAGTTGTAATGACATTCTAAAATCCAAATCAGTCTCTTTTTCAACAAAGTGACATTAATAAAAATAGTGTGTATCTTCAATCATTATATGAATTTTTTATGTACAGGTGCAATGTAGGTGAATTGCCATGCAGTGAAGGAAACATCTTCTCATGATCCTTATGTTCTTAGTAGAAATTATCAAACCATCTCTAATAGTCAAAATTATGAAGTTTTTAGATAATGATGATGTGAGTCATGCAATTTTATTCTCTAACGTAAGGATATATAAATCTTTTTTATTACCTAAGAAGGCTACGTTGAATTTTGATTGATAAAATTCATTTACAAATTATGCAAATATTTTTACTATCAAGAAAACACTACCAATTAAATTTGATCTAATAGATTCAACGAAAAATATAAGATATTAAGATCTTTCCAAAAATTGAAATAATAGTTTTTTTAATGCTATACTTCGATGACATGAGAAGTAAGAGAAAAATAAATAAGGGATAAAAAATAAAGTAAAAATAGGATAGAAAAATAAATTGTTTGATTTGATAGAAATAGAAAAAAAAATAAAAAAATTTTCTTCTTTTATTTGAATGAATAGAAAAAAGAATAAAAAAAATATATTAATAGTTTAATTTTTTTAAATAAAATAAAAATTAATTTTAATTTAAAAATTTTAATTTTTATTATTTACTTTTTTAAAAAGTTTAATAGATAAAACACTAAAAGTAGAAAAAAAAATACTTTCTCCCTCATTCTCATCTCATGGGAAAGTATTATAAATATATAAAATTTTTAAAAATTAATTTTTTTATATAAGATAAATGAATTTAAATAAAAAATTTATTTCATTAATTTTTTTCTTTATTCTTCCTATCCAAAATATTTATATTTTTATTTATTTGGTTGGAAAAAAATAAAAAAGATAAAAATATTTTTTGATGTTTAGATACACATAAAAATAAGATGAAAAAAAATTAACTTTACAAGATGCAGGTTATTTATATTTTTATAGATTTTTTTGTTTATTTTAATTATTAAAATTATAAATATTTTTTGAGAAATTAAAAAATATATTATATTAATAAATAAAATATAATAAAAAATTTATTTTTTAAGTTGAATTAATATTTTTAAATTAATATAAAATAAAATAAAATTTATATTATTTATTATTTATTTATTCAAATAAAAAATATTTTTTTATTTATATCTTCTAAACAATTTATTTTTATTTTTATCTTTATTCTATTTTTTATCTTTATCTTTCTTTTAATTTTTTTTATTTATATTTTATATATAATCCAAACAAAGTCTAAGGAAGACAATTGAAACATGAAAAGAATATGCAGCAAAAGCCACGGTATTTAAAAAATTTTATTAGCTAATTAAATGCAAACCACCATCTATGTAGTAGTTGTTGAATTTAGAACATATTTATATTTAATTTAATATTTTTTATGTTAATTTATTATAACCATTTAATATTCAAAAAGTGTATTAATTCACTATTTAATTTTGAACTTCTTTTTCGCTCAAAGTAAGTCAATGAATCATGAAATTAATTGTGAATCATGAAATTAATCAATTAGAGGCAGACATCTTTCATAAATATATATATATATATATATATATATATATATATATATATATATTTATGTCAAATTTTGCATAGGAAAATTATTTATACCACAACGATTTTTCGAAAATATATGTCAGGGAAAAAGAAAATTGATCCTCAATACTGACGTTTTCACTGTGACAAGATCCTTCCAGTTTCCATATGCATCCCAACAACCCAAATCCAAACACATTGCGGTTGCATACAAGACCTAGCTTTCGATGTTGATTTGTGCCAAGTTCTGAATGATCAAGGTTGTCCAAATTCCCCATTTCATTTTCAGTTCTTCAATTGGTTATATTTCCATTCCAAATCCGTCCAAAAACATTTTAGATTTGGCTTAGACCTTGTAATTTTCACAACAGTGTAGCAAGGAAGCAACTACCCATGGTTACAGTGGCAGCTATGGCATCTTCTTCTTCCACCACGGGTCAACCGTGTTGTTCCTGGACCCGTGGCTCCTTCCCCATTTCAAATCCCACCTCATCACTCTCTTTCAGAACCAGAACCCGAACCAGAACTAGAAGTAGAACAAGGTTAGCATGGTTGAATCCTCAACCTCGAGCTACTTTGGTTGAGGCAACACCTCCAAGTTCAGCTCCTTCACCTGCAACCAAAGATGGGTCCTTCAAGGTGCTTGCGCTTCCAGGGCACCGTGCTGATGACCTTCAAGCTGAGACCAGAGCCATGGCACGTGCTGCCAATGCTTCTGTCTACACCCCTGAATTTGTTGCCTCCAAATATGGCTCTCAACCCTTCAAGGTACTTTTGTTTCTTCCAAAGTTAGATTCTTTTTGGCAATATCTTTTGTGGGTGTGATTGGTTTTGTGAATTGATCAAACCCTTTTTTTTTTGGATTAGGTGGTGAGAAGGGCCCTTCAGGTTTTGAGTGCTTTGGGTTTGTTTGGGTTGAAGCTGGTGTTGGACCAAAGAAATGGAGTGTTCGATCAGAACAAAAGGATCCGTGCAATTGAGCTTAGGAACACATTCACTCGGTTGGGACCAACTTTTGTCAAATTGGGTCAGGGATTGTCTACTAGGCCTGATATATGCCCGCCCGAGTATCTGGAGGAGCTCTCTGAACTTCAAGTATTGAATTCATCTTACTTTTTAGCTCTTTTGATTTGATTCATGTAGCCTTTTAGATTCTGCTGTAATGTAATGCATTTTTTGACTGAGCCCAAAGAAGTTGCGCGATTCATATAGTCGATCTTATCTAGTGGGATATGGCTTGTATCGTTGTTATTGTGATGTAAAGCATGTTCTAGGGAATGATTAACTTAGCAATTGGCATTGAGGGAGAATTTTCATTGGGGCTGTTCACTATTTCATTTGGTTATATGGTCTCTTGTTGGCAACAAACAATGGTGATGCTATCCAAGGAAAACTTATTTACTAATGTAGTGTAGTCAACTATGGCCTTTATAATATTTCTTCTGTGAAGATGTATATGAAGGAACTGGATACTTAGGTTGCCTTGATCTTTTATATGCTTTGTCAGGATGGTTTGCCGACATTTCCTGATGAGCAGGCCTTTGCATGCGTTGAGAAGGAATTAGGACTATCTCTTGACTCGATTTACTCTTCTATAACTCCAATGCCTGTAGCAGCGGCTAGTTTAGGTCAAGTTTATAAAGCCCGGTTGAAGTACTCTGGGAAACTTGTTGCTGTTAAGGTGCAACGCCCTGACATTGAAGAAGCTATAGGATTGGACTTCTACCTAATTAGAGGTCTAGGGTTTCTCATAAATAAATATGTGGATGTAATCACCAGTGATGTTGTTGCACTTATTGATGAATTTGCACGTAGAGTCTTTCAAGAGCTCAACTATGTGCAGGTTAGTTCTTTTGCCAATACCAAAATTTGTACTTTAGTTGCAGCGAAGCATGCATCTATTACCAATTTTCACATTTTGGGTTTTCTTTTAGAAAAAAAAAATTGAAACCTTTGCAACTTTTCTAAATTTTAGGCAAAAGGCAAGCATGTAATGATGGTATCCTTTTTCCCTTGTAATTCGAATCTTCCCCCAGGGTGATGTATGCTTTGCATATTAACGGATAAAACTACATAGTTTTAAATTATGTAAGATATTTTTTGGGATTGAATGTTAATTTTGACAGGTTCCTGCAGGAGGGACAAAATGCAAGGAGGTTCAAAAAATTGTATGCTGACAAGGAAGATATCTTTGTTCCTGATGTTTTCTGGGACTATACAAGTGCTAAAGTACTAACAATGGAGTGGGTTGATGGAGTCAAATTAAATGAGCAAGAAGCAATTGAGAGACAAGGATTAAAAGTCTTGGATCTGGTAAACACAGGCATACAATGCAGTCTAAGACAGTTACTTGAGTATGGATATTTCCATGCTGATCCTCATCCTGGGAATCTTTTAGCAACACCTGAGGGAAAGCTTGCTTTTCTTGATTTTGGGATGATGAGTGAGACTCCAGAAGAAGCAAGATATGCCATAATTGGTCATGTTGTTCACTTGGTTAACCGAGACTATGAAGCTATGGCTCGAGACTACTATGCCCTTAATTTCTTATCAAGTGATATAGATGTATCTCCAATTGTACCAGCGCTACAGAACTTTTTCGATGATGCACTTAACTATACAGTGAGTGAACTTAACTTCAAGACACTGGTGGATGGTCTGGGAAATGTTTTGTATCAATATCCATTTAACGGTAAGATGATATTATGCTGCTGCATGACTTATCATTACCTATAATTTCTTTTCCAGTATAAGAGAAATGACTTATAAATATTTTCTCTTTATTCTTAAATCTTAATTTTCTTGCACACTCTGATTGGTTGATTTTTGTTTTTCTGTTTTTTCCCCTTCTGTTGACAGTCCCAGCGTACTATGCATTAGTATTAAGGTCTCTCACTGTTTTAGAAGGTTTAGCATTGTATGCTGATCCCAATTTTAAGGTGCTTGCTGCATCATACCCCTATTTTGCGAAAAGGCTCCTGACAGATCCAAATCCATATCTAAGAGATGCTCTTATTGAGTTGCTTTTCAAGGATGGGAAGTTCAGGTTTGAAATCTGCTACTATCTTAACTCCATCGTTGTTTGAACTTGGTGTAGAATAATTTATAGTAAGTGCACTTGAATATTCATTGATCTGGTCCAGTGCAGATGGAATAGACTTGAAAATCTGCTAGTCCAGGGTAGCAAGGACAGAGATTTCTCTGCTAAAGAAGCTTTACAACCTGTCCTGAAGGTATTGTTGAGTCCAGATGGTGAAGACCTGAGAACTCTAGTTATAAAAGAGGCTGCTCGCGTATCTGAAGCTTTTACGCTTGGCACAATTTCTGAAACATACCAATATGTTCCTGGCTTTGTTAGGACCCTTGTCTTCAATGGTAATGCAAATGGACCCCTTAGGATATCAGAAACTGAAATGCAAAGCATGATAGAGCTCAGAGCTCAAGTGATTAGGATATGGGGACTTCTTCGATCCTCTAATGATTTTGATCCAGCTGTTTTGCTACCAATACTACAGGTAAGATCTAAAATTTGCAATTGCAGCATCATTGTAATTTGGCTAACTATTCTGCATTATGTGTCTCTTGCCATTCACTACTTAGCTGTGTAACTCAAAAAATACTGTATTATTACATGTTGGTTATATATGAATATATACAATAAATTTGTAGGAATGCTGCAAAAGTCCAAAATTAATGATTATTGTTAATTTGTTATTCTTTTAATAAAAAATTTTGTAAATATCATTCCCTAATAAACTGCAAGGGAGTTTGTGGGACACATTTTGGAGAATCTAAAGATGTGGTATGATTTTGGAGGGGGGGGGGGTTGCAGAGTAATGGATCAAGGAATTTGATAATTGAAAACCCGTATCCGTGCAACCAAATTATAACAGTTATTATAGTCATCAATGAAACATAAAATGTAGGCAATAATATTAAGCACTAAGATGATCTTGAAAAATGAACTGTCATTAGTTTTAATATAGGACAGAGTTAACTTTTGAAAATTACATTAATAAATTACTTCCTCTGTTCCTATTTATAAGATTCCGTTAACTGCCTTTTGATGTTCCTTAATAAGACTCTTTATAAAGTTTTAGAAGCATCTATTATATTTTTTTCATATTTGTCCTTCATCAATATTTAAAGTAAACTCTAAATAAGGGTAAACTTAGAATGTTAACAAATTTTTAAAGATCAATGCAGCAATTAATGATTTTTTAATCTATATATTTTGGATGGATAGAAAGGTGTTATAAACAAAAACAGAGGGAGTATTTTTTTAAAAAATATTTAGTGGAAGTGAATTGAATCTTTTTCTGCCTTAATATAATAACCTTTTTATTCAAATGTTTGTCTTGTAATTTTACAAAAAATGATGTTTAAATATGAGCAGGTCCTTCAGCAACCTGAGGCACGCAGACTTGGGAGGCATGTTGTGGGTGGGATCACCCAACGTCTTGCGGCACGCCTCCTTCAGCAAGTACTTCGAGTTCAACCAACAGGATCAACATAGATTTTTTTGACACTGTACATGCTAGATAAGGCATGCATATTATTGTATTCCCTATGAAGTTTGAATTACTATTGTGATGCTCAAGGTTTATTGAGATCTAATTGCTGGTTTCATCTTCATAGTTCACCGTGGCAGTATAGTCCATTCTCATTCATTGACTGGATCATATTCATATGTCACACAATGATATTCTGTCCTTGCTTCTCCTAATGTTTTTCGTTTGTTTGTTTGTTTTTTTTTTTCTGTCAGGTTATGGCGGCAGGGAAGATAGGAGCTACATTCCTAACTCAAGAAGATAAAAGTAAGATATTGATTCTTGCAAAAATTGTTTGATTCTCTTTTATGGTTTTGATCCTCCAATTTGGTCCAAAAATCCGTATATGTGATTTGCTCATCATTACTGATGCTGGGTAATCATGATCCGCATCAAGAGATCATAATATAATAATAGCAATTAACATGTCTTTACTCTTGCACATCTCGCCGTTTATTATTCAAAATGGCATGAGGTGATATTTCAGTAAAAAATAAGCTATTATGGAGCTTTTATTATAGTTCTTTTTTTTTTTGGTTAAATTATAGTTACTTTGATTTTTCTATTTGGAAGTAGAATCAATGTAAGCAATTATATAGTTACTTGTGCACGCACTGTATTTCTTCGTGGTCATTGACCTGTGCTGAAGTGTTTCTTTGTGTTAAAATAATTATGGTATTTTTAGTTATTGATCCTGAATCTTACAATTTGTGATATGATTCAAATCACGATGAGAAAAATAGGCCTTGTAAGCAGTTACCATTATTTGCTGTTGACTATTTGTGTAAATAGGACCTAGAGGTCCCAAATAACTAACATATTAGTTAATTGTATGATTTAGATGAACTTGGTTCATTAAAGAGTCTAACTTGAAGAGGAATATAAAGTTGTCTCTGCCTTAGCCTTACTACATAAGGAACGTATCAAAGTTGCAATCTTAAAAAATTAATTACCATCTTATGTAAAATAAAAGATATGTTCATTATAAGTGTGAAATCAGTCAATACCAATTATGTTTTGGAAAGGGTATTACTCAATAGGAAGAAACATTGATTGTGACATAGATGAGATCGGATCCCGGGTTGTCTGCAGTTAAAGTCCTTCTGCATGATATTTTAATGGTTGTGATTAATAATGATTGTTGGATTAATATCAAACGATTTAGATTTTAAATTAATATTTTAATAATAAAAAATTTAAATGATCATAAATTGTTGGATGTCTATTTAATGGTTGTGATATGTTAAACAGGATATCGTACCAAAATTAAAATGGAGAGGATCCTTACCAGCGAGATATTGGAAAAAAAGAAAAAGAATTAGATGAGATTCTATTTTTAGTATGCAGTAGGGTGGGTTTTCAACATGCTACTATGTAGGATGGATCTGGTAAGCATACTTAAAAATGGATTTTATTCCTTGTAGCATGAGATATTTCAAGTTTTTATGTACTTGAACGTGTGATGGCCTAAATAATAATGGGTTAAATTATAATTTTGGTTCCGACACTACACCTAATTCACTTTTAGTTTGTGTCACATGAAAAAAAAATCCCACATTTTAGTTTTTATATGAAAAAAAAAAATGAAATCCCTCTGTTTACTGGAATGAAAAATGATATCTCAAGTATAGTGATTAAGATGTAGTGTTTTCAACTTGGAGGGATTAAAATGAAGAGCATTTTTTTTCTTTCATAGGGATTAAAAAAAAAAGTTGTCAGGTATAGGACTAAATTTAATACTTTTATAACTTTGATAAACGACACTAATTGATTCATAATATATTTTTCATATGGGGGTAAAAATATAGATTTTTTTTTTTCACATGGGACTAGAACAAAGAATGATGTCAACTGGACCAACTAAATTTATAAAAATGATGTACATCTACAAACTATATTTTTTTCATATGAACCCAACCAAATCCAATTTTCAACTGGTTATGTGATTAGATTTCAAAACCAAACTATTTATTTTACGGTATTCAATTTCAAAATCTAACTATTTTCTTTTTTTTTTTAAAAATCAGTTTAGTTTTCACTAAACCGGTTTCAAAATGTTTTCTAAACGAAACTGATTTTTTACCTAAACTAATTTTTAATTTGATTTTTAACTAAAATCAATTTTAAAAACTGGTTTTTAAAGCTGACAAGCCGAAAACGAACTTAAACCAAATTACCTAGAATGAACAGATTTTGAAAATTGGATTTTAAATGAAATTTTAATCAAATATCCCAATTTTGGACAAAATAAACCATACCTTAAAAACCAAATATAAAATACGAAATTGATTATTTAGGATTGCCAAGGACCAATATCATATTATTACATGTCCTTTTCACATGCTTTTTGACAGGGCACATACAAAAGAGCACAGGTTCAACGAGCTTTTCTGTATAATTTTTTTATTTAAAATAAAAATATTATCATCATTATCATTATTTCAAACCAACTAGTTTATTATTGTTGTTAGTAAGGTTAAGGAAGCGTTTGGGCGCAAACTAATCCAACAAGCTTGACGATGCGGCGAAAGCACAACTCCATAGTTTAGAGAGAGCGGGGCATTTCGTTACGGTTAAAAACTTAATTCTTGCATTTTTAATAAAAAAGATATATCTTAATAAAAATTTATAGTTAATATTAGTTCATACATATATATATATATATATATATATATATATATATATAATATTTAACGATTTAAAATTAATTTATCTAATTGTATACTAAACTGGATTGGTTATAATTGAAAAGCTGTAATGTTTAATTGAGACTCCCTCATTTGCAAACCACAAGCGACAAACCAGGTTTTCGCCATCTTTGTGTTTGATTTGAATGCTGATAAATCATCGTTTAAATGATAAAAATAATTAATTAATAAATATAAAAATAATAAATAAAGATATAATTAAAAAAGTAAATTTAAATATAATAAGTATATTATATTTTTTAAAAAAATATATTAAAATTTAATTAAATAAAATTTATTTTATAAAATAAAATATTTATTTTTAGTTTTTATATAAATAATTTTTTTAAAGTAATATTTTATAATTTTAACTTTTTATTAAATGGTTTAATATTTTTAATAAAATAAAATAAATAATATAATAATTGAAATAAATAGTATATATTAAAAAAATTAATTTAAAATATAATATTTTATGATAATATAAAAATAAATCTATCAAAATTAATAATATTATTATAAAAATCAAATAATATTAAATTTATAAAAATAAATAAATAAATAAAAATTAAATTATAAAAATATATTAAAAATAAAAATAATAAAATATTTTTGCTAAAAGCTAAAAACATCAAAATTACTTGAAATAGTTTTTTCAAAAAAGCTAATAATTATTTAAAAAGATTAGTAATGACTAAAATAAACTACTTTATTAAATATAACTAAAATATTTAATAAATTTTTTAACTAATAATTTAAACTTTCAATTAATTAAAATATTTTATTAAATACATTCCATCAACAATTTAAAATTTAAAATGGATCGAATAAAAAACTTGGTTTTGATAATTTCAATTTTTTAAAATATAATTTGGAATTGGTTTTAGCTTGGACCACTATAATTGGTTTTTTTAACAGGTCTTAATGGCTTGAATTATTTTATTTTGGATGTATTTTATTTTCACATAAAAGGCTTGATTGTGATTGTATTGTACTCAGTTCAGCTGACTTAACTAGGTGTCAAATTGAATTTTTTTTTGTCATTGGGGTCAAATTGATTTAAATTTTTTAGAGAGTATATTTTAAAAAATTAGACATTGTGATAATCATCGATTAAAACGTCAGTTTATATTTATATATATTAAACGTAATTTTAATTAAAATTATTTTTAATATTTTTTTATAAATAATTAAATTTTATCAATTTAATCATTAAATTAATTTTAAATTTTAAAAATTTTGATATTTTATTAAATAAATTTAAGTAAATATAATATTTTTAATATTTATTCATTTAAATTTATTTAATAAAATATTAAATTTTATAAATATAATTTACATAATAAAATATATTAATATACTAATTATATTGATAAAATTTAACCGTTTAAAAAAATTATTAAACAGAATAATTCTAATTAAAAATACTTTTAACCTAATATATAAGCGTAAATATTCTAATTAATAGTTATACCTTCATTTTTTAGTCAAATAATGTATATAATTTATGCATGGTAATCTGTGTTTAAGAATGATTAGATATTATCCTATCAGCTGATAACTGTGAGCACATATTTTTGTCCACTCTGAGCGTGAATACATGCACTATGGCAAGCAAAATAGATTCTGAAATACATTTGGTGCAATGTCCATTTCATCACAGATTATGATCACAATCCAAACCCTATTTCCGCTATACAAATCAAAGATGTTTCTGGTGGTTGTTCTGACTATACTTATCTATTAGTGAATTTTTGTCTATAATTTACCCTTTAGAATTTCACATATAGAAGAGAGGAATCCAGACGTTTCTTTACTTTAATTCTACAAAATGCCTTTCATGGCTACCATATCCTCGAGGAAGAAGACAAAGGACATGACATTAGAGAACATTTGGGTGGCAAAAACTTTTAGTAAATCTTCATATCAATCCTTAAAATTATATAAATCGAATATTTTAATCTCTGAAATTTTAAATTTTTATTGTCAAACGTAATTAGGTATATATCAAAATTAATGCAATGAAATACCAAAACAGAAATTATAGCGACATGCGTTAGATGAGAGCGAAAGGAAGAAAAACGGGGTGGTTCGTGAAATTTGTTTCTAGAAGGATTTGTTTTGGTGCCATTACTCAATTCAGACGATGCGTGACAGCTTTTTTTTTTAAGTTTTATTCATTAATATATATGTCGTTATTTGGATTTTATTTTCCCCTTTCAGAAATAAGAACGAGTTTACGTAAGGTTCCTTGAGGTATAAGCGTATTTCGATTTAGGCCATTTCCTAATCGATAGTAAATGCCTAAATGGTTAATTTTTTAAGAGATAAAGATTATTGAAGTACTTGCTTTATTTCCAAATAATATATAATGACATAAGAAAAATGAAAGAAATAAATTTTATTTTTTTTAGCAAATTTTGTTCATACACCTATATATATATATAAACGATAGTTATATATGGAACGCTTATCTTGGGTTTACTCTGCTTTAGTATAAATATAGTCACAATATTATAATGTTGATATTATTTCCTAATTAAAAGCTACATTTCATATAGTAAATGTTGCGCCTGTGTCTTGATAATTGAAATTATTAATTATCAAAATAAAATATTAATTTTAATTAAAAATAATTTTGAATTCTTAAAAAGTACTATATATTTTATTATCTTTAATTTGAAATTTTAGATAAATATAAAAATATTGATTAAAAGTAAAATTTATTTTAACTTAAAAACAATCAAAAATAATTAAAAATAAAAATGAATTAAGTTGATAGATATTTATTATTTGATTAATTTAAAATTTAATTTAATTTAATTTATTTAATAAATAAATAGATTTAAATTTGTTAAAAACATTTTAAATAAATAAATTAGATTTAACCTTATAAAAAAATCTATTTAATCTGTCAAATGATTTATTTATTTTTAAATGTTATTATATATTTATATTTATTTTAATATATTATATTTATATGATATTTATATAATTTATTAAAAATTATAATTTTTAATTTTTAATTTTAAACAAAACAATTCTAATTAATTTTTTATTTTTAAAATAAAATCATAGATAAATTATTTAAATAATTTATATATAAATATATATATATATATTTAAAATCTATTTTATAATTTTTTATCTCATAAATTTTTAATTTACATATTTTTTAATAAATTATTTTTATAAATTTTAAATTTATTTATTATTTTTTATTATAAACTTTTAAATAAAATTAAAAATTAATAAACTTTAAAACATATCACACTTCCGCAACATGAAAACCTTATAACAAAAGAAAGACGAGGGGTGATCGTCCAATACAACAACAATGGAGCATTGCGTGCGACTGCCAGTTTTGTCATGATGTCATGGTTGAAACTCAAGTGATGCACTCTGTTCACTCCTAGTAGGAAGAGGGAAGGGTCAACAATCAATTACCTTATTTGCCATTGGTGCAAAAGTTGTAAATTATTTTTTATTATAATTATAATAAAATTTAAATTAAATATCTTAGGTAAATTATATTAAATTTTCATTACAAATCAAGTTTAGTAGTTTAAAACTTTTATCACCAAATTAATTTTAATATTTTAAAGTTAAATAAAATTAATTTCAATAGATCATCTTTATTTTTATCTATCATTTAAAATTATTTTATATAAAATAGAATCAATAATATTCTTGCTTATTGAAGTTGCTATATTATGCAATTTCTCATTATATTATCAATTTTTTTATTGACTAACTTCTCTCATTAATTAATATTATTATGAAGAATAAGAGTATAATAAAAATAAATATATTTTTAATGTTTAAAGTAATAAATTAAAAATTATAAAACAATGACAGATAAAAAGAAATAATTTTTAATTGTTAAACGTAATTAGGTATATATCAAAAATTAATTTTTTATTAAAATATATGTTTTTATACTAAAAAGATATAAGAATTGAATTTCTAATTTTTTTGAT
Source organism: Canavalia gladiata (assembly GCA_037954105.1). Lineage (NCBI taxonomy): Eukaryota > Viridiplantae > Streptophyta > Magnoliopsida > Fabales > Fabaceae > Canavalia > Canavalia gladiata. The sequence continues at coordinate 12,168,924 of CM075659.1, read as the reverse complement.
TACTCATAGATAGCTGATGATTGCTTACGTTCTTTAAAGTTAAAGAGTAGTAGAATAGATCCACACTAAAATGCTCTTCATCCCCTCCCTATCTCTCACTCCTATTCCCACCTTTGGACCAAAGAAGTAACCAACATCAATGGCTGCATTAATGATTTTAATATAATAAACGAAATTAATGACAAGTGTTTAAAGATTTTGGAGCTATTTTAGTTATGTGTAGTTGGTACAAACACCTTGTTGTGAGGGGGAAAAAGATGACTTGGTAAGGGATTGAACCTCTTGCATCCAACCCTTCTTTTAGTTGATTTGATTCCTAATGAAATGAACTGTCCTACGAAGAACAACAATGAGCTTTAAATCCAGTCTTTTGGGGGAATGTGGGCTTCTTATATTTTCAGTCTATTATGTTGGTTAAATGAATATTTAGATTTTTTTTTTCTAAATAATCTTTTTTAAAATATTTTTTACAAAATTAATAAAAATAAATAATTATTTTTTAAAATAAACTAAACTAAATATATACTAAATCTGTTGGATATGCTATGTTGCTAATGGTAGTTTGGTATTGACCTAAAAAAGGTACATGGTATTTTGAAAATAAAAACGGTATATTGACTATTAATTTTTCTTTTAAGATACTTGCTATGTCTCTTTCTTTATTTTAGTGGTGTTTGGTTTGAGTGATTTTATTTTTAAATTAAAAATATTATATTATTTTTATTTTGTTTTTTATATCATTTTCAATTTTATATAAAAATAAGATAATATTTTTAATTAAAAATTAATTAAAATTAAAATAAATTTCAAACCAATATTTTTTGTCAAATATATATGTGCACCTACATAATATCGTAGTACCTGTTTGTTTTAAACTTAATAAAGTTAATTTAAAATTGTTGAACATTATTAAAATATAAATCTAAATTAATCTCAATAATAAATTTTGCATTAGAACATATGTACAATAAGAGGAATTAGTTCTAGATATGAAACAATCAGAGACCTTAATCTTTTTGCCAAATGTGTTAATTTTTTAAAATCTGAAGAGTTATATTTTTTATTGGTTTATTTAAAATAAAAATTTATATTAATTTTGAGATTTATTTATTTTATTTAAATTAAAAAATATTGGTTCAATTCAATAGTTACAATATAATTTATAATTACATATGTAAATAAAACTATTTTTATATAAATAGATATCAATTGAAATGATATATTTATGAAAACACAGAATAATATTCGTGTGACTTTTCACATGAAGTTGAATGATATGAATGTTTATTGAATAAACATTAATTAAAATGATATGAATTTTATAATTAAAACAATATAATTCTTTATAAATAAGCATAAAATCTGTAAACAGAAGCTTCTTCATACATAATAAATTTAAAATTTTCACTCCACTCAATTTATTTATCTTTACCTTTGGAACATAAAAGAAAAACAAAATTATCATTTTATAATATTATTATTGTCGGTACTTAAATTTAGAAAACACAAACTACACTTAAAGATATTCAAAATTTATTATTAATAAAACAAATAAAACATGAAAAAATATTTATCCATATCTTGAAAGCATTGTATATATTTTTTTAATCTCACTATTTTTTTACCTTTCAAAAGTTGATTCCCACCGACATTAACATGGTAATATTCAAAATGGACTACCAAATTTGGGTGGATAAGTTAGAAGTCACAACACCCTGCTTGTATATAATTTTGTAAAGCCTATGAAAACACAATTCCGTTTGAAGTTATTTATTTTTGACAAGACAATTCAACAGTGGAATCTACAGTGACTGTTAGTTGTAAATGACCTTTATGTTTAAAAATAAATAAATTCTCATTACAAGTAAATTGTTAGAAACTTACTCTTGTTTGTTATGTTTATGCATGTTCAATTAATTGGATAGAATTCAATGAGTCAATCTTCAACTATGGACTATCTATTCATAAGAAAGAAATGGGCATTACTAATTTAATTTTTCATGTGGTCAGTAACTATATTTAATACCATTGTACCCTTACAATTTTGACCAAAAAAAAGTGAGCAAAGACCAGAATAGAAGAGAAGAAAACAGAAAACTCTCACCATCTTCTTTCAGCGGTGGAGATTTGGCGGTTACACATGTTTCCATAGATTCGTGCCACGTGTCCTATTTGGCCGGTATTGACGGTTGGGGCACTCAACTATGCCCCTTGATAAAGGAACACTGAGGGCATACTCCCATGTATCTTTGTCTCCTGTCTCAACCTTAGGCTTTGTTAACTGTAGGCCCCACTTCTTCTTTCAATATCATGTGGTTCCTGCATCACATTTAATTGCTCTACAGTCTACTCTACACTGTTGCTGCGCCACCACTTCCTTGCATTTGGATTTGGAAACAATTTATATGGCCATAATATTCAAATATAAGTTGTTTCATATTATTATTATTATTATTTTTAAAATCACAGCCATTATGAATGTATTGTTCTTAAAATCGGACTCTTTGGATTCATTTAAAATTTCAACTTGTTAAAAAAAAATCCATGCGTTTGTACCAAAAACAAATGCACAAATGAAAGAAAGCTTTATTTTGATATTTGACCAACAAATTCATTTTCAAATCAGTTAATTTTTTGGTTCATATGTCTATACTGTTCTGACAACTCCCGTGCCAACCTAAAAATGTTGAAGAACAACTCATTTTTGCTAGGTAAAGAGTGGTAATGTTTAAAAATCAACCCACAGCCTTCCAAATTATTAAAGTGCTTTAAATAAATAATTAAATGAAAAAAGTTAAAAATATAATATAATTTTTAATATAATTAATTTTTAATTTTAATTTTTTATATTTTATTATTTATTATCTATTTATTCATTTATTTATTTTACTTAATGTGTGACAATTTTTTTATCTGCATTTCTTTCCAACTACCTCACAAGAAAGATTTCTAACAACTTATCCCTTAACGTTGACTTGGTTGCGATGTTACGTTGAACATATAATGTCACATCTCTTCTTCTTTATATTTTTTTTTTATTCTTTGACGTATCCCAATTCTTTCTTCTCTCTTTTATTCTCCAAATCTCATTTCTTCCAAGATTTTAGAAAATTGACCTGTTCCTTAATGTATTTACTTAGTTAGGCTAATAAGTTTAAGTATATATATATATATATATATATAAATCGACTTTAACCTTTAAATAAAATAAATATATAATATAAAAAGTTATATAATTTATTATTATTACTACTATTTAAATAAGTTGATCTATTGAATTTTAAAAAAAATTAAATCATTCAAAATTTAACTTTTTAACTAAATAATTTTTTTTAGAAAAATTAATATAACTAATCCCGACAAGTGGAAGTATGTGGGGGGTCTTAGTTTGGAAGGAGATAGTGTGGCATATTTGAGTATAAAAATGCGTAGACTTTTAAAGAATCTGCATGGGAGGTGGATGAAATAGTGGAATGGGTAAAACTCTCATATTGAAGATGGTTAAAGTTTAGATCCAATAGAAATTTTTAGGACATATTCTCTCAATGATGGCTATGTCCACCAAGGTGTTTAACATAAGCCAAGATGTAAAATAGGTTGGGACATTCCTAGTGTCCTCTTCCAAATAAAGATATTCTATTGTTGCTGAAGAAAAAAAAATCTAACCTAACTTAAATTATAAATTCTCAATAAAAAATGTGATTTACTTCCCTAATATGATTCTACTAAAATTTTAAGATTTAAACTCATCATGTCTAGAAACATGCAGATCATTCAATCCCACTTAATTAACTTCTTTTATATTTCTTTGTTCTCTTTTTATTTTATTTTATTTTTACTTTTATTTTATTTTTATCTTTTGGTTGTCAATCAATCTCTGAGTTTACTATAATAAAGGGTGTACTTTCTTTAGTATAAGAGGAATATCATACCATTTGATCACCTTGTCAAAATGAATCTAAGAGCTCAAACAAGTCGTTTGGAAACGTGAGGGACGTTGGAAGTATGGCATACTAAATCGTCAACATAAACACAAAGTTTAAGCACATAAGTTAAATGCCAATTCAATCATAATTTTTACATTTATTCTCTGTCACAAATTTATTATATATAAAAACCTTAAATTCATACTAAAAAAATTCTTATTTGATACGTGGTTATATATATTTTATAAGAACATTTGATTATAATAAAAATAAAAGTAATAAATTTGAACAAAATAATCATACATAGATGATCAATATTAAAAGTTAATTGCTTATTTCATGATCACTTTAAAATGTTATTTATATTTTTTTTTTAATTTTTAGCATGAAAATAAAATATAATAATATATATTAATTGATTTTTTTATATTATTATTAAATATTTTCACAACATAGATTTCATATAACAATATATCATATGAGAATATTTATTTATAGTGAGAACGAAAATGATAAATTTGAACAAAATGTGAATGACCATGAATAAAAGTTATTTAATATTCATATGATCATTTTAAAATATCATGTGTATTTTTTAATCATAATTATTCAAATAAAACTTGATGTTCTATAGTTATCATTTTCATTTTTTTTTATTGTCAGATGTTCTTAATGGATACACTTCATACACATTTATACACATATTTATCTTGGTCCAAAATATCAATGGTATGAGCCAATTTATATAAAATTGATGTACCTATTGAATATTATACGAAGATATTAGAAGGATATATGATGAATCAAAACCGACTAGTATGTTGTATTGTTGAACGATACATAGTTAAAGAAGTTATTGAGTTTTGTATTAAAAATATAAGCATTATTGATTGTGTGGGATTTCTAAAGTTTTGTTGCTAAGGAAGAATACAAGGGGAAGTGACTATGAAAAATGTTATAATGAGAATACTTTGAATGAGGACGAACATATTTATATGTTTTATATAATATAAATGAGCTTGAACCTTTTATTGATAGACGTTAAATCATATTTAGAAGTTTGAACCCAAATTGGAATAAAAATTATATAACCAAGATAATATAATCGAGAATTTATAATTTGCTGAAAGAGAAAATGATTCTAGTGTTTATGGTATTTCTTACCATGGTTATCTAATTAATGAATATACATTTTATACAAAAGAATACAATAGTCAAAGTACAATGCAAAATAATTGTGTGATCTCTATAACAAATCTTTGCATGTATCAAGTGTCGAAAGACCAAAATCCTGTATGTGCAAATATATCATGACGTTTAACAAATATGAGAGTTGATAACACAAAGGTTTAGATACATATGTTTGGTTATAAATGGATTAACAATAATATTATAAATGGATTAACAATAATAACGATGTTCGAATTGATGAAATCAGGTTTTTGCAAGTTGATTTTAATATGGACGAGATAATAAAATAATCCTTTTATTTTAGCATTTCAAGCTCAATAAATATTCCATCACTAATCATATTGATAAGAAATTGTTCATTATACTTTTGTCTAACAAAATATATGAAAATCATGATCATCATCATGAAGAGGTTAATATTGAGGATGATCATTTCATAGGAATATCATAGTCACTGAAGAATGATTCAATAATAGATGATGATTTGTATAAAAGAAATAATTATAATGATGTGATTTGAGTCAATCCATTCTTTTACATTAATAAGAAAAAAAATAAATGTTAATCCAACTAGAAATGAAAAAGATTAGTTTAAATTTGCATGTAAATTAATTTTATTCATTTTGTTGTATATTTTCAATTATATATATATATAGGTATTTTCTCCGGTACCTTTGTAAATTTGGGGGGACTATACCCTAAGCAATAGAAAATGAACATGTGTACAAAGTCATTTATTACAGTCAACTTTAGTATAAAAGTTTTTATATTTATCCAAAAGAGACAAAAATTTTAATATTTATAATTTGGTCCCTAATTTATAAATTCAACTAATTTATATTTATTTATTTTAACCCAGATTTTCATAAGCATTGGTGATATGATTCACCCTACGCGAATGAATCACAATGCGAAAACGATAACGGAACGTCTTGAGAATCAGGATAAGATAAGAAAGGATAAGGTAAGATTAGGATAAGATAAGATAAAGGAACCCGACACAAACCGCGACCTGCCAAGAGCACCGAAGTTATCAAGAGGAATGTGACCCTTACCGCGGCCTGCCGGAAGAACCAACGTTATCAAAGGTAGTTCTTTGTCCAAGAACCGAGGGAATCAACTCACACAAAGATGAAAAACTCTCAAAGAGAAAATATGATTAGTACTCAAAATCTGTCTTTTCACTGAATCCTTAACTCCTATTTATAGCTAACCAAATCTAATAAAAAAAGATAACAAATTAGAAATCCTAATTAGATTGCAATTTGAATTACAACTAATGTAAAATAAATAACTTCTAGATAAATATCAAATCCTAATGTAATCTATAGCAAATCATAAACTTTATCATTTAATATCTTCAATGATATGACTACATAAATTAACCCATGTTGGAATTGAGCTTGGATCCACGTAGTCTTTTTCTTCAACTTTCTAGATGAGACCTTCAAGTGCTTGTTCCATACACTTGGTCCTATTTCTCGTCATAGGACCTTCCATTCCTTTTAGATAATCTCCTAGATGATCTCTTTTACTTATCGTGGTGCCCACGTTCACATCAATTGGTGAGTCCTGAAGTGCTTGTCAAGAGCACTAGCGCATACCCGGGATGATCATCACCACATGCACCTTACATCTCTGCATAGTGAAACGTGTAACCCGCCTACTGTCTCATTCAACTACATTTGTTCCTATGATCATAGCCTAACATAACGCAGCAACAAGGGATAACCCACTCATACAGCCAGTGGGGAGGATGGAATTACTGGCAAAGACCGTCTAACGAAAACGTCGCAGGCACGAAGCGTGGTAGGCTTGTGTCAGGGGAGCATATCATAGGTAAGAAAGGGAGCTTGGATGGTGGAAGAGCCAGGGGGCCGAGTCATTTGATAGAAATGGAAGACTTTTCCCCTATTAGAGAAAGCCCTCTAAAGTCATGGGGAAGTGCATTAAATGAATGCTGTGCTGGGGAATGATAGCTTTTGCACCATACACCACCAACAAATGGATAAAAAAAATGAAAGGGAGAAGAAGATGATAATGACAAAGACCACTCACGAAAAAATAAATGACTGTACAGAGAAACAACGGAGCGTAACAGAATAGAGAGGAGTGGAACGAATCGGAACGGAGCAGAGTGGAACGAAGCGGCACGGGAAAGAGGAGCACAACGGAGCAGTGGCACAAGAAAGAGGAGAGGACAAAAATGGAAAGCAGAATCAGGTGAAATATTTTAATATTAAAGGAGTTAAACTACAAATACCATAAAGTCTGTTTCCAATAAAAATGGGATCAAAATATAAATATTTTAACTTTTGCTTTCTAATGTAAAAGTTGATTATAATAAATGACATTGTACACATGTCTATTTTCTATTGCTTAAGGTACGGTACCCTAAATTTACAAAGGTATCAGAGAATGCACCATATATATATATATATATATATATATATATATATATATATATATAGTATTTGACTTAAATAGGTTTTTAATATGATTGAAGGTAAATGAAATCTGTTATGAAGATAATGCTCCAAACGTTCAAAAAATATGGATTGTTTGTCATGAAAAAAGTTATTAATTTAAAAAATAAGAAAATCAAACTCAAGGTGAGATACTTAATAATATAGTTTTTATCATGTTTTATTTCTAAATATTCATATTATCTTACTTATATTTTATTAGGTTTAATGAAATGTAAAACATCAATCGATTAAGTTTAACGGAAACTCGTTAATGAGTTATCTTAGAACAATACTCCATAATTAGTGTCAATTAATATGACAATTGAAATAATTCTAGTTTAAATTTTATCAAAAATGATATTTGAGATAATATAAAGGTAATATATTGACTTTATATTTTAGTTAATTGTTGTTTCTTCTTGAATAAACATATTTATTATGACATTTTATTTATGTTGTTCTTGAGTAAAAATCCTAAATTCCAGGTAATAAGATAATTAATTATACTTATTATTTATATACATTTAATATATATATAAAATTCCTAAGTATCTTTATAGGAAATATACAATAAAAGTTGTCAAAGTGCATCAAATCTTGCATATTTAAACAGGAGATCACACATAGGTTATCCTTTGCTTAAAAAAAAGATGGTATGTTATACATATTTATAGGATGATGTTAATCCATTTGACTAATTTTTTAGTACACAATTACAAGAGACTATATTAGATATTACATCCATATCCTATTATATATTATTGAAGACTACTCATGTTAATACGAAAGAAGTCGTTGATAATGAAAAAAGTTAAAGTTAAACTTATTGTGTAAGTAATATATTTTTCTAATTTTTATCTTTTTTCATGATAATCTTGATATTTGACTTATTTTTTCTTGTTTATGCTTACCTACCATAGCATAAAAGATAGTTTTTCACTTGTATGTTGCAACCTTCCTAAGATATATTACTACAAAAAAATTGCTATTATTATTAATTTATATTTAAAATTATTAATATATATATATATATATATAACTATTCATTAGTAAAGGATATATCTTCTTTCCATCTTTATTTATTAGCCCTAACATACCGTGTGGTTTAAAAAAAAAAAGATATAATATACTAGAAGCTACACTACACATCAAATCATTTTCTACCAATCATGTGAAGGTTCTAATTGAAATTATTGTTGAGTCATATGCACTTCTGACAATACCAAATGATTATTTATGAATCACAAAACTTGAAGAAGTAATAGGTGCATGTATAGCTTGACCAATCAACCTTACTAGTTTTAGATTCCATTATATGTATACTACTAGCCCATTTAATGCAAGCGTGTATGTTTATTTCATTATTTTTTTCATAATTTACCAACTCAACATCAAAAGTTTTGCAAACACCTACATAACTCAAATTAAGGAAGGATAAAATTTCAAGACATACAAAAAAGTTATTAGCAAAATTGAATTAAAAAAAGAAAAATTTATTATTTGGAAACCCATCTTTATAGTTGGTTTATGCACTCAAATATTATTTTTTATTTATCTTAAAATATATATACAAAGTAAGATGCAAAATGATCGTCAAATTAATATAGAGATAGAAGAAAATATAATTGGTAAATTGCTTATTCATTACCTTGGTCTACAATAATTAGTGAGCTTCTTCATCATGAGCAAATATGTCTTTGTTATTTGCACATACATTAGGTATTTTACGGTGTTTCAATTGTATGTCATTTCTATTGAAGTTATAATAATTTATTCATATACATCTTAATCCGAGGTACTTATACTTTAAGTTGTTGTTCCTAACTTAAAAGATAAAAAGATTCTTATTCTTATTATCTAACATGTAGCTAACTAGCTTTCCTTACATGTAGCTAATGTGCTTAACATGTTTTAAAAAGAAAATAAAATTTTTATTATTTAAATTTTAAAATAAATTTAAATAAATATGATTTGTTTAGAAATTACTACATGATCACTATTTTTAAGAAAAAATAGGATGTTAATTGTTATTAATGTTAAAAGTAAAACGTTTATTATATTAATTTTGCATGTGAAAATTTAAAATATTAATTCTATATAAAAGATATATTCAAACAATTTTTTTTATTTTTTTAATAGATCTATATGATCATTAATATTTATTTATATTATATTTATTTATTAATTTTAAAACTTTTCAAATTTATCATGAGTTAGTGACAATTTATCGCTGCAAAGAAAGTTAAGCTTTTCAAATACATAATAAAAAAATATTTTGAAAATTTTATGCTAGTATTTAAAAAATAACATTATGAATTTAAGAATTTTTCATCTTTCTTTTAATATTTATTTTTATCAAATAAATAATAAAGATTATGATTATTATTTTATGAAATTTATAAAAGAAATTATTTTAATAAATCAAAATATAATCATAATAAATGTATAATTTTAAATTAATTCTATATTTATTATAATTTTTAATTTAATTAAAATTTTAACATTATTTATTTTAACTATTTTGATATTATATATGAAATATTTCACTAATTATAAATATTTTATCTTAATTTTAATTTGATGAAATTAAAAAAGAATGATATTGTTATGTGATTAATAATTTAAATTTGAATTATTTTTATTTTACATAATTTATATATAACATCTAATTTTGTATTTTAATATATATGATAATAATTTTTTTTAGTTTTAAACACTAAAATTTATAATATAATATTATAATATAAATGAGAAATAATGCTATTTTTTCCTTAAACAACATATTTTAGTGCATCTTGTCTTTATTTTTATTAGGTGGTTAAAATGATATATAGTGTATAATAGGAGTTATTAAACACTGATAAACAGGATAAAATATTATATATAAAATAATTAATAAAAATAAATTTTACAGTACTTTATATATAAAAGTATTTTAAAATATATAACAGTGATTACAATGCTTTCTATTTAAAACGTGGTAAAAATATTTAATTTTAAATATGAAACGTTATAAAATATGTTAATTTCTTTTAATTTTTTTACAACATCTTTAAAATAAAACATCAAAAAAGATAATTTTTTACATATGTAAAAGTATTGAAAAATAATAAAAATAAAATTATAAAATATTTTTTATAATATATATAAAAATTCAAAATTCATTAATATAAGAGGTTAAATTTTAACATTTATATCAACCTAATAACCTTATATAAAATATAAAATTTATTAATCAAATCCTTAACTTATGTCATAATATCTTTAGAATTATATATATTAAATTTTAAAAAATTTGATAATATATCTATATATTATTCAACAGTTAATATTTATATATATTTAAATAATATATAAATTCTTAAAATAAAGTTATGAAGTATTTATCAATTTCTGTTTTGTGTAAAATTTTATACACATAATTTTTTTTATAAAATTTTTTAAATTAACAATTAAATTAATAAATTTTGTATTTTATATAATATTATTAAGTTAGTATAGATGTTAAAATTTGATATCTAATATTAACAAATATGATATATATATATATATAATTTATAAGATAAAAAAAGTTAACAAATTCAAAAATATATGATATTAATTAATATAATAATCATATATATCAGAAAAAAATAAAAATTTATAAGTATGTAATTTTATAACTAACGTTTATTTATATTTTAAAAGATATATTATACCTTAATTTAATATTATTTGATAAATTATTAAATAACTTTTAAAATTTATAAAAATTTTATAAATTTGATATGCATGTTAAAAAATTTAATTCAATAGTTAAATCTAGTAATTTTACATCATATAAAAAATTTACTAAATGACGTAATTTTAATATATATATATATATATATATATATACGAGTAAAATTAAAATATAAAAATTATGAGATTTTTATGAAAGATAATATGATTTTAATTAATTTTTAATTTTAATCATTCATCTCTTTATGCTTATATAGTAAAAATTTATTATTTATATTTTTTTATTAAAAAAGCTTTATATATATATATGATAACAGTGATTTGTAGCTAGCTGACATAGCCCTCTTACTTATAGTTCTCAAACTTATCCAAATATAATATACTTTCTAATTTGGCCCTCAGTTAACCGTTTGTACAATATTGACTTGGATCATCCCTCTTTTTCTTTTGGTGGACAAAAGATGTTTCAACAAGTAAATGAGAAACTGTTGAGGCTTTTAACTAGCTAAATCAAGATCTAAAAAGGGTTCAAACTTTTAATAGTTAATAGAATATTATCTATAGTTTCCCAAGGAGAAAAAGAGAAAGAAAAGGTAAAAAAGGTAGACACAAAGGTGGGCACTAGCCATTCAGATATTGAAAGCCCTTAACATAAAAGACAGGGGAATGAAAAGTTCCTCGGTTGAACCAATATGGGAGGCAATGGCATTCTTGATTTTGGTTCATGTTTCACTTTACATATCCCCTTCTAATCAATCTAATACCAAATTCCAGAAGTAAAATCTCAATTTTGGACACACACACATACTCTCTCTTTCTTCTTGTATATATCTTTGAAGAAGGATTCATGTTGCTTCTCTTTCCCTCTGCTGGGACCCAATAAATTGACATTTCAAAAAGAAGGGACAAAACGGAGGAGGCCACCATATCTTCATTTTCTCTCATTACTTCTTTCAACCCCTACAACTCCATGTTCCACAAGAGAACTCCTTGTTCTTCCTTTAGTTATTGCATTTAATGCACATTTATTTCTTTGTTACTACAAATACTTCTCCTACCCTCACTGCATTTTCCTTATCCCACATTTAAAGTTTTGCACACAATTTCAGACTATCTTTGTCACTAATTAGCATGTCAACCACTTCATACCTTCTTCTTTTCTTTCTGTGCCTTTCATTGCATGCATGTAACGCCCGGCATCTTAGTCTTCTTGATAAGAAGTTACAAGAGAAATCTCACTTCTCTGTTAAGGTTTGTCAACAAGTACCATTTTTTTAATATATTGATATTATTATACTTGTCATTTAACTTTCATGTTTAATATGTAGTTAGATGCTTCATGAGGTTTTTGTTTTCTATATGCAGAGTGATGACAAAAATGGATTTGATTCCTCTCCAAAGAAGCTTAATGAGGGTGATAACAAGATGGAGACAAGGTTGGTTGCTGATTCTGAGAAGCCAAAAAACAGAAGAAGCATTAACCATAAGGTGTTGAAAGCTAAGGGAAAAGCTTCTGGTTCTTTAGTACAAACTGATTCTCTTGTTTCAGTTTCTTGGCATGTGCCTCACAAGAAATCAAGTCACAAACATCCTGGGTTCAACTTGGACTATTCACCACCTAAGACACATCCTCCTCATCATAACTAAATAAGCACCAATATATTTTACCTACTTAATAATATATGTGAAGCCCAGAATATTGAAGAGAATCAACAGCAATGAAAACAGGGCCTCTTATTCTATGGTGAAATGTTTTTAGCTTTGCTAGCATATAAGAGACTACAGAAACTTAATAACTGTTATGACTTTATGCTATAATATTGAGTTTTTCTTTCAATTTATTTATATATATATATAATACATCAGACATGTTTTCTAGCAAGAATATATAGATATCTCATGTCAATCTAGGAATATAAGGCTCTTTATATTATTAATTCTAAGAGGAATTACTTATGATTATAATTTATATCTCTCAGCTTCTAGGTCTTCCTTTATTGACACCATTATTCTCACTGCAACTTCTCTTATCATGGTAATAGCAGATCAATGAAGATATGCTGACACAGTACATACTATCCCAGTTTATGAAGAGTATTTTTTTGTACTACAAATTATATAATATATTTTTTTCTTCCACATTTCTCTCTCCTTTCTCTCTCTCTCTCTCTCTCTCTCTTTTTTTATTACATTATTCATTTTGTAGTATAAATACAATTTTTTTTTCTTATAACTAATTACTTCATGTGCTAACATCCAAATATAGAGGTTCATTTTAAATGATTTTTTTTCAATAAATACTTATATATGTGAAGAAAATAAAATGAATTAAGAATACAAAATGAAAAAGACTTTTATAAATTAAAATCAATTTATATACTTCAACATTTTAAAACTTTTTTATTTATATTTTTTATAAGTTAAAGTGCATAGATAAATTTTAGCAAATAAATAAATCGATTTATTTTTCATTTTTATAATTTATCTTATTTTCTTTTGATTAAAAAGCTTGTCCAAATTGACTGATAAATTAGAGATAATACTGCTTACTAGTTTATCTAAACTTGAAAAGTGAACAAGTGCACTAACCTTCCTTCATGGTCCTGGCTAGAAGGGGATATGGATCCTCTCTAATATTGTTCAGGTTCATTTCGAAGAAAAAAATTGTATGTGTAAAATTCAGTATATATCATCCAGTATGTATATAAAAGAGTGAAAAACATAAAAGAAAAATGAAAAAAGAAAAAAATGAAGACAATTTTTACCTTAGCAGATCATGTACAAGTTTAGTGTTTGAAGAGGTTGAGTTAAATTGTTAATCAACTTCACATCAAAGCTTTTCTTAGAGTCCTAAAGGATCGAAACATATTGTTTGAGAAAGAAAATATACGAGAGAATGTGAAGGTTACGGTATATTGATGTTTATATTAATGATGACTAGTACTGCTTTAAATACTTTTCCACCAAATTCTTAAATTCTTGAATTCTGCCATTAGATTAAAGATGTAGAGATATATAAATTATTTTTTGTATATTCAAAGAAACTATTATATTTATTTATTTTAAATATCCTCAGCATTCATGTAAGGAAAAACATTTCTTAAACAACTTTTGGGGGCAACTTTTAGTAATTTTCTTTATTCTTTTCGTATATTTTTAAAATGTGTGTATATTAAAAAATAAAAAATAATTATATACTCCTTTTTATTTTTTATAAAATTGTTCTTATCAAATCAAATATATTAATATTTTAATTTTAAAAAAATAGTAGTTTTTTAATTTATTTTTTAAAAAATAAATTTTTTATTTTATAAATTTATTGTGTTATATTAAAATATATGAAGAATAAATATAAAATTTTTGTAATGGAACGAAAATATTTTTTGTTTTATTTTTATTTATAAAAATAAAATAAAATAGGGTACAATTTTATAAATAAAAAATATTTGGAAAAAAAACATTACTAAATATTTTAAAACGATCTTATAAGAAAATCAGAAAGAATACAAGCTTGTATAATACAATACTAATTTTCAGTTGTTCAAATGAGTGTTCATACAATTGATGCCTTGAAGCTTACGTTGCAGTACGTACTCGCATCATTGTCATGGAATGTGGTCACAACTTTTTATTTTTCTTTTTTTCTTTCAGTGAATAAGAAATGAAGCAGTAAATGATACAAGTTGATTCTAAGACGTTGGTGGTTGGTGTTCATAAATGAAGGAAAACGATAGCAATAGGTCCCTACATTTCCATGCTCACAAATCTTCTTTCGCACATGGTTTTGGTATTTTTGTCGACTTAATTAATTCATATGCTTCCTCTCTCTTTGTCCCTTAATTTGCCTTAACAATAAAACGCATGATATATATGGAAAACAACCCTTTCTAGTTCAAATTTGATGTAGTTTCAGTTTAATAAACTATAGCTATTAGATTGAAATCAAATAAATCATTATAATAATTGGTATAATGGAAAGAGTTAAAGATTAGAATAGTTTACATGATGTTGTGATTTTAAATTTGATTTTTTTTATTGTAAAAAAATTGAAATTGAACTTTTTATATTTTTTATATTTTTTTGTTATTGTAAATATTAACTTAAAATTGAAAATTGTAATTTTTTATATTGGAGATTGCATCAAATTTTAAGTGAAAATAATCTTGACCTAATATATATATTAAGAAAGTTGGCACTACAAACAATCTTAAAATATTCTGAATTAATCTTGTTTAAATTTTATGTTACCTTTGTGATTATATAAACATTCTGTGTCTATCACCTCATTGATTCATTGGCATGAAATATATGATATCTTTTTTTTTTCCAAAGAAAAAGAATCACCTAATGTAATATCATATTTATGAGAGGAGAAATATTAATTTTTCATACGGTGAAGTTTTATAAAATTTCAACATAAGAGGATTTATCTGTGCACAGCCCGAACATTTACGGTCTAATTAATTGCTCCTATATTACTCTCCAACAATACACAAATTACAGGTACAAAAATTCAATATAAATTAAAAGAACATAGTAGAGATGAAAATATTTTTTTAGGATTGATAAAATTTTTAATCTTTTTTTAGGTGAAAAAGATGAAGAGGAGAATTTTATTTATTTATTTTAAATTGTTAAAATTATTACATATTTTAAAAATAAAAAATAAAATAAAATTATATTATAAAAAATTAAATTTTTTGAAGTTAAATTTTAATTTTTTAAATTTATATAAAATAAATTTTATACTACTAATATATATATTTTATCTTCTTTTCATTCATTCAAAATAAAGAATATAATTTTTTTTATTTAATTTTACTAATTTAAATATTTTATTTTTTTATTTTTTTATTTTATTTCTTTCCTTTCTATTTTTATTGTAATCCAAACAATGCATCAGTGAAAAAATTTAACCCTATAAATGTTACACATAAAAGAGGAAATTCTTTATATGTACGTTAGTTGTTAATTGAAAGACGAAAAAAGAAACAGATGAAAAAGATATTTGAATTTACTCTAAATTTGAAAGGGATAAGGGGGTCCATATAACATGCAACCACAACATGATAACTATCCCGGTAAAAATCAATGAAATTTTATTTTGGGTGTATTTGGATTAATCTATATATTTCATATTTAAAATAGACACAATTAGTACTTCATTTATTTTTACTTTGAGTTAGTCTTTTAACTTTTTTGAATTTTGGTTTAATTTTCAAATTTTCGGTGTTTTACTTTAGTCTTCCAATTTTATTTTTTATTTTACTTTGATTTTTTAATTGAATTTATTTTGCTTTTGTCCAAATTTTAAAAGACTAAATAAAAAACTTAAAATTTAAACTGAAATAAATAATAAATAATAGAATTAAAATAAACTAAAAAATAAAATTAGAGGATAATAAAATAATTAAAAATTAATCCGAAATATATAAAAAATAAAGTCCCAAAACACTAATTTTTTATATAGTAAAATTTTAGGAGGAATTAAAGTCCAGCCATTACCGCCGCTTTGAAAAATGACACTGCTTTATCTTCTCTATTCTAAAAATTATGTTCTGCTTCTTTGAAAAAATAATATATATTTTATTTATCTTTTTAATGTGAGTGAATCTTTTAAGAATTATTTTTGTCTCTATTACTCTTAACGCCATTAGCTATTTATTTGAAATCTTTATTATCTATTTTGTGTAAAAAATAAAATAACTAACTCCAAACTTAATAATAAGGAATTCTTTTGGAAGAATAAAAATATTTAAAATTTACTTTTTTTTTCTAAAGTTATAACATTGTTAATAGGGGGTGTTCACACTAATTACAGATCACCAAATTGTAGAAAAAGGGGGAAAAAAAGGAAATGATTTTCGAGACTCATTTTAATTCGTATTCATCACCATTGCTAAGAGGTTTGCTTGTATTAAGATAAATTAAATTTTCTTTGAGCAAAAAGAGTATGAAAAAATAATATAGTTTAAACATCTATATATTAAAGAAGGAAAATGTATTTCACCCAAAATTTTGCGTAAACCTTTCAAAAACAAAATAAATTCTTCTCCAAAGCTAAGCAAATCCAAACATATTTTACTTTTAAATACAAATCAACAACTTTTCAATTGGTTGATCCCAAGTAATACACATAAAACTACGGGATTTGAGATTAATCGAACAACTAAAAATATTAATTCACAATAGTTTCACGCGCAAAATGATAATACTTGTGTATAAATTAGTAATTTACAAAGGATAGTTACCAATATGAAACATCCAAAAACCAAAGAGAAGCCATAAATTTAGTATTATAAAATAAAATTTTAATTCATGAATAGATTGACTTAATAACAAAAGGAACCAAGAAGTCAAGGCCAAATACTTTGAAAACATGCTCTGTAATTGATGACTTTTTAATTCACAATAGTGAAATGAAGAAAATCTTTGAATTATTAAAGAAACATAAACTATATATAGCCGAAGATATTAATTGTATACATTTTTTAATGTGTATATTCTCTTTCAAAATGAACAGATAAAGAAAAAACAGTTGTGATATTAAATTCATTAAATTTTATTAAATTAAATATTTTTCCAATTGTATGTAAAAAAATTTATTCAAATACACCCATTTTAATGAATTTTTCTATTTTAATATGATTAATTTTCCGTTTGTTAGTTAGAAAACATTCTTTGTACACGTTAAAAAATTTATTTAATTTTTGAATTATTATTGTTTCATGCTTGAATGCAGTTTAAGTTGGTAGCAGGAACTAGGCATATAGCCAGGGTGTTCCGCACCTATTACCTGACAAGGGACACGAGATGCAACAGTTTCAAGTATGTCTCCTATGAAAATAAATATAGTATGAATTCAACTCAGATGAAACATCAAATCCCAATAAAGACAAATTGGGATTGAGAAAAGGGTTATTAGACCTTTTTCTTGGAACTATCACATGCATAATTCTCACACACATTCAATTCTCAACGAAGATGACAACAATTAGAACGCGGCATTCCCAACAATATTATGGAAATCATAGAATTTGCTCTTTAAACTATGTAGTTACCACCAGACAACTTTTTCAAGTGTCTCCTTCTCTATGATAATTGTACAAACTCATGGCTGACTTCCATTCATACATTTGTTTAATCCTAAATAGAAATCTTGTTTATGTCATTGTTGGAACCGAATCCTCCCTTGGAAAAATTTTCATAGAAAAGTAATGTGAGGGACTCATTTTATTCATCTGTAATTTTTTTAATATTAATTTATACTATTTTTAATTAAATAAATAAAATGTTGTTAATAGTTGTAATTTTATCTAATAAAAATATCTTTGGAAATGATTGCTCTTATCATGGTTGAAATTAACCTTTAATTGTGACTTCTAAAAGCTTTTTTTAGTATTTAAATGTATATAATAGAGTATTTGAAATATATCATATTCAAATATAGCCTAAGAGCCTTAACTTTTAAAATATACTAAAAGAATAAGAATAGTTAGACGATAATAGGTGCAATACTATAGTGTTGTGGTCTAAGGGAATATTCAAGGTTCTGTATGAATGCCTTTTTGGAATCACATATGTTGGTGGAATTGTGATATGTGACTCTGTTAGATATTTTTCTAATATGTCAACTTATATATATTATTGATTATGCACTATATATTATTTATAAACTTTTCTTCCTATTAAAATAGTTTTATAAAGATATTCAATATGATTTATAACATTTTATTTAGTATGGATTTTATGATATATAAATGTCATGTGTATTTCTATTTTTCTGATGGATGTACTAAATTAGAAATAAAAAAATTAATACTCATAACTCTTTATGAAAAGATATTTAACTATTATATAAATAAATAAAAGGTTACGGTCCATAAGTTAGATGCATGGTTTTACTTTCTAATATTATATCATTAAAGAAGATAGAAGGATTATGCTCAAAGATTTGGAAGATTAGAAAATTAAAAGTTTTTTTCAAATTTTTAATTATCTTCTCTCATTCAAATACTTTTTCGCTCTAAATTTTAGATGTACTTTTCAATAGTCATTGTTATGTGATGATTATTATCTTCAAATTTCTCTTCTTTTTTTCTTTAACAAGCGGTATCAAAGCTACTTGTATGTTAAAATGTTGAAAAGAAAAACTATGTTATAATTGCTGAAGTGTTATTGAATTTGATCGATAATTTTTATTTTATTTTTTTCAAATTTTGAACAAGTATGGAATTATTTTGATTTTTAATGGATTCGGATCATCACAGATTCGTAAAGTATGTATTGTACTGTATGCAATATGATATTCTAGTTCTGGTCTCAGTTCGGAATGATATATATGCTGCTTTTCTTGAATTCCAATACAAAAAATGGTGTATTCGACTTTATGTTAATTATTGGCCTGGTGGTTCGTTTTGTTGTCCTAAATTTGCATGATACCGCTTCGGTTCGAATCCAGGTTTTGAATTTTCTAAACCCTTTTCATCAATCAGATGTGAATATTCATTTTCCATATAACATAGATAGATTAATTATCTCATGTTGTTAGTGAGGGTTATGGGTCTTGGGTCCCAAGTTCCATTTTGGTGTGAAGCCTTTCATGTGAATTTTTATTTTAATATACAAAATGAAACTTTGGCATTACCGGAAGTCAAAAGAACTGTGGAGTCAAGAAACACAGAGATAACCATCTTGGCACATTCAGAATTAGTGCATGCTTGGTTTTGAAGCAATTTATTTGAACACAGTAAATTCAGTATAATTTACAATAATTAAATTCACATGATTATATCACAGTGATATTTTAATACGTATCCAACAATTTGTCCTTTTCTCGGTGAATTAATTGACACACTAGGTCACCAAAATGATCTCTTTTATGAAATTTTTTCATGAAGAATAATAAATATTTTGTTCATCTATAATATCATGCAAGTATTTTAATTGACCCAATGGAAGATTAATGCTTGGTCAAATTATGCAGGCACCTGTGATGATAAAGATGATTATATGGTTTATATGTGAATAATATTTTGATCTAGAGATAGTTTTATTCTTTGATATGTATTATTATGAATATTTGATCGTTGCAATAAAATTATCATTTACAATTCATACTCGTCCAAAGATTTGATATTATTGTGACAGATAGATTTTAATTAATTGAATATATTATTAATAGTTAAAATTGTTGTATGTTAATTATTTTGTATTATTTTTATTTGTTTCTTATATTTCTCAATTTGAGTTTTATTCTCATGTTGAATTTTAAAAAATGAAAAAATATTCAAATTGTTCTTAGTGGGATGAATTTAGATTTTAATTTTTTTTATCATCAAAGCTATTTTGAAAAGTGAGATCCCTAATATTATATGAGTTTAATGATCATTAAAATTGAAATTCTAAAAGAATTTAGGAGGTATAGTGTTTGACCTGATCATTAATTTTAAGGATTTTTTTTTTAAATTAGAGAAGTATTTTAAAAATGGAAAATGCAAAAATAAAAACACTTTTATTGATTTGTATGAAATATGATAGTATGGGACATATTTAAAAATATATTATAAAAATATTTTATTTAATGGTAAAATATTTAGTTTAAGGTGAATTATAATTGATAAAAAGAAAGTTAAATTTTTGATGAATTTATTTTTTATCTTGTACAAGACAAAGAAAGATTGAAACATGAGTAAAAAAAATAGATAAAAAATGATTGAATGTTTAAAGTAAGTGTTTTTTTTTAAATTTTTGAAATTTTAAAAAATATTAATCATGTATTGTTCAAGGTGTGTGAAGAAAGATATTTAATTTATTTTAAAGTTAATTTAGATTTAATATCTAAATATACCTAGTAATTAAATTATAATGCAACTATCCATATAAGTATTTTTATGGATAAGTATTTTTATGCAAGGTTGGTTAAACTACTTAGAAACAACCTAGGTTAAAAGATGCATTTATGTAAGAGATGTAAAATTAATAAAGGTAAAAATAATTAATCATTTTATATTATTATTTGAAATTAATTATTATTTAAATTTAATAGATATATTGTTGTATCATTATTGAGATATAATCTTTTTTTTTTACTGGACAAATTAGGTTACTCCTTTTATTTGAAAACAATAAACTTATATTATCTATGTATTAAAAAATTGTTGGTACTAGTTTTTTAAAATATTAAGATAATTTATATTCTTTTAACATGATTTGTTTTTATAAAAAGAAATTCAAATCATTATAAAACAAATAATTAGGTTATATCATAATGGACAAAATGATCCATGATGAAAGATTACCTTTCTATTATTCTTGTCTTTGTGAAGAGGAGTCTCCTAATATCAAAGAGATTTCTATAGCTTCTTAAAGTATAATCATTATAATAATTCATTACTATCTACTAATATGAAAGACTTACTTCAATATTAGAATGTTTTTGTAGGTACTCTCAACTTCATTTTTCCTTGTAACTTAACGCAATTGTACCCTAGTAATAGCATCATTGTTTTGGAACCTAGACTTTTCTTAAAATATGTAACAACATTAGCACCATTTATGAAAAAAATTAAAAAAACTTTTTCCATCCATAATGGAAACAATAAAAAGAAATCTAATAGAGTAGAAAGACAACATGAACTAATAAATCCTCCTAAAAAAAAGTAGCTCCGATGAGTCACTCTTGAAAAGTTATGAAAAGTAGTAGTTTATTAAGCAATTTTAGTTGAGAAGATACAATAAAAAGGAAGAAAAAAAAGATAAAGAACTAGCAAAAATAAACAATCATCTAATTGCTACATTTTCAATGGTTAGAAGAAACCAAATCTAAAGGAAAAGTGGATAACATTGTTGTAATGTGATGCCCACATCCCTTTACAAAACATATCATGAGCGAACTTATGCTGAAGAATTTTTAGCTTATTATAAATTTAGAGATATATGACAATTTGATTAATCCCTAATAACATCTTGATGAATTTATTTTCAACATGGTTTCCAATGTAAAAATAATGTAGTGATGTAAAATGCATCCCTTTAGCATTAAAAAATACAATGAAAAGATGGTTTGCCTCTCTACTTCATAACTCCATCAATTCTTGCGAACAACTGAAGAGATGTTTAAAGTTATATTTCATCACAACCAATTAACAATCAAAACTATGTCATTGCCTAACATGAGTATGACAAGGAAACAATGAACTTTAAGAGATTCATCATCATAGGATCCCTTGACCATAGAAGAACTGGATCCCTTACTATTTCATGCACTTTATGATAAGTGGTTAATGTCTTGGAAATTTATAGCATTCTTAGAAAAAACCCCATCCAAAATTATAGAGAAGCTCTATACCTGGTTAGAAAAATGAATAAGGATAAAAGATTATGAAAAATTCATAATAATGGCTTGTGAAGTGTTGGTCAAACATGTCTTAATTTTTTTTTTAGTAAAGGGATAAATTTGTTCTTGATTTATTAAGTTTCTATAAATCAGTCCTTAACTTAAATAAATTAAAAAAAAATCTCCAACTTTTAACTTTGTCTTTCAAATTAGTCTTTTTACCTATTCTCTGTTAGTTTTTTGCTTACATGGAATGTTAAATGCCAACTGGAATACCTTACTAGATTAAAATGATGTTGTTTTGGGCTTAAAAGTCCATATCAACTTTACTTGTATAAAAAATGACGTCGTTTTGGGATCAATAATTTAAATGAGTTTGGAAAAACAACAACGTTCTAATTATCTTCCCTATCTTCTGTTGTTGTAATTTTTCATTTTAGAGTTTGGTTATTTTCATTGGGGAAGACTTGTGTTGGATGGTGTTTCTAAATTCTTCTATTCCTATGAAATTCGACAAGTGATACTTGAAGACCAAGCATGGAGAGTGATAGAAAGGGTATTCAAGCCACTTCTTCTAGTTTCTCACATTAACATAATATGAGTATCAAAGATGTGAGGAGTTTATGTAAGTATAAAGCTATAATTTAAGGATCTCTGGTTTAGAAAGGAACCCAAGGAAACTCTAGTATGTGTGCCTTAAAATTAAGGTAATTACTTTTTAGTTTAGTTTGAGTATTTTCTGCCATTATGGTGTTTTATGGTTTTAAATGTCCATTATGCAGGTAGAGGGAAAATGTGGCTTTTTCTTGCGATTTACTACAAAAAAAGGATAAGCTGGTATTGAGGCAACATCTGTTATGGGAAATCCTAGAAGTGGTGAGGAGGGAGACCTATTTAGGAATGTTTGTATGAAGCTAATGAATTTAGAGAAAGAAGTTAGGAGACTCAGTTTAATGTTCTTTTTGTTGGATGGATTTATGGTCTTCGTTGTATCATTTTTCTTTGAACTTTTTTTAAACAAGTAAATGTGTTATTGTAAACATTAACCTTCCTTCGAAGGTTGTATAATGTAATGTTGTTGACTTAATGTTAAATGTAATTTATTATCCTTATATTGAGTTAGCATGAAGTTTGTGAAAATATTTTCAATTTGCTGATTATATAAGATATCAAACAAGGAAACGATGAATATAATTATGATTACCAAATTGACCATATCAATATAAGATAACAAACAAGTTTTGCATATTCAGCCATAACAAAAATAATCATCAACAAAGTCATCATTAACATAATGTTGAATCAAAACATTAATAATAAAAGTTGTTTATAAAACTTGAAAAAATGGCAAGTAACATTGGAATTTATGTTGTGAAATACAATTACTTAAACAAAAAACATAAGTAACATCCATTTTGTGTTCAAAATACAACCACTTCACAATATGGTAGACATAAATATCAACAAAATCATAAGTTACATCCAATTTCTATTTTGAAATAAAACTAATTGGATAAAACAAAAGGCATAACATCGATTATAACTTGTTTTCTTAAAGAGAATACAACATCCAACTTAAACAAAATGTGTATGTTTATCGCCTTCTTAAAGTTGAAGTTAGTATGAGCTTCGAAACTTTTTAAGAGTCATCTTCATGTGGAGGTGAAGAAGATGGTGGGCTTCTTGTTGGGCTAGGTGTTGTATTCATTGGTTCAGTTGAGTCAGCTTGTGTATTTACTTGTGTCGCAACCGTAATTCCGATGAGACGACGAATTCGCTAAAATTTTAACAAAGTTGATTTTGATGATGTGGAGTCGCCACCAAATTTTTATTTAAGGGAAAAGATTTGGAAAAACCCTGACTCAAGGAAGAGATTTAGGTTTGGGAGTCGGTTACGAGTGGGGAAGGTGTTAGGCACCCCACTCGCCTGTTCCGAAGAATAGTACCCTTAAACTGAGTGTGTGATTATTTGAAAATTGTTTGATCCCTTTAATTAGAGTGAAAATAAATACTTGATAGAGGTTAGCCTGACAGGACTTGATCCTGCTCCTACGTATTCCCCGGTGCAATGAGAAACTCAAGGCTTACGTAGTTCTGGTTATGTTTTGAAGGCATGACCTTCGGAAATATTTAAAAGAGTGTTAGAAAGATGCTTGAAGGCTTGACCTTCGGAGCTACTTGGAAAGTAATATTCGAAAATGACTTGATTATTTTGAAAGATATTTCAGAAAAGCAATCTCCATCCACACATGTACAGGGCCCAAGACAACTATGACTGCACTTGGATCCATACAAATCTCTAAACAACGAACAGCAGAAAAAGCTACCAGTTCGTGCTTAGAGCTCGTCGCGTGAGATCAAGAATTGCAAAACAAGATTTTTATTTTTGAAGAAAGATTAATAAAATGAGCAAGGTTTTTATTTTGTAAAGGAAAGACAATCCTAATCCACATATGCACAAGGCCCAAGACAACTACGGCTGCACTTGGACCCATACGAATCCCTAAACAACGAACAGCAGAAAAAGCTACCAGTTCGTGCTTAGAGCTCGTCGCGTGAGATTAAGAATTACAAAACAAGATTTTTATTTTTGAAGAAAGATGAATAAAATGAGCAAGTCACAAGTGATTATTAGAAATTATGGGGAATCTATCAACTAAAGAATTTTATGTTTCATGGATTATTTAGGGATTTTGAATTTTTTATGAATTATTTAGGAATTATAGAATTTTTATGAATCATTGTGAATTTTTTAGGATTTTTGGAATTCTTGTGAATTTTCTAGAATTTTTAGAATTTTTATGATTTATTTAAGAATTATTAGAATTTTAGAATTTTTATTAATTTTCTGGATTTTTGAAAAAAATTTATTAATTTTTGAATTTTTTTATTAATTTTCTGTAATTTTTGAATTTTTTATTACTTTTCTGTATTTTGGAATTTTTTATAATTTCTTTAGTTTCTTGATTTTTTATTAATTTCTTTGGATTTTTTTTTTGATTTTCTTAATTTCTGGAAATTTTTATTAATTTTTGAAATTTTATTAATTTTTATTAATTTCTGAATTTTTGGAAAAGAGGAAGGACAGTTTGGTCTTTTTGTATGTAGGGATAGAATTAGAATTTCTGGATTTGTGGAGGGCAAAATGGTCTTTTTGAAAAAGTAAGAAGACTTAATGGTAAATATGAGAATTTGTAGGGACCTATTTACAAATTCTAAAGAATGCATGGGAATAGCCCAAATTCAACCATGATCCCAATATTCACGTGTAGCATAGCCTGATTTAATTTAAATGCATCCCAGGATTTTGGCCCAAATTGCCTAGCAAAATCTGGTCTATACAATGATAGAAATCCAAACTTGAGATTGGTGCGTTAGTACTAGCTACTATGCCAAAGTCCCAATTGAAGTTTAAATGATCATTGTTTTAATTAAGGCTTGACAAGACCGCACGAGATGGACCGTGGACGTGTATGCTTGACAAATTGGCCTATTGAACGCCATACAAAGGACTTTCAGACGTAGCTTCCAATCTTGTCCCTTCACTTACACGTCATATGCGTGACACGACTATGCTATTGCTAACATCAGGTCGACATAATCGAGCTCCTGGCATTTACTAATTTGACTAACCGAACATGCTTATGGCTAATCTTGAGAGTTGAAAGATTTCTTCTATAGGAACGAATTGCATGTCATTCTCATGCGAGGGACAAATCCCACTCAAATGGTGATGAATTACAAATCTCATTTTCGCACAAGGACCGAATCTAATACTTTCTATTTACTCGTTACTTATCTGAAAAGTAATCTACGATTTGAAACAGAGACCAAAATCGCCCACAAACAGAGACCAAAATCGCCCATGCATTCTACGATTCTAAACATAGATCGACATCATCCACACATTCTAAGATTCGGATCAGAGATCAAAGCCAATCCACACATTTTGCATTTTTATGTCATAACACTCACTTTTGAAGAATTTGGCCAGCATAAATTACAAATTCCATGGCTTATTAGAGAAAGGGAGGATGAAATTACTAACCCGAGGTCGATCAATCTCCTGAAACGTGAGCCTTTTCTTCGATTCCCATTGGATTGTTGTTGCAAGGAACTTCTTCGATTATGATTTCCATCTACCCGAGGATCGGATGATCATGCACCCTGGAGAATTCCTCCAAAGCAGAGGAGCCAAGTCCAAGAGCCTGTTTTCTCTCTGTAAAACCCAAAAAGAAAAACAAAAAAAAAACCCCTTTTTTCCCTTTCGTTTTTCTTTTTATATTTTTTTTTGAACCCCCGCTTGTATTCTCTTTCTGTTTTCCGTTAGTGTTTTCCGTTAATAATCTGTTTTTCTGTTTTTTTTTCATATTTAAAATCTGTTTTTCTGTTTTAAAAATTTGGTGGCGACTCCACATCATCAAAATCAACTTTGTTAAAATTTTAGCTAATTCGTCGTCTCGTCGGAATTACAGTTGCGACAGATGGCGACTCCACTGGGGACCATTAGAGAGTCAAGCCCGATCAATTGAGTGTACATTATATTTGATCTCTTTCCTATTTGTTTGCACATTTTATTGATTGCACGATTCATTTACTTGTTTATTTATCTGTTGTTTGTTTGTCAATTCTTTGTACAACCCTAGGATAGATGAATCATAAATTGCAATATATATCTGTACAATTTCCCCAATTGCAGGTATCCTAATTACTTGTGTGCCCTCATACACATTGCATATGCATTATCATGAGTGGGGCCTATACCCGGGTCTGAGTGCAGCCTAGGACTAGAGGGATCTAGTGGTGTCACTTTGGGGCTTACGTCCTGTTTGACTATCACGAAAATCCCAGCTAGAGTGCGTCCTATTTGTAATGCCCTACAACTGGTAGCTTTTTCTGCTGTTGTGGCAAGCATTGCAGACTGGAACTTGGCTCTAGTGACCTCAACACCCCAGGATTACAAACCACCTTTGAGAGGTTTATATAAAAGGCCATAGATCCTAGGGCAGGTAACCCACATAAGAAGCAAAGAGGGCACACACCCCTTCATAATATGGTTCATATACGCACGGACAATTATCATCCAAAATGGAAGCTGAAGATTGGTGAAATACAGAAATCAAGAAAGAAAAGTCAAACAAAAAGAAAAGAAATATCAAAACAAATAAAAAAACAAGGAAAATCAAGGAAAACTAGAAATTCCTAGGAAAAATTAGAAAATAATTTCAAAAAATACTGAAAATATCAAAAGTTCAAAAGGAGAGAATGGAAAATTTCGAAAACCTAAAAAATGCTTTTTGGAAAATTTTAACAAACCCTTTTCAAACACCATCAAAGGTTTTTTAGTAAAATACCAAAAATACAAAACTCCTAAAAACCAATTTGTTAAAAATCAATAAATAAAATAACTCTCATTTATTTTCAAATAGTCAAACTTCAAATCTCTTAAAATTATTTGCACATAGCATTGATTCATTCATTCATTCATAGATCTAAAAAAAAATAGATTTCAAAAATCATTCTACACATTCACACTCATTGTGCATCAACATCTCTATCATTCACGTTTTGTTGCATTCAAATTATTTCACAAAAATTAATTTTTAACTTCACCAGAAAATTGGAGAAACACAGCTTCCTCGACATCCTTATAGAACTCGAGCACAATCAAGAATCATGGATGAGCTGGAGAGACAAAATGAGGAGCTAAGAAATGAGGTCAAATCACTGAAGGAACAGATGGCCAAACTAATAGAGGCCATCCAGCAGTCTAAACAGAAAGAGGCGATGGAACCCTTGCCAAGAGAACCAACCGACCCAACACACCCTCCTGGCTTCACTCCACCATTAAACATACCTTCGCAAACAGAAGGGGTTCACAATGGGTTTCCTCATGGGTATGCACCCTCATACAACCAAACACAAACCCAAACACAAGCCCAAATACAAACCCAAACACACAACCTACCCTCTAACACCACAAGCATCCCCTATGCCATTCCAAACACCACCTCACAAGCCTACCAAGCAGCCGTTGGGGGAACGCACCCTATGTTCACCAAAGGGCCTCGCCCTGTATACATACCGTCTTCTCACCATCACCACATGTCAGAGGAAAACCCAAACCATCCTTCAAGTGAAGATACAGAAAAATGGAAGGGTCTAGAGGACAGGATCCCGGCAATTGAGGGAAACGCTTATGAAGCCAAAGATGCATCTAATCTATGCTTGGTACCAGACGTGGTCATCCTTCCCAAATTCAAGGTTCCTGAATTCGAGAAATACCAAGGAACCAGCTGTCCAAAGAAACATCTGACTATGTACTGTAGGAAGATGTCTGCATGTACCTACGATGAGAAGCTTCTTATCCATTTTTTTCAAGACAGCTTAACAGGGGCAGCTACAAACTGGTACACTCAACTAGAGCGAACACGCATCCGTTCATGGAGGGACCTTGCCGAGGCTTTCACGAAACAATATCAGTACAATACAGAGATGGCCCCTGATCGGACTCAGCTCCAGAATATGGCCAAGAAAGGAGAAGAGTCCTTCAAGCAGTATGCCCAACGCTGGCGAGAGCTGGCCGCTCAAGTACAACCTCCCTTATCCGAAAGGGAATTGGTTAGCATGTTCATGGACACACTCCAAGATCCTTTCTATGACAAGATGGTTGGCAGTATAACTTCTAACTTCTCCGATATCGTCATCATTGGAGAAAGGATCGAAGGTGGCATGCGTCAGGGAAAGATCGCACAAAAGCCCACGGGGATAGTCAATGCTTCCAATTGGTCTGGGAAGAAAAAGACAGGAGAGACCTGCAATGTGGCTTCTAATCAAGGCCAATACATTCCTCAAATGGCACAGTATGGTCCAACTGGCTTCCGACCACCACCGTATACACCATACACACCTTACACACTGTATCCCTACATCGCTACCACCTACCAAACACCATACCCTCCTACTTACAATTACGAGACACAAGTCCGGCCACCAACACCATACACGGCCCAAACACAAGCCATAAGCCAGAATTCTAATCAAAGCCAGAAAAAGGAGAAGAAACCTGTCCAATTCGATCCTATCCCAATCTCCTACACTGAGCTCCTACCTCGGCTGATCCAAAACTCGTTGGTTGCGCCTTATCCTTTGAAACCTCAAGAGCCACCATATCCTAAATGGTATAATGCTAACGCCAGATGTGATTACCATGCAGGATTTATTGGCCATTCTACTGAGGATTGCCTAGCGTTGAAGCGAAAGGTACAAAGCCTGATTGATGCAAAATGGCTGGATTTTGGGAGGCTTGCTCCTAACACAGAAAACAATCCGTTGCCAAATCATGAAAGCCCATCAGCTAGCTGAAAGATAGGGGAGCGGCATAATGATTTTCTTTGTACAAATGGAGATTGAGGATATTCATCCAGAAATTGTCGTACTTTTCAAAGTTAATCTTTTGTAAATAAACAGCAATGAATAAATACAAAATTACATTTTTCACATCACTAGAGCACATGCTTTACATTTTAACTTTACTTCTAAAAATTTACCATTCTTTTTATCTCTTCAACCCACTTCTTATTCCTATACCCAAACAATAAAATACCAATTGGTGAGGATGCTAGTGCTGTAATGAGTAATCTTGAACATCAGATTAATCAAGCTCAAAGAAAAAAGCCCAATGAGGAAGCAAAATAACAACCAGGTATTCTGGATCCCTATTCAAAGTGTCTTGTCAAATAAAACATCCCGCTGGAATCAAGTCTAAATCCAGGAAAAATTTAGGGATGCAAAATAAGATCCGCTGAATTGGAAGTCAAGATGACCCTGGCAAGGTCAATGTCAAAATTCAAAATTCAAGGAAAAGAAGAGGACCTGCTAGATTAAAGTAAAAAATAATAATGCAGGCAAAATTAAGGTCAAAACATGAAATTCAAGAAGAAGAGAAACCCGCTGGATTAAAAGCCAAAACTAATCTAGGCAAAAATAGGGTTAAAGTTCAAAATAATGATCGACAAAGTCATGATCAGAAGAGGTCTTGCCGGTTTCCAAAAATAATTCAGGAAAAAATCAGGATCATACAAAAGCCCGCTAGGTCAACAATCCTCAAAGAACGACCTAAGAAAAAGTTAGGGCACAATCAAGCAGAAGGCCCGCTAGGTCGAAAACTCGTAAGGACGACCTAGGCAAAAGTTAGGGCACAATCAAATAGAAGCTCACTAGGTCGACAACTCTCAAAAGAGACCTAGGCAAAAGTTAGGGCACAATTAAACAGAAGCCCGCTAGGTCGAAAACCCTCAAAGGGCGGCCTAGGCAAAAGTTAGGGCACAATCAAACAAAAGCCCGCTAGGTCAACAATAAAAGATGACCTAGGCAAGAGTTAGGGTATAATCAAACAGAAGCCGGCTAGGTCAACCATCAAAGAAGACCTAGGCAAAATTTAGGGCACAATCAAGCAGAAGGCCCGCTAGGTCGAAAACCCTCAAAGGGCGGCCTAGGCAAAAGCTAGGGCACAATCAAGCAAAAGCCCGCTAGGTCGACAACCCTCAAAAATGGCCTAGGCAAAAGTTAGGGCACAATTGAATAAAAAAGCCCGCTAGGTCGACAATCCTAATGACCTAGGAAAAAGTTAGGGTACAAGATCAAGAGCCCGCTAGGTCGAAAACCCTCAAAGGGCGACCTAGGCAAAAGTCAGGGCGAAACAAAAGACCTGGTGGGTTGAAAACTCAAAAGAACAACCCAGGAAAAAATTAAGGTCAACCCAGGAATTCCAGGACAACATGATATCCTGCACCTCATATATTCCTAAAACTGGGGCAAAATTTTGCCATTTCTCAACTTTGGTTAATTTGGCAATCAAGATTATGAAAAGCAGCACTGACATTTTTCATCAAAAGGTGCCATTTGGACAATCGAACCCACATCTTTTGTCATCTTTCCCTTTCAAGTACACTACCTCAAACATCCTTTGCGAACCTTCTCTATATTTTTTCATTAACCATCCAGAATCACTTCGCACACCTCAATAGCGCACATGCCAAAAGAGATGTGAAAAATGTAAAAATAAAAAGGATTAATTTTGAAAAGTTATGACAAGTCGGATGAATCCTTGACCGTTGCAACACGGTAGGATTGTTTCCCAAGGATTCATCTTCCTACCAGCCATGATGCCACAAAAAAAGGAGTGTGTCTTACTCAATGATACTGACAACTGTTGGGTCTCAAAGATCCCGGAAAGAAGATTCCAAAATTGACTAATAAACCAAGAGACAGAGTCAATCCAGGTCGCCTTGATTCTTGATACCTTTCACATCCACTATGGGGTTGTCGAGGAAAAATGTGTTAGAAAAAATTAAAAATCAAGAGAAACAAAAGGTTTTTACACCTTTTCATGGTTTGCATTCATCCAATAGCATCTGTTTTATCAAATAATTATTTCAAGCATTAAAATAAGAACCCTGCATCATTCTGCACTTATTCAAGCATCACAAATACCATATTCCTTTTCATTCATTCAAACATCGCAATAAGAATTTTTTCATTCAAACATTTCATAACTCAATTTTCAAAAACTAATTAAGACCTGGGTAAAATTTCCTGAATCGATCATAATTAAAAGACTTCCAAACTGGGGCAAACGCTAGCCCACGCAAAAAGGGGGGGTCAATTTGAGGTCATCCTCAAATTCTGAATCAACTCAAACTGGGGCAAATGCTTGCCCACACAAAAATACAGTTTGAGATCAAAATCAAGTTCAAACTGGGGCAAATGCTTGCCCACAAAAGCTCTAATTTGAGGCCATCCTCAAATTCTGAACCAAGAACAAAAATGGGGCAAGCGTTTTCCTAGAAAGTCCAAGATGAGGCAATCCTCAATTCCTCAACGTTAGAAAAATCAAACTGGGGAAAATGCTTGCCCACTCAATTCAATTTGAGTTCATCCTCAAATTTTAGGTCAAGCCAAAACTGGGGCAAATGTTCGCCCACACAATTCAACTTGGGGTCATCCTCAAAAACAAGTTCAAACTGGGGCAAACGCTTGCCCACAAAAGCTCAATTTGAGTTCATCCTTAGATTCTGGATCGAGTCCAAACTGGGGCAAACATTTGCCCAAGAAATATTTAAATTCAAGTTCAAACTGGGGCAAACATCTACCCGAGAAAATCCAAGTTGAGGCAATCCTCAATTCCTCAACTCCAATCAAGTTCAATAGGGCAAGGTTGCCTAGAAAAATTCAAGTCAAGCTCATTGAAACCCTTCAAACTGGGGAAAAACGTTGGCCCAAAATTCTTTCAAATCAAGAAGTATCTCAGTTATCAAGAAATTTCCAAACCTGGGCAAAATGGTTGCGCAAGCCGCCTCAAAAATAATCATCAAGTGCCAAAAAACCTTCAAGCGCAAGGTAGAATGCATCGTTCATTCGTGGCCTATGTTGTCAAGCCATATCATTGTATCTTTACATTCCTGCTCACTGGCCTATGTTGTCAGGCCATAACATTGTATCTTTACATTCTTGCTCACTGGCCTATGTTGTCAGGCCATAACATTGCATCTTTACATTCCTGCTCATTGGCCTATGTTGTCAGGCCATAGCATTGTATCTTTACATTCTTGCTCATTGGCCTATGTTGTCAGGCCATAGCATTGTATCTTTACATTCTTGCTCACTGGCCTATGTTGTCAGGCCATAGCATTGCATCTTTACATTCCTGCTCACTGGCCTATGTTGTCAGGCCATAGCATTGTATCTTTACATTCCTGCTCACTGGCCTATGTTGTCAGGCCATAACATTGCATCTTTACATTCTTGCTCACTGGCCTATGTTGTCAGGCCATAGCATTGCATCTTTACATTCCTGCTCACTGGCCTATGTTGTCAGGCCATAGCATTGTATCTTTACATTCCTGCTCACTGGCCTATGTTGTCAGGCCATAGCATTGCATCTTTACATTCCTGCTCACTGGCCTATGTTGTCAGTCCATAGCATTGTATCTTTAAATTCCTTCTCACTGGCCTATGTTGTCAGGCCATAGCATTGCATCTTTGCATTCTTGCTCACTGGCCTATGTTGTCAGGCCATAACATTGCATCTTTGCATTCTTGCTCACTGGCCTATGTTGTCAGGCCATAGCATTACATATTTGCATTCTTGCTGACTGGCCTATGTTGTCAGGCCATAACATTACATCTTTGCATTCTTTCTCACTGGCCTATGTTGTCAGGCCATAGCATTGCATCTTTGCATTCTTGCTCACTGGCCTACGTTGTCAGGCCATAGCATTACATCTTTACATTCTTGCTCACTGGCCTATGTTGCCAAGCCATAGCATTACATGTTTGCATTCTTGCTCACTGGCCTATATTGTCATGCCATAGCATTACATCCTTGCATTCTTGCTCCCTGGCCTATGTTGTCAGGCTAAAGCATTGCATCCTTCATTTCTGCTCACTGGCCTATGTTGTCAGGCTAAAGCATTGCATCTTAGATTTACTGCTTTCAGGCCTATATTGTCAGGCCACCCTGTAGTTTAGATTTACTGCTTTCAGGCCTATGTTGTCAGGCCGCTGTAGCTTAGATTTACCGCTTTCAGGCCTACGTTGTCAAGCCACCTTGTAGCTTAGATTTACTGCTTTCAGGCCTATGTTGTCAGGCCGCTGTAGCTTAGATTTACTACTTTCAGGCCTATGTTGTCAGGCTGCTGTAGTTTATATTTACTGCTTTCAGGCCTATGTTGTCAGGCCACCCTATCTTAGATTTACTGCTTTCAGGCCTATGCTGTCAGGCCACCCTGTAGCTTAGATTTACTCCTTTCAGGCCTATGTTGTCAGGCCGCTGTAGCTTAGATTTACTGCTTTCAGGCCTATGTTGTCAGGTTGCTGTAGTTTAGATTTACTGCTTTCAGGCCTATGTTATCAGGCCACCCTATCTTGGATTTACTGCTTTCAGGCCTATGTTGTCAGGCCACTGTAGTTTAGATTTACTGCTTTCAGGCCTATGTTGTCAGGCCACCCTGTAGTTTAGATTTACTGCTTTCAGGCCTATGTTGTCAGGCCGCTGTAGTTTAGATTTACTGCTTTCAGGCCTATGTTGTCAGGCCACCATCTAGTTTAGATTTACTGCTTTCAGGCCTATGTTGTCAGGCCGCCATCTAGTTTAGATTTACTGCTTTCAGGCCTATGTTGTCAGGCCACCATCTAGTTTAGATTTACTGCTTTCAGGCCTATGTTGTCAGGCCACCATCTAGTTTAGATTTACTGCTTTCAGGCCTATGTTGTCAGGCCACCTTCTAGTTTGGATTTAATGCTTTCAGGCCTATGTTGTCAGGCCACCATCTAGTTTAGATTTAATGCTTTCAGGCCTATGTTGTCAGGCCACCATCTAGTTTAGATTTACTGCTTTCAGGCTTATGTTGTCAGGCCACCTTCTAGTTAGATTTACTGCTTTGAGGCCTACGTTGTCAGGCCGCCATCAACTTTTAATTTTCTGCGTCATGACCTATGTTGTCAGGCCTCATCAAATTTTATTTCTGCACATATCCTGTTAAGTGTCGCAACCGTAATTCCGACGAGACGACGAACTCGCTAAAATTTTGAAAAAGTTGATTTGTTTTGATGTGTGTGGAGTCGCCACCAAATTTTTATTTAAGGGAAAAAGATTTGGAAAAACCCTGGATGAGATTTAGGTTCGGGAGTCAGTTACGAGTGGGGAAGGTGTTAGGCACCCCACTCGCCTGTTCCGAAGAACAGTACCCTTAAATTGAGTGTGTGATTACTTGAAAATTGTTTGATCCCTTTAATTAGTGTGAAAATAAATACTTGATGGAGGTTAGCCTGACAGGACTTGATCCTGCTCCTACGTATTCCCTGGTGCAATGGGAAACTCAAGGCTTACGTAGTTCTGGTTTGTTTTGAAGGCTAAACCTTCGAAGAGGCTTGAAAAGAGTATTTGGTTTGTGAAGGCTTGACCTTCGAAAATGCTTGAGAAAAGATTATTTTAAAGATTTTTTTTTGAGAAAGTTTTATCTTTGGGAGGGATTTTTGGCCCACTCATGCACAAGGCCCGAGGCGGCTAAGGCAGCACAGGGACCTAACTGCTAAATGTTGAACAGCAGGTAAACTGCCAGTTCCCCATTTAGAGCCTGTTGCGTGAGACCTAGAATCCCCAAAATATTTAGGAAAAGATATACATATTTTTATTTGAAAAGGACCTCAAGTCCACTCATGCACAAGACCCGAGGCGGCTAAGGCAGCACGGGAACCTATACGAACTACTAACTGTTGAACAGCAGGTAAACCGCCAGTTCCCCATTTAGAGCTCATTTATTTATTATTTTATTTATTCATTTTTATTTTCTAATTTTCTTAGATTTTATTATTTTTTGGTTATTGTATTTCTCTTTAATTTTTTATTTATTTATTGGTTTCGTTTGTTTATTCTTTTCAGTATTTTTCAAAAATGCTTTTCATTTATTTTGTTCACTTATCTTGTAATTTTTACTTGCTTTTTTTCTATTTATCTGTTTTTCTACTTTCTGTTTTTTTTTATTTTTTGTATTTAATTTAGTGTAGGTTTCTTGATTAACTTTATAATTGGGGGCCTCGGACATAAATGGGTGTTTACAGTTTGCCCCTCTTTACTCATTTTTCTACCAGATAATATGAGAATTAATTCTCTAAATTATCGGGATAGGAAATGAGTAAAGACGTGAACACTTTATGTCCGAGGCAGGCTTTTTTGAAGAAAGTCCGAGAGTAACACTAGAAGCCTTGAGCTTAAAGTGAACTTCATGGATGCCTGGAGGGTGGCGGTTAAATGGTGTTGCCGGCTTCACGTGCCGATAGAGTTTAAATATGAAAGGTTTGATTGCATAACCTGATTAGGCTATGAATATTGTTGAAGTACAAGAAAAATGAGGTGAGAAGGGCCTATTTGAGGCAAGAGAGCATGCAAGAACAAAAATGTAAGATATGTACAAGGTGGCCTGACAATATAGGCCGAAGTGCAGAAAAGAAGACTTTAATATGCAGAAAGGGAAACTTGGCCGTGATGCAGAAAACTAAACTTCATGAGGCCTGACAACATAGGCCATGATGCAGAAATGTAAACTTGATGGTGACCTGACACTATAGGCCATGATGCAGAAATTTAAACTTGATGGTGGCCTGACAACATAGGCCATAATGCAAAAGTTTAAACTTGATGGAAATCCCGTTGTTGACGGAAAAATGCAAATGAAATCCTGCTGTTGCCAGGATGAATGCGAACCTGCTTGACAGGTGAACGGAAATTAAACATGTTTGAAGTCCTGTTGTTGACAGGAGAATGTAAATGAGGTCCCGCTGTTGCCGGGAAGATGCAAATGAAATCCTGCTGTTACCAGGATAAATGCAAACCTGCTTGACAGGTGGACAAAAAAATAAACGTGCTTGAAGCCCTGTTGTTGATAGGAGAATGCAAATGGGGTCCCGCTGTTGCCGGGAAAATGCAAATGAAATCTTGCTGTTGCCAAGATAAATGCAAACCTGCTTGACAGGTGACAGAAAATTAAACGTGCTTGAAGTCCTGTTGTTGACAGAAGGATGCAAATGAGATCCCGCTGCTGCCGGGAAAATGCAAATGAAATCCTGCTGTTGCCAGGATAAATGCAAACCTGCTTGGCAGGTGGACAGAAAATAAACGTGCTTGAAGTCCTGTTGTTGACAGGAGAATGCAAATGAGATCCCGCTGCTGCCGGGAAAATGCAAATGAAATCCTGCTGTTGCCAGGATAAATGCAAACCTGCTTGACAGGTGGACAGAAAATAAACGTGCTTGAAGTCCTGTTGTTGACAGGAGAATGCAAATGAGATCCCGCTGCTGCCGGGAAAATGCAAATGATGAAATCCTGTTGTTGACAGGATAAACGCAAATGAAATCCTGCTTGACAGGATATGTGCAAAAAAATTTGATGAGGCCTGACAACATAGGCCATGATGCAGAAATTTAAAAGTTGATGGCGGCCTGACATTATAGGCCTGAAAGCAGTAAATCTAAACTATGGCGGCCTGACAACATAGGCCTGAAAGCGATAAATCTAAACTATGGCGGCCTGACAACATAGGCCTGAAAGCAGTAAATCTAAACTATGGCGGCCTGACAACATAGGCCTGAAAGCAGTAAATCTAAACTATGGCGGCCTGACAACATAGGCCTAAAAGCAGTAAATCTAAACTATGGCGGCCTGACAGCATAGGCCTGAAAGTAGTAAATCTAAACTATGGCGGCCTGACAACATAGGCCTGAAAGCAGTAAATCTAAACTATGGCGGCCTGACAACATAGGCCTGAAAGCGATAAATCTAAACTATGGCGGCCTGTCAACATAGGCCTGAAAGCAATATGTAAAGATGCAATGCTATGGCCTGACAATATAGGCCAGTGAGCAAGAATGCAAAGATGCAATGCTACAGCCTGACAACATAGGCCAGTGAGCAAGAATGAATGAAACACTTTACCTTGCGCTTGATAGTTATTTCCTTGAAGAGGTTTGAGCAACCATTTTGCCCTAGTTTGGAAATTTCTTGATAACTGAGAGGCATCTTGATTTGAAAGAATTTTGGGCCGGCGTTTTGCCCCAGTTTGAAGGGTTTCAATAAGCTTGACTTGAATTTTTCTGGGCAACCTTGCCCTATTGAACTCAATTGGAGTTGAGGAATTGAGGATTGCCTCAACTTGGATTTTCTCGGGCAGATATTTTCCCCAGTTTCAACTTGAATTTAAATCTTTCTTGGGCAAATGTTTGCCCCAGTTTTGTTCTTGGTTCAAAATTTGAGGATGATCCCAAATTAAATTTTTGTGGGCAAGTGTTTGCCCCAGTTTGAACTTGATTTTGAGGATGACCTCAAATTGAATGGTGTGGGCAAGTGTTTGCCCCGGTTTGAACTTGATTCAGAATTTGAGGATGACCTCAAATTGACCCCCCTTTTTGTATGGGCAAGCGTTTGCCCCAGTTTGGAAATCTTTTAATTATGATCGATTCAGGCAATTTTACCTAGGTCTTAATTAGTTTTTGAAAAAATGAGTTATGAAATGACAAAATGCTTATTGCGATGTTTGTGATGCTTGAATAGAAATGATGCAACACCTTTTTTTCTTGCTTCAAATAATTACTGGATGAAATGGATGTTGTGGGATGAATGTATGCCGTAATGTGGCTCTTATTTTGATGCTTGAAATATTTACTTGATAGAACAAATGCTATGAAAACCATGGAATGGTGTAAAATTTTTGTTTCTCTTGATTTTTTAACACATCCTTCCTTGACAACCCCCTAATTGGTGTGACAAGAATCAAAAATCAGGATGAGTTAGATTGACTTAAGTTCGGTGTTTTGGTCAATCTCTTGGCTTCTTGATCAACTTTGGAGCTTCTTTTCTAGGATCTTCGAGACCCGACAATGGTCAACAGTATTGATTAAGACACACTCCTTCTTTGGTGGCATCATGGCTGGTAGGAAGATGAATCCTTGGGAAACAATCCTACCGTGTTGCAACGGTCAAGGATTCATCCGACTTGTCATAACTTTTCAAAATTAATCCTTTTTATTTTTACATTTTTCACATCTCTTTTAGCATGTGCACTATTGAGGGGTGCGAAGTGATTCTGGATGGTTAATGAAAAAATATAGAGAAGGTTTGCAACGGATGTTTGAGGTAGTGTACTTGAAAGGGAAAGATGACAAAAGATATGAGTTCGATTGCCCAAATGGCACCTTTTGGTGAAAAATGCCAGTGCTGCTTTTCATAATCTTGATTGTCGAATTAATCGAACTCGAGAAAATGGCAAAATTTTGCCCCAGTTTTAGGGATATATGAGGTGCAGGATATCATGTTGTCCTGGAATTCCTGGTTTGACCTTAATTTTTGTCTGGGTTTTTCTTTCGAGTTTTCAACCCAGCAGGTCTTTTGTATTGCCCTAAATTTTGCCTAGGTTGCCCTTACAGGTTTTCAACCTAGCGGGCTCTTGATTTTGGTACCCTAACTTTTGCCTAGGTCTCTTTGAGGGTTTGACCTAGCGGGCCTTTGCTTGATTGTGCCCTAACTTTTGCCTAGGTCAATCTTGATTGTTGACCTAGCGGGCTTTTGCTTGATTGTGCCCTAACTTTTGCCTAGGTCATTCTTGATTGTTGACCTAGCGGGCTTTTGCTTGATCGTGCCCTAACTTTTGCCTAGGTCGTTCTTGATTGTTGACCTAGCGGGCTCTTGCTTTGATTGTGCCCTAACTTTTGCCTAAGTCGTTC
This sequence comes from Canavalia gladiata, assembly GCA_037954105.1. NCBI lineage: Eukaryota > Viridiplantae > Streptophyta > Magnoliopsida > Fabales > Fabaceae > Canavalia > Canavalia gladiata. Next base: position 12,129,004 of record CM075659.1, on the reverse strand, counting down.
TTGATTGTTGACCTAGCGGGCTTTTGCTTGAGTGTGCCCTAACTTTTGCCTAGGTCATTCTTGATTGTTGACCTAGCGGGCTTTTGCTTGATGGTGCCCTAACTTTTGCCTAGGTCGTTCTTGATTGTTGACCTAGCGGGCTTTTGCTTGATCGTGCCCTAACTTTTGCCTAGGTCGTTCTTGATTGTTGACCTAGCGGGCCTTTGCTTGATCTTAATTTTGCCTGAATTATTGTTGGAAACCGACAAGACCTTTTTTGGTCATGACTTTTGTTGATATAATCTTGAACTTTAACCCTACTTTTGCCTGGATCGGCTTGGCTTAATCCAGCGAGTTTTCTCTTCTTCTTGAATTTCATGTTTTGACTTAATCTTGCCTGGATTATTATTTTTACTTTAATCCAGCAGGTCCTCTTCTTTTCCTTGAATTTTGAATTTTGACATCGACCTTGCCAGGGTCATCTTGGTTTCCAATTCAGCGGATCTCATTTTGCATCCCTAAATTTTGCCTGGATTTAGACTTAATTCCAGCGGGATGTTTTATTTGACAAGACACTTTGAATAGGGATCTAGAATCCCTGGTTATTTATTCTACTTCCTCATTGGGTTTTTCTCTTTTGAGTTTGATTAATCTGACGTTCAAGATTACTCATTACAGCACTAGCATCCTCATCAATTGGTATTTTATTGTTTGAATAAGAAGTGGTTTGAAGAGATAAAAAGAATGGTAAATTTTTAGAAGTAAAGCTAAAATGTAAAGCACGTGCTCAAGTGATATGAAAAATGTAATTTTGTATTTATTCATTGTTGTTTATTTACAAAAGATTAACTTTGAAAAGTACGACAATTTCTGGATGAATATCCTCAATTTGTACAAGGCACCCTGTCGTGCTATTCCCGTCTCTTTCAGCTGGTTGACGGGCTCTCGTGATTTGGCAACGAATTGTTTTCTGTATTGGGAGCAAGCCTCCCAAAATCCAGCCATTTTGCATCAATCAGGCTTTGTACCTTTCGCTTCAACGCTAGGCAATCTTCAGTAGAATGACCAATAAATCCTGCATGGTAATCACATCTGGCATTTGGATTGTACCAATTAGGATATGGTGGCTCTTGAGGTTTCAAAGGATAAGGCGCGACTAGAGAGTTTTGAATCAACCGAGGTAGCAGCTCGGTATAAGAGATTGGGATAGGGTCAAATTGGACAGGCTTCTTCTCCTTTTTCTGACCTTGGTTGGTATTTTGGCTTATGGCTTGTGTTTGGGCTGTATATGGTGTTGGCGGTCGGACTTGTGTCGGATAGTTGTAAGTAGGATGGTATGGTGTTTGGTATGCAGCGGCGATGTAAGGATAGGGTATGTAGGGTGTGTATGGTGTATATGGTGGTGGTCGAAAGCCAACTGGACCATAGGGTGCCACTTGAGGTGTATACTGCCCTTGACCGGAAGCTACATTATAAGCGTCACCTGCCCTCTTCTTTTCTGTAGAGGCGTCAACTGTTGCTGTGGCGTTGTGCGTGATTCTTCCTCGACGCATGCCACTCTCGATCCTTTCTCCAATGATGATGACATCAGAGAAGCTAGAAGTCACACTGCCAATCATCTTGTCATAGAAAGGATCTTGGAGTGTGTCTACGAACGTGCTGACCAGCTCTTTTTCAGATAGTGGAGGTTGCACTTGAGCAGCTAGCTCCCTCCATCTTTGAGCATACTGCTTGAAGGTCTCATTCCCCTTCTTGGCCATATTCTGGAGTTGGGTTCGATCGGGAGCCATCTCGGCATTGTACTGATATTGTTTGAGGAAAGCCTCAGCCAGATCCCTCCATGAACGGATGTGTGTCCGCTCTAGCTGAGTGTACCAGGTTGCAGCTGCCCCTGTTAAGCTGTCTTGGAAGAAGTGGATGAGAAGCTTCTCATCGTAAGTACATGCAGACATCTTCCTACAGTACATAGTCAGATGTTTCTTTGGACAACTGGTTCCTTGGTATTTCTCGAATTCAGGAACCTTGAATTTTGGAGGGATGACCACGTCTGGTACCAAGCATAGATCAGATGCATCTTTGGCTTCATAAGCGTTTCCCTCAATTGCCCGGATCCTGTCCTCTAGACCCTTCCATTTTTCTGTATCTTCACTTGAAGGATGGTTTGGGTTTTCCCTTGGCATATGGTGATGGTGATAAGACGGTATGTATATAGGGTGCGGCCCTTGGGTGAACATAGGGTGCGTTCCCCCAACGGCTGCTTGGTAGGCTTGTGAAGTGGTGTTTGGAGGTAGGTTATGTGTTTGGGTTTGTGTTTGGGCTTGTGTATGGGTTTGTGTTTGGTTGTATGAAGGTGCATGCCCATGAGGAAACCCATAATGAACTCCTTTGGTTGGCAGAGGCATAGTTGATGGCGAAGGGTTTTGTGGAGTGAACCCAGGAGGATATGACGGGTCTGTGGGTTCTCCCAGAGATTCCTTCTGTTTTGACAATTGGATGGCCTCCATCAGCTTGGTCATCTGCTCCTTTAGAGTCTTGACCTCATTTCTCAGTTCCTCATTTTGTCTCTCCAGCTCATCCATGATTCTTGATTGTGTATGAGTCCTATAAGGATGTCGAGGAAGCTGTGTTTCTCCAATTTTCTGTTAGAGTTAAAAATTAATTTTTGAAAAATAATTTGAATGCAAAAATCATGAATGATAAAGATGTTGGGGTAAAATGAGTATGTGGATGAAAAATGATTTTTGAAATATTGTTTTTTTTTTATGATAAATTTATTAATGAATGAATGCATGCCATGTACAAATAATTTTTAGAGACTTTTTGAAGTTTGACTATTTTGAAAATGAATCAGAGTGGCTTTATTTATTCATCCTTGATTTTTTAACAACTTGTTTTTAGGAGTTTTGATATTTTTTATTTTGCTAGAAAACTTTAGTTTTGTTTAAAAACTTCTTAGAAAGCATTCTTTAGGTTTTCAATGTTTCCTTTTCTGTCTATTGAATCTTTTTATTTTTCAGTATTTTCAAAAGATTGTTTTCCTAATTTCTCTATTTTTAAAACATCTTTTTAAGTTTGTTTTTGTTTTTTCTTTTCAATATTTTCAAAATATTTTTCTAATTTTTCTTAGGAATTTTCTCCTTCTATTTTGGTTTTCTTGATTTTTATCTTGATTTCATTTTTGTATCTCCCCAATTGTAGCCTTCAAATCGCTTGTATCTTGAAAGGGGTGTGTGTGCCCTTTTTATTTCTTATGTAGGTTACCTGTCCTGAGGATCTACGGCGTTTTATATGAACCTCTCAAAGGTGGTTTGTAATCCTGAGGTATAAGAGGTCACTAGAGCCAAGTTCCAGTTCACAATGCTTGCCACAACAGTAGAAGTAGCCACTAGTTGTGGGGCATTATGAATAGGACGCACTCTAGCTGGGATTTTCGTGATAGCCAATCAGGACGTAGGCCCCAGAGTGACACCACTAGATCCCTCTATCCTGGGCAGCACTCAGACCCGGGTATAGGGCCCCACTCATGATATATGCAATGTATGAGGGCACACAAGTAATTAGGATACCTGCAATTGGGGAAATGTACAGATATATATTGGAATTTATGATTCATCTATCCTAGGGTTATACAGAGAATAAACAAACAGACAACAAATAAGTAAACAGATAAATAAAACGTGCAAAAAAATACAAGAAAGAAATCGTGCAAATAAACAAGAAAGAGATCAATTATGACACACTCAATTGAATGGGCTTGACTCTCTAAAGTCCCCAGTGGAGTCGCCATCTGTCGCAACCGTAATTCCGACGAGACGACGAACTCGCTAAAATTTTGAAAAAGTTGATTTGTTTTGATGTGTGTGGAGTCGCCACCAAATTTTTATTTAAGGGAAAAAGATTTGGAAAAACCCTGGATGAGATTTAGGTTCGGGAGTCAGTTACGAGTGGGGAAGGTGTTAGGCACCCCACTCGCCTGTTCCGAAGAACAGTACCCTTAAATTGAGTGTGTGATTACTTGAAAATTGTTTGATCCCTTTAATTAGTGTGAAAATAAATACTTGATGGAGGTTAGCCTGACAGGACTTGATCCTGCTCCTACGTATTCCCTGGTGCAATGGGAAACTCAAGGCTTACGTAGTTCTGGTTTGTTTTGAAGGCTAAACCTTCGAAGAGGCTTGAAAAGAGTATTTGGTTTGTGAAGGCTTGACCTTCGAAAATGCTTGAGAAAAGATTATTTTAAAGATTTTTTTTTGAGAAAGTTTTATCTTTGGGAGGGATTTTTGGCCCACTCATGCACAAGGCCCGAGGCGGCTAAGGCAGCACAGGGACCTAACTGCTAAATGTTGAACAGCAGGTAAACTGCCAGTTCCCCATTTAGAGCCTGTTGCGTGAGACCTAGAATCCCCAAAATATTTAGGAAAAGATATACATATTTTTATTTGAAAAGGACCTCAAGTCCACTCATGCACAAGACCCGAGGCGGCTAAGGCAGCACGGGAACCTATACGAACTACTAACTGTTGAACAGCAGGTAAACCGCCAGTTCCCCATTTAGAGCTCATTTATTTATTATTTTATTTATTCATTTTTATTTTCTAATTTTCTTAGATTTTATTATTTTTTGGTTATTGTATTTCTCTTTAATTTTTTATTTATTTATTGGTTTCGTTTGTTTATTCTTTTCAGTATTTTTCAAAAATGCTTTTCATTTATTTTGTTCACTTATCTTGTAATTTTTACTTGCTTTTTTTCTATTTATCTGTTTTTCTACTTTCTGTTTTTTTTTATTTTTTGTATTTAATTTAGTGTAGGTTTCTTGATTAACTTTATAATTGGGGGCCTCGGACATAAATGGGTGTTTACATTAAGCAGGATTTCATTTGCATTTATCCTGGCAACAGCAGGATTTCATTTGCATTTATCCTGGCAACAGTAGGATTTCATTTGCATTTTCCCGGCAACAGCGGGACCCCATTTGCATTCTCCTGTCAACAACAGGACTTCAAGCACGTTTAATTTTCTGTCCACCTGTCAAGCAGGTTTGCATTTATCCTGGCAACAACAGGATTTCATTTGCATTTTCCTGGCAACAGCGGGACCCCATTTGCATTCTCCTGTCAAGAACAGGACTTCAAACACATTTAATTTTCTGTCCACCTGTCATGCAGGTTTGCATTTATCCTGGCAACAGCAGGATTTCATCATTTGCATCTTCCCGGTAACAGCGGGACCTCATCTACATTCTCCTGTCAACAACAGGACCTCAAGCATATTTTAATTTTCGTTCACCTGTCAAGCAGGTTCGCATTCATCCTGGCAACGACAAGACTTCATTTGCATTTTTCAGTCAACAATGGGATTCCCATCAAGTTTAGATTTCTGCATCATGGCCTATAGTGTCAGGCCATCATCAAGTTTAAATTTCTGCATCACGGCCTATAGTCAAGTTTAGATTTCTGCATCATGGCCTATAGTGTCAGGCCTCATCAAAGTTAGATTTCTACATTAGGGCCTACAATGTCAGGCCACCATCGAGTTTACCATTCCTTTCTTCACTTCGGCCTATAGTGTCAGGCCACCTTGTACATATCTTGCATTTTAGTTCTTGCGTGCTTGCCTGTCTTAAACAAGTCGCTTTCACTGAGCTGAGCCCGTTGTAACGAGCCATTTCTTTTCTACTTTGCCCATTTTAAACAAGCTATTTTCATTTCATCTTGCTTGTCCTAACAAGCAATCCCATTGCACTCCACACATAACCAATAAAATAAATTCACATCATCAAAATCAACTTTTTAAAAATTTTAGCGAGTCCGTCGTCTCGTCGGAATTACGGTTGCGACAACTTGTACTTTTTTAGGAGCCATTGTTGGTAGATATGAAGATTAGCCAAGAGTTTGAGCAATTGTAGGTACTTTTTTTCTTATCATCATCTTAGTTCTAAGAATCATTGTATGACTTTTAGGTGAGGGCTCCTAAGTTAGTGGATATGATTGGGTAAGATTTATTCCATCACCAACAGAAGAAGCACCAACACTACCAAAGGAAGCAGCAGTAGCGATAGTAGCACTTTTAGTAGGAGGAAGAGCAGTAGCTTGGGCTTGTAATTCCTCCAACCTTTTTTCTTTGTAATCAGACATGTTTGTTTATTATGATTTACTTTTCCACAGACGCTGCAATTAAATTACTTTAACTTTCTCTTTAATTTGCGAGTTTTTGTAGTATCCTAAATACTATCTTTTTTTTATATTCTTCTTTGTCTTTCTCGTTCTCTTCTTAAATGGAGGTGGGAGTGGAGGTGTCGAGTTTGTTTTGTCCCAATATTCTTCCCCTGGTAAGGCTTCAATATGGTGTTTATACATTGCTTGGTATGATGAAATAGTAAGCCATGCATGACAATGATCTTTTAAATGTTAATTTTTAAAAGTTACGACAACAATTGCATGCATGCATGACATTCCTATTCAATCACATGTGAAAGGTTAGTAAATGCAACTATTTGGAGAACAAAATGACAATGAATTTGAAGATAAAAGCAAAGTGACCCGCATGTGAGTTGACAAAACCTACATATGCAGGTCTAGATACCAAGATTGACACCAACCTTTGTGGGCTAATAGTGAACTTCAAATTTATAGCCATCATCATCCCTTGAAATGTAACATGAATTTTTGTCCAATTCCCAAAGCAAAGTTAGCATGAAAATAAGAATATGTAATATGAAACATTACCTGACCATGTTGTCCATTTATTGTTTTTCTTCTTTTCTTTCTCTAACCTACTCTGCTGGACTGGGGAAAAATATCTAGTGTGCCTTGCAAGCTTGAGTTTATTAGTGGTGATGCTGTTAAAAATAATCACTCTTATCTTATCTCCTATAACATTGTTATTATTGGTTTCCCCCTTGCCCTAAGAATTTTAGCATTGAAAACTTCACAATTATTGTTACAAATATTGTCCACTTTTGACCATTCATCAAAAAAGGCCTTTGTCTAGCTCTCTTTTGGTTTCTCTGTCATATACTAAAAAGTTTTGGAGTTTATAAGTTTTAATGTATTTATGGTCCTATTGAACTGTTGTGGAGTAGTTGATCTTGCACACTCCAAAAGAAAGTTTTTGAGCCCTTTATCTTTCCACTGCTTTGAAAAGTTTTGTCATATATGCCACACATAAAATCTGTGAGGTGCACTAGACATCACCTCCTGTAAAGCAATGTTTAAAACCTGATTGCAAAATGACTTTATCAGTAATGAAACATTTTCAAGCTGCACATTGGTTCTCAACATTTTAAAAATCATACAAATTAGTCCTTAAAAAGTTAACGTCATGCATGTTAGTCTTCACAATAGTACCTTCTGCATATCTAATATAAAATTTCAATTATTTTGTCTGTAATCTCCTATGTCAGCATGCAACGACTCTAGGAACCACCTACAGTTGTCCTTGTTCTCAATATCGACAACAACATAAGCTATAACTCATATGTGGTTATTAACATCTTACCCAACTATTGATAGTAGTTTTTCTCCATAGTAACCTTTTAAAAAAGCACCATCAAGGCTAATGGGCGGGCTCCAACGCTCTGTAAACCCTTTTTACACCCTTCCAGGAAGATGTGTTTGTGAAAAAAGGGGTGGATCTTTTAATTGAGATATTGTCTCCATTTTAATGTTTGACCTAGAATTCTACTTTAAAAGCTGAGCACAATAGTCTCAAAGCTTAGCATTATGCTTTTTCTTATTACCTTGCAGAATATTCATGACACCCTTCATTTCCCTCCTCACTTTGGTATCCTTTATTTGGACACCAAACTTCTATTTGAATCAATCTACAATCTCCCCATGCTTTATAGTCTTCTTTTTTCTAATATTTTTAACAAGTTTTTTGTTTCCTAGACTTGTGTTTCCTATTTATTTGTAAACACTCTTCCACATGTGTGTTTTGATTTGAAGATTTCAATTTGAAAACAATGCTCTACATTGCTGTAAGCACAATACACGTCCCATGCATATGTTTTCTCCTTGCATTTGGCCCTAACTTTAGTTTTATCATACTTGACCTACAAAATTTCTCTCCCAAGTCGAATTGTATAATCTTTCACTCCTTGCTTAAATGCATCAATAGTGGCAAATTGCATTCCCAACTCAAGTGTAACATGTCTAAATGTAGTACCTTTATTGAATTGGAGGAATACATTTTTACATGATGAGTCTTCATCATAATTGATAAGATACCTCATCTATTAAGACCTACAACTATCAAAATCTTCATCATCACTATTCCTTTTCATAGTGGAAATTGTGTCATCACTTGAATTTGAAAAAGGTTCTTCAACCATGACAACCTTCCCTTTGCTGTTGCCACCCCTTCTTGAGGTTCATGCACCCACATCATCTTTTTATTTAAAGACTCATTTTCTTGCTATTTTTAACTACTTTTTTTTCCTATATTTTTCCATTTTTTCTTTGTTGAGTTTCTTGCTATTCTATATTCATTTCAGTAGTTGAATCATCCCATACATTTACTTTTGTAGCAGTTGAATCATCCTTTACATTCACCTCTGCAACAGTTGAATCACTCCCTAAATCCATGCATTCTACAACATCATAACCTGTTACGTTCACCTTTTCATCAGCAACATCACCATCTGAACCTACCACATCAATACCAATATCACCTTTTAAACCTACTACTTTAGCAGCAACATCATCCCTTTAGGATATCCACCACATCCCTCAATACTTGTTCATCACCACCTTCATTTACCTCCATTATACTTACCTCTACTTGTTGGTCCACCCTTACATTTGTTGCAACATCCTCATCCTTACCACCAACATCAACATCTTTCGTATCCTTAAACATCACTTCAAGGTTAGCAACACCATCAACACAATGCTCATAATACATATTTATTTTTCCACCATTCTTATTTGCTACCACAACTATTGCTAACAAAACAATATTATACTCCAATGGCTTAAGCCTTTCAAAAAACTTGTAAGCAGTGTCCAATCAAAACACATTTTTGAAGTTCATATATCCTAAATGTTTAGCAAAGTTCCTAAGCTAAAGACATCCACAGTATCTTTATCACATTCTTCCTAAACTTCAACTTTACTTTCTTTTTGACGAAATTACCACCATGGTGAATATATATATATATATGTGTATATATATATATATATATATATATATATATATATATATATATTCTCATCTACATTAATATATAAAACATCAAAATCAAATAAGTCTTTATTTTATGAGACCATAAAGACAAAAGAAAAACATAATCTAACACAATATGACAAATAATGGACAACTTTTCATTAAAGAATGATTTCATTAAATTCATATGGACCACAAATACCTCCAACAATAATAAAATATTCAACACCTCCAACAGCAATAAAAATATTTAATATTTATCTACTACTTATAATCAAATACTCATTACCCATAATTGAAAATCTATTCTAACCTTTAAAAAGTGATATCCATTTTACAACACAATACTTCAAAACTTATATAGATTAATCAAATGAAAATGGAAGCACTTTAATAAATCTTAAACTGAATATTAATCTTAACGTATAATTTAATTATGAAATATGTATACAATTGTCATTGCAATTCTTTCTTCTTCAAATCTTAAAAAATTACAAAAATACTTTGTGAACTATGATTTTTTCTTTCATAAATTAGTTACTTGGCTTAATCAATTTTAATTAACTCCAAACGATGTTATATTCTATGACACTACTTTACATTATATACTAATCCTAAAACAACATTATTTTATGTATAAAAAAAGTTGATATGAATTTTTAATATTAAACCATGTTATTTTCCGTAGAAGAAAAGATGGTATAAATTTTTAATTTTAAAATAATGTTGTTTTGATTCAATAAAATAATTTTATATTATTTTTATAAATATATTATAAAATAATTTTTTACACAATCCAAATAAAAATAAATTATTTTAAAATTATTTTTACCTAACATATTGCAAAATGAAACTTACTTTATATAATATAATTATAATAATAATAATTGATTATAAACATAATTATATAGATATAATCTAATTTTATTTAGCTATTGTTATCGGATTTTAATGAATTCATTTTTTTAGTGTAAGTTTTAAAGGTACACACAATAATAATTTATATATTAATAATATTAAATAATTTTAATATAAATTTTATTATTTATTAATTTTTTAATATGTACAATTAAATAGACTGATTATATACTAGAAATAAAGTTTATTATATCTTTTTACAATTCTTTTATATTTGTATTAAATAAAAAATATAAAAATATTATTATTTTCTTTATTTAGTAATTAGAAAAAATTGTAAAAAAAAGAGAATTTGGAATTAAGAACATCTTAACCTTAATTGCTAAACCTATTTTTAAATACCCCTTTCATTTTTTTATTTGTTAACATTTTAAAAATATTTTATATTAATTATTATTTTACAATTTTAATAAATTAAAACTATAATATAAAATTACATATCAATTTTAACACCTAAACAAATAAAAAAATGAAAGAAGAATTTAAAAGATAAATTTTTATTAAACAAATAAATATTTGTCATATTAAAAATATAAATTTTTTAATATATGTCAAGAATATTAGTAAAAATATTAAATAATATATTTTTGGTAAAAATTATAATGTTTAATATTATTAATAGATTATATCTTTATAATTTTTAATAAAAATACATTTATTTATTCATTTAACGGGTAAGCGTCAAAATATTATGGAGTTCGTCAAATTCTCTACTTCAAACTTTGCCGCCGAAAGCCCGAAACTGGCATAGCATTTGAAATAGCATACTTTTCTGTTTGAAGTTTGAAGCTTCTTCTTCCTTCACAAACATCAAGGTCCATTTCAGAGAAAGATGAATGAGAAGGGAGCTGGGGCATCGTTGGATTCCTTGATGTCTTCCTTCAATGCGCGTATAAGTCAGCTTCAGGAGCTCGTCATCGCAAGAAACAGTGAGCTCAATTAATTAACATCGATTCTAATTTCTATTTCTATTTCAATATACTTTATATTGAAGAATTCACACACGAATCTGCAGTGTACCCGGCAAGCAGCATCTCCGATCTGTCGGCGGTGGACGCTGCGGTAAGTGCCATGGAGCTTCAGGTACAGACCATCAAGGACCGCTTGCGCGAAGAAGCACAAGCCATTCCTAAATCCAAGGCATCCTCCTCTCTCTCTCTCTCTCTCTCTCTCTCTCTCTCTGTATGTGTGTGTGTGTGCGCGCTTATGTTCTGAATGAGTGGATTTTGGGAAATTAGGTTTCCGATTATGCTTCCAATTTGTTCCTTCTTTTATTGGCGAGCCTAAATTGAAATAAATAATGGATGATTAATTGCTTCTGGGTTTCGTTTTTAAATACTCTGCTACTTCGGAATTTGAGGAGAATTATATAGGGTGCATATGTGTACAGGGTTTAATTAAACACTTATTTGATAAAGTGTAAAGAGTTTAATTAGACAATTATCTGATAAGCTCATTTCACATAAAGCTCAAATCATAAGTTTGATCTTGAAATTTATTAAAATAAACTAAAGAGTATATGAATTATAAGCTGTTTTCATAGTTCAAATACGTGCACTAAAAAGTTCTTTCTAAGGCTAATTAAGCATTTATTTAATAAGCTCCTATCAAACTTCATAAGCTTCACTGTAAAGTTTAATAAAATAAGTTAAAAAAAGTTCATTGGAGAGTCATAAGTTACTTTCTTAAGTCCGAATTAACATCTTTCTTGTACTCTGTACTTCATGCATTCTTCATGAGGTATGCTTGGGATTGGTATGGGGAAAGTAGAAACAAACTACGATTATTTACACTACACACAATGGTAGATGTCTATCATTAATAAAAAATTAAATACTGTAGCTTTGGAAAGAAAAGTTAATTTTTTGTATAGCTTTTGCTGTTTATCCATATTAAACAATTGACGGCCGTTAAATTGTTTTGCCTTTATTGTAGAAACTAATTGATGCATCACTGCGGCAGCAAAAGAAACTGCAGAATATGTCTCTTCATGTCCCCTACCAAATGACTGAAAGAGTGACAATGTCAAATTCAGAAACTAGTAGATGGTAATTATATATATATATTTTCTTTAGTATGTTATGTGCTTTGACTTTATGAGATTTGAGAGTATCATTTTAGTTTGAGCAGACACTTAATTGGTGTTAATGTCGTTGTTACTCAGTTTGTTTCCCGAATTTTCTGGACAAGACTCTGGATCATTTGAGACTTTGAAGCTTGATGAAGAGCCTGCTGCAGTACCTAAGGCAAGTGAGATCTGTAGTGCAACTATCATATTGTTTAACACCTGACATGGTGTCTGCCCCTGTAGTTCCAAGACACGAAGCCCGTGTATTATTAACAGCATGCATTATCAATATTGATTTTCTTGAAATATGCTAATACTTTCGTGTTTTAAGTGGCTGGGTTGGGCTCACCTATGCTTTCTCAAGCACAGCTCGTCCTAACCCTTCCGAAACATGTCTAAATCATCAAAAATGGTTGATATTTTAAGATTTTATATTCTCTTTTTTTTTTTAGTTTCTTATAAACCTGTTCTCCACTTGAGAATCTGTTTCTCTGGTCTCAGCAAAGCTTTATCATTTTCTTATCATTACTCAATACATTGTCAAGTAGTGGTCTAATATTTTTTTTTGTTTTCTTTTTAGGATAAAAAGGGCCGTGGTTCTCCACCAATGTGGTATGTTACTGGAAGTGAACTAGATTCCTTGTCATCGTAAGTAATTATTTATACTTTCATTGGTTATACATTTCTCTGTAAATTGACGACGATCTGAATTCAGGTAGATCATATATAAATGCGTAAAATACATCTGATGATGCAAAGATGGATTGTTAACAAAACATGCAGAAATTGTTCTTAGAGAGTGTTTTCATCTTTATAATCCCCTTGTAGCTTTGCTTCCATCATTTTTCCGGTGCATTTGGCTTTTATATTTATATCTGACTGAGCAATCTAAAAGTGTTGTGTTAGGTAACCCCATTAGTACTTATCATGTCAACAGATGTGTCATTTGAAATGTCTCAAGAAATGTTGACTTAATCAATGGCTAGAGTATTGATGTTATGATATTCTTCTCTCCTCTATCCATGATTTATGCCTACTTCATTGCCTAACACCAAGTTTGATGTTACAGATACATGAGAGGTAGGCTTACCCTCGAGAAGGTGAATGCAGCAATCAATGATATGGCATCTTATGCTGAAGCAAATGCTCAACTTATCGTTGCCCCCAAAAAAAAGGTTGATAAAGAAATTTGTTTTTAATTGTAAATTACTTCCGTTACAGTTTGCTTTTGTCTTGACAAAGTTTTTTTCTTCTTCATGAAGTTGGCAGAAAATCTTTGGGAAAAAGCCTTGGTGAGTGAAACCACTATTTTCATTTCAACAACTATTTTCTCAAGGAATTGTTGTCTCTCTGTTCATGCTTTTTGTAATTTGTACTTATCTATCCATTTATGCCAAAAGGAAAGGTTCTCAGTTGTCTTAATAATTCAGGAAATAAGAGATATTGCAACCAAGGAAGGAATTAAGGGAAAACACTTTTTCCTTGAAACTGACATAAAAGGGCCATCACTGAAACTTGACAACACTGGAAAAGCAATACTGACGGTCAGTATTCTTGTCTCTCAAACATGGGATTTTGGTGAAGTTGCACTTTCCCTTTAATTGTGAAATTATTAGAAGCTTTACACTAGATAATCATGAATAATTGAAGTTCTAAACTGATGTAATTAAACTGGATGACCGAGCACATTATCATTTCGACGTTTGCCTTTTATCCCTTCATTTAATGTGGGATGGTTGAAAGACCATCAAAGGAGGTATCCTTTCTAGCCAAGACTTTGTTGGACAGTGGAAGGTACTATCAAATACGCGAAAAAACATGTAAGATCTTTTACATTTTCTATTTTGGAAGCTCTTACAAGTAAGAGAAAAGTAAGAGAAAAAAAAAAAAGAATACAATTTTAACATGATTGAACACCATTTGATCACATTCATGAAATATTTTAAAAATAATTTTATTATCACTTATAATTTTTGTAAAAAAAAATTAAAAACTTTCTTATGACACAATTATTTAAATTTCAAATATATTCAAAAAATTACATTATTGTGATAATAACATTCATACAAATTTTTATATTTATAAGAGCTTTTTATTTTTTCCTTCTTGAAGCTCTTTGATGTGAGATTTGGATGAATTGTCATTTTGATTTAATATATCATTCTTTTATCCAAAATCTTATATTTTTCACTTTGTTAAAAATTTGTTTATCTAAAAACTTTTATTTTTTGTTATTGTGATCTTTTCTTGCTGTAAAATTTATCGATCAACAAGATTTTTTACTCATATTTACCATAATAATCTTTTTGTTAAGTGTGAGATCTTTAAATGTGGTATGCTCTCTTTCAAGTAAAAAACTCTCTTCATAAAAGGTTGGTACTATCAATTGATTCTCTTTTGTTTCTCCTCATCTTTGGACTAGAATATCAAATTTCCATACCAATTGTTGGACAGTAGAAAGTACCCATCAAAGGTACAAAAGAGCACAAATGATCCTCCATATTCTATTCATAAATGCACTTATAAGGAGAAAAATAAAAGAAAACACAAATTTAATGTGGTTCAACATGGTCTGCCTACCTTAACAAATAATCTTAAAAGTAATTTTATTACCATTTGCAATTTTTGCATGGAGAAAAATTGTAAACTTTTCTTTACAATTTTTGAACAAACAATTGCAAATTCTTTTGTGATACATAACTATCTAAGTTTCTAGTACACCTAATGGACTACATTGTTGTTGTAATAAAATTCATATAAAATTTTTTTATTTATAAATTTTTTTAATTTTTCTTTGAATTATTTGATGTAAAATTTGGATGATAGTTATTTTGACCTAACAAACTCAACTGTAAAGATAATAAAAATAACAAATATTTAATTAGAATTTATGTTTTACATGCAAAGCATTTTTCATATTTCAGAAGTTTGTTGTAGCTTATGATTACTGATTATTCCTGGCACTATCTAGTGAGTACATGGTATATTTTGTTCCATATCTTCCCTTTTTTGGAGCTACATTCACTGGTCACTAAGGTAGAGAGCATATTTATGGTTTCACTTTTGGATCTTCATGCTGCCTATATATGCATCATTACACTCAAACTCTAGCCTACAAACCCCACAGATGATACTTTGTTCTACACTTTTGTTGCTCAAACGAACAACTCTGGACTATGGAAATGGCCCTATTCTTATGTAGGCAATTTCAACCCATCTAACCACCCAAGGTGTCCTCTCTCATGCACCATGCTATAAATGTATCTTATAATCACTACGTCACCTGTTCCGTGTCAATTATCTGTAGAATTCAACCCCATCATTTGTGGATGCTCTATTTCCTTAATTGCTCAGGTTTAATCAAATCATTATGGTTAATGGTGCCTGCTTTAGATGTTTCATGATTATACTCTTCATTTGGCTTCCAAATCATCTCTTAAAAATACTTTTCCTGAGATCACCAAAAATTAGAGTTAAACTATTTCCCTTCTGACAATGGTTGTACTATTAGTTTCTGTCAAGATTTTTAAAATTTGATCAATTATTAAATTGATTAAGATATTGGCTCAAAGTTCAACTATTTAACGGTGATTGAATTAATATTAATTAAATTTTATTTTAAAAATATTTATAATATATAATATATTAAAAATATATAATAACAACATACATTAATACTATAATTTTACATTATTAAAAGCTGAAAATTACATATTATTTCAAAAATTTTAAATTTAAATTATATATATAAGATTAAATAAAATATAACAATTTTATTTTTCTTTATTTTTTGCAAAAACTATCAAAGTAATATTAATTTTCATATGGATTGATTTTTTAATTCTGCCCTCCACCGGTTTTTTACCCATGTTCACTACCATTTTTTTTTTTTTTTTTCTAAATCGATTGTGATTCAAATGATCCGAAAAAGTATTCGGTTTTGGTTCAACTAGTTCGATTCACCAGTTTGGTTTGATTTTTATAACCATGATTTTTCCCATTTGGATTTTATGTAAAGGGTCTGAAGACATCAAAGTTTCTTCTGATTGTGTGGTCAGTTCTACTCTTTTCCTGAGACATGAGATGTGAATTGGTTTATTGATCGAGGCTTGGTCAATATTGACATCATTTTGAGGCAACACGGGTGGTTAATATAGTTGCTGCAGATAGGAAATCATAATGTAGTTATGCCATTATCCCCCACAGAGAACCTTCCCCAATATTTTCTTATGCGATCCTATTATTATGCACCTGATGAAAAATTGCTGACGAGAGGTCCCTCATGGAATAGTAGTGTGTGATGTCTCTGTATACTTCTGTCTTTGTTTATT
The DNA here is from genome assembly GCA_037954105.1 of Canavalia gladiata. Classification (NCBI taxonomy): domain Eukaryota; kingdom Viridiplantae; phylum Streptophyta; class Magnoliopsida; order Fabales; family Fabaceae; genus Canavalia; species Canavalia gladiata. Next base: position 12,112,540 of record CM075659.1, on the reverse strand, counting down.
GCTACCTTGAAGAAATTGTGTCTTTGACGTTCTGCAGGTTCTTCGTCACCTTGGTCGCATTAATGAGACTCGTGTCGGACATCATCGTGTCATCATTCTACAGAAGCCTCACTAAAAGGCCTGACTATCTGAGTATTTCATGTGTACAGAGAAGAAATTTAAAAGGGTAATTAGATTTTAGATTGACCTAATAATTTAGATTTTCAGCTTCCTGCTTTTATTTGTGGAACGATATAGTTGTGAACTTTAGTGTGTGTATGTTATATTTTGTGCGTCCATTTGTTTATGAACATGAACAAAATTCTTTTGGTGAATGGTGATACAAGGCTTAATAACAGTTTATTTGTTTACCTAACAACTTAAACACCCTTTACGATTCCACATGGCAGCCTATTGATCTGTAATAGATGGTAGAAGGACCTTATTTGCCAATCTGAATATTACATCTGATGTGTGATAAGAATCTTGGAAGAATTACATGATAAAAGTTAGCTATTGAAATTGGAGAGTTTAGGGTCTTATAAACCTTGTATAAGAATTCCATACTTTCAACGTGGAACTAAGTTCCAAATTTACAATTAAATCCTAACATCTCATCGCAGTTTGTAGTTCCGTGCTTATAATCCTTTTGATTAGCCTTAGATGAATACTACAATGTTGGCATTATCATTGTGTCATTCGTTTGCAGTTGAGAGATATGCTAGAAGGTTTTGATATTAATTGATAAGAATCTCTAAAAAATCACACCACAAAAATTAGCTATTGTAGTTAGTTTAATATCTTATAAATCCTACATAAAATTTATTTTCAATGTAAAACTTGTCCAATATCTTGCAACTGGATCATAATGTGAAGGCTGTGACACTTAATCCGGTTCCAATTTCCCAGATTGTTTCTTCGGCTGAAGTTATTTCCACAGCCATAGACAATTAAATAAATGTTACCTTTCGTTTATGACTGCAATTTAAGGTGCAATGTGTTTTTTTCCTTCTATTTTGACCTGTAATTTTGTATAATTTCTTTCGTTCTTTTTCATTTTTTTTTACATAGAGAGGGATATAGCAAAATCTAGCGGCCAAGCCATGTAATTGTCTAATCGCTGTCTATAACTGTTAGGATATTTCATTGGAGGGGGACAAATATTGGCATATTCATCAAACATATATTCTTTTTCCTTGCCAGCTGATATATTGCTAATTTTTTATTTTTAATATGTTAACTTCTCAACCCAACCCTTCCATCTTATCTGGCAAAGTATAGGGTAAATATATACAAAAATTATGGAATACATTTATAATTTGATCCTTAAAAGTGATGATCTGTGTTTATTTGGTTTCTAAAATTTCATATTTGTACAATTTCGATTCTAAAATTTGCTATCTTATGTTGTCATGTTTTGATTTTTGACAGGTTTCAAACTGTAATTATTATATATATATATATATATATAATATTCAAATTAATTGATATCAAATGTAAAATTTTAATACTTACATCAATTTAATAATCTTATATAAAATATAAGAATTTTGAATATAAAATTTACTATTCTAATTGTTGAATAATGTTTTATAATTATAAGTATTAAATTTTAAAAAATTTAAAAATTTGTTAATATATTATATAACTATTAATATTTATTTATATGAAATTTATATAAATGATTTATTTAATAAAAAATTTTAAATTAATGATTAAATTAATAAATTTTATATTTTATATAAGATTATTAAGTTGGTGTAAGTATTAAAATTTGATTATATATAAAAATCGTGTTAAGATGAAATAATATTAGATATCAAATTTTTTAAAAAATATATTTATATTGAAATAGAATTTTATTATTTAAACAATTAAGTTTAAAGTTCATAAAAAATAGATTGAATTTATAAAATTTTACTATGAAAAGTAATTAATATTTTATTATTTTATTTTTAATATATAATATATTATTTAAAATACAATAATATATACCATTAAAGTCGAAGAATTTACCAAATGTTTAGTCGTCACTAACAATAAATACCCATAGATGTGGCATTAAGCAATCATAACAGGAATCGTCCGTAAACTCCGTCGTCATGGGCGATGCAGCAACTCGAATCAAAGAGTAAAAATAAAACGAGGAAGGATTAGAGAAGGGAAGCAGGTCTATGCATCTGCTCTAAGAAAGTAATATAGACAATTAGCAATGAAACCAGCCTAAAAATTGGCTTCCCCGCATCTAAATGTAGTTTGTTTACAAAATTTCATTTACTTTTGAAAATTTGCAAAACTCATATTTAATTGGTTTGTAAACTTGTCTTAGTTTTTAAAATTTGCAAACTCATATATAGTTGATGCGTCAAAAAAATGAAAATGCTTGTCAATATTTCAATAAATTGTTGCCTTATGTTTTATTGGTTTTTGCCATTATTTCTTTTGGATGTAGTTGGGTAATAGTTTAGTTAAATGTTTATTTGATAATTTTTTACACGAACGTTTAATTATGTCATAAATTTAATTATAAAATTTACTAAAATAACTAAAAAATCTTATCTTAATAAGTTAAATTAAGAAATATATGAAAATCAGCTTAAACGGAGTCATGAAAACCATAAGCTATTTTATATGCTTTGCTTAAGCTCTTCGAAATGTATATCTTCTTTCTTAAATGTCACAAAATTCATACCCATTAACTTAGAAAAAAAAAATCTAAAAATGTAAAAATCTTAAAAAAAAAAAAACTAAAGCCCGAAAGTTTTGAGTCCATCATAATTAATTTGTAAATATTTTCTTGTATTATTTTCTCTCATTATCATTTATCTTTTTATTATAAGTCATTACATATCTTCATTCCATAAAAATATCTTTTTGTATTGCTTTTTTTTCATTATCATTTATCTTTTCATTATAAGTCATTACATATCTGTCATTCCATAAAAAAAATAATAAATTTATTTGATAATTACTTTTAAAAATAGTTCTTTAAAATAAAAAAATTGTTTGATAATGTATTCTTTATTGATTATTTTAAAAACAAATTTTTTTTGAAAATTTTTAAAAACTTTTAGATGTTTTATAATTTTTATTTTAAGAAAAAAATATTTGTTTTATTTATGGTAATTTTGTAAAGTTTAATAATGTTAGCATCTCATTTTATATTTTATTAATATAGTTTTGATTCTTTTATCTTACAAAAATTATTAATTTTGATCCTATTATTAAAAATTTATAATAGTTAATGATGTTCAAAAAATTATACTACTGGTTTCACCGTTAATTTTATCAATTTTTAATTTAATTAATAAATTTTTTAATTTAATTTTTCAACTTTTAATTGTACTTAATTTTTCAACTTCCAATTACCTTATATGTTAATTTTATCAAATATATATTAGTAAAAAATATTAAATCTTTTCCTACATTCCCTTGCTTCCATAAGTATGTAGTTTTAAAGCAATTTTCAGATAAGGCACCATGTTCTTCGTTTAAAATATCTAATAATTATTAAAATAAATTACTCTATTAAATAGAATTAAAACGTCTTAACAATAAACTTTAATGTTTTAATAAATTTTTTAACTAATAATATTTAAAATAATTTTTCAAACATAATCCAAAAAGATACTAAAAAATTTATCAAATAACCTCTACCGACTTTAAGTTTTAAGACTGTTTCTCAAATTTATATTATCAAATTAATAGTTTTTATTTTTTTAAAAAACAAATAAGATAATTTAAAACAAAAAACAAAAAAAACTGCCCCACTATTTTGATGTTTTAGCTGCATTCCTACATGTTTGCATTTAAATTTACTTACATTTTTAGGGTTAAATTAGTGTTCATTTATTTACTCATTTTTTATAATCATAGTAGGAGAAAATTTATGATTTCCCATATTATTTGATAAAAAAATAGAAAGAAATAACTGTAAATATTTAAATTTACCTGAATCATCCAAAAGATAAATAAAACTCATCATATAAATGATAAAAAATTGGATGTTGAATTTTGTGTTGCATTTTAAACTTGGTATTTTTCTTAAATGTCAACATTTTTATAGTATATATAGATCTAAACACATTATTATATCTTTATTTATTTTTTAATATACATATATGATATAAATAAAAATAAATAAATATTATTTTTTATTAAAATATATAATAAATAATATCATTATATTAAATTTTATAATATAAATATATTTAATATATATAAGTTTTTATTACGTATTTTTTTAATATATATATATATATATATATTAAAAAATCTATTTCTTTATTACAATAATAAGTCAAAAAGAAGAGGGCCACGATCGATCTTTCACGCTCATATTTAACAAAAAGTCAAGCATTTAGAACGGCATTATGTCGCAATACGGAAAAACGTTAACTACATCTCACGATCAACAATTGCCTTCCTTGTTCCCAAAATCTTGAAGTCTCCACCATCTACCCTCATTTTCTAAAGAATTAATTATGTGGTTTCGAGGTTATTGCATTGAAAACTCTGAGTGAATCTTTTTTCCATCAAATGAAATTTAAATTTTTATAATATTTTATCTTTTTCATTCATTCATTTTAATTTAAAAATAATTATTTTTTATTTATTTAATTTTAAAAGAAAAAACAAAATATTCATAAGTTATTATAAACTTACATAGTTATCTTAAGAAAACGTTTTAAGATTAATGAATTACGATTATTTTAGAAGTAAGTTTATATTTTTTTTATGTATAAATTAACTTCCAAACCTAATTTGATTTTTGTGAACCAAATTTTTAAGAGTTTGTTTTAATACATTTTCAACGTAAATAAATTTTGACGACAAATGAGAATTGTATTCTTCAAAATTTTAAAATATTTTTTGTTGTTAGATCACAATGATAGATATAACGCTTGCAATAACTTTCAAGTTTGTCTCTGATTTTCCAATCAATATGTGACGGTTTGATGTTAAAGAAACAAAGACTATTCGGGTCCGAAAACTCCCACGATCAAAAAGACTTGTCAATAGTTAAAAATGACCATGGTTCTATTATGTTTTGGATAATAAATCAACTAACCATTTTAAACCATTGATTTAATAACTAGAATATTAGTGTTGTATGAATGAGATTGATTTAAGTGACCTATTTATCAGGTAAACCAATACCATCTTTTCATAATTGCATATAAGCCTTATCTAATTATTATTTAGAAATTAAACTTCTCTCTTTTCATGTGTCCACATTCCTATTATTTTATTTTATTTTTTTAATTATATTTTTCTTATATTATCATTAAAAATGAAAATAGATCAAATTATTAGATATAGGCTTACAATTTATTTTATTTAAAATTTAACTTAATTTAATTTGTTTAACAAATAGATAAATTTATATTTATTAATTTTTACAATAAATAAGTTAAATTTAAATTTATAAAAAATCTTTTTAACATAATCAAAAGTATATTTATCTTTATATATTATATATTATATATTTATATTTATTATATTCATTTTAATATATTATGTTTATATAATATTAATATATTTATATTATTTGTTAAAAATTAAAATTTTTAATTTTTAATTTCACACAAAAAGAATCATAAACAACTTTCGTTTCATCCATAAAATAGAACTTTCTTCTGGTATCTTTGTCTACCTCCACACTTCTCGAATTCCATTTCACACATTTTCAATTTTGAATAAAATAATCCTTATTCAGTGAGATGATTTCGTGTAAGAAAGATATATTATACGTACCACATCACCTAGCTAATATTTCAAAATAGTTGTTTTAAAATTATCTTTTATTTTAATAATTATTTTTTCTATATTTTGAAGATGGATGAAAAATTTTAAGAAATTAACTTGAAGACTTGATACATTTGTTCAAGAGATCACAGACTTGCTAGTTATGTTTTCTTAGTTTATTATTTTAATGTTAAATTTGAAAGTGGTTTTTAGTTTTGATGTTAGATGTTTTAAGATGCTTACTTATTACTTATTATCTTTAGTGATTTTTATATTTTAAAAAAATTAAGTATTTTTTTGTTAATTATTTAGTATTTAAAAACTTAAATTTTTATCAAATTTATTATGGTATTACAAATAATATAATAATATGATATTTATTTGCATATATTTATTTTATACATTATGCTTTGTTGTGTATGTGATGCAAGTTATAATGCTATCTGAATTTATTATTTCTTATATAATTTTTTGATTGATATTTTGTACACGTGTACTAGTAAGGGTTGATTTGAAAGATTCTAGAATTTAAAAATATTATTAAAATATATTTTCATAAAAATCTTTAAGTTTATCAGTCTTTTAAATTATTTATATATATATATATATGATTTATACCTTTTTATTGATATTTTTTTTATAAACTTTAAGTTTGCAAATATTTTTAATCAATTATTTATATAAACTTTAAATCTATTTTTTGACCATTTTATGTTATAGATTTTTAAATAAGTTTTTATATGCCTGGTAGGTTTAAAATTTATATAGTAAACAACATGATCACACCTAAAAATTTATATATAGGTTATACTTGAATATTCAAAATTTATGTATTTTCATCCTTAATCATCGTTCTACTTTTTTTTCACCAAGAGTTCTTAATTTTTATAACTTATTTTTAAATATAATGTATTTACCAAAATATTTTGCTATAATACAAAAAAGCAGTTGATGGAAAAACAAATGTGATGCTTGCGTGTGTAGGTTCTTCTTCATAGAACAACTTTCTTCTCATCTCTGAACTCTGGACACACTTTCTTCTCATCTATGTTTTTTCACTTTTCATTGCATTCAACCGTTGGACAAAGGTAACATCCTTTCCATTCTCCTTGCTTTTATTTTTTTCATACCTCACTTTCTGTAATCCCTCCCCTTCCTTACTTGAAAGGAAATGGTCTTTAGTTATGCCTAAAAGAAATCATTTGTAATGCATTTTATTAAAATCCAAAGTTGTAATCGTAGGATTCTGCATCCACATTTAACATTTTTACATCCATGTGGGGAAAGATGTGGTTTTTGTAATTGATTTTTCCGCATATGCTTTTTGGCTTTATTCATTGTTAGTTCAATTAGATTTCAAAGGCTAAATGTTTTATTTTTAGGATTTTAATATAGTTAAAATTTATTTTTATTTTTGAATCAAGTATTTTAAGCATATTTTCTTCATTTTATGAATGGCATGGTGTTATCTTTATTCTATGGTTAAATTTTATGTTACTTTTGAATGTATTTGATTGAGGATAATATTCAATCTCACTACTCTCATTATAAAGGAGTTTGACTATGAGATTGACCATTAAGTTTCTATTACAACTTTCAAATTTTAAGATTTTTGGTATGGTGGTGCATCATAACCTTTTAATACTATGCTTCTATTCTACTGTTAGCTTTATTGTCTTACCATGCCTTACTTTATTTTTATGTTATGACATACCATTAAGGTTGGTAATTTAAGATTCAGACTTTGTACGACCACAAGTTTGGGGTCATCCAAACCTAGCCTTGTTTCTTTAGTTGGTTTCTCAATATTTAACAACAAAGATGACATTAATATGCATCTCGAGGCTTTTAGCAGCTTGATTAATAGAAATAAAATTCATCCACATGGTGAATTGCTTAAGCTTCTTTTGTTAGTCAAGTGCCAATATCATGAAGATGCTTCTAATAATGTTAGATCTAATACATCAACATTGGGTTCACGTGGCATATAATAATAGTATATGCCTCCCCCATTTGACACATAGTTAGTTGTGAAGAACTGAAAAATTTTCTACTTTGATATTTTATTTTGCGTAAATCTAAAGTTTGGATTAGATTTTGTGATCCAAGTTAATGCATTAAGCTATCCTAATAAATGTTTTAAACAAAATTCCTGTATATACTTTTGGATACTCATATCTTTTATTCAATAGAAAATTTATGTTTGCTTTATGAGCATTTATGCCTTCATATATACACAAACAATAGACAAATAACAAAAATGTGTAGTGTTAATGAACTTAAATTTAGAACAATAGTTTGGAATAAAGCTCACATTGAAATTCATATGAACATCATAGTTAAATCCCTTCACCTTCTTATAGCTTGAATATGCACTTTCTTTCTTCAATATTAATAAAATGTTTGTTTTCCTAGTTATTTTATTTTCTTGAATATAAGTGGTTTTCATATATTCGATTTGGAACCAACTTGATCATTATCTAGATTAATTATTTTAAGAAAATATTAAAACCTATTAAAATTTATAGTTAATTATAATAGATAATAATTACATGAAAGTGGATATTGGTAATGTTGGTCTCATAAATTTTGACTAATTAACTTGTGTGACAAAGTAGTAGATGAAAATTTGGTATTCAAATTAGAATTTTAGTTTACTTTATGTGTTATTGATATGTAGCTTGGTAATTGATCTGTAGACTATGAATGATCAAATCACCTCACTTGTGTGGAGGCTGTTCAAGGATAAGATTGTAACAAGTTGATAATTTTGACAAATTTATAACAAATATTTATATTTATTGTGTTATTAGAAATAAAATTAGTAGTATCTAATCTCTTATAGTCTTATTTGATCTTTATTCAATGTGAATATCCCATGTGAATTTAACAATTTTAATGCTTGAATACGGTTCATGTTTTTATTGAGAATTACTTAATGTGGTAATTTATTTGCTAGAAGCAAATTGATTGTCTACTTATGTTAGATTACTAGCAGTTGGTTCAAGTTTTTTATACTTGTATATGCTCTAAACTTGCTACCTCCTTGATAGAAATCCAAGTAGCCTATTAAAATATTTCTTGTGTACAATTTTAGGATTTGATTCAAGTACAAATCCTTTTAAAGAGGAAGAGAATGATAGAAATTCAATCAACCTACTTAAAGATTTTTTATATGCAACTTTGGTTCAAATCCAAGAAGAGGCAAACAAAATCCTTATATTAGTTATACAAGTTCAAACAATTGTAGATCTAGGATAAAAGTACGATGTAAAGAGTTATGATAATCAAATCTTTATAGTCAAAGATTTGAATTTATTATATACAAATCTACTTAAGATTTATAATTGATTTGGTGTAAATTATCTTAGGATTTGATATTAATTTATAAGTAATTTATTTTCCTTATTTGTAAATTAAATTAAAATTATAGATTGATTTGCAATTTAATTAGAATTCATTTACAATTTGTTATTTGTTTTTATTATTAAATTTTATTTTAATTTAGGCCTATTAGGTTTTCATATAATAGAATTTAAAGATTCAATATAAACAAAAGCTTGATGAATAATAATACTTCTTTTTTAGAGCTTTCATCTTTCTTTGAATTGATTCCCTTGGTTTTTAGGAAAAGAACTACTCTTGATAACGTTAGTTTTTTTTAACATGTTACAGTAATGGTCACTTTCTTCTTTAATAACTTTGGTGCTCTTCTGAAGGTCACGGTTTGTGTCCGGCTTTCCTTGGTTCTTGGGAAAAGAACTACCCCATGTTAATGTCCATTCTTCTAGCATATCGTGGTAAGAGTCACATTTTTCTTTGATAACTTCGATGCTCTCTACCAGGTTACAATTTGTATCGGGTTCCTTATTCTATTTTGATTTTCAAGACGTTACAAATTGATGTTTTTACATTTCAATTTATTCCATAAAGGGTGAATCATATCACTCCCCTTACTAGATTTGAGACATTATAAGATTTGAATATCTCACTGTTGCAACTGAAATTACGATGAAATGATGAATCCAAAAATTTTTATAGAGAATCATTTATAATTATGGAGTCGCCACCAAATTTTATTTTAAAGAAAATATTTGGAAAAATCTTAATAGAGGAAGAATTCTAGATTTGGAAGTCAATTACGAATAGAAAAGATGTTAACACGTTACTCACCCGTTCTTCAGAACGGTACCCTTAATTTGGGTGTGTAGTTTTAATATTTTTTTAAGAATTATTTGATCCTTTAAAAAGAATAAAACTAAATAGGTTATGGAAAACAACTTAATAGGACTTGGTCCTACTCCTAGTATTCCTTGATGCAATGGAAAACTTTATGCTACATAATTCTGGTTAAAAGACTTAATCTTTGGAGATATTGTGAAAATTGGACTTTCAATGAATAGAAGACTGTTTGAAAGTATCGATGGTTGCATTGAGACCTAGACGATTCTCAAGATAAAAGATTATAAAGTATGTTATATGTCCGTATTAACTGTTTGTTGCATGAGTTTTAGAATTTTGGATATTTTAAAATAAATTTAGACGAAGAATCATTTTTAAAATATTTTACTTCTAAGATTTAAATAATTTTTTATAAATCTATATATGCAAAAAATCTGAGACAAGTAAGAATTGTACTGAAATTTATACAATTATCAAAATAGTAGATGATAGGATATACTATATGTTTGTATTGAGAGTTCATTGCGTAAGATTCAAAAAGTTTAAAATATAGAAATATTCATTATAAAATAACAAGAAGAAAAAATCTTAATTTCATGATGAAATAAAGAAAAATAAAAGAATAAAGGTAAGATATATATATATATATATGTATATATATATATATATAAAGATATTATTATTTTTTCATTTTTAGTTTAAAATCTAATCTTAAAAAAACTTGTTTTAAATTTATTTGTTTAAATTTGGGAAGACTTACCTTTAGTACGGTTTACTTTTTGACTTAACGAGATGTATTGGGCTTGACCCAAATGGAATGCAAGCAGAAAATAAAATTGGGCCCTTCATATAACTGAAGAGCCCATATTTTGCTTTTACGATTTTGACTATTTTTATTGAACAAGTGTGAAGAAAATGGATGATTATTTTAAAAACACATTCACCAAGAATTGAACCTAAAACCTAGGGCTTATTTAAGTATACTAACCACTAGGCCACACTCGTAATTGATATTATAATGCCCTTAATTAAATTTAAAGCAAAAGGTTGAGACTTAGGATTATAAATTAAACTTAGCCTAAATGGAGATATCTCTATTTTGAGACTAGAGGCAGATTCAATGTTAAGAGAGGTTAGGGTTATGAGAAAGTTGGGGGAGAGGGAGGCGTAAGAGGAGAGTGAAGGTGCTGCCGGTCGGAAAAAGAGAACTTAACGCTAACCTTTGTCGTTGATGGAAGTAATGAATGAGAAACCAGAGAGCGTAAGTGAGATATAGTGAGAGGGTGGAAGAACCACCATTATCTATAATAATGGTGACAACTAGGGATGAAAGTTAACAAGATCGTCCTACAACTCGCCTTATTTAAAGCCTAGTTTGACTTAACATGTTTAATAAATAGACAGACTCAGACTTGTTAAAAAACTTTTTTAAATAAACAAGTTAGACTTAGGTTTACCAAAAAGTCTGTTTAACCTATTCATAGACATATTTATTTTTATATATTATATTTTTATATATTATATTTATTTTAATATATTATATTTATACAATATTTATTTTAATATATTTACATAATTATTAAAAATTAAAATTTTTAATTTCAAACAAAAGGAGCCCTATATGACTTTCTCCTTATCCTCAAAATAAAACTCTCTTCTACCATTTTTGTATACCTCTACAAGATTACGACTTAACCCTTAATCCCTGAGGTGATCTTGTGTAGAAATGTATGTTATATGTAACACATTACCTAGTGTAATATGTCATATGATAATACAAACAATCTACTAATATAAATTTAAAATAATATATACCTAATTTATTTTTTGTACAAGTGGTACTAGTAAGGGTTGGATTGATAGGTTCTATAACTTAAAAAATACTAAAATATATTTTTATAAAAGGCTTTAAGCTTTTGAAACTTTTAGATATATATATATATATATATATATATATATATATGGCCTTGTTTTTTGAAATGCATGCTTTTAAACAAACTCATACACCTTGTAGGCTTTAAATTAAGTCACACCATGATAAAAAAATCCTTTAACAAGTAATAGGTCCGAACTCAGTCCTCAAAATTTTTAAATAGTTCAGACTTGAACACTTGGAACCTAGCTCAACTCGGCCTATTTTCATCCCTAATGACGACGGAGAAAGATTCTGGCAAGACTCCATCACAGCTATGGGAAACACGGGTGATATAGAAAATAAGACTTTTTACATCGGTTCTGTCCACAACCGATGTAGAAAGCATACTTTTTACGTCAATTATAGTTTCAACCGATGTAGAAAGTCATATTTTTTACATCGGTTGCAGAAACGATGTAAAAAGTCTTATCTTCTATATCGCCCGCTTCAACACCGTCCAAATAACCGATGTAAAAAGTGCATAACAACCGATGTAAAAAACTTATTTTCTACCTGTAAAATAACCTTTTCTAATGTTAGATTTTGATAAAATCTTTACATGGAGTATACTCCCTTGAAGAATGCTTTTCTGTGGCTATATAATTTTACATTACTTTTTCTTTGCATCGTTATTCATTCTATACTTTTATGATATAGATTTCACCAGGTCTCATAACCCTAATTTATAAAATGTAAGAACATGAATTATTTTCTATTAAAGCAATAGTAACCAATTATAAATTTAAATAACTTTAAAATATTTAGCTATTTTAATGTATTTCAAAAAATTTAAAATTTCAAAAAAATTAAAAATGTTAATAATATACAAGTCTAATTAAATTAAAAAAAAACCCACTACCCATACACCATGCAAAAAACCTATTTTCTCACAATGAAAAATAAATAAATAAACAAAAAAATCCTGTATAATTGTCTCTTCCCATCGACACCCATGCAAAAATTTGGCTTGTCATTCTCCTGGAAGTTAAATTTTCATCTTTTCTTATTCACACACCCTAAAAAATAAGAATCTCACTCCAACTTCCACGTCACCACTCCCTAACATATTTGGAGATCTTCTCTCTCCCTGTTACCCTTGGTCACCATGAGCCGAACAGCAACACATACTCAGAAAAATCTCTCAATTCTCCCTTACCATCCTCTCACTTTCTCGGATACCGCTCGGTTCTTCCCCTCACAACGTCTCTCTCGTCTACATCTCAGAATCTGGTCCCATTCTTCTCGAGCTTCGACGCTGGCCTTTCCTCTCCAACAAGAACCCTGTAGAACCAGGGCTGTGTGCACATCTTGAAATCGCTGTAGATAGGATCTCCTTCTCCTTGCTAAAGTTCTCTGAAATTTTAATTTAGTTAGATGTCATTGAGGGACGGATCAGATTTGAATTTCATATTTAAACCTTAAATGTTCAGTTAATAATTGCTTGATTTAACTAAGAATTTAAGGCTTACAAGTATATGTTAATTTATCTTAACATTGAAGTGTCTATTTGATGGATTATTGACTTTTGGGTGTATTGGACTCCGGGCTATTATGTTAATTGACTAATATAAGTTGGCAAGACTGGAATATATTTGGGTTGAAGGTAGATAGATTAGTCTTAAAAATATTGCGGGTAGATGGATGCAAGGTTTTCACATAAAATTCGATCATAATGTCCTGGACAATTCTTTTTGTTTGATATGTTCTTGGAATCATTTGAGCTTATTATCCCATGTTCAAAATTAAATTTTTCACTGTTCACATATAAATTTGATTCAATGTTTTTTTTTATTACCGTAATGTTTGTATAGATCGAATCTCATACAATAATAATTACTTCTGTCTTCGTTTTTGTAATAATTATATATTTCAATCATATTTTTTTTAATCATAAAAATTATAATGCATTCGTTTGTTGCATTAAATTTTATCTATGTATAGATTTTAGATTTTTTTAAATTAAATAATAAATATTTTATTATTTAATAAAAAAATTTAATTCAATATTTTACCTAACAAATCTTTAATTTACAAGTGTATAACATTATCTATCAACACATATTTTAAAAATCGTAATGATTTATGATGTAATCATTTGATGATTAGACTGATTTTTTTAATTAATTATAAAAAAATAAAAAATTTAAATATAAAAAATCTAACATAATTTTTCAATTAAAATGATTAAAATCATATTTTCAAATTTAATTGTCAACAAAATATTTTTTTATAATTGATATTTTATGAATTAAATGAATATATTCATCATTTTTATTTTTAATCTTTAAATAAATTCTATTTAAAAGTATCAATTTTTTATCTTTAAACAAATTATTTTTAAAATATTTTTAAATAGATATTTTCTTATCAAAATCATCTATCTTAGGTTTAAATAAAATTTCTCAAAAGAATTTTTGAAGTATTTTCAAAATTGTTTTTAATGATATTTTTAATTTATTTTCTCAATCAAATTTCTTTTAACAAATTAAAATGTAACCTTGATTTTTTAGTCATAATCAAGTAGGAGCAAAATCAAAAGTTCTATGAGATTATTTTTTGTACATATTATATTATATTTTTTATTATTATATATATAAATAATTTAAGTATTTAATTTTTATATTTAAAGAAATGAGATAATTTTTTTTTAAAAAATATTTTAAATTTACACATTTAACTTTGGAAACTATTTTTTAAAATGGGAAAACAGGATGTCTTACATTTGCTGTAACTAATTCTTGAACTAAAAGTTTACTAGGATTATTTTTTACTTTTTTTTTAAAGACAAAATTTGATAACAACTCCATAATTTTATCATTTTAAATAGAAATTTTGTCTAAAAATTTATCAATATGACATGATTTAGGTTGTGACACCAATCATTAATGTTATTAATGTTAAATTTTCATATTACCAACCAATTATAAATTTTTATAATTATGACTATTAAACTAATTATCATAAAAAATATTTTAATTAGTAAAAATTTATGATCAAATACCAGTGTAAAAAAAATTTATATTGTCAATATATTTAAATTAAATTTTGAATGAATCTAATTTTAATATTGTGTCAGTATAATACGTTTTATACTATACACATCATCCTACATGGATATGACTATTAAATTAATTATTAAAAAAATTATTTTTATTTAATAAAAGTTTATAATTAAATGATTATAATTATTTTTAGAAATTATTAAAGGTTGTAAAAATATTTTTTTTTCTATTTTTTGTCTTATTTTTAATTAGAAATTTATTTTTATTTTTTAACAGTTTATATAAAAATAATAAAAATTAATTTATTATTTTCTATACAAACTTTTGAAAATAATGAACTTTGAAAGTATAAAATAATAAAAAAATCATAAGTCTAACAACCCTTACATCATTTTCATTAAATTTTTAATATATCTTGTCACAACTCTAGATTACCTATATTTTCTTAATATTACTCGTACGTCATTTTTTACATATACATGCTAGTGCGGAATAGTCGTGCGCTCATGGTGTACCTGATTTTTCAATTATATGTATATCTGAATAAACAAACTCTTGGTAAATATATACATATATGTACATCCTCGTTCAAATTACATCGATTCCACAATCCTAGAATATAAGTAATTTAGGGTACTATGATTGGGGTGATAAGATAGGTACATACAACATATGTTATTCTATCAAACTAAAAACTACAGGGATCCGCTTCTGTTCTTTGAATTGGTACTTCTGCATGATAGTTGTTGTCCTTGGCCATAGAGTGAGAATTCTTTATCTACTTTCTACATCGATAACAAAATATAATAGAGAGGGGCATAGTCACGCATATAAAATATAATAGAGGGGAGTGAGACACTTCATTCAAGTAAAAGTAATGATAGAAGTAGTGCATTAAATTATACTTTAACATAAAAAAACAAATACATTCTTTGACCTTCTCAGCAGACTATTAGAAAACAATCCTCCTATGCAATGCATGAATGAAATTATTCTATTCTTTTCTCCACAAATCTCTACGATGACAGACTCAAGGAT
The DNA here is from genome assembly GCA_037954105.1 of Canavalia gladiata. Classification (NCBI taxonomy): domain Eukaryota; kingdom Viridiplantae; phylum Streptophyta; class Magnoliopsida; order Fabales; family Fabaceae; genus Canavalia; species Canavalia gladiata. The sequence goes on along the minus strand of CM075659.1, from coordinate 12,096,676 downwards.
TAGTTGAGATTATTGCATCGTATACCGTAATAAATAATCTTTACTAATCTAAAGTTAATCATCCTTACAATGTGCAAATGCATGTGGGTCCAAACCTCTTTACAATTTTATCATAATAATAGGGGTACCGGGATCCAATTCCAAATCACAATGTACCCTTGGCCATACTAAAATCATTATCATCCTCATTCCACAACATTCCAAAATTACTTGACCGGTAATGATAATCGTCAAGGTCTTGTCGAGGTGGCTAAGTCTGACCAGAGTAGTGCCGACTATAAGGAGAAACCCCAAACCATTAGGAGAGTCAAACCCAGCTCATGTACCCCCTAGGATGGGACGTTCCCACTATCATGAACTTTGGTTTACTTTCATGTGAACCGACCCTTAAATTTTCCAACTCTCTTTCATAGAAAGGCTCGTAGATTATCCCCATATAATTTACAAAACACTTTTATGCAAATGATATATGTCAACTAATTATTCTAATTCCTATCTCTAGCACACTGTCGTAACCGGGATCACGAAGGAACAATGAATAAGAACATTTTAATAAAAAATAGAGGAGCCGCCATCAAAATTTATTAAAGAAAATTTTGGGAAAAGTTAAAAATTATGATCTTTGAAACCAGTTGGGATTCAGGAGTCGTTTAAGCATAGGGAATGTATTAGCACCCTACGACGTCCATTAAAAAACGGTTACCTTCTAACTAATTGTGAAAAATTATAATTAACTTTCAAAAACATTTATTTCTCTCCAAAAGAAAATTATTTTTAGTGATTTATTTTATTTGATATAAGTTATTTAAAGAGTTTTTTGATTTTTTGTCTCATGAAATAAGTGGAGAAAAATGATCCGAAAGTTTATTTGGGCTTGACGGGTCTGGTTCCCACTCCTACGTATCCTTATGTGCAGTGAGGAAATCAAAGCTACGTAGTTCTTAAAAAAATAGTTTCAATGCATTTTAAATTTATGAAAAATATTATGGTGTTTTTAGATTTTTTAGAAAACATTATGTTTGATTTTCATGAAAAGTATTTTTGAAAAATTAGAAGAAAATTAGTTTTGTGATTTTTATTTCTTAGAAATTTGAAAATATTAAAACTTGAATTTGAAAAATTGATTATTTATTTTATGTTATTTATAATTTTTGAGAAGAGAAATATTTGTTTAAATTTTTTAGAAGGAATAACTTAAGAAGAAAAAAGTTTGCTTTTGCATAGAATTTAAGGTAGCAAATGACTACTCAATAAATTCTTATGTTCCAAGTAATATCAAAGGTGGATTCACCACTCAATTGATCCCACTTGGCTATTGCATAAACTTAAAAGTTATGAAGTGACCCACAAGCTTCCTTATTGAAATAAGGACTATATGGATGCTCTTCTGCATACTCCCAAATTTAGAGATACAAATTTTCCTCTTGAAATGAGGATCAGATGGGTTTACGCATTTCTGTGCACTCCCAAACTTAAACTATTCAGAAGGGAATAAGAAACTTTATATATGATGGGTTTACGCTCTAATGCATACTCCCAAACACGAGCTTTGCAGCTCAAGTGTTCTGCCCTTTTTTCTTAGGAAAGACGTCTCCTTATATAGGAGGATGAGAGACTCCTGAAGTCTACCCTATCCGACGTGGAAGTTGCAGCTCCTTATATAGTAAGATGAATGATTGAAGGAGTCTTACTCTTCCGATATGGGATTACCAAAATGACTTTTAAACTTTTAACTCTGTCTGATGTGGGACTTCTATTTTTCTATTTCTTTTTATTTTGTTATACCTTTTTTGATTCTTTTGTTTTTAATACTTAGAAAAAATTGGGTCTTCGCAGTTGCCCCTTTTTTCAAATTTCTTATTAAATAATATGAATAATTACATTATTCTTATTATTTTTGTAATAAATTAGTAAAGAAATGAATTAATTTTTTCCGAGGATACGTGAATCCTTAGAATGAAGAAGATGTGTAGATCCATGAAAAGGATGCATTACCCTTAGAATAAAAGAGGTTCATACACCTTTCTAATGTAGAGGGTATGTGAACCTTGAGATTAAGGATGCTTAGACCATTGGAACGAGGAGGGTGTTTGGACCCTTTGAGTAGAGAGGGTATTTGGACCTTTGAAATGAAGAGGGTGTTTGGATCTTTGGAATGGAGAGGGTGCATGGACCCTTGAGAAGCAGTGGGTGCGTGGATCCTTGTAATGCAAAGGGTGCGTGGATCCTTGGAATGTAGAGGGTGCTTGGAATGCAGATGGTGCTTGGACCCTTGGAATGCAGAGGGTGCATAAACCCTTGCCCTTGAGAAGCAGAGGGTGCGTGGATCCTTTGAATGTAGAGGGTGTACGGACCCTGGTGATGAAGTAGGTGCGTGGACCCATGGAATGAAGTGGGTGCATGGACCCTTGGAGTGCGGTGAGTGCGTGGACCCTTGGAGTGCGGAGGGTGCATGGACCATTGGAATGCAAAGGGTGTTTGGACCCTTACCCTTGAGATGCAGAGGGTGCGTGAACCCTTGGAATGCAATGGGTGCATGGACCCTTGGAATGCAGAGGGTGTGTGGACCCTGGTGATGAAGTGGGTGTGTGGACCCTTGCAAGAAAGTGAGTACGACCTTTGGGATAAAGTGGGTGCGTGAACCTTTGGGATAAATTGGGTGCATGGACCCTTGGGATTAGGAAGGTGCGTGGATCCTTGTGATGAAGAGGGTGCGTGGATCCTTGTGATGAAGAGGGTGCATGGACCCTTGTGATGAAGCGATGCGTAAACTATAGATGTTGGATTTTTTTATGAAACCTAGGTTAGTGTAAGGTCCCTATAAATGCACGGTTTAAGCTTAACAATCTAAGAAACAAAGACTTGGCCTTATGTATTCCAAATCATTTGCACAATATCATTTTAATGTAAGAATGTATGAGAAAATTATAAAGATGTAATAATATGATGATATTGGATTAAATAATGATGCACTGATTTATGAAATTGAAAATGATTATGTAATTGTAAACACTCAATTATGTCTGAGGCCCCCACTTTTAAATTAATTAATAAATAAACAATACCTAAACATACTCAAATAATTATTTAAGTAGGACAAAAAATTAAAAAAAGGAACAAAAGGAGAAAAGGAAAAATAAAAATAACAAATATATATATATATATATATATAGAAACGAATGAAGAAAAAACAACAAAAATATAATAAATAAAGAAGAAAAGCTGAAAATAGAAAATGGAAAAATAACAATAGTGAAAAAGAGAACAATAAATAAAAATAATAGAAAAAATAGAAAAGGGAAAAAACAAAAATAATAAGCTAATAAATAAATAAATAATAATGATAATAATAATAAAAAAACAAATAAACAAAACTAAAAAGATAAAACAGAATAATAAAACATAAAAACAGGAAATTAACGGAAAAATATAAAACAAAATAGAAATAAAAATTGAAACTAAAAAAAACGGGAAAAAGGAGAAAAAAGAAAAAAAAAAAAGGAAAAGAGAAAGGCAGAAAAAATCGGAAAAAACGCATGCATTCAAGATTAGAGAAAAGACTTGAGCAGGAAAGGTACAAGATCATTTAAAAAGAGGGAGGGGATATTTTTCGGGGTCTTCCTTTTTTTTAGGGGCTGGATCAAAAAGACCTCTTGAAGTTTCAGGCTCTCTCCTAGGCTTTCAAGAGAAAGTATCTTCGAGTTCTCAAGGTGTTCAACGTGCTGGTTTGCTTGCAATTCTTCTTACCATAAGCACTGGTCACGCCCGTGACTTCTTAATCATCTCCAGCATGTCATGCTTAAGGCTTGATCTCGATCATAATCTTCTAAACGGCACTGAAGAACAGAGGAATCATTCACTGATCTTTGATAAGTGAAGAAGAAATCTACTTCAGCCAATTCCAGGTTTTGCTTTAGTTTATACAGATTGATCTATTTAGAGTACATTACATGTGTTCCTGGAATGAATTTAAATGAGGATGAGTATTTCACCATTAATTGTTGCATGCATATCTTCACCACACCTGTGTCATGATGACTGATTGAGTAATACGAAGTTTAAGAAAAATTAGGATCCAATTTAATCATTGGCCTAAAATTGTTTAAGATTCTCATTTGTGAAATTCAGTTGTTGAGTTATCTTAGAAAGTTGGTTGTGTGTCTAAAATTTCGGTAAAATCGAGTGGCCTAAGAGTTAGTCGATGATCAATGATCAAATTTTACACAATATTATGGTAAGATCACTAGCCTTCAGCCAATTCCAGATTTTTTATTGCCAAGATAAGGTTTCACCTAACTAGGGAATGCCGCCAAGAGAATAATAATATCAGTAGCTTGGTGTGTGGCTCGAAAATTGGTACCAGGTTTGGTATAGGTGTATACCTAGTTCATAAGTCAAAGTTGAACAGAAACTGATACAAGAAATAACAGTCTCTATATCCTTTTAAGGAAATATTCTTCATTAATTTCTATTTTCAATATTGGATCGGGCTGGTCAAGAGGGTCTTACTAGTGATGACAACTCTGTGCATGGATATTTCATTGACACTTATTTATGCTCGAGAATGAGGCTTGGCCAGAGTTGAACTCGAATGTGTGATTGCTTTCATCATCTCCATACACATCTCTTTGGAGATTCTTTCATGATTCAACAGAAGGATGGTCCTTTTTTTTGCAAGGAAAGTTAAATGTCTGTAATGACAATTTCTTGAGAGATGTATTCGATGGAAAAATATTATTGCTGGAGCAATTGATTATACATTCCTAGTTCAATATGAAGACGGTCTAAAGAAAACATCAAAGAGCAGTGGTGGCTTTGGCTACTTCGTTAGTTGAAGTTGAGTATGATCCTAAGGTGATTAGCAAGGATGACATTGTCACGGCCAACCGAAGACATGCATGCACAACACCTGGTGGTAGTTTTGCTCCTGGAACCACAAGGGGTGGGTCACCAAAGGTTTGAGCCACAACCTATGAGAAAGGCAACTTAAAAATGCATGAAGCTCACAGCACGAATCTGTGGTGCGGCTTAGTGCCAGTTCTGGCCATGTCACCTTCGTGGCTCATGCAAAGATCCTTCACGCATGCGCTATGACAAAAGAACGCCTCTGAGCATTGGCTAAAGACCAACCAAAAGAGATCCTATAACTAGCAGAATTCACAGTTATTTCTCCAACGATCATGTTGGTTCACATGTGAAGACTAAGGAGTAATCATTACTTAAAGTCTTCGAGCCTATAGATTTCTACTGCAGGGTATGATCGACAATGACTCATTGATTACGCTGATAACCTTGCTCCAAAAATTCTTGAGGGTATACCAAGACTGCTATGTGACATACTGATTTGGGTACGATGGATGAGCCGAACAAACTGAAGCGGAAGCAGTGCAATCAAATACAAATAGAACTTAAGAGGAACGGCTGTGTGATGGAGGCAAAGTATTTCATGGAATTTGTTATGGAGGCAATGACAAGTACGTGTTGCAGGCTCGGGCTCTACTTTACAATTCACTCGATGGACGCTTAAGTAGAAGGCGTCAAATCTGTTTGGGATCATGATGGGAAGGATATTGTCAACATCCTTGATTATATGGAAAAAAATGAACCAAAGGCTAAAGCCTCATACATTTGATTCACCCACTGAATTTTACTTCGCACATAATCAGATCAGATGGTCATGCTTGACTCAGCGAAGAAATCTCCAAGGTATGCAATGCTAGTAATTGATATGTGAATGATAACTGGTGACGTGGTTTAGCCATTGGCATAGAAGCATATGCTGCAAACTTTATGGTCAAATGGCATGTTCTATAGCACGTCTGCATGGGACTAGCCATCCCCATGATCACTTAATGCCTTCCTATCCCTTTGGGTTGTATGTCACCTAAGCCGTAAAACATTTGCTGGACACCGTTCAAGAGCAAATCAAAGTTCCTGCTCCACCAAATGCATGGGCCCTGCACTAACTCCATGTTATGGCTTGTTGCGGATGTAGCTTGGCCTTCACCCTCCAATAGCCTGATTTGGACTCAGGTTCTTGAGTAGCATTTACAACATGAGATATGACAGAAACAAAGATAGTAGCGTGACCGAGACAAAGAAAAATACTCCATGCAGCCTACATGCAGAATGTAATCTCACGTCCACTTTTGTTTGCTTTAAATTAAAACAAAGGTGTTAGAAACTTAATTGGGAGCGTGGATTGGTCGTTGGGTGACGACGCATGTAACGTCATGCCTCGTGTTCGAATCCTGCCTAGGGCCTTTTCCTTTTAATTCCTGCACGACAACAATACTCATGGACCAAGCCTTGTTGTGCCAACTGCTCCTCAAGTGGACCATGCTACACATCATACATTGGCCCACGACTTGGCCTTCACGCTGCGCTAAATGGACCGCTCCAAATCTAGCCCTCAACATTTCAAATGGGCCTTGTCACCTCGTCCTGCTGGTTTGGTGTAATGGGCCATGTCCGCAAGATTATTTCATTGGGCCAACAGCATGCGCCTCACTGACAAAACAATTATAAAATAGAAATAATCAATAATAATAAAAATGATATTAAAAATAATAAAAAATAAAATATACATATAGAATAAAATAAAGTACATAATAAAAAAAATAAGAAAAGGGAAGGCAGAGGAAGTTAGTTAAACTTCGGTTAAAAAAGAACGAAAAATTAAACACAGGTTACTGGGAATCCTGCACAAAAAATGATATAAAAAGGAAAAAGGGAGGTTCTATTTTTTTTTGGGGGGCAAGGAGAGGTTTTGGGAAATTAGAGAGGGAACAACATCAATTGTGAAGGAAGCTTGAGAAAACTTGGAGAATAAGATTCAAGAGCTCGGGGTTAACGCTTCGTGAGGAGTAAAATCGACTCTGCAAAGGTCTATAAGTGGTTTTTCCGAGTGCGAGCAAGGCATCATGTTCATACAGGTTAGTTATTTTGTTTCTTGAAACAAGAATATTACACTAAACAGTTTAATCTGCGATTAAAGTAAAGAAAAGAGAGAAGCCTCGTAAGGATTTTAAGTGATATTAAATCTTGTGTGGAAATCTGATTTATTGATCGATAAATAGTTGATGTATGGTCTTGCTGAGTCTCGATCTTGATCCTTACTACCTTTCTCTGCGAAAATCTTGATCTGTTAAACCTCTGTCATATAATGTAAATTTATATGGCGGATATTTCCGTTCGAATACGGAGTGTGATGAAACCGCGTGAGTCTCATTTGCCCCTTTAGTTTGGTGTGGCTTTATAGAGGCTGAATCCATAATCCAGCTCAGTCAATTCCGAATTTAGAATGTCCATGAAAAGTAGTGAATACGTCACCATCGATTCTTACTGATGAATCATCATAAGAGTTATAGGAGATAACACCCGTGCGTGACACAGAGCTCTTGCAACACGAATAGGCTAGCTGAATGATATATTTTTTCAATAAGCGATTGCCATCGTCATCAACCGAGTCTGTTATCTTGACCCATGTTGAGAACATTCCAAAGAATATCAATTCAAAGAAGAGCAATATTGTGATGCATAAGCAGGGATTGGTTGGAAGCGAAGACGATGAACACGTTTTGCAGGAAAATGACTGGAGATGGCTGTTTCATTGAGGCATTGCATGGCAACTAGGTGTGTTGATTCTCTGAAAAAAGGGTTCTCTGCACAAGTAGGAGAACCGGTGTGGATACCATGTAGAAGTTTGTTGACCGGGCATGAAACTCGTGATCGAATAGGCTCACTTAGAACCTCACACCTAAATTCCAAAGTAACCCTTATACTCATCTTATGCTGTCATTTATTACCTCCCGCTATCGAGACTGTTAGCCAAAGGAAAAGCCCATCGATCGTGACGGTTGAAGCAGAGATATGAATGTTAGACCTCGAGGAAGATGTCCTGTTTCCACCCTCGCATGCTAATAGAGGAGAGAGTTGCAAAAATAACCTATCCCTACCCGTATTAGGAGGAAGAGAGGATGCTGCGGTTAATGGTGTGAATTATTACTCCCAAGTTGTTGTAGGAAAAAGGTATGACTCTGTAAGCGGGTGCTAGGTTCAAACAACAAACATGAGGACGTCTCAAGACCGATTTGGTGAAAGACTCCCTGAGTTTTAACGAGAATGAAGGCAGGCATCAAAACCATCATTGATTTGTGGAGATGTAACTGACCTGTCGAAATCGATGCTGGCATACACACAACCTAATGCTCAAGTAAAACTTCAAGTAGAGCCAACAAGAACCATAAGGTTGGTGCAGTCATAGCATGCTGGGACCTCTCACAGATTGGTTAAACTTTTGATATACGAATTAGGTTTCAGATTTAGCTTTTGTCTAGGGCATTCTAATGAAAAGCAAAATGTTCCTTTGTTGGTCGAGATCTTTCTAGGAAAATATCAAGTAAAAACGTTAAATTCAAGGTCCAAGAGTATGAACGATTCTGCACCTCTACCTAAAATAAATGAGACGCAAGCAAGCCCTCTCATGGGAGCCTACGGTGAAGCCAGGGACGTCGCATGGGTTCCTTAAAAAAAGAGAAAGTGAGCTACGACACATCACTGGATGGGGGATTATGAAGTTGCACCTAGCCCATATGGTTTCGGTTAAATGCGTGAAGCCTCTCACGTTCATAAACAGGTTTTGGAGTTAGGGAACCTTCAATGCCCGAGAGGATACTAGCACATTTCAAGCTCTAAGGACGAGAACCTTACATGCTTGAGCCGGATATGGATAGCAGTCACTGTATTGTGAAAGTAAGAGTACAGATTTTGGGATGAATTGGTTAATAAGGATGCCCATGCACTATTCACTCCACCATAGTAGACCATGATTCGAGGTTGATCGACACTTATACACCCAATCCTTGATCTCAATATCCTCGGTTCATATGGCTTGTACATTGGAACACTTATACACCATGCATGTAAATTCCTGATGATTTTTTGTTTTTGGAACACGAGTTGGTTGATTTTAATTTACAGGCCGAAAGCTAGGAAAGGCATCGCACACTATGGCCAAGATTTGAGATGACTTGTGGTATTGAGAAGGAGAATAGCTAACGAGCCATGCATACTGGAGCTGGGCCGTAGTAAAATCAAAGCTAGTTACATAGCTAATCCGGCATAAGAATTATCAATGAAGTTTTTTTCTCGAAAAGGATGGCTAAGGAGAGAACGAAGTAAATGATGAACGCCAAGATCGTTGTCAAGCCGTACTGGAATTGGAGACCCATTCACAAGTGAGATCCAATCGATTTGGCGTCGAATGCTAAAGAAAGTTCCAAGATTACAATAATCCTATAAGTCGATATACCTGGTAACTTAAGGGATGTTTATTTGGGAAATGAAAGTCTCAGGCGCAATGACTCGTGGAATCGGACAAGGGGAGGATGAACATCCAATCCCCATGCAGTTCCGCATGCAAATGAGCATAGACATCCTTAGTGTCTTAACGTCAAATAAGGCGGGGCATGGGTCATGAACTGGAGTTGGGTTTAGATGGATGAACCCACTCAAGTGCCAATGCAAGATCCTCGGTTCGAGCCCCGTACACCCTTTTCCTATTTTTATTCCTTTGGGTGCCAATTTCACGTTCCTGGCCAGCAATGGGTCGCGCCTATTTGGACCACTCCAAAGGACTATACCATCTTCACGGGCCCACTTAGCACAAGCCAGGAGGGAATTGGTTTACAAGCAGACTTTTACTGGTCCTCCAAAAACTCGGCCAATACTAGGTAAATTTTGAGAGGGAGTCAATATAAATTCGATTCTCCAATTCAGTTAGTGCTAGGTAAGATTTGGAGAGAAATTCATTGTTTAATTTGAGTCAAGTTCATGCCTTTGTTTTGGTTTCTAATTGGAAATAAAGCCCTTCCGGGTTATTTGGAAACTGAACTTACTTTCTTCTACTTAGATCGGGCCCTATAGGCTCCTTAAGGGCAATCTTTTTTTGCCCGCTTTTTTCGATTAGTCAAGGCTTAAGCCACATATGTCAAATCTACTTAATCTCCTTTTAAGTAATCTATCAAAATATTTTTAAGGATCACAAGTCTCACGCAATGAGCTCTAAATGAGAAACTGGCGGTTTCACTGTTGTTCGATATTTAGAGATTCATATGGGTTCCAATGCAGCCTTAGTTACCTCGGGCCTTGTGCATATGTGGAATAAGAGTTCCTCTTAAAATAATAAAATTTTTCAAAATATCTTTTCAAGGATCACTAGTCTCACGCGATGAGCTCTAAATGGGAAAATGGCGGTCTCATTGTTGTTCGATATTTAGAGATTCATATAGGCCCCAGTGCAGCCTTATTTGCCTTAGACCTTGTGCATATATGGACTAGAAGTTCCCTCTTAAATAATAAAACCTTTCTAAAATTATCTTTCGAATTCTTTACTTTCGAAGGTGAAGCCTTCAAATTAGAACTACGTAAGCCTTGAGTTTCCCATTGCACCGGAGAATACGTAGGAGCAGGATCAAGTCATGTCAGGCTAAACTCCATCAATCTATTTATTTTCACTCTAACTAAAGGGATCAAACAGTTTTCAAAAAGTCACACACTCAGTTTAAGGGTACCATTCTTTGGAATGGGCGAGTGGGGTGTCTAACACCTTCCCCGCTCGTAGTTAACTCCTGAACCTAAATCTCTTCCTCATGTTAGGGTTTTTTCCAAATCTCTTTCCCTCAAATAAAAATTTGGTGACGACTCCACTTAACTCAATAATTCTCATTTAAAAATTTTAGCGAGTTTGTCGTCTCGTCGTAATTACGGTTGCGACACTCACATCTCACATATTTAATTGGGCCAAATGCTATTATCTTCAGCCTATTAATTGGGCCAAATGCTACCGTCTGCAACCCATTAATAGTGATGGTGGATCCACATCTCACATAATTCAATTGGGCCAATTTTCATGCCAATATTAAATCTGTTTACAACAGCCTTATTTACGATTCAAGATAAACCAACATGCTACATAAATTAATTCAACATAATTCAAACAATTAATTTCAAAACAAACCATCAAGTCTAGCGCTTCATTTCATTTTAAATCAAGTCCGATTATTTTCATCAAATTCAAATCACCTTTATTTTAAATCAAGTCTAATTATTTTCCTCAATTTCAAATCAAGTCAAGTTTCATTTTAAATCAAGTCCGATTCTTTTCATCAATTTTAAATCGAGTTTATTTTATTTTAAATCAAGTCCATTTATAATTCTAAGTCTCACGTAATGAACTCTAAACATGAATTGGTAACTTTTTATACTGTTCGATGTTTAGGGACTCACATAGGTCCCACTGCAACCGTAGTTGTCTTGGACCCTGTGCCTATGTGGACTAAGAATCCTTTTAAATAATTTCAGAAAAACTTCGTTTTGGAATCCTAAGTCTCACGCGATGGACTCTAAATAAGAACAAGCGATTTCACTGTTATTCGATGTTTAGATATTCATATGGGTCCCAGTGCAACCTTCGTTTGCCTTGGATTCTGTGCATAGGTGGACTAAGGATTTTCTCTAGAAACAAAAAAAAAATAAAATACTCTGTTTTCTTTAAACACCTTCAAAGGTCAAGCCTTCAACTAGAACTACGTAGCCTTGAGTTTCCCATTGCACCAGAGTATACATAGGAGCAGGATCAAGTCCTGTCAGGATATTTTCATACAAACTTATTTATTTTATTTCTAAATTAAAGAGATCAAATAGTTTTTTTCAAGAACATCAACATCGCACATTCAGTTTGAGGGTACCGTTCTTCGAAACGGGAAAGTAGGATGCCTAACACCTTCCCTACTCGTAACCGACTCCCGAACCTGGATTCTTCCTCAAGTTAGGGTTTTTCCAAATCTTTTCCCTTAAATAAAAATTTGGTGGCGACTCCACTTAATTAAATAAAATTCTTTTTCAAAAATTTTACCGAGTTCGTCGTCTCATTGTAATTACGGTTACGACAGTAATGATGGAGAATATCATGATATCAATTGTATAATACATGTTTTGAATTAGGAAAATTGATGTTTTCAAAAAGTTGGTGGAATAGGTTGTTTTTTACTTTTTCTTATTGTATTCTCTTTTTTTTTCTTTTTCTTCTCTCTCTCTTTTTCATTTCTCCCTTTTTTGTGTTTCTTTTTTTTTTCCTATCCTTAGTCCTTATAGTTTCATGTCGAAAGTTTCAAGGATGAACAAAAAATTGTTGGTTTACTTTGATTCTTCAGCTTGAACAATTGTTGGATGTATGACCAAAGTGCTAGTCAGATAATATGGTTGTTGGAATCCTGGTAAATTTCAAATGGCAATATTCTTGCTTTATCATGTTATGTCAATTAAGAGCTTGTTAAGTTAATATTATTTTTAAACCATCAAAATAACTATAATGCTTTCATTTTTAGTGGTAACACATGTTTTCTTTCAGCATATATGTTATTGAAATGCATGACAAGATTATTGGTGAAGGGAAAAAATAATTCTATGTAAAGAAGGTGGGACTATATCTAAAAACATAAACAAGGTTTAAGAGAATGATATGTACAAAGAATAATGTTTGAAAGGAATGGAAGAATTTACAAAATAGAATGATTTTGATATTGTGTAGAATGATATGTACATGAAGTAAATTTTAGGAGGAAGAAAAGGATTTATAGAATGGTGTCATGTATAGATAAATTTGTAATTTGAGTCATGCTTTCTTGATGAACAATGCTAGTACCACACTCTAGTAACCTTGAAGGTCCATCAATAAGCTTTAGAAGAAAATAAAATTGCCCCAGTTTAAACTTTTAAGCACATCGTTCGCTTTAGTTTATAATTGTAAGGACATCTTTTGCTCCAGTTGACAACCAGAGATGCCATTTTCTTCCACTTACAATTGTGAAATTCTTTTGTGATTTCCAGAGCATCATTTACCCCAGTTTATAACTTCCAAAGCATCGTTTGCCATAGTTTATGACTTCCAGCGTATCATTTGCACCTGTTTTTTTATCACCAACATATCATTTGTCCTAGTTTAGTATTTTAAGCATATCATTTGCCCCAATTTGTGACTTTGAGCACATCATTTGCCCCAGTTTATGACTTTGAGCACATCATTTGCCCTAGTTTATGACTATGAGCACATCATTTTGCTATAATTTATAACTTCAGGCAAATTAGTGCATCGTATATTTTCCAAAAATTCTTCTTTTGTGACTCTAGGTGAAGGCTTCTGTGTGCCCCAATCCTTTGAGTTTATCTTTTAAGTTTATATGACTCAAATTCTTCTGGTTTTTCTTTTCAAAATTTTCACCTAACAAGCCTAGATTGCCTTTCCGATTTTCTACCTAGTGAATTGCTCTAATTTTTTCCTAGGTTGTCTTTTTAACTTTTCAACCTAGCGAGAAAACTTTTACTTTTTCTTTTTCTTTTTAATTTTCTTTTTTATTTTTTTTACTCTATTTTTTCATTGACTTTCTTTTTCTTTCTTTCATTAAAATACCTTTCATCATGAGGCTTTTGACCATGTAGAATTTCTCTTTCAATAAAAGTTGACTGATCAAAAATCAAATTGAACTCATTTTACTTCCTCTATCTTGTTTTCCAAAAATGAGGATCTTCGACTATCCTTTGTATGTTGGCCACTCCAAAGATTTCATTGTCTCTTTAGTGATTAATCATTCCTAATATCCTCATCCGCCTAATTGATAGAGTGATCAAAGATACTTGATATGATACTATTATTTTCATTGTCAAGCCTATTTCTTTTACACATGAATTATTTAGAATATGAAACAAATAAAGAATGAAGGAGATCAAGTCAAAATGGGTTAAAAAGTTGGGAAAATTTTTTAAAGAATGCATTTCAAGTAAAGTATATTAAAAGAAAACATGTTTGCCCAAAATTTTTGTTCCTTTTTTATTTTATTTTATTTTATTTTTGTTCTTTTCTTTTTTTCTTTTTTTTTTACAAAATCCCCCATATTTGAGCATAATGATATGATTAGCATCACAAATGTATTTTGGATTAGTTTAAAAACCATTTTAAACTGATTTAGGATGCTCTATTTTAGAAACTCCATCCTCCATAGCAACTTTTAGGTTCAAACTTTGAGTCTAACAATTTAGAAAATCTCATGTAGGAACATCTTCAGTTAAAATCTCACTTTCGAAGAATCTTAGCAATAACAATTGCTCCTTCATGATACCTTATAAAGGGTGCAAGAAGTTTGGTTAAGACGCCTTGTAACTTAATGAAAATGGAAAGGAGAAAGATTGATAGATTTTTTGTGGATGCAAATGTTGATTGTTTGAGGTTATGGAATGACTTGTAGGTTTGAGATTATAGGATGACTTGTAGGTTTGTCTCAGGTGGCATGAAATTATTGGCATTGAATTGAGAAGAAAAAACATGTGGTGGTCAGGTGAGGGTGTGGCGAGGTATTGTTTGACTGATTAACAACTATTAGCATGTTACAGTGGTCCACTAGGATGCAAGGATTATAGTGTCATGCGTTTAATGGTTGAAATCTTGTGATTATGCAAGATTGAGGTAGAATTAGACATCTCGAAGATCTTGACCATTAATTTTTTGATCTTGCTTCACAACTTCTCATTGCTTCATCTTATCTCATCCATGATCTATCTTTGAAAATTTTTCTATAAGGAGTATAGAAGAAACATTTATATTTTTTGCTTTCTTTTCTCTTTTCTCTTTTTTACTTTCTTTTTTTTTCTTTTATTTTTATTTTTATTTAATTTTATTTTTTTGTATCTTTTTGAAAACAAATGAAATATTTATTCAAGTGTTTAAAAATTATAAAGGTTCCTAATATTCTCAGTTAAGGACCAATTGTCTCAAAAAAAATATGGTTGACACTTAATCTAAGGAATCATTCGCTCCTCAATAGATAAGGTCTTATCAATAGAAATATGGTATGTACCCTAACTTTTTCAAGATAATGTGTGGTTGATAATCTATTAGTGAGAAAACTTCATTTTTTAATGAGGACATACCCCACACCTCCAAACAAGGACCAATCATCTCAAAAAGGAAGTATGGTTGAGACCTATTTCAAGGGAATATTCACTCCTTAATAGATAAGGTCTAAGTTAGTTTTGACGCATTGCTAATATGACTATGAACCTCCCTTTTCTTCAAGAAATGTTTTTTTAAAGCCAATCAGATGAAAAAAAAATTCAACTCATTATGCTTCTTATATGTCATTTGAGTTTGATTTTAAAAAAATGAATGCATGAATGTGTATAAATTTTAGTATTTTTTGTTCAACATGACTTAATGGTGTCAAATATGGAGAAATGCATGTGATGTATGTACAAATATGAAAGAAATTTTTTATTATTTTAGAAAATAGAATATTATGCTCATATGTTATTATGATTATTGTTAGATGATATTGAATATGTGCAAAGAAAGAAGGATGATGAAGTACACTTCATTCCTAGTATAACTATGAAGCTATATCATTTTTTTTACAAATATTTTTTTCAAAGATAATGAGAAGAAAAATTCAACCTATTATGATTATTATATGTCATTTGAATATGCCATAATTTAAGAAATGAATTGATGAGATACATGTTAAAAAATGTATGAACTCACATAGATATGTTAATGCATAAGATGTGTGCTATTTTTTTCTTCTTAAAAGATGTATAAACTTATATTATTTTTTTATTTTTATTTTTGTTTATCTAAACATCCAATATAAAAATGCATGAGATATACGTTGAAAGAAGAAAAAAAATCCCCACCAAAAATGCATGTGTTATATGTAAAACAAAAATGTTTGTACCTATAAGAACAAGTGATTTTTTTTTCTTGTACAAACATAATTAAAGCATAGAATTTATTATTTTTACAAAGTCATGTACATGTTATTTTTTTTATTTGTTATTTATCTAAAAGTTTAATTAATGGAAAAGAATACATAGATCAATATAACATTATTTTATTTTATTTTCTTAATTGAAAAGTCAAATTAATGCACACGATACATGTTAAAAAAATGCTTGTAACTTTTTTTAATGTAAAAGCATAATTAAGGCATGAAATTTTATTTTATTTGTTTTTTTAACAAAGGAATGAAAATATTATTTTTTATTTTTATTTTTATATTTAAAGATGTAGTTAATGCGAAAAAAAGAATGGACTTATATGAACATTTTATTATATTTTTAAAAGCCTAAGCTAATGCATGAGATATGTGTTAAAAAAAATGATTGTACCTATAAGAACATGTGATTTTTTTTTCTTATGTGAAAACTTAATTTTTTTTAGAAAAAACTATGAACATGTTATTTTTTTATTTTTTATTTTTTGTTTATCTAAATATCCAATTAATGCATAAAAAAAGGTATGTACCTATATGAACATTTTATTTTTATTATTATTAATTTTTTTAAAGGCTCAAGCTAATACATGAGATATGCGTTAAAAAATGATTGTATATATAAGAACATGTGATTTTTTTTCTTTTGTGAAAACATAAAGGCATCAACATATTATTATTTTTTTATTTTGTTTAGCTAAATGTCCAGTTAATGCATAAAAGAAATGCATGTACCTATATGAGCATTTTATTTTTATTTTTTTCTTAAAAAATGTCCAACTAATAAATGAGATATGTATCAAAATGATTATACCTATAAGAACATGTATTTTTTTTTTTATGTAAAAAACAGTCAATTTTCATAAAAGCATGGACATGTTATTATTTATTTTTATCTAAATTTTCAGTTAATGCATGAAAAAATACATGGACCTATACGAGCATTTTATTATATTTTATTTTTAAAAAATCCAACTAATGCATCTGATATGCGTTAAAAATTGCATAAACCTATATGAGTGTAAACACTTAATTATGTACGAAGTCCCATTTTTAAAATTAATTAGTGATTAAAGCATAATTTAAATAATAAGTAAATGTTAAGATTAATAAACAAAGAACAGAAAATAGAAAAGCAGGAAAATAAACAGAAAACAGAAAACAGAAAAATGAATAGATGAAAGCAAAAAAACGAATAAATAGAAAACAACAACAAAAATATAAGTAAAGAAAAATAGAGAAAAGAAAAATCAAAATAACAAAAAATAATAAGAAAATACAAAAAGAAAAAAGATTGAATTAAAAATATAAAAATAATAATAAAAAAAGAAATAAAGACAAAATAAAGTGATAGGAAAATTAAAAAATAAAATTGAATTACATAACAAACAAGAAACTAAATTTCAAAGTATAGAAAATAAATAAAAACAAAAAATAAAAATTATATAATAATAAAAATAAAAATAAATAACTAAAGAAATTAAAAAGAATAGAAAAATAACAAACTAAAAAAATAGATTAAAAAATAAAAAAAGAAAAAGCAGAAATTCGAAATTCGAAAGAAAAATAACAGAAAGGGAACTAAAGAAAAAGCAAGGAGAAGGAGGAAGAAAACAAAAAGGAGAAAAAGGACGAGCATAGGGAGAGAGGTTTTTTTTTGCAGGATTATTCTTTGAGGGGAAAAAAAGAAAGAGGATCCTATTTTGGAGGGGAGTTTTCCTTCCTTGGAGGAGGAAGTTTCTTGAAGTGTGAACCTCTCTCTTTTTCTCTCGGCGTCTGAGATCTTCATTGGAATTTCATGGTGTTCAATATAAGAATTCCTCTCTCGCAACTTCCATAGACGCTTATCAACTTGCAGTTTTTAGGTTCTTTAAGCTCATAATCTTCACTTTAACATATATTGTTAGAGTTAGATCTTTTCATTATTCGATTCGCTGGAACATTGTGCTTGATTCATGCATATAGTTAATCTTCATATTGGAATTCTTGTTTTCCTAAAATCTGATCTAAATTTGCGAAACTCAAATCATGGAGAGTTCCTAGAGAGCTTTAGTATCTCGGCATAAATCTTGGAAGAAACGAACTTGCCTAAGACTCCAATGATGTTTATTGATCTTCTTGCACACTTAAAGCTTGATCTCGGTCACGATTCTCCAAATCGCCCTTGAACCGATAATCAGACCCTGCTACTGCATTTATAACCATGCATTGTTAGCCACTTCCCTCACTATAAGTGCTGAAAACTATTGAGGCCTCAAGATCAGGAATGTGTGGCATGTGTCTTCTCTTTGTCATAGCTGCAAATCAACTGTGAGCAGGATGAAGAAAGGTGTTGTAGGGGGATGGCCCATCGATTAGAACATTGTGATAAATAGAAGCCCTACCTAGTTGCACCCTTCTAATCCATTGAGAGGTCACACCGTTATGCTCACTAGTCATCAAGTTGAAACACCAGCGTGGTGCAATCACCAATAGAACCGTCTGAGGCATCTAAAAAGGGTACTGTTGAATATGTTTTGTTGGTGAAATTAAACTCAGCTTATGTCATTCCCTGGTTAAGCTTGGTGTGTTTCATATCTCGGGATCCAAAGCTGCAAACGTGAACATGGGACCTAGAAGTTGTTATGAGGCCTTCAAATAAAAGCCCAGAGGGAAGAAGAAAACTTAGAAATCCCATGCTTCAGGCAAGGGAAAGTGGATGATTGTGGACAATATTGCAAAATATTTGTCAACTTGTGTGACTAATCTGGTTGGGAAGACACCAAAATTTACTGTTGAGATCAAGGAATTGAATGTGGATATGTCTAAAGATGGGGGACCAAAGTCAAGTTTGTTAGTTAGACTACAAGTATTGCCTATTCTCGTTCACATTGGTGAGCCACAGGTTAGTTATGATCTGTTATCTGATTCAATCAGTGGGGGGTGCAGCTCTTCTGGCCATGCATCCATTACTGCTTTAGAAAGATCCTCTGCCCCGTTCATCTGTGAAAAGTTCTTTGTCTCGTGTGAATTTGGTCATGACGGGGAAGTGGGCTATGTGATAAGGCATCATTGGCAAGTTGCTTTGCTCTGGGCTTTCACGCAGTAATGAATCGCCAACGTCAACTTAGAACTTGATATGTAGGTGAACGAGAATACTCCAGGAAGTCCTGCATCTGATATTGTAGAAAATGTATCATCAAATGACCAGACAGTTCTATCATGGTGGACGCAAATATGGAAATCTTTTCACCTTGTTGCATCCACACATACAGGGCAAGAAGGCTCTAATCTTGAAGGGGTAGCATCCCATGCGAACTGGGCCCTTCCCCGTGGAACATAAATCAATGCAAAAAGGGTCCAAAGGAAGTTGATCATATGAGTGCAGGGGAGGGCCATCAATGCCTTTTGTTTGGAATACAAAAGGAGGGGAAATACTCCATGAAACCTACATGCAGTATGCAATCTCGTAGTCACTATGCTAGCTTTAAATTAAATCAAGGGTATTAGAAGTCTAACTGAGAGTGTGGCTTGGTGGCTAGCTAATGGCACATGAAACTCCAAGTCCCGGGTTCGAACCCTCTCGCATGCTATTTTTAATTTACTCACCGATGTGATTATTGGGCCAATTTAAGGTTATTGGGCCACACCTCATGCCTCACTAGTCTTGGGCCGCACCTCATGCTTCACTAAGCTGACCTTAATCTGATCCAGAATTAGCTACAAACAAATCCAATTTTCTCACACACGCCCCACGTGCTAGTGGCTAGGTAGACGGCTAATGCAAGGCTTTAGAAACCCCAACCAAAGGCTGGGTTTGGTGGTAAATATGTTTCCTGAAGACCCACCAGACCCCAGGTTCGATCCCCATGCGCTGCATTTTTTACCCCCACATGAATACTAGCCCCTAAATTTAAACGCTGCATACTGGCCCCTTAGATTAAACGCTGCACACATGAATCTGATCAATAAATCAAAATAATTTTTTTCCTCAAATTTCAATTAAAATTTCATTTCAAGTCAAATTTAATTTATTTCCTTAAGTTTCAATTAAGATTTCATTTCAAGTCAAATTTAATTATTTTCCTTAAATTTTAGTTAAAATTTCATTTCAAGTCTAATTTATTTCTCTTCCTTAAATTTCAATTAAAATTTCATTTCAAGTCATATTTAACCTTCTTCCTTAAGTTTCAATTAAAGCTTCATTTCAAGTCAAATTTAATTCTTTTTCTTAAGTTCCAAATAAAATCTATTTCATTTCAAATCCAATTTGATTTTCTTTCCTTAAATTTAAAATAAAATTAAGTTTAATTCTTTTCTTTTCAAATCAAGTGCATATTGTTCCGATTCTTTTCTTCAAAAATCCAATCAAGTTTAATTCTTTTCTTCAAATTTCAAATCAAGTTCAACTATTTTTCTTAAAAAATAAAATCAAGTTTAACTCTTTTGCTATTCTCAAATTTCAAATCAAGTTCATTTTCAATCGAGTTCATTTCAGTTCAAAAATCGAGTTTAATTATTTTTTCTCCAAATTTTAAGTCAAGTTCATTTTTAGTCAAATCAAACTCATTTTAATTCAAAGCAAATTCAATTCTTCAAGTTCAAGTCAAGCTCATTTTATTTCAAATCAAGCCCATTTCTTTTCCTATCCTTATTATTGTTAAATTAAATTCATTTTGAAATCCCAAGTGTCACGAGATGAGCTCTAAATGAGAAACTGGCGGTTTCACTGTTGTTCGATGTTTAGAGATTCATCTGAATCAAACTGTAGCCCTCGTTTGCCTTGGATCCTATGCATATATGGACTAAGGATTTTCTCTAAAATATTTTTAAAATACTCTGTTCTTCTTCAAGCACCTTCGAAGGTCAAACCTTCGAACCAGAACTACATAAGTCTTGAATTTTCCATTGTACCGAGGAATACGTAGGAGCAGGATCAAGTCCTGTCAGACTAACCTCCATCAATCTATTTATTTTCAATTTAATTAAAGGGATCAAATAGTTTTCAAATAAATCACACACTTAGTTTAAGGGTACTGTTCTTCGGAACGGGTGAGCAGGGTGCCTAACACCTTCCCCACTCATAACCGACTCCGAACTTCGAATTTCTTCCTCAAGTTAGGGCCTTTTCAAATCTTTTCCCTAAAAATAAAATTTGGTGGCGACTCCACATAATCAATAAAAATTCTTTTTAAAATTTTAGCGAGTTCGAAATCTCGTCGTAATCATAGTTGCAACAATAAGTATTTTATTTTATTTTATCTTTTTTTTAAAGTCCAACTAATATGTTAAGAAATACATGAGTTAATATGAGCTTTTTATTTTTTTTATAAAAGCCCCGTTAATGCACGTGATATACGTAAAAAAATGCATGACCTGTAAGAACATGTTATTTTTTTTACTTTTATGATTAAGATTCATGTTCAAATTTTGAAAAATTTAATATTATCTTTTGGTGAAAAAAAGTGATGATAATAATGTGATTCATTATGCTCATATTCTAATATGAGCTATTATTAAATGTGAATATACATGTACAAAAGAAAGAGAAAAAGATATGCTCCCAATGTGTCCTATTTCAGGTGAAAAGACTAAGGTGGGATATTGCTAAGATTCAAATCTTAACTTTGGAAGACTGCTTAGTTCTATCTATGTGCATGATTTCATGGATAGATCTAGACAACTCACAGATTATAATGATCCTCAAATTGCCCTTATCATGTAGATAAGGACCCAGTTCCTGAATTAATCATAAGTAAGGAAGTTCCTTCTCAATATGACTAACTCACGATACAAGTAACAACCTGAGTGGTGACTTAACAATTACCAAGTGGGCATAGAGCGTCTTAATAACAATCGTCGAGGCACCCCGCTAATCCTAAGCTTGCATAGGCTCGGGTATAGAGCCCAAAAGATGTGTGAGGTAAGTGAAAGTGGAATGTGTGAAAAGGGAGTATACAAACCTTTTAATCCTAAAACTACCCAACCTCATCAGCAAGACAAACAAGCAAACCAAGATTATACAACAAAATGTCTTCTACCCTATGGTTCCCAGCAACGGCGCCAATTTTGATAACTGATGTTGCGGTCGGATCAAAATGAAATAAAGGTAAATAAAAAATATGCAGTACAAGGCACAATCTTTGTCGTCTCTCAAGGACCTTGGAAAACAATTTGATTGGATTCAAATTTTTAAAAAAAAAATTGGGGGATTTATAATTTACTTTGGGTAAAATAAAATTGAAACTTAATGAATTTATAATATTAAAAACCAATTAACTCATTAGTTCAATTCATAAGCGAGATTATCATAGGTTTTAAGAAAAAACATAATTTTTTTGAAAACAATTTTTTTATTCTTAATTGGTTTGAATTCAATCAATCCAGCATCAATTAAATTCCTGATTTCCTACTAGAATAACACCTAGAATTTAAATGATAATTATTTTTAAAACAATTTTTTATTCTTAATTGGTTTGAATTCAATCAAGCAAGCATCAATTAAATTCCTGATTTCCTACTAGAATAACACCTAGAATTCAAATTAATTCATGTTCAGATAATTAAGCATCACCTGAAGTCCCCAAATCAATTTTTAAGAATTGAAATCACCAAATTTGTAGGAAACCCTATAATCCCTTTTTTACTTATAAACTATAGAATTAAGAAAACTTCGTCATGTAAGATGAGATTAAATTAAGCATCTAATTTTATCATTACAAACATCAATTCCAACGTATAAAAAGGAAAGAAAAATAAACCGCAACAAAAATTCAATTAAAAACAAACCTCAAAATCTCTTACTTATAAAATTAAAACCAACGAGCCAACCAAGGAAATTATACTTCCATGAGACTTTTTATGAAAGAAAGAAGAAGAATGAGAACAAGAACGAGAATAAGAATTGAAACTTTGTTGAAAATTGTGAATAAGTTTCGGTGTGTCTACAATGTGTAAGGGCTTCCCCTTTTATAAACTCAGTTTGCCAATTCAAAATTCAAATTCAAATTCAAAATTTAAAATAAAAATAAAATCTGAGTTGGTTTCCTTATCTTCTAGGTTTGAACTTGAATTCTTGTTTGACTTTATTATTTGAATTCAAGATATGAAATATGGAACCTTATCTCACGTCTATTTTTCTGAATTTTTTTGAGTGCTTTGAAGGCCAAATTATGGTTTTTATTGTGAACAAATATTGTAGACAATTGTATCCTTGAGCTTTAGAAATCAACCGCATATGAAAATGACTTTTGTAGCCCTAAATATGCTCATTTTACTGGAACATGTCTAGGCTATCTGGATAAAAGCTCTGAGTCACGGTTTAACCCAACTAAGTTTATCATCCATTGAGGTTGGGCCATATAGAGATACATTTTATATTAGGGATTTATCTCATCTTTCTAATGCCTCTGGAATCACTTCAATATCAATTTTATAACTCAAGATATGACCTGTACAATGAACAAAGGTCAAGAGTCATTAAAATTTGAAAATTAACCAATTTTTTTCACTTAAGTCCAATGCAGTCCAATAACATAAAACTCACTCAAAATGATAAAATTATACATCACTTAAACCCAATTAAGCCCAATAAAGAATGAAAATAAATGTATAAAATACATTTATCAATAATCAATGTGAAAAAATAATAATATTTACATAAAAATAAAAAGAAGAGTAAAATAAATAAAAATAAAGTTAAAGAAATCATCCATAATTAATTAGATTAGACTTAACTCTCAAAAATGTCCCCAGTGAAACCGTCATCTATTGTAACTGGGATCATGACGAGACAATGAATAAGAAATTTTGATAAAACAGAAAGAAGCTACAACCAAAATTTATTAAAGAAAATTTTAGAAAAAGTTAAAAATTATGATCTTTGAAACCAGTTTGGATTTAGGAGCCGTTTACGCATAGGGAAAGTATTAGCACCCTACAACGTCCGTTAAAAAACAGTTACCTTCTAATTAATTGTGAAAAATTATAATTAACCTTCAAAAATATTTATTTCACTCCAAAGAAAAATTATTTTTAGTGATTTATTTTATTTTATATATGTGAATACCAGTTTTTGTCCGAGGTCAGAAAAATTAATTTAAATTATCAAAATTAAGTAATAAATGAACATAAATAAATAAATAGCCAATAAAAAGAAAAAAAAATATAGAAGAAAGAAGCTAGGTCAAAAATTAATAAATCGGGCTTGAACATTAATAAATGGCCCAAAAAAAAAAAAAAAGAGGAGAGAGCTCACTCGAGAACATGGAACACAAAAGGGGAGAAAGCAAATGTTCATGGTTAAGGGAGTAAGGGTTGGAATTTGGTTGAGAGGTCGTTAATCCGTTCTAAGTTGAGTTAAGGGGGAAATTTTGGTTGAGTATAGGGAACCATGGTTTAATTGGCAACACATAGTCTATAAATATCAGTTGAGGGAAAGTGAAAAGGGTTTGGAATTTTGAATCGTAAGAGCCATTCCTTTCGCTGCTCAAGACTAAGATTGCCAAAGCTCGAGAGGATAGAACTCGGAGACAAGGAAGCGTTTTCTGTAAGATTGAGATATTATACTACAGGAATCTCATAAATGGATCAACATCAATGGCTGATCATCGTGAGTCATAAGATAGTATAAGTAGATTTCCATCGGTGTATACCTAGACCAGATCCATTCAATATAGGCATCAAGTAACAGCCTAAGTTTTAGCTTAGCTCGATACCAAGAGCGATTCAATCAATGAATCTCAACCTGGAAACATGGCTAGAAGATGACATGAAAGTATTCCTTCTCACGTGAGAAGCTTGAATCTGAATAAAACTTTGACTAGTGGTGTTTTCCCTGTCTAGAATCTGCATGTGAGAAAGAGGTGAAGTGAGTGAATTAGATGCCTGTTTGGAAAGAGCAGGGTTGGTACTCCCTAAGCAGAACCTTGTGCAGATTACCAAATCAATGGTATTCCGCTGCACAGGCCCCTGTTGTTGAAGCCTGAATGCTGCTGTGTAATGTTGTCTCTGCTGATAAATATGATCCATGAGTTAAGAAATTAATAGTTATGGTCCTTGAGTATAGCCTGGGGACTCTGTACAGCTTAACAGGCATATGGATGTTGGAAAAATATTCAAGACACCTGTATTATGGTCGCTAAGTGTATGCTGCAATGGGAAAAAGGCATCCTGAAAATCAATTATAGCAACCACTAGGTAGGGAAAACAATTGTGGAGAACCTGGATTCTGTTATCTACAAGTCCCTGTGGCAGTCTATGATTTGATTCCAATCTGTGGATGCCTGTAGAAATTCCTTGGTCTTGGCAGTAAGCGTGGTAGTCCATTGTGAAACTCCTGGGAAGTTGAAGATATGGCATTTTGACCTCCTTTGGCCTGCCGTACAGTTAAAAAATTCAGCCCTGATCTAACTTTTGATGATGTGTTTAGGATCCTTACTTAACAGTTTGGTTCTAATTCTGCTCTTAGAGCCTTCTAGGTACACGCATAGAGTTTCTCATAGATAGTTTTGAGTTATTTAGCCAGAAATATGTTGTTGATCCATGTATTTGGGATTAATATCCTGTCGAGGGTTTAGTCCCCACCTGAAAATCTGCCTAAAGACCTCTGATGTCTCTATCATTTGCTCCTGCTGATAAGGAGCTAAGGAATCCTGAGCTGCAAATCTATGTTGGCTTAAGAGACATACTCAAAGAATTCTCACTTCTATACTTGCCATATCCATATACCTGATGTTTAGCAAATCATGAGGTAGGATTAGTCTTCGCTTAACCATAAATTTCTATTCCTATTCTGCAGACTGTATTTAGCCTAAGAATAGAATGTATTGAGCCGGGGGAGAAGGTTGTCACTGTTCCAAGCTTAGCTTCAATAGTGACTAGAAAAGGACACCTACTAGTGGATGGTTTTAATCACGTCTGAACCATGCTCACTAGTTGACCAAAGATGAGGCAAGTAACATTGAACTCAAATTAGATTGACCTAGCCCAAAACCAATCTTGATCATGAGGTGGTTGTAGGACCTAAGTTCTGTGATTTAAAATAGTAGCAAGAAGTTATAATTGGTTTGCTATCAAGTCTACATCAAAGTCAAGTGGTGAAGGCAGCAAAGTTAGAACAATCCAAAACTGGATGGTAGGCTAGCCCACAGGTCCTCTAAATAACTGCAAGTCTAATTAATTCAAGCTGTACTGCAAGATATGTTGATAAAAAAAAAAGGATTGTGAGGGGACTAAAGAGAGTCAGTTTAGGCCAACAGAGGCTAATGACAACAGTATGAGTTACAGCAAGACAATGATAGCAGTATAGTGGTCTTAACCCAACTAAAAAAACAATATTAGTTTCTACCTTTTAAGCCCCTTACCAGGTCTGGTAACTTGTCTCCGGATTCCAAATCAGCAGCCTAGATGCCCATGTACCAATGCCTGCAAGAAACCCTTATATCTGCACCTATGCTGCTGATCCGTTGAGAGTCATAGGTTAGAGAGTTAGCCTAGTTCTGATCCTAGGATCTCCAATGGCTTAGGTAAATTCATCTCCAATGGCTACAATAAGCTAACAATAATGGGTTAGAGCATCAGCAGACTGATCACATGTTGGAATCAGACTTTTGGATCCATTGGAGCAAAGAATGCTGCATTTGGACCTCTGTACCAATCCTAGCAGAATATAGGACAACAGCAGAAGGCCTCTACCAAATTTTCTGGTGTTAGGACTAGTTGATGTCGTGCTTAAAATGGAAAAGCATGCCTGATAGCTACAGAAACCGATTTGTAAAAGCTAAAGGCTTGTCCAGTGGGTTATATGAAGTCTCTATGGTTGTAACCATAGGCCAAGATCAGTTTCCATTGGGCTGTGATCCTTGCCCCAGTAATAGATGCTGTGTTAGGCATGGAATAAGACAAACTAACTCCAAAACATCTGTTTCAATGAGTTAAGCGTCAGTAGGTTCAGCATCTTTTACCCTTGAACTTACAGGAAGAAGACTTGGCCCTTAGGACCCAACTCAGGCTTTAACATATAAAATTAAAAGCATGAACATAAACAGGAGCCTGTGACTGCTAGGTGAGGAATTCGAGGAATTCGAGGAATTCGATATAAATTTCCAGCCTGCAAGTCACCCAATATCAAAACACCAGGCAAGAAATTGGATCTGTTGTTTGACCAAGAGCTTTATACTTCTCTATTCAAACTGTCGACAAACTGTTGTCCACTTCTAAACCTGATTCATTTTCCTGATTGAATGCATGAAAACCTGGTATGTTATAGCATAGCATTCTGCACCATTGTAATAAGCAATTGCAGATCTGCTTCTAGTTCAAAAGCCTTGTTTTTGTGTTATTAATCTCTGGCATCATGTTTGGTAACCCATCCTTTAATCTCAAGATTAGCAGCTTAGAGTCTAAACGCTTAGATCACAATAAGTGTAGGTAAATTAATCCTAAATCTACAGCCCCAACAGATTAGGCATCAACAGGATCAATATCTCTTATTTGTAGCCTTAGGTGAAGAAAACCTAGCCATTTTAGACTCCTTTCAGGCCTTGTTATCTAGAACTGGAATTTGAAAATAAAAAGGGGAAGCCAAACCAAAGCTTAAGACAGATAAGTGGGAAACCTGAGGTAGGAATCAAAACTATAAACTGTCCAAGAGACTAGATCAGGACATAAGGCAGAGAATCTTAAAGTTCAGTAGATGATCTATAAATATGGTGGCTTAAGTTAGCCTTATCAAAACGGGTGCTGATCTTACAACTCATGAAAATGGGGATGTGGATAGGAAAATATTGAATTGATATAAGATTCTGACTAAACATTCAGTGAACTTGCAAATCTTAGATTCTTAGCTAATAGATAAAGAGAACCCAGTGATTAAGGGCTGTTCATTTGCATCAGGTACCACTCAAATGCTGGTTAGAAACCAGGTTGGACTAGGATCCCATCTCCATAATTTTCATAACTAAAAGTTCCCCCATAGTCTGGAAATGGTTGATTTCTAAAAACCAAATCAGACTCAAATAGCAAGGTCATATATATGCATGTGTCTATCACTGTCAAATACCTTCACAATTTTAGTTACTAACCCCTTGAAAGTGTAAGATAGAAACCTAGAATAAGAGCAAGGTATTGAGTCAAGATCTCTCCTGGTCATGGCTCAAAGATAGCTACAGCCTTACATAAGAACAGGAGCTAGCTTATACCTCAGATTCTGAAATTCAACAGCCCTAGCAAATGGCTTTGGGGATTAATCCTGGTAGTGGAGGCAGATTCAAGTTCTAATTTCACTGCAATTCTTAGTATAGCTTCTGTTATGATAGCAATAACCTCTAACCACGGGGAGTTTCACAGCAGCCATTAGCATAAATTGCACCTAAAGTGGATGCCACTGATGTGGGGACAGGCTACAGGTTCTTTTGCCCAACATACATGATTATTTCCATATTAAGAGAGCATCTAAGCTCACTATAGGCAGCAGATTCATATCACAACCAAAAATGCTATTATAGCCTTAAATTGATAAAAATTTTAGGATCATACTTCAGCTGAATGGAGGATAAGCCAGCCTCAAATTTGGTTAAGAACAACAAATGATTGTTACAGCAAGCTGGGATCCACGTATCTGAGCACATTAGGGCACAAGCATATGATTCAACAGTTGATGTTGCTGGAAATGTTAATACACATCATTGCCAAAATCAATTTCTTCAAATGTTTCAAAGCTTTAAATGATCCTAGATCTTACGTAATGAGCTCCGAAGTTGAAAGTGCAGCATACCCTGTCTTTCAGTGTTTGGAGATTCATATGAGTTACAATGCAATCTTCGTTTGCCTTCAACTCTGTGCATGTGGATCGAAGATCCCCTTTTTTTAATCTCTCCTCAAAATTGTTTCTTCAAAATGCTTTCCAAAGTTTTGAAATGATCCTAGATCTCATGCAATAAGCTCCGAAGTTGAAAATGCAGCATACCCTATCTTTCAATGTTCGAAGATTCATATAAGTTGCAGTGCAACCTTCGCTTACCTTCGACTCTGTGCATGTTGATCGAAGATCCCTTCTTTGAATCTCTCCTCAAAATCCTAGATCTCATGCAATGAGCTCCAAAGTTGAAAGTGCAACATTCCCCGTCTTTCAATGTTCGAAGATTCATATGAGTCGCAAAGCAACCTTCGTTTGCCTTCGACTCTGTGCATGTGGATCAAATATCTCCCTTTTTAATCTCTTTTCAAGGTAACCTTTCTCCAAAATGTTTTCAAAATTTTTAGATGATCCTAGATCTCACGTAATGAACTTCGAAATTTAAAGTGTAGCATTCCCTGTCTTTCGATGTTCAGAGAGTCATATGAGTCGCGGTGCAACCCTCTCTTGCCTTCGACTTTGTGCATATATGGACTAAGGATTCTTCCTAAACTATTCAAAGTGCTTTTACTCCTTTGTGACACATTATGAACGCCTATTTTCCAATCACCCTTGAAGGTCAAGCCTTCAAACCAGAACTACGTAGCCTTGAGTTTCTTATTGTACCAAGGAATACGTAAGAACAAGATCAAGTCCTGTTAGGCTATTTTCATACAAACCTATTTATTTTTGTTCTAAACTAAAGGGATCAAAATTTTTTTAAAAATATCAAAATCACACACTCAATTTAAAGGTACCATTCTTCGAAACGGCCGAGTAGGGTGTCTAACACCTTCCTTACTCGTAACTGACTCCCGAACCTAGAAATTCTCCCTCAAGTTAAGGTTTTTCCAAATGTTTTCCCTTAAAATAAAATTTGGTGGCAGCTCCACAAATTACAATCTTTTTAAAATTTTGTAGCGAGTTAATCATCTCGTTATAATTACGGTTGAGACATTGTTGTTGTGCTAATCTAGGATCATTCTCCAATCACTTATTATGTACTTTGTTATAGCAATTTTTATCCTCTTTTAGGCTGCCTATGGTCAACTTATTTCCTAATTAGGCTAGGGAATGTAATTTGAGTGACTTCCTAATCTCATTTTCTGGATTGGATTCAATTCCTTCCTTTGTTTAGAATGGTGCTATGGTAGGTTACACCTTCTTTATTTAAATTGCTTCCTAACAACCCTTGGACGCAGAACCTAAGGGTGGCTTTTCGTGCCATTGATGTTGGATTTAAACGATTCATCAATGCTATGGTAAGTTTGGCCTACCAAAGGGCCATACACAGGATCTAAGGTTGCTGTCATTTCTATGAAAAAACTAAACAACCTCTAAGTCGAACTTATCATTAATTTTACAAAGATGATGTTTTTGGACTGATTGCATACTCCTTCTACTGAATGACTTAGGTATGCTCCTCAATTTTCATTTATTAATACAGTTTCTACTTAATGCAAATTACGCAGTGGATAGAGAAAGTCCACAATATTAGTGACGAAGGTTAAATCAAACTTATGAAGCTTTATGCAGTTAATAATCTTGCTCTAAAACTGAAATGAAAAAATAATGAAACTGTATAATCAATCAATTGGACTCAACCTCATTCATGATTTACTTAGGTCCTAGGAGATAATTAGAACACAACCAAATCGGAAGGTAACTAAATTAGACAAGCATTTACTGAGAATGTTATTCAACAGCAGAGAGGATGGTTATAGGAAATCCAACCTGAATGATGCTCGATCTAGAAAGCTAGTTGCTCGTCTTCTCCGTTTGATTGAGTAGAGCAAATTTGCAATGGAAATTTTCCAAGAAACACGAGCGTTTTCTCTTCTTTTAGCAGCGATTGCAGATTGCAAGTAACTAGCGATAGGGAATGTGAGAACTTGTCTTCGTGAAGGTAAAGTCGAAGGAAGTATTGAACGAGAATGGCACAGGAAGCGTCAAGGATTCAAAAATGTAGCCAGCCCTCAAGGAAGATCTGATGAAGAGAGTGAAGAGAAAATTGCTTTATAGAAAATAGAGAAAAGCTCCAGAGAAGTTTTTGCGGGAGTAATGAGGCTTTTGGTTCATTCCCTTTTTCCATCTTCCTTCTATTTATCCACTTGAAACCAAAAACTCTTTAATTAACTAACTGTTATTTAACAAATTAACTAATTCCTAACAGAATTTTTAAACTAATTCTTTTGGTTTCAAATTTTCTCCTTTCTTATTTTTTTTTTCTTTATTTTATTTTTGTTCATTTATCTATTTATTATCATTATTTTAATGATTTTGGACTAAATTATCTTTAGGTTAAATTTTAATTTTAGATTTTCTATTTTCTTCCTTATTTCTCTGTTTTAGTTCTCTTTTCATTATTATTATTTCCTTTTTTACTTTTTTTCTTTTATTTTTTTTTATTTTTTTTCTTTTTTATATTTTAAATTTTAACTTAAGCATTAATTTAAAAAATATCATCTTAAACATAATTGAGTATTTACAAACATACTAAAATAAAATTTTGATACTTTAATTGTTAATTTTATTTATTAATCAATATCAATAATTAATTTGAACAAATAGTTCATTATCATCCACCAGGTAGTTTAACAAAAATGGTGATAAATTTGAAGAATCAAGGATAAGAAATATCTACTAAGCAAATTTATTTTATTTTATAATTAGATGTTAATATATTTTTCTATCACCTTTTATTATGTATAAACCTACTAAACAAATTTATTTATTTTTTATGATTAGATATTAATATATTTTTTTATCATCTTTGTGGAAATATTTTTCAATGCAATTTAATATCATTCTTGTATAAATATGATGTTAGACCTATTGTTCTAATACTAAGAAAAGTAAAGATAAAGAAAGAAAATAATTATATATTTTAAATTTTATCTATTTATTAACTTAGAACTTGTATTATTTATTTTTAAATCTACCAATGGGGATATTTAAATTAGGGAAATTTTTTATAAGTATTCAAAATTTAAAGTTTAGTTCAAAAATTCTTTATCTATGATGAAAAAATTCATGAGATTCACAATATAAGCAAAGGTACAAATGTGATTATAAGATTAAACCATTTGTTTGTAAGTTTTTATAAAGAAATTAACTATAAAGATTTAAAAGAATATTACTTTATAAATTACAATATGTAGTTAAATGCCTCACAACATCTCAACTTTCCAATAGAAGAAAAAATATTATAAAATTCTAAATTCAATAGCGTAAGAGAAATGAATGAACTTTCAAAGAAAATTAAAGAAATTTTAAAAATAATTACTTATATTCATCTATTTATAACTATAAAGAATTTCAAAGAAATTTTAATGAAAAATATCTTATTATTTTAGTGAAATTTTAATGGTTGACACAACTTATTTTTTTTACCTATTAAGAATGTTACTTTTTTTTACTGTACAAAAGATTAAAAAATATCACTGCTAATGGATGGTATATCATGCTTATGAAAAGTTTTCCATGACTGTAGATAGATCATACATCATATTTATATGCAAAAGGTGTAATTTTCAAAATTCTAAAAGTTTGATGAGGTATGTTTTTTAAAGATAATCCTTATACTTAAAAAAAATTAACTATTATATTTTTTATGAACAGATTTAAATTAGACACTAATATTTTTTAAAATAATAAAAAAACTAGGTTTATCCTTTAGGATAGTGCTTGGATTCAATTGTTAGAGCAAAATGTAGCTAATCTAAGAAAAAAAATGCTAGATCTATTATTTTAATTTTAACCTTGATACTAATTTAAAGTTGATGTTTAGTAAAATAAAGGTGAATCTAATCCATTTAATTTTTTTTAAGCCATCGGTATAAGGTTCTAACTTTTAAGATTAAGGTTTAAGAAATGATCCAGATCTACTCTATTGTAGAGATCTTAGAGGAATGAAAAACAATTGAGAATTTGATGGGAAAGTTAGCAAAATCTGATCAAATTCAAGTAAATAAATTACTATTTATTTTTAGATTTTACTTTCATATAAAATTAGCTTAAAAACCTAGCAAGCTATCAAATAAGCTATTATAAATTACCAAGTATTTGTAGTCATCATGAATAAAATTATATTTTAATTATATTAAATTAGATTTGATAATCTTACAAGCTACGAATATTTAATGTAGTTTAAAGAGAAAAATGAAGCAGTAAAAATAGTTTTAAAATTAGAAAAAAAATATAATCTGATTTTGATTCAATATGTGTGACTTTAACTCATTTTAAAAGAATGTTACTTGAAATAGATATAGATGATTTCTTATTTGAGGACATTTCAAGTGATCAATTTTTCACTATAAAATTAACTAAAAAAACAATAAAAATGGAATGAGCTAAAACAATAATCATCTTTTTTATATTTCTTAATGTGAATATCAATTTCTAAACTTGATGTTAAATGTAGTATGTGTTGCTAAACTTAATGTCATTTGATGTTTTGAAAATTTTGGTATCATATAGTGATTGTGATTTTAAATATACGATATTAATATAAATTAAAGGTAATATATTTAGTATGATGAGATATTAGAAGTGACATGTGATTAGCATTTATTTTTTTGCTATGCATATGAGTGCTACAAATAAAAATGATGTTAGGTTTGACTTTAAGTAATTATATTCATATTTAAATAATGTCTTGGATAACAAATTAATGGTGATAAATATTCTAGTCTTTTTTAATGAAAGGATCTTAACATAATTTTTCACAAAGCTACTGATAAAATATTATCCATAAAAAATAACAAAATTATTTTTACATAAAACATACAAATATTATAAAAATATTTTAAAAAAAATATTAAAATTGTTATATGATAGACCATCATAAATGAAATATATTATTAAATTATTTTTCAGGTAGATAAAAAATAAAAGGATACACATATGTAACATGAAAATTATAAAATTGTGACCGCTAATATTCTTATTTCATGATAATCTTTTCAGTTCTTTTTAACATACCAACTGTTTGATAATTAAATAAAATAAGTAACGTTTTTTTAATTATACCTATACTAACTTTTAAAATTTAAGTTGTTAGTTGAAAATTATATTATTTATTTATTTTTTATATATTTGATAATATTTTATTTATTATAAAATATTATTTTTATATCATTATTTAATATTACAGTATTTAATTTATTTAGTTTAATTATTAAATATTTTATATTATTTTTAGAATGATGCTTCAACTAACTTTTAAAATTTTATATACTAGTTGAAGATTGTCATTTTATTTTATTCTTCATGTATTTAATAATATCTCATTTATTATAAAATATCAATTTTTATATTATTTAATTTATTTATTAATTATTTTATTTAAATTATTTATAATAAAATATTTAATCTTTACGATAAAAATTTTAAAATAAAATAAGTATTATTTTTATAAATATACTATTTAAAATATATTTATAAGATTTCAAAAAAATTAAAATTAATACATC
The DNA here is from genome assembly GCA_037954105.1 of Canavalia gladiata. NCBI lineage: Eukaryota > Viridiplantae > Streptophyta > Magnoliopsida > Fabales > Fabaceae > Canavalia > Canavalia gladiata. The sequence continues at coordinate 12,062,507 of CM075659.1, read as the reverse complement.
TTAAATAATAAAATAAATAAATAAACAAATTATCAAACTTTCTATTTTATATAATCACCAAATAATTATAAATATTTATATAATAATTTTTTAATAAAATATACTTAAATAAGAATAAATTAAAATATATTATTCTTAATTTAGTATAATAATTTAATTTGAATAATAAAATTAAGAATAAAAAAATTACAATATTTAAATTTAAGTCTAATAATTATATCTTTATTTGTTATTTTATCTTTATCAAATAATTTTATTTAATATTTTTATTTTAATTAAAATTTTTTATATTTTTAATTTTTAATTAGTAGTTTTAACAAACAGATACTCGATATTATTTGTTTTTATGAATTATTTTATTTAAATAAATTAGAATATTATCTTATTACGTAATGTCTAATATGCTTATATAACAATTTATAGTATGTAATCAAATTAGGAACTTTAAAAAGGAGACCAACCCAGTAAGTCTTATATATATATATATATATATATATATAAATGATTGATTATTGATATTCAATAATAATAAGTTATTTGGTCAGTTAGAATATGATATATTTTCCTATCATTTTTATTGTTTTATATAATTAAAAATTAACTTTTTACTATTATTTTTAGATTAACAATTAATTATTAAAAGTCGTTATGAAAATTAATATTAACATAAAGTAAAATAATTTTATGGATTTTTACAGACTCAGATATCAAATTTTAATTTTATAAAAATTAAGATTATACAAAAAAATTATTTTATATCAAAAAAATTAAAAAAATAATAATATATTTTTTATCTAATTATTAATTATTAAAAACTATCATAAAATTAATATTAACATAAAATAATTAGAATAGAATATTGTTTGAAATGGAATGATTAGAATAGAATAGTTTTGATTTTTACACTTCTCACAAATCCTAACATGTTTTATAAAGAATAAGATAATTTTACTTGTTCTGCATCTGACATAGATTTAGTTTATCAAATTTAAATTTTATAAAAACATGATTTATACAAATATTTTAGTTATTTTGTATGAATATAAATTAAAAAATTTTAAAAATTATTTTTGGCTTAATTATATATTATTAAAAATTATCATAAAATTTAATATTAATATATTAATATCATATATAAATAATACGATAACTTTATTCTTTCTCATCTAACACGCACTTAATTATTAAGTTCAAGTTTTATAAATTAAAATTATATAAATATTTTTTTTATTTTATATAAAATAAAATAACTTTATTTTTAGACTTAAATTAAATATATATTATAAACATAAAATAAAATTTAGTTATATATAATTTTTTAGATAAAGTAGTAAATAGATAGACATACAAATATAAATATATATATATATATAAAAGATAAAATTAAATCATATTTTTCTCCGTTTTATATAGGATAAATTAGAAGAAGAAAAAAATTTTATTTTTTTTTATTATTTTTCATTTTTTTTCTTTTTTTATCCTTAACCAAACAAATTTTTTATATGGTAATGTAAAAACTTTAATAATTATTTGGGTTGTTAGATGTAAATATAATTAAAAAATAAAATTATAACTTCAAATTTAAAAATAAAACATTAAATAACTTATATTTAAAAGTAAGTTATAATACTTAAAAAAAATTAAAATAAGCGGCAAGCTACCACCGTTAACCGATATTATATATATATATATATATATATATATATATATATATATTATATATATATATATTTTATATATATATATATGAGGGAGGTTTCAATAGACAAATTGAAATTGTAGGATAGAGAGATTGAAAAAAAAAAAAGGTTGCGATGTGAATTAGAAAAAAAAATTGAGGGTACATGCGTTTGTGGACGAAGCCATCTTCGAGAGTTCGTCGAAAGAAACTAAAGAAAAATTACACCGATCTTCAAATTTTAAATAAGGAAAGGACACTCAAGTAGAGTATAGGAGTAGTTCTAAAGTCCCTTACTCTAAAATAAAAATTATTAATTGAATGATAAATTTAGGAGTTAAATTTAATTATATCTAACTTTAATTTTAGGCGAAATTTAATTATTATAGGGGTATTTCTAGGACACCCTTATTGTAGAAGAATAATTTATAGAGTATGTGATAGTTTAAATTTATTTGTGATTATATTTAAATTTAAAATATTATATGATTATAAATTGGTGATCGAATTATTTAGTAAATAAATTTAGGCGAGGAAGTGTGATATAATAATTTTAGGCACCCAAAAATATATACGTATTTATCTATAAATTACATTAGTAAATTGTGTAGGAAGTATAAAATTATATATCCTGATATAAATTAATATAAATTATAAGGATTATAATATTTATACGTGGGGCTGTAGAAAAAGGTTTTAAAATAGGACCCTAATAATAGATTTAAGTTATACAAAAAATACTCCGATGTAATAAATAGCATTTTATAAAAATGTTTAAAAATATAAATATCCTAAGATAGGTATTATTTTTCCCTCTAATATATTCCTACGTTATACAAAAATATAGTTAACAGTCAACCGGTATATATATATATATATATATATATATATATATATATATATATATATATATATATAACCCTCAGTATACAGAAAGCAAATATCAACTATTTTGGAGGAGATTATATCAGTAGTTAATTTACATAAAACTGTGGGCCTAAGTTTTAAGGGATATTTTCTGGAGGTTGAAAACCTCGTTTAGGCTGGTAGAAAATATAATTAAACGTAGAAAAATATACATGTATAGTGTTGAACAAACCAAATAATTGATTTAGGACCGTGAGGCCTTGTCCCTTGAGAATAAGACGATGTCTTCAAGTGAAGTAGAGTTAGGAATTAAAACAATTAGTTGACATACATTATTTGTATAAAAATTGTTTTGTGAATTAAAATAGGGATAATCTGTGAGCCCTTTTGTGAAAGGAGGCTGGAAAATCTAAGGGTCGGTTCACACGAAAGTAGACTAAAGTTCATGATAGTAGGAACTTCTGAGCCTAGGGGGTACGTGAGCTGAGTTTGAGCCTCCCAATGGCCTGGGGTTGCTCCTTGTAGCCGGGATTGCTCTGGTTGGACTTAGCCGCCTTGACAAGACCCTGATGATTATCATTACCGGTCGAGCAATTTCAGAATGTTGTGGAAAGCGGATGATAATGATTTTAGTGTTGCTAAAGGCACACTGTGGTAGAAATTGGATCCCGGTACTCCTATTATTTTGATAAAGCTATGAAGAAGTTTGGACCCACATGCATATGTATATTGTAAGGATGACCAACTTTAGAATAGTGAAGATTATTGTGGTATGGGACACAATAATCTTAACTTATTCTTGAGTTTGTCATCATAAAACCTAGGAAACAGAGAATTGAATAATTTCATTCATACTTTGTATAGGATGATTGTTGTTGACAGTGTGTCGAGAAGATCAAAGAACTTATTCGTTCTTTATGTTAAAATATAAATGCACTGCTCCTTTTCTTTGCTCTTACTTGAACGAAGTGTCTCACTCCCCGTCTATTATATTTTATGTGCGTGACTGTAACTCCTTAGTGAACCGGCAAGGTAGATCGTCCTCCTTTCGACGTTGAGATGATCTTGGACGTAGAAAGCAGATAAGGGATTCTTACTTCGTGGACAAGGACAACGACTATAAAAAGTAGAAGTATCAACTCAAAGAAGAGAAACAGATCCCTATAGTTTTAGTTTGAATAGAATAGCATAATATTGTATGTACTTACTTTACCACCCCAGTCATAGCATCCTAGACTACTTATATTCTGCGATTGTATAACTGATATATTTTGTATGAGGATGTGAATATATACATCTACCAGGAAGTTGTTTATTCAGATGATTGGCAGATTAGGTACATCATGATCGTACCATTATTCAGTACTAGTAAGTGTACGTACAAGATGATGTATGAATAATGCTAAGAGAATATAAGTAATTTGGGGTTGTGATATAAGTTACTGTATATGAAAATATATTTTAAAATAAACTTAAAAATCTTACCTAGTAGATCACAATTTAGTGATGGATACAAAACTGGGAAACCATTTTAGAAATCAGTAATCACTGGTTGTGATTGGTGTCTTTCGATGACGAGATTTGAAAGTAATGCACAGTTCAAATTGGTCTATGGCATGCGGTTTAGATGACGTGATATATTGATTTAAGCAAGAATGCTATTGTGTTTAGAATACCAACGGGACAAGTCAGTGGGTTCCATGTTTTTCATATTCATCTTAGATATTTTGTATCTGTTCATATCTGTTTATTATATTAAATTTTGTTTTTATTTTTGAATTAAGTTGAAAAAACTTCCTCCATATCTGTTTTTAATATTTTTTATATTTTTATTCTAATATTTTAAATTATTATATATTTTTTAAAATTTATATAATTTATTATTTTTATAATTTTATTAATTTTATATAATATTTTAAAATAATAAAAATATTTTGATAATTTAAAAATAAACAAAAAAAAAATATAAAATATTCCTATATTTACTTTAGTTTTATCTTTAAATTTTTTTGTTAAACTTAAGATAGGACAAGCACAGGATTTTTGCCTGGCCTAATTGTGTTTTGTGTTGTGGAAAAAGTCGTAGCTGCAGGAAGATGATGGCTATGATGTGACCTTGGTTCACTACACACCGCGACACATTGCTTTGGTGTGGTGTGTTGTCTTTATCTTTGTCTTTGCAATCATTCTCTCTCTCTCATTATGTAAACTCAAAGACCTGGTGCTCCAAGAAAATGAAAATGCTTGTCTATATTTTCAGTAAATTGTTGGCTTATGTTTGATTGGTTTGCCAATATTTCTTTTTGATATGTTTCGATAATAATTAAATTAAATATTTATTCAATATTCTTTTTGTATGAATCTTTATATTTTAAATTTAATTATAAAACTTATCAGAATAAGTTCAAAAAATTATTTTAATAAATTATATTAAAAAATTTATAAAAGTCAACCCAAAAGGATTTATAAAAGTAAATTATTTTGTATATTTTGCATAAACTCTTCGAATGTATATTTTCTTCCTCAAATATCATAATTCATATCCATTCACTTAGAAGAAAAAAAAAATACGTCAAAAAGTTCAAATCTTCCATGATGCAGTTGATAGTAGTTTGTGTTTTCTTTACATATAGGACATGTTTTGTGCCCCTTAACGCTATATCCGCATAAATTTCCATATACTGGAAAGTTATTAATAGTGCAAAAAAGACATTACCCGCATCTTGAAATTTTCATAACCATACGCATCAAACACCTCCATACCTTCTTTCCACAGATTTCGCAAGTCTTCAATTAAGGGAGCAAGATGAATGTCTATGTCATTTCCAAGTTGTTGTTGACTTGAAATCATCATAGACAACATGATGAATTTACGTTTCATACATAACTCGGAAGAAAGGCTGTAAATTATCAAAAGTACAGGCCATGAACTATGCTTACTACTTAAATTACCCTACATATACATTCCATCTGTTGCAAGTCCAAGCCTTAGGTTTCTTAGCTCATTCCCAAAATTCGGATATAGTTGATCAACCATCTTTCATTACAAACCATCAGCTGGATGACGAAATTTTTCATCAATCAGTCTTTCATCTACATGTCATCTAAGGTTCTTTGCTTCATCTTTATTACAAAACAATCATTTGAACCTTGGAATTATTGGAAGATACCACAACACTTTGGCTGGAGGCTGCTTTGTGCTTTCATTGCAACTAAAATCACCATCCTTCAGTTTATAACATGAAACTTGACATACAGGGCATTCGTGTAATCCTTCAAACTCATTTTTGTATAATATGCAATCATTGGGGTAGACATGTATTTTCTTATATTGCATACCCATCGGACACAACACCTTTTTTGCCTCATAATTACGCTTTGGTAATGTATTACCTTTCGAAAGCATCTCTACCAATAGTTCAAGTAATTCGGTGAAACTTTTATCACTTCACTCATTCCTTGCCTTCAAAGTGAATAATCTTGACACTGCTGACAATCGGGAGTGTAAACACTCAAGTATGTCTGAGGTCCCATTTTGAAATTAATTAATAAAGTATGTAAATATATTAATTAAAACAAAAACAATAAAACAGAATTAAATGAAAATAAATAAATATAGAATAAAAACAAAATAAAGAAAAATATGAAATTACAAACAAATATATATATATATATATATGAAACAAGAAAACCGACAAGAAATAAAACAAAAGCAAAAAATAATAAACCTGAAAAAATAATAAAGAAAGAACTAAAAGAAAAAAGAAAAATTAAAACATGAAAAAAATAGATAGAAATGAAAGAAAAAACAAAATATCAAAAAATGAAAATAGAAATTAAAAAGAAATAAAAATAGTAAAAATATACAAAAATAAAGAAGGAAATAAAAATTCTGAAAAATTAAGTAAAAATATACAAAGTAATGAAAAAAATGAAAAAATGAAGAAGTATAAAAATAAAATTAAAAATTTACAAAAAAACAAAATAAAAACAAAAATTAAATAATAAAACCAAAAATATATAAAACAATTAATAAACAAATAATAATAGCAATAGGAATACTGAAAAATATAAAAATAAAACAAAATTTGGATAACTAAAAATAATAAAAAATATGGAAAATAAAAGAAATGGTAAAATACAAAATTAATATTAATAATAAAAAATAAACAAAACAAGAAATAAAAGATTCAAGAAAAGAAAAACAGAAAAACAACTTTTAAACGGAAAAAATAACTAAAGGAAGGGGAAATGAACTAAGAAAGAAAAATAAGAAAGGAAGGGGGAGGCACTGGGGCTGGAGCTCGATCTGTTTTTTCTTAGGGGAGGCTGGGTTAGAAAGAAGAAAAGAGGGGGAGCTGCTTCAGAAAGATTTTCTTCTTCAAAAAGGGTTTGTTTTCTTCTTGAATTCTTGGAAAAAGGGTAAACAGTCTTCTTGGGGAAAGAGGGAGAGATTGGCTTAAAAAAAAGAGACAAGCTAACAGAGAGGAGGGAAGAGTCCTCGATTCTGCATGAACGAGATCATATTGGAAGCCATAGGAGCTTCATCCTGATGCGAGGGTTCCCTAATAGAGCCATGAAGCTCCTCCACAAGATGCAATTACAGTGAAGAAAAGCCCTTGCAGCGTCGAGTATGCACGTCGTTCAGGTTAGTGTTATTTGTTAGTTCACACGTCTGAAATTTATGTGGCCTTTGATGCATGGTTTAATGGTATGATGAGCGGATGTTGTTGAGTCTAAGAAGAGGTTAAAATATAAACGATCCGGACCTTTGTGGTAGACCATGATTCAAAGGTTCCTAGCTTAATCTTTGTCATAAGAACGTATGCATTGACCTGAACCGACCCTAATTGGCACATAAGTTTGTCCACCAATTTTGTTTTTCCCTGTATCTGATTGCAATGAATCAAGATTCATGCTGAAGATGAACATAAAAAGGGAGGAAATATATGCATATAGTTGCCATAGGTAGGATGAGCTATAGATAATCAGTTGTTATTGACCTCGCATGGAGGAACAAGATGAATCATAGGTGCAACAAGATGTATTTACAAAGAGCCCTTTATACGTTCAGACCCTGCCCTTGTGAGGTTTGCCCAGGAACGTTCACACCCTTAGCTCACTCAGGAGATGTGAGTTTCGTGATGTCCAGATGTATAAAGGATCCAGAATTTTCTTCGCAAAGAATGAACCTCTGACTCGATCAGGTAGTCTCTAAAACATGAGGCATACACACACACCTATCGGATAATCACTTCGTAGACTCCTGCACGTTTTTGGATAGTGTCTATGAGTTTTATCATCATCGCAAAGTCTCACTATGAACACTAGTCTTTGGGGGTGGCAGGGGTCCGTTTGATTCTATCAACATGCAACAATGCATGTAAAGGAAGACGTACGTACAGAACACTCCAATACCCTTAGGACAAATCACGAGTAAAGGATTCAAGCTAGCCGTCTTGGTGCGTTCCCATTCGACCACGCCAATAATGGTATTTGTTGAAAAAAAAAACTAAAGTTAAGAAGGATAAAATACTTGGTTGGCTTGTAGTTGATTCGGTGGGGCTTGGATGTAGCATGGAATAAAGCTCCTGTAGCCCCCATAGAGGGTATGTGCCAACACTTACCAAGCATACCATAAATTCAATAAAAACCTCCAATATACAAGTTAGAAATTTGGCTCTTCAGTGAGCCCACAAAGCATATTTCCCTGGCCAATGGTTCAGGTCTCAAAGACTGCCATTTATCTCAATCCCTCGATAAGTCACTCACCCCTTCTTTTGGATCATGATAATGGGCTACCCAATGGCTTAAGTAAGGACCTGTAGTAAAGGAGTAAAATAACCTGAGATCCCCTGTGGCCACGATGCATGCATGCATTTAAAATTGAACGTGACTATTCAAATAACGGGCCAAGAGACACGAGAGTCAAAGCTCGATGATGGTATCACAAAGGACGGCCTAGCACGTGAGGTCTCGTACAGTTCATGCAATTCTTACGTCTGAAAAGGCATGCTTTAATTTGGATAAAAGGCGCCAATGACTCAATCAAGAGCTTAGCCCAATGGCGAAAGTCCTATGTTCGAACTTCCCTGATGAATGTTCTCTTTTAAATAAGCACCTATGTTCCATAATACCAAATTTACCCTCACATGGCGAAATTACCAATCTACCCTTAAACTTTCCACTAATTCCAATTCTGCCCTCACATGACGAAATTACCAATCTGCCCCTAAACTTTCCACTAATTCCAATGCTGCCCCTAAACTTTCCACTAATTCCAATGCTGCCCCCAAAAGTCTTAATTACTAATCTGCCCCTAAATTTTCCACTAATTCCAATTCTGCCCCCAAAAGTCTTAATTACCAATCTGTCCCTAAACTTTCCATTAATTCCAATTCTTCCCCCAAAAGTCTTAATTACCAATCTGCTCCTAAACTTTTCAAAATTGCAAATCAACCCCTCAACTTTTCAAAATTGAAAATTAGCCCCTCAACTTTTCAAAATTCCCTTTAAGCCCCAACTTCCTAAAATTTAAATTAAATTCTTTTTTCCCAAAATTCAAATAAGGTCCTTTTTATTCAAAATTCGAACTAATTTCTCCCCCCAAAGGTTCAAATTAAAATTCATTTCTTCAAAATTCAAACCAAATTTTCCTTTTAATTCTTTTCTTCAAATGAAATCAAATCAAACTCAAGATAATTCTTTTTCTCAAATTTCCAAACAACTTCAATACCTTTTCTCAAAGTCAATTCAAAGTTTAATCCTCTTTCCCTCAAGTTTTCAAATTCACTTCAAAACCAATTCCTTTTCCAAATCAAGCCATTTCTTTTCTTTATTATATTCAAATTAAATTCTTTTCAAAACATTTTGGGATCTTTGGTCTCACGCAATGGGCTCTAAATGGGGAACTAACGGTTCACCTGCTGTTCAACGTTTAGTAGTTCGTATGGCCCTCGTGCTGCCTTAGCCACCTCGGACCTTGTGCATATGTGGACTAAGAATCCTTTTGTAAAATAATAAAACTTCATTTTAAAATTCCTAAGTCTCACGCGATGAATCCTAAGCACGAACTGGTAGTTTTTTTTCTGTTGTTCTAGGTTTAGGAATTCGTATGGATCCGAGTGCAGCCGTAGTTGTCTTTGATCCTGTGCATATGTGGACTAAGGATTCTCCTTAAAATATTTTCGAAACACTCTAGTCATTGTCAAGTATCCCTTTTCAAGCAGTTTCGAAGGTCAAGCCTTCGAGCACCATCCATTGTCAAACACTCTATTCAAGTACCTTTGAAGGCCAAGCCTTCAAATCACACCAGAACTACGTAAGCCTTGAGTTTCCCATTGCACCGGGGAATACGTAGGAGCAGGATCAAGTCCTGTCAGGCTAACCTCCATCAACCTATTTATTTTCACATTAATTAAGGGATCAAACTATTTTTAAATAATCACACACTCAGTTTAAGGGTACTGTTCCTCGGAACAGGCGAGTAGGGTGCCTAACACCTTCCCCACTCGTAACCGACTCCCGAACCTAAATCTTTTCCTCGAGTCAGGATTTTTTCCAAGTATTTTCCCTTAAATAAAAATTTGGTGGCGACTCCACATAATCAAATAAATAATTTTCAAAATTTTAGCGAGTTCGTCATCTCGTCGAAATCACGGTTGCGACAGGGTGTAAACGTAGTGCATCCCAGATACAAAGGTTTCCCCGAATCAGTAGACAAGTTACCATACATATTTTCCAGCTCAAACGACACAATGTATTATATCACGAATCATATCCTCTACCTAATCTTCCATATCTATATCAACCTCCACCGTCTGTGACACACTTAGCATGCCTAATAACTCACCATGTCATGTCCATTTTGTATAACTTTTGCAAAATCCATCACAAAGAACATGCTCTCTAATTTGATCAACACCCAAACATCTCTCATTTAGACAATTAACACACGGACAGTAAAGTTGTCCATTACTCTGAGGTAGATTTGTCTGCGCAAAATTCAAAAACTCTTCGACCCCATTCTCGTACTCATCACTCGTCCGTTTAGCATTTATCCAACTATGATCCATACTATACAAGAATCATGGACACATGATTTAGGATTAACCTTGTCACTCATAATTATTAATTTATTTTCCCCACTATTGGTAAGGCCCTATCCCATTCGAGAAAAAAGTTTTTTATTCATCGATTAACAGACTTCTAAAATTTTGAATATCATACTTGGTGAAATTTCGGCACCATTTCACATCAGTCTCTAAGTACATAACTTGACAGTGGTTTCATTTACCATAATCAAGCATGTACCCAAAGATAATGCAAAATGAACTAAACCAAAATTTCATCAAGTAGAATTTACAAGATTTAAGAAGAAATTGTAAACCACTGAATAAAAAAATTTAGTCCCAAACTGTCTAACTTGGACAATTCAAGATTGAATACAATGAATAATTTACTTATTTAGTAATATACTTATTATATTCAACCTTGAATGGGAAACTAAGGGTATGCTCATATTTGAACTCAAGAAAAGAAACCAACATATTTAAACTCAAAATCAATACTATAACATACATATCACCTAAGCAAACTTTCACATCTGCAATGACAAAGTAGAGGTGCATAGAAGATACCTCATAGTCAACATAACAATGGTTGAGTGGTGTCCAAATGGAGGCACAACGGTAGTCGAACGACATTACAACACAGTGATAGCCAATTAAGTAGCTTGAAAATTATAGAATACAACTAAAATGAATGTAAATTTCAACTATAATAACAGAATGAGATGCATAAATAACGACAAAGACGACTTCAAACCTTAGGATGCGCAACGACGACTTTGAACAGAGGAAATGGTTGCAACGGCGACGAAGACCATGAACGTAAGGACAGAGTGCAACGACGAACAACAGGGACGGCGACAATGGCTAAGACATAAACGAAAACAGATAGAACAAGCCGAAATGAGAAACTGGGGTTTTGGAGAATGAGGTTAAAGACGACCAGCGTCGAAAAATAAGTGACAGGGGAAGACATTCTACATCGGTTGTTTCTTAGGACCAACGTAAAAAGTATTTTTTACAATGGTTGTTTTCATAACCGATTTAGAAAGTTTGAAAAAGAATCCACTTTATACATCAGTTCTTTTCTAAACCGATGTAGAAAGTTTGCATTTATTTACAAAAATATCACTGTATTTTTATTTATATCGGTTTCTGAACAACCGATATAAAATCTTATTGTAAAAATATATTTTTCATTGGTGGCTCCACATTCGATATCTTATTATATAAGATTAGGTAACCTTTTAGCCTATAATTAATTATTGACTTGCATATCAACAAGCATTTCATCGATCTTTTTCTAATGTAGATCTGCTAAAAAAGAGTAGAATCAGAGTAAATATCTTTATTATTATTTTTGAATATATATATTCAGGGGTATAAAATAAAAATAAATAAATAATAATTTTTGTTAAAATTTATATTATGAATATTATTCATGTATTAAATTTTATAATTTTTAATATTAATTTAATCAATTAAAAGATAAATATGAAATTAATTAGTCAAGTTTAAATGTTTAATTATCAGAAGTGGACAATGCATTATGAGTTAATATATGTTTCAAGTTTTAAAAATTTTCATTTATATTAATAAAGTGTTAACTTTTAACTTTTAAATTTAATGTTAAGTATTAAAAATAATATATTTTTATTAAAAAAATTATTACGTAAAAATGTAAAAGTATAATAAATAATTTTTAATAAAAAATATCAATTTTAAATGCTTAAAATCAATCTTGAAAGTTAAAATTAACAAAAATGTATATTTTTTTTAAAAATGAAATTATTTAAAAATTAATAATTTAATCAAATATAATCAAATTAACACTTTGAATAAATTATTTATATGTATAGTGTACATTATTTTGATTTTTGATGACAACTACATAATATTGATTGTTTTTATATTTAAACATAAAAAAAGGATGGTCTATGGATGGCTCACTAAACTTAGTTTTCAATAAAAGTCATATATATTGTTATCTCGTTTTTGATATTGTAATGGTAATGCTCAATTTTTTGTGGCTTTACATAACTATTCTTTTTCTTTTCATTCTACTGCAGATCTCATTTATCTACTGTCAAGGATTTTTTTAGTCACCGGTAGGTATTTGTTTCATATCAAACTAAGCTGAAATTGACATAATTATATGGATTGCTTTCTTGACTTAATTTGCTTGTATTTTATTTGCATCTTCTAAGTTTTCTTAAAAATAAAGTTGGATATTTCCTTGGATATCATTACTGCATAGACATATGTAGGCCTACACAAAAATTTCTATTAACTTTTAAACTATTAAAAAAAATAACCACAATTTAAACTATTGAAAAAAAATATTAGAAAAATTTAATTCTAACTATCAATAATTTAGTAAAAAAATTTCACGTTGTGAGTAAATAATAAAAGTTTAAATTGTTAAAAAATATAAAATAAATAGTTGGATTTTATCTAAATCGTAAATAATTAACAAAGATTTAAACTATTGAAAATTATCTAAAATTTAGCAAAAATATAAAAGTTGTGGATACATGCCAACTCTTTGGATAGAATTTATCCAAACTTAATTAAAACCATGGGTAATTCATTTGCCACATATGATTTTCTAATAGTTTAGGTAACCATAAATAAATAATATAACAAAGATTTAAACTTCAAATAAAATAAAAAATAATTTTAATTAAAAATAAGTTATCTTGTATATTTATAGTGACTAAATTCAATTCCCGCTTTAAGGTAAAGCAAGTGAAGCAAAAGTTTTATGTTTTACATACCTTTTCAAAAAAAATGAAAATTTACTAATTATTTAATAAATAACACTAAAAATAATTAAATATCTTTTAAATGTTTTTAATATGTTTTCAAGATATATTATAAAAAAATTATATATAATAAATTTTTATTTAAAAAAGGATACAATACATTGATAATCATAAATAGTACAATTTTAATTAAATTTTATTATTTATTAATTTTTCATTGTAAATATATATATATATATAAAAGATACCCTTATTTTCCGAAAAAAATATTAACCTTGATTCTTAAAGTTGATTTAAAGTATCTAAAATCAATATTTTATTAAAAATATAAATAGTTGTTATGTTAGAAAAAAAATGTGGTAAATATTTTTCCAATAAAAATCTATTACTTTTAAATGTTTAAAATAAAAATTAATATTAATATTAAAAAACCATAAAAATAATTTTTTTATTTTCAATAACTTTTTTTCATTTCATAAATTTTAATTAAATAATAAATAATTTAAATAATAATTTTTAATGAATCATTTAACAAAGTAATACACAAAGAAAACCAATATAATAAGCAATTAAAATTAATTTAATAATAAAGCGATAAAAATTAGAATAGTTTATCTTAAAAGTTTTTTAAATCTTATGGTTTTTCTAATTATACCAAAAAACATCAAACATTGTATTACTTTTTAAAATATAATTATTATTTAAATATTAAAAAATTAGATTTATTTTTAGAGAAGAAAGTTTTAAAAAAAATATTTAAATAAAAATATTATAAATATTCAATTATGTCTGAACCAGTATTTCTCAAATCAATATTTAAGTTAAAATTTAAAATAAAAAAATTAATAATAATAATAATAAAATAATATAAATATAATAAAATAAAAATAAAAATAAGGGTTCTAATCATAAAAAAATTTTGGTCCAGAATTAGTTAAAAATAAAAATGATGATCATAATAAAAAGATAATAACAAAAGTTAAAAATTAAAAAAAAAAATAATTGTTTAAAAAGTTGGTTAGGGCAGTTACAAATCAGTTGAAGTTGGTTACTTCAAATTTTTCTATAGATAAGAGGAAAAAAATTTGGTAAATTTTTTTTTTTTTTGGAAAAATCATAAAATGGCTCTCTGGAGAAGGAAGGAAGGGTGAGAAGTTTCTGCAAATTCTTCCTGGAGTTTTCTGCTCTCTACTTCTAGGAACTCTGGAGAACTCTCTAGGACTTTTTGGCTTCTCTCGATCCCTGGTAATTTCTTTCAGCTTCTTTTCGGCACGTCTCTATCTCTTCCAAGATTTTGAGACTTCTCTCCACTGCTCCAAAGCGAGTTCAAAGTTTCTCTCTGTTTCTCTTAGTTCCTGGTTATCGTCCTGGAAACGTTCTACGCAGAAAAGTGAAGATCCAAAGCTTTGGCAGCATCAAATCTCCTTGCGGAAACTTGCAAATCTCAGGATATTGATGTTCCACTCAATGATTTAATTGTGGAGTTGAGTAAGCTGGCTGGTTATAAAGGAAGTAACTCATGGCATCAATCTATGTACAACCTGATGTGCTTAACTCTTAGGCGACACGCAAGAAGGAAATTACTTTTACGTCTTCATTCGTTCGTAGTAGAGAAGGTTGAAATTGGCCTTAAGGTTTGTGTTGGTACCATGGCTCAAGCCGCAACTAAAGGATTTAATGAGATTGCTCATTATTGCTAAAGCCATGCCTCTTGATCCTCTACTACTTCTTTGATGAACTGATAACTCCATGATGATTCCGTAATTTGCACCTGATTCTGACGGGAGTCACAGAGAGATAATTGTGACTGGACATAAAGTTTGAGGTGTTTTCAAACTCGAGTCAAGAAATCCAGGGGAATCAGGCAACATGGATCTCTGTCCTGGAAGTTAATGCAAGTCCAAATCAATACCAGTTCACACAAAGCCACTAGAAACTCTTCAATTGGCTCAAAATCAGATTGCCCACAGTATAATTCAGTGGGTAATTCTGTTGATACTCCCTCTCAAATCAATAATGGCTAACCTTTTGGGAAAATGCTGGTGAAGGCCTCACAGCAGGAACTCCAGACTCATTGGCAGCTACTGATGTGCCTAATTCTGATGAAACTAGTAATGTGTCAAAGTTGGAAGAAAACCATCATGCAAAATCATGGGTGGACTAACCTTGTCAAGACATCCAAAATGCGCACAACAGTTATGCATATAGGCAAGGTGTAGATGATTATAATCAGTTAGTTGCACAGTACTATGAACTTGAGGAGAAAAGGGTGAAGACTTTGGAGCAACTTAATCAATATAGTGGTGTGAATTACCAATACACAGCTACTGTTTTTAGTTTTGCTGCAGCATATGCTAATTCTCAAGATTGTTCAATGCTTACATACCAAGTTTCTAATCCAAATGCTATCTGATTCATGTTGTACATGTTTTAGTCAATTTTTGTTGGCACCATGCACATCAGTTCCTGGTTGCTCTCTGGTTGGATCATATGTTGGTAAATCTTTGTAGCACTCAAATATGTGGAAATGGGTCATAAAATGCCTTTTCCATGTGAAGATGGTGAAATCTACGAAATGGCAATTGGAGTAGCTACAAAAGGGCCTGAAGACTAGAAATGTGGAGGCTTCTTGATCCAGATTTGAATCTGATAAAATTATTAGATTGTGTAGTATGTCAAGTCTGGTTCGAAGAAATCATTATTTAATTTGTTTCAACATGGCTTAGTCTATGTCTCGAAGGCTGGTAGGCAGTGCATGCAAATGAAATTTTATGAGGGATTCTCCAATCTTGGGATGCACGTGCATGGCTTAGCTCATGCTATCTTCTCCCGGTTTAATTAAGATAATGAACACTAAATCTCAGTTGGAGACACAGCCTAGTGGTTAGCCTACTGCATACTAACCACAAGGCCCCATGTTCGATCCCTGTATGCAACCATTCATTTTAAAATTCTTGTTTGCTGGTTCATGATTGTAGGGGCAGCAGTGGATACTCACAGTGGGCCATGCCACTAATTCCAGCTTGTTGGTATTGGGCCATGCTCTGCACAGTGTAACGGACCTCGTATGCAAGATTACTCAATTGGGCCATATCAAAATCAAGCTAGATGCCTGCCTGCCCATGTATCGGCTCGTGGTAATTGGGCCATGCTAATTTAATTCCATTCTCAATTGGGCCACAGTTTCAATTGGACCCTGCTACATATTCAAAATAGGCCACACTAGCCACTCTTCAACACTTGCCTTTAATTGGACCATGCTAATTAAACCCAAAATCAAGATATCAAGATCTAATTGGACCATGCTAATTAAGCCCAAAATCAAGATCTAATGCTGGTTGTGGTTGGACCATGCTAATTGAGCCCAAAATCAAGCTAATTAAGCCCAAAATCAAGATCTAATGCTGGTTGTGGTTGGACCATGCTAATTGAGCCCAAAATCAAGATGATCTAATGCTGGTTGTGGTTGTGGTTGGACCATGCTAATTGAGCCCAAAATCAAGATGATCTAATGCTGGTTGTGGTTGGACCATGCGTTGGACCATGCTAATTGAGCCCAAAATCAAGATGATCTAATGCTGGTTGTGGTTGGACCATGCGTTGGACCATGCTAATTGAGCCCAAAATCAAGCTAATTAAGCCCAAAATCAAGATCTAATGCTGGTTGTGGTTGGACCATGCTAATTGAGCCCAAAATCAAGATGATCTAATGCTGGTTGTGGTTGTGGTTGGACCATGCTAATTGAGCCCAAAATCAAGATGATCTAATGCTGGTTGTGGTTGGACCATGCGTTGGACCATGCTAATTGAGCCCAAAATCAAGATTTAATGCTGCTGGGTAATTGGACCATGCATGCCCAATTTCTTAATTTTAATTTGAAATTAAATCTAATTTTTCTTAATTTGGATGAAACCCAATTCTTTTCTCTAATTTTAAATCAAATCTATTTTAATTTGGATCAAGCCCAATATTTTCTAATTTTGAAATCAAATCCAATTCTTCTTAATTTGGGTCAAGCACAATTCTTTTCTCTAATTTTTAAATCAAGTCCATTTTTTTTACTCAAGCTCAATTTTGTTTTTTTATTTATAATCAAATCCTTTTTTAATTTGGATCAAGCCCAATTTCTTTTTTTTAATCCTTTTTCTTTTGAGTCAAGCTCAATTCTCCTTTTTTAAGAAATCAAATTCATTGCTTAATTTGGGTCAAGCCTAATTCCCTTTTATTTTTTTTTATTTTAAAAAATTAAGTCAAAGTTTCAAATGATCCTAGATCTCACGCAATGAGCTTTGAATTTGAAAGTGTAGCATACCTTGTATTTCAATATTCAAAGAGTCATATAAGTCGCAGTACAACCTTCGTTTGTCTCTGAGTCTGTGCATGTGGGTCAAAGATATTCATTTCTCAATCCTTCCTCAAAAATTACTTTTTCCATATACTTTTCAAAACTTTAAATGATTCTAAGTCTCACGCAATGAGCTTCGAATTTGAAAGTGCAGCATACTCTGTCTTTCAATATTCGGAGAGTCATATGAGTCGCAGTGCAACCTTCTTTTGCCTTCGACTCCGTGCATGTGGATCAACGGTGTTCTTTCTCTTAAGTAAAACGATCAAAACGCACAAATGCTTTTTCATTTCATACTCTTTACAAAACCTTTCTAAAGATCAAGTCCTTAACCAGAACTACGTAACCTTAAATTTCTCATTGCACCAGAATACATAGAAGCAGGATCAAGTTTTGTCAGACTATTTTCTACGAACCTATTTATTTATTTCTACTTAAAGGGATCAAACAATTTTTAAAATATCAAAATCACACACTCAGTTTAAGGATACCGTTCTTCGAAATGGGCGAGTAGTATGCCTAATACCTTCCCTATTCGTAACCGACTCCAGAACCTAGATTTTTCCACAAGTTAGAATTTTTCCAAATATTTTCTCTTGAAATAAAATTTGGTGACGGCTCCTTCAATAAAATAAATTCTTTCTGAAAACTTTTAATGAATTCGTCGTTTTATTATAATTACTGTTGTCACAATAATAAACTAGTTTATATATACATTTATGAAAATTATAATTTTTTTCCTCCCAAATGTAACATATTGTCTATAGGTTAGTGTCAACACTTTTGATAATCACAAAACAATTTTTTTCAAAATTCAAATTAATAAAATTTTACTTAATAGATAAGTTTTATTATTGAAAATTATATGTTAAACGAAATTTATTACAATAATTTAATTAATAAATTTGCTTCCCAAAAATCAAAAAATTAATTTCAAATAAAAATAAAATCAGTTTTATTATTTTAAAAAGGGTCTTCAACAAAATTCTCTTGGCATAAAAACATATTAAGACGACGCTAATTTTTTTTTTTAATAAAACATGAATTATTTGATTTAAGAAAAAAAAAGTTCAATACTATTTCTTATACAATATTATTACAAAGAAAAAATTTAGTTACTAATAAATACATTGTCACTGTTAAAAAAAAATTTATGGCATAATTTTGTCTAATAAAAATTTATCTGTTAGTATAATTTATTTAAAATTTATACCAATAAATAATATTTTATTTAATTATAGTATATTATAACATTATATAATAATAAAATTTTGGTTAGTATAATATATGTTATTATTAGTTTAATTTCTATATTGATAGTTTAATTTTTATTAAAAAAAGATTATATTAATACAAATTAATTTAATATTAAATTATTAATAAATAAATTTTATTTGTAGTATAATTAACGTGAATTGTTTAATGTTCAAAAGAACATTGTGTATTCTCATAAAAATAATTATTACGTGATAGAGAATTTAATCCTGGCCGGATTTACCGTTCAAATTTCAACCATCCTATTATTTATCCGCCATATTATTTTCATGGGTGTCCATAATCTAATTTTTATTTTAACTTTATTTACTAAAAGACAATCAAATTAAGAGTATATTTTAAACAACTTATAAAAAGTATCTGAAAATTATTTAGAATTTTTGAAAGTTTTTCAAAACTTAGTTTAATATACATTTGTGGTATAATTTATTAAAATAATTTTTAATATTATTAAATATTTTTTATTAAATTTGTAACATAATTTTCATATAACAAAAAGATATTCAATAATAAATTTATACTTATTTTCAAATAAAGAGCATGACTAGCCGTGATATTAGCTTGGATATGCTGCACTTCAGCACACAAGTATTCATGTGTGTTTCTTACTCCTAGTCCATTATTTATAGACATTGTGATTAAGTAAAATCCCAAGAGCAATGTTAAAAGTTTAGGTGAAATTTTCAAAAATATTATATAATTTTTATATTTTAATTTTAATTTTAATTATTTATAATAAAATTTAATAATTAGATTTTTTATAATTATATTTATGTCTTTATTTTTATATAAAATATACATTCTTATTTAGTATGATTTATAATTTTTTTTAAAAATAACTATTTATATGTGTGAAATTACTTAAATGATAATTAGATAGGGTAATAAGATAAATCGAAGATGAATTTTACTTTTTTTTTTTGTCCCATAAATTTTGGAACAAGCTTAAATGAGATGGTAATATAAAATTAAAATTTAATTTAGATTTTATTAATTTTAAATTTTATGATTTTATTTATTTATATTATTTTTAAATAAATAAAATTAAATATATTTTAACTTCAACATCTTTAAAGGTTACAGGTCTATGTTCATATCCTGCTTCAATTGAGAATATATGAAATTCTTTAAATTATTATTTATGTATTAAGATTCTAGCAACAACTTTGATGAAATTAAAAGCATATAATTGTGTATGTTAAGGTATTTCATTTAGGTAAAAGGCAAAATAATTAATTAATTTGATATGATGGTTGTTTTAATAATTATAATAAATAAATATTATTTTTCTAAAAGCTATTTTTACTAAATTTTAATATTCATTTAAAAGGTATTATTCTATTTTTATTCTTTTTATATTTAATAATTTTTTATTTATTATAAAATATTATTTTTATAACATTATTTAATATGATAGTTATTAATTTAGTTATTAAATATTTTATTTAAATTATTTATAATAAAATATTTAATCTTTGTTGATAATAATTTTAAAAATAAAATAAAATTCTTTTAATAGGAATATTATTTAAAATATATTTGTAAAATTTTAAAAATATTTTTTATTAAAAATAAATCATGAATAAATAAATAAACAAATAAAATAATTAAATTTTCTTTTTTATAATATATATAATTATCAAAATGACTGTAAATCTATTTATATAATATTTTTTAATATAAATATATATAAATAAATATAAATTAAAAAAATATAATCTTTATTTTTAATATAATAATTTAATTTAAATATTAAATAATAAAATCAATAATTACTAAAAATTATAATATTTACATTCAAATCTAACGATGATATATATATATATATATATTATTTTATTTTTATCAACTAATTTTATTATTTTTTATTTTTTTAATTATTAAGTTTTATATTTTTTTCATTAAATTAATTTTTAATTTTTTTAATTTTTAATTAATTTTTTAATTTTCAACTAATTTATAGGTTAATTTTATCGTTCACAATCTATGTTTAAATTAATAACCTATATTTGTTGTCTAAAGCTTTTTTTATGACCTTTAGCACAAATCAAGTATTATAATTAGGTTTTTAAATTGTAGTAAGCAGCAAATAGATACATTTTTATTCTATAATCTAATTAACTTAACTAAAATTAATTAAAATCAACTATATGTTACTTATATTTATAGTTTGAAATAGGACTTTTCGCGTCTAATTCAATTAGATTTTTCACAAATTATTTTAATTTTTTATTAGATTATGACTAAATTAAAATAGAAAAAAAATTATATATCTCACTATTTGTGGCGAAATCTCATAGTCCTACAAGAAAAGGTTAAAATTATTCATAATCATGGAGCCGATTTTATTGCAATTTTTATATATCCATTTAATTTGCATGGTGTGCTTTGGTAGAAGTTTGGTTTTTGTTGTTGTTAAGCAAAATGTTTCAGCTTGGGTTATGCATGGGTTTCATGTGATATGGTGTTAGTTTTTGAATGATAAACATAAAAAATGTTGGTGACAGGTTAATGGAGGTTCATTGTATTAGAAGATGGTGAAATTTGTACGATGAGCTTGGTGTGTATGGAGGTTAACGTGGTAACTTGCAGCAATTGAAGGGTCGGGGGCGTGA
Source organism: Canavalia gladiata (assembly GCA_037954105.1). Lineage (NCBI taxonomy): Eukaryota > Viridiplantae > Streptophyta > Magnoliopsida > Fabales > Fabaceae > Canavalia > Canavalia gladiata. The sequence goes on along the minus strand of CM075659.1, from coordinate 12,040,892 downwards.
GTGGAGTAAAGATGGAACAAGATGAGTTCTACTTTTATTTTTTATAAATTGAAAAGTTATGAAATTTAAGTTTAAAATTTTTATCTTATTATTATTAAATCAGTTCTAATCATTTAGATGAGTTTAATTTAGTAAAAAAGTTAAAAATTTAATCGTACAATATCTTTAATAAATCTATTTTGAATAATTATTTTAAATTATTTATGCATAATATTAAAATAATTATTGTATTTTATTTTAATCTTTTATTAATAAAAAAACGGATAAAAAATTTATTTTGGCTCACTAATCCAATTTTCATGTCCATATACTTTTAAATTGAATAAAATACTTAAGTCACATATTTATAAAAAAGAATTTGATAGTTTGACTTTTATGTTTTTAATGGAAATTTTTAAAAAAAGTTGAAAATTATTTAAAGAAGATAATTTTTTTTAAATAAAAACCCATGCACTGCACATGATATAAATAGTAGAATTATATGTATATTCATGACATACAAAACATTTAAGGATGAATAATAGTTGCATTGCACAATTAACTGAAAAGATGTTTATTAGAAAATAGTTGCATTGCACAATTATAAATTTTTATAATACAAAAGATGAATAACCACATAATTAAGATTATGAATTATATTTTTGTTTTTTTTTTAATTTTTTGAATGAAAATAATTTAACTTTATGAATAAAAATAAAAAATAAAATAACAAAAAATACAAATACAAAAATTAAGAAATATATTTACATAATACAATAGAATAAAATTAATATAAAATTTTAATTTTTAAATTTATCATTTACACATTTTTAAAAAATTACATATAATAAAAGCTAGTAAAGATTAAAAAAATAAAATATTATCATCATATCCGCGCTATGAATATGATAATAATATGAGAAAGACAATAAACATGGAAAGAAGACATTCAGGTCCAAGAAGATGCTGCAGGCTTCAAACTGGCACTAGATAGACCCAATTTTTGTTCGTATCCACCTTTTCTTTTCTTATTTTATTGAATTTCAAAATTGCATAATACAAAAAAAAAATGGGACACTGTGCCAGAAATAGAATCTAAAATTTATTTTATTATTCAATTTAATAAATTATAGTTGCTAAAATTTAACTGATTAATGATTATTTAAATATTTTATTATTAAAAATATTGATTTAAATCTGAATTATTTAATATTAATTCAACGATTATAATAAAAAAGAATTCTTCCGCAGAGGATCCAGATCTATGCTGTGCACATGTCCACCAAGTTTGGGTGGAGTTCTCTGTAGTCATGTGATGATGAATTGCAGGCTTGTGAGCTGCGAGATTGATATGTTGTTCTGATTTTATTTTTGATTTTAAAATATTTTAATAATAAATTCAGATTAATAAAAATAAAATATAAAATTATAAGATATTTTTATATAATTTTAAAGAAATTAAGTTAAAATATGTCTATTATTTATGAAAAAATATGTATTTTTTATTCCTATATCTTAAAAATATATATAAAAAAAAAAGACACTATCTTTTTTTCATTGATGAACGATGTTAGGATATGTTTAATTGGCAGCAATTACTTAACTTGAGCCTCCATGTGAACCTTAAATTATAATAATTTATATTAAAGTTGAAATAATAATAATAAATATAATTTCTTGAATTTCATACTTCATAATAAAATATGTGTTTTTTTTTATGAAAATAACAATGGTAACATTAAATTTTGAATAAAATGTAAATTAAATGAATTTTTATAAGTTAGTTCATTAAATTAAGAATTAAGTTATAATACAAATAAGTCATGAATTTTTTTTAGATCAAGATTTAAAATTTAATTATGTTAAAAATAAAAGATAAAATAAATAAAATATAAAATATAAAAATGTCACATTTTTAATTTTATTAAAAAAATGATAAGTGTAATATACAATTGACACAAAAGTGTAAAACTTTTTTAATAAAATTTCTGATTCTTTTTCAAAATTATAAAAGATATTAAAATTTTTTTTAAAAAAATTCAATTTTTATTATCATCTAAGTTACTATTTACATAAATATTTATAATCAAATTAAAATTTTAAACATTTAGTAATCATTATTTGATCTATTAAAATAATAAAAAAATAAATTTTAAAAAAGTTTAATAATTAATATGGTTAAGTTCATATGAATTTTGAGAAAATAATTTTTTTTATATTAAATTGTTAAATTATTTAGTCATGCAAAAATTGTATTTACATTTTTTCATAAACTTTCATAGTATTTTAGAAAAAAATAAAAAATTTTATCCGGCACTGGGACTTATATTTTTGGTGCTTAAAATATGTCTGTTTTATATTACCTATTTAATATTTAGGGTAGTTATCTATCTATTAGAAAATTTATTTTCTAATCAATTTTTAATTAATTTATGAAGCATTACCTTTTAGTATATTGACATTTTTTTATAAATGGATATTAGAAATCATATGACAACTGCGTATACATAATATAATCCTAAACTTATTATTGAATGATGAATTTTTAATGAATAGAAACTATTACAATTTTTTATAAAAATAAGGAGTTTGTTGTAACTCTTGAATAGAAACCATTGTAATCCTTTATAAAAGGATGGCTTTCTTTTTCATTTTCTATCTTGCGCCATATATCTATAGAGTAATCTAGTCTAAAGACAAATAAATATAGAAAATTTGAGATAGCATATATTAATGATCATTCTTATTATTAAAGGTCCATCTAGAATTTACATATGATTCTTTCTCTTGGCACAAAGGCAAAAATGATTCTTCTTGTGTTGGGTAATTCCCGACAACACTTCCATATCAATGTCTTCCTTAACCATCCCTTGCGGCACTTCCCAATCAAAGGAATGAAGAAGATTAATAAGGACAAGTTCTAATGTGGCAACTCCCATAGGCAAACCTGGGCATATTCTACGACCTGTTCCAAATGGAATTAGTTCAAAATCTTGTCCATGAAAATCTACAGCACTATCTAAGAATCTTTCAGGATAAAACTCTTCAGGATTTTTCCAAACTTCAGGGTCTCTATGAATCGCCCAAGCATTCACATAAACTATTGTCTTGGATGGAATTCGAAAGCCATCTATAATGAATTCTTTATTTGATTCTCTTGGTACAAGTAACGGGCCTGGTAGGTGCAATCTCAATATCTCTTTAATCATTGCCTTGAAATATGAACAATTTTTAATATCATTTTCATCTAAGAAATCTTTTTCACCTCCCACACTCCTAATTTCTTCTTGAACTCTCTTCATTACTCTTGGGTTTTTTATGAGGGCAGTCATAGCCCAAACTGATGTGGCTGCAGTGGTATCTGTTGCAGCTATAAGCATGTTCTAAAAAGAAAATAAAAAATTAGATAATAATAAAAAATAAATTAAAAAAAATGAAAATGTGAAGAAAAAATTGTTGTTACAATAGATAGAATAAGATAAAACAAATGTGATGTAAAATGATATGATAAAAAAGGAATAATATATATATATATATATATATATATATATATATTATTGAGATAAAATACTTTATTAGTAACCTTACCATGATTACCGCTTTGATGTGATCATAAGTAAGATTAATAGAAAGGGAATCCTCATTCTTCAATTGAAGCAAGACATCAATTATATCCTGTTCTTCAGTGTGTTGTCTATTTGGATCCTTGTGTTCCTCAATGACCCTTTGATAGAAGTCATCCAACTCCTTGAAATTTCTTTCAAGGCGTGCATGGAGTCCTCTGAGTTTATCAATCCAACCTGTGAATGGAATATAATCTGTGAAATAAAGAAGGTAGCCAACAAGGCCTGAAACTCATTGAGCAACCCATGGAATCGAAATTGTCTTTTTGAAACTTAAAAAGGCTGGTACTAAATTTATTTTTGAAATGAATTTTTTTTCATCTATATTTCTTTCTGCCATCACCATAGCATAAACAATATTGTTTTCCAATAATTTATTAATAATTAATATTGTTCTATTACATACCTAGATCAATAAACTGATCTATGTTTCTGAACGAATTCCAACTTTTAGTATAACCGTGGTTTGGAAGACCTTAACACTAAATTTCATGGGGAAATTCCACTGTATATCAAACACTATGCTAAAAGACAAAACGAATACATTGACCTTTTCGCCACTATCCAATAATATTGGTGCAATTATATATCTCTTTTGTACTAACGTCAACCCATCATATTTTCAAGCAAACTTGGATACGCAAAATTGACTAAATGCAACCATGGATTTTCATCTTATTGAAGAATCAAAGTCTTTGGCAAATTGAATATCAGAAATTTGATCATTTATTAAAATAAAATAAAATTTTCGGACAGGTATTTTACGGTTGTATTTACATAAAACATATTAATTTTTTATGATTATTATATCATTTAAACAGTTGGTAAAATATTTTCGATAAATAATATTTAATAAATAAATATTCATTAAAAAGAAGTTTGATAAAGGTTAAAACTATTGCTATTTATCATTTAAAATTATTATTAAAAATATTATTTTAGTATTTGAATGACTATTAAATTAATAAATCTTATATTTTATAAAAAATTATTAAGTTTGAAAGGTTAACGAATTTAATTTATATATATATATATATAAATTTTAGATAATTTAAATATTTACTAATCTGTTATTCAATTATTTGTATTTATATATATTTAAATAAATATTAGACGTTAAATAAAGTTTTGTGATAAAATATCTATTAAATTGTTTTGTATAAAATTTTATAAATATAATTTAATTAATAAAAACTTTTTAATCAGTAGTTGAATGAATGGATATTATATTATATACAAATTTATTAAGTTGATGTAAGTGTTATGCTTGACACATTATCAACGGTTTATATATATTTATATATAAAAGAAAAAATCAAGTTACCTATTCATATCTTTTTTAAATGGTTTAGTTTCATCAATCAAACTGTTAAATTAATAAATTTTATTTTACAAATCATGTTTATAAAATTTGGTGAGATTTAAAAGAGAATTAATTCCTTTCTCTCTCTGTATAAAGTGAAAATCATGTGATACTAAATGTCAAACTTAATATTTACACCAATGTAAATATTTTTTGAATATAAAATTTATTAAAGTAATCGTTGAATCATGTACAAATATTTTTATGTTTATGCATATTGAATTTTAAATAATTTAGATATTTATTGGTATGTTATTTAACTATTTATATTTATATACATTTAAATAATATATTAGATGATAAAATAAAATTATGAGATAAAGTATTTATTAATTTTTATTTTGTATGAAATTTTATAAATATTATCTATTTAATATGAACTTTCAAATCAATTATATTAATGAATCTTAGATTTTCGAAAAACTTACTAAGTTGATGTAACTATTATGTTTGATATTGGTATCAACAAATCCTTTAAAATAATAAGATAAAAGGAAAGGTATGCAGCTAATTCTTGTAATTAAAGTTGAGTATATAATCCAAAGTCTATGGGTTGATCCGCAAACCTATCGGTTAGCTAAATTTGAGAGTTAATTGTAAATTTTTTATGTGATCTATTTAAATCAAGGGTTAAGTGGATTAAACTCGTGGATTAATATACTAACTTCCAGACCAAAGCGCGTGAATTTTACTTTTCTCATCACGAAAGTTGTGAATAGTGGTTAATCTATCTTATTTTCATTATCATTATTCTTTTATAATTATTTACTTTATTTTTTAGTTATGTTATTAATTAATTATTAAATAAAAAAAAATCAAAATTGATTCAAAATAAAAAGAAAAAAATCAAAAAAATAAAAATTAATTTAAAATTTAAATAAAAGAAAAGAAGGCACGATAAGTAGGTGTTAGAGTAGAACCTAACCATGATTGTAATGGAGGTTGTGCAAAAAGAAAAAGAAAAGAAATTTATTCCTTTTATAGTTGATATAAATTAACAACAATCTAGCGAAATTGAGATTTGTTTTTTCACTACTAATCTTTGGTTCAAAAATTTCTAAAAGAACATAAGGAAAACATTGAAAAGAATATTGAGGAAAAGATTGGTGAGAAGGCAAAGGTAGGAATAACAAGAAAATCATCCGATTTTGATAAAAAAAATCAGAGTTAACCAAGGTTGGAGATGGTTTCAGGTAAAACTTGAGTTTTGAAAGTGAAGACAGGCAAAGGACATTGATACTCGCCTAATTTCTATTCCCAAATGTGTTCTGTTGTATAAAGTTATTAAAATATTTTTATTATTTTAAACATATTATATAAAATTAATAAAATTATAAAAATAAAAAATATATAAATTTTAAAAAAATATAATAATTAATAAATTATATAAAAAGTAAAATAAAAATAAAAAATATCAAATATAGGTGTGAGACAGGTTTATTAATTACTATGGAATAGATATGGGAATAGATATGAAATGTCGAGGATATAGGCAAGGAACATAGAACCTATCCTTGATTCATTCTGTTGTAATACCTAGAAAAAACATAGTAGAAGCATGCTAAGAAAAAAAATACCAAATCTTTATTACAAAATTTGTCTTCAATCGAGTCAGTTTTTTCTTTTCTTTTCTTTTTTATTAAAATATCTATCATTTATGTGTTTTCCTTCCAATGGTTGATTATATACTGAAAATTACTTAAAAATACAGAGAAATCAAACATAGTCTAGCAGTCTAAAGTTTAGATCATATGTAAAATTAAAAAAAATAACAAATAAATAAATGGATACAAAATCAATGGGAATAAAGGAGTCTAAAGGTTAAAATCTTAAAAAAATTTCATCACCTCTCTTCAACTTCAGCCACTGGAGAAAGAAACTCCCCCTCGCTACACCTTCAGAGTTTTCGATTTACTACCCCTTCACCCATGGCTAATATCACAATGCCACACCTCCATGGTTGTTGACATTAAACAAATGTTGCAAGGAACTTAAAGTCACATCTCCAGCATCTCTTCTGCATTTCTTTTCCTTATTTTGTTTCTTCTTTATATCCAACGTCGTTCCCCACTCCTCTTTAGTGTGTGAATGCGTTCTCATTTTCTTAGGGAAATCTAAACCTTTTGTCTCCTTTAACTGGTTTTTTTTTCTACTAAAGAGCTATATGTTGGGTTTTGTTTTGACTAACTTTAACTCATTTAAGTTTTTTGAGAGGAAAATACGTATGGACGAGCATGGTTTTCGAGCTCCTTTTAACAACATATATACTCTCTTTGCAATTATAATATGTACATATTGAATATTTTTTTTTCTTTTCTTTATTCTTTTCTAATATATATTTTATTCTTGATTCATTTTTATTTTTTTCATAAATTATATATGTTTATTTTCTTTTTTTTTACTCAATTATCAAGCATGTTTTGATTTGGAATATATCATTTTATAGGTTGATAAACATGTGGTAACACTATCTTTAGATATTTGTATATTTATCTATGATCTTATTTTTCTATACTAAAATAGAAAATTAAACTAATAAAAATAATAAATGATAAAATTTAGAAGTATTAAAATAAAAAAAACAATCTCCTTTATATAATAGTAAGATTTTTCAAAATTTAATTTTTCAATAAATATATATATATATATATATATATATATATATCGTTTAAAACTTTTAATAAATTAATTTAAATTTTAATTTTAAATATTTAAAATTAAATTTAAACAAAATTTTAAATAAATATTTGAAATTAATAATTAATTCTATTCTATATATGTAATCATATTTTAAAAGAATTTAATATATTTGTTCATATTTTAAAAAAAATAAAAATTATAATCAATAATAAAAATATAATTACAAAACTTAAAATTAAAGATTTATTTATCATATTTTCAATCTGATAATAAATCATGATTTTAATTTAATAATTATAATAATAAATTATGTTTATTTCTGATAAAAAAATTGTTTAAAACATATAATTAAATGTTAATTATCATAATTTAAATAAATAATTAATAAATTATAAAAATATTTAAAATAATAATTTATTTTAAAATTTAATTTTTTTTAAAATAATCTATTTTTACACCAATACATATATAATCAGTTTTTTTTTTTTTTTTTTTAATTTTTATTTTCATATTATCGATTCTTAATCATCTTATGATAGATGTATTAAGAGTAACGTGAGATTAAGTTTCTATCTTCTTTACACATAAATCGACTTTTAAACTTATTTTATTTTTTTAGATATTTTTTTTACTTAAAATAAAAGAGATTTTTTAAATTTTTCATAATTTAAATAAAATTGGTGAAAACTTAATTTTAAAATTATTTCTTTTTAAATTTTATTTCTTTATTTTGAATATTATTCATTTAAAAATATATATGGTATTTATTTATAAGAAATCAAATGAGAAAATTTAATTAAACTACTAGGTTAATCTAATAATAAATTTAAACGTCATCTCTTTTTATATTATAAACAAATGAGAAACTTTAAGTTTTGAGGTGATTTTTAATTTTTAATTTTAAAATTTTAAAAATTAAAATCAGTTTTTATTTTCAGTTTTCAATTTTAACTTTAACTTTTTAGTTTTTGAAAGTTGTTACAAAAAATTAAGATATTTTACTATATCATTTTGTTATAAATTTATAAAAAATATATAAATAAAAATATTAATTTAAAAAATTAAAATATATTAAAATAATATAAATTTATAATTTTAAAAAATAATAAAATTAAATATTATTTTTATTATGATGATAACTATAATAGTAATGATGATAATGGTGGTAGTAAAAATAAATTAGTATTTATCAAATAATAATAATAGTGTGATGGTTATAATATAAAGAATATTATATAATTATAAATTTATATTTTACATATTATTTGAATATTAGTATTTAAAATAAAATAATTATATATATATTATTATTATAATATTTTATATTATTCAATATTTATTTTACATAAAAATAATATATATTATAAAATTATAAATTAAATATAATTTATATATTAAATAATATTTTTTATTTTTAATATATAAAAATTAAATAAATAAAAATTTAAAAATAATAAAATAAAATATTATTATTATTATTATTATTATTATTATTATAATATTGATAGTGATAATTGTTATAATGTAAATAATATTATATAATTATATAGTTTTATATTTTATATCAATATATAAGATAAATACGTTTATATTATAATTTTTTATTAATATATATGATATTATAAAAAAAATTATATAACATAAAATTATATTATAATATTACAAATTAAATATAATTATAATATATTAAATAGTATCATTTATTTATAAATTTATAAAAAATATATAAATAATTAAATTTTTTAAAATAATAAAAAAAATTAAAAATAAAATTTATTATTATTATTATTATTATTATTATTATTATTATTATTATAGTAATAATGATGACTAACAATGATAAAAATACAAATAATGTATAAGATAATAATAGTAATATAATGATTATAATATAAAAATATTATATAATTATACAAATTTTTGTTTTACATATTATTTGATTATCAATATTTAAAAAAATTAATTTTATATATAACTATAATATATAAATATTATATAATATTTATTTTATATTAAAATAATATATATTATAATATTGTATTATAAATAATTATATAATATAAATTTAATATAATTTATATATTAATCATTATTATATAAATTAGATAAATAAAAAATTAATTTTTAAAAATAATAAAATATATTATTATTATTATTATTATAGGATAATTATTTAACGATGATAGAATTAGATAGATTTAAGAATACAAATATTTTAAAATTAAAAATAGTATTTAATAAATATTTTTTGTTAATTTTGAGATTAAAAATAAAATATATTAAAAATTATTTCAAAACTATTTTATCTAATAATTTTTTTTTAAAAATTAATTTAAAAATAAAAAACTGAAAAAAATTTATAATCATTTTAAACGGACCTTAATTATTTAAAATAATAAAAATATCTTATATTATAATAACTAATTAGAAGAATAGAAATAATTTAAGATGACAAAAGAAAGTAACTTAAGAGATTATTTACTATTTTTTTAATTTTATCTGTTTTAGATTTTTTATTAGATATAAATATTTTAAAAATCAATACTTTAATTTTTTTAAAAATTATTATATTTTCTAACAAGATACTCTGTGTGTGAGAGAGAATTTAAAATTTTTATAAAGATTAAAATTTTAATTATACTTATAAAAATATTTGCATAAATCTTTTAAGCATATCATATATACTTATAATATTTTAAAAATTTATGATTTTTGGAAAACATAATTCTCATATAAAAGTATTTTACATATCAACTTTTCTTTTAAAAATAACGTAATTTCATTTGATTATTTTAATAAGAAACAATAATTACATCAAATATTAATAAAAAATAATTAATATATTATAAATTTAAATTTTATTTATAACATTAAATATTTAAGCATAAAAAATATTTAGTATTTTGTTAACATAAATATTATAAAAATAAATGAAAGAAATTAATAATTAATACATCTAAAAATGAATTTATATTTTTATTATTTTAAGACCAAAATAATATTTTCAGTTATTTCCTATAAAAATAACTAAAATTAATTAATATTAAATATAATATTTCTAAAAATAGAATTATCTTAATATATAAAAGTAAGATTATTTGAAAAATATTGGCATTTGAGTGTAATTGCTTGTATATTTTAAAAATTAATTAAGTAGGTTAAATTTAAATTTATATTTTAAATTCAAATAATAATAAATATTAATAATATGACATTATCGTATAATGTATGTTGATTGACGTTAAAAATTGGTTATAGATATATTAAAATTTGTTAATATATTATATAAATATTTAAAATTTACTATTAATAGACAATCAATTTATTTTAAAATTGATAATTAATAAATAATAAATATTTTAAAATTAAAATAATAACAGTTAATCTAAAAATTTAAAAATTTAAAAAATTTAAAAAAATAATTTTTACCATAATTATAGAAGAAGGATGTCATTAATTTTTAACATTATTTTATTTTAATTTATTTATAAGCAATGGCACCAACAACTTCTGCTGAACACAGCTTTGGAACCGACTTGAACATCAACAGTGATGTTGAAGTTTATAGTGATGTATGGTGGTTTGATAATTGATGCAAATCTTCGTTTATCAACTCTCTTGAAAATTGGTTTATTACTATACTATTATGCTTTGTAGGATAGAACTTTTGGTGCCTCATTCCAACCTTTAATCAATTGACAACAGCTTTTTCGTCACATAGTGCTTTTTTTCTGTTATTCTGGATCTAATGCTAATGGACATTCCATAACTGCCAAACTTAGGTTAAAGTTTCATATTAGCAAAGCATTGAGAAAAAACTTTACTTACAAATCTCTTTTAATTTTCTTCTTCTGTGATTCAAGCTTTTTTAAAAAAGTCAGAATTTGAAAAGAGAAAGAAGAAAAGGAAATGCTGACAAAAGAAGATGAGAATGGTGGCTATTTTATGATGTAAAAAAATATATATACATAAATAGTGTTAGAAATGCATAAACTTTTAGGATTTACCTTTAAACCCATGTTATAATATATTTTAATTTCACAAGTGCAAAATGTTATGCGATAAACGATAAAAAATTTATGCTAAAGGCATAAATTAATGTGTTTTATTCCTTTAACAGTGCATAAAAATAAGTTATAAACTATTAAAATATTACCCTAAAAGTCTGACGCATGAAAAGTTGCAGTAAAGGCCCCTGAATTCCCCCTAAACCGCACATAATTATGCGGGAAACATTTAAAATATTACTCTGATGTACGAAATGATGCAACAAAAGCCCTTTCCATTCCCCGTAAAACGCACAAAATTATGTAAGAAACGTTTAAAAAAATTCTTGTTGGAGCTTGATGCATAAACTTATGCCATATAACATCATTCTCTACCAGTATAAATACGTAGAGACTGTTATATAATTAGCTTTACAACTTCAGTTTGTTCTTTTTTATTTTTGCTTTTTTAAATATTTTATCTGGCTGTAAAGATTTTTTTTAACTCGGAACTATTTCATTAAAAGTTTACAAGATTATTAATATTAAAATGATATAAAAATTATATGATTAGAATATGATTAGATAATTTTAATATAATCTATAGTTAGATTTGATTTAGGATTTAGATTCTGATTTAAAATTTTAGAATATTAGATTTAGAGTAGAAGAATAGAAGGTTAAAAGGAAAAAAATAAAAAAAAAATAAAAAAATATTAAAATTATAATTTAAAATTCTTTTTACTGAACATTATATTATGGAATTTTTCCATAAAAATTAACTAAAAATGAAAATTTTAAATTTTAATAATAAAATTGAAATTATAAATTTATAAAAATTTTAAATAAAAAACCAGATTATGAAATTATCTTAATAAAAAACTGTAAAATATATGTTTACAAAAGTTAGAAAACTTAAATAATAATTTATTGGTTAAAATTTATTTTAAATTTTAAAAAAATATGAAATAAAGATAAATTAAGAATAAAAATAGAAAAAAAATAAAACGAATTTATTTAAAATGAAGGCAGTATTTATTTTAAAAATTAAAATTAAAAAATATATATTAATGTTTTAGTAAATTTTAATTTACTGAACTTATCCATTGAAAATGAAAAAAATATTTAAATTAACTAATAAATTGTTAATATAAATTTAAATTATAAATAATTACGTATTACATTTATAGTAAAATAAAATTAAAAATAATGATATATAATATAATTTATAATAAAATTAATATATGCTGTAAAAATATTATTAAATAATATTTTGTATACATAAATATTATTAAAATGAATTATTGTTTTAATAAATATAATGTGAAATTCATTTTAAAATAATATAATTTATATAATTAGAATTAGTATTAAAGTAATTAAATATAGATAAATTTTAATATATGGTTTCATTAGTATCATTAAAAAATATAATATATATAAAATCTAGATATTTAAAAAATAATATATACTGTAATTAATTTCAAAAAAAAAATATAAATAATCAGAATAATGAGTACTTAATTTTAAAAATAAAAAATATTATCTAGTGACATTAATTTAAAAAGTATAAAAATTTTAAAAACAATCTATTCTGTAATTAATTTAAAAAATAAAAATATATAAATATAATTATAATGAAAAGCATGTATTTTTAAAAAAATTAAAAGATGTTGACAAACTTTTTTTAAAAATACTAAATATATTAAAAGTATAAATTCAAATATTTTTTTAAAAAATTTAATATATACTGCCAATTTTTATTAAAATATAATATATATACATAAAATTATTTATATATATATATATTTAAAATCAATTAGAAACTTTAATTATTTAATAAAAATAAATAAATAATTTGAACTTAAAGATATAATTTATTTTAGTGTTTAACACATAAAATTGATTTTTGAATTTTTTAATTAAAATTTGATTTATTTTTTGATAATAAAATTTTATGTATTAAATATATTTTTGATGTATGATAAATAACATTAAGTTCTATTTAGTTATTTAAATTTATATAAATTATTTATTTATTTTTTAATTTTTTTATTGGTTTATTTATTTATGTTTTAAATTTATTTATTTATTTATTTCTATTATATATTTATTTATTTTTTATTTAATTTATGATGGAATTAATTAGTATAGTGTTGAATGTATAAGATTCATAAAATTTAATTAAAAATATACACAAGTAAAGATTAAAAAAATATAAATAAATAGAGAAAATATATAAAAAATAATGAATATGTAAAAATATATTAAAATATATTAATTTAAAATATATTACAATATTTATCCTAATTTAAATATAAACTTAGGTTTCATAACTTATATTAAAAATTTAATTAGAAAAATATTTTAAAAAATATATTAACGTGTATACATATGATATAATAAACGTTAAAAAAATACATTAAACATAAAAGATAATTTATTCAACAAAAATTTTTAATTAATATTAAAAGTATTTAAAGTAAATAAATTTTGATAAACTTTTTAATTTTATATTATGTTTAAATATTAATGTAAAAATTGAAATATATTTTACTTTAGCATAAGAAATTAGTAATTAAAATTGAAAATTAATATAAATATAAAATTTATTAATATAAAATAGATTCATTTAATATAAGTAGCTTTCCATAAAATTTTAATTTTAAATTATATTCAAATATTAAATTAAAAATTTTATATATTTAACTTCAGGAAAATAACATAGTTAATTATATTTAAATTTTCAACATTTATAAAATTGACTAAAGTAAGTTATATTAATTTAAAAATATATTAATTTAGATGGATTGTCATAAAACTTTCAATTTTTACATTTCTGCTAAAATATTAAATAAAACATTATTTAAATTTTAGTAAAGTTTATTTAAATATAGTATCGCATCATCGAGTCAGCCATCGCGTTCATCACTCATCATCCGACCAGGATCAGATGATGCATCTTTTCTGACTCTTCAGAGTGTCCACATCTCGAATCAGATATGGAACAAAGAACTTGATAGAGAGCTGAAGATCAAATGGACGAAGTTTCATCATGATCATGACGATGCTCCTTTGGTGTCCCCTGTGATTGCTGAGAGGTTACGGCTAGCAGGTTCTTAGGTGTCACACAACTACCATTTATTCACAGTGATGTTTCGTTAGCTGAAGCATTGGTTGAGAGGTGGAGGCCAGGGACGCACACCTTTCACATGCTGCCTGGGGAGTGCACGATTACTCTTTAGGATGTTGCAGTCTTGGCTAAGTTGCCTATTGATGGTCAACCAATGATTGATATTACATCTGCGAGGGTTTGGGAGCCCATTGTGCAGAACCTACTTGGTGCATCACCTGCTGAGCGGGAGCTAGTTGGGGGTTCGCTCAAGATGAGTTGGCTGGTGCAATACTTTGGGAGCATTAATGACCATATGGGGAGTGATGAGCAGTTAGATCGATTCACCCGTGTATATGTCTTGAGACTTATTAGGGGTGTCGCAACCGGGATCACGACGGGACGACGAACAAAAGCTTTTAATTAAAAAAACAGAGGGGTCGCCACCAAAATTTATTAAAGAAAATTTTGGAAAAACTTAAAAATTATGATCTTTGAAACCAGTTTGAGTTCGGGAGTTATTTACGCATAGGGAAGGTACTAGTACCCTACGTCCATTAAAATGGTTACCTTCTAATTGATTATGCACGGATACCATTAACTTTCAAAAAAATTATTTCACTCAAACAAAAAACATTTTTATTGATTTGTGTTGTTAATATGTAAGTTAAAAAAAGATTATTTATTTATTTTATGAAATAAACGAGAAAGAAGACCTGAAAATTTATTTTGGGAAAAATTAGAAAAACCCCCCCTTTTTTTTGAATTTTTGAAAGGAAATGCATAGGGTTCAAGGTAGCAAATGGCTACTCAATAAACCCTTACAAATCAAACGGTGTCAAAGGTGGATCAACCACTCAATTAACACCGCTTGACCCCTCATATGAAAGAAAAAGAATAATCGATTCACAAAGTTAATTTTAAACTGATTAGCATATTAGGGGATTTCACATCAGTTTTGGAAATCGGGAACATGTATCATCGTATTAAAAATCAAAAAACAAGGAAATACATGACATATTAGGGAATAGATTCTATACATCAGGAATAAAAACATGAGGCAAAACAAACAAACAGAGGACAACGAATGAACATTAGGGGTATATTTTACATGTTAGAATTGGGAATTAGGGAAACAAGCCACAAAACAAAACAGGATAAAGATATTACCTAGTTTTCAAAGCTTGGATCTGATTTGCCCTTCCTTGTTGCTCTCTCCTTGCTATGTATGATGTCCTCTGTCCAGTGCTTTTTCTCACGTATGTCTGTGTGTATCTCTGTATAGCGTAGGTGTAGGTCTCTGTGTGTCTCTGTATCCAGGCATAGGTGCGTATCTCTGTATATGCGTAGGTCCCTTTTTTCTGATACGTTCCCTTATTTATATGCCTTTCTCGTTACCTGAAAGTACTCTGCCACTACCCCACTAAACAACAATCACTCTCCCACTTCCCGTTAAATGCTCTTCCACTATCCCACTTCCTGTTAACTACTCTTCCATTACCCCACTAAACAAAAACTGATAGGCACTATCCCTTACCTATAAGAAAAGATAACTCCCTTATCCTTATTATCCTATTAATTTTTATTAATCAATTTTTTTTTATCTTTTATTATTTTTTTATTTTTTTAAAATTTTTTATAAATACGGATAAAATTAGTTATTCACAGTTGCCCCTCTTTACAAGTTTCTTATCAAATAATAAGAATAACAAAGTTTTTCATATTATTATTATAAGAAATTTGAAAAGAAGTGAATTAATTTTGTCTATGGTGAAAAAAAAATAATAAAGTAAAATAAAAATTCCTGTGAGTCCATTTTTAACAAAAAAAGTTTGTGCAAGTTATGAACATTGGAAAGGGATATTTTGCACCATGAACGCAAAATTTTGATGATCTTGGGGTTTAACGGATATATGGATACTGATAATCTAGAGGTGCAAGGACCCTTGGAAAAGAGTGGGTGCATGAACTCTTGGAATGAAATGGGTACGTGGACCCTTGGAATAGAGAGGGTGCGTGGACCTTTGGCATGAGGTGGGTGCATGGACCCTTGAAATTGAGAGGGTGTGTGGATCCTTGGAATGAAGAGGTGGGTGCGTGGACCCTTGGAATGAAGTGGTGGGTGCATGGACCCTTGGAATGAAGTGGTGGGTGCGTGGACCCTTGTGATGAGGTGGCGGATGCGTGGACCCTTAGAATGCAGAGGGTGCGTGGACCCTTGTGATATGGTGGGTGCGTGGACTCTTGGACTGTAGAGGGTGCGTAGACCCTTGGAATGAAATGGGTGCGTGGACCCTTGTGATGAAGTGGGTGCGTGGACCCTTGAAATGAAATGGGTGCGTGGACCCTTAGAATGCAAAGGGTGCATGGACCCTTGTGATGAGGTGGGTGCGTGAACATTTGGAATGAAATGGGTGCGTGGACCCTTGGAATGCAGAGGGTGCGTGGACCCTTTTGGAATGAAATGGGTGCGTGGACCCTTGGAATGCAGAGGGTGCGTGGACCCTTATGATGAGGTGGGTACGTAGACCCTTAGACATAATCTTGAGATAGTTTATTAATGGTGATGATGCAAGAGTGCATGATACTAAATGCTTTGATGATACAATTCAATGATGATGCATGATAGTCAAAACTATTGTGATTTTATTAAATGACTTTTGTGATGTTAAAATAAGATTACTGTTCCTCGTGAGCTCGCTTGTCCAAGATCCAAGGATGAGTGAGATTTCTTGATTTAATTTGACCTCATTTGATATTCAAGTGTCTCCTTGTTTGGTCGGTGTTTGAGTTACTTTTAGTTTGCCATAAAGATTGAACGAGTTAGAGCAATATTCTCACCTTCCACCACATGCAACTTTTATTGGGTCCTCGTTAAGCTTACTGCAATATTTAACACACAAATAATTGTAATGCTATTATTTTAATATCAACACATATTTCCTTTCGGTATATCACTATTAAATGTTGTGAGGTTAGGTGGTGAGAGAAAAGTCATGGTCTTTTATTGAACAAAGTGATTGTCGAAGAAAATAATATTTGGCAAGGAAGGAATGGTATATACATTGAGTAAAGTTTAGAAAATGAAAAATATTTATAGAAGGATGCTATGAGTAGCAGAACTTTATTCAGGACCGTTTTTCCAATGAGTAATATCAGTATCACACTTCAGTAACCTTATTAACCCACTAATAAGCTTCAGAGAAAAGATGAAATTGCCCCAGTTATTCGTTTGTCACAATGTTTCCCTCAGATTGTGACTGTCGATCCATAACTTGTTCCGATTTTCACATTCAATTCTTCAATTGCCCCAGTCTATCATTCAATGCAACTCTTGCCCCAGTTTGTAACTGTTCAATTTCCCCAATTTGTAAAGTCTGATGCATTCTTTGTGCTTGTTCATATTCTAGACTGCCTATCCAGGTTTTCAGTCTAGTGATCATTTTATTTGACCCTAATTTTTGCCTAGATCGCTCTTTTCGAGTTTTCAATCTAGCGGGTGTAAACACTCAATTATGTCCGAGGCCGCAAAATTAATTAAGAAACCAATGTAAATTAAATAATAAATAAATAAATTAAAATAATTAGAAACTAAAAAATAAAATAGTTTTTGGAAAAAATAATAAAAGAATTTAAATTTGGGAATAAAAATTTGAAGTTAAAGCAAAACAACAAGTAATTAAAACAAAAAAAAGGGAAACATGAAAAAGTAAAAAATCTGAAAATTCAATAAAAAATATAAAATCTGAATGTTCAATAAAAAAATCTAAAATCTGAATATTCAATAAAAAAATCTAAAATCTGAAAAATAAATAGATAAATAAATAAAATCTGAAAAATAAATAGATAAATAAATAAAATCTGAAAAATGAAAAGAAAAATAAGATAAATAGAAATTCTTGGAAAAATCACAAAAACAATAAAATTTTAAAATAAATAAAGAAAATAGTAGTAACTGAAAAAATTTCAGGTGTGGAAACAAAAAAAATAATAATGAAAAAACGAAAAAGGAGATAACAAAAAATAACTGACTAACCAATTGTAAAAGGAAGGAAAAATAGAAAAGAAGAGGGAGAAGAAAAGACATCGGGAGTTTAGGGGCTCAATTCTGCGTCAATCTCACGGACGATTTTCAATTTTTTGATAGTACCTAACCGGGGCAGCTTCAACCTTCAAGTGGGGGGGTCCCTTCAAATCTGGAAGAAAAAGTTGTTTTGAAAAGAAGAAGAGGCCATACAGTGCTATCAAGAAAGAAAACCAAAGAAGAAAACGAAGGCATCTCTGGAAGTTTGAAGAGGGGGAAGAAAAGAGAAGAGGCTTGGCAAAAACGAAAAGGAGGAGATCAAAGGAGGACTTGGAGGAGGACCGGTCTCGAGCATGTTCTCTGGAGATCACTGGGAGCAAGACGCCAAGAAAAATCAAATACCCCTCCTGAGGAAAGCTCCAGGTACGCTCATGGACTTCCCCTTATTCTTGCATGAAGATAGTTCTAGAGTCTAAAAGTATCATGGTTGTATATGGTAATAGTTAAAGGCAGTATAGCATGCATCACATGTAAAAGATCCTGAAACTACTCTATATTATGGGTGAAAATTGTCAAGATTGATATTTCGGGTCGAGCTTTTGGTTTAGCGAGTTACAATCGGTCTTCGTTCATGCACCGTAACCGCAGGGTCTGGGGATGAGTCGGAAACTATCTCTTGGTTGGCAATGGCAGTCTCGGTTTCTTTATACCCATAGCTTCTCTAGTGATGCAAGAGAAAGGGAGGAAAGGGTAGTAACATTGTAGTGATGTAAACCAACATCTCATGCTCCATTGTATGAAGAATCAATAAGCCATAAAGTGATAATCCAGGTCCATACAAATGCTGGACATATCGAAAAGAGTGATTAAAAATGGGTGAGCATTGGGGGCAGTAGGTAGAAACGACGTCTGGGTGATGGCTTCGTGTCAAATGGTTGTGACAATCATCGACAATTAACTTTAGGGTAGTAGATCATGGCTGATGTTCCGAGTGTAATTAATTATATACATATTCTGGTGAGAGCAGAATATATGTTCGTGAAGATGTGGTCTTCATAAGGCCTTATAACACCCGAAACATTTACACTTCCAGGGTGAAAACCTCTGCGCCAACTAAATGCAATATCTATTGCAGATGCCTACAAAATCACTAATAGGTTGGCTGAACATGAATGTATTTCCCATTGCGAAATTTCCATAACAAAAGGTTGAGTATATAGCAGGGGACTCTGCTAGAATTCATCCCATTGCTTCAGGTGTGCCCACGATAAGATTCCCATTCATGGCCATGCAAACCATTGCTTTTGATGTAGGAAACCTGTCCAACTAGGAGCAAGGCGAAATCAGTAGTTGGTATGTGGCTGCCTTGAAGGAATATACTATTGTACCACAAGCCTCATATGGTGCTCATTATACTTATATGGAGCATACGGGATTCAAGGGCCTTCGTAAATGAAGTTTTCGCCACCCAGTACTACCTACTTAGCCTAGAAGTTGTAGGCTTTGTCATAAACCATGAGCATGGCTTGGTGGTAATGTTTGTAGTCCATTGCCCCCAAGACCCAGGTTCGAGCCCCACCAGGCACTTTTGTTGATTTAATTTTGAATGCTAACTACAGCTGCCCAACTAATTAAATAAATGGCCTGTAACCTTTTTACCCCTGCTTCGAATCCCACCAGAGGCATTTTATGTTTTAATATTACAAGAGGCGACCAGTACAATTACCACAAGGCCCTTGGGGGATTTCACAAAATCCCCATTCTATCCTGCTGGGGTAAATTACCACACTACCCCTGATCTTTCCACAAAATCCCTATTCTATCCCCAAAATTAAGAAAATTAAAAAAATTCAAAAATTCCAGAAATTAATAAAAAATTCAAAATTAAGAAAATTAATAAAAAAATTCAAAAATTCCAGAAATTAATAAAAAATTCAAAATTTCCAGAAATTAATAAAAAATTCAAAAATTTCAGAAATTAAGGAAATTAATAAAAAATTTCCAGAAATTAATAAAAATTCACAAAAATTCTAAAATTCTAATAATTCTTAAATAAATCATAAAAATTCTAAAAATCCTAGAAAATTCACAAGAATTCCAAAAATCCTAAAAAATTCACAATGATTCATAAAAATTCTATAATTCCTAAATAATTCATAAAAAATTCAAAATCCCTAAATAATCCATGAAACATAAAATTCCTTAGTTGATAGATTCCCCTCATAATTTCTAATAATTACTTGTGAGTTGCCTTTTTTTTATTCATCGTTCTTCAAAAATAAAAATCTTATTTTGCAATTCTTAATCTCACGCGACGAGCTCTAAGCACGAACTGGTAGCTTTTTCTGCTGTTCGTTGTTTAGAGATTCGTATGGGTCCAAGTGCAGCCGTAGTTGTCTTAGGCCTTGTGCATATGTGGATTCGGGTTGCCTTTCCTTTTACAAAATAAAAACCTTGCTCGTTTTATTCATCGTTCTTCAAAAATAAAAACTTTGTTTTGCAATTCTTAATCTCACGCGACGAGCTCTAAGCACGAATTGGTAGCTTTTTCTGATGTTCGTTGTTTAGAGATTCGTATGGGTCCAGGTGCAGCCGTAGTTGTCTTGGGCCCTGTGCATATGTGGATGAGGATTGCTTTTCTGAAATATTCTTAAAAAATCAAGCCATTTTCAAATGTTACTTTTCAAGTAGCCCCGAAGGTCAAGCTTTCAAGCTTTTCAAACATTCCTTTTAAACACTTTCGAAGGTCAAGCCTTCAAATCAAACCAGAACTACGTAAGCCTTGAGTTTTCCATTGCACCAGGGAATACGTAGGAGCAGGATCAAGTCCTGTCAGGCTAACCTCCATCAAGTATTTATTTTCACTCTAATAAAAGGGATCAAACTATTTTCAAATAATCACACACTCAATTTAAGGGTACTGTTCTTCGGAACAGGCGAGTGGGGTGCCTAACACCTTCCCCACTCGTAACCGACTCCCGAACCTAAATCTCATCCAGGGTTTTTCCAAATCTTTTCCCTTAAAAAAAAATTTGGTGGCGACTCCACATCATCAAAATCAACATTTTTAAAATTTTAGCGAGTCCGTCGTCTCGTCGGAATTACGGTATCGACAGCGGGTAGCTCTAACTTTTGCCTAGATTGCCTTACAGGTTTTCAATCTAGCGAGCATTTTTTATTGCTCTAACTTTTTCCTAGATCGTTTTTTTTTTTATTTTCGATCTAGCGAGCTTTTTTCCGATTGCCCTAACTTTTGCTTAGATCGTTTTTGAGGTTTTCGATCTAGCGAGCTCTTTTTTCAATTGCTCTAACTTTTGCCTAGATCGTTTTTTGAGATTTTTGATCTAGCGAGCTTTTTTTTTTTTTTTAAATTACTCTAACTTTTGCCTAGATTGCTTTTTGAGGTTTTCGATCTAGCAAGCTTTTTTTTTATTATTTTTTTTATTTTTTTATGCATAGTATTTTTTTACTGCATCCGAGTTCACAGGGTGTAAGAGATATTTGCCATCCATTTTTTGTAAGGATCAAGGCTCCTCCGGAGAAAGCTTTCTTGACTACATATGGCCCTTCATAATTTGGAGCCCATTTTCCCATATGATCTTTATGAATCGGCAAAATTTTCTTGAGTACTAAATCTCCTTCTTGAAACTCTCGATGATGCACTTTCTTTTCAAATGATTTCTTTAGTCTCCTCTGATATAACTGGCCATGACAAATTGCATTCAATCTTTTTCCTTTAATGAGGTTTAATTGGTCAAAACGGGTTTGGACCTATTCTGCTTCATTTAACTTCGTTTCCATTAATACCCTCAAGGAAGGTATTTCGACCTCAATAGGTAAAACAACCTCCATCCCATATACTAAGGAAAATGGTGTTGCCCCAGTTGAGGTGCGAACCGAAGTACAATATCCATGCAAAGCAAACGGAAGCATTTCATGCCAGTCTTTGTAAGTCACCACCATCTTTTGAATGATTTTCTTAATGTTCTTATTAGCTGCTTCAACTGCCCCATTCATCTTTGGCCGATATGGGGAAGAATTATGATGTTTAATCTTGAATTCTTCACATAACTCAGTCATCATCTTGTTGTTTAAATTAGTCGCATTGTCTGTGATGAGTTGATTTGGTAGACCATAACCGCAGATTAACTCCCTTTTTATGAACCTTACTACCACATTTCGGGTTACATGAGCGTAGGAAGCTGTTTCAACCCATTTAGTGAAGTAATCAATTGCAACCAAAATAAAGCGATGTCCATTTGATGCCTTAGGTTCAATGGGACCTATGACGTCCATTTCCCACATCGAAAATGGCCAAGGCGATGATAGAACATTTAATGATGTTGGTGGAGCATTAATATTATCAACATATGTCTGGCATTTATGATATTTCTTCACATGGTTCAACCAGTAGTAACCGGCCCTCAAGATTTTTCTTGTCATTGCATGTCCATTTGCATGAGTTCCAAAAGATCCTTCATGCACTTCCTTGATGATTTTTATGGCTTCAGTAGCATCAACGCATCTAAAGAGCACCATATCATGATTTCTTTTATACAATACTGCTCCATTTAGAAAGAAGCTCATTGCCAATCTTCTCAAAGTTCTCTTTTCGTTCTCTGAAGCACCCAACGGATACTCTCTTCTCTTGATAAAATTCTTGATATCATGGTACCAAGATTTTCCATCTGGTTCTGCTTCGATGGAATGACAGTGCGCCGGATGATCACGACGCTAGATCTTTATAAGTGGCATGTCTTCTTCCTGACTCAGTGTAAACATGGACGACAAAGTGGCCAATGCATCTGCCAACGAATTTTCCTCTCGGGGGATATGATCAAAGGTTACTTCTTCTAACTATTTTATCAATTCCTTAATATAGGACTGGTAAGGAATTAATTTTGAATCTCGAGTTTCCCATTCTCCTCTTAGCTGATGAATGACCAAAGCCGAATCACCATATATGTTGAGGATTTTGACCTTTGATTCTATAGCCGCTTCGATTCCTAGTACACACGCTTCATATTCTGCCACATTTGTTTGTGCAATCAAAGCATAGTCGGGCTGTGACTGGGACGTACTGCTTTTCTGGGGAAATTAGTATAGCTCCAATCCCATGCCCCAATACGTTGGAAGCACCATCAAATAACATCGTCCATCTTTCTTTCATTGACGGTTTCTCCTCACCAAATGATGTCATTATGTCTTCGTCAGGGAACCTGCATTGCATTGACTCATAATCTTCCACAGGTTGATGTGCCAAGTAATCTGCCAGAACACTTCCTTTGATTGCCTTTTGGGTAACATATACAATATCATACTCTGATAAGAGGACTTGCCAACGGGCAATCCTCCCTGTTAGAGCGGGTTTTTCAAAAATGTACTTGATTGGATCCATTTTAGACACTAACCAAGTTGTGTGACTCAGCATATATTGTCTTAAGCGACAGGCGGCCCAGGCGAGAGCACAACAAGTTCGTTCCAACAATGAGTAATTGACCTTATAATTGGTGAACTTCTTGCTTAAGTAGTAAATGACTTGTTCCTTTCTTCCAGACTCGTCCCGTTGGCCTAACATGCAACCCATAGACTCATCAAGCACTGTCAAGTACATAATGAGAGGCTTTCCAGGAATTGGTGGTATCAAGACTGGGGGACTTTGCAAATACTGCTTGATCTTCTCAAAGGCTTCCTGGCAATCGTCATTCCATTCCATTGATTGATTCTTACACAACAACTTGAAGATTGGCTCACATGTAGCTGTCAACTGGGATATAAATCGAGCAATATAATTTAGCCTTCCAAGAAATCCTCGAACTTCCTTTTTTGTGCTGGGAGAAGACATTTCAAGAATAGCTCGAACTTTTTCAAGATCCACTTCAATCCCCTTTTGGCTAATTATAAATCCCAATAACTTGCCAGACTTTACTCCAAATGTACATTTAGCTAGGTTCAGCCTCAACTTGAACTTTCTTAATCGCTCAAACAATTTCTGTAAATGAACAATATGATCTTCCTTATTTTTTGACTTGGCAATCATGTCATCTACATAGACTTCAATCTCCTTATACATCATGTCATGGAATAAGGTCACCATTGCCGTTTGATAAGTAGCCCCAGCATTCTTCAATCCAAATGGCATAACCTTGTAGCAAAATGTGCCCCAAGGTGTGATAAATGTGGTCTTTTCCATGTCTTCTTCAACCATCTTGATCTGATTGTAACCCGAGAAACCGTCTATAAAAGAGAAGAAGGAATGTTGGGCCGTATTGTCTACCAGTACGTCGATGTGAGGTAAGGGAAAATCATCCTTAGGGCTAGCCCTATTTAGGTCCCGGTAGTCAACACACATTCGGACCTTCCCGTCTTTCTTAGGGACTGGACCTACATTGACAATCCATTGGGGGTATTTTGAAACAGCAAGAAAACCAGCGTCGAGTTGCTTTCTAACCTCCTCTCTGATCTTTAAGGACATTTCTAGCTTCATTCTCCTTAACTTCTGCTTAACTGGGGGATATTCTACCTTTAACGGTAGTTTATGCTCTACTATGCTGGTGTCGAGGCCTGGCATATCCTGATATGACCATGCAAAGACATCTTTAAAATCGTGCAAGAGCTTTATCAACCTGCAACGCCCCTCCTCTTTCATGAGTGTGCCAATTTTGACTTCTTTTTTCTCCTCATTGGTCCCCAAATTAATCATCTCAATCGGTTCTTTATGAGGTTGTATTTCTCTGGCCTCTTCCTCCATCAATCGCAACAGTTCAGTGGATGGTTCTGAATCATTATCATCCTCCTCATTAGCCTGATTAATGGGTAGATCAAAGCTACTTGATGTGATACTAGCATTATTTTCATCTTCAAACGTGCTATTTTTAGATCTGCATCATTTAGGAATGGTAAGAGGGAAATGAACAAAAATTCTAACGAGGTAAAGAATACAAGTAGAAGAGGGAGACCAGTATTTGGGAAATTCAAAATGCATTTTATTAATGATATACTGAAAGGAAACATGTACGCCCATAACAACGGAATCTTAAAGCCTTGGGCAGAGCAATAAGATTAACATTACAAAATTACTTTATGTCTGAATTAAAAATCACAGGAAGCTCAACGATTTCCCAATTGACAAGCCTTGTGTTTGGTGGACAAGCGTGAACCCAATTGACATGTTCATCCTTCAGAGTGTACTCTTCCACAACAGCTATTGGGCTTGAGAACTCAAATCCAGCACTCCAAAAAGTCTTCCTCAGATCATATATGGAGACCCCCTCGGTCTCGGGCTCTCTATCATCCAACCTGGCCAGTCTTTTCTCTCTTTTCTCCTCTGCAATCCTTTTCTTATCTGCTCTTGAAGGTTTGTACCTTAACCCAAAGCGGTCTTTATTTTCTATCAGACTTGGTAGCTTGCTCAAACCTTGCTCGTATTTTCCCAAACCATGTCCATATTGATACCCGTTCTCAAGCATGACTTTTGCTACCATTGTAGAAGCACCCGATGGTTGGATCTTTGTAATGGGCATTCCCTCCTTGACATAACTAGCATTCGCAATCTCAAGTGCCTGAAACGAGGTCTCAAGAGCCTCTTCAGCTGCTTCGATATAAGGGGTAGAGGAAGGTTTACTCACTAGTAAATCCTCCTCAGCAGAGACAATGATCAGATTGTCATTGATGATGAACTTCAGCTTCTGGTGTAGTATGGATGGTACAGCTCGTGCACAATGAATCCATGGTCTTCCCAGAAGGAAACTGTAAGCAGGAGTAATGTCCATTACTTGGAATATCACTTCAAAAGTAATTGGACCAATCTGAACAAGTAGGCTTATCTCTCCTATCACTTTTCTGCGAGATCCATCAAATGCCCGGACTACCATGGTACTCGATTTCATATGCGACATGTCAAATGATAGTTTTGTGAGTGTTTCTCTTGGCATTACATTCAGTGAGAAACCATTATCAACTAAAACTCTGGCCATGATATGGTCCATGCACTTTACTGATATGTGTAAAGCCTTATTGTGTCCTGCTCCTTCCATTGGTATCTCATCATCAGTAAAAGTAAGGTAATTATTGGCGATGATATTACCGACAATACCTTCGAATTTTTCCACTGATATATTATGGACGACATGAGTCTCATTCAATATTTTTAACAATGCTTTCCTGTGAGGCTCTGAATTCATCATTAAGGATAGAAGTGATATTTTAGCTAGAACTCAGTTCAGTTGACCAATCACTGTGTACTCACTTTGTTTCACGAGCTTTAAAAACTCATACACTTCTTCCTCTGATAGTTCTCCTTTCTGTTCTTTCCTCTCAGTAGCTTCCTGGTCGACTACATGCCTTCCTTTTCCTTTTTCTTTCTCAGTCTCATTCATCGGTTTGATTCTAAGATCTTCGGGAGTGTAAATTCGACCAGTTCGAGTCATACCACCGACCCCGACAATATTGGTAATCTCAGAATCCCCTAAATCAGTATCTTTTTGTAAGTCACCTTCGGTATCATCAGTACTCACCTCGAACCCATATCTCCAAGGTACTGCTTTGTTGCTTTTATAAGGAAATGCTGTTGGAATTTGAATTGTGATAGGTTTCGGCCTACCCGAGGTTGGAATGGTAGGAGTACTGGTATAATAGATAGTCAAGGGTCTTGGTAAGCCTGAAGTTGAATCGTCAACTACCGACACACTGTTGTCCCCTCTGAGATGACCCACTTGGACCAATTGTTTGTCCATTAGGTCTTGCAGAATCAACTTGAAGACATCACATTCTTGTATTGAGTGATCTGCACCCAGGTGTAATCCACAGCTATCATTTTCTTCAAAATTTCTCCTGACCATACCGAACTTGTGCATCTCAGCAAAGATGAACTTCAATGGGATTTTGACATCTTCTACCTTACTTCTCAAGGGTGGTCTCTCATCTTCAATAAAGTTAATCGATGGCCCTCCATGCCCTGGTAGAGGATTGCTTCCAACATTGGGAGTGTCCGCTTTGAAGTTCAACCACTTTGCATTAATCAGTTCTTGCACCTTGAATTTTAATGCTCGGCAATTTTCAGTTGAATGACCGATAGCACCTGCATGGTAATCACATTTTGCATTTGGATCATACCCCCTAGGATAAGGTGGTTCTATTGGTCTCATCGGGCAAGGTACTACTAGGCAATTTTGGATAAGCTGAGGTAGTAGTTCCGTGTAAGACATGGGGATTGGGTCAAATTGGACTGGACTCCTACCTTGGTTGCTAGGGTTGCTTTGTGGGTTTGGATTTTTGTTCCATGGTTGATTGAATTGAGGTGGCCTTATAGAGGGTGAGTTGGATGGAATGGGTGGGATTGAAAGGTGAGATTGAGGGTATGGATTTTGTGAGATGGTGGTGATATGTGGGTAAGGCATATGAGGGGGGTTGTAGGTTGGTTGGAGATGAGGAGGTTGAAAGATGGGGCCCCTAGGAGGTTGAAATGTTACTGCTTTGGCTTCTCCTTCCTTCTTCTTCACTGATCCAGTTGATGGTTTTTTTTGCAGTGTTCGTTCCTGAAGGAATATGAGCAATCTTTCCACTCTTCAGACCATTCTCGACTCTTTCTCCGATGATGACTATGTCAGAGAAATTTGAGGAGATGCTTCCAATCATCCTATCATAGAAAGGTGCCTGTAATGTATCAATAAATAATGCTACCATTTCTTTATCAGACAATGGGGGTTCCACTTGAGCTGCTAATTCTCTCCATCTTTGAGCATATTCCTTGAACGAATCTTGATCCTTTTTTGACATGCTTTGCAATTCCCATCGGTCTGGTGCCATGTCGATATTGTATTTGTACTATTTGAGGAAAACATCGGCCAAATCCTTCCAGCAACGGATATGGGAACGCTCAAGGTGCATGTACCAACTTGAAGCTGCCTCAGTTAAATTATCTTGGAAGAAATGAATCAGCAACTTGTCATCATGAGCATGTGATGCCATCTTCCTACAATACATGGTCAGATGACTTTTTGGACAAGTGGTTCCTTTGTACCTATCAAACTCTGGCACTTTAAACTTTGGAGGTATAACTACATCAGGAACAAGGCAAAGATCTGCAGCTGCTCCGATGTTGTAGCTACTACCTTCTACAGCTTGTAGTCTCGCCTCTAACATCTGTAATTTTCCTTGCTCACAAGGGTTAAGTTGATTAAACCCTTCCGTGCCTTGGTGGAGATTAGGCTAAGATTGCAGGGTGGCTTGTGCGTTAAACTTGGAAGGTGCTTCAGGAGTTCTTGTGGCCAGTCTTGGATTAACTGGATGGGCTTAAGTGGCCTGCGGGTCATCCTCAGCTTCCGGAGCTACATAACCAGGGGGAAGGCCATATTCTGGCCATTGATCCTCTTGAGAATCGACATGTTCTTGCACAGGTTTGTTGTAATGCAGAGTGAGTGGTGTCTTTGATTGAGCCTGAGGGGTCTGTTCAGAGTCCTTCTTTTCCAAAGCTCGTAAAGCTCTTAGGACCAGTGCCATCTGCTCCTTTAGTTGGTTGAGCTCACTCCTCAATTCTTCATTCTGTTGTTCTAACTCATCCATGATCTTGGATTGCGAGCGGGTCCTATAGGGATGTCGGAGGAACAACTTGCTTGCTTTGTTATTATTATTTTTTTATCTAAAATGGAAACATGATGTTAGTATATAAAGACAAAAATAAAGGTTAGTGAGAGAATAATTTCATTTGATCATTCAAAGTTAGGGAAGTTCCCCACACTTCTATTCAAGGACCACTCGTCTCGAGATGGAAGTGTGGTTGACACTCAACCTAAAGGAGTATTCACTCCTCAATAGGTGAGGTCTTTGTCAACTAGCAATGCAGTTCGTGACCCATATCTTCAATCAGGGACCACTCATCTCAAGATGAAGACATGGTTAACGCCTAATCTAAGGGAGTATTCACTCCTCAATGGATAGGGTCTTGACCAAAGCAACCAACAAGCAAAGTAACCCATATCTTCAATCAAGGACCACTCGTCTCAAGATGAAGACATGGTTGACGCCTAATCCAAGGGAGTATTCACTCCTAAATGGATAGGATCTTGACCAAAGCAGCCAACAAGCAAAGTGGAACATCAAAATATCACTTTATTTGATTGAAAATGTGAGGAATAATACAAAAGTAGTTAGGAACGAGTTGCCATGCAACATTACATCAATGATTTCATTCACCTATAACTCCTAGTTAGCTTCTCACAATATTTCATCAGCTCATAGGTTTGCTGAGGGAGATCCTTTATACCAATTTCTTCTATTGCACATTGAAAATAGCCGGCCAATTTCGCAGTATGGTGTTGGACACAATAAGTCATATCTTGACATTTCTTTTTCCATCGATTCCTTTCCTCTTTGTAGTATGCTACAAACGACTTCCATTCTTTCACTAATTCGTTCTCCTCACATTCAAGCCTTTGAACTTTAGATTTGAACTTCTCTCGCTCCTGTGTCAATTGCTCAAGCTCCTTCCTTAGTCTTTCCTAGTTCTGGTTAGCTTTTGCTAGTGCAGCAAGCTAGTCACCCATTAGATTTCTCCATTTGGTGGCTTCATCACGTGTTGCGGTTAGATCGCCCTGCATGACTTCTACCTCCTTTTCTTGTATGCATCTTTCTGTTTCCCACTGTTCCTTTTCAATCTAAATAATGGTCATCTCCTCTTCCATCTTCTTAATTGTGCCATGCATCTTCTCGAGTTCAGCTAAGGTGATATCTGTTTTTCTTTTCCTTCTCCTTTCTTGCCTTTTTTGCACTACCACGATCATCATGAATGGAAATACACTCTTCTTTCAGATGGGCTATTTCCATGTCTTTCTTTGCACATTGTCTCTTGAGAACTTCCACTTCCGCTCTATCCTGTGCCTCTCTTTCTTCCACCAACCTCAGTTGTGCTTTCATGGTTTCTAATTGAGAGGTTAAGGAAACGATTTCTGGGCTTGACTCTTGGGGTGATGCCCCATTGTGTGGGATCTTGTTAAAGGTTAGATCACATGCTCTTCTTGACTCCCTCCACTTCTTATACTCAGCCGAAGCAGTTACACGTGGTTTTCCAAGTTCTCTTTCTCCTTTCCTTCTTATATGCTCCCAAGCAGTTCTGACTTCCTCTTGTAGCTCGTTAGTGTTGTCCGTACCATATTGAAAACTCCACCCATCTAGCTCTTCGCTTCTAGGGACGACCTGAGTCCATTTAAGCTGCCTAAGGGCTATAACCGGAGTGTAGGTTATACACCCTCGAGGTCCCATTAATGGAACATTGGAAAATTTTCCACAACAGAGAATGGTATCTTTAGGGTGATACCAAGGACATACCCACGAGAAGTGCTCTGGACTGAACTTCAGGAAGTCTTCCTTCCACGCACGAGCTTCTTGCTTCTTAATCGGGATGCGACTAAAGCTTTTCAAAGGATCTGGCATAGGACCCATATGATTGGCCGCATACAAGTGAGTCATAATCCAAATATATAGGAGATGCGCACAACATCGCAGAGTCCCTCCATTCTTGTGACGACATACCTCCATGGAAAGCAATGTCTCTGCTAAGATGGCTGGAATAGGATTTTCCCCATGCGTTTCCCACTGATGAAACACATCCATGGCTTCTTGGTCAACCATGCCTAGTTTGAATGGGAATAGAACCAGCCCATAAATTAATAATGCTAGAGTCTTGTTGAAGTTCTCCCAATTTCCTAGCTTGGCTTGTCTTTCCAAGTGATCTTCGAGCAGCGACTTTTTCCAGGCGGTCTTCTCAATTTCTGGTTGATCTGGCTGCAAGCCAATCATCTTAGCTATTTTCTTCCCTCCTACACGATTTCCTTTATAGAGATACACCCCAACTTTCTCGTTACATGGTATCCTTAACATCATCTCATATTCTTCTGTTGTGGGCACTAGATCCAAACCAGGCAATTCCAGACATTTGAGGTTTGAATTCCAGAACTGAGCCAAGTCACTCAACACAGGTGCTTCTACTGTAATGGATAATAAATCCAGAAGCGAACCATCTTTCTTCTTAAAGTTTACACGAGCTTCTTTGGTCATTTTCTTGCAAGCTGCATTCACTTTTTGAAGATCATTGATCTCTGGAGTAATTCTGATGCTTCTCATTTGATCATATACATTGCTAGTACAACCTTGAACTTCTTTCATTTGAACGCTATTAAATCTTTCCCAAAAAAAAAGTAAAATGGTTAAGTAAGTCAAAGAAAATAAATGCAAGAGAAAAAGAAAGAATAACAAGGAATAGATAAATGATGCAATGCCATGTGTAAAATATGCATGAACCTATATGCCTAAGATATTATGCGTGAGCTATGAACATGTTAAAAATGCATGAACCTATATCAAAAGTTATTTTTTATTTTTTATTTTTTTTAATTAATTTTTTTTATTAAAATCCCAACTCAAACATGATAAATGTATGATTTTTTTATATCTTTTATGTAGAAATGTGATAAAAAAATTAATTCTAAAAAGGAGGATGTACATGTTATTTTTGTGTTTTTTTTAAATATTCAAAAAGAAAACAATGCATGAGCCTATATGAAAAGGTCCAGCTAAAATTAAGCATGTATTTTGGTATTTTATTTGTCTAAATGTTAAAAAAAAATGAGTAAACCTATATGAAATTTTTTTCATTTTTCTAAAATGCCAAAAAAAAAAAAATGAATGTTCCTAACATATTATGTATTTTTTTATGTGTAAAAGAAATAAAAATAAAAAATTCATGAATATGTTCTTTTTGTATTTTTTTTAAATGTACAAAAAAATGCATGAACCTATATGATTATTATTTTTTTTAAAAGTCTAAAAAAAAATGAACGCACCTAATATATAATTTTTTTTGTATGAACATGTTATTTTTTTTGTTTATTTAAATAAAAAAAACGTATAAAATTTTTCTAAAAGCCTAATTAAACAAAAAAAATGTATCTAAATATTTGATTTATAAATGTGAAAGAAAAAAATGTATGAACATGTTTTTTTTTTTTATCTAAGTATTCAAAAAAAAATGCATAACATTTTTTATTTTCTAAAAGTCAAGCTAAAACATAAAAGAAGAAAAACAAAAATATATCCAAACATGTGATTTTTTATTTATAAATGTGAGAAAAAAATGCATGACATGTTATTTTTGTTTTTTCTGTTTATCTAATTATAAAAATAATGCATCATTTTTTTTATTTTCTGAAAGCCCAACTAAGACACAATATATATATATATATATATATATATATATATACATATATATATATATAAACATGTGACCTTTTTTATGAAAAAAATGCATAAAGATGTTGTTTTTGTTTTTTGTTTATTTACATGTTAAAAAAAATTATTTATTTTTCTGAAAGCCCAAGTAAAAAAAATGTGCGATTTGTTTTTTATGTATAAAATTTTAAAACAAATGTATGAACATGTTATTTTTATTTTTATTTTGTTTATCTGAAAAAAAAATTGAATATACTAAAAAAATTTACAAATGCATGAACATATTATTTTTTTTTATCTAAATTTCAAAAAAAATAATAAAAAAAATACATGAAATTTTTATTTTTATAAAAGTCCACACTGAAACAAAAACTGAATATACCTAGGATGTGATTTTTTTTAAGAAAACGCATGAACGTGTTATTTGTTTTTTTTCTAAACGTTCAGAAAGGTGTTTTTTTTTTCGAAAAGTCCAACTGAAATAAAAGCATGAATATACCTAGGATGTGATTTTTTTTTAGAAAATGCATGAACGTGTTATTTTTTTTTTCTAAATGTTCAGAAAAGTTTTTTTTTTATTTTTCAAAAAGCCCAACTCAAATAAAAACTGAATATACCTATGATGTGATTATTTTTTAAGAAAATGCATGAACATGTTCAGGAAAGTTTTTTTTTTTATTTTTCGAATAGTCCAACTGAAATAAAAATTGAATATACCTAGGATGTGATTTTTTTTAGGAAAATGCATGAACGTGTTATTTGTTTTTTTATAAATGTTCAGAAAAGTTTTTTTTTTTTTTCGAAAAGCCCAACTGAATAAAAACTGATTATATATTGGATGTGATCTTTTTTTATGTAAAAAAAAGTGTATGAACGTGTTATTTTTGTTTTTTGTTTAACTGAATGTTAAAAAACTATTTTATTTTTCTAAAAGCCTAAGGAAAAGGAAAAAAAAAACTAAATGTATTTAACATGCGATTTATTTTTTTATGTATAAAAACTTTTAAAAAAGTATGAACATGCTATTTTTGCTTTTTTTTTTATCTGAAAAAAAACTGATTGTTGTTTTTTTTAATGTAAAAAAAATACACGAAATTGTTATTTTTCTAAAAGCCCACATTGAAACCAAAATTGACTATACCCAGGACGTGATTTTTAAAAAAAAAAAAATGCATGCACGTGTTTTTTTTGTTTTTTTTTTCTAAATGTCCAAAAAATGCATGAATTTTTTTTATTTTTTTCTAAAAGCCCCAAAAAACTGAATATGCCTACAATTTAAAAAATGAATACATAAAAAAGTTTATGCTATGCTTATGTTATAATATGGTGAGATGTGAATATACATGTGCAAGATAAGAGAAAGAAACATGTTACCCATGTGTCCTATTTTAGGTGAAAAACTAAGAGAGGGTATTACTAATGTTCAGATCCTAACTTTGGAAGGTTGCTTAGTTCTGTCTATGTGCATGGTTTCATGGGTAGATCTAGACAACTCACAAATTATCATGGTCCTCAGATTGCCCTTATCATATAGACAAGGACCCAGTTCTTGAACCAGTCATAAGTAGGGAAATGCCTTTTCAATATGACTAACTCATGATACCAGTAACACTCTGAGTGGTGACTTAACAATTACCAAGTGAGCATGAAGCCCCTCAATAGCAACTATCAAGACACCCGCTAATCCTAGGCTCGCACAGGCTCGGGTATAGAGCCCAAAATGTGTCAAAATGTGTGTGAGGTAAGTGAGAGTGAATTGTGTGAAAGGGGAGCATACAAACCTTTAAATCTAAAACTACCCAACCCCACCTGCAACACAAACAAGCAACCAATAATATACAGCAGAAAGTCTTCTACCCTATGGTTCACAACATTGAATATATACAAACACATTATGGTTCAACAATATTGAATATATACAAGCACAATGAGCACGAGAGGAAACAATCACATTGAATATATACGAAAACAATGAATACGAACAAAGAAAAAACACAACATTAAATATATACAAGCACAATGACCACGAACAAGATAGAAAAAAGAATACACAATATTTACGTAAAAATAAGAAAGAGTGAAATAAATAAAAACAAAGTTAAAAAGAAGATGCACAATTAATTAGATTAGGCTTAACTCTCGAAGATTTCCCCAGCGGAGTCGCCATCTGTGGCAATCGGGATCACGACGGGACAACGAACAAAAGCTTTTAATTAAAAAAACAGAGGGGTCGCCACCAAAATTTATTAAAGAAAATTTTGGAAAAACTTAAAAATTATGATCTTTGAAACCAGTTTGGGTTCGGGAGTTATTTACGCATAGGGAAGGTACTAGCACCCTATGATGTCCATTAAAATGGTTACCTTCTAGTTGATTATGCACGGATACCATTAACTTTCAAAAAATTTATTTCACTCAAACAAAAAACATTTTTATTGATTTGTGTTAATATGTAAGTTAAAAAAATATTATTTATTTATTTTATGAAATAAACGACAAAGAAGACTTGAAAATTTATTTTGGAAAAAATTAGAAAACCCCCCTTCTTTTTTTTTTTCGAATTTTTGAAAGGAAATGCATAGGGTTCAAGGTAGCAAATGGCTACTCAATAAACCCTTGCAAATCAAACGGTGTCAAAGGTGGATCAACCACTCAATTAACACCGCTTGACACCTCGTATGAAAGAAAACGAATAATCGATTCACAAAGTTAATTTTAAACTGATTAGCATATTAGGGGATTTCACATCAGTTTTGGAAATCGGGAACATGTATCGTCGTATTAAAAATCAAACAACAAGGAAACACATGACATATTAGGGAATAGATTCTATACATCAGGAATAAAAACATGAGGCAAAACAAACAAACAGAGGGCAACGAATGAACATTAGGGGCATATTTTACATGTCAGAATTGGGAATTAGGGAAACAAGCCACAAAACAAAACAGGATAGAGATATTACCTAGTTTTCGAAGCTTGGATCTGATTTTCCCTCCCTTGTTGCTCTCTCCTTGCTATGTATGATGTCCTCTGTCCAGTGCTTTTTCTCACGTATGTCTGTGTGTATCTCTGTATAGCGTAGGTGTAGGTCTCTGTGTGTCTCTGTATCCAGGCGTAGGTGCGTATCTCTGTATATGCGTAGGTCCCTTTTTTCTGATACGTTCCCTTATTTATATGCCTTTCTCGTTACCTGAAAGTACTCTGCCACTACCCCACTAAACAACAATCACTCTCCCACTTCCCGTTAAATGCTCTTCCACTATCCCACTTCCTGTTAACTAGTCTTCCATTACCCCACTAAACAAAAACTGATAGCCACTATCCCTTACCTATCAGAAAAGATAACTCTCTTATCCTTATTATCCTATTAATTTTTATTAATAATTTTTTTTTATCTTTTATTATTTTTTTATTTTTTTAAATATTTTTATAAATACGGATAAAATTAGTTATTCACAAGGGGTATTCTTTTCTGCTACTATTCTAGTTCTAGAGTTCCATTGCGATACCTCCCCCTAATAACAGACTTTAACATTTATGGTCAGTACAACTGGGGAGCAGCAGTTCTTGCATACAGTTACCATAAGTTGTGCAGTTGTACAGATTACGATAAGAAGGAGATATGTGGCTTTTCCTCTGTTCTGCAGTTATGGGCTTGGGGACGTTTTCCCAAGATCTGTCCTGAACGATTTCCATATGACGATCATACTTTGCCTTTAGGCGTGAGGTAAGCAACAAACGTCCTCGACAAATATCAATTATAATTTATGAATTTAGATTATTAAATGTTAACTTTTTCCAATACCCTAACAGATGGGTACGAGGGTGACACGCTTGTCGCAAACGCGCAAAAATAATTTCTAAATTTTCCCCAAACTATTGGTATAGTATAAGGTGCAACCTAGGTCATCTCCCAAAGACCATTTCAAATTCTTAAGCAAATTAGGAGAAAATTAGAACAAGGGGATTTTGTAAAGATTGATATTGAGTTCTAAACACAAAATACAAAATGAAATTAATTTAACTTAACAAATATCAACTCAAGGAATTCAGAGGCTATTTTCTTAACTAATCATTGATCACTAAAATCATGCATTGTGTTTATCAACCCAGGATCATCTGGAACCCCTAAAATGATCCTTGAATTCTCTACTGAGAAACCTCTCAGAATTTAATTGATTATGATCGACAAGATTTAGTAACCACTTAATCTTTCATCTAAACCAATTTCATAATCAGAATTCAGTTGAAGTAAGTAATAAAATGAAAACCTTCAATTCAATTACTTAATTTCTACTCTTCAAACTTTTGGAAAATGATTTACCAATCAAAAACCAATTATAAATCAATTATACATTAATCAAAATACGTCAACCGATCAAACTTTGATTAAAAGAATAAAATTGAAGAATATAGTAAAACAGAGTAGAAATCACTCAATAAGCATGTAAATAAAGATCAAGACCTCAAAGTTAAAATGAAAATAGCTTGAATCCTTGAATTGAAACTACAAACCTAGCCTTCCATGAAGGAGGCAAACTAACAACAACTAAGAACCTAGCCTTCCATGAAGGAGGCAACTAACAATAAAGAAAAACTTATCCTTCCATGAAGGAGGCAAACTAAGAAGAAAGAAAGAAAGATAGAAAATGGTATTGAAGTTAATATCCAAGGGGTGTGTTTCTCCTCTTGTAAACCCTTCTATTTATAGAGGATTTTTGAGGAATCATCTTCAGAAAGTCACCAACTAGGATATTACTTTTCTACCCTTTTATTGCTTTCACATGGGCTTTGTTGAAAATGAAAAACACTTTTGAATATTTGTCACCAATGAGCTCAACAATTTTGACTTTCTTGCAGCGCAATTTCCGATATTCACGGGTCCGAATTAGAGCTTCACGTCTGAACAAAAGTTGTAGTCCCGGATCTTAGCTGTCCAACAGATTTGATTTCATCTCAATAGGACCTCTGTAGCTCAAGATATGGCCGGATCTTTGCACACTGTTCAAATTCCACATCAGCAACACTATCTCATCTTTTGAGATAATTTCGGAGTCCTAAACATCTCATTTAGAGTCTGATCTTGCTTTGTAACTGTGGACACTTCTTTAAGCTTTCATTCAAGACAGATTTCATGATTTTTGGATGTCTAAAACTCATATTATGCTCAAAATACTATAATAGTGTCATTTTAATCGGGTAACCAAAAAAATTCAATTAAACTTCATATGAACCCAAACTCATAAAATATGACAAAGATCACTTAATTGAACATATAAGAAGTCTTAATGAGATAAAAGTGAGAGATAATTATTTATGAAATCTATGCTTATCAAATTCCCCCACACTTATCTTTTGCACGTCTCGGGCAAACTTAAGTTAAGGATTGGTGACTATTTTTTTTTTTGAAAGAACATCAAAGTTTTGAGTTGATTTCTTAAGAATTCACAAAATTTCATGAAGCATTCTTTCATCACATTTTTGAAATTACTTAGAAAGGAAACTTTAATTTGAAAAACATAGATTGAGAAAGATAAAACCTCACATGATATACTCTGAATCTCTCAAGTGTTTGATTTGGTAAGTGTTTCTCTCAAATTCAATCCATGAAAGATGAACTATCATAGGCTTGCATATCTTCTACTTCTCTACTACTATGTACACATGCAATGCACAAATCAAGATGTCTTTATTTTGGTTATAAAGGGATTAGAAAGATGAAATGATATATTGAAGAGATACAATGTTAGACCAAGGAAAATGGTGAGGATTGAGAACTGAGTCTAAGTGCAAGTGTGAGAAACAAATATTACTTCTTCATTCTTTTTTTTTTCAATATAATAGTTTATTTATTAATTTCTTGCTTTAGTTTTTTTTTCCATGATATTGATGAACACAACAATAATCTCCCCCACACTTATTGAAACACTTATGGTATGATAAATCCAGTATTCCTCACCTTCTATGGTCAAACAAAGTTATTTTTTTTTGATTTGTTGTGAGCTAAAAAGAAGAAAAGGCTAATCGGCTCAAAGGGCTGATCAAAGGATAAAATTATATGGTTTGGTTATTTGGCCAACTGGTTTGTTCAAGAAAAACAGTGCCTCAATCATTTTTGTACAATTCATGTGAAAATGTAGCTTCAAAAAGAATCAATGCAAGTTCTGAAGTAACATATTCCATGGATGAAAATCACACAAGAAAGAAAATAATAATAAGGCTCAAAATCTCACAGGTAATATATTTATCAAATCTAATCTATCTAGTTCAAATATGTGTTGCCAAACTAATTAATCTCGAAATGTAAATCATTTTGCTTCAATTATTTTATGAAATCTAAAGAAAAACATACTTCCACATTCAATTTTTTTTTTTAATTATAAGATGCGTATCAAGAGTCAAGTGTAACTCCTTACTCAGCCATCTTACTCAAAGCAAGTTTATGATTCTAACCTAATTTTTTTTTTATATATCGGACCATCCTCCCCCCAACCTATCCAAGACATTGTCCCCAATGTCTTAGATGGAATTTCATATGACAGGAAAATAAATGTGAGAAAACCACCAAAGTAAGGAAAAGTTATAACCGAAGAGTGGTATCTGGTTCTCTTTTGTCTCTGCCATCCTGATTTGGTTGGTTCACCAGCTGCATTGCTTGACTGAGCTCAGATGTAGGATTTTGCAAAATCTCAAGTAGTTGTTCAACAGTTGAAGCAGATACTATGATGTTGCGCATGGATTGTGGCATGAACTCCTGCTCTCTCCATTTTTTTTCTTAAAACACTCAAGTTATTAATCCTGCAAGCTCAATGTGGTGTAATAGTTGGGATGATTTAAGAGGTGAAGAAGGAAGTTGAGAGATTAGTTGAAACTTATAAGCGAGGAATGTGAGAGAGGGGGAGAGAGAGAGAGAAAGAGAGAGAGAGAGAGAGAGAGAGAGAGAGAGACTTCTCTTGAATTTATTGCAAGTATGTGGCATTGTGCAAATGCACTTCTTCTACCGTGTGCTTTTGAAAACCTTCGAAAAATGGTTTAAGACGATGTCCATTCACCTTGAAGATTTTTTCAGTTTCCTCAATTTTTATTTCCACTGCACCATAAGGAAAAACATTAGTAACTACAAATGGTCCTAACCATCTAGAGCGTAGCTTACCAGGCATAAGCTTTAGCCGAGAATTGAAGAGGAGAACTTTTTGTCCAACGGAAAACTCCTTCCTTGCCAACTTTTTGTCATGAAGAGCTTTGACTTTTTCTTTGTAAATTTTGGAGTTTTCGTATGCTTCTAATCGAATTTCTTCAAGTTCCTGCAATTGAAGCTTCCTATGGATTCCTGCTTGGTCCAGATCCATGTTGCATTTCTTTACTGCCCAAAATGCTCTATGCTCTAATTCAACTAGAAGATGACATGCTTTACCAAAGACAATCCTGTAGGGAGACATGCCAATGGGTGACCTGTAGGCTGTCCTATATGCCCATAAAGCATCAACAAGGCGTAACCTCCAATCCTTCCTGTTAGGCTGAACTGTTTTCTCTAAGATTTTCTTGATCTCTCGATTAGAAACTTCAGCTTGACCATTTGTTTGAGGATGATATGGGGTGGAAACTTTATGCATGACTCCATATTTACGGAGTAGAGCTTCCATTGTGCGGTTGCAAAAATGAGTACCTTGGTCACTAATTAGAGCTCTAGGAATGCCAAACCTGCTAAAAATGTTAGACCTGATAAAATCTGCAACAACTCGAGCATCATCAGTACGAGTGGCTTTTGCCTCCACCCATTTTGAAACATAATCAACAGCTAGCAGAATGTAAACAAAGCCAAAAGAGACAGGGAATGGACCCATAAAGTCTATACCCCATACATCAAATACCTCACAAAAGAGAAGTGGTTGTTGGGGCATCTCATTTCTGCGCGAAATATTCCCTATTCTTTGGCACTGCTCACAAGTTATGCATAATCTGTGTGCATCACGAAATATTGTAGGCCAATAAAAGCCTGAGTCTAGTACTTTTCTAGCTGTCCGTTATGGCCCAAAGTGTCCACCACAAGCTAGGGAATGGCAAAAGGTAAGTACAGACTGAACTTCATGATCTGGAACACATCTTCTAATGATTTGATCACTACATGTCTTCCAAAGGTATGGTTCATCCCATATGTAGTGTTTGGCATCACTTTTCAACTTGGCAATTTGCGATTTGGTGAAGTGTTTGGGTATTTCTTTAGCAACCAGATAGTTTACCATATCTGCATACCAAGGATCCTTTCCGTGCAAATGATAGAGATGTTCTTCTGGGAATGAATCTGCAATTGAAGTTTCTTCACAAGGTTGCTGGATCCGACTTAGATGATCTGCTACAAGGTTCTCTGCACCACTCTTGTCTTTAATCTCTAAATCAAATTCTTGCAACAGAAGCATCCAACGAATCAGTCTTGGCTTAGCATCTGCCTTCTTCAGCAAGTATTTCAAAGATGCATGGTCAGAGAAGACAATAACTTTAGATCCAAACAAATAGGAGCGAAATTTATCTAATGCAAACACAATTGCCAAAAGCTCCTTCTCAATTGTTGTGTAATTGGATTGGGTTGCATCTAGTGTGCGAGAGGCATATGCAATGACATGAGATTTCTTGCTGATTCTTTGAGATAGTACAACACCAAGGGCATAATTAGATGCATCACACATTAATTCAAATGGAAGCGTCCAATTAGGTGGTTGAATGATGGGAGTGGTTGTCAACCGCTTCTTTAGTTCATCAAATGAATCCTTGCATGCTTGATCAAACACAAATTTGGTATCTTTTTGTAATAGTTTAGAAAGAGGTTGTGCAATCTTGCTAAAATCCTTGATGAATCTTCTGTAAAAACCTGCATGACCAAGTAAAGAACGTACTTCTCACACAGAAGTGGGGTGAGGTAGAGAAGTAATAATGTCTATCTTGGCCTTATCAACCTCTAAACCTTTGCTAGATACCAAGTGTCCTAAGACTATACCTTCTGTTACCATGAAATGACATTTTTCAAAATTCAAAACCAGGTTAGTCTCAATGCATCTGTCCAAAACTTTAGAGAGGCTTTCTAAGCATGCATCAAAAGAAGAACCATATACAGTGAAGTCATCCATAAACACTTCCATGCAACTTTCTAAGAGATCAGAGAAAATACTTACCATGCATCTTTGAAAGGTTCCAGGGGCGTTGCATAGACCAAAGGGCATCCTTCGATAGGCAAAAGTACCAAAAGGACAAGTGAAGGTGGTCTTATGCTGGTCTTCTGGGGCTATATGTATTTGAAAATAACCTGAAAAACCATCTAGAAAGCAATAGTGAGATTTTCCTGCTAATCTTTCCAAAATTTGGTCTATGAAGGGCAAAAGGAAGTGATCCTTGCGAGTAGCTTGGTTAAGCTTCCTATAATCTATGCACACTCTCCAACTGTTTTGTATTCTGG
Organism: Canavalia gladiata; assembly: GCA_037954105.1. Classification (NCBI taxonomy): domain Eukaryota; kingdom Viridiplantae; phylum Streptophyta; class Magnoliopsida; order Fabales; family Fabaceae; genus Canavalia; species Canavalia gladiata. The sequence continues at coordinate 11,998,491 of CM075659.1, read as the reverse complement.
TAGGGATTAATTCATCATTGTGATTTTTGACTACAGTCATACCAGTCTTCTTAGGAACTACTTGCACCGGGCTTACCCAATCACTGTCTGAGATGGGATAGATGATACCAGCTGCCAAAAGCTTACCTACTTCCTTCTTTACCACATCTAGGATGGTTGGATTTAAACGCCTTTGTGGTTGTCTAACAGGTCTGGTGTTTTCCTCCAGCAATATCCTATGCATACAAGTAGATGGGCTAATGCCTGGAATATCAGCCAAAGTCCATCCAATTTAGAGTCTGATCTTGCTTTGTAACTGTGGACACTTCTTTAAGCTTTCATTCAAGACAGATTTCATGATTTTTGGATGTCTAAAACTCCTATTATGCTCAAAATACTATAATAGTGTCATTTTAATCGGGTAAGCAAAGAAATTCAATTAAACTTCATATGAACCCAAACTCATAAAATATGACAAAGATCACTTAATTGAACATATAAGAAGTCTTAATGAGATAAAAGTGAGAGATAATTATTTATGAAATCTATGCTTATCAGAGGGTGCCTCAAGCCGGGCCATCATCATGATATCTGGTATTATAGGCACTTCTTCGATACGATTGATCGACGGCAAGTTGGGTTCATAGCTCAATTTACCCTAAAATTTATAATTGTTCCTTTAAATGTTCAAGTTAATTTAACTTCAATTTTTGCATATACAAATCACATGGCAACCATATAGGGAGTTCATGGATGATTTTCCTGATGCATGTACAATTGGTTCTGAGATATGGACAGCTATGGTGTCTTTAGTATGTTTCAACATATTAGAGTGACATCAACCCGACCGCTATATGAGGTAGTTTGGGATGACATAACATATCTCTTAGGCTCTATCTCAGCCAGAGGATGTCCATGGCATGACACTGAAGCGGAAGACTGACAAAAACTGGCGCAGAGTTTTCGCCCTTTTCTTATCGATTTGGGATCATAGGGCTGCGATAAAGGGACGCGTGGTAAGTTCATCAAACCCTTACTTAATTTAGTTAAAGTACTTAATTTAATTAACATCATTAATTATTGTTTAAACCCTCAGCATCGAGGTTGTTGCTTTCGGGACCATGTCCTCAGGTGACATTCTGGATAGGATCCGACATCATATCGAGAGGATGATGTAATTGAAAAAGATTGAGGACCGTCTTGTTGAGACTAGGTTCAGTGCACCTGAACCAACTCAACTGGCTCCTCCAATTGAGGCTAAGGCAGATATGGACCAGACACGTGTGGAGCACCAGGGTTTTCGGCATCGTCGACGGCGAATAGATTCGGTTGCACCCCCTATCCCAGAGTTTCTAGCTAGGCAAGAGGGGCAGTATTTTGTCCCTACCAAGGATGTGCCATCATCGCTGCATCCTGTGTATACATTCCCATCACAATAATATCGTGATAGCGGTGGTTCGTTACCTTTTCTCTATATTTACATTATTAAGAATTTTATGTTTTTATTTTATTTAGCTAATTAACATGTACTTTGTAAAAATTGGCAAATGTAGCTCACGTAGATCCATCGACTGAGTTCCAGTTTGATGCTACCTTTGGACTATTCTCCTCTCCTGAGTTGCCATCCCCTACATTCTTCGATCGAGTTGATTTTAAGGCAAGGTTGAGCTATGCAAGGATAGAGGGTGCGTCATCATCACATGCTAAGATGGCTTTTCACACACCTTCACCATATCAAGCACCCTTGTCCAAGAAACCGCAGATGCTTCATCATTTTAACAGACAAGACATTGATCTAAATGCAGATTTGTTAGCTACATTTCATATGGGAGCGTAGTTAGATCAACCTTCTCAGCCTGCACAGGATAACCCCCATCGACAGAGTAGGAGGACAACTAGGGGTAGGGGTGATTATATTTTTGTTGCATTGTATTGTATTAGTTTTAGGACATTTCTTTACATTTGAGACTTTGATATGGACTTCACGTTTATATTATGGTGCTTATGTGTTTTATGTGACATTACTTTCTTTTTCATTACTATTTATTCGACTTACTTCATTATATATATCATCTTAATCGTAGTTGTTTATATTTCAGAGTAATTCTTCTTAAACACGATTGTATATTGTGAATGAAGTCTTAACTTTCGAAAATTGAAATTGAATTGAGGTATTAAACATAACTTCTACATTGAATTTGGAATATTGCAATGCCTATTCAATTCATACAATTTGAAATATTTTACTTAACATAATGCACTATAAAAGCATTGATAATTGATTTTGGTCTCTTTGAGGACATTGAGACTGATTATGACCTAATTCCCTACACAAGCCACATTTGATTATATGTTCCGATTCAATCCAATCCATTTCATTTCTTATATGAGTGGATTTAGGTCTACCCTTTCCTATCAATTTATCTTCATTTGGAACGAGAACCCAATTGTTAGCATCATGAAGGTCACTGTCATTCCCAATGGGTCACCAATCAAAAGAGTAAGCTCCCAAAATATTTTCAAGGGAATAGACGTCATCAACAAATTGGTACAAGTCAATGCTAAGCACCGCACAAGCAGCTATTACATGAGAGCAATGGTACCTTAAGAGCTGAAATCTACCACATTGATAATAACGACCAGATAACCTTACCAACCATTTGTTACCTCCTTGTTGAGTTACTGGATTGAAAGCCTCCTCAACCTCAAATCACGAAGATTGTATATCATATCTTCTGACCTGATGTAAACATGCTACTTCTTGATTTTTTCTAATTGCATCCAACAGTTTCTTAGAAAAACGTTGATCACTCTGAATCTCAGCCTTAGTGATTGAACCCCTTTGCACAAAATATTCAACCAAACGACTATAAGTATATTTAACGATAGTAGTGATTGGAAGATTTCGTGCACCTTTTAAAACTTTGTTAACTACCTCCGATAGATTGGTTGTCATATGACCAAATCGCCTACAATTTTAATCGTACGCAATAATCTATTTCTCCTTTGATATGCTATCAATCCACCTAGCCACATGTGCATTAGTTTCTCTAAACTTTGCTAACTTGTAATAAAAAATTTCTTTACATGTTGCGTAACCTGTAAAGTCGAATAAAAACACATAACCATCATGAAGATACTTATGAAATACATTAATATATATATATATATAAAGTATAAAATGAGTATACTTAATTAAGCAACTCTTGTTTTAGTTCTTGGTTTTTAAAGCTGTGATTAAAATCACTAGCAATATGCCTAATGCAATAAAAAGGATATGCATATGAAGGTTGCCATCCTAAATGGAGGTTATTCACTATTGATTTAATGCTTTGATGCTTGTCTGATATCAAATATATTTCACTCCTTTGAGTTACATACTCTCTTAACAAAGCTAAAAACCAACTCCATGCATCCAATGTCTCACCCTTAATAATAGCAAAAGCAATAAGTAACTGAGTTGTTTCCATCTTGAGTTGTAGTTATTAGTAAGGTACCTCTATATTTTCCATAAAGGAATGTGCCTTCAATTTGAATAACTGGTTTGCAAAAGTTAAATGCTTCACAACATTGTCTAAAACACCAAAAAACTCGAAAGAATTTTCTCACTCCATTCTAAACATGATCACCAATAATCACATCTTGTGTTTCAAGCTTGTACCTAGAACTTGGAGCATATTGAATCATTTTATGTAACCATTTTGGCAATAAAGCATAAAAATCAGCCTAATCACCAAAGACACACACAATTGCTTTCTACTTTGCAATCCATGCTTTCCTATATGAAACTTTGAACCCATACTGACTTAGTATTCTTTCTTGATTCAAAGAAATTGATAGAGATTGTTCTTCATTTACCATACCTAATAAACAATAATAATTAAATACAAAAATTTATCACTGCAATACAATATACAAAATAACACATTAGTTTAATCAAAACTACATACCCAATATGCACGGACAAATGAAATCAGAATCCAAATTTTTATGGTCTTGAAATACAGAAGCATTCATACAACTATGTTAACCATCCCATTTTCTAACACCATTCATTTGATCGTTTAGATAGAGATGCTCTCATTCGCCATGGACAACCATTTCTGTAATTAGGACAAAAAACAGAAAGATGAGTTCGTTTTGATTCAACAATAACAAAACTTTGATGTAGCTTCATAGAATAATGTTTCAATACATTTTGAACTTGTTCTTTTCTTTCAAATTGTAAACTGACGTATAACTCATCACCAGCCACCCATTTCTCATTTTTGACATTTGCGGTTACGAGTGGGGAAGGTGTTAGGCACCCCGCTTGCCCGTTCCGAAGAACGGTACCCTTAAACTGAGTGTGTAATTATTGAAAAATGTTTGATCCCTTAGTTAATTTGAAAATAAATAACTTGATGGAGTTTAGCCTGACAGGACCTGATCCTGCTCCTACGTATTCCCCGGTGCAATAGGAAACTCAAAGCTTACGTAGTTTTGGTTTGTTTTGAACGCTTGACCTTCGAAACGCTTGAAAATGAATGTGATATTTTGAAAAGAAGTTTCTTGTTTAGAAAGGGCCTTTGGTCCACTCATGCACAAGGTCTGAGGCAGCTAAGGCAACACGGAGGCTTATACGAACTACAAAACGTCGAACAGTAGGTGGACCGCCAGTTCCCCGTTTAGAGCCTGTCGCGTGAGACCGAATATCCCAAAACATTTGAAAAAGAACTTTATTTTGAAAGGACTTTTGAAAAGAATTTTAATTTGAATATAATAAAGAAAATAAATGACTTGATTTGAAAAAGGAATTTGTTTTGGAGTGAATTTGATTTTTGAGTTTTGGGAAATGAAACTCGACTTGATCAAAAATGAGCTTGACTCGGACTTGATAATTTTGAGGAAAGGCATTTGAAGTTGATTTGGAAATTTGAGAGAAAGAAGATTAATTTGAGTTTGATTTGATTTTATTCGAAGGAAAGAATTAAAAAAAAATTAGTTTGAATTTGGGAAATGTAGGGGTCAACTTTGAATTTTGAGGAGTCTAGGGACAGATCTGGGATTTTAGGAAGTATCGGGGTCGGATGGCAATTTTGAGAAGTGTGGGGGGCATATTTGTGATTTTGGGAAGTGTAGGGTTTTAATTATAGTTAGGGGAACTGGAGGGGCTTGACTGCAATTTTGGTAAGAGTGGAGGCTAGATGGCTGATTTGCATGGCTCGTGCGGCTCGTCTGAAAGGCTCAGAGCTTGGCTTGGAGGCTTGACCAAATTAACATCAAAATTGGTCCCAGGGGGTCTCGAACCCACTCCTTGGGTATGTGAAGCATCAACCTTAACCACTAGGCTAAGTCAATTGGTTATGGTTTTATGCTCTTGTATTTTTATTTGACGCCAACATCTGTGGATAGGGATTCATTTGAAAATAAAGAATCCAGCAGGAATCGAACCCATGATCCTTGCCTAAGCCCGCATGTGAGTTACCACTAGAACCATGCTCGAGCATTTTTATTTAGGATCAGCATCGATTAATTTTAAACTACTCTTTGACGTGTGTGCCCTTTTTACATGTATGGCTGCATGGCGTTCGTATACTGACCCTGTTCTTCAACGTCTTGATCTTGAGTGTGCCATTGTGACTCGTAGGCATCTGACTACCAGCTTTTGAAGACTCATCCAGGAGGGTACGAAAATGAACCGCCGAGCACTTTTTTGTATGTACTGCTGTAAAGACCCAATTACGTCTGAGGCTCTTGGTCGCTAAATTTATTAATTAACCCTAATTTAAAATAAATATTAAAAAATCTAAAAATGAAATAAAAATTAAAAAATATGAAAAATAAAATAAAAATTAAAAATCTGAAAAATAAAATAAAAACTAAAAAATATGAAAAAATAATTAAAAATCTGGAAGAGAAATTTTAAAACTGAAAAATATGAAAAAATAATTAAAAATCTGAATAAAAGAAAGTTTAAATTAAAATCTAAAAAATAGAAAAAAATGTGAAAATTAAATTGAATAAAATAATTAAATAATAATAAATAACGAATAAAAAAAATTAAAATCTGAAAAGAAATTTCAAAATTAAAATCTGAAAAAAAATAATAAAAAATCTGAAAGTAAATAAAAATCAATCAAAAAGGGTAGAAATATTTAGAATAAACAAAGTTGCATAAAATAAGAAAAATAATAAAGAGGAGAACGATAAATAAACAAGAATTTGATAATAGAAAATAAAAGAAAAAGAGAAAAAGGGCCCCTGGGGTTTTAGGCTATAAAGAGGGGCGTCTAGGGGCTAAGGATTTTAGGGGAAAAAAGAAAATTGTGCGGAGAGAGAGCAAAGAAAAAGGTTGAAGGGATCTCTATGGAAACGTCACCCTGGGACGAGGTCACGTGATTCGATTAACTCTGAAGGGGATCCGATCCGCCTGAATCATGCATTCTTCCCTTTGGCGTGGGTAGAAACTTTGGCTCCACGAAGGTCAGTTTACTATTCCCGACCCGAAGGATATTGTAATCATTTCTTACCATTTAAAAATGCGTATTCAAATCGGATCCTGCGGGAGACATGTTTGAATGTTTATGAAAATGGCCTCCTATGAGAATCCGGCCCCAGACACGATGCCTAACTAATAAGAACCGATCCTAACTAAAGATGTGAATCGATTTGTGCATTAGCTAGAAAAGAGAGGTCTCGAGAAGAGTGGAAGAATTCTGTAAATGTAGTGCTGCTAATCCTAGGTCCAGGGGAGTATACATGAACCTTTAAAAATTTCGCTCAGAAACAACTAAACCACCATCGCTTTTGAAATTCATCATTGATCCATTAGAACTCCCAGTAACGATTTCGCAAAACAAATCCAAAACGACGTAGCGGCCATTACAATTGTTTCGTTGTTTTGGAATTCAAATCGGTGATTTAGATGTGTCTTTTTCCGATTCGGTAGCCTTTCCACTGAAAACTCCCAAATGACGTTGTCGCCATCGCGTTTCATTCTTATGAGCATCGTTTTCTTCTCGCCTTTGAAATTTCCATCTGTGGCTATGATTCATCTAACTCCCATACACTAACATCTTCGCTGGAAAGCAAAACGCCCAAGCGGCATCGTTGTGTCATGGCAACGCCGACGCAGCGTCCAGATTCCGGCGCCGCCGCCGTCACCGCACCCGACTGCGCGGCATTACGCGCAGGGGACAAGGGCCTATGGGAGCTCGACCTCCAGAAATCCAACTGAAAGCCAGGACCGCCATGAACGTAGTCAAGTCGCGCTTGAGCCTCCAAAACGGAAGGTGCTGGTTCAAGCTTTAAGCCATGTCGTGGCAGCCTCGGTCGCGAGCCAGGGGCGTACAATTGGCCCCGCAAGAATGGTAACAGCCAGGGGCTTAGGAGCAGGCTGAGCCACAGCTCGGAGGGAACTTCCAGGCCATTCCATGCTAACCAGAGTCGAGGGAGGTGATGAACTGAATCCGGCGCTGGTGAAGGGTCCAGTGAGTGTCCAAGGAAGAAGAACCCTTAGTCGCAATTATCATAAAATTCCTAAACTTTTTAAAATTGCTAACAAGCCCCTTAAATTTTCATAAATTTCTAACAAGCCCCTTAACTTTCCCTATTTGCATTTTAGCCCCTCGATTGTCAATATTTGCATTTTGACCCCCAAACATTTTTTTAAAGTTTTTTTTTGTTGCTTTTTTTTTCAAATAACATCAAACCCTTTTCCCAACTCAGTTCCATTTTCTTTTAGATTCTCTTTCTCTAACTAAATCAAGTTTAATTTTCCATAAAATTTCGAGTCAACTATTCCTCTTCAACTGATTCCTTTTCTCTGAAAGTGTCCGATATTTACAAATCAAGAAAACGATTAAATAAAAATATTTTTTGCTTTCCTTAATCTCATGCAATGGGCACTAAAGACGAACTAACACCTTTTTCTACTGTTCGTTGTTTAGAGGTTTGTGTGGGTCCAAGTGCAGTCGTTGTTGTCTTGGGCCCTGTGCATATGTGGATTAGGATTGCTCCTCCTTCTCCTTGTTTTCAAACAAATAAAAACTCTTTTTTTCATTTTTTAATCTCATGCAGTAGGCCCTAAAAACGAACTGGTATCTTTTTCTGTTGTTCGTTGTTTAGAGGTTTGTGTGGGTCCAAGTGTAGCCGTAGTTGTCTTGGGCCTTGTACATATGTGGACTGGGATTGCCCCTCCTTTACTTTGTTTTCATTTAAATAAAAATCTCGTCTTTGCTTTCTTAATCTCACGCAATGGGCCCTAAAAACGAACTGGTAGCTTTTTCTGCTGTTTGTTGTTTAGAGGTCTGTATGGGTTCAAGTGCAGCCGTAGTTGTCTTGCGCCCTGTGCATATATGGATTGGGATTGCACCCTCAAAATGTTTTCCAAAAAAAAAAAACAACAACACGTTTGTTTTTAAATTCAAACACCTTTCGAAGGTCAAGCCTTTAACTCAAACCAGAACTACGTAAGCCTTGAATTTCTCATTGCACCGGGGAATACGTAGGCGTAGGGTCAAATCCTGTCAGGCTAACCTCCATCAAGTATTTATTTTCACGCTAATTAAAGGGATCAAACAAGTTTCAAATAATCACACACTCAGTTTAAGGGTACCGTTCTTCGGAACGGGCGAGTGGGGTGCCTAACACCTTCCCCATTCATAACTGACTCCCGAACTTCGAATCTCATCCGCGACTCAGGGTTTTTTCCAAATACTTTTTCCCTTAAATAAAAATTTGGTGGCGACTCCACACTTATCAAATAAGATTCATTTTTCAAATTTTAGCGAGTTCGTCGTCTCGTCAGAATTATGGTTGCGACAACTGCCTGCCATCTAGGACCATGTCCTTCTCTTGCAAGTATACTCTTGGAGCATACCTCATGAACTAAGGTCTGGAACGATCCCTCCTTAAGGAACCTTCACGTCTTGATGAATTGAAAAACTGCTTGCAAATTCCTTCTTGACTAGAACCTCTTGCTCAATCATTTATTTCGATCAAAACTTGATTGATCTTCAAAGGAGAGTTGTATGGCTCGGGCATGGCCTGCCCGATGTTAATGGTGTTTTGTAGCCTCACTCTCCAATTCATTTGCTACTCACCTATAGGGTCAGATGGGTCAGGATCGCCTAAGATAACTTTGCCACCATTCGAAGACCAATCCATGTTGGGCAGGATTCAGTCATTATGGTTCAATTCTAACTGAAGCACTTTCCCACATTACAAGGTTGCGACAATGATCAGAGAAGCTATTTTTGATATCAAACCTGTCACTGAGGCACTTGATCAGACTAAACCGATCCATGTTATCATCCTATTCCTGAGTAGAGAGAAATCATCTTGTCATCCCGCCATCCTTGGCTACATATAGAGTCATAACCATAAAAAAAAAAACCCCTGGTTAATGCAATGATCAATGTTTCGTTCCCATACATGAGTGTTCGAGCGCCAAGATTCTGGTTCAGCCTATACTGTTCCAATAAAGCTAAAATGAGAAGAATGTCATCCCCTCAAGGTGTTGTGACAAGTACTCTGTTGCAGACTATTCTCTTTTCAATCAGATTATTCTCATCAATAAGCCTTTTTATTTACAAAAAAAATCTTGATAAAATGATGAGGCGAGTATGGCTTTTCTACCTCATTTCATCCTGCTGGAAGATTCTTGGATTGTGACCCATTGAGTAACGAGTGAATCACAAAATTCAAATAGTCTTGGACCTAACCATCTAGCCACAGGGCCTGGCCAATCCTATTCATTGCTATCTATGCATGATCATCTATGAACCGCTAAGATTATTGGTTTTGACAATTGTGGCCATACCGCCATCATGAACGTTAAAACGAAATGATGGTATCTAGACTTGTACGTTTGATTTTGATGTGGTGATCTAATTACAACTTTAGTGCTAATGGCGCAAGGACAAATGAGCCATATTACGGGCAGTGAATTCCTAATGGTTTTGCTTTCATTTTTATAATTGATAAGTGTCCAATAAGACACTTATTTGGAACATAATTCAATGTAATTGCAAGTAATTGAAGCATAAAACACCATTAAAATATGAGAAAATGACATAAAACTGAATAACCCATGCACAATCTGGAAAATACAGTTTTAGAGTCTTTTGGGTGATAAATTATCATAAATCTGATGTGTTTTAATTTCTGCTATCTGTTACAGGGTTCCGCGTTGGCAACGCAGTTGGGCCGTGTTGGACATGCGACGCTACAGACCAGTAGCTATAAAAAGCCCAGAACAGAACGAAAACAGGGCATCATTCACTCGATCATCTGATCATTCACTCTATCTACTAATATATCTCCAGAGCGCAAACCTAGAGGATTGAGCCGCCGTTCCCCCATACGCTGGTTCTATTCTGGGTGAAGGAGGAACCCTAGGACAGAAGAGGAAGTGCATCTGCAGTGTGCTGCCATGATCATGACTTTCTTTTCTTCCCCTGTTTTCTTCTTCTTCATGATGTGCAACTGAACCCCTGTTGGGGAAGGATGAATCCTTAACTGATCTTATGTAACCTAGATTTTGCATTTATTTAAGATTGTTTTCCTTTAATGTTGATTATTCATCTCTTTGCTAAATGCTTTTATGACTTGGCCACTTATAAATTGAATCTAAATTCTTCTTCGCAATTGGGAATTTGGTTTAAGAATTCGAACTGGGATTGAATAACACAATTGTGAAGGCTCAAGGGATAGAGGTTTGCAATTGTGAGATCGTTTGAATTCTTGAACTTAAGGCTCACGTCAAATTAGGAATTGGTAAGGGATTAGGATTCCTAATTTGAGTGAAGAATTGATGAGTCAAGGGATTGACCTTCAATCAATAATTGTAAATTCGATCTTCAATCATATTTTATCTTGAATATACGTAATGATCAAAGGTTACATAAGGGAAGTTTTGGTGAAATCCAACCCTAACATCTTCTATAATTTGAATTCTTACACATTTATATCAGTTGTTGAGTGTTTGATAGTTTAGATATTATTTTGAAATATTCTTTACGTACTGGATAGAGTTCCAGATTTGTGATAGATTCTGTGAATTCTTGTTGATTTCTGTTTGCATTACCTACGTGATCCCATAACTGAGTTCAATTAGTGGACTAGTAGGAATTCAGTATTTGAACCAAATCCCTGTGGAGACGATACTCTACTCATTCTTTACTTCATAAAACGATAAGGTGCACTTGCCTTCATACGGTTTTACACCAACAAGTTTTTGGCGCCGTTGCCGGGGATTTGTTTTTCAATATTGAAAAGTATTATGAATACACTAGATTGAGCAATTCTGTTTTATATTTCTGACTCTATTGCATACTGATTCTTTATTCGGTTTAATCTTATTTAACTTGTTTATACGAGGTAAACAAGAACAAGAATTGATCTTTGAACCAGAGATTGAAAAGCTCGCAAGAAGAAACCGAAGGGAAACAAGGTTACGAAAGGAGCAACAAGAGCAACAGAGACTGCAAAGGACTAGCGAAGAGAACCCTGAGCATCATTCTATCATGGAGGAACATCCGCTTAACAGAAGAATTACGTTGGGAGAATATGCAGTCCCAAATTCTGCAGGTTGCAGCGCTAGCATTGTGAGACCACCAATCGCTGCCAACAACTTTGAAATTAAACCTGCCCTACTCCATCTAGTGCAACAGGACCAGTTTGGAGGAAGTGAAGTGGAAGACCCGAACCTCCACCTTTCAAGCTTTCTCCAAATATGTGACACAATCAAGATGAATGGTGTCTCTGATGAAGCGATCAGATTGAGATTATTCCCTTTTTCTTTAAGAGATCGTGCCAAGTATTGGTTGCAAACCCAACCAAGAGGAAGTATCACCACATGGGAGGAATTGGTATCCAAATTCCTCATGAAGTACTTTCCACCCTCAAAATACAACAAACTGAGAGGAGAGATCTCCTGTTTCACTCAGAAGGAAGGAGAATCACTCTATGAGGCTTGGGAGCGGTTCAAGGAGCTTCTGCGAAAATGTCCACACCATGGCTTCTCTGATGTCCATCAAGTCCACATTTTCTACAATGGAGTTAAGCCAGCCACCAGACTCATCATAGATGCCTCAGCAGGAGGATCTCTGAATACTAAAACTGCAGAGGAGACCATGGAACTGATTGAAATAATGGCTTCCAACGAGTACCAATCACCAACTGACAGAAGTGCCCCCAAGAGGGGTGTGCTGGAGTTGGACACGCAAACTGCAATACTTGCTCAGAACAATCTGATATCACAGCAGCTGGAGGCTTTGACAAAACAGCTACAGGTCTTTAACGTAGGAACCCCTCAACCAGCACAAGTCCTGAAATGTGACTTTTGTGGGGGTGAACATGAAAACGGATGCTGTGACACAGACGTAACAGGAACCTACAACCAGGAACAAGTGCACTATATGGGCCAACCACAAAGGCCTAAGTATCCTCCTTATTCTAACTCTTATGATTCTAATTTCAGGAACCAGAACAACCCTAGGAGGAACGGACAGTATGCGCAGCAACAACCTACTCAACAGCAGACAAACCAACCACAGGACAACTCTGCAGACTTGGGGAACATACTCAGCCAGTTCATCCAATCCACTCAAGCATCCATCAGGAATTTGGAGAATCAGGTGGGACAGTTGTCCAAACAACTCACAGAAAGAAATGCTGGGAGTTTTCCCAGTGATACAACACTGAATCCCAAGGAGCAATGCAATGCCATCACAACGAGGAGTGGAAAGATGATAGAACCAAGGCTTCCCACAGTACCAAAGACAACAGAAAAAGTAATCATACAACCCAATGATGTTGTTGATCCAGCAGACCAACCATCCAGAACTAATACAGAAACGCAATCTGGAGGAGAACCAGCAATCAGTCCACAACCAACAACGAAGGAAGAACAGAAGAAAGAATACCATGACAGACCAGTGAGAAAAATCAAAAAGCAATTGTTTGAGGAAACTGTGGCCAACGGGGAAAAGGCTACGTCCGCAACGCCAAATGTCCCATTTCCTCAAAGGCTGAAGAAACAGCAGGAAGAGAGAAAGTTTTCCAGATTCCTGGATATATTCAGGAAATTGCAAATCAACATACCACTAGCAGAAGCACTGGAAGAGATGCCCTCATACGCAAAATTCATGAAGGAGCTGTTGTCCAAGAAGAAGAGGCTTAAGGAAGATGAAATCGTAGCTCTTACAGAAGAATGCAGTGCCATCATCCAAAGGAAGCTCCCTGCACCATTGGGAATTTGCAGATTGGAAAGGCATTATGTGACTTAGGAGCTAGCATCAACTTGATGCCCCTTTCCATAATGAAGAAACTGAAAATTGAGGAGGTGAAGCCTACCACGATGTGCCTCCAACTGGCAGATCGATCAATTAAACATCCATATGGCGTGGTGGAAGACCTCCTGGTCAAGGTAGACAGATTCATATTCCCAGCTGACTTTGTGGTGTTGGACATGGAGGAAGATGCTGAAATTCCATTGATCCTAGGAAGGCCATTCCTTGCTACAGGACGAGCGCTTATTGATGTGCAGCAAGGGCAACTGATGCTGAGAGTGCAAGATGAAAAGGTAACGTTCAATGTGTTTGAAGCTATGAAGCATCCTGCTGAACAGCCCATTGCATGAGGATGGACGCGTTGGCAACGTTGCCAGTAACCGCGTTGGCAACACCACTGTCGGTCCCTCTTGAAAAACAGGATAGTGAGTCCATTCTTGAAGGAGTACTTTGGCAATCCAAAGGTCTGAGCCAGGAGAGAGAGAAAGAGAGCCAAGAGGTGGAGGAATGCATAGCCACACTTGAAGCTAATCCTCCTATGAAGTCAAGTTCACAACCCTCTGAAGGATTGCCAAAGAAAGAAGGAAAAGTGGACAGCCCATAGACAGAACTGAAGCAGCTTCCATCTCACCTCCGTTATGCATTTTTGGGGGAAAAGAACACGTTTCCAGTAATTGTGAGCAACTCCCTCAATGAGCAAGAAGAGGAGAAACTGTTAAGGATCTTAAGAGCTCATAAGTCTGCCATTGGGTGGACTATTTTAGATCTAAAAGGAATAAGTCCTTCCTTCTGCATGCACAAGATCCTAATGGAGGAAGATTTTAAACCTGTAGTGCAGCCCCAACGAAGACTCAATCCAACCATGAAAGAGATTGTGAAGAAAGAGGTTCTCAAGCTATTGGATGCATGTATCATATATCCAATTTCAGATAGCTCTTGGGTTAGCCAAGTTCAGGTTGTACCTAAGAAAGGAGGGATGACAGTGATCTCTAATGAGAAGAATGAGCTTATTCCTACAAGGACAGTGACCGGTTGGCGTATGTGCATAGATTACAGGAGACTTAATGAGTCCACCAGAAAAGATCACTTCCCTCTTCCATTCATGGACTAGATGCTGGAGAGACTAGCTGGACATGCCTACTACTGTTTTCTGGACGGATATTCCGGTTACAACCAAATCGTGGTGGATCCTAAGGACCAAGAGAAAACTGCCTTCACTTGCCCTTATGGAATCTTTGCTTATCGTCGGATGCCTTTCGGATTGTGTAATGCACCTGCCACATTTCAAAGGTGCATGTTAGCCATCTTTTCTGACATGGTGGAGAACTTTATTGAAGTCTTCATGGATGAATTCTCAGTGTTTGGCTCTGATTATGACAATTGCCTGAGTAACCTGTGCTGTGTGCTGAAACGATGCGAGGAAACCAACCTAGTGCTCAATTGGGAGAAATGTCACTTCATGGTGCAAGAAGGCATCGTGCTAGGACACAAGGTCTCGTCAAGGGGGGTAGAAGTTGATAAATCCAAGGTGGAAGCCGTTGAGAGACTTCCTCCTCTTATAAATGAGAAAGGAGTGAGAAGTTTCCTTGGGCATGCTGGATTTTATAGGAGATTCATCAGAGACTTCTCCAAGATCTCTAAACCATTATGCGACCTCTTGGTGAAGGACGCTGAATTCAATTTCAATGAAGCATGTCTGAAGGCATTCAATACACTTAAGGAACAATTAATTACAGCACCTATACTTGCAGCACCAAATTGGAGTCTCCCGTTTGAGCTCATGTGCGATGCAAGTGATTTTGTTGTAGGTGCTGTTTTAGGACAGCAGAAGGACAAGAAACTACGCGTCATATACTACGCTAGCAAGGTGCTTAACAGTGCACAGTTGAACTACACAACAACTGAAAAAGAGCTGCTAGCGGTTGTCTACGCTTTTGACAAGTTCAGGTTATATTTAATTGGTGCTAAGGTAATTGTGTATACTGACCATGCTGCTTTGAAACATTTGTTGTCAAAACAAGAGGCAAAACCGAGGCTGATCAGGTGGATCTTACTCCTCCAAGAGTTCGATTTTGAAATCCAAGATCGAAAGGGCAAGGAAAATGGTGTGGCTGATCACTTATCCAGGTTGCCTACACAAATCATAGAAGATGAGAAAGTCGTAATCAACGAGGAATTTCCAGATGAGAAGCTGTTAGCCATTGCTGTTGTACCATGGTACACAGATATAGCGAATTTCAAAGCTGCACAGATTATCCCGAATGAATGGTCCTGGCAGCAGAGGAAGAAGTTGTACCATGACAGTAAATTCTACCTGTGGGATGAACCCTTCCTATACAAACGAGGTGTGGATGGACTACTTCGAAGGTGTGTCCCACATGAAGAGCAAAGGGATATCTTGTGGCACTGCCATAGCTCAGCCTATGGAGGCCACTTCAATGGAAGAAGGACAGCGGCTAAGGTGCTGCAAAGCGGATTCTTTTGGCCTACATTATCCAAGGATGCCAAATATTTTACCGTTGCGTGCGATGCCTGCCAACGCAGTGGAAATATTTCAAGAAGAGATGAAATGTCCCTCACTAACATCTTAGAAGTAGAGTTGTTTGATGTGTGGGGCATAGATTTCATGGGACCATTCCCTGCCTCATACTCTAATGAGTATATACTACTCGCTGTGGACTATGTGTCAAAATGGGTAGAAGCTATACCTACACACACATGTGATGCTAAATCTGTGATAAGATTTCTGAGGAAGCACATTCTGTCCAGATTTAGTGTCCCACGCATTCTGATTAGTGATGGAGGGACACACTTCTGTAACAAGCAGCTAGAAGCAGTCCTGAGCAAATATGGCGTTAGGCACAGAATTACCACAGCATATCACCCACAAAGTAACGGTCAAGCTGAAGTTTCCAACAGAGAAATAAAGAGGATCCTGGAGAAGGCTGTGAATAGCTCCAGGACAGACTGGGCAAACAGGTTAGATGACGCACTCTGGGCCTATAGAACAGCTTTCAAAACACCCATTGGTATGTCGTCATACCAGCTGGTTTTTAGGAAAGCTTGCCACTTACCTGTGGAACTTGAGCATAAGGCATACTGGGCAACCAAATTTCTCAACTTCAATGCTAACACATCCAGAGAAAATCGACTGTTACAGCTGCATGAATTAGAGGAATTTCGCCTCAATGCCTACGAAAATGCAAAGATCTACAAGGCAAAGACCAAGCAATGGCATGACAAACTGATCAAACATAGAGTCTTTGAACCTGGACAGCTAGTGTTATTGTTCAACTCCAGGTTTAAACTATTTCCAGGAAAGTTGAAGTCCAAGTGGTCAGGTCCTTTTGTGATTAAAGAAGTTTCAGACTATGGTGCCATCACCCTCGAAGACATGCAGTCCCAAAGAAGCTTCAAAGTCAATGGTCAACGTGTCAAGCACTATCATGGAGGTGAAATCAGCAGGGAGAAGACTACCTTCACCCTTCAGTCACTTGACTGAATTTCAAATTGTCAAGCTAGGGACATTAAACAAGCGCTACAAGGGAGGAAACCCTTGAAAAACTAGTTTTTCCTTTCATTTTAATTTAAATTGAGAAAAGTATATGTAAATACTAAGTAGAATAAATAAAAGCAGTGCAGTTGACTATTCATGCAGGTCTGGACCAGCAGGAGGAACAGAAATGACAGGTTACATGCCCAGAATTTCGCAGCTTGACACACATGTTCCACACCAAGGACCTTAGCTAACCTAACCATTTGGTGAGATCTTTCCAAATGGTTTTAAATAGTGAATTGTGCATTAGATCAATGAGTGAAATCTAACTCAAACTATTACAGTGTTGTTTAAATGTTGATACATTAATTATGCAGAATTTAAAATGAATTCACATGAATCTGCATTCTGCCCAGTTGCGTTGCCAACGCAACTAACCCTTGCGTTGCCAACGCAACTAACCCTTGCGTGCTCAACGCGTCTGGGCTGAGTGAAGCACCACATTGCTACTTTCACTGATCTTATCACCAGAGCACACTCATGCATAGTTCACCCACAGAATAAGCACAGTGTAGGGGTTTTTTCAACCCCAACACTCAAATCAACCTTTAACATCATTCCTCTTCCCTCTCCAATGAGCATCAATTGTAATAGAACTTCATTCTCCACAGCATGGAGAGATTGCACAGTCCCTAAATGTTCAATTGCATGATGCAGAATGTAGCATGATTGAATGAGAATTACTTTGTTGTTCTGTTATGGTTTGCAACAATTAAATTGTAACGCATGTTCTAGGCTTGCACAAATTGCCTGTGAGTGGTTGGACCTCAACACTTATTTCTTTTGTGTGTGTATGGTCACAAATTGAGTTTCATTCCAGAGCTTGCCCTGTTTCTTAGTTGAAATCCAGTATCCCATGCTTGCATAAACAGGATTAAGGCACTTCTTTGATATGCACCTACTTGACCAAATGACCCACCTTGCACTCTTGTCCATTGTTTAGCCCCTTGATCCTTATACCCAATTCTTTGTGTTTGATTAGCTTATTTCTAGCCAAGACTGTGAAAAACCATGAATATGCCTAGCCAAAGGAACTAGGAGAAGGTTGCTTGTATCTGAGGTTGAGTTTTACACTAAGTTTGGGGTTGTTTGAGAACAAGCAATATTTCTAAGTTTGGGGTTAAGGATGTCAGTAGCAATATAAGTGGCAATGGGTTTCCAAAAAAAAAACATAAAAAAACATAAAATAAAACACAAAAAAAAGAAAAAAAAAAGAAAAAAAAGGGGGGATTTGAAAACCTAAATAGGGCAAAGAAAAATTGAAAACAGGAACATACTTCTATGAGGTAATCTTGTATCTCCAAACTAATAGAAAGTTAATTCTCCAACCCTCTCATAGTTTCTTTGGCTTAAATAAACCTACTTCCCAAATTCCACCCATCTTTCACCTAAGCCACGTTACAACCCATTACAAGACCTTTTGATTTATGTAAGCATGCGACTCATTGATAGAGATAGAGAATAAGGGTAAGCCTATGGTAATGGAATTTTGATTTGGAGACATAGAGAGAAACACCTAACCCAAACACTTGAGAGAAAGAGTGAAACACTTAACCTTATGAGAGTTTGCAAGTCTAGGTCATGTTTCCTTAATAGCAAACTGCTGTAACCATAATATAAACATTGTTTTACTCACAATCTAATGCTATATTCTGAATGTGCAATTATTTTTCATATATTCCCAATGCTTGATGGAGTGTCTTTGAAATAAATCTGAAAATTTTGATTGATGCAAGTTAGAGTGAAGAAGGGGAGTGAAATACACTTGAGGGAAATGATATGCATGCTGTGAGTTATCCAGAATTAATTATGTTCCTGTAGTTTAATGCTTGCTTGAGGACAAGCAAGAGTTCAAGTTTGGGGTTGTGATAAGTGTCCAATAAGACACTTATTTGGAACATAATTCAATGTAATTGCAAGTAATTGAAGCATAAAACACCATTAAAATATGAGAAAATGACATAAAACTGAATAACCCATGCACAATCTGGAAAATACAGTTTTAGAATCTTTTGGGTGATAAATTATCATAAATCTGATGTGTTTTAATTTCTGCTATCTGTTACAGGGTTCCGCGTTGGCAACGCAGTTGGGCCGTGTTGGACATGCGACGCTACAGACCAGTAGCTATAAAAAGCCCAGAACAGAACGAAAACAGGGCATCATTCACTCGATCATCTGATCATTCACTCTATCCACTAATATATCTCCAGAGCGCAAACCTAGAGGATTGAGCCGCCGTTCCCCCATACGCTGGTTCTATTCTGGGTGAAGGAGGAACCCTAGGACAGAAGAGGAAGTGCATCTGCAGCGTGCTGCCATGATCATGACTTTCTTTTCTTCTCCTGTTTTCTTCTTCTTCATGATGTGCAACTGAACCCCTGTTGGGGAAGGATGAATCCTTAACTGATCTTATGTAACCTAGATTTTGCATTTATTTAAGATTGTTTTCCTTTAACGTTGATTATTCATCTCTTTGCTTAATGCTTTTATGACTTGGCCACTTATAAATTGAATCTAAATTCTTCTTCGCAATTGGGAATTTGGTTTAAGAATTCGAACTGGGATTGAATAACACAATTGTGAAGGCTCTAGGGATAGAGGTTTGCAATTGTGAGATCGTTTGAATTTTTGAACTTAAGGCTCACGTCAAATTAGGAATTGCTAAGGGATTAGGATTCCTAATTTGAGTGAAGAATTGATGAGTCAAGGGATTGACCTTCAATCAATAATTGTGAATTCGATCATCAACCATATTTTATCTTGAATATACGTAATGATCAAAGGTTACATAAGAGAAGTTTTGGTGAAATCCAACCCTAACATCTTCTATAATTTGAATTCTTACACATTTATATCAGTTGTTGAGTGTTTGATAGTTTAGATATTATTTTGAAATATTATTTACGTACTGGATAGAGTTCCAGATTTGTGATAGATTCTGTGAATTCTTGTTGATTTCTATTTCATTGCCTACGTGATCCCATAACTGAGTTCAATTAGTGGACTAGTAGGAATTCAGTATATGAACCAAATCCCTGTGGAGACGATACTCTACTCATTCTTTACTTCATAAAACGATAAGGTGCACTTGTCTTCATACGGTTTTACACCAACAATAATAGAAGTTGGATTTTCAGCAACAAATCCCTGTTACAAATCGATATCCTACAAAGCAAAAGGAAGGAGGTGAAGTTTCTAACCTGGATGAAGCTATCATTCTTTTACTACAATGATCGCGTGATGGAGCTCCTGGATACACTACCAAGAGAGAGAGAGTGGAGAATTAGAAAACTTCATATCCCCAAAACACCCTCACCCTTCTTTCATTCCCTTCTTGCACCCCCGCCAAGAACCTTTTTCTTTCTTCCCTTTTTTTCTTTTCTTCTGAATCGTCATTCCTTCTGTTGCTTCTTGTATCGTCTCCCCTTTCTCATTGCCTCTCTGCCTTTGCCACTATGTCTTCATCTTTTTTCTTGCTTCCGCATGCACCGTCCCCAAAGAGAGGTCCTTCTCTGATCTCCAGCCCCCTCCTCTGAGTAGAAATCCCTCCTTTTTTCTTTTGAGAATCCTCAATTCTTTTTTCTTCCTCCTTCCCGAAGTCCCTTGCCTGCTTGCCTTCCAAAAAAGCCAGTGTTTCTTTCTATTTTTCTTTTGGGAATCCTCAATTCTTTTTTTCTTTTTTTTTCTTTTTCTTTTTCATTAATCAGTTGAATTAGTTATTCTTTCTGTTTTTTGTTTTAATTTTTATTTTCTTTTAAAATTCTTTTTTATTTATGAATTTTGTACCTATATATTTTTGGATTTTTGTTTTATTATTATTTATTTATGTTTTGACTTTAATTTTTTAATTTTGTTTTTTCCAAAATTTTTATTTATTATCTTTATCATTTTTTTTGCTTTTAATTTTATTTTTTCCAGATTTATGTTATATATTTTATTTTTCTAGTTTATATTTATTTATTTTATTATTTTTTTGTTTTGCTTTTTTTGTTTCCTTTTTATTTTTCTTGTCTGTTTATTTGTTTTTTTTTTTTGTTTTCTAGTCATTTATTTAATTTAGTATTGGTTTCTTGATTTATTCACTAATTAAATCTAAAATGGGAGTCTCAGACATAATTGAGTGTTTACACCGTCTGATCTAATACGAAGTGGTCATGTTTGGTCTAAGGCAGCATTCTCCAGTACAAAGTAGCATCATTTGGTCTACATTATCATCTTGCTTAAGTAGTATTGTCCAGTTTGTAGTTGTCTTGTATGCAGTAATGTATTTATTGTCTTGTCTATAGTAACATATCTACTGTCTTGTTTATAGTAACTTGTTTGTCGTCTTATCTATAATAACATGTGTACTATCTTGTATATAGTAACGCATCTATTATCTTATATACTATAATATGTCCATTATCTTGTATACAATAATACGTCTACTATCTTGTATACAGTAAAGCGCCTTCTATCTTTATATAGCAACACGTCTATTGTCTTATATGTAGCAACACATCTACTGTCTTATATACAATAACACATCTAATGTTTTATCTATAGTAACACATTTAGTGTCCTATATAGAGTAACGCATCTATTGTCTTTATACAGTAATGTGTCTACAGAATATACAATAATGTGTCTTCTAGTTTATATGCAGTAATGCGTCTTCTAGTTTATATGCAATAATGTATTTTCTGATTTATATACAGTAACACGTCTACTATCTTATATACAATAACATGTCTATTGTCTTATCTACAATAACATGTCTACAACAACTTGTAAAAAATAACGTATGAGAATATTTAATTTTAGAACATTATTTCAGTATACAAAGATACCATCTATTCTTAATTTCCAAACAAAATTAAAATGTCTAAAATCTCAAACAGTTTTAGATTTTAAAAATAATAGGAAGAACTTTCAACAATTTAATAACATCAATTGATAAATTATATTTTAAAATAAAAAAAATAGATTATTTTTAAATTTATACCTTAGTCTTCAGGAGAATTTTTTTTTTCTAAATTTCTTCAAAGTAACTAAATTCTGGTCTTGAAGTAAATTTTGATTCAATCTATAACAATTAGGTAGATGTTTGAAGTATATTTGATCAATTGGAAGTGAATCAATAACCATTGAAGAAGCGAGAACGAGAGAAGGAAATCAAAATCATTTTTTTTTTTTGTTTTACTAAATTACTACCACAACAGATCTTATGTGAATTTGTCATTTTAGGTGGCAACGTTTGAAATCCTTTCTGCATGCACCTTTGACTCATATATAATTTATATCATAGAAACTATCAACTGAATAGTAAATCTTATAATAAAATTATTCAATAAAAGTTATTCAAAACGGTACGCAATATATACGGTTTCTTCTTACCTCTATTCATTATCCACTTGTTACCAGTGTTTTTGCTCTCCAATATAACCATATGTCTGTGTTGCATCGTAATCTATTAAGTTTGAAGCCCATATGCCGTGTAATAACATTATTGCTTATTAAGGATAAACAGATACTTACTCTGCGTACACGATTAGAAATATGTTAAAATTCAAATGAATAATTATATGATAATTTTAAGAAAAAAATTATTTGATATTTTAAAATAAAATAAAATATTTACATTGTATATATGTCAAAATAAAACATATACAGAAAATATAGTGACATAATGTTTAATCTTGTTCTATTTTTATGGAATAAAAAAGTTAAGCTTACATAATTTTATTTGAGATTTGATTGTTAATTTAAATTTTTTTAAAAAAAAATAAATTTTAAAAAAAGAGTTTGAGTTTTGATGATGCGAAAAAGATATTTTATTTTTTAAAAAATTGTTTTTAAAAATAAATTATAAGATGTTTTGATAGTTTTTAATAAAAATATATTTTTAACATTTTGATATTTAATTTTTAATTTTTACTATTTAATATTTAAATTTACATATGTACAATGATAAAGATAAACATATTAATATATCGAAAGTTTCACGATTTTAAAAAAATTCAAATGATAAAGTATTTTTTATGAAAAAAATATTTTAAATACAAGATATAAAATAAATATATTGATTTATTATAAATTTTTACAATTTAAAAAAATATAATTAATAAAGAAAATATATACTCATATTTTAAGTTTCATTGAATAAGATTTAATTATTTAATTAATAGTAAAATGAAAAAATATATAAAATTTATTTAAAATATAAAAAAAAAATCATATATTGGTACACATTTTAATCTACACTTAAGAAGTTAGTGCATAAATAAAATTCAAAAGATAAGATAATGAGTATCTATAATACGTTAAAATAGTAGAAAAAGAAATTATTGACTTAGATATCCAATTTTAGTTACCATTCGTATTTACTATTATTGTTACTATAATTAAAATTGACAATTACCTCGGCTAAATTGCGAAAAGGAACGAAAATTACACATATTGATTATTTTCTTCTTAAAACTAATGGCAGAAAAATAACAACGATTCAAAACAGCATGAAAATCATGAAAAATGGGCTCAAATTCGGAAGCCCATTTCTATTTACGTGGTTAATCTGCATATCAACGGAGAGGAGAGAGAAAAGTTGATGAAGAGACCTCCCCGAGAGTGAAATTTGCTGCGAGCGTGTTAGCTTTCTGTTTTTATGAAGAAATTTTTGATGAATTATTGGATTAAATAATATTATTGTTAACTTCGGATTCTTTTTAATTGTCAAATAAGTAAACTCTATTGCTAATATTTTTTGAATTTTTCTTTAACAATTTTTTAAAATTATTTAAATTATATTATCTTTTGGAATTTTTTTACTTTTTCTTTTCAATATTTTTATTAAAATAAACAACAAACTAAGTTCACTAGTAGAAAATAAGTTTTTTACATCAGTTGTTATGAACTTTTTACATCGATTATTTGAGCGGTATTAAAACCGGCGATATACAAACTCAGACTTTCTATATCTGTTCTACAACCGATGTAGAAAGTACACTTTCTACATTGGTTATATAGAAACCGACGTAGAAAGTATAAGTTTCTACATCGGTTGTAAACATAACCGATGTAGAAAGTAAACTTTCTACATCGGTTGTAGTTTTAACCAATGTAGAAAGTATGACTTTCTACATCGGTTATGGTCACAACCGATGTGAAAGTCACTTTTTACATCGGTTAAGGTTACAATCGATATAGAAAGTTTTTTTTTTAAATGTTATTTTCGTTTAAGAAAATTGTCATATTATTTATTCACAATACCTGCATATATAAACAGAATACCAGACAGACAATACAGAAATTACAGAGTCTATATATTTAAAGTAAATACATCAATATTTATTATGAAATATAATAAAAACAAACTAAATATCTAAAAATCTCATGAATTCAACCCAAATTGGCAACGTCTATCAGAAATTTCTCCCAACGTCTCCTGATATCATCAATTTCTTCATCTAACAGAGGTTGAGGATTGTCAAATATCTACAAAATGTTTTTGATTAAAATTAGTGAACATGTCATGTTATGCATTCAAATTAAATAATTAAATTAGGACAATTATAATTACCTGGTGTCAAGAGTTAACAATAGAAGCCGAGACAATGAGAAACATATGTCTCATTACATAATATCCACACTCGGTTCCTCCGGGTTGTCTTGGACACTTCAAAAAAATAAAAAGAGTATCAAATGTAATTAGAGATGATGATAAAAGAATATAAAATAATTGAATAACTTTTAATAAAGTACTTACCTTTGGAATTATCCATACAGACTTTTTAATATTTGATGAATGCGTCCCTTTTAACCGAAGTCGAGCATTTATTACTCTACAGTAAAATAAAAAGCAAATGAATACCTTTGAAAATAACAAGTTATATGAATATAAATACCAAAATCATAAAAACTTACAAATCTATAATGTCCTTTATGTCTTTCTTTGGTTTTTGCCAAGCAGAGCATAAAAATACAACTACATTCCACTTTGGACAAATAATGATTAATTGTCAATGGGTCCTACAAAATATGGATGGCAATGAACAAAAATTAGAAATTTAATTGAATTCATGAAATAAAGCAATTAAGTATTGACTTACAATTGAAAATAGGGGGTTAGGTAACAGTCTTTATCAGACTGCAATATCCTCTGAAGATATCCATGTATCTCAGCTTCCTTATTCCCAGTTTTCTGCATATGAACTGGGTCCAGGAATCCATAGAGGTGTAAGTTACCTCTTTCAGTGCAGATACGATACAGGTACCTAATATTGCGAATAATTTTCATATGTTAGATTTTGATAATGAAATAATTCAAGTAAGGTTTAGAAATTTACTTACATCAACCATAATTTTAGAACTGTTACACATAGGAGATCGTTACACATAACTAACTCCAATATATCCTTCTTAGTAATATAGAAGGGGATAGGTGTGGGCTTCCCTATGATATCTGGTTCCATTGTTATTTGCAAAGTTTGGTCGCCCAAGTTCATGGTGATACCAAATAGACGTGTGAGCAAATCAACCTCATATTTCTTTAAAGGAGACTCAGGAAGATCTGCTTTAACACTTAAATCAATCTTCTTCCCACGATCTCAACCAACGATAAATTCACAAAATAGTAAGAAATATATATATAGACATACACACAATATATATATTAAAAAATTAGTAACATAGGCTAAAATTATTTAATACCTGAGGTTGAACTCGCTGCACAAGTCTCCTCGGCCATATAATGAAATGATTGGGGGCTTGCCCCACAGCATGAACCTCCTCAATAGGGACAGGAACAGGAGCATCTGCATCTTCAACCCGTTCAACCACCACTCTAACATGATCATCATCAATTTGCTGGTGATGGATGGTTGAACCCAAGGTGTAGACTTTCCCAATTGCTACCAAACGATATGGATCATCAACATAGAACTCATAATCGTCTGTAGCTGCATCCACATCCTCTTCTCCTTGTAGTTGCTCCTCCGTCGGAGCACAACTTCCCTCTGTGCTCACGCGCCTAGGAGAAGGTGATGGATGGTGACCCTGTATCTGTGTTTGGGAAAGTCCTAAAGATGCAAGCTCCTGCCTAAGCTTCTGTCTGAGCTTTTCTCGAAGTTCTTGCCGCAGTGCTTGCCTCATGTCTTCGCGCATGGAATCCAACTCATCTCTAGACACCAAACCTTCTTTGGATGTCTGTCTAGAAGACAATCCAAAGTACTGTCTAAGGCCAACACCTCGGCCAACTGCACGAACACGCCCTGGATGCTCCGGTTGGCCAATAACAGTACTTAAGATGTCATCTCGGCCAGTTGGAACAAAGACTCCTTGTGAGCTTTGTTCAACCAAAGAATCCTACAAAACAAAAAATGACTGTTATCAGTAATGTAATTGTTTGAAGATAAATAAAAAGGAAATTTACAAAATTGTGTGATTACTTACAATCTTCTCAGCAACAATGCGAGAAGGCTCTGATGTGTACTCTCCTGATGCCTTTTGGCGTGCCCTCTTCCATTTCTCATGGCATGACGGTGGAGAGGGTGGAGAGAGAAGTGTAGAGGGATCTGCTTCAGATAATTGCTGACGATCTTTCAACTTCTGCTCGATCAGCCTCTCCTGAAGCAACTCATAACCCCCACGAGATAATCTGTGGGGGTAACAGTTCTTAGCAGAAATTTGTTGAGCCTTCTTTCTTTTCTCCTGTTATAAGAAAGCAAATCAATTAATCATAATATTGCTTATATTAATCAATTAAAAAAAATATAATATTAGAAAGATAGATACAACGAATGCAGGATCCATTCGACTCTCAACTAATCTCTGCCAAGTGTCTTGATCAAGGAACTGGTACTCCTCACAAGGAGACACATCCTTGAGTGACCCATATATATATTTGCTAGTGAGATATGTCTTGAAGCCCCTCCAGCGCTCACCAGCAAATGAAAGTCACTTCCTCTTCAAGAAGTTAGTGTTTGGTACATCATATGTAAGCTACATAAAAGAAGATGTAATTGGTTAGTGAATGATAAATTTATGGAAAAACTTAAAGCTTTAAAGTTAAATACCATGATAGTCTTCCAAATTTGATCCTTCACTTGCATCTCAACATCATCCCAATCCTTCTTCAAAATACTAGCTTTGCTTCGTCCAAGGAGAGCCACATAACTCTTAAACTTTGTCTTGTTTGGCCCTAATGGATTCCCAGTGGCCTTATCAAACTCTATGGGAATCCTTTGCTTGCCGCTCCGGCTAAGGGTTAACTCCCTTAACCGTGTGGCTCGTCTTCCCTTCTTTTGTTGAGAAGAAGGGTTCTCAGACCCACTTTGTGAAGGAGGAACCTCTGAAGGGTCAACCATGTATCTGTTAAAAGCAGAGGAAACAAATATGAAAAAACTATTTAATAGAAACAATAAATACAATTCATATTTATATTGTGCTCAAATAACTACCTGTTAATTTTCTTAAAGCTTTAATCACACCA
This sequence comes from Canavalia gladiata, assembly GCA_037954105.1. Classification (NCBI taxonomy): domain Eukaryota; kingdom Viridiplantae; phylum Streptophyta; class Magnoliopsida; order Fabales; family Fabaceae; genus Canavalia; species Canavalia gladiata. Next base: position 11,971,208 of record CM075659.1, on the reverse strand, counting down.
CACTGAACATTGAAATCCTATCTGATTATTTGGTCTCTAAGATGCATGGGAGCCATATGCTTAACAGACTAAATTCACCATAGGGTACCTAGATCCACAAACAGAAGTGAGAACAGGACACAAAAAGAAGTCACATAGATTCATTTAAACATCACTAAATCAACCAAGCCACCAGCCCCTGAAGTCTATCAGAATGTGTTTCTCTTTTTCATCTCAGGAGTTTTACTCTTCGTTTTACTCTTCATTTTACCAAAATAAAAAAAAAAATTCACACATATATATAGGTTGCATCCAAGTTACAAGTGTATAAATATTGAAACTAGAGAACAATGTTGATCAGGAAAGGTGAAATGTTACTAAAGTTTATGTTGGTTGACATTTTGTATAAGACTAAACGTACACATATATGAATGTATGTATATAAGTATGTATAAATATGCCTTTATCTCCAGCACCTTCCATTCTTATGTATTTTTCTAGCAAAGCTAAGTTTTTATGGGACATAGCTCACTGATGCAGTGACAATGACTCTGGTTAACACGTATCTTACACACATCTCACAAAAGGAGTATTTTTCTACATTGCATTTGTAATAAAAAAACATTTAGCAAGGATCAGCACCCCTACCCAGCCTTAGCTAAAATTTGGATTGAATCCGTAGAAGTTAGCCAAGATCAATTACCCTTACATTCCCATATTGATGCTTTATTTTCAGTCTATTTGTTGCAGACCCACAGAGCAAGAAGAATTGTTAATTCAAACATGGAAATATCCATATCACTCCCATATGTATATTTGATTATTATTTATTAAATATTTAAACAATACCTTAGGACATATACTTATCTAATAACTATGAAGCATGGGCATCCTGATTTATTGAAGGCAAAACAGGCTAAGAGTAACAGGTACAAACAGAGAAGGAAAAACATAAGCTAACAGAGAAACAAAGTGATTTATTTTCAATCTGTTTGTTGCAGACTCACAGAGCAAGCAGAATTGTTAACTCAAACATGGAAATATCCATATCACTCCCATATGTATATTTGATTATTATTTATTAAATATTTAAACAATACCTTAGGACATATACTTATCTACTAACTATGAAGCATGGGCATCCTGATTTATTGAAGGCAAAACAGGCTAAGAGTAACAGGTACAAACAGAGAAGGCAAAACATAAGCTAACAGAGAAACAGAGTGATTTATTTTCAGTCTGTTTGTTGCAGATTCACAGTGCAAGCAGAATTGTTAACTCAAACATGGAAATATCCATATCACTCCCATATGTATATTTGATTATTATTTATTAAATATTTAAACAATACCTTAGGACATATACTTATCTACTAACTATGAAGCATGGGCATCCTGATTTATTGAAGGAAAAACAGGCTAAGAGTAACAGGTACAAACAGAGAAGGCAAAACATAAGCTAACAGAGAAACAGAGTGATTTAACAAAACAGAGAACCTAAGGCTAAGAAGTAATGCAGAAACAGAAACAGAGACCCTAAACTAAACTTAACAGAGAGCCAGAATGCTACATACCGGTGTAGACAACGGTGTAGACGACGACGATGGCGTAGACGACGACGGCGTGCTTCGAGAACGACGGTGCTCTTCGCGTTCAGACGACGGGAGCTTTGAGAACGACGACGTGCTTAGGTTTACACTTATGGAGGCTTAGAACAATGAGTTAAGGCAGGAGGACGGCAATGGAGTGTTTACACTTATGAGGACGACAACGGTCGCATCAGGTATAGAGGAGGGAAAACAGATTTTATGTCGATTGTTTCAGAGAACCGACGTAAAAATAACTTTCTATATTGGTTACACTACTCAACCGACGTAGAAAGTCTGACTTTCTACATCGGTTGCTTTATAACCGACATAGAAAGTCACTTTCTACATCGGTTATAAAGCAACCGATGTAGAAAGTGACTTTCTACGTCGGTTATAAAGCAAAACCGATGTAGAAAGTGACTTTCTATGTCGGTTATAAAGCAACCGATGTAGAAAGTTTAAATTTTATTATAAAAATGCCACCGTTTATTTTTCTACATCGGTGGTAAAGTAACCGATGTCGAAAGTGTTAAATTTATTTATAAAAATATCACCGCTTTTTTTTACATCGATTGACAGATAACCAACGTAAAATCCTGTTATAAAAGATTATTTTTCTACTAATAGTTGATAAAATAGGTCTCAGATAGAATTTAATGTTCAACACCTTTATTATAAATTTTTTACAAATGGACAGTTTATATGAGAGACCACAAAAAACATAAGGAAACTAAAAGGGAATAAGGTTAGTAGAGAAAATGTTAATTTAAAGGGAGATGAGCAATAACTATGATTAAAGAAATCAGTTATAAATATATAAAGAATTAATGGTGTTTTAACTCTAATAGAGTAACGTAAATATAGATATAGAACTTGAAAAGATGATCAATCAGCATCACAAATTGTTAGGCTTTTACATATGGCAATTGGCGAAAAGGCAAAGAGAATTTTTCTTATGCTGGGTAATACCTGTGTATTAATGTCTTTTATTGTTACTCTTTTTAGCAATTCCCAATCAAAGAAACAGCGAAGGTTAGCAAGTCCAAGTTCCAATACCGCGATTTCCAACAACTTCTCCGACCACCACCAAATGGAATAGACTCAAATCGATTCCGCGGAAATCTATATCGTTGTCTACAATCCCTGATATAAACTCATGGATTTTTCCAAACCTCAAGGTTTTTATGTATAGCCCAATCATTCTACTTCTTCAACTTACATTATTTAAAGATAAAATAAATATTATATATATATAAATATATATTTTTATTTTATAAAAAATATTTTAAATAAAATTAGATTCAAATTTAATTTTTAACTTAATATTAAAATTATTCTAAATTTATTGTTGAGATATTATAGATATCTATAAGATTCATCCCTCCATCATTATTCATATTAATATTCAATAGTAAATATAAGATGATGTATTAGACATTATTTAAAAATAAGATTGATTAAATATATATGATAAAAATAATTTTTATCCTATAAATTAACTTTTAAAGTTAAATTAAATTCAAAAATTTAATTTCTAATACATTAATGTTAACTAACAATGTCTTACATGAAATTTCATAATCATCTATAATATATTTTTTATTTGTTTGTGTATTAGTAATGGTGCGGGTAGAAGTAATCCCAATATCCCTTTTTACCAATATCTTAAAATAGAAAAAAACTTTTGAATATTATCTCTATCTATAAATTTTTTCTTGTCTTTCAAACTTTTAATTTATTTTTGAACTTTTGTATTATTTTTGAATTTTTTATAAGTGTAGTCATAGCACAAACAGTTGTAGATGCAATACATTGATGCTACAAACATGTTCTACAGAAGAAAATTAGTAGTTAATAATTGATTGAAAATAGATTATAAATTAATAAAAGTAAAGATCTTTTTATTTTTTTAAAAAAATAGATTAACTAACACTAAAAAATATATTAAATAAATTGTTGAAAAAATAAATAAACTAAAAGAGAAGAAAGAGAAAAGAACTCCAAATCATGGATACGACTTTGATGTGATCACTGGTGAGGTTCACGGAAGACGAATGATGCTAGTAGAAAAAAGGTTTGATCAATTTTCATTCTTGTGTCTTTATATTTGATTTAATCACACATATATACAGAAACTGATACGTAGGATTATAGTCAATTCTTTCCTAAAATAATTTGTCTAATTCACAAATAATAAATATAAGAAAATACTACGTATAACTATATCTCCTAATTGCATTCTCTATCACTAATTATATACAGAATTGATACTATCTATATTTAGCTAAGCTACCTGTTAAGACCCCTCCTAATGTAGAGCATGTAAGTCCTGAATGTCCAACTTGACCAAGATTGTTTCAAACTTTTTGACACCGACAGCTTTGGTGAAAATGTTGGCTAGTTGAGTATGAGTTGGGATATAAGATGGAAGAAGGAAATTCTGCACGATTCCATCCCGAACAAGGTGATAATCTACTTCAATGTGCTTTTTGCACTCATGGAAGATAGGGGTGTTGGCAATATGGAGAGTCGCTTAACTGTCACAATAGAGACGAATAGGGGTAGGATGAGACACATATAGAAAAGAAAATATATCTTTAATCCACTTTAATTCTCGAGTAATCTTAGTCATGGAGCAATATTTAGCCTCAGCGGAGGAGGCGGAGACTGTTTGTTGTTTTTGAGTTTTCCCAGATATTGGTGAATTGCCAAGTTGAATAAACCACCTATGAGTGACTTACGAGTAAGTGGACAACTAGCCCAATCAGAATCACACCATCCGTAGAGCTACAAATCATTAGTACAAGGAAGAAGAATGTCTTACCTAGGGTGTCCATTTAGATAACGTACAACTCGTAGAGCCGCTTGCCAATGTTCAGTGCGAGATTGTTTCATAAACTGGGATAAGACATGAACATGGCAGGAGAGATCAGGTCAAGTGAAGCACAAGTAAATAAGTTTGCCAACAATTCCTCACAAATTTATTCATCGTCATCTCAACTTTCTACAAAAGAGAAAATATTATAAAATGCTAAATTCAAAAGCTTATGAGAAATAAATAAATTTCAAAGGTAATTACTTATATTCATCTATTTATAGTTATAAGGAATTTAAAGAAATTTTAATGAAATATAATCTAATTGTTCTAGTAAAATTTTAATGGTTGATGCAATTTATTCTTTTTATCTATTAGAAAAGTTACTTTCTCAATGTGAAAAAGATTGAAAAAAAATTTTATTACTAATGAATGGTATTATCATGCTTATAGGAAGTGTTCCATGATTGTAGATAAATCACACATCATATTTATATGCAAAAGGTGTAATTCCAAAAATTCTAAAAGTTTGATGAGGTATGTTTCTTAAAGATAAACTTTATATTTGAAAAAAAAGTTAAATTATTATATTTTTTATGAACAAATTTAAATTATTATATTTTTTATCAACAAATTTAAATTAGACACTAATATTTTTTAAAATAATGAAGAAATTATATTTATCCTTTAAAACAGTGCTTGCACTTAATTGTTAAAGTAAAATGTAGCTGATCTTAGATAAAAAAGAAATGCTAAATATATGCTCATCAAAAATAAATTCTTTCATCTCTTATATTAATTTTAACTTGATACTAATTTAAAGTTGATGTTTACTAGAATGAAGGTGAATTTGATCCCATTTAATTTTTTGAAGCCATCAATATCATATTAAATAAGATTTTAGCTTTTAAGGTTAAGATTTAAGGAATGTTCCAGATCTACTCTATGTAGAGATCTTAGAGGATTAAGAAACAATTGAAAATTTGATGGGAAAGCTAACAGAATCTGATCAAGTAAATAAATCACTATTTATTTTTAAATTTTACTTTCATATGAAGTTAGCTTAAAAACCTAGCAAGCTACCAAACATATAAGCTATTATAAATTGTCAAGTATTTATAGTCATCATACAGTAAAATTATATTTTAATTATATTAAATTAGATTTTTATAATTTCACAAACTACAAATATTAATGTTGCTTAAAGAAGAAAACGAAGAAGCAAAGATAGTTTTAGAATTAGAAAAAGAATATAATTTTTTTGATACCATAAGTACCTTGATTAAGAAAGTAAATGCTTATATGATGTCAATTATAATTATTCTAACGTTTTAACTTAAGTGTACTTCATTTCATTTTTTGTAGTAGTCTTACTCTGTTGTAACTGATTTTGATTCAACATGTGTGACTTTAACTTATTTTTAGATAATATCACTTGAAATAGATATTGATGATTTTTTACTTGAAAACATTCTAAATGGTCAACTTTGCCGTGCAAAATTAATTAAGAAGAGAATGGAATCTAAATGGTCAACTTTCCACTACAAAATTAATTAAGAAGAGAATGGAATGAGTTAAGATAATATCACCTTTATTTATATTTCTTAATATGAATATTCTTTTCTAAACTTAAGGTTAAATGTAGTATGCGTTGCTAAACTTGATGTCATTAGATGTTCTAAAAATTTTTATATCACTCCAAATTTTTATATCATATAGTGATTATGATTTTACATATACAATATGAATGTGAATCAAAAGTAATGTGTTTAGTATCATGAGATATTAGAAGTGACATATCATTAGTATTTATTTTTTTCTATACATATAAGTGCTATGCATATGGGTGTCTAAAACGAAGTGATGTTAAGTTTGATTTTAAGTAATTATATTCATATTTATATAATTTTTTGGATAACAAATTAATGTTATAAATGTTCTAAGATTTTTGAATAAAAGAATCTTAACATAATTTACCATAAAGCTACTAATAAAATATTATCCATCAAAAATAACAAAATTATTTTTATATAAAATATACAAGTATTACAAAGATATTTTAAAAAAATATTAAGATTGTTATATGGTAGATTATCACAGATAAAATATACTATTTATATTATTTTTTTAGACAGATGAAAAATAAAGGAAAACACACATATATAACATGAAAATTATAAAACTGTGACCACTAATATTCTTATTTCATGATTATTTTTTCAATCCTTTTTAATATAACAATTATTTTGATAATGAGATAAAATAAATAATATTTTTTTAATTAACAATATTTCGATTAACTTTTAAGATTTAAGTTATTAGTTAAAAATTTTTATTCCGTATTTATCTTTCATATATTGAATAAAATTTTATTTATTATAAAATATTATTTTTATATTATTATTTAATATTACAATATTTAGTTTGATCATTAAATATTTTTATATCAATTCTTTTAATAATACTTCAACTAACTTTCAAGATTTCACATATTAGTTAAAAATTATCATTTTATTTTATTCTATATATATTTGATAATATTATTATTTATTATAAAATATTAATTTTTATATTATTATTTATTATTGCAGTATTTAATTTAATTATTAAAAATTTTATTCAAATTATTTATAATAAATTGTTAATATTTAATGATAAAAATTTTAAAATAAAATAAATATTATTTTTATAGATATACTATTTAAAAAATATTTATAAGATTTCAAAAATTATTTTTATTTTTATAAAAAAATTATTTATTTAAAATATTTTTGTTAAAATACATCATAAATAATAAAATAATAAATAAATAAATCATCAAACTTTATATTTTATAATATATAATCATAAAATAATTACAAATATTTATATAATAATTTTTTAATAAAAATATACATAAATTAAAATAAATTAAAATATATTATTCTTGATTTTAGTATAATAATTTAATTTAAATAATAAAATTAATAATAAAAAATTATAATACTTAAATTCAAATCTAATAATTATATCTTATTTATTATTTTATCTTTATCAATTAATTTATCAAATATTTTTAATTTTTAATTTTTAACTAGTTTATTTAGTAGTTTTAACAAACAGATCCTCGATAAATTTTGTTTTTATAAATTTTTTTGTTTAAATAAATTAGAATAATATCTTATTGCGTAATATCTAACATGTTTATATTGCAATTTATAGTATGTAATCAAATTAGGAACTTTAAAAAGGAGATCAATCCAGTAAGTCTTATAATATATAGATACAACTTTTATATTTAAATTATTGATTATTGATATTCAATAATAATAAGTTATTTGGTCACTTAGAATATGATATATTTTCCTATCATTTTTGTTGTTTTATATAATTAAAACTTAAAAATTAACTTTTTATTATTATTTTTTGTTTAACTATTAATTATTAAGAGTCGTTATGAAAATTAATATTAACATAAAGTAAGATAATTTTATTCATTTTTACACGTTCAGATATCAAATTTTAATTTTATAAAAATTAATATTATACAAAAAAAATTATTTTATATAAATAAAAATTAAAAAAATTTATAATATATTTTTTATTTAATTATTAATTATTAAAAACTATCATAAAATTAATATTAACATAAAATAAGATAACTTTATTAATTAATATTCACAACTATTTTTCACAAATATTAATATTGTTTGAAATAGAATGATTGATAGAATAGTTTTGATTTTTACACTTCTTACAAATCCTAACATGTTTTATAAAAAATAAGATAATTTCACTTTTTCTGCGTCTGACATACTTTTAGTTTATCACATTTAAATTTTATAAAAACATGACTTATACAAATATTTTAGTTATTTCGTGTGAATGTAAATTAAAATATTTTAAAAATTATTTCTGCTTCATTATATATTATTAAAAATATCATCAAATTTAATATTAATATATTAATATCATATATAAATAATAAGATAACTTTATTTTTTCTCATCTAACACGTATTTAATTATCAAATTTAAATTTTATAAAAATTAAAATTATATAAATATATTATTATTTTTATATAAAAATAAGGTAACTTTATTTTTGAACTTGAATTAAAATATATATTATACACATAAAATAAAATTTAGTTATATATAATTTTTTAGATAAAATAAATAAACATATAAATATAAATATATATATATACATACATATATATATATATATATATATATATAATTCTATATATGCCTCATAAAGAATGAATGTTTTAAATAATTATAGATAACGACTAATTAACTATTATATCAATATTTTAAACATAAGACTGAAACTATTAGTATTATAAGTTAAAAATTTCACAGCCAATTAACATATAACATTAAATTTATTCTTAATATCTAAATTACAATCAATTTGAATATTTTAATTTTCATTATTTAAATTTAAATTTAATTTTTATAATTAATATTTTATTTCATAAAAATATAAACAAGATAAAATAATTACATTTTATTTATTTTTATTATTATTATTATTATATATATATATATATATCAAGATCGATTTAGATATTAAATTTTGAATTTATATTAATTTAATAATTTAATATAAAATATATAATTTACTAATTTAACTATTAAATTATATTATAATATATAGTAAATTGTATATATAAATTTTTATAAAATTTAAAAATTTATGAATATATTTTTTAAATTATTAATATTTATATATACTTATATAATATATAAATTATTAAAATAAATTATAAAATAAAATATTTATAAATTTTATAAAATTTTATATAAATAATTTATTAAATATTATAATATAATTTAATAGTTAAATTAATAAAATTTATATTTTATATATAATTATTAAATTAATATAAATCTAAAATTTTAGATCTAATATTTAATTTTATATTTTATATTATATTTTATATATATATATATATATATATATATATATATATATATAAACATGCCTTTTCTGCGGGCAAAACTGTTTCACATAGGTCAGGAGCGGCAGGCGGCTCTGTCCGTGGTGGCTAGATGCTCTTGGTCAATTAAGTGTAGGTGTCAACATTGCTTTTAATACAATATTATTTTATTAATTATACATAGTATTTTTTTTATATATTTATATTATAAATTTTTATTTATATGTTTATTTATTTATTATTATGTATTTTATGTCATATAATCTTATTTATTTATCATAATTAATATTTAATTTTTTATTTTCAATAATTTCTACTCAAGTATTCTTTATTTGTTATAATTATGTTCTCCAATTAAATTCGTTATATTTTCTATTTTCAACTCAAATAATTTTAACGTTTAAGATAAAATTTAGGTAAATTTTTTTAAATGTTTATATAGTAAATGAATTTGATGAAATTTTAATTTTTTAATAAATATTTGATTAAAATTTTGACAAAAGTAAGTAACATAAATTTAGAATAAAAAATTAAAACAATAAATTTAAAATATAAGCAATTAGTATATTTGATTAAAAATTTAATTTAAAAAATAAAAATAATTAAAACTATGATTTAAGAAATTAAAGATATGCATGTAAAATAAAATTTTTAAAATAATTAATAATTAGTATTTAATAATTTTGTTTTTAAAATATAATATATATAATAAATAATGTTAAAAGCATGGAGAAAAATATAACAAGATACATTTTTATATTAAAAAATAAACTTAAATTTATAGAAATTTATTAGTTAGAATTTTTATGTGATTGTAAATTTTTAATTTTTAATTTTTAATATATTTGTGAAATAGTTTTAATTTAAATATTTAATTTTTTTTATTTTTAGCTCTATCAAATCATTCCATCATTATAATTGTTATCATCATTATCAAATTATGATTCTATCACAATTATCATTTTTAAACTACTACCTTCATTATCATTTTTAAACTATTTTTATCACTATAATCATCTTCATCATTATCATTATTAATATTATCATTCTTATAACTATTTTTATTACTATGTTTATAATAATAATAATAATAATAATAATAATAATAATTTTTATTTTAAAAATTTTAAATATTTATTAATTTTTTTATCTATTTTTTTATAAATTTATATTAAAATAAATGATACTTGTATATATATGTATATATAATTTATATTATTATAATTTAATTTTATATTATATAATTTTTTTTAATATAGTATTGTATATAATTTTATATAAAATAAATATTTAATAATATATAAAATTATTTATTTTAAATTTAATTATTAAATAATATATAAAATAAAAATTATGTAATTATGTAATTATCATTACTACTATAACTACTATTATTATTATTATAATTTATTTTTATTATTTTAAAATAATTAATTTTTTATTAATTTTAATTTATCTAATTTTTAGATATTAAAAATAAAATAAATAATTTCATTTGATATATAAATTATATTAAATTTATAATGTTATAATATAATTTTATAATATATAATTATTTATAATATAATTTTATAATTTTATAATACTTATATATTATTTTATATAAAATAAATATAAAAATATAAAAAATTATAATAATAACATATAAAATTATTATTTTGTATATTAATTATCAACTATTATATAAAATAAAAATCAATATAATTATATATTTAGAATTTGTAATCACCATATTATTACTATTTTATTTCATAAATATTATTATCTTAATAATAATAATAATTTAATTTTTATTATTTTTAAAATTTTATTATTTTGATAAAATTGAATTTTTTTATTAATTTTTTATTTATTTATGTTTTTAAATTTATAATAAAATGATAAAATATAATAACATTAAATTTTTAAAAAGTTTTAAAAATTAAAAATAGAACTAAATTTAATTTTCAAAAATTTTAAAATAAAAAACTAAAAATTATTTCAAACAGAATTTTAGATATTACAATTTACTCTTCATCCTAATAAATAAATAATAAGATCTGTCATATAAAATATACAATAAATAAATAAAGATATGGAATATAAGATGGAAACACTATATAAAATAAAAGGAAAATAATTGAAAATAAAAATAATAATAATAATATTATTATTATTGAGATGTGTAAACAATACGGTATATTAAAAGTAATTATTAATAAAAATACTATTAGGGTTGGGAGTGAACAAGGTAGTCCGATAGGAGTGTACAGATCGATTCGTTTGAAGTCTAGTTAGACTCGGTTCGTTTAATAAATAGATAGACTCAGACTTGTTAAAAAGATTTTTAAGATAAACAAGTCAGACACAGACTTGTAAAAAAATTTATTTAACCTATTCATGTGCCTATTTATATTTATATGTTATATATTTATATTTATTTTAATATATTATATGAATATAATATTTATTTTATATTTTATTTACATAATATTAACATATATATTTTAGGCCTATCTAATAACATTTTTATCCTGTAAAGTTTGCAAGTTTTTTTAATTAATTACTTATATACTTTAAGTTTATTTATTAATTTTTTGTAATGTAGATTTTTAAACAGACTTATAGGTCTTGTAGACTTTAAATCAATGACAAAAAAAAAAAAAAAACCTTTAACAGATAACAGACTAAGAATCAGACTTCAAAATTTTTAAACAAATCAATATTGAACATGTAAAATCTAACTTATTCGACTTACTTCCACCCTAAATACTATCAATAAAACCACGAATGAAATAAAATAACGAATGGACAAGATTAAAAAAAAAAAAAAAAAACTGCAAAGGCAGATAACTTTCCTTTTACGTGGTGAAGATATTACTTTATGTTCATCACCATATTTATTTATATTCAACCATATGATTGTGAATTATTAGACTTTGATGACAGGATCACTAGCAACATAACCCTACTTCCCACGTTTTTCGTTCGGATTTCTTGGAATGTCCCTTCACTCTATTTGGTTCTTTCTCAATTATCGGGCGGAATAAATAATTGATTTTTTTATTTTAATATTTTTTATTTTTTTATTTATTTAATTTTTAAATAATTTTTATTAATTTCTAATTTTATTATTATCTTTTAAATTTATTTTTAATATTATCTATAGATAAACTAATTTATATTATTTTATATAAATGAAGAGATTAATTTGTAAAATTTTTAAAAGTATAAAATTAATTTAAATTCTTTTAAAAGTATGGAAAAAAATTTTAAAAATTTATTTTTGTCATTTTAAATAAATGAAGTATTCATTAATATAAAATATATCATTTTTTTATTTTTAAATTAATTGAAAATATGAATTATTTTAAAATGTATTATTAATATAAACATTTTATTTTGTAATATATTTTAACATAATTGGTTTTTAATTAATTTTTATATTTCAAATGTTTATTAAAAATTTTACGACAACATGTGCTTCTCATTCTCAATAATACAATGAATCATGTTTCAAAAATACAATGAATCACGTGTGTTTGGAAAATCAAGTCTCGAAGAATCACTGCAATAAATAATTATGCATTAACTATGAAATTTATTAGTGGTAAGGTTTGACCCATTAATATAGCTTTCGTCTCGCAAAAATAACATTAATATTGTGAGTTTATATTAATGGTATAACACAGTGATAATTTCTTTTAGTCACAAAATTGTTAACGATTTTATGCATCTATTCGTTGGTATAGGAAATTGATGTATATATCAATACATCATATACCATTAATATAGACCTATAATATTTATATTTTAATAGATTATAATTTTATTTTTAAAAAAGACCGTGTAACATGTAAAATCTGAATAACTATGTGATTTTTTTAGTGGATGGAAGTCTATTTTAATAAATGATAATTCCTCTATTTCATTTTCTATCTAACTTACTACGTAATGTATATACTTTTAAAAATAACGAATTTGATTAATTCCTATTATAATATAAATATATCACTAAAATATCCTTATTAAAAATATTAGTTATTAGAGTATATTAACTAACTATCCACAATTTTTTAATTTCTAAAATAATTAGAATTATTGTAATGATTAGTTGATATTGAAATATATAGTAATTTAATCATTTTTAAAAATTTTAAAATCGTAAATAATATTCATCATAATGATATTTAAAATGAAAAAGAGAAGGAGTACGCAGCTAATACTCGTCATAATTTAAAATTAGAAGAGTATTTTAAATTAACAATTTCACTTGAATTTTAGCTACCTAATTATGGTTTATTCATCTTAAACGAGGTACATATGAAATACATATTATAATATATCAGATATATTTTCACTCCCACATCTATAAATAGGTAGAAGGAATACCACCAGTTCATGCATCTCCAACATATTATCTAAGGGTAGCAGGCAGAAACATCTCTATCTTGTTCTCTAAATCTTTGTAATGGCTGAAACAATTCCATTTGCATCCCAATTACACTTTTCTGAACCTAAACCCAAGGTAGCTCCAGTTTACTCCAATGCTTCCTCTCAATTTTCAGTGGAAGGAAATCATCATGCTGATCCTTATTTAGCTTCTGATGATGAAATACCTTCTATTGATTACTCTCTACTCTTCTGTGAGGACACTGATCAGCGATTGCACGCCCTTGAATGCCTCCGTCAAGCATGCCAGGAATATGGTTTCTTCTATGTTAGTCTCTTAAGTTGATGTGTTCTATTATTTATAATGAAATATCCCATTCATGGCTTCTTTTTTCTTTTAAAATTTTTATCCTTAAATATTGCCCATAAAATATATTTGGTCCTAAAATATATATATGATTAATTACAATCACATTATTGTTTTCTAATTAAATTAGAGACTATGTATACATAAACCAAAAAAATTGAAATAGATTAATTTAAAAATAATATATTGTTAAGGATGACAAATATACTTAAGTCTTGTGTATATATATATATAGTTATATATTTGATGATTAATGCTTTATTTGGATTCAGCTGGTAAACCATACCATCCCAGATAAAGTCTTTGACGGTGTATTAAAGGGAGTTTCTGATTTCTTTGATCAAACAACGTTGGAAGAGAAAATGATTTATAGAAAAAAATGCTCATCGGATAAAATCCGATGGGACCTAAACTCCTCTGCTGGAGAAAACAGGGAATATCTCAAAGTTGTTGCACATCCCCAGTATTATTTTCCTCCTGACTCACCAGGTTTCAGGTATAATACTTATAGAAATTATTTTTGTAATTCAAGATTATACAAAATCTTTTACAACATGGGAGATGGAAATAAAAGAGATATAAAAATATGGAATAAAAGAAAATAGAAAATAAATGGTATTATATAAAATATCATTCTTTACTGATTTTTAAAAATCTATTAGTTCTCAACATTCTTCACCGATTTTTAAATTTATTTTTAATATTATTTATGAAAGAATTAATTTAGATTATTTTACGCAAGTAAAATGATTAATTTGTAAAATTTTTAAAAATAGAAAATTAGTTTATATTATTTTAAAAATAAAATAAATTTTAAAAAATTAAACAAATTGGAAACTAAAATACTGATGAATTTTTATATAAAGTGTTGCACAAATATATAACTTGAAGTGTTCAAGTTTATTAGAATTTTGATAACATTATAGTAAGTTGCCGTGACATTCCATACATTTCATTATGTTTTGGGTTATTTTGTACACCAGCAAAATTTTAGAAGAATATGGCAAAGAAATGAGAAAGATAGTAATTGGATTGGCAAGGGCAGTATCTAAAACCTTAGGGTTTGAAGAACACTTCATAGAGAAAGCATTCAACTTGAAGTCAGGGTTTGATGTAATGGCTATGAACCTTTATCCACCCAATGCCAAATCCAAGGGGGCTATTGGTTTGTCTGAACATACTGACCCTAGCTTTTTAATTACACTTGTGCAAGATATAGATGGTGGTTTCCAAATCCTATCCCACAAAGGAAATTGGATTAATGTTTATATTCCCCATCATGCCATACTCATTCAACTTGGTGATCATCTTGAGGTACTTTTATTCAATTTAATTTTTTTATCTATTGTTAATTAATATTTATTTGAGCAATTTTTCCATATCTTAAATTAATTTTAGATCTTAACGAATGGGAAGTATAAGAGTCATATCCATAAAGTTATAGTTGGCAATAATAAGGTGCAAAGGATCTCCATAGTTGGGATTCATGGACCTTCTCTGGACAAATTCATAAGGCCAAGCAATGAGTTCGTTGATGAAGAACACCCGCAGAAGTATTGTGGAATGACCTACAAAGAGTCCTTGAAAGCAAACGGAGATGATGAGGTTGATGTGCAATCATCACTTGAGCAAGTTAGACTCGTGTGAAGTTTCTATTATGTAATACATTCTCATAAAGGTCGGTGTGCACATACACACACCAATTACGTGTTACAATCTCATTTGTATTTTATGTTTATCGTCTTCATCTTTGTTTGTTCTATATGTCATACTGAATAAACACGTACATGAACATGTGAATAAATTATGTGTTTTTGCATATATTTTGTGTTTGTCATTCATATTTCCATTCTCTATACTATCCTTTTAATTTGACTAGAATGCGTTACATGATTTTCAAAACAAATTTAAGCCTTTTATCAATGACTCAACAAAAATTATTATTTAACATTAGATACACAGGAATCTTAGAAAAAAAATAATTAGAGATAAAAAGTTAATTCTAAAAAAATCTCAATTTTATATTAGAATCTTGTTTCACCTAAAAAGTCATAATCATAATTTATTTTTAAAAATTTATGCTCGTTTAATATATTAGTATAATTTTTTTTACACATAAAAAGGATAAAAATAATATAAGATAAAAATAATATAATAAAATTAAATAAAATTAAATCATAAAAATTATTGTAAAAATACAATATAAAGACCATATAAATTTAAAATTTTTATTTTTAATAATTTATATTTACTTAAAATTTCTATCTAGTCCTATATATTATTTTGATTCTAATTTAATCCATCTTATTTATTATTTAATTTTAATCATTAATAAAAATTTTGCGCACATACAACATAACATTGAAGGTAGCATACAAAGGTAGCATACAAGAATACAAAAATTATTATTTTTATTATAGATAAACAAAATTATTTTTCTTCTTCATTATCTTTTTTCATATTATATCTTCGTTCGATATTAATTTATTTTCCTATTTTTTTATCTAAAAGATTATTGGTATAATATCTTAGTTCAGCATTATAAAAATATAATATATTAAAATAAATATGATAAATATAAATATATAATTTATAAAAATAAATAAATTTTGGATAGATTAATAGATTTTTTATACACCTAAATTTATTTGTTTATCTAAAAAATTTTTAACAAATCTAAATCCATTTATTTGTTAAATTAAAATTTAAATAAATTAAATCATAAATTTTTGTTAAATAATTTAATTTATTTTTATTTTTAATGATTAATGACCATCTTAAATTCCTCTACCCTCTTAGTTGAAATGGTGGTTTTTAAGATGATCATCAAATTTAATAACTATCCATGATGATACGTCCTTTTAGCCATAGATTTATTAATATAGTAACAAAGATATAAATTTAAAAGAACAACTTGTTGTTATGGTTAAAAAAACGGTTCAGATTAAATATAAACCAAAGCATAGATAGTCCATATTTATTCGTATATGGGGAGTTTATTTTGTGTGTATTTCAGTTATTGTGTAATTACAAAATTTTTCATTAATATGCACATCCTTTTAATGGGAAATTTCAATGTGTGGATCTTCTTCTTGTTGGAGTATAAATGTTTTCAAAAGTTATTTCTATGAGGAGATTTTTTGTCGGGAACAACAGGGTTTGTGTTACTGAACTCAAGGTTTCATTAACAGCAAACAACAACTCTAATTAGAGGAGTAAGGGAAGCAATGTTTCCCTTTTCTGATCGAAAATGGTGGTGACATCGGCAGAGACAATATACGAGGTCCTGTGATGGATTGTGTCAAAAAGCAATAAGAGAAGAAATATTATTAATGTTTCCTATAAGTATAATGGTGATGTCAATACAGATGAATAGGATGTCATGCGATGCATGGTGTCAAAGAGGAATATACGAAATAATATGATCAGAGTTGTTTCCTAAGCTAGGAAGATTTGTGATGTGTGCATCGGGGGAACCATGTCCAATGTGACTGTTAGGTTGCACCCAGCAGCATGAGGTCCAACTGTGGTGATCGTGTTCGTTGGTGGGCATTGTAAGGTAGTGCGGAAGCGAAATGAATAAGGTGATTATTAACCAATAGTTTAACTAATAAATAGTATCAATTCTGTATATAATTAGTGATAAAAAATGTAATTAGGAGACATAGTTATACATAGAACGCTTTTTATTGTTGGACGTGCGATGCAAGCAGATAATAATGCAAGAGGATGAGATGATTATGGAGAAAAACAAGTGACATGTTCTGATTGCGGAAAAAGTAGACAAGATATTAAAAGATGCTTTCAAATTGTGGGATACCATAAATGGTGGGGTGATCGACTAAGGAAGGAAAGAAAGGGTAGCGACAGAGGTTCAAAATTATAAGAGATACGTAACCGAAGAATCCCAACATGTACAAATGTGGCGTATAGTAGAGGAAGTGGTTGACATGTTAACAACATGAAAGTCAAGAAACTTGAGGGGTCGGATTCACTAATGAACAATGGGAGGTATTGGTAGATATGATCAACACTTGAAAATCAAATGAACATGAGAAATTGACTCGTAAGAGAACTAAGGATTTGTGGATCATTGACAATGGTGCTTCCAACCATATGACCGAAAACCTTGGAAAATTTATGTGAATAGAAAACTATACAAGGATGCCCAGTGGGGTTGCTTGATGGTGAGCATGTGATAGCTTGCAAATAAGGAGCAGTGATTCTTGAGGAAGGACTTAGACTAAAAAATGTCCTTTATGTGCCCAAATTTACTCTCAATTCCGCAACAAACAGATGCGAAAAATTGTGTAGTACAATTCATTGACAAACTGTGTATTATGCAGGACTGCAGTTCGAGGATGCTGATTGGACTCAGTGAACGAAAGGATGGACTCTATTGGTATCGTGGGGTACACAAGACTCAAGCCTGTCATGTCACGACAGAGAATCAACTAATACTTTGACACCAAAGATTGGGACATTCATCCTTGAAAGTTGTGCAAATGCTTCCTACTATAAAGAACAAATGTACAAGTGATGAACAAAATAAAATTTGTGAAATTTATGAAAAATCCAAATAAACAAGAGATAAGTTTCCTCTAACTGATCATCAGACTTTGAATTTTTTTGATCTAGTACATTGTGACTTGTGGGAACCTTATAAAACTCATCCGTCATGTGGTGCTTCGTATTTCTTAACTATTATGGATGATCGTTCACGGGCAGTTTGGATATACTTGTTGAAAGAAAAGACAAAAGTGTCGGTCATGTTGAAAAAAAATTTCACCTTGGTTGGAGACAATACAACTAGCGTGTTAAAATAATGTGATTTGACAATATTTCGCATAACACGACATTGTTCATCAAACTTCTTGTACCGGTACTATGCAACAAAATGGAAGAGGGGAGCGCAAACATCGGCATATACTGAATGTTGCTTGATCATTACAGTTTCAATGAAATCTTCCTATCCAATTTTGGGGAGAATGTGTCTTAACAGCTGGCTACTTAATTAATCTTACACCATCCTCAATACTGGAGGGAAAATCTCCCTATGAAGTCCTCTATGGAAAAGCACCAAACTATGAGCACTTGCGAGTTTTTCCTTGTTGTGCTATGCTCACAATCAAAATAGGAATAAGGACAAATTTGACCGTCACAGCCGCAAATATATGTTTGTTGTGTATCCATATGGGCAAAAAGGATGGAAGCTTTTTGATTTAGAAAAAGAATTTTTTTTCTTGTCTTTCGGGATGTCCGTTTTGTTGAAAATGTGTTCCCATTTGAAGAGGCTCCAGTTTTTGCTATGGAGACTCCTATGTTGGAAACTCTTGTTGAAGAAGACATGCATGATAGGTCACGTCCTACTTTCACGCCTAGAGATGACACTCACAACAAAAATGAACATGAGCCTGCAAGTGACTCTCTCACCACTGCTCCTATCAACGACATGAAGGGACACAAACTTGAAGTGGAGATCGAAGAACATGTCGTAGACGCTGCACAACCAAGTGCTGAAACCTCAACATCGCTCTCCGAACTATCACCTGACAGAAGCTCCACTTGGTCGAGGTAACCGCATGAAAGCATCCTCCGTCGAATTGCGTGATTTTGTCACCAACGCCACAATACTAATGAGTCCCTCCGACTTGTCTCCCTTTTCATCAAAATCCTCAGGTGTGTCTTATCCCATTCAAAACATTGTGAATTGTAATGTTTTTTCCTCACAACACCACAATTTTCTTGCTGCCTTACAAACAGAACAGTAGCCCTTGTATTTTTCTCAAGCCGTTAGAGATAAAGCTGGCGCAAAGCTATGTCCCGAAAAATTCATGCCCTTGAAACTAATGACTCTTGGAAGCTCACCCCTCTACCTCCAGGGAAGAAAGCACTTGGATGTAAGTGGATTTACAAAATCAAATATAATTCTTATGGGACAATAGAGCGGTTCAAAACAAGACTAGTAATTTTAGGGAATCATCAAGTGGAGGATTTGGACTACACTAAGACTTTTTCTCTGGTGGCGAAGATGGTAACCATTCGTACAATGCTTGCAGTTGTCGCAGCCCAGAATTAGGAATTCCACCAGATGGACGTTCATAATGTGTTTCTTCATGGAGACCTTACTGATGAAGTTTATATGAAGCTTCCTCTTGGATTCCAAGTGTCTCAACAGGAACTGGTCTGTAAGCTCCAAAAATCTCTTTATGGTCTGCGACAGGCTCCTCATTGTTGGTTTGCAAAATTATCCTCTGCCCTTATGTGGTATGGCTTTCAGCAATATCAAAAGGATCATTCCTTATATAGTCTTCGAAGCAATGATGTGCAACTAATTGTTTTGGTCTACGTGGATGACCTTATAATTGCAGGGAATGATGGTGTTGTCATTCAAAGCTTTAAAAAGTATTTGCACAAATGTTTTCACGTGAAAGATTTGGGCCGATTCAAGTACTTCTTGGGAGTTGAGGTTTGCATGATCTCTAACTGGAATCTTCCTGTGCCAAAGAAAATATGCTTTGGACATCATCAGCGAAACAGGGTTACTTGGTACTAAGCCCGTGTCTACACCATGTGAAGAGAATCACCGGTTGGGGGTCTGCCTTCAGGCCTTCTCTATCTGATCCCAGCCCCTATCGTCGGCTTGTTGGTAGGCTTGTTTACTTGTGCTTCACTCGACCTGATCTCGCCTACAGTGTTCATGTATTATCTAGTTTATGCAACAACCCCACACTGAACACTAGCAAGTAGCTCTGCGGGTTGTATGTTATCTAAAAGGACACCCTGAGCAAGGCACTTTTTTTTTCTTTTACTAATGATTTGCAGCTCTATGGATGGTGTGACTCTGATTGGGCTAGTTCTCCACTTACTTGCAAGTTATTTACAGGGTGGTTTATTCAACTTGGCAACTTACTAATATCTTGGAAAACTCAAAAATAACAAATAATCTTCGCCTCCTCCACTTAAGCTGAATATCGCTCCATGGCTAAGACTACCTGAGAATTAAGGTGGATTAAAGATATACTTTCTTTTCTATATGTATCTCACCTTACCCCTATTCGTCTCTATTGTGACAGTCAAGTGGCTTTCTATATTGCCAAAAACCCTGTTTTCCAAGAACACATGAAGCACATTAAAGTAGATTGTCACCTTGTTCGGGATGAAATTGTACAAAATCACCTTCTTCTATCTTATGTCCCAACTCATACTCAACTAGCCGATGTTTCCACCAACGCTGTCGATTTTTCAAAAAGTTTGAGACAATATTAATCAAGCTGGACATTCAAGATTTACATGCTCGAGAAGGGATATTAACAAATAACTTAGCTAAACATTGATAGTATCAATTCTGTATATAATTAATAATAAAAAATATAATTAAGAGATATAATTAAACGTAATATCTTCTTATATTTATTGTTTATAAATTAGACAAATTATTTTTAAAAAAAAATTAGCTACAACTCTACTTATCAATTTATATATATATATATGATTAAATTAAATATAAAAACATAAAAATAAAATTAATTAAACCTTTTTCTATCAGTAAATAATGATAATATAGATATAATTTTTATTGATTTAATAAAAGCTTAAATAAATCAAACTCAACACATATTAATCTTTAAAAATCCCGTCCACATATTAATAAAAGTATAATGATAATTTACGGTCTACCACCAAATTGAAAAATCTATGGATCATATTTTGGTGATCGTAAATGATCACTAAATTGAATACTAAATTAAATAACTATGATAAAGATAGTAATTTTTTAATGATAAATGATCATTTATATTTATATATTATTTGAGACATTAATTTATTATTATAATAATAGATAATATAAATTTTAAAAAATCGTGTTGTGATTATAAAAAAAAAGAAACGATTGAAATTAAATCTAAAATAAAGGATGAATGGTTTAGTTTTGTCGAAGTTTATTTTTTTTTTTTTGTTTGTTTTACTTATTGTAAAAGTATGATCACTTTTAAAATATTCTTTTTAAAAAAAAATTTCTAGTATTATATAATTTATTTTATTTTTTATTTATAGTTTTATTTTCTTCAAATATTATTAGTTAAATTTGTTTATAATTTGATTTAATTTTTAAAATTTGAATATTGATAATATTTAATCTTCCAAAGTAATGTGTCGCGGTGTACACTGAACCAAGTTCACATCACAGCCAGCGTCTCCCTGCACCTACGATCAACTGTGGCATTAAAAATGTGCATTCCTATATACATAAAGACCTAATAATGGTGGGTTGCTGTTGGTGCTGGGTAGAATACAAGAACACTAAAAAAAAAAAAATTTACGCTTCTGCAATCGGAATTGCGCTTCCCCAAGGAACTATAGTAGCCGTTCGTATGAGAGTCTGGTTGGTTTAAATAAAAAAAAAATAGATGAAAAAAATAATTATTTGAATGGATAAAAATAAAAGAATAATTAGATAAATAAAAAAATATATTAGTATTATAAATTTTTTAATATAAATTTTAAAAAATAAAATTTAATTTTTTATTATATATTTTTAAAATATATTAAAATTTTAATAATTTAAAATAATAAAAAAATTTCTCCTCATTTTCTCTCCTTAGAAGAGAGGATTAATTTTATACAAACTCGATTATCTACTTTTCTCCGTTTTGAAGAAAAAGAATTCTTACCTTTTTATATCATTCTTCATATATTTTTTTTTTCATTCAAACAAACCCTTTATATCATAGTGTGAATATTTTAATGATTATTTAGGTTGTTGGACGTAAACCCTTTAGATGATGTGATATATTGATCTAAGCAAGAACGCTACTGTGTTTAGGATGCCAATGGGACGGATCGGTGGATTCCATTTGTCTCATTTTCTGTCTCTGTTTTGGTTGAATTTATTATATTAAATTTTTTTCTACTTTTAATTATGTTAAAAAAACTTTTTTAATATTTTTATATTTTTATTTTTATTTTTTAAATTATTATATATTTTTTAAAATTTATATAATTTATTATTTTTATAATTTTATTAATTTTATACAATATTTTAAAATAATACAAATAATTTTAATAATTTAAAAATAAGCAGGAACAAGAAAAAATATAAAATATTCGCATATTCACTTAAGTTTTATCTTCTAATTTTTTCCGTCAAACTTATGACGGTACAGGCACAAGATTTTTGCCGGGCCTAATTGTATTTTGGCGTTTGCGGGTTTGCGGAGAAAGTCGTAGCAGATAATGGCTATGATGTGACCTTGGTTCACTGGACACCGCGACACATTGCTTTGGTGTGATTTATTGTCTCTATCTTTGTTTTTGCAATGGTTCACTTCTGTCTCTCTCATTATGTAAACTCAAAGAGCTGGTGCGCAAAATGAAAATGCTGGTCTATATTTTGTAAATTGTTGGCTTATGTTCAATTGAATATTTCTTTTGGATGTGTTTAGATAATAATTAAATTAAATGTTTATTCGATATTCTTTTTATATGAATGTTTATATTTTAAATTTAATTATAAAACTTATCAGAATAAGTTCAAAAATTTATTTTAATAAATTATATTAAAATATTTATAAAAATTAACCCAAAATAATTTATAAAAATACTGTCAAAAAATTCAAATCTTCCAAGAAAAACAAAGCGGAAAAGTTAAGAAGGTTCAAGAGTTACATCAATAATATTTATATTTTATTTTATATATATTTTTATTATATTATATATAACATTTAATTTTTTTATTTTTATCTTTTTGTATATTAAAAATGAGAGGTAAGAATGTAAAAAATATTTTTGTAAATCTCTCCTTATAGTGCTTTCTTTCATTTGTCATTTGTCTTTTCATTATAAATCATTGTACGCCAGTCATTTTTATAAATGAAAATCAATATAAATAAAAAATTTGTTTGATTATTTCTTTTAGAAACAGTTATCAGAAACAAAAAATTGATGACATATTCTGATTTTTATTTTATAAAATAATTAATTTTAATTTTGATTATTAAAATTTTAGTAAATAATAATGTTATTTGAATAAGATATATTTTAGTACTAAAAGTTATACTACTTGTATTTTTAATCTCAAAAAATATTAATATGTATAATTTAGTATCAAATGTATTTATATTTTTATTATTTTTCATATAAATTTAATATCTAGAAATCAAAATATATAAATTTATATTTTATAGAAGCTAAATAATTTTATAAAATAAAAAATAATAAAATTAAAATTAAAATTATAAAATAATTACCTAAAAATTTGATTAATCCTTTCCGTAAATATCATTATATCTTTTCCCACGTTTTCCTTGCTTACATCAATTTTAAGACAAGGGTGTCTGTAGTGTAACAAAGAACTTGGATCATGATCATTGATGACAACCCCCTGCCGACACAATATTTTGCTGCATAACTAGGAGGGTACTTCAAACTATTTACCCCCCACCCCCAAATATGTTCTTAAATAATTTCGATATACATACATATATAGAAACAGATACATTCTTTATCATTGGTCTTCAATTTTTTAAAAAAAAATAATAACCCAACAGATTACATCCAAGTAGAAAAAAATGGTAATTTTGGAGATTTTTTCTTAAGCTTCACATTCGATATCTTGTTATATAGGATTGGGTAACCTTTTAGCCTATAATTAATTATTGATTTGCATATTAACAAGCATTTCATTGATTTTTTCTAATGTAGATATGTTAAAAGAGAGTAGAAGCATAGTAAATATCTTTATTATTATTTTTGAATATATATTCAGGCATATAAAATAAAAATAAATAAATAATAATTTTTGTTAAAATTTATATTATAAATATTATTAATGTGTTAAATTTTATAATTTTTAATATTAATTTAATCTATTAGAGGATAAATATAGAATTGGTTAGTCAAGTTTAAATGTTTAATTATTAGAAGTAGACAATGCATTTTGAGTTAATATATGTTTCAAATTTTAAAAATTTTTATTTATATTAATAAAATGTTAACTTTTAACCTTTAAATTTAATGTTAAGTATTAAAAATAATATATTTTAATTAAAAAATTATTCCGTAAATATGTAAAAGTATAATAAATAATTTTTAATAAAAAAATATCAATTTTAAATGCTTAAATCAATCTTGAAAGTTAAAATTAATAAAATGTATATTATTTTTATTTTAATAATGAAATTATTTAAAAATTAATAACTTAATCAACTATAATCAAATTAACACTTTGAATAAATTATTTATATATATGAACAGAGACTAAATTCAATTACGGCTTTAAGGTAAAGCAAGTGAAGCAAAGGTTTTATGTTTTACATACCTTTTGAAAAAAATGAAAATTTACTAATTAATTAATAAATAACACTAAAAATAATTAAAAAAATTTAAAATTTTTTTAATATGTTTTCAAGATATATTATAAAAAATTATATATAGTAAATTTTTATTTAAAAAAGAATACAATACATTCATAATCATAAATATTATAATTTTAATTAAATTTTATTATTTATTAATTTTTCATTGTAAATCTCTCTCTCTATATATCTATATATATATATATATATATATATATATATATATATATATATATATATATAATACCCTTATTTTCCGAAAAAAATATTAACCTTGATTCTTAAAGTTGATTTAAAGTACCTAAAATCAATATTTTATTAAAAATATAAATAGTTGTTATGTTAGAAAAATATGTGATAAATATTTTTTTAATAAAAATCTATTACTTTTAAATATTTAAAATAAATCTTAATATTAACATTAAAAAAACCATAAAAATAATTTTTTATTTTAAATCACTTTTTTTTATCATTTTATAAATTTTAATTAACTAATAAATAATTTAAATAATAATTTTTAATGATTATTTACCAAAATAATACAGAAAGAACACCAATATAGTAAGCAACTAAAATTGATTTAGTAGTGAAGCAATAAAAATTAAAATATTTTATCTTGAAAGCTTTTTAAATTTTATTTCTTTTTTAATTATACTAAAAAAGCATCAAACATTGTACATTTAAATTTTAATTTTAAAATATAATAATTGTCTAAATATTGAAAAATTAGATTTATTTTTAGAGAAAAAAAGTTTTAAAAGAAAATATTTAAATAAAAAATGATAAACTAATTTATATATGCATTTATGAAAACTATAATTTTTTTCCTCCCAAATGTACATATTGTCTATAGATTAATGTCAACACGGTTGGTAATCACAAAACAAAATTTTTCAAAATTCAAACTAATAAAATTTTACTTAAAAATAGCAATGTTTCAACAAATATATAATAGATCACTTTAATAAAATCATTTTTATTATTTTAAAAAGGGTCTTCAACAAAATTCTCTTGGCCTGAAAACATATTAAGACGACCCTAAAAAAATTCTTTAACAAAACATGAATTATTTGATTTAAGAAAAAAAAAATGTTCAATGCTATTTCTTATACAATATTATTACAAAAAAAAATTTAGTTACTAACAAATAACATTGTGAACTGTTAAAATATTTTTTATGGCATAATTTTGTCTAATAAAAATTTATCTGTTAGTATAATTTATTTTAAAATTTATACTAATAAATAATATTTTATTTAATTATAGTATATTATAACATTCTGTAATAATAAAATTTTGGTTAGTATAATATATGTTATTATTAGTTTAATTTCTATATTAATAGTTTCATTTTTATTAGAAAAAAAATTATATTAATAAATATTAACTCAATATTAAATTATTAATAAAAAAAAATTATTTATAATGTAATTATCATGAATTATTTAATATTCAAAACAACATTGTATCATTTAAAGCTTATAAAAATAATTATTACGTGGATTAGTGAACTTAATCTGGCCGGATTTACCGTTCAAATTTCAATCATATCCTTTTATCCGTCATATTGTTTTCGTGGGTGTCCAAAATCTTATTTTTATTTTAGCTTTATTTGCTAAAAGACACTCAAATTAAGAGTATATTTAGAACAACTTATAAAAAGTTTATAAAAAGTATCTGAAAATTATTTAAAATATTTGAAAGTTTTTCAAAACTTAGTTTAATATACATTTTTGGTATAATTTATTAAAATAATTTTTAAGATTATTAAATATTTTTTATTAAATTTGTAACATTATTTTATATAATAAAAAGATATTCAATAATAAACTTATACTTACTTTCAAATAAAGAGCATGACTGTATTCATGTTTGTTTCTTACTCCTAATCCATTCTTACCGTAAGACGGCTTTAGACATTGCGATTAGGTAAAATCACCAATTTTAAAAGTTTAGGTGAAATTTTTAAAAATATAATATAATTTTTATATTTTACTTTTAATTATTTATAATAAAATTTAATAATTAAATTTGTTATAATTATATTTATGTCTTTATTTTTATATAAAATATATATTCTTATTTAGTTTAATATATAATTTTTTAAAAAATAATTATATATGCGTGAAATTATTTAAGTGATAATTAGATAGGATAATAAAATAAATTGAAGATGAATTTTACTTCTTTTTTTCGTCCTATGAAATTTTGGAACAAATTTAAATGAGATGGTAATATAAAATAAAAATTTAATTTTAAATTTTATAATTTTATTTATTTATTTTTGTTTTTAAATAAATAAAATTAAATATATAGCTTCAGCATGTTTAAAAGTTACAGGTCCATGTTCATATCCTGCTTCAATTGAGAATATATGAAATTCTTTAAATTATTATTTATGTATTAAGATTCTAGCAATAATTTTGATGAAATTAAAAGCATATGATTGTGTATGTTATCGTATTTCATTTAGATAAGAGGAAAAATAATTAATTAATTTTTTAATATAATTTTCATTTTATTTAATATGATAATTGTTTTAATAACTAGAATAAATAAATAGTATTTTTTAAAATCTATTTTATTAAATTTTAATATTTTTAAAAGATATTATTCTATTTTTATCTTTTTTATTTAATAATTTTTATTGATTATAAAATATTATTTTTTATACCATTATTTAATATGATAGTTATTAATTTAGTTATTAAATATTTTATTTAAATTATTTATAATAAAATATTTAATCTTTGTTAATAAAAATTTTAAAAATAAAATAATTTTTTTAATAGGAATATTATTTAAAATATATTTATAAAATTTTAAAAATATTTTTTATTAAAAATAAATCATGAATAAAAAATAAATAAATAAAATAATTAAATTTTCTATTTTATAATATATAATTATCAAAATAACTGTAAATCTATTTATATAATATTTTCTTAATATAAATATATATAAATAAAAAAAATTAAAAATTATTATCTTTATTTTTAATATAATAATTTAATTTAAATATTAAATAATAAAATCAATAATTACTAAAAATTATAATACTTACATTTAAGTCTAATAATCATATATTTATTTGTTATTTTATTTTCATCAACTAATTTTATCATATTTTTTACTTTTTTAATTAACAAATTTTATATTTTTTATTTAATTAATTTTTTAATTTTTTATCTACCTTTTAACTTTCAATTAATTTATACTTAATTTTATCATTCACTATCTAAATTAGTTAATCTATATTTGTTGTCTAAAGTTTTTTTTATAAGCTTTAGCATAAATCAAGTATTATAATTAGGTTTTTAAATTATTTTAAGCAGCAAATAGATACAATTTTTATTCTATAAACTAATTAACTTAACTAAAATTAATTAAAATCAACTATATGTTACTTATATTTATAGTTTAAAATGGGACTTTTCGTATCTAATTCAATTAGATTTTTCATAAATTATTTTAATTTTTTATTAGATTATAAATAAATTAAAATAGAAAAAAAATTATATATCTCAATATTTGTAGCGGAATCCTATAGTCCTATAAGAAAAAGTTAAAATTATTCATAATCACAGAGCCGATTTTATTGCATTTTATATATATCCATTTAATTTGCACGATGTGCTTTGATAGAAGTTTGGTTTTTGTCGTGGTTAATCAAAAGGTTTCAGCTTGGGTTATGCACGGGTTTGATGTGATATGGTGTTAGAAGATGGTGAAATTTGTTTATAGATGAGCTTGGTGTGTATGGAGGTTAAGCGTGGTAACTTGCAGCGATTGAAGGATCGGGTGTGAGTGGAGTAGGGATGGAATCATGGAATAAGATGAGTTCTATTTTTATTTTTATTTTTTATAAATTAAAAAGTTATGAAATTTAAATATAGAATTTTTATCTAAAACTATTTTAATTTTTACCTCATTATTATTAAATCAGTTCTACTCATTTAGATGAGTTTAATTTAGGTAAAAAAGTGAAAAATTTAATGGTATAATATCTTTAATAAATCTATTTAAAATGATTATTTTAAATTTTTTTTTTGCATAATCTTAAAATATTTATTATATTTTATTTTATCAGCCAAAAACAGATAAAAAATTTATTTTGGCTCACTAATCCAATTTTCACGTCGATATACTTTCAAATTGAATGAAATACTTAAGTCACATATTTATAAAAAGAATTTGATATTTTGACTTTCGTATTTTTAATAGAAATTTTTAAAAAAAGTTGAAAATTATTTAAAGAAGGTTTTTTTTTAAAAAAAGGCCATGCACTGCACATAATGTATATAGTAAAATTATATGTATATTCATGATATATACCACATTTAAGGACGAATAATGAAATATAATTTTTTTAAAAGATTTAAAATTAACAAAAAAAATGTTTATTAGAAAATAGCTGCATTTCACAATTATAAATTTTTATATTACACGATGAATAGCCACATAATTAAGATTATGAATTATTCAATAAATTTTAAAATTAAGAATATTTTTTCTTCTTTTAATTTTTTGAATGAAAATAATTTAATTTTATGAATAAAAATAAAAAATAAAATAACAAAAAATATAAATATGAAGATTAAGAAATATATTTACATAATACAATAGAATAAAAATTAATATAAAATTTTAATTTTTAAATTTATCATTTACACATTTTTTAAAAATTACACATAATAAAAGCCAATTCAAATAGTAAAATTATTTTTTAAAAAAAAATATTACCATCATAACCGCGCTATGAGTATGATGATAATATGAGAAAGACAATAAACATGGAAAGACACCCAGGTCCAAGAAGATGCTGCAGGTTTGTCAAACTTTGTTACAACTTCTGGTAGGCACTAGATAGGCCCAATTTTTGTTCGAACCCACCTTCCCTTTTCTTATTTTATTGAATTTCAAAATTGCATAATACAAAAAAAAAGTAAAATGGGACACTGAGCTGTGCTGGAAATAGAATCTAAAATTTATTTTATTATCCAATTTAATAAATTATAGTGGTTAAATAAAATTTCACTGATTAATGATTATTTGAATATTTTATTATTAAAAATATTAATTTAAAATCTGAGTTATTTAATATTAATTCAACAATTATAATAAAAAAGAATTCTGCCCACAGAGGATGGGATCATCGGGATCATGCTGTGCACATGTCCCCTGAGTTTGGGTGAAGTTCTCTATAGTCACATGACGATGAATGGCAGGCTTGTGAGCTGCCATATGTTGTTTCCATTTTATATTTGATTTTAAAATATTTTAATAATAAATTTAGATTAATAAAAATAAAAATATAAAATTATAAGATATTTTTATATATTTTTTAAAAAAATTAAGTTAAGATATGTCTATTAGTTATTAAAAAAATCTGTTTTTCTTATTTCTATATCTTAAAAATATATATAAAAAGAAAAAGACACTATCCTCTTTTGATGAATGATGTTAGGATACATTTAATTGAAAGCAATTACTTAACTTGAGTAGTAGGCCTCTATGTTAACTTTAAATTATAATAATTTATATTAAAGTTGAAATAATAATAATAATAAAATATAATTTTTTAAAGTTGATATTTCATAATAAGATATATTTTTTATAAAAATATGATAATAACGATGGTTAGATATTGAATTTTGAATGAAATATAAATTAAATAAATTTTTTTAAAATTAATTTATTGGATTAAGAATTAAGTTATAATAGAAATAAGTCAAGATTTAAAATTCAATTATATTAAAATTAAAAAATAAAAAATAGAAAAAAATCACATCTTTAATTTTACAAAAAAAGAGAATAATAAATGTGGTATACAATCGGTTAAAAAATGTAAATTTTTTTTATAAAATTGTAGTAATAATACTTTTTAAAAATTATAAAAGACATTAAAATTTTTTAAGAAAATTTTAATTTTTATTATCATCTAAACTACTATTTACATGAATATTTATAATCAAATTAAAATTTTAAATATTTAATAATTATTATCTGATATATTGAGATAATAAAAAAAAATTTTAAAAAAATTTACTAACCAATACAATTAAGTTCATATGATTTTAAGAAAATAAATTTTTTATATTAAATTGTTAATTATTTAGTCATGCAAAAATTTTATACTTACTTTTTTCCATGAACTTTCATAGTATTTTAGAAAAAAAATATATAAAATTTTTATCTGGCACTGGGCTTATATTTTTGGTGCTTAAAATATGTCTGTTTTATATTACCTATTTAATATTTAGTGTAGTTATCTATCTATTAGAAAATTTATTTTCTAATCAATTTTTAATTAATTTATGAAGCATTACCTTTTAGTATATTGACCTTTTATATAAATGGATATTAGAAATGATATGACAACTGCATATACATAATATCCTAGACTTATTATTGAATGATGAATTTTTAATGAACAGAAACTATTACAATTTTTATAAAAGAAAATAGTTTGTTGTAATTCTTGATAAAAAAAAAAAGTTAAATCATTGTAATCCTTCATGAAAGGGTGGCTTTCTTTTTCATTTTCTGTCTTGCGCCATATATCTATAGTGTAATCTAGTCCAAAAGACAAATAAATATTGAAAATTTCAGATAGCATATATTAATGATTATTATTCTTATTACATATCCATCTAGTATTTACATATGACTCTTTGTCTGGGCACAAAGACAAAGATGATTCTTCTTGTGTTGGGTAACTCCTGGCAACACTTCCATATCAATGTCTTCCTTCACCATCCCTTGTGGCAATTTCCAATCAAAGGAATGAAGAAGATTAATAAGGACAAGTTCTAATGTGGCAACTCCCATAGGCAAACCTGGGCATATTCTACGACCTGTTCCAAATGGAATTAGTTCAAAATCTTGTCCATGAAAATCTACAGCACTATCTAAGAATCTTTCAGGATAAAACTCTTCAGGATTTTTCCAAACTTCAGGGTCTCTATGAATCGCCCAAGCATTCACATAAACTATTGTCTTGGATGGAATTCGAAAGCCATCTATAATGAATTCTTTATTTGATTCTCTTGGTACAAGTAACGGGCCTGGTAGGTGCAATCTCAATATCTCTTTAATCATTGCCTTGAAATATGAACAATTTTTAATATCATTTTCATCTAAGAAATCTTTTTCACCTCCCACACTCCTAATTTCTTGTTGAACTCTCTTCATTACTCTTGGGTTTTTTATGAGGGCAGTCATAGCCCAAACTGATGTGGCTGCAGTGGTATCTGTTGCTGCTACAAGAATGTTCTAAAAAGAAAATAAAAAATTAGATAATAATAAAAAATAAATTAAAAGAACGAAAATGTGAAGAAAAAATTGTTGTTGCAATAGATAGAATAAGATAAAACAAATGTGATGTAAAATGATATGATAAAAAAGGAATATAATATACATATATTATATTGAGATAAAATACTTTATTAGTAACCTTACCATGATTACCGCTTTGATGTGATCATAAGTAAGATTAATAGAAAGGGAATCCTCATTCTTCAATTGAAGCAAGACATCAATTATATCCTGTTCTTCAGTGTGTTGTCTATTTGGATCCATGTGTTCCTCAATGACCCTTTGATAGAAGTCATCCAACTCTTTGAAATTTCTTTCAAGACGTGCATGGAGTCCTCTGAGTTTATCAATCCAACCTGTGAATGGAATATAATCTGAAATAAAGAAGGTAGCCAACAAGGCCTGAAACTCATTGAGCAACCCATGGAACCTACTCGCTTCACT
Source organism: Canavalia gladiata (assembly GCA_037954105.1). Classification (NCBI taxonomy): domain Eukaryota; kingdom Viridiplantae; phylum Streptophyta; class Magnoliopsida; order Fabales; family Fabaceae; genus Canavalia; species Canavalia gladiata. The sequence continues at coordinate 11,938,043 of CM075659.1, read as the reverse complement.
TCCTTCATCCTCATATCTTCTCCCAAAAGCAATTCTACATATTATAGTGCTCAAGAGAGACATCAATAACTCACTCAAGTTGGTAACAACTGAAGAAGAAGCATGGTTAGATATCTTCTCAATCATTCGCTTCACCTCAACATTTCTTATAGAGGAAAAGGTAGAGACACGCTTGGAGCTAAAGATATGGACAACACAAATTTTTCTTATTTCTCTCCAATAATCACTATATGGGGAAAATACAATGTCTAACCCATTATAGGACAATTTCTGTTGGCTAAGTAATTTTGGTCGGCCACTAACTTCATGGTCATGTTTTTTAAGTATCTCTTTGGCTACTTTAGGTGAGGAAACAACAATAGCTGGTCTTAGACCAAGTTGAAGGGAAAATAGAGGACCATATTTTTTTGAGAGTTGCGATAGTTGAAGGTAAAGAATAGAGTTATTCAATTGATGTAGATTTCCTATTATTGGAAGGCCTCTAGGACCAGGTGGGCAGGGTGGTTTCTTGAAGGTTCTGTGGTTTTGGATGATGAAGAAGAAGACGAACACAGCGGGGAGAATAAGGCATAGAAAAAGTGGCAGTAAAAACATATTGGCATGTGATTATTAATATATAACCAAAGGATGAGAAAAAAGCAATAATAAATCTTGGGATGATAGAACATACCCCTTTGGAATGGATGGATGGGCTTATCACTATATATATACAGAGAGAACCTTAAAAATATATGAAGGTGTGGGAGAGAACGGGAATGTTACGGCTCAATCTAAAGAAACAATAACATCACATCTTCCGTGTTCAAATTTTAGGCCAATTACATGCAAAGTGATTGCGTATAGGAATACAAGTGATTAAGATTATTTAATAAAAATTTGATTTAATTTATTTAAAATTTATATTAATTTATATTAATTTAATTTATTTAAAAAATAGATAAATTTAAATTTATTAATTTGTTTTAAATAAATAAAATAAATTTAGATTCATAAAAAATTTATTTAATTTATTTTAAAAAATTTATATTTATATATTATATATTTATATTATTTTAATATATTATATTTATATAATATTTATTCTATATTTTATTTATATAATATTAATATATATATATATATATATTTTATTTTTATTTTATAAATTTTAAATTTATTTATTAATTTTTTTAAAATATAAATTTTTAAATAAACTTTAAATCAAGCTAACCTCTACAAAAATTTATCAAAAAACATATCTTAAATTCAAATTTCAAAATCAAACTAAATTTAAACATTTAAAATCTAATTTATTTTAACTTATTTTCACCTATTCAAGGTCTATTTATATTTATTTTAATATATTATATTTATATAATATTTATTTTATATTTTATTTATATAATATTAACATATACATGTTTTAAGTTAATTTAATGATCTTTTTATCTTATAAGTTTTAGGTTTGTAAACTTTTTTAATTAATTATTTATATAGGCTTTAAGTTGATTTATTGATTTTTTTTAATGTAAGCTTTTACACAGGCTTGCATCCTTGTATGCATAGTAGGCCAGACTTTGAGAGAAAAAAAAAAATTCTTTAACAGATAACAGACTCAGACAGACTTAGATCTCAACATTTTTAAACAGATAAGACTTTAACATTCAAAATCTAGCTCAGCTTGACCTACTTCCATCTCTACTGGTTGCAAAATGAAAAAAAGAATATTTAATTTAATTATGAAAAAAAAGTTATAAATTGATTTAAAAATAATTTTAAAATCAAACCAATCCGGTTAAAAATAAGTTGATTGTTTTTCTTTATTATTATTTTTTAAAAGGAGAATATTTAATTTTTTATTATATATTTTATTAATATTATTTTTATTTAATAAAAATTATTAATATAAATGTTGAAAATTTATACTAATAAATAATATATTATACAAGCATTTGATGTATGATGATATAAATTTTTATTTTGTACTAACAAAACTATTTGCTAAAATAATATATTTACTGTTTAGGGTTTAGGGTTTACTGATAGTATAATTATCGTTAAAAAATGTCTATATTAACAAATGCAAAGAAAATATAAAATTTTTGTTAAATAATAATTTTAATAATAAATATATCAATATTAATATAAACTCATAATATTTATAATGATAGTTTAATTTATGTTAAAAAAATCTATACCATCAAGAGCAATTCAATATTAATTTTTTAGTAAAATATAATTTTTTATAATAAATACATGATATTGAAAAATAATTCTATTTATATATATTGATATATATTATTAGTGTGAATCGATTGAGAAAATAGAAAGAAATATTTATTATTAAATCTTATTAAGAATGATTGAAATTAGATCATAAAAATTTTATGTAATTTTTTTAAAAGATATAATTTTTTAAAATAATTATATAACTTAAAAATTTAATCTTGATCATCTATTTTAGTTGTAATGAATTTCAGTAAATAAATTGGTAAATGTCGATCTAATTGAATCGGAAAATAATTATTTTAATCAAATACAAATGAAAGCGATACATAGTAGGAGAAAATTGTGAACCTGACTTTTCATTTGAAGGGTGCTGATTCATATTTCTTGAATTTCTCCTTACGTAAAATGAGAAATAGAAGTAATAAATGAGAATATTTTGAATTAACATGCAATTAAAGTAAAGTAAAGGGTTAAATATATTTTAAATTTTTTTAAAATTTTAAAATTTTAATTTTAATTTTAATTTTTAAAATAAATTAATTTTAACTTTTTATTATTGAGGTATCAAACATGGTATATATCACATGTTAAATATAAATTATTTTAAAAATTAAAATTAATATATCTTAAAAAATAGAGATCAAAATTAAAAAATTTAAAATTAAGGAATTTAATTTAATTTTTAAAAATTTTTTAAAAAATTTAATCCAAAAATAAAATTTAATTGAAAGAAGTATAACTTGTGCTTTTAAATGTTCGTAAAATACTCTTTGTATACAACATTCATTGGTCGACATGTACTTCCTTCTTTATCAAGTATGAGAAATTTCAGTCTTTTTTTCTTCGAACTCTAGATATAATTATTATATAGAATTGTAGATGAAATAAATTTAGTCTTAGTAAATAAAGGCCAACCATATGATAAAAATAATAATTGTTTTTATTTATATTTTTTTATTTGTTCAGATAGAAAGTAAAAAATATCATTTTTATTTATTATTTATTTAAATATTTAATAATTATTAATTAATATTTTTATATACTATTAATAATAATAGAAAAATTTACAATTGTAATAAAAATAAATAATTTTTTTATAAATAAAATAAAATATTAATAATTTTTAAACAATCAATAATATTAATTATATTTTTAATATATGTATTTCTTATGTTAACATAAATAGAAACAGAGTTTGTTAGAAAAACTTGTATTTTAGGATGTCTTAGTGTCACATTACTTAATATTAGAGTGTCCTAACTCATATTAGTAGATAAACAAAAAAGAGAAAAGATGTCCCATGTGATTGGATCTGTCCAATTTATACCTACGTTCACTTGCATGACAAACAGCTAATCGAAATTGTCTTTTTGAAACTTAAAAAGGCTGGTACTAAATTTATCTTTGAAATGAAAATTTTTTCATCTATATTTCTTTATGCCATCACCATAGCATAAATAATTTCCAATAATTTATTAATAATTAATATTGTTCTATTACGTACGTAGATCAATAAACTGATCTATGTTTCTGAACGAATTCCAACTTTTAGTTGACTGTATTTTGAAAGACCTTAACACTAAATTTCATTGGGAAATTCCACTGTATATCAAATACTATGCTAAAAGACAAAACGAATACATTGACCTTTTCGCCACTATCCAATAATATTGGTGCAAGTATATATCTTTTTGTAAGTAACTTCGACCCATCATATTTTCAAGCAAACTTGGATCCTTAAGGTTGACTAAATGCAACCATGGATTTTCATCTTCTTGAAGAATCAAAGTCTTTGGCAAATTGAATTTCAGAAATTTGATCATTTTATTAAAAGAATAAAATTTTTAAATAAATATTTTGTTACGGTTGTATTCACACAAAATATATTAAATTAATATAAAATATTTTAAATTTTAATAATTATTATATCATTTAAATTATCGTTAAAATATATTTTTCAACAAATAATATTTGATAAATAAAAATTTATTAAAATAGATTTGATGAAGATTAAAATTATCACTATTTATTATTTAAAAACAGATTTAATGAAGATTAAAATTATCACTATCTATTATTTAAAATTACTATTATAAAATATTTTTTATAGTGTTTAAATAATTATTAAATTAGTAAATTTTATATTTTATAAAATATTATTAAGTTTGAGTGGTTAACAGATCTGATTTATATATATATATTAAATAATTTAAATATTTACTAGTATATTATTTAATTATATATATTTTAATAATGTATTAGACATTAAAATAAAGTTAAACGATAAAATATTTATTAAATTATTTTGTATAAAATTTTATATACATAATTTACTTGATAAAAATTTTCAAATCAACAATTGGATAGATGGATATTGTATAATATAAAAATTTATTAAGTTAATTTAAATGTTATGCTTCACACATCAATATATATATATAAAAGGAGAAACCAAATTATTTATTTATATCTCTTTGAAATAGTTTAGTTTCATCAATCAAATTATTAAATTAATAAATTTTACTGCACAAATTATGTTTACAAAATTTCATGAAATTTAAAAGGGAATTAATTTCTTCTCCTCCTCCTCTCTCTTTATATATATATATATAAACGTAATAATATTTTATGAATATAAGATATAAGATTTATTAAAGTAACTCTCAAATTATGTAAAAATATTTTATGTTTATGCATATTAAATTTTAAATAATTTAAAAATTTGTAAATAAATTATTCAACTAATTATATTTACATATATTTAAATAACATATTAGATGTTAAGATAAAATTATATGATAAGGTATCTATTAATTTTTATTTTATATAAAATTTTATAAATATTATCTATTTAATATAAACTTTCAAATCAACGATTACGTTAATGAATCTTGTATTGTTGACAAACTTACTAAATTTGTGTAACTATTATGTTTGATACTGATGTCAATAAATCCTTTAAAATAATAAGATAAAAGGAAAGGTATGTCGCTTATTCTTGATCCGCAAATCTATGAGTTAGGTGAGTTTAAGCAATAAAATTGTTGATCTATTTAAATGTAAATTTTTTACCTAATCTATTTAACCCCAAGGTTAAGTAGATTATTATCATGAATTAACAAACTAACATGCAGAACAAACTTAAACGAGTCAGATTAGCCTGTATGTCCAGCTACGACGGTAATAGTTCAAACTCCAAAATGATCGTGAATTTTACTTTTTTTATCATGGAAGTTGTAAATACGGGTTAATCTATTTTTTTCATCATCATTTATTCTTTTATAATCATTTACATTTTTTTAGTTATATTATTAATTAATTATTAAATAAAAAAGAGAAAAATTAAAATTGATTTAAAATTAAAAGAAGAAAATAAAAAAAATTAAAATTAAATTAAATTTTAATCAAAGAAAAGAAGACAAAATAGGTAGATGCTGGAGTAGAACTGTAATGGAGGATCTGCAAGAACAAAAGTATTTTTTTAGCTAAAAAAAAAATTTTCTTTTTATAATTGATATAAATTAACAACAACGTAAAAAAATGAAATTTGTTTTTTCACTACTAATCCTTGGTTCAAAAATTTATAAAAGAACATAAGAAAAATATTAAAAAAATATTGGGAAAAAGATGGGTGAGAAGGTAAAGGTAGGGATGATAAGAAAATCTATACTCGTCCCACCCGATTTTGAAGGAAAAAATCAGAATTGAGAAGATGGTGATAAAACTTGATTTTTAAAAATAAAGACAAGTACGGAAACATTAATACTCATTTTATCCTTTCATCCTCGTTTTTTAATTTGTCCTACTGTATATTAAAATATTTTTATTATTTTAAAAATATTATATAAAATTAATAAATTTATAAAATTAATAAAATATATAAATTTTTAATAAATATAATAATCAATAAATTACATAAGAAATAAAATAAAAATATAAAAAAATCAAAGATGAGTTCCTAACCCCGATCGAAGATAAAGATGGAATTTAAAATTTTAAACCCCACAAAAACGAGGTAACGATTAAAACATGCGTGTCAAGAATATAGACAAAGAACATAAAAGCCATCGTGGACCCATCCTATCATCATACCTAGGCAAAACACAGTAGACAAAGAGAAAAAAATATCAAGTCTTTATTAAGAAATTTGTACTCAATCAAGTTAGTTTTTTTTTTTTTTCTTCTTTTCTCATCTAAATATCTATCATTTATATGTTTTCCTTCCAATAGATTCATTATATACCGAAATTTTTTTGAAATTACAGAGAAATCAAATATAATCTAGCAGCCTAAAGTTTAGATAATATGCACAAATTAAAAAAATAACAAATAAATAAATAGACAATATGCACAAATTAAAAAAAGAATAACAAATAAATAAATGGATACAAAATCAATGGAAGTAAAGGAGTCTAAAGGTTAAAATCTTAAAAAAATTTCATTACCTCTCTTCAACTTCAGCCACTGGAGAACGAAACTTCCCCTCTATGATTAATGGAAGTAAAGGAGTCTAAAGGTTAAAATCTTAAAAAAATTTCATTACCTCTCTTCAACTTCAGCCACTGGAGAACGAAACTTCCCCTCTATGATTAATATCACAATGCCAAACCTCTATGGTTGTTAATATCACAGTCACATCTCCAACAGAGATGCTGCATTTCTTTTTCCTTATTTTGTTTTTCTTATTTTGTTTCTTCTTTGTATCCAACCTCGTTCCCCACTCCTCTTTAGCGTGTGAATGCATTCTCATTTTCTAAGGGAAATCTAAAGCTTTTGTATCCTTTAACTGAATTTTTTTCTACTAAAGAGCTATATGTTGAGCTTTGTTTTAATTAACTTTAACTGATTTAAGTTTAATATTTTGAGAGGTGAGAGGAAAATACGTACGGACGAGCATGGTTTTCGAGCTCCTTTTTACAATATATATACTCTCTTTGCAATTATAATTTGTACATATTGAATCATATATTTTTTTTTCTTCATTTTTTTAATATATATTTTATTTTTTTATCCATTTTTATTTTCCTCATAAGTTATATATAACGTATTTTTTTTCTCAATTATCGAATATATTTTAATTTAAAATATATATATTAAAAAATTTGGATATCATTTTATAAATTAAAAAACATGTGATAATGCTAACTTTAAATATTTGTACGTTTATTTATGATCTCGTAGAATTTAATAATCCCTCCTATAATAAAATAAAAAATTAAATTAAAAAAAATATAAAATAAAGAACAATTTCCTTTGTACGGTAGTAAGATTTTTTAAAATTTAATTTTTTAATAAATATAAATATATAAAACTTTTAATAAATTGATTTAAATTTTGAATTTAAAATTTTAAAGTTTGAATTTAAACAAAATTTTAAATAAATATTTAAAATTGATAATTAATTCTATTCAACATATTTTAAAAGAATTTAATACATTCATTCACATTTAAAAAAATAATAATTATAATCAATAATAAAAATATAATTATAAAATTTAAAATTAAAGATTTATTTATCATATTTTTAATCTGATAATAAATCATGATTTTAATTTAATAAAATTATGTTTATTTTTATAAAAAAAGGTGTTTAAAACATATAATCAGATGTTAATTATCATAATTTAAATAGATAATTAATAAATTATAATTATATTTAAAATAATAATTTATACCAATACATATATAATTAAATTTTTATTTTATTTTATTTTTCAATACATATTTTCATGTTATGAATTCTTGATCCGCTCTTATCTCTCTGGTAAATCATACACATTGTGTTTCCATTTTCTCTATTAACCAGTATATTTTGATTTTATATATATATATATATATTATTTTTTTTTATCTTTTATTTTTTATTTTTTTTGTTATTTTTTTTTAATTTTTAATGTTAATATAAAAAATTGATACATTATGTTAATTTATGATGGCTAAAGTAAAGTTTGAGATTATTTTTATTTTATTTATTATTTTTTTAGAAATTAAATTTTAAAATTAATATTAATTTTAATTATTTTGTTTATCAATTTTTATTATTTTGATTGATGTTTAATAGTTAATATATTATTAACATTTCTTTTTACAATATTTTGTATTTAAAATTTATTATTATTTTTATTTTTGTCATATTTATTATTATAGTGTTTATTTGTTAGTTGATTATTTTGTTATTCTTTCTATTATTTTGTTAAATTTATTTCAAAATATTATTTTTATAATTAATTTTTTAAATATATGTTCTAAGTTACATACAATGACATAAATAGAGAAGTTGAATATTATTTTTAATATTATTTTAAGTGTATAAATTTGTTAATTAATTTTATACTAATTTAAATTTGGAATAATATAAATTATTTATTTTAATAATATTACATTTTAATCAATTTTTTCTTAATTTTTATATTTTATTAATTTTAAAATAAATTTAATTAAAATGAATATTTATTTAATTTATATAATAAGTGATGATAGAGATTGAAAGTATACATTACTTTCAATGTTGTTCTAATCAAATGGATATATGGAGTATCTTTATTCTAACTTAGATATAATATAATAAGATTTTTTTAAAAATTAATTATTATTTTATTATTTAATTAAATTTTAATTATTTAAAATCATTAAATCTTTTTTTTTCAAAAATTAAATAAATAAAATATATTTTAACTCGCATGCAATAAGAAGGTATAAAAATTAATGAACCATGCTATTTTTATTGTTAATCATATAAACTTACTAATTGGTTTTATGTTAGTTTGAGTTTAATATAATATGATTTTATTTTTATAAAAATATTTTAGGTGTATTTAACTTTTAATAATATGTAATTTTTTTTTTCTTTTATTCTGCTTTTAAAAAATTAAATAAATAAAATATATCTTAATTCGTGTAATATTTAATAAGGATGATTGAGTGTTAGATGTTACCTATATCAGATATTTAAGATTTATTGAGTAATTTTACACTATCTTAAATTTTTTGAAAATATTTTTTTAAATAATATTAAATTTTATTATCTCAAAATTAATTAACCATAATTATTTAAAAAAGAACTACTTAATTTTAAGTTTTCTATTATATCACAAGATATGTAGAAATGAAAATTAAACTATTAAGTCAAGATTAATTTTCACAATAGTTATTCTTTTTATTTAAGTATTTATTTATTTATCTAAAAATATTATTTTGATTTAATTTCTTTTTATATATTAAAAGTAATGAAATAAATATTTTAAATTTTTATTAATTTACACAATTTGATTAATGGCCACCTTAGGATGGATGTGTTAGGAGTGTTATACGATTTAATTTCTAACCTTCTTTACATGTAAATCGACTTTTAAACTTATTTTATTTTTATAAATATTTTTTTATTTAAAATAAAAAAGATTTTTTAATTTTTTTTAACTTAAATAAAATTGGTAACAATTTAATTTTTAAAATTATTTCTTTTTGAAACCAATTTCATTTTCTTTTTGACTTTGTTTCATGGTTGTGATAAATGTTATTTCACTTACAAAAATGCATGATATTTATTTACAAGAAGTCAAATGAGGAAATTTAATTAAACCACTAAGGTTAGACATGATGGGTGAGTTTCACATTCCATGTCCTTATTTCTGCTGGGTTTAAATATTATACCCGATTCCCGTCGCCGTTGGAAACTCGTTCTGCCATCCATCTCCGGTATATTTATATCTTTATTTTAATTATTTTATAATTTATTAAATTATTATATATATTTTAAAATTTATATAATTTATTACTTTTATAACTTTATTAATTTTATATAATATTTTAAATTAATAAAGATATTTTAATAATTTTAAAAGTGGGGCGGTTTCGGGACGGGGACAGGGCGAGTATCGGTATCCCCATACCTGCCTCCGTCCCCACTTTTAAAAATCGGATTTTACTCGTTCCATCCGGATCCAGTAGATTCAGATTTTTACCGTCAAACTCGGATTGGTAAGTTGGGGACGAGTTAATTTTCTGTGTCTAACTAAAGTTAATCTAATAACAAGTCTCTTTCTATATTATAAACAACAAGAGAAAATTTAAACCTTCTTCAAGGTGATTTATAGTTTTTGGTTTTAAAATTTTTTAAATTAAAACCAGTTTTTAGTTTTAGTTTTTAAAAGTTGTTACAAAAAATCAAGACACTCTATTATATTATTTTGTTATGAATTCACAAAAAATATATAAATAAAACTATTAATAAAACAAATTAAAATATATCAAAATAATATAAATTTAAAATTTTAAAAAATAATAAAATTAAATATTATTATGATAATAATAAATATGATAATAATGATGATCGTGATAGCAGTAAAAATAAATTAGTATTTATGAAATAATGATAATAGTACGATGGTTATAATATAAAAAATATTATATAATTATAAATTTATATTTTACATATTATTTGATTATCAGTAGTTAAAATAAATAATTTTATATATGTGATTGTTATAATATTTTTATATTATTCAATATTTATTTGATATAAAAATAATATATATTATAAAGTTATAAATTAAATATAATTTATATATTAAATAATATTATTTATTTTTTAATATATAAAAGTTAGATAAATAAAAAATTTAAAATAATTTATTTGAATTAATAAAAATAAAATATTATTATTATTAATAATGGCGATGATGGTTATAATTTAAAAAATATTATATAATCATATAATTTTATATTTTATATATTATTTGATAATCAATATATAAGATAAATATTTTTATATATTATTATTATGATTTTTTTATTAGTATATACTATATTATAAAAAATTATATAACATAAAATTATATTATAATACTATAAATTAAATATAATTTAATATATCATACAATATTACTTATTTATAAATTTATAAAAATAAATAATTTTTTAAAAAAATAATAATTAAAAGTAAATTATAATAATAATAATAATAATAATGATATTGATAGTAGTAAAAATAAAAACAATATTATAAAATAATAACAATGATATAATGGTTATAATATAAAAATGTTCTATAATTATATAAATTTTTATTTTACATATTATTTGATTATCAATATTTTAAAAAAATTATAATATATTATAAAAATTTTATATTATGCGAGATTTATTTTATATAAAAATAATATATATTATAATTTTATATTATAAATGATTATATAATATAGATTATATTATAATGTTATAAATTTAATATAATTTATATATTAATTATTATTATTTATTTTATTTTTATTATATAAAATTAGATAATAAAAACTTAACTTTTTTGAAATAATAAAATATATATTATTATTATTATTATTATTATTGTTATTATATGATGATAGTTTAATAATGATAAAATTGGGTAAATTTAAGAATAAAAATATTTTAAAATTAAAAATAATATTTAATAATTTTTTTAAATTTTAATATTTGAGATAAAACTATTTTTAAAATATATTAAAAATTATTTTAAAACTATTTTTATTTAACAGATTTTATTTTAAAAATTAAAAACTGAAACTAAAATTCATAACTATTCCAAACAAAACCTTAATTACTTAAAATAACAAGAATATCTTATATTATAACAATAATTAATTAAAGAAGCGGAAGTAATTTAGGATGAAAAAAAAAAGTAACTTAAGAGAGTATTTGCTACTGAGATTTAATTTTTAACTTTATCTAAAATTTTAAGTAAGAAATGTTTTAGATTTTTTATTAGATATAAATATTTTAAAAAATCAATACTTTAATGTTTTTTAAAAAATTATTATATTTTTTAATAAGATACTTTGTGTGTGAGAGAGAGAATTTAATATTTTTATAAAGATTAAAATTTTAATTATACTTATAAAAATATTTGCATAAATCTTTTAAGTATATCATATATACTTATAATATTTAAAAAATTTATGATTTTTGAAAAACATAATTCTCATATAAAAATATTTTACATATGAAATTTTCTTTTAAAAATAACGTGATTTCATTTTATTCTTTTAATAAGAAACAATAATTAAATCAAAGATTAATAAAAAATAATTAATATATTATAAATTTAAATTTTATTTACAATATTAAATATTTAAGCATGAAAAATATTTAGTATTTTGTTAACGTAAATCTTATAAAAATAAATGAAAGAAATTAATAATTAATACATCTAAAAATGAATTTATATTTTTATTATTTTAAGACCAAAATAATATTTTCAGTTATTTCCTATAAAAATAACTAAAATTAATTAATATTAAATATAATATTTCTATGAAATAGAATTATCTTAATATATAAAAGTAAGATTATTCGGAAAATATTGGCATTTGAGTGTAATTGCTTGTATATTTTAAAAATTAATTAAGTAGGTTAAATTTAAATTTAAATTTTAAATTCAAATAATAATAAATATTAATAATGGACAGTCCACAATTGCTAAACTTAGGTTAAAGTTTCCTATTATTCTGGATCTAATGCTAATGGACAGTCCACAATTGCTAAACTTAGGTTAAAGTTTCTATTGGCAAAGCATTGAGAAAAAACTTTAATTACAAAGGTCAGAATCTGAGAAAGAATTGAGAAAAAAAAAAATCTCCTTTAATTTTCTTCATCTTTATTTCAAGCTTTTCTAAGAAAGGTCAGAATCTGATAAGAGAAAGAAGAAAAGGAAATGTAGACGAAAGGGAATGAGCATGGTTGGGATATCGTTCAAGAACTAAAACATTATAATAGAATATCGTTTTTAAAGCATTAGGGGTTGTAAAATTAAAAAGTTGTTGAAGTGTTTAGAATATAAGTGATGAAAATTTAAACTTTATTTTTGTAAACACTCAATTACGTCCGAGGCTCAGTTCAGGTCGATTAACGAATAAATCCCAATTAAACAGATAAACAAAAAATAGACAAACAAAAAATAGACAACAGAAAACAGACAAATAGAGAAACAAATAAAAATAAAAGTATAAGAATGACAGAAAAGAGTTTTTGGAGGAACAGAAAAATGAATAATAAAGAAGATAAGTTAGAAAAAATAGAATGTATGGAAAGATTCAAAAATTCAAAAAATAAAGTTTTGAGATTTAAAATAATAAACAAAAAACAAAAATAAATAAATAAAAACCTGAAAACTAGAAATTCTTAAGATCAAATTCTAAAATTGAATAATAATTAAAATTCTATAAAAAAAGAAAGCAAATAAAAATAGAAATTAAAAGAATCAAAAAATAAAAAGAAAAATAATAATAAATACAGAAAACTGAAATCAAGATCAAGAAAATAAATAGGACTTTAAAATTAAAAAAAAAAGGAAAGAGAAAACTAACCTAACTAATCAGGAGAAAATAAGGAAAAAGAAGAGCGCGGGGAGGATATAGAGGAGAAGGGAATTCTCTTAAAGGCTGGGTTGGTCTCTTGAGGGATAGACTCTGAATCTTGGTCTTCCAGGGGGGGGCTTGGACTCCATTTTTTTGGGGAGTCATGGACGTTTCTAGTGAGGTTTCAAGGTCATTTTCATGAAGAGAAATTCGCACAAGTACTGGTGATCGGAAATTGCAGCGGAAAGAAGGAGAACATTGGTGTTTCTTGAAAAGTTTCCACCACCTATCTGCTCGACTCAACCAAGCCAGAAGGGAGCAACCAGATTTCTTGATTGAACATCATTCTGCTACTCTACTTTGGTAGAAGGAAAAAGCTTCGCATCGATTTCATCCTAGCTTCAATCAAAGGCAGATTCATGGTCACAGGTTAGAATTTGTATCCTCTCTCCTTTGATTATATGATTGAATCCTTGCCTCTTCTTTTGAACACTTCATAAGCCATTCATTGGTGTAAATGATATATATAGGCTACTATGAATTTGGTTGTTAATCCTGATATGACTCAATCACTGTAAAAATTATGAAATAATGCGACTGAACCTTCTCCCTGCACGAGCACAATATGTAGTTAAAAATGATTGATTCTGGAACAAGGAAATGAGAATTCTGCAGAACAAGGTTATAAGTCAACAAAGATTCCTAAATCAGTAATAATGTCATAGCATCAATGATATTTGGCTCGATTCCTTTTGCAAAGTGCTCCTCATGGCCAATTCCCTAGTTACTTGTGAAACCTTGTGAATGATCAATTGGAGACGAATAAGAGTGAAGGTTCTTGGCTATAGTAAGGTTTACATCAGCTGCTGTGTTGTTATTCCTATCCCTGGCCAGTGAGGGTTCTATACCAATATTGCTTAATGTCGAAGGCAAGAAGGAGTCTTTGGATGGGTAAAATTCTTCGATGGATCAAAGGGAGTCTGGGAAGATGGAACTAGATTCATTTCTGGTGTTTTTATTCTCTGCATCTCGAACACAGCTGCTGTAGACGAAGAACTGAATTTTGAAATTACCTAGCAGTGGAAGAAAGAAGCCGCCATCTACAAGCATCACTTGATAAAAGTTCTTTTATTGACTGTGAACGATTTTGATTCTGCTCATGCGTGTCTATATTGTAAGCCTGGCTAATCTACCACAATTTGCTTGAGGTTCTGGTTAGTATAGCTCAAACTGGGACAGAATAAGGCTCCTCCCACCGCTGCTGTTAGACATTGGCTATCACCTCTTCTCAAAATTGCATATACAGAGGCTTAGGTGTATAACTCGGGTATTAAACAGGTCATTGAACATAGTCTTGTAAGTTGTTCACTTGATTGCTTTTGGAAACACACCATTATAAAAATCCAACTAGTATTTTCATATCAGATTATCAGTGAAGCTCCTAAACAGTTTAGAACTTCTGCATTGCACATATCAGTTTTGTCTGAATGGAATTCTTCTATTCCCTTGTGTGTATAGTGGCATAAGAGATCCTAAAACTACAATGGCGGTCATCTTGACTATTAAACCTGCCTTTTTATGGTCATTGGAGGCTTGATTGTCCAGTGTCTGAGCAAGCTGAAGTGTCCAATAATCAAAGATACGACGCTAGCGTTATAAAGTTTTCTGTTCCAGCTTTTCCAGGAGCTATCATGGTCAATATAAACTGGTGGCCCTGGTCTGTACTCGATTCAGTCTTGAAGGAAAGGAAGATGTTGATACAGTTGGAGACTTCTTACCTGTTTGACCAGTTTAGTCCGTGTCAAAGTTGTGGAGGAGATGAACTTCCCTCAGATTTGCCTTGTGCAGAATTGTGTCTTAGGTTCATGGTTGTGCTTCTCGCCAATATGTAATGCTATTCGTTTCTTCTAGTTGGATGGAAAGACTACGACACGATGATGAGCTTTATATAAGTTCAGATCTTGTTAAACCACCTACTTCCAAAAGCCATGTCTTTCCATTCACGAGCAGGCTCACAAAGACATATCTGGTACAGGAGAAAATGATTTCAGTGCAGCATCACCAAGAGTCTCAAAGGGCCATGTACCTGGTAGCCAAGGTGGCTATGAGTTGTGAACTTGGGGTATTGCATTCCTGATACAATAAACCGCATGATATGTGAATATGCAGTGGCTGAGGAATCTGTTTCCAAGGCTCTTTTAATGACTATAATTACTGCCGATAGCGAGTCAGACCTCACAGATCCCACGAATGATTTTTTGTGAGCATATCTCACCATTTTGTAGAGCTAATCCACATCGATTCTTCATCCAACCATGTATCAGCAGCTGCACCTGGAGTTCATCACTCTCAAGCAATGGTTATGCTGATTCTAGGCCTGACGTTAGTGCTTACTCAAACCAATGGCAACCTTCTCAACAACCTGCTATGTGAACTTGGTCAATTATGCAGAGAGCCAGAATTTGCAAAATGCTACTTTGATGAATCCTTCGTGGTTCCCAGCCTATTAATAAGCTTGGTATTTTCATTCTCGCACCCTGTATGTTGATGCTATTGAATTCCAGAGCAGCCTGGTGCCATATCCAAAGACCCATTCATGCAAATATCGTTAATAAATTAAATTGCATAGAACATTACCATCCTGGGTAGCTTGAATGGTTAAGCCAATTGCCTACAGAACCCCGGGTCCTGGCTTCGATCCTCTCCTGAAGCCCTTTTCCAAAACTCTGCCAATACACATAGTCATTGGCCTTTTCCAAATTACAAACCTACCCTCACATGGTGAGATTATCCATTAGCCCCTGGCCTTTCCCATTAATTCCACATGTATCCCTCCATTCACAAATACCCAAAATACCCTTAACATTTCAGGAAATGCCCAATAGGTCCCTGATAAGGAAATTACCACGCTACCCTTGCTGAAAGTCCAAATGCCTAATAGGTCCCTGATGAGGAAATTACTTTACTACCCCTGGGAATTCTGCTAAATTCCCAACAAGTCCCAATGTTTGAAATTACCATCTTGACCCTGGGGAATTTTTATAATCCCTAAAGAATTAGTAAAAAGATTCTAAAAAATCAGAAAATAAAAAAAAATTCTAGAAAATCAGAAAATTTCTAAAAAATTCAGAAAATCGAAAATTAATAAAAATTTTCAGAAAATCCAAAAATTAATAAAAATTTTCTAGAAAATCAGAAAATTAATAAAAAAAAAATTCCAGAAATTAAGACAATTAATAAAAAATTCCAGAAATTAAAAAATTAATAAAAAATTTAGAAAAATCCATAAACATTAATAAAAATTCAGAAAATTCATAAAAATTTAAAAAATACAGAAAATTTATGAAAGTACAGAAAATCCATAAAAATACAAAAATTCCAGAAAATTCATAAAAATCTCATAATTGCTAAATAATTACATTAAAACCTCAATTACTCCAAAAGTCAAAAAATGAGGATTCTTCTATTAAATTCGAGCTTTCTTTTATTCAAGGATCAACGTCAATTGCAAATTATCCCTTTTTCAGAAATTTAAAAATCTTTTTCTAAATATTTTGGGATCTTTAAGTCTCACGCAATGGACTCTAAATGGGGAGCTGGTGGTCTACCTGCTGCTCAACATTTAGTAGTTTATATAGGTCCCCGTGCTGCCTTAGCCGCCTCGGGCCTTGTGCATGAGTGGACTTGAGGTCTTCTTTAAGATTTAAAAATCTTTTTTAATATTTTGGGATTATAGGTCTCACGCAATGGGCTCTAAATGGGGAACTGGCGGTTTACCTGCTGTTCAACTTTTAGTAGTTCGTATAGGTCTCCGTGCTGCCTTAGCCGCCTCGGGCCTTGTGCATGAGTGGGCCAAAAATCCCTCCCAAAGATAAAACTTTCTCAAAACAAGATCTTTAAAATAATCTTTTCTCAAGCATTTTCGAAGGTCAAGCCTTCACAAACCAAATAATCTTTTCTCAAGCACTTTTGAAGGTCAAGCCTTCATAAACCAGAACTACGTAAGCCTCGAGTTTCCCATTGCACCGGGGAATACGTAGGAGCAGGATCAAGTCCTGTCAGGCTAACCTCCATCAAATTATTTTTCACATTAAAGGGATCCAAACAGTTTTCAAAATCACACACTCAGTTAGGGTGCCGTTCTTTGGAATGGGCAAGTGGGGTGCCTAATACCTTCCCCACTTGTAACCGACTCCCGAATCTCGAATCTCATTTTCTAGTTAAGGTTTTTCCAAACTTTTCCCTTAAATAAAAATTTGGTGGCGACTCCACGTTGATCAACACAAATCTATTTTAAAATTTTAGCGAGTTCGTCGTCTCGTCGGAATTACGGTTGTAACAATTTTAAATATTTTTTATATTAATATTTAAAGACCTTAATTGTTAAAAGGTTGTAATAATTATATGACTTTTAAAATGTTATAAAATATTTTTGCATGATTTTTTTTAAGACATTTCATCTATAAAATGCTTTAAAATATTGTACTACATAATTTTTGGAAGAGTATTTATATATAGAATATAGACTTCTTAAAATTGCTAAATTTTATTTAAATTTAAATATGCACACAATTTTATTTTTTTTATCTTCTGTTCATTATTATAATATTTGTGATTTAACTACTTTATTTTTTAAGTGGCATTAAATATTTTTTAACAATCATCGTTTGAAAAAAAAAATCGTAACAAAATAGCTATTATATTATGACAGGCTTATATTTTGTGGAAACAATCAGATATCTCGTCCAGTTCATTGATTGATCAAGAGGGTTTTTAGATAAGAATTTTTTACATAGCGAGATAAAAGATTTCCAAACACATGCTCCTATCTCTCCTCTTGTTATGAAAGATAACCTGTATTTTTCGGACATGATATTTAGCCTCACTTAACTTTGCAATAGCAACATACATAGATCATGTGAGTGAATTAACTTCAACTAAGCTAGGAACTAAGAATTCCGAATAAAATTTAAAAATTACATATCATTATTATTTAAGTAATGATACTCTTATACACTAAAAGTAATTTACACCTTTTTATATATCTAATTTAACGGTGGAGTACTTTTTTAATTTTTTTAATATACACAAGTGTAAATCATTTTTATACGTGGGAAAAAAATTTATTATTCCTTTAGGTATGACACTAAATAATTGTTATAGTTATTTTGAAAACTTGAAAAGTTGTATTTCTTCATTTTACATGACATTTGAATAATTAATTTATTATTATTCAATTCAAGAGTTAGTTTATTTTATTTAAAATAAAAAATCATATTCATTTAACTAATTTGAAGATATTTTATTTTTATTTAAATTAAAATTTGTCTTAATTTAATTCATAGCTAGATTATAATTTCCATATGTAAATTACTTATAATACGTAAATAAAACAATATGTTCTAAACATATTGTAAATCTTAACTCAAAAGTTAGTCAATATATCATCTTAACATACTTTTCTCAAATCTAGATTGACTATTTGAAATATAAATTTACAAAATTGAAGATCTACAAGTAAATGTTAGATAGCACTATCATATTATATTAAATATAAATTAAGCTTAACTTTATCCAATAAATTAGTTTAAGGAGATAAAATTGTCTAAATTCATCATAAAAAATATTTTAACTATATTTTCTAATCAATGTAAAATATCTTACTAACGAAAGATCTACTTACTTTCTCATATGTAGTGTACAAGCATTATTGCCATCTAGACATAAACAAATGTTTTGTGTATAGGACTAGAAACGTAAACCCTTATTATGGGTTTCTTAAAAGTGGACTGTTTGTATATGAGACACTAGAAATAACAAAAGGTAACTAAAAAGGAATAAGGTAAATAAAGAAAATGTTAACTTAAATGGAGATGAGTTATAACAATGAATTAAGAAAGCAGTTATATATATATTAATGATGTCCTAACTATGAGAACGACATAAACATAGTTCCAGAGCATGAAAAAATAATCAATCAGGACCGCAAATTGTTGGTATGACAATTAAATAGAAAACGAAGCTGCAGTCTCACCACATTTTGTAATTTAGAAATTATTACAAAAGATTAATTGATTATTATATTTCAACTTTATTAAATTCTAAAAATAATACATATTTACAGTAACTTCATTTATTTATATTTAGCTAATCAATGACTGTGATTCATTTTGTTTTTAGCAAACAACAAAACTAATCACAATCTTTGATTAGTCAAATTTAAATACATGGAATTAATGTAGATATGTAACTAAATTATTTTCAATTAATCTTTTACATATGGTATTTAGCCAAAAGACAAAGAGGATTTTTCTTATGCTGGGTAATTCCTGGCAGTACTTGCATATCAATGTCTTCCTTTCTTTCTCCTTCTGGCAGTTCCCAATTAAAGAAATAGAGAAGATTAGCAAGGACAATTTCCAATCCTGCGATTGCCATAGGTATACCTGGACAAATTCTACGACCACCACCAAATGGAATAAACTCAAAATCTAATCCACGAAAATCTATAGCATTGCCTAAGAACCTTTCAGGTAAAAACTCTTCTGGATCTTTCCAAACCTCAGGGTCTCTATGAATAGCCCAAGCATTCACATAAACCAATGTCTTAGCTGGAATTTCATAACCATTTATAATGCATTTTTCATTTGTTTCTCTATGTACTAGCAATGGTGCCGGTAGATGTAATCTCAGTGTCTCTTTTATTATTGCCTTAAAATAGGGAAACTTCTGGATATCATCTCCATCTAAGAATTCTTTCTTACCTTCCAAATTTCTAATTTCTTCCTGTACTTTCTTCATTACTCTTGAATTTTTTATGAGTGCAGTCATAGCCCAAACTGCTGTAGATGTAGTTGTGTCAGTGGCTGCTACAAACATGTCCTATAGAAGAAAATTAGTTGTTAATAATTGGTTTAAAATAAATTTGTGATTGAATGGAAATGCTTTCTTTTTTTAAAAATAAATTAATTAACGCTAGCACATACACATTGCACTAGTCAATATTAATGCCATTATAACTCATGCAAAAATTAGTTTATAAAAAAACAATAACAAGAATTGTACTCCATCGCTCTTGGAGAAGGACTTGACTTTCTCATTAAGTTACAGAATAGTACTAATTGACCTTTAATTTTTCTCACTACTCGAATCTCATGGATTTTGTATTGGACGTATTTCAGAACTATTAAAAAGATAATATAAAATCGTCTATATATTTTTAACTGACAGCTTAAATTTTTTGTGGATAATTAATTTACCACACGGTATCAAAACTTTTATAACCAAATGGTTTAAATCTAGATCCTTACTTCCCCATACTCCTTGTACCAAAAACTGTTTAATTTCATTATAGGTAGGTGTGGTAAGCTTATGTATTATCCATACCTCAAGTTCAAAAGGCTATTTAGGATTTTGGCCAAAAGTTGATTCATAATAAGTAATGTTCAACTTCTATCCAATAATATCTACTTTTAAGATCAATGATTGCTCAGGTTTTCGGTTTGACTCCTACGGATTTTAGCGAGTTTCTACTTAGAATTTTTTTTTTAAAAAAGGTATTTTTAATTATAAGTCCTTTTTAAAAAAAATTGAGAAAATAAAAAATTCATTTGATAGAAAAATTGAAAAATGCTTTTTCTTTACTTGTATTTTAACAATTTTTTTTGTTAAAATATTACTTTTGCAATAGAGAAGATCTTCAATTAATAACGATTTAAAACGACAAAAGTCAGCATTAAAAACTTTTATCTTTTTTAATGTTATTAAAAGAATATTTTTTAATTTTCTACAAAAATTTAAATTTCAAGTTTCATACTAATCAAATTTTTATTATTAAATTGATCAAGTGACTGTTTGATTGAGATGGTCATTTTAATATTAAAAATAATTTATTAATATATATCCTTGAACCAATATAACTTTTTAATAAAAATTATAAAATGTAATATGTTAATACTATTAAATATTTCATAAAAAATTATTATTTATTAATTTTTCATTATGTATCCTTAGATACATGTTTAATTTTTTTTAAAAGACAAATCTCCTAAAAGGATTGAAAAAAAAACAGTCAACCTAAATACAACTACAAAAATTATAAGACACATTAAAAAAAATGGTTGAATAATAGATAAACTAAATGAGAAGGAAAGAGAAAAGAACTCCAAACCATAGACACGGCTTTGATGTGATCATCGGTGAGATCCACAGAAAACGAACGGTGCTTCTTGAGTTGAAGTAAGACATCAATTAAATCTTCTTCTTCCGGAGTCTCTCTAGAGGGATCCAAATGTTCCTCAATGACTTCTTTGAAAAACTCATCCATCACCTTGGAATTCCGTTCAAGACGTGCTTCCAATCCCGTGAGTTTATCAATCCAACCCAAGAAAGGAACATAATCTGAGACAAAGAAGGTACCCAACATTGTTTCACACTCACGGAGTAACTCACTGAACCTACACCTTTCACTTTCTTCATCTTCATACCTTCTCCCAAAAACAATTCTACATATAATAGCGCTTGTAAGTGACATCACTATTTCACTCAAATTTGTAACTTGTGAAGATAAGGCATGCCTAGTTATTTTTTTCATTATATGCTTCACTTCATACTCTCTTATTGAGGAGAAGGTTGAGACACGCCTAGAGTTAAGGACATGGACAATACAAATTTTTTTTATCTCTCTCCAATAATTATTGTATGGGGAAAATGTTATGTCTAACCCATTATTAGACAATTTTTGTTGGCCAAGTAATTTAGGTCGCCAACAAAAGTTAAGGTCTTGGTTTTTTAACACCTCTTGGGCCAGTTTAGGTGAGGAAACAACAATAGCACGTCTTAAACCAAGTTGAAGGGAGAAAAGAGGACCATATTTCTTGGAGAGTTTCCATAGTTGCATATGAAGAATAGAACTATCTAGCTTATGAAGATTCCCTATTATGGGAAGGCCTCTAGGACCAGGTGGCCATGGAGAGGGTGGATTTTTAAAACTTTTGTGGTTTTGGAAAAAGAATAATAGAAAGACAGGAATCAGGCATAGAATTACTAGAAGTAGTGACACCATTGAGGCCAATTAATTATGATGGGGAAGACAACACTTGTGTAATGGGGGAAGACAACACTTGTAATGAATCTTATCTTGGATTGATAACATAGACTTGTATGGTTGGCTTCCCCTTTTGGATATTTATAGCGACGTATTATTTCTTATTAAAAATATAAAAAGGATAAGTCACTTATTTCTAATAATAATAATAAAAAAGATAAGCCACTTATTTTTATAAAAAAATAAATCATTTATTGATATTGAAACGAATTATATCATTCGTATGCATATGCATATATATGTCAAATATATGAAATAAATCCTAATTTAATATATATATATATATATATATATATATATATATATAAAGATGATGAAAAGTTATTTTAATTAGTTTTAATTTTAATCATTTGTTGCATATAATTGTCTGGTAAAATTTTTTTTTACTTTTATCTAATATGTTTTCTATGTAAAGTAAAGAAACAATAAAATCATGTCTTAAACTAAAGGTTTCTCTTCTACAAAAACGTATATAGTTTTTTAAGTAAAAAAAAAAAGAAATAAAAAAAGAAGAAGAAAATATCCTCCACCCATCCTATGCTCCG
Source organism: Canavalia gladiata (assembly GCA_037954105.1). Classification (NCBI taxonomy): domain Eukaryota; kingdom Viridiplantae; phylum Streptophyta; class Magnoliopsida; order Fabales; family Fabaceae; genus Canavalia; species Canavalia gladiata. The sequence goes on along the minus strand of CM075659.1, from coordinate 11,914,854 downwards.
CAGACCACCTATCCAGCCTTACCGTTTCCTATACACGGTCTCCCATTTGTTTCCTAATGTTCTTTCTTAAACAATTGCAAGTCTGATCTTAAGCAACAGTTGCAGTGCTGAGATAATATGTGATATTGTACAATGTATAATATTGTACAATGTATAATAATCAATGCTGTATGAATAATATTATTCAATTCAAAACATTTAGGTGGCGAGAAAATAAAAGATTTAAAATATTGATACAAGTTTTTGCTAATTTAAGTACCGAGAATCTTGTGTTTTTTTTTAAATAAAATATGGATTTAAATTTTATGAATAGAAAAAAAAATAAGTATTAAGACAATTTTTAACCCATTATAAAAATATAAAATTAAATATGGTGGGGTGTACATGCATGTTGTAGAAATTTTTATTTTATTATAAAATATTATATTTAAAATTATTATTTAATATATATTAGTTATTTTAATTATTATATTATTTATTTTATTTTTAAAATTAAATATTAAACTTTTATTAAAAATTTAAATTATAAAAATTATTAATTTTTAAAATTTTATTTAATTTTTATGTGAAAATAATGAAATCAATATTTTTCTATTAAAAATAAAATTTATTTAATTAAATTTTAATATATGTATATATATATACATATATATTTAAAAAATTTATCATATTTATTAAGTTTTAATAAATTAAAATAATTATATTTTATTTATTTTTTATATTTATCTATTAATTTAAAAACTAATTTTATTAAATATTTTTAATTTAATTATTAATTTATTAATTTTTAAAATTTTAACTAACTTATATATAATTTTACCAAATACATGAGATGAAAAACAAACATAACTTAAATATAAATATAGAACATGAAAAAATAATCAATTTTTTATTTTTAAATTTTTTAATTTTTAACTAACTTATATATAATGTTATCAAATACGTATCATCAAATAATAATAAGATGAACATAACTTAAATATAAATATAGAACATGAAAAAATAATCAACAACGATCACAAATGGTTGATGTGTAAATAAATAACGAAATTGCTAACATATCTTCTTTAAATAACTTATATATTAATTTTATTAAAAAATATTAAATTTATAAATATATACCCACTTTAAAATATGTAAAAAAGGTTATAAAAAAAAGGATAATTAATATAGGTCAAAAATAATAAATGATATAAATTAAAAAGAATATAGTATAAATATTGAACATCAATATTTATATATGTTCCTATTATGAAAGAAGGTTATTCTTCTTCTCTATTGGATATCTAACAAATTAAGTGTAATCCTATTTTGGTAATGGAACGTTGGATGTATCTCCAGCTTGAGAGTATACTTTGATCTGTTCAATAGAGAAAAAGAACATCTTTCTCGCGACATATATATATATATATATATATATATATATATATATATATATATATATATATATATATATATATATATATATTAATATTCGGTACATATATAATATTCTTTTTTACATTATTTATAGTATCCTTTGACCTATCTTAATTATCCTCTTCCTTTCTGCAACCGTTTACGTACGCCATATTTTGGATATATACATCTATAAATCTAAGTTTTTTAAAAAAATTAAAGAAAAAAAATAATGTCTCATTTTAAGATAGATAAAACCTTTAAATTTAAAGAATATTTATAAAAAACTTACTCTTAACTCCCTTTAAAAAAACAAGTTGGAGCTCCATCTTTATCCAACAATCAACTCTTTAACATTAAATTTAATTTATATCTTATCTATTTTAATTTTTAGTTATTATTATTTTTTATTTTTATCATATTATTTATTATATTTAATACTTTTTTTTCTACCTATACATCGCAAGCAGTGTGATTTTTATATTTTGTATATAGTGTATACTTTGATGAGAATAAAAGGGATCTAATTTGATGTTTCTCTCATTTATATTTACACAAGAACTGCTTATGCATATTGTTTCTTAGCTACCGACTCAGGTCATTCCGGTAACTTCAGATTTTTAAGGCTCTCCAAGTACATGCCAAAACAAATTCCTGGTCATGAAAACATCTCGATCAGAACATAGATGTTCTTAAATTTGTTTTCATCGAAGGGATATTCTCAAGATGTTTTCATCTATTAATAATTCTATTTTCCTTTTAGAAAAAAAATTGGGAGATTTTTCACAACAGTTTTATAATAAATGTTAACGAATCTTCTTAATATGTTCGTTGAAAATTTTAAATAAAAATATAAAAAATAAAACAAAATTTAATTGTTTAACATATTAAATATAAATTTTATATTCAATTTTTATAAAATAAAGAATTTATTTTAAATAAAATTATAATTGTTGTAAAATTTTAATGATCAAATTTATATATAATTACACATAATAAAAACTTTAATTTTGACAAAAACATTAATGAAAATCAACATTTTTAAATAACTCATTAAAACTATTTTACTCAAAAAAATTTAAAAATATTAAATTTCATCATTTTTTTTATCTGCTCACAGAAATTATACTCACTAATATATATTATATTTTTTGGGACATTTTTTAAAAATATTATTAAAATTAACAGGTAATATTTTTTTTATATTTTTTAATATTTTTTAAATGTTATTAATAATATTTTATAATATAAATTAGATATAATATTTTTTAAAATGTTATTAAAATTAATAGATAATATTTTTTATATTATTAACATTTTCTTAAATATTGTAAAAAAGTGTAATATAAAATAGTAACTATTAAAACTATAAATATAAGGTTACTCAACTCATTACATGATGTTATATATGCCTGATAAGTGACAAATAGACGAACTAAAAAAATTATATTACTTTTCTAATTGGGTATGGATTGGAAGCCACGTTCCACATAAGACTACGATTCTAAAATCTGGGTTTAAATTCTTTTACACAAGAGCATAAACCATACCTATTTACATATAAAATTTTGAGACATAACGTTAATTAATTACATTAAAATATATAATTAATTATATAGTTAATTATATAATTAAATTAATTATTATAATTAATTATATCAAAGTATAATCAATTATATAGTTAATTATATAATTAGATTAATAATTATTTTATATAAAGATAATTAAAATATTTATTGTAATAAATTATATATTTTTTATAATCAATTATTTTTCCTAAATTAAACCGATTACAAAATATATATAATTAATTGTAAAAAAATATCATAATTATTTTTATATAAAATAGTGACTAATTTAATTATATAACTAATTATATAATCAATTACACATTTTTATTAATCAATTAATTAAAATAAAATTTAATATATAAATAAATATATTTACTATAAATATATTTATTGATAATTTTTTGAAAATTTCTTAAAACTAAAATTAAATCTACTCACTTTTTTCTCTCAATATTATCTTTACCGATATAAAATAAATTTTAATAAAAATTAAATTATATTAAATCTTCATAATATTTTTTTTTACCTTTTATATATATATATATATATATATATATATATATAAAAGATATATGTAAAAATTGAAACTCCTTCAAACTTTTAATAAAAATAATTGATAGCTACATATATAAATATAATTCATCTCATATAAAAGAAACATTTTAGATAAATTTAATTAAAATAATTTTAAAATTTTATATAAAATTGTATGACTAGTATTAAGTAAAACAATGTTTATAAGTTTACTCTAAATCAATTTACACTGTTGTAACATTTAATTATTATTTATATTTGATAATTTTATATAAAATATATAATTTTTATTAATTTTATTATTAAATTATTATTATTTTAATTATTTTTATCAAATTTTATATATGTTGAATGTCGTGATCTTTTAAATTATTTACATTCTCTTATCTTATTTGTATATTACCTATTATACAAGTACATTATTTATCAATAATTACATGATTAAGATATACTAAGATTCAAATTCATTGTTGGACTAAGAGTCAATTCTAGTCATACACATGTATATACATCATCATTAGTTACATAAGTTAAATATCTCTCTAAATGTTGATAGTTTAAAGAACTACAATAGAATGATGTAAATAAAGTACAAAATAGGGAACCACACCTATAAATTAAATCGAAGCTAGATTATCCTATCTAAACACAACCCTCAATATTATAAAGATTTCTTTGTCTAATACTCGCCCTCAGTAGCGACAAGTCAACCATTCATTATCCTACAGATAACAAGAAAAGTATGAAGTCTCAAAGGGATCTTCATCAACATCATCCTCATCATCATTGTCATCTCCTTTATCTTCGTCTTCTTTTCCATTGTCTTGCTCCCTCTCTAGATGTCTTTGATGTACATGAGAGAGACTTATTTCATCATGGTTAGTAGCAACATGAGGGAATTATAGTAATGCTAACTTCCTTGCAATTTAATGGTAACGAGGTATTCCTCAAAAAGTAAGTGCAGATGGAGCATCACAAATCTTAGGAGCATCTAATGTAGCAAAAGATGATCCATGATGTTGTGTAGTGTCTCTTGACAATGTAGAAAAAGGAGGTGAGATTGACCTTCTACAATATACCTATCATGAATAGGTTCTGTCATGTTCATATGTATCATCATCAGGACTTGTGGTGGAAGATGTATTGAAGAAGACGCATCAATCATCCAAATAGCCGCCATACCTCAGAAAGTACTCCTATTGTGACTCCTAGCATTGGACGGGTGTTAAAATCATTCCTCATTCTCCCTATTTACTTCAATCTCTACGTCGAGGTGACGTCTATCCATTGCATAGTCTCACTAACATGGCAAATGTCATATATAGAAATATAATAGTAGGAAAATGAGACGTTTCCATTCAAGTAAAAACATGTAGGAGTAGTATACATATATTTCACACTTAAACATAAGTCACATTTTTTGGGGAATACAAAGAACTATCAGAATCACCATTATTGCACGCAATGTATAAGTATTATGTCCTAAATTTCTCTTTACACATTTCTATAATAACAAACTAATGATTATGATAAGATCTACAACATCCTATACTACAATAATTCAATTTGGAGTAGGGGTAGGTATCAGACGAGTTCGGGTAACATCATCCATCTCTCTAGTTAATCGAGTAAATGGATTTACAGAATTGTTTCTATCTGTTAGGAGAGTCGGATTGGTTGGGTTTCAAATTAAATGAGTAACGGGTTTAAGGTCAAGTTTATTTTTATTTGAACTTGCAACATTAGGTTGCAAAAAAATTATCCATTCAACACCTCAGTTGGACCTATCCCAATTGATTGAACCTCAAACAAACAAATAAGAAAAGAATTCATCAATCATAAAAAAATTTAAGAAAAAATAAAAGAATTTTTTTATTAAAATAAAAAGAAAAAAAAATTGTATATAAATTCAAAATCCTGATTATTTTAACATCTTCTTTTTGCCTTACTTACTGGGAATACCATACATGCAAGCAAAAATTTTATCATTCCACACCTTAGCTAGACCAATGCCAATTGATTGAACCTAAAGAAAAAAACCAAGAATACATCAAACATTAAAAAAAATTAAAGAAAAAAAAAAGAAAATTTTTATTAAAATAAAACAAGAAGAAAATTGTATAGATTCAAAATTCTAATTACCTTCACAACATCCTCTTCTTTTCTTACTTACCGGAAACACCATACATGCAAGTAAAAATTTTGCAGAAGAAGAAATTCTAATCCAAAATTGGGGGCAAATTGATAACTTTTACATCAATATTACATGAGTGGTGTGAAGATGGAGGCTTGGAAAAAACCTTTGACAAAAACAAGTCCTAACCCGAAATAGTAATCCTACTAATTGTAAACACCCATTTATGTCCGAGGCCCCCAACCATTAAAATTAACCAAGAAACCAATAAATAAATAAAAAATAGAGATAAAATTCTTTAAAAATCTAGAAATCAAAAATAATAAATAAAGAAGATAAAAACAGAAAAAGAAAGAAAAAATATAATAATAAAAAATAAAAAACTGGATAAGAAAATTAAGATAAAATTCTTTAAAAATCTAGAAAACAAAAATAAAAATAAGAAAAATGCAAAAAAAATTTAACAGAAAACAAAGTTTAAAATCTGAAAATATAAAACATAAAACAAAAAAGGATTAGAAAATCTTCAAACATTCTTTCAAAACACTCTTCGAAGGTCAAGCCTTCACACACTAGAACTACGTAAGCCTTGAGTTTCCCATTGCACCGGGGAATACGTAGGAGCAGGATCAAGTCCTGTCAGGCTAACCTCCATCAAGCTATTTATTTTCACGTTAACTAAGGAATCAAACTATTTTTAAATAATCACACACTCAGTTTAAGGGTACTGTTCCTTGTAACAGGCGAGTGGGGTGCCTAACACCTTCCCTACTCGTAACCGACTCCCGAACTTTGAATCTCATCCATTGAGTCAGGGTTTTTCCAAATCTTTTTCCCTTAAATAAAAATTTGGTGGCGACTCCACATCATCAAAATCAACTATTTTCAAAATTTTAGCGAGTTCGTCGTCTCGTCGGAATTACGGTTGCGACAGATGGCGACTCCACTGGGGACATTAGAGAGTCAAGCCCGTTCATTTGAGTGTGTCATAATTGATCCCTTTCTTGTTTATTTGCACGATTTCTTTCTAGTATTTTTTTGCACAACTTGTTTACTTGTTATCTATTTGATTTATATATTTGTCTATTCTTTGTATAACCCTAGGATAGATGAATCATAAATTGCAATATATATCTGTATAATTTCCCCAATTGCAGATATCCCAATTACTTGTGTGCCCTCATACACATTGCATATGCATTTTTCATGAGTGGTGCCCTATACCCGGGTCTGAGTGCTACCTAGGACAGAGGGATCTAGTGGTGTCACTTTGGGCCCTACGTCCTGATTGGCTATCACGAAAATCCCGGCTAGAGTGCGTCCTATTTGTAATGTCCCACAACTAGTGGCTACTTCTACTGTTGTGGCAAGCATTATGGACTGGAACTTGGCTCTAGTGACCTATACACCTTTGGATTAATAACCACCTTTGAGAGGTTCATATAAAAGGCCATAGTTCCTTAGGACAGGTAACCCACATAAGAAGCAAAGAGGGCACACACACCCTTTTCAAGATACAAGGTTCACCGCTCACATGCACCTATTTGAACCAAACAATATGAAGCAGCAAAAGGAAGCCAAAAGCTAAAATCGGGGAGATACAAAATTCCAAATCAAGATAAAAAGTCAAGAAAAATTCAAATAAAAACTTCTAGAGAAAATATATTTTGAAAATATTGAAAATATTCCAAAGAAAACTTAAAAGGATGTCTTAGAAATAGGAAGAATTATGGAAAATAATCTTTTGAAAATACTAAAAAAATAAAAAGATTCAATAAATAGAAAATGAAATTTTGAAAACCTAAAGAACGCTTTCTAGAAAAATTCTAGCAAAACTAAAGAGTGCTTCTAAACAAAACCAAAAGTTTTTAGCAAAATAAAAAACACCAAAACTCATAAAACACAAAAATTGCTAAAAACAAATAAAGAAACTCTGGTTTATTTTCAAAATAGTCAAACTTCAAAAGTCTCTAAAAAATTATTTGCACATAGCATTGATTCATTCATTCATTCATAGATCTAAAAAAAAAATATAGATTCCAAAAATCATTCTACACATTCACACTTATTGTGCATCAACATCTCTATCATTCACGTTTTGTTGCATTCAAATTATTTCACAAAAATTAATTTTTAACTTCATCAGAAAATTGGAGAAACACAGCTTCCTCTACATCCTTATAGGACTCGTACACAATCAAGAATCATGGATGAGCTGGAGAGACAAAATGAGGAACTGAGAAACGAGGTCAAGACTCTAAAAGAGCAGATGGCCAAGCTGATGGAGGCCATCCAATTGTCAAAACAGAAGGAATCTCTGGGAGAACCCACAGACCCGTCATATCCTCCTGGGTTCACTCCACAAAACCCTTCACCATCAACTATGCCTCCGCCAACCGAAGGAGTTCATTATGGGTTTCCTCATGGGCATGCACCTTCATACAACCAAACACAAGCCCAAACACAAACCCAAACACATAACCTACCTCCAAATACCACTTCACAAGCTTACCAAACAGCCGTTGGAGGAACGTATTCTATGTTCACCCAAGGGCCGCACCCTATATACATACCGTCTTATCACCATCACCACATGCCAAGGGAAAACCCAAACCATCCTTCAAGTGAAGATACAGAAAAATGGAAGGGTCTAGAGGACAGGATCCGGGCAATTGAGGGAAATGCTTATGAAGCCAAAGATGCATCTGATCTATGCTTGGTACCAAACGTGGTCATCCCTCCCAAATTCAAGGTTCCTGAATTTGAGAAATACCAAGGAACCAGCTGTCCAAAGAAACATCTGACTATGTACTGTAGGAAGATGTCTGCATGTACCTACGATGAGAACCTTCTCATCCACTTCTTCCAAGACAGCTTAACAGGGGCAGCTGCAACCTGGTACACTCAGCTAGAGCGGACACACATCTGTTCATGGAGGGATCTGGCTGAGGCTTTCCTCAAACAATATCAGTACAATGTTGAGATGGCTCCCGATCGAACCCAACTCCAGAATATGGCCAAGAAGGGGGATGAGACCTTCAAGCAGTATGCTCAAAGATGGAGGGAGCTAGCTGCTCAAGTGCAACCTCCACTATCTGGAAAAGAGCTGGTCAGCACGTTCGTAGACACACTCCAAGATCCTTTCTATGACAAGATGATTGGCAGTGTGACTTCTAGCTTCTCTGATGTCATCATCATTGGAGAAAGAATCGAGGGTGGCATGCGTCGAGGAAAAATCATGCACAACGCCACAAGGACAGTTGATGCCTCTACAGAAAAAAGGAAGGCAGGTGAAGCTTACAATGTGGCTTCTAATCAAGGCCAATACATTCCTCAAATGGCACAGTATGGTCCAACTGGTTTCCGACCACCACCGTATACACCATACACACCATATCCCTACGTCGCCACCGCCTACCAAACTACCTATCCACCAACTTACAATTACCCAACGCAAACCCGACCGCCCACACCATACACGGCCCAAATACAAGCCATGAGCTCAAATTCTAGCCAAAGTCAGAAAAAGGAGAAAGATCCTGTCCAGTTTGATCCAATTCCAATGACCTACACTAAGCTGCTCCCTCAGTTAATCCAGAGCTCCTTGGTGGTTCCATACCCGCTGAAACCTCAAGAACCACCATATCCAAAATGGTACGATGCAAATGCCATATGTGATTACCATGCGGGGTATATTGGTCATTCAACAGAAAACTGCCAGGTCCTGAAGCGCAAGGTGCAAAGCCTAATCGACGCTAAACGGCTAGATTTCGGGAAGATCGCTCCTAATCCAACTCCTGAATCATGAGAGTTCATCTGCTGGCTAAGAAATGGGAGCAACACAATGAGCCGCCTTGTACAAGTCAAGAACATTCAAAATTTGTCATGTTTTTCAAAATTAATCTTTTGTAAATAAACAGCAATGAATAAATACAAAATTACATTTTTCATATCACTTGAGCACGTGCTTTACATTTTAGCTTTACTTCTAAAAAAATTTTTACCATTCTTTTTATCTCTTCAACCCACTTCTTATTCCTATACCCAAACAATAAAATACCAATTGGTGAGGATGCTAATGCTGTAATGAGTAATCTTGAACGTCGGATTAATCAAGCTCAAAGAAAAAAGCCCAATGAGGAAGCAGAATAACAACCAGGGATTCTAGATCCGTATTCAAAGTGTCTTGTCAAATAAAACATCCCGCTGGAATCAAGTCTAAATCCAGGAAAAATTTAGGGATGAAAAATAAGATCCGCTGAATTGGAAGCCAAGATGACCCTGGCAAGGTCGATGTCAAAATTCAAAATTCAAGGAAAAGAAGAGGACCTGCTGGATTAAAGTAAAAATAATAATCCAGGAAAAATTAAGGTCAAAACATGAAATTCAAGAAGAAGAGAAACCCGCTGGATTAAAAGCTAAAAGAATCCAGACAAAAGTAGGGTTAAAGTTCAAAATAATGATTGACAAAGTCATGATTAGAAAAAGGTCTTGCCGGTTTACAACAATAATTCAGGCAAAATTAAGATCAAGCAAAAGCCCGCTAGGTCAACGATCAAGAACGACCTAGGCAAAAGTTAGGGCACAATCAAGCAAAAGCCCGCTAGGTCAACAATCAAGAACGACATAGGCAAAAGTTAGGGCACAATCAAGCAAAAGCCCGCTAGGTCAACAATCAAGAATGACCTAGGCAAAAGTTAGGGCACAATCAAGCAAAAGCCCGCTAGGTCAACAATCAAGAATGACCTAGGCAAAAGTTAGGGCACAATCAAGCAAGAGCCCGCTAGGTCAACAATCAAAAACGACTTAGGCAAAAGTTAGGGCATAATCAAGCAGAAGCCCGCTAGGTCGACAAACAATCAAAGACGACCTAGGCAAAAGTTAGGGCATAATCAAATAGAAGCCCGCTAGGTCAACAATCAAGAACGACCTAGGCAAAAGTTAGGGCACAATCAAGCAAAGGCCCGCTAGGTCAAACCCTCAAAGAGACCTAGGAAAAAGTTAGGGCATAATCAAACAAAAGCCCGCTAGGTCGAAAACTCGTAAGGACGACCTAGGCAAAAGTTAGGGCGAAACGAAAGACCTGCTGGGTTGAAAACTCAAAAGAACAACCTAGGCAAAAATTAAGGTCAATCCAGGAATCTCAAGACAACATGATATTTCTGCACCTCATATCTTCCTAAAACTGGGGAAAAATTTTGCCATTTTCTCGAGTTCGATTAATTCGACAATCAAGATTATGAAGAGCAGCACTGGCATTTTTCACCAAAAGGTGCCATTTGGGCAATCGAACTCATATCTTTTGTCATCTTTCCCTTTCAAGTACACTACCTCAAACATCCTTTGCAAACCTTCTCTATATTTTTTCATTAACCATCCAGAATCACTTCGCACCCCTCAATAGCGCACATGTCAAAAGAGATGTGAAAAATGTAAAAATAAAAAGGATTAATTTTGAAAAGTTATGACAAGTCGGATGAATCCTTGACCGTTGCAACACGGTAGGATTGTTTCCCAAGGATTCATCTTCCTACCAGCCATGATGCCACCAAAGAAGGAGTGTGTCTTAATCAATACTGTTGACCATTGTCGGGTCTCGAAGATCCTAGAAAAGAAGCTCCAAAGTTGATCAAGAAGCCAAGAGATTGACCAAAACACCGAACTTAACTCAATCTAGCTCATCCTGATTTTTGATTCTTGTCACACCAACTAGGGGGTTGTCGAGGAAGGATGTGTTAAAAAATCAAGAGAAACAAAAATTTTACACCATTCCATGGTTTTCATAGCATTTGTTCTATCAAGTAAATATTTCAAGTATCAAAATAAGAGCCACATTACGGCATACATTCATCCCACAACATCCATTTCATCCAGTAATTATTTGAAGCAAAAAAAAGGTGTTGCATCATTTCTATTCAAGCATCACAAACATCGCAATAAGCATTTTGTCATTTCATAACTCATTTTTTCAAAAACTAATTAAGACCTAGGTAAAATTGCCTGAATCGATCATTATTAAAAGATTTCCAAACTGGGGCAAACACTTGCCCACACAATTCAATTTGGGGTCATCCTCAAAAACAAGTTCAAGCTGTGGCAAACGCTTGCCCACGAAAGCTCAATTTGAGTTCATCCTCAGATCCTGGATCGAGTCCAAACTGGGGCAAACATTTGCCCAAGAAAGATTTAAATTCAAGTTGAAACTGGGGCAAATATCTGCCCGAGAAAATCCAAGTTGAGGCAATCCTCAATTCCTCAACTCCAATTGAGTTCAATAGGGCAAGGTTGCCCAAAAAAATTCAAGTCAAGCTTATTGAAACCCTTCAAACTGGGGCAAAACGTCGGCCCAAAATTCTTTCAAATCAAGATGCCTCTCAGTTATCAAGAAATTTCCAAACTAGGGCAAAATGGTTGCCCAAGTCTCTTCAAGGAAATAACTATCAAGCGCAAGGTAAAGTGTTTCATTCATTCCTTCTCACTGGCCTATATTGTTAGGCCATAGCATTACATCTTTCCATTCTTGCTCACTGGCCTATGTTGTCAGGTCGTAGCATTGCATCTTTGCATTCTTGCTCACTGGCCTATGTTGTCAGGCCGTAGCATTGCATCTTTGCATTCTTGCTCACTGGCCTATGTTGTCAGGCCATAGCATTGCATCTTTACATATTGCTTTCAGGCCTATGTTGTCAGGCCGCCATAGTTTAGATTTACTGCTTTCAGGCCTATGTTGTCAGGCCGCCATAGTTTAGATTTACTGCTTTCAGGCCTATGTTGTCAGGCCGCCATAGTTTAGATTTACTGCTTTTAGGCCTATGTTGTCAGGCCGCCATAGTTTAGATTTACTGCTTTCAGGCCTATGTTGTCAGGCCGCCATAGCTTAGATTTACTGCTTTCAGGCCTATGTTGTCAGGCCGCTGTAGCTTAGATTTACTACTTTCAGGCCTATGTTGTCAGGCCACCTTCTAGTTTAGATTTACTGCTTTCAGGCCTATAATGTTAGGCCGCCATCAACTTTTAATTTTCTGCATCATGGCCTATGTTGTCAGGCCTCATCAAATTTTTTCTGCACATATCCTGTCAAGCAGGATTTCATTTGCATTTATCCTGTCAACAACAGGATTTCATCATTTGCATTTTCCCGGCAGCAGCGGGATCTCATTTGCATTCTCCTGTCAACAACAGGACTTCAAGCACGTTTATTTTCTGTCCACCTGTCAAGCAGGTTTGCATTTATCCTGGCAACAGCAGGATTTCATTTGCATTTTCCCGGCAGCAGCGGGATCTCATTTGCATCCTTCTGTCAACAACAGGACTTCAAGCACGTTTAATTTTCTGTCACCTGTCAAGCAGGTTTGCATTTATCTTGGCAACAGCAAGATTTCATTTGCATTTTCCCGGCAACAGCGGGACCCCGTTTGCATTCTCCTGTCAACAACAGGACTTCAAGCACGTTTATTTTCTGTCCACCTGTCAAGCAGGTTTGCATTTATCCTGGTAATAGCAGGATTTCATTTGCATCTTCCCGGCAACAGCGGGACCTCATTTACATTCTCCTGTCAACAACAGGACTTCAAACATGTTTAATTTCCGTTCACCTGTCAAGCAGGTTTGCATTCATCCTGGTAATAGCAGGATTTCATTTGCATTTTTCCGTCAACAACGGGATTCCCATCAAGTTTAAATTTCTGCATCATGGCCTATAGTGTCAGGTCACCATCAAGTTTACATTTCTGCATCATGGCCTATAGTGTCAGGTCACCATCAAGTTTACATTTCTGCATCATGGCCTATGTTGTCAGGCCTCATGAAGTTTAGTTTTCTGCATCACGGCCTATAGTGTCAGGCCACCATCAAGTTTCCCTTTCTGCACATTCAAGTTTTCTTTTCTGCACTCTGGCCTATAGTGTCAGGCCACCTTGTACATATCTTACATTTTAGTTCTTGCATGTTCTCCTGCCTCAAATAGGCCCTTCTCACCTCATTTTTCTTGTACTTCAACAGTATTCATAGCCTAATCAGGTTATGCAATCAAACCGTTCATATGTAAACTCTATCGGCACATAAAGCCGGCAACACCATTTAACCGCCACCCTCCAGGCATCCATGAAGTTCACTTTAAGCTCAAGGCTTCTAGTGTTACTCTCGGACTTTCTTCAAAAAGCCTGCCTCGGACATAAAGTATTCACGTCTTTACTCATTTCCTATCCCGATAATTTAGAGAATTAATTCTCATATTATCTGGTAGAAAAATGAGTAAAGAGGGGCAAACTGTAAACACCCATTTATGTCCGAGGCCCCCAACCATTAAAATTAACCAAGAAACCAATAAATAAATAAAAAACAGAGATAAAATTCTTTAAAAATCTAGAAATCAAAAATAATAAATAAAGAAGATAAAAACAGAAAAAGAAAGAAAAAATATAATAATAAAAAATAAAAAACTGGATAAGAAAATTAAGATAAAATTCTTTAAAAATCTAGAAAACAAAAATAAAAATAAGAAAAATACAAAAAAAATTTAACAGAAAACAAAGTTTAAAATCTGAAAATATAAAACATAAAACAAAAAAGGATTAGAAAATCTTCAAACATTCTTTCAAAACACTCTTCGAAGGTCAAGCCTTCACACACTAGAACTACGTAAGCCTTGAGTTTCCCATTGCACCGGGGAATACGTAGGAGCAGGATCAAGTCCTGTCAGGCTAACCTCCATCAAGCTATTTATTTTCACGTTAACTAAGGGATCAAACTATTTTTAAATAATCACACACTCAGTTTAAGGGTACTGTTCCTTGGAACAGGCGAGTGGGGTGCCTAACACCTTCCCTACTCGTAACCGACTCCCGAACTTTGAATCTCATCCATTGAGTCAGGGTTTTTCCAAATCTTTTTCCCTTAAATAAAAATTTGGTGGCGACTCCACATCATCAAAATCAACTATTTTCAAAATTTTAGCGAGTTCGTCGTCTCGTCGGAATTACGGTTGCGACACTAATTATGGAAGTAGGGGAACCTAGCAGATAAATAACAACCCTAACTACAACAAAGAAGATATAGCGTCAAAAGAAACCTACTCCTAATAGAGAAGACCACACAAAAGGAGAAGGAACCTAGCACTAGTAGAGAAGATAACTCCTTATGAAGAAAGCATAGCAGAAAAGATAAGTTATGGAAGATTAGAAGAGATGAAGACAAATAGTAAGCTATCAGAAGTGAAACAGCACAGCAAATTAATTAGGGTTTTAAAAATTCATTCCCTTAACATTGTTTGATTTTGGGCCAAGTTTAAGCATAAAATAAGAGTGGGGGGATTGAGATTATTAGGCCATTTGAGAAAAAATAAATGAATAATTGATAATAAAATATTAATAATTAATAATAATATTAATAGTATTTGTTGTTAGGTTGGTTTGGTTAAAAAAACCCCATCACTCAAACTTGTCAGATTAAAACCATCTTTACCCATTTGTTTTGACTCGTAAAATCTGACGTTGACTCGTAGCCCATAATATGATTTTAGGCCTTCGGTTTGTTTGGTTTCAGACGACCCATGATTTAATGCTCAATCCTAATATAGAGTTGGTCATTCCTACAATATGCAATGCATGTGAGCCCAAAGTCATCACACCACTTTATCAAAATAATGAGGGGTACTGAGATCCAATTTCTACAACAATAGTGTGCCTACGACAACACTTAAATCATCATAATCACATTATCATCATTTCACTTTTCTCAACAAGAAAAATTGAAATTGATCTACTAGTAAAGATAATTGTTTAGGATCTTGTTGAGGCGGCTAAGTTCGACCAAAGCAATCTTGGCTACAAGGAACAACCTCGTGATATTATTAGAGGGGATCAAACCTAACTTACGTACCCTTAAGACTCGGAAGTTCCCATTTCTCATGAACTATATGGGGTACTTCCATATGAATAAATCCTTAGATTTTCCAATTCTATTTCATAGAAGGGGTTGCAAATTATCCTCCACATTGATGATTCTCAAAATAACATTTTATTCATAAGATGAATGATAATGAATCACTTCATACTTTCTTGCTCATCTTAATCGAAGGTCTCACCTTCTTCTCAAACTAAGGACTTCTCTATCCTCTTTTATTCAACATATATATACGAACTCCATTCGAGAGTCATTTATATTAGTAGCATACCAGGCAATACATAAGGTTCTTAACCTCAAGACACCTATTCATCTTAATTCACATACATCAATGATTGATATAGTTTAATCCTCAAACATAAGTACTTCAAAATCATTATTTTCCTCCATGAGAGTAGCATAATTATATCTTTTTTCTACACACCATGGATTAACTCCCTCAAGGTTCATCAACTAGTCATCACCTTTAATTTAATTATGTTACATATTCATTTAGCTCATACTTTTTGGTCTCCCAAAGTGTCTCATAGGAATATTATTTTTTCTTCTAGAAGACCTTTAAAATTTATTTTAGGGATGTCTTGAGATAATTGTCTTGTCTACAACCATCTTGTTTGATCATGTCGTTTGATCGTACCATTTGATCTACAGATGTCTTACCTAATATGAAGTTTTCATGTTTGGTCTTAGATACTACCACCTTGTTGTCTACAACAGTCCTACCTGACCATGTTGTTTGATTGTACTGTCTAGTCTGCATCCGTCTTGTCTAATATGAAGTGGTTATGTTTGGTCTAAGGCAGCATTCTCCAGTATAAAGCAGCATCATTTGGTCTACATTATCATCTTGCTTAAAGTAGTATTTTCTAGTTTGTAATTGTCTTGTATATGGTAATGTGTTTATTGTCTTGTTTATAGTAACACATCTATTGTCTTATTTATAGTAACTTGTTTGTCTTCTTATCTATAATAATGTGTCTACTATCTTGTATATAGTAACACATCTATTGTCTTGTATACAATAATATGTCAACTATCTTGTATACACTAATACATCTACTATCTTGTACACAGTAACACACCTTCTGTCTTATATATAGCAACACGCCTATTGTCTTATTGTCGCAACCTTAATTCCGACGAGACGACGAACTCGCTAAAATTTTAAAATAGATTTGTTTTTGATCAATGTGGAGTCGGCACCAAATTTTTATTTAAGGGAAAAGATTTGGAAAAACCCTGACTCAAGGAAGAGATTTAGGTTCGCTAGTCGGTTACGAGTGGGGAAGGTGTTAGGCACCCCACTCGCCTGTTCCGAAGAACAGTACCCTTAAACTGAGTGTGTGATTATTTGAAAATTGTTTGATCCCTTTAATTAGAGTGAAAATAAATACTTGATAGAGGTTAGCCTGACAGGACTTGATCCTGCTCCTACGTATTCCCCGGTGCAATGGGAAACTCAAGGCTTACGTAGTTCTGGTTTATGAAGGCTTGACCTTCAAAAGTGCTTGAGAAAAGATTATTTGGTTTGTGAAGGCTTGACCTTCGAAAATGCTTGAGAAAAGATTATTTTAAAGATCTTGTTTTGAGAAAATTTTATCCTTGGGAGGGATTTTTGGCCCAATGCACAAGGCCCGAGGCGGCTAAGGCAGCACGGGGACCTATACGAACTACTAAATGTTGAACAGCAGGTAAACCGCCAGTTTCCCATTTAGAGTCCATTGCGTGAGACCTAGAATCCCAAAATATTTAGAAAGAGAGGTTTTAGAGTCTCGAAGAGGACCTGAAGTCCACTCATGCACAAGGCCCGAGGCGGCTAAGGCAGCACGGGGACCTATACGAACTACTAAATGTGGAGCAGCAGGTAAACCGCCAGCTCCCCATTTAGAGTTCATTGCGTGAGACTTAAAAAATCCCAAAACATTTGGAAAAAGATTTTCAGAATTTTGAAAAGAAATAAATTGCAAACTATATTGTCCTTGAGTAAAAGAAAACTTGAATTTAATAGATGAATTTTCATTTTTTGACTTTTGGGATAATTGAGTTTTTAATGCAATTGTTTAGCAATTATGGGATTTTTATTAATTTTCTGGATTTTTGTATTTTTATGGATTTTTTGTATTTTTATTAAAATTTTTTATTTTTCTGTAATTTTTTATTAAATTTTTTATTTCTGGATTTTTTTTATTAATTTTCATAATTTCTGGAATTTTTTATCAATTTTGAACTTGTGGAATTTTTTTATCAATTTTGAACTTCTGGAAAATTTTATTTTTGTTAATTTTTGAATTTTTGGAATTTTTTAATTAATTTTTGAATTTCTGGAATTTTTTAATTAATTTTTGAATTTATGAAATTTTTTATTTTTGAATTAATAGATATTTTTTATTTTTATTTGGGGACTTATATGCAATTATTTAGGAATTTTATGAATTTGAAAGGGTAAAATGGTAATTGTATTGGCGGGGACCTACTGGGTATTGGGCACGTGGTGGCGAGCACATGGTGAGGAGGAGATTTCTTTTGTAGTAAAATTGCAATTGTGGCATGGGGGGTCCACTGATCCACTTGCACAGGTTAACTGCAATTTCACTTTTCTATACTTATATTAGGCACCAAAATTTAATGGAGGCTCGAACACATAGTACAGCTGTGAGTACGCAACGTGGTAACCATCTGAGCCATGCTTTCAACGATGCTTTAATGTCCTCCCTTTTTAATCAAGCTTGTAAATTCTCCTCGGGACGTGCACAAATTCCTCATCCGCATGCATGGTTGAAAGCGCTGACTTGCATGGTTTGCATGGATTGATGGATTACGATCATAACTTACAATAGGCTTATCTAACTTGTCCTGTGTCCAGATTCATGGTCATACTCCCACACGCGAAGGGATACGCAGAATGAAAAAGCAACCGTCACAGCAGTCCCTGTTAGCATATCCAATGTTAGGGGGAACGATTGAAGAACTGACTGAAGCAGTGGCAACAAGTCTTCTTTTCTGTATGGATTTTTGACTTCATTGATGAAAGCGGGGCTTCCCCATTGATTATACAAAGAGATCCAGGTGAATACAAATGTGCTCGAATCTGTTGAATGACTAATCATTATATGAAGGTTTTATACGCGGGGGTGTGTGATGCATGGAGTTTTTGCGGACGTGGACCAACGCACGAGTCACATGAGCGATGGCATGGGGAGACCAATACAAGGACGTACCTGTTGACCAAACTGGAGACCCATTAAAGGTCTACACCTGGACCAAAACTCCTCTAGATTCATGTCCAGTGGGATGCATTTCTTGCCTCATCTTGTTCGATCGCAAATGCAAACAAAAGGGTCCTCTACGTGATATGCATCTAACAGTTAGGTGACTGGTTTGGGCCAATATACTTACCAGAAAAAAAGAACGACCTAACCAAATTTACGTCGTGCATCCCTTTGGCTGTCCTAATGGTATTCCGACATCCAAGGCCAGGCAGCATCCATGCATGCGAGTTGTCAACCAAGGATGCGTTCTGCCAGAGAAGAATCATGAAGAGTGATACCTTCACAAGACTTCTTCGGATATAAACTACCCAAGATTCTCCCTAAGGTGGTGCAGAATTTATATTGGCTAGAATCACGGTTCTTGAACTATCCACAAATAGAATATCCCTAAGCAATATGTCTTGCATTAGGGCGACCTTCCATAGTGACATGCCCATCTAAATGGTTTTATGCTATCAATCGTTTTGGGCCAAGCTTGACTAATATTAACCCCGTTCAAGGCGTGCCTGTTCCCCTATGTGCATGACAGCAGGGGATCAGTTTGGTGTAAGTCTCCTTGTATGGATGAACCTGTGGACATGTAGGAAACTTAAGCATACCTTCACGATCTAAACTACTCAGACAATTTGTTTCATGTCGACGTTCCAAATTGACACCTCCCACCCTTGACCTACAAGCATGGCTTGAACCTGGAAATCATGTCCATTCGAACACTCCTGAATTTATCCTCCCTTATAGCATCAATACTAGTTATGGCTTTGAAAGGATGCTAATCCAAATGTTGGACTTAATCCTAATTGTACAATTCTTGGTTTGAAGTCGCCAAACTCGCGATATCGGGTTTAGGCTCTATGACTCAAATGAAAGCTTAATAAGGTCTACTCATCGAGTAAAACACAGATATTGTTTTTAGTTCAAGAATCACAGGGTAATGGGGATATTGAAATCCGGATCAAAATGCTTGGGAACCGCATAATGCACATATAATGGAGGGATCATCGTCATACCTGGATGAAGGTGCTACCACACTCTTGCTTGAAGTCTGGTCTCTTGTGTTAGCTGAACGTTTTAACCTTTGTGCTTATCCTCTATCCTAAAGAAATGCTTGCGAATATCGTCTTCGTTCTTGACTCAAATTGTTTTTTCTTCTAGGATGAGAGCCTCCCCAGAATCCAAGGTCTATTCCCCTGGAACTCTCTCTTCTTCCCCCTGATTGATACCGAACTTCCGAAAAACCCCTATTTTCCTCCATCTTGATTGTGCGTCTAGCCTTGAGGAGTCTTGAGAGAACCCAGCCAAAAACCTTAGGAGCCAAAACCAAAGAAAAGAACCCCCCCATTTGTTACTTTTCTTTTGCCTTTTATATTCTGCTGCCTTTCAGTTTTTTGTTTTTCAGTTTTAAACCGTTTTTTTGTTATTTAATTTTCAGATTTTTTTCCTTTTATTTCTGATTTTATCCCCATTTAGTCTTTTAATTCTTATTATTTTCAGTTTTTTGTTTTAATTTCTACAGATTTCCTTTTTATTTAATTTTTATTTGTTTATTTGTTTTTTTTAGATTTTGTTTCAAAAGTTTTTTTTTATTATATACTTTTACGTTTTTTACTATTTTTGTTTCTTTTTTATTTTTGTAATTCTTGATTTATTTTCCATATTTTCTTATTCTTTTTTCCTTATTATTTTTTTTGTTTGTTAAATTTTCTTTTGATTTATTTAAATTTAGTTTTTTATTATTTCATTATTTTCTTTTAGATTTTATTTATTTTTATTATGTTTCTTTTTTGAATTTTTAACTTCTTTTCAGTTTTTTTTTTTATTTTGAAAAATCTGTTTTAAATTTATTTATTATTTTTAAAATTTCAGATTTTGGTTTTTTTTTATTAATATTTTTTTATTTATTTTAATTTCTTATATATATATATTTTTTTGTTTCTCTATTTGTCTGTTTATTTCTTGTTTATTATTTTAAATTAATTTTATGATTAGGGGCCTCAGACATAAATGGGTGTTTACAGTTTGCCCCTCTTTACTTATTTTCCTACCCGATAATGTGAGAAATGATTCTCTGAATTATCGAGGTAGGAAATGAGTAAAGACGTGAACACCTTATGTCCGAGACAGTTTTTTTTTTTTGAAGAAGTCCAAGCAGCACCAGAAGCCTTGAGCTTAAAGAGGACACCACGGATGCCTGAGGAGCGGTGGTTTAATGACTTTACCGACTTCGTGTGTTGTGATGCTGAAATTATAAGAGAGTAAAGTATGGAGGGCCTGACAGCATCGACTTACAAGCAATAAACTAAACTGGATGGATGGCCTGACAACATAGGCCAGAAAGCAATAAATCTAAACTACGTGGCGGCCTGACAACATAGGCCTGAAAGGAATAAATCTAAACTACATGGCGGCCTGAAAACATAGGCCTGAGAGCAGTAAATCTAAACTACATGGCGGCCTGACAACATAGGCCTGAAAGCAATAAACTAAACTGGATGGATGGCCTGACAACATAGGCCAGAACCCAGAAAGGTAAACTTGATGATGGCCTGACAACATAGGCCTGAAAGCAGTAAACCTAACTACATGGTGGCTTGACAACATAGGCCTGAAAGCAGTAAATCTAAACTACATGGCGGCTTGACAACATAGGCCTGAAAGCAGTAAATCTAAACTATGGCGGCCTGACATCATAGGCCTGAAAGCAATAAAGGTAAACTTGATGGCAGCCTGACAACATAGGCCTGAAAGCAGTAAATCTAAACTATGGCGGCCTGACAACATAGACCGAAAAGCAGTAAATCTAAACTATGACGGCCTGAAAACATAGGCCGAAAAGCAGTAAATCTAAACTATGGCGGCCTGACAACATAGGCCTGAAAGCAGTAAATCTAAACTAGGGTGGCCTGACAACATAGGCCTGAAAGGAATAAATCTAAACTAGGGTGGCCTGACAACATAGGCCAGAAAGCAGTAAATCTAAAATAGGGTGGCCTGACAACATAGGCCTGAAAGCAGTAAATCTAAACTAGGGTGGCTTGACAACATAGGCCTGAAAGCAGTAAATCTAAACTAGGGTGGCCTGACAACATAGGCCAGAAAGCAGTAAATCTAAATTACAAGGTGTCCTGACAACATAGGCCTGAAAGCAGTAAATCTAAGCTACATGGCGGCCTGACAACATAGGCCTGAAAGCAGTAAATCTAAACTAGGGTGGCCTGACAACATAGGCCTGAAAGCAGTAAATCTAAGCTACATGGCGGCCTGACAACATAGGCCTGAAAGCAGTAAAGCTAAACTAGGGTGGCCTGACAACATAGGCCTGAAAGCAGTAAATCTAAACTACAAGGCGGCCTGATTACATAGGCCTGAAAGCAGTAAATCTAAACTACAGGGCGGCCTAACAACATAGGCCTGAAAGCAGTAAATCTAAACTACAAGGCGGCCTGACAACATAGGCCTGAAAGCAGTAAATTTAAACTACAAGGCGGCCTGACAACATAGGCCTGAAAGCAGTAAATCTAAACTACAGGGCGGCCTGACAACATAGGCCTGAAAGCATTAAATCTAAACTACAGGGAGGCCTGACAACATAGGCCTGAAAGCAGTAAGGTAAGGATGCAATGCTATGGCCTGACAACATAGGCCAGTGAGCAGAAATGAAGGATGCAATGCTTTAGCCTGACAACATAGGCCAGTGAGCAAGAATGTAAAGATGCAATGCTATGGCCTGACAACATAGGCCAGTGAGCAAGAATGTAAGGATGCAATGCTTTAGCCTGACAACATAGGCCAGTGAGCAAGAATGTAAAGATGCAATGCTATGGTCTGACAACATAGGCCAGTGAGCAAGAATGTAAGGATGCAATGCTATGGCCTGACAACATAGGCCAGTGAGCAGAAATGAAGGATGCAATGCTTTAGCCTGACAACATAGGCCAGTGAGCAAGAATATAAAGATGCAATGCTATGACCTGACAACATAGGCCAGTGAGCAAGAATGTAAAGATGTAATGCTATGGCCTGACAACATAGGCCAGTGAGCAAGAATGCAAAGATGCAATGCTATGGCCTGACAACATAGGCCAGTGAGCAAGAATGCAAAGATGCATTGCTATGGCCTGACAACATAGGCCAGTGAGCAAGAATGCAAAGATGTAATGTTATGACCTGACAACATAGGCCAGTGAGCAGAAATGAAGGATGCAATGCTTTAGCCTGACAATATAGGCCAGTGAGCAAGAATGTAAAGATGCAATGCTATGGCCTGACAACATAGGCCAGTGAGCAAGAATGTAAGGATGCAATGCTATGGCCTGACAACATAGGCCAGTGAGCAGAAATGAAAGATGCAATTCTTTAGCCTGACAACATAGGCCAGTGAGCAAGAATATAAAGATGCAATGCTATGACCTGACAACATAGGCCAGTGAGCAAGAATGTAAAGATGCAATGCTATGGCCTGACAACATAGGCCAGTGAGCTAGAATGAAGGATGCAATGCCACCTGACAACCTAGGACAGTGAGCAAGAATGCAAGGATGTAATGCTATGGCCTGACAATATAAGCCAGTGAGCAGAAATGAAGGATGCAATGCTTTAGCCTGACAATATAGGCCAGTGAGCGGGAATGTATGGATACAATGGCCTGATAACATAGGCCACGAATGAATGATGCATTCTACCTTGCGCTTGAAGGTTTTTTGGCACTTGATGATTATTTTTGAGGCGGCTTGGGCAACCATTTTGCCCCAGTTTGGAAATTTCTTGATAACTGAGCTGTCTTGCTTTGAAAGAATTTTGGGCCAACGTTTTGCCCCAGTTTGGAAGGTCTTTGGTAGTCGAGGAATGCCTTAACTTGAGGGGATTTTGAGCAAGCGTCTGCCCAACGTTTTGGAATTCTAGAATTGAAGATTGCCTCAACCTGAGTTTCCTTGGGCACCTGTTTGCCTTATCTTGAATTTGGAATTGAGGATTGCCTCAACCTGAGTTTTCTGGGCGCATGTTCGCCCTGGTTTGTTCCATGATCTTAAATTGTATTTGAGGGTAACCTCAAATTAAATCTTTTGTGGGCAAGCGTTTGCCCCAGTGTGAGCTTGACTCAGAATTTGAGGATAACCCCCAATTGAATTCGTGTGGGCAAGCATTTGCCCCAGTTTGAACTTGTTTTAGAATCCGAGGATGGCCTCAAATTGAATTTTTTGGGCGCATGTTCGCCTTATCTTGAATTTGGAATTTTGGAATTGAGGATTGCCTCAACTTGAATTTTCTGGGCACATGTTCGCCCTTGTTTGTTCCATGATCTTAAATTGTGTTTAAGGGTGACCTCAAATTGAATTGTGTGGGCAAGCATTTGCCCCAGTTTGGGTTTGACCTAGAGTTTGAGGATGCCCTCAAATTGAATTGTGTGAGCAAGTATTTGCCCCAGTTTGATTTTCTAACGTTGAGGAATTGAGGATAGCCTCAACTTGAATTTTCTAGGCAAGTGTTTGCCCCAATCTTGTTCTTGGTTCAGAATTTGAGGATGGCCTCAAATTAAAATTTTTGTGGGCAAGCGTTTGCCCCAATTTGGACTTGATCCATAATCTCAAACTGTATTTTTGTGTGGGCGGTATTTGCCCCAGTTTGAGTTGATTCAGAATTTGAGGATGACCTCAAATTGACCCCCCCTTTTTGTGTGGGCAAGTGTTTGCCCCAGTTTGGAAATGTTTTAATTATGATCGATTCAGGCAATTTTACCTAGGTCTTAATTAGTTTTTGAAAAATGAGTTATGAAATGCTTGAATGAAAAGATGCTTATGTGCTGTTTGAATAAATGAAGAGAATGTGGTATTTGTGATGCTTGAATGAATGCAGAAATGATGCGGGGTTCCCATTTTGCTGCTTGAAATAATTTTTTGATGAAACAGATGCTATTGAATGTAAACCATGAAATGGTGTAAAAAGTTTTGTTTCTCTTAATTTTTTTGTTTTTTGACGCTCCCTTCCTCGACAACCCCATAGTTGGTGTGAAAAGGATTAAGAATCAAGGCGAGCTGGATTGACTCAATTTTGGAGTTTTCTTGGTCAATTCTGTAAATTTGCTTTTGTCAGGATCTTTGAGATCCCACAATGGTCAGTAGTATTGAATAAGGCACACTCCTTCTTTGGTGGCATCATGGCTGGTAGGAAGTCGAATCTTTGGGAAACAGTCATGTCGTGCTGCAACGGTCGAGGATTCATCCGACTTGTCATAACTTTTCAAAATTAATCTTTTTTATTTTTACATTTTTCACATCTCTTTTGGCATGTGCGCTATAAAGGTGTGCGAAGTGATTCTGGATGGTTAATGAAAAATATAGAGAAAGTTTGCAAAGGATGTTTGAGGTAGTACTTGAAAGGAAAAATGACAAAAGGTGTAGGTTTGATCGCCCAAATGGCACCTTTTGATGAAGAATGTCAGTGCTGCTTTTCATAATCTTGATTGTCAAATTGACCAAACTTGAGAAATGGCAGAATTTTGCCCCAGTTTTAGGAACATATAAGGTGCAGAAATGTCATGTTGTCTTGGGATTCCTGGATTGACCTTAATTTTTGCCTGGGTTGTTCTTTTGAGTTTTTAACCCAGCAGGTCTTTTGTATTGCCCTAACTTTTGCCAAGGTCGCCCTTATGGGTTTTTGACCTAGCGGGCTCTTGATTGTGTGCCCTAACTTTTGCCTAGGTCTTCTTTGAGGGTTTGACCTAGCGGGCCTTTTGCTTGATTGTGCCCTAGCTTTTGCCTAGGTCGTTCTTGATTGTTGACCTAGCGGACTTCTATTTGATTATGTCCTAACTTTTTCCTAGGTCGTCTTTGATTGTTTGTCGACCTAGCGGGCTTCTGCTTGATTATGCCCTAACTTTTGCCTAAGTCATTCTTGATTGTTGACCTAGTGGGCTCTTGCTTGATTGTGCCCTAACTTTTGCCTAGGTCGTTCTTGATTGTTGACCTAGTGGGCTTCTATTTGATTATGTCCTAACTTTTGCCTAGGTCGTCTTTGGTTGTTTGTCGACCTAGCGGGCTTCTACTTGATTATGCCCTAACTTTTTCCTAGGTCGTCTTTGATTGTTTGTCGACCTAGCGGGCTTCTGCTTGATTATGCCCTAACTTTTGCCTAGGTCGTCTTTGATTGTTTGTCGACCTAGCGGGCTTCTGCTTGATTATGCCCTAACTTTTGCCTAAGTCGTTCTTGATTGTTGACCTAGCGGGCTCTTGCTTGATTGTGCCCTAACTTTTGCCTAGGTCGTTCTTGATTGTTGACCTAGCGGGCTTTTGCTTGATTGTGCCCTAACTTTTGCCTAGGTCGTTCTTGATTGTTGACTTAGCGGGCTTTTGCTTGATCTTAGTTTTGCCTGAATTGTTGTTGGAAACCGACAAGACCTTTTTTTTATCATGACTTTTGTTGATATAATCTTGAACTTTAACCCTACTTTTGCCTAGATCGTTTTGGCTTAATCCAGCGGGCTTTCTTCTTTTCCTTGAATAGTTGTATGTTGATCTTGCCGGGATCTTTTGGTTCCTAATTCAGCGGATCTTATCGTGTATCCCTAATTTTGCCTGGATGTGAACTTGATTCCAGCAGGATGTTTTTGTTTGACAAGACACTTTGACTAGGGATCTAGAATCCCTGGTTGTTATTCTACTTCCTCATTGGGATTTTTCTCTCTGAGCTTGATTAACTAGACGTTCAAGATTATTTATTACAGTACTGACATTATCACCAATCAGTATTTATTTTTTGGGTATAGGAATAAGGAGTGGGTTGAATGGATAAAAAGAATGGTAAATTTTAAAGTAAGGCCAATGATGTAAAGCACGTGCTCAAGAAACATGAAAAATGTTCATTAAGATTTATTTTCGAAAGAGTGATTTTGAAAAGTACGACAAATCTTGGATGATCTTCCTCGATAGCTTGATTTGCACAAAGCAATTGGTCGTGCTGTTCTCATTTCTTAACCAGCGGATGAGCTCTCATGATTCAGCACTTGGATTAGGAGCGATTTTCCCATAGCCTAGTCGTTTAGTATCAATCAAGCCTTGCACCTTATGCTTCAGAACCTGGCAGTTTTCGGTAGAATGATCGATGTACCCCGCATGGTAGCCACATATGGCATTGGCATCGTACCATTTAGGGTATGGTAGTTCTTGAGGTTTCAGAGAGTAAGGAACCACCAAGGAGCTCTGGATTAACTGAGGGAGCAGCTCAGTGTAGGTCATTGGAATTGGATCAAACTGGACAGGATCTTTCTCCTTTTTCTGACTTTGGCTAGAATTTGAGCTTATGGCTTGTATTTGGACTGTGTATGGTGTGGGCGGTCGGGTTTGCGTTGGGTAATTGTAAGTTGGTGGATAGGTGGTTTGGTAGGCGGTGGCGACGTAAGGATATGGTGTGTAGGGTGTATGTGGTGATGGTTGGAAACCAGTCGGTCCATAAAGTGCCATCGGAGGTGTATACTGTCCTTGACCAGAAGCTACATTATAAGCGTCACCTGCCCTCTTTTTTTCTGTAGAGGCGTCAACTGTCCCTGTGGGGTTGTACGTGATTCTTCCTCGACGCATGCCACCCTCGATCCTTTCTCCAATGATGACGACATCAGAGAAGCTAGGAGTCACACTGCCAATCATCTTGTCATAGAAAGGATCTTGGAGTGTGTCAATGACTGTGTTGACCAGCTCTTTCTCGGATAATGGAGGTTGTACTTGAGCGGCTAACTCCCTCCATCTTTGAGCATACTGCTTGAAGGTCTCATCCCCTTTCTTGGCCATATTCTGGAGTTGGGTTCGATCGGGAGCCATCTCCGTATTGTACTGATACTGCTTTGTGAAAGCCTCAGCAAGGTCCCTCCATGAACGGATGTGTGTCCGCTCCAGTTGAGTGTACCAGTTTGCAGTTGTCCCGGTTAAGCTGTCTTGGAAGAAGTGGATGAGAAGCTTCTCATCGTAAGTACATGCAGACATCTTCATGCAGTACATAGTCAGGTGTTTCTTTGGACAGCTGATTCCTTGATATTTCTCGAATTCAGGAACCTTAAATTTTGGAGGGATGACCACGTCTGGGACCAAGCATAGATCAGATGCATCTTTGGCTTCATAGGCGTTTCCCTCAATTGCCCGGATCCTGTCCTCTAGACCCTTCCATTTTCTGTATCTTCACTTGAAGGATGGTTTGGGTTTTCCCTTGGCATGTGGTGATGGTGAGAAGACGGTATGTATATAGGGTGCGGTCCTTGGGTGAACATAGAATGCGTTCCTCCAACGGCTGTTTGCTAAGCTTGTGAAGTGGTGTTTGGAGGTAGGTTATGTGTTTGGGTTTGTGTTCGGTTGTATGGGGGTGCACACCCATGAGGAAACCCATAGTGAACCCCTTCGGTTTGCGGAGGTATGGTTAATGGTGGAGTGAAGCCAGGAGGATGTGTTGGGTCGGTTGATTCTCTCGATAGGGATTCCCTTGCCTCCTTTTGTTTTGATGATTGGATGGCCTCCATCAGCTTGGCCATCTGCTCTTTTAGAGTCTTGACCTCGTTTCTTAACTCCTCGTTTTGTCTCTCCAGCTCATCCATGATTCTTGATTGTGCTCGAGTTCTATAAGGATGTCGAGGAAGCTGTGTTTCTCCAATTTTCTGGTGAAGTTAAAAATTAATTTTTGTGAAATAATTTGAATGCAACAAATCGTGACTGATTAAAATGTTGATGCTCAATGAGTATGAATGTGTGGAATGATTTTGAAATCCCTTTTTGATGATAAATTTATGAACAAAGGCATGCATGCTATGCACCAATAATCTTTTAGAGACTTTTGAAGTTTGACTATGTTGACAATAAATCAAAGTTGCTTTATTTATTCATCTTTGATTTTTAACAAATTTATTTTTAGGAGTTTTGATACTTTTTATTTTGCTAGAAAAACCTCTAGTTTTGTTTGAAGATCTTTTATCTTTACTGAAATCTTTCTAGAAAGCGTTCTTTAGGTTTTCAAAATTTCATTTTCTCTCTTTTGAATCTTTTCATTTTTTATTTTCAAAAGATTATCTTCCTAATTTCCTATTTCTAAAACGTCCTTTTTAGTTTTCTTTGGGATCTTTTCGATATTTTCAAAATATTTTTCTAATTTTCTTAGGAATTTCCTCCTTCTATTTTGTTTTTCTTGATTTTTATCTTGATTTGATTTTTTTTATCTCCAATTGTAGCCTTCAAATCCCTTGTATCTTGAAAGGGGTGTGTGTGCCCTCTTTGCTTCTTGTGTGGGTTACCTGTCCTAAGGATCTATGGCTTTTAATGCATGAACCTCTCCAAGGTAGGTTGTAATCCTAGAGGTATAAAGGTCACCAGAGCCAAGTTCCAGTCCATAATGCTTGCCACAACAGTAGAAGTAGCCACTAATTGTGGGGCATTATGAATAGGACGTACTCTAGCTAGGATTTTCGTGATAGCCACACAGGACGTAGGCCCCCAACGTGACACCACTAGATCCCTCTACCCTACGTAGCACTCAGACCCGGGTATAGGGCCCCACTCATGATAAACGCACATGCAATGTATAAGGGCACACAAATGATTGGGACACCTGCAATTGGGGAAATTGTACAGATATATATAGTAATTTAACGTTCGTCTATCCTAAGGTTTGTACAAAGAATAAACAAACTGATAACAAATAGATAAACAGTAATGGATCGTGCAAATAAACAGATCGTGCAAATAAACAAGAAAGGGATCGAATATGATACACTCGATTGAACGGGCTTGACTCTCTAAGGTCCCCAGTGGAGTCGCCATCTGTCGCAACCTTAATTCCGACGAGACGACGAACTCGCTAAAATTTTAAAATAGATTTGTTTTTGATCAATGTGGAGTCGCCACCAAATTTTTATTTAAGGGAAAAGATTTGGAAAAACCCTGACTCAAGGAAGAGATTTAGGTTCGCGAGTCGGTTACGAGTGGGGAAGGTGTTAGGCACCCCACTCGCCTGTTCCGAAGAACAGTACCCTTAAACTGAGTGTGTGATTATTTGAAAATTGTTTGATCCCTTTAATTAGAGTGAAAATAAATACTTGATAGAGGTTAGCCTGACAGGACTTGATCCTGCTCCTACATATTCCCCGGTGCAATGGGAAACTCAAGGCTTACATAGTTCTGGTTTATGAAGGCTTGACCTTCAAAAGTGCTTGAGAAAAGATTATTTGGTTTGTGAAGGCTTGACCTTCAAAAATGCTTGAGAAAAGATTATTTTAAAGATCTTGTTTTGAGAAAATTTTATCCTTGGGAGGGATTTTTGGCCCAATGCACAAGGCCCGAGGCGGCTAAGGCAGCACGGAGACCTATACGAACTACTAAATGTTGAACAGCAAGTAAACCGCCAGTTTCCCATTTAGAGTCCATTGCGTGAGACCTAGAATCCGAAAATATTTAGAAAGAGAGGTTTTAGAGTATTGAAGAGGACCTCAAGTCCACTCATGTACAAGGCCCGAGGCGGCTAAGGCAGCACGGGGACCTATACGAACTACTAAATGTGGAGCAGCAAGTAAACCGCGAGCTCCCCATTTAGAGTTCATTGCGTGAGACTTAAAAAATCCCAAAACATTTGAAAAAAGATTTTCAGAATTTTGAAAAGAAATAAATTGCAAACTATATTGTCCTTGAGTAAAAGAAAACTTGAATTTAATAGAAGAATTTTCATTTTTTGACTTTTGGGATAATTGAGTTTTTAATGCAATTGTTTAGCAATTATGCGATTTTTATGAATTTTCTGGATTTTTGTATTTTTATGGATTTTTTGTATTTTTATTAAAAATTTATTTTTCTGTAATTTTTTATTAAATTTTTTATTTCTGGATTTTTTTTATTAATTTTCATAATTTCTGGAATTTTTTATCAATTTTGAACTTGTGGAATTTTTTATCAATTTTGAACTTCTGGAAAATTTTAGTTTTGTTAATTTTTGAATTTTTGGAATTGTTTAATTAATTTTTGAATTTCTGCAATTTTTTAATTAATTTTTGAATTTATGAAATTTTTTGTTTTTGAATTAATAGATATTTTTTATTTTTATTTGGGGACTTATATGGAATTATTTAGGAATTTTATGAATTTGAAAGGGTAAAATGGTAATTGTATTGGCGGGGACCTACTGGGTATTGGGCACGTGGTGGCGAGCACATGGTGAGGAGGAGATTTCTTTTGTAGTAAAATTGCAATTGTGGCATGGGGGGGTCCACTGATCCACTTGACCAGGTTAACTGCAATTTCACTTTTCTATACTTATATTAGGCACCAAAATTTAATGGAGGCTCGAACACATAGTACAGCTGTGAGTACGCAACGTGGTAACCATCTGAGCCATGCTTTCAACGATGCTTTAATGTCCTCCCTTTTTAATCAAGCTTGTAAATTCTCCTCGGGACGTGCACAAATTCCTCATCCGCATGCATGGTTGAAAGCGCTGACTTGCATGGTTTGCATGGATTGATGGATTACGATCATAACTTACAATAGGCTTATCTAACTTGTCCTGTGTCCAGATTCATGGTCATACTCCCACACGCGAAGGGATACGCAGAATGAAAAAGCAACCGTCACAGCAGTCCCTGTTAGCATATCCAATGTTAGGGGGAACGATTGAAGAACTGACTGAAGCAGTGGCAACAAGTCTTCTTTTCTGTATGGATTTTTGACTTCATTGATGAAAGCGGGGCTTCCCCATTGATTATACAAAGAGATCCAGGTGAATACAAATGTGCTCGAATCTGTTGAATGACTAATCATTATATGAAGGTTTTATACGCGGGGGTGTGTGATGCATGGAGTTTTTGCGGACGTGGACCAACGCACGAGTCACATGAGCGATGGCATGGGGAGACCAATACAAGGACGTACCTGTTGACCAAACTGGAGACCCATTAAAGGTCTACACCTGGACCAAAACTCCTCTAGATTCATGTCCAGTGGGATGCATTTCTTGCCTCATCTTGTTCGATCGCAAATGCAAACAAAAGGGTCCTCTACGTGATATGCATCTAACAGTTAGGTGACTGGTTTGGGCCAATATACTTACCAGAAAAAAAGAACGACCTAACCAAATTTACGCCGTGCATCCCTTTGGCTGTCCTAATGGTATTCCGACATCCAAGGCCAGGCAGCATCCATGCATGCGAGTTGTCAACCAAGGATGCGTTCTGCCAGAGAAGAATCATGAAGAGTGATACCTTCACAAGACTTCTTCGGATATAAACTACCCAAGATTCTCCCTAAGGTGGTGCAGAATTTATATTGGCTAGAATCACGGTTCTTGAACTATCCACAAATAGAATATCCCTAAGCAATATGTCTTGCATTAGGGCGACCTTCCATAGTGACATGCCCATCTAAATGGTTTTATGCTATCAATCGTTTTGGGCCAAGCTTGACTAATATTAACCCCGTTCAAGGCGTGCCTGTTCCCCTATGTGCATGACAGCAGGGGATCAGTTTGGTGTAAGTCTCCTTGTATGGATGAACCTGTGGACATGCAGGAAACTTAAGCATACCTTCACGATCTAAACTACTCAGACAATTTGTTTCATGTCGACGTTCCAAATTGACACCTCCCACCCTTGACCTACAAGCATGGCTTGAACCTGGAAATCATGTCCATTCGAACACTCCTGAATTTATCCTCCCTTATAGCATCAATACTAGTTATGGCTTTGAAAGGATGCTAATCCAAATGTTGGACTTAATCCTAATTGTACAATTCTTGGTTTGAAGTCGCCAAACTCGCGATATCGGGTTTAGGCTCTATGACTCAAATGAAAGCTTAATAAGGTCTACTCATCGAGTACAACACAGATATTGTTTTTAGTTCAAGAATCACAGGGTAATGGGGATATTGAAATCCGGATCAAAATGCTTGGGAACCGCATAATGCACATATAATGGAGGGATCATCGTCATACCTGGATGAAGGTGCTACCACACTCTTGCTTGAAGTCTGGTCTCTTGTGTTAGCTGAACGTTTCAACCTTTGTGCTTATCCTCTATCCTAAAGAAATGCTTGCGAATATCGTCTTCGTTCTTGACTCAAATTGTTTTTTCTTCTAGGATGAGAGCCTCCCCAGAATCCAAGGTCTATTCCCCTGGAACTCTCTCTTCTTCCCCCTGATTGATACCGAACTTCCAAAAAACCCCTATTTTCCTCCATCTTGATTGTGCGTCTAGCCTTGAGGAGTCTTGAGAGAACCCAGCCAAAAACCTTAGGAGCCAAAACCAAAGAAAAGAACCCCCCCCATTTGTTACTTTTCTTTTGCCTTTTATATTCTGCTGCCTTTCAGTTTTTTGTTTTTCAGTTTTAAACCGTTTTTTTGTTATTTAATTTTCAGATTTTTTTCCTTTTATTTCTGATTTTATCCCCATTTAGTCTTTTAATTCTTATTATTTTCAGTTTTTTGTTTTAATTTCTACAGATTTCCTTTTTATTTAATTTTTATTTGTTTATTTGTTTTTTTTAGATTTTGTTTCAAAAGTTTTTTTTATTATTATATACTTTTACGTTTTTTACTATTTTTGTTTCTTTTTTATTTTTGTAATTCTTGATTTATTTTCCAGATTTTCTTATTCTTTTTTCCTTATTATTTTTTTTTGTTTGTTAAATTTTCTTTTGATTTATTTAAATTTAGTTTTTTATTATTTCATTATTTTCTTTTAGATTTTCTTTATTTTTATTATGTTTCTTTTTTGTATTTTTAACTTCTTTTCAGTTTTTTTTTTATTTTGAAAAATCTGTTTTAAATTTATTTATTATTTTTAAAATTTCAGATTTTGGTTTTTTTTTATTAATATTTTTTTTATTTATTAAAATTTCTTATATATATATTTTTTTTATTTCTCTGTTTGTCTGTTTATTTCTTTCTGTTTATTATTTTAAATTAATTTTATGATTAGGGGCCTCAGACATAAATGGGTGTTTACACTTATATGTAGCAACATATCTATTATCTTATATACAGTAACACATCTACTGTTTTATCTAGAGTAATGCGTCTACTGTCTTATCTAGAGTAACACATAATATACAACAATGTATCTTCTGGTTTATATGTAGTAATGTTTCTTCAAGTTTAAATGCAATAATGCATCTTCTGATTTATATACAATAATATATTTACTGTCTTATATACAATAACGTGTCTATTGTCTTATTTATAATAACATATCTATTTCCTTATTTACAATAACGTGCCTACAACAACTCGTAAAAAATAACATACAAAAATATTTATTTTTAGGACATCATTTCAGCATTCAAAGACATCATCTACTTTTAATTTCCAAATAAAATTAAAATGTTTAGAACGTGTTTAACTTCAAAAATAACAAAAAACTTTCAACAATTTAACAACATCAATTGGTAAATTATATTTTAAAATTAAAAAAAAAATTAAATTATTTCTAAATTTACATTTTAATTTTTTCTTTTTACCTGAAATTGAAGTTTAAAAAAAAAATCTTTCTTTCTAAATTTCTTCAAAATAACTAAATTCTGGTTTTGAAATAAATTTTTATTAAATCTATGACAGTTAACTAGATGTTTGAGGTATATTTGATCAATTGAAAGTGAATCAAGAACCATTCACAGAGCGAGCATAAAAAGAACGAGAGAAGAAAATCAAAATTAATTTTTTTTTATTTTACTGAATGACTACCACAACAGATCTTATGTGAATTTGCCATATTTAGGTGGCAACGTTTTGAAATCCTTCCTGCATGCACCTTTGACGTGGAGGCCAGGGAATCAATTACTCATGTTCATGGGAAATTTTTAGTGCGTTGTGGCTTTTTTTTTTTTAAAAAAATGTTATATTGAACAATATAAAAAGTTTTTAGTTTTATATATCATATTAAATATATAAATGCTAATCTTAATATTTATCAATTAAATATTAAATTTTTCACATATATTTTATATCATATAAATTCTCAACTGAATAGTAAATCTTATAATAAAATTATTCAATAAAAGTTATTCAAAACGGTACGAAATATATACGGTTTCTTCTTACCTCTATTCATAATCCACTTGTTACCGGTGTTTTTACTCTCCAATATAACCATATATTTGTGCTGCATCGTAATCTACTAAGTTCGAAGCCCATATGCCGTGTAATAACATTATTGCTTATTAAAGATAAACAGGTACTTACTCTGCGTACACGACTAGAAATGCAAATCCTTGTCTCAAATAAGAAAAGTACAAGTATTGATTCATATGTTAAAATTCAAATTAATAATTATATGATAATTTTAAGAAAAAATTATTTGATATTTTTAAAATAAAATAAAATATTTACGTTGTATATATGTCAAAATAAAACATATACAGAAAATATAGTGACATAATGTTTATCTTGTTCCTATGTATTTTTATGGAATAGAAAATTTAAGCTTACATAATTTTATTTGAGATTTGATTGTTGATTTGATTTTTTTAAAAAAAGAAATTTTAAAAAAATGATTTGAGTTTTGATGATGCGAAAAAGATATTTTATAGAAAAGTAATTTAAAAAGATTTTTGTTTAAAAATAAATTATAAGAAATATATTTTGATAATTTTTAATAAAAATATATTTTTAACATTTTGATATTTAATTTTTAATTTTTAGTATTTAATATCTAAATTTACATATGTATAATGTAAAGACAAACATATTAATACATCAAAAGCTTTATGATTTTAAAAAAATTCAAATGATAAAGTATTTTTTTATGAAAGAAATATTTTAAATCTACGTATGAGATATAAAATAAATATATTGATTCACTATAACTTTTACGATTCAAAAAAAAATATAAATAATAAAGAAAACTATATATTCATATTTTAAGTTTCATTGAATAAGATTTAATTATTTAATTAATAGTAAAATGTAAAAATATATGAAATTTATTTAAAATATTAATGAAAATCATCTATTGATACACATTTTAATCTACACATAAGAAGTAAGCGCATAAATAAAATTCAAAAGATAAGACAATGAGTATCTATAATACGTTAAAATAGTAGAAAAAGAAGTTATTGACTTAGATATCCAATTTTAGTTACCATTCGTATTTACTATTATTGTTATTATAGTTAAAATTGACAATTACCTCGGCTAGATTGCGAAAAGGAACGAAAATTACACATATTTATTATTCTCTTCTTAAAACTAATCGCAGAAAAATAACAACGATTCAGAACAACATGAAAATCATGGAAAATGGGCTCAAATTCGGAAGCCCATTTCTATTTACGTGGTTAATCTGCATATCAACGGAGAGGAGAGAGAAAAGTTGATGAAGAGACCTCCCCGAGAGTGAGATTTGCTGTGAGCGTGTTAGCTTTCTGTTTTTATTTTAGATATTTTTGATGAATTATTGAATTAAATAATATTATT
The DNA here is from genome assembly GCA_037954105.1 of Canavalia gladiata. Lineage (NCBI taxonomy): Eukaryota > Viridiplantae > Streptophyta > Magnoliopsida > Fabales > Fabaceae > Canavalia > Canavalia gladiata. The sequence goes on along the minus strand of CM075659.1, from coordinate 11,878,623 downwards.
GTTAATTTTGGATTTTTTAATTGTCAAGTAAGTAAATTCTATTGGTAATGTTTTTTTAATTTTTCTTTAACAATTTTTTAAAATTATTTAAATTATATTATCTTTTGGAATTTTTCTACTTTTTCTTTTTAATATCTTTATTAAAATAAACAACAAACTAAGTTGATAAAATAGGTCTCAGATAGAATTTGATGTTCAAAACTTTTATTATAGATTTTTTTACAAATGGACAGTTTGTATGAGAGACCACAAAAAACAAAAGGCAACTAAAAGGGAATAAGGTAAGTATAGAAAATGTTAATTTTAAAGGGAGATGAGTAATAACTATGAGTAAAGAAATCAGTTATAAATATATAAAGAATTAATGGTGTTTTAACTCTAATAGAGTAACGTAAATATAGATATAGAACTTGAAAAGATGATCAATCAGCATCACAAATTGTTAGGCTTTTACATATGGCACTTGGCGAAAAGGCAAAGAGAATTTTTCTTATGCTGGATAATACTTGTGTATCAATGTCTTTTATTGTTACTCTTTTTAGCAATTCCCAATCAAAGAAACAGAGAAGGTTAGCAAGTACAAGTTCCAATACCGCGATTTCCAACAACTTCTCAGACCACCACCAAATGGAATAGACTCAATCTAATCCACGGAAATCTATATCATTGCCTAAAAACCTGATATAAACTCTTTTGGATTTTTCCAAACCTCAAGGTTTTTATGTATAGCCCAAATATTCTACTTCTTCAACTTGCTTATTTAGAGATAAAATAAACTATATATTTTTTTATTTTACGAAAATGTTTTTAAATAAAATTATATTTAAATTTAATTTTTAACTCAATATTCAAATTATTCTAAATTTATTATTAAGATATTACCGATGTCTATATGATACATTCATCCACAATTATCCATATTTTACATATCTAATAATAAATATAAGAAAACGTGTTAAAATTTCACATTATTAAAAATAAAATTGACTAAATATATATAAAATAAAAATAATTTTATCTTATAAATTAATTTTTAAAGTTAAATTAAATTCAAAAATTTAATTTCTAATACATTAACGTTACATGAAATTTCATAACCATCTATAATGTATTTTTCATTTGTTTCTGTGTACTAGTAATGATGCGGGTGGATGTAATCCCAATGTCTCTTTTATCGATGTCTTAAAATAAGAAAAACTTTTGAACATCATCTATATCTACCAGTTCCTTTTAACCTCCCAAATTTCTAATTTCTTTTTAAACTTTCTTCATTACTCTTGAATTTTTTTTAGTGTAGTCATAGCACAAACTATTGTAGATGCAATTGCATCCATTGCTGCTACAAACATGTTCTATAGAAGAAAATTAGTAGTTAATAATTGATTGAAAATAGATCGTGAATGAATGAAATTAAATACCTTCTTCTTTTTTTTAAAAAAAAATAGATTAATTAAGACTAGTAAATATGTTAAATAAATTGTTAAAAAAAAAATAAACTAAAAGAGAAAGAAGAAAAAAGAACTCCAAACCATAGACACAGCTTTGATGTGATCATTGGTAAGGTTCACGAAAACGAATGGTGCTTCTTTAGTTGAAGTAAGACATCAATTTTATCATATGCTTCGCTTCATAGTCTCTTATTGAGGAAAAGGTTGAGACACGCACAGCGTTAAGGACATGGACAATGCAATTTTTTTATTTCTCTCCAATAATTATTGTATGGGGAATATGTTATGTCTAACCCATTATGGGACAGTTTGTGTTGGCCATGTAATTTGGGTCGCCCTCAAAAGCTAATGTCTTGGTTTTTCAGCAACTCTTGGGCCAGTTTAGGCGAGGAAACAAAAATAGCACGCCTTAAACCAAGTTGAAGGGAGAAAAGAGGACCAAATGTCTGAGAGTTTCCGTAGTTGCATATGAAGAATAGAACTATCTAGCTTATGAAGATTCCCTATTATGGGAAGGCCTCTAGGACAAGGTGGCCATGCAGAGGGTGGATTTTTAAAGATTTTGTGGTTTCGGAAAAAGAATGATAGAAAGACAGGAATCAGGCATAGAATTACTAGAAGTAGTAACACCATTGAGATCAATTATGATGGGGGAGGACAACACTTGTAATGGATCTTATGTTGGATTAATAACATACACTTATAAGGTTGGCTTCCCCTTTTGGATATTTATAGCTAGGTATGCCACTTATTTCTTATCAAAAAACATAAACAGGTAAGCCATTTATTGATATTCAGACGAATCATATAATTTATATGCATAAGTATGTATATGCATGAATATATCAAATAAATTCTAATTAATTATATAATTTTTATTAACAAATAAAAAATTTATTTATTTTAAGAAGTATAAGGAGTATTCCAAATCCTTCACATTATTTATTTGAATAGACAAGATTGACACAAGGTTACAAACCACTTTTAATTATATCCTGAAACGTCATGAAGATATGTTTATTTTGTCCATTAATCCTATCAAGTCCTAACATTTTTCAAGATGATGATCAAATTTAGTGACCGTTCATCATCCTATCCTTTTAATTTTTTTATTTATTATTATAGTAAATGTATTCTTTTAATTTGTGATTTATTAATATTATAATAGTAGATGATGTAGATTGAATTGAAACAGGTTATGAGGTTAAGTACAAGAATGAATGGTTAAAGATTAAATAGAAAGAAATTATGAACGGTCAGATTTATTTTTATGGATGATGTAATCTGTAAAGGTATAGACATTTATAAAAATAATCCTCATTTTTTAAAATACTCTTTTCTAAAAGTAAGTTCTTTTTATGTTTTGTAAATAATTAAAAATATTATATTTAAAATAATTATTTTAAAAATAGGTAGAACAATTAATTTTTTTTATATACTTTTAAAAATAGATCTTTTAACTATTTCTTTTAATCACAGATATGAAAATATTATTTTAAATATAAAAATATTTATTTTATTTTTAAATATTTATTTCATAAAAGTTATTAATATTATAGTTGAAATATAAAAATATAATAATACTTTTTTAGTCTATTAGTTCCATATCAGGCAAATCCGAGTTCTGTTAAGTTGGATATATATAGATATTTTCATTTTATTTTTTAAGTAAATTTTCATTTAATTCACTAAAATACTAATCTATATCCAAATTTTATTAATTTAATTAACGTAAATTGGTACGATAAAAATGTATAAAATAATTTCTAACAACAAATATTTATATTTTAATATATAAATAATATTATTTATCTATCTATATTTATCATTTAATTTCTGATACTTTTAAAAAATAAATAAAAAATAAATTTAACTATCTATACTTAAAATATAAATAAATACTCGTCATTACAAATATTTTTCAGATCTTTTCCTTCTAACGATAACTTTTTGCTGTAATCATGTTTCAAAAAGTTACTTTTCTGGTTTAGGCACATATTTCAAAAACATTTTGGGGTAGATTGTGAAATTTTTTAGATGATTATTGAAGATATAATTATCAAAACCTGTAAATATGTTATCATCATAAGTTATTTTTCAGTGAACGTCCATTCTCGTTAAAATTTGGTGAACATGGAGAAACCATTGTCTTACTATCTGCCGTTATAAAAGACTATTTCCTTCCTCGTTAGCCAAGAGGTTGTCACATGAGTGTAAGCCTGATATTTAGACCCCTGTTTTTAGCTGATTTTTATAATTTTTGTTAGGATGATATAAAAAATAGAAAATAAAAATTTTTTTTATTTGATGTTAATTTAGTTTATTTGAATAATGTAAAAAATATAAAATATAAAATAATAAAAAATAAATTATTTGAATAGATAAAAATAAAAAAAAAAATTATTTTTATAAATAAAAAACAATAAAAAAGAAATTAAATTTAAGATATTTTTTAATTTTTATTATATTATTATTTTATTAATATAATAATTTTTTATATATTTTTTTTTAATAATTAAAAATAGATTAATTTATTTTCTTAATTTTTTCTAATTTGTAGAGGATTATTTTGGTGTTTTATTGAAAAATAATTTTTTTCTCCTATTTTAAAATCAAAGAAACATAAAAAAAATATATTTGTATGATTCTATTTATTTTTATTTTTATTTTTTTCTTGTCAAATATTTTGTCCTAATTTATGGATATTATTTTGCTAGTTGTGTTATTTTTATATTTATATAGTAATTATATTTTGTTACATATTAATTATTGGTTAATTAATTATTTTTTATTATTAATTAATTATATCTTTCTACATTATTAACTATACATATAATTAAATAAATATATAAATAACCGATTAATTATATTTTATTATTAATTATCAATTATATTTTTATTCATCATTTATATTAAATTATTTATTATTTTTATTATTAACTACTAATAACTAATTGATTATGTAATATTTTTAGATGGAAGGATGTGAGAGGATGTAACTAGAAAAAAAAAATCATATTTTTTATTTTACAATGAGTAAATAAATTATCAACATTTTTCTTTTAATAATGATTTTTCTACCTGTAAATAGTATCATCCAACAACTAATAATATTTTAAAATAAAAATTAAAAAAATAAAACAAATTTAATAATTTATACTTAAATGTATGTTATTATTTATATATAATGATTTTTTTTCTTTTCTTCTCTTCACAAAATAAGCATGAGTTATTTTTCATAGATAATCTCTTTTATATAAGTATTTATTATAAGACTTTAACTTTTTAAGAACATAGTACTTTTAAATATGGATAATTTTTTTTTAAAATTTTCTTTTCTATTTTCTATCTTTATATTTTTTTCTCTTTTACATGTACATTTAATTTTAATTATATATATATATATATATATATATATATATATATTTCACTCTCTCCAAAATGATGGGAGCGGATCTTGTTAAGATCCTATTTCAAATATATATAAAAATAGATTATCAAAATTTATTTTAATTAATGTTAATTTTGATCATTTGTTATATATAATTGTACGGTAGAATTTTTTTTATCTAATATATTTTCTATTTAAAATAAAAAAGTAATAAAATCGTGTCTTAAACCAATATTAATATTCTTTTAATTTGAAAAAAAAAATATTTTTATATAAAAATGTATATAATTTTTTATATAAAAAATAGAACAGAAAATAAGTGTAGATAATATATGATATATCGGATAGAAATGGAGAAAAAAATATAATATTATAAAATGTATTGTAAAAAATATTATATGAATAATGTTATTTAATTCAAAATATTTAGGTGGCAAGAAAATAAAATATTTAAATTGATACAAGATTTTGCTAATTTAATTAATATGAATTTTGTTTTTTTATCAAATAAAATTCAATTTAAATTTTATAAATAGAAAAAATAAGAATTGAGAGAATTTTTTAATTATCCCCTTAAGAATAAAAAGCTTAAATTAACTATAATTATTATGACATTTAAACTGCAAAAGTTTGTGTAAAAATATTTAAAAATGTTGATGAAATAAAAAAAAAATAGCGGATATATGATGAGTGTGGCTTTTGTACAGGGTTAAGAATCTGAAGATGTTGGAATGGGTTGAGTCAATAGTGCTTGATATGCATAAATATTAATGAGAACAAAACATTTAATCTCATTTTTTATTCAAAACTTACACTAAATACAAAATAAATAAAAACACACCGTTTGTGATGTATAGGCATTAAAATAGAAGGGCGACATAAAAATAAATAAATGATGAATAATATGATAAAAAATATTTAAAAAGTAAGTTAGATAGATATAGCTTCTATTTAATCTTTAAAAATCAATTTGGTATAAAAAACTGACTTTTTACTTATATTTTTAAAGTTAGTTAAAAGTAAAGTTTTATAAATATTTTTTAAATTTAAAGGTTTTTTCTTTTCCAAAAAATATTATTCTCTTTACTTTTTAAAATATAATCATCAATATATTTCAATTAATTAAAAATTAAAATTATAAATAAAAATTTTATTTAAAGTTTTTAATTCTATATAATAAATTATTTTTTAGTATTTATTAATTTTTTAATGGTTAAAAATATTTTTATAAATTTAACATGATCTATTTTTTATAACAATATTAATTTTGAATATGTTTAGTTTTTATGTAATAAAATATTATATTTAAAATTGTTATTTTAATATACACTATTTATGTTCTTTTTAAAAGAAAATATTAAACTTTTTATTAAAAATAAAAATAATAAAAATAATTACTTTTCTCTTGTTCTCAAACTAAAAGAAGGCACTTTTGTTTTGCTTCCCAACACTACCTATATTTTGCTCCTAAATTGAGTTACTTTATCATTTGTTTTAGGAAGAATTATACTGATACTATAATTACATTAAATTAAAAGTAAACTTATATCTTTTATTATATGTATTATTTTTGTTTATTGATACACATTACTTTTTAAAATTAGATGTACCTGTCCTTTTTTATGTATGGACCAGACACTCAATACTCTATTTTTTTTAAGAAAAAAAAAAACAGTGGATTACAAGAAAGGTAAGTGTAATTTTTGAATCAAGTTAGCTTGATTAGTTTAAGTATAATTACAAACTAATCTCAAAAGAGGTTAGAATAATTATTTGTGTTATTAACACCTATTTTATTTTGAAAAATTCTACTCATGTTTCTGCGACTTTTTCTAGCATTAGGAAAGATATGTAGGGAGAGGCAAAATTGAGAGATAAAATAAATCGATAAAATAAATATAAGAAATGAGTTATATGAAAATTTCTGTAAATAATTATTATAAAGATAGAATAACTCTTGTTTTCTTTAAGAAGCAAAGTGGTTGGCTTTCTCAAAAGCTTTTTCTTTCTTAAACTTTCCTTTAAACATATAATAATATCTATAACAACATCGCATATTAATTTGTTTCTATACCATAACGAAATTAGTACTAATTCTTATTAATTTTTAAATTAATCTTAAATATTTAATTACATTTTAATAAATAAAGGTAAGTGATGGTATACTAGAAAAACGTCATCAAAGCAAATAACTGAAAAATATGCACCATTGGATTGGCAGAGGTTCGTGAGAGTCATGATTTTGTTCAACCTGTTAAAGAACAATCAAATGCCATTTATTTAACACAATATGTAACCGAGTTACCGCAACTTTTTTTAGTTTTTGTTTTTCTATACATTAAAATTGACATAAAAATTAGCATAAAATTTATAACGAACCATTATATTGCAAAAAATTTTCTCTACATTTATTTATTCATATATTTCATTAATCATATTAAATAAAATATATATAAATTTTTAAATAAAAAACCTGCTGAAAACACTTATATTTTAAATAGTGTTATAAATGCTATACCGTTGATCAATTCGACGATTTATACCTGAGGAGTAATCTGGATCAAATCTAGTTAATTATGAGTTTCAGTTTGCAAATCCTTTGAAAAAGAAAAGAAGAAGAAGAAATTAAGTAGTGACAATGATAGAAGCATAAGTGGCAACCATGTGAATCTAAAAATATCTAATGTATGTACAAATGTTGTCGGTTTCATGGGTAGTTAGCAAAAGCCAAAAAATTCTGATTGTTTGTGACCACAAATTGATTGGTAGATTGAAGATGTAATGTTGACGTGTACGACACTAGGAGTCGGCAAATTTCTTAAAAGGAGGTTGTTTAAAAAATAATTTCCTGATAAGGGATATCAGCAAAAGATATTTCACATATGGCGTCGGAACAGTCTTCAACATGCAAAAACTACTGCGTATTAAAGTTACGTTAAATTTGTTGCGGTTTAAAAAATTAATACGCTTAAATTGGTGCGGTATAAAAGAATAAAACGTATAAATTTATGCGTTTTAATAGTTAATATAAAAGAATAAAATTCCGCTTTAATTTAAACGTCATATGAATACGTTTAAAATGATGCGCCTTACTCACTGTAACCCTGCCGCTGGCGTGGAGTCATTTCACAGACTGTTTACTCACATCAACTGTTACGTTTTTATTGAAGCGTAATATCAATACGCTTAATATGTTGCGTTTTAAATACTGTTTGGAACCCCTGCAGGGAATAATTTTACAATTTACCTAAATACATTTTTGAAAAATCCCATTTTAGAAAAATACCCCTAGGAGTCAGTGGAGGCTAGAGTTAATGAAAAGGTAACTGTCTTCTTCTGCTGCTTTTGTTCGGGTGCAATTCTTTTTTAAAAAGTTTACAGCTATTTCGATTTTTATAAATAAATTTTTTATTTAATTTTCTTAGTATCTAACATTTAACAAGGTCTTTTTAATTTTTTAATATTATTTGTGAATAAATTAATTTATATTATTTTAAGTAAATAAAAAATTATTTAAATTTATTTTTAATTTACATTATTTTAAATAAACAAAAAGTTATTTTGCAAATATTTTAAAAACAAAAGGTGAATTTATATTATTTTAAAAATTAGAAATAAATTTATAAATATTAAATAAATTAAAATTAAAGTTTTAATAAATTAATTAAAGATGAAACTAGCTTCACAATTTTAGTCACGAGAAACCTTGTACTATCCGATGCTAGGTACTTCTTGTTATTTAAATTCTGAAATAAATTTCATTTATTAGAAAAAATGTATAGATGATGATATTATTTTATATTATATTTAACTTATTTATATAAGATTTTACATTTTAATATTATTATTTTTACTGTATAAAAAAATTCTAAAGTCATGCTAATAAAAAGGGATATTTTAAATAAAATAATTAAGTCTCAAATTATAGGTGAGGCTTCAAAAGCGAAGTTTCATTTTTGAAATGAGAGACATTAAAGTGTATATAATGTCCTTCACAAGTTTCATGATTTCTATATTCATTTAATTACAGTTATAATGTATTATGTTATTGCAGACTTCTTTTTAAGTGGAGTAAACTGCAAGGAAGAAAGATTTTGCAATTAAATTTAGGATTCTGGTAACTTATAATTGCTACTTTGTATCAATTTGACAATCAATTAATAAATGGTGACAAAATTCTTTTTATATTTTAGCAACCAAAATAGCAATGGTAAATACTTAATATTTGACAAATATCAATTGTAATGGTTACTATTTATTTATTAGTGACTGATATTTGAAATTTTAAATTAACTGCAAAGGATAAGGTTAGACTCAGAGACACCTACTAAAGACACATCTACCCATTGGTGGGGCATGATAAACTTTTCAGGCAACACAATAGGAGGCTGCCCATGTTATCTTTATATGATAACTGTACAACCTAGATAGTAATGAAATGCGGACAAAATGTGAAAGTTATGAACTTTTAGAAATATGTAGGTATTATTAATTTTATTTTAAATTAAAAAAGTAGAACTCTTTTTATTATTTTAAAAAATATCTACACAAATCAGAATTAATTTTAGAATAATTTATGCATATAATGAAATTTAATTTTAAAACAATTTTATTATATTTATTTTAAGATGATTATTCTAAATTAATTAATAAAAATTAATGATCATTTTAATTAAATTTATTCTATTTAAATAAAAATAAAATAAAATAAATAAATTAATTAAAATATATACATAAATATAAGATATACAAAACAAATATATATATATATATATATATCTAAATTTATATATATATATATATTATATATTATGTACTTATATTATATTTTTTATATTATTATATTGTATATAATTAATATTTAATATATATATTATAAAATTATATAATAAATTTATAAATTTTATATTTTATTAATTTTTAAAGTTTAAATTTTAATTAATTATTTATATAAATTTTAAATTTATTTATTAATTTTTATTATAAATTTTTTAAAATTATAAATTTTATAAATTTTAAAATAAAATAATTTAAAAAATTATAAGAAATAATAGATACACATTTTTTAATTTTTAAATTTAAATATATAAATCTAATTCAATGCGTATTTTATCCCAATAAAAAAATAGTATATGTTATATTTATAACATATACAATTAATATGAGTAAATCAGTTTCAGGTTTGAAAAAAACTCATGCTCAAAGACTTGTTTCAGGTTTGAAAAAAACTCATGCTCAAAGACATGTTTCAGGTTTGACAGACTGACACCTTTCCTCTCTTCAGCATGCCAGTCAATATCAGTGAGTTCGATTCCCGTGCAATATGAAAAATAGAGAAAATTTGAGTTGACATCCTTTACTTGCTTTCTTATCATTAGGTAAGTAATTTGAAATTAATAAATTAAAAATCAATATATAAAACATTTATTAATATTTTAAGATTAGTGAATATGAATTCTATTTTATAAAAATTAATATAAATTAAACTTAAAATTAATTTAATAGTATATTAGAAATATTTATTAGTTGAATTATATTATATTTTATTTTCATAGTTATTTAATCTTAATATTGTTACATTATATATAATTTGTTTTTAATTATATATAATTTGTTAAGTTTTTTTATGTTCGATGTTAATTTAATTAAATATTTATGTAATAGTAATTATTTTAAAAACTAAATTTAAAATATAAAGGAAGTTTATATTATGTTAAGTAGTATTATAATTTTTTTAAACTTTTTATAAGTAAAGATTTAAATTAATAAATTTTGATATATGCTAGTTCAACTGTATACTTAGTTAGTTATTACTGTTAAATTGATAATTCATTAATTCAATACCTTAATCAAGTTAATATTCAAACTATTTTTATAGCTTTGAAGCAAATTGAATATTAATAATAATTAAATAATAATTCGTGACAATAGCTAATAACATCAAATTTAAAAGAAATAATTAAATAATATATAGCTAATAATAATAAATATATAATATTATAAAGGAAACCTAGCAATTTTCAAATTGAAAAATAAAAATAAAAAAAGATATTATATGAGGAAAAGGTGAGGAAACTTTAATGGTCTAGGAAAAGGCTCCAAGATTTGCATGTATTGTGACAAAGCAAGGCATTCGATTTAATTATATTATAAGAAACATAAGTTTCCTCTTGGATATAAATTCACATAAGTGCTAATATGACAATTAACGAGAATTAAGACACGAAGGAAGTAAAGACCGACAAAGAGATAACTCCTAGTTTTACTCCACCTAGATCCTTATGAATTTGATCTGATTGCACCAATGCAATAACCATAACATCCTCATTTAACCAACTAGGTATATATAAAGATTGAGAAAGGAAATGAAGTTAATTATACTATAAAAAAAACTTTTTTTAATGAATATTTTGTAATAATTGTATAAACCTCCAAAAAATATATTAAATTGATATAAATTATATTAAATACTAACGGTTATATCATTTAAATCGTCGCTAAAGTATCTACCGATAAAAAAATTTTGACAAATAAAGATTCGTTAGAAAAAGGTCCGGTAAAACTTAAAACCGTCGCTATCTATCATTTAAAAGTGTCACTAAAATATGTTTTTTTGTAGTGATATTTCCTACATAATTATTCCATAACTAAATGGACGTGTCGTAACCGTAATTACCACAAAATGATGAGCTCGCTCTAAATTTTAAAATAAATTTCATAGATTATGGAGTCACCACCAAATTTTTATTTTAATGGAAAAATGTTTGGAAAAACCCTAACTTGAGGAAGAAATTTAGGTTCGGGAGTCGGTTACGAGTAGGGAAGGTATTAGGCACCCTACTCTCCCATTTGAAGAACGATACCTTTAAACTGAGTGTGTGATTTTGATATTTTTCAAAATTGTTTGATCTCTTTAAATAATAAATAGGTTTGTGGAAAATAGTTTGACAGGACTTGATCATGTTCCTACGTATTCCCTAGTGTAATAAGAAATTTAAGGCTATGTAGTTCTGGTTTGAAGACTTAATCTTCATAGGTAATTGAAAAAGGGTAAGGTTTATGTTGAATTAAGAGATGATTTGAAAGTGTTTTGAATTTTTTGAAAAACTCTTAGTCCACATATGCATAGGATCCGAGACAAACGAGGGCTGTACTGGGACCTGTATGATTTCTAACTATCGAACAATAGGGTATACTATCAGTTTGTATCTAGAGCTCATGGCGTGAGACTAAATTTTATTTTAAATATATTTTTAAAATTTATTCTTAAGATTGATAGGAAAGAAGATTTTAAATGATTTTTCGGATTCACTTATGCACAGAACCTAAGGCAAACATGGGTTGCACTTAGACTACATGATTTCTAAATGTCGAACAATAAGGTATGCAACTAGTTCGCACTTAGAGCTCATTGCATGAAACCAAGGATTATTTTAAAATTACATAATTATTTTGAAATTCTTGATTTTTAAATATTTTCCCTGATCCACCTATGCACAGAATCCAAGGCAAAAAAGGGTTGCACTAACACACATATGATTTCTAAATATCGAACAGTACGGTATGCTACCAGTTCGCACTTAGAGTTCATTGCATGAAATCGAAGAATATTAGAGGTTCATTTTAAAAAAAACAATAATGAGTTTAAACCACTAAGCAAACGAGAAAGAATCAAAAGAAATAATAAGGGTTTGACCTAAATTAAATTGACCTTAAAAAAAATCAATTTTCTTTTAAGAGGTATATTAGGCTTGACCCAAATTAAGAATAGAAAGAAACTCAAAATCAAATGCAATGAGTTTGACCCAAAAACTAAAGGCAATGAGTTTGACCCAAATTAATTGTAAAATATTAATATTTCTTATTTTAAAATTTGGTTTGATTTTTTGGTATATTAACTTTAAATAAAATTTACTTTAAGAAAGACTAATTTCAATTTATGAGACATATTGAGCTGGACTCAAATCAAAGATAAAATAAAATCAAAAATTGAAGGCAATGAACTTGACCCAAATTAATTGTTTAAATGAATGAATAGTTTACATTTGGAAACCTATTTTTTATAAATTTAAAAATATTTTACTTCGGTTTATTCTATTTTACACTAGAGAAAGCACGTCTTGCTTATTTATTTATTTATTATTTTGATTTTTGTTGTTGTTTTTTGTTTTTATTTTTATTTTATATATATATATATATATATATATATTTTAAAACATTTGAATTTCAACCAAAGAGATAAAAAATAATAAAATGATGATGAGCTCGACCCGCATTAACCATAAGAGAGAAAGAATATGATCCAAACATTAAATGTGTTTTATTGTATTGGTCAAGAAATGAAGATTGGGCCCTTTTTATTGGATTTTGTAAGGCCTAATCATAAGAAAATCAACTGTTACAAAAAAGAAAAAATACGCTAGGGGGATTCAAATTCACGTCTCACCTGTCCCCCTCTCAATGAGCTGACCACTTGACCTGGGCTTTTTAACTTAGGCTTAGTATCCACGGTAATTAACTTAACTAAAAACTGGAGGATCCACATAATCACTCCTTGACTTGGTGCTTTTATTTTTGTCAAAGTACATGCTGCCAAATGACACTAACACAGGTTTCTTGCATATTGAACATTGCCATGTTAAATCCAAGAGCAACACTTAAACATTTTCCTAGCCTTTATATGCTTCAAAGCTTATGTCATTGGTGCACTTGAACCAGAGAAAATATTAACCCTTTGGCCTGAGTTTTATTCATGTTTCAGGTTCATCTGGTTCCAGTTCCTATCAGGCTAATATGTATAGCCTAAGGTCGAGCTTTTTAAGAAATATAGTTCAAACACCTCCAACTTCCAAATTTTGAGGCCCTAGAGATCATGTGCTAGTCACTCGCTATTAGTACCTTCTCGTCTATATCCTCTATGTATTGAAGCTTCATTTTAATAAACATTACTGCTAGTTCGGTGGGACCTGATCGATCTATATCAGAGACAATTTCTACTTAGTAATACCCTTCCTATTCTTGACTTTATATTCAATCGAAGTGAATCCTATTGTCATAAATGATAACATGATAAAGGAGCTGTTGGAGACTGAAATTTGATTAGAGGCAAGGGTAAGAGTCTCTAGAATTATGCAAATTATGGGATAGTGCTAGTTTTGTATTGAGACTTGGTCACTGCTCAAATTGAATAAGGACTTCGAATTACAGGGATACAACATACCAAATGCCACCTACTGTTTGATATATCAGGTTTCAGGTTTCAGGTTTCCTCACAGCAAATCTTATATGACCTAGTTCAGGTTTGGGAACAATCAGGCTGCATGGATGAATCGGTTAAAATTATTTCTTCTAAGATTCATTCCACAGATTATAGGCTCTTAATTGTTATTCAATGTTACTTGTCCTTATGATTACTCTAGTCATGACTGTTGTTTCTGCAAGATTGGCTCCAGAATCCTAAGTTAAGCCTGAGGACGTGATAAGTAACAGAGCTTGATAGTATGAGAGAACTTCAAATGCTTTCAACGCTCCAACTAGGTACTGGTTGGTGATTCCAGCGAGGCCTACTGATGGCTTCCTAAGGTATTGACATTAAAGATCTACTATAGTAAATCTGAGATTCTGCTTAGGAATAGGATTGTCATTATGTCAAAATCTATCACACTTGACCATTGATTATGGACCTAAAGCATCTCATATACAGATTCAATGGACTGAACAACCAAGATTATAGAGGTAATTTGCGATGACAGGTGAAGAAATTGCTGTAGTGATGTATAGAATGACTCCAAATATTGGAGTTTGCCTAGTTCTCTAATTTCATCATACAAGTTTTTTATTAGAGAATGTCATATCTTATCACCAATCTAATGTGATAAATCAATTACACTCAATCAGTGACAAGAGCTGAATCTAAACCTGTACCACATTGAATATCAATTGACTTGGAATTTTAGTAATTAACCTTTCTTTGTCTACCAAAAGTGACATAAGCATGACTAGATGCAGCAATCCTTTGGTTTCAGATGACACTAGAAGGAGGAATGAAGAAAGAACCTATATAAAGCCAACTTAGGATGCAGTGTTTGTACGAGGCTTGATACCAGGATTGATGGATGCTGCTGCTCCTTGGAATTGTGATGGCTGTTGATTCATTCTTATGGAGAGTGATGGCCTCTCCTTCTTCCACGACATTGAAAGGATTTTCGGAAGAAAAATTGAAGCAAAGAATGGCGGAGAGAAGCCTCTAAATGCTTGAGAGAGATGGAGAAGTTAGGAGAGGCAGAGGAAAACTGTGAGAAACCCAGTGCAACTAGAAAAAACCAAGCTAGAAACCCAGCGCAGTCCCCAAGCCTTTTATGAATTTTGCACCCAAAATTCCAAAAAAAAAAAAATCCCTCTGATATCTCAGCTGCAAGCTTTTATAGTCTTCCCCAGAAGGTCCCCCCAAACTAAGTTCTAACATTCTTCTCTTTTAAATTTTTTTTTGCGGGTACAGGAGTTTCTTTTTCTTTTTTTCTTGTTTTTTTTTTCATTTTCTTCTATTTTTCTTTTCTTGTTCCTAACTACTTCTTAACCACCTTAACTAAATTTTAACTACCCTAACAGTTTTCTAGCTGGAAATTTTTCTTTCTTCCTTTCTTTTTAAATATTATTTATATTATTTTACTCTCTTTTCTTTTTTTTTTCTTCCTTTTTTATTTTTATTGTTTATTATTATTATTATTATTCCTTTTTCATTTTCATTTTCTTCTTCTATTTATTTTTATTTATTCTTCTTCTTTTTTTTCTTCTTTTTTATTTTTATATTTTAAATTTTAACTTAAGCCTTAATTTGAGGAATACCATCTCAGATATAATTGGATGTTTACAGGATAAATTTTAAACTAGAGGCTATTATCACCTAATTATATATGAGACCACTTTACCAAATTTTTTTCATAAGATAGAAATTTTAAATTTAAAAAAATAAAATATAAAATTAAAATGATCATTATTTACTCTTCAAATTTGATTTATGTCATGACCAGGATCGCAACGTGAAGAGGAAGAAAGGAAATATAGTTCAAAAATAAATATTTATAAAAATAGAATTGTCACAAATTTTATTTAAATTAAAAAAATTGGGAATCTTTTTTAAAATAGAAAATGGTCTAAAAAAATAAAGGGGGTTTGAGAATCAATTTATATCTAGAGAATGATGAAAACTTAATCCCACAGCATCCATAACACATCCATTCTAATATGATTTACCTTTAATTGAATTTTGAAAACTAATAATAATTTTAAATATTTATTTTATCACTTTTAATATATAATAAAAAATTAAATCAAAATAATATTTTTAAGTAAATAAATAAGTAAATAAAGAGAATAAATATTGTAGAAATTAATTTAAACTTGATGGTTCAATTCTCGCTCATACGTATCTTTCGGTACAGTAAAAAACTTAAAATCATGTAGTTCTTTAAAAATAATTGTGCATTAATTAATTGAATGAGAAAATATAATTTAATATTATTTTAAAAAAATATGTTTGAAAAATTTAAAATAGTATAAAACTACTTAATAAATCTCAAATATCAAATGAAAGTATCATCTACTACTTAATCATTCTTATTAAATATTACATGAGTTAAAATATATTTTATTTATTAAATTTTTTTAAAACAAAAAAGAAATAAGGATTAAACATAAAATATTTTTATTAAAATAAAATCATATTGTATTAGATTTAAGTTAGCATGAAGTCACTTAATAAGTTTATATGATTAAAACAATAATAAAAGTAGCATAGATTACTCAATTTATGTCATTAATTATTATGAAAGATAAATTATATTTTACTTATTCAAATTTTTTAAGAAAAAAGAATTAATAATTTTATAGAATTAATTAAATATAAAATATTATTTTGTAAATAGAATCATTTTATATTAAATTTAAATTAATATGAAACAAATCAATAAATCTTTATATTTAAAATAATAATAATAATAGACTTATAGTATCAATCACATGTAGATTAATATGTATATTTAGATAATAAATTAAAAAAAATAATATTTTGAAATAAATTTTAAGAAATTAAAATAATAATAAAATAATAAATGTGAACACTGAATTATGTCCGAGGATAAATTTAAAACCCAAAATAAATCATTTTTTTTCTTAGTCTAAAATCAAAAAATAAGAAAAAAAAATAATTGAAAAAAAAAGAAAAATAATTTTTTTAGTTAAGAATTTAGTTAGAAAGTTAGTTGGATTAGTTAATGATGGTTAAGAATTAGTTAGAGAAAAAAGAAAAAAAAAAGAAAAATAAAAAGAAAGAAAATTAATTTTTTAGTTAAGAATTTAGTTAGAAAGTTAGTTGGATTAGTTAATGATGGTTAAGAATTAATGAGAGTAAAAAGAAAAAAAAAAAAGAGAAGAAGAAAGAAGAAGAAGAAAAATAAAAAGAAAAAAAATTTTTAGTTAAGAATTTAGTTAGAAAGTTATTTGGATTAGTTAATGATGGTTAAGAATTAGTTAGAGAAAAAAGAAAAAAAAAAGAAAAAGAAAAAGGAAATGAAAGAAAAATAAATCTTTTGTTAAGAATTTAGTTAGAAAGTTAGTTGAATTAGTTAATGATGGTTAAGAATTAGTTAGAGAGAAAGGAAAAAATAACAAAATAAGAATATAAAAATAAAGAAAAATAAAAATAAAGAAAATAATAAAAAGAAAACAAAAAAAAAGAAAAATCAAAAAACAAAAGATAGAAGCTTCTTCACTTCTAAAAAAATTTTTCCTTTCTTTTTTTTTTGAAATTTTATTTATAAATAGGGATTTTCATTTAGTTCAAGGGGATTCTTCATTTCTAAGAAAAAATTTCAGAATTTCTAAGGCGGGAGAGAGAGAAGCACTTTGGGTCATTGAAAGGGGCTTTTAGATTTTTTCTAAGAGGAGCACCAAAGAGACTCTTGAATTCTACATCCAATTGAGCACCAGTTATTCATGGAACCAGTTATTCATCACCTTCCAAGATGCTATCAAGCGGCATTCAAGAACATCAATGGAGGTTAGATCTTGCTTCTATTTCGTTTAATTTTCTTGCGTCTTCTTGGATTTCCGAGTTCATCTTCGTCTCTTTTTTCATTTTCATTTTTGATCGGTCAAATGATCTCCGATTTCCGTGATTTTTGTTGCGTTCTCTTCGTCTTTATTTCTAGTTTATGAAATGATATTATTTGTCTAATTTGGATCTGAAATGAAGTCTCTATGACCTGATTACCGAAGGATGTTCGTCCTGATGCGCAAATGAACCTAGCTTGTTTGATTTGTGCATACCTTGCTCATTTCTGATCTGATTTTTGTCAAATTTGTTTTGTTTGATTCCTATGGTCTATATATTTTAAATTTTTGGTTTTTATTTTTCATATCTACCAAAAAATATTTTCGAAAAATTCTGAGATTTGAATTCAAATTTTGGCGCCAAAAACTCGGTGTTCTTGAAGTTCATTTTCGTCTCTGTCTTTCGTTTTTATTTTTGATCAATAAAATGATCTCCAATTTCAGTGATTTTTATTTATTTATCTTCCTCTTTCTCTGTAGTTTCAGGAATGATATTATTTGTCTAATTTGGATCTAAAATGAAATTTCTATCACCTGATTATTGAAGTATGTTCATCTTGATGTGTAAATGACCCTAGCTCATTTGATTTGTACATACCTTGCTCATTTCTGGTCTGATTTTTGTCAAATTTATTTTGTTTGATTTCTATGATCTATATATTTCAACTTTTTGGTTTTAATTTTTCAGATCTACCAAAAACTATTTTCTAAAAATTATGATATTTGAATTCAAATTTTGGGGCCAAAAACTCGGTGTTCTTGAAGTTCATTTTCGTCTCTGTTTTTCGTTTTTATTTTTGATCAATAAAATGATCTCCGATTTCAGTGATTTTTATTATTTATCTTACTCTTTCTTTCTAGTTTCAGGAATGGTATTATTTATCTAATTTAGATCTAAAATGAAATTTCTATCACCTGATTACTGAAGTATGTTCATCTTGATGTGTAAATGAACCTAGCTCATTTAATTTGTGCATACCTTGCTCATTTCTGGTCTGATTTTTGTCAAATTTGTTCTGTTTGATTCCTATTATCTATATATTTCAATTTTTTGGTTTTAATTCTTCAGATATACCAAAAAATATTTTCGAAAAATTCTGAGATTTGAATTCAAATTTTGGCGCCATAAACTCGGTGTTCTTGAAGTTCATTTTCGTCTCTATTTTTCGTTTTTGTTTTTGATCAATCAAATGATCTCCAACTTTAGTTATTTTTGTTGCGTTCTCTTCATATTTCACTCTAGTTTCAGGAATGATATTAGTTGTCTAATTTGGATCTAAAATGAAATTTATATCACCTAATTACTGAAGTATGTTCATCTTGATGTGTAAATGAACCTAGCTCATTTGATTTGGGCATAACTTGCTCATTTCTTGTTAGATTTGTGTCAAACTTGTTTTGTTTGATTACTATGATCCATATATTTCAATTGGTTGGTTTGAATTTTTAGATATACCAAAAAATATTTTTTAAAAATTCTGAGATTTGAATTCA
Source organism: Canavalia gladiata (assembly GCA_037954105.1). NCBI lineage: Eukaryota > Viridiplantae > Streptophyta > Magnoliopsida > Fabales > Fabaceae > Canavalia > Canavalia gladiata. The sequence continues at coordinate 11,859,180 of CM075659.1, read as the reverse complement.
AATTTTGGCGCTAAAATCTCTTGTGTTCTTGAAGTTCTTGTGTAGATCTTGTCCTTTTAAACTTGTTTAGGTATTAGTTTCCATGTGTGGATCCTTCTATATGTATTTATTTCTGATTTGTTTATGTTTATATGTCCTCCTTTCTAAATCAAATCTTCAAAAACTCCATTTTTTCTAAACAACAACTTTCAAAGCTTTAAAAGATCTGAGATCTCACACAATGAACTCCGAAGTTGAAAGTGCAGCATACCCTGTCTTTCGACGTTTGGAGAATCATATGAATCGTCGTGCAACCTTCGCTTGCCTTCGATTCTGTGCATGTGGATTGAGGATCTTCTTCTTAATCTCCTTTCAAAATTATTCCTTTTCTTCCAAAATAATTTCCAAAATTCCTAAAAGACCCAAGATCTCACGCAATGAGTTCCAAAGTTGAAAGTGCAGCATACCCTGTCTTTCGACGTTTGGAGAATCATATGAATCGTCGTGCAACCTTCGCTTGCCTTCAATTCTGTGCATGTGGATTGAGGATCTTCTTCTTAATCTCCTTTCAAAATTACTCATTTTCTTCCAAAATAATTTCCAAAATTCCTAAAAAATCCAAGATCTCACGCAATGAGCTTCAAAATTGAAAGTGCAGCATACCCTGTCTTTCGACGTTTGGAGAATCATATGAATCGTCGTGCAACCTTCGCTTGCCTTCGATTCTGTGCATGTGGATTGAGGATCTTCTTCTTAATCTCCTTTCAAAATTATTCCTTTTCTTCCAAAATAATTTCCAAAATTCCTAAAAGACCCAAGATCTCACGCAATGAGTTCTAAAGTTGAAAGTGCAGTATACCCTGTCTTTCGACGTTTGGAGAATCATATGAATCGTTGTGCAACCTTCTCTTGCCTTCGACTCTGTGCACGTGGATTGAGGATCTCCCTTCTAATATCCTTTCAAAATTATTCCTTTTCTTCCAAAATAATTTCCTAAATTCCTAAAAAGACCCAAGATCTCACGCAATGAGTTCCGAAGTTGAAAGTGCATCATACCCTGTCTTTCGATGTTTGGAAAATCATAGGAGTTGTCGTGCAACCTTCGCTTGCCTTCGACTCTGTGCACGTGGACTGAAGATCTTCCTTTTAACCTCCTTCCAAAATTATTCCCCTCTACCAAAATAATTTTCAAAACCAGAATTACGTAAGCCTTGAATTTTCCATCGCACCAGGGAATACATATGAGCAGGACCAAGTCCTGTCAGGTTAACCTCCATCAATCTATTTATTTTCACTATAATCAAAGGGATCAAAACAGTTTTCAAGTAAATCACACACTCAGTACCGTCCTTTGGAATGGGCGAGTAGGGTGCCTAACACCTTCCCTATTCATAACCGACTCCCGAACCTAGAATTTCTTCCTCAAGTTAGGGTTTTTTCCAAATATTTTTCCTTAAAATAAAATTTGGTGGCGGCTGCACATACAATTAAATTATTTTCAAAATTTTAGCGAGTTCGTCGTCTCGTCGGAATTACGATTGCGACAATAAATATCAATGATGAAATTACAACAATAAATATGATAAAAATATCAATGCTTATAATGGTAAATTATAAAATCAAAACATTGAAGAGAGAAATAAAAATAATCATTGAATACCAACAAAATAATAAATAATGATAAAAAATACACTAAAAAAATATAATTTAACATCAAATTTTAAATTTAACTTTACAATATAATAAATAATAATATTAAATTTACTGAAGCAACCTAAGTGAGCACACCACTTCAATTTAATTATTACTTCTTTTAAGCGTCAAAATAAAATTAAGAATAATAAAATCATATAAATAGACAAATCCTTCTAAAAATTAATATATATATATATATATTATTGTAGAAAATCAAAATAAAATTATTTAATTTGAGTAAAAGATAACAATAATGCATCTAATTATAAAGAAAGGTATATGATTCAAAAAGATAAATAGAAATTTAAATTCAACAATTATCATTTATATATTTTAAAATATATAATTAGTATTATCTATATAATTTTATAAGAAAGTGAAAAGAATAATAATGTTAATCTAATTGATTCATGCAAATTTCCACTTAACTAATTGCTTCTATAATTTTAAACATTTAAAATAAAATAAATTAAAATTATTATCTACATGATTTTATAAGAAAGTGAAAAGAATAATAATGCTAATCTAATTAATTTATATAAGTTCTTTCCTCAACTAATTATTTTTATTTTTTAAATATTTAAAATAAAATAAATTAAGATTTAAAGTTCAAAGCTCCATACATAAACCAAATTTTTTATGTATTATATGACACACAACCTTTGTTTTTTGCACATAATATAATAATAGAATAAAAACTAGTCTAATACAAACAAAAGGAACCAATTTTTTGAATTGAAGAATAGGAATAGAATGCATCACTTTATGCTCTCAATATCGCTTAGAAAAAAAAGATAAAATGATGAAGGAGAGAGAAAAAAAATGTTGGTAAGAAGAAATAGAAAAAGGAAACAGGTGAAAAAAATAGAGGTTGAAAGAAGAAGAAGAAAACTATAAGCTTAGAGAAAGAATCATGGTCAATATTGTCGTCATTATGGTCTTAGGTAGGAATGGAAGTGAATAAGATTATTCGATATGGGTTTATGGCTTGACTTGCTTAATAAATAGATAGACTCAAGTTTGTTAAAAAGTCATTTTAGATAAATAAGCCAGACTTAGGCTTATAAAAAAACCTATTTAACCTTTTTATCTTGTAGGTTTTAAGCTTGTAAGCATTTTTATTCAATTGTTTATATAGACTTTAAGCATATTTATTGATCTTTTCTAGAGTATAGGCTTTTAAATAGGCTCGCAGGCCTTGTAGGCTTTAAATCAGGTCAGACCTTGATAGAAAAAAAAATCCTTTCATAGATAACAGACCCATAGTTAGGCCTTAAAATTTTTAAACAAGTTAGACTTGAACACTCAAAACTTAACTTGGCTCGAGCTACTTCCATCCCTGACCATAGATGAGGTAGCCGATGGAGGATTTGATGGTGGTCAGATGATGTGGGGGTGCTGGTGATGCTCTAATCATGCTTCAACGGTGCTTCGACGGTGGTAGCTCATTTAATTCTTTTTTGCTTTGAAAATGTTTTAATTTATCTATTTACTTATTTATATTTTTTTATTATTTCTCTTTTTTCTTCTTTGACTTGTTGTTCTTGTTTAGATATATTTTGCTTTGGCTATGATATAGACTATGTGGGTTCTATATCTTTGATTCTCTATTTATTTATTTAAAATCAAACAATTGAAGAAAAAAACAAACCAAAACGAAAAGTATATAAGTTAATAAGAGTTAAAAATATTTATTTGAGTGAGAATAAAATTTGAAATTTGGATTGAAAATTTTCTCCACCTTCTCTGTTCACTGTCTCTGTTTAATTTTAGCAATCTCTTCCTAAATTTTGTTTTCAAATTTTTTTAGTTTTTTATATTTTAGAGAATTTTGAACTAAGGAAGCCCCTATTCTCCCTCTAATGCAATTGTTTATCACTTGTAAAGGAAATTTATTTCCAGAATTCTTGGCCCCAAAAAATGGTTTTCTTCTTAAGAGTCCTATTCTAGTGTTTCTATATAGTTGTGCTATCAAATAAAATTCTATTTTTTTTTATTTTAAATTAATTAATTTAAAATTAAGATTAATAAAAATAATTAAAAAGAATAAAATAATAAACAAAATTGATGGAAAATTGGCATTTACCGTTACTCCTTTTTACTTGTTTTTTATTGGATAAGATGAATAATGAGATATTTTACATAATCGTAGTAAGAAATAACTAAAGAAGTGAATCAATTTTATTCAGGTCATTACAATATTACAAAACTGCATGATACACTTAGTAAATAAACTTGGAACAAAACAATAGGAATATAGTAAAACAAAGTATAAGTTCAACTGGGTATGAGAGTTTTAAATATGTTAAAACAAATGGGTACAAATATTTGGAAAATAAATCATGCAAATATGAAAAATAAAGACAATTTTGCAAACCAACTTAATGTGAGTCATGCATAAATGAAAAATAAATATAACTTTACATACTAACTAGATATGAGTCATGCAAGTACAAAAAATAAAGATAATTTTGCATACTTACAAGACATGAGTCATGCAATATGTAGAAAATAAAGATCATTTTGCAAATTAAATTAAATATGAGTCATGCAGATCTAAAAAATAAATATAATTATGTAGACTAACCAAATATGAGTCATGTGGATGTGCAAAATAAATAAAACTTTGCAAATAACTGAATATGAGTCATACAAATATAAAAAGTAAATATAATTTTGCTGACTAACTGGATATGAGTCATGCAAATAAAAAAAATAAATATAACTTCTTAGACTAACTAGATATGAGTTATGCAAATGATAAAAATAAAGATAATTTTACAGACTGGTTGGATATAAGTTATGCAATATGCTGGTAGACTATTTTAAATATTAAAAAGGTCAACGATTGCAATATTTAAAATTTTTAGAAAAGCTTTCTAATTGAATATATCGTTTTTTCTTCATTTAGAACAAATTTTTTAACCAAACAGCCTAAAGGATGAACTTTTCTATTTTGGCCAATTGAACTCTTTATTCACAATACTATTCTTCAATAAAACACTCAACTTTCTCCATCCTTATAAACTACTTTCATCTTCAGTTTTTTTTATTAGAATAAGAAAAGTACGATTTTATTAAGAACATTGTCAGGCACATTATAGCACCTTTTCTTGTTTAACAACTAAATCCTTAAACCAAACTAAATCATTAAAGGATTGTTGAGAGTTTTGTTTATAGACTTAAACATCAATTAATTTTCTTGAGACACAATTAAAAAGGTTTGCATTAATGCATGAACGAATTGATGTTGACTAAAGAATGAGTAACGACAAAGATCAAGATGAACAATTTGAATTTAAGAATTTGTTAGTACATAGAACATTTGGACTAGAGGAATCTGAAATATCAAAGTATGAAAGAGGGATAAAATAAGGATAAAGATACAGAGATATTAAAAAACTTTATAATGATCTAAATTCTTTTTTCTCTAGTGTAAGTTCTTTGACCCTTAATCAATTGATGCCATTTGACCTTTTCAAAGAAGTCTCTATTGTTTCTTCTTCCACTTTTATCAAACCCATCTCAAATTCCAAAATCTAATTTTTGTCAAGAGATACACAAATTTTTCCCAGTTTAAATCTCAACCACTTCATTCTCTTTTACGTTTCGATCATCCTAACTTTTGCGTAAGTCACCTTATTAGGTTTTAGTTTAACAAATTTTTAATTTATCTTAACTTTTGCTTAGACTGTTTATTTAGGTTTTTTCAGCCTAACAAGATTTTAATTTTACTACGTTTTTATTTTAAATTTTAACTTTTACTTAAACCGTTCTTTCAAATTTTTTAACATAACAGGTTAATTTTCTTTCTTTTTCTCTTTTTAAGTATATAATTTATTTATAGCATCAGCTTTGATAGGTTTAACAAACCCTTTCCATCTATATTTTATAAGATTAAGGCTCCATCAAATAATAATTACTTGACAATGTAAAGACCTAAATAGTTAGAAGTTTACTTTCCATGTGCACCTTGATTTGATAAGATTTTTTCAAAACTAAATTTTTTGGATGAACTTTTTTATTAAAAATTCTAACTATTCTGATTTGATACAATTATCCATGACAAAGTACTTCTAATCTTATTTCTTCAATTATATTTAATTAGTTGTATTTAGCCTATAATCATTTAAACTCTTCCAATTTCACTTCTATCAACACTTTTCAAGAAAAAATTTCAACCTCTATAAAAAAACATCTTCCATTTTATATACCAAAAAGAAAGATTTCAATACATATATTATTATAATAAACATATAGAACATAGAGCAATATTTCATGCTAATTTTTAGAATTCATCAGCATCTTAGCAACAATTTTTTTTAATATTCTTATAAATTACTTTAACTAAACTATTAATTTAAATTTATAAGAAGGCGAGTTATAATATTTAATTTTAAAATAATCATAAAATTTTTTAATTCTTACCATCTTAAATGCTTAATAATTACTGTAATCCGATCTATTAATATAATAATAATTAAATAAATCTTAAAAAAATTTAATAATCAATACGGTTAACTTCATATAATTATGATAAAATAGATCTTTTAATACTAAATTATTAAATTATTTAATTATGCAAAAATTTCGTACTTACTTTTTTTTTTCAGAATCTTCATAGTATTTTTTTTAAAAAGAAAAAATACAATTTTTATTCGACACTGTGACTTATATTTTTGGTGTTTAAAATCTGTCTGTTTTATAGTACCTATTTAATATTTAGGATACCTATCTATTAGAAAATGTATTTTCTAATCAATTTTAATTAATTTATGAAGCATTACCTTTTAATATATTGACATTTTTTATTAATGGATATTAGAAATCATATGACAACTGCGTATACATAATATAATCCTAAACTTATTATTGAATGATGAATTTTTAATGAATAGAAAATATTACAATTATTTATAAAAATAAGGAGTTTGTTGTAACTCTTGAATAGAAACCATTGTAATCCTTCATGAAAGGATGACTTTCTTTTTCAATTTCTGTCTTGCGCCATATATCTATAGAGTAATCTAGTCTAAAGACAAATAAATATAGAAAATTTGAGATAGCATATATTAATGATCATTCTTATTATTAAAGGTCCATCTAGAATTTACATATGATTCTTTCTTTTGGCACAAAGGCAAAGATGATTCTTCTTGTGTTGGGTAATTCCCGACAACACTTCCATATCAATGTCTTCCTTAACCATTCCTTGCGGCACTTCCCAATCAAAGGAATGAAGAAGATTAATAAGGACAAGTTCTAATGTGGCAACTCCCATAGGCAAACCTGGGCATATTCTACGACCTGTTCCAAATGGAATTAGTTCAAAATCTTGTCCATGAAAATCTACAGCACTATCTAAGAATCTTTCAGGATAAAACTCTTCAGGATTTTTCCAAACTTCAGGGTCTCTATGAATCGCCCAAGCATTCACATAAATTATTGTCTTGGATGGAATTCGAAAGCCATCTATAATGAATTCTTTATTTGATTCTCTTGGTACAAGTAACGGGCCTGGTAGGTGCAATCTCAATATCTCTTTAATCATTGCCTTGAAATATGAACAATTTTTAATATCATTTTCATCTAAGAAATCTTTTTCACCTCCCACACTCCTAATTTCTTCTTGAACTCTCTTCATTACTCTTGGGTTTTTTATGAGGGCAGTCATAGCCCAAACTGATGTGGCTGCAGTGGTATCTGTTGCAGCTATAAGCATGTTCTAAAAAGAAAATAAAAAATTAGATAATAATAAAAAATAAATTAAAAAAATGAAAATGTGAAGAAAAAATTGTTGTTACAATAGATAGAATAAGATAAAACAAATGTGATGTAAAATGATATGATAAAAAAGGAATAATATATATATATATATATATATATATATATATATTATTGAGATAAAATACTTTATTAGTAACCTTACCATGATTACCGCTTTGATGTGATCATAAGTAAGATTAATAGAAAGGGAATCCTCATTCTTCAATTGAAGCAAGACATCAATTATATCCTGTTCTTCAGTGTGTTGTCTATTTGGATCCTTGTGTTCCTCAATGACCCTTTGATAGAAGTCATCCAACTCCTTGAAATTTCTTTCAAGGCGTGCATGGAGTCCTCTGAGTTTATCAATCCAACCTGTGAATGGAATATAATCTGTGAAATAAAGAAGGTAGCCAACAAGGCCTGAAACTCATTGAGCAACCCATGGAATCTACTCGCTTCACTTCCTTCATCCTCATACCTCTTCCCAAAAGCAATTCTACATATTATAGTGCTCAAGAGAGACATCAATAACTTACTCAGGTTAGTAACAACTGAAGAAGAAGCATGGTTAGATATCTTCTCAATCATTCGCTTCACCTCAACATTTCTTATAGAGGAAAAGGTAGAGACACGCTTGGAGCTAAGGATATGGACAACACTATTTTTTTTTATTTCTCTCCAATAATCACTATATGGGGAAAATACAATGTCTAACCCATTATAGGACAATTTCTGTTGGCCAAGTAATTTTGGTCGGTCACTAACTTCATGGTCATGTTTTTTAAGTACCTCTTTGGCCACTTTAGGTGAGGAAACAACAATAGCAAGTCTTAGACCAAGTTGAAGGGAAAATAGAGGACCATATTTTTTTGAGAGTTGCGATAGTTGAAGGTAAAGAATAGAGTTATTCAATTGATGTAGATTTCCTATTACTGGAAGGCCTCTAGGACCAGGTGCACAGGGTGGTTTCTTGAAGGTTCTATGGTTTTGGATGATGAAGAAGAAGACGAACACAGCTGGTAGAATAAGACATAGAAAAAGTTGTAGTAAAAGCATTGTGGTATGATAGAACCTACCCTAATCGATGTATGGGCTTGTCACTATATATATATATATATATACAGAAGCTTGAAAATATATGAAGGTGCTTGACAGAATGGGAATGCTACGTCACAATCTAAAGAAACAATAACATCACATCTTCCGTGTTCAAATTTTACGCTAATTACATGCAGAGGTATTTTCTGTTTAGATTCATCTGAAAAATGTTAATGTATTATTTTATTTCGATCCTTTTTGGTAATATCCGTTTTCGAAAAAAAAAAAAAAACAAGAAACCTGCCATGCCACCTAATGCGTAGACTCCATTAAGCCTTTTCCTGATTCCACGTGTTGTGATGCATGGCTTCTTTCACAATTCAGACTTCAAGTTTTAAAATTACTTGGACTTTCAATATCCTCATAATTTTATTTTAAAGTTGAGTCTCTTCAAAAGTAAAATAATTAATGTTGTTAAATTTTTTTAAAAATAAAATCTGGAACATTTTGTTATTATATATGTAAGAGTGAAGATTAGATCTGTCGAGATAAATTAATTTTCAAAATATTTTCTATTTTAGAATAAAAATATCAAAATTTCCTTATAAATAGTTTCTTTCAAAACTTTAATATTAAAATACCAAAAATATTATATTTGTAATAAAATAAATATTTATAAAATTAATTAAATTCATATAATTCATATAATTGATTTAAAATAATAATCTTTTAATAGACACCTTATTTATGTATAATTGCCTCCTAAATTTAAACTAATTTTAAAAATATTTTTTGAATTTTTTAATAAACAGTGGTAACGGTTCTTCTGTCTTCCCTGGTTGCAAAATGAAAAAAAAAATTTGATTCAATTATAAAAAAGTTATAGTTTAATTTAAAAATGATATTAAAATCAAACCAATCCGGTTGAAAATGAGTTGATTGTTTTAATTTATTATTATTTTTTAAAAAGAGAATATTTTAATTTTTTAATTATATATTTTGTTAATATTATTTTTATATTTAATAAAAAATTATTAATATAAATATTAAAACTTTACTAATAAATAATATATTATACAAGCATTTGAGTATGATAATATAAATTGTTATTTTGTACTAACAAAATTATTTGCTAAAATAATATATTTACCGTTAATATAAACCTATGATATTTATACTGATAGTATAATTATTGTTAAAAAAGGTCTATATTAACAAAATGCTAAGAAAATATAAAATTTTTGTTAAATAATAATTTTAATAGTAAATATATTACCACTAATATAAACTCATAATATTTATAATGATAGTTTAATTTAAGTTAGATAAATTTATACCATTAAAAGTAATTTAATATTAAATTTTTAGTAAAAGATAATTTTTATAGTAAATTGAAAAATTGATATATATTATTACACAACGTTATATTACATTTTTTTAATATTTAAAAAATATTATAAAAATATAAAAAGATTTATTTATTAATTTTAATAATATTTTAAAAAATATTATATTTGATTCATGTTGTAAAATATTATCAATAATGTTTAAAAATATTATTAAAATATAAAAAAATATTACCTATTAATTTTAGTAATATTTTTAAGAAGTATTTCATCTTATATATATTAAAAAAATATAATATATAATAGTGTTAATAAAAATTAATAAATAAATATAAATAAATATTTATTATTAAATTTTATTATGAATGGTTAAAATTAAATCATAAAAATTATATGAATTTAAAAGACATAATTTTTTAAAATAATTATATAATTTAAAACATGTAATCTTATCATTTATATTAGTTATATGATTCAGATTTATTTTTCTATTTATTATTAATATATTAAAGGTTGGTGTAATATATTACACCATTTTATAAACTCGTTACTTATACAAATAATTGAATTTTAATTAGGACAAGAATCATACGAAAAAATATTTTTATTTAATATATATAGTATAATGGCTTTTAGTAAATAAATTGGTAAATATCAATCTAATTGAATCGGAAAATAATTAATAATTTTAATCAAATACAAATGAAAGCAATATATAGTATGAGAAGATTGTGAACTGACTTTTCATTTGAAGGGTGCTGATTCATTTTTGTTGAATTTCTCCATACTAAAATGAGAATAGAAGTAATAAATGAGAATATTTTGAAGTAATATACAAATTAATATAAATTAAAATTTAATTGGAAGAAGTATAACTTGTGCTTTTAAATGTTCGTAAAATACTCTTTGGATACAACATTCATTGGTCAACATGTACTTCCTTCTCTATCAAGTATGATAAATTTCAGTCCTTTTTTTCTTCGAACTCTAGATATAATTATATAGAGTTGTACATGAAATAAATTCAGTTTTAATAAATAAAGCCCAACCATATGGTAAAAAAATAATTTTTTCTATTTATAGTTTTATTTGTTCGGATAGAAAGTAAAAAAGTATAATTTTATTCATTATTTATTTAAATATTTAATAGTTATTAATTAATGTTTTATATACTATTAATATATAATTAAAAAAATTACAATTGTAATAAAAATAAATAAATTATTTTATAAATAAAATATAATATAAATAATAATTTTTAAACAATCAATAATATTAAATTTTTCCATCAATATTTCTTTCTGCAATCACCATGGCATAAATAATATTATTTTCCAATAATTTATTAATAATTAATCTTGTTCTATTATGTATGTAGATCAATAAATTGATCTATGTTTCTGAACGAATTCTAACTTTTAGTATAAGTTTATATTTTGAAAGATCTTAACACTAAATTTCATTGAGAAATTCCACCGTATATCAAACACTATGAATTTGTTCATTCTCATCAGATCCTTTGAAGTTAAAAGACAAAAATGAATACTGTAACGATCTAAGCAACCAAAAGGGGATAAATTAAAACGAAACAGAACGAGATTAATTTTAAAATAAAATAAAAATAATCTATCAACAATTTTATTTTATATTAAAAATTAAAAAAAACTTTTATTTAAATCAAACAATAAATATGATGTAAAAAAATAAATTAAAAAATCGATTTATACGTATGAAAAAATAGAAATTTAATTCACAGCATTCCTAATATATCTATATAAGATAGTATTTTAAATTAATTTATTAAATTAATAATAATTTTAAAATTATTTATTTTATTTCTTTAAATAAAATATAAATAAAATTTATTTTAAAATAGATAAATAAATAGATAATTAATTAATTAATTAAAAATTTATTTAATTAATATTTAAAATAAAAATAAAAATTATTAAAATTAATTTTAATTTGACGGTTTAATTTTTACACTACATATCCTTTTATAGATTATTGTAAATTACTTTTTAATTACAATTTTAAAATTAAAATTACACTCACGTAATAGTAATGTATACATAACATTAATGTGTTTTCAATTTCAAATGTGAGAATACTACAATTTCAAAATAGTTTTGTGCTTTCGCTTTCAACTTCTCGGATCATCCTCTCAACTACATGAAAAATTAAGTGGTAAAGAAAAACTAGATGCCTCCGGAACTATGATAAAAAATATAATAAATTAAAAATAATAATAATAAATAAAATAAAGTATAAAAATAAATAAATAAAATATTAAATTAAAACATTATTGTAAAAATTGTATGAATTAAATAAATAATAAGTGTAAATAAAAAATAATAAAAAGGTAAATTTAATGTTCAAAATTTTTCTATTCAATCTCTTCTTATCCAATTTATGCTAAATTTTGATTTTCTTAATTAAAAAATAAGTAAAAGTAAATAAAATAGTATTTTAATATTTGATTAAAAAAATTTATAATAATAATAATAATGTTGAAAGTAATGATAATAATAAAGAAAGATAAATAAAATAAATTAATTTAGACGAAAAGTTACTATAAAGAATATTATAAAATAAGAAAGTAAAAAAATAGATAACATTTATAAATAAAAAAGTATTTAAATTATATTTTTTATTTAAATTTTTTATGATTTATTTAATAATAATAACAATAATAATTAAGAAGAATTAAATCAATTACAACTAAAGATCAATAAAAATTAAAATTAATAATTAATGATAAAAAAATAAAATTTAAATTAAATTAGTGATTAAAACTAATAATTAAAATAATATTTATAATAATGACAATAATAAAAAATAAAATATTAGAAGTATAGATTTAAAATTAAATTAAGGACTAAAACCATTAATAATAATAACAAAATAAGAATAAATCAAAATAAAATATGATTAAAAATAATAAATATTGTAAAATAAAATAAAAATAAAAAATAAAATAAGAATCAAAACAAATAAAATATAAAAAATATAAATAAAAATTTAGGTTTAAATTTAAATTAATAATAATAAAACAAGAACTAAATCAAAATATATAAAATATGACAAAAATAAATAAATAGTTAAAATTAAATTAAAATTAGAGATAATAATAAAATAAGAATTAAGTTAAAATAAATAAAATTTAACAAAAGATAAACAATATTTAAATATAAATTAAAGTCAATAGTAATAAAAGAAGAATTAAATAAATATAATAAAAATTAAAAATTAAATTGATAATTAAAATTAAAAATTAAAAGACATAAATATATAGAATAAAATCTGCCCAAATTAAAGAATATTAAAAAATTATTTACATCATAGAAAAATAGTATGCTAAGAAAAGTTTAATGTTTCATTTTTCATTATTTATCTAAATTTTTAATATTCTAATTTTTATTAGTTATAGGTATTTTAAATATTAATAATAATAAAAGAATAATATAATATAATATAATATAATAAAAAATTGTTATAATTAATAATAATAATAAAGTATAGATAAATAAGTTCATTAAAAAATATTTTTTAAATTATAGAAAAATAAAAAGAATAATATATAATAAGTAAAATCTAATGTTCATAATTGTCATTTTTTATTTATTTTTTATTAAAAGATATTAAAAATATTAAATTTTAATATTCTTATAATAAAAAACAAGCAAAGACTTGAAATTTAATTACGTTTAATAAAATAGAAAATTAAAATTAGATTAATGACAGATGTATTTTTTTGTTTTAAAAAAAGAAAAAACTATCTTTTGAAATGAAATTTTGTAAATTAAATGTATGTGAATAATTTAGATCTAACAAACAAATAAAATATTTTACGAATCAATTGAATATGGCCTTAAAAGTGTGAAAAATAAAAACAAAAAAATAAACTAATTAGATGTGGATTATTTAGGCTATAAGAAAGTAAAGATACAATGTAATCCAATTAGATATGGGTCAAATAAGAATGTAGAAATTTAAAGCAACACAGAGCAACTGGATATAGGTCATGTAGGATGAAAAAAATAATAAAAAAACCGTAGACCTATTGGATATGGGTTAGGTAAATGAAAGAAAGCAGAATCATAATGAAAACAACCTAGATATGTGTTAAGCAGGAACACAAAATTTTTTAAAATAATATAGACCAACTAGATATGAGTTATACAATCATAAAAAAGAAAAAACAAAAAAAAAACCAACTTGATATGAGTCATACAAGTATGAAAAAGTAAAGATAATGCAGACCAACTGAATATGGGTCATGCAAATATAAAAAATAAAGACAATGAATACCAACTTGATATGGGTCAGGTAAATGCAAAAATTAAAGACAATGTAAATTGACTAGATATAGATCACATAAGCATGAAAAAGTAAAGACAATGCAGACTAACTAGATATGGGTCATGCAAATAGATATAATAAATATGATGCAGACCAACTTGATATGGGTCATGTAGATGCAGAAAATTTAAGACAGTGTAAACTGACTAGGTACGGGTCATGAAAATGAAAAAAGTAAGGACAATGTAGATCGATTGGACATGTAGATGCGAAAAGTAAAGACAATGCAGATCGATTATTTTATGATAACTAATTAAATAAATAAATTTGTAAAACCAACCAAATGTAATTCATTGAATTTTAAAAACAAAATTTTGCCAAAAGAATGCCTTTATAAAAGGGTTGGAGATGACTTTTGCATAAAGATCTTAACCAACTAACTTGGGAAAGGAAAATTTGACCAATTAAACCTTTTATTCACAGCATTATCCTTCATCATACTACTTATGTGGTTTCATGATCTCTAAGCTTCATTTATCCTCAATTCCTTTCCTCAATCTCGTGATATTCAACTTTATGAGTTACACTAACATATTTTGCATTGTTCAAAAATGAAACCCCTGAATTCAACCATTTGGAAGGTTGTTATCAGTATTACCAAACTATAAAATTACCCTTATTTTTGCCTAAGTCTTCCTTTTTTGTTTTCAACTTAGTGGTTATTTTAATTGCTCTATCTTTTACTTAGACCTTTCTTTCAAATTTTCAATTTAACAAACCTTCTTTTTTCAACTTTGATTTTTTGAATCCTAATTTTTGCTTAGGTTGTCCTTTCTGGTTTTCAACCTAACAAGTTATTTCTTTTTCTTTCATTCAAGCATAAATTTTTTTGATAACATTGATATTTTCCAATCTTGGTAGTTACTGTCCATCCATGTCTTTCAAAATTAGAGTTTCACCAGAGAATGTCTACTTAACAATGTAAGAGTCTTTGTAATTAGGAGCCCATTTTCCACAAGCATCCTCTTGATTTCGTATGATCTTCTTCAACACTAAATTTATTGCTTGAAACTTCCTTGAGAGAACCTTCTTGTTAAAAGATCTAGCCATTCTACTTTGATACAATTGCCTATGGTAGAGAGTTGTTAATTTTTTTTCCTCAATCATGTTTAGATGTTCATGTCTTTTGAGGTTTTTGGATTAATTGGCCCTATAACATCTATTCCCCACATTGAGAATGGCTAAGGAGACACTAGGTTGTGAAAAGGGAATGAAGGTACATTGATTTGTCAGCATATACTTGATACTTGTGGAATTTACGAACATAATCTATGCATTCATATTTCATGGTAAACCAATAGTAACCATTTCTCATAATTTTGCATGCTATCATATGATCATTAACATGAGTCCCACATATTCTTTCATGATTGTCGTTCGTGATCAAGCGAGCTTCTTAGCATCCACACATCTCAAAAGAATGCCATCATGATTTCTTTTATATAAAACCTCTCCACTTATGAAAAATGTCATAAATAGACGATAAATATTTCTATTTGCCTCAATTTCCTTAGTTGGGTATTCTCTCTCTAGAATATAATTTTTTATGTTAAAATACCAAGGCTGCTCATATACTTTCTCTTCATCATTATCACAAAATACCAGCTCATCTTTTGTCCTTACTTGGGTGGGTTGAACATTAGTATGAAGATCTAACTTAGTCATTGCTGCTAAGGTGGCAAAGGCGTCCGCGAATTGATTCTTATCTTCAGTCAAATATGAAAAGGTTAATTCTTAAAATTTACCAATCAATTGAGTCAAATACTTCTGGTACATGATCAAGTTATGATCTTTGGTCTTTGAATCACTATTTATTTGGTAAATTTTAAGGGCTACATCTCCAAAAATGTTCAATTGCTGCTAATAAACAACTTGTACAAGCTTCATATTCGATAATACTATTAGCGCATTCAAAGTTCAATTTGATTACTACAAGATATTGCTTTCTAGTGGTAAGATGACTACTACTTCGATCCCACTATCGTAGATATTAACAACTATGTCAAAATAATTCTCCACTTATCATCTTTAGCCTCACCTTCTTCCACCATTAATATATCTTCGTCTGAAATTTCTGACAAGAGAGGTTGCTTCTCATTGAGAGAGTTTTCAACTAAATAATCTACAATTGCACTTCCTTTGATTGAATCACGAGTCATGTATTTGATGTCAAGTTCTAACAACATAACTTACCATTTTGAAACCTTTAAAGACATGTGAGAGCTTTCGAACACATATTTAATAGATCGATTCAAGAAATCAGCCAAGTAGTATAATACAACATGCACTGCTAGTGTCTTTTTACACTCCACACCAAATCACAATATGTCTTCTCAATAGTCATGTTTTAATACTAATAGTCATCAAACTTTTTACTCAAGTAATAGATTTCCTACTTTTTCTTCACAAACTCATCACGTACAAGTAATTACCCTAATTGACAGTGGCAAGACTATCAAATATAAAATCAATGATCGTCCTAAAATTAGAGATACCAGAATAGTAGGATTCAACAAGTAGGCTTTTATCTTATCAAATTCTTTCTGACATGTTTCATTCCACCCAGTCACTTAGTTCTTCTTTAGCAACTTAAATAAAGGCTCATAAGTGCTAGTCATGTTAGCAATGAATCTAGCATTGCAATTGAGTCTTCCTTGAAAGCTTCTTATTTCTTGCTCTGTCGTAGGATCAAACATGTCTCATATTGTCTTTACTTTGTCAGGAACAACCCTTATCCCTTCTTTGTTGACAATAAATCCTAGCAATTTTTCTGACGATGCACCGAAAACACATTTTCTAGAATTCAACCTCAACTTGCACTTTTGTTAACTTTCAAAAAGTTTATGTAGAACCTTTAGATAACTTCTCCTTGTTTAGATTTAGTGACCATATCATCCATATATATCTCAATGGAACAATGAAACTATTGTACATTGATAGGTGACTCCATCATTTTTCAGTTTGAATGGCATCACTTTGTAACAAAATGTTCCCCAAGAAGTTATGAAAATGGTTTTCTCTCTATCCTTCACATTCATGGGAATTTGGTTATTACTTGAATACCCATCCATGAATGTATACATGTGATTCCTAGCAATGTTGTCAACTGGGACATTAATATGGTGGGAGTGGAGAATCATCTTTTGGGCTCGCTTTATATGGGTACTGACATGATATTTTCCATCCATTCTAGAAGTCTTGATAATTCTATAAATTTGACCTCTAATTGCTTGGTCATATCTCTTTAATTTTCAAAGCCATATCTAAGTGCATTCTCTTTAAATTTTGTTTCTTTGGTTTAATTTTGGAGTATAATGGGATTTTATGCGAGACTATCTTTGGATCTAACCTTGTCATGTCATGGTAAAACCAGCAAAACACATCAACATACTCCTTGAATAATGTTATCACTTCTACTTGCGTAGGAATATTCACCATTTTAAATTCTTTATTTTCCTCTTATGACCTCGTATTACTCATTTCTACCTCTTCATCCTTCATCTTGGATTATTTTGTAGATTTTTCAAGAAATTTTGTGAACTTCTTAATCACCCCCTTGTTCTCAAAGGTCGTAGGAAAATCAATTGACAAGTTCTCAAAAAAAAATTTATGAGAAAAAATTTGTGACTTTTCGATCCATGGAAAGTAATTGGTGTAGGGTTGAAAACATAAAGTGAACAAATATATGAAAGATAAAATAAGTAAAGATTTGATATCAGAAAGACAATAGTATAATTAAGATTGTGCAAAGAAAAGGTGAAAAAGTATATTAAGACATGTAAAAGAAATTCTGAAATTTTATGCAGATTCATTTAATTGCATATCTCAAGCAAAATAATAGAGTTTTTAAGCATGAATGGAAATCCATTGCCAAAATTATACAATAGAAATAAATTACTTTGGAACAACCAAATGTGGTATTGGTTCAACTTTCTAGTTTCTTAATGGTGCTTTCTCGTAACAGGACAAATTGTCTTGAACTCTTTCTCTTATTCATTATCCAGGGTATCGACGATGAGATGATATGGAGGATGAACAACTTTTTCTATCATGATCATCTGGGTAGGTGCAGGAAATGTTTCTCTCAAGTGAGAAATTTTTTGCCTCTTGTCCTTCTTGTGCCTTTTTTTCAAATGCATATTTGAAAATTGTTCTTCTAATGATGGTTTATACCCTAAGCCGAATCTATCTATATTTTTTGGGACTTCTATTGGCAATTGTTCTCCTTGCAACTTTAATCCCAAACCTTTTCCTTCCACATGCCCACTCTTTGCCATGATTTGGTTGCCAACAGGCATAAATGTTTTCACTTCATAAGAGCTTAGTTCCACCATTTCAAAACTATGCCACAAGTTTTCTTCGACTTGCTCTATGTTTTCCATATATGATACTGAAACAAGCTTGGAAACCATAATTTTTTCCTCTCCATGAACTATAATTATTGCCCCACCTTCAATATACTTGACCATCTGATATAGGATAGATGGAACAACGCCAACAATATGAATTCAAGATTGACCTAACAACATGGTATATTCCAGCTCAATCTCCATGACTTGAAACAATACTGGAAAAATACTTGGACGAATCTCTAATGGTAGAACCATTTCCCCCAAAATATCTCTACGAGTCCCATCAAAATTTCTCATGATCATCACTTGAGGCATCAAATTATTCATACTTATATTTAATTGAGTAAAGGTTGTCTTGGATAGAACATTCAAGGATGGCCCTCTGTTAATTAAAACTTTTTTCCACAATGAAACCTTTACACTTCAAAGTTATGTGTAGAGCATAAGGATTTTTCTCATATTGAGGAACAATCTCTCCATTGGAGAAAGTGATCATATTCAAACGTTTCATAAGATCTACCATGTTAATCACGTTATGAGGAGTAACGTTAGGCTTGAAATATGCATCATTCAACACTTTTATGATTTCTTTCCTGTGCGGTTTTGACGTCAATATGAGCGATAACAGGGAGATTATAGAATGTGTCTTCTTTAGTTGTTCCGTCAAATCATACTCACTTTGCTTTGTAATCTTCTTGAACTCATCCTCCTTCTCTTCTTTGTCCTTGTTCTCTATCTCCTCTACTATTGGTTCTTTATGATTTTTTTTTCTTTCCCTCCTCACAACCATAGAATCTTCCACTTCTTGTGATTCAATCTACACCTACTTCACTGGTCACAGTCTCTTTTACTTCTTGTAGATTGGAGCAATGTATCGAACTGCTCCAAATGATTTCAACTTTGGTATAATAACTCCACGAAACTGTATGTGTGTCTTCATAAGAAAACAGAATTGGATTCTTCACAATTATGACCACCTTTCCAAGAGTAGGTACCTTGGTTTAAAATGGAACTCTTAGTACAAAATGTTCAATAACACTAACTTCTTGTAGAAAATCATTTTCTTCCTGGTTTCTATAACCCCCATTGTGAGAAACCCTTAGACTCAGACCTTGAAGTTTGAACAGTTCTTTATGTCATGTCCATTTGCTCCAGAATAAGGTAGTAACAATGTGATTCTTCATCATACTTTTCTTGTTCCTTCATGGTTTCTTTTGGTGCCGTTACATCATAACCAACTATTTTCAATCCATCAAACACCTTCTTCATAGAGGTCTTCAATTTCAAAACCTTTTTGATCAACAACCTCTCTTTATCAATGACATTTACATAACTTCTTTCATGACTTAGGATAGGATTAACATTCATGACTTAGGATAGGATTATTAATGATGCTAGGGCTTTTCTCATTTTAGATGTCTAATCTTGAACATGTCATTAACTTTCTAACTATCATCTTAAACCTTTCACAATCCTTGATTGAATGCTTGACAACCCCTATGTGGTACCTACATGTTAAATTGGGATTGTACCATGTTGGGAACGGTGATTGCATTGGATGCACTGGTATTTCTAAAAGTAGGTGAGCATTAAAAAAATGGTGGAACAAGCTAGTATTGAAGATAACAAATCTTGGAAAAGATGGTAAGTTTTATGGACGAGGTTGTTCTTGGTTTTTGAAATTTGGTCTAGGAGGATGATTTGTGTGATGTTTTTGGGCACATGGGACAATAGTTAGTGTGAACATGACATGTGTGGTTGTATATTTGTGGTGAAGGTATGTTGTTGATATGAGAAGGAGTGATGTTTGGGATTTGAATCTGTTGGTAAGATGGATTTGGAAACACAAGTGTTTGGATAAAAGGATAGGGGCTAGGATTAAAGGGTGGCACTTTGTATGTAGGGGTTGATGATGGGTATCACGGGACAAAGTTTCAATTTCGATAGACTTGGTTCACTTTAGACTCTTTCTTCTTCATTGACGAGCCTTTCTTTGCTTGACTACCCTTTACATGCTCCATTGATAATTTTTTAGCCTTCGTCAAAATCTTAATCCTTTCTCCGACGGTTATCAAGTTAGCAAAATCTCTATATGTCACACCGGCCATCGATTCAATGTATAGTGCTCCCAAAGTCCCTAAAAACTAAGAGCATGACTCTGACAACGTCAATAATGGTTGTACTTGATGAACACGTTTGTCAAGTCCTTTGAGCAGGTGATCTTAGAATGGTATAATTGGATGTACCATTCCAAAGCAGACCTAGTCAAGCTTTTATGGAAAAATCTAACCAAAAATCTCATCTTCAAACCAAACAATCATCTTGGTGTAGTACATTTTTAAATGAAATAGAGGGTTTCCATTACCATTATACTTGTTAAAGTCCAGGACTTTAAAATCTTCAGGAACAACAACTTCCATGGTTGGGCATAATTCTTCCATTCCTAGGGACCCATATGCACTATGACCTTAGATGGTCTTGAGTTTTTCTTTCATCTTCTCCATCCATACACCTTTCGTCTTGTTATGCCATTTTAGGATATGAACAGCCCTTGTAGATTTTCCATGGGTGAATATATGAGGTCCTTCTCATGTTGGCTTAGCATTTCTATAAAACTAAGGGTTAGAATTTCTCAACGATTGGTATCCTTCTCTAACTGAGATATCAAATGGTATTGTTTAGGCTAAATGTTCATTGGGGATTAGTCGCTCCTTCCATTGCACTGGATACTTCTTGAGTAGCACTTATGAATAACATAATTGTTGTTCAAATAGTGAAGGATGCAAAAGATGGCACTATCATTAATGAACTAGGAGACGAGATAGTTGAAATAGGTGACTATCATTGCAACAATAGAAAATGGAACTTTCATGACAAAAGAGGTTATTAGATTTTTAGGATTAGGGATGACTAGAGGAAACTCCATATGCATTTGACCACTTGACGGAGTCCTATTGACGTTGAATAGATTTGTGGCTTCATTCAATTTGAGTAGCATCTCTTCCATTCTCATCTGAGCTTTTGACATTTCATTCATTTTCCATCTCATTGCATCAACTTCCATACCCAGATTCCTTTCTAGTTGGTTCCCTTCTGTCATTCTAATTCAGGATATAGCATAGTGAATTTAGAGTAATTGATACTTCTCTTTCTAGGTGAATGGTGATTATAGATCATATGATAAACTATGAGAAATATTATTTTGACTTCATTTAAAAAAAAATATTATGGTTTTGGTAGAAAATTATCGGTAATGAATGCTGAGAACTTTCTCGTGAGTATTTTTGGTTTCACAAACTAGAATCATAATAAATAACAAAAGGGTATCTTTATTCTAAACTTAAAGTAAAAGACAAGAAGGTTTCTTTTGCAAATACATCATCCATTCTTTTTCTCATCTAAGGTCTGGTCATTCTTTTCATGCACCACATCAAATGTTTACAATGTTCAATGAAATCAAGGACTTCCTATGAACTTGAGAGAGGAGTAGTAGCTGCATCAACTATCTTTAAAAGTTCTGGCATCCTTTCTCTAAAATCCTAAAAGTGAAGCTTGTTAAATGTTATTTCATGATCCAAAATTCTTTTATAAATTACTAATATTGAAAATTTAGAATTTTTTTAAAACTTTGTTAAAAATGCGAGTCTCATCGTAGTAATTGTCGTAACCAAAAATAAATAATTGAGCGATGTCACTCATGTCTTAACTTACTTTGATCACTTAATACAAAACAGAATAATGCATACAATAACCAGTTCTTATTATTTATACAATCCTTAATAATTATTACATGTTCTTAAGTTCATGAGTTAGTACTAGGGTATTAGTCTCCTGCCATATACAAATATATGTATATTACAATTAGTTTCCACACTACATACTATTACACATTACTACTTCTACCATATCTATATGATGTACAATATATTACAATTCTATATATTACTTACTTATATTATAGTTATCCATGACTATCATACAAAATATACATTATTTGCAAACAGAAACTTCACTTTTGCAAATCCATATAATTCTTCAATAGTGAGGGGCACGACACTCCAACCATAGGCTCTTATCTAGGGCATAAAAGGTTCCATCTCCCATCTCTTGGAAAGCCTAAAATGTGTGTGGCATGGGATAAAGGGAACAACCCTGCGACAACCATACATGGGAAGAACTATGGTAGTGTGAAGGCATATGAAGATCACTCTCCCGTTTAGAAGAAGAGGAGACTTTCATTGGCACTGCTGGGGGCGCTTGAAAACCTAGTGGCAGAGGAAAATTCATGTTGGGATAAAAGGGCTCTAAAGTTATGACGAAGTTAGTCGTGGAGAAATTTCGGCTTATTACCACAAACACAAAGAGATGGCCTAAAGAAAAGTAGACCCTCACGTTGGCTTGGGCGATGATTAATAACACGTGAGTGTTAGCATACCAATTAACATTATTAAGCTCAATGAATACTACTATTGTCGCAAAATAAACATTTGCAGCATATGGTAAAAATGGTAGAAAAGAGGTGAGAAACTAAGTTTTTCAGTAGGATTCTACCCTACAATTAATGTCAACATTTTCAATCGAACTAATTCAGTTTAATAAGAAACATAACATGCATACTGGTTCACTTTTAATTTTTGGAAAGTTTTTAACTAAAGTGGATATCTTTATACAGAAGTAGGAACTAACTCCTATTTTAAGCATACAAGTTACTTATTCTGGATTTCATATTTATATACTCTTGAGATTACATTACATTATATCAAAGATATCATTTGACTATCATTTCATTCATGTCTTAAATACAATTCTTCTCATTTATCTATCACTCTCTTAGTGATAATCTATATCATAGGCATATCATACATTTTAGTCAAAAATATCTTTCACCAGCTCTGCTACTCTACCTTCTATTTTTAAGACATGAGTTCATTCCTTGATGGTTGTCACCACTATAATCATTAAAGACCTAACGCTTTATAATAGAAGAATTTTTGGAGAACCCTTTTGTTTCCACCTTGGAAGGATCCTTTCTCCTTTTGGATATGTTCAAGACACATCAAGAGTAGTATTAACTTTTCAAATACGTTCTTTCTTTAGCAATCCATTAGTTAATTAGGTTCATTTTTAAAACTTCCAAACAATATGCATGCTAGAACAATCCAACCAATATGTCATGCACATATAGCCTCTAATCCAAACTATCTTCACATTATCATCCACACATAAGCATCACATCATATTTATAAACAATCAATAATATATAACATACATTTTACATTCATATTTATACACTTATAAGGCAACATAACAAGTTAGCACAATTATTCTAATTATAAATCTACCTTCTAATCAACATTTTTTAATTATGTTTGATATAAATTTCTTGAACAGCATGCAACCTTTCTCCAAGATCTAGTCCATGTTATTTATTCATGATAAATCTCTCATAGGAACATAGTTCACTCATCCTTCTAAGTTACCTCTCAATCTTTCATTTTCTCAAAGATTAAGTTTCTCTTAATAATCTTTAATGTAAAATTATGGAATGGTGAAATCCTAATTTAGTTGGTCGAATTTGAGTGTTTTATGCATAACTTTCTTATTTTAAGTTTAAGTGTAAGAATTTTTATGCTTTTTTGACCAATAACTTTACTAATCAAGTTTGAACTACTAATTAATTTACTTGTTTACCTCCTCACCTATGAATTCAAAGCTTCTTACTCATTTTATTTAAATATCTTTAAGCATACAAAACCTACTTTACCTAATTATCCTATAGGTTACCAAACCTACTCCTTAAGCTCCTAAAGCATTATGATTTTTTTTTTTTTACATTAGAAGGTGATTTATACTAGTTAGAACTTAGGCTATTAACCTACACCAAAGTAGAGATTTTTAAGACATTTCCTTCTTACTTGGTGCATATGGTTCATTTCCTTCTTACTTGGTGCATATGGCTGAATGGTTTATAACACTCTCACAACTCCATAATTAATTTTTAATCACCACCTTATACCCAGTTGAGTTCATTTTTAAGTGCTAACAATATTTTAACTTACTTTCACCAATTTACCCGAGCATGGCCGAATGGTTATCCATACCATTACCAAGTCTCTTTCAAACTCATAATTCCTTTCTTATACATGGTTAAGCTTCTGATTACACCTTAATCAAAATTTTAAATTGAAGTTCCCTTAATTTAATAGAGAGTGGTCGAATCCACACTTTGTCCAAGCAAGAGTCTTTTTCTTAATTTCTTTTCACTTACCTTTGTGTCATGAATTTTAGCGTTGTTACATCACATGCTTTTGGGTCCATAAAATTTTTTCCTTACTCCATATGGGTTTACATATAGACTTTTATCAAAGTCTAAGTTCAATATTAAATCTTTTAAGAGGAAACATAAGCAAGCTTGCAAGTTTTAACATAAAAATCATAAAAAAAGAATTTTTCATGACATCCAAGTGGAGATCTATTAGTTCAACTCCAAGATCTATTCATCTCTTACTTTGAACATCTTAAAACTTTTCATAAAAACTTTCAAATCTTCCCAAACTTCAAATAAATCATTTTTAAAAAAAAATTAACCAATTAAATTGCTTTGAATATTACAAAAAGCACTTTAATCCCTTAAAATTATCTTTTAACTTCCAAAAATTACTAAAAATTTAGTGATGCTCATTTTTAACCATCAAGGATAGTTTTAAACTCCATCAAACTCAATCAACTTGGATCCATAGAACTTAGAGAGAGATCCACAAAGAGTAGAGAAATAAGTCATAAATACATAATTAAAAACTTAGAAAAAATGTATGGTAAAGATCCTACTTGTTGAAGACTTATATAAAGATTTGGTGGGTCTTTTGAAGTTGGTTCCCTACTCCTTAGTGGTCCACACGAAAGCTCCTAGTGATGGTGGTGGAACTTTGTTGGTTTGTCTTATTATAACTTAAACTTCAAAAATGGAAGTTCAAGGATAGTGTAGGTTTTGATGTTTTGAGAGAAGTTGGAGTTTTGAGCGAGTTTAGAGAGTTTTCTTTAGTGTTTATAAAATTGATAATGAAGTAAATGAACCTCCCCGGGGCTATAGCAAATTCGGCCACTTTAGGACATGTGGAAATTAAATTTCCCCATGAGAATATTTTGGTTCATTTACATGTAATTTATATTTTCTAAATTAAATATAAATGTAAGAAATTATTCTTTAAAATTGGTCTAACACTAATAAAGATTAATTTAACATTAATAAAGGTTAATTTATTTTAAGTATGGTTAATTTTAATTAATTAAGATTAATTTATTTTAATTGTAGTTAATTTTACCTCTTCTTGTTAATACTTTTGTCTTACATGTAATTAATGATATGATGATTCATAAAATGACTCATCACCTTATTTTTCACATGTCAATTTTATGCACAATGGATAAAATTCAAGTCTTAACCTTTACTTCAAATTTTTTTATTTAACCTAATATATTTTCTATTTAAAGTAAATAAATAATAAAATCGTCTCTTAAATCAATATTTCTCTAATTTAAAAGAAAATTTTTTTTCATATAAAAATTTATATAAATTTTTATATATATAAAAAATAAAAATATAAAATAATATATATATATATGATATATATATATATATATATATATGATATGATATATATATATATATATATATCATATAAGAGAAAAAATATATATAACATTGTAAAAATATGTTATATGAATAGTTATTTCCAAACATTAGGTGGCGAGAAAATAAAAAAATTTAAATTGATACAAGCTTGTGCTAATTTAAATAATATAAATTTTGTTTTTTTAAAATAAATTTTGGATTTAAATTTTATAAATAAAAAAAATAAGAATTGAGAGAATTTCTTAATTAACCCCTTAAGAATAAAAAACTTAACTTGATTATAATTATTTTGACATTTTAACGGCAAAAGTTTCGATATAAAATATTTAAACATGGTGATAGAATAAAGAAAAATAGCGGGATATATAATGGGTGTGGGCGTTGTAGAGCGTTAAGAATCTGACGATGTTGGAATGGGTTGAGTCAGGAGAGACACAATGGTGCTTGATATGCGTAAATATAAATCAGAACAACACATTTAAGCTCATTTTTTTCTCTCAAAACTTACACTAAATACAAAATAAATAAAATCACACCGCTTGTGATGTATAGGCATTAAAATAGAAGGGAGAAATAAAAATAAATATATAACGAATAATATGATAAAAAATAAATATTAAAAAAGTAAGTTAGATAGATCTTAATCTTTAAAAATTGATTTAGTAGAAAAAAACCGAATTTCCACTTATATTTTTAAAGTGAGTTAAAAGTAAATTTTTTATAAATATTTTTTAAATTTGAAGGTTTTTTTTAAAAGATATTATTCTCTTTACTTTCTAAAATATATTTGTCAATATCTTTTAATTAATTGAAAGTTAAAATTATAAGTAAAAATTCTATTAAAAGTTTTTAACTCTATTTAATAAAATATATTTTTAATATTTATTATCTTTTTTAGCGGTTACGAATATTTTTTAAAAGTTACTTTTGGTTAAAATATTTTTTATTTTTATAATTAATATATTTTATAATAAAATTTGTATTTTATATTTATTTTTATAAATCTAATATGATCTATTTTTATAGTAATATTATTAATTTTAATATATTTATGTTTATATAATAAAATATTATATTTAAAATTATTTTAACATACACTATTTATATTTTTTAAAAATAAACTTTTTATTACAATAAAAATTATAAAAATAATTACTTTTCTCTTGTTTTCAAACTAGAAGAAGGTTGTTCCATTTCGCTTCCCAACATTTTGCTCCTTAATTGAGTTGCTTTATCATTTGTTTTAGGAATAGGAAGAATTACACTGATACTATAATTACATGTATTATTTTTGTTTACTGACACCCATTACTTTTTAAAATTACATGTACCTGTCCTTTTTTTATGTATGGACCAGGCACTCAATACTCTATTTTTTTTCTAAAAAAGCAATGGATTACAAGAATGAATGGTAAGTGTAATTTTTTAATCAAGTTGGCTTAATTAATTTAATTATAATTACCAACTAATCTCAAAGGAGGTTAGAATCATTATTTGTGTTATTAACGCCTATTTGAGTTCGAAAAATTCTCCTCATGTTTCTGCGACCTTTTCAACAATTAGGAAAGATATGTAAAGAAAGGCAAAATTGAGATATAAAACAATTATAAGAAAGGAGTTATATGAAAATTTCTGTAAATAATTATTATAATGATAGAATAACTCTTGTTTTGTTTAGGAAGCAAAGTGGTTAGTTTTCTCAAAAGCTTTTTCTTTTTTAAACTTTTCTTTTAAACATATAATAATATCTATAACAACATTGCATTTAATTTGTTTTTATACCATAACGAGATTAGTACTAATTCTTATTAATTTTTAAATTGTTCTTACATATATAATTACATTTTAATAAATAAAGGTAAGTGATGGTATATTAGAAAAACGTCATCAAAGCTAATAAATGAAAAATATGATTAAGTAAATGAGACAATATCAGTAGCACCATTGAATTGGTAGAGGCTCGAATGAGTCATGATTTTTTGTTTAACCTGTTAAAAAACAATCAAATGCCATGTATTTAACATAATATGTAACCTAGTTACTGCAACTTTGTTTAGTTTTTGTTTTTCTATATATCAAAATTGACATAAAAAATTGCATCAAATTTATAACAAACCATTATGTTGCAAAAACTTTTCTGTATATTTCTTTATTCATATATTTAATTAATCATCTTAAATAAATGAAAAAAATATAAATTGTGAAATAAAAAACCTGCTGAAAAAATTCTATATTTTAAATAGTGTTATATATGTTAAACTGTCGGTCGATCGATTCAACAACGATTCAACAATTTATGTATCAAGAGCAATCTGGATCAAATATAGGTAATTATGAGTTTAAGTTTGCTAAATGCTTCCAAAAAAAAAAAAAGAAATTAAGTAATGACAATGATAGATGGATAAGTGGCAACCCTTCGAATCTAGAAATATCTAGTGTGTACCAAATGTTGTTGGTACCTGTAGCAAAAGCCAAACAAGTTCTGATAGTTTGTGGCCACAAATTGATTGGTAGATTCTTCTGATAGTGAAAATTAAATTAGATTCTTCTGATAGTGAAAATTAAATTTGTATGACAGTAGTAGAGGCCAAAATTAATGAAAAGGATAACAACTGTCGTTTTATTCTACTGTATTCTCTAACTGCTTTTTATTTTTATTTTTTATTTTTTTCCAACATTCATCAAGGTCTTTTAAATTCCTTTTTAATAATATTTATGAATAGATTCATTTATATTATTTTAAATAAATAAATAAACTATTTTGTAAAATTTTTAATTTCATATTATTTTAAATAAATAAAAAATTATTTTGCAAAAATTTTAAAAATAAAAGATAAATTTGTATTATTATAAAAATTATAAATAAATATTAAATAAATTAAAGAGTAAAATATTAATAAATTAATCATAGAGGAAATTAGATTAATTGCATCTACCCCTGGTGGGGCAAGACAAATCGTTTGAGGCAACAGAATAGGAGGCAGCTCATGTTACCTTTATATGATAAGTGTATAATCTAGATAGTAACGAAAGGTGGATAAAATTTAAAAGTGATTAATTTTTTTTAAAAAATGTACGTATTACTAATTTTATTTTAAATTAAAAAATTAAAAATTAAATTTATTATTTTAAAAATATTTTCATAAATCAGGATTATTTTTAGAATCAATTTATTTGTAGGATGAAATTTAATTTTAAATTAATTTTTAAAAGTTAATAGTATTTTAAAATTATTTAATTTATTTTTAAAAATAAAATAAAATAAAAAATTAGTTAGAATGAATAAATAAATAAATAAATACAAGATACATAAAAAAATAAATTAATAAATAAATAAATTATTAATATAAATGGATGAAATTAAAATAAAAGAGAAGTATAATAAAAATTAATTTTATTTTATAATATTTAATTTTATTTTTACTTATTCTATTGTATAATATAAAATTTAAAATCCTATAATTTTCTAAAAGATAATTGCAGGTGAATTAATTTTAATATTAGAGGTATTATTTTTTAAAAAAATAAAAAAATGCCAATTTGAGAAAATCAAACTTTTACAATTCAGGTTTCTTGAATAATAAAATAAGGTTAATAAAATGTTTCATTTAAATTATTTATTTTACATGAAATTTATAAACTAAATTATTTATAAAAAATTAAATTAAATTAAAGATCATTAAATTATTATAAATTTTATTTATTTTTATATAAAATTAAATTATTTATAAAAATTATAATTGAATTTTTATTTTTTTATATTATTTTTTGTGATAGTTAAAATTTATAAAAAAAATTATAACAAGTTACGAATATGATAAATATAATATAATAATAACAATAAATAATAATAAATTACAATAGCATTATAAACAAAGAACAATACTAATAATGAGAAGAATGAAAATGAAAAATAAAATACATAAAAGAGTAAAAATAAGCACTATATATAAATACTAAACATCAAAATAAAAAAAAATTAAGAAGAAGTAATAGTAATAATAATAAATTAAAATAAAAATAATAAAAATAAACTATATGATAAAAGAGAAAAAATAAGTAAATGACAATATAAAGAATAACTAAGTAAAATGACAACAATTTATGATATTAAAATACTAATAAAAAGTTCAACAATTAATTAAGGTATAACAAATAGTATCAATGAGGATAAGTATTTTTACTAATAACAATTATAATAATAATAAAAATAAATAATAAAATAAAAATTAGAGGCAATGATATAGATTGGATAAAAATAATAAACAATAATCTTAATTGGTCAGGAATGGAAAAAATTCTTAAATTTTAATTTTTTTTTCTAATTTCATTTAAACACAAAATAAATCTAAATCTATAAATAAAAAAACTGATTACATAATATATATATATATATATATATATATATATATATATATTATTTAGATAAAAAAAATACCGAAGTCAGCAACAACGATGAAAAAAAAATAGTAGTCTCAACATATACAAATAATATGAGTAAACCAGTGTTATAAAAATTTATTTAACCTGCAGTTAAATAGTTAAATAGTTAAATCGTTTAAATAAGAAATCGATTATTGGTTTAATCATTTATTAGATCAGAAATGTTAACTCGTTTTAAATGGGTATGAATGGGGATTTTTTATTAAAATTGGTGACTCACAAGTTATATTAAAAACGCTGCACATTCTGAAAAAAAATCTCAAGTATGAAGACTTATTTCATGTTTGACAGACTGACAGACACAAAAAAATCTCATGTATGATATGAAGACTTATTTCAGGTTTGAGAAACTGACACTGAGTACTGACACCTTTCCTCCCGTCAGCATGTAGTAAATAATATTAGTGAGTTCAATTCCCGTGCAATATAAAAAATAGTAAAATACAGAGAATTGGAGTTGACATCTTTTACTTACTTTCTTGCCTTTAGGTAAGTAATTTGAAATTAATAAACTAAAAATCAATATATAAAAATATTTATTAATATTTTAAGATTACTAATGTGAATTTTATTTTGAAAATTGATATAAATTAAACTTAAAATTAATTTAACAATTTGAATTATATTTTATAACTTTATCTTCATAGTTGTTTAATCTTAATATTGCTAGATTATATATAATTTTGATTAGTTAATTATATTTTGAATTTATTTTTTAGTTTT
Source organism: Canavalia gladiata (assembly GCA_037954105.1). Lineage (NCBI taxonomy): Eukaryota > Viridiplantae > Streptophyta > Magnoliopsida > Fabales > Fabaceae > Canavalia > Canavalia gladiata. Next base: position 11,827,840 of record CM075659.1, on the reverse strand, counting down.
CTTTGTAACATTTTTTATGTTAATATTTTTTTTATGTTTGATGTTAATTTAATTAGATATTTATATAATAGTAATTATTTTGATAATTAAATTTAAAATATAAAGATAGTTTATATTATGTTAAATAATGTTATAATTTTTCTTGAAATATTTATAAATAAATTTTTAATTTATAAAGTTTGATATATACTACTTCAATCAATTTAATTAGTACCGATAATTCATTAACTTAGTACCTTAATCAAATTAATATCTAAACTATTTTTTATAACATTGAAATAAATTGAATATTAATAATATTTAAATAATAATTTGCAACAATAAAAAAAGAAAAATTAAAATTAAAATTAAAAATAACTAAAAACATCAAAAGCTGAAAGAGAAAATTAAATAACATATAACTAAAAATAATAATAATAAAAAAATATTAACTAATAAAAATAAATATATAAGATTATAAAGGAAACCTAAAACTATTTAAATTGAAAAAATAAATAAAAAATATATTCTAACTCATTATTTTTGTCAACCAAAACTAAAACAGTGATTAAAAATAAAATTTTTGTTTTCTTTTAGGAAAGAGATATAAATAGAGTGAAGATTGATATAAAAGTATAATGTAATAGAAAAATAGATTAAATTAATTTTTTATTTTAAAACGTGACATCTGTTTTTAAGTTGGTTTATGTATTTAAAAATTTTGTGAATGAATCTTTATACATAAAAATATTTGTGATTTAATTATTAATAATATAATTTTTTATAATGTTATTTATTTATTTATGGATAGAGTTATGATTATTGATATGACAATTATGTATTTTTATTTAATTTGATTATTTTACTTAAAAGGTTTATAATTAAATTTTATATATAAAAAAATGATTTAATCCTATATGTATCATACATTTTTAAGTTAAATTTTTATATGTAAATTTTTTAATTTAATCATTATATATTTAAAAATTTAGTTTAAATTAAGTAAAAGTATTTAAAATTTGACAAATTATTTTTATAATAAAAATTGTACCTAATACATGTTATTATTAGTCACGGTAATAAAATTTAAACTTATAAATATTTATCTTAACTTTAAAAAAATTCTGTTATAATTAAATTAATTTTTTTACATATAAAAATTAAATTAAAAAATTACATATAAGAATAAAACTAAAATTGTATGAAACATATATTTAAATTAAACTTTTATAAAATATATAAAAATTAAATCATTAACTATTACTCATGTCATTCAACTATATGCAAAGTTATAATATATCATAACGTTATCATTAAATTACAAATTTTTTAAATACATGATCAAATTAAAAATAAATGTTACATGTACAAATTAAATATATAGTATAACCTAAAAAAATATAAAATTATAAGCAAATTTTTGAAAAAAATATTATAAAAATAGAAAATCATTTTTTTTAAAAAAATAAAGTGGTTGTCGTTTTCAAAAGTCTTTTTCTTTTATAATTTTTATTTAAATATATAATGGTATTTATATTTTCTTTTATTAAAAAGATGCAAAAATTTTAAAAAAATTTTAAATGTTAGTTTAAAAAGTATTTTTTGACAAAAATAAAAACAGTAACACATAAATTTATATTCTGATATATTTTAAAATACATTTTATAAATATATTATACATTAATAAATATATCTTAATTTAATTTAGAATATGACACATTAATTACAGTGCTACATCTTATTTTAAAATATGCCACATATGTCTATTACGCTTAAATATACACATCATAACTGTTAACTTTTCAAACCCAAAATAACTGAAAATGAATATATTAACATATAAGATCAAATGTGTTTTCTACGTGTTTTTCCTCTGTTAGAAACCACAGTTTGTTTTCTCATTTCCCCTAATTTGTCCTGCTTGGACAGGTGCAGAGAGAAAGAGCATTGTGTGTTTTAGTTATAGAAGGTTAGTTATATTTAATATTAAAGTTATTATTGTAATGTATAGAAATGTTGTAAGTAAGATTGATTAGAAAATTTTAGGAGAAATTCAAAAATAGGTTATAAAATTTTCAATTTAAATTTAGTAATATTATATAATTTTATGTAATTTAATTATTATATTGTTAAATTATAAAAAATATAGTAATTTTATATAATATATTTACTGGTTTAGTTAGTTAAAAAATTATTAATAAAAATTTAAATAAATAATAAAAATTTGAACCAAAAGATTAGTAAATCAGTAATTAAACCATCAAAATTTAATAACTTAGTTAATTTTAAATCATAAAATTTTAGGATTTTAGTTAGAAATTTAGAATCATAAAATTATAGTTAGTTAGTTAAAAAAATTTAAGCATAAAATTATATTAAGTTACTTACTTAAATTTTTCTCATAAAATATTAGTAACTTAAGTTATTTAGTTAAATTAGAACCATTAAATATTAGTCACTTAAGTTAGTTAATTAGTTAAAATAGAACCATAAAATTGTAGTCACGCAATTAAATAAATTTTAACTATAAAATTATAGCTAATTAGTTGAACAAATTTTAATCAAAAAGTAGAGTTATAGTAATTTTGTTAAATAAATTTTAAGCATAAAATATTACTAAATTTGTTAATTTTATTTAATTAAATTTTAAAAAAGTAAATTAGTTAATGAAGTTTAACCACAAAAAATTATTAAATAATTTAATTAACTTTAAACAATCAAAATATGGTAACTTATTTAATTAATTTTCATTCATAAAATTTTAGCATTTTAGTTAAAAAATTACAAGCATAAAATTATGGTAAATTATTTAATTAATTTTCATTCATAAAAATTTAGCATTTTAGTTAAAAAATTACAAGCATAAAATTATGGTTACTTAGTCAAACAAATATTAACCATAAATTTATAGTAATTTTTTTAATAAAATTTTAAGGATAAAATATTACTAAATTAGTTAATTATTTTAATTTGAATTTTTTATTAAATTAGTTAATTTAATTTTAATTAAAAAATTAGTAAATTATTTGATTAACTTTAAACCATCAAAATATGGTAACTTACTTAATTAATTTTAAGTCATAATATTTTAGCATTTTAGTTAAAAATTATACATAAAATTATGGTTACTTAGTTAAACAAATATTAACCATAAAATTATAGTAATTTTGTTAGTTAAATTTTAATCATAAAATATTACTAAATTAGTTAATTAAATGTAAAACATCAAAATTTAATAACTTAATTAATTTAATTGAAACCTATAAAATATAATAAATTAGTTAATTAAATGTAAATCATAATTTTTTTAAACTTAATTATTTTTATTACAACCATAAAAATTGAGTAGTTTCGTTAATTAATTTTAAATCATAGTTTAGTAACAAGATATATGTAATAAGTTTGGATTGAAATAATTAATTTATTTGTTGTTGAGTATTAGTTAGTTTATTATATGTTTTTATAATGATTATTATATATTATATAGTAGATAAAATTGATTTTGATGAAATCTATTTAATAAATTTTAATTAAATAAATTAGTAACTTAGTTAATTAAGTTGATATCATAAAATTTTAATAAAATAGATAAATTAAAATGTTTCAAACCATAATATTTAATTAAATCTACTTAATTAAATTTTAAGCATAAACAAATCAATAATTTAGTTAATTAAGTTGATATTATAAAATTTTAATATAGATAAATTAAAATGATTTAAACCATAACATTTAATGAAAACTGTTTAATTAAATTTTAAGCTTAAACAAATTAGTAACTTGGTTAATTAAGTTGATATACATTTTTTTTAGTAAAATAGGTAAATTAAAATGATTTAAACCACAATATTTGATAAAACCTTAATTTTACTTAGTAGATTATGGCATTATCATCGTAGTCTATATGTATTATTAGACCAAGTTCAAAGGATCCATCGCTATTGACGCTTCAACATGTCCATGTCTTTGAGCAGTTATGGAATAAAGATCCTAATACAAAGCTAAGATTAGAAGAGAGAAGTTGTGGCATAATAGTTGATAGGTTGAGGAGAACATGATTCCTATGGGTGGCCTAACTTTAGTTCTTAAATAGTGATACTTCATTAGTGAAACATTGGTAGAGAGATAGAGGTCAGAGACGTATACAATTCACACTATCCCTGGAGAGTTTACTATTTCACCATAGGATGTCGCAGTGCTTACTAGTTTGCCTATTAATGGTCTTCCTATTATTGAAATTACATCTTCAAGAGTTTGGAAACCTCTCGTTCAGGATTTGCTAGGAGTGCCACCTACTGAGAGGGAGATGGTGGGTGGATCCCTTAAGATGAGTTGGTTGCTTTCTCATTTTGATGATATGATGCAACACATGGAGACACCAGAGCAGTTAGATAGGTTTATCAGAGCATACATTTTACAGCTTATTGGTGGAGTGTTGTTTTGTGATCATTCCAGTACTAGGGTTCCACTTAGATGTTTGCCACTTATTGTTGACTTTGAACAATGTGGCCAATATAGTTGAGAATTGACCACATTGACTTACCTTTATCGTGAACAATGCAATTGTATAGATTATGATAAAAAGGAGACATGTGGCTTTACATTGCTGTTGCAGCTGTGGACTTGAGAATGTTTTCCCAAGGTGTCGCAACCGTAATTCCGACGAGACGACGAACTCGATAGAATTTTTTAAAAAATGAGAATTTTAAATGATTATTGTGGAGCCGCCACCAAATTTTTATTTAAGGGAAAAATATTTGGAAAAACCTTGACTTGAGAATGAGCTTCTAAGTTCGGGAGTCGGTTACAAGTAGGGAAGGTGTTAGGCACCCTACTCGCCCGTTCCGAAGAACGGTACCCTTAAACTGAGTGTGTGATTTTGAAAATTGTTTGATCCCTTTAATTAGTGTGAAAAATAAATACTTGATGGAGGTTAGCCTGACAGGACTTGATCCTGCTCCTACGTATTCCCCGGTGCAATGGGAAACTCAAGGCTTACGTAGTTCTAGTTTGTGAAGGCTTGACCTTCGAAGAGCGTTTAAAATAATATTTGAAGATTTGGCTATTTAAAAAAGTTTTATCTTGGGAGGGGTCTTTGGTCCACTCATGCACAAGACCTGAGGCGGCTAAGGCAGCACAGGGGCCTATACGAACTACTAAATGTTGAACAGCAGGTGAGTCGTCAGTTCCCCATTTAGAGCCCATCGCGTGAGACCTAGAATCCCAAAATATTAGAAAAAGATATTTTTAAAGTTTTGAAGGGACCTCAAGTCCACTCTGCACAACACCTGAGGCGGCTAAGGCAGCACAGGGACCTACACGAACTATTAAATGTTGAACAGCAGGTAAACCGTCAGTTTCCCATTTAGAGCCCATTGCGTGAGACTTAAAAAATCCCAAAATATTAGAAAAGAGATTTTTAAATTTTTGAAAAGATACGATTTGCAAATGATATTGACTCTTGAATAAGAGTAAACTTGAATTTGAGGTAAGAATTTCATTTTTGAGTTTTGGGGTTTTAAATAGAATTTTGGCGTAATTTTACAATTATGAAAATTTAGGATGATTATTAGAATTTTTTTTGTATTTTTATGGATTTTTTGGATCTTTATTAATTTTTATTAATTTTTGGAATTTTTATTAATTTTTGAATTTCTGGAATTTTTTATTAATTTTTGAATTTCTAGAATTTTTTATTAATTTTTTGAATTTCTGGAATTTTTTATTATTTTTTGAATTTCTGGAATTTTTTATTAATTTTTCTATTTTCTGTAATTTTTTATTAATTTTTGAATTTCTGGAAATTTTTTATTAATTTTTCTATTTTCTATAAATTTTATTAATTTTGGGAATTTTATTGATTTTACATTAATGGAATTGGCGTTGTAAGATCTTCTGCCTACTGTATCTAGTGGGCAATGTGGTTAGTGAGACTCCTAAAATTAGAAGCGCAGTAGCCTTGAGCTCAACCTGAAATCCATAATTGGATAACGTCTAGGGGGAAAGTCCTAGACGTACGAATGACATACATGCCCCTGTGTCCGTAGATGCACCCCTAGAAGGTAATGATGAGAAGATTCAAACGTTATATTGCACATCCTCTTTGAGGTCTTTGTGCAGGGCATGTGACTTTCCAAATTACAATTCTAAGGACCTTGGTTCACATGAAGAGGAACAAAATTTGAACTATAAGCCGCGGGAATAACGAAGAGTTTGGACGCGATGGATAACTGGGATCAAAAGACCTTGACGTATTTATACTCCATAATTTCTAGTGATCCTGGATCCTCCGAAGCCAGATTGCTCAAAGGCGCTATATCCACTAATGTTACCCTTGGGTAGGTAAACATGCACTCCCATTCATATCCGGCCAATGACTTTAAATCATAATTTAAGGGTGGTAAACAAGATTTCACTGCCTGACTCTCATGCCATGCATGGATGTGGACTCAATTGAATATCGACCATGGTATCTACTTAAGGTTCTCTTTTGGTTATGATTTGGCACAAGCTTGCTAGCCAACCATGATGGTGCTAAATTATAGCTGGTAGGGAATCTTCTCTATACTGGTTTAGACGAAGAGTGTTGCTAGTGTATTGACACCCAAAGATTTACCAATGGAATGTGACTCAGACTCCATGCAGAGTTTCTGAGTGGTGATGGGGAATTAACATGATATAGGTCCTGTAAGGTTGAATTGTGTGAGCCAACTGTGGGTGGTTGTTCTTGGTTCGATTCGATCTCTCACTATAGTTAATTTGTTCTAAAATTGAACGTAATGATAATTGCTGGACTGTCTTCATTCACGTCAATCATATATCGTAATCCCACCCTATTCTTATGATTTTTTGGCCTATCCGACTAGTAATGACAGGCTATGTGCCAAACACCAATGAGGTCTACACACTGGTATTCGGTTCTCTCCTGAGCCGACGTATTACCTATAGCCAAAATGACTCTGGATTATCTTTACAGAACAGGTCCTCATCCCCTTCATCCAATCAATTTGGGTAGGCGATACCATCGAAAGAGACACAAGGGAAATTAACACTCTCTAAAATGACTTAGTTTTCAAGAACTAAACAAGTCTTACACAGCCAATCAAGATATTTTTCTAGTGTCTTTCAAGCATTAATTTCTTGAATGATAATTCAAAACGAATTCCCTACTCTCTCATGCTGATTTCAAGGCCGCGCCTAGATTAGCATTAATTAACCAAGCATTTATCTCCATCCCAAGTTCATTCTAGACGCAAGAACATAGGTTGTATTTTGAGGTGTTGATTCACATGAATTGAAAGAGAGAAAAAACCTGAGGGTGGCCGTTTGGAAGGTCTTCTTTGCTTGGAAGGTGGATGAAAAGTTCAGCAGCGGCTCAACGCACCCTCCTTTTTCCCATTGTCCGTTCCCGTCAGAGATCAAGAAGTTCCCCAGAAGATCAGACCCTTGCCCTCTTTTCTTACTCCTTTTATTTCTGTTTCAAAACCCGTTTTCTGTTACCTCTTTTTTTTTTTTTTTTGTCTTTTTTCTCTCATTTTTTTTGTATTTAATTTATTTCCAGCAATTTTCATTTTTTTTTCTAATTCTCCCAAATTTTAATTGGTTAAAAAAGCATTCAGAATTTTAATTTTCTTCAATCTCCTTTTTTCGATTTTTTGTTGGATTTTGTATTTTTCTTCGTTTTTCAGTTTTTAATTTTTCTTTAATTTTCATAATTTAATTTTATTTTCGTTTAAATTTTTCTACTTTTTCTTTACTTTTTAGATTTTTAGATTAAATTTTTTTTAGAACTTCTATTTTTCCTTTTTTGAATTTTTAATTTCTTTTCAGTTTTTTTTATCCATTATTTTCTGTTTTTTATTTTTCTTAGTATTAGTTTCTTGATTTTTTTTGGGTTTTTCTTAGTATTAGTTTGATTTATTTGATTTTCAGTTTTCAGAATTTTATTTATTTTAATTTTTCAGAAAACAAAATTAATTTTCCCAAACTTTTAATTTTGATTTTTAATCTCTGTTTTGTTTTATTTTTTTATTCTTGATTTTGATTTTTATTATATTTTAATTGCTACTTTCACTTTATTTTTTGATTTTGATTATTATTTAAAATTTGTTTCCAATTCTGTTTGTTTTTTTTGTTTCTTCGATTTTATTAATTCTGATTTTAATTTTCTGTTTTTGTTTGTTTTTCCTTTTTTCTTTTTCTTTGTAAATTTTCTGATTTTGAATTTAATTTCCAGATTTTTATTTTTGTTTCTTTTTGAGTTTTATGATTTTTATTATATGTATCTTATTTTTATTGTCTGTTTCCCTGTTTCTTCTATTTATTTATTTAAATTAGTATTAGCTTCGGTCTATTCTGTTTTCTATTTTTATTTAATTTTCAGTTTTTCTTTTTTGTTTTTTATTATTTGGATTATTTATCCTTTTTCTATTTTTACATATTTAAATCAGCATGAGTTTCTCAATTAATTTTACAATTGGAGGCCTCGGACATAAATGGATGTTTACAGTTTGCCCCTCTTTACTTATTTTCCTACTTGACAATGTGAGAAATGATTCTCTGAATTATCGAGGTAGGAAATGAGTAAAGACGTGAACGCCTTATGTCCGAGGCGGTTTTTGAAGAAGTCCGAGCAGCACCAGAAGCCTTGAGCTTAAAGTGGACTCCACGAATGCCTGAGGAGCGGTGGTTGAATGACTTTACCGGCTTCGTGTGTCGATAGGGTTTAAATTTACAAAGCTAGATGGCATAGCCTAAGTAAGCTGAAATGAATGAAGACTAGTTAGGACATGCGTGGAATGCCATGGGATTGCTTGTTAGGACAAGCAAAATGAAAAGAAAATACCCTATTAAAATGGGCAGAGTAGAAGAGAATGGTCTGTTAAGACAGACTCAGTGGAGTGGAAAGGGCCTGTTTGAGGCAGGGAAGCGTGCAAGAACTAAAAAGTAAGGTATGTACAAGGTGGCCTGACACTATAGGCTGGAGTGCAGAAAGCTCAAAGGAGGCCTGACATTATAGGTTAAAAAGGAGAAAAGAATATTTAGCGATGCAGGAAAGGAAACATGAGGGAGGCCTGGCATCATAGGCCATGACGCAGAAATATAAACTTGATGAGGCCTGACACTATAGGCCATGATGCAAAAATTTAAACTTGATGAGGCCTGACACTATAGGCCATGACGCGGAAAGGTAAACTTGATGGTGGCCTGACAACATAGGCCATGATGCAGAAATTAAAACTTGATGGTGGCCTGACAATATAGGCCATGATGCAGAAATTTAAACTTGATGGTAGCCTGACAACATAGGCCATGATGCAGAAAGGTAAACTTGAGGGAAACCCCGTTGTTGACGGGAAGAATGCAAATGAAATCCTGTTGTTGCCAAGATGAATGTAAACCTGCTTGACAGGTGAACGAAAATTAAACATGCTTGAAGTCCTGTTGCTGACATGAGAATGCAAATGAAGGAATCCTGCTGTTCCCAGGATAAATGCAAATCTGCTTGAAAGGTGGATAGAAAAATTAAACGTGCTTGAAGTCCTGTTGTTGACAGGAAAATGCAAATGAGGTCCCGCTGTTGCCGGGAAGATGCAAATGATGACATCCTGCTGCTGCTAGGATAAATACAAACCTGCTTGACAGGTGGACAGAAAATAGACATGCTTGAAGTACTGTTGTTGACAGGAAAATGCAAATGAGGTCCCGCTGTTGCCGGGAAGATGCAAATGATGACATCCTGCTGCTGCTAGGATAAATGCAAACTTGCTTGACAGGTGGACAGAAAATAGACATGTTTGAAGTCCTGTGGTTGATAGGAGAATGCAAATGAGGTCCCGCTGTTGCCAGGAAGATCCAAATGATGACATCCTGCTGTTGCCAGGATAAATGCAAACCTGCTTGACAGGTGGACAGAAAATAGACATGCTTGAAGTCCTGTGGTTGATAGGAGAATGCAAATGAGGTCCCGCTGTTGCCGGGAAGATGCAAATGATGACATCCTGCTGTTGCCAGGATAAATGCAAACCTGCTTGACAAGTGGACAGAAAATAGACATGCTTGAAGTCCTGTGGTTGATAGGAGAATGCAAATGAGGTCCTGGTGTTGCCAGGAAGATGCAAATGATGACATCCTGCTGTTGCCAGGATAAATGCAAACCTGCTTGACCGGTGGACAGAAAATAGACATGCTTGAAGTCCTGTGGTTGACAGGAGAATGCAAATGAGGTCCCGCTGTTGCCGGGAAGATGCAAATGAAATCCTGCTATATATCTGTACAAGTTCCCCAATTGCAGGTATCCCAAAATAAAGTGCCCTCCATGCATTGCATACGTATATTATTATGAGTGGGGCCCTATACCCGGGTCTGAGTACTGCCCAGGATTAGAGGGATCTAGTGGTGTCACGCTGGGGCTTACGTCCTGTGTGGCTATCATGAAAATCCCAGCTAGAGTGCGTCCTATCCATAATGCCCCACAACTAGTGGCTACTTCTACTATTGTGGCAAGCATTATGGACTAGAACTTGGCTCTAGTGACCTTTATACCCCTAAGATTAACCTACCTTGGAGAGGTTCATGCATTAAAAGCCATAGATCCTTAGGACAGGTAACCCACACAAGAAGCAAAGAGGGCACACACACCCCTTTCAAGATACAAGGGATTCGAAGGCTACAATCTGGGACACAAAAATCAAACAAGATAAAAATCAAGAAAACCAAAATAGAAGGAGGAAATTGCTAAGAAAATTAGAAAAAGTATTTTGAAAACATCGAAAGATTCCAAAGAAAAACTTAAAAGGACGTTTTAGAAATAGGAGAATTAGGAAAATAATCTTTTGAAAATACTGAAAAAATAAAAAGATTCAATAGATAGAAGATGAAATATTGAAAACCTAAAGAACGCTTTCTAGAAAAATTCTAGCAAAACTAAAAAGTTTTTCTAAACAAAACTAAAGGTTTTTCTACAAAAATAAAAAAAATACCAAAAATCCTAAAAACATAAAGTTGTTAAAAATCAAGGATGAATAAATAAAGCAACTCTGATCTATTTTCAAAATTTTCAAACTTCAAAAGCCTCTAAAGTTATTTGTGCATAGCATGCATGCATTCATGCATTAAGTAAATTTTATCATGGAAAAGAAGATTTCAAAAAATCGCTCCACACATTTTTCATACTCATCTAGCATCAACATCTTCATCATTCATAATTTTGCATCTAAATTGTTTCTCAAAAGATCATTTTTTAAACTTTAATAGAAAAATTAGAGAAAGACAGCTTCCTCGACATCCTTATAGAACTCGAGCACAATCAAGAATCATGGATGAGCTGGAGAGACAAAATGAGGAACTGAGAAATGAGGTCAAAACTCTAAAGGAGCAGATGGCCAAGCTGATGGAGGCCATCCAATTGTCAAAACAGAAGGAATCTCTGGGAGTACCCACAGACCCGTCATATCCTCCTGGGTTCACTCTACAAAACCCTCCACCATTAACCATACTTCCACATACCGAAGGGGTTCATTATGGGTTTCCTCATGGGCATACATACACACTAACCCAAACATAAGCCCAAACACAAACCCAGACACACAACCTACCCTCTAACACCACAGGCATCCCCTATGCCATTCCAAACACCACCTCACAAGCCTATCAAGCAGCCGTTGGGGGAACGCACCCTATGTTCACCCAAGGGCCTCGCCCTGTATACATACCATCTTCTTATCCCCACCACATGCCTGAGGAATACCCAAGCCATCCTTCAATTGAGGATATAGAAAAATGGAAGGGTCTAGAGGATAGGATTCAGACAATTGAGGGGAAATGCTTATGAAGCCAAAGATGCAGCTGATCTGTCCCTAGTTCCCAACGTGGTCATCCCTCCCAAATTCAAGGTTCCTGAATTCGAGAAATATCAAGGAACCAGCTGTCCAAAGAAACACCTGACTATGTATTGCAGGAAGATGTCTGCATGTACTTACGATGAGAAGCTGCTCATCCATTTCTTTCAAGACAGCTTAACAGGGGCAGCTACAAACTGGTACACTCAACTAGAGCGGACACGCATCCGTTCATGGAGAGACCTTGCTGAGGCTTTCACGAAACAGTATCAGTACAATACGGAGATGGCCCCTGATCGGACTCAGCTCCAAAATATGGCCAAAAAAGGAGATGAGACCTTCAAGCAATATGCACAAAGATGGAGGGAGCTGGCCGCTCAAGTACAACCTCCCTTATCCGAAAGGGAATTGGTCATCATGTTCGTGGACACACTCCAAGATCCTTTCTATGACAAGATGGTCGACAGTATAACTTCTAGCTTCTCTGATTTCGTCATCATTGGAGAAATGATCGAAGGTGGCATGCGCCGGGGAAAGATCACGCACAAATCCACAGGGACAACCAATACTTCCAATGGGTCTGGAAAGAAAAAGACAGGAGAGACCTGCAATGTGACTTCTAATCAAGGCCAATACATTCCTCAAATGGCATAGTACGGTCCAGCTGGCTTTCGACCACCACCATATACACCATATACACCTTACACACCATATCCCTACATTGCAGCTACATACCAAACACCATACCCTCCTATTTACATCTATCCGACACAAGTCCGACCACTAACACCATATACGACCCAAACACAAGCCATGAGCCAAAATACCAACCAAAGCCAGAAAAAGGAGAAGAAGCCCGTCAAATTTGACCCTATTCCAATCTCCTACACCGAGCTGCTACCTCGACTGATTCAAAACTCTCTGGTTGCACCTTATCCTCTAAAGCCTCAAGAGCCGCCATATTCTAAATGGTACGATGCTAACGCCAGATGTGATTACCATGCAGGGTTCATCGGCCACTCTACTGAGGATTGCCTAGCGTTGAAGCGAAAGGTACAAAGCCTGATTGATGCAAAATGGCTGGATTTCGGGAGGCTTGCTCCTAACACAGAAAACAATCCGTTGCCAAATCACGAGAGCCCGTCGACCAGCTGAAAAGAGGGGAGAAGCACGACATGTTGCATTGTACAAATCAAGCTATCGAGGATACTCTTCCAAAATTGTCGTACTTTTCAAAATCAATATTTTGTAAATAAATCTAAATGAATAATACAAAAATTACATTTTCATGTTTCTTGAGCACGTGCTTTACATTTTGACTTTACTTCTAAAATTTATCATCCTTTTCATCACTCAACCTATTTCCTATTCCTACACCAAAACAATAAATACCAATTGGTGAGGATGCCAGTGCTGTAATAAGTAATCTTGAACGTCAAATTAATCAAGCTAAAAGAGAAAAGCCCAATGAGGAAGCAGGATAAACAACCAAGGACTCTACATCACCATTCAAAATAAAAATATCCGGTTGGAACCAAGTTTAAATCTAGGCAAAATCAGGGATGCAAGAAAAGATCCGCTGAATTGGAAGCCCAAAATGATCCCGGTAAGGTCGATATCTGATTGCATAAAATTCAAGAAAAAAGAGAAGACCCGCTGGATTAAAGGCAAAAATAATCCAGGCAAAATCAAGGTCGAAACATAAAATTCAAGAAGAAGAGAAGCCCGCTGCATTAAAGTCAAAAATAGTCCAGGAAAAATCAAGGTCGAAACATAAAATTCAAGAAGAAGAGAAGCCCGCTGGATTAAAAGCCAAAAATAATCTAGGCAAAAGTAGGGTTAAAATTCAAAAGATGAATTGACAAAGTCATGGCCAGAAAAGGTCTTGCTGGGTTCCAAAAGCAATTCAGGAAAAAATCAGGATCATATAAAAGCCCGCTAGGTCGAAAATCCTAATGACCTAGGCAAAAGTTAGGGCACAAGCAAATAGAGCCCGCTAGGTCGACAAACTCTCAAAGACGACCTAGGAAAAAATTAGGGCATAAGCAAATGGAAGCCCGCTAGGTCGACAATCCTAATGACCTAGGAAAAAGTTAGGGCACAAGAAAATAGAGCCCGCTAGGTCGACAAACTCTCAAAGATGACCTAGGCAAAAGTTAGGGCACAAGCAAATAGAGCCCGCTAGGTCGACAAACTCTCAATGACGACCTAGGCAAAAATTAGGGCACAATCGAGCAGAAGACCCGCTAGGTCGATAACCTTCAAAAAGAGACCTAGGCAAAAGTTAGGGCACGATCAAACAAAAGCCCGCTAGGTTGAAAACCTGTAAGGGCGACCTAGGCAAAAGTCAGGGCAAAACAAAAGACCTGCTGGGTTAAAAACTCAAAAGAACAACCCAGGCAAAATTAAGGTCAATCCAGGAATCCCAAGACAACATGACATTTCTACACCTCATATCTTCCTAAAACTAGGGCAAAATTTTTCCATTTCTCAAGTTTGGCTAATTTTACAATCAAAATTATGAAAATCAGCACTGACATTCTTCATCAAAAGGTGCCATTTGGGCAATCAAACCTACACCTTTTGTCATTTTTTCCTTTCAAGCACTACCTCAAACATCCTTTGCAAACTTTCTCTATATTTTTCATTAACCATCCAGAATCACTTTGCACACCTTGATAGTGCATATGCCAAAAAAGATGTGAAAAAATGTTAAAATAAAAAAGATTAATTTTGAAAAGTCATGACAAGTCGGATGAATCCTCAACCGTTGCAACACAATAGGATTATTTCCCAAAGATTCATCTTCCTACCAGCCACAACGCCATCAAGACGTAAGGAATATGTCTTATTCAATAATACTGACCACTGTTGGGCCTCAAAGATCCCGACAAAAGCAAATTTACAGAATTGATCAAGAAAACTCCGAAATTGAGTCAATCCAACTCGTCATGATTCTTGATTCTTTTCACACTCACTATGGAGTTGTCGAGGAAGGATGTGTCAGAAAAATCAAAAATCAAGAGAAACAAGAACATTTTCATTTCATAGTTTGCATTTAACATCTGTTTCATCAAATAATTATTTCAAGCATCGAAATAACGTCACAAATTCTGCATTTATTCAAATAGCACATAAGCATCTTTCTATTCAAGCATTGCACGACCCATTTTTCAAAAGTAATTAAGATCTGGGTAAAACTGTCCGAGTCAATCATAATTAAAGGAGCTCAAGATCAAACTAGGGCAAATGCTTGCCCACACAATTCAATTTGAGGTCATCCTCAAAATCAAGTTCAAATTGGGGCAAAAGCCCACAAAAGTTCAATTTGAGGTCATCCTCAACTTCCGGATCAAGTCCAAATTGGGGCAAACACTTGCCCACAAAAATTTAATTTGGGGTCATCCTCAAATTTTGAACCAAGAACAAAACTAGGGCAAACATTTTCCCAGAAAATTCAAGTTGAGGCAATCCTCAATTCCTCAATGCCAGATCAATCAAACTGGGGCAAATGCTTGCCCACACGATTCAATTTGAGGTCATCCTCAAGCTTTTTAGTCAAGTTCAAACTGGGGCAAACATTTGCCCAAGAAAATCCAAGTTGAGGCAATCCTCAATTCTTCGACTCCAATCAAGTTCAATAGGGCAAAGTTACCCAGAAAAATTCAAGTCAAGCTCATCTTCAATCTCATCGAGGCCTAAACTCCCTTCAAATCAAGACATACATCAATTATCAAGAATCTTAAAACTGGGGCAAAATGGTTGCCCAAATCTCTTCAAGAAAATAATTGTCAAGTGCCTAAAAACCTTCAAGTTCAAGGTAGAATAAGCAGCTTGTTTTAATGCAAGAAAAACAAAATTCAAAAATAAGTCATCCGAGGCAGTTGACAAAGAGCCCACATTCCACCTTCACGTGCATTCCTAGGGCACATTATGTCATTTTTCTTTTACCTGTCATAACCGGCCAATCTTCATCTTGTTTTCACACAACCCGTCTCAACAGGTATGTGTCATCAATTCCTGCCTGTCTTAGCAGGTTCATCTCTTTCTTGTCAACAACAAGATTCTTCTGCTATACCTGTCTTAACGGGTTTTCTTCATTCTGTTATACCTGTCCTAACAGGTGCCTCATTCCACCCTGTCAACAACAGGGCCATTCTGTTATACCTGTCCTAACAAGAGATGGCTCACTTTCCTTCACCTATCCTAACAGGTCTTCACCTTTTTCTTTTTCGCTTGTTTAGCAGGCTTGCATTTTTCCTGTCAACAACAGGAGCTCGTCTACACAGTTTAGTCATTGTCACATATCTTGCCTGTCTTCAGAGGTTCTTTTCAACTCCCATCTTCAAGTTTTCTTTTTTGCATCATGGCCTATGTTGTCAGGCCTCATCAAATTTTATTCTCCGCATACATCTTGTCAAGCAGGATTTCATTCGCATTTATCCTGGCAATAGCAGGATTTCATTTGCCTCTTCCCGGCAACAGCGGGACCTCATTTGCATTCTCCTATCAACCACAGGACTTCAAGCATGTCTATTTTCTGTCCACTTGTCAAGCAGGTTTGCATTTATCCTGGCAACAACAGGATGTCATCATTTGCATCTTCCCGGTAACAGCGGGACCTCATTTGCATTCTCCTATCAACCACAGGACTTCAAGCATGTCTATTTTCTGTCCACCTGTCAAGTGGGTTTGCATTTATCCTGGCAACAACAGGATGTCATCATTTTCATCTTCCCGGCAACAGCGGGACCTCATTTGCATTGTCCTATCAACTACAGGACTTCAAGCATGTCTATTTTCTATCACCTGTCAAGCAGGTGTGCATTTATCCTAGCAGCAGCAGGATGTCATCATTTGCATCTTCCCGGCAACAGCGGGACCACATCTGCATTTTCCTGTCAACAACAGGGCTTCAAGCATGTCTTTTTTCTGTCACTTGTCAAGCAGGTTTGCATTTATCCTAGCAGCAGCAGGATGTCATCATTTGCATCTTCTCGGCAACAGCGGGACCTCATTTGCATTCTCCTATCAACAACAGGACTTCAAGCATGTCTATTTTCTGTCACCTGTCAAACAGGTGTGCATTTATCCTAGCAGCAGCAGGATGTCATCATTTGCATCTTCCCGGCAACAGCGGGACCTCGTTTTCATTTTCCTGTCAACAACAAGACTTCACGCATGTCTATTTTCTGTCCACCTGTCAAGTAAGTTTGCATTTATCCTGGCAACAGCAGGATGTCATCATTTGCATCTTCCCGGCAACAGCGGGACCTCATTTGCATTTTCCTGTCACCAACAAGACTTCAAGCACGTTTAATTTTTCTATCCACCTGTCAAGCAGATTTGCATTTATCCTGGCAACAGCAGGATTCCTTCATTTGCATTCTCCTGTCAGCAACAGGACCTCAAGCATGTTTAATTTTCGTTCACCTGTCAAGCAGGTTTACATTCATCCTGGCAACAGCAAGATTTCATTTTTGCATTCTTCCCGTCAACAATGGGGTTTCCCTCAAGTTTACCTTTCTGCATCATGGCCTATCTTGTCAGGCCACCATCAAGTTTAAATTTCTGCATCATGGCCTATATTGTCAGGCCACCATCAAGTTTTAATTTCTGCATCATGGCCTATGTTGTCAGGCCACCATCAAGTTTACCTTTCTGCGTCATGGCCTATAGTGTCAGGCCTCATCAAGTTTAAATTTTTGCATCATGGCCTATAGTGTCAGGCCTCATCAAGTTTAGATTTCTGCGTCATGGCCTATAATGCAGGCCTCCCTCATGTTTCCTTTCCTGCATCGCTAATTTTCTTTTCTCCTTTTTGGCCTATAATGCCAGGCCTCCTTTGAGCTTTCTGCACTCTGGCCTATAGTGTCAGGCCACCTTGTACATACCTTACTTTTTAGTTCTTGCACGCTTCCCTGCCTCAAACAGGCCCTTTCCACTCCACTGAGCCTGTCTTAACAGGCCATTCTCTTCTACTCTGCCCATTTTAATAGGCTATTTTCTTTTCATTTTGCTTGTCCTAACAAGCAATCCCATGGCATTCCACGCATGTCCTAACGAGTCTTCATTCATTTCAGCTTACTTAGGCTATGCCATCTAGCTTTGTATATTTAAACCCTATCGACACACGAAGCCGGTAAAGTCATTCAACCACCGCTCCTCAATCATCCGTGGAGTCCACTTTAAGCTCAAGGCTTCTGGTGCTGCTCAGACTTCTACAAAAATTGCCTCGGACATAAGGCGTTCACGTCTTTACTCATTTCCTACCTCGATAATTCAGAGAATCATTTCTCACATTATCAAGTAGGAAAATAAGTAAAGAGGAGCAAACTGTAAACACCCATTTATGTACGAGGCCTCCAATTGTAAAATTAATCGAGAAACCCATGCTGATTTAAATATGTAAAAATAGAAAAAGGATAAATAATCCAAATAATAAAAAAACAAAAACAAAAACGAAAAATTGAAAATTAAATAAAAATAGAAAACAGAATAGACAGAAGCTAATACTAATTTAAATAAATAAATATAAGAAACAGGGAAACAGACAATAAAAATAAGATACATATAATAAAAATCATAAAACTCAGAAAAAGAAACAAAAATAAAAAATCTGGAAATTAAATTCAAAATCAAAAAATTTACAAAGAAAAAGAAAAAAGGAAAAACAAACAAAAATAGAAAATTAAAATCAGAATTAATAAAATAGAAGAAATAAAAAAAAAAACAGAATTGGAAAAAAATTTTAAATAATAATCAAAATAAAAAAATAAAGTGAAAGTAGCAATTAAAATATAATAAAAATCAAAATCAAGAATAAAAAAATAAAACAAAACTGAGATTAAAAATCAAAATTAAAAGTTTGGGAAAATTAATTTTATTTTCTGAAAAATTAAAATAAATAAAATTCTGAAAACTGAAAATCAAATAAATCAAACTAATACTAAGAAAAACCCAAAAAAAATCAAGAAACTAATACTAAGAAAAATAAAAAACAGAAAATAATGGATAAAAAAACTGAAAAGAAATTAAAAATTCAAAAAAGGAAAAATAGAAGTTCTAAAAAAAATTTTAATCTAAAAATCTAAAAAGTAAAGAAAAAGTAGAAAAATTTAAACGAAAATAAAAAGAATAATAATCAAAAAAAATTTCTGGAAAAAGAAAACAAAATTAAATTATGAAAATTAAAGAAAAATTAAAAATTGAAAAACAAAGAAAAATACAAAATCCAAAAAAAATCGAAAAAGGAGATTAAAGAAAATTAAAATTCTGAGTGCTTTTTTAACCAATTAAAATTTGGGAGAATTAGAAAAAAATGAAAATTGCTGGAAATAAATTAAATATAAAAACATAATAAAATGAGAGAAAAAGGAAAAAAAAAGACGTAACAGAAAATGAGTATTGAAACAGAAAAATAAAAGGAGTAAGAAAAAAGCGCAAGGGTCTGATCTTCTGGGGAACTTCTTGATCTCTGACGGGAACGGACAATGGGAAAAAGGAGGGCGCGTTGAGCCGCTGATGAACTTTTCATCCACCTTCCAAGCAAAGAAGACCTTCCAAACGGCCACCCTCAGGTTTTTTCTCTCTTTCAATTCATGTGAATCAACACCTCAAAATACAACCTATGTTCTTGCGTCTAGAATGAACTTGGGATGGAGATAAATGCTTGGTTAATTAATGCTAATCTAGGCGCGGCCTTGAAATCAGCATGCAAGCGTAGGGAATTCGTTTTGAATTATCATTCAAGAAAATAATGCTTGAAAGACACTAGAAAAATATCTTGATTGGCTGTGTAAGACTTGTTTAGTTCTTGAAAACTAAGTCATTTTAGAGAGTGTTAATTTCCCTTGAGTCTCTTTCGATGGTATCGCCTACCCAAATTGATTGGATGAAGGGGATGAGGACCTGTTCTGTAAAGATAATCCAGAGTCATTTTGGCTATAGGTAATACGTCGGCTCAGGAGAGAACCGAATACCAGTGTGTAGACCTCATTGGTGTTTGGCACATAGCCTGTCATTACTAGTCGGATAGGCCAAAAAATCATAAGAATTGGGTGGGATTACGATATATGATCGACGTGAATGAAGACAGTCCAGCGATTGTCATTACGTTCAATTTTAGAACAAATTAACTATAGTGAGAGATCGAATCGAACCAAGAACAACCACCCATAGTTGGCTCACACAATTCAACCTTACAGGACCTATATCATGTTAATTCCCCATCACCACTCAGAAACTCTGCATGGAGTCTGAGTCACGTTCCATGGGTAAATCTTTGGGTGTCAATACACTAGCAACACTCTTCGTCTAAACCAATATAGAGAAGATTCCCTAGCAGCCATAATTTAGCACCATCATGGTTGGCTAGCAAGCTTGTGCCAAATCATAACCAAAAGAGAACCTTAAGTAGATACCGTGGTCGATATTCAACTGAGTCCACATCCATGCATGGCATAAGAGTCAGGCAGTGAAATGTTGTTTACCACCCTTAAATTATGATTTAAAGTCATTGGCCGGATATGAATGGGAGTGCATGTTTACCTACCCAAGGGTAACATTAGTGGATATAACGCCTTTGAGCAATCTGGCTTCGGAGGATCCAGGATCACTAGAAATTATGGAGTATAAATACGTCAAGGTCTTTTGATCCCAGTTGACCATCGCGTCCAAACTCTTCGTTATTCCTGCGGCTTATAGCTCAAATTCTGTTCCTCTTCATGTGAACCAAGGTCCTTAGAATTGTAATTTGGAAAGTCACATGCCCTGCACAAAGACCTCAAAGAGGATGTGCAATATAACGTTTGAATCTTCTCATCATTACCTTCTAGGGGTGCATCTACGGACACAGGGGCATGTACGTCGTTCGTACGTCTAGGACTTTCCCCCTGGATGTTATCCAATTATGGATTTCAAGTTGAGCTCAAGGCCACTACGCTTCTAATTTTAGGAGTCTCATTAACCACATTGCCCACTAGATACAGTAGGCAGAAGATCTTACAATGCCAATTCCATTAATGCAAAATCAATAAAATTCCCAAAATTAATAAAAATTTATAGAAAATAGAAAAATTAATAAAAAATTTCCAGAAATTCAAAAATTAATAAAAAATTCCAGAAATTCAAAAATTAATAAAAATTCCAAAAATTAATAAAAATTAATAAAGATCCAAAAAATCCATAAAAATACAAAAAAAATTTCTAATAATCATCAGAAATTTTCATAATTGTAAAATTACGCCAAAATTCTATTTGAAACCCCAAAACTCAAAAATGAAATTCTTACCTCAAATTCAAGTTTACTCTTATTCAAGAGTCAATATCATTTGCAAATCGTATCTTTTCAAAAATTTAAAAATCTCTTTTCTAATATTTTGGGATTTTTTAAGTCTCACGCAATGGGTTCTAAATGGGAAACTGGCGGTTTACCTGTTGTTCAACATTTAGTAGTTCGTATAGGCCCCTGTGCTGCCTTAGCCGCCTCGAGTCTTGTGCAGAGTGGACTTGAGGTCTCTTCAAAACTTTAAAAATATCTTTTTCTAATATTTTGGGATTCTAGGTCTCATGCGATGGGCTCTAAATGGGGAACTGGCGGTTCACCTGCTGTTCAACATTTAGTAGTTCGTATAGGCCCTTGTGTTGCCTTAGCCGCCTCGGGTCTTGTGCAGAGTGGACTTGAGGTCCCTTCAAAACTTTAAAAATATCTTTTTCTAATATTTTGGGATTCTAGGTCTCATGCGATGGGCTCTAAATGGGGAACTGGCGGTTCACCTGCTGTTCAACATTTAGTAGTTCGTATAGGCCCCTGTGCTGCCTTAGCCGCCTCGGGTCTTGTGCATGAGTGGACCAAAGACCCCTCCCAAGATAAAACTTTTTTAAATAGACAAATCTTCAAATATTATTTTAAACGGTCTTCGAAGGTCAAGCCTTCACAAACTAGAACTACGTAAGCCTTGAGTTTCCCATTACACCGGGGAATACGTAGGAGCAGGATCTAGTCCTGTCAGGCTAACCTCCATCAAGTATTTATTTTTCACACTAATTAAAGGGATCAAACAATTTTCAAAATCACACACTCATTTTAAGGGTACCGTTCTTCGGAACGGGCGAGTAGGGTGCCTAACACCTTCCCTACTTGTAACCGACTCCCGAACTTAGAAGCTCATTCTCGAGTCAAGGTTTTTCCAAATATTTTTTCCTTAAATAAAAATTTGGTGGCGGCTCCACAATAATCAATTAAAATTCTCATTTTTTAAAAAATTCTATCGAGTTCGTCGTTTCGTCGGAATTACGGTTGCGACACAAGGTTAGACCCATTGATGCTTGGTACCATGATCACACAATTTCCTATAGAGTGGAGTATGTATTCATATATTAAAATTACCTTAAGTTTAGTTAGTTATTGTGTATAAAGGAAATAATGTTAATTGTGTTCATTTAATTACTGATGGAAAAAAGAGATGGTTAGGCCTAGACGATAAGACATTTCTTTTTTTATATATATATATATGTTTGATTTGATGTATTGAGATAAGGTAATATTATACAAACAATTATTCATTTTATCCATTTAGGGTTTTATTGAAGCATGATTTCGAATTACACATTTTATCTAATAAATGTAGATTACATGGCAACCCTATAGGGCCTACATGAATGGCTTTCTTGCTGCTTCTATGGAGGGGATGTAGGTCTAGACATCTATGGTGCCACTCATATGTTTTAACATATTGGAGTAGGACTAACCTGATTGGTGTATGCGATAGTTTAGGTTGACACAACATATTCACCAGCCTTCATCCTAGCCAGAGGAGGTCCATGATGTGACTTTGAAGAGGAAGACTGATGAGAATTGGATAAGGGTGTTCACTTCATTCTTGATGGTTTAAAACCACAGAATTGACCATGTATGTCTTGGTGTACCATTTGATCACCTGTTAAGTTATAACTTAGATTATATGAGGTGGTACATTAGGAATACATGTTGATGGATCACAAAGGAGTATGTGATTAAAGGACAAGTGGTAAGTAAGTGTGAACACCTAATTTTGTCCGAGACTAAAATCCTATTTATCATGCAAATTTTCGTTCCAAATCCATTTAAAGTATAAATAAAATAAATAAATAAATAAAAGAGAAAAATAAAAAAGAAAAAAAAGGAAAAGGAAAAAATATTTTTTTTGAAAATAAATAAATAAATAATAAATAGCCAAAGAAAAAGAAAATAATAAATAATGATAACTGAAAAATAACTAACAAACAAAAAAATAACTAAAAAAACTAAAAAAAAAAGAAGGATAAAAGAAAACAAAAATAAAAAGAAAAAAATAAAGAATAATAATAAGGAAAATATGAATCCCGCCAAAATTTTGATTTTGTCTATAAAAAGGGAATCGGCACTAGACGCAAGGAGGAGGGGGAATAAAATTTTCAGAACTCTATCTTTTGTCTCTCGGGGGGATTTTTCATTTTTCAAAGTTTGAGAACTCAATCTTTTCGTTTTTCTCCCTGATCTCTCTATCACGGATTCTGAAATTTCAAGACTCAGCAAACATTAGTGCAAGAGGGGATTGACATGGAAAGGCTATAGAGATTCATCAGTTTCTACTCCTTGGTGCCATTCTTCATCATAGAGCAACTCCATTGTTGTATGTCTCGAAAGATTGATTTCATTCAGAGCTTCTCCAAATCAAGGAAGATCCATATTTTCCGGATATTTTGATTCTTAGATCAAGAAGAAAGAACTAGCCTCACACAAAGCCTACTCCGTTGTTCTCCCGGAAGAGGAAGAAATTCACTCACAATTAGATCCATTTGTGGATTCGAAACAGTCACGCTACCTAGAGTCAACTTTCTTCAGGTTAGATTACTGACCTTCATTATTTTGAGGTTTCTTGATTAGATGTTGGAGCGATCTGTGTGCATGATTGAATCCAAAAGATTATGAAATATACGGTAATACATCTAATTCATCCTCGACATTAATATAGCTAGCTTTATAAAAATCTTTGTAATTGCTATGATCTGTCTTGTTACCACTGTGTTCTGTCTAATGTAATGATAGATGAGTGCATGGTGAAGCTCCCTACTTCTAAGCTCATATCAGGTTGACTGCTGAAGCTGATCTGAATCTCGAGCAAATTGCACTCCTATGTTGAATTCTTTCTCCGATCAGGACCGTAGAGTTCGATATCATGCTTATAGAACATACACCATTATAAAGAATCAGATAGAATAATCCAGCTCTTTTGAAGTATCCTCCCAAAATTTAGAGTTCCTTATCTGTAGGCTCTGATCATAGGGTCGAAACGCCTGTATAGAGGGAAAGTACCCCAAACTAGGTTAGCAGCTAGCACATGGATAAATGAGTTGCCAAACTTGAAGGAGACAAATCTGTCCTTTATTATGCTGAAGAGAAAAAAAGGTTAGAGAGGTTGTTCATCACATCAATGGAGAGCCGCAAACAACCAAGGATAATCGAGTTGAAGCCTTTTGATACAAGAGCGACTCTCTCCATTGCTAGGAGGTAGCTACACGATGCTTTTCTATACATCAATAAACTATGAATCGGTCGTTTTTCTTCCTTTGTTTATGTTTAGTATACGAATGGTTGTTACTGATCAGAATACGTCTATCAAAATGTGCTTTAATGTCAAAAGGTCTTAGGTAACGACTAACAACATCTGCATGGTGGGTTCACATTACATGCATTTCATCAATGGCGCTGCAGGCATATACTTGGGTGCAATATATTTAGTGGTTAGTGCACATGGATATAGAATAGTTGTTATTACATGGAATAACGGGATGGCTCGATAGTAGCAAAGGATCACACTTCATTTATTGCATTTATCTCTGAGCATCAGTCAACTGCTTAATCACTATCTATGGTTGCTTCATACGTTTTATCATCCCAGTTGTTCACATACAAGAGTGGTCCTTAGTGATTGTGATCCGAAAACACTAAAAGAACAGGTGCAGAGGCCTTGTAAAATTGGCTCCATCTTGATGGTAATATTGAATCTAGAAACAGTGAATTTCGTTCCAAGGAAAATGATTTCAGCTTGAACACTTCATGATAAAATCTTCGTGATTAAAAGGTTCTGCTCCATTGAAACAAATAACCCAATATCTGGATATATTGATGTGCATGTTGACGGGCAGACACTTAGAAGATAACAAGCTCACATTATATCAGAACCTACGTCGACTCTTGGTTAGATATATCATTAGGCGCCCCCTATCAGATTGAAAGCATTCCTCAAAGTCTCTTAAGTAGTACATAAGTTGTTACAACTACGTGTTTAAAAGAAGCTATGACTGTTAGCAGCCTAGATCCCATTGTTTGAAATTTTTCAAGGGGATGTAGACCATCCACCTATTCAAGCTCAAACACATCAACTCTGTCAGGTGAAATTGGCCTATGCACGTGGCAAAGCTGTTGTGACTCATGTTTTCAGGTTGCTATGATAACTAGAAATCTGGTTAACCACCGCATTCGTCGCATTTGCTGTGAAACTTGGAATCAGTCTCTATGTTACCTCAGCAGGTCAAACTCTTGGAATGAGGACAAGGAAATACTGAAGACACCACTTCATCAATTTGCGGTACAATATTTTGTGATAGCACCATCATTGTTATGTTCACTTGCGATCATTACTCATTCAAAAAGCACCTAACGAGATCATCCCCAAAAGTCATGTGATTGTTCACTTGTTGATTGGCAGTACATGGAGACTTAAATAAGATGTTTTCTATCAGAATTCTGGTACCCAGGGGTGCACATGGCTTGTAGATACTACTCAAATAATCATTGAAGCTCCCGTTTGCATGGAAGTCCCGTGCTTTCAATCGGTGGAAGTGAAGTGAACAAAGGAAAAATCTGAACCAGCTTTATGCTCTACGTAAAAACAAGAGAAATGCATGCATGGCCTCCCGCTCAAATTCACAGTGGAATTCTCATTTCTATAAATAGTGGGCCAGGACGCATAAAGGAGTAAGTGTTTGGCTCGGCAGTGGTTCCCACAAGGAACCTTGGGTCTTCTTCATTAAATTGGCTTTCAGAACTATTAAGCCTAAGAAATGACTACTACAAGCCTTAATGTGAGCCATGCCACATACCGCTTGGACCTTGTTTATAGTTAGGTCGAGCCTTGCATGCCAGTCCGATTTCTGGGGCAGCAACTTCGTTATTAAGCCTTGTCGACACTACGAATATAATTCAGCATCAAATTGGGCCATTTCTCAAAAATGGTCCACATGATGCTGTAGCCTTTGGGGTTAATAGTGACGAGGTAAAATCGGGCCACAGACTAAGCCATGCTAGATTGGGCCACCTTGAATCAGAACGAGCCCAAACCATTGCTGCTCATGGATCATGCAAAGTATCACTTGTTGCCATTTTCATTCAAATCGGTCACATTGTTAGGCCAAATTAAAATTAAAATGATTGAATCGTGCCAATTCTAATTGAACTGCACTGGTTGCTTTCTTAATTGGGCCATGTCAATTAGGCCTAAACCCATGATAAAAAAGATTGGTTAAATAATTTGGGTCAAGCCCAATTTCTTTCTTTAATTTTAAATCATTTTCTTATTTTGGTTGAAGCCCAATTCTTTTAACATTGAAATCAAAATCCAACTTTTCTTAATTTGGGTCAAGCCTAATTCTTTTCTTTAATTTTAATTCACTTTCTTAATTTAGGTCAAGCCCATTTCCTTTGTATTTTGAAATCAATTTCATTTTCGAATTTGGGTCAAGCCCAATTCTCCTTTCTTTTGAGAAATTAAATTCAGTCTTGCTTAATTTGGGTCAAGCCCGATTCTCTTTTAGGTTCATTATTTTCAAAATCAAATCCCTTTTTTCATTAGATGATCCTAGATCTCATGCAATGAACTTTGAAGTTGAAAGTGCAACATACCTTGTCTTTTAATGTTCGAAGAGTCATATGAGCCACAATGCAACCCTTTCTTGCCTTCGGTTATGTGCATATGTGGATCCAGGAACATATGAAAAAGTCAAATTTTCAAATATGTTTTTAATAATCCTGGATCTCACGCAATGAGCTCTGAGTGCGAACTGGTAGCATATCCTACTGTTCGATATTTAGAGAGTCATATGAGTCGCAGTACAACCTTCGCTTGCCTTCGACTCTATGCATATGTGGGTCCAGGAATACCTGTAAAATTAAAAGTTCAAAATGCGTCTTTAAATAATCCCAAGTCTCACGCAATGAGTTTTAGATACGAACTGGTAGCATACCCTACTGTTCGGAGTTTAGAAATCATATGGATCCTAGTGTAGGCATCATATGTCTTGGATCCTGTGCATATGTGGACTAAGGATTTTCTTTAAAATATTCAAAATAATCCACTTTTTCAATAGTCTTTAAAGGTCAAGCCTTCAAACCAGAACTATGTAACTTGAGTTTCCCATTGCACCAGGGAATACGTAGGAGCAGGATCAAGTCCTGTCAGGCTATTTTCATACAAACCTATTCATTTTCATTTTAAACTAAAGAGATCGAAATTTTTTCAAAAATATCAAAATCACACACTCAGTTTAAGGGTATCGTTCTTCGAAACGGGCGAGTAGGGTGCTTAACACCTTCCCTACTCGTAACCGACTCCAGAACCTAGATTCTTCCTCAAGTTAGGGTTTTTCCAATTGTTTTCACTTTAAAAAAAATTTGGTGGCAGCTCCACTTATCAAATAAATTCCTTTCTAAATTTTTAGCGAGTCCGGCATCTCGTTGTAATTACGGTTGCGACAGTAAGTAATTTATACCATTTAATGTTACTTGAATTTGTAGATTACCTTATATTTCTTTTTGTATTTATTTTTTAATGATATTATAGGCGGATGAGTTGGAGATGATCCATCATTTGAGTATTGAGGTTGCTAGGTTGGAGACAATCTCATTAGTAGATGTCCTTGATCAGGTTAGACATTACACAGGGAGGATTATGCTCCCGCAGATGATCGATAATTAGCTTGTTATGGCTAGATTCACTGCACATGAGCCTAATAAACAAGCCCCTCGCACAGAGGCTACTGTAGATATTCCTGCAACTTTCATTGAGCATCGAGGACTGCAAAGGAGATAATGGGCTGCACATGAGGACCAAGAGAAACCTAAGTTTCCTCAGGGACAAGAAGGACAATATTTTGTCCCACATTGAATGTGCCCCCACCTACTTTTGCAATGTACTCCTTTCCATCATAATGTTATGGTGATGGTGCAGGTAAGTGTGTTTGACTATGATAAATTATTTTGTACTTATGATTTATTATGTCTGGAATTAAGAATTAAAAATAATTGAACAATTACATGCAGATCCTTCACATGCAGATCCATCTGCAGATGTAGGGTTTGTATTTGATGCAGTTTCACCTGACTTAGTATTTGTCTTATTCACATCAGTTGACTTAGGATCATCATCAATGTTCTTTGGCGGATTGGAACTTGGTGTTGGACAAAACTTTACTAGTATAGAGGGGGCTTCTACCTCATTCTCATGGAACGTTTCATACACCATCACCATTCCAGCCGCATATGGTGATGTTTTCCCCTCCGATGCATCCATATGATCATGATCCTTAGGTATTACAGTAGTATAACAGATAAGACACTAATTTGAACGTAGACTTGTTTTCTATTTTCCACCATGGAGCTCAAGTGGAGCAACCCACTAAGCCTGTAAAGGCCATACCTCAACGACTGATGAGGAGGACTACTAGGGGAGGGGGGTTGATGGCTTTTATTTTTTATCATTGTTTCACATTTTCTACCAATTTGAACAATTTGTATGATTTCGAACATTTTCTATCATTTTAGGCGCACTTAGTTTATGCATTACTACTCATTTTGTTGATTTGTTGCAACACTTTTAACATATATTTCATTCGACACACATCCATAGTATTGATGTCATTTAATACATATAATATGATATAACAAAATAGAATATTAACACTTAGTGAATGGTAACAAATAAGGTAGGATGGTTAAAAAAGTAACCATAATATTAAGTCATAACAATTCATGACTACAAACAATTAATAAGTAAAAAATAATGACAATCCTTGTTAACTTGGTAGTCTTTATGGACAACAAGCAACGTTGTGACCTATTTCTCTGTAGATTCGACATCTACTCCTAAGTTGAGATTCAATCCAATCTATTTCATTTCTTATACGTGTCGACTTGGGTCCACCCTTAGCTCTCAACCTCTCCTCATCTACAACAAGAACCTAATTTTCAACGTGTGGGAGATCATTATCATTACCAATTGGCCACCATTCCAAAAAGTAAGTGATTTAAATATTTTGTAATGTATAAACATTATCAACATGTTGATAAAAATCAATACTAACCATAGCACATGTAGCTATGACATGAGAACAAGGGTACCTCAATAGTTGATTGACCACATTGACAATAACGATCAAATAGTTTCACAGACCATTTGTTACCACCTCGCTGAGTTATTGGACTGAAAGATTCTTCTATTTCAAATTGCGATGATTGTATATCATACCTTCTAACTTGGTGAGAACAAGCGTCATCTTGATTTTTTGGATGACATCCATAACTTTTTTATAGAAACGTTTGCCACTATCAATCTCACCCTTTGTCATTGTTTCCCTTTGCACAAAATATTCAACCAGACGACTATAAACACCTTTTACAAGATTTGTGATTGGAATATTGTATGCACCTTTTAATACTTTATTCACAGCCTCTACTAAATTAGTTATCATATGATTGTATCTCCTTCTATGTTCATCATACGCTGGACTCCACTTATCTTTGATATGCTATCAATTAATCCGACCACATCTGGGCTAGTCTGTCTAAACTTTTCCAACTTCTGATCAAAAACTGTTTTACATGAGGTGTAACCTATGAAATGATTAAATATACAAAATAATTACATATTTGCGACATAATTAAAAACGTAACGTGTATTAAATAACACATTACCTAATTTAATCAATTGTTGCTTCCCATGTTTGAATGGTGGGAACGACGTAACAATCTAGTTGTGTTATGACTTCTTAGTTTGGTGTCTCAGCATATAGCTCAAATCATTATCTTTATGAAGTTTTGATAAATCATCATTCTATTAATTTATCTATAAAAAATTAGTTATAATTACAAGATAAGTATATCATTTTTATTGGTAATTTTATCTAATTTTTCTTAATTCTTTCAGGAATGGTAATGCAAGAAAAGAATTTAAAATAAGATACAAATTTGGCTAAAGAAGAGTAAAAATATCATAAAAAATACAAAATCATGATGAAAAGATAAATTTAACCCTAAAGGTAGCTAGCAAATTTATGCTGGAACACAACATGCATTTGCATCATCATTGACTTTTCCAACATGACCGTGTAGACTTGAGCACAATTATGTTAGATATAAGTATGATTGTGATGAATCCCATCAAGGTCATGTAGCAACTCTAAATTATACAACACGACCATGCATCCTTGAGCATGATTATCCTGAAGTTAGAATGTAGAAGATGAACCAGAGAGAAAAGCTTGATTCGTGAAAGGCCTAAATAAAGGTTATGAAAGGGAGGCAAGGACTTGAAGGGGACATTTTTATCACCATGCTCATATCCTACGAACAACCTACCATTACCATTTTTTTTCACATATTCATCCTTCTTTTATAATTCTTTTATAGGATCTCGGGAGGAAAAAGACTCTTTGCAGTACAAGTTCCAACATCTTACCATCAGCCCTAGTAGCATAATTATATTATTCTATTATTGTAAATGAGGATTACAGATGCTTTTATTGGATTATAATTTTGTTATTTATCTTTTACTACTATGTTGAACTAATCTATTTATCATGAAGATTTGGTAAAAGTTATTATATAATCAATTGAATCCTTTTTCTTTCTTATGAAAACATATATTTCACTATTCCATTGTATTTACCCTATTAAAAGAGCCACAAATCTTGGTTAACAATGTGGATATAAAACTTTAATGGTGTAGGAAGAAGCACTAAGATTTGCATGTATTGTGGCAAGGCAGGACATTCGATTGAAGTATGCTATAAGAAACATAGGTTTCGTCCTGGATATATATTCAAATAACACCAAGTGATAATATGGAAATTAATGAGAATTAAGACATGAAAAAAGTAGAAATCGATAAAGAGATAACTCTTAGCTTTACTCCACCTAAGTATAAGATCCTTATGAATTTGATTGAGGTTGCACCAATGCAACAACCATTACATCCTTATTTAACCAACTAAGTATGTACAAATATTGAGGAAGGAAATGAAGTTAATCATCTTTCTTACTTAATTATTCCATAATTAAATGGATGAAATTTAGACTAAAGGTTGTTATCATTTACTTATGTCTAAGACTTTTACCAATTTTTTCCTATAAGATGGGAATTTTAATATAAAGCTAAAATTGTCATTATTTACTCTTCAAAGTTGATTTATGTCACAATTGGGATCACGACACAAAGGTGGAGATATGAAATATAGTTCAAAAATAAATATCTCTAAAAATGGATCCTCAACTAATTTTATTTAAATTAGGAAAAAATTAGAAAATATCTTGTTTTTTTATTTTAAAATAGAAAATGGTCTACAAAAATATATTAGGTTTGAGAGTCAATTTAGAAAGATGGAAAGTTAATCTCATAACACCCCTAACACATATAACCTAAGGTGGGTTTACCTTCAATCAAATTATGAAAATTAATAAAAAGTTAAAATATTTATTTTTGATCAATTTTAATACATAAGAAGAAATTAAATTAAAATAATATTTTTAAGTAAATAAATAATTAAAAAATAGAACAAATATTATTAAAATTAATTTAGATTTGATGATTTAATTTCCGCTTCTATGTATCCATTAGTGTAATAAAAAACTTAAAGTCGTGTAGTTCTCTAAAAAATAATTGTATTAATCAATTTAACTAGAAAATATAATTTAATATTATTTTAAAAAAACATTTTTTAAAAATTTAAGATAACATAAAACTACTCAATAAATTTCAAACATCAATTGAATATATCATCTATTACTCAATCATTCTTATTAAATATTACACGAGTTAAAATATATTATGTTTGTTAATTTTTTTTTGGAATGAGTAAAGAAATAAGGATTACAAATTATTAAAAATTAAATAAACAAAATATTTTATTAAAATAAAATCATATTTTATTAGAATTAAATTAACATCAAATCATTCAATAAGTTTATAGGATTAAAATAACAAAGAAAGTAGTATACATTACATAATTTATATCATTAATTATTATATAAGATAAACTATATTTTACTTATTTAAATCTTTAAATAAAAAAAGGAATTAAAAATTCTATAAAAATAGTTAAATATAGTTTTTTAAAATAAAATTATTTTATATTGGACTCTTAAGTTAGTATAAAACTAAACAACAAATCTTTATGTTTAAAATAATAGAAAAGGTAGTATTCAACTATTATACTTATATTATTGATTAACATGTATATTTAGACAATAAATTAAAAAAAATGAATTTTAAAATAAATTTAAAGAAATAAAAATAATAAAGTAATAAAGTAGCAAATATCAATAATGAATGCTAAAAAAAATATAATAAAAATATCAATGTTTATGACAATAAATTCTAAAAAAAAATCAAAGAGAGAAATGAAAAATAATTATAAAAAAATTAATTATTGAATACCAACAAAATAATAAATAATGATAGAAAAATACTAAAAAAAACTAATTTAACATCAATCTTTAAATTTTAATTTTACAATAAAATAAATAATAGTATCAAATTTATTGAAACAACCTAAGTTAACACACCACTTCCGTTCAATTACTACTCATTTTAAACATCAAAATAAAATTAACAATTATAAAATTACATAAATAGATAAATCTTTTATTTTTAAATTAAAGCAATTAAAAATCATATATATGTTACTGTAGAAAATAAAAAGCAATTAGTTGATTTGATTAAAAAGGAGAAACGATGCATCTAAATACAAAAAAACTTATTTATAATTTTCATATAAATAAATATTATAATATATATATATATATATATATATATATATATATATATATATCAGGAAAGGTGCCTAATTTAAAAAGATGGTAAAAATTCAAATTTTACAATTATCATTTATATATATATTTTTAAAATATAAAATTATTATTATCTATATGATTTTATAAGGAAGAGGAAAGAATAATGATGTTTATCCAATTGATTCATGCAAGTCTTTATCACTTAATTAATTGCTTTTATATTTTTAAATATTTAAAATAAAATAAATTAACGTTTATAATTCAAAACTCTATACATGAGCTTAAGCCTCGTGCATTAAGCGAAACATGCACAACCTTTAACTTTTGCACGAAATTAATAAAATAAAATCTAATAAAAAAAAAGGGACTAATTTTTCTAATTAAACAATAGAAGTGGACGCATTACTTTATACTCTCAACGCCACTTAGGCAAAGAAAATAAGAGAAAAAGAAAGGGAGAGAGAGAAAAAAAAAATGAAAATATTGACAAGGAAAAATAAAAAAAAAGGTAACAAATGAGGTGATTTATGGTCAATGTTGTCATTACTTTGGCCATAGATGAGGTGATTTATGGAAAATTTGGTGGTGATCGGATGATGAGGTGGTGCTCCAGCAGTACTCCAACAGTGGTGGCTCGTGCAATCCCTTTTCCCCTTAAAAATATTTTATCTATTTTTATTTATATTTTATCTATTATTTTGATGTTCCTATTTAGATGTATTTTGCTTTGACTGTAATGTGGATTATGCCAGTTCTATAATTTTGGCTTGCCTATTCATTTATCCAAAATCAAGCAATTAGAGAAAACAACAAAATAACAAAAAATGTTGAAGTTAATAGGAGCTAAAAATATTTACTTGGATGAGAAAGAAATATGAAATTTGAATTAAATTTTTTTTTCACTTTCTTTGTTCACCGTCTTTGTTTAATTTTCCCAACCTCTTCTTCAAATTTTGTCTTCAAATATTTTTGGTTCTTACGATGATTTTAGAGAATTTTGAACTAAGGAAGAAAACCTTATTCTCCCTTTAATGCTATTATTTATCAATTGTAAAGGAAACCAATTTCCTTAATTCTTAGCTAGAGAAAATGACTTTCGTGCCTCAAAGAGTTCTATCCTAGCCATTCTATGCAGCTGTGCTATATAATTGTTACTTAACCTAATTTTATCTAATTTTAAATTAAATTTAATCTTATTTTCTTTTTTTTATTCAAATTAAATAAAATTATATTTTTGTTTATTTTTTATTTAAAATTAATTAAAATCAAAATTAAGGTTAATTAAAATAATTAAAAGAAATAAAATAATAAACATAATTGATGAAAACAATCAATATTTATAGTTGATCATTTTTACTTATTTTTTATTAGATAACATGAATAATGAGATTTTTAGTGTAATCATAGTAAAAAATAAGTAAAGAAGCAAATCGATGATTGACTCCGGTCTTGTGTAATGGATGGCACGCATGGGATCGATCAAACAGACAAGCGCTCGATGAAGGGATTTACATTCATTCTTGTTATAACAGTACCGAAATCCAATTCAATTAGCAAAACAAATTATTAATCTGTTTTTAGCCTATTTGGCCTACATATTATCTAACCTAGTCAACCGGATAAAAATTATTTTGAGCTTTGACAAGTTCACGAAGACCTTTCTAACACCATTCACAGGGTTTTCACAATGATTCAAGGGTTTGTTTGAGCTTGTGCAGTTTATTAGGGATTATCAATTAAAGATCACGACGGGTACCCCCAAGTGAACCGATTCCTTAGAAGATTTTACGTGGAAAAGAAACCTTTCAATGATTGAGTTTTGCATATTTGAAGAAGATTTTAGGAAAGCAAAGTTAAATCTGATCGACATAAATCTCTTCATTCTATCAATAATATATGAACTGAATACCTAGCAGTGTGAGGAGATTGCAAATTCAGAGAATTCTTGGAAGTTGATCCTTTCTTCTTCTAAGAACTGTCTCGCGATGTGCAGAGAAGATAGTCTCTTCAAGAGTCAACTGAGAGGCTTTGTGATGCCTTGTACCCCTTTCCCGGAGCAGTGAGCCTCTCTGCCATGTCTTAGGGCCTCCATTGAGAAAATGAAGCCTTCTTCTCTCGTTCGTCAAGAGCCAGCCAAAGCCAAGAAGCCAAGACTCCTCCCCTTGTTTATCTCGAATAAACTTGAATAGTTTGCTGATTTTGCCTCGAACTTTAGGGTCATTTTAGCTTTTGATGATTGCTTCCTCTTGAAGGAACATGGGTTTCAGTTTAAGTGACTTTTGGCCATCGAGGAATGCCTCGATTTGAACGGGTTTTGGATAAAGATTCTTGCCCTAGTTTGAATTTTGAATTGGGTTGTCCCATTTTGAACATTCGTGATAGGTGTTGGCCCCCAATTTTAATATTTGATTTTTAAAAGTCGGGATTGCCCCAAATTGTCTTTTCTGGGCAAACATTTGCCCTAGTTTGATCATTTTCTAGCAATCGAGAATTGCCCTCAATTTGAATTTTATGGGAAAAATGTTTGCCCCAATTTTGGATTTCTTCTTGTAACTGAGGATCGCCTCCATTTGAATTTTTTGGGCAGGCGCTTGCCCTAGTTTTCTTAACTTGAGGATTGCCTCAACTTGAATTTTCTGAGCAAGCATTTGCCTCAGTTTGATTTTGATTTGCTTTTTCTAGAAGTGAGAGTTGTCTCAATTTAGAATTTTTTGGGCAAGCGTTTGCCCCAGTTTAGAGATTAAATTATGATGGGTTTGGGTGATTGACACCCATTTTTCATAGAAGATTTAAAGTGATATGTACAATGCTTTAAATAAATGCAAAAGAGTGCAATATTTTGAATTACGCTTGGAATTGATTTTTTAATGGAATGGATGCCATGTGATGCATGCCATGAGATGGTTGGAAAACTTTTGTTTAATTCGTGATTTTTGATTCGACTTCTTCCCCTTCCCTAACAACCTTATAGTTGATATAAGGAAAATCAAGATTCAAGATGAGCTAGATTGACCCTATCTTTTGACTTTTGGACCAATTTTGAATTTCCTTTCTAGGTCCTTGGGACCCAACACTTGTCAACATTATTGCATGAGACACACTCTTCCTTTCTTGAGTGGCATCACGATTTGCAGGAGGATGACTTTGTGGGAGCGATCGTGCCCTGTTGCAAAGGTTGAGGAGTTATCCGACTCATCATGACTTTTCAAAATTAATCTTTTTATCTTTTACAGTTTACACATCTCTTTTAGCATATGTACCTTTGAGGTATACAAAAGTGTTTTTGAATGGTTTAATGGGAGAAGGTAGTATATTTGAACGGGCGAAGAATGTTGGTTTGATTGCCCAAATGGCATTTTTTATGGAAAATGTTAATTCAAACAAATGGCAAAATTTTGCACCAGTTTTAGAAGGATGGAGAGGTAGATCTGATTGCCCAAATGGCACCTTTGGTGCATGCCAATGCTTCTTTTCATAATCTCGATTGCCAAATTAACCAAACTTGAGAAGTGGCAAAATTTTTGCCCCAGTTTTAGGAGTTGTGAGGGGCAGAAGCATTTGAATTGTGCTCGGATTCTTGATTGACCTTAAATTTTGCCTGGGTTGTTCTTTTGAGTTTTCAACCCAGCAGGTCTTTCGTTTTGCCCTAATTTTTCCTAGACCGCCCTTACGGGTTTTCAACCTAGCAGGCTCTTGTTTGATCATGCCCTAACTTTTGCCTAGGCCGCCCTTTGAGGGTTTTCGACCTAGCGGGCTTCTGTTTGTGTGCCCTAACTTTTGCCTAGGTCACCTTTGAGGTTTTCGACCTAGCGGGCTTCTGTTTGTGTGCCCTAACTTTTGCCTAGGTCTCCTTTG
The DNA here is from genome assembly GCA_037954105.1 of Canavalia gladiata. Lineage (NCBI taxonomy): Eukaryota > Viridiplantae > Streptophyta > Magnoliopsida > Fabales > Fabaceae > Canavalia > Canavalia gladiata. The sequence goes on along the minus strand of CM075659.1, from coordinate 11,791,078 downwards.
AGGTTTCAACCTAGCAGGCTCTTGTCTGTGTGCCCTAACTTTTGCCTAGGTCTCCTTTAAGGTTTTCGACCTAGCGGGCTCTTGTCTATGTGCCCTAACTTTTGCCTAGGTCTCCTTTGAGGTTTTCGACCTAGCGGGCTCTTGTCTGTGTGCCCTAACTTTTTCCTAGGTCTCCTTTGAGGTTTTCGACCTAGCAGGCTTCTGTTTATGTGCCCCAACTTCTACCTAGGTCACCTTTGAGGGTTTCGACCTAGCGGGCTTCTGTTTGTGTGCCCTAACTTTTGCCGAGGTCTCCTCTGAGGATTTTGACCTAGCGGGCGTTTTTTTGTTTTGATCCTAATTTTTCCTGAATTGTTGCCGTAATTCAACCCAGCAAGACCTCTTCTGGATCATGACTTTGTTGATCATTATTTTGAATTTTGACCTTAATTTTGCTTGGATTATTTTGATTGTAATCCAACAGGTCTTTTTCTTTCTCTTTTCATTTGAAATTTTTGACCTTGATTTTGCGTGGATCATCTTTGATTTCTAATCCAACTTGGGTTCCTTTTCTTTTTCCTTGAATTTTGGACTTAATCTTTCATTGAGCGTTGCTTGGACTGCTTTGATATTCAATTCAGCAGATCTGTTTTGTATCCCTAAATTTTGTTTGGATTCGAACTTTGATCCAGCGAGATATTTATTGCTTTTTTATTAGACCGTAGTGTTCCTTGGGGATTACAATGCAGGGTGTCTCAGAATCCCTGATTAGATTTTGTTTATTCTGCTTCCTCATTTAATTATCTCTTTGAGTCTGATCAATAAGACGCTAAAAATTATTTATTACGGCGATGGCATCTTCACCAATAGGCTTTTATTTTTAGGTAAGGATAAGAAACAGGTCGAATGATAGAAAGAATGGTAAATTTTAAGAAGACAAGTCAATAAGGTAAAACACATGCTCAAGAAGTATGAAAAATGTAAATTTTGTATTTATTGAGATTTATTTATAAAAGATTGACTTTGAAAAGTATGACCGATCTTGGATGATTTCCTCAATACAGGGCATCCTATTGTGCTGCTTTGATTTGTTTCAGCTAGCTGCTGGATTCCCATAATTTGGCAATGGATTGTTTTGTGTTAGGAGAAAGCTTCCCAAAATCTAGCCATTTTGCATCGATTAAGCTCTGCACCTTACGCTTCAGTGCTACACAATCCTCGGTAGAATGACCAATGAATCCTGCATGGTAGTCGCATCTAGCATTTGAATTGTACCAATTAGGATATGGTGGCTCTTGAGGCTTCAAAGGGGAAAGAGCAATCAGCGAGTTTTGGATTAGGCGAGGTAGCAGCTCTGTATAGGAGATCGAAATAGGATTGAATTGGATAGGCTTTATCTCCTTTTTCTGGCCTTTGTTAGGATTTTGGTTTATGGCTTGTGTTTGGGCCATGTATGGTGTTAGTGATCGAATTTGCATAAGGTAGTTGTAAGTTGGAGCTTGAGGGTATAGTGTTTGGTAAGTGGCGGTGATGTAAGGATATGGTATGTAGGGTGTGCGTGGTGGTGGTTGGTAACCAACTGGACCATAATGTGCCACCTGTGGAGTATATTGGCCTTGACCAGAAGCCACATTGTAGGTTTCACCTGTCTTTTTCTTTCCAAATCCACTGGAAGCATTGACTGCGTCTGTAGGCTTTTGCTCGATCTTTTCATGGCGCATGCCATCCTCAATCCTCTCTCCAATGATGATGACATCGGAGAAGCTAGAAGTCATACTACCGATCATCTTATCATAGAAAGGTTCCTGGAGTGTGTCTATGAACATGTCGATCAGCTCTTTTTCGGATAATGGAGGTTGTACCTGAGCAGCTAACTCCCTCCATCTTTGGGCGTATTGCTTGAAGGTCTCGTCTTCCTTCTTGGCCATATTTTGAAGCTGAGTTCGATCGGGGGCCATCTCCATGTTGTAATGGTATTTTTTCATAAAGGCATCAGCTAGGTCTCTCCATGAGCGAACGTGGGTCTGCTCTAGCTGTGTATACCAGTTAGCAGCAGTCCCTATTAAGCTGTCTTGAAAGAAATGGACAAGCAACTTATCGTCGTGCATGCAGGGAGACATCTTCCTGTAGTACATGGCTAGATGGCTCTTCAGGCAGCTAGTTCCTTGATATTTCTTAAATTCAGGAACCTTGAATTTGGGAGGGATTACCACATCTGGAACCTAGGACAGATCGGCCGCATCTTTAGCTTCATAAGCACTTCCCTCGATTGCCTTGATCATTTCTTCTAGGATCTTCCATTTTTTCGTATCCTCCTCAAAAGGATGGCTTGGGTATTCCTTAGGCATATGGTGAGGTTGAGAAGAAGGTATGTACACAAGGTGAGGTCCTTGAGTGAACATAGGATGCGTTCACCCAACGACTGTTTGGTAGGCCTGTGGGATGGTGTTTGGAATGGTATAAGGGATTTCTGTGGTGTTTGGAATGGTATAAGGTATTTCTGTGGTGTTTGGAGGTAGGTTGTGTTTGGGTTTGTGTTTGGGCTTGTGTTTGGTTATATGATGGTGCATACCCGTGAGGATACCCTGTCGCACCCATAATTCCGACGAGACGACGAACTCTCTAAAATTTTTTATAGAATTTATTTGGATTAATGTGGAGTCGCCACCAAATTTTTATTTAAGGGAAAATACTTGGAAAGAACCCTCACTCGAGAAAGAGATTTAGGTTCAGGAGTCGGTTACGAGTGGGGAAGGTGTTAGGCACCCCACTCGCCCGTTCCGGAGAACGGTACCCTTAAACTGAGTGTGTGATTTTTGAAAATAGTTTGATCCCTTAATTAACATGGAAATAAATAACTTGATGGAGGTTAGCCTGACAGGACTTGATCATGCTCCTACATATTCCCCGGTGCAATGGGAAACTCAAGGCTTACGTAGTTCTGGTTTGTTTTGAAGGCTTGACCTTTGAAAGTACTTGAAAAATAGTATTTGAAGATTTTTTTTTAGCCCCTTTTTTATTTTTTGGGGAACCTTTAGTCCACTCATGCACAAGGTCCGAGGCGGCTACGGCAGCACGGGGGCCTATACGAACTACTAAACGTTGAACAACAGGTGAATCGCCAGTATCCCATTTAGAGCCCATTGCGTGAGACCAAAAGATCCCAAAACATTTGAAAAGAATTTTAATTTAAATATAATAAAGAAACGATTTGATTTGAAAAAGGGATTTGTTTTGAAAGTGCGTTTGATCTTGAGTGTTGGGAAATGGAACTTGACTTGATCAAGAGTGAGCTTGACTCGGACTTGATCATTTTGAGGAAAGGTATTGGAGGTTGATTCGAGAACTTGAGAGAAAATAATTAAACTTGAATTCGATTTTATTTGAAGAAAAGAACTAAAAAGAGAAATTAGTTTGAATTTTTACAAAAAAGAATTTTAATTTGAATTTTGGGGGAAAAATTTAGTTTAAATTTTTGGGAAGTTAGGGTTTTGTTGTGATTTTGGAAAGAGTAGGGGCTTAATTATAAATTTAAGAAGTTTGGGGTTCAATTGCAAATTTGAAGAGTTCAGGGGCTGATTTGTAAATTTTGGGACTGGCTCCTGTGGCTGACCAGCCATGGCTTATTTGGTTTGAATATCTGAAAAGGAAAACTGTTTCTAGGGGGTTCGAACCTGGGGGTACCTGGAAGGCACAAGGAGCGCGTCTGCCACAACGCCCAACGCGTATTTGATATTCAAATTCTCCATTTTAAATTTGAAGAACCTTGGGGTATGCGAGAATCAAGAGAAATTGGGGTGTGCGGGATTGGAACTTGTGACGTGGAGGTTGCGGATGAGCGAGCGAACCATCAGACTAACCCTGTTGGTTGGGATATATCCTTGTCTCAATTTTTATATGGACTCAGTGCTGAATTGCTATTTTATTTAAAAACGGCCTGAAGGGATTCGAACCCAGGGCATGGCTCTTCGAATGGAAGAAGGGCCACCACTCAAGCCAACTTGGAATCTTGAAACTGGCAGGTGACCTTATATACTATTATCCACGTTCTAGGCGCACTTCAACCTACATGCAAGGCTACCTGGGACGTAGACATTGAGCCCCCCTTTTCTCCATATTTTACGCTCGAACCCCCTACGTTTTGGAGCACCGTATTTGATTGGGTCCGCATGTGCTATTCCTTGCTTAATATTGACTCTAGGCAATGTTCTTGGATATGCGGGTTGCATGTAGGCTTGAAGTAGTGTCATATGAGTCATACCCTCTTGATTGATAGAATTGGCCATGAGGCTGGGCCTAAGCATTAAAGTAGTTATTCTCTAAGATATTGCAGTAGCATGGAGATGAATATAGGCTATTAAGCTCTTGCATGCACGAACGACTCGTCTTCCTCACGTTGGTAATGTATCATGTGGTAACTACTTTACTGGGAGAACCTGGAAGAATCCCTTTCGTGGTATCTCGAAACAAAAGAGCTGCACAGAATCTTCCCTCTGCATTATTGCTACAAGGGACGTAACTTCAAGCATTTAAGAATGTCCCACTATCACCCGTAGCAACAATCTGTATGCCCATGACCACTGCACTCCCTGATTCGAACATTGCAAGAGTGTATAGAGGGTTATATTCGAATACAATCCTGTTCATGATCTTGATATGCATCCCCAGACTCTGTTTTCAGGTTGAAGAGTCATGATTTCCAGGTCCAATGAATTCGGATATAGGCCAAACAACACCGTTCCTGGAGTTACCTTCATCTTTGGTGTGGGGATAGTGTGTAAGTAAAGCACTGGTCCTAGGAACTGACATAGCTAGTTACTCTAGGATGCATCGTTCCCACAAAGTATAGAGTAAGTGGCCATGCATTAATAACTCACCACTATACTGATCAGGTTGCTTCAAATCTCCTCCTTTTTCTTCACAAATTTTTGTTGGTTGTACTTCCAACTGGTTACGATCGACCATGCCTTCCCCCCCCCCCCCCCCCAATGCACGATGTTTGGAAATGAATTCTTGGATGTCTAAACTGTATGCATGCATGATGGTTCTTTTAGCCCAGACAAAGTTTTCCATGCCTTATCGTGCCTTAACCAGGCCTTTGATTAGTGGATGGATTCTGACTTACCGCATGAGAGTTGATGCTTCCTAGCTAACCACGAATCGTATCAAGAGTTGAATTCCTGCAGCCTCCCCTTATCACATCAGATTTATTCGCCTTCTTATGAAATTTGGGGCTCGCGATGATAGAACAGTGTCCGAACCAGAGCCTCGAGCGAATATACTCTGAATTTCTTCCCCTAAGCTTCTCATCAGCGGGACTTATGTTCCCTCGAGAATGGGCACATGGCTCAACCCAAAGAAACCGGATACTATAGGGGGAGACTATCATCAGCAATACCATGACTCTTGGCCATTATTGAACATCAGACTCTTGAGTGAAAAGGAAACTTAGCATCCTATAGTAACGCACAGGATTCGTTTGGTCTTTCTACCACCTCTCACTAAGGCACACTCAACATAATTTGATGCGTAATGATAAAACATGTTAATGATCAAACTGAACTCCATTTCATCCATATAATTCATCATCTAAAGCAAGATGCATGTATGGAACTGACGATATGGAGATGATGGTCAACAGTTGAAGACATTCCTTTTCCTACCGAATCATACCTAACTACATGGAGAAAGACAAACCTGGAGATAGGCAAGGTGAATACTTCCCTTGTGATCGTTCCAATCGAAAGAATCCCTGGATCCTCCTTCCCTCAAACCAGCGTGACGCCTTTCTTCTTCTGCTTCTTACCCTTTGCCCTCAAGTGAGAGTTTTCCTTCAAAATGCTCCTAGAGCCAACCCCCAACCTACCTTGATTTTCCTTTGTATATTATTAATTTTTATTTTTTATTTCCTGATTTCGTTTTTTCCTTTTGGTTGTTAATTTATTAATTCGTTTTTTCAGTTTTCAGATTTGTTTTTCTTTTGTTTTAAATTCGTTTCTTTGTTTTATTTTTCTTGAATTTCTGTTGTTTCTTGCTTTTGATATATCCATTTCTAATTTTTCTATTTTCTATTTATTATTTTTTCATTTTTCTTATTTGGTTTTTATTCTATATTTATTTATTTATTTATTTTCAAGTTTCAATTTTTTTCTAGTTTAATTATGTTATTTTTATTTTTAATTTTAAAATCTGATTTTTCTTTTTATTATTTAAAAGTTTTTTTTCTTTTTTTTTCATTTATTTTTACTCCAAAACCGTTTTTAAGTTTTCTTGTTTTTATTTATTTCCTATTTTCTATTTTTATTTATTTTTAATTCGGTTTTTATTTTTTAGTTTAGATTTTATTTTTAGTTTTATTTTTTCCAAACTTTTATTTATTATCTTTTCTATCTCCCTTTTTTTGTTTAATTTTTTTTCTTCAGATTTATTTATTTTTATTTTTTCAGATTTATCTTGTATATATATTTTTTATTTTATTTTTTTATTTTTATTTAATATTGGTTTCTTCTTTTCAAAATTTTCAGTTTCTTTTTTTTTTAATTTTAATTTCAGATTTTTATTATTATTATATTTTTTCTCTTTTTCTCTTTTATTATTTTTTCCAAAATTATTTATTTATTTATTATTTTTTATTTTTTGTTATATATTTTTTTGTTTTTAAGATTTTTCCTATTATTATTGTTCAATTTTTAATTTTTTGTTGTTTCTATTAATTTTTGTGAATGCTGTTTTTTTTATTTATTTTTTTTTCAAAAAAATAATTTGTTTTATTATGTATTTTTATGTATATTTTTTGTATTATGTTTTTAATGATTTTATTTTTTTTTGTTTTGGATTCTCCATTTTATTTTCTTTTTGTTATTTTTTGGTTCTTTATTTATAAAATTTTATTCTATCTATTTCCATTTTTTTTAATTAATTTATCTATTACTTTTTAATTTTATGTTTTGTTAATATATTGTGTTTTTATTTCTTTTTTGCTTTTTGGAAAAATTTCTCAATTTCTTCTTTTTATTCCTTTGGTATTTTTGTTATTTTCTCTTATTTTCTGTTTTTTCTATTTATTAATCTTAATATTTACTAATTAATTTTAAAATGGGGGCTCAGACATAATTGAGTGTGTACATACCCATAATGAACTCCTTCGACTGGTGGAGGCATGGTTAAAGATGAAGGATTTTGTGGAGTGAACCCAAGAGGATATGACAGGTTAGTTGGTTCTCTTGGAAGGGGTTCCCTTGCCTCCTTTTGTTTAGATTGTTGGATGGCCTCTATCAGCTTGACCATCTGCTCCTTCAAGGCCTTGACCTCATTTTTCAACTCCTCATTTTGTCTCTCCAGCTCATCCATGGCTCTCAATTGTGATTATGTCCTGTAAGGATGTCGAGGGAGTCTTTCTCTAATTTTTCTGTTGAAGTTATAAATTAATTTCTTTGAGAAATAATTTGGATGTGAAAATCGTGAATGATACAGATGTTGATGTAATGAAAAAAGTGTGGAATGATTTTTTTGGAATCTTTTTCTTTGATGATAAATTTATGGATGAATGAATGAATGCATGCATGTTATGCATAAATAACTGAAGATTTGAACATTTTAAAAATAATTTAATTTATTTTCCCTTGATTTCTTAACAATTTTGTGTTTTTTATGAATTTTGGTATATTTATTGTGCTAAAAAAACCTTTATTTTTGTTTGAAAATATTTTTAGTTTTACCAACAAATTTTCTGAAAACATTTTGATGCTTTCGAAATTTTATTTTCTTTCATTTTATATTTTCAGTATTTTCAAAATTTATTTTTCTAGTTTTTCCTAGGAATTATTCTCCTTCTATTTGATTTTTCTTGACTTTTATCTTGATTTGATTCTTGATTTTGTTATTTTTGTATCCCCCCAATTTTAGCTTTCAAATCCCCTTTTGCTACTTCAGATGGTTTGGTCCAAAAAAGTGTCTGTGAGCGGTGAACCTTGTATCTTGAAAGGGGTGTGTGTGCCCTTCTTGTTTCTTATGTGGGTTACCTGTCCTAAGGATCTATGGCCTTTTATACGAACCTCCCAAAGGTGACTTGTAATCTTGAGATATAAGAGGTTACTAGAGCTAAGTTCCAGTCTGTAGTGCTTGCCACAACAGCAGAAAAAGCTATCAGTTGTAGGGCATTGCAAATAAGATGCACTCTAGCTGGGACTTTCGTGATAGTCAAACAGGACGTAAGCCCCAAAGTGAAACCACTAGATCCCTCTAGTCCTAGGCTTCACTTAGACTCGGGTACAGGGCCCCACTCATGATAAATGTATATGCAATGTACGAGGGCACACAAATATTTGGGATACCCGCAATTGGGGAAATCGCACATATATATATATATATAACAATTTATTATTCATCTATCTAGGGTTATACAATGAATAGAAAAACAACAACAGATAGATAAACCAATAAATAAATCGTGCTAATAAATAGGAAAGGGATCGAAACAAAACACATTCAATTGAAACGGGCTTGACTCTCTGAGGTCCCCAATGGAGTCGTCATCTGTCGCAACCGTAATTCTGACAAGACGACGAACTCGCTAAAATTTTGAAATGAATTTATTGAATGAAGTTGCCACCAAATTTTTATTTAAGGGAAAAAGATTTAGAAAAAACCCTGAGTCGAGGATGAGATTCGAAGTTCGGGAGTCAGTTACGAATGGGGAAGGTGTTAGGCACCTCACTCGCCCGTTCCGAAGAACGGTACCCTTAAACTGAGTGTGTGATTATTTGAAACTTGTTTGATACCTTTAATTAGCATGAAAATAAATACTCGATGGAGGTTAGCCTAACAAGACTTGATCCTGCTCCTACGTATTCCCCGGTGCAATGGGAAATTCAAGACTTACGTAGTTCTGGTTTGTGAAGGCTTGACCTTCAGAGGTACTTGGGAAGAAGTATTTGAAATTGAATGATGCTCGAAGTCTTGACATTCGGAGCAGCTTGAAAAGGGGATATTTTGAAAATGGCTAGATCATTTTGAGAATATTTTAATGGGAATCCTTAGTCCATATATGCACAGGATCCAAGACAACTACTGCTGCACTTGGGATCCATACGAATTCCTAAACGTCGAACAGCAGAAAAAGCTACCAATTCGCGCTTAGGGTTCGCCGCGTGAGACTTAGGGATTCTACAACGAAGTTTTTATTGGAATTATTTACAAAAAGATCCTCGGTCCATATATGCACAGGGTCCAAGACAACTACGACTGCACTTGGAACCCATATGAACTCCTAAGCATCGAACAGAAGCAAAAGATACTAATTCGTGCTTAAGACTCATCGTGTGAGACCTAGAACCAAAGAATGAAGTTTTTCTTGAGTTTATTAAAAGGAATTCTTAGTCCACATATGCACAGGGTCCAAGACAACTACGGCTGCACTTGGAACCCATATGAATTCCTAAACGTCGAACAACAAAAAAAGCTACCAGTTCATTCTTAGGATCCATTGCGTGAGACCTAGAACCAATAATGAAAAGTGATAAATGTAAAAGGGGATTAATCTTTATTAAAACTAAAGAAATGACCTTGATTTTGAAAAGTATTCGATTAAAAAATGAATTTGATTTAAAACGAAAAGAATTAGACTTGGTTTGAAAGAGGGGATGTCGATTCGAAAGAGAACTATTTAATTTGATTTTTGATTTGAGGGAAAGCAACTAAACTTGCTTTGAAATGAAATTTGAGGGAAAGACTTACTAAAATGAATCTTATTCGAAACTTAAGGAGAAGAAATAAACTTGATTTGAACTAACAAAAATTCGGATTGAAACCTAAAAAAAAGAATTGGATTTGATATTTATTTTTTATTTTATATATAATTATTTATTTATTATTATTATATTTTATTGTTAATTAATTTTTTAAAGAATTAATTAAAGCTAATTTTATTTGTAAGGAAGAACTAAACTTGATTTTAAAGAAAAGACTCAAATTTGTTTTTATTTGAAATTGAAACTTAATTTGAAAAAAAGAAAGAAGAAAAAGAAAAGAAAGAAAAGGAAAGAAAAAAGAAAAAAAAATCATTTTATTTGAAATTGGAGAATTAAATAGGAATTAGACTTGAAATCTGATCCTAATTAGTAAAAAAGTTGATGGGTGATCCCCAATTGGTAAAAAGAGTTAACGGGTGTCATTTATTTTGACTAAAAAAAATTAGGATTCACTTGCATGTAAAATGTTGCATACCGGAATCGAAACCAAGACCCCTGCATAAGCTCTAATTGCAATAGCCACTTGAGATGAGTTTTGGAGTTGTATCCTTATTCTCCAGATTGGTTATAATCACACATGATCATAAGTTAGCAATTTTCAAAATAAACGGCATTACCCAGGATTCGACCCCATGGCCTCTATGTAGAGAACGAATATTCCACCCATTAAGCCGAGCTTCGATTTTGGGATGAGTGTTTATAAGCTTGGTTAATATCACATTGCATGACTTTCTCTTTCTGGATGCTCTTAACCTTTTATATCGGGCTTCTTTTTGGCTCAACACCATGCAGATGGGTCTACCAGACGGCAATCGAATCCAAGCGTCACATGTGAATGGGTAGCTATTTTTCAGCCTCTCTCCGCCCACCATGGTTCATTTTCCTGCCAATCTCTTGGCTGTAATTACCAGCCTCATTATTCCAAAAGGATTTTCACCCTCCAGGTTGCGTAGTAATCAAGAGTACAACCCTCTTTGTGATTCCTCTGGGCAGAAATTTGCATGGCCTTTAGCATTGTTCTCTAACGTCCCCAAGAGCCAAAACTTTCACAGTTGTGCTGCCTAATCGTATTTTGAGCTTGACAAGGACGAGGCTTAAAGGATTGAGATGCCGCATTTTCCTGTTGGATTGGAATAGCAGCCCCCTAGTTGGCTCTTATAGGGGTTATATAGCTGGTGCATGGGCTCCTCCATTGTAGATGCATGCCAGCACTTGTGTGGCCTCTTCCTCGCTACTAGCTAATATCATGCATGGTTGTTCGCATGGCTGTTCCCGGCCTCTCTTTGGACTTAATATAGACGTCACAGCCCATAGTATTAAAAAAATACAATGTCTCCAAGAATGTATGCGGATTGGATAATAGAAAATTCCCATGCAGATTAATGGAAGTTTCAACGTTCTCGATTAAAACTGCTTGAGTGATGCCTACCTGAATGACACAAGATCCTATACTCAAGCAACATTGCTTCATCCTCATATATCCAGAACTGGTGTTGATCTTCCATTCCCATGCTCAACCAAGAGTTAACAGGTTCTGGTAACAAGAATTCAGTTAGTGCCACCTGAAATCATTTACCTTTTTCTTGCCCCAAACCACTAATCGATGTTTCACTATTGCTTAGGACAATCAAAATCGGTTGAGGGTTCGTGTACGTCCTCTCCTCTGATCCACGTGCAGGTTTTTTGTTGACTTGATACTATCACGAGTCTTCTGTGGTACAACTTAGTATTGAGCAGAGGAGGAGGGGCAATTTCTCAAGACGAAGTCCAATTATCTAGGCTTTGTACAAGGAGTAGCATTTGGTGAGTTACGCATAGGTCCTTACCACCTCCCTATCTTATCAACCAGAACATGTGTACGCTCTCTCTTATTGTAAGTACCGTCGAACAACATCGTCCACTTTTCACCCCCTGTTTTCCCTCCTTCACTGAATATCGCCATTAAACTCTCATCAGAAAATTCTGGTTGCATAGTCTAGTAATCATCCAGGGGCTGTTGGCCCAAATATTCAGTGAGCGCGCTACCTTTAATGGACTTTTGAGTCATATACAGGATTTCATATTCTGAAAATATAACTTGCCATCTTGCGATTCTTCTTGACAATGCAGGCTTCTCAAAGATATACTTAATCAGATCCATCTTGGATATCAGCTAGGTGATGTGACTCAGCATGAACTGCCTTAAGCGGTGCGCCGCCCATGCCAAGGCACAACACATTCACTCTAAGAGGGAATACCTGGCCTCGCAATTTGGGAATTTTTTGCTCAAATAATATATTGCCTGCTCCTTTTCCCAAATTCATCATGTTGGCCGAGCACTCAACCTATAGACTAGTCTGTCACCGTTCAATACAGGATTAGAGGTCTCCCAAGGACTGGTGGCACCAGGACCGACGGGTTTTGTAAATATAACTTCATCTTTTCGAAAGCTTCTTGGAAATCCTCATCCCAACTCATAGGTTGATTCTTGCGCAGGAGCTTGAAGATCGGCTCACAGGTAACTGTCAACTGAAAAATGAATCAGGAGATATAGTTGAGCCTTCCCAAGAAACCTCGGATCTCCCTTTCAGTTTTCGGGGCTGGCATATCTATGATGGCCCGGGCTTTATCAGGATCAACCTCAATTCCTCTTTCACTAATGATGAAACCTAGCAGTTTCCCTAACTTTACTTCAAATGTACATTTAGTTGGATTCAGTCATAGCTTGAACTTCCAAAGTCTTTCGAACAGCTTTTGCAGATCCATGATGTGATCATCCTCTGTCTTGGATTTGGCAATCTTATGATCCACATAGATTTCTATCTCTTTATGAATCATATTATGGAATAGTGTCACCATAGCCCTTTGATAAGTTGTTCTAGCATTTTTCAATCCAAAAGGCATGACTTTGTAGCAAAAGGTTCCCTAGGCTGTAACAAAAGTGGTCTTTTCTCCATCCTCTTCAACCATTTTGATCTGATTATAACCTGAGAAACCGTCCATGAATGAAAAGTAAGAGAATTAGGCAGTGTTGTCGACCAGCACATCGATGTGAGGGAGCGGAAAGTCATCTTTTGGGCTGGCTTGATTGAGATCCTGGTAGTCTACGCACATCCGGACCTTACCGTCCTTTTTGGGGACCGGCACTATGTTTGCAACCCATTCCGGGTAATTTGCAACAGCTGAGAAACCAGCGTTAAACTGTTTCTTCACCTCTTCCCTGATTTTTAAGGACATTTCAGGCTTCATCCTTCTTAACTTTTGTTTAACTGGCAGACACCCGGCTTTCATAGGCAGCTTGTGCTCTACGATAGAGGTATCTAAAACTGGCATATCTTGATAAGACCACGCGAAGATATCACTATAGTTTTGTAAGAGTGAAACCAATCGCCCGCGATTGTCTCCCATGATAAGTGTGCCTATCTTTACTTCTCTCTTGTTTTCCTCGGTCCCCAAGTTTATCAAGTTGATGGACTCCAGATGAGGTTCAATTATTTTAGATTCTCGTTCCACTAATCTCAGCATCTCTTCCATGGGTTCACATTCAAATTATGCCTCCTCATCGGCATGATTGACAATACAATTAAAATCTCCTGATACAATACTAGCACTATCGTCGTCAGGCGGTTTTCTATCAGATCTACACATCGGAGATATGATAAGAGAATAAGGTATTTTTGCAAAGTGAATGTATTGGGAAAGAAAGAGGGATGATTTCTGAATAGTGTAACTATGTTCATCATTTACCAAAATAGTATGTACAAAATGTTATTTTGAAAAAGGATTTTATTATGACAATTACAAAATTACATTTGAATTGAATCAAAAGTCAGGGGTAATTTAATAATCTCCCAGTTGTCCAGTTCTTTCCCTGGAGGACAGATTGTCACTAGATCTTTAATGCTTGTAGTCCCCTCTCCATCTATGGCAACGACTGCACTTGGATCTTCGAATCCAGCACTCTAGAAACTCTAGGAGATGTGACACAGAGGGACCTTGCCAACCCAGGGCCTTGTCATCTTATCTTCTTCAGTGGGTTTATATCCCAACCCAAATCTTCGTCTATCCTTGTTCATCTGCAATGACTGAGACAAACCATCGTCATTTTGCCCCAGTTTATCTCTAGGCTTAAACCCGTTCCTCAACATTACCTGGGCCATCATCATCAAAGCTCTAAGGGGCTGTTTTTGGTCAACCACTTCTCCCTCCCTGATGGTGGTGACATTGGCAACTTCCAAGGCTTAGAAATGTGTCTCAAAGGCCTCTTCAGCAGCCTTAATATACGGAGGATTGGTGGGTTTTTTGACCAGAAAGTCTTCTTCTGCTGAGACGATGATCAGCCTATCATTCATGATAAACTTCAACTTCTTATGCAAAGTTGAAGGTACCACCTTAGTGGAATGGATCCAGGGCCCTAGCAAACAACTGTAAGCAGCCTGGATGTCCATCATTTGGAAAGTCATATTGAAGACAACCGGACCAATGTGGACCGGCAGATCCACTTCACCGACGACTTCCTGCCTTGATCAGTCAAAAGCCCTCACCACCATGGAGCTTGGCCTTATATGGACTCCCTCATACGGCAGCTTAGACAGTGTCAACTAAGGCATCACGTTCAGAGATGAACCATTATCTACCAGAACTATGGCTAGAATATGGTCCATGCATTTTACCGATATTTGCATCGCCTTGTTATGCCTGGTCCCTTCATTTGGAATCTCGCGGTCAGTGAAAGTGAGGAAGTTGTTAGCAGTTATGTTGCTAGCGATCCCCTCAAACTTGTCTACTGATATATTGTGTACCACGCAGGCCTCATTCAGTATCTTTAGCAGTACTTTTCTGTGAGGCTCTGAATTCATCACCAGAGCTAAAAGTGAGATCTTAGCAGGTATACAGTTTAACTACTTGATTACCTTATACTCGCTCTGCCTGATAAGCTTTAAGAATTCACAGGCCTCTTCATCAGAAATGACCTTTTTCATCTCTTTCCCTTCTTCTTTGTTGCCGCTCTCAGGCTTTAATCTGGTTTGAACCTCTTTGTCCCTAACGGTTGGTTGTCTCCTTATATCCTCAGCAGGGGTATAAATGCGGCCACTTCTGGTCATCCCTCCTATTCCGGCTATATTTGTCTCGTCGGGGGAGGAATTGCAAGTATTTTCCAGACTATCTTCTTCAGTTTTTCCCTCGAGTACCTCGACACCATATTTCCAAGGTACCTCTTTGTTACTATTGTATTTGAATGGCCCTGGAACCTTTATCATGATAGGTCTCATCCCATTTGGTGTTGGCAGAGCTAGTGCTTCGGTATATCGAATAACCAAAGGTTTGGGATGCCCGGGAAGGGTTTCGTTAACCATGTCCATTTCTCCCTCAACTTCAATGCAATTTACTGAAGGCCCCGGTCCTCCATGATTCGGCAGTGGGTTGCTCCCCACACTCGGCGCATCCTTCTCAAAATTTAGCCACTTTGCATTGATCAGCTTCTGGACTCTATGCTTTAAGGCCAGCCAATTCTCAGTAGAGTTCCCCACTATTCCTACGTGATACTCGCATTTAGCCTCGGGATTGTACCATTTAGGGTACGGGGGCTCCAATGGCTTCATGGGACATAGTGCAATCAATGAGTTTTGAATTAGACGGGGCAGCAACTCCGAGTAACTCATCAAGATGGGGTCGACCTGCACTATTTTCCTTTGATTGTTGTTTGGTTTTTGTTGAGGTGGGTTAGGGTTGCTGTTTTGGTTCCACGGTTTTGATGGTTGTTGGGGAAATGTTTGCGGAGGTGGAGCCATAAAGGGTGTGTTTGGTTGGAAAGGTGCCAGTGGGTTGTAGGTTGGTTGGTACATGGGTTGGGATGCATCTATCATATGTGGATGTGTTGGGAATTGTGGGTGGTATAGTGTTTGGTAGTTGGGTGGTGCGGTTGTCGGGCAGTTTGGGTCAGCTGAAATGTAATGAGTTTCAGCTTCCTTCTTCTTCCATGAGTAGTTTGCTGACTTCTACATATTCACACTGTGAACGGTATTATGTGTAATCTTTCCTCGGTGTAGGCCGCTCTCTATACTTTCCCCGATTAGCACCATATCGGAGAAGTTGGCGAATACACTACCCACCATCTTGTCGTAAAAGGGAGCACGGAGTTTCCATAAACGTGCTGATCATCTCCCTTTCTAGCAGTCGGGGTTGGACTTGAGCAGACAGTTCCCTCCAATGCTGAGCATATTTTTTAAAGGATTCATTCTCCCTTTTGACCATGTTCTGTAGCTGGGTTCTATCGGAAGCCATCTCCATGTTGATTTGTATTGCTTTAGGAAGGCGTCTGCTAGGTCCTTCCACGTATGAATGTACGACTTCTCCAGCTGGATGTATGTTGGTGTAAAACCGTGTGAAGGTAAGTGCACCTTATCGTTTTATAGAGTAAAGAGTGAGTAAGAGTATCATCTCCACAGGAATTTGGTCAAGTATTGAATTCCCACTAGTCCATTAATTGAACTTAGTTATGGAAGTGCATAGGCAACGCAAATGCGCGCGTAGGCAATGTAAACGGAGAATAACAACAATTACAACTAGGCTGGAACACTGTTCCAATATTCATAAAACTAATCAAAATAAACTCAGAACTATTCAATATTCAATAGCTGATATGAATGTGAATGAAATCAGTTTATGGAAGGTGTTAAGGTTGGATTTCACCAAAACTTCCTGTATGTAACATTAGATCATTACGTACATTCAAGATAAAATGTAATTGAAGATTGAATTCACAAATATTAATTGAAGATCAATCCCTTGACTCATCAATACTTCACTCAAATTAGGATTCTTATTCCCTTAGTAATTTCTAATTTGAGTAGGCCTTAAGTTTAAGAATTCAAACAATCTCACAATCGCAAATCTCTATCCCTAGAGCCCTCACGATTATGTTATTCAATCTCAGTTCCAATTCTAAAAACAATTGGGAAAAGAATTTTCATTCAATCTATAAGTGGCCAAGTCATAGAAACGTTAAGCAAAGAGATGAATAATCAAATTTACGGAAAAACAATCTTGAATACATATAACGTATCCGAGTTACATAGGTTCAGTAATGGAGTCCTCCTTCCCTAACAGAAATCTAGTTACACATAATGATAAAGAAAGAAAACAAGGGAGAAGGTGGAAGTCATAAGCATGACAACGTGCTACGTTTTCCCTTTGTCCTCAAACCTAGGGTTCTTCCTTCATACAGAACAGAACTAGCGTTCTGGAGAGTGGCGGCTCTGTCCTCGACATCTGTGTTTAGGAGATAGATTAGTTGATAGAATGATTGATGCCCTGTTTTCGTTCTATTCTAGGCCTTTATAGATGTTGTTCTGTTGCATCGCATGTCTAATGTGGTTGTGCTTGCGTTGCCAACGCAATGCGAATAACAGAATGTTTCCTTCCCTTCATATCTTCATGTGTTCCACGCAATTCTGGTTGTGTTGCCAACCCGAAACCCTGTGACAGACTGTAGAAATTAAAACACAACAGATTTATGAGAATTTATTGCCTAAAAGGCTTTAAAACTTCATTTTTCAGATTGTGTATGGGTTACTCAGTTTTCTATCATTTTCTCATGCTTTAGTGGTGCTTTATGCTTCATTGCTTGCAATTATGTCAAATATATGTACCAAATAAGTGTTGTATTGGACACTTATCAGTATACCAACTGGTTGCTACCCCAGTCAGACTATCGTGGAAGTAATGAATGAGTAGCTTGTCATTATGAGAATGAGAAGCCATCTTCGTGCAATACATTGTCAGATGACTCCTCGAGCAGCCAATTCCTCTGTACTTTTCAAATTCCGGCTCAATGTTGTCACCTAGCGCTGTAATTTGTTTTTAAGTCGGAGGACGGATCTATGTTGTGGCTAAACACTCGACATGTTCATCTTTGATCCTATGATCAACTTCCCCTTGAGCATGGATCAAACACTTAAACGTCTAACTACATTAACTTTTATCCGATTATGAATTCATTTTAAAAGTATGTCTCTCATCAAGAATTGTCATCGTGTCAGTTCATAACTCTCCAAACACAACTATCATACAATTTTGGATCTAAACTACATCATTCAATGCAATGCTTGATTACGTGATTCTCGCTAAAATTTTGAAATAGAATTTATTTGGATTAAGTGGAGTCGCCACCAAATTTTTTATTTAAGAGAAAAAGATTTGGAAAAACACTAACTCGAGGATGAGATTCAGGTTCGGGAGTCGATTATGAGTGGGGAAGATGTTAGGCATCCCACTCGCCTGTTCCGGAGAACAGTACCCTTTAAATTGAGTGTGTGATTCTTTGAAAATAGTTTGATCCCTTAATTAAAGTGAAATAAATCACTTGATGGAGGTTAGCATGACAAGACTTGATCCTGCTCCTAGGTATTTCCCGGTGCAATGGGAAACTCAAGGCTTACGTAGTTCTGGCTTGAAGGCTTGACCTTCGGAGAAGCTTGAAAAAGGAGTATTTGAAAATGAATAGGGTGTTTTGAAAATATTTTAAGGAGAATCCTTAGTCCACATATGCATAGGATCCAAGATAACTACGGCTACACTAGGGTCCGTATGAATCCCTAAGCATCGAACAGCAGAAAAAGCTACCAGTTCATACTTAGAGTTCATCACGTGAGACTTAGAGATTCTAAAAATGGAGTTATTATTATAAGGGCATCCTCAATCCACATATTGCACAAGATCCAAGACAACTACGACTGCACTTGGATCCATACGAATCTTTAAACATCGAACAGTAGAAAAAGCTACCAGTTCGTGCTTAGAGCTCGTCGTGTGAGATTAAGAATTGCAAAACGAGTTTTTTATTTGTTTAAAGGCATCCTTAATCCACATATGCATAAGATCCAAGACAACTACGGCTGCACTTGGACCCATACAAATCTCTAAACATCGAACAACAGAAAAAGCTACCGGTTCGTGCTTAGAGCTCGTTGCGTGAGATTAAGAAATGCAAAACGAGTTTTTTATTTGTTTAGAGGCATCTTTAATCCATATATGCACAAGATCCAAGACAACTACGGCTGCACTTGGACCCATACGAATCTCTAAACATCAAACACCAGAAAAAGCTACCAGTTCATGCTTAGAGCTCGTCGCGTGATATTAAGAATTGCAAAACGGACTTGATTTGAAACAAAATGAACTTGATTTCAATTTTAGACTTGAATGGGACTTGATTTAAAATCAAATGAACTTGATTTGAAATTAAGGAAAAGAATTGCGAACATGCCTTGGTAATCAAGCAATAGGAATTTCATTTCAGATCCAAATTAGACAAATAATATCATTTCAGAAACTAGAGAGAAAGACGAAGAGAAAGCAATAAAAATCACAAAAATAAAAGATCATTTGTCTAATTAAAAATGAAAATGAAAAACAGAAACGAAGATGAACCTAAAGAACATAAGAGTTTTTTGCGCCAAAATTTGAATTTAAATCTCAGAATTTTTCGAAAATATTTTTTGGTAGATCTGAAAATTAAAACCGATAAATTGAAATATATAGATCATAGGAATCAAACAAAACAAGTTTTACATAAATCCAATCGTAAATAAGTAAGTTATGCACAAATCAAACAAGCTAAGTTCATTTGCACACTAGGAAGAACATGCTTCGGTAATCAGGCGATATAAATTTAATTTCATATCCAAATTAGACAAATAATATCATTCCAGAAACTAGAGAGAAAGAAAAAGACAACTCAATAAAAATCATAGAAATCGGAGATCATTTGACCGATTAAAAACAAAAACAAAAGACAAAGATGAAGATCAACCTCAAGAACACAAGAGTTTTTGGCGCCAAAATTTTGATTCAAATCTCAGAATTTTTCGAAATTATTTTTTGGTACATCTGAAAAGTTAAAAGCAATAAATTGAAAGATATGGATCATAGGAATCAAACAAATAAGTTTGACATAAATCCAATCATAAATGAGCAAGTTATGCACAAATCAAACAAGCTAGGTTCATTTGCGCACCAAGACGAACATGCTTCTGTAATCAGGCGATATAAATTTAATTTCAGATCCAAATTAGACAAATAATATCATTCCAGAAACTAGAGAGAAATAAGAAGAGAACGCAACATAAATCATTGAAATCGGAGATCGTTTGACAAATCAAAATTGAAAACGAAAGACAGAGACGAAAATGAACTCGAAAATCCGAGAAGAAGCAAGAAACTTAAGCGGAATAAAAGTCAAATCTAACCTCCATTGGAAGGTGATGAAGAAATGGTTCCATGGAGGCCAAGAGCTAAATGGAAGGCAGAGATAGAGAGTTCTAGGTCCTCCCTTCGAAAATTCTGAAAATCCCCTCCTAAGACTCCAAGTGCTCCTCTTCTCCCCTCATTTTGGTGAAGGACCTCTGCTTATATAGAAGGATGAGGGATTAAAGGAGTCCTCCTTGTCCTATGTGGGACTTCTTTCCCACATAGAATAATTTTTCCTTTTTTCTTTCCTTTTTTGGAATTCTTATTTTATTTGGTGTGGGATTCCTTTTTCTCTTTTCGAATTTTTTTCTCTTCTTTTCTTTTTTCTTCTTTTTTATGTTTTTATTTATTTCATTTGTTTTATTTTTTCCATTACTTTTATTTTTATTTTTTGAACTATTTTAGACTAAATCAACTTTTGACTAAAAATAAAATAATTTATTTTGGGTTTTGAATCCTTGGACATAATTCGGTGTTCACATCGATTTAGGCCTCATTATCCTATATAATTCGTTCTTGATTTGGAAGCACAAAAAAAGAGCATAACTAACCTGCGTAAATTGAATGAAGCCTATGTTCCGGTGTTCTATGCTTGGATCGTCGAAGCTTGCAGTGTTCTTCTTTCTGGCTTGTGATTGGAATCCTTGCCGTTGCGTCGCCGAGAGCTGAAGAACCCAAGATCTTTCTCCTTCAGCCAAAGTTTCCAGAAATCTGTAGAGAAAGTGAGAGAGTTTCTCAAGGAGCTCTCGCCACACTTCAATCTTCTGTTTCGGAATGAATTTTCCAACCTTTTTTCCTTGCCAAGCATCCCTTATATATGTGATTTAGCCGTGTAGAGGTTAACACTAATCCTTCATTAATCTTCCATGCTAATTACCTTGCTAACTCATCTTCGCTTTTCGTTAAATTTACTCATTCATTATTTTTCCTTTTTATTTATCTTCGTTGTTCCTATTATTTCTTTTATTTTACTTCTTCCTTTTCAGTATTTCCTTTTATTTGTTATCCATTTATCTATTTATTTACTTATTTATCTTTTTCCCCTCTCTTTTTTTATTTATTTTTTTATTTTATGTATATTTTCTATATTTCAGTTTCCAATTATCTAGTTGTTTATTTCTAGCTTTGCCTTTTATTCTCTTTTTTTTCTGCTTTCTGTTTGTTTTTTTTTTTTGTTTTTAATCTTAATGTTTACTTACTATTTAAATTATGGTTTCATTCTAATTAATTTAAAAATGGGGGCCTCAGACATAATTGAGTGTTTGCACACAGTTAACAAAGTTAATCATGGCAAGGTTTCCTAATGGCAATTTTATAATAGGCTACATCATTGGGCATGTTGAGTTAGATTCTATGTTGATATTGGAAGACGTCATATACTTACCCCAATTCCAGTTAAATTTGATTTCAATCCCTAAACTAGCACATATACCTCTCATTACTAAATTTCTTTCATAACTAATGGTTATTTCATTCAGGACAAAAATAAAAGACAATTGGTTCGGGAAAGTATCTTAAAGGGCTCTAGTGCATATTATCAAGCAAAGATAGAGCATGTACACTCAATTTTGCTTATGTAGGTTCAAATTCTTCTTCTTTAATTTGGCATTTGAGATTAGGTCATGTATTTGCTCATAGATTAATTATAACGAAACAATATTATACTAAATAACTATTGGTAAGAATGTGACATGCGATGCTTACCCGTATGTCAAGAAAAAAACATTATCGTTCAATTGGAGTTTCAACAAATATTTTGTTCCATTATATCTATAAATAGGTAAAGGTAGTTTCTCATTATTATAGATGATTATATTTGGTACACATAGGTGGTGTTAATGAAATCGAAATATGAGGCTCAAGCATATATCTAGAGATTCATTATGATGATCCATAATTAATTTTTCACATGTATAAAACTGGTATGATCTGATAATGGTTTTGCATGAAGAAGTATAGACGAGATGTAGAAGACAGAATTGAATATGATGTTATGATAAAAATAATGGGTCTTTTAAGTAGTTTAGATGTTAGACGAGTTAGTCATCTTATATTTTTAAGAGAAGGATATAAAAAGATTTATACTAGGCATTTATATTGGTTTATCTTTATCAATTCAAGAATTATGTCTAATTCTTGTTATCTCTCAATAAATATAATTACTATCAAAATACAATACAGAGATTTAATCAAAAAATCAATTCTTAATATTTTTTAATAAATCTTTTCAGGTTCAAATATACATAAAAAATACAAACTAGATACTTTTTATCTAGCTCTATTCATTCCTAAAACAAGATTTAAAAATAATAAGCAGAGTAAAGTAGACAAATAGACAAACAAACAACAAATGTTCAACTAAGTTGTGTGTCTTATGTTTTGTTTATAAGCTTCTTTCTTTATATGAACATAAACAAAGTAATCCTTGAAAGAGAAAAAAAAATTTGTAATGCTCTCTTCATGTACTTTAAATACATAACCTTAATTTAGATAAAAAAAAAATTAATGTTTTGCATAGATAGAGATTTTGTAGTCGTGTATTTTGTACTTTACTTTTTATTTTATATTACATGAGTCTTTTTTCTAATTTAGCTAATGTCACTTTTGTATCAAAAGCTTGAATATTTTTCTGTTAAGTAAAATGTTAGAAATAAACCGTCTTCTATAAAAATGTACTGGACAAACTTGTTGAGAATTTTTTTCACAATAAATGATTAAACAAATAACTCGTTTAATATCATGTTTTTTTTTGTACTTGTCTAAGAAAATATTTTGGATAAATTTTTTATTATTAATAAAATATTAGAAATTTTTAAAATATTATAAATTTTTAACTTGATTCCAACGTTGCCCTTACCTTAAACAAGTTTTATGCAACTCATGGTATCATTCAACGAGAAGTTTACGTTGAGATGCTCAACAAAATGATTGCATTGAACATATGCACCAAGATATTCTCAATATTACTCGAGCATAGGGCTGGGCAAGATAATCAGCACCTTCTAAAATCACCGAAAACTGACACATCGACAACGTTAACGGGGGGTTGAAGAGAAGAATGGATTGCATCAGGTAAGGAGGAGCAGTTAGAGGTGGTTATATCGGTCGGAGATGGGTTCTACAAACATTACCCGTCAGAAATCGAAACCGACCGACGATATAGAGACTCGCCAGAATCCATGGTTGCTTTGCCGGAATCCATGGTTTCTTTGCCAGAATCCATGATTTCTTCGTCATATTTCATGTTTTTATCTCTTTAAAGTTTCCAAAGGTATCTTATCCTTTCAAAATCGCAGTTTTCATTCTTATTTTTGTTGTAGTTGTCTCTTTTTCAAGCTTTTTTCACTGGAATCCATGGCTTACCGGAACCCGTTATTGACCACCCGATTAAACCGACAACTGATTATACTCGTATCCGAAAAACTTGACATTCAGAACGGATGAAAATGGGAGATGTTTCCATGGATGGCGGTTTTCGACGGTTGAAGGTTTTCCGGCCCAAACCCGTCCAAACTCTCACGATGACCACCCCTACTCGAGCATTTCTATTTCATTGAAATTACCCAAATCCTTTTTGGGGTATAAAACAACACGTGTAGGTTTTTTCATGAATCTATCCACTACTGAAGAATTATTACCATGACAACCCACATATGTTGAGAAGACTCCTGTTCATCTAGCTGTCTACTATTGCTATCAGACATCAAGTTCATCAATTAAATCTTATTTTAGTGGCTGATTTACCCTTTGGGATTTTTTAAAAAATAACTTATTCGAATAGGGTAATTTGAAAACTAATTTTCTGTTTGGGAAAGTAATAGTGCTAATGGTGCATTGTAGGATATTTTACCTAACATAATAAATCTAAAATAATTTAACTGATTAGGTGGCGCTGGGTAAAATGTGTTATCTAGGTATAACACTTTGTAAGATGTGTCACATTTATCAACTTAAATTTTTTAAATAATAACAAGTAAAGAAACACATTGTTTGAGGCGCTATCTACAAGAAACACATTGTACAAGGCGTTATCAGGAAGTAGCGTCTCATATAGTGCGCCAACTCTTTAAATTCAAATATTTAAATAAGAGACGTTTTGTACGAGTATCAGGGAAGTAGCGCCTCATACAATACGCCAACTCTTTAAATTCAAATATTTAAATAAGACACACTTTGTATGAGGCGTTACCAGGGAAGTAGCGCCTCATACAATGCGCGAACTCTTTAGATGAGAGGCGCTTTGTATGATGTGTTACACTTATTAAAAAAATTTCCCGTTGGGACCACTGTATATGGCATGTAGGACCACAAGGTCCCTACATGTTCCATTAGTCCCAGAAAAAGTCAAATCCTCTTATTCTGTTGTGTCCCTGCTTCTCTGCTTCACTAGTATTTTTACTTCAAAAGGGTTAGTATTTTATTAGCATGTGAACTTTAGGTTAGAGGACTGTTGTGCATTTACTGTGCGTACAAAGTTTTACCCATGGGCAAGTGCATCCGTCAGTGTAGAAAGGGGTATTTAAAATCCTTAATATCATTCCCACAGAGACTATTTCAACAATCTTAAATAATAATTAAATCCTAATTTTTGAGCTCACCAGAAAAGGATCTGTTTAGAAATATTTAAAGTGAATGGAAGAATGGAACAAAATGAGAGTAAGCGATTTAAAGACAAAAAGGCACAAATACGAGTTTAATTGTGGAGAGACATAGAACTTTGGTTTCCCTTATAACTTTACCCAATTTCACCCCAACTCCCTGGTGAATGATTTGAGTTAATTGCTAACCATCCGTTCTCATTCTATTACTACCCAATGATTATGCAATAGCAATATTCTTTCCCTCAAGTTACTACCTCCAACGATCATGCAAGGTATATAATTAAGAGAAGTATAAAGAACATGCAGACTTGTTAAATTATAACTGATTAGAAATCAAAGATTCTGATTGATCCTCTAAAACCCTTAGATTTAGTTTACCTTATAGTTCTGTTAATTATGCAATGGTACTGTCGTAACCGTAATTACAATAAGACGATGAACTCGCTAAAAATTTTAGACAGGAATTTTTAATTGATTGTGGGGCCGCCACCAAATTTTATTTTAAGGGAAAAACATTTGGCAAAACCCTAACTTGAGGAAGAAATTCTAGGTTCGGGAGTCGATTACGAATAGGGAAGGTGTTAGGAACCCTACTCGCTCGTTCCGAAGAACGGTACCCTTAAACTGAGTATGTGATTTTTTGAAAATTGTTTGACCCCTTAAATAGAATAAAAATAAATAGCTTTGTATGAAAATAGCTTGACAGGACCTGATCCTGATCCTACGTATTCCCTGGTGCAATGGGAAACTCAAGGCTACGTAGTTCTGGTTCTGTTTGGCAAACGAGAGTTTTTCTTGAAGCACGAATATTTGGAATGAAAGCAGAAGTTTTTTTTTTCGGAGGAACGTCTGCGTAAAGCTCAAATCTTTGTAAGATGTGTATAAACCGGCACGAATCAGAATACGAAATAGTAGAGAAGGTTGCCTGTTCGTATTAAGACCAGTTTAGACGAAATTCCTAAAAGAAAAACAGATGTTTGAAATGAAAACAGAGGTTTGTTGGAAAAGCGTTTCCGCAAAGTTCAAACTGTCGTAAGCCATGTATGAACCTGCACGAATTAGAATACGGAATAGTAGAGAAGACTGCATGTTTGTATTAAGACCCGTTTAGAAAAAATTCCTAAAAGAAAAATAGATGTTTGAAATGAAAACAAAAGTTTGTCGGAAAAGCGTCCGCGCAAAGTTCAAACTGTCGTAAGCCGTGTATGAACCCGCACGAATCAGAATATAGAACAACAGAGAAGGTTGCCTGTTCGTATTAAGACTCGTTTAGACGAAATTCCTAAAAGGAAAATAGATGTTTGAAATGAAAATAGAGGTTTGTCAAAAAAGTGTTCGTGTAAAGTTCAAACCATCGTAAGTCGTGTATGAACCCGCACGAATCAGAATACAAAACTGCAGAGAAGGTTGCGTGTTTGTATTAAGATCCATTTAGACGAAATTCCTAAAAGGAAAACAGATGTTTGAAATGAAAACAGAGGTTTGTCGGAAAAATGTCTGCGCAAAGTTCAAACCGTCGTAAGCGTGTATGAACCCGCACGAATTAGAATACAGAACAACATAAAAGATTGCATGTTCATATTAAGACCCATTTAAACGAAATTCCTAAAAGGAAAATAGATGTTTGAAATGGAAACAGAGACGAAGATGAAATCGAAAATCTGATAAGAAGCAAGAAAATTAAGCGGAATAGAAACTGGATCTAACCTCCATTGATGTTCCTTGTTCAATTGTCTCCAATCCATCTTAGGTCATAAGGTCCAGAGGTAAGAATTAAGTATTTTTTTTTTTAATTTGATTCAAGCATACACTTAACTCTTTAGGTTCAATGACTTAATCATGCATGACTTAAGCTAGACTTAGCATATAGGATGCATGCACATGGTCATGCACACTTAGAAATTTTTTCAAAGGAGGACATACAAATACAAACGAATCATAAAGAAATACAAATAGAAGGATCAAATCATGAAAAATAATACCTAAACAAAGTTAAAAGAACAATCTACACAAGAACTTCAAGAACACAAGAGATTTTAGCGTAAAAAATTTGAATTCAAATCTCAGAATTTTTTCAAAGAATTTTTGTTAGATCTAAAAAATTTAAACCAATCAATTGAAAGATATGGATCATAGACATAAAAAATTTTTTAAAAAAATCATATTAGAAATGAGCAAGTTATGCACAAATCAAACAAGTTAGGTTCATTTGCACACCAGGACAAACATGCTTCAATAATCAGGCGATATAAATTTCATTTCACATCCAAATTAGACAAATAATATCATTCCAGAAACTAGAGAGAAAGACTACAAGAATACAAAAAAAATCACAAAAGTCGAAGATCATTTGACCGATCAGAAATGAAAATGAAAGATAGAGACGAAGATGAACCTCAAGAACACAAGAGATTTTGGCGCCAAAATTTGAATTCAAATCTCATAATTTTTTGAAACTATTTTTTGGTAGATATGAAACATTAAAATAAAAAAATTGAAATATATGGATCATAGGAATCAAACAAAACAAGTTTGACAAAAATCAAACTAGAAATGAGAAAGTTATGCATAAATCAAACAAGCTAA
The DNA here is from genome assembly GCA_037954105.1 of Canavalia gladiata. Classification (NCBI taxonomy): domain Eukaryota; kingdom Viridiplantae; phylum Streptophyta; class Magnoliopsida; order Fabales; family Fabaceae; genus Canavalia; species Canavalia gladiata. The sequence continues at coordinate 11,763,933 of CM075659.1, read as the reverse complement.
GTTCATTTCCGCACCAAGACGATCATGCTTCAGTAATCAGGCGATAGAAATTTCATTTCAGATCCAAATTAGACAAATAATATCATTCCAGAAACTATAGAGAAAGGAAAAGATAATGATAGAAATTCACAGAAATTGGAGATTATTTGATTGATCAAAAATAAAAATGAAAAACAAAGATGAAGATGAATCTCAAGAACACAAGAGATTTTGGCGTCAAAATTTTAATTCAAATCTTAGAATTTTCGAAAATATATTTTGGTTGATCTGAAAAATTAAAATTGACCAATTGGAAGATATGGATCATAGGAATCAAACAAAATAAGTTTGACAAAAATCAAACGAAAAATGCGCAAGTTATACACAAATCAAACAAGCTAGGTTCATTTGCGCACCACGACGAACATGCTTCAGTAATCAGACGATAGAAATTTCATTTCAGATCCAAATTAGATAAATAATATCATTCCAAAAACTATAGAGAAATATGAAGAGAAAACAATAAAAATCATCAAAATCAGAGATCATTTGAGCGATCAAAAATGAAAACGAAAAAATAGAGATGAAGATGAACTCGGAAATCCAAGAAGAAGCAAGAACATTAAGCGGAATAAAAGTTGGATCTAACCTCCATTGCTGTGCTCCGAATGCCACTTGATAGCACCTTGGAGGGTGATGAAGGACTGGTTCAATGAAGGCCAAGGGTTGAATTGGATGCAAAAGTAGAGAGTCTCTTAGGTGCTCTCTTAGAAAATTCTCTATTACCCCCTTATATATACCTCCTTTTTTTTTTTAATTTTAGTAGGTTCTTTCCTTCTTCCCTTTTCTATTCTTGTGTTTTTTGATTCTTTTTTTTTCTCTTCTTTTTATGTTTTTATTTATTTATTTATTTCTTTTGTTTTATTTTTTCTATTACTTTTATTTTGATTTTTTTAACTATTTTAGACTAAATCATGTTTTGGCTAAAAACAAAATAATTTATTTTGGGTTTTTGAATCCTTGAACATAATTCGGTGTTCACAAGTACAATCGTCTATCCCCTAATTAACTTAAAAATTAATTTTATTAATTAATAATGCATAATAAGAAAAACACAATTGAATAGAAATATCGAATCATTCATAAGAAGGAAAAGGGGTTCAATTGGTTACATTATGAGTTTCACCAAAGCCTCATGATTTGGGGATTAATTACACATCGAGAGATAAGACAACCAAAAACATACTAATCCAACCAAACAATCCATAATCCTAATTCTAGAAAAAGACTAACAAAATTGTAATATTAGCAAAGCTGACAATAGGACGTTCCAACTCGTACTGTAGAAAAACTTCTATCTCCAAATCCTACGGAAAGACATCGAGGGATACTAAAAGTGGTGTGTTGAATGATGTGGTAAAACCTTCTTTTTATAGGTGTGAGTTAAGGTTTCACTATCATGGACTGGGCTTGACTTAGTCGCTCCCTTAATCGTCGCGACTATTCTAAGTCATGACTTAGTCGCTCCCTTAATCGTCGCGACTATTCTAAGTCATCTTGCAATGTTGTAGGGCTAACGTGGCATTGTCACTCCAAAACGTGACATTGTCGCGTTATCAAGGCTGATGTGACACTGTTGCAGTAGATGCTATATTCTTTTATGCTCCTTTTATCCTCTTTTCTTCATTCAAAACTTGCCTATTTTCGTATTTCGTACTTGCATAACCATTCCTGTAAAAATAAGAAAAATTAGGTAGAATTACAATTAAATAATCATAAATCATATTATAATTATAACTAATTTTTCACAGATAAATCAAAACAATGACAATTTATCAAGGACATAGGGATATATATTAGTTTAATGTACACATTAAGGTAGAAGACTTAAAAATATATGTGTTAGTTTAATATAAATCTTAAGTTAGAAGATTTAATTTTATTATATTGTTATTATTACGTTTAAAAATAAAAAATTATAGGAAAATATTGATTAAAATAAACATAAGACATTAAAAATAGTTTAGATTAGTATAAATTTTATAAAAGATTTTCAAATAAATTACAAAATTTTTTTAAAAAAATATGATAAATAAATAATTTAAGTTAATAAAATTATTAAAGTTAATATTAACTAACAGTAATTTAAATAATAGATTAGATAAAATTTTTAAAATAAATAAATTTATGTTAAATAAAACAGTAACTTACTTTTTTTAAAATTATAATTGTAATAAGTAAGTTAAAATTATTTATAAAAAAAATAAAAACAAATTACAATTTAATGAATTAAATTTCATAATTAAAAAATATATAAAATAAATATAGTTTAAGAAAATTTTAAAATTAATAGATTTGCATAATAATTTAAAATAAAATCATTAAATTAATATACTGAAATAGGTTTTAAAATAATTATAATAGGAAAATAAAATAAACTACAGTTTATATTATTTTAATATTATATTGATAAAATTAAATTAATTTAATATTTTAATGTTAAGTAAAATATGACGTTAATTAAAATATAATATTAAATTTAACCATATAATTTGTTAATGAAATTTTCAATAATATTATATAATAAAAAAAATTGTAAAATTAGGATAGAATTATCCATAAAATTCTATAATAAAATTTTCAATAATTTTATAGAGTTAAATTTTAAGATAAAATTGTAGATTATTGATAATATTTTATATTAAGTTAATCAATAAAATGTTATAATAAAATTATCCATAATAATATATTTTAAATTTATGCATAAAATTTTATAATAAAATTTTCAACAATATTATATAATAAAATGATTTTAAATAATATTGTAGAATAAAATTATCCGTAATATTTTATATTATTGCCTGAAGTTTGTACCCAAGGTATGGTCATATGGAGGGCTGTGATGCCACTAATTTGTTTTAATATCCTAGAGTGGCATCAACCTGACCGCTGCATGAGACAGTTTGGGATGTCGCAACACATCCTCCAGGCTCCATCTCAACCCTTAGAAGTGCATGGTATATCCTTGAAGGGTAAGACTGATAAGAACTGGTCTCGTCTATTCGCTCCTTTCTTGATGATATGGGACAACAGAGATCAGCACATTTGCACTGGCGTCCATTCTCATGAGTTATTGAGCCATAACTCTGATTATATGAGGTGGTTTACTAGACATACACGAAGATGGATCACCAAGGAATATGCGCTTAGCGGATGTGTGGTAAGTAAACAATCATTACATTAAAACTACATTTTATAATAAAAAGTTCTAAAATAATCTTATTCAATTTGTTATTTTAGGATGATGAGCTTGAGTATATGTATTATCTGAGTATCGAGGTTGCGCAGTCAAGGTCTACCTCATTGGCCGATGTGATTGATTAGATTAGGAGCGCATACGAAGAGCCATGGTATTGAGGAGGGCTCAGGATAGGCTGGTTGAGGCTAGATTTGGTGCACCAGAGGCTACTTAGCAGGCTCCTAAAGTTGAGGCCAAAGCAGCTATACCAGATACTAGGGTTGAGCGGCATGACTTACAGCGTCGACAGAGGCGTGCTGTGCATCATCCACACCAGCTAACATCATTTCCACCTGTGAACACCTAATTATGTCCGAGAGCAAAGGAATCGAATTTCGCAAATGATAATGGAAAATTTAATCAATAAATAATGAAAATAATAATAGCAATCTAGAAAAAAGGAAAGATAAAAATACAAAACAAATAAAAACAAAATAAACAGAAAAATAACCAAAAAAAAGAGAGAAGAGGAACAATAAAAACATTAAACAATGGAAATAAGAAAAGAATAAAAATTAAATAAATAACAATAATAATGGAAAATGGAAAAGTAAAAAAAGTATATAAAAAAATGATGAAAAATGAAATAATAAAAAATAATAATAATAATAAAGGGGAGGAAAAAAGAAGGAAAATTTTCAGAAATTGAAGAAAAAGATATTAAAGGTTAGTTAAATTAATTAGAATCATAGTTAGAAGATAACCATGGGTTAGGATAAGTAACCTGGGTTAAGAATAGAATATAAAAACAAAAAAATTAAGGAGGTTTTTCTAGAGGAGAGGCAAGTTCTTGGGATTTTTTTCGGATTTTCTGGAGAGCTTTCTTCCCAGGATATTGAAGCTCTACTTCCCTCTAGAGATCCTTTGAAAATCAGGTTCTCCATTCTCGCTCCCGTTGGCATCTGTGGTTCCGCATCGCAGGCACCGATCAAACTCCTTTCCCCGTATACCTCCATTCTTAGAAACGTAGTCGGAAGCAGCCTTGAGGTTAAGTGGACTCCAGCCTCAATCGAAAGAACTTCCGCGAGATCCAATCTACACATTCTTCAGGTTAGTGTCTCTCGTCAAATGCTAATTACTGGTTCTGCCATCATGCTTGAATTTCTGCCAGGGGATCAAATTTTGCTCTAATTGTACGCTTATGTTTGATTTTGATACTGATTACAAGACAAATCAAGCGAATAGTTTACCGATTCTCCTTAGTTAATCAACGAACAATCGACTCGTCTATGTGGCGTAATTCCTGATGGTGATGATTTTGTGATTTAGTGTTCGATTTCTGTATCTCATATCTATGCGATTCTTGCTCCTCACATAGTCACTGTGTTAGTCATGAGGGAAATAAATCAGTTTAAATAAATACCATTGCCTTTTTTTTGCTGGTGATTCTTAACATAGCAATTGTATGCCTAGTCTATTCATAGATCATTGGCTTGTTCTTTGAAAATTCGGAATATGCTGGAGTCAGTTGAAAATAGGATTCAGTCACTGTCCTAGTGATCTTTATTAAGTTTATACTCTATTCCTGCTTGACTGAACAGCGTTTTATAGGCCCATGGCTAAGGCCACTTCACACTGTTTAGTTGGAGTCAAGACCAATAGTGAAAACAAGCTTCCCAGCCTGAACCTTAACCCGTACTTAGCTAAACCTGTTCATTAGATAGTAGCTACGGGAATAAATAGGAAATCAAACATGTATAAGGGTCAGAGGTCTAGTTGACCAAGTACAAGTGATTTTAATCCGTTATGATAGAGTGCAAGCCAAAACAGAAACGAGGGTCAGAATTAATGATAGACGGCAAGATCATAAGTCAAATTTAGGCAAATTATTGGATCCAACAGTTCATGAGCCTGGGCTAGCAGGTCATGACCCAAAACAATGCCAATCCTCTACACTCTTGTGGCTTGATTTCCAAAACATGGTTCAACAGGTTAACATTTCCGAATAAAGTGCAAGCCAAACGAGATCGGGATATATCTCTAGGCTGTGAAGTTTAGGCAGGACCAGGGGAGGTATGAAAGAATAAACCAGGAAAGGGGACATCCGTAAAACCTGTTCAGTACTCTGCACACAGTGTAGGAAGTTGCAACAAGATGGGAGATATAAATCTGTTTATGAATTGATCAAACTGGTCCTTGCTTTCGAGTTGGGGATAACCGTCTGAGTCCTGAGCTTAGGAAGGGATTGAAAATCATAGTCCCATAACTTAATATTGAAGCAACCAGTCAAGACCTGCACATAACTCATTTATTTCAGTCAGGCTATCATGTTCTGTTATAGTCCATTTGGCCTGAAATTTACTGTTAAATGATGGGCAGCCTAGGCTAGGTAGAATCTGATTTTAGTAGCAGCATAACCCAAGTCTCCATTTGAAAAGTTTAACTCCTGAGATGTGTTTGTATGCCTGAAACCTATGCATATGTAGATCATAATCATGGTATTTCCACCCCTTTAATTCTCCGATTACACATTTCTCTTCTGCATCAATATGTACTGAAATCACGATGCTACAGTGACTTGTATGGCATCGCTAATGCAAAAAAAATTGGAGCCTAGTTTAGAATCATGGGTTGGACCAGATCCCCAGCTCCAATTTTGGCAGTCGGCCCCCTTATCACTTTGGGAATACACTAGCATACAGGTTCTTGATTTAGCTTATGTGCCCTTCTTTTGCTTTGACTAAGCCAGGGAACGATAAATTTCAGTGAAGGGTGCAACCCAGAGGTTAGCCAAGGGCACGCTAATTATCATACCCCCCATTCGATCCAACAAGCGACCATTTTGATTTTTTAAAAGAAGAAAATCCCCACGTGATAACTTGGGTGTGTTAGGGAGATGTTCGGTTAGCTGGACGGCCACTGTGAGTACGAATGGAGTCCAATTTGGAAGTGGGCCAATTACCTCTCAATCTGGCCATATTAAAATTGAACTAGCTGAAGCTTGGCATGGGATATGTGTACCTAAATGGCCCGCACCAAATAGGGCCTACTAATTTTTTATAATTGTGAATAAACCAGCTGAAATGAAAATGGCCCGCAGCTTCCTCTCAATTAGGTTGGGCACACATTTTAGTTGGGCCTTGCCAAACTGGACCCTGCCTCCTCGAGCCATGCTTGGGCCACGTTAACAAGCTTCCCTTTAGCACTTACAAATTCTAAAAAAAAAAAAAACATCAATAAGGCCAAAAGTTGTTTCTTCTAGCCTTTGAGTTAGAACAAGCCTAATCTTTTCTATTTTTGAAGTTCATAACCAATTTTTCCTAGGTTGGGTCAAGCCTAATTCTCTAATAATTACATGAAGGCCATTTATCCATGATCGGAACCAAGTCCAATTCTTCTAATGCAAAATTCATTTAAAAGAAAAACAATAGTAATTAAAATCAGGTTCAAACCTTTTAGTCGATTTGAAATTAAATCCATTTAAGGTTTAGCCCAATCCTTTTGTATTCAACTCAAGCCTAATTCATCTTCAAGGTCAATATTCATGTGGGTCAGGCCCACTTTTCAATTGTCTTAATAATAACAATCCATCTTTTCTTATGTGGGCTAAGCCCACTTTTCAAATGTCTTTTAAATAATCTATTTTTCTTCTTAATGATCAAGCCCATTTTTCAAATTTTCCTCTTAAAAATATAATTCATCTTTTTTGTTCCCCTAAAAAAAGGGGGTAATTCTCCTTGATCTAAAATTCATTTCTAAAAACAAGAATATATAAATAAATAATAATAATAATAATAACAATAATAAATAATAATGCTAAAAAATCAAATACTGTTTGTAGGTTTGGGATCGGGCCCAATTCATTTAAAATGAAATTAAATTAAATTCTTTTACCGCTGTTTACCAACTCTGTAAAAACATTTGTTCCCAAAATGTCCGTTTTTATTTTCTAAAATTTATGCAACGGATTTTAATACGAACAGACAGCCTTTTCTATTGTTCTGTGTTTGAATTTGTACGAATCCATAAGTGGCTTACATCGGTTTGGATCTCGCAAGCATGAGATTTTAGAAAACCATTATTTACCAACTCTGTAAAAACATCTGTTCCCAAAATGTCCGTTTTTATTTTCTAAAATTTGTGCAACGGATTTTAATACGAACAGGCAGCCTTCTCTGCTGTTTTGTGTTCGAATTCGTACGAATCCATATGCCGCTTATGACGGTTTGGCTCTCGCGAGCATGAGATTTTAGAAAACCACTGTTTACCAACTCTGTAAAAACATCTGTTCCCAAAATGTCCGTTTTTATTTTCTAAAATCTGTGCAGCAAATTTAAATACGAATAGGCAACCTTCTCTATTGTTCTATGTTTGAATTCGTATGAATCTATATGCGGCTTACAACGGTTTAGATCTCGCAAGCATGAGATTTTAGAAAATCACTGTTTACTAACTCCGTAAAAATGTCTTTCTCCAAAAGTGTCTGTTTTAATTTTCTAAAATTTGTGCAAACGAATTTTAATATGAACAGGCAGCCTTCTCTGCTGTTTTGTGTTCGAATTCGTGCGAATCCATACGTGGATTACAACGGTTTGGGTTTAGCAAGCATGCAATTTTAGAAAATCATTGGTTACTAACTCTATCAAAATGTATGTTTCCAAAAATGTCTGTTTTAATTGTCTAAAATTTGTGCAAACGAATTTTAATACGAATAGGTAGCCTTCTCTGCTGTTTTGTGTTCGAATTCGTGCGAATCCATACGCGGCTTACGACAGTTTGGATTTCACAAGCATGCAATTTTAGAAAATCACTGGTTACTGACTCTGTCAAAATGTCCGTTTCCAAAAATGTCTATTTTAATTGTTTTAAATTTGTGTAAACGAATTTTAATACGAACAGGCAGCCTTCTTTGCTGTTTTGTGTTCGAATTCGTGCGAATTCATATGCGGCTTATGACGGTTCGGATCTCGTAAGCATGAGATTTTAGAAAATCACTGTTTACTAACTCTGTAAAAATGTCTGTCCAAAATGTCTGTTTTAATTTTCTAAAATTTGCGCAAACGGATTTTAATACGAGCAGGCAGCCTTCTCTGCTGTTCCGTATTTTAATTCGTGCGAATTCATACGCGGCTTACGATGGTTGGGATATCGCAAGCACACAATTTTAGAAAATCATTATTTACACTTAACCTCTTCCAAAAGTCAATTTTTACCTAAAATCATCATTTCATTGTCTAAGAGATCAAGTTTCTTAGAACCAAAACTACGTAGCCTTGAATTTTCCATTGCACCAGGGAATACGTAGGAGCAGGATCAAGTCTTGTCAGGCTATTTTCATACAAACCTACTTATTTTAACTCTACTAAGGGATCGAACAGTTTTCAAATAAATCACACACTCAGTTTAAGGATACCGTTCTTTGGAACGGGCAAGTAAGGTGTCTAACATCTTCCCTAACCGACTCCTGAACCTAGAATTTCTTCCTCACGTTAGGGTTTTTCCAAATATTTTCCCTTACAATAAAATTTGGTGGTGGCTCCACAATATTAATTTCAATTTTTTTAAAATTTTTAGCGAGTTCGTCGTCTTGTCGGCATTACGATTGCGACACCTCCTAGGAAGAAGGGACAATATTTTGTCCTTATCCAAGATAAGCCTTCCCCTTCACCTCCTCCCACATATACATATACTTGACAACGATACACTAATGTTGGAGGTAAAATATTAACTGACAATTTATTTATTTATTTGTACATTATATAACTACTGACCTTAATTTGTTATGTATATGTAAAATTTTATAGTTACAGGTCCTTCATAGGTGGGTCCCTCGATTGAGATCCAGTTTGGATTTGATTCAGGTGGAGCGGACCCTTCGTTTGGACTGTTTACATCACCAGACTTGCCTTCCCCACCAACTTTTTTTTATGGAATGGACCTTAGGGTGGGCCTTAGCTTCGCAGGGACTGAGGAGGGTACCAGTTCACATTCCCAGCCAACATTCTTCATGCCTTCACCATTTCACCCATCTATGGTGACACCCTCCACCCCAATGCATCGTTTTACGTAGCATTTTGATATATTATATGACTATAGCGGTCAAGGTATTGACTTGAACGCTGATTTATCTGCTGCTTTTCATAATGGAGCACAGATGGAGCAGAGAGGTGACGATGTGGAGGACATTTCCTGGAGGCAGACGAGACGTACTACCAGGGGCAGAGGTGGATGATGATTTTATACATAGTAGATTTTGTTTATATTTTGTTTTGATTTAGGGTTGACTATGTTATGATGATTATTTATGGACATTGTATACTTTTATATGACGTATTATTAACTATATTATGATTATCACCATTATAGTGTTTACATTTCAAATTATTAACTTGCATATTTATGTCCAATTAAATTATTAATATGTAGCTCGCTTATATAATTGAAATTAACTCGTTAATATTAACTTGCATGTATAATTGAAATTCACTCATTAATATCAACTAGCTTATATACATGAAATTAACTCATTAATTTTAACTTGGTTATTTAATTCAAAGTCACTTGATACTTCTTAAATCATTTATATAATTGAAATTGGTGCATTCTCTAGTACCTTTGTAAATTTAGGGGTACCGTACCTTAAGCAATCCAAAATGGACATATGTACAATGTTATTTATTATAGTCAACTTCTACATTAAAAAACAACAGTTAAAATATTTATATTTTGATCCTATTTTTTTATTAGAAATATATTTTATGGTATTTGTAGTTTAGCCTTTCAATATTAAAATCTTTAACAACACGCCAGATGGAAATCAAGTGGCGTAGTAGGAGGCTGAGAGATCTAAGTTTTCTATTATGAAGGCTGAATAGGAACATAGGGCTACGATTATACGCATCGAGGGAGAGAGTTACGTAGATTAAGCTTATTTCATATGCAACTTCTTCAGTAGATGGAAATCAGGTGGCGCAGCAGGAGGCTGAGAGATCTAAGTTTGTTGTTATGAAGGTTGAACAGGAACGTAGGGCTACGATTATACACATCGAGGGAGAGAGTTACGCTGCGAAGCTCATTTTAGATGCGACTTCTTTAGCAGGAATGGGACTCATTGAACTAAGTAGGAGAAGTTGTGGGGCACGTGTGGATGTCGAAGATGTAGGGTTTTTGGACCCAGGGGATGAGGAAGTGAGTGCCCATGGTCTCGTCCAGGATGCCGCGGAAACAGTCAAAGAGGATCGCGCGCTGGCCTCCTTTGACCGTGTAAAGAGTGGAGTTAAGAAGGGTAGCGGCCCCGCTGAGGCTAAAGGTTATCCGAGCTATGTTGGTGAGGAATGACATTGTTATTTCCTTCTGCCTTTGCGATCCTACCTCCACACATCAATCCAGTGAATTCCCCACGACATCATTAAAAAAGCAAACGTCTTCTGACCGTATAAAGGAATAGCTTATTTAAGTTCAAATTCACTCGATATTATTAAGTTGCTTATTTATTTCAAAATCATATGTTAAAATTTAAAAAAAAAAATCATTTAAACCTCTTAATAAAATTACTTAATTCGAATGACACATCTAATTCTCACATCAATTTAGTAAATGAAATTGAACACCTGATTATATAACAACAATACATTCAAACGACAACATGATTTTCAGTCTTGTATGGTTAATCACTCTGCAGTTCTTTGTGGATATCGAGATTGGTTATGACCTAACTTACTGCACATGCGACATCTTTGTCTGCGTTGAGATTCAACCCAATCCATTTCATTTCTAATACGCGTTAATTTTGGCCTACCTTTACCTCTTATTTTTTCTTCATTTGGGATAAGAACCCAACTATCAACTTCTTCGAGGTTGTTGTCATTACCAATTAGCCACTAGTCAATTGAATATGTAGTAAGTATATTATGTAAAGTATAGACAGGATCCACATATTGATTAAAGTCAACACTTACTACAACACAAGCAGCAATTGCATGAGAGCAAGGGTACTTTAACAATTAAAATCGCCCATATTGACATGTAGGCTGGGCTAAATTTACAAACCATTTGTAACCGCCTCGCTGAGTGATGGGATTAAAAGCTTCTTCAAGTTCAAATCTTGATGATTGTATATCATATCATCTAACATGATGAGAGGAAGCTTCTTCTTGACTTTTCTGAATTGAATCCATTAATTTTTTAGAATATTGATTACCACTTTCAAGTTCTGTCTTCGTTGTTGCACCCCTTTGAATGAAATATTCAACTAAACGATTATATGTGCATTTAACCAAAGTAGTTATCGGAAGATTACATGCACCTTTGAAAATTTTGTTTATTGCCTTAGATAGGTTTGTTGTCATATGACCAAATCTTGCTCCATTTTCATTGTATGCTAGACTCCATTTCTCTTTTGATATGCTATCAATCCATTTAGCAACATCTGGACTAGTTTGTCTAAACTTGACAAATTTCTGGTCAAAAACTTCTTTAGACATCGTGTAACCTGATCATGTATGCAATGTCATAGTTAGTTGTTACCAAAATCATAACGTCAGACACAACATATATACAAATATACCTTACCTAATTTCAACAATTCTTGCTTCAACTTCATACTTTTGAAACGGTGATTAAAGTTGCTTGCAATATGTCGTATACAATACACATGATAAGCATGTGGGGGCTGCCATCCCAAATGTGGATTACCAACTACTGATTTTATACTTTAATGTCTGTTAGATATTAGGCAGATTCCACTCTTATGCGTTACATACTTTCTTAACAAAGCTAGAAACTAGCTCCATGCATTTAATGTCTCACCCTCAACAATAGCAAAAGCAATAGGTAAAACTAAATTATTACCATCTTAAGTAGTAGTTATGAGGAGCGTACCTTTATATTTCCCACAAAGGAAAGTTCCATCAATTTGTATGATTGGTTTGCAAAAATTAAATGCATGACAACATTGTTTGAAACTCCAAAAAACCCAAACAATTTTTTTTCTTCCATTATCAACTTGATCACTAATTATAACATCTTTTGTCTCAAGTTTGTATTTGGATCCTAGGTTCATAATGAACCATCTTATGCAACCATCTTGGTAATAAAACATATGATTCAACCCAATCACCAACCACATGGATAATCACTTTCTGTTTTGCATTCATCGCTTTCTTTTATGAGATTTTATACCTGTATTGACTAAGTATCCTTTCTTGAATCAATGATAATGGAAGAGATGCTTCTTGATTTACCATACCTAAAACTTAACCAAATCAAATTTAAAAACCACATCATAGAAAAATGGAATATACGTAACTGATATAACACTTGGACGTTAAGTATAAATACCTAATATGCATGCACAAATAAAATCTGAATCCAGCTTCCTGTGGTCTTGGGACAGAGTAGCATTGAGGCAATTATATTGACCACCCCATTTTGTGATACATCATTTACTTAAATTCTTCTTAAGTGATGCCTCATTCGCCACGGACAACCAGTCATATGATTTGGACAACGAACATAAAAATATGTTGGTTTTGATTCAACAACATTAAATGTTTGATTTTCCTTCATTGAATAATGTTTCATTGCTAACTGGATTTCTTTTTTGTTCTCAAACTGTAAACCAACATACAGTTCATCGCCAATAACCCAATTAGGCACCTCATCATCTACAGAAACGTTTATATCTCAATCCTGATATTCGCAAGCAATATTGGTGTAATGAGGATTGCTACTCCAAAATGCAGTGTCTAATTCAAAATAAGAAAACATACCTTATTTATTCGTTATATATCTTAATAAAAACTATTTTTCATTACTTTTTACGAAATAACTCATTACCTAATTGACTAGATTGTTGGACTTGAGCAGTATATGATCCTGACGTTTCATTATATGAACCTGGTCTAGAGATAGATAAAATATGATGTTCATCTTCATCTTCTTCATCATCATCATCATCATGGCCAATGTTCCAAAAATTTTCCAAATTATGTTCATCTAAATGATTATCACAACCATCGTCCTTATCATTACATTCATCAATTGCTGATAAATAGTAATTTTTCTCATCATCATCTACTAATGGAATAGCTCAATATTCAATTCATAATTATTATTTTAAATATTAACATCAAATTTACACCAAATCGTATTATTCTAATACCTCTTAATACAACTGTATCATCTTCATTTATTGTTGCTGCTGATGAACTCCCAACTCTGTCAACTTCAACATATATTTCAAGTACGCACATCAAAGATTGTTGCTCAAACGCATTAATCATGCATTTCACATCTTCAGCATCGCAAATTTGAAATCCTCTATATCTATTTTGTCCATTGAAACTAAAAATCTACCAACCAAAGATGATATTACTTCATTTAATGATAATTTTAACTTTCTATAATTTTTTTCTTTTAATACATCAAAAGAAATATCTTTTTGCACTTGGATTGGTTTCTTTTTTCCTTCAAAAGTAACACCTTCTTCGTTTTTGTAAATTCTACCATCATGATAAATAATAATAGTAATAATAACTTTCTCCATACTAAAAAAAAAATACTACAACTCTTGTAGAATAGTAAATTTTTTTAAAATAACTAATATGCCAAGATTGCAGTCAAGAATAAAAGAAGAAGAGAAGAAGATTGCAGAAGATAAGAGAAGAAAATGAGCAACTACAAATATAGGGAGCCAGAGATTTATACAAGATAAAAACGCCTTTTACTTTACATAATTGCATTATCTGGCACAAAGTGGAAAATGTCAAGCAAGCAATTGGCGCATTGTATAAGACACTATAGCCAAGGAAGTGGCGCATTGTATGATGTACCACCTGTAGCGCATTGAATGAGGTGCTACAGGGAAGGAAGTGGCACATTGTGCGATGCGCCACCTGTAACACATCTAACCATGCATCATTCAACTGTACTGCATCTCACCATATGCCATCTTATGTGTAGCGCTCCTTGTGATGCGCCATATTTGTAACGCATCCTATAATGCGCCATTAGCATTGTTACTACCCCTGATAGGGAATTAGTTTTCAAACTACCCTATTCGGGTAATTTGTTTTTTAAAAAACCTCAAAGGGGTAAATCAGCCTACTTCAGCTCACATGTCATACACAAATATATATCCTTCACATTGACTATTTGTCATTTCCATTTCAATAACAAAAGTTGTACACATATCATGAAGCTTGTCAACACTAATGTCAGAATGATGCCATGAAAATTGAACTTACACCTCTTGAAGCTAGCCATACTTGGGATATCATTGAGCTTCCCCCTTATATAATACCTATTGGGAACAAATGGGTAGACAAGATTAAGAGACATTGGGATGTCACCGTCGATAGATATAAAGGGTGTTTAGTGGCTAATGGATACACTTAAACCAAGGAACTAGATTATTTTGATGCATTCTTGCTAGCAGCAAAGTTTGCAACCATACGAGTTGTATTAGCCATTGTTGTTATATGACGATGTCATATTCACGAACTGACGTGAACAATGCATTCTTACATGGTGAATTACATGAATATGTCTATATGGTCATTTCCCAAGGCTTCAATAAAACACAAGCTGATAAAGTGTACAAGTTAAGAAGGTAATTATATGGGATCAAACAAGCTAATTAGTATGAAAAATTATCCTCTTTTCATTAAGCAAACAATCATCTACGACTATCTTACTAGTTTACGTGGATGATGTGGTGGTGACTGGAAATTAATTTTTTTTTGCGCTTTATTACAAGATCATTTTGATTTTAAGGAATTGGACCATTTGAAGTTTTTTCTTGACTTTCTCTCTAATGTTGTGATGCTTGGATGTAAACTAACATCAGCACCCATGCTTGCAAGGATTCATCTACATCAAGATCAAGCACAAACTTACTATTGCAGCATAAATCAACTAATGCTTGTAGCCTACATGCATTACGTCAAATTCAATTCGTTGATTTTTCTTTGAATTTCTTTGCCTCTTTATCTCTATCTATACTTTTTCTTTCCTATGTAATCTTACACATATATTTTTTATATCTTTCTTTCTATAAAATGGATTTCTCCCATGTTGGAGAGATCCAGATTCAAACTTCCTGTGATAAATTAAAGAAAGATAAAATATATGAAGAAAAAAAAACACAAAAAAGAGAATTGTGAAATTTATATTTTAGAAAGTAAGAGGTAGCATGCTTAGGGTCAACGGGTCAAGACCAATGGCGTTTTCAACTTCGGCTGGTACTTGTTTGGCGAGGGAGGTGGAGTTATATCTTTTAGTTTGGGAGAGGAGCTGAATGTCTTCCATGAAGTACCCTTTGGTTTGGAGTTAGGCTCGATGATTCCGATTTAGGAGATGAAGCTTGGCAAGGCGAAAAGCCCTTGGGCAATATTGTGCATGGTAAGGAACATGAAAATTATTATATATTTTTTTATTAAATTTATATATATATATATATATATTATAAAATTCAATATATAAAAAATTAATCAACAAATATTTTTGTTATACTACAAAAAGAATTATTTTTAACCAATGTTTTTTTATTTTACAAGGGATTTAAATATTTACCATATTGCTTATCCACGATTATTCAAATTGTTGGAAAATCATATCTGGCAAATGAATTACCAACGCTTTTAAGTAAGCTTGGATAAATACTACTTAAACTGTTGGTACTTATCAATGTTTTTAATAACCTTTGTTAAATTTTAAATAATTTCCAATGGTTTAAATTCTTGTTAATTACACATGCTTCATGTAAAATCCCTACTACTTGTTTCATATTTTTCAACAATATAAACCTCCATTATTTGTTTATGGTTTGGAAAACCTTTGCTAAATTATTGATAAATTACATTAACCTTTACAAATATTTTTTATTTTCCTACCGGTCCTAAGTTTGGTTAATTTATTTATTTTTTATTGAAATAAATGATAAAAACATAATGCAATGATAAAAAAAATAACGCTAAGAATTGAAAAAATTATCTCATAATATGTATTAACACTTTTTAAAATCTCAAATCATAATGTAATTATTTAAACTAAGATTATAATTTCTAACATCAACATTATAAATATAAATAAATATTAAAAGTAATTACATTCAACATCCACAAAACATAATATGAAAAAATACAAAAGAAATCAGATCCTGCCTATTTGGTATTACACTATAACATGTTATTATATCCTAATCCACAAAAAGATTATTACAAAAAGTACTTAAACTCAACATCCATTTAACATAATATGAAATAACAAATAAAATCAGATTTTGTTTGTGTGATATTACACTACCATATGAAACAACATTGTTTGTGTGCTATTACACTATCATATGAAACAATACAAAAGAAATCATATCCTGTCTATGTGGTATTACACTACGACATGTTATTATATCCTAATTTACATTCAACCGAAACCCCTTCTAGCATCCTGTAATAGAAAATTTAAGTAGCATTTTAGTCATAGCATTTGTGAACACTTAATTATGTCTGAGACTAAATTTATAAAAAAAAAGGCATAAAATAAAAAATTTTCGGTCCAAAATCATTCAAATATATATATAATAAGTAAAAATAAAAAAAAAGTAAAAATATACGAAGGGGGAGAAGAAGCCCAATACATTCCCAAAATAAAAATAAACCAATAAAAAATAATGATAGAAATAAATAATAATAATAATAATATATAAAATAGAATAAAAAATAAAAAAAAATTGAATGAGAAGAAAGTTGTCTAGGTCCAATATAGTAGCTGACCTACTGATAAGTTGGAATTGGGTCCAAAATTTGAAAAAAAAATAAAGAAGGGGGCAATTTTGTAAAGATTGAACGCAGAATCATTGGGTAACAAAATCCATTTCTCGGTAGTTAGTTAGGAGAGGGTTAATGGATTTAAGAAGAATATAAATATATAAGTATTGGGGGAGGAGATAGTTTTGAAAAAAAGAGGGGAGGTAGCTTGGTTTCTCTGACTCTCGCTCTGAAGGTCTAGAAACAAAATCACAAAAGTTTTTAAGAGACACTTTTCTCAGTCAAAACACCAGGTAGGATCTTGAATGCTTCGACTACGTTTATGCACAATAGCAATGTTTCTTGAATCATGATTCAAATCTTGGGATGCATTTACTAGTATTGATTCATATATCTTCAATTCCTAATTAGAGTTTAGATTCCATTACTATGTGGAATAAGTTTAAAAATCTTTCAGATTCAGTAAAGGTGTCATCATTTGCTTCGATTTGAAGATTGTTGTTCATAATACTACTATGGAGTATTCATTACCTAATCGAATCTTGGAAAGAATAGTTCACCACTCTTTTCCTCCAAAGGCTCTATAACCAAAAGGTTGTAGTATCAATGATGACTAGGTGAGCTCCATCGCATTGAGTCTAGTCATGATCATGTAGAAAATGTCAATTTTTAGTAGAATTCCACTACAACCCTACCATTGAGGATCTATAGTTGGTAGTCGATTAGGTGAAAGGTCAATTAGTTTATTAAGGTCATCAATGCACGAAGATCTAAGTAGTCAAACTAGATGCACCCATAGCTATTTATTTAATGTAAATACTAATGTTAGTCCAACATGAAGCAACCATAAGGGCCATGAAACTGTATCTTCTCAAAAATTTAGTTTGAACAATATTTGGTTAGTGATTGTAATCCTGCCATAACCCGCCTTACCCACGTTTTCCCTTTTGATTCGCTAAGATTTTCTCTTCTCTATTCTTTCTTTCTTCTTCACCCCCTTTCTTGGCCAATCTGTACTCTTTACATGAACGAAACCACCATTGTTTTTGATAAACCAATCGATTGTTACACTCCTACAGTTCAAGAGCTTATTATTGATCATGCGCTTGGTGTTGAAGGACGCTACATCTTAATCAAAACAGCTAGAGTGGTAGTTGCGCTGCCCCTGGTTATTGTTGTCGCTCTAGTTCCAAGAACCAACACACTGAACGCTGAAACATGTGAATCACATCACAATCTCCAATGGGGCCATCACTTCAACTCTTGTTAGCTATCTTCATTGTGTTCCTAATCAAATTTGAGCTTGCAAAAAAAAATCCCTCAACACTTCGGAGTCATCGCTAGCTTCTTTGTTATGGCCCTTCATATTTTCGTAGGATTCAGGTTTAGGGCATGCTTCTGGCATTTTTTTTACTCTTTCTTTACTGTCACGAAGATCGGAGAGGATAGAGAGTGAATACTCGATCCTGATTTTAAAGAAGGTGGACAAAGAAACCGGCTACAAGCTTTGGCCAATGGTGGCATTGCCTCTGTTCTAGTTGTGGCTATATGGGTACTCACAGGAGGGTGGGATAAACACGTGAACTCTGAAGACTCTACTCTAATCACATCTCTCATGGGCGCTGTAGTCGACCACTATTCTTACTGCAACGGAGACACTTGGTCTTCAAAACTTGAAATTCTCAATAACAAGTAGCCCCGTCTAATCACAACTTTTAAAACTGTGAAGAAAGGTACAAATGATGGTGTGACAAAAAACAGGAATTCTAGTAGTTGTAGCAGCTGGAAGTGTTATTGGACTATCGTTTGTTCTTTTCAGATTCTCAACTACCAAATGTGAGTCTAATTAGTAGCTCTTAAGCAACCACTAGTCATACCCATTGCCTCCTTGGAAAGACTATGTGGAAGTATCGTTGACTCACTATTGGGTGCAACATTGCAATTTACTGACTTTTATTCTATTCGCCGTAAAATTTTTGAAAAGCTAGGACCAAAACGGTTAAAAGGATTTCAGGAACCAATTTTCTTGACAAAAATGCAGTATCAATAATGTTGGCCTTAATATTAACATCAATCGCTTGCATGTACATTTTTTCAATTCATCACAAATAGTTGTGTTGTGGCTAAAAAAGGTTCCAGAGTTCAAAACGTGTAATTCAATAATGTTAGATGTTTTTGTAGTGTTGAATTTACAATCTCAACCATAAATTAGAAAAAGGAGGTTAAACCAACATTAGAAAGACTACTATATTTGGTTGTAAAGCGCAATCAATCATATACCTTTTTGTTAAAAAAAATAAGAATAAAAATAAAAATGAATTTTTTTCAAATTAAAATTTCATTTTTTATTTATTTTAATATATAAATTATTGAATGTCCATCCTTTCTCAAGACTAGTATATTTAAATTTGACAAAGTAGACAACTAGTGAGATGTAAATATTACTAGATTTTGAAAAACTTTAAATTCATAAAACACTATGCGCTTTTAATATTTATAAAAATGTTCAAATATCATTGAATTAAAATTTTCGATCAAACAAAATCGTTAACTCTAAATTTCAAAAAATGCGTATTTTAAATTAAATTTCAAATTTCTAGATCTCACGTAATGAGCTCTAAATACCAACGTGTAACATACCATATCATTTAGTATTCGAAAGAACATATAGATCTCAGTGCAACCTTCGTTTGCCTCAAACTCTGTGTATATGTGGATCCGGGAAAACATTTAAATGCCACGTCGTTTCATATTACCTTCAAAAATCAAATTTTCAAAATACATTTTGATATTTTTAATAATCCTAGATTTTATGCAATAAGCTCTAAATGCAAACTGATAGCATATCCTACTGTTCAGTATTTAGAAATCATATAGGTCTCAGTGAAACCTTCGTTTGCCTTTGGCTCTGTGCATATGTGAATCTAAGAAATCATCTAAATGTTATTTTCTTACCATGCTCAAAATAAAATATCAACATATACTTTCAAACACTTTAAGATTCTAAAAGTCTCATGCAATGAGCTCTAAATACAAACTGGTAGCATACCTTACTGTTCGGTATTTAGAAATCATATGGGTCCCAGTACAACCCTCGTTTGTCTCGGATCCTGTGCATATGTGGACTAACAATGTTTCAAAAATTCCAAAAACACTTTCAACTTATCTCTCAATTCAATATAAAACCTTAATTTTATCTCTGAAGATCAAGTCCTGTCAGACTATTTTCCGCAAACCTATTTATTTCTATTCTATTTAAAGGAATCAAAGAGTTTTCAAAAATATCAAAATCAGACACTCAATTTAAGGGTACCGTTCTTCAGAACGGGTGAGTAGGGTGTCTAATACCTTTCCTACTCGTAATCGACTCCTTAAGTTAGGGTTTTTTCCAAATATTTTTCCTTTAAAAATAAAATTTGGTGGTGGCTCCACGATCCAATTAATTTCTTTCTAAAATTTTTTTAGAGAGTTCGTCATTTCGTTGTAATTATGGTTGTGACAGCATTCGAGGAAACATTTTAGTATCATAATATTCAACAACATAAAAAAAAAAAACCAGATCTTGTTTATGTGGTATGATACTACCACATGTTATTATATCCTAATCCATAGAAAGATGAAACAACAACCACTTGTTCAACCAAAACTCTTTTAGCATCTTGTAATAGAAAAAATTAATAGTATTTTAGTCATAGACAAAATTTTATTTTTATATATGAGAGAAAATCAATAAAGAAAAAGAGCATAATCATTCAAGGAAATATTTTAGTATTACATGCTCAATCCATAATTATTTAAATGCAAGCATTCATTGATGATAGAGATAATGCATCATGAATATCTAAGGAGGAAGGTTGTAGGGTATGAGTACAACTGGCCAAATACTAAACTTGTGCTCAAATTAGAAAATGGATTGAACCCATCAGTAGCTAATGCAAGTCATACATTTCGAGGGTCTAAAGCAAACTTAGGGTACAATGAGTCAAACCTCTTCCACGCTTCAGTATCACTCAGATGCCTTAACATGTCTTCATTTGTACTTTTTGATGCATGTCGTCGCATATTCAAGCTATTTTAGAAGACATAAACTATCTCTGCAAACAAGGTTTTAAAGGAAAATACCTTAGAAAGTTTGCAGGCACCTTCTTCCGTTTATTAGTAGTAGCATTACCAGTTACTCCCTTCTCTTTTGATTTCCATATAGATCTATTGCATGTTGTCACAACCGTAATTCCAACGCGACGACGGACTCCTTTAAAATTTGCAAAGAATTGGTTTCGAATTCGTAGAGTCGCCACCAGATTTTTATCTATGGGAAAAACATCTAGAAAAATCCTGACGTGAGGATGAGATTCGTAGTTCGGGAGTCAATTACAAGTGGGGAAGGTATTAGGCACCCCACTCGTCCACTCCGAGGAACGGTACCCTTAAATTGAGTGTGTGATTTTGGACTTCTGAAAATAGTTTGATCCCCAAATGTAAATAAGTTTGTACAAGAAAAGGCCTGATAGGACTCAATCCTGTTCCTACGTATTCCTCGATGCAATGGGAAACTCAAGGCTACGTAGTTCTGGTGTGAGTTGAAGGCTCGATCTTCGAAAGGTATGTGAATTAAAAAGAGAATGCATTGTTGTCTTTTTTGAAAATGTTTAAGGGTGCGATCCCAATCCACCTATGCACGGGGCCCAAGACAGTTACAGCTGCACTTGGACCCATACGATTCTCTAAACAACGAACAACAAAAAAAGCTACCAGTTCATTTTTAGAGCTCGTTGTGCGAGATTAGGGAATGCAAAAATGAATTTTTATTTGCTTGAAAATGAATAGGGCAATCCCAATTCACATATGCACAGGGCCCAAGACAACTACGACTGCAGTTGGACCCATACGGACCTCTAAACAACGAATAGCAGAAAAAACTACCAGTTCGTTTTTAGAGCTCATTGCGTGAGATTAAGGAATGCAAAAAGGAATTTTTGTTTGTTTGAAAACGGAAAGGCAATCCCCATCCACATATGCACAGGGCCCAAGACAGCTACGACTGCACTTGGACCCATACAAATCTCTAAACAGTGAATAGCAGAAAAAGCTACCAGTTCGTTTTTAGAGTTCGTTGCGTGAGATTAAGGAATGCAAAGTCAGTTTTTTAGAAAGAGTTTTCTTGATTTATAACTATTGGAAACACGGGGGCCTAAGCGGACTTTCGGGAAGTTCAGGGGTCAAATTGTAAATATGAGAAATATCATGGTCAAAATATAAATATGGGAAGTGTTGGGGTCGAAATATGAATATGAGAAGTATGGGGGTCAAAATGTAAATAGGGAAAGTTCCAGGATCAAAATATGAATATGGGAAATTGAGGGGCCTAATTGCAAATTCAGGAAGTTGAGGGACCTACTTGCAAATTCAGGAAGTTGAGGAACCTTCTTGCAAAATCGATAAGTTGGGGGACCTAACTACAATTTTAGGAAGTTGAGGGACCTTCTTGCAAAATCAGGAAGTTGAGGGACCTAACTGCAATTTTAGGAAGTTTTGAGGGATTAAGTAAAAATTTCTAAAAGGGGTTCTTCCCCATTAACGCGCCCTGGGCACCTTGTCTTGCACCGAATTCCACCCGTTGTCGTCCTCGAAGTTCCGGTCAGCCGTTCGTCACGACCGGGGTTGGGTGAGCTTGTAACGGATGGTGACTGCCACCCCATGGAGAAACTAACTGGATTGTAATGGGAGTCACCTTTACGAATTCTGGCCTACTCCTCTAATGATAGAAGGTGCTAGCGACGGTAATGTAGTAGGATGATCGACCTTCAGAAGTGTTGAACTTGGCATAAAATATACCTTCATGAGCTAGAAATGTCATAAGATGCCAATTGCAGCATAAGCATTATGTCGTAGCATCGCGAGGGACTATATGAATATTCAATCAGGAGTTGAACCTGAGCATGCATGACTCACTAGATCACTGAGTCTTTGCAGCAGCTTTTCAACCATTATTCTCTGTTGAACACCACCCATTACTTCTGAGCTCATAATTGCATCAGCCACGATAATGGTTGCAGATGGAGACGCTGCATTCACCCAGACACGTCCAGTTAAGCCAACTTGTATCTCAAAGGACAGTTTCCTCCTTGAAGCATCAAGCACTGGACACGCGGGTGAGCTAAGAAGTATCCCCGAGAGAGAAATTGTGCATTCGAACATATAGCCGTCTTATAAGGCACCCAATTCCGTTGCTTTCCCACTGACATCGATGCATGACAACTCAGGATTTATTCCATGGTTTGCTTTTATAACTTGCCCATGCAGCAAAGTACCTACCTCAAACTTGGATATATCTCTTCTGGTTCCGAATGCAAGCACTGGTCGACATGCTAAGGCTGGTCCTTCTACGTCCACAAGAAAGTTATCTGATCTGGAGTCCACGACGATCCCAAGAGCAGAATCCTCTACATGGGACATATACCTTTTTCGGCTCTTTTCAACCCAGTATTTTTCAGGTTTTGAGAAATTTTAGCCTGCCAACCTTCATCTTAGAAATCACAATCGCAATCCTGCCATAGACCACCTCCAAGTCTATGTCCGGTTTATCATATTATACAGGTCAGGAACCATATCCCCTGGACACACTAATTGATCTATCGAGTTGGTAGAGGAACCGGGGGATTTACTTTCCACTTACAAGGTGTAAACACCCATATATGTCTGAGGCCCCTATTTTCTCCTTTTTAATAAGAGAAAAAGTAAAACAAATAAAAAAAGAGAGAAAATAGAAAAGAAGTTAAAACCAAAAATTAAAAGAAAACAATAAAAAAAAAATTTAATAAACAAGAATTAAAACTTGAACAATACAAAAAGAAGTAAATAGAAATAAAAAAAGGGAATTAACAAAAAAAACAATAATAAATAAAAATAAAACAGAATTCATAAAATACAAAAATAGAAATTAAAAAATAAGAAAATAAAATCTGAAACTAAAAATAATTATAAATGATAAATCTAAAAAATGAACATAAAATTAAAATCAGAAAAATAAAAAGAAAACTAAAATAGAAAATTAAAGATAATAAAACAAAAAGAAAATAAAATAAAAATAAAAATGATAATAAAGAATAAATAACTAAGAGTACATAAAAATAATAAATAACCAAAAAATGTTTGAAACAAAAAAAACACAAATAAAAAGAAAACTAAAATAGAAAATTATAGATAATAAAACAAAAAATGAAAATAAATAAAACTAAAAATGATTAAAAAAACGGAGGAAAATAAAAAAAAAAAGAGAAGACAAAAAAAATAAAGAGAAAAGGAGACGATTTTTTAAAACAAAAAGGATTTAACTGAAAAAATAGAAAAAGGTGGAGGCAGAGAAGAGGGAAGAGAGGTTTTCAAGAAGCAAAGGAAGAAGGAGGGGAATAAGCATGAAGGGAGAAAAAAGGGAACAGAGACTGGAAGGGTGGTTGATAAGAAAAAGAGGTAGGGGGAGAGCGGAGGATTAAGAATCTGGTCCTGGCCGCTTGGCAGCAAAAGAAAACTCCACACCATAAGATAGATCGTTGGAGTAGGAAGAGGATTCTCCTGGACCCTGCACAAGAACCTTGACGGATACTCAGCAAAGACCCCACATAGGTACGTAAAAATCTTTTACAAACTCTGAATAGTAGCATGCATCCTCCATGAAACCCGTAGTGTGATCTTTTTGGTGTTTATAAACTGGAATATGTCTAAACTAATGGCTATATGGGAGTTTTTCTTCCTTGAATGTTCCAAGAAAGGCCAATAGAACACTGTTATGCTTGATGTCATGCATGCCTTGGAAATAGACTTAGGTCCCTTAGCTTTAAAGAGTCTTGGCACCGTGATTGTGGTACATCTGATCACTTAAGAAAATCACTCAATCGTTGTAACAACAAAGGCTCTACCCTAATTAATTTGCAAAGATCTGAGTTGATGTGTGTTGCGAAGTTTGTGGCTATAATACATTAAGCCCTTGAGATATTTTTCCAAGACAAATTTGATGTAGACCTGAAGACCCCATATAGGGCGATAGTGATTGTCATCGCCCATGCTACTGTAATCTCGGATCCTTGCGTGAATCAATGAGTAACCGCCTATCCTAAGTAATTTAGAGCTTGGATGGGTACTGGCCATGGAGTCTTACTGTTCATGGATAGGGAAGTGATATCACCACCTATGAAGCTCATACATGTTGCTCGAAGGGGGCGGTTGATGTTGCCGAGACCTGTTAGCAGGTGAGCAAGGGTACGCACACAGCGGGGACGTCCAGGATTTCTACACCAAGATAGAATTGATTGATCAAGCAAATCGGGACGTTGACGGCTAGCCATGTAACAAAAACTGAACGTTGGCTCTCGAGACTTCAGCTCGTGGGTGTAGTAATATGCCATGCAGGGGGTCATGCAACACTCACAGGGTCCCAAAAACTTCCCTCATTCAGGATACCTGAGCGGCGCATTATTACCCATGCTGGGTTCGTTCCCTTAGCCCATGGACTGCTACCATGCTTTGTGAGATATGATTCAAATGGTCACGAGAACAACATGCTCATGCAACGAATCGCACATTAATCGCAAGAATCAGTATGAAACGCGATATCTTGGTTTGTTAATCATTTGTTCACGAATTAATGAGTTTGTGTGTATGCGGTGCACTTGCCCACATAACCACTCAACAATGCATTCTATTGGGATGTGAATGTGCTAAATATAGACTTCCGTCGCCATGTTTCTCGTGCATATCTTATAAGCTCCAAATTGAACATTGACATGCTAATAACCCTGAGATAGCTTTGAGGAGCTGCATACCTATCCAAGATTCAAATCTTGCACATCACACTTCTGACTTGAGAATCCTCTCATCCTCTCACATATTACCATCCAGCCCTTGCCAATTGCCAATATTCCAATTCTACCCCAAATTGCTTAAATGACTCTAATGCCCCTGATCTTTCCACAAAATGCCTATTATGTCCCTGCTGTGCCAAATTACCCTACTGCCCCTAGGAATTCATTTAATCCCTATTCTGTCCCCAAAAATTAATAAAATTTCCAAAAATTAATAAAAAATTTCAGAAATTAATAAAAAAATACAGAAATTCATAAAAAATTAATAAAAATATTGAAATTCATAAAAAGTTAATAAAAATACAGAAATTACATAAAAACTCAAAAAATTAATAAAAATCCAGAACATACATAAAAAAATTAATAAAATACAGAAATTCATAAAAAAATTAATAAAAATACTGAAATTCATAAAAATTAATAAAAATATAGAAATCACATAACAATTCAAAAAAGTTAACAAAATACAGAAATTACATAAAAATTAATAAAAACTCCAGAAAATTATTAAAATTCTAAAACTCCTAAATAAATCATAAAATTCTAAAATTCCTAATTAAATTCTCAAAAATTCCAAATCATCCCAAAATTTCTAGTAGTTACAAAATTGCACCAAAATCCCATTTCAACTCCAATTACCTCAAAACTCAAAAACGAAATTCTTTTATCAAAATCCTTTTTCTTTTACTCAAAGATCAATATCATTTGCAACTCATGTCTTCTCAAAGAATTTTAAAATATTTTCTAAATATTTTGGGATTTTCAAGTCTCACGCAATGGACTCTAAATGGGGAACTGGCGGTTTACCTGTTGTTCAACATTTAGTAGTTTGTATAGGTCCCATTTTGCCTTAGCCGCCTCAGACCTTGTGCATGAGTGGACTTGAGGTCCTCTTCAAGATTCTAAAAACCTCTCTTTTTTTAAAATATTTTGGGATTCTAGGTTTCACGTAATGGGCTCTAAATGGGGAACTGGCGGTTTACATGTTGTTCAACATTTAGTAGTTCGTATAGGTCCCCGTGCTGCCTTAGCCGCCTCGGGCCTTATGCATGAGTGGACCAAAGATCCCTCCCAAAAACAAAATCTTTTTAAATAGTAACATCTTCAAATATTCTTTTAAAATGCCCTTCGAAGGTCAAGCCTTCACAAAACTAGAACTACGTAAGCCTTGAGTTTCCCATTGCACCGGGGAATACGTAGGAACAGGATCAAGTCCTGTCAGGCTAACCTCCATCAATTATTTATTTTCACTCTAATTAAAGGGATCAAACCATTTTCATAATCACACACTCAGTTTAAGGGTACCGTTCTTTGGAACGGGCGAGTGGGGTGCCTAACACCTTCCCCACTTGTAACCGACTCCCGAACCTAAATCTCATCCTTAAGACAGGGTTTTTTCCAAATATTTTTCCCTTAAATAAAAACTTGGTGGCGACTCCACTTAATCAAATAAAATTCTTTTTTCAAAATTTTAGCGAGTTCGTCGTCTCGTCGGAATTACGATTGCGACACAAGGAGAGTTCCAAAAGCTTGTCACTGGTCTGAAACGTTGTAGCCTCTGAACGGAAGCCAGGCCAACGAACGGCGGCTCTGAACGACAACCACCTAACTGCGGCAGCGGCCGATCTCACAGTCTCGGAGCGGGTTAGGGACGCGGGGTATGATTGAGATTACTATTCAAGGCGCTTAGTACGAATGCGGAATCAACCAATTGTGTTCTCCTAAGTTCCTACCAGCTATGCTTGGAATGGGAAACATTGTCAAATGAGCAGGGTGCGATAGTCTTGGCTTAGCCTTCTCACCCTCGTTGCCTAGTATCTAGGTCGGGGCTGGGCTTGTCTGGAGCAGGTAGTGCTGCCGGATGAGTGGATTGGGGGCTGCAAACTCGTCGCGAAACCAAGCGAGAATGACGTTTTTGACAATGAAGTTGGAGGCGAGCATGGACGGCGGCACTATGGCTGGTAGGTCAGTCCGCGATGGTGGGGCCGCCGCCATGGGCAGTGGAAGATGGTGAAAATTTTGAAGGAGACATATACACGCAACACGACAAGATAGCAAGAAAGATAAAAGGGGCGGCGCGTCGTTATTGTAGCAGTGGTTTTAGTTTTATTTTGAGGAACAGGGAATCGAATCACAGGCTACCGATTGCAGACGCAGATACAGCAATAAACATTTGTAAGTTCATTCAATCAAGATTCATTCCATACATAGGAAGCATGCGAAGAAATCTTATACATAATAAGCCACAAGGCAACCACATACACAAGGAACACGCAAGGTCATTTCATGCATAGCAAACATACAAAGACATTCAGCTTGGATTATTAACATACAGGGGGTACATAGGAAAAAAGAAAAGAAAGGGGCCAACCTAAAAGCAGCTGGAATCAATCTTTGCTCCGCTATTGGTCAGGACACCAAGCGTCTTCCGATTCTTCACCGGGCAGCCTTGCGAAATTTTTTCGAGAATTGGGTGTCGGGTCTTTTTAATTTAAACGATCCTCTCCTCTTTTCGAGCTCACTGACCCTGTTTTCCCCAGAAGAAAATCCTCCTCTCTCTCCTTTTTCTTATCCTTTTGTTGCTCTCTGATTTTTCAATTATCCCTTTTGCGCGTTCTCCCCCCTCCTTTTCCTGCTACCTTGCTTTTCTGTTTTGCCTTTTTGTCATATTGTTATTTTGTCTTCTTTCTTTTTGTCCCTTTTTCTTTTGCTCCTTACTTTTTGGCCACATTCGTTACTTCCATGCCATTTCTGTTGCGGCCTTCTTTCATTTTTGGTTTTCCAGTTTTCCTTCGTGGCATGACTCTATTATAATTTTTAAGTTAAAATTTTCTTCTTTTGTGTTTTTCTCCTTCCTCCCCTTTTCATTTCCATTTATTTACATTTTTTATTACATGTTTTAATTATTTATTTATTTATTCACCATTTGCTGTTTTTACTTAGTAATTTTAATTATTTTATTTTATTTCTTCTTTCCCCTCTTTTATTTTTTGGACCCTTTTTATTTATTTATTTATTTTTCATTATTAATTTTTTATTATTTTTTATTTTTTATTTTTTTACATTTTTTAATTTTTTGGACTTTTAATTTACCACATGACTTGTTACTTGTTCATTGATTGATTTAAACAAGGTCTCGGACGTAATTGAGTGTTCACACATGTCTTACATGTATCTCTATTTGCATCCTCTCCAAAGTATAACATAGAATCCCTTGGACATGTGTGAATTTTTGTGTAATTAAGGCCAAGTTTAGTAATGATTTTCTTGGCTTCATAGAATGAAGGTGGAATTTTAGCATGTTCAAAAGCATCTGCCAACAACTCTAATATCATAGACATTTCTTTGTCACTTATTTTACACAAACACTTGATGTGATACAGCTTGAGCAAGAAAGAAAATTTTGAATATTTATCACATCCTACATACAAACTCTCTTGTTTATCCCTATTTAACTCCAAAAAATCTACATTGTCATTAGATAACCTTTGGGTTGATTGTGGAAATATTGTCTCATCTTTTACCACATCCTCATAATTGGGATGATTCCCAAATGTTTCATTAATCATATCATATATAGGATCATTAACAAGATTTCTATGTTGAATCTCTTGTGAAATGTTGTGCATTTACTGCGCGTACAAAGTTTTACTCACGGGCAAGTGCACCTGTCGGAGTAGAAAGGGGTATTTAAAATCCTTAATATCGTTCCCGCAGATACTATTTTAACAATCTTAAAAAATATTAAATCCTAATTTTTGAGCTCACCAGGAAAGGGTTTGTTTAGACATATTTAAAGTGAATGTAAAAAGGGGACAAAATGAGAGTAAGTGATTTAAAGAAAAAAGAGCACAAATACGAGTTCAATTATGAAAAGACACGAGACTTTGGTTTCCCTTATAACTTTATCCAATTTTATCCTAATTCCCTTATGAATGATTTGAGTCAATTGTTAACCATCCGTTCTAATTCTATTACTACCCAATGATCATGCACTAAAAATATTCTTTCCCTTAAGTTATTACCCCCAATGATCATGCAAAGTATATAATTAAGAGAAACATAAAGAACATGCGGACTTGTTAAATTATTAACTGATTAGAAATCAAGGATTCCGATTGATCCTCCAAAACCCTTAGATTTAGTTTACCTTATAGTTCCGTTAATTAGACAATGGTACGATCGTCTATCCCCCAGTTAACTTAGAAATTAATTCTCATTAATTAATTATGCAAAATAAGGAAAACACAATTGAATAGAAATACGGGGTTCAATTGGTTACATTATAAGTTTCACCAAAGCCCCATGATTTGGGGTTAGTTACATATAAATAGATAAGACAAATAAAAACATACTAATCCCATGGAACAATCTATAATCCTAATTCTACAAGAGAACGACAAAACCGTAGTGCCAGCAAGACTGGCAATAGGACGTTGCAACTCGCACTGTGAAGAGCTTCTGCCTCTGAAATCCTACGGGAGGATACTAAAAGAGAGATGAGAATGGAATGATGTGTCTCTGGGGTAATGATAGGCCTACGCCCCGGAGAGTGGTGTGGCCTTTGGAGCCTAGGATGGTGTCATGTGGTGTAGGAGAGCCCCTTTTATAGGCGTGGATTAGGGTTTCAACGTGGTGGGCTGGGCTTGACCTAGCCGCTTCCTTAGCTGTCACGACCAATCTACATAATCTTGCAGCACCGTAGGGCTGACATGTCATTATCGCATTAGATGTATTATCTTTTTATGCTTCTTTTACCTTCATTTTGGTCCAAAACTTGCCTATTTTCGGATTCTTAGCTTGTGTGACCATTCCTATAAAAATAAGGAAAATTAGGTAGAATTACAATTAAATAATCATAAATTATATTGTAATTATAACTAATTTTTTGCAGATAAATCAACAGAATGGTGGTTTATCATGAAACTGAAAACATTTCAGCTATAGTACTTCAACAACTTGTCTCTCCATGTCTTAACCAAACAATTTACCCTTTGGAAACAGGTTTAAGAATCAAATGATCATACACTACTTCTCGAGTTTCCAATTTCTTAAACTGGCATTTAACACATGGACAGATTATCCTACCCTTTACGCTCTGATTGTCAAATGCAAAGTCTAAGAATTTATTCAATCCTTCTGCATATTGAGGAGTATTTCAAGACATGTTAATCCCAGATTTATACATTATTTTTGAAAATGAAAAAGGCACACTAATTTAGTTAAAAGATCATATGAAAACCTAGTTACAATTGAATAGAAAAAAAAATATAAATAGGTTTAACTATGAGATAACTGAATAATATTAAAAAAAGAATAAATAAATTATTAAATTTATTCTATACATAAATAAAAATAAATAGAAAATAAAAAAATTAATAATTATTTCTAATAATATTATTAAAATTATTAATAAATACCTATGTATATAGAAGGAATCACTAATAAATGTCTTGGATAGACCACTCTGCTTGTTTTTCTATTTTGAGAATTATTAAAACCTATAGGAATGTGAAAAATTATATCTCTAAAGGTAAGCACATGTCAGAAGAAAAAAAATATAATAGGTAATTTTCAAAACATTAAGGCGTTGTAATATATAATACTACATACTTGAATATTTTTATCATTAGTAGCTTTCTACTAAAATTCTATTGGCTTAGTAAAATTAATCTTTGATATCTTAAACATTGGAACAATCTAAATACAAAAGGAGAAAAGATTAAACAAAAATTTATTAAATATTTTTACCATAAAAATAACTTGAAGACATCTTCTAAAATAATGATTATTCTAAATAAAAGTGATTATAATTTATTAAAATAAACAAATATAAAATATTAGTAAAAAAAATAATAAATAGATAAAAAATCAGCAAACATCTTTTTTCTTTCATAGATTCTAAAAATTGAAATGCAAAGTCATCCCTAAATAAGTTAATAATGATGAGTAAATTCATTCAGCTGAACTCGACTTATAAGATTCAGGCACCTAAAAAAACCACCAATTAAACATGTCAAGGATATTGGTGTATGGAAGATGAGAAAACGAAACTTATATTTCGAACCGACAAATAACTATTATTGATCTTCAATTTAGATACATCTATAATTTTCATTACAACGTAACAAATTCCAAAACCGTAAACTCAAATAGTGGTATGGTTTATAAAGAATAACAATAAAAATAAATGTTGAAGCTTATTGTAAATAAATAAGCTTGAGCTTGATCAAAGCACTGTTGCACGTGGTCCTCCTACCAAAGAAAGCTTTGTTAAAAATTTCGGACAAGTCAATAAAAAGTTTCAAAATATTATCTCGCAACCCCGCCACCGGAGAATACAAAACTTGCTATAGACATTAAATTTCAATAAGGAACACAAATTATATGGTTTCTTTTATATATATATATATATATATATATATATATATATATATATATAGAAAAGAAATGATTAATTTTTATATATCAACACATTTATAATTTCCTCTTATAAGGTAAAAATTGAGAAGGGGAAGCTTTTTTTAGATTTCAGTGTTTTAATTATTAATTTTTTAAAATGTAAATAATATAAAACTAAATAAAAAATAATATTAATAAAAATTTAAAAATTTTAAATTTTAAATTTTAAATTAAATTTTTTAATTTTAAAAAAATAAAATTTATGTTAAATATATTTCTTTTTATAAAATAAAATAAATGAGATGTCACCTGCTTTTTCAGAAACTTGAAGATTTTATTGAAGGAATGAAACTCTTTGCACCTTAAGCCACATCGTGCCCATATTCAGTAAAATTTTCTTGCAATTTGATCAACAACATCAAAGATGTATAAGGAATCAAAATATGTTACTTACTTCCTAAAGGATCTTAATAATATATCCAAATCATAGGAATCCAATTTTTTTGTATTTGTCTCTAACAAAACAATAGGTAAATCAACACACCTTAGTTTCAGATTTAAATAAAAATGGTGATATTAAATTATAGATATTTCCACCACAGCTTAAATCCAGCTTCTCATATCTGCAGAACTTTAAGGTTTAAATTATTAATGAAGCAAAGACAAAACTAATAAGCTAAAACACTTGCTTTGTATCACTAGAGAAGTCTTCAGAAGATGAAAGCCAAGAACTCAATCCGGTCAATACTATTCATTGAAAGTATGCTATTGTTAGTTTCCGTTTAAAATGCAATTGTTGATTCCTATTGATCACACCATCGACGTTATCATCACTATCCTATTATAAATGAATTATTATTAGTCCTTAATTATTGCATATTTCTTGTCACGGGCCCAAGAGAAGAAAGTGTTCTCATTCATTATTTTTAGTATATTTTGTCTGCAATCACTTTTGTTACAATTATTAGCATAATTAACATGCATTATATATATATAAAACGCTTCCTTTCTTGATAAATCATGTTAGGTATTGCACATTAGATTTAGAAATTCCTTTTTAATTATAATGATATAGATGTATTTATATTTTAAGAAATAATTTATATATAATTAAAAATTTGATATTTTTGTTCGTATAAAAAAATATTATATTATGAGAAACGACGTCGCATGGAGTGATGCCAAATTTCCACCAATCAAGAATCATAACGATTTTTGAAATATTGGATTTTAACATTAACCAAATTTTTTTATAGTGAAAAAAAAAAGACAATAAATAAACAGAGGAAGTTTCCAGAAAAAATATTATATGTGATTTTGGTGCATATTAAGTACATATAATATCGACGGTCTTAATTGTATTTTCTAATTTCACCTCATTTATAAGTTTTAGAGCATGTTCAGAAAGCTTCACAAGAATATGGTGTTGTAATTTTTATAATCACATAAATTACAATTGTGTGCAAAAAGAAATGTTCATGGAAGACACTGAGTAATGCAAGAAGTTTTGAAAATCTTGAAATAAAACTTATTTGCATAGACAATTTGAATGTAGAAAATAAATAGTTCGTTCTAAATCTTTAACTTTCTATGTACATCATCCCTCTAAACTTAAATTACAGGGTTCATGTTCATCAATTTATGTGCTAAAGCTTTTTACATGGTTTTTCAGCATTGTGTGTTTTGTAACTATATTAATTTGAATTCATTAAAACGTTAGAAGTTGTCAAATTTCAGTAATTAGTTTATTAATTTGGTTCATTTATTCTCTCCACTGTGAATTAGAAAAAATAAAGAAATTATTATAAAGAAAATATTTTATTAGAAAGAAAAAAATAAAATTGTTAAATAATTCTATATTTTTGTAATATAACAATAAATGAACTGGTGTTTGGATAAATTTATCATTAAATAACTTTTTTTTCTGGGTAATTTTTTTTTGAATTCAGTGTTTTTTCATTCATATTTTTTTTAAAAAAATTGTTCTATATTGTTTTGATTCTCTCCTCCATTGATCATTGGAAGAAAGAAAAAAATTATTTTAAAATTTCATTTATTTTTTAAAAAATAATTCATATATATTTATTTATCTATAAAAAAGGTTTATGTGTAAATATAACTATTTTAGATTTTTATTAACAAAATTTATCAATAAGAACACAGTGTTGATCATAATATATAAAACTAGATACATGTGATGATGAGACTTTTTTACCCTCTAACTTAAAAAGATGCTGGAGAAAGCATCATATTTCTTTTATTCTTACAATTTTTTTACATATACAATCACACAACACAAACGCACCCTTAGCTAGATTTTGCTCATGGGAAGGTACAACCTCTGTTGCTTATTTATTAATTGTCATGACAGCCTTGGCTAGATTTTGCTCATGGGAGGGTACAACCACTATTACTTATTAATGGTCATAACAGCATTGGACTTTTAGATTCGAGTCTTGGCCAAAACACAAAGAGGATTCTTCTTATGTTGGGCAAGTCCCGGCAACACTTCAGTATCAATATCTTCTTCTTTAATTCCAGGTGGCAATTCCCAATCAAATGAATTAAGAAGATTAGCAAGAATAAGCTCCACTGAAGTGATTGCCATAGGCATGCCTGGACAAATTCTGCGACCACCACCAAATGGAATTAACTCAAAATCTTGTCCACGAACATCTATATTACTCTCTAAAAATCTCTCTGGTATAAACTCATTTGTGTCTTTCCAAGCCTCAGGATCTCTGTGAATAGCCCAAGCATTCACATATACTAATGTCTTGGCTGGAATTTCATAGCCATCGAGACTACATTTTTTATTTGTTTCTCTTTGCACAAGTAGTGGTCCTGGTGGATACAATCTCAGTGTTTCTTTTATGATTGCCTTGAAATAGGGAAACTTTTGAACATCATCTTCATCTAAAAAATCTTTATCACCTCCAAAATTCCTAATTTCTTCTTGAACTTTCTTCATCACTCTTGGGTTTTTCATTAATGCAGTCATAGCCGAAACTAGTGTGGCTGTAGTTGTATCCGTCCCTGCAACAAGCATGTCCTGCGAAAAAAAGAAAAAAAAGAAATCAGCAATTGATAATTGGTTGAAAATAAATTTTCAGAAAATTAATCTTTTAAATTGGACTTGTTAATTGTACATGACTTTTACTTTTGTTTATAATAAGTTAATTGTATGCGGCACGGGGATTCTGCAGCAGTTGATTCGGCACTAACTTTCAAGACTTTTACTTGATAATTAGCTCTCATGCTGAATTTGGTTTATAATAAATACAACAATAACAAAAATTTCAACTTTATCCCTTCTTGAAGTGGGAATTGATGTTGTTTTCTGTTCAACTGCAGCATATATGGTACTAATCGGCCCTTTGTTTTGTCCACTTCTCAACTTTAGCTCAGGAACAAGTATTACTCAACTTCTACCTAACCGTCTATTTTAATATCTTAAAATATCTTTTAATTTTTTATATTTTTTGGAAATATATATAAAAAAATAAAAAAATAAGATATAAATAAATATATATTATATTAAAAAATATTATTTTATTATCAAATTTTAAAAAATAAACAATGATAATTTTAAATTTTATTAATTTTTTATAAATTTATATTTATCAAAAATATCTGTTAAAAGATATTTTAATAAAAATTTAGATAATATAATTATCAGAATCAAATATAAATTTTACCAATTAAAAATATTTTTATCAATTTATACAACTTTCAAAAAAATAACGGTTATAACATAATATTTTTTTAGTAAAAATATTGTTTCTTGGAGATTTTAATACTACAACGATATAAGCATTTCAGCGAGCTTCTATATAAAATGAAAAAAAATATTAACACCACCTTTTAAAATTAACTTCATTTTTTTTTCCGAGGTAGCCTTTAACGTTCATTTTAAATATATAAAATTAATAAATTTTTATCGTTAAAAAAATATCTATTATTCTTTTATATTTTTAATATAATAAATATATTTTATTAAAAATATTATTTTAAAAATATTATTACTATAATATATCATACTTTTTATAATATTTAAAAAATATTAAAAATATTATTTATTAATTTTAATAATATTTTAAAAAATATTATATATAATTTATATTATAAAATTTTATTAGTAATATTTAAAAAATATTATAAAAATATAAAAATATATTATTTATTAATTTTAATAATATTTTAAAAAATGTTGCATTTAATCTATATTAAAAAAATGAAATACACTCTAATGAAACTAAAAAAAAATTACTTAAATGAGTTATTTTATTTTTAGAAAAAAAGAATCTTTTGAAAGAAACAAAATTTATTTAATCTAGAAAGGTACGTAATATAATCTATGGAGATTTTTTTTGGTGTAAATACTTCTTATTATTTAAATATATAGATATTTTTTAACTGTATTTAAATAGATAGATTAAATGTGAAGGAAAAGAAAAGAAATCCAAACCATGAACACTGCTTTGATGTGATCAATAGTGAGATCTACGGAAAACAAACGCTGCTTCTTGAGTTGAAGTAAGACATCTATTATATCCTCTTCCTGAGAAGTGATTCTGTTAGGATCCATGTGTTCATCAATGACTTCTTGGTAGAACTCATCCAACTTCTTGAAAATCCGTTCAAGACGCCCATGCAATCCGGAGAGTCTATCAATCCAACCCAAGAAAGGAATAAAATCTGAAACAAAAAGGGTACCCAGCATGGCTTGACACTCATTCAATAGCCCATGGAACCTACTCCTTTCAGTTCCTTCATCTTCGTACCTTCTCCCAAAGGCAATTCTACATATAATAGTGGTAAGAAGAGACATTAGCATTTCACTCAAATTTATAACCTTCGAAGATGAGGCATGCTTAGATAACTTTTCTATCATTTGCTTGACCTCATAATGTCTTATTGAGGAAAAAGTGGAGACGCGTCTAGCACTAAGGACATGAACGACACAAATTTTTCTAATTTCTCTCCAAAATTGACCATATTGGGAGAATATGATCTCTACCCCATTGTAGGACAATTTTTGTTGGCCTTGTAATTGAGGTCGTCCACAAAACTCAAGGTCATGGGTTTTCAATACTTCTTTGGCTAGTTTAGGTGAGGAAACAACAATTGCTGGCCTTAAACCTAATTGAATGGAAAATAAAGGCCCATATTTCTTTGAAAGATCCCATAGTTGTCGACAAAGTTCAGAACTTTTGAGTCGATGAAGATTCCCTATTATGGGAAGGCCTCTGGGACCAGGAGGACGGGGTGGGCTCTTGAAGGTTCTGCGGTATTGGAAGAAGAATAACAAGAACACAGGAAGAGCAAGACATAGAATTAGAAAATGTGGTGACACCATTTCTTGTGATGAGGAAGAAATTAAACAGTTGTTGTTATTAATACTAGAATCATACCACCTACACTTATATAGGTGCATAAGGATGGTAGGACACTTGATAATGCTAGGTAAACACTACAACTTTTTGACGTGTAAATATTTTTAGGATTAAATAAGTTTTAAATTTTTTTAAATTGATAAAATTTTAATTTTTAAAATAATAATTTTTGATTTTTTAATTTTTAAAATATATTTTTTTAATTTTTAAAATAATCAATAATTGATATATGTTAATATCAATGTTTAATACATCGATAATAAAAAGATAAAAGAAGTTAATTTTTAAAAAAATTAAAAAATCAGAATTAATTTTTTTAACATATTTAATCGTGGATAATTCACGAAAAAAATTGACTTCAAAATAAAACCTCACAATATGAAAAAAAAAAAAAAGTAATTGTTGTTAATTCTTATTAATTATCATTACATAAGAATCGCAATTATCTTCTATTTTAAATTTAGTAAATGTTGACATAAATATTATGGTATTAAATTATTTTTGTAACGAAGATTTTTTTTTATCAATATTTCTTCATGCAATCATGAGAAGTATAAAATAATTTTTTTTATAATATTTTAGGTCTATTCAAAGAAGATTATGAATTTTAAATTTTTGATTTTTAAATTACTTTATAAATAAATTTTGTTAGGCATAAATAATTTTTATTATATTCTTAAAATATTTTTGACTCAAATATCAAAATAAAAAAATAAATTTAGTGATTTTTATTTTTTGTTTTAAAATATTTTTATTCTTAAATTTATCAAACTTCACTATCACTAAACCATTACTGATACCATCTATCAAATTATTCTTGAAAATAAAGGAATTGAAAATGTCTTTGTTAAAAAATAAACAAGTTGAAAAGGTATGATTCAAGGGATGAGAAAGTGGAGAATGGGTTAAAACTAAATTATATTATTAATTGTTGAAACATCAGACTTTAAGTAGAGAAGAATAATGAACTTTTCTTATCTAAGTGTCACTTTCAAATTGGTTAAAATTGAATGCAAAACAAAACTACCACTAAGTTATTAATAACTAACTTTAAGCAAGCTTGACTCTAAAAACATAAAAAAAAAAAGTGGATTTCGGAACTGAAATGTCAGCTTATCTAACACTCTTCCTTGATATTTAGGTGATAGACACCAATTCTTTGTTTCAAATCTTCAAATCATTCCTTTGATATTGATTTGGTAAAAATGTCACCTAGCTGGTTCTCAAATGAGCAATGAACAAGCAACACGTCATTAGATTGTTGAACTTCTTTAATAAAATGAAACTTGATCTTAATGTGTTTGGTTCATTCATGAAACACTGGATTTCTTGAGATTGAAATAGCTGAAATGTTATCACACATTATCTTGGTAGCTTTTGTTTGTTCATGTCCTAAGTCCTTTAGCATCTTCCTTAGCTATATTGCATGATTTACAGAGAGGTAGCAACGATATACTCAGCTTCTATGGTTGATTAAGATGTAGTTTCCTGTTTCCTAGAGCTCCAACTGAAAAAACTTGCTCCCAAGGTAAATAAGTATCCGAAAATGTTTTTGGAATCATCAATGTAGCCTTCCCAATT
The DNA here is from genome assembly GCA_037954105.1 of Canavalia gladiata. NCBI lineage: Eukaryota > Viridiplantae > Streptophyta > Magnoliopsida > Fabales > Fabaceae > Canavalia > Canavalia gladiata. The sequence continues at coordinate 11,724,713 of CM075659.1, read as the reverse complement.
ACTATTAGAGTAGCCCACCAATTTCATGATTTTTTCTGCAGATTTTACAAAGAAAATTCCAAGTATGCTGGTTCCTTTAATATATCTTAACATTCTTTTAACAACCAAAAAATGTGTTTCTCTAGGTGAATGCATAAACTTAAAGAGCAAACTTACAACAAATAGACTGTTAGGCCTGCATGCAGTGAGGCAAGGAGACGGTGAATCGAGCTTCTATACATACTTTCAGCTACTTTTTCAAAATTCTTATCTTTGAAAGCTTTAAACTGGTGGTAATTGGAGGGCTTACAAATTTGCAGTCTTTCATTTTGAATCTGTCTAAGATATTAGAAATGTATTTCTTTCAACATATAAAGATGCCATCATTGGAATGCATTATTTTCACGCCAAGGAAGTACTTCATGATTCCAAGATCAATCATTTCAAAGACTTTCTCTATTTCATCCTTGAACTTTTGGATTAGCTCAATTTTGCTTCCTATCACAAGGATGTCATCTACATAAATTGAAACAATTAAAGACTCACCACTAATGACTTTCATATATAAAGTGACTTCATTTTGTCTTCGGTCAAAACCAAGTTGGATGAGATAATTGTCCATTCTTTCATACCATGCTCTTAGGGCTTTTTAGTCTCATACATGACTTTATTTAAAAGATAGACTTGATCTTCTTTATCAATGGTTGAGAAACCATATGAATTCTCTACATAGATCTCTTCAACAAGCAACTCATTTAGGAAGGCTGATTTGATATCAAGTTGATAAATCTACGATGAATTGTGACCTACAAAGGTAAGAAGAAGCTTGATTGTGTCATACCTTACTACTGGCACAAATGTTTCTTGGTAGTCTATACCATACTGTTACATATAATTTTTCACCACCAATCTAGCTTTGTCTTTGCAAATTTACCCATCGGGCTTGAGTTTTGTTTTGAAAACCCATTTTACACCTACCACTTTATGATTCGTAGGCCTATCAACAAACTGCCAAGTTCCATTTTTTGTTAATCATGTCTAATTCATCTTACATTACTCTCCTCCAAGCTTTAAAGTCTCGTGTTTCATCATAGCATGTTGGTTAAGAGATGAACAAGCTACACGTATGATAAACATCTTCCAAAGTTCTTGTGCCCCTCACTTGTAAGTCATCCACTAGCTTATTTATTGCAAGTTGAGGTTGTTTATTTGGAAACAATTCAAAATGAGAATTCCTTTGATTTTGTCAATCTCATACAACTTTCTCATCAAATTTTACTTCTCTGCTCAAAATTATTTTTCCTGTTTTTAAAACAAAAAATTCTATAGCCTTGGTTGATGAATTGTAGCCCATGAAAATGTCTTTGTGAGCCTTATTATCCAGCTTCTTTTAGGTTATAACACTTGGTAATAGCATATAACACCCAAAGATTCTGAGATGGTGCATTGAAGGTTTGCTATCACCTTAGGCTTCATATGAAGTCTTATCCTGTAAGGCCTTTGTGGGAATCTATTCAGCAAATGAACAGAGGTATTGATTGCCTCCATCCAAAGCAGATTTAACATTTGTTTTTCAATCAAAAAACACTTATCCATCTTCATTATTGTTCAGTTCTTCCTTTTAAATACACCATTTTATTGTGGTGTATGGTAAGGTCAGTTGGTGTTCAATGCCACTTATAGATTCAGTTTTCATTGGGCCACACACGTTAGTGTGGATAACCTGAAGTTTCTACTTCGCTCTCCATGCTTGATTTGCTTGAAATGGTAGTTTTGATTATTTACCTTGCTAACAAGTCTCACAAACTTGAGCATCATATGAGGTTTCAGACATATTTACCACCAACTCATTTTTGTTCATTTCTGTAATGTTTTTATGATTGAGATGATCGAGCCTTTGTGCCACAAATTTGTAATTGTTTGTGAAGCACCTATTCAGCTACTTTCCCCAATTGTACTGTAAAAATTCTTTTGTTCATCTTCATGCAAAATAATTCTATACCATATGGATAAAAAATAGTACACTTGCGATCCTTACAGTGCATTGAGTAATTCTTTTCAAGCATCTATCCAACACTCAACAAATTTTGGCTAATATTAGGTATGCATAAAACATCAGGAATAGTTTTAATACCTGATATTATTGAAACAGCCACTGATCCTCTACCTTTGACTTCTAAAAACTCTCCATTTCCTATCTTTACTCTAGACTTGTAAGTATCATCAAGGAAATTGAACATCTCAGCATCATTACACAAGTGGTGTATACAATCGTTATCAAGAAGGCAAGCATCAGACAAGTCATTTGTTGAGAAGTAAGAAACGGCAAAGAGTTGCTCCTCCTATGCATCAGTTGCTTCTACTAGTTATGCTTGTAAAGGTTTTGAGAATTTGTTTTTAGATTTGCAGACCTTGGTTACGTGTCCCAATTGTTTGCATTTTCCATGTACAACATCGGGCCTCCACCAACAGTATTTTCCCATATGTGTTATCTTTTTACAATGCTTGCAAGGGGGAAATGACCTCTGTTTTGAATCATTACTACTTCCACCATCATGTTTACCATTATTCTTCTGGTTAAGTTGTTGTTTTCCTTTATCAGAATGTTGCTTTTGAATAGAAAAGGCTCCTTAGGTGAACTTGCCCTCTCTCAAGGTCTTTCTTTGCTCTTGTGCTGGTAAAGCATTCATTAGTTCATCTAATGAGATTTTCTAAGGTCCTTGGGTTCTTTAAGAGAGGAAATTTTGGATTCAAACCTCTCAGGAAGAGTTACCAGAACATTCTCTACAATCTTTTTGACTGCAAAGTCTTCACTAAGTAGTCTAACATTATTAACAATTAAGGAGATTTGATCACCATACTTACCAATTCGATCATGCATATGCAAATATTTGAATTCATGTTTTAGGTTCAGCACTAGCATTTGACGTGTTTTATCGCTACCCTCATCTTTTTTTTTTCAATTTGTCCCAAGCATCCTTTACTGTTTTATAGGCCATGATTCTATAAAACATATAATCTGCCACAGAATTTTGTATAAGTGACCTGACCTTGAATTTTTTTGCTTTTTCTTCACTACGGAATTTTATTTGAGTCAAGGTAGGATTTGTTGGTAGGGAAGGTAATGGGCTATTTTCAAGCACTGTTTTTCCGAGGTCATAGGATTTCAGAAAATCTTCCATCTTCACTGACCAAATGTGATAATTTTCACCAATAAAGGTAAAGGGTGGGTTTCAAGGAAGGTAGTTGCAAGTCATTGGTTTATGGGTTGAAAAGAAAGGAAAATTTTAATATCGTAAGATTAAATATAGCTCTAATGCCACTATTAAAAATAGGGGAGTAGAAAATATCTTTGTTAAAAAATAGACATGTTGAAAAAGGTTTGACTCGAGGGATAGAAAAGTGGAGAATGAGTTAAAACTGAATTGTATTATTAATTTTTCAAACATCCTAATTTAAATAAAAGAGAATAATGCACTTTTCCTATCTAAGTGTCACTTTCAAAGTGGTTAAAATTGAATGTAAAACAAACTAACACTAAGTTACTAATAGATAATTTTAAACAACTAAGTTTGATTCCAAAAACACAAAAAAAAAAGGTAGATGAGAACTAAAATGTAGCTCATCTAACAATCATTACTTCCACCACTACTACTATCACCTTATTACAATCATCATTATCGTTATTACCATAACTATCATTATTATCATCTTCACTACTATCACTATAATAATAATAATAATAATAATAATAATAATAATAATAATAATAATTTTTTATTATTTCAAAAGAATTTAATTTTTTATTTATATAATTTTTATATATTAAGAATAAAATAAATAATATTATTTACTATGTAAATTTTATTAAATTCATAACATTATAATATAATTATATTATATAATTATTTATAATATAATTTTATAATATATATCATTTTTATATAAAATAAATACTGAATAAAATAAAAAATTATAATAACATATATAAAATTATTTATTTTAAATATTGATAATCAAATAATATGTAAAATATAAATTTATATAATTATATAATATTATTAATATTATAATCATCACATTATTACCATTATCTTATAAAATACTACTTTTATTTTCATCACTATCATTATCGTCATTATAATCATAACTATCATAATAATAATAATAATATTATTATTATTATTATTATTATTATTTAATTTTATTATATTTAAAATTTTAAATATATTATTTTGATATTTTTTTAATTTTTAATTATATATTTTGGTAAATTTATAATAAAATTATATAATAAAATAATTTAATTTATTTTTACAATAATTTTAAAATCAAAAGCTAAAAATAATAATTAAATTTAACGATTGATAAAATTAATCTTGTGGACCGATAAATTAATCTATTTCTAAACGAATTATAACTTTTGGTATAAGTAATATTTTGAAAGACCTTAATATTAGGGGTTATTTGATTTTAGAAATTTTTATTTTATTTTTTATTTATAAAATTTAATTTTATTTTTATTCTATTTTTGTTTTTAAAATTTTATATTGAAAGATAAAACAAATTATTTTTACCATCTTTTTTAAAATATTAAAAATAAAAACAAATAATAGAAACAGAAAATATTTTTAAAATTAAATACCATCTTAATTTCATTAGAAAAATTGCATTGTAAATCAATGACATCATTCTCGTTAGGTACGCAAGTTGAACAGATCCCCTCAATGAAATCATTTACCCTTTTGGTATAAGTAATGTTTTGAAAGACCTTAACATTTAGGTGCTCTTTGATTTTAGAAAATATTTTGTTTTTATTTTTTATTTTTATTTATAAAAATATTATTTTATTTTAATTATTTTCTATTTCTTAAATATTGTATTAAAAAATAAAAATAAAAAAATTATTTTTTTTATTTTTATTGTCCTTCTCAAAATATTAAAAATAAAAAATAAATAATACAAATAAAAAACGTTTTCTAAAATCAAAATACCACCTTAATTTCATAGAGAATTTACATTGTAAATCAATGACATCATTCTCATTAAGGATGCAAGTTGAATCAGATCCCCTCAAAATGAAATCATTTACCCTTTCGACACTTCCAATATTGGTCGGTGCACGTATCTCTTTCCTGAATGTAACTTAATTCCAGGATATTTCAAACAAATTTTGATAAACAAACTTGACTAAATATATAAATGGATTGTTCGATTGGAGAGTAAAAAAACTTCTGGAATTTGAATTTCACAATTTTATTATAAATTTTTTAGGATAAACTTAGATAAAATATTATAAATGTTGTTAGTGTTAATTTTTAATCAAAATTAAGCTTTTTTTTAACAGAAAATATAATAAATATTAATATCAAAAGATGATATCAGTTATAAATTAAAAAAAATATTTGTCTAATAATTTTATTGTTATTGAATTTTTTATAATTATATAACAGCTCAAATTGAGATATAATTTTTATTAATTATTTGCTACGGTTGACCTGTCAAAAATTAAAAAATTAGAATGGAAGGAGATGCATATTAGTCATATTACTGTGCCTATGTGCGTTACAAGAATTATACTTATCCGCATAAAAATGTTGGATATTATATTAAGACAAAGGAAAGGTGGGGCTCTTATTCCTGGGAGATTATGGCATTTAGTTTAAACAAATTACTGAAAATGTCATTTAAAAATATATTTCTGGAATAACATAGTTAATTTTTTTTTTTTACATAAATAGAATTGGTTCATGAAGTTATTACGTAAATGAGATTAATACATATCTTGATATATAAAATTGTGCTACATTTATTGATTTTTCTCAGCATGTGATACAGACCAAGCATCCCCACCTACGGCACACAATACAATGCGTGGATCATCACTATCACACAACACAATAGATTATTCCACTACCTCCATTACCATCACGAGACACAACTTAGTGTGTCCAAACTTTTAGCATGCGACACAACCCAGTAGTAAGTCAACTTGCGAGCAAGCTGTGTCATCTAGTCTTCCTTGCAGATGATGCAAATGTGTTGTTGATGTTGTTCAGAGTTACAGAAGGTGTTGGTGTTGGGTTTGTGTCTACTGAAAAGGGTGCAACATAAGCATACTTGGGACCACTGTTGAATTTCATCCCACCTTTTCCTTAGCCGTTGTTGTTGTCCTTGAATGTTTGGAAGAGGAAAAAAAAAAAAAGAATGAACTTTGGTTTGTTGTGTTGTGCAGCTATTCTTCTTGTATCTGATTTTTCTGTTTTAGGATTAGTTAATTTTATTTTGATACTTAAATTTATTTATTTTTGTGATAATATTTTTTATAAAATTAGTTAATATTTACAATATTATGTTAATGTGTTAATATTTATTTATTAAATTTCTTTTTTCGTATAATTATATTCCAATTTAGAGTTTTGATATAATTTTTATTTCGATGATTAATGTAATTTAGATAATTTTATAAATAAATAAGTAAATGATAATTAAAGAAAGAGAATAAATATTATAAAAATTAATTATAATTTGTAGGATTTAATTTTCGCTTCTAAACTTAAAGTAATGTAATTTTTTAAAAATTACTTGTACATTGATTAAATTATTTTAATGAAAAAAAATAATTTAATATTATTAAAAATTATAAAAAATTTAACATAATATAAACTTATTCAATAAATTTTAAATGTAGCTAAAGGTAGCTTCTATTATTTAATATTTTTATTAAATATTATACAAATTAAAATATATTTTATTTATTTAAATTTTTTTAAAGCAGAAACGATAAAATTTATAAATATTTATAATTTAAATAAATAGAAAGTATTATTATTCAAATAAAATTATATTATATTAAATTTAAGTTAATATAAAACTGCTCAATAAATTTATATGATTAAAATGATGTAATATAGACTATTTAATCTTTATAATTAAATTATTGTATAAATTAAAGAAAATTTTATTTATTTGGATTTTTTAAAAATGAAAAATATTAATGTTTATAAATAATTAAAATCTAATTAAATATAAAATAAAAACTATTCTATATTAGATTTAAATTAGCATAAAATCATTCAATAAACTTATCTAATTAAACTAATAAAAAAGTAGCTCAAACTACCCAATGTTTATTATTATTTTTTAAATTGATTAAATAGATGTTAATTTTAATAAAATAAATTTTAAGATAAATAAAAAATTAATAAAAAAATTAGGATTTTACTAAAATATAATATGCATTATAAAGCAAAATAGTCTATATTATCCAGAACTTAAGTTAAGGTAAAATTAATAAAAAAAATTTATTATTAAAATACTAGCAAATTAACCACTTTATTCATATCATCGGTGATCTATAGATTAAAATATAAATTTAAAGGATAAATTAAAAAAATAAAATTTTAAAAATAATTTAATAAAATAATAATAATAATAATAATAATAAAATAATATGATAATAGATATCAATAATAATGTTACAAAAATAATAAAAATAATAGTAATAATAATAATAATAATAAATTTTACCTAAAAAATATTAAAAAATAATGATAATAAAATAAAAAAATTTAAATACTAAATATCAACTCTCATCACTGAGGTCATAACGAATTTGAACGGAGTGTTTTAAAAAAAAGAACTTATTTTCAAGAAAAATGAAATCATTAACAAAATTTTAATTTATTTTAAAAAGAAAAAAGTTGAAAAAATCTTTTGAAAAAGATTCTAAGTTTAAAAGTCCATTACGAATAAGGATGATACTAATACTATCCTTTACTAAATTGTATAACTAATCAACCCTAAATTTAAATAAATGACAAAGTACAAGCATGTAACTAACTAAATGATACAGGGGTAAATCTAAAAATCACATAAGTAGTGTAAAAAATATTTATTTACACATGAAGAAAAATAAATTAAATATGTACATAGAATAGCTTGACAGAAATCTAGATCTAGCTCCTACATATTTCCAGATGTAATGAGAAATTCAAGGCAACGTAGTTCTATATTTAATAGTTTGAAAATAAATTGCGGATACTTTTAAGAAACATTTAAATTAAAACAAATTATATTTTTAGAAAAAAAAAGAGTTTTATAAAAGGAAAAAAATAATTGAAATTATTCTTGTTTAAATTTTGAGTCCACATATGTACAAAATTTAAGACAAATGTAGGTTGTAATTAAACTTATAGAATCCTTAAGATAGTGTACTCTATACACATGCGTTTAAAGTTCGTTGCGAGGAATTTAGAAATAAAATACTTAAATTGAAAGAACCTTATTTAAATATGTAAATCAGAAAATTTAAAAAATTTATTTAAAATAAAACTTAAATGATATTTCTAACTCATATGTGCACATAAGACAAATGTAGGTTACACATAAATGACTCTTTATACGCGATAAGATACGCGATAAGATAGAGTAATTTATACATTCGTGTCTAAAGTTCGTTGCGTGAGATTTAGAATTGAAATACTTAAATTAAATATATTGAACGATAGATTTAAACATAATTTATTTTAAAGAAATTTTTTAATAATATTCTCAATCCATGTATGCACAAAGTTCAAGACAAACGTAGGCTGCATTTGAACTCACACAATTCTTCAAATACAATAAGATAGATTAATCTATACACACGTGTTTAAAGTTTGTTATGTAAAATTTAAAATTAAAATATTTAAATATAAATAATTTTACTTAAATATACGTGTGTGTATATATACATATATATATGAAAGATGAAAAAAATAAATAGATAAATAAATTATTTTTTAAAACATATTGTTATCATAATTCTTAATTTAAAATATAATAATAATAAATAAATTATTCAAAAATTATTCTATAATTTTTATATATTACAAGAAAAGTTTAGTTTTAACATCTTTTATTTTAAGATTTAACGATAACAATACATATTTTTAAAATTTATTATATATTTTAAAATTGAACGAAAATCACATTAAAAAAATTTTATTTTATCATTTCTAGTTTAAAATTCATAATAAAGTTTTAATATTTTTATGGTAAATCTATTCTAAAAATATTAAAAAAATTTATGTTTAGGAATTTTTGTTTTATAATTTTTCTTATTCTACAAAAATATTAAGAGGAGAGAGAGAGAAAAGTAAAAAAAAATTAAGAATTGTTTTTATTTTATAATTTTTTTATTTAAAATTAAATGACAACTTATTCTAAATCTATAACATTTAATAAAAAATTCATATATAACTAAGATTATTTCATCATAAAAAAATATAGGTTATTTTAAATCTATATATAAAATGTGTTAAGAGAGATTGATTTTATTGAAAGAAGAATAAATTTATTTTATTAAATTGGATTGTTTGTTTTAGTTTTTTCTTTTTTAGTATGACTTATTTTTGTTTAGAAAATTTTGAGCTAGGAAGGGCTCATTTTAGTTTTTTTTTTAGTACGACTCGTTTTTATTTAATCAATTCTAAGCCCAACTCATTTTTTTTTGTTTGGGAAGGTTGTGGACTCGCTTAAGCTAACAAAATTTGGTCTAAAGTAAGAAGAAATTAAAAAAAAAAAAGCAAAGAATTTTCCTCTACAAGGCTCAAACTCAAGTTCCTAAAGAGGCTTAAACCTGTCAACCACCAGACTAAACTTATGCTTATGTTTAAATTCTCCTTAGTTTTATCTAAATATTAATTGAAAGTTGTGCTCATACCACTTATAAGTTGATACTCACTTTTTCTCCTAAATGAAATTTGAGGCTGCCCTCCCCCGATGAAATAGGAAAAGTCATCTTCTCAAGATTTAGTCTTGTGAGATTTAAGGTTTGAGAGGGACTGAGAAAGAAAGGGGGAATTGGGTAACCGCCGTTTTGGCTTAGGAAGCAAGAGCCGCCATCATCGGGTATAAGGAACGGCGGAGCGGAACGGAAGAAAGTCCTCGCCGTAACTGGTTTAACGTCGAAGGAAGGTGCGATGGCTCTAACGGAAATGGAAGAAGGGGATTAGAGTTTGCGGCATGAATAAAGATCGTGGTGGCTCTAACGGCAATGGAAGAATGGGATTAGAGTTTGAGACGTGGATGAAGCTCGCGGTGACCAAAGGTGGTTTCCGGAAAAAGCCTCGGAGGACTATGAGTGAACACCAACGAGTTTCTAGGTAAGTACTGTGACTCGTTTGTATTCTTAAGGTTAAAATTTTATGGGGTTTACCTAGCTCTAATATGCTGAACCCATTTTAAGTTAAATAAGACCAATCAATTTTGCATTCCTAAGTTGATGGAAGTAATTATTGAACTACTAAGATAACAACAAAGATTAATGAGTAATAATAATAACATGAGTCATGAACTCACCTAACTTGTGATAATTGTATTCGACGAAAGAATCCCAATTAGCAAAGAGATCAAATTATTTTGAGAGTGAAATAGCCTCCGAAAACCTACCTCCAAATTCTTTTTAAGGTTATATTTTATAGCCAACGAATTATCAATTTTTCCCAATAAAAAGGAGCCTTTCTTCACTACATTTGCATTTATCTTTTCTGATACTCTAAGCTCTGTAACTACTTCCTTATTCAATATTGCATTTAGTTTTAGTTTTTATTTTTAAATTTAGACTAGGACTTTAACAAATTTAGCTTCTATTACTTATGTTTACTGTTGTTCAACCATATCTGCTTATCACCTGTTTGTTCCCTACCCCTTTGCTTTTACCCTATCCTTTTTGTGCTCATTTGTTGCTTTCTATTTTTTTTTTAATTTTTATTTCTATAAATTTTGTAAAAGAAAATAAAGGTATTCACATCAACCAACTAATTAAAATTTACAAACAAGTTAAATAATAATAAAATTTTTCTTTCAAGGCAACGGTTTTTTCACAATCACAGAAGAGAACGAAAGTATGCAAATATATAACTCGATATTGTGTGCATTTATGATAAAAACTTGTATGAATTTCTATGACCTTATGTTTGGATGGAGCATTTTAACATTTCAAGGAATTTGAAATACTTTTATTTGGATACTTTTAATCTAAATACTTTTATTTTAAAAATATATTATTTGGATAAAAAAATTTAAATTTATTATATTTAAAAATTTATTTAGATGGTGAATTTTAAGTTTATTGAATTTTAAATTTTTTATTTAGATTAAATAATTTAATTTTTACTATATAAAAAATTTATATTTAAATATTCATAAGTTTTTCTTAATTTTACTCCTACTTTTTTTGTTCATCGAAAAATTTAGATATATAAATATTTTATCTTGCAATATATTTAACCAGAATAATAATTTAACAAATTTACATAGTTAAAAGGATAATATAATGTGATCATGTCATATCATGTGATAAAAATATTGTATCTAGATACAAGAGATACGAGAGAGTAAGGAGAGAGAAAATAGAATAAATAAATAAATGAGAGAGAAAGTAATACAAATTATTTTTCATGAAAATAAGTTGAGAAATTCTTATTTTAGTCGGTTAAAGTACTCTCTTAAAATTTATAAAATTTAAAATTCATTGCAAAATAACATTATTTTAATTGTTAGAAAATTAAATTGCTTCAAAAATTACTTTTCTTCCTTAAAATACCTCATACAAACAAGATGAAAAAGATTTATCAATGTGAAATAACATTCAAAATCTACTTACTTCAATGCGAACAGAGAAATGAATTTTGAATAGATTTTATGAATACAAACAGTATGAAGCTATTGCTATCAGAATTTTATAAAATAAAAAGATTAAGAGAATTTTGTGATGATGAAAATAGTTATTAATCAAACACAAGGAAGATTATCGGTTTAAAATTGCAATTGAAGACATAATGACACCGAATTGAAAATGTCTAAACAGTTAATCGTGATAAATTAAGCATAGGAATCAGTCAAACATGTGACTTTTTTATAAATTTATAATTGTAATTGAGGTATAAAACTTAATTGCAGCAAAAATATTCAATAGTTAAATGTTATAAATTTATAAATTAAACGTCATGACATACCTTTTCAAATCCTTTCAAATATGAATACAAGATAAAAGAGTTCAAGGTCATGGAATTAAGAGTTGAGACACTTCCAAGAGAGAAATCCTAAGCTAAGAAACTGATAGAACTCTGATTTCGAACAAGAATTTTCAGAAATAAATGGAAGGGAAGCTAGAATCCAGAATTTTGAATTTACAATTTCAAGATTTTTGGTCTCTCTTTCTTGTATTTTTGTTAGTTTGAGCTTCTGATTCAATTTAGTTCTTTCTTTCTTTTTGTTACGATTTTTGTCAATTTGAACTTCTTGTTCAAAATAAATATTATTTTATCATTATAATTATTATTAATTAATTAATTATAAAATTTTTAAATTAAAATTTTTATTTATTATTTTTAAATTTTTTAAAAATATCTCGGACATAGTTGAAAGTTGTTACGGACACTAATCGATAGCTATGTTTCTTACGAGTTTATTAACCTTGACAAAACAAGGAGGTTCGAGCAAGTGAACCTTCAGGGCTGTTAAGAACGTTAACCATTCTGTTGTCAACAATAATACCATCTTTTTAGAGATTGTTGAAGCTTGTAAAAATAAAAAGAAAAGGTTGATTAGCATTTTGCATCTTGGATTTATAAGATTAGTAATCATTTAATAAAAAATAACCCACCAAATCAGATCTAGCCCTCAATTAGATTAGAAACAGAAACATATATTCATTTACATTTCATAATTTAACCGTCCAAAATTTGTATTTTAAAAAATAATAATTAAACGGTCTATATCAAGGTATCTAAATATGTGATAATTAGCGTCCAGTTAGAAAAGAGGTTGGACGTTGGGAAACTGCAATGGTAATTGTAATGATCTAGATTAAAACGGAAGATCGATAAATTAAAATAAAGTTAATCTCGAAAGAAAAAGATAAGAAGTTGCTACTAATTTTATTTTAAAAAAAATTAGAAAACCTTTTATTTTAAAAAATGGTGGAACCAAATCAAGTCGGGAGTCGATTTATGTATAAGGAAGGGTGAAACTCAATCTCACGGCACATCTAATACATCCATCCTAAGATGGTTTACCTTAGATCAACTTGTGCAAATTAGTGATAATTTTAAAATTATTTATTTTACTCCTTTAACGAATAAATAATTTATTTTGGAACGAATGAATAAATAATTAATCAAATAAATAAATAGTTGGTTAAATACAACATTGATAGATAGAAAATTTATGTAATTAATGGTTAAAATTAATATGAGTATAAAATTATGAGAAAAAAATTGCCTTGACGGTTTAATTCTCGCTCATACGTATCCTCTGGTGCAATGAGAAACTCAAAGTCACGTAATTCTCATTTGTTTTACACGTGAAATTAAGTTAAATTTAAAGAAAAGTTGAATCAGGATTATCAAGTTGTGGCAGTTCAGATGTCTCTACTTAACACAAGGGATCAACAAGACGTCTCGTCTAAATTATCCATGTAAAGTTAAATCAATTTTATAAAACAGACTGAATCGCAGTTGAATTAAATATTTTTGAAATTACATATATTTTTTTATTATATATTAAATAAATTACTAGAAAACAAAAATATAGGATGAACAAGATGATGATAAGACAACAATGATGATAAATGATGAAAGATAATAATATTAATACCATTGATAAATAAAATAAGAAGCAATAGTGTAACAATCAAATAATCGAATAATAAGTAGACAATTAACTAAATGAATTCAATCTATGCTTAATGATAGCCATTAGAATAGTAATAATTAATAAAAAAAATTTAGAAAATGATTAAACAAACAAAAGAATGAGTTCAATGATAAAATTATAATAATTAAATTAAAATCAAATATAAGACGATAACCATAAATTTTTAATGATATATTAATCAACTTAATAACATGTAAGTAAAGAATAACTCACAATGATAATGATAATAACACTAATAAAATTGAAAACATTAGTAATGAAAATGCCATTAACAATAAGCAACAATATGAATAAAAGAATAATAGATAAACAATGACAACAATTTATAAGGAGTACAATAATCAATTAAAACAAAATTATCAATCAATAATATTAAAAATAAAAATGAATTTATTAACAATAACGAAGCAATTAAATAAACAAAAAATCAATAAAATTTAAGAATAGACCAAATAAAACCATAAGTGTTAGCAAAAAACTAAATAATGATAATAATAATAATAATAATAATTATGCTACAAAAATTAAGAAAATATACTAATTTATAGCAATTATAACAACTAATAAAAAATAAAAATATACTAATCAAAATTATCCTAAAAGTAAAATACCAATAATAATTTTAAACAAAAATAAGTAGTTAAATAAGTAACATAAAAAAAAATTAACCAACAGTAATTATTATAGTATGTGATACTCAAATAATAATGAAGAAAATATATTAATTTATAATTAGCAAGACAACAATCAATTACAATTTAATACTATAAAATAATATGATGTTAAATGAAAAAAAAATCCATAGATAATAGAATAAATGTAATAAATAAAAATAAAAACCAAAAAACAATTAAAATTGATTAAGATAATAATAATAACAATTTTATTATACATACTTCATGCTTATTATTTTTAGAGGTGGTACTAAAATAAAAATAAATAAATAAATAAATAGATAAATTGATTGGATGTATCCAACACATGTTTTGGGAGGAACTTCTCACTAATTTTTTTATAAAATCTTACTAATATATAGCTATTTACACATATATGTATTTTCCTAAAATAATCTCACTAATTTTCCATTATGATATCTCATTTAATTTAAAACAAATTTGTGACTTATATCACCAATTGATTTACTGTATGGTACAAGCAATAACTTCTAATAAAAAATTTGATTGCCTACTTCTGTCATTTTACATAGCTCATAAGTATCTGAAAATATAAGGCATTAAAGCTTCCTCGACCTTTGTACTATTGTGGGACTAAGACTCAAGGTTTATAACAATTAGGCTTTGACTTTGTTATTTGTGATCAACTTAATAGAATAATAAAACTGAAAAAAGAAAAAATAAGAAGATAGGAACAATCCAGTTATTAAAAGGTGGTTGAAAATCTAAGTCTGTTCAGCATAAACAATCGAAGAGACAATCGAAGAGACAAGAGAGATGATAAGGGAGAGAGAGTTCACCGTTTGGAGGACAAAAATGTTATCAACCTTTTTCATGTGATGCTAATGGACATTGGATAAAAGAAAATAGTCAATGAGGGTGATTTTATGTGCAGTGGTGATCCATTTTCCTCTTTTTCTATAAGAGATTTTTGCAATTTAAAGGTAACCGAGATTGAATGTACCACAGAGATAGACTCTAATAATCTAATGTTACATGAACATGTATTGTTCACAGTGATGGATGAGTTTGAATGATGAAGGGGAAATCTTACCTGTGAATGTTGTTGAAAATACTCTTTCTTCCTTCTTTTTTACTTCACCTATGTTCAACAGTTTTTCTTAGTTTCCTTTTCTTTTGTTCTATCCTCATCCTCCCCTTTATTCTGTTTTTTATCTTTTTTTATCTTCACCATGAGTAGCTTTTAATTATTCATTTTGACTCTTCAACCTCTGTTCAGGTAAATACCTTCAAATTAATTTAATTCATTACCGTATTAGCTTATTCTTCTTATTGTTCAGAAAATTAAATTGACAAGCTGTCTGTATTAGCTTCTCATTCTTATTAACCAGAAAATTAAATTGCTCACTTATCTGTGACTTTTCCATTTTAGGCTTACATGGGCCAACTCCTGTTATGCTACTTGCCACAGGATAATCAATGCTTCCTATTGTACTCTGTTTTCTCATTTTCAAAATCAATGCTTCCTATTGTAATGTGTTTTCTCATTTTTAAGGAGACATACCTTGCCTTTTGCTCTGTATACTCTATGTTGTTCACGTAGAGTTCTGTGCTATTCTAGTAGAGTTACACGGTCATGGGTAATTTATTAATGGTGACAATCACATATATATATATATATATATATATATATATATATATATAGTAAATCAAATAAAAAAATCAATAAATAATCAAATAAATATTAAAAAATAAATTATAAAAATATTTGAATTTTTAAAGATGAAATAAAAAAAAAAAAGAAAAAATCCGATATACAAATACATAAACAACTAGAACGAACCATTAAGATCTCCTATTTCCATGATTTACAAGATTTGGTTTCTATTTTTTCATTCACCCGCAAATAACGAAAACAAACACAAAACAAAATAAAATATATAAAAGAAATAAAATAAAATAAAGAAAATGTAAAAAAAAATAAAAATAAAATAATAATAATTAAAAGAAAGATTAAATCAAATTTAAAATTGAGTTAGAGATTAAGGTTAAAAAACTGAATGAATAAAGTAATATATATATATATATATATATATATATATATATATATATATATTGAAAAAATATTTATACCATAGGAGAATAAATAAATGGACAATAAAATAGGATAAATTAATTTTACTATTCAAATCTTTTTTCCCATTTTTTAAAAAAAATAAAGAAAACAAAAAAAATATGCTTATAATTTTTATTATATATTTCAATGAAAATAATATTTAAAACCAGGAAAATAAATAAGATGAAGTATAAAAACTAGATTAACAAATTAAAATGAACCAATAAAGAGGTGTATGGAAAACGTGAGATAAATCAATTCGTGAAATATTTTACAAAACAAAACAAAGATAAATGGTGATAGGTAAAAATATAATGTTCACTAATCGTAATTGAAATAGTATATAAATAAATAAATCCGCTAGAATAACGTATAGAAGATGAATTATGACATGAAAAAGAAAAAAAAATCTATTAGTCAATCCTTTATACTTTCATCTAAAAAATTAAATTTATAGTTTTAATATTTCTATAATATTTTATTGAAGAAATGAAAATCTAACATTAAAACCAACTAAAAATAAAGAGAATAAATAAAAATAAAATAAAATAAAAAATTGAATAAAAATGAAATAAATAAAATAAATAGATAAATTAATTGAAAAAAATATTTTATAAACTAAAAAGGAAGAAAAAAAAAGGCATGCAAAATTTAGTGTTCACAGTTGTACCTCTTTACTTGTTTTTTATAAAAGGATATTAGAAATATCAATATCTTATATCCTCATAATAGAAAACAAGTAAAGACGTGAACTCTAATTTTGCCAGATGAGAAGTTCAAAACTAAAGATATGCGCAGTGTGTATATATATATATATAACAAAATTAAATTAAATAAATTTGAAAATTAAATATTTATGAATAATTAAAAGAAAATTGTTCATATTTGACAAACAAATGAATTATTTCACACGTTAGTTGAATATGATCTTGGAAGTATGGAAGGCAAGAACAACAAAACATGTTAACTGAATATGGGTGATGCATGACGTGTAGGAAAACAAAGATACAATATGGACCAACTAAATGTGGCTCAAATGAGAATGTGGAACTTTTAGGAACTAGCATAAGCTAACTCGACCAGGTGAGATAGATGTTAAAACTAAAGGCAATGTAGACTGATCAAATATAGGTCAAGTAAACATGAAAAAGTAAGAGTCAATGTAGACTGACTAGATATGGGTGAAAAAAATAAAAAAATAAAAAATAAATAAAAATAAATAAAATAACATAAAATAAAACAAAATAAAAAGGTAAAGACCATGCAGACCAACTTGTTATGAGTCAAGTAGATGTGACAAATCAAGGACAACACAGATTGATTAGATATGGTCATGGATACATGAAGAAAAATAAAGACAAAGCAAACCGACTGTATGAGTCATACAAATGCAAACAAAAGATGCTGACCAACTTGATATGGGTCATATAAATGCGAACAAAAAGATGACGCTGACCAACTTAATATGGGTCAAGTAGATGTAGAAAGTTAAAGACAATGCAGACCTACTAGATATGGGTCGTACAAAATGGGAACAATAAAGATGATGTTGACCAACTTGATATGGGTCAAGTAGATGCAGAAAGTTAAAGACAATGCAAACCTACTGGATATGGGTCGTACAAATGCGAACAATAAAGATCATGCAGACCAACTTGATATGGGTCAACTAGATGCAGAAAATTAAAGACAATGCAGACCTACAAGATATAGGTCATACAAATGCGGACGATAAAGATGATGTGGACTAACTTAATATGGGTCAAGTAGATGTAGAAAGTTAAAGACAATGCAGACCTACTGGATATGGGTCATACGAATGCGGACAAAAAATGTGATGCTGACCAACTTGATATGGGTCAAGTAGATGTAAAAAGTGAAGATAATGCATATCGAGTATTTTATTATAACTAATTAAATAAAAAATGTGTAAAACCCAAACGAATCATTGAATTTTTTTTAAAAGAATAAATAAAACAAAAAAAACAAAAACCTTGTTAAAAGAATGCCTTCGTAAATTGATTAGAGATGACTTCTTGTATAGAGAACTAAATCAACTGGCCTGGAAAAAAGGAGGTTTAACCAATTAGACTATTATTCACAACACTATCATTCATAATATTACTGAGCTGGCAAGCCTCATTCGCCCTCAATTCCTTTCTTTCGATTCCATATTTTTACTAAGTCGCAGTGACATATTATTCAAAATGAAACCCTTGGATTGGACCACTTGGAAGGCTGTCATCAGTATTGTCAAACCAAAAAGTTAACTTTAATTATTTTACTTGAGACGATTAATTAAACAAATAGCATCAACAAATGAATGAAATTGTATTTGACAGGAAGGTAGACAATGGTGAAGGATAAAGACAAAAATTTTTGGATTTTATCGGTGTATATTGAACTATACATGAGATGTTAACCAGAACGATTATAGAGTTACAAAATAATAGAGGTAGAGATAGGGGAAAAGAAATAAAAAGGCTCTCTTTTGAAAAATTGCCCCAGTATAAGTCCTTTGACCCTTAATCAATTGATTCCATCTTGACCCTTTCTAAATACCATACTGTTGCTTTTGATGCCATTTCTTATATCCTGCACCTCACGTCTTTAAATCTAATTTTTGTTGATAAGGAGAGATAAAAATTTTCCTAGTGTAAGTCTTGGTGCAACATCGTTCCTTCACCTTTCAACTACCCTGATTTTGCCTAAGTCGCCCTTTTGAGTTTTCAACTTTGCAGGCATTTTCATTGCTCTAATTTTTGCTTAGATCACCTTTTCAAGTTTTCGATCTAATGAGCTTTCTTTTTCCTTTTTTCTTTTTATTTTTCTTTTTTCTTTTTCTTTTTGATTTTTTTGAATTTTTTTTACCCTAATTTTTGCTTGGGCTGCCCTTTTGGGTTTCAACCTAACGGGCTATTTCTTTTTCTTTCCTTCAAGCATAAAATTTTTTAACAGCATCAGTGTTTGTCGGTCTTGGTAATTCCTGTCCATCCATGTCTTGCAAGATTAGAGCTCCACCAGAGAATGCTTGTTTAACAATGTAAGGACCTTTGTAATTAGGAGCCCATTTACCACGAGCATCTTCTTGGTTTGGTAGGATCTTCTTCAATACCAAATCTCCTTCCTGAAATTCCCTTGGATGAACCTTCTTGTTAAAGGCTCTTACCATTCTACGTTGATACAATTGCCCATGACAAAGAGCTGCTAATGTCTTTTTCTCGATCATGTTTAGTTGTTCATATCTGACCTTCACACATTCAAACTCTTCCAACTCTACTTCTATTAAGACTCTCAAAAGGGAATTTCAACCTCTATTGGAGAAACAGCTTCCATCCCGTACACCAAAGAGAAAGGTGTTACCCTTGTGCTTGATCGTATATTGGTACGATACGCATACAAAGCGTAAGGAAACATTTCATGCCAATCTTTATAATTCACCACCATCTTGGTGATAATCTTCTTAATGTTCTTATTGGCCGCTTCAACTGCATCATTCATTTGTGGTCGATAAGGAGCTGAATTATGATGCATAATCTTGAAATGGTCACAGAGTTTTCAAACTTCTGCGCTATTAAGATTAGGAGCATTATCTATGATTATCCTTTCTGGAATACCATACCGACAAATGATCTCTTTCCTAAGGAACCTGATGAACACCTTCTGCGTGATGTTGGCGTATGAACATGCTTCCACTCATTTGGTAAAGTAGTCTATCGCAACCAATATGAAATGATGTCCATTTGAAGCTTTTGGATTGATTGTCCCTATAACATCTATTCCCCACATTGAGAATGGCCAAGGAGACACTAGGTTATGCAAAGGGAATGGAGGTGCGTTGATTTTGTCAGCATATACTTGACACTTGTGGCATTTACGAACATAATCTATGCAATCAGCTTCCATAGTAGACCAATAGTAACTACTTCTCATAATTTTGTGCGCCATCATATGACCATTAGCATGAGTCCCACATATTCCTTCGTGAATATCGTTCATGATCAAGTGAGCCTCTCGAGCATCGACACATCTTAAAAGACTGTCATCATGACTTCTTTTATACAGAACCTCTCCACTTATGAAAAATACCATAGACAGACGACAAATAGTCTTCTTAATAGCTTCAGTCGCCCCCGTTGGGTACTCTCTTTCTTGAATATACTTTTTGATGTCGAAATACCAAGGTTGCCCATCTGCTTCGTCTTCAACATTAGCACAATATATCGGCTCATCTTTCATCCTAACTTGGATGGGTTGAACATCAGTATGAAGACCCAACCTAGTCATTGCTGCTAATATGGTCAAGGCATCTGCAAATTGATTCTTGTCTCGAGTCAAGTTTGAAAAGGTTACTTCTTCAAATTTACCTGTCAACTGAGTCAAATATTTTTTATATGGGATCAGTTTAGGATCTTTAGTTTGCCAATCCCCATTTATTTGGTAAATTATAAGGGCTGCATCTCCAAAAACTTTCAATTTCCTCACTCCTAAATCGATTGCTGCTAATAAACCAGTTGTACAGGCCTCATATTCGGTAATATTATTGGTGCATTCAAAGTTCAACTTGATTGCTACAGGATACTGCTTTCCAGTTGGTGAGATGACTACTACTCCTATCCCACTACCACAGATGTTAATAGCTCCATCTAAATACATTCTCCATTCATCATCTTCAACCTCCTCTTCTTCTACCATCAATATATCTTCATATGGAATTTCTGACAAAAGAAGTTGGTCCTCGTTAAGAGGGTTTTCATCTAAATGATCTTCGATTGCACTTCCTTTGATTGACTTGCGAGTCATGTACTTGATGTCAAATTCTGATAACAACTTTCCATTTTGAAACTCTTAGAGACACATGAGGACTTTCAAACACATACTTTAATGGATCAATTCGAGAGATCAACCAAGTAGTGTAATACAACATGTACTGTCGCAGCCTCCTCACAGTCCACACCAAAGCACAACATGTCTTCTCAACAGTCATGTATCGAGACTCACAATCGTTAAACTTCTTACTCAAGTAATAAATGGTTTGTTCTTTCTTTTTGAACTCATCATGTTGTCCAAGCATTGCCCTCATCGACGTTGGCAAGACTCTTAGATATAGAATTAATCATCCAGGCATTGGAGGTACCAGGATAGGGGGATTCAACGGAATGTTGGGGTACAACGGAATTTTATGCGAGGCTATCTCTGGATCTAACCCCGGCATGTCATGGTAAGACCAAGCAAATACATCGATATACTCCTTGAATAGGGCTATCATTTCTGCTTGCTCAGGATTATTCACCACTTTCAATTCTTTTTTTTCCTTTTCAATCCCCATATTAATCATCTCTATCTTCTCATCATTCATCTTGAATTCTTTCTCAGACTGTTCAGGCAATTTCGTGAGCTCTTCAATAACCTCCTTATCATCAGCAACTTCAGAGTCATCTTCATCAAAGGTTGTAGGGGAATCAATTGACAAGTTCTTTTGATAAGACAAAATTTCTGTGACATCTTGCTCCCTGGAAAGTAATTGGTGTAATGTTGGAAATGAATGTAGAGTGAATAAATACATGAAATGAGTAGAGAGTTGATATGAGGACAATAAAAGTATAATTAAGACTGTGCAAAGAAAAGATGAAAATATATAAAGAAACACCAAAGGAATTTTGAAATTTCATGCACATTCATTTAATTGCTAGTCTCAAGTAAAATAACAAAGTTTTTTTGTTTAGCAGGAATGGAAAAATCATTGCCCAAAATAATACAATAATTACTTTGGAACAACCACATCTGGTACTGGTTCAACTTCCCGATTTCTCAATGGTGCTTCCTCAGTAATAAGGCAGATTGCCTTGAACTCCTTTTCTTCATTATCCAGGGCATTAATGATGAAATGACATGGAGGACGAACAATCTTTTCTGCGGTGACTACCTCAGCAGCTACAGGGAAGGTTTCTCTCAAGTGAGGGAATGCTTGCCTCATTTCCTTCTTATGCCACTTTACCAAATCTATGCTTGAAAATTCTTCTTCCAGTGATGACTCATACCCTAAGCCAAATCTTCCTGACCTTTCTGGGACGTTGACAGGTATTGGTTCACCTTGCAAATTCAATCCCAAACTCTTTCCTTCTTTGTATCCACTTTTAGCCATGATTCATGCTACAACTTGGTTCACGACGGGTGCAGTCTCTTTCTTCTGACTGGGGTCTGGTTCGACCACCTCAAAGCTATGCCGAAGGTTTCCTTCAATCTGCTTAGTATTGTCCACATAAGGTACTGAAACAGGCTTAGTGACCAAGATTTCCTCCTTTCCATGAACTGTGATTATTGTCCCACCTTCAATATACTTGACCCTCTGATGCAGAGTAGATGGAACGGCGCCAGATGAATGAATCCAAGGCCAACCTAACAACATAGTATATGCTGGCTCGATCTCCATGACTTGAAATAACACTTGAAAAATGTTTCGACCAATCTCTAATGGCAGGACCACTTCCCCCAAAATGTCTCTACGGGTCCCATCAAAAGCTCTCACGACCATCACTTGAGGCATCAAATCATCCATGCTTAGTTGTAATTGACTAAAGGTTGCCTTAGGTAGGACATTCAAGGCTGATCCTCAATCAATTAAAACTTTTGCCACAATGAAGCCTTTGCACTTCAAGGTTATGTGTAGAGCATGAGGATTTTTCTCAAACTGAGGAACAATCTCTTCATTAGAAAAAGTGATCATATTCACACGCTTCACAGGATCTACCATGCTAATCACATTCTGAGGAGTGACGTCGAGCTTAACGTATGCATCATTTAACACTTTCAAGATCGCTTTTCTATGTGGTTCTGATGTCAAGATGAGGGAGAACAGTGAGATTCTAGTGGGTGTCTTTTTTAACTGCTCCATCACATCATACTCTCTTTGCTTCATGATCTTCAAGAACTCATCTTCCTCCTTTGCTTTTCTTTATTCCCTGTTTCTTCAACTATTTATTCCTTATTTTTCTCACTCTCCTCGGAGCCATAAAACCTTCCACTCCTCGTGATTCCACCTACACCTATTTCACTGGTTATGGTCTCCCTCAGTTCTTGTAGATTGGAGCAATGTATCAAACTAGTTCTAATCATTTCAACTTTGGTCTTATAACTCCATGGAACTACATGAGTGTCTTCATATGGAAATGGAGTTGGCTTCTTAACAATCACGACCACTTTTTCAGGAGTAGGTGGTTGATTTGTAAATGGAACTCTCAAAACAAAAGGTTCAATAATACTAACTTCTTCTGAGGAAGCAGTCTTTTGCTTCGCTTCTATAACTCCCATTGTGAGCAGACCTTGGACTCGGGCTTTAAATTCCCAGCAGTTCTCAATGTCATATCCTTTTGCTCCCGAATGGTAGTCGCAGCTTAATCCTTCATCATGTTTTTCTTCCTCCTTGACGGCTTCTTCTGTTATCGTCACATTATAACTGGCTCTTTTCATCCCATCAAATATCTCCTTCACAGGGGTCTTCAACTTTAAATCTGTCTTGGTCAACAACCCCTCCTTCTCGACAACATAACAGAACTTCTTTCATGATTTGGGATAGGGTTGTTAATGATGTTAGGCCATTTCTTGTCTTGAATATCCAGTCTTCCACATGCCATTAACTGTCTAACAATTGTTTTAAACCCTTCTCAATCCTCGATCGAATGTCCAGCAACCCCCATGTGGTATCTATAGGTCAAGTTAGGGTTGTACCAAGCCGGAAATGGTGGTTGCATTGGACGCACTGGTATTTCTGAAATTAAATGAGCATCAAATAGACGCTGGAACAAGTCAACATTGGAGATAGATAATCTTGGGAAAGGTGGTAAGTTTCATGGGCGAGGTTGTCCCTGGTTTTGGAAATTTGGTCTTGGAGGATGGTTTGGGCGGTTTTGTGGGTACACGGGACGGTAGTTAGTGTTCACAGGACATATATAGATGTATGGTTAGGGTGATGGTACGTTGTTGACTTGGAAAGAAACAGTGTTTGGGCTTGGAATTTTTTGGTAGGATGGATGTGGAAACACAGGTGTTTGGATGAATGGATAAGGGTTAGGATTGAAGGGTGACGTTTGGTACCTAGGGGTTGATGGTGGGTATCATGGCACAAATTTTCGACCTTGATAGACTTGATTCACTTCAAACTCTTTCTTCTTCATTGGCAGGCCTTTCTTTCCTTGATTACTTTCTACATGTTCCATCGGTAATTTTCCAGCCTTTACCAGAATCTCAATCCTTTCTCCGGCGGTTATCAAATCAGTAAAATCTCAATAAGTCGCACCAGCCATCGATCCAATGTATGGTGCTCCCAAAGTTCCCAAAAAATAAGAGCACATTTCTGACACAGTCAACGGGGGTTGTACTTGAGCTGCTAGCATCCTCCACCTCTGAGCATATTGCTTGAAGGGTTCATCATTTCTTTTTTGCAAAACTCCTAACTGCTCTCGGGTTGGAGCAGTGTCAAGATTAAAACGATACTGGTTCATGAACACGTCTGCTAAGTCCTTCCAGCAAGTGATCTTAGAATGGTCTAATTGGATGTACCATTCTAAAGCAGGCCCAGATCGTGAAAAAAATTGACCAAAAATTTCTCGTCTTTAGACCAAACAATCATCTTGGTACAGTACGTTTTTAGATGAAATAGAGGGTTCCACTACCATCATATTTGTTAAAGTCTGGAACTTTAAAATCTTTAGGAACAACATCTTCCATGGTTGGGCATAGTTCTTCAACTCCTAGGGACCCATATGTACTAGGGCTTTGGGCGGCCTTAATTTTTTCTTCCATCTTCTCCATCCATACCTCCTTCATCTTGTCACGTGGTGATGGAATATGAACAGCCCCTGTAGATTTCCCATGGGTGAATATATGAGGTCCTTCCCATGTTGGCTCAGCATTGTTATAAAATTAAGTGTTAGCTTAATTAAAAATGCTTATTGTGGTTTTGTCAGTAACAATTGCTAAGAACTTTATTGTGAGTATTTTTGGTTTTGCCAATTGGAAACACAATAAACAACAAAAGGGCATCTTCATTCCAAGCTTAAAGTAGAATACAAGAAGGTTTCTTTTAGAAAATTCATCATTCATTCCTTTCTCATCTAAGGCCTAGTCATTCTTTTCATACACCACACCAGATTTTTACAATGTTCAATGAAATCAAGAATTTCTTGCGGAGTCGAGATTGGACTAGTAACTGCATTGACTATCTTCAGAAGTTCTGGCATTCCCTCAATTGCTTCATTAGATATCCATACCAAGTTTGCAAATCGAGCAATATAATGTACAACATTCCTCTTGCATTCGTATATCTCATCATCCTTTTCCTTTATCTGTCCTAACAGATGTTGTATATCTTCTTCTTTTCCTTTTAAGAATGCCTGGTACTCTATTGTCATGTGCTTCACCTCTTCACTCTTTTTCTTGATTTTTTTCTTCATAATCAGCTACCATTTTCTTCATTTCTTCTTTGAGACCTTCTAATTGCTCGATTGCTTCCTTTCGACCTACTTGAGCATCTGCCAGTGCCACTTTGAGCTTATGGTTCTCTACCCGAGCTTGATCTCTTTCTTGCCTCCTACGTTCCAAAGCTGCATAACTCACTTCTAAACAGTGCTTGGTATTGTCTCTGCGTCTTTCTTCAGTTCTTGCTCTTTTGTTAGCTTTCTCTAAGGATTCATCCTTTTCAGCATTCTCTAATTGCAGAGCCTCGAGTGTCTTGCGCACTTCTTTTAATTCCATCTCTAACTTTTTCTTTTCTTCTTCCACCTTCGTTAGCTTTGTTTTCACTCTTTGCAACTCTTCCCTAATCATAGAAGTGTCTTCGTTGTCCTTAAAGACCATCATCGGTGTTTCTTCATCTAGAGGAATGGTGGATTGAAATGGTAGTTTGACCTCTAGAGCTCTATTTTTTACCCATATTTGGTAAACTTCTCCGATCCCACAACTTCTTCGTCCTAGCTCCTTGCTTCTTCTAACAATCTTGTCCCATGCTTGTCTTACCTGTCCTATTTATTCAGTTTGAGTTTGATCCATGGTATATAGAACAAATGGTACGAAGTTATCACTGCTTGGAGCTTCCTTCATGGGATAAGCAAGTTATCTAAGGGCTAGCAGAGGGTTATAGTTAATGCATCATTCAGTTCCCATGAGGGGAACATTAGGAAAATTTCTGCATTGACAAATCACTTCTTCTATTTCCTCCCACTGAGGATACCATCGAATAGTCTTCTCGGTATGATTTGCTAGTAGTTGGCTCCACTCTCGACCACTCTTAGGCTTCAACTGCAGTTGATGAAAATCAACAAAGGGATTTACACTTTTGGTCCCCCTAACAAACACATGTCCAGTGAGCCAGATATACAACATAGGTAGAAAACATAAAATCCTCCTTCCTTTTTTTTCATAACATAAACTCATGGTATAATATACGTCTGCAAGGATTGCTGGCACATGATTCTCTCCTCGAAATTTGTGAGCCATAAAAACATCAATGGCTGCCAAGCCGAAAAACTGATCGCTGCTAGAAAACAGAACTACCTCATAGATCACTAGGGCCAATACATCCATGAATCCTTTCCAATCATTTGTCTCAGCCAAGAAATGAGCTTTCTCTTCTAAATAATTTCTTGGAAATCCCTCAACTGAACCTTTCGTCTTCTTGTTGCTCATCAAATTCTTCACTTGAACTTTAAGCACTTTAGCAATAGTTTGCGGCGAAGAGTAATGACCTAGAAATTTGTATGGTGGCTCTTTCTTCAATGACAGACCCATAATGATCTCAAACTCCTCTAAAGTGGGGACTAGCTGAAAGTCTCGAAATGTGAAGCATCTCAAAGGTAGATCATAATACTGAGTAAGTGCAGTAATTGCTTCTACTTGCACATCTACTTCAAGAAGATCAAGAATATTTCCATACTTTCTGGAAAACGTCATCCGTTGTATCTTGTTCATCTTTCGACCCAGAGTTATTAAATTACCAACATCAAGCTTGTTAACACTAAACTGCATAGTTTTCTTCATCATCAGCGAATATCTCCCCTCGCACTGTGATTCCATTTACTTTTTACAAAAAATACTCACAATAGGTTTCAACATTGTTTTTGACAAACTCCACCTAAAGTGAAAGTAAACAAATGAAATGAGTAAAAAAATAAAAAATAAAAAATTGAAAAATATTAATGCATGAATTAAGATATCTATATGCATGAAGCTCTCATCTTCACTTTTTCTCTTTTATTTATACTATGAACATGCACGTCACAATGCAACAATGGATCATGTCATATTTTATTCATTTTCCTTTTCTTTATTTCTCTCTTTATATGTTTTCATTCTTTTTTCTCTCTATCATTTTCATTTTCTCATAAATAAAATGTATGATTGATCCTAAAATTTCATGAAATTAGACATGAGGAAGAGGAAAGGCGAGAAATACGCTCTCTTTTGTCCTACGTAGGGTTGCTTAAATATGGAAGGTTGTTACCTAATGGTCTATGGCTTTTCTAATTAGTGTTCTTCCATAAGTAATGGTCTATTCTAAAGGTATTTGGCCTCCAGAGCTAAATTCCATATAGGAACGTTGACCACAACAATAGGTGAACTATTGTGAACACCGAATTATGTCTCAGGATTCAAAACCGAAAATAAATTATTTTTGTTTTTAGGCAAAAGTTGATTTAGTCTAAAATAATTCAAAAAATAAAAATAAAAATAAAAGTAATGGAAAAATAAAACTAAATAAATAAATAAAAACATAAAAAAAATAAAAAAAAAAGAAGAGAAAAAAGAAAAAGAGGGAAAAATAAGAAAAGAGAATAAGAAATCTCATACCAAATAAAATAATAATTCCAAAAAAGGAAAGAAAAAGGAAAAATTCTCCGATGTGGAAAAGAAGTCCCACATTGGATAAGAAGGAATTCTTTAATCCCTCCTCCTTCTATATAAGGAGAGATCCTTCACCAAAACAAGGGGAGCACTTGAGGGAGGGGATTTTTTCATAATTTTTGAAGGGAGGACCTAGGAGACTCTCTATCTCTGCCTTCAAATCAGTTCTTCATCACCTTCCAATCGAGGTTAGATCTAACTTTTATTCTGCTTAAGTTTCTTACTTTTTCTCGGATTTCCGAGCTCATTTTCGTCTCTGGTTTTCGTTTTCATTTTTGATCAGTCAAATGATTTCCGATTTCGATGATTTTTATTGCGTTCTCTTCTTCTTTATCTCTAGTTTTTGGAATGATATTATTTGTCAAATTTGGGTCTGAAGTAAAATTTATATCTCCTGATTACCGAAGCATGTTCGTCCTGGTGCGCAAATGAACCTAGTTTGTTTGATTTGTGCATAACTTGCTCATTTCTGGTTGGATTTATGTCAAACTTGTTTTGCTTGATTTCTATGATCCATATATTTCAATTTATCGGTTTTAATTTTTATGATCTACCAAAAAATATTTTTTAAAAATATTTCAATTAAATATTTTTCAAATTTTGGCGCCAAAAACTCTTGTGTTCTTGAGGTTGATCTTCGTCTTTGTTTTTCATTTTCGTTTTTAATTGGTCAAATGATCTTTGATTTTAGTGATTTTTGTTTTGTTCTCTTTTTCTTTCTCTCTAGTTTCTGGAATGATATTATTTGTCTAATTTGGATCGGAAATGAGATTTCTATCGCTTGATTACTAAAGCATGTTCTCAATTCTTTTCCTTAGTTTCAAATCAAGTTAAGTTTATGTTAAATCAAGTCCAATTCAAGCCCAAAATTCAAACCAAATTCTTTTTTTTCAAATAACGTCATATTTAACTCTTTTCTTTGAATAAAATCAAGTCAAATTCAAGTTTAACTCTTTTCCTCTCACGTTTCCAAAATAAATTCAATGTCTTTCCTCCAATCAAATTTAGTTCAAAAATTCTCGAGTTCAAATCAAGTTCCATTTAAATCAAGTTTCCTTTTTCTTCTCAAGTTGTGGATCAAATTCATTTCTTATTTCAAGTCAAGCCCAATTCTTTTCTTGACCTTATTCTTTTTAAACTAATTCTTTTTGGGATCAACAGTCTTACACAACGGGCTCTAAACGGAGAACTGAAAATTCACCTGCTGTTTGACGTTTAGTAGCTCGTATGGCCCTCGTGTTGCCTTAGCCGCCTTGGACCTTGTGCATGAGTGGACTAAGGGTCCTTTTCAAAAATAAATTTCTTTTTCAAATGTTTTGGGATCTTCGGTCTCACGCAAACAGACTCTAAACGCGGAATTGGCGGTTCACCTGTTGTTCGACGTTTAGTAGCTCGTATAGGCCCCCGTGCTACCCTTAGCCGCCTCGGACCTTATGCATGAGTGGACTAAAGGTCCTTTCAAAAATAAAGTTCTTTTTCAAATATTTTGGGATCTTCGGTCTCACGTCACGGGCTCTAAACGGGGAACTACCGGTCCACTTGCTGTTCGACGTTTAGTAGTTCGTATGGGCCCCGTGCTGCCTTAGCCGCCTTGAACCTTATGCATGAGTGGACTGAAGGTTCCTCCAAAAAATGAAAATCTTTTCAAAATACCATATTCCGTTTAAACACCTTGAAGGTCAAGCCTTCACAAACTAGAACTACGTAAGCCTTGAGTTTCCCATTGCAGAGGAGGAATACGTAGGAGCAGGATCAAGTCCTGTCAGGCTAACCTCCATCAATCTATTTATTTTCACATTAACGAAGGGATGAAACAATTTTCAAAAATCACACACTCAGTTTAAGGGTACAGTTCTTCGGAACGGGCGAGTGGGGTGCCTAACACTTTCCCCACTTGTAACCGACTCCCGAACCTAAATCTCTTCCTCGAGTCAGGTTTTTTTCCATATCTTTTTCCTTAAATAAAAATTTGGTGGCGACTCCACATTAATGCAAATAAAATCTATTTTTTTAAATTTAGCGAGTTTGTCGTCTCGTCGAAATTACGGTTGCGACAACTACTAGATGTGAAACATTCACAAAATAGATCATGCTCTATATGAGGTTCTCGCAATATCCAAATAAGATTTACATCTGAAATGTCTACCACTACTAAACCTCTTACCTAACTTAAGTCATACTTAGCCCGGGTATAGGGCCCCACTCAAAGTGTGTGACAAGTGAAGGTGTGGTGTGTGAAGGGAGCATACAAACCTGTAAGGATTAAACCTAAAAACTATCCCAAACCTGCAAAAAATCATAGAACAAAGAATATTGCAACATTATTGTTCATCTATCCTAAAGTTGAAACAAGTAAATGATAGAAAAATGAATATACTTACAAATTTATACATCATGGAATTATTGATACACACAAAAAAAATTAGGAGTAGAATAAATAAATAAAAAGTTATCACATAATTTGCACAATTGAAACATAAAAGGTTTGACTCTCTAACTATCCCCAGTGGAGTCGCCAACTGTAACGACCTAGATCGAAACGAAAGGCGGACAAATTAAAATAAAATTAATCTCGAAAGAAAAAGGCATGGAGCCGCCACCAATTTTATCTTAAATTAGGAAAAATTGGAAAACCTTTTATTTAAAAAAATGGCCTACATAACCATATCAATTTGGGACTCGGGAGTCGATTTATGCATAAGGAAGGGTAAAACTCAATCTCACAGCACCCC
Source organism: Canavalia gladiata (assembly GCA_037954105.1). Classification (NCBI taxonomy): domain Eukaryota; kingdom Viridiplantae; phylum Streptophyta; class Magnoliopsida; order Fabales; family Fabaceae; genus Canavalia; species Canavalia gladiata. The sequence continues at coordinate 11,693,649 of CM075659.1, read as the reverse complement.
TAATACATCCATCCTAATATGGTTACCTTAAATCAATTTGTGCAAACTAGTGATAATTTTAAAATTATTTATTTTACTCCTTTAACGAATAAATAATTTATTTTGGAACGAATAAATAAATAATTAATCAAATAAATAAATAGTTGGCTAAATAAAACATTGATGGATAGAAATTTTATTTAATTAATGGTTAAAATTAATATGAGCATAAAATTATGGGAAAAAAATTGGCTTGACGGTTTAATTCTCGCTCCTACGTATCCTCCGATGTGAAACTCAAAATCACGTAGTTCTCATTTGTTTTACACGTAGAATTAAGTTAAACTATTTACAGTAAAGAAAAGTTGAATCAGGATTATCAAGTTGTGGCAGCTCAGATGTCTCTACTTAACACAAGGGATCAACAAGACGTCTCGTCTAAATTATCCATGTAAAGTTAAATCAATTTTATAAAATAGACTGAATCGCGGTTGAATTAAATATTTTTGAAATTACATATATTTTTTTATTATATATTAAAAACTGCATAAATTACTAGAAAACAAAAATATGGGAAGAATAAGATGATGATAAGACAACAATGATGATAAATGACGAAAGATAATAATATTAATACCGTTGATAAATAAAATAAGAAGCAATAGTGTAACAATCAAATAATCGAATAATAAGTAGACAATTAACTAAATGAATTCAATCTATGCTTAATGATAGCCATTAGAATAGTAATAATTAATAAGAAAAATTTAGAAAATGATTAAATAAACAAAAGAATGAGTTCAATGATAAAGTTATAATAATTAAATTAAAATCAAATATAATACGATAACCATCAATTTTTAATGATATATTGACCAACTTAATAACAAGTAAGTAAATAATAACTCACAATGGTAATGATAATAACAATAATAAAATTGAAAACATTAGTAATAAGAATGTCATTAACAATAAGTAAACAATGACAACAATTTATAAGGAGTATAACGTTCAATTAAAACAAAATTATCAATCAATAATATTAAAAATAAGAATGAATTTATTAACAATAACGAAACAATTAAATAAACAAAAATCAATAAAATTTAAGAATAGACCAAATAAAATCATAAGTGTTAGCAAAAAACTAAATAATGATAATCATAATAATAATAATAATACTAATAATAATTATGCTACAAAAATTAAGAAAATATACTAATTTATAGCAATTATAACAACTAATAAAAAAATAAAAATATACTAATCAACATTATCCTAAAAGTAAAATACCAATAATAATTTTAAACAAAAATAAGTAGTTAAATAAGTAACATAAAAAAATTTAACCAACAGTAATTATTATAATATGTGATACTCAAATAACAATGAAGAAAATATATTAATTTATAATTAGTAAGACAACAATCAATTACAATTTAATACTATAAAATAATATGATGTTAAATGAAAAAAAAATCCATAAATAATAGAATAAATGTAATAAATAAAAATAAAAACTAAAAAAAATTAAAATTGATTAAGATAATAATAATAACAATTTTATTATACATACTTCATGCTTATTATTTTTTAGAGGTGGTATTAAAATAAAAATAAATATATAAATAGATAAATTGATTGCATGTATCTAACGCAGGTTTTGGTAGGAAATTTTCACTAAATTTTTTATAAAATCTTACTAATATACAACTATTTACACATATATGTATCTTTTTAAAATAATCTCACTAATTTTCCATTACGATATCTCATTTATTTTAAAACAAAGCTGTGACTTATATCACCTATTGATTTACTGTATGGTACAAGAAATAACTCCCAATCAAAAATTTGATTGCCTACTTCTCTCATTTTACATCACTCATAAACGATAGATCTGAAAATATAAGACATTAAAGCTTTCTTTAACTTTGTACTATTGTGGAACCAAGAATCAAGGTTTATAACAATTAGGTTCTGCCTTTGTTATTTGTGATCAACTTAACTGGCAGAATAATAAAACTGAAAAAAGAAAAGATGGGCACAACCTAGTTATTAAAAGGTGATTGAAAATCTAAGCCCGCTCAGCATAAATAATCAAAGAGACAAGAGAGACGATAAGGGAGAGAGTTCACAGTCTTCCATCTTTTTTACTTCACCTATGTTCTGCAGTTTTTCTTAAAGTTACCTTTTCTTTTGTTCTATCCCCATCCTCCCCTTTTACTCTATTTTTAATTTTTTTTATCTTTACAATCAGTACCTTTTAATTATCCGGTCATTTTGACTTTTCAACCTCTATTCAGTTAAATACCCTCAAATTAATTTGAGTCATTACCGCATTGGCTTATTTTTTTTTTATTGTCCAGAAAATTAAATTGACAACCTGTATTAGCTTCTTATTCTTGTTAACCAGAAAATTAAATTGCTCACTTGTATGTGACTTTTCCATTTTAAGCTTACGTGCGAACAACTCTTCTGATGCTATTTGACACAGCATAATCAATGCTTCCTGTTGTATTGTGTTTTCTCATTTTTAAGGAGACTTACCTTACCTTTTGCTCCGTATATTCTGTGTTGTTCCCATAGAGCTATGTATTATTCTAGTAGAGTTACATAGTCATGGATAATTCATTAATGGTGACAATAATATATATATATATATATATAGTAAATCAAATAATAAAAAAAATAAAATAAAATAAATAATCAAATAAATATTAAATAATAAATTATAAAATATTTGAATTACTAAAGACTAAATGAAAAAAAAATCTTATATACAAATACATAAACAACTAGAAGGAGCCATTAAGATCTCCTATTTCAATGATTTACAAGATTTGGTTTCTATTTTTTCATTCACCCGCAAATAACGAAAACAAACATAAAACAAAATAAAATATATAAAAGAAATAAAATAAAATAAAGAAAATGTAAAAAATAAATAAATAAAAAATAATAAAAATTAAAAGAAAGATTAAATCAAATTTAAAATTGAGTTAGAGATTAAGGTTAAAAAAATGAATGAATAAAGTAATATATATATATATATATTGAAAAAATATTTATACCATAGGAGAATAAATAAATGGACAGTATAATAGGATAAATTAATTTTACTATTCAAATCTTTTTCACCTTTTTTTAAAAAAAATAATGAAAACAAAAAAATATGCTTATGATTTTTTATTATATATTTCAATAAAAATAATATTTAAAACCAGAAAAATAAATAAGATAAAGTATAAAAACTAGATAAACAAATTAAAATGAACCAATAAAGAGGTGTATGGAAAACATAAGATAAATCAATTTGTGAAATATTTTACAAAAAAAAGCAAAAATAAATGGTGATAGGTAAAAATATAATGTTCACTAATTGTAATTGAAATAGTATATAAATAAAGAAATCTGCTAGAATAACGTTTAGAAGATGAATTATGAAATGAAAAAAAAAATCTATTAATCAATTCTTTACATTTTCATCTAAAAACTTAAATTTATAATTTTAATATTTTTATAATATTTTATTGAAGAAATGAAAATCTAATATTAAAATCAACTAAAAATAAAGAGAATAAAAAAAATTAAATTAAGTAATAAATAAATAAATAAATTGAAAAAATATTTTATAAACTAAAAAAAAAACAAAAACATCCAAACTCTAGTGCTCAGAGTGATAGAACGAGAGAAAGATAAGGGAAGGCATCTCATCCAGAGAAATGCTCTCAAGTGATTCATTAACAACCTGGAGTATCCAAATAAGGAAGCTCTCTTTCTCTCTCTCCCTCCTTGTCGAGCTAAAATGACATCCTTTGTTTTTAAATATATTATACAATATTATTATTTTTTATTTAAACATATTATATCATTCATCATATTATATATGTTTTTTTTTATTATTCATATATTAATTGTACACATACAATGACATAACACTAACATGCAACTTACCTAGCTTTTGCTCATGGGCAGATACAACCATTATCATTTACTAATTATCGTTACAGCTTCATTGGACTTCTAGATTCGAGTCTTGGCCAAAACACAAAGAGGATTCTTCTTATGTTGGGTAAGTCCTGGCAACACTTCAGTATCAATATCTTCTTTTTTAAATCCAGGTGGCAATTCCCAATCAAAGGAATTAAGAAGATTAGCAAGAATAATATCCAATGAGGTGATTGCCATAGACATGCCTGGACAAATTCTGCGACCACCACCAAATGGAATTAACTCAAAATCTTGTCCACGAAAATCTGTATCACTATCAAAAAATCTCTCTGGTAAAAACTCATTTGGGTCTTTCCAAGCCTCAGGATCTCTGTGAATAGCCCAAGCATTCACATATACTATTGTTTTGGCTGGAATTTCATAGCCATCTAGAACACATTTTTCATTTGTTTCTCTTTGAACAAGTAATGGTGCTGGTGGATGCAATCTCAGTGTTTCTTTTATCACTGCCTTGAAATAGGGGAACTTTTGAATATCATCTTCATCTAAAAACTCTTTATTACCTCCCAAATTTCTAATTTCTTCCTGAACTTTCTTCATCACTCTTGGATATTTTATTAGTGCAGTCATAGCCCAAACTGTTGTGGCTGCAGTTGTATCTGTTGCTGCTACAAGTATGTCCTGTTCAAAAAAAAGTCAGCAGTTCATAACTGGTTGAAATAAATTTCTACAAAATTGGAATTGTCAATGGTAGAAGACTTTTACTTTTGTTTATAATAAATTAATCATAACATTAATTAGCTCTCATGCTGAATTAAGTTTATAATAAATACAACAATAACAAAAATTTGAACTTTATCACTTCTTGGAGTGGGGATTGACGTTTCAACTGAGCAAACTACTACGTATTGGCCCTTTGTTGTCCACTTCTCAAATTTAGAGGTTTGTATATATTAGAGATTAGAGGCCTAACCGCCCATTTTAAGATCTGAAAATATCTTTTAATTTTTAATAATTTCTTTGGAAGTATATATACAAAAAAAATTAAAAAAGGTAAGCAATATATATATATATATATATATATATATATTTATTAAGTCTTGAGGATTTTTCATTTATGTTCGAGGCCCCAACTGTAAAATTACTCAAAAAAACCCACACTAATTTAAATCATAAATAAACAAACAAAACAAAGTTATGGGAAGATTAAAAAGAAATCGAAATACAAAAAAAATAATAAGGGATAAATAGGAAAAATACACAGAAAACAAAAAAACAACAAAAAGTAGAAAACAGAAGCAAACAAAAGGAAAATAAGAAAAGCATAAAAAAGAAAAGGAATAACAAAAAGAATTAAATAATTTTTTTAATAAAAAGTAAAGAAATTCAAGAAAAAATGATAATAATAAGACAAAAATAGAATTAATAAAATAAAAAATTGAAAAAAGAATCAATAAATCCATAAGAAAGTAATAATAAAACAAAAAAAAGAAAAGTAAATAAATAAAAAAAAAAAGAAAAGAGTTTAAATTTGAGAATAAAATTTTATAAAATTAAATAAAGAATTTTTAAAATAATAAAAAAGGCGGGGAATGTCAAAAAGAGGAGGGATAAAAAGGAATTCGACGTTCGTTCTTAAGGAGGTTTTTTCATTTTTTTTCTCTACACTAAAAGGACAAGAGAAGAGAGCATTGGAAGGTTCTCTCTGAACTTTCTGGATCCATCATCGTCCAAAGCCATCTTAGGCTTCCCCGTCGTGAAAAAGAAGTTCGATGCTCTTGGATGAAGAATTTTTGAGCCAATCGTTTGGATGAGCATCAAGGAATTCGACGTTCGTTCTTGAGGGAGGATCTGTTAGACTTCACAAGCCAGAATCTGTAAAAGAATTTCAAGACTCCTCTGAAATTCTGATCCATTATACCTTGGGAGAATGACCTCGATCAGAGTCAATATCAATCTTGATTGAAGCCTCGTGTTCATCGATTCTGTGTAAAAGCCGTCTCCATCCAGGTGAGTTTTCCTTCACATTGCATTGACCGATTTAGAACCAGAATTCTCAGTCGCCACTGGATGCTTGAGAGTAACATGCATTTTTGAACATGAATGTTAACTGTTGAAATCATTAATTAAGTAAAGGATGGATTAGTGGATAAAGAATTCTATGATTAAACTCAGTCGAGAAAAGTTGTCCAGAAGAAACCGAGATATTGATGGAAGATAGTAAGGCTACTCTAATACACTGGTACCAGGCCTTATGAGGTTGTATAATTACAATATCTCCCTCACCGATCGGCTGTTTAAGTTGATCCATATCTGTGCTTGGCCAATGTTCTGGAAAATTTTCGATGGAATGATGTGAGTTTCAGTAACAAAACTTGCATTGTCAAAGCTTGGTTTGGCACATCGTTTGCTACGTTTGCTAAGATCCCCTGTTCCAGTCACCACCTAGTGCGTCCAAATACGCGCCTGACCCTCTCAAAATCCTGGGAGCAGGGCACCAATTGGGACTAAAGAAAACCTCCCCTGGGGCACTATGTAAACAACCCAACCGAATCCATGCACAATGAAGGGGTCCATTAGGGTGTTCTGTTGTAGAGGAAGGAGACATTGGAAAGCGGAGATATAACGAGGCCCCCTCGAGTTGTCTAATTATGCAGATTGGCCAAACGTCATGGCAAGCAGGATCCATTCAACATAATGGCCAACAATGCTAGCATCCACACGAAGTCAGGATAAATAATTAGTACCTTGCCAATAAGGTTCAGAGGCTACCATTTGTTTTTTATTTTATTAAAGTCCAATTGATCACCAAACAAGGCAACTGCGTGTCGAGCCAAGGCACGCTTTAGGTGTGTTATGCAGCACGTCCGATAGGGGCTCATCCAGCATAGGGAATAGACCAAGCAATTACCATTCCCTATCCGTCCAATTTCCAATTTTACCCCTCACTACTTGCCAAATTCCAACTATGTCCCTTGGCCCAATTTCCAATTTTACCCCTCACTACTCGCCAAATTCCAACTTCGTCCCTTGCCTCAATTTCCAATTTTACCCTTCACTACTTGCCAAATTCCAACTTTGTCCCTTACCCCAAATTTACCATTTTGCCCATTCAAATTGCCCAAGATTCCTAAATTGCCCTTATCCTTCCAAATGACCAAAATGCCCCTCACTTTTCCCAAAATTCTTAAATTGTCCCTCACCTTTCCAAATGACCAAAATGCCTCTCACCTTTTCACAAATTCCAATTTTGTCCCAAATAGCCAAATTACCAAAACTTTCCCAAACATTTCCATTAATGCCAAATAAGTCCCTTTTTCCAAAAAAGAATTAATAAAAAATTTCAGAAAATCAAAAATTAATAAAAAATTCCAGAAAATAAAAAATTAATAAAAAATTCCAGAAATTAAAAAAATTAATAAAAATTTCCAGAAATTAAGAAAATTAATAAAAAATTTCAGAAATAAAGAAAATTAATAAAAATTCCAGAAATTAAGTAAATTAATAAAAAATTTCAGAAATTAAGAAAATTAATAAAAATTCCAGAAATTAAGAAAATTAATAAAAAATTCCAGAATTTAACAAAATTTATAAAATTTCCAGAAATTAAGAAAATTAATAAAAATTCCAGAAAGTACAGAAAATTAATAAAAAATTTAAAAATACAGAAATTAATAAAAAATTCAAAAATACTGAAAATTAATAAAAAAATCAAAAATTACAGAAAATTAATAAAAAATTCAAATACAGAAATGAACAAAAAATTCAAAAAAATACAGAAATTAATAAAAAATTCAAAAATTACAGAAAATTAATAAAAAAAATTCAAAAATACAGCAAATTAATAAAAAAATTCAAAAATTACCGAAAATTAATAAAAAAATTCAAAAATACAGAAATTAATAAAAAATTCCCAAATTCAGAAAATTAATAAAAAATTTTCAAAAATTAAGAAATTAATAAAAATTTCAAAAATTCCAGAAATTAAAAAGAAAAATTCTTCAAAATTCCTAAATAATTCATGAATTCAAGATTATCAAGTATTTTCATAAAATGCCTTAATCAATAAATTCCCTCCTAAATTTCTAATAATTATTTGTGTCTTGTCTTTTTCATTCATCGTTATTCAAAAATAAAAATATTGTTTTGTGATTCTTAATCTCACGCGACGAGCTCTAAGCACGAACTGGTAACTTTTTCTACTGTTCGTTGTTTAGAGATTCGTATGGGTCCAAGTGCAGCCCTAGTTGTCTTGGGCCTTGTCAATATGTGGATTGAGATTTCCTTTCTTTTTTTTTTTTTACAAAATAAAAACCTTGCTCATTCTTATTCCACGAATTTCAAAATAAAAAATCTTGTTTTGCGATTCTTAATCTCACGCGACGAGCTCTAAGCACGAACTGGTAGCTTTTTCTGTTGTTCGTTGTTTAGAGATTCGTATGGGTCCAAGTGCAGCCATAGTTGTCTTGGGCCCTGTGCATATGTGTATGAGGATCGGCCTCCTAAAAATAGTTTTCAAAAACAGTCAAGCTTTTTTTTACTTTCCAAGTAGCTTCGAAGGTCAAGCCTTCGAGCACATTTCAAATACTCTTTCAAACACTTTCGAAAGTCAAGCTTTCAAAACATAACCAGAACTACGTAAGCCTTGAGTTTCCCATTGCACCAGGGAATACGTAGGAGCAGGATCAAGTCTTGTCAGGCTAACCTCCATTAATCTATTTATTTTCACATTAATTAAGGGATCAAACAATTTTCAAAAATCACACACTCAGTTTAAGGGTACCGTTCTTCGGAACGGGCGAGTGGGGTGCCTAACACCTTCCCCACTCGTAACCGACTCCTGAACCTGAATCTTTTCCTCAAATCAAGGTTTTTTCCAAGTATTTTCCCTTAAATAAAAATTTGGTGGCGACTCCACATAATTAATTAAATTCCATTTCAAAAAATTTAGCGAGTTCGTCGTCTCGTCGGAATTACGGTTGCGACAGATGGCGACTCCACTAGGGACATTAGAGAGTCAAGCCTGTTTAATTGAGTGTGTATTATATTTGATCCATTCTCTGTTTATTTGCACAATCCATTTATCTGTTTATCTGTTTGTTTATTCTTTGTACAAACCTCAGGATAGACGAACATTAAATTACTATATATATATCTGTACAATTTCCCCAATTGCAGGTATCCCAATTACTTGTGTGCCCTCATACATTACATATGCATTTATCATGAGTGGGGTCCTATACCCGGGTCTGAGTGCAACATAGGAATAGAGGGATCTAGTGGTGTCACTTTGGGGCTTACGTCCTGTTTGACTATCATGAAAATCTCGGCTAGAGTGCGTCCTATTTGTAATGCCCCACAACTGGTAGCTTTTTCTGCTGTTGTGGCAAGCATTGCAGACTGGAACTTGACTCTAGTGACCTCTACACCCCAGGATTACAGACCACCTTTGAGAGGTTCATATAAAAGGCCATAGATCCCTAGGGCAGGTAACCCACATAAGAAGCAAAAAGGGCACACACCCTTTCATAATATGGTTCATATACGCACGAACAATTATCATCCAAAATGGAAGCTGAAGATTGGGGAGATACAAAAATCAAATCAATATAAAAATCAAAGAAACCAAAATAGAAGGAGAAAATTCAAAGGAAAATTAGAAAATATTTTGGACATATTGAAAAGACTACAAAGAAAACTTAAAAAGGATGTCTTAGAAATAGGAAAATTATGGAAAATAATCTTTTGAAAATACGAAAAATATATAAAGATTCAAATAGATAGAAAATGAAATTTTGAAAATCTAAAGAACGTTTTCTAGAAAAAATTCTAGCAAAACTAAAGAGTTTTTCTAAACAAAACCAAAAGTTTTTTAGCAAATAAAAAACACCAAAACTCATGAAACACAAAATTGCTAAAAAATAAATGAAGAAACTTTCAATTATTTTCAAGACAGTCAAAATTCAAAAATTTCCAAGATTTATTTATGTATAGCATGCATGCATTCATTTATTCATCCATAAATTTATCATAAAAAAGAAAGACTTCAAAAATCATTCCACACATTCATACTCATTGTGCATCAACATTTTTATCATTCATGATTTTTTTTTTGCATTCAAATCTTTTCTCAAAAAGATCAATTTTTAACTTTAACAGAAAAATTAGAGAAATACGGCTTCCTCGACATCCTTATAGAACTCAAGCACAATCAAGAATCATGGATGAGCTGGAGAGACAAAATGAGGAGCTAAGAAATGAGGTCAAATCACTGAAAGAACAAATGGTCAAGTTAATAGAGGTCATCCAATTGTCAAAACAAAAGGAGGCGACGAGATCCTTACCAAAAGAACCAACAGAGCCGTCATATCCTCTTGGGTTCACTCCACCATCAACTATGCCTCCGCTAACCGAAGGAGTTCATTATGGGTATCCTCATGGGCATGCACCCTCATTCAACCAAACACAAGCTCAAACACAAGCCCAGACACATAACCTACCTCCACACATCACTTCACGAGCTTACCAAACAGCCGATGGGGGAAAGCATCCTGTGTTCACGTAAGGGCCGCACCTTATATACATACCGTCTCCTCACCATCACCACATGCCAGAGGAATACCCAAGCCATCCTTCAACTGAGGATACAGAAAAATGGAAGGGTCTAGAGGACAGGATCCGGGAAATTGAGGGAAATGCTTATAAAGCCACAGATGCAGCCGATCTGTGCCTGGTTCCCGACGTGGTCATCCCTCCAAAATTCAAGGTTCCTGAATTCGAGAAATATCAAGGAACCAGCTGTCCAAAGAAACACCTGACTATGTATTGTAGGAAGATGTCTGCATGTACTTACGATGAGAAGCTTCTTATCCACTTCTTCCAAGACAGCTTGACCGGGGCAGCTGCAAACTGGTACACTCAACTTGAGCGGACACGCATCCGTTCATGGAGAGACCTTGCTGAGGCTTTCACGAAGCAGTATCAGTATAATACGGAGATGGCCCCTGATCAAACTCAGCTCCAGAATATGGCCAAGAAGGGAGAAGAGTCCTTCAAGCAGTACGCCCAACGCTGGCGGGAGTTGGCCACTCAAGTACAACCTCTCTTATCCGAAAGGGAATTAGTCAGCATGTTCGTGGACATACTCCAAGATCCTTTCTATGACAAGATGATTGGCAGTGTAACTTCTAGCTTCTCCGATGTCGTCATCATTGGAGAAAGGATCGAAAGTGGCATGCACCAGGGAAAGATCGCGCACAAATTCACAGGGACAACCAATACTTCCAATGGTTCTGGGAAGAAAAAGACAGGAGAGACCTGTAATGTGGCTTCTAATCAAGGTCAATACATTCCTCAAATGGCACAATATGGTCCAGCTGGCTTTCGTCCACCACTATATACACCATACACACCTTACACACCATATCCTTACGTCGCTACTACCTACCAAACACCATACCCTCCTACTTACAACTATCCGACACAAATTCGACCACCAACACCATATACGGCCAAAACACAAGCCATAAGCCAGAATCTTAATCAAAGCCAGAAAAAGGAGAAGAAGCCCGTCTAATTTGACCCTATTCCAATCTCCTACACCGAGCTGTTATCTCGGCTGATTCAAAACTATCTGGTTGCACCTTATCCTCTAAAGCCTCAGGAGCCACCATATCATAATTGGTACAATCCAAATGCTAGATGCGATTACCATGCAGGGTTCATCGGCCATTCTACAGAGGATTGCCTAGCATTGAAACGAAAGGTACAAAGCCTAATCGATGCGAAATGACTGGATTTCGGGAGGCTTGCTCCTAACACAGAAAATAATCCGTTGCCAAATCATGAGAGCCCATCGGCTAGCTGAAAGAGATGGGAGCAGCACAATGAGTTTCTTCGTACAAATTGAGATTGAAGATACTCATCCAAAATTGTCGTACTTTTCAAAATCAATCTTTGTAAATAAATGTCAATGAATAAATACAAAAATTACATTTTTCATGTTTCTTGAGCGCGTGTTTTACACTTTGACTTTACTTCTAAAACTTATCATCCTTTTCGCCACTCAGCCCACTTCTTATTCCTATACTAAAACAATAAATACCAATTGGTGAGGATGTCAGTGCTGTAATAAGTAATCTTGAACGTCTGATTAATCAAGCTTAAAAGAGAAAAGCCCAATGAGAAAGCAGAACAACCAACCAGGGATTCTAGATCACCATTCAAAGTATCATGTCAATTAAGATATCCCGCTGGAATCAAGTTCATATCTAGGAAAAATTAGGGATGCAAGAAAGGATCCGCTGAATTGGAAGCCCAACATGATCCCAGTAAGGTCAAGGTCAAAACATAAAATTCAAGAAAAAGAGAAGACCCGCTGGATTAAAGTCAAAAAATAATCCAGGCAAAATCAAGGTCAAAACATAAAATTTAAGAAGAAGAGAAGCCCGCTGGATTAAAAGCCAAAAATAATCCAGGCAAAAGTTGGATTAAAATTCAAAAGATGAATCGATAAAGTCATGGTCAGGAAAGGTCTTGCTGGGTTCCAAAAGCAATTCAGGCAAAAATCGCAATCAAATAAAAGCCCGCTAGGTCAACAATAAAAAACGACCTAGGAAAAGTTAGGGCACAACCAAAATCAAGAGCTTGCTAGGTCGAAAACCCTCAGGGCGGCCTAGGCAAAAGTTAGGGCACGATTGAACAAAAGTCCGCTAGGTTGAAAATTCTTGAAGACGACCTAGGCAAAAGTTAGGGCACAATCAAGCAGAAAGCCCGCTAGGTCAATAATCCTAACGACCTACGCAAAAGTGAGGGCACGATCGAGCAGAAGGCCCGCTAGGTCACAAACTCTTGAAGACGACCTAGGCAAAAGTCAGGGCATAATCAAGCAGAAAGCTCGCTAGGTTGAAAACTCTCAAAAGAGACCTAGGAAAAAGTTAGGGCACAAGCAAACAAGAGCCCGCTAGGTCACAAACTCTCGAAAATGACCTAGGAAAAAATTAGGGCACAATCAAACAGAAGCCCGCTAGGTCGACAACCCTCAAAAGCGGCTTAGGCAAAAGTTAGGGCATAATCAAACAGAAGCCCGCTAGGTCGACAACCCTCAAGGGAGACCTAGGAAAAAGTCAGGGCAAAACACAAAACCTACTGGGTTAAAAACTCAAAAGAACAACCCAGGTAAAAATTAAGATCAATCCAGGAATCCCAAGACAACATGACATTTCTGCACCTCATATCTTCCTAAAACTGGGGCAAAATTTTGCCATTTCTCAAGTTTGGCTAATTTGATAATCAAGATTATGAAAAACAGCACTGGCATTTTTCATCAAAAGGTGCCATTTGGGCAATCGAACCCACATCTTTTGTCATCTTTCCCTTTCAAGTACACTACCTCAAACATCCCTTGCGAACCTTCTCTATTTTTTCATTAACCATCCATGATCACTTTGCACACCTCAATAGCGCACATGCCAAAAGAGATGTGAAAAATGTAAAAATAAAAAGGATTAATTTTGAAAAGTCATGACAAGTTGGATGGATCCTCGACCGTTGCAACACAACAGGATTGTTTCCCAAAGATTCACCTTCCTACCAGCCATGATGCCACAAAAAAGGAGTGTGTCTTGCTCAATAATATTGACCACCGTTGGATCTCAAAGATCCCAGAAAAGTCCAAAATTGACCAATAAACTAAGAGACTGAGTCAATCCTACTCGCCTTGATTCTTGATACCTTTCACACCCACTATGGAGTTGTCGAGGAAGGATGTGTCAGAAGAAATCAAAGATCAAGAGAAACAAAATTTTTTACACCATTCCGTGGTTTGCATTCAATAGCATCTGTTTCATCAAATAATTATTTCAAGCATAAAAAATAAGAACCCTGCATAATTTTTTCATTTATTCAAGCATCACAAACATTGCATATTTTATCCATTTAAATAGTACATAAAGCATCTTGTCATTCAAGCATTGCGCAACTTCTTTCTAGAAATAATTAAGACCAAAATAATTGTTCGAATCAATCATAATTAAAACTGAGTCAAGCATAAACTGTGGCAAACTTTTGCCCATAAATATTTAATTCGAGGTCATCCTCAATTCCTCTAGTTCAAACTAGGGCAAACGCTTGCCCACAAAAATCCAATTTGAGGTCATCCTCGAATTCTGGGTCAAGCTCAGAGTGGGGCAAGCGTCTGCCCACTAAAATTTAATTTGAGGCCATCCTCAAATCCTGAACCAAGAACAAAATTGGGGCAAACACTTGCCTAGGAAATCCAAGTTGGGGCAATCTTCAATTCCTCAACATCAAATTCAAACAAGGGCAAACACTTGCCCACAAAAGTTCGAATTAAGGTCATCCTTGAATTCTGAGTCAAGCTCAAATTGGGGCAAACACCTGCCCACTAAAATTTAATTTGAGGCCATCCTCAAATTCTGGACCAAGAACAAAATTGGGGCAAACACTTGCCTAGAAAATTCAATTTGAGGTTATCCTCAAAATCAAGTTCAAACTGGGGGGAACGCCTGCCCACAAAAGTGCAATTTGAGGTCATCCTCAGATTCTGGATCGAGTCCAAACTAGGGCAAACACATGCCCAAGAAAGTTTTAAATTCAAGAACAAAACTGGGGAAAGCTTTTGCCTAGAAATTCAAGTTGAGGCGATCATCAATTCCAAAAATTTCAGAACAGGGGGAGACGGTCGTCCAGATAATTCAAAGCGAGACAGTTGAAAAATTTTGAATCAAGTTTAAACAAAGGCAAACACTGGTCCACCAAATTTCAAACTGAGGTCATCCTCAAGTTTCCAGTCAAGTTCAAACTAGGGCAGATATTCACCCAAGAAAATCCAAGTTGAGGCAATCCTCAATTCCTCAACTCCAATCAAGTTCAATAGGGCATAGTTGCCCAGAAAAATTCAAGTCAAGCTCATCTTCAATCTCATCGAGGCCTAAACTGGGGCAAAATTTGCCTAAAATCCCTTCGAATCAAGACACCCCCAATTACCAAGAATTTTCCAAACTGGGGCAAAATGGTTGCCCAAGTTTCTTCAAGAGAAAATGTCAAGTGCTTAAAAACCTTTGAGTCCAAGATAAAATAAGCTATTTGTTTTAATTCAAGAAGAACACATTTCAAAATAAGTTATCCGGGGCAGCTGACGAAGAGGTCCATATTCCCTCTTCACGTGCCTTCACAGGACACATTACTCCAATCTTATTCCATCATGTCAACAACAGGACCATTACATTTAACTTGTCTTAACAAGACATGGCTCACTTTTCTTCGCCTGTCTTAACAGGCTTTCACCTTTCCTTTCGCCTGTCTAGCAGGCTTGCTCCTTGCCTGTCATAATAGGAATTCATCTACATTCATTCTACCCTAACAGGTTAATTTTCGTCACTTATTTTACCTGTATTAACAGGTTTCCTTCATTTTTCTTGGCTTGTTTTCTCAATTTTCCTGTCAAGCAGGCTTACATTTTTCCTGTCAACAACGGCTGCCCTTCTACATAGTTTATCCCTCGTCGTTCATTCCTCTTGTCTCCACAATTTCTTTTCATTTCCCTTTACTCATCTTAACGGGCGTCTTGCCTCCATCTTGTCAACAACAGGATCTTTTTACTTTTTTCCTATCTCAACAAATCATCCTCATTGTCCCTTTGCCTGTCAAACAGGCTTGCTTTTTCCTATCAACAACAGGATCTTTTTGCTTTTTGCCTGTCTTAACAGACTTTCATCGCTCTCTTCGCCTGTCTAGCAAGCTTGCATCTCTCCTGTCAACAACAGGACTTCAAGCACGTTTAATTTTCTGTCCACCTGTCAAGCAGGTTTACATGTATCCTGGCAACAGCAGGATGTTCATTTGCATTCTTCCCGGCAACAGCAGGACTTCAAGCACGTTTAATTTTCTGTCCACCTGTCAAGCAGGTTTGCATTTATCCTGGCAACAACAGGATTTCATTGGCATTCTCCCAGCAACAGCGGGACCCCATTTGCATTCTCCTGTCAACAACAGGACTTCAAGCACGTTTAATTTTCTGTCCACCTGTCAAGCAGGTTTGCATTTATCCTGGAAACAGCAGGATTTCATTGGCATTTTTCCGGCAACAGCGGGATCCCATTTGCATTCTCCTGTCAACAACAGGACTTCAAGCACGTTTAATTTTCTGTCCACCTATTAAGCAGGTTTGCATTTATCCTGGCAACAGCAGGATTTCATTGACATTCTCCTGGCAACAGCGGGACCCCATTCGCATTCTCCTGTCAACAACAGGACTTCAAGCACATTTAATTTTCTGTCCACCTGTCAAGCAGGTTTGCATTTATCCTGGCAACAGCAGGATTTCATTGGCATTTTCTCGGCAACAACGGGACCCCATTTGCATTCTCCTATCAACAACAGAACTTCAAGCACGTTTAATTTTCTGTCCACCTGTCAAGCAGGTTTGCATTTATCCTGGCAACAGCAGGATTTCATTTGCATCTTCCCGGCAACAGCAGGACCTCATTTGCATTCTCCTGTCAACAACAGGACTTCAAGCGCGTTTAATTTCTCTGTCCACCTGTCAAGCAGGTTTGCATTTATCCTGGCAACAATAGGATCTCATCATTTGCATTTATCCTGGCAACAGCAGGATTTCATTGGCATTTTCTCGGCAACAACGGGACCCCATTTGCATTCTCCTATCAACAACAGAACTTCAAGCACGTTTAATTTTCTGTCCACCTCTCAAGCAGGTTTGCATTTATCCTGGCAACAGCAGGATTTCATTTGCATCTTCCCGGCAACAGCAGGACCTCATTTGCATTCTCCTGTCAACAACAGGACTTCAAGCGCGTTTAATTTCTCTGTCCACCTGTCAAGCAGGTTTGCATTTATCCTGGCAACAATAGGATCTCATCATTTGCATCTTCCTAGCAACAGCGGGACCTCATTTTCATTCTCCTGTCAACAACAGGACTTCAAGCATGTTTAATTTCCGTTCACCTGTCAAGCAGGTTTGCATTCATCCTGGCAACAATAGGAATTCATTTGTATTCTTCCCGTCAACAACGGGGTCCCCCTCAAGTTTAAATTTCTGCATCATGGCCTATAGTGTCAGGCCGTCTTCAAGTTTACATTTCTGCATCATGGCCTATGTTGTCAGGCTGCCATCGAGTTTACATTTTTGCATCATGGCCTATAGTGTCAGGCCACCATCAAGTTTAAATTCCTGCATCATGGCCTATGTGGTCAGGCCACCATCAAGTTTAAATTTCTGCATCATGGCCTATGTTGTCAGGCCGCCTTCAAGTTTACATTTCTGCATCATAGCCTATGTTGTTAGGCCGCCATCAAGTTTACATTTCTGCATCATGGCCTATGTTGTCAGGCCGCCTTCAAGTTTAAATTTTTGTATCATGGCATATGTTGTTAGGCCGCCTTCAAGTTTACATTTCGACATCATGGCCTATGTCGTCAGGCCACCATCAAGCTTAAATTTATGCATCATGGCCTATAGTGTCAGACCACCATCATGTTTAGATTTCTGCATCATGGCCTATAGTGTCAGGCCTCATCAAAGTTAGATTTCTACATTAGGGCCTACAATGTCAAGCCACCATCAAGTTTACCATTCTTTTCTTCACTTCAGCTTATAGCGTCAGGCCACCTTGTACATATTTTACATTTTAGTTCTTGCACGCTTACCTGTCTTAAACAAGTCCTTTGCACTCAGCTGAGACCGTCGTAACGGGCCATGTCTTTTCTGCTTTGCTTGTTTTAGCAGGCCATTTTCATTTCGTCGTTGCTTGTCATAACAAGCAATCCCATGACATTCCGCACCTGTCTTAACAGGCCTTTACTCATTTCACTTAGCCTAATTAGGCTATACCCTCAAGCCTTGCATATTTAAACCCTATCGGTACATGAAACCGATAAGATCCTTCAATCGCCATCCATAGGGTTCACTTTAAGCTTGAGGCTTCTAGTGTTGCTATCGGACTTTCTTCAAAAAGCCTGCCTCGGACATAAGGTGTTCACGTCTTTACTTATTTCCTACCACGATAATTCAGAGAATTGTTTTTCACATTATCTGGTAAGAAAATGAGTAAAGAGGGGCAAACTGTAAACACTCATTTATGTCCGAGGCCCCAATTGTAAAATTACTCAAAAAAAAACCCACACTAATTTAAATCATAAATAAACAAACAAAACAAAGTTATGGGAAGATTAAAAAGAAATCTAAATACAAAAAAAATAAGGGATAAATAGGAAAAATACATAGAAAACAAAAAACACAGAAAGCAAAAAACAGAGAAGCAAACAAAAGGAAAATAAGAAAAGCATAAAAAAGCAAAGGAATAACAAAAAGAATTAAATAAATTTTTTAATAAAAAGTAAAGAAATTCAAGAAAAAATGATAATAATAAGACAAAAATAGAATTAATAAAATAAAAAATTAAAAAAAGAATCAATAAATCCATAAGAAAGTAATAATAAAAAAAAAAAGAAAAGTAAATAAATAAAAATAAAAAAGAAAAGAGTTTAAATTTGAGAATAAAAATTTATAAAATTAAATAAAGAATTTTTAAAATAATAAAAAGGCGGGGAATGTCAAAAAGAGGAGGGATAAAAAGGAATTCGACGTTCATTCTTAAGGGGGTTTTTTCATTTTTTCTCTACACTGAAAGGACAAGAGAAGAGAGCATTGGAAGGTTCTCTCTGAACTTTCTAGATCCATCATCATCCAAAGCCATCTTAGGCTTCCCCGTCGTGAAAAAGAAGTTCGATGCTCTTGGATGAAGAATTTTTGAGCCAATCGTTTGGATGAGCATCAAGGAATTCGACGTTCGTTCTTGAGGGAGGATCTGTTCGACTTCACAAGCCAGAATCTGTAAAAGAATTTCAAGACTCCTCTGAAATTCTGATCCATTATACCTTGGGAGAATGACCTCGATCAGAGTCAATATCAATCTTGATTGAACCCTCGTGTTCATCGATTCTATGTAAAAGTCGTCTCCATCCAGGTGAGTTTTCCTTCACATTGCATTGACCGATTTAGAACCAGAATTCTCAGTCGCCACTGGATGCTTGAGAGTAACATGCATTTTTGAACATGAATGTTAACTGTTGAAATCATTAATTAAGTAAAGGATGGATTAGTGGATAAAGAATTCTATGATTAAACTCAGTCGAGAAAAGTTGTCCAGAAGAAACCGAGATATTGATGGAAGATAGTAAGGCTACTCTAATACACTGGTACCAGGCCTTATGAGGTTGTATAATTACAATATCTCCCTCACCGATTGGCTGTTTAAGTTGATCCATTTCTGTGCTTGGCCAATGTTCTGAAAAATTTTCGATGGAATGATGTGAGTTTTAGTAACAAAACTTGCATTGTCAAGGCTTGGTTTGGCACATCGTTTGGTACGTTTGCTAAGATCCCATGTTCCAGTCACCACCTAGTGCGTCCAAATACGCGCCTGACCCTCTCAAAATCCTGGGAGCAGGGCACCAATTGGGACTAAAGAAAACCTCCCCTGGGGCACTATGTAAACAACCCAACTGAATCCATGCTCAATGAAGGGGTCCATTAGGGTGTTCTGTTGTAGAGGAAGGAGACCTTGGAAAGTGGAGATATAACGATGCCCCCTCGACTTGTCTAATTATGCAGATTGGCCAAACGTCATGGCAAGCAGAATCCATTCAACATAATGGCCAACAATGCTAGCATCCACACGAAGTCAGGATAAATAATTAGTACCTTGCCAATAAGGTTCAGAGGCTACCATTTGTTTTTTATTTTATTAAAGTCCAATTGATCACCAAACAAGGCAACGGCGTGTCGAGCCAAGGCACGCTTTAGGTGGGTTATGCAGCACGTCCCATAGGGGCTCATCCAGCATAGGGAATAGACCAAGCAATTACCATCCCCTATCCGTCGAATTTCCAATTTTACCCCTCACTACTTGCCAAATTCCAACTATGTCCCTTGGCCCAATTTCCAATTTTACCCCTCACTACTCGCCAAATTCCAACTTCGTCCCTTACCTCAATTTCCAATTTTACCCTTCACTACTTGCCAAATTCCAACTTTGTCCCTTACCCCAAATTTACCATTTTGCCCCTTCACGTTCCCAAAATTCCTAAATTGTCCCTTACCCTTCCAAATGATCAAAATGCCCCTCACTTTTTCCAAAACTCCTAAATTATCCCTCACCCTTCCAAATGACCAAAATGCCCCTCACTTTTCGCAAAATTCCTAAATTGTCCCTCACCCTTCCAAATGACCAAAATGCCCCTTACCTTTTCACAAATTCCAATTTTGTCCCAAATAGCCAAATTACCGAAACATCCCCAAACATTTCCATTAATGCCAAATAAGTCCCTTTTTCCAAAAAAGAATTAATAAAAAATTTCAGAAAATCAAAAATTAATAAAAAATTTCAGAAATTAAGAAAATTAATAAAAATTTCCAGAAATTAAGAAAATTAATAAAAATTTCCAGAAATTAAGAAAATTAATAAAAATTTTTAGAAATTAAGAAAATTAATAAAAATTCCAGAAATTAAGAAAATTAATAAAAAATTCCAGAAATTAACAAAATTAATAAAATTTCCAGAAATTCAAAAATTACAGAAAATTAATAAAAAAATTAAAAAATACAGAAAATTAATAAAAAATTCAAAAATTACAGAAAATTAATAAAAAATTCAAAAATACAGAAATTAATAAAAAATTCCAAAATTCGGAAAATTAATAAAAAATTTTCAAAAATTCAGAAATTAATATAAATTTCAAAAATTCCAAAAATTAAAAAGAAAAATTCTCCAAAATTCCTAAATAATTCATGGATTCAAGATTATCAAGTATTTTCATAAAATGTCTTAATCAATAAATTTCCTCCTAAATTTCTAATAATTATTTGTGTCTTGTCTTTTCATTCATCGTTATTCAAAAATAAAAATCTTGTTTTGTGATTCTTAATCTCACGCGACGAGCTCTAAGCATGAATTGGTAGCTTTTTCTGTTGTTCGTTGTCTAGAGATTCGTATGGGTCCAAGTGCAACCATAGTTGTATTGGGCCTTGTGCATATGTGGATTAATATTTCCTTTCCTTTTTTTTTTTACAAAATAAAAACCTTGCTCATTCTTATTCCACGATTTTCAAAATAAAAAATCTTCTTTTGCGATTCTTAATCTCACGCGACAAGCTCTAAGCACGAACTGCTAGCTTTTTCTGCTGTTCGTTGTTTAGAGATTCGTATGGGTCCAGGTGCAGCCATAGTTGTCTTGGGCCCTGTGCATATATGGATGAGGATCGGCCTCCTAAAAATAGTTTTCAAAAACAGTCAAGCTTTTTTTTACTTTCCAAGTAGCTTCGAAGGTCAAGCCTTCGAGCACATTTCAAATACTCTTTCAAACACTTTCAAAAGTCAAGCTTTCAAAACATAACCAGAACTACGTAAGCCTTGAGTTTCCCATTGCACCGGGGAATACTTAGGAGCAGGACCAAGTCTTGTCAGGCTAACCTCCATTAATCTATTTATTTTCACATTAATTAAGGGATCAAACAATTTTTAAAAATCACACACTCAGTTTATGGGTACCGTTCTTCGGAATGGGCGAGTGGGGTGCCTAACACCTTCCCCACTTGTAACTGACTCCCGAACCTGAATCTTTTCCTCAAATCAAGGTTTTTTCCAAGTATTTTCCCTTAAATAAAAATTTGGTGGCGATTCCACATAATTAATTAAATTCTATTTCAAAAAATTTAGTGAGTTCGTCGTTTCGTCGGAATTACGGTTGCGACACCCATAAAGTTCATTTTAAATATATAAAATTAAGAAATTTTTATTATGTTTTAAATATAATAAATTTATTTTGTTAATAAAAATTTATCAGTTTTAAAGACGTTAACAAAGCTAGGAAAAGAAATTGCTTTGACATGAGTTATTTTTTTTGTAGAAAAAAATCTTTAGGAAGAAACAAAATTTATCTTATTATTTAAAAAGTTTTTTTTTTGTTTTTTGTGTACTGTGTTTAAATAGATAGATTAAATTTGAAGGAGAAGAGAAAAGAAATCCAAACCATGAACACTGCTTTGATGTGATCGATTGTGAGATCTACAGAAAATAAGCGCTGCTTCTTGAGTTGAAGTAAGACATCTATTATATCCTCTTCCTGAGGAGTGTTTCTATTAGGATCCACGTGTTCATCAATGACTTCTTGATAGAACTCATCCAACTTCTTGAAAATCCGTTCAAGACGTGCATGCAATCCCGAGAGTCTATCAATCCAACCCAAGAATGGAATATAATCTGAAACAAAAAGGGTACCCATCATGGCTTGACACTCATTCAATAGCCCATGGAACCTACTCCTTTCAGTTCCTTCATCTTCATACCTTCTCCCAAATGCAGTTCTACATATAATAGTCGTAAGAAGACACATTAGCATTTCATTCATATTTATAATTTTCGAAGATGAGGCATGCTTAGATAACGTTTTTATCATTTGCTTGACCTCATAGTGAGTTATTGAGGAAAAAGTGGAGACACGTCTAGCACTAAAGAGATGGACAAAACAAATTTTTCTAAGTTCTCTCCAAAGTTCACCATATTGGGAGAATATGATCTCTACCCCTTTGTAGGACAATTTTTGTTGGCCTCGTAATTGAGGTCGTCCACAAAACTCAAGGTCATGGGTTTTCCTTACTTCTTTGGCTAGTTTAGGTGAGGAAACAACAATTGCTGGCCTTAAACCTAATTGAATGGAAAATAAAGCCCATATTTCTTTGAGAGATGCCATAGTTGAAGATAAAGTTCAGAATTTTTGAGTTGATGAAGATTCCCTATTATGGGAAGGCCTCTAGGACCAGGAGGACGGGGAGGGCACTTGAAGTTTCTGCGGTATTGGAAGAATAATAACAAGAACGCAGGAAGAGCAAGGCATAGAGTTAGAAAATGTGGTGACTCCATTTCTTGTAATGAGGAAGAAATTAAACAGTTGTTGCTATTAATATTAGAATCATACCACCTTCAGTTATATAGGTTCGTAAGGATGGTAGGACACTAGATATGCTCGGTCCCAACACTACAACTTTTTGACGTGTAAATATTTGTAAGGATTAAATATATTTTTAATTTTTTAAAATAATAAAAAAAATTATTTTTTATTTTTAAAATAATAAATTTTAATCTCTCATTCTTTTAAATAAACTGTTTTTAATTTTTACATAATCAATAATTAATACTAATGTTTAACATGTTAATAATAAAAAATAAAAACAGTTAATTTTTTTAAAAAATAAAACTAAAACTAATAATTTTAAAAATAAAAAAGTAAAATCAAAATTTTCAAATTATAGAAAAATAAAAACATATTTAATGATAGATAATTATATCCACGAAGAAATTTGACTTTAAAATAAAACCCTACAATATGATAAAAGTAATTGTTGTTAATTATTATTATTAATTATCATTACATAACAACAACTAATCGAACGTAACTTAATTCCAGGATATTTCAAGCAAATTTTGATAAGCAAACTTGATTAAATGCAAAAATGGATTGTTCGATTGGAGAGTAAAAAATCTTCTGGAATTTGAATTTCAGAATTCGATTGTACATAATTTTTTTAGGATAAATTTAGAAACAATATTATAAATATTGTTAGTGTTAATTTTAATCAAAATTAAGTTTTTTTTAACAACAAATACAATAAATACTAATATCAAAGATGATGTAGTTATTAAAATAAAATTTAAATTTAATTAAAAATAGTCCTAAAAATATATATTATATTTAAATTTTATTTTTTATAAATTTAAATAATAATTTATTTGTCTAATAATTTTACTGTTATTTAATTTTTTATAATTATAGAACAACTCAAATTGAGATATAATTTTTATTACTTATTTGCTACGGTTAACCTGTCAAAAATTAAAAAATTAGAATGGAAGGAGATAGATATTAGTCAAATTACTGTGCCTATGTGCGTAAGAAGAATTATACTTATCCGCATAAAATTTTTGGATGTTAAGACAAAAGGAAAGGTGGGTCTTACTCCTGGTATTTTTTACAGACCAAGCATCCCCACTTTCGGCACACAATACAATGCGTGAATCATCACTATCACACAACACAATAGGTTATAACTTGCGAGCAAGCTGTGTCATCTACTCTTCCTTGCAGATGATGGAAATGTGTTGTTGATGGTGTTCCGAGTTACAGAAAGTGTTAGACTTGTGTCTACGCAGGAGTTGCAACGTATGTGATACTGTTAAATCTGGATTAAATATTGCTGTTTTTAAAATTTTATTTTATAATATTATTTTTAAGTTATTATTTGATAATACTGTTTAAAATATTTGTTAATAACATAGTAATAATTATATATTTAGTTATGTCAAAATAATATTAATAATATTAACTTATAAAACTGTTTAAAAATTTATTTAAGACGATAACAATATGTTTTTTAAAAGTAAATTAGGTAATTTTATAAATTATTGTTTTATAATAGTAACTAATATTATTTTTAAAGTAACATGAATAATTTTATAATTTATAATTATAGAATATTAAGTAATCTTTTAAATTAATATTGTTATGTTTTTATATATTTAATTATTTCAACCTAATAATAATAAATATTAAGTTATGAAGCTGTTTGATGTTTTATTAATATCATAATATTAATATATTTAAAGTGGCGTATGTAATTATTAATTTATTATTTAAAAATTAAATATTTTAAGTTTTTATATTAAAATTAATATTCAGTTTTAAAATTAAATAATATATCCAAAATATTGTTATGTTTTTGGCATATTTTTAAATATATAATATATTACTTTATGAAACTGTTTCAAACTTTATTTAAAATCATTTGTTTAAAAAAATTATTTAAAGTAACATAAGCAATTGTAAAAATTTAATAATTTAAAATAAGGTTAAAAAAATTTATGTTGAAAATAATTTGTTTTAAAATTAAATTATATTTTTATAATATTGTTATGTTTTTGACATATTTGAGTATTCGATAATAATATTAATATATATTATTTTATGAAAGTGTTTAAAAGTTTATTTATTATCATTTAGTTGATAAAAATTTATTTAAAGTAACGCAAGTAATTTTAAAGTTTTTTTATTTTATAATACTAATTAATAATTTAAAATACCATTAAAAAATTAAGTTGAAAAAATAAAATTTAATTTAAAAATTAAATTATATTTTCAAAATATTGTTATGCTTTTTATATATTTAATTATCTGAAACATTGAAATTATAAAACTGTCATCAAGTTTATTTAAATTTAAATAAATTAAAAAAAATTATTTTAAATACAAAAAATTTTACAAAAAAACAGGCTCAAAAATAGATTTGTGCATACAAAGATAAAAATTTAATCTCATATCACTCTAACATATTTATTCTAAGGTGATTTGATTATCTTTAATTAAATTATGAAAATTAAAAATAAAATTAATATATATATATATATATATTAATTAGATTAGGAAATGGTAGCATATTCTAAATAAAATCATATAAATCTATATTATTAGTAGGATTATTAAATTTTAAGGTGTTCAAGATAAAATTTCAAATTATCTAATGTTAGCCTAATAGTTTTTTTAAACCTAAATTGGATACACGTGCGTATTTAATCAACATCCTAGAACGTAAAAATATAAACTATTAAAAAGTAAAAAAAAGAAAGGAAATTGATTGTTCTAATAAGGTAAAAGAAAATTATTATCCTAATTGAATAAAGAAAATAAAAATATGTTCCTAGTTGTTGCTCAGAAAAAAGAGAGAATAAAAAAAATATTGGTAAGAGGAAGATAACAAGAGAGAAAGATGGAGGTTAAAAATATCATGACAAGAATATTAGATTTTAGAGACGGTTCAATTGTGGCGGTTAAAAAATAATTGCCATTAAATGTATCTAATTTATTTTCAGTTTTGCCTATTTTCGAGAACCTTGTATATAGAGTGGTGAATTCTTTTAAATTTTTCACTCTATTGTCGTTTCATATGCCTTAATCATCTACAGCTAATTTCTTCATCAATATTTCTTCTAGCGTGATATGATTCTGAATCGACCTTGACGTTCTCGTTGCACGTCTTCACCGACACCATTGATGCGAGAACACCATAACTCACCGGGAATCCTACGAAGCCGTTCTCTGTGAAACAAGAACCTACATTCCTCTTTCTTTTTTTGTCATGCGGTTATGATTCCAACAAAGGTTTTGTTATTATCTCTATTTTACCTTCTCGTTAATTCAAATGCATATTTTTTGATTTTTTTGAGTCGTTAATTCATGTGAAGGTGGATTCTTCAAGAAAATTTTCACCAATGTACCTAAAATATTATAAATTAATTTTGATTATGTTTTAACTTTATCAATTTTATAATTAGACATGAGTCTTTTCCTCTATCTATTTAGTCCGGAAACATTGTATTTTTCCTTTTTTGCTTCATTCTAAACACTTGGTACTGAGTGTACGCAGTGGTGATTTCTCCTATGATATGGAGGATTTGTGTAAATTAACATAAAAATATTGCTTCACAGTGAAACCAATGAGGTCTGAAAGATAATATGGCCTAATTTTCCAGCGTTAAGTTTTACAATTTGGAGCTAAAGGATTTATAGCATTGAAAGATAATACCCTTTTTATTTATAAAAAATAAGTAAAAATAAAATATGCAAGTTGAGTGAAAGTTTGGCTATCAGTCAAATCTTCTATTCGTCTTTCTAGAGTATACTATGCAATTCTCTGTGCTGAAAGTTTTAGGTACAGTAGCATCGGTTGTGATCATAACATGTAATCATGTTGATTACCTAGAGAAGACTATTAATTTTGTATTGAAGTATGCACCTTATTATCATATATTTTGTTTACTAATATTTCGTACTTCATTATCTAGTATTTATTTATCTGCAATCATGATCTATTTATTTTTACAAATAGCAAAGTCTCATTTCTTCAAAACATCATTTATTTGTATCTTAAGTATTTTATATGTTTTGATTCTAGTTTGCACTTTAAAGGATTTTTCATTATCATTATTTTAAAACTGCTAATATAACATAAATAATTAAATGTGGTTTTTTATATTTATTTAAGATAAATCAAATCCAGATGTTAAAAGTAAGGCTTTAGGCTATGATCAATTATCTTATATGTAGGTATATACACTTACATAAACGAGTTGTACTTAGAAAATCGGCTCAATATATTTGCATACCTTCATTTTCAAAGGCCAATTACTCGTTTGTTGTACATATCAAGAACATGTGTAAATTTACTGTCAATTGCAAATGATGATGATTGTTGCAACTTAGCTAATGATCACTGATACACAATCCCAAGTGCTCTATTTCTTCTGCCAAAATAGGATAATACAAAGAAAAAAGTAATTCCACTTCCAAGTTAGGATTCCATTTCTCTGATTTATAATTTTGTATTAGGCACTAAAAAAATTATAATTATTTGGCATTTCATTTCTAGTAGTTACAAGAAATCACCAAAATAATTTATATTTTTTTACATTTTTTTTTTACTGTAATTCAACCTAGCACAAAACATATGCCTTGAACCTTCAGAGATATGATTGGACAAAATTTAGTGGCCTAAGATCTTTGAAATGCAATAATGAAAATGAAAGTTGGATTATAAATCTTTCAATTGATGAAAATGACTAATTTTTTTTTTCTTTTTAAAACTATATAAAGGTTGAAGTAATCTTTTTGGGACAGTTGAAGCATCACCATTTGATTAACTTAATTGGATATTGATGTGAAGATGAGAATAGGCTTCTTGTGTATGAATACATGGAATGAGGCAATCTCGAGGAAAAACTTTTCAAAGGTACATGCATGCTTTTCTCTAAATTTCCTCTCATTATGAAAGAAAAATGGGAAACAAAAGATGATTTTGAACATTAGGATAATTTATTTCTATGCAATTTGCTTGCTTCAATGATTTTTTACAAAACGATTGTCCTTGTAAAATGCAGGTTATTTAGCAACCTTGTCTTGGCTAACAAGATTCAAAATAGCAATTAGGGTTGCAAAGAGACTTTTTTTTCTTATGAAGAAGAAAACCTACTCATATATAGATATGTTAAAACCTCAAAAATTCTATTGGACGCTATAAGTTCTCATTAGCCTTTATTCACTTAATTTAAGGAAAATAGTTAAGTGATCCCAATCTGTTAAACTAAATAGAATTAAACTGACATGTAACTACCCATATTTTTTTTTCAGGATTACAATGCTAAGCTCTCAAATTTTGGTTTAACAATAGATGGACTAGAAAAAGACCAAACTCATATTACAACTCATGTAATGGGTACCATGGTTATGCTGCTCCTGAGTATGTATCACAGGTATTTCATTTTAAAATCAAATTCAAACCAACTCCTTTACTTTCATTCACCAAAATATTTACTTAACTCAATCTACTTTTTATTTCATTTTTAGGCCGTTTGACTACAATGAATGATGTATATAGCTTTGGAGTTGTGCTGTTAAAGCTACTCACTACTCACAGAAAAGAAATCAGTGGACAAAAGAATGATTCGTTAGAGAATAGGATTTGGTACGATGGTAAGGCCTCAATTAATTAAAAAATATATATTTTTATTAATTAAAAAATATTACGGCAGCTTTTAACCCCTAGTAAATATATTTATTTTTTAGCGGTTATGCCTGCGGTTAAGGAAAAATCGCTAGAAACATCTGTGGCATCCGTAATTTTGGCGTTTTTTAAAAACGCTGGTATTAATTTTTGCGGCGGTTGGAAATTGCCACAGACTTTATTTTAATTGCTAGAAATGTTGTATTTTTTTGTAGTGTATAATACCCTAATAATGAATATTATTTTTATGTGTAAGTCATATACTTGGTTCCATTAATATATTATTATCTTATGATGCAGAATTTTTAAAAAATAATTATTAGTGAAAAAATACGATAATTTTTTTTTATTTAGAACACTTTGATATCAAATGTGAGCCTCGTTGAAAGAGAGTTCGTAGTAGAATGTAAACAATTAGGTGCTTTTATGCTTGTATAGGTTATTAAGATTACAAATTATTTCTTGGATTTAATTTTTTCTAGTAAACAGTAAATCAATTCAACATAACTTGAACACATAACATTCATACATAATATAATTATACAGTCCTTAATAATTGTATAATATTTATTTACACATACATTGTTAGGTTAAGGCACTAGATCATTTACACATTTAATTACATACATAATTACTTCTATCATATACACACTAACTATTCTACAAAATACCTACTAGTAAATACACTACAACAAATTAGATCTGTAGTGACAGACAAAATCTGTCACTAAATGTAAAAAAACTATAGTTATAAGTTTAAATAGAAGGACCGTCGGATGCAATTTCTGTCCATTATATGCGTCAAATAACTATGAAAATTTGGACGTCACTATAGGTTATACTTACACTTTTATACTTTTACCTACATCTCATTGTGGTCGTAGGTAAAAATTGTGAACCTTTACCTACGGTTTTGTATGAGTGTAGGTGAAAGTCTACATATATTTTTTTCATGTCTTTTCCTACAATTTTACGCAACTGTAGCTAAAGGTTTACACGTCAACTTTTATCTGCTGTTGTTGCTAAACGATTTCCACCAAAATTAAATAATTTAATTTTCAAAATAATTTGAGCAACCTTTGACTTAGACATACAAAAGTACGTGTATCATATTTTTTATTTTAAAATTATCGAATGGAGTAATTGGATATATATATATATAATATTTACGTCATCACAACTATTAACAAATGTAAAATAATTTGAAGATTTTTTATATTATAACTATCAAACTTCATTAGATCAACATTTATTTAGGAGAAATATAAATTTACTCAAACAAGAACTTAAAATCATTTAATAAGCTATTATACAATGATGACTAGATATTTAAAAGGAAATGCTTACATGTTCATATATGTATAAGTAATTGTCACATTTTAGAAAAAACATATAAAAGATTACAAATCTAAAAGACTAATGTGAATAGGATACCCATTTAAAACATTCCAATGACAAAATTAACAACAATGAAGATAACAGTTACAGTGATAACATTTTGCATAAGTTCTTCATTCTAATGCATTTACAAGGATCTTCCTAATATTGCTTCTGCAACTCCATTATTTTTCTGCACACAAAAAAATATTACATGATTATGTTTTTATAGAGTACAAATAGTCAACAAAGGATTAAATAATTTAAAAGATAAAACATGAAACTTGATATTCAATGTTGACACTTAAAATCAACTATATAATTTGAATCAAAATAATAATAGTAATTTTTATTTCTAAGAATCACAATAATTACAATTTATAATTTCAAGAATTATAATGCATAATTTTATTACAATTTACATACTGCTATTTCTTCCTCCCTCTCCAAGAACTCTACCCCAATTAATGAAATTAAAATCTGATTCTTATATTAAAAAAGATATATAATGAAGAGCTAGTAACTGCCCAATATCTAAAAGAGTGAAGACATAATAGTCAGAAGTTGAGTAACAAATAAAATCTCCAAACTATAAAATAAAATTTGAAAATAAATAATTTAGATACTAATCAACTGTGATTAAAACAAGCTACTATGGAGAATAAAGATATCAATTTAGGTACTTATAATAAATAACCTTGCCAATAAAACCAACTACCTCAACGACGCATAGGGTACGAATTTGGCTTCTTAATAATGTGACTGTACATTTCAATTATAAGTATATGTTATGTGTATATATGCATGTATATTTTCACAATCACAATAATCAACAGTTGTAACTTTGCATTTAACCACTAAAGTGCACCTTACACTTTAAAGGAGCTAAATCCACATTAAGACATGGCTAACAACATTATATCAAATTTAATAACCATCATAATATCCCCCAAACAATCATCCTAATTCAATTTGTTCACAAGGTACCATATAAACTTTCTTTTCTACTTGCATCCCTATATAGTAAGAACATGACAACCACAACCATTCAATCTGAACATTAAACAACCAAATTAGTTATTTAATACTTACAATTTGTTTTCATGTATTTTATATATTACTAATCTATAGCAAAGTTTTGAATAAAGCATTATACAACCAATGATTTCCTAGACATTTAAACATTAGTGCAGTAACTCAAAATAACTTAGTATCTTAAGCAATTTTGACTTCTAATCACAAAACGGCTCAAAACCAAATGTTGATCAACCTAGGTGCTAGGAAATCAAAGAGTTCAACCCAATAAGCTTAACAGAAGTTACTATCAAAAATCTCAACTTTCTTAAACCTATCTACAAGATTACAACATAGGAACATCACTACAAGTCTAAATAGAATCAAGTTCATGGGCTCCATTGTCTTTTCAGCATATGTAAGTAGAGCAAATAACATCAAAATACACAAATTAACCAAGAAATAATTAAGATTATGTAATCATAGATGGAGTTACTAAGAAATAAGGAGAAAAAATGGGATTGGGGGTATAAAGTTAAAGAAATTAGATTAAGAGCTATCTCATGATGATTTTAAATGGCATGATGATAGTCTACTGTATAATAGGTATAAAAAGTTGTTTTAAACTCATTTCATGTTTTGATCACACATATTCTAAGGATAAAAATTTGGATTGGGGTATAAAGCAAAAGACATTAGAAAGAAAACAACAACCTAGAGTGTCAACTATCCAATTACTAATTACACACCTTTGCCAAGTAGCAATCATCAAGCTTTACTAAACCAAATAATAGCAAATGAGCATAAACATGCTTCAACAAGTAAAAATCTAGAGGAAATAATTCAAATTACTTATTACTCACTAATCACTCAATTGTTGTTACTGCTTGTGGTTTGTTGATTATCTCCAATGGTCTTGTTTGGAGCACTTGAAGCTTCAGGTACCTATTAACAAAATTGTAAAATTACACATCATAATTAAATTTTAAAATATTTTGAATCATAAAATATGATACCTCTTCTGCAACAGCTTGTAAAATAGCATTAATTTGAGGATCTTCTGAAAATCGTGTTTGTAGAACTGAGACAAGATTTCCAAACAAATTCTCTAATTTCTGAAGCCTAATCTCAGCACTAGAGTTTTGAGAAGTAGCATTTGAACTTGCTTGATGTGGAAGTTTTCCTAGGCAACACACATGTCCTCTTTTTTCAGGTCCTTTTACTTTTGAGTATAGATCATTTTTCCAATCAGTAGAATCATGTGAACTTCCTGCTTCTCTCATATGCTTCTTTAGTTCATCCTACACAAAACATATTGTAAATATTAAACACCCAACTATATTATTAATTTCTATCATAGAATTTAGTTAAATGTTTTTATTGAGATTGAGATTATTACAATCACTTCAGCTGCCTTTTCAGTCACAATACTCCCATCCTTTCGAGTTCGAGTATCAATATAAATTTGAGCACGTGAAGGTTGCACCCCTTTAGCCTTTGTTGTCTAACATTAATAATACAAACACTATTTATATTTGTATCAAAAAATAATTATAAACTACTCATATAAAAGTATGAATTAAAATAAAAAGACACAAACCATTTCATTAATCAGCCGTGGAAGATTCTTTGTTCCCATGCAATGTAAATCTTCATATTTTGAACGATTTCTTTTATTTATATTGCTTATTTGCTACAATCATTTAATAGTAAATGTATCACAATATTCAACATATTTCATGTAAATTATTTAGTTAAAAAAAATTAATAACACTATACATATACCTTTCCTTTTTCAGAACACCAATGATGCACTAAATCACGATATTGAGAAGGATCAACTCTTTTATCATGAATGTTGGCAGCCATTTCTTCCTCTGTCTTACTTTGATCATATCCTTTTTCCTTTAAGTCATGCTTAAATTGCCTCCACTTGCAACTCATGTTATCCTTTAAGATTTGCTTTGTTTGCTCTGTCAATTCAGGAACAAATTGAAACTTACCCTATGATAACATTCATAAAAAAAATTGTTACATATGTTGTCAAAACATAAACTATTATAATAAGAAAAAGGAAATAAAATTACAAAAACTTATATCGCACCTGAATCAATTCAAGCATGTTAGTAATATAAGTCTTGGACATGTCTTTCCAACTTAGGTAATTGATAGGAGCACATTGGTGCCTTCTTACCAAGCTGCCAATTGCATTTAGTAGAGTTTTTCCTTCCCATCCCATAGGATTGCCTAAAGAATCTACTTCAACAAGTATGAATTCTCCATCTGGCAAATCCCACACATCTAACATATGTGTATAGCCTCTAGTTTTCTTTCCACCTAAAACATGCAAGAATGTCACATTAACAAAATATATTTTAAGAAAAGTATAAATTATTTATTATATATTACACTAACCTGCATTTGAACTTTCACTTGAATGAGACATATCATGACTACCCTCTTGTACTTGTTGCTCTAATTAGGATTAATCATTATAATGGTTAAGATACAATATCATTAGAATTACAAACAAAAGTAACTAAATAAAATTTTTATACCTTCTCCAAATTGTGCAAGTTCTTCATCTACAGAATTGTTGCTCTGGTTGATTTCATTAAAGTTATCAATTGATTTCTCCATAGATTGAGATATGCCATTTTTTTGAATGGTCTTCAACATTTTACGCCTTCCCATGATATCTATTTCATAGTCAAAATGGAATGATTATTATGAATACGATGATTATATAATGTAATTCAAAAGAAATAAATATAAACATATAGAAAGAGAAAAATTAATACGCAACTTACATCCTTAAAAAATATAATAAATTAAAAAAGGTCTTCTTCATCTTCATCCTCATCCTCTATATCAACATCATTCTCATTATTTTTTAAAACATCTTCCATATTTATTGTAACTTCCATGATATCATCATTATCATCAACTTCTAGTCTGATCAAATCATTATCATTTATCTCTTGTAAGATGTATTCATTCCTTTGCTCTATGTCTTTGGATTGTTCATCACCCAAATCATATACATCTCTGACTTTAGCATGCACAACAACGAGCCAACCATTTTCTTTCTTATTCTCTATATAGAATACTTTTTTAGCTTGAGAAGCCAAAATATATGGGTCATCACATGTATCATTCCCTGTATGTTGCAGATAATTTAAGTTTACTAATGTCATGCCTAAACTATCAATTTTGCAACCCCTATTTATGTCGACCCAATCACACTTGAAAAGTACAACCTTGAATTTTCCTGAGTAATCCATTTTAATTATATCTGTCAAAACACCATAATAGTTGATTTCACCTTCTTTAGGATTTTTATCTCTTGAACTAGCATAACTTCTTGTCTTAACAGTAACTACAATGCCACTGTTTTGAGTCTTTAAGCATCTTTCACGCTTCTTTGTATGAAATCTAACTCCATTAACAATATAACCATTATATTTTCTTGCCATTTCTAGTGGACCACATGCTAACCACTTGATTTCATCTGTCACTAAAGCACTACCTTGCTCTTCCAAACGTGCAACCTACCACATTTTCATTTCAAATGATTAGAAATTATTGATAATCATGAAACTCGTTATTGAAAATTCTTAACAATTACCCGTTCACGAAACCAATCAGTAAAAGATTGACTGTGAATTTTGTCAATATCATAAGGAGATAGGCGACGATTTCTTCTCCGAATAAGATCAATGTGTTCTCTATATAAAAAAAATGAAATGATAAAAAATGAGAATAATAAAAAGTTATCAAGCCAAACTTGAGTAGTAAAAGATACATAAGAATTTCTTACTTTTGAAAAGGGTCAATGTTTTTGTTATTGAAAAGCACGTATCTATGTGCTTGTACTAATGCTTTCTTATCAAGTGATACTCGAGAAACCCTTTTTCTTTTCTTCAAATTGAACCCAACTTGGCACTTTCTCCCTAATGGTCTACCTCTAGGATTCATAAAACTTGTATTCTCAGCAAAACAAGAGTCATCATTACGACTAGGTCGATTAAAATAGGTTTCGACTCCAGAGAGATATCTTGAACAAAATATTAAGCTTTCATGAGCTAAATAACCCTCTGCAATTGACCCCTCTGGATGTGCTCTATTACGAACAAATGACTTCAGAGTAAAAAGGAACCTAAAAATAAGATCAATAGAAGATAAAATTATTTTATTCGATAAATTTTGAAGGATATCAAATAATTAAAAAAAATTAGTACCTTTCAATGGGATACATCCATCTGTAATGAACTGGACCTGCAACTTTTGCCTCATATGCTAAATGGATTACTAAATGTACCATTACAGTGAAAAAAGATGGAGGAAAAATCTTTTCTAATTGGCACAATGTTTTAGTTATTCGGTGCTCCAAGTTCTCCAAATTACTCATATTAAGCACCTTACCACATATTTCTTTGAAGAAATGACAAAGATCAGCTATAACAGAAATCACTTTGTCAGGCAAACACCCTTTCATAGCTATAGGAAGAAACTCTTGTATTAAAAGAGGACAATCATAACTTTTCAAACCAAATATCTTGCATTGCTTCACTTGCACACATCTTGAAATATTAGATAAGTACTCATCTGGAGCTTTTATTGCCTTGAGCACTTCCAAAAATGTTTGTTTTTCTTTAGATGTCATTTGGTAAGAAGCTCTAGGCAAATATTTTTTACCTTTACTTTGATGCATCTTTGGATGTAGTTGACTTCTAATGTTCATGGCTACAAGGTCATAACGTGCCTTATCGTTATCCTTTGACTTCCCTTCTAAATGCAACAATGTTCCAATAATATTATCACAAACATTTTTTTCAATGTGCATCACATCAAGATTATGACGAAGAACATTAAATTGCCAATAAGGCAAAGTGAACAAAATGCTTTTCTTTTTCCATGGTGATTTACTATGAATTTCATGATCTTCTAATTGTCTCAAAATAGAAGTTCCATTAAGTACCTCAGGAGGAGACCTAAACTCTTCAGTTCCATCAAAATTCTTTTTATTATATCTCCATGGATGGTTAGGTTCTAACCAACGACGATGACACATATAGCACCATTTTCTACTATATTTCAACCACGTAGAAGGATTATCAAAGCCACAACATGGACAAGCATATTTACCACTTGTACTCCAACCAGACAATTTTGCATATGCAGGAAAATCATTGATAGTCCAAAGAATTGCAGCACGCATTTGGAATGACTCTTTTTTGTGCGCATCATAAGTTCTTACTCCAACTTCCCACAATTCTTTTAATTCTTCCATAAGAGGCTGCATATAGACATCAATGTTATTACTTGGAGCTTTTGGACCTGGAATAAGTAATGAGAGAATTAAACAAGGCTTCTTCATACACATCCAAGGCGGAAGATTATAAGGAACTAAGATAACAGGCCAAGTACTGTGAGAAATTGTCATTGTTTTGAAAGGATTAAAGCCATCAGAAGCCAAACCTAGTCGAACATTACGAGGGTCACATGAAAAATCAAGATGTCGGTTATCAAAATCCTTCCAAGCAAGAGAATCAGCAGGATGTCTCATAAGTCCATCCTTAGTTCGGCAATTTTCATGCCATGTCATAGAAGAAGCTGTTCTTGAAGACAAAAACAGTCTTTGTAATCTAGGTTTAAGAGGAAGCCAACGAAGGATATTTGCAGGTATCTTTTTTCTACCTTCAACATCATCTGAATTTACTTTCCATCTTGAGGAGTTACATTTTGGACAAACTTCAGTATTAGTTAAATCCTTCCAAAATAATGTGCAACCTTTGGGACAAGCATGAATTTTTTCATATCCTAAACCTAACCCTGAAATAATCTTCTTGGTATCATAAAATGATTTGGGCAAGGTATTTTCTGCAGGTAATGCATCTCTCAGCAACTCTAACAACATTGAAAAACTTTTGTCAGTCCATGCATTTAAACACTTTAAGTGGTACAAATGTACAATGAAGGATAATTTTGTAAACTTCTTGCAACCAGGATAAAGGTCTTGTTCTGCCTCTTTTAACAATTGATAGAACTTATCTGAATTATTTTCCTCCTCAGGTTGTTGAACATTGTGATCATTTATTAATGCTTCAGAATGATTTAGAACACTCGCAGCTTCAGGTGTATCTATATCATCACTTTCATTAATTATATTCATCCCAAAAGCATCATGGATTAATGCATCCATATCATCATCAAACTCCCCTTCTTCAGGACATATGCTTGTAGAACTAGAAGAATTAACTTGTTCACCATGAAAGATCCAATTAGTATATCCCTTTAGAAATCCATAGTTGATTATGTGCTCATAAACATCTACTCGAGAGCGCCACTTGTAATTGACACATTTAGTGCAAGGGCATAAAATCTTTCCATCCGTAGATGATTTTGCAAATGCTAAGTCAAGAAAATTTAGAACTCCTCTAATATATCTCTCCTTATTTTGAGAGGTTTCAAATATCCAACTTTTATCCATTAGATGAAATAAACTGAAAAATAAAATAAAAAATTAATTTCAATAGATATAATCATTCATAATATATCTAGAAAATAAAGCAAGCAATATATAATATTCAATAACATCAATATGCTGAATAAAAGTTATTTAGAGAAATATTTAATATAAACTCATAAAAATCCAAGTAATCAATAATAGACACAAGGAGACAAAGAAATAGAATAGAGCTTTTCAAAGGTCCATTTAATATATATACAATAGTCCAATTACTTGGATTCCACACATGAAAAATAATATTTATAGAATCTTACAAAAAAATTAATATTAAAGTACCTGAAGGAATAGGTCTTATGTTTCCTTATTTGTAATCGCTTGAGATCAAAATCATAAAAGAGCACCGCACTTTGATGCTATAGATCCTGAAAAATCAACTAATATCAATATAAAAATACTAATTTTCCTTTGCATAACACTGATTGATACAATGAGTCATCAAAGATACTCGTAATTATAAATAAACAATTACAATATTACAAAGTATTTCTTTCTTAGGATGCAATGTATGAAAATTAATTACAATATTCCATTTGCTCAAACACTTTCTTTAGATTTGGTGTCAACAATTTTGGAAATTAATCCATCAGTAGTCAAATTCGTATCCCAAAATTGAACAAAAATGACAACTTTGTTCACATATACAACGTTTGTAAGAGAAACGACAACATTTAAAACCAGAATGATAAGAAGCAATAAAAAAGGTTAATTTTTAATATGAACCAGAATCCCATCTACAGTGGCAATTATTAGTATGCGTGATTTCAATGTTTCAATTAAATTGAATAGGTAATAGTAAAAATTAGTACCGAATTACCAATAAAATTTAATATATCCATTCTTAAGCATAAAAAAATAAATATCTAACTATTTGAATAGTATACAGAATCTTTTAATCTACGTATTATGTGTAGAAATCAATCTCAACTATCAAAAGATCAATGGTGACATCTACATTACTGACATGAAGAATATATATTGTCTACATCTATATCAAAATCTGCCTGCATTAAACCCAGTGAACATAGAAAAAATAATGCTAGAGAAGAAAAAAAGTGAAAACCATAGAAATTCTCCCATTTGTTTTAGAAAAAACTACAGATAGAATATACATATCAACAAGGTAAAGCTAAAAAACTTTATACACCAAAGCAAATTCAATGGCATTAGGTGGCGTAGAATTATTGGAATTTTCATAAAATTAAATTAGCCAATTATAGAACTATACATCAATTCTTGTTCCCTATACAAAACTACATGTCGAACGTGTTAACGGTAGGAGAAGAAAACAAGAATATTATTGCCTATGGGTGGTCAACTAGAGAAGCTTTGGGAATTCTCTCCCTGTTCTTTATAAGTTCGGGAAGAAAACAGGAAGGTATACATCCTTATATAACCAAGGTTTTTAACTTGAAGCAAAAAATATTTTTTATAGGCAGCAATGTTCTTAAGAATTATATCACAAGATGGAAATTGGATGCTTTTAGAAAAGTTTCAAGCAAATAATTACAATAAAAGATAACAAGTGTCAGTTTTCCATTGAAATTGAATAACATACCCAAACTTATGCCATTTACACTATCACAGACAATGAAAGTTATAAGAAATTTTTGATTTCTAGTTATATATTTCTGCATATCTAACATCCACAGAAGTAGCAGAAAAATTGAAGCGTAGTGATGGTTAAATGATAGCAAGTGAGTCCAAGCAAGTGTTGAAGTGTACTCATTCAAATATTTCTATTGTTCACAGTTTACACAATTAATGATAATTGCCACCGATAATATAACATAATAGTTTCTCAATCACAAAATTCATACTTAAAAATAAACAAGAAAGAAACAAATGAACAATTTTTTAGTAAGTGTGTATTTAACCACCACTTTATGAAAAAAAATTCTCTACACTAACAGAAAAATTAATAAACACTAGAATTACATTCGTTGATATCATATTTATTTAACAAAAGTAAAATTGTTAATGTAAATATTGTACATTAATACTAATAATAGAATGTGTTAGTAGCATATCAATTTTTTATACAAACACAATTATTTACTAGGATAATACATCACCGTTAGTATTAATAATGCTTATATTAATAATTTAATTTTTATTATATAAAAATATTAATAAAGACAAACCTGATCATAAATCATCAATAATATGACAAAAATATTAATAATTATTTATGAAAATAAATGTCTCTAGAGATAGATAAAAAATAGGACTTTAAACATTTATTCTAAAACAATCAAATAAAATACCATGCATGCATTCTATACAATCAAATAAAATACCATGCTCAAACAATCAAATATTCACAACATAATCACAGTACCCATTCTATACATTCACAACACCATCATGATCCAGTACCCAAACACAACACCTCTTTACTCTCTCATCACAAAGTGATATAAGGTCGACAGACTTTCCCACCAAGGAGCTTACTAGCTTAGCACCCATTCTGCTGGTCTCTATGATATCTAGGATTATTTACCTTCCCTTGGACCACCTGACAAGAGCCAGTGCCTGGACTTGGAAATGAAACGAGAACTTTTCCTCTCAACTCTCTCTTGCTCAGAAAGATGGAACACACAAATGCTCATATTTGTGGACTCTCTTCATTCTCCTACATCTCTGAAACATAGCCTAAATTCTCTCAACACATATTCACTCTCTCTCCCTCAAAATTCTCCATACATATATAAAAGCAAGAGCATCTCTCACACTCTCAGGAGATGATTCCCTTCTCACACTCTCGGAGGATGATTCCCTTCTCATTCTCTAATCACATGTGTATGTACGTGAAATAGAGTTTAACAGAGTAACTAGACGCACATTTTAAAAGAGGGCTTACAACTCAAACAACCTAAGTTTAACTTGTTAAATAGACTCTGATTTCAATTATTTTTTCAATTCAAATTCTCCTACATTGAACCCGTGCTACAAAATCAATCAAGAGAATACATATTTGTTATAATGGAACAAAACATTATCACTCGCAAATGACGAATCACACAGCAACACGTCCTATTCCAAACAAATAACACATCAATTTTAACCTAACTTTCCAAGTGTAGAATGAATGAAAAAGGAAGAGAAACATACCCAAAAAAGAAGCAAGCAAAAGATGAACAACGAGATTTGATGTAGCAAAGAACGTAGCAAACAAAACTCAGTTCTTCGATTTGATTTTGAAAAAGGGCACAACGGAACTTTTAAGTGTTAAAGGAAGAAAATAAAATAAAATAAAATAATTATTTTTAAGTATAAATTAACTATTTATATATTAATTTTAAAATATTATAAATTATTTATTATAAAAAATTAAATAAGTAATGAAAAGTGAAGAAAAATTATTATTTAAATAAACTATCAAAATTTTAAATTATTTTTAAAATTAAATATAATTTATAATTTATTAATAAAATAAATAATAACAAAATATCAT
Organism: Canavalia gladiata; assembly: GCA_037954105.1. Taxonomy (NCBI): domain Eukaryota; kingdom Viridiplantae; phylum Streptophyta; class Magnoliopsida; order Fabales; family Fabaceae; genus Canavalia; species Canavalia gladiata. Next base: position 11,652,690 of record CM075659.1, on the reverse strand, counting down.
TTTCATAAATATATCATATCTACACCTACAGTTTACACTTCAAGATTGGTGATGGTATCGTTCCAACCACAAGCTTTCATCCAAAGTAACAAAAGTTTCATCAGCCATCTCCTAGAATGCCTGGAAAAGATAGGGCCTAGGATACGGAGAATTGTCATGCAACAACTAGACGTGAAAAATGCTGTGGTAATAGGGCGATGTTTGCATGTCTATTTCTCCTTCAGGTGATGAGGAGTCTTCTATAGGTGCTATGAGTGGTGCTTGGTAAACGGGAGGAGGTGGAAACATTTAGACTCATCACCGTTGAAACGAACAAATGTTCCAAAGAGAAGTATATATGCACGTTGCTTGAGCTGTTATCATCAGCCTGTGAGTGTTCGCTATCCAATTTACGTTACTAATTTCCACATAGACTACCACGTGCGCAAAAGACATCATCAACGTCTAGGAAGAAAATGGAGGGTAAAGGAGTGAGAAACTAAGTTTCTCAATAGGATTCTACCCTAGGTTTAGTGTCATCACTGTCATCCCAACCACTTTAGTTTATTAGAAAAACATGTCATGCTTACAAGTTTAATTTTAATATTTCAAAAACTTTTGCTAAAGTGGATTTATTTTATACAATAAACCATCTTTAATTAATCATATAACTTACTTAAACATCATATGTCTTTAGGATCACATCATAGATATTATTTGACTATCACTTCCTCCATGTCTTGCTTAACTCATATTTATTCTCTATCACTCTCTTAGTGATAATCAAGATATATGCATAATCAAACAATATCTTCTCACTAACTCTGCTACTCTACCTTATATTCTTAGAACATGAGCTCATTTATAGATGGTCACGATCATCATAAATATTGAAGATTGTCGCAACCATAATTCCGACGAGACGATGAGCTCGCTAAAATTTTTAAAATAATTTTAATTGATTAAGTGGAGCCGCCACAAAATTTTTACTTAAGGAAAAAAGTTCGGAAAAACCCTAACTTGAAGATGAGATTTAGGTTCGGGAGTCGGTTATGAGTGGGGACGGTGTAAGGCATCCCACTCGCCCGTTCCGAAGAATGTTACCCTTAAACTGAGTGAGTGATTTTTGAAAAATGTTTGATTCCTTAATTAATATGAAAATAAACAGGTTGATGGAGGTTAGCCTGACAAGACTTGATCCTGCTCCTACGTATTCCCTGGTGCAATGGGAAACTCAAGGCTTACGTAGTTCTAGTTTGAAGGCTTGACCTTCGGAGAAGCTTGAAAAAGGAGCATTTGAAGATGAACAGAGTGTTTTGAAAATATCTTAAGAAGAATCTTTAGTCCACATATGCACAAGATCAAAGACAACTACGGCTGCATTGGGATCCATACGAATCCCTAAACATCGAATAGTAGAAAAAACTACCAGTTCGTGCTTAGGGTTCATCGCGTAAGACTTAGAGATTATAAAATGGAGTTTTTATTGAAATTATTCACAAAAGGATTCTTGGTCCACATATGCACAGGGTTCAAGACAGCTACGGCTGCATTGGGACCCATATGAATCCCGAAACATCGAACAACAGAAAAAGCTACCAGTTCATGCTTAGGGTTCATTGCATGAGACTTGGAACCAAAGAATAAGCTTGATTTACAAATGAACTTGATTTTGGAAAAAATGGGAAAGTAATACACTTGATTTGAAATGCACTTGGTTTAAAATTTGATGAAAAGATTAAACTTGATTTGGAAATCTTTGAGGAAAAGAATTTGATTCAATTTGGAATTGAGGAAGGCTTTGCATTTGATTTGAAAATTTTGAAGAAAAGAATTTGGAAAATAAAATAGACTTGATAAACTTGATTTGAATTAATTTGAATTGAAAATTTAGAAAAAGAAAAATGCAAATTTTGAGAAAAGAAAAAGGATTAAATTTGACTTAGAACAATGAATTCGAATTAAAACTTGAGGAAAAGAATTTAACTTGATTTGAGTTGGACGAAAGAGTTTGATTTAAAATAAATTCGATTTAAAATGAATCTCGATTTTAAATTTGAGGAATTGGTTTTAAATTCGGATAAAAAGAGTTACATTTGATTGGAATTAATTTGATTTTAATTTAAAAAAAGAATTAAATTTAATTTAAATGGAATTGGTAAAAGATTAACTTAACTAGACACATTAATTGCAAAAATAAAAACCCATTTGAAATTTGCATATGGCTGGATATGTCGTGCAGATCAATTAACTAGGGACTTGCCTTCATTTGTGGGTTCTACTTGGTTAGGCAAGTGTGGCCCAGTTTCCTTGAGCTAGGCCCAACTACTTCGTGCATCAGTTATACGACTGGATAGGCTGTGCATCACAATTAATTAAAGTGTTTTCGCCTTATGAGAATAAGGTCTTCTTGCTACCCCATGATGGCCCACTATGGCTCCAGGCTTGCAAATTGGTGTACGAGTGAATTGTGGACCAAATGGTGGAAATTGAGGCTAAAACAGTAACGTGCGGGAATCGAACACAGAATCTGGGGTCCTATGGGTCTTTAGGCAGCATACTCACCACCAGACCAAGCTGTTGGTTGGGTTCATGGAGTCCTGCTTTAACTTTAAAACACTCTCTAGGGAGCTAGGGGCACATACAATTGCATACAATGCGTGGAGTTCAAGATTGATTAACATTCACGAAAAAAGGAGCACAGGGGCTCAAACTCGTGTCGTGGAGTTACAGGCCACGTCTCGAGCCACTGGACTAAGCTCGTGGGTGTGTCTTTAACACTTTAATCTTAAATTATAAATTCACATGGTATTCTAATGTCCTTGAAACTGCATGGGATTTGAGAGAGTTTCAAGTGTGCTGAAGGGCATGTGAGCCAATACTAAAACAATTGGTGTGGGTCCCGAGCTGAATCATTAACGAACGCTGACCTCTCATGCATGCATAAGGTAGGGTACCAGCTTTCCTAATGGCTCACGTCTAACTTTCTTCAGATGAGGCATTACTGCACCAAGTAACAGATCAAGGACCCTTGCCTATTATCAGGATGTGGCATGCAGGGTCTTTTATTTTCATAAGGGGCTGTTTCCACCTTTCATTGGCCTTGTTAACTTGACTTTTCCGAATCATATAGAATGCTTTTCAACCAAACTTGCAGCAATGTACAACCCTCTAACAGGATTAATGGCAAACCCAACATGTATTGGCGTTTACACTCAAGAAGCTGAAAGAATCACAGGATGCCATTACGTCTTAGGTGCTTAGCCATGTCTTCTAGATGCCAGCAGAACTCTTGTTCTTTCATCATAGCGTCACTCGTGGTGTTCTCGTTCATGGGGTTTGGCCCCTCCTATGATCATGACCAGCGTTGAAAGCCACCCCATGAGCAAAAAGTTGCAGGACTCGTGCATGACTCTGTTGTGGATGTGAGTTGGAGTTTACATGGCTCTTTGCATGGCTTCCATTTGTTGCGAACACATTTGCCATGAAGCCAGGTTGCCTTCGTGTAAGCTCTAACGTATAGTGCAGGGAATATGAACATTCTGAACCTACAAAATGGCTTGCATGGCTTGGGCATTCTGTTTCCATAGCAACCCAGATGTATAGGGCCTTTGATGATGCGTGCAACGACGTCCCAAAATATATCAAAGATAGCCTAAGAGGTTGCACCAGAATGAGACTGAGGTAGCACCCTGACCTTATGAACATCCACATGAAAAGGGACAGTGCAACAGTGTCCATCTTAGGCTATGATCCTGACGCTGTTAAAGTACACAACAGACCTAGCTCGAATGTGTTCTGCTTGTGGCCTTAGTGTGCCCTGACCAGGCTCTTGATCAATGGATGCACTCCGACTAGATGCATGAGAGCCAACACTTCCCAGCTGATCATGACTCTCCTTAAGAGCTGAATTCTTGAACCATATCATGCCAAGTTCTTCCACCTCTCAGAGAACTGAGGGCTCGTGCTGATCAAACATTACTCAACCTAAAATCTTGAGTAGATGTATTCTGGATAGATCGATTTCCTCTCACTGAGATTCTCATTAATGAAGTTTATATATTCCCTCAAGAATGAGTACACAACCTAAGCCATGGACACCGAATGCTACAGGAAGAAATTTTTGATAATAATGCCATGATTCCTTGCCATTAATACATTAAAAGGTTATACTGGTGCAGAATCCCATTCACAGCGAATCATTTTAGACTTGACTTATTAAAGTTGCAAGGTTAATAGACAAGGACGCATGCTGAATGTAGCTAGAAATCTTTCTATTTCACAGCACTTACAGGACTATCATTCAAGAATCAACACTGACCGGTTATACTTAATTTTTCATACAAATTTGTCTAACGATTCTAAGACTAATCTGAACATAGGGATCAAAACCTCTCATGTAATATACTTTCCAATTGTAAACACTCAATTATGTCAAGGCCCCAATCATTAAAATTAACCAAAAGTGAAGTTAATTAAAATTTTGAAAAGATGTAAAACAGAAAACAGAAAAAACAGAAAGCAGAAAATAAAAAAAAATAAAAAAAATAAAAGGGAAATTAAAGAATAAGTAAAAATGATAAATAAATAGAAAAAAAACGAAAAAGGTAAAAAAAATGAAAATTGAAAAAAAGAAAAAGCTGAAAAATCAAAATAGGGAACAAAAATTTTGAAATCAAAGGGGTTGGTTTTTGGCTCCTAGAAAGGGGTGGCTTTTGGCCCTTTAAAAGGACTTGGCCCTTGCTAAGAGAGAGGAGGCTGGCTTTTGGCTCTTTGAAAGAGCTTCACCCTTGCCAAGAAGGGATGTGTCTATATATACCTACAAACAAGACAAGAAAGGGGCTTTTTCTCATTTTTGGAAATTCTTGGGAGGAGGAGAACTTGGAGTCTTAGAAGGAGATTTTCAGAACCTTTGAGGGGAGGACCTAGGAGACTTTCTGGCCTTCAATTCAGCCCTTGGCCTCCATAGAATCAGCTCTTCATCACCTTCCAATGGAGGTTAGGTCCTAATTTTATCCCTCTTAAGTTTCTTGCTTCTTCTCGGATTTCCGAGTTCATTCTCGTGTCTGTTTTCGTTTTAATTTTTAGACGGTCAAATGATCTCCGATTTTGATTATTTTTGTTGCGTTTTCTTCGTCTTTCTCTCTAGTTTCTGGAATGATATTATTTGTCCAATTTGGATCTGAAATGAAATTTTTATCACTTGATTACCGAAGCATGTTTATCCTGGTGCGCGAATTGACCTAGCTTGTTTGATTTGTGCATATCTTGTTCATTTCTGATTGGATTGATGTCAAACTTATTTTTTTTCATTCTTATGATCCATATCTTTCAATTGATCAGTTTTTATTTTTCAGATCTACCAAAAATATTTTCTAAAACTTCTGAGATTCGAATTCAAATTTTGGCACCAAAAACTTGTGTGTTCTTGAGGTTCATTTTCTTGTCTGTTTTCATTTTAATTTTTAATCGGTCAAATGATCTCCGATTTTGGTGATGTTTGTTGAGTGTTCTTTGTATTTCTCTCTAGTTTCTGGAATGATATTATTTGTCCAATTTAGATCTGAAATGAAATTTTTATCACTTGATTACCGAAGCATGTTCATCTTAGTGCGCGAATTGACCTAGCTTGTTTGATTTGTGCATATCCTGCTCATTTCTGATTGGATTGATGTAAAACTTGTTTTGTTTAATTCCTATGATCCATATCTTTCAATTGATCGGTTTTTATTTTTCATATCTACCAAAAATATTTTCTAAAAATTCTGAGATTTGAATTCAAATTTTGGCGCCAAAAACTTGTGTGTTCTTGAGGTTGATTTTCATCTCTGTTTTTCGTTTTTGTTTTTAGTCAATCAAATGATCTCCGATTTTGATGATTTTTGTTGCGTTTTCTTTGTATTTCTCTCTAGTTTCCAGAATGATATTATTTATCTAATTTGGACTTGATATGAAATTTATATCACTTGATTACTGAAACATGTTCGCAATTCCTTTCCTTAACTTCAAATCAAGTCAAGTTTATGTTAAATCAAGTCTAATTCAAGCCCAATTCTTTTAATCTCGATCCAATTTTCCTTCACTTGGGTCAAGCTCACTTCTTTTTATTTAATTCTAAATCATTTCTTTAAAGTTGGATTTTGCTTAATTTGGGTCAAGCCTAATTCTTTTCTTTAATCAATTCTTTGGGTCAAGCCCGATCTTTTTCCTTTTCTTGAAATCAAATTCAATTTTGCCATGGGTCGAGCCCAAGCCCCTCTTTTCACTTAAACTCAATTATTTTCTTCCATTTTCTTTTAATTTGGGTCAAGCCCAATTTTGGTTCTGTAACTATTAAATTAAATCCAATCGTTTTTTTTTAAACATTATCTTCACTAACTCTGTAAAAACATCTGTTTTCAAAACATCTGTTTTAATTTTCTAAAATGTGTGCAATCGGATTTTAACACGAACAGGCAGCCTTCCCTGTTGTTCTGTGTTTTAATTCGTGCGGATTCAAATGCGGCTTACGACGATTTGAATTTTGCAAGCACGCAATTTTAGAAAATCATTGTTCAGTAACTCTACTAAAAAAATGTCTATTTCAAAATATCTGTTTTAATTTTCTAAAATGTGTGCAAGCGTATTTTAACACGAACAGGCAGCCTTCTCTGTTGTTCTGTGTTTTAATTCGTGCGGATTCAAATGCGGCTTACGACGATTTGAATTTTGCAAGCACGCAATTTTAGAAAATCACTGTTTACTAACTCCACTAAAAAATGTATTTCAAAATATCTGTTTTAAAATGTGTGTAAGCGGATTTTAACACGAACAGGCAGCCTTCTCTGCTGTTCTGTGTTTCAATTCGTGTGGATTCCAAATACGGCTTACGACGATTTGGATTTTGCAAGCATAAATTTTAGAAAATCTCTATTTACTAACTCTGTTAGAAAACGTCTATTTCAAATATCTATTTTAAATCTCTAAGATTCGTACAACGGATTCTAATACGAACAGGCAGCCTTCTCTACTGTTCCGCGTTATAATTCGTGCAAACTCACTCCCGGCCTACGACGGTTTGGGTTATGCAAGTACGCAATTTTAGTCTATTCAAAAATCAATCCTATCCTCAAATCACCTCTTTACTTCTTCAAAAGATCAAGTCTCTTAAAACCAGAACTACGTAAGCCTTGAATTTCCCATTGCACCGGGGAATACGTAGGAGCAGGATCAAGTCCTGTCAGGCTAACCTCCATCAACCTATTTATTTTCAAATTAATTAAGGGATCAAACTATTTTCAAATAATCACACACTCAGTTTAAGGGTACTGTTCCTTGGAACAGGCGAGTGGGGTGCCTAACACCTTCCCTACTCGTAACCGACTCCCGAACTTCGAATCTCATCCTTGAGTCAGGGTTTTTCCAAATCTTTTTCCCTTAAACAAAAATTTGGTGGCGACTCCACAACCAAATCAATCCAATTATTTTCAAATTTGAGCGAGTTCGTCGTCTCGTTGGAATTACGGTTGCGACAGATGACGACTCCACTGGGGAATTTTAGAGAGTCAAACCTTGTTTCAAATTGAGTGTATAAATGCATGTTGATCCCTTTTCTATTTATTCACATGTTATTTATTTCTTATCTTCATGATAATTGAAGTTTGTATGTTTCTCACCCTAGGGTAGAAGACATATATCTATTGTGTTTCAAATTGTAGGTTATTCTATACATTCTAGTCCTACATGCATAACATGAGTGGGGCCCGTCCGAGTGAAAACCTAGGACTAGAGGGGTTTAGTGGTGTCACTTGGGATGCACGTCCCGTTTGGCTATCACGAAAACTCCAACTAGAGTCCGCCTTTTTCTTGGTGCCCTGCAACTGGTAGCCTTCTCTACGGTTGTAGCAAGCATCAGGAATTAGAACTTGGCTCTAGTGACCATCATAACCTTCATGATTACAAACTACCTTGTGTGAGAAGCATATATCAAAAAGACCTTAGATCTATGTAATATCAGCTCACTTAAAGCACCCCAATCAAAAAAAAAAAAGCATATTTATTTTGAAAAAAAAAAAACAAAAACATAAAATATTAAGATTTGAAATTGATTTAGATTAGAAGAAGCCAAAGAAAATTTAAAACTAAAAAAGAAGAAAATAAACAGATTTGACAAATGAAATCATAAAAATAAAGAAAATTCAAAAAATAATTTCTTATACTAATAATTTAAACTGGGGAAAATTTTTGCCTAAACCAATTCAAATTAAGATTTTGGAAAATAAACATATACAAACCCAAAAGCATAGGAGAGTTAGAAAATTTGAAAAAGAAATAGAAAATTAAATTACTAAAATAAACACATTATGGAGAAAAAAAAGGAAATTTGAAAAAAAATCAAAAAAATGCTTTTATGTTTGAAAGGAAACTTAGGGAAATTTTAACAAAACCAAAATGTGATTTTTTTAGCAAAACAAAAAAAATAATACCAAAACTACTAAAAATCCAAAAAGAAGCCAAAATAAATAAAGCAACAGATCATTCAAAATGATCAACTTTCAAACCTCTAATTATTTGTGCATCCAACATTGCATTCATCCATTTGTTAAATAAGTTTATCATCGATTTTGAAAATTATCCCCACCTCCCTCATTTTAATATTCAGTGAAGCATGAACATTTTTATCATTCATTGATTTTGGCATTCACATTGTTTCTCAAAAAATTAATTTTCAATTTAACAGAAAGATTAAAAATTGAAGACAGACAACTTTCTCAGCATCCTTATAGAACCCGTTCCAAATCAAGAATCATGGATGAGTTGGAGAGACAAAACGAGGAATTGAAGAATGAGGTCAAATCTCTAAAGGAACAGATGGCCAAGCTGATGGAGGCCATCCAATCATCCAAACAAAAAGAGGCAAGGGAATCTCTACCGGGAGAACCAAACGACCCGTCATATCCTCCTGGGTTCACTCCACAAAACCCTTCAGCATTAACCATGCCTCCACCAACCGAAGGGGTTTACTATGGGTTTCCTCACCACCATACACATACACTACCCCAAACACAAGCTCAAACACAAACCCAAACACATAACCTACCGCCAAACACCATTCCACAAGCATACCAAATAGATCCTGGGGGGACAAATCCTATGTTCACCCAAGGACCTCATCCAATACACATACCACCCTCTTACCCTCATAATATGTCAGGAGAACATCGGAGCCACCCTAGTGAGGTTAGGGTTGAAAAATGGAAGACCCTGGAAGGGAGAATCAGAGCAATTGAGGGAAGTGCATATGAGGCCAAAGACGCTTCCGATCTGTGTCTAGTGCCGGATGTGGTCATCCCTCCGAAGTTCAAGGTTCCTAAATTTGAGAAATATCAAGGGACTGGTTGTCCGAGGAACCACCTAACCATGTATTGTAGAAGCATGGCTGCTTGTGCTCACGATGACAAGCTGCTCATCCATTTCTTCCAAGACAGCTTAATTGGGGCAGTTGCCAACTGGTATACCCAACTGGAACGAACACATATCCGTTCATGGAGGGATTTGGCTGATGCCTTCCTGAAATAATACAAGTATAACCTGGAGATGGCTCCTGATCGAACTCAGCTCCAGAACATGGCTAAAAAAGGAGATGAGACCTTCAAGCAATACGCTCAACGATGGAGGGAGCTAGCAGCTCAAGTGCAACCTCAACTATCTGAAAAAGAGATGGTCAGCACGTTCGTAGATACACTCCAGGATCCTTTCTATGACAAGATGGTCGGCAGTATAATTTCAAGCTTCTCTGATATCGTCATCATTGGAGAAAGGATTGAAGGTTGCATGCGCCGTGGAAAGATCATGCAAAGGTCCGCAGGCGTAGTCAACGCTTCCAGTGGATCTGGGAAGAAAAAGGCAGGTGAAACCTACAATGTGGCTTCTCGTCAAGGCCAATACATTCCTCAAATGGCACAGTATGGTCCAGCTGGCTTTCAACCACCACCATATACACCATACACACCTTACTTACCATATTCTTACATTGCAGCTATATACCAAACACCATACCCTCCTACTTACAACTATCCGACACATGTTCGACCTCCAACACCATATACGACCCAAACACAAGCCATGAGCCAAAATGCCAACCAAAGCCAGAAAAAGGAGAGGAAGCCCGTCCAATTTGACCCTATCCCAATCTCTTACACTGAGCTACTACCTTGGCTGATCCAAAACTCGCTGGTTGCGCCTTATCCTCTGAAACCTCAAGAGCCACCATATCCTAAATGGTACGATGCTAACGCCGGATGCGATTACCATGCAGGGTTCATCGGCCATTCTACAGAGGATTGCCTAGCTTTGAAACGAAAGGTACAAAGCCTAATCGATGCGAAATGGCTGGATTTCGAGAGGCTTGCTCCTAATACAAAAAACAATCCGTTGCCAAATCACGAGAGCCCATCAACCAGCTGAAAAGATGGGAGAAGCACGACAAGTTGCATTGTACAAATCAAGCTATCGAGGATACTCATCCAAAATTGTCGTACTTTTCAAAATCAATCTTTTGTAAACAAATCTCAATGAATAATACAAAAGTTACATTTTCATGTTTCTTGAGCACGTGCTTTACATTTTGACTTTTTTTCTAAAATTTATCATCATTTTCATCACTCAACCTATTTCTTATTCCTACACCAAAACAATAAATACCAATTGGTGAGGATGCCAGTGCTGTAATAAGTAATCTTAAACGTCGAATTAATCAAGCTAAAAGAGAAAAACCCAATGAGGAAGCAGAATAAACAACCAGGGATTCTACATCGCCACTCAAAGTAAAAATATCCCGCTGGAACCAAGTTTAAATCCAGGAAAAATTAGGGATCCAAGAAAAGATTCGCTGAATTGGAAGCCTTAAATAATCCAGGCAAAATCAAGGTCAAAACATAAAATTCAAGAAGAAGAAGAAGTCCGCTGGGTTAAAAGCCAAAAATAATCCAGGAAAAAGTAGGGTTAAAGTCCAAAATAATGATCGACAAATTCATGATCAGAAAAGGTCTTGCTGGGTTCCAAAAGAAATTCAGGCAAAAATCAGGATCATATAAAAGCTCGCTAGGTCAACAATAAAAAACGACCCAGGCAAAAGTTAGGGCACAACCAAAATCAAGAGCCTGCTAGGTCGAAAACCCTTAAAGGGAGGCCTAAGCAAAAGTTAGGACACAATCAAGCAGAAGCCCGCTAGGTCGACAACCCTAAAAAATGGCCTAGGCAAAAGTTAGGGCATAATTGAGTAAAAAAGCCCGCTAGGTCGACAATCCTCAAGAACGACCTAGGAAAAAGTTAGGGCAATACAAAAGACCTGCTGGGTTGAAAACTCAAAAGAACAACCCAGGCAAAAATTAAGGCCAAACTAGGAATTCCAAGACAACATGCTATTCTGCACCTTATATCTTCTTAAAACTGGGGCAAAATTTTGTCATTTCTCAAAAGTTTGGCTAATTTGACAATCAAGATTATAAAAAGCAGCATTGGCATTTTTCATCAAAAGGTGCCATTTGGGCAATCGAACCCACCCCTTTCATCATCCTTTTCCTTTCAAGTACACCACCTTAAAACATACAATCTCAAAATTCTCTATCTCTTTCTTCTGACCATCCAGCATCACTTTGCACACCTCAAAATGCACGTGCCACAAGGAAACATGAAAAATGTAAAAAGAATTAAAAAGGGATTAATTTTGAAAAGTCATGACAAGTCGGATGAATCCTCGACCGTTGCAACGCGACAGGATTGTTTCCCAAGGATTCATCTTCTTACCAACCAGGATGCCACCAAAGAAGGAGTGTGTCTTATTCAATAATACTGACCACCGCTGGGTTTCAAAAATCCCGGAAAGAAGATTTCAAAATTGACCAATAAGCCAAAAGATTGAGTCGATCCAGCTCGCCTTGATTTCACACCAACTATGGGGTTGTCGAGGAAGGAGGCGTCAGAAAAAACAAAAAAATCAAGAGAAACAAAAATTTTACACCATTTCATGGTTTGCATTCAATAGCATATGTCTAATCAAATAATTATTTCAAGCATCAAAATAAGAACCCCACATCATTTCTGCATTTATTCAAGCATCATTAACACCACATTCTTTTCACTCATTCAAACAGCACATAAGCATCTTTTTATTCAAGCATCGCACGACCCATTTTTCAAAAGTAATTAAGACCTAGGTAAAATTGCCCAAATCAGTCATAGTTAAAACTGAATCAAGTCCAAACTAGGGCAAACGCTTGCCCACAAAAAAGTTCAATTTGAGGTCATCCTCAGATTCTGGATCAAGTCCAAACTGGGGCAAACATTTTTCCAAGAAAGATTTGAATTCAAGAACAAAGTTGGGGCAAGCTTTTGCCTAGAAATTCAAGTTGAGGCGATCCTCAATTCCAAAAATTTCATAACAGAGGGAGACATTCGCCCAGATAATTCAAATCGAGACAGTCGAAAAATTTTGAATCAAATTCAAACAAGGGCAAACACTGGCCCACCAAATTTCAAACTGAGGTCATCCTTAAATTTTCAGTCAAGTTCAAACTGGGGCAAACATTTGCCCAAGAAAATCCAAGTTGAGGCAATCCTCAATTCCTCAACTCCAATCAAGTTCAATAGTGCAAAGTTGCCCAGAAAAACTCAAGTCAAGCTCATCTTCAATCTCATCGAGGCTTAAACTGGGGCAAACACTTGCCTAAAATCCCTTCAAATCAAGACATCCATCAATTATCAAGAATCCTCTAAACTGGGGCAAAATAGTTGCTCAAGTATTTTCAAGAAAATAATTATCAAGTATCTATCTTCATTCCACCCTGTCAACAACAGGACCTCCGCATGATTCCCGCCTGTCTTAATAGGCTCATTTCTGTCCTGTCAACAACAGGGCTTTCCTTTGATATCTATCCTAATAGATTCTTGTCTTTTTTTCTTTGCCTCTATTAACAGGTCATTCATGATTTGCCTGCCCCAACAGGCCATTCTTTCAAGTTAGTATAGATCACTTTACTTTTCCTTTGCCTGTCTAGCAGACTCGCATCTTTCCTGTCAACAACAGGATTTTTTGTTTTTGCCTGTCTTAACAGGCTTTTATCTTTCCTTTTGCCTGTCTAGCAGGCTTATTTTTTTTTTATCAAGAGTCCATCTACATTCATCCTGTCTTAGCAAGATAGTTTTCGTCATTCATTTTACCTATCTTAACAGGCTTCTTTCATTCCCCTTTGCCTCTCTACCAGGCTTGCATCTTTCCTTTCAACAACAGGATCCTTTCTTTGTTTCCTGTCTTAACAGGCCTCTTTCATCTTTCATTTCCTTTGCCTGTCAAGCAGGCTTGCATCCTCCTGTCAACAACAGGATTTCAAGCATATTTAATCTTCTGTCAGCTGTCAAGCAAGTTTGCATTTATCCTGGCAACAACAGGATGTCATCATTTGCATCTTCCCGGCAACAGCGGGACTTCATTTGCATTCTCCTGTCAACAACAGGACTTCAAGCATGTCTATTTTTCTGTCACCTATCAAGCAGGTTTGCATTTATCCTGACAAGAGCAGGATGTCATCATTTGCATCTTCCCGGCAACAGCGGGACTTCATTTGCATTCTCCTGTCAACAACAGGACTTCAAGCATGTCTATTTTTCTGTCACCTGTCAAGCAGGTTTGCATTTATCCTGGCAACAGCAGGATGTCATCATTTGCATCTTCCCGGCAACAGCGGGACCCCATGTCTATTTTCCTGTCAACAACAGGACCTCAAGCATATTTAATCTTCTGTCACCTGTCAAGCAGGTTTGCATTTATCCTGGCAATAGCAGGATGTCATCATTTGCATCTTCCCGGCAACAGCGGGACTTCATTTGCATTCTCGTGTCAACAACAGGACTTCAGGCATGTATATTTTTCTGTCACCTGTCAAGCAGGTTTGCATTTATCCTGGCAACAGCAGGATGTCATCATTTGCATCTTCCTGGCAACAGCGGGACTTCATTTGCATTCTCCTGTCAACAACAGGACTTCAAGCATGTCTATTTTCCTGTCACCTGTCAAGCAGGTTTGCATTTATCCTGGCAACAGCAGGATGTCATCATTTGCATCTTTCCGGCAACAGCGGGACCTCATGTCTATTTTCCTATCAACAACAGGACATCAAGCATGTTTAATTTCTCGCGTCTTTTCCTGTCAACAACAGGACATGAAGCATGTTTAATTTCTTGCGTCTTTTCCGGCAACAGCAGGACCTCATTTGCATTTTCCCGGCAATAGCGGGATACCAAACATGTTTAATTTCTTGCATTTTCCCGGCAACAACGGGATATCAAGCATGTTTAATTTTTCTGCATTTTTCCCGGCAACAGCGGGACCCCCTTTCTACATTCCTTCCCGTCAACAACGGGATGCCCTCATATTTACTTTCTGCATCCTGGCCTATTCAGGCCCCTGCACGTTTATTTTTCTGCACCCTGGCCTATTTAGGCCCTAGCACGTTTACTTTTCTGCACAGTGGCCTATTCAGGCCCAAGCGCATTTACTTTCTGCATCCTGGCCTATTTAGGCCCAGCACGTTTACTTTTCTACATCCCGGCCTATTCAGGCCCTAGCACTTTTACTTTTTCGCACCGTGGTCTATTCAGGCCCAAACACATTTACTTTCTGCATCCTAGCCTATTTAGGCCCCAACACGTTTACTTTTCTGCATCCTGGCCTATTCAGGCCCTCCTCAAGTTTACTTTTCTGCCCCCTGGCCTATTCAGGCCCCTGCACGTTTACTTTTCTGCATCCCGGCCTATTCAGGCCCTAGCACGTTTACTTTTCTGCATAGTGGCCTATTCAGGCCCAAGCACATTTACTTTCTGCATCCTGGCCTATTTAGGCCCCAGCACATTTATTTTTCTACACCCCAGCCTATTCAACCCCTAGCATGTTTACTTTTCTGCACCATGGCCTATTCAGGCCCCAGCACTTTTAGTTTTCTACACCCTGGCTTACTCAGGCCCAAACACATTTACTTTCTGCATCGTGGCCTATTTAGGCCCTAACACGTTTACTTTTCTGCATCCCGGCCTATTCAGGCCCTAGCACGTTTACTTTTCTGCACCGTGGCCTATTCAGGCCCAAGCACATTTACTTTCTGCATCCTAGCCTATTTAGGCCCCAGCACGTTTACTTTTTTTTATCCTGGCCTATTTAGGCCCTCCTCAAGTTTGCTTTTCTGCACCTTGGCCTATGTTGTCAGGCCTCGTCAAGTTTACTGTTCCACATCCTTGGCCTATGTTGTCAGGCCTCTTCAGGTTTACTTTTCTGCTTTTGGGCCTACGATGTCAGGCCTCACCAAGTTCGTTTTTCCACAGCTGGGCCTATGATGTCAGGCCTCCAACTTAGATAGATACCTCAGCCTATGCTGTCAGGCCACCTTGTACATATCTTACATTTTAGTTCTTGCATGCTTTCCTGTCTTAAAACAGGTCGTTTTCACTCTACTGAGCCTGTCGTAACAGGCCATTTCTCTTCTGCTTTTCCTGTTTTAACAGGCCATTTTCATTTCCTTTTGCTTGTCCTAACAAGCCATCCCATGGAATTCAACGCCAATCCTAACAGGCATTCATTCATTCCACCTAGCTTAGTTAGGTTATACAACTAAGCCTCGCATATTTAAACCTTATCGATACATGAAGTCGATAAGGTCATTCAATCATCCTTCTCCAGGCATCCACGAGGTTCAATTTCAAGTTCAAGGCTCCTTCTGTTTGTCGGACTTCTTCAAGGCCTGCCTCGGACATAATGTGTTCACATCTTTACTCATTTCCTATTACGATAATTCAGAGAATCATTTCTCACATTATCTGGTAGGAAAATGAGTAAAGAGGGGCAAATTGTAAACACTCAATTATGTCCGAGGCCCCCAATCATTAAAATTAACCAAAAGTTAAGTTAATTAAAAATTTGAAAAGATGTAAAACAGAAAGCAGAAAATACAGAAAACAGAAAGCAAAAAATAAAAAATAAAAAAAATAATAAAAATAAAAGGGAAATTAAAGAATAAGTAAAAACGATAAATAAATAGGAAAAAAAAATAAAAAAAAAACGAAAAAGGTAAAAAAAATGAAATTGAAAAAAAGAAAAAGCTGAAAAATCAAAATAGGGAACAAAAATTTTGAAATCAAAGGGGTTGGCTTTTGGCTCCTAGAAAGGGGTGGCTTTTGGCCCTTTAAAAGGACTTGGCCCATGCTAAGAGAGAGGAGGCTGGCTTTTGGCTCTTTGAAAGAGCTTCACCCTTGCCAAGAAGGGATGTGTCTATATATACCTACAAACAAGACAAGAAAGAGACTTTTTATCATTTTTGGAAATTCTTGGGAGGAGGAGAACTTGGAGTCTTAGAAGAGGATTTTCAGAACCTTTGAGGGGAGGACCTAGGAGACTCTCTGGCCTTCAATTCAGCCCTTGGCCTCCATAGAATCAGCTCTTCATCACCTTCCAATGGAGGTTAGGTCCTAATTTTATCCCTCTTAAGTTTCTTGCTTCTTCTTGGATTTTCGAGTTCATTCTCGTGTCTGTTTTCGTTTTAATTTTTAATTGGTCAAATGATCTCCGATTTTTATGATTTTTGTTGCGTTTTCTTCGTCTTTCTCTCTAGTTTCTGGAATGATATTATTTGTCCAATTTGAATCTGAAATGAAATTTGTATCACTTGATTACCGAAGCATGTTCATCCTGGTGCGCGAATTGACCTAGCTTGTTTGATTTGTACATATCTTGCTCATTTCTGATTGGATTGATGTCAAACTTGTTTTGTTTCATTCTTATGATCCATATCTTTCAATTTATTGGTTTTGATTTCTCAGATCTACCAAAAATATTTTCTACAAATTCTGAGATTCGAATTCAGATTTTGGCGCCAAAAACTTGTGTGTTCTTGAGGTTCATTTTCTTGTCTGTTTTCGTTTTAATTTTTAATCGGTCAAATGATCTCCGATTTTGGTGATGTTTGTTGCGTTTTCTTTGTATTTCTCTCTAGTTTCTGGAATGATATTATTTGTCTAATTTAGATCTGAAATGAAATTTTTATCACTTGATTACCGAAGCATGTTCATCTTAGTGCGCGAATTGACCTAGCTTGTTTGATTTGTGCATATCCTGCTCATTTATGATTGGATTGATGTAAAACTTGTTTTGTTTGATTCCTATGATCCATATCTTTCAATTGATCAGTTTTTATTTTTCATATCTACCAAAAATATTTTCTAAAAATTCTGATATTTGAATTCAAATTTTGGCGCCAAAAACTTGTGTGTTCTTGAGGTTGATTTTCATCTCTGTTTTTCGTTTTTGTTTTTAGTCAATCAAATGATCTCCGATTTTGATGATTTTTGTTGCGTTTTCTTTGTATTTCTCTCTAGTTTCCAGAATAATATTATTTATCTAATTTGGACTTGAAATGAAATTTATATCACTTGATTACTGAAACATGTCTGCAATTCCTTTCCTTAACTTCAAATTAAGTCAAGTTTATGTTAAATCAAGTCTAATTCAAGCCCAATTCTTTTAATCTCGATCCAATTTTCCTTCACTTGGGTCAAGCTCACTTATTTTTCTTTAATTCTAAATCATTTCTTTAAAGTTGGATTTTGCTTAATTTGGGTCAAGCCTAATTCTTTTCTTTAATCAATTCTTTGGGTCAAGCCCGATCTTTTTCCTTTTCTTGAAATCAAATTCAATTTTTCCAAGGATCCAGCCCAAGCCCCTCTTTTCACTTAAACTCAATTATTTTCTTCCATTTTCTTTTAATTTGGGTCAAGCCCAATTTTGGTTCTGTAACTATTAAATTAAATCCAATCGTTTTTTTTAAACATTATCTTCACTAACTCTGTAAAAACATCTGTTTTCAAAACATCTGTTTTAATTTTCTAAAATGTGTGCAATCGGATTTTAACACGAACAGGTAGCCTTCCCTGCTGTTCTGTGTTTTAATTCATGCGGATTCAAATGCGGCTTACGACGATTTGAATTTTGCAAGCACGCAATTTTAGAAAATCATTGTTCAGTAACTCTACTAAAAAAATGTCTATTTCAAAATATCTGTTTTAATTTTCTAAAATGTGTGCAAGCGGATTTTAACACGAACAGGCAGCCTTCTCTACTGTTCTGTGTTTCAATTCGTGCGGATTCAAATGCGACTTACGACGATTTGAATTTTGCAAGCACGCAATTTTAGAAAATCACTGTTTACTAACTCCACTAAAAAATGTATTTCAAAATATCTGTTTTAAAATGTGTGCAAGCGGATTTTAACACGAACAGGCAGCCTTCTCTGCTGTTCTGTGTTTCAATTCGTGTGGATTCCAAATACGGCTTACGACGATTTGGATTTTGCAAGCATAAATTTTAGAAAATCTCTATTTACTAACTCTGTTAGAAAACGTTTATTTCAAATATCTATTTTAAATCACTAAGATTCGTACAACGGATTCTAATACGAACAGACAGCCTTCTCTACTGTTCCGCGTTATAATTCGTGCAAACTCACTCACGACCTACGACGGTTTGGGTTATGCAAGTACGCAATTTTAGTCTATTCAAAAATCAATCCTATCCTCAAATCACCTCTTTACTTCTTCAAAAGATCAAGTCTCTTAAAACCAGAACTACGTAAGCCTTGAATTTCCCATTGCACCGGGGAATACGTAGGAGCAGGATCAAGTCCTGTCAGGCTAACCTCCATCAACCTATTTATTTTCAAATTAATTAAGGGATCAAACTATTTTCAAATAATCACATACTCAGTTTAAGGGTACTGTTCCTTGGAACAGGCGAGTGGGGTGCCTAACACCTTCCCTACTCGTAACCGACTCCCGAACTTCGAATCTCATTGAGTCAGGGTTTTTCCAAATCTTTTTCCCTTAAACAAAAATTTGGTGGCGACTCCACAACCAAATCAATCCAATTATTTTCAAATTTGAGCGAGTTCGTCGTCTCGTCGGAATTACGGTTGCGACACCAATCAACGCCCCACATATAGCAATTTAAGCACGTAGCTAGAAGTTATATGGAGCAAATAAAAACACATAAAAGGTGCAGCAACCAAATCATGATTTTTGCTAACTTTATCTCAACACAAGATCCTCACCCTTATTGAAAACCCATTTTAATCAAGAATGTGCATCCAGTGGAGCAATTATGCTAAAAAGACTGACCTGAGTAGTCGATACACTTGTTCTTCTTCGCTCACCATGATCTCACCGCTTTTTTGAACTCAGATGGAGACCAATTTTGCACAGTTAATTATCTGGAGAAAGAAAAATCTCCTGCACTCTTGAATAGTCTATTCCCCCTCTCCTCCAGATCTCCTTTCTTGAAGCTTCCTTTGCAACTTCAGTTGAGTTTAGATCCTGTCCTTGATAAGATGCACTTCTCATGAATCTTCTGATTATTTTCGCAAACTTTTGTGCTTGATCCAGGAAACGTCTTAGAGATTTTTGTGCTCAAATCCATGGAGAGACGAGGCCAGGGTCATCCCCCTAAGCGTTCTCTGGGGTTCTTGATTTTTTCCTTCAGAGCCCTCACCCTAGGGAGCAAGCCCCCCTTTTTTTCAAAAAAATGGAGAGAAAAGGAAGTTAACAATCACGAGAAATCTCCCCCCTAAGATCCTTCATTCCCCCTGAATCATTGATAGTATGAGTTCTTGGCCTATGCTCCCTAGAGGAGAAAAGACATATGTAGCCAAGACCAACCTCCCCAATGAAAAAGGATCCCCCTGTTTTATATTTCTATGCATGCACCCCTCTCTTTTTCTTGCATGCCTTTTCACTATATTCATGCACGCTTCCCTTTCCCTCTTTTTTATTTTTTGTTTTCTCCTTTAATCTTTTTTTTTTCTTTCCAATTCTGTTTTTTTATTTCAGTTTTTATTTTCTATTTTTTTCAATTCTTTTTTTTTTATTTTCTGTTTTTATTTTTTATTTTATTTTTGTGTTTTTTTTCTGATTTTTTTTCTTTTTTTTTGTTTATGATTTATGATTTATTATTTATTCTCTTTTATTTATTTATTATTTTTCAGATTTTTTTTATCTTTTCCCTTAATTTAGTTATTTATTTATTAATTAATATATTTTTATTTCTTTTTATTTATTTTTTATTTAGCTATATTTTTTATTTGTTTTTATTATTTGAATATTTTGTAATAGATTTATTTATTATTATTATTTTTAATTTTTATGCTTTTTCTTATTATTTTCAAGTTTTTTTTTATTTTCTTGTTTTATATTTTTGTTATTTATTTATTTACTCTATTGTTTGTTTATCTATTTTTCTGCTTTCTGTGTTTGTGCTTTCTATTTTTTGTTTTTTATTAACTTTGATAATTGTTTATTATTTATTGGTTTCTTGATTAATTTAACAAATGGAAGGCCTCTGATATAATTGAGTGTTTACCAAGACCTGACGCTTCATAATAGAAAGATTTTTTGGAGAACCCTTTATCTCCTCTGTAGAAGGATTTGATGTCTTCTGAATATGCACAAGTTACATTAAAAGTAGTATTAACTTTTCACATAATTTCTTTCTTTAATAATCCATTAATTACTTAGGTTCCTTTTTAAAGGCTTACAGATAATATACACGCTCAAACAATCCAACCAATATGCCATGCACATTTAGCCTCTACTTTCATTCTATTATCACATCATCATCCATACATGACCATCATGTAAAACATCATTCTCTAATCATTTATGAATAATATTCATACACTTCACATTTCTCCTCATGTACTCATAAAGTATTATAATAAGTTGATATAATAATCTCAAGCAAAGATTCTTCTTTAATTCAAGACTTACTTTATCTTGATGTAAATTCTTTGACATCATATTTAATTACTTCCATAACTTATCTAACTTTCTCTATCCATTAACATTTATGATAGAGCACTCATAGGACCTAACTCACTCATCCTTTTAAGTTAACTCTAATATTTCCTTTTTTCAAAGGTCAAGTTCTTCTTAACACTTTTAACAAAAGGTTTTGGTGTATACTTATTTCTTCTGTAAATGGACGAATAACCTTTGTCATGGTTTATTCTTTGTGTAATTAATTGAAAGTCTTATGCATCATTTATTTAATTCAAGTTTAGGTATTACATGTTTTATTCTTCCTAACAAATAATTTAGTTAGTTAGGTATGTTTCATTCATTAACTTAGTTACTTGTTTATTTGCTCTTAAACTCTATGTTTTCCACTCATGACATATGTAAACATCTTTAAACCTCCAAATTAGTTTATTTGCCTATTACTCCCCTAAATGGCTGAGAGCTTATTCCTTAGTTCCAAGGCATTATAGTTTAATTTTTCTTCTCTTGGAAAGGTGATTTACCCTAATTAAAATTTAGGTCATCGTATACACCAACTATAGAAAATTTTAAGGCTTTTCTTCCTTATCTAGAGAGCATGACCGAATGTCCTTGCTCCTTTCTCTACTCCATATTTGACTCCTAATCATCCCCTTAAGCTACCTTTAATCCACTTTTAAATTCTAGCCTTTTTCGCTTAACTAATTCTTACTAATGGTATGCATATGTCCAAATGGTACTCAACAATTACCAAATCTTTCTTAACTTTAAAATTTATTCCTTAAACATATTTGTTTTAAACTTTATACCTCAATTAAAAGTTTAATTTAAGTTTCTCTAATTATTAGGAGAGTGGTCAAATGCCCTAAGTGGCTAAAACAAGGTTCTTTTTTCTTAATTTGTCCTTTCATGGTTTTGGTGTTATGGAATTTAGCACATTTTTACTTAATTTCACCAAAGTGGTTGAAAGCACCCTTTAACAATTTTAAGTCTCTTTCAAACTTATAATTCCATATGTTCGTGGAATGTCTTAAGTGATTTGTGCAACTTTAGGTCCAAAATTTTACCTTTACACTTAGTAGTTTTAAGTCCATGTCCAAGTTAAGTTTATGGATCCTTTTGTATAATTTTTCTTATTCCCTTAAGGATTTTATTGCATGAGTCCAGATCTTGACTCTTAAGAATAATAAATTCACAAATGAAAACTTTAAGTTATGACATAACCAAGATATTTACTTTCAACATAAAAATTTAAAAGACAGCACCTTTTGTAGCAAACAAGTGTAGGTCTACTAGATCTACTCCAAGATATATAAGTATCTTACTTTGAGCACTTTAAAACTTTTCTCATAAACACTCAAATATGCTCCAATGCATCAAAATTGATTTTTAGAAAATTTTAATCGATTAAATTGCTTCAAAGGTTACTAGAAGCACTATAATCCATTGAGACTTCTCTTTTTTTTCAAAGATCACTAAAAATTTGTGATGCTCATATTTAACCATTAAAGGACAGTTTTGAGCTTCCAAAAGTTCAAAAAAAAAAAAAAAAGAAATTCATAGATCTTATAGAAGGATCTATAAAGAAGAAGAAAAATATACCATAAATACAAAGTTAAAAACTTATGAAAATACAAGGTAAAATCCTACTTGTTGAAAACTTTGTGATGGGTTTTTGGTGGGGATTTAATGGTTGATTTTGTGCTCCCTTGGTGGTCTATACAATATCTTTTAGTGGTGGTGGTGGGGCTTGGCGGTTTAGTCTTGATTTAACTTGAACTTCAAAGTTGAAAGTTTAAACTTAGTGTATGGTTTTGAGTTTTTGGGCTAGGAGTTTAGAGAGTAGTGAGAGAGTTTCTCTAAGCGTTTAGAAGATGGAGAGTGAAGTAAATGAGTCCTTCCATGGTCATTATTGAATTTAGCCACTTAAGGATAGTTTGGAAATCAATTTTCCACTTAAGGGTATTTTGGTACATTTGCATGTAATTTCTATTTTCTAAAATAATTCTAAATATAAGGAGTTATCCTTTTAGGATTATATTAGTGCTATATTTTTTAAATTTTTTTCTAATCAAGATAAACCTATCTTAAGCATGATTGTGCATGAAATTAAAATACGATTGGATGATGATGATGAAGGTGATGCCTGTGATGCATGAATGTAACTGTACCAAAATGGAAGGCTGAAAGAAATAAATGAGCAAATGTTTGTATGAACATTCTAACGAAAAAGGGAAGTTCTTTGTGTATGAGTGCCTACTGAATGATTTTGATGTTTGCGTCATGATTAAAGTTTGAGACATGTGCACATTTGTGTTATCAGTAATCACAAAAGAAAATTAAAGTATGCAAATATATAACTCAACATTGTGTTCATTTATGATAAAAACACAAACAAGATGTGGTATAAATTTTCATGAAAGAAATTTAGCAATGTAGATCTGTGTACCTCAGATGTGCACATAGAAATGAATTTTGGATAGATTTTATGAACACAAACATTATGAAGTTATTGCTACCATAATTTTATTAAAATAAAGAGATTAAAAGAAATTTTTGATGATAAAAATAGTTAATTTAATTGTGATAAATTAAGCATAGGAATCAATCAAACATGTGACTTTTTGTAAATTTATAATTGTAGTTGAGGTATAAAATTGAATTGCTGAAAAGAAATTCAATAGTTAAATGTTATAAATTTACAAATTGAAGATAAAAACATACTTTTTAAATTCTTTTAAAAAATAATATAAGAGAAGAGAGTTCAAGATACTAGAATTGAGAGCTGAGACATCTTTAAAAGAGAATTTTCAAGCTAAGAAAATGAGAAAACTCTCATTTCAAACATAGAATTTTTAAGGGGAAAAAATGGAAGTGAAGCCAAGAGAAAATTCAGACTTTTGAATTTACAAGTTCAAGATTTTTGGTCTCTCTTTTTTGTTTAGGCTTCTAACCCAATTTAGTTCTTTCTTTTTTTTTTCCCAATTTTTGTACATCTGAACTTCTTGTTAAAAATAAATATTATTTTATCATTATAATTACCATTAATTAATTAATCTCTAAAAAATTTAAATTAAAAATTTTATTTATTATTTTTAGTTTTTTTAAAAATATCTTAAATATAACAAACTAGGTCAAAACGAGAGATAGATAAATTAAAATGAAGATTCAACAAGGTTGATGTTAAATTTTATTTTACATTGGAAAAAATTAAAAAAAAATTAATTGAAACAAGTAATAAGAATGATCTATGAAAATAAGGACAAGTTCAGAAGTCAATTTATGCATAGAAGAAGGTGAGAACTTAATTCCACATTATCCCTAATACATCAACCATAGGATGGTTACCTTAAATCAATTTGTGCAAATTAGTGATAATTTTAAAATTATTTATTTCACTCTTTAACTAATAAACAATTTATTTTGAAATACATAAATAAACAATTGAATAAAATACAAAGTTAATAAATAAAAATTTATTAAATTAATGTTTAAAATTAAAATAAATATAAGTGTTATAAAAATTAATTTTAACGTAATATTTAATTTTCGTTCCTACGTATTTTTCGATGAATTAATTAATTTAAACTAATTTTTTAGATACACGTATTCAAAAATTAGTATATTAAAAAAAATAGAATTAATAAAATGTATCGTCTAAATTAACCTTTTTACATATAATTAAATTCAATTATTTGAAAAAATAAAATTGATCAAAGACCATCAAATTATTTCAACTTTAATTTCTCTAATTATTAATACGTGGATCCATAAATTTTGTTTAAATTATTTTTTTTATGTAAATTTCAATTATTTATAAAAAAATAAAATTATAGTTAAATTAAATATTTATAAAATTAATTTTTTATTATTTTTTTAAAAAATTAAATAAATTATAAAAATAAAAGTAAGTAATAAACAGAATGATGATAAATGATAAAAAGATAATAATATTAATGTTGTTGATAAATATAACAAAGAACAACAATGTAATAATAAAAAATTAAATAATAAATAAAAATTAAATAAATGAATATAATTTATGTTTAATGGTAATCATTAGAATAAGAAGATAGTAATAATTAAAAAAAATTTAAAAAATAAATTAAATGATAAAATTATTATAATTAAATTAAAATTAAATATAATATAATAGTCATTAATTTTTAATGATATGTTAATTAACTTAATAATATATAAATAAAAAATAACTTATAATAATAATGATAATATTACAAATAAAACTAAAAATGTTAATAATAATAATAATAATAATAATAATAATAATAATAATCTTAACAATAAATAACAATATAAACAAATAATAATAGATAAATAATGATAGCAGTTTATAAAAATATAACGACCAATTGAGATAAAATTATCAATCAATAATATCAAATAAAAATAAATATATTAATAATAATGAAATAATCAAATAAATCAATCAATAAAATTTAAAAATAAAATAAATAAAAAAATCATAAGTGTTAACAAGAAAACCAAATAACAATGAAAGAAAATAAATTACTAGAATTAAAAAAATATACAAATTTATGATAATTATATCAACTAATAAAAATAAAAAAATTACTAATCAACATTATTATAAAAATAAAATACCAATAATAACTTTAAACAAAAATAAATAATTAATATAAAAAACAGAAAATCTTAATAATCAATAACCGTAATAATATGAAATACTTGAAATAATTATTAGAAAATATATCAATTTATAATTAATAAAACAACTAATTAAGATAAAACAATCAATTGTAGTTTCACAATATAAAATAATATGGTAATGACGTTAAACGAAAAAAATCAATAAATAATAAAAAAGATGCAATAAATAAATAAAAATATTTAAAATTAATTAAGATAATAATAATAATAATTTTATTATTTTTTAGAGCTGATGTTGAAAGGAAGATAGGATAAAACTAAATAAATTGATTGCACTTGTCTACGATCTTTTCTCAAGAAAACCTCATTAGTTTTTTTACAAAATCTTATTAACATATAACTAATTATATATATATATATATATATATATATATATCATTAATTTTTTTCAGTTACAAGATCATAAATGATTGAATGTACCTTATCCCAATCACAAATTTTGACTGCTCACTTCTCCCAGTGATGCACGTTTTGAGGATGAACGAGGATGAACAGTGGATAAAAAGATAAAACATTAAATGCTTCGTCTACTTTTGTACTACCGTGGAATCAAGATCTAATAAACGTTTACAAATCTGGTTCTGGAACAATCTAATAACATAACAAAAATAGCAAGAAAACCCAAGAAACAACAAAATAGGTGGAGGTTGGGACCCGCAACAGTAACAGAACGGGAGAAAGATAAGGTAAGGCATCTCATCCACATAAATGCTCTCAAGTGGTTCATAGCAACTTCGAGATAGTATCCAAATAGCGAAGTTATCTCTCTCTCTCCGTGTCTCGCTAAAATGACATCCTTTATTTTTAAATATTTATATAATATTATTTTTCTTTTTATTTAAATATATTATATCATCCATCGTATTATATATTTTTTATTTTTTATTGATATATTATTTTTGTACCCATACAATCACATAATACAAACATGCACTTAGCTAGCTTTTGCTCATGGGCAGCCAGATACAACCATTATTATTTATTAATTATCCTTACAGCTTTATTGGACTTCTAGATTCGAGTCTTGGCCAAAACACAAAGAGGATTCTTCCTATGTTGGGTAAGTCCTGGCAACACTTCAGCATCAATATCTTCTTTTTTAAATCCAGGTGGCAATTCCCAATCGAAGGAATTAAGAAGATTAGCAAGAATAACATCCAATGAGGTGATTGCCATAGACATGCCTGGACAAATTCTGCGACCAGCACCAAATGGAATTAACTCAAAATCTTGTCCACGAAAATCTATATTACTATCTAAAAATCTCTCTGGTAAAAACTCATTTGGGTCTTTCCAAGCCTCAGGATCTCTGTGAATAGCCCAAGCATTCACATATACTATTGTTTTGGCTGGAATTTCATAGCCATCTAGAACACATTTTTCATTTGTTTCTCTTTGAACAAGTAATGGTGCTGGTAGATGCAATCTCAGTGTTTCTTTTATCACTGCCTTGAAATAGGGAAACTTTTGAATATCATCTTCATTTAAAAAATCTTTATTGCCTCCCAAATTTCTAATTTCTTCTTGAACTTTCTTCATCACTCTTGGATTTTGTATTAGTGCAGTCATAGCCCAAACTGTTGTGGCTGCAGTTGTATCTGTTGCTGCTAAAAGCATGTCCTGTGTAAAAAACAATAAAAAAATCAGCAGTTCATAACTGGTTGAAATAAATTTCTACAAAATTGGAATTGTCAATGGTAGAAGAGTTTTACTTTTGTTTATAATAAATTAATCATAACATTGATTAGCTCTCATGCTGAATTAAGTTTATAATAAATACAACAATAACAAATATTTGAACTTCTCATCTTGGAGTCCGATTGATGTTTCCGTTCAACTGCGCATACTACTACTACTTACTGGCCCTTTGTTGTCCACTTCTCAAATTTAGAGATTTGTTTATATTAGAGATTAGGGATTGAAGATTATGTGGGACAGGTATCACCCAATTATACTAACCATCCATTTTAAGATTTGACAATATCTTTTAATTTTTAATAATTTTTTGGAAGTATATATAAAAAAAGTAAGTAATATACAAATATATATATATATATATATATATATATATATATATAATATTGATTAAGTCTTGAGGATTTTAATATAGCAATTATATAAGCATTTCTGCGAGCCCATAAGGTTCATTTTAAATATATAAAATTAAGAAATTTTATTATAGAATAAAATGTTTATTATATTTGAAATATAATAAATATATTTTGTTAATAAAATTTTATCATTTTTAAAGATGTACAAAGCTGGAAAAAGAAATTGCTTTGACATGAGTTATTTTTATGTAGAAAAAAATCTTTAGGAAGTTACAAAATTTGTTTAGTATAGGAACGTACGTAATATAATCTATGGAGATCTGTGTGTTTGTAAATACCATTCTTATTATTTAAAAAGATTTTTTTTTATGAACTGTATTTAAATAGATAGATTAAATGTGAAGGAAAGGAAAAGAAATCCAAACCATGAACACTGCTTTGATGTGATCAATTGTGAGATCTTCGGTAAACAAGCGTTGCTTCTTGAGTTGAAGTAAGACATCTATTATATCCTCTTCCTGAGGAGTGTTTCTATTAGGATCCATGTGTTCATCAATGACTTCTTGGTAGAACTCATCCAACTGCTTGAAAATCCGTTCAAGACGTCCATGCAATCCCCTGAGTCTATCAATCCAACCCAGGAATGGAATATAATCTGAAACAAAAAGGGTACCCAGCATGGCTTGACACTCATTCAATAGCCCATGGAACCTACTCCTTTCAGTTCCTTCATCTTCATACCTTCTTCCAAAGGCAATTCTACATATAATAGTGTTAGTAAGAGACATTAGCACTTCATTCAAATTTGTAACCTTTGAAGATGAGGCATGCTTAGATAACTTTTTTATCATTTGCTTGACCTCATAGTGTCTTATTGAGGAAAAACTAGAGACACGCTTAGCACTAAGGACATGGACAACGCAAATTTTTCTAATTTCTCTCCAAAATTCACCATATGGGGAGAATATCATCTCTAACCCATTGTAGGACAATTTTTGTTGGCCTAGTAATTGAGGTCGTCCACAAAACTCAAGGTCATGGGTTTTCAATACTTCTTTGGCTAGTTTAGGTGAGGAAACAACAATTGCTGGCCTTAAACCTAATTGAATGGAAAATAAAGGCCCATATTTCTTTGAGAGATGCCATAGTTGTAGATAAAGTTCAGAACTTTTGAGTTGATGAAGATTCCCTATTATGGGAAGGCCTCTGGGACCAGGAGGACGGGGTGGGCTCTTGAAGGTTCTGCGGTATTGGAAGAATAACAAGAATAACACAGGAAGAGCAAGGGAAATAATTAGGAAATATGGTGACAGCATTGCTTGAAATGAGGAAGAAATTCAACCGCTGTTGTTATTAATTAATATTAGAATAGAACTTTAGTTATATAGGCGCATAGCGATTGTAGTTCAACTTAAAAACAAATCATAGAGCACATGGAAATGCTAGGCCCCAGCATTACAACTTTTGACGTGTAAATATCTTTATTGGTGCTTTCTGCGGTACCTTATAAGGGGGTTTGTTACCCCTTCTTCCCAAAAACCAGTAACATGATGATACGTGTCATCATATATTATTATTTAATGTTTTACATAAATAAACCCCAAACCCTAAACCCTAAACCCCAAACTCTAAATCCTATATGATGTCACGTGTCATCATATTAATGGTTTTTGGGGGAAGGGGTACCAAACCCCTGATTTTCAAAGGTACCCTAAAAAAAACCTTTTTTATTTTTGGAAACAAAAGGATAATTCTTAAATAGATCGATACAAAACCGTTAAAATGGATCAAACTAATAACTAGATCAATTCGAACTCGTTTGAATATTTACATATTGAATTTTGAATTCAAATTAAACTTCAAATATTTTAGATTGATCAAGTTTGAATTTGAAATTAACCTACAACAATTTGTATAAGATTCAGAAATATTAGACTTTAAAAATTTGGATATTATTTTAGAAGTTCTAATCAGATTGTAGGTAATGAATTTGTTGTTTTAATTTTTACTATTATTTATATTTAAAGGGATAGGACTTTAATTATTCAGCTTGAAATAAATAAAATTTTAATAATTAAATTACAAATAAAATTCAAATAAAAATTAAAATTTTTAATGGTTAAATTTTTAAAAAAATAATACTGGTTAAATAAAAATTTAAATAAATAATAAATATGAATAAAAATTATAAAAATTTAAACTAATTTAATTTATAAACTATAGATTAAAATAATCTCAATTTTTTTAAAAAAAATAAATATTTTAGTAAAATATATTTTAAGTTAATATTTATATATACGACAAAAAGTAATATGTTTATTAATTTGTAGTTTAATTTTTTTTCAGATAGAGAAATAAAACCAAACCCAATCATATAAATATATTTTTAGTTTTTTAGTTTTTAATTAATAAATTTTTATTTCGATTTTTTTAATTCATTTAACAGTTTATAACGATTTACATCAATTTTTGTATTATATCACTTCAAAATATCATAAAACTAATTTCCCCTATATTCAACTACGGTAATTAATCCATAAATTTAGTGCCATGGTTGAAGCGATGGCTCATCTTTTGCGATCTGTTAATTTAAGGAAATACAAAAATAAAGAGAGAATGGAATTTATTGCTTTCTGATTTCTATAATCTTTATGTGTAGTTTAAAATGTAGTTAAGGGAAATAGTTTTAAATTTTTTTAAAAAATATCTTTAATCGAAGAAAAAAAAATTTCCTTCTTAAAATTTTTTTCTTATTTTTTTCTAAAAAAAAATCAATAACATTATAAAAATGTTATATATATTAATAATTCGACATTATATTAGATTTTTATCGATACGACTTTTATCTGATAAAAATTTATCAAATGTTATGATAATATTTATTAGTAGGATTTTTATTTAATAAAAATTAAATTCTTAATATAAATATTAAAATTATATTAATAAAAAATATATTATACTAACATTTAATATATTCATAATATATATTAATATTTTTATACTAACAAAACTTTTTTAATATACAACGTACTAATAATTTATATTTTTGTTAAAAATTCTATCATTCATAAGCTCATCCAATATTAAATTTTTTAGTAAATGATAATTTTTTTAATAAATATATTATATTTATTAAGAGCATTATAAAAAATAGTTTTTTATAATTTTTTATTATATAAATATATAAAAATTTATATTTAATTCTAACAATTATACTATCGGGATCTTTCTTTATTAAAATGTATTTTGATAAATATTTTTTACAACTGTAAATTTATAAAAAAAATTATTAAAAATTAAAATTGTTACCAATTATCTATTAAAATTTTTAATACAATAAATTTTTATTTTAAATTTACTTAAATATATAACTATATATTATTAGTAAGAATGCATCAAATGATAATATTTTTTATTTATAAAAATATGAGAAAAAATTTCACATTAGATATTATCATGAATGCTTAAGGCTAGAGATAATAATCATGTAATTTTTTTTAAAAGTAACATAATTTTTAAATAATAATATAAATTAAAATTTTTATTAAATTTATTTTAATATATCAAATGTTAATTGTTAGATTATGTTTAAATAGGATGAAGAGGTTGTGAAAAAAGAAAAATAAAAATAAATAATTATCACAATTATAATAATATTATAATTAGAAGAATTATATTGTTAAAATTATGATAATTAAATATTTTAATAATTAATTATTATAACAATGATTCTTGTCATAAATATATGTTTCATTGTATGGTTGAAATATATAAATTTATTTTATGTATTTTTATTTTTCATTTTTAATAAGTGATTTAAATTCTAATGAGAAGCAACTCTAATTTATGACATATTTAATTCATTGACAAATAGTTTCTAACCACCCTGTTTTCTTTTTTATTTTTAGTCTATATCTTCCTTGTTAACCATGACCTTCTTTAATCTTCTTAAGGTTGAGGCCTTTGTTTTCACCAATCATATCACTACTCCTCTTTTTACTAAGTAATTGGATGTAAGAATTATGTTTTTTTAGGCTTTTAGCCTTTGTATTTGACTTATAAGACATGATTATGATATCCACCTTATCACTAAGGTTGCTAATATTGTTGAGGCTAATCGTTCCCGTTGGAGGAAGATTGAATCCCAACTCTATGTATCATTAAGGTCATCCTTCATCCTTCTATGCATCATGTTTTTCATGTCCACGAGACATATGAAACCTTCCGAAATGTGGTGAAGTTGCTCTATATCAATAACACTCAATGTCTTTATGAGATTTATTATGATCTTATAACTGTTATTAGTGACTTCTCCCTTGATGACTCAATAATTACTTATTTAGGTAAGGTTTCTAGTCTTCTTCATGATTTTAATGAGATTTTATCTCCTCCTACTGTTCAAGCTAAGGAGCTCAAGTAACATCAGTAATTCTTTATATTATTGGTCTTATATGGCATGCTAAAGGTCTATTCTCATGTTTGTGATTCAATTCTAGATTATTACACTCTTCGTACCATCAATTCTACTTGGTCTACTTTGCTTCGTATCTCAGCTAAGACTATGGTTGTTATTCCTCATGCTTTTGTGGATTCTTCAACTTTGGTATCTCATTAGAGTGATCATACCCATCCTCACAAACTAGTAAAATCTTAGCTAAAAT
Source organism: Canavalia gladiata (assembly GCA_037954105.1). Taxonomy (NCBI): domain Eukaryota; kingdom Viridiplantae; phylum Streptophyta; class Magnoliopsida; order Fabales; family Fabaceae; genus Canavalia; species Canavalia gladiata. The sequence goes on along the minus strand of CM075659.1, from coordinate 11,620,463 downwards.
GTTATTATTATCACAAGCTTGACTACATTATTGATCAATGTTATGCTTTTGGTGGTCACCCTCCTTGTACAATCAATGTTATTCAAGTTATTTTGTAGATCTCTCTTGCTCCTTCTGGAACACCATTCATTCCTCATGCACCATTTATCTCTTATGATGAATTTTTGAAGTAGTGTGATATACACCAAGCCTCTGGTTCCACTATGTTGGCTCTACATTGGAAATTCCTTCGCTGGCCTCTCATTTTTCCTCCCTAGGTCATTGGGTTCTTGATACTGAGGTTATCGATCATGTTAGTTATAAGTAATATTTTTTATTTATTATTTTCCTTTTTCATTTTTTACATTTTATCATTATGTTTAATGGTTCCCAAACATGATCTCAAGGTATTGGTATTTTTTTTCTTTTTTTGTCTATATTCATTTGCAATGTCCTTTATATCTCTGGTTCTTTTTCTAATTTATTTTTCATTAGTCATCTCACTTGCACTCTTGATTAAATTGTTTCATTTATAAAAGATTCTTTCATCCTACATGTTTGGAGATTGGGGAGAATAATTGACTTTAGATGTAAGTATCAAGATCTCTACTAGCTTAAAATTCCCTTCATATTAACTTTGTGATGGACTCTTCAATTGTGATTCATATTCAACTAAGCCACCCATTCTTATCGACTTAAAGCAACTAATGTTGTGCTAGTAGTCGAGCTTCATCCTTTTTTAGTTTAATTCATTCAAATATCTAGGATCATAATCATATCATTTCTACTTTAAAATCTAAATACTTTGTCACTTTATTGATGATTTTCTTGTTGTACATGGATTTATTTAATAAAAAAATATTTTGAATTTTTTATCTTTAACAAGTATTTTTATAATTAAATAAAAAGTTATTTTGGCATTCTTATTCATATTTTATAAAGTGATAATAAAAAAAATATTTGCCAAACTCCTTTCTTAGTTTCATGGTTTCTCAGGAGATTTTCCATCAAACATCTTATCCTCAAACTCCTCAACAAAACTTTGGAGATGTTGAAAGTAAAAATAGACATCTTGCACATTCTTACTTCATGTTTATGCTTCTCCATATTTATAGGGTGATGTTTTCCTTGCCACTTGATATCTTATCAACCGGATGTCTTCCTCTATTTTTGGCAAGAAAACTCCATACTAGGTCTTGTATCCACATCATCTCTACATCTACTACATCCTTGAGACTTTGAATCTACTTGTTTTATCCACAATGTAATTCTTGAGATAGATAAACTCTCTTCTTACTCCCATAAATATGCCTTCTTAAGCTATCTATAATCTCAAAAAGGATGAAAGTTTTACTCCCCTACTTTTCATTAATATCTTATATTTTTCCTAATGTTATATTTTTTGAGTTTGGCATGTTCTTTAGTTTTATGTCTATATTTGTGTCCTTTATTTTTTTTCTTTGGTATCTATTCACTCTTGTCCTTTAGGAGAGTTCCCAACACAACCATCTTGTCCCTTAAATGACAGTTTTGTTGCTGACTCACCTTAAAAGCCACCTCATTTTTCCTCTACGACCATGCCTCCTCTAATTAATCTTCTTATTACGATTTGTAAAAGTATATGTTTTACTTGTAACCTTTTGCCTCACCATATCAATACCAGTTAAGATCATTTATCTATTTTCCATTACACTCATCTCTCCTTTGTCTTTTGTTTTAGTTCCTAAGTTTGTAGATGAGACATTTTCTCATTCTGATTGTAAACAAAGTTATGTTTAATGAGATGAGTGTTTTTCAACATAGTGGTACCTAAGAATTGGTCACTCTTCCTCCTGATAATTTAGTTGTTGGTTGTAGATGGATATACGTTGTCAAAGTTCGTTCTAATAGAAATTTGGACTAACTTAATGCTCACCTTATAGCTAAAGGCTATACATAGATCTTTAACTTAGATTATGATGAAACCTTCTCTCTTATGGCCAAGATGGCCTTTGTTAGGCTCTTCTTATTCGTAGTTATTATCCATCATTGGTCCTTCCACCAACTTGACGCCAAGAATGTCTTCTTTCAAGGTAATCTTACTAAAGAAGTTTATATATAGCAACATCTTGGATTCGATGCTTCTGAGGAGTTTTCAAGACTTGTTTGTCATCTTTAGAGATTATTATATGGTCTCAAACAATCTTGAAGCATGGTTTGACTAATTTAGTATTGTGGTTAAATAGTTTGACTTGATTTAGAGTGAAACTAACCATTCAAATTTCTTTCATCACTCAGTCACATGATGCATTTTCCTAATAATGTATGTAGATGACATGGTCACCATAGGTAAATACATCATGGCATTGCATATGTAAAATAACATCTGTCACTATTTTAAACAAAAGATCTTAACCAATATTTCTTAAGGATAAAAGTTTCACAATTCAAGAATGACCTTGCGATTTCCCAAATGACATATGCAATGAACATTCTAGAAGAAACTAAATTGATGAGAAATCATGTTGATTCTCCAATGAATCCTAATGTCAAACTTCTATCAAGACGAAGGAAGTCACTTTCATCGTCACTCGTTTAGACATTTCCTTTACAATTAGTGTGGTAAATTAGTTTCTTAACTCTTCATATGAAAGGCAATGTGATGACAGTAATTTGCATCCTCAAGTATGTTAAAGGAAGTGTCCAAACAAAGGTCTTTTATGTGAAGATAAAGGTCATATCCAACTTGATAGGAGGTCCTCCTCTAGCTATTGCATCCATATTGGTGGTAATTTAGTATCATGAAAAAGTAAGGAATAAAATGTTGTTGCAAGATTCAATGAAGTATAGTATCAAGTCATAACTTTAGTCAATTGTGACCTCATTTTAATCAAGTAGTTGTTCAAAGAGATGAGGTTTGGTGAGATCAATCAAATAAAATTTATTTGTGATAATGAGACAATACTATATATTATCTCAAATTCTATATTACATGAGTGGACAAAACATATTAAAATAGATTATCACTTTATTAGAAAGAAGATCTTATCAAGAGATGTCATTATTAACATTGTCAACTTCAATGATCAATTAATAGATCTTTTTACTAAATTGTTGAGAAATCCTAGAATTAGTTATATATGTAATAAATTTGGTACATATGATTCATAAGCTCCAACTTGAGAGTTAGTGTTGTGTAAATAAAATAATGATGTTACACAGCAAAAAAAATAGGGGATTAGCAATTGAATTTAGTAACTATGTAAATTCGGTTGCTAATAATAACCAAATTTACAATTTTTGCTAACGGAGATCAAAATATTTTATTAAATTCTTTAACCAACGAATTAGCAACTGATTATTCGGTCTTAAAATAAAAATATGAAATGCATAGCTAAATTTGGTAGCTAAATTATTGATTTAGATTTAGAGACCGTTGTATTCAGTCTCAAAAATATTAATTTCTCCTGGCTGTTTTTCTGTCCCCCTTTCTTATTCTGTGAACCCTAAGTAAAAGAAAGAGCTTCATTTTCTCTCATTCTTCCTTGTACATTCTTCCACTTGCTTTGTAGACATTGAATCTACGTTTTTTGGTGTAGAAACCCCAACGTGTGGTGAGTGGAAACCAGCCGCATTTCGCATATTAGCTGCTCCAGATATTCTGCTCCTGATACTCTTTCTTTCTTGTTCTGGTTAGTGTTTATGTTTTGCTACCGAATGAATCTTTATATGTGCGCCCTTCCCCTTCTTTTTTGGTTGTTTTTTTGTGTTGAGTAGAAAACACTTGGTTTTACTTACTTTGTTGAAGTCTAGCATGTCTTGCAAACGAAAAAAAAATCCCAATCGCTCCACCAACAAGAAAATGAAAAAAAAAAAAACAAAGAAAGGAGAGAATGAAGGTTATGTTGTTTGAATGTTAAGTTTCTTTGGAATTAATATACAAAGAAACTGCATTGCAAGTTATAGAATTATAAAAGCTTTAAGAACCACAGAACCACTGCCACTTCACGTGGTGCGCAAGGACGAAGTGACAGAAACCCATTTGACACTTAACATGAACATAGATTTTCGAAACAGAAACCCATTTGACACTTAACATGAACATAGATTTTCGAAACGCCAAGTGATATTAAATAGTTTAAAATAGTAAGTGGTTTAGATCATAATCAGTTTCTTGTGAAAATCCTTTCTGGTTGTATAATAGATGAAGTTCCTCTTTGAGAATTCTGTGTTCATATTTTGATACTTTTAATTAAAGTAGTTTTTTTAAAAAAATAATAATAATCTTAAAGTAGTTCCCATCGATTTTAAAGGTACTAAAAATTGGTAATGGAATCAAAATATGATAAAACGGTAGATTAATAAAGTGATAATAGTATGCAATATTCAGTTAATTCATAGCGGTACTATATAACAAATTCAAATGACACTTTTTTTATATACTTTTGCATTGGCGAAATACTATAATTTATGTTAAAACTCAAAAACATTTTGATGATTTTGTTTTTCAAGTCTGATATATTTTATCTATGATTTGTTTTTGTTTTAAAAAAAAATAAAATTAGAAATCGGTAATGGGATTACCTTTCGATTGATCAAATGGAGCACATTTTTAGATTGTCTGCATCTCATTCCTGCAACTGATCCACTGATGCGAGAATTTCATGTCCTTTCATGTTTCTGTACATCTAACAAAACCCAAAATTTCATGGATATAAGAAAACTTGATAATAAATTATAGTAATAGAAGAAAAAAACACCAAAATAATATACACATAATAACATCATAATTCACTAGGATCCTTAGATTCGATTTTAAGATTCATACATTAACATTAGTTTGTTATTTATTGAGTAGGAAGGTATTGTAGAAACTAAGAAGATATATAACTAATCAGGCAAATAATGTCTCTCAGCTCCGGACAGTGTGACTTACTCTTATTAACTATATTATATTCAGAACATAATTTAAATACAATATTATAAGTTTTTTTGATATAATTTTTTAATTAAAATTATAGTTGATATAAATTGTCTTTATATTTATGCGTTTAGCTAGCCAATTATGACTTAGATATTGGAAAACACATTGTATGTTCATTGGTTAGATGAGAGCGAAATTAGACTGCTGTATTAGGACTGTATATTGGCTGTTTGGATTGTTACAAAATGAAACTAGTTTCTTCTGCTAATTATACAAAAGATGGCGGAGGAAAAACATTAATTCCATTTCTTTAAATTAGTCTCCCATTTTCATACACTATGTGCATATGTATCTAACTTTTATTTATATATATATAGTTTTCTTTTAAAAAAACTATATATATATATATATATAGCTGTTTATGGTTCGTATATTATTATTTATATTATATGTTGAGTATGCATGAAAACAAGTAAAATAATCATTTTCTTAAGGAAAGAAATATAATCATTAATTAGTGTAATGTAGAAAAGAAGAAATTGATGGTTTTGAACTTTTATTATCTAAATATATATAAAACAAGGCAAGTTGCATATGGATTTACCTAATGTGATCAATGCAAGCATATTTAGTAGATATATACGGTTATAGTGCAGGTATTTAATATGTTTTTTTAGCATTTCTCTCTAAATTCTAGCATGGTGTTTTGGAAAGAGAACATATTTTTTGTTTTCAGCAATAATTAATAAAGAAACTTCCACATCCAAATGTATTAGGTCTCTAAGGTATTTATTATCTCATTTAATAATATTAATTGATTAAAATAAATAAAAATGTAAGCTTTTAAGGATTAAAGAAACCCGAACTAATCTAGAGTAAGGACAATAATATAATATCATATATATATATATATATATATATATATATATATATATATATATATATTAAGAATGTTTGACATAAATTTTGACATCTTTTTAAAACTCCAAACACAATTTTACTTTTTTAAAAAAGCAACTGAAGTAATTAAATAATATTATAAAAAAAGTTTATAATATTAATATATTTTATTAAATTTATAATAAAAATATCTTAGAAGTTATGTTGCTGCTAATTCTTTCCCAATTTAAATGTAGATTAAATTTTTTTTTTTGTAATTTACAGTTATTTGGATCCAACAAGGAGCTAATGAGAAAGTGTTTAGAGTTTAAACTCTTAATCAAATATGTTCTTTTAAATTAAGGTGCTTAACTTAAAATTTTAATATCTATTTAGGATCTCAAACATTTCTTTTAGATTTTGATTGAATATTATCAATTGTGTTTGGTTAGTTTTGATTTGTAATTTTATCACCCTTTATATTAAATGTTTAGATTCAATTTCTATGTTAGGTTTATTGGTATTGAAGGTTTTTTTTTTTTTAGATTTTTCAACTCTTTATTTCTTTTAAATTCTCTCAATTTCACAATTCATAACTAATGTCATGTTTAAGTTGTGTTACTTAAAAACTAATGCAAAATATTGTCAAAAATTTTTAACTTTAAGATCATTTAAGAATTAATCATTAACTAAATGTAGAAAAACTTTCTGCTTGAATAGGATATGAATGAGATGGTGGCTTTGGAATAATACTTGTTTTTATTGATATAGTTACTGCTGATGGAAATTTCTGAAAATCGACAGAGTGTATAATAGGTTGGATCAAAATAGACCTGTGAGACATGAATTTGTAGAGGGAGTAAATGAATTCATTCAATTTGCAACTAACCAAGAAAGCTTTTAAAGGTATCCAAAATTGAGGTGTCCTTGTAGGAAATGGCAATGTGGACGATTTTGTTATGTAGATGATGTCATGATACATCTTTATGAGAAAGGATTTATGGAAAATTACCATTGTTGGACAAATCATGGTGAAACAATGCCACAACATCCTTCTGTTACCGTGGAAGAACCATATTATGGTTATGGTCAGGGAAGGGAAGAATTCAATCCATTTGAGCAATTGATCATGGATCATGTTGGTCCAGAAATTGGCAATGTCATACAATAAGATGATGGCGGAATGGGCTTTGAAATCTTGGAGGAAGATCCAAATCTAGAGGCTAAAACATTTTATGATATGTTAGCAACTGCACAAGCTCCATTATATAATGAATATGAGAATTACATAGAACTATCAGCTTGTATGGAGCATTGAGTATAAAATCTGATTCAAATCAGTCTGAAGATAGTTTCGATCGGTGGGTTTAATTTATGGGTAGGGTCTTACCTAGCGGAAACAAAATTCCTACAAATGTTTATCATGCTAAGAAATCAGTAGAAGGTTTGAGATTAGGTTTCATAAATATTGATTGTTGTCCACGTGGATGCATGCTCTATTATAATGATAATGCAAATGAAAGTATCACAAGTTGTAGGCTTTGTAGTGAAGACAGATATAAGATAACCACTAGAAGGGGAGTTCAAAGAAAAATCGCTAGAAAAAAAAATGTGGTACTTCCCAATTATCCCAAGACTGAAACGGTTATACTCTTCAATGACCACTGTATCTCATATGTGATGGCACAATGAGAACCAAAGAGAGGTTGGTGTCATATGCCATCTATCAGATGGAGAAGCTTGGAAGTATTTTGATAGGATGTATCTCGAGTTTTCTTATGATCCCCAAAATTTAAGGTTGAGATTATATGCAGATGGTTTCGTCCCTTTTGTTCAATAGGGTAAGACATACTCATGTTGGCCAATCATATTAACTTCGTATAATCTTCCACCTCGAATGTGCATGAAAAGGGAGTTTATGTTCCTTACAATCATTATCCCTGGTCCAAATAACCCTAAGCGTAATATTGATGTTTATATGCAACCTCTTACAGAGGAATTAACAAATTTGTGGAATGATAGGGTAGTTATGTATGACGTATCATTAAGATAAAATTTTATGATGAAGGCAGCTTTGATGTGGATAATTAATGACTTTCTTGCTTACAGAATGTTATCTGTTTGGTCAACTGCAGGAAGACTTGCTTGTCTAATATGTATGGAGGGATCAAAAGCAAGTTGGTTGTACCATAGTTGTAAGCATACATTTTTTTACTGTCATCGACAATTTCTTCCAAGTGATCATCCATATAGAAGAAACAAAAATGATTTTAAGAGAAATTATGTTGATACATCTTCCTTTCCTCCTCGTTTGACCGGAGAAGAACTTTGGCAAAGGACTTGGCAGTTGCCATTCATATGGGAGTTTGAAGGACAAAAATTACCTGGTTTTGGTGAACATCATAATTGGACTAAAAAAAGTATATTTTGGAAGTTACCTTATTGGAAAACACATACTTCGTCATAACATTGATGTTATACACACCGAAAGAAATGTGTTTATGAATGCGTTTAACAATGTGTTTAACACAATCATGGATATTAAAGGTAAGACAAAGTATACAGATAAAGGGAGAATAGATTTAGCCAATACATGTAGACGACCGGAGCGTCACTTACAAGAGGTTCCGGGTGGAAAGTATGTAAAACCAAAAGCTAAATATGTATTTAACAAGTTTGAACGAGTTGCTGTTTGCTAGTGGGTTAAACAACTTAAGTTGTCTGATGGATATGCTTCAAATTTAGGTAGATGTGTTGATATAGGATCAGCAAAGTTGCATGGAATGAAAAGTCATGATTTTCATGTATTTATGCAACGATTACTTCCTATTGCATTTGATTGTTTACCAAAGGCTATTTGGAAACCACTTGTTGAGTTTAATCACTTTTTTAGAGAACTTACTTGCACAACTTTATACATAAACAAATTGATGGATATGAAATCTGCTATTCCTGTATTATTGTGTAAGTTAGAGCAAATCTTCCTTCCAAACTTCTTTGATTCTATGGAACATCTTCCAATTCACCTATCTTATGAAGCATGAGTTGGAGGTCCAGTTCAATATTGTTGGATGTATCCGTTTGAGAGGTATTACTTAGTTTCATGTCAATCTATGTATACATTTCTAATTTCATATAAGTTTTTCAATATGTATTTCACTTAATTACTTTATTTCTTTTTTAGATTTCTACGTTCTTTGAAGAAAAAATCAAAAACCAAGCTAGGGTAGAGGGTTCTATTTGTCAAGCCTATTTAATGGAAGAAACATCTACTTTTACTTCTTTTTACTATCCATCGCAAGTAAATACCCGAAGAAGTAGAATGCCACGTAACATTGAAGGAGAAGGTTGTTCATTGAATCCTCCCATTTCAATTTTCAATTATCCAGGACGTGGAAGTGGTAAATGTATTCAATATTACTTAAAAGAACGTGAAATGAAAGCTTCCCATTTGTATGTTCTTCTAAATTGTGAAGAAATTGAACCATATCTAGAGTAAGTTAAGGCTCAAATTATATTTCAATATTTGTATAATCTTTAAAACATGTTTTATTGTCTAATTATCGTATGTATGTTTTTAATTTGTAGCAAGTATGCTGATTTTTTAAGAGAGCTTCAACCCGATATTTCTGACTCTGAAATTCATAATGAAATTGCTTTTCATTTTCCTTTATGGTTTATTGAATATGTATGTCCCTATTATATATATTATTCAAATGGTGTTATATTTTCATAATATGATTTACGATTCCAACAAAGTAAAGTTGTTTATTATAGGTTTAAAATCCACAAAATCAAATTGAAGATTCACTCTTGATTTCTTTGGCATGGAGGCCAATAAGAATGGTTCAATCATGGCCTATTTACATTGTAAATGGATATAAATTTCACACCAAGACATGGAGTGAAGGCATGCAAACTTCTAACTATGGTGTGTGTGTATGAGGCACCAATGGTCAATTATAAGATGATTTTTTTTGGAATTTTAACTGATATAATTGAATTGGAATATCCTGGCATGCCCACTAAGATAGTTATTTTTAAGTGTGATTGGTTTGATAACACCCCTAATCGTGGGATAAAGATAGATAATCAATATAGAATTGTTCAAGTCAAACAATCAGAAAGATATACTCGTTCATATTTGCTCAACAAGCTGAGCAAGTTTATTATACATCATATCCAAACGGACATCATGGTTGGTTAGCTATCATTAAGACAAAGGTGCACAGTATGATCACAAATAATGTAGTTAATCAAGTTGACAATGACATTGAGTATCAAGATGTTCATAAAGTTCATGACCTTCATGTCATGTTGAATATTGATGTAGACGTTTATGATTATACTCTTATTGATATGAACAATATTAGTGAGTAAGTTGATATAAGTTTGCTTAATGAACCTGATTTGGATGAAAATAGTGACAACACTTATATCTCAACAGATAATGAATATGATAATGGTAGTGAGAGTTATTTAAATGACTCTAACTCAACTTAATTAGGTAATTTTGAATTTTTTATATCTTCTTTTTAATGTATTTTCTATGTCTAACATTTTACATTAATTACTTCTAATATTTTATGCATACAGATGGATGACAACACAGCTAGAGGTTGAGGTTGAGGTCGACCAAGAGGTTGGGGAAGAATTTATGGTAGGACATCTCCATCACATGCAATAGAATCTTCTAATCCACAAGAAATGCCTTCTACTCCGAATTCAGTAGCTATAGGAGTAAATATTAGACCAGGATCATCCTTGCCACATATTGATACATCAAGTCCACCCACCCCCACATAGGTGCATCTACCCCTACATCCTGTACACATCCTTCCTCTACACCTGCATATTCTGCTCATCAAATACTTCCATCTCTACCAGTAGTTGGAACAAGAGATCTTATTGATAGGAGGGTATAGATTAGCCCAGGAGCTAAGCATGAGTAAGCATTTTATTTTTCTTACAATTAATATGATTATCAAGTTTTTGGTTCTTTACTCAAATTATTATCACTATTAACATTATTTTTTTATAGTTTCTTGCCTCCAGATGTATGTAGTAGAGATATTACAAAAATTATTAAGTTAAAATTTGATGATTCTTGGCCTACATGGAGTTCTGTTCCTACAGAAGTTAGAAAGATGTGGTTTGAAGAATTCCAGGTAACATTGTATTTAAATTTTTTTAGCTAACTTACCTATTATTCATTATTTTTAATACATTTCTTATAACAAATGATGCAGAAATTTTATAAATGGCCGCCACAACATAATGCTACCATCATAACAACTTTTGAACATAAAGGTTTAATGATGATGAAGAATACAATGAATAAGGTGCGGAGTGGAAAGGATAAAGACATTTGGATTACTCTTGAGGTTAGACAACGATTGGAGCTTCATTGGGCTAGACAGGACTTCCAAAAGAGAAGCACTATTGGCAAGAAAAATCGAGCATGTGATAGTGGAGCTTCCTTATACACCAGCGATTGTGTATCTGTTGCTATGCATCGTAATAGGATGATAATAAAAAATTAAGTATTTAAGTTATTCTTATTAGTTTTAGTTATTTAAAAAATTTAACTTGATATTGTTTATGTAGAGTAAGGAGCTTGAACGAGATCCAATTGCATTTGATATTATGGAAAGAACTAAAGAGAATAAAGCTAGAGAATAGGTCAACGACAAGGCAAAAAATGTTGTTGTATGTATATGTCAACTATAGTTTTATTTATGCATTAAATGATTTATTATTTTTTATTCTACAAACTTACGTGTACTTATACTTTGTAGGAGGAATTTGTTCATCATCGATTTGAATCCCAACAAAGTGATTCTACTGAACATTCTATAGCATTTGATAATGCCATTTTTTTGGATGTTGTTGGAGGACGAAACAAGAAGGGAAAGTATATGGATTGGGTCAGTTAGGTGATGAATTTGTCTATTCATCCACTAATTGTACCTAACCTAATGTTGATGTTGGGACCAACTATGAGCAGATCATCACCAAGTTCACTAAAGAGTTACGACACACAAAAAACAAAGCTATCTGAGATAAAGACGGATTTAGCTCAGACTAAACAAGTTCTTCAACAAATAGTGCAGCATTTAGGATTACCTTCTAGCTTTAGTTTCATGAGCTCAAATGAGAATGAACCTGCTAATGATGCTCTTACTGTTCATGATAATCATGATGATAGCCAACCTCCAAACAGTGGTCATCATGATCAGCACTGATATTATTCTCTATTTCTATTATATACTAATTTTGTATGAACTTATACTTATTTACCTTTAATTATGTTTGGATTATATAATTCATATCAGTTTCTTTGTTTAATGATTTTTTATTTTTGAATTTATAATTTTCTTAATAATAATTGTGTATATATCTCATATATCCAGATCTGTTCAATTAATTTTTATGTAAATAATAAATAAATAAATTAATTTATATTAAACAGAATTAACGACCACTTCTACGACCAAATATCTGTCTCTAATTTAGTCACCAGCATATTGTTTAGTGATCATTTTAGCGAATCGATTTTAGCGGCTGATTTAGCGACTGAATATTCCGTCTCTAAATTAGTCACCAGCAAAATCATTTAGTGACCATTTTAGCTACCAATTTTAGCGGTCGATTTTACGATCGAATATCCGTCTCTAATTTAGTCACCAGTATATCGTTTGGTGACCATTTTAGCAACCGATTTTAATTTTTTTTGCTACCGATAATTTTGGTCGCTAACATTCCCATGTTTGCAACTAAATTTTTTTTTTCAATCACAAACTTATTTTACGACTAGGGTTTTAGCAATGCTTTCAATTCGATCGCAAAAATAATTAGTAACCGAATTTACAAAATTAAAAACCGATATATTCGATCGTTAAACATTATTTTCTTAGTTGTATTATAATTAGAAAAAGATGAAAACTAATAGAATAATTATAGTAATGTAATTATAAAAATTATATCATTGTAATTATAATATTTAAAAAATTGAATATTTTTATAATTAATTTTTATATCAATAATTTCTACTATAAATATATGTTTTACTTGTTAAAATACATAAATTTATTTTATACTTTTTTATTTTTTTATTAACATTAATATAATATATTATATTATTATTACAAACACACAATTTTATATCAATATTGAATTTTAATTATTAAAAGTTTTTACCAACAAAAAGTCTTATTATTAAATATATATATCATATAATTATACATTAAAAAATAGGTGAAATAAAATAAAAAATAGATATATAAAAAATAAAATAAATTTGATGCACTAAATAGATATATATATATATATATATAATATTAAAATAAAAATATTAATAAAATATATGATAATCAAGATATATGACTTTTAACAAATAAATTAATAAATAATTTAATTAAAATAAAAAATCATTATTTATAGAATTTGATAATCAAATATGAATGAGAGCAATATTATGAGAAGATTGTGAAACTGACTTTTCTTTAAAAGTGGGCTGATTCATATTTTTTGAATTTCTCTGTAAAATATGAAATGAAAGTAATGGTATGAGTTTTTTTTTTTATAATAATAAAGTAATTAAAATTTGAATCCATTGCTATTACATTATTTTTAATGACTTAGTATCAGAATATTTTGAATTAGTATGAAAAATATTATAAACTAAAATTTAATTGGAAGAAGTATAATCTGTCCTTTTCAATGTTTAAAAATCAATTTGGATACAGAATTCATTGTTGACCAGCCGATATGTATTTCCATCATTATCAAGTACAAGAAATTTCAGTCTTTTCTTTCTTCGAACTCTAGATATAATTATATGAAGTTATTTATGAAGAAAATTAACTTCAGAATAAAGCATAAATATGATGGCACTAAATTATTTTTGAAATGAAGATTTTCTTTCACCTATTTTTCTTCCTGCAGTCACTGCAGCAGAAATAATATTTTTCCTAATATATTAGTAATTAATCTTGTTCTATTGCATGAACCAATAAATTGATCTATTTCTCAACGAATTCCAACTTCCAGTATAAGTTGCGTTTTGAAATTAACACTTACTTTCATTGAAAAATTCCATTGTAAATCAATGACATCATCTCATCATTATCATCGCGTATGCAAGCTGAATCGGATCCCATCAAAATGAAATCATTTACCTTTCCGACAGTTCCGATATTAGTCGGTGCAAGTATCTCTTTCCTTAACGTAACTTAATTGCAGGATATTTCAAACAAATTTTGATAAGAAAACTTGATTAAATGCAAAAATGGATTGTCCGATTTCAAAGTAAAAAATTCTGCAATTTGAATTTCAGAAATTTGATCATTTGATTTTCAGATATTGATTATAATAATTTTTTAGGATAAGATACAATATTATAAATACTTTTAGTATTATTTTTAATCAAAATTTTTTTAACAAGTATAATAAAGATTAATACCAAAAGATGATATCATTTATTAAAATATAATTTTAAATTTAACTAAAAATTATTTTAAAATATATTATATTTAAATTTTATTTTTTATAATTTAAATAAAAAATTATTTGTTTAATAATTTTATTGTTATTTAATTTTTTATAATTATAGAAAAGCTCCAAGTGAGATATAATTTTTATTAATTATTTGTTACGGTTAACCATTCAATAATTAAAAAATTAATTATTTATTACTGTGCCTATGTGCGTAAGGAGAATTATACTTATCCACATAAAAATGTTGGATATTAATTCAAAAGGAAAGGTGGGGCTCATTCGTGGGATTTTTGAGCAGATTATAACATTTACTTTAAAGCAAATTACCGTAAAAGTGTCATTTGAAAACGTCATTACCAGAATAACGCAGTTACAATGCACGTGGCGTGGAGCCATATGTACCATAAGGTAGCCGGCAGATCACATCATATTTCACTTAGAGGGGTTTATTGCCATATGTACCATAAGGTAGCCGGCAGATCACATCATATTTCACTTAGAGGGGTTTATTAGAGAACATGCGTTAGTCACACGCAATAGCAATTTATAATAGCCGTTGATGATCGATGGATAAAAATGTAGTATTATTTTTTAAATAAATGTAAATTTTTTATATTAATTTTTAAAATAATTATTATAAAAAGTACTTTTTACGTCGGTCATAGAATAATCACTGTAAAAAATATTTTTTATATCAGTTATTTTGAGAATCGATGTAGAAAGTTAGTTTTTTATATAACTTTCTACATCGGTTCTCAAGATAACCGATGTAGAAAGTAATTTTTACAGTGGTTGTTTTGAGAATCGATATAGAAAGTCGATTTTTTAAATAATTTTTTACATTGTTTCTTAGGAAACCGATGTAAAAAGTTGGCAATGACATTTTTGTAAATAAAATGGCAAAGATTCTACATCGGTTATTCATTTAATCGATGTAGTAAGTAGTTTCTACATTGGTTTTGAGAAACAACCAATGTAGAAAGTCTTCCCCTTTCCCTTTTTTTTTATCTTGGTCGTTTTCAACCTCATTCTCTAAATCCCTACTTTCTTGTCTCGGTATTTTTTCTCTGTTTTCGTTTACATCTTAACCATTACCGCTATCACTGTTGCTTTTCGTTGCACTCTGTCATTACGTTCGTGGTCGTCGTCGCCGTTGTGAACATTGCTTTCGCTCGAAGTCATCATCTTGCATCCTAAGGTATGAGCAACCTCCGTCGTCTTTGTTGTTATTTATCTATCTCCTTCTATTATTATAGTTGAAATTACATTCATTTTGGTTATTTTCTATTATTTGCAAGCTTTTTATTTCGCTACTGACATGCCTTCATTTGACTACAACTGTGCCTTCGCTCGGACACCGCCTGACCACCGCTCTGCTATTGCTCTACCATTGTTGTGTTGATTGTGAGGTATTTATGTGAAAGCTTGCTTGTGTTAACTTGAATAAAGAAGCCTCTGCACCTTTGCTTTGTTAGGTGATATGTATGTTATAGTATAGATTTTATTTTAAATATAGGTAATACTTGAGTGCATGAACTTGGTTTTGAAACATTGAACAATCTTTATGACTTAAGAATATAATCTAAGTTTATCCTCTGTAGATAAATTGTTAAGGGAATATTTTAATTCATAAAGAATCCATAACTAAGTTTATTAAGGTCATAATATATATGAGATGGGTTACGTGCAGTTTGATCACGAGTTATTGTTAATTACTAAAATGATAGTTACCATAATTATATGTTTAAATTGCATGTTGATCTTTCTAATTTAAATTGATTTCTTTTCTTGAGTTCAAATATGAGCATACACTTAGTTTCCTGTTCAATTTTAAATACAATGGGTATATTATTGAATAAGTAAACAATTCATTGTATTCAATCTTAAATTGTCCAAGTTGGATAATTTGGAGTTAAAGTTTTTTATTTAGTGGTTAACAATTTCTTCTTAAATCCTTATTTTAAAACTTTTAAAATTACAACATATTTGATGTAATTTTAAGTTATTTCATTTGTAAATTCTAATTTGATAATAAATAATGATGTATTTAGTTTAAATATATAAATTTTGTGATTTCTGTATTGTGTGTCTGTTCATTCTATTTGTATATGTAGGTATTATGAATAAATAATATAGTAGTATACCTAAACAAAATGAATATTAAAAAAAACTAGTCTTTCTACATCGGTTAAGACTATAACCAATGTAAAAAGTGATTTTCTACATTGGTCGTAGGTAGAACCGATGTAGAAAGTATACTTTTACAGCGGTTGTTGGCAAAACCGTTGTAGAAAGTATGAATTTTTACAGCGGTTCTGCCCATAACCGCTGTAAAAAGTCCTACTTTCTACATCGGTTCTAGCTATAACCGATGTAAAAAGTGTACTTTTCACATCTTTTCTATAACCGATGTAAAAGTGTCTTATTTTTTATATCGCCCGCTCCAACACCGCTTAAATAACCGATGTAAAAAGTTCATAACAACCGATGTAAAGAGCTTATTTTCTACTAATGCTTGATGAATTTAGCAACTGTCCCAATATGAAATGAGGAAAGTTAGGTGATATTAAGGGTGCTTCTCATACGGATTTGAATTTAAAATTAATCGATAGTTTAATTTTGTAAATAGATTTTATTCGTATTTGCACATTGATTTAAATAGATAACGAGTTTGTTAGATTATAAGTTACGTGAGTGAATCATAGTAGTTTAGAAATTTATAAAATTAGAGTTAATTTTTATTAAAGTAGGTTAATAGAAAAGAAAGAAGATAAATTAAAGTAGGAAACATTGTCCATGAAAACAACAACCCATAAGAGGATATTCTAACATAAGAATAAAGTAATAGTAGCAGACAGAAAAAGAATTATAATTAAAAAACAAAACATTGTATTCAAAAAAATAATGTGGCAACTAGAAAATAGAGCTTGGAAGAAAAGATACTTAATGCTTTGGGCAGGTTGGGTACCAATGGAACAAAAAATGAAGACTTGCATCCGATCACACTTACCTGTTTTAATGCAAAGGCATCATCAAGGATATCTTGACCTACATTAGAGTACTTCTCTACTTTAGATAGATCCTCAGTTCCATTGGACCTATCACCAAGATTAGGATCAAGAGATTGTAGACAGAGATGGAGACCTTCTTGGACCTCTAGGAGACTCACTCTTAAGCTTAACCTACCTCTTTACTAGCCCTACATATTTTAGAATAGGATTTGGTTATATGATTCACCCTACGTAAATGAATTGGAATGTGGAAAAAATAATTGGAATGTCTTGAGAATTAAGATATGATAAGATTGTCATAACTGCAATTACAACGAGACGACAGACTCGCTAAAAATTTAAAATGAATTTTAATGGATTGTGGAGCCGCCACCAAATTTTATTTTAAGGGAAAACATTTGTAAAAACCCTAACTTGAGGAAGAAATCTAGATTCGGGAGTCGGTTACGAGTAAGGAACGTATTAGGCACCCTACTTGTCCGTTTCAAAGAACAGTACCCTTAAACTAAGTGTGTGATATTTTGAAATATGTTTGATCCCTAAAAATAGAATAGAAAATAAATAGGTTTATAGAAAATAGTGTGACAGGACTTGATCTTGCTCCTATGTATTCCCTGATGTAATGGGAAACTCAAGGCTACATAGTTTTGGTAAAGAGACTTGATCTCTTGGAAAATTCAAGGATGATTATAGGTAAAAATTGACATTTTTGGACGAAGTTAGTGAAGATAGTGTTTTTTTTAAAATCGCATGCTTGCAGAATCCAAATCGTTGTAAGCCGTATTTGAGATCCGCACAAATTAAAATACGGTACAGTAGAGAATGCTACTTGTCCGTATTAGAATTCGTTGCACGAATTTTAGAAAATTTGAAAACAGACATTTTAGACAAAGTTGGTAAAAACAGTAATTTTCTGAAATCAAGTGCTCGCAAGATCCAAATTGTCGTAAGCTATATTGGAATCCGCACGAATTAAAATACGGTACAATAGAGAACACTACTTGCCCACACTAGAATTCGTTGCACGAATTTTACAAAATTTGAAAATATACATTTGGGACAGATTTGGTAAAAATAGTAATTTTCTGAAACCGCTTACTTGCAGAATCCAAATCGTCGTAAGCCGTATTTGGAATCCGCACGAATTAAAATACGATATATCAAAGAGCGCTACCTGTCTGTGTTAGAATTTGTTCCAATAATTTTACAAAATTTGAAAACAAACATTTTGGGCGTTTTGTAATAAAACAGTAATTTGCAAACAGACGTGTTTGCAAAATTCAAATTGTTATAAGCCTATTTGAACTCGCATGAATTAAAATACCGAACAGTAGAGATTGCTACTTGCCCGTATTAGAATTCGTCGCACAAATTTAAAGAAATAATAAATAAACGTTTTGGACAAAGTTAGTAAAAAAAGTGATTTTCTGAAATCACGTGCTTGCAGAATCCAAATCGTCGTAAGCCGTATTTGTAATCTTCACGAATTAAAATACGGTATAGTAGAGAACGCTACTTGTCCGTATTAGAATTCGTTGCACGAATTTTAGAAAATTTGAAAAGAAACATTTTAGACAAAGTGGGTAAAAACAATGATTTTCTAAAATCAGGTGCTCACAGGATCCAAATCGTCGTAAGCCGTATTTGGAATTCGTACAAATTAAAATAAGATACAGTAGAGAATGCTACTTGCTCGCATTAGAATTTGTTGCACAAATTTTTAGAAAATTTTGAAAATAGACATTTTGGACAGAGTTAGGAAAAACAATGATTTTCTGAAATCACGTGCTTGTAGAATCCAAATCTTCGTAAGCCGTATTTGGAATCCGCACGAATTAAAATACGGTACAGTAGAGAATGCTACTTTTCCGTATTAGAATTCGTTACACGAATTTGAGGAAATTTGAAAACAGAGACTAATATGAACTTGAAAATCCGAGAAGAAGTAAGAAAATTATGCGGAATAAAAGCTGGATCTAACCTCCATCGATGTTCCTTGTTCAATTGTCTCCAATCCAGCTTAGGTCATAAGGTCCAGAGGTAAGAATTGTGTGTTTTTTTTTTATTTTGATTCAAGCATACACTTAACTCTTTAGGTTCAATGACTTAATCATGCATGACTTAAGCTAGACTTAGTATATAGATGCATGCACAAGGTCATGCACTCTTATGAATATCTTTTCAAAGGAGGACATACAAACACAAAAAATCATAAAGAAATACATATTCAAGGATCAACACATGAAAAATAATACCTAAACAAGGTTAAAAGAACAAGATCTACACAAGAACTTCAAAGACACAAGAGATTTCGGCGCCTAAATTTGAATTCAAATCTCAGAATTTTTCAAAAATATTTTTTGATAGATCTAAAAAATTAAAACTGACCATTTTAAAGATATGAATCATAGGAATTAAACAAAACAATTTTGACAAAAATCAGACCAGAAATAAGCAAGGTATGCACAAATCAAACAAGCTAGGTTCATTTGCAAACCAAGACAAATATGCTTCAGTAATAAGGAGATATAAATTTTATTTCAGATCCAAATTAGACAAATAATATCATTCAAGAAACTAGAGAGAAATAAAAAGAAAACTCAACAACAATCACCAAAATCAGAGATCATTTGACCAATCAAACATGAAAACGAAAAATAAAGACGAAGATGAACTCGAAAATTTGGCATCAAAATTTGAATTCAAATCTCAGAAATTTTCAAAAATATTTTTTGGTATATCTGAAAAATTAAAACAAAAAATTTGAAATATATGGATCATACTAATGAAACAAAACAAATTTAACAAAAATCAAACAAGAAATGAGCAAGTTATGGACAAATCAAACAAGCTAGGTTCATTTGCATACCAGGACAAACGTGCTTCAATAATAAGGAAATAAAAATTTCATTTCAGATCCAAATTAGACAAATAATATCATTCCAGAAACTAGAGAGAAAAAAAAGAGAATGCAACAAAAATCACCAAAATCAGAGATCATTTAACCGATCAAAAATGAAAAAGAAAAACAGAGACGAAGATGAACTCAAAAATTTGGCGCCAAAATTTAAATTCAAATCTCAGAATTTTTCGAAAATATTTTTTGATATGTATGAAAAATTAAAACCAAAAAATTTAAATATATGGATTATAGGAATGAAACAAAACAAATTTGACAAAATTCAAACAAGAAATGAGCAAGTTATGCACAAATCAAAAAGCTAGGTTCATTTGCGCATCAAGAGAAACATTCTTCAGTAATCAGGCAATTGAAATTTCGTTATAGATCCAAATTAAACAAATAATATCATTCCAAAAACTAGAGAAAAATACAAAGAGAATGCAACAAAAAGTACCAAAATCGAAGATCATTTGACTGATTAAAAATAAAAACTAAAAACGGAGACGAAGATGAACTTGAAATTTCGAGAAGCAAGAAAATTAAGCAAAATAAAAGTTAGATCTAACCTCCATTGATGTTCCTCAATGCCACTTGATAGCACCTTGGAAGGTGATGAAAACCTGGTTCAACAGAGGCGAAGGAGGTGCTGCATTGCAGAGGTAGAGAGTTTCTTAAGTGCTCCTCTTAGAAAAAATCTGAAAATCCCCTTTCAATGACTGAAAGTGCTCCTCTCTCTCTTCCTCCTTAGAAATTCTAGAATTTTTTAGAAGTGAAGAATCCCTTGAACTAAATAACATTCCTTATTTATAGATAAAATTTCAAAAAAAGAAAGGAAAAAATTTGGCGAGACTTCCACTTTTTGTTTTCTGATTTTTCTCTTTTATTTTATTTTTATTATTTTCTTTATTTTTATTTTTATTTTATTTTTATTTTTATTTTTATTTTTATTTTTCCTCTAACTAATTCTTAACCATCATTAACTAATCCAGCTAACTTTCTAACTAAATTCTTCACTAAAAATTTCTTTTTTTCTTTTTTTATTCTTTTTTTTGTTATTTTTCGATTTTAGACTAAAAAAACAAAATGATTTATTTTGGGTTTTAAATTTATCCTCGGACATAATTCAGTGTTCGCAAAGATAAAGGAACCCGACACACGCCGCAACCTGGCAAAGAGCATCAAAGTTACCAAGGAAGAATGTGACCCTTACTGCGACTTATCGGAAGAACCAATGTTTTCAAAAATAGTTCTTTACTCATGAACCAAGAGAATAAACTCACATAGAGATGAAAACTTTAAAGAGAAGTGTTATTATTCATCAAAACTTGTTTACATTGAATCCTTAAACCACATTATATACAAAATCTTATTGCCCTAAATTGAAAGAAAATTTACTAATAAAAACAAATAATAGATCCTAAAGAAACCATAATTAAATTGAAAATCAATCTAAAATCTTAACTTGATTTATAAATAGTTAAAATAAATCACTTGCAAATTACTATCAAATCCTAAGATAAATTAAAGCAAATCAATTACAAATCTTAAGTACATTTATATATAATAAATTCAAATATTTGATTATGATAGGTTTTTATGTCGCATTCTTATCTCGAATCTTCAATTGTTTGAATTTGTACTAGTAATATTATGACTTTATTTGTCTCTTCTTGGATTTGGATCAAAATTGCATATAACGAGTCTTTAAGTAGGCTCGAATCTTTATCAAAATTGCCTTGGCCCAATTTGCAAGTTGTCCCTAGGCACAAGGAGAGACTTCTTTTTGGGCTCCACATTGGGCCTAAACTCAAGGTTCCAAGTAGCTAGAAGTCGCCCCATGCTAGGCGCACCATAAGACTTATATAAGGCATCCTTGTATGCATTTTTTAACACTTTAAAGTCATAATAGATTTTTTTTCAAAATTATTTGAGAAATCATTTGTCTTTTATCTACCTTTAGATCCACTTAAGGTTGGGCATTCTCCTTATCCATGGTAGCCATGGTGGCGAAGAAGGAGTTTATTCTTCCAAGAAAGATGACACTTCCAAGCATTTGAAGAACTACACCAAAATCACCCCCATCTTTCACTTCATCTCCAATCTTTATTGCACAGTCTAGATCCTCCTTCCAAAGTTGCATCAATCTAGTATTAAACCTCCAACAATGGAGGTTAGATCCATTTCCTAATTCATGGTTCTTTTCTTACTTCTTTTAGGTTTTTCGAGCTCATCTTTTCCTTTGTTTTCCTTTTAATTTTTTATTAGTCAAACAATCTTCAATTTTGATGATTTTTGTTGCGTTTTATTTTTATATCTTTCTAGTTTCATAATTTCTATCTCTTGTGTGAATAGAATCTAAAATGAATTTTTTATTTCCCGATTACCAAAGTATATTCATCTTGGTATGTAAATGCACCTATTTTAAATTATTTATTCATAACTTTCTCATTTCTAATCTGATCTTTTTTAAACTTGTTTTTTTTTGTTCTTATGATCCATATCTTGCAATTGATTAGTCTGAATTTTGCAAATCAGCCAAAAAAATCTGAGATCTGAATTCAAAAATTGTTAACAAAATTTCATGTGTTCTTATGTTGATTCAGTTCTTTTAGTCTTGTTTAGGTATTATTCAATATTTTTTATCTTTATATATGTATTAATTTCTATTTTTTTTTGTTTTTATTATATCATTTTAAAAAAATCCTAAGAGTGCATGCATCCTATATGTCAAGTCTAGCTTAAGTCATGCATGATTAAGTGTATGTTTGAATCAAATTATAAGACACTTAATTCTTCCCCTTTAACCTTATAACTTAAGCTGGATTGGAGACAATTAGATAAGGACTTATGAATTATAATATCATACCTATGCAAAGGATGAAGTGAAAAATGCACTAGGATGCATTTGTGGACTTAGGACCTTGAACAATATCCTATGCAAAGATCAATTGAAGACTTGAACTCCGTAGAATTTTGACCAAAATTATGACCAAATGAAATTGACAAAACTGAAAACAAAAGAATAAAAATAAAAGAGAATTAGAAAATAAAAAGAAAAAGAACAAAACATATATAAATGGGCTCGTATAAAGGTCATTTTATTTGCTTTCCTTGAGATTGGTATACTAGTTGTCCATGCTTCATTTAGGCCATAGGTTCTGTACCATATTGGGTTTAATTATTTAGTTTATGCATATCTTAATTGTTTAGTCGAATATCATCTTCTTATTGCATAGGCATGTGTATGTCACTCTTTAAAGTTTCTAGATATTTCCTTTGTGTGCCTACCTTATTTACTAGTCTTTAACTATAGTTTGTCTTTTATTGGAATTTAAGTTTTGTCTTGCCTATTCCATTGAGTATATCATTCTTGTGATAGTTTTTCTTTCTTGTCTTTTAAATTTTCTCTAAGTTTTGTCACTTTTTCACATACACCTATGAGCACTTCTTCACCACCTACACATTATGAAGGCGCCTATTGAGTTGAGTTGTTTCTTGATCTCAAATAAGTTTGGGGAGGATATTTGTGTGAGTGAAATAGTGTAAGGTTTTGTCACTTTTTCACATACACCTATGAGCACTTCTTCACCATCTACACATTATGAAGGCGCCTATTGAGTTGAGTTGTTTCTTGATCTCAAATAAGTTTGGGGAGGATATTTGTGTGAGTGAAATAGTGTAAGAAGGTTGGTTGCATGGTAAGGACATTAGAGGGAGGAGAGCATAAACACTTGGTGAGAACTAGTGAAATTTAACTTGATTCTTTTTAACACTAACCAAGTGGGACAATAAGTGTCCTTTTTTGTTTGTGCTTGATTTTGTGGAGACTTGGGGAAGCTTAATGCTAAGGAAATGTGTGCCAAGGGACCTAATAAATCAAGGTTTGAAACTTGAACTTCAAGACCAAAGTGAAAAGGCTAAGGGAAAACCCGAATTGAAGACCAAAGTGAAGATATTTTGTAATAAGTAACATTTGGTTTTTAAATTGTAAATTTTAGGTTGAATATATGAAATTAGGTTTTTTTTGAACTGTCTTATAATAGAATTTCCTTTCGATGTAATTCAAATTTTTCCTTTATAATTTGTTTGTAAAAAGGACTTTGGACTTCGCACCTTGGTGTAGGATACTCACCTAAGGTCAAGTTGTAGCTTTTTGTGTGATTGTGTGTCTTAAAACCTAGGTCGTATGCTAAGTGTTGCTTGCATTTTGTATAACTATCTTGTGTAACACTAACCTTTATCTTCTTTTTTTTTTTGCAAGGTTAAGAGGGCTAGGTAAATTACTTAACCCTTATGCGTTTGTATGTACCTCAAAGCCTAGATTATGTGCTAAGTGTTTTGACTTGTGTTATTTGATTTCTTACCATAAGTAATCCAGGTGTGAAGAAGTATTTTCCTACTTTGAAAATGAGTACTCGCGAATTATCTCCTAGAAACCAAATGGAAAAAAGACTAGAAAGTGTTTTTCAAACCTAAACAATGGCTATAGAGCAATGACTAGATAACCTACAAAGAAAGAAGTCTAAAAAGTAACCAAGAAATCAAATAATAATTGAAACTAATAGGTCTAGGAATGAGGATAACTATCATGATGAGGAGACATCAAGTGAATATGTCAATTTTTTTGGGGAACATATAAGTCATAGGGAATGGAGAAGACACTCTCCCCAAAAGGGTCACACTCATAAAGGAGGACAATACCCTCTAATAACCATGTACCAAAAATAGAAAGAATTAGGGATCATAGTCATAGAAAAGCAACTAGGAATAGAGAACCCTCTATACCTAAGACTCATAAGCATAGATCTTATATGTCTAAAGAGCATAGGAATATGAGTTTCTCTAAGGATAACTTAGATGATAAAGATTGTACAGTTAGCCATTAGGGGGAACAACTCAAAGGTATACTTAGATTGAGAGCTTAGGTAGAACAAATCTTTAAAAGTTACACCATTAGGGAAAGATATAAGGTGAGATTAGCCACCCTAAAATTTAATGACTATGTCCTAATATGGTGAGATAGACTTAACAAATGGAGGTTTAAGTTCTTTAATGAATGGGAAGAAATAAAATACATTATGAAGGCAGAGCATATACCTTCCCATTATTTAAGAGAGGTTTACGTTAGATTACAGAAACTCTCTCAAGATTACAAAAGTATAGATGAATATTACAAAGAAATAGAGGTTATAGTAATTAGGACTAACTTGTAAATAGCAAAAAATAAATATAATAAAAATAAAAATAAAATTAATTTATTGATATATTTATTATTTTAAATTTTATTTTTATTTCATTATTCTAAATTTTTTAAGTTTTGTTCTTAATACAAATTATTACTATTTTAAAATAATAGAAAAAATCATAATTCCTCCTTAGTTAAGAAGGAAGAGTCAAAAAGGGGACTCGGTGTAGGGGTTCTTATATTTTATTTTTTGAAAACTTTCATAGGTTCATCTTTATATACAAATTAATTTTTTTTGGTCTACCAAATTTATCATTGAGTTATTCATTCATATTGCTCTGAATAGTAACAGTATTGTTGTGTATTTTGAAAATTTGAAATATTCAAACATTTTAAATCATGTTTACTTGTTAATATAAAAAACTATGTTTTTGGAAGTTATTGAATAAAAAAGATATAACTTTTTATTTTTTTAAAAAAAGGTTTATTTAAAATAATAAAAGTTTAAAATTTATAATTAAAATTTATTAGTTTATTATCTAATTAAATTTATTTTTTATTTTATTCTTAATAAATAATTTTTTTAGAAACAAATAAAAATTTTATGTCTTACTATCTTATTACAACAAAAAGAAAGCACATACATGTTGAGGAAGCAAAACTCGATTGTTATACAATATTGGAAGCTTTTTGAAACTACACTATCCTATACAGATCTCAAGCAAGCTAATAAGTCCTAAATCCAATTTATGAGTGGATACGGAAACCTCTCACCTTTGTGTTTAAGCCAACTCCACGATTGAATTTGGATTGTCTCCAACACCTTTTTCTATGTCATTTCACCTTCCTGAAAAATTAATTTATTTCTGGCCAACCAAATGTTCCATACAATTGCAAACCAAATTGTCATACTCATGATCATTGCTCTCATTCCTCTTTCCACTAAGCCGGCAAATAGATTACCATGCTGGATTGTTTGATTGGTTTTATTGTATGAATACTAAGTCATCATTTGCACTTGTCCCAAATAGATAGAGCTTTTGGGCATTTGAACAACAGGTGAGGTACTGACTCCCTCTATTGATTACATACTCGACAATTCACCTCTATATCAGCTACACACCCCCTCTTTAGTAATTTTTTCCGGATAGGAATCCGGTTTAAGATACACCTCCATATGAATAGGTTGATATTTAAAGGGATTATCTTGCTCCATTACCAATGAGGTGTAGGCTCTTGTGCACCTGCCCTCTCATCTGTTAATATATTGTATGTTGAACATATAGTATATCCATTGCCATCCAACCACACCCGTTGATCTTGTGTCAAGTTCCCCAACTGCACTT
This sequence comes from Canavalia gladiata, assembly GCA_037954105.1. Lineage (NCBI taxonomy): Eukaryota > Viridiplantae > Streptophyta > Magnoliopsida > Fabales > Fabaceae > Canavalia > Canavalia gladiata. The sequence goes on along the minus strand of CM075659.1, from coordinate 11,593,759 downwards.
CATTTAAAGCATTTCCTAACTGCTCTATTATCTTCCCCTCCCAGCTGAAAGGCCTGCGATGCCATGTCCAAAAATGATTGTGATATCTATCTACCCTGACCGATATTTCAGGATTCGTCATTATGTTAAAAATTCGTAGGTATACCTCACAAAGCGAGTGTGAGTTCATCTAATTATCCGACCATAGGCTGGTGCTCCTTCTGTCCCCCACTTTCCTGATGATGTTTTTAGTCTACCATTCTTTCCTTTGTTAATTTAAGTTATCTAGTGACTGAATATCTCACCACCAACGTGAGCTCCTTCCCAATGTCAAGTGCCTCCGATCTTGCCCAGGATATATCGAAGATAAAATCTTTACCCACCATGCATTCCCCTTTGTTAGCACCCTCCACTGCCACTTCCCAAGTAGTGTGAGGTTGAATGCTCTTGTATCTTTCACCCCCAATCTTCTCTCCTTCTTGCTCAAGCCCACGATATCCTAGGCTACCCAAGGTATCTTTCTATATAAGTTAGCTCTCCCTCCCAAATGAACATCCTCATCTTTGAATTAATCCTATTTAAAATTAATTTAGTGGCCTTGAAAAGAGATACACGAAACAATAGTAACCTAGGAAGAACCAATTTTACCAAGAGAACCTTTCCGCCTAGGGATAAATATCTGGCTTTCCAGCTTGCGAACCTGTTGGATATCATTTCCAAGATCGGGTTCCATGTTATTCTTGCTAGGTTGGCGTCCAATGAGATTCCCAAATATTTGAAAGGTAGGTGGAGTGATTGCTATTCGAGTATTCTAGAGGCCACCTCTAACCAATTTGAAGTCATATTCAAACCGGCCAAGCCACTCTTATCAAAGTTCACCTTTAACCCTGACCATTCATAGAAGATTTCCAAAATCACATTCATTGCCTTTATATTTCTCAATGTTACTACCCCCACTATAATTGTGTCATCTGTATATTAGAGGTAAGAGATTAACATTTCTCTTGAGCCCACTTTGACGCCTTCAAAAATTTGCTTATAGATTGCCTCTTGGATCAACACATTAAGTCATTCCATGACCACCACAAACAAGAAAGGAGATAACGAGTCTCCCTAGCGAAGCCCCCTATGAGGCTTGAACTCCCTAGTTAGACTACCATTCACCATGATAGAGATAGTAGATGACCGTAAGCATTCCATAATCATGTCGTATGCTTTAGTGAAGTCCACCTTCAATATGAAGCCTTTCCTCCTATGGCGCTTAAGATCTTCAATTATTTCATTTGCGATGACCACATTATCAATCATATGTCTCCCTTGAATGAACGCAAACTAATTATCAAATATTACTAAGGCTAGTACTGTGCGGATTCTTTTGGCCAACATTTTTTATAAAACCTTATATAAACATCTAACTAAATGAATAGGACAAAATTGTGTTATTCATTTTAGGGCTAATGACCTTTAGAATAAGGATAAAAAAATGTGTTGTCTCCTCACGACAATTTACCATTCATGTGGAACTCATGGAAGAACTTCATGAAGTCATTTTTTATGGTATTCCAGAAGTGTTTGATGAAGTGAAAGTTTAACTCATCTAGACCTATACTTTTATTATTCCCACATTCCCACATTGTTTTAGTACCTTCTCCTCATCGAAAGGGTGCACTAAGGAGGTCGCTTCCTCCGCATTCATCATAGAAAATAATCGCTAGTTTAACCAAGACCATATTGGAGTTACATTTAACAAGAACGACTCAAAATATTGGATCATGTTTTCCTTCATATCTTCCACTGTCGATATTTTTTTTCCTGCAATCTCTATGTCAAAAATATTATTTTACCATCATTCTTCTCTTTCCGCACAAGTGAAAAAAATTTGTATTCGCTTCCCTTTCTCTTAACCACTTGCTACGGAACTTTTGCCATAAAATACTTTCTTTTCTTGCTACTAAAAGATGAATCAGAACAATGATGTCCCTCCTTTTCGTTTGCTCCTCTTCTATTAAAATGGTTTCCTCCCCTTTCAAATCTAAGTCATACAATATCAATTTTGCTTTGTGTCGGGAATTATCTATGTTATCTCCATTTACCTTCACCTATTACTTTACTTTCTATTTAATAATCTTTAGTTTTTCCTTAAGTATAAAGGTCTTCGTCCCCTACAAATTCTTTTATATATAAAATAAATTATTACAAAAAAAACATTATCTATTTTTTAATTTTTCTAGTAATAATTAATTATTTTATACAATTTAAGAAAATAGATAATTTTTAAATTATTTTTTTTCTAATATATTTAAACATAACATTTATTTTATATAATTAACTATAAATAATAAAATCAATTTACAAATTTAATTAATTATTAAAATAATTAATTTTTAATCGTTATTCAATATATATATATATATTAAATAATTTATTTTTATAATATTATTTTATATCATGATGTATTTCAAATTTTTGTTTGATCCACCCTTAAATATATCAGTTAATTAGTTTTATTTTTTTATATTGAAATTCAATATTTTTAAGAAAGATAAATTAGTGATTGAATTTATGTTCTTAAAATTTGGATAATAATGTATATAAATTTATTAAAAATATATTTTTAATATATATTTATAATTATATAAATTGATATAAAATATATTAATTTTTAATAAATATATTATATAAATTTTTATTAAAATATTTTTTAATAAATATATATCTATTAAAAATAGGATAAAAATTAAAATTATTTTTTAATAAAATTTAATAATAAAAAGAAAGAAACGATGGTAGATTTTAAAAGATAAGCATTATAAAAATTGACTTGGTGAATTACTTTTCACTAATATAAAAATTCATATATTGTATGGTAAAGAGAGAGAGCCATAAACAAATTCACACATATTCTTAATTAATGATGACAGTCAACTGGATCATCAAATGACCGAATTGCGGATGAAGAGGATTATATCACATCATTGTGCAATTATGATAACGGAGATTTGTGGATAGGCTGGCATTAGGCATTTCTAAATGTTTTCAAAAATCAAATTATTAAGGTGGTGTTTTAGTTTTAAAAATATTTTTTTTTATTTATAAAAATATTATCTTATTTTTATTTTTAATATTTTATTAAAATAGTAAAAATAATTTATTTTCTATTTTATTATTTTAATATAAAATATGAAAATAAAAATATAAAATGTTTAAACAAACTAAACATTATCTAAATTTTTCTATAACATCATATCAATGGAGAGTATAAAGGAGGATTTTGGTTGAAATTTATACTATTTTATAAAAATATTTTAATTTTAAATTTTATTTAATATATTTTAAATATATATAGCTTTTTATCATATATTTTAAAAATTATAATGTAACCATACACTATATATTAAATCTTGTGATTATATAAATTTATAATATTATTTTAAATAAACTATATTTATATTTTATCTTATAAAATTATTTAAATTTTAAATTTTACATAAAAAATATAAATGTATGTAAATTTTTTATCATTATATATTTTAAAAATTATAAAAATTTATAACATAATCATTTCTTAACTTGAATAATTTTAAATATTATTTTGAAAATAAAATAAGTTTATATTATAAACATAATAAATATTTTAATAGTAATTTCACGCAACTTACCTTATATACGTCTGTAACGTCTTACCATTATTTATCTTAATAAATATATTTTTTTAAAAAATCAAAAATAGTTTCCATTTAAAACTATCCAAATACCTTTTCAAAATTTATTTTTAAATAAGATATATTTCTATCGAATAACTAAATTATTTTAAATTGTTATACAATAATTTTTTTCAAACAACAAATTGTCCAAACCTTTTTTTTAAAATTATATATTTTAAATTTTTATCGTATAAGAAAATATATAGGAGCATAATTATATTTTATTAGGTTTTTTATTTTATTTTTATTTTTTCATATATTCATAAATATTTAAAATTTAATTTATTTTAAATGAGATTAAATAATTTATATTATTTTATAATTTTACAATATCTTTATGTGGCTTGCACTAGTCCATGATCGATACCATTAGCTCTCAACTAATATCCGTTTATAATAAAACGTAGAGATTATTATATATTCCTCTTGCAAATTTCTATAACCTTTTTTTTATAATTTTATATCTCTTTTCATTACATTATTTATCTTTTAAGAAAATTCACTTTCTATCTCTCTCATTTATAAAAAATAAATTATAAAAACTTTTTATAACATCGCAGTTTACCAAAACAATATAATAACAAAAGTATATACCAAAAATATAACAACAAAAGTGGTACTCCTTCACGGCTTCACTTGTAGTGGGACCAATGTTGCAGTAGGAACAATGTTGTTCAGCATAGTATTAATTATTAACTAACATTTTTTAAATTATTAACGATATTTATCTATCCGTTCTCTCATTTAATAGTTATAATTTTTTAAAATAAAAAATAAAATAAATTTAATAATTTAAAATTGAATATAAATATATAAAAAATAAGTTACTTTAAAAATAATTTTACTTAATAATTTTATAAATAATTAAATATTATCAATCTAATCGTTAAATTAATAAATTATATTACAAAATTTTATAAAATTTTAAAAAAATTGATATTTTATTAAATACATTCAAATTAACGAATATTATAAAAATATATTATCCGTTAATTTAAATTTAATTGTTAAAATATTAAATTTTTTTAAAATTTTATAAAATTTTATAAAAATAATATATATAACATAATTTATTAATTTAACAATTTGCTTAATAAAATTTGATTATATATAAAAATTATTAAACAGAATAAGTTTAAGTTAAATTACTTCTAAATTAACTTGATCTCTTTTAAAATATATATATATATATATATATATTATTTATATATGTGATAACTTTTTTTTAAAATTTACTAACGTTTCTGGTTTGAGTATACATATATTTATTAAAGATTGAATTTATATTTTTTTAAGTACATGCATATAACAAGTGGATGAACATGTACCGGAGAATTACATAAAAATCGAAAAGCTTTGGAAAAGCCTTGTTGGTAAAGCTGGACAATAATATGCATAATATGTAAATATAATATGTATAATATATTAATATTTGACGTGTTAATATAAATTCAAGAAACAATAATATATATCACATCTTTATCAGTTTAATTATAAACTGTAGTCCTGTCTACTTTATCATCACTTTGATCATAAACTGATTTCCTTTGTCTAGACCAAAAAATAACTGATTTCATTGACCTCCAATTATGTTGATTCCATGTGATTAGAGCATGTTTATTTTATATTTTAATAGATGTGATATACATTTTAATATATAATTTTTATTTAAATTTAATTTGAGCTAATTATGTCAATTAAACAGAAATAATCTTTTCTTATTTGTTTTCAAACTTTATTTACAGTTGAAATAACTATAAAACAAACGCCATGTTTTATTTTTGAACTATTGATTTAAGAAAAATTATAAAGAAAAAATTGGAATCCAACGGTGTTCCATACCTAGTAGCTATAATGATAATGAAAGATAATACGACGAAAAAGAAATGATGATCCATGTCTGTTGTAATAATCTAAATCAATCTATCTTTTTTCCTTTTTTGCTCACATAGAAATTAAAGAAGACTTTTATTAAGATAACTTGAAAAATTTGAAAACAAATCTCTCAAATTAGTTTTCGAACACCATATAATAAACCAAGCACCAAGATAAGCCTCAAACGAATGGTTCTTGTCACTGTACTAGTCGAAATCAATGATATCTTTGTGTTTTTCTTTCTCACGAGGAAAATTGTCATAGTTGTTTGTGAGAAAAGAAAAATACAAGAAATGATTGGCGTCAGTACTACTGCTCTAAATGAAATCATTTAATATTAAATCAACAATTAAAGGCAGTCCTCATTAATTGTTGTAAACTAGGTAGATATATATATATTAAATCAACAATAAGATCAGATTCATTTTCTATGCAATAGACAACAATACTCCTAATTGCTTAGTTGACCAGAGACAAAAATTAACCAATACAAGTCATTTTTTATCCAGCTAATTCTCTGTCATTGAGTTGTTATATGGTCAACAAAATTCAAGTCAATACCAATAGCACTTGAGGCTTACATAAACATATGCAAATGGCAATACAAAGAAAGAATTAACGAATTCATTGGGGGTATCATTAAAGATTTAAAGTTTTAAAGCAAGTATGTTTACCAACATTGATTTCCATCATTTTTAACCATTTTTCCCACAACCCACTCCCCCAAAATTTCCAAACCATTCATTTTTGGCCCACCCCCTTCCCTCTTCAAACCCCAAACCCTCCTATCTCCAAACTGGATCACACCCCATGACTTCTCTCTCCATTTGACCATTTTAGCACCACACCCACACCCTCCTGTGTCTGTTGTGTTTATGTTCAGTTTTCTGTTTTTCATTTTTTTTCTTCTTCCCGCGATTTTCAACGTCCATGTTGTCGTCTTCTGGAAGTTGTTAACGTTAAATATCTATGCTTGTTTAAACACTGGATGCTTATAATTTTAGCCACATCAAACATCCTCCAACCCAGGACCTTGTAAGCACCAACTTTTTAACTGTCCATTTTTCTTAAAGCACCTCCCATGGAGGTACTCTAAGTTTCATGAATTAGATTTACTGCAATGGTGCTCCGTAATTTCGCAAGAAGATACAACAAATGTTTAAAGAAACAATAAATTGCTTCCATTGGAGTGTTTGTCTTGAAGGAGGAGATATTTCTTAACCTATTGAAGCACTAATAATTATCTATCGATCAAACCGTGAGTTTTCTGTGATTCACTTATATTCATTCTATCTCAAAGCTGGCTTACTAGCGTCTATAAATTTATAAATTTGGATAGCACTTTCTAACTGCATATTGCTTTGGATCAGTGGTCATTCCCGCCATAGAATTTATTACGTATGCCAAAATTTAAATGAGGTGAGTAAATGGCGAAACAGAACACAAAGGCTAAGAGAATAAAGTGATTTGAGAGAGAAGATGATTGAAATGGACTAAATGCGATCCTCTAATAACGAGGGAAAGAGAAGAAATAGAAAGGAGAAAAAACCAAATCCACCTCTGCGCATATAAAAATCCACCTTGTCCAAGGTGGTTGGCTGTTGGCATTATAAAAGCCATCAGTGGTTCATGCCAACTCCTCATATCTAAAACGTGCTCTTTGAGAAGTCCGGTGCCATTCCTGCACAAGGTGATGTGGATTTTCACCACCTGAATAGTTTGATCTAGATCCACCATTGCTTCTTATAAAAGGAGATGGTCGTACGGTATAAACCAGTGGAAGTGGATTTTTCTCGATGCGTTTTCAACAATTCCCACAAATTTATACATCCTTTGGGCCCCGTGAAATGCGGACTCATCACTCATGTACTATTACTATTACATTAACATTTTGATCAAGAGAAGGCTCAGTCAATCACTAACATTAATACCAAATGATAAGCAAACTTTCATGATCTCACCAGCCAGATTCATTTCCCTGCACTCTCAGTCTTTAAGATGCTAGAGAAAAAAAAATCATGAATGTAGAATTATAGATGCACCAACAAAATCCTAAAATTTCCGCTTGATAACAAGAATACAAATAAATAGTCGATACTCAAAAACCAGAAGTCCAAAATAAGAGCTTAGGACTAGTTCTGAGTTCATTAAAACTATAAAAAAAAAACTAGGTGTTCACAAAGACACATTACAAAATAAATAAAGCATAAAAATGAAAAAACCAAAAGCCTTACCCCCTCAAATTCTCCAAAGGGGATGGTGGACAATAGTGGGAGAATAAAGCTGCATTTTTATCTTCTTCCCAGTCTTCAATGTCAAGAAATTGTCTTTTGGAAAAATCTTATATCTGAATATATTTGGGGTCTCTAGATGTAAGTTTGACTTTTTTTATAAAAATTTTCTAACCACCCAATGAATGTGAATACATCCGGGTGAAAGTTGGTACGTTCCATTGGATGTATGATTACCGTGTAAGTGTAACGGCGCTCGTTCTTTTTAGGGCACCAGGTTGTTTTTTCTCCCTCCTCTGCCCTTTTCACCTTCCCTATCACTGACTTCCCCTTCTTCTTTCCCACTTCTCTGACAAACTTTGGTAGTAGTGTTTTTGCTGCTCCAAAATTACAGAATAAATTCTAATATAAATTTCCAAAACTAATTTATCCACAATGTCCTAGGCGAAAATTTTAGCACAATAAGTCATACCTCGTCTGACACAGAAGGAAAGACTTTACTCAGGGCTAACTCAAAATGGTGTGTCTTGATCAAATTTTCACAAGTTGAATCAGTTCTGGCTCGCTTCTCTTTACTAGCAGCCTCTCTTGCTTCCTCCATCTGAATAAACAAGAAAATCAGTTACTCCCCTAATTTACTCCCTATTGTTCTTATAATCTTACTCTCGTATCCACCTGGAATCAAACACATAACATGCATGCTAGTAAAACAAGGATGGAATAGACAACGTCAAAATAGAGTATAGACAAACCAATGCTTTAAGGTCAGCCCCACTCATATTTTCACAAGCTTCCATTCTTCCTATAGCGCTGAAATCCACGCTGGCATCAACAGACTCATCTCTTGCAAGAGCTTTCAATATCAAACCCCGTTCTTCTGGACTTGGAAGAGGAACATAAACACGTCTTCCAAGCCTACCACTCCGTAAAAGAGCAGGATCTATCACCTGAGGGCTGTAAAAATGTGCAAAAATTAGAAACTAAGTTGAATGTGACGTTAAAATAGCTAAGAAATAGAGATGAGCAAACCGTTATGTACCTATTTGTAGCACCAATCACAAAAACTTCTCTCCATGGATCTGAGCCATCTAATTTGATCCGTAAGCAACTGCAATTTCATATAGTTGACACATTTTATCCGTGTTGTTATGAAGAATAGGAAGTACAACGAATTTTTTATTAAAAAATTAGAGATTGATTGACCTGTGTCACTATTCCGTCCATAACCCATCCACCTTCTGTATAACGTCTGGTTGTCAAAACATCCATCTGAAAATGCCAAAAATAATTCTTCATACCCAATGAAACTGCTGGGCATTCTGACAAAAAATTCTATGACAAAGTTTGTTTGCCAAGAACTCATATCAGCCCTTCATAGAACAAGAAAATTAATAACGAATAACCGCACAGGCCTTACATAGTCTGTTCACTGAGTAAGAAAAAATAACTTTTCCAATCAAGCACAATGACTGCTACACTTGCAAGGGACTTAACAGTACAGATAGGATAAACCCATTAATATTGATCTCAGTGATCTTTCTATCATATAGGACTTATCCAATTTTTTCATGAAATAGTAAAGACAAAAATCAATTGATCAACTTTTTAAATAAAATATATAATATAGTACTTGCATAGGAGAATATAGATAACAATTGATCAGAGATTTTGTAAAGATAGAAAAGTCGCAAAACAATTGGATTGTGTCGCATTTTGTAATCATCTTCCAAGCAGCTTGATGCATAAAGATTTAAATTTAACAGAAACTACGATATAAAGGGTTTTAGTAATTACCTCGTAATTTTGTATAGGCCTTATAACATAGTCTTCAAACATCTGTCTTTAGATTAGTGTTAGTTAGGCTGATCTGACCTCTAAATATGATTAATTTAACCTAAGCATGTTTTACTTTTAATTAACCAAGGTTAATTAGTCTTAACCATGATTAAAGAAACCTTTTTACTATTCACTTTTGTCTTTTTGTGGAAGACTTGGTTGACTTCACTTTGGTGACTCATCACCACCTTTCCGGCTGCTAAATTTCGTGCACATTGGTATGGGATCCACTCTTCGCATGCTATCACATTATCTTTCCCTCCTAGCCTTCTAGGGGCATTTTCGTAATTTTTTTCAGCATTGTCGAAAAATTTTTCAAATTGTTCCTTTGACATTTCTAAGACTTTTTGGTTTGCTCCCATGTCAATCTAAGGTCATTTTCTATTTTTAAGAGAACTGACTAGCTTTGTGCAAAAAGTACAGCTTTTAGGGGCATTTTAGTCATTTTCAGGGTTTTCGAAGGGTGTTTTCATCCCTTCTTAGGTTTCTAAATTTTTCTCATTACCTTTAACCATCCATGATATTTTTTAATCCTTTCAAGATGTCTTTCACTTGTATTTCCATTTTTTCTGGCTCATTATTTGAGTTGCCCAAACGCAGGGGCATTTTCGTCATTTGCACTAAACTTCCTAATTTCTTTACTTTTGACTTCTAATTTCACCTAATTTCATTTTAGAAACTATTTGTAATCTCAAACATTTATCATAAAAAAATTTGGATGTTACAAAAGATAAAAAAAATATAATGAATAATAAGTAATATCCTTTTATAAAGATGTTATTTTAATATTTATATTAATTTAATAATTTTGTATAGAATGTAACATTTATTAATCTAATTATTAAATTATATTATAATATATTATAATATTTAATAGATCATGTATGTTAAATTTTAAAAAATTTAAAAATTTATTAATATGTTATTTAACTATTAATATTTATATATATTTAAATAGTATATGAATTGTTAAAACAAAATAATATAATAAAATATTAATTTTTTATGTAAGATTTTATATATATAATCTATTAAATATTATAATTTAACAATAAAATTAATAAATTTTATATTTATATAAAATTATTAAATTAATATTAATGCTAAAATTTAATATATAATATTAATAAATATGATTTATAAATAATATAATATAATAAAAAAATAAAAATATATCGATTATTATTCTTAATTATTATCTCTACTTATCCTCTTTTTATAGATATAATTCATAAAATGTATCATTATCTCATCCTTATCTTAATCCTTATCTTAATTGTTTATGACCACAATCATGTGGATATTTATTTTTTCTTTCCATATTTTCTTTTCTTTTTATCTCTATATATTCTTTTCTATCTTACATATACATTAAATCTGTGATCCATCCATTTAGGCATTTACTTCTTTCTCACTCGTAAATGGATCATGAGGAAATCCACTCTCCAATGGTATCACCACTTCTAATTCCATGCACAATTCTTGCTATGCTTTTGTTGTTGTTCTTCCAATACCTAAAAAGCTTCAAGAACCCACCTCGTCCTCCTGGTCCCATAGGCCTTCCCATAATAGGGAATATTCATCAGTTAGATAAGTCTACGCCTTTCTATCTGCAATTATGGCAACTCTCAAAGAAATATGGGCCTTTATTTTCCCTTCAATTTGGCTTCAGGCCAGCAATTGTTGTTTCTTCACCAAAATTGGCCAAAGAGGTAATGAAAAACTATGACCGTAATTTCAGTGGACGACCAAAATTACTTGGTGCACAGAAATTTTCCTATAACGGATTAGACATAGTCTTTTCCCCATACAACGAAAATTGGAGAGAAATCAAAAAAATTTGTGTTATTCATCTCCTTAGCTCTAAGCGCGTCCCTTCCTATTCCTCAATAAGACACTTTGAGGTCAAGCAAATGATAGAAAAAATATCTAGGCATGCCTCATCTTCAAAGTTCACAAATTTGTTTGAAGTTCTGATGTCTGTTATTAGCACTATTACATGTAGAATTGCCATAGGGAAAAGGTATGAAGATGAAGGAAATGAAAGCATTAGGTTCCATGCTCTGATGGAAGAGTGTGCTGCCATGTTGGATTCTTTTTTTGTTTCAGATCATGTTCCTTTCTCAGGATGGATTGATAAACTCACGGGCCTGTGTGCACGCCTTGAACGGAATTTCAAGGAGTTGGACAAGTTCTATCAAGAGGTCATTGAAGAACACATGGATCCAAATAGGAAGACTTCAGAGGAAAAGGATATAGTTGATATCTTGCTTGAACTAAAGAAGCAGCGTTCATCTTCCATAGATATCTCTGTTGATCACATCAAGGCAGTGCTCATGGTTTGGATTTCCTTTCTTTTCCTTCTCATCATCATTGCTTTTGTTTATTTCAATAAAAGTTATATTTATGCAAAAAAAATTTATAAAACGAAGGGATCAAATTCAATGTTTCATTCTTTGATCAAACAATTTTTTCTAAGTAAATCTTTTTAAATAAATTTAATATATAAAAAATATATTATTTCTACAATATTTTTATATTTAATATACTTTTTATTATCTCTTTCGTATCTTTTATTATATTTTTCTTTTCCTTTCTTTTTCTATGTTTGTTGTATTGTTTTATTATATATATAGTAAGAATAATATTTTTTTTCTGTATAAAAGGCTTTCTTTCTATCATTTTATAAATTCATTGAAATTTCTAGGTGTTCGTTAGAAAAAATATATTTTTACACATATAAGAATAGACAAAATTTGATGAAAATAAGAGAAACAAAAAAAATATATGATGTGATTTGTAATATAATAAAACAATTTAGAATGAAAAAATATATATATGAAAATAGAAATATATTTAAAAACATCCCAAACATTGATCTTAAAAATACACGGTTCTTTTTATATCTAGAGATTGAGCAATATACTAGTGATCTCAGAGTGGATGTAACATGATGCAGCAATTGAATGAGAAATTGTTCACGTTTCTGAGAAATGATGGAGAACAAACTCACAAACACTGCTGATTTTATTTTACAGAACATACTTTTAGGAGCAACGGATACAACTGCAGAGACAACAATCTGGGCTATGACTGAACTGATAAAAAATCCAAGAGTTATGAGGAAAGTTCAAGAAGAAATTAGGAGCTTAACAGGCAAGAAAGATTTCTTAGAAGAAGAAGATATTCAAAAGTTTTCTTATTTCAAGGCAATGATAAAAGAGACGTTTAGATTGCACCTACCACTGCCACTACTTATAGCAAGAGAAACGAGTGAAAAATGTATTTTAGATGGTTATGAAATTCCAGCTAAGGCATTAGTGTTTGTGAATGCTTGGGCTATCCAGAGGGACCCTGAGGCTTGGAAGGATCCAGAAAAGTTTTTACCTGAGAGGTTTTTAGACAGTGATATAGATCTTCGTGGACAACATTTTGAGTTAATTCCATTTGGTGCTGGCCGTAGAATATGCCCAGGTTTTCCAATGGCATTAGCTAATTTGGAGCTTATACTTGCTAATTTACTTTACTCCTTTGATTGGGATTTACCATCAGGAATAAAAAGGGAACACATTGACACTGAAATGCAACTAGGAATTGGACAGCGTAAGAAGAATCCTCTCTGTCTTTTGACCAAGTGCCATAAATTGTAAGGATAATTGAAGAATCGAATCCTCTGTCTTTTGGCCAAGTGCCATAAATTGTAAGGATAATTGAAGAATCCTATCTGTCTTTTGGCCAAGTGCCATAAATTGTAAGGATAATTCAAAAATAAATAACAATGTCTTTTGGCCAAATCTACTTTATTAACTTCCTGAAGTTGAAATTTTTAATTTTTGTCGCTGAATTTTAACGTGAACTTGTAGAAGCTAAATTTACTGTACGGTTTGATATCCAATTTTATCACCTATCGCCTAATTGTGTCAGAGACTTTAATTTTGTTTTTTTATTTTAATAAATAAATAATATTTCATAAGTTTTAAATTATATTTTCTTTAATTAATTTATTTATTATGAATAAAGATCAATTTTTTTAAAAAATTTGTTTATTTTTTTTAATTTCTTTCGATAAAAATTTATAAGCAAAATTTTTTATTCTCATACTAAAGTATATGATACAATAAAAATCATCACACATCCACTCATTCAATTTTGATCAATGTTATACACCAACATTCTTTTAAAAATCCTGTCTCATTCAATTTTGATCAAGGTTATACATCAACATTTTTCTAAAAGTCCTGTGTAGGACCATTTACACACATTCACAAATCTTTGAATTTATGCAAAACGTACTAATAACAGAGACCATACTCTCTTGAATATATCTAGTGAAATATCTATTTTTTAAGTTTCTTTAACATTAAAAATAATTTTTGTGTGGTGCAGATTTAAAAATATTTTTGTGCTTTAAAAATATTTTTGTGTAAGACTAGAAAATGTATCTATGATGTCTAAAATTTTGTGTGTGATGCTTAATAAATATGTTACATAATAAATAATAAATAAGATATATTTTATAAAAAAATATTTTATTCTCTCATGTGAACATTTTACCTCACAGGATTCATATCCTTTCATATTAGAGCACAAGGTGCAATAAAAATTATCACACTTCCACTCATCTAATTTTGATCAATGTTATACATCAACGTTTTCCTAGCAGTCATACGTAGGACCATTGACACACAACATTTTCCTAACAATCATATGTAAGACCATTGACACACACACCAACAACCCTTCGATTTTGTGCACAGGAGGAACGTCCTAAAAAAAAGAGATCATGCTTTTTCGAACACATCTAGTAAGAGACCCATTTCTTAGGTTTCTTTAACATTAAAAATAATTTTTTATTTGGTGCAGCTTCAAAAGTATTTTTGTGTAAGACTAAAAATAGTATCTATGATGCATAAATATTTACATGTAATGCTTAACAAAACACGTTACATAATAATAGTAAATAAGATATATTTTATAAGAAAAAATTTTCGCTCATGTGAACATTTCTACCTCAGATGGTTTATATCCTTTCGTACTAGAGTACTAGAGCACAAGGTGAAATAAAAATCATCACACACCAACTCATCCAATTTTGATCAGTATGTAGGACCCATTGACACACACTGACAAACCTTTGGCTTTGTGCATCGGAGGGACTAGCTACAAAAAGAGACCATGCTCTCTTGAACACATCTAGTAAGAGACCCATTTCTTAGGTTTCTTTAACATTAAAAATAATTTTTTGTTTGGTGCAGCTTCAAAAGTGTATTTTTGTGTAAGATTATAAATAATGTCTATGATGCATAAATATTTTCGTGTGATGCTTAACATAACGCGTTACATAATAATAGTAAATACGATACATTTTATAAGCAAAATTTTTTATTCTCTCATGTGAAGATTTCTACCTCACAAGATTTATACCCTTTGGTACTAGAGCACATGATGCAATAAAAATCATCACTCACCCACTCATCCAATTTTGATCAATGTTATACATCAACATTTTTCTAACAGTCGTACTTATGACCTATTCAGACACACACATGCTAACAAACTTTTGACTTTGTGTACCGGGGAACGTACTAAAAGAAGAGACCATGTTTTCTTGAACACAACTAGCAAGAGACCCATTTCTTGGTTTTGTTACCATTAAAAATAATTTTTTGTTTCGTGCAACTTTAAAAATATTTTTTGTATAAGACTTGAAACAACGTACATAACGCGAAAATTTTTCACGCTTAACAAAATATGTTGTATAATAAATAATAAATAAGATATATTTTATTATACGTTATAAACTAACATTCAAAACATCTGAATAGTTAATTAGGACTAGAGGTATACCACATTTAACAATATATGATGCATAATTAAAGATGTCACGGGATATAACTTGTATCTTTTCTGTAACATATAATTTTGTGTTAGAAAAGTGTGTAATGTATAAATTAATGCACCGTATCACGTTTAACGCCTATAGTTATACATTAAATTCTCTAATTTTTTGAATAAAAAATAATCATTGGTGTGAGGTTATATATTCATGTAAGATCAAATGTGATCCTTACCTATATCCCTTTTTCAAAATCTTCTAAACATATGTGCTTTTTTTTCATTAAAAGTTTTACTAATCACGGTTGAATTCTTACATTTATACATAAAAAGGTTAGTATAAATTTAATATTAAACTTATCATATTTGTATGTTGATTACAAATGTTAAAAATAATGTTGTATGGATAGGTTAAAATTTTTTAATAAAATTTAAAAATTAGGTTATTAAATTTTGATTGCAAATTTTGTAAATATTTAGTTATATTATGTATAATTTGTTAGTGATAATATATTTCCATGAAATGTTAATATATTCACTGTATATAAAAATTAAGTAGGTTAGATTATTAGTTAAAATTAATTAAATAAATTTAAGAAATATAAGGTTACTTATTATAAATATTTAGTTATTTTAGATTGAAAAATTAATTAAGTTAGTATAAATAATTTAAAAATAAAGTGTATAAAATTTAACAAGTTATTTAAAATAATTAAATATAATAACATAATAAATATTAGGTTACTAAATTTAGAAATATAGTTAGTTTAGATATGAAAATTTAATTAAGTAAATTTAAATAAAAAATTAAATATTGTATAAAATTTTAGTAAAATATTTTAATTAAATAAATTTAACTATATAATTGATATTAGATGACTAAGTAGAGAAATTTAGTCAGTTTATATTAAAAAATTGGATGAAGTAAAATATTTTATCAAATTATCTTAATTAATTAATTTTTTAAATACTTAATTGATATTAGTGTCGGTTAAAAAATGTAGTTAGCCTAAATAGAAAAAATTAATTAAGTTAATTTTAATAATTTAAACTTAAATATTGTATAAAAACTGAGTAAGTTATTTTAATTAATTAATTATAATTACATAATCAATATTAAGTAACGAAGTAGAAATTTGAATTAGTTTAGAATGAAAATTTAAATTAAGTTAATTTAAATAATTTAAAATAATATTTTTCATAAAATTTAGGAAGTTATTTTAATTAATTTTAATCATATAATTTATATTAGTCACTAAGTAAAAAAAATTTACTTAGTTTAGAAAGGAAATTTATTTAAGTTAATTTAAATAATTTAGAATTAAATATTGCATAAAATTTTAGTAGCTTATTTTATTAATTAATTATAACTAAAAAAATGAATATTAGGAAACTAAGCATAGAAATTTAATTAATTTAAATGTAAAATTTAATTGAGTTAATTTAAATAATTTAAAATAATATTTTTCATAAAATTTTAGAAAGTTATTTTAATTAATTAATTTTAATCACAAAATTGATATTAGTCACTAAGTATAAAAATAGAGTTAGTTTAGATAGAAAGATTTACTTAAGTTAATTTAAATAATTTAAAATTAAACATTACATAAAATTTTAGTAACTTATTTTTATTAATTAATTATAACTACATAATCAATACTAGGAAACTAAGTAGAGAAATTTAATTACTTTAAAATGGAAATTTTATATTTAAATAATTTAAAATAATATTTTTCATAAAATTTTAGGAAATTATTTTAAATAATTAATTTTAATTACATAATTGATATTAGTTATAAGGTAGAAAAATGTACTTAGCTTAGTTTAGATAGGAAAATTTATTTAAATAATTTAAAATTAAATATTGCATAAAATTTTAGTAACTTATTTTTATTAATTAATTATAATTACATAATTGATATTAGGTAATTAAGTAGATAAATTTAATTACTTTAGAATGGAAAATTTAAATAATTTAAAATAATATTTTTATAAAATTTTAGGAAATTATTTTAATTAATTTATAAAATTTAATTATATAATTGATATTAGATCATTAAGTAGATAAATATAGTTAGTTTATATTGGAAATTTTAATTAAATTAATTTAAAAAATTAAAATTAAATTATGCACATGTTAAGTTATTTATTTAAATTATTAAAGAAATAAAGTCTTATATTTTGTAATTTATTTAGTTAGTGAATGGGTGAAAAAATTAACTAATTAAATATTTAAGTGTTTAAAATATTAGCTTACTTAATATTTGTTCTTAATTAGTAGTTATTTCATTATTTGCTTTGATAATAAGTTATTATAAATGACATCGTAGATTATGAGATTATCATTGCATCTTTATGAATCATTAAACTAGGTCTAAAAGATTTATCATTTCTCACGTTTCAGTCAGTTCATATTTCTAAGCATGTATAGAACGGAGCTTTTGACAAGAAGCTCAAGATTATGAGAGTCAAGTTATTGCATAAGCGCAAAAATGTTTTCTCTGTTCTAGGTTCGATGGTCAATAGGTTACAGAGAATAAGATTCTTGGGTGTAATAGCATAGCTACGGTTCATACATAGTGATATGTCCTTAGTTGAAGCATTAGTAAAGAGATGGAAACTCGAGACCATACATTTCACACTCTGTCTGGAGAGTGTATTATTTCTCTACAGGACGTGGTTGTACTCATGAGTTTTCCCATAGAAGACCTTCTTATTATTGGAAGTACATCTTCAAGAGCTTATGAACCTGTCATGCAGGATTAGTTAGGTATGTCACCTACCAAGAGGGAGCTAGTTGAAGGATTTCTTAAGATGAGTTGGTCGCTCCAACATTTTGGTAAAGTGGAGGAGCACATGGAAACTAAGGAGCGGATAGATCAATTCGCTAAAACCTACATTCTACATCTTATTAGTGGAGTCTTGTTCTACGATCAATCGAGTTTCACAGTTCCACTATGATATTTGCCACTTATTGCTAATTTCAACCAATGTGGTCAATATAACTAAGGATCAGTCGTATTGGGTTACCTTTATCGTGAGTTGTGCAGTTGTACAGATTATGATAAAAGGAGATGTATAGTTTTATATTGTTGTTGCAGATGTGGGCTTGAGAACATTTCCAATATTACACCTATGGACCTTGGGTACTTTGATCACATAGTTCCATGTGGAGCGAGGTATGTATACAACTTATCTTACTTTGTTTTAGTTTGTATCAAGTAAATAATGTTAATTGTGCCCATCTTATTGTAGATGGAAACGTGGGTAGTTTAGGCTTGGGCGACAGGATATCACTTTCTATAGACATGTCGACATCAAGTAATATTACATATAAATTTATTCATTTTATGCATTTACAATTATTTAAACAACATTAAAACTTACTAAGTTCTTCAATTCTGCAGCTCACATCGCAACCTTACAAGGAAGTCATGAATGACTTGTCTAATGTTTGTATAGCTAGAATGGCATTGTGGACATTTATAGTGCCACTTATATAACATATTAGAGTAGCACCAACCTGATCAATGCATTCGACAGTTTGGCATAGCCCAGCGTATCCCTGAGCCTCCATCTTAGCTAGAGGAGGTCCATGGCATGACATTGAAGGGATAGATAGACGAGAATTGGACCAATATTTTTGCTTTGTTCCTTATGGTGTGAAACCATAAACATCAACATGTATGTTTGAGTTTACCATCTCATGAGTTGTTAAGTTATAACTCAAATTACATGAGGTGGTACACATGACATACACGTGGATGGATCATTAAGGCATATGTGATTAAGGAATAAGTGGTAAACTATTAAATTACTTTTCTTTTTTCTAAAAACAAAAATAAAATTCTAGAAAATTCTGTTGCAAGACAGTTAGAAGTTAGTTAAATCGGTTATTTAAGTTAGCTAAATTCTGAAAATTAATTAGAAAATTAGTTAAACTAATTTACTTATAAATAGGAGAAAAGGTAAAGTGAAAGGGAAACCTTTGAAGGGTTTAAAGAAAGCTCCAAAAAAAAAACCTCTCCTGCTCTTTCTTTCTCTCTTTCTGCAACTCGCAAACTCAAAACTATTTGCACTCTGCCATTGTTAACCAAAAGAGCTTCAAGAGCCTATGCCTGGAACCTCCATCAAACACTAGGTACAACCATTAAAATCATCATTGCATTTGTAATATTTGTTTCAATATTAGTATAAATCTTACGAGCAGAGGAATAACTATAATCAAAATTGAAAAATCGCTTTGGAATTTCTTTGTAAATCCTAGCTTAAATTTGGTCCTGATTTCCCCAAAATCGTTAACATTAATTCCAATATGTATAATACTTTGTTAAAATCAAGATCAGAGCTATACTAGAATAAATTCACAGAAAGATCAAAAAGAGTAAAATTGGTAAGCCATTGATCCCTCCATTCTAATCGATTCCATGACCACCTGGAGTTCTATCCTCAGCCAAACCAAATAACCACAAATGATGTCGCATCCGTCGCTGACAACCGCCCCTTCCCAGTCGCGTCTCTCTTACTTCTTTCCTCTAGTTTTTATTCCCTTCATCCTTACTATTGGTTTTCACCACAAATCGTAGAAACAGGTCAAGCTTTTCCCCTCAATTCCTACAAATCTCTAAAGCTTGACACCCTAACCAAGACTTGGGGCTTGAGTTAGCTCTGGATTTCATCATCTCAGTTCTCTCTCTGTCAACTGATCTTCCCTTTCAACGCAGATGAATTGCAAACCAAGCCCAGTGACGCCAATCATCCTTTTTATGTTGTCGGAATCTATGGTCCCTGCTGCCCGCGATGGGAGAACCCCACAATTGATAAATTCATCACTTTCTTTCTTGCTCTTTTCTCGTTTCTTCTCTCCTCTTCCATTTCCACCATAAAAAACTGCTACCCATTCGCTCTCCTTTTCTCTTTCCCTTAACCGGGAGCCTCTCTAATTTTGTTGCCTCACCTTCGGGTTCCTCTGCCCCTGTCCAAACACCATTGCTGCCATGGAGGGTGCGTGAAGGGATGCTCGTACGAGAGCCATGGCCACCGTCACCAGGGATATTGTCACTCGCTCCTCCTGCCTTCCTCCATTTCATGCTTAACCTTTCCCGTCGCAGACCATAATTGTTTGACCCATCAGTAAGGGTTAACTCCGTCATTTCTTGGAACCTTCGTGAACTAAGCCTGTACATTTGCAACCTAACCCAAAAAGAACAAAACAAGAGTTCTTTTGCCTTAGACCTTAAGATCTTGGGCTTGTGGGGCTTCTTTAAAATATCGAAGGAAGGTCATCAAAGAGATTGATCTACCGGTTCAAATTGGCCTGGTCATTTTTTATGTAACCTTCCAGGTGATAGACATCCTACCTGCATATAGTTGCATTTTAGGGAGACCCTGGATCCATTCTGCTTGAGCAATGTCGTCAACTTTACACCAAAAGTTGAAAGTTATCACAGATGATAGGCTGGTTATCATCTCAACCGAGGAAGATTTCCTAGTTAGTAAAGTTGCCAATACCTCATATATCAAGGTTGTTGAGGAAGCCTTAGAAACTCATTTCTAGGCTTTAGAGATTGCTAGTGCCATCATCACCAAAGAAAGGGAAGTGGTGTATCAAATTCAACCACCGGGAGCATTGATGATGATGGCTAAAATCATGGTAAAAAGTGGATTCAAACCCGAAGATAAACTAGGCAAAATAGTGGCAGATTGGCTCAACCCTTGTAGTTAAGTAAGAACAAGCACAAATTTGGGATGGGGTATAAGCCTCCCGATGATGAAAAGAAGAAGTTGAAAGAAGAGATGGAAGAAAGAAGGCTGGCTAGACTGGAGAAGAGAAAGCCTTGAGTTAAGAGGGTCCCTCTGTATCATATTTCTGAAAGTTTCTCAAGCACTGGATCTGAAGCCCGAGACCTCATAGCTGCTATAGATAGGGAAGGATCCCCAAGAGTTGATGACCTAGTGACTGCCTACCCTCCAAGAAGGGAATTGGATAATTGGGAGATCATCGAAGTTCCTGTGACTTTTAAATCAGTTCTAAAGTAATTTGTAATTGCCACAAAGAATTATTTTCATAAAAAATAATATTTTTGTACATATTTTGATAAATACAATTGAAATTTCTAGAATACATCTCTCTCCCCAATATATCCCTGCTACAACTTATTTTCATTCGTACATTCATCATAATGAAGATCCAGAAATAACCCGCCTAGAGTCGACAATGCTAGTATTGTATCAAGTAATTTTGACTGTCTTATTAATCAAGCGAACAAAGAAACAAAATTTGACTGTGAACCTTCCGATGAGTTGCTCAAGTTGATAGAGTGTGAGTTTAAACAAATACAACCTCACGAGGAATCTATCGAGTTAATAAATCAGGGGACCGATGAAAATAAAAAAGAAGTAAAAGTAGGCACATTCATTACTGGAAATAACAGCTCTTGTTTAATGTCACTCCTACACGATTACAACAATATTTTTCCTGGTCCTATCAGGATATGTTAGGGCTTGACACGTCTATTGTAGAGCACAAATTGCCTTTAAAATCTAAGTGTCCATCGGTTAAGCAAAAACTGAGAAGAATGAAGGCGAAAATGTCTCTAAAAATTAGAGAAGAAGTGAAGAAGCAATTTGATGCCGTTTTTCTGGTAGTGGAAAAGTACCTGTAGTGGATTGCAAATATAGTGCTAGTGCCAAAGAAAGATGGAAAAGTTCGTATATGTGTGGACTACAGAGATCTGAATAAAGCCAGTCCAAAAGATGACTTTCCATTATCCCATATTGATGATGTGTTGGTCGATAATGCTGCCTAATTCTCCTACTTCTCTTTTATGGACGGTTTTTCATGATACAATCAAATCAAAATGGTCAAAGAAGATATGGAGAAAACTACTTTTATTATGGCTTGGGGAACTTTTCTGTTACAAAGTCATGCCTTTCAGATTAAAGAATGTTGGGACAACTTACCAGAGGGTGATGGTGACATTGTTCCACGATATGATTCATAAAAAAATTGAAGTCTAGGTAGATGATATGATTACAAAGTCAAGAACAAAGAATGATCATCTCAGCAACCTACAAAATTGTTTAAACGACTTCGAAAGTTCAAGTTGAGATTAAACCCGACCAAGTACACCAAGGAAACTGTTGGGATTTATTGTCAGTTAGTGGGGAATAAAGTTGACTTTGATAAAGTTTGAGCCATTCTTGACATGCTTGTGTTGCGAACAAAGAAAGAAATCCAAGAGTTTCTGGGAAGATTGAATTATATTTCTTGATTCATCTTCCAATTAACAAGGACTTGTGAGCCAATTTTTAAACTCTTGCACAAAAATTAACCCATGGATTGGAATAAGGATTGCCATAAGGCTTTTGAAAAAATTAAGCTTTATCTGCAAAACCCATCGATCTTAGTATCTCCAATCCTAGTAAAGTCGTCATTTGTCGTAACCATAATTACAACGAGATGATGAACTCGATAAAACTTTAGAAATTATTTATTTAATTATGGAGCTATCACCAAATTTTTATTTTAAAAGGAAAAATATTTGAAAAAACCCTAACAGAAGAAGAGTTCTAAGTTCAAGTGCTAGTTACAAATGAGAATGGTATTAGCACCTCATTTGCCCGTTTCAAAGAATGGTATCCTTAAATTGAGTGTGTGATTTTAATATCTTGAAAATGGTTTTATCCCTTAAATAGAAAAAGGTTTATGAAAATAGTCTGACAAGACTTAACCCTGCTCCTACCCTTGGTGCAATGGGAAACTCAAGGTAACGTAGTTTTGATTAAGAAACTTGGTCTTTGAAAAATAAAATAACTTTAAAGAATTAAAAAAATTGTAAAATTTTATCTACATGTGCACAAGGTCCAAGCCAAGTGTGGGTTGCATTGGGACCTGTGCAATTCAAAATACGAAACGGTAGAGAATGTCACTCGCCCATCACATGAATCTTTAGAAAATTGAAAAATTTTAAAGAAATAATTTTAGATGAAACTTTATTGAACTAAATATCACGTGTGCACATGGTTCAAGCCAAATGTAAGTTGCACCTGAACCTATATGAGTTAAAATACAGAATGGTAAAGAATGTTACTCGTTCGTATTATAATTCATCACATAAGATTTTAGAAGATTTAGAATTTTAAAACATGTGAAAATAATTTTTACATGAAATTTTATTAAATATAACTTCCTAAAACTCACATGTGTGTAAGGTTCAAGCCAAACGTAAATTGCACCTGAATCTATATGAATTAAAATATGGAATGGTAGAGAACACTACTCGTTCATATTAAAATTCATCACGTAAATTTTAGAAAATTTAGAATTTAAAAAAATGTGGAAATAATTTTAGATGAAATTTCCTAAAACTCACATGTGCACATGGTTCAAGTCAAACGTAAGCTGCACCCGGACCTATACGAGTTAAAATACGGAACAGTAGAAAACATTACTCATTTGTATTAAAATTCATCATGTAAATTTTAGAAAATTTAGAATTTTTAAATAAAATGTAAAAATAATTTTAGAAAAGATTTTATTAGATTAAAATAAAATTTTCTTAAACTCATGTATGCATATGGTTTGAGTCAAGCCTAAGTTGCACCTAAACTTATACAAATTAAAATACGGAATGGTAGAGAACACTACTCATTCGTATTAAAACTCGTTGCGTGAGATTTAGAAATTTATAAATATTTTAAAAAAAATTAATTAGAAAAAGATAATAAATCTAAAAAACAAATGTAAAGAGGATAGAATAACAAAATAATAATAATAATAATAATAATAATAATAATAATAATAATAAATCTAAACAAATATAAAAAGAATAAAGTAATAAACGGTAAAATAAAAATAATTAAAAAAAGTTAGCTACACTTACTTAGACAAATTACAAAGTGACGTGCAAACTTTCCTCTTGAAATAAGGACGATATGGGCTTACGCCTTTATTCTTTCCCAAACAGGAGCCTTATAGTTTAAATCTCTCACTCTTCTTTTTTCTTGTTGACACGCTCGTCGCAAACGCGCAAAAATAATTTCCAGATTTCCCCCAAACTATTGGTATAGTATAAGGTGCAACCTAGGTCATCTCCCAAAGACCATTTCAGATTCTTAAGCAAATAAGGAGAAGGTTAGAACAAGGGGATTTTGGAAAGATTTGATATGAAGTTATAAATGCAAAATACAGAATGAAATTTGACTTAACAATAATCAACTCAAGGAATTCAGAGGCTATTTTCTTAACTAATCATTGATCACTAAAATCATGCATTGTGTTTATCAACCTAGGATCATCTGGAACCCCTACAATGATCCTTGAATTCTCTACTGAGAAACCTCTCAGAATTTAATTGATTATGATCAACAAGATTTAGTAACCACTTAATCTTTTATCTAAACCAATTTCACAATCAGAATTCAGTTGAAGTAAGTAATAAAATGAAAACCTTCAATTAAATTACTTAATTTCTACTCTTCAAACTTTTGGAAAGTGATTTACCAATCAAAAACCAATTATAAATCAATCATGCATTAATCAAAATACGTCAACCGATCAAACTTTGATTAAAGAATAAAATTGAAGAATATAGTGAAGTAGAGTAGAAACCACTTAATAAGCATGTAAATAAAGATCAAGACCTCAAAGTTAAAATGAAAATAGCTTGAATTCTCGAATTGAAACTACAAACCTAGCCTTCCATGAAGGAGGCAAATTAACAACAAAGAAAGAGGCAAATTAACAACAAATAAATCCTAAGCCTTCCATGTAGGAGGCAAAACTAACAAGAAATAAATCCTAAGCCTTCCATGTAGGAGGCAACTAACAATAAAGAAAAGCTAAGCCTTCCATGTAGGAGGCAAACTAACAAGAAAGAAAACATAAGCCTTCCATGAAGGAGGCAAAACTAACAAGAAAGAAAGGAAGAAAGAAAGAAAGAAAGAAGATGGTATTGGAGTTGATCTCCAAAATTGGTGTGTGTCTCCTCTTGCAAACCCTTCTATTTATAGAGGATTTTTGAGGCATCATCTTCAGAAAGTCACCAACTAGGATATTACTTTTCTACCCTTTTCTTGCTTTCACATGGGCTTTGTTGAAATTGCAAAACACTTTTGAATTTTTGCCACCAATGAGCACAACAATTTTGACTTTCTTGCACCGCAATTTCGGATGTTCACATGTCCGAATTAGAGCTTGCCTTCTGAACAAAAGTTGTAGCCCTGGCTCTTAGCTGTCCAACAAAGTTGATTTCATCTCAATATGACTTCTATATCTCAAGATATGGCCGGATCTTTGCACACTATTCAAATTCCACGTCAGCAACACTATCTCATCTTTTGAGATAATTTCGGAGTCCTAAACATCCCATTTAGAATCTTCTCTTGCTTTGTAAATATGGACACTTCTTTAAGATTTCATTCAAGATAGATTTCATGATTTTTGGATGTCTACAACTCCTATTATGCTCAAAATACTATAATAGTGTCATTTTAATCGGGTAAGCAAAGAAATTCAATTAAACTTCATATGAACCCAAACTCATAAAATATGACAAAGATCACTTAATTGAACATATAAGAAGTCTTAATGAGATAAAAGTGAGAGATAATTATTTATGAAATCTATGCTTATCAAATTCCCCCACACTTATCTTTTGCACGTCTCGGGCAAACTTAAGTTAAGGATTGGTGACTTTTTTTTTTTTTTTTTTTTTTTTTGAAAGAACATCAAAGTTTTGAGTTGATTTCTCAAGAATTCACAAAATTTCATGAAGCATTCTTTCATCACATTTTTGAAATTACTTAGAAAGGCAACTTTAATTTGAAAAACATAGATTGAGAAAGATAAAACCTCACATGATATACTCTGAATCTCTCAAGTGTTTGATTTGGTAAGTGTTTCTCTCAAATTCAATCCATGAAAGATGAACTATCATAGGCTTGCATATCTTCTACTTCTCTACTACTATGTACACATGCAATGCACAAATCAAGAGGTCTTTATTTTGGTTCTAACGGGATTAGAAAGATGAAATGATATATTGAAGAGATACAATGTTAGACCAATGAAAATGGTGAGGATTGAGAATTGATTGTAAGTGCAAGTGTGAGAAACAGATATCACTTCTTCAATTTTTTTTTTTTATTTTTTTTTTTCAATATAATAGTTTATTTATTAATTTATTGCTTCAGTTTTTTTTTTTTTTTTTTTCAACCATGATATTGATGAACACAACAATAATCTCCCCCACACTTATTGAAACACTTATGGTATGATAAATCCAGTATTCCTCACCTTCTATGGTCAGACAAAGTTGTTTTTTTTTTTTTTTTTTTTTTTTTTTTTATTTGTGGTGAGCTAAAAAGAAGAAAAGGCTAATCGGCTCAAAGGGCTGATCAAAGGATAAAATTATATGGTTTAGTTATTTGGCCAAGTGGTTTGTTCAAGAAAAACAGTGCCTCAATCATTTTTGTACAAATCATGTGAAAATGTAGCTTCAAAAAGAATCAATGCAAGTTCTGAAGTAACATATTCCATGGATGAAAATCACACAAGAAAGAAAATAATAATAAGGCTCAAAATCTCACAGGTAATATATTTATCAAATCTAATCTATCCAGTTCAAATATGTGTTGCCAAACTAATTAATCTCGAAATGTAAATCATTTTGCTTCAATTATTTTATGAAATCTAAAGAAAAACATACTTCCACATTCAATTTTTTTTTTTTTTTAAATCATAAGATGCGTATCAAGAGTCAAGTGTAACTCCTTACTCAGCCATCTTACTCAAAGCAAGTTTATGAATCTAACCTAATTTTTTTTTTTTTTTTTTTTTTTTTTTGGGTTTTTTTTTTTTTTTTTTTTTTTAGATATCGGACCATCTTCCCCCCAACCTATCCAAGACATTGTCCCCAATGTCT
Organism: Canavalia gladiata; assembly: GCA_037954105.1. Lineage (NCBI taxonomy): Eukaryota > Viridiplantae > Streptophyta > Magnoliopsida > Fabales > Fabaceae > Canavalia > Canavalia gladiata. Next base: position 11,566,372 of record CM075659.1, on the reverse strand, counting down.
TAGATGGAATTTCATATAACAGGAAAAGAAATGTAAGAAAACCATCAAAGTAAGGAAAAGTTATAACCGAAGAGTGGTATCTGGTTCTCTTTTATCTCTGCCATCCTGATTTGGTTGGTTCACCAGCTGCATTGCTTGACTGAGCTCAGATGTAGGATTTTGCAAAATCTCAAGTAGGTGTTCAACAGTTGAAGCAGATACTATGATGTTGCGCATGGATTGTGGCATGAACTCCTGCTCTACTGCATGATCTAAAAAGGATATCAAACCATTATAAAAGCCATTAATATTCAATAAGCCCAAAGGTTTTTTATGAAAATTCCGATAGGCCCAAAATATAATGGTAAAAATTTCTTCCATTGTTCCAAGACCACCAGGTAATGCAATAAATGCATTAGAATTAACCAACATGTGTCTCATACGGTCATGCATGGTTGCAACCTTCAATTCAGTACCCAGGGTGAAGTAGGAGGTGCTCCCATTTTTTAAGCCAACACCTAAGACGTTACACCCCTTTGTGAGTGCAGATCCTGCAACACATCCTTTTAAACCCTGAATCCCTCCCCCATAAACAAGATTGATTTTTCTTGCAGCTAATGCCTTACCAAGGGTAGAAGCTGCATGTTGAAATTCTCCATCCTTTCCAAGGTTAGACCCACCAAAAACACAGATAGTATTGATCTTATCCATATACGGTGTTTCTGTCTTTTTTTTTTTTTTTGAAAAAATATGTCATAGAGGTGGATAATTTATAGGGACTCAATATCAGACAAGGAGATCGCTTGAATAGTGCGGGATCAGGATTTGGTAGCAAAAGTTTGAATTTTTGCTACAAAAGTTTGAATTTTTGTTGCAAAAGTTTGAATTTTTGTTGCAAAAGTTTGAATTTTGGTTGCAAAAGTTTGAATTTTGGGTTCAAGGAAAAGGTGAATGTCAGAGGGGAAAGACTTTAAGCAGGGGTGAAAATTTCAAAAAAACGGTGGCCCAATAAATTGAAAAGACAATGTAAATGACAAACATACACGCATGAGAATGAACAGTAGTTGTGATTGTGGCTCACATCTTCCTCTGGTTTTACGTCCAGTAACGGCTGAAACGCCTTCTAAGAGTCGAGGATGTGCTTCCCATTCAGTTTTCTTGTAAACTGACAACAGGGTCTTTTAAAGTCAGATTCCCAAGACTATAACGTGCTTTTTCCTTACGGAACAGTTCAAACAAATCAAGAAGGACTCCTTGTACATGCCCACTAGGATGCGTCTCAAGAGTCTGAATGATATCATCCAATGACTCCTTACTCAGTCCATCCTTTATGAATTGAATTTTGTCCTCTCGATTTCTTGAAACCATTCCAGGGTTCTTGCATCTTGTGTTACAGGTCCATCTTGCACACCTGTAGCAAACTCCAATTCTTTTTGCCCTTCTCTTCTTTGCATAGGAACTTCTTCCCATACCTGGCATATTTTTAACAAATGATTCTTGGAATTCACCTGCTAAACGTACCTTAGCTTCAATGATCCAACGGACATCTTCTGGAAGGCCTAAGAGTGTTAATGCTCTCAATCGTTCAAGTCTGCAATTGTAAATGTCTTTAAGAAAATTTCTGGGGAGAGTAGGGAACAAAATTTTGATCCTGGTGAGAGCTTTCTCCATTTTTTTTCTTAAAACACTCAAGTTATTATTCCTGCAAGCTCAATGTGGTGTAATAGTTGGGATGATTTAAGAGGTGAAGAAGGAAGTTGAGAGATTAGTTGAAACTTATAAGCGAGGAATGTGAGAGAGGGAGAGGGAGAAAGAGAGAGAGAGAAAGAGAGAAAGAGAGAGAGAGGGAGAGAGAGAGACTTCTCTTGAATTTATTGCAGGTATGTGGCATTGTGCAAATGCACTTCTTCTACCGTGTGCTTTTGAAAACCTTCGAAAAATGGTTTAAGACGATGTCCATTCACCTTGAAGATTTTTTCAGTTACCTCATTTTTTATTTCCACTGCACCATAAGGAAAAACATTAGTAACTACAAATGGTCCTAACCATCTAGAGCGTAGCTTACCAGGCATAAGCTTTAGCCGAGAATTGAAAAGGAGAACTTTTTGTCCAACGGAAAACTCCTTTCTTGCCAACTTTTTGTCATGAAGAGCTTTGACCTTTTCTTTGTAAATTTTGGAGTTTTCGTATGCTTCTAATCGAATTTCTTCAAGTTCCTGCAATTGAAGCTTTCTATGGATTCCTGCTTGGTCTAGATCCATGTTGCATTTCTTTACTGCCCAAAATGCTCTATGCTCTAATTCAACTGGAAGATGACATGCTTTACCAAAGACAATCCTGTAGGGAGACATGCCAATGGGTGACTTGTAAGCTGTCCTATATGCCCATAATGCATCAACAAGGCGCAAGCTCCAATCCTTCCTGTTAGGCTGAACTGTTTTCTCTAAGATTTTCTTGATCTCTCGATTAGAAACTTCAGCTTGACCATTTGTTTGAGGATGATATGGGGTGGAGACTTTATGCATGACTCCATATTTGTGGAGTAGGGCTTCCATTGTGCGGTTGCAAAAATGAGTACCTTGGTCACTAATTAGAGCTCTAGGAATGCCAAACCTGCTAAAAATGTTAGACCTGATAAAATCTGCAACAACTCGAGCATCATCAGTACGGGTGGCTTTTGCCTCCACCCATTTTGAAACATAATCAACAGCTAGCAGAATGTAAACAAAGCCAAAAGAGACAGGGAATGGACCCATAAAGTCTATACCCCAAACATCAAATACCTCACAAAAGAGAAGTGGTTGTTGAGGCATCTCATTTCTGCGCGAAATACTCCCTATTCTTTGGCACTGCTCACAAGTTATGCATAATCTATGTGCATCACGAAATATTGTAGGCCAATAAAAGCCTGAGTCTAGTACTTTTCTAGCTGTCCGTTGTGGCCCAAAGTGTCCACCACAAGCTAGGGAATGGCAAAAGGTAAGTACAGACTGAACTTCATGATCTGGAACACACCTTCTAATGATTTGATCACTGCATGTCTTCCAAAGGTATGGTTCATCCCATATGTAGTGTTTGGCATCACTTTTCAACTTGGCAAGTTGCGATTTGGTGAAGTGTTTGGGTATTTCTTTAGCAACCAGATAGTTTACCAAATCTGCATACCAAGGATCTTTCCCGTGCAAATGATAGAGATGCTCTTCTGGGAATGAATCTGCAATTGAATTTTCTTCACAAGGTTGCTGGATCCGACTTAAATGATCTGCTACAAGGTTCTCTGCACCACTCTTATCTTTAATCTCTAAATCAAATTCTTGCAACAGAAGCATCCAACGAATCAGTCTTGGCTTAGCATCTGTCTTCTTCAGCAAGTATTTCAAAGCTGCATGGTCAGAGAAGACAATAACTTTAGATCCAAGCAAATAGGAGCGAAATTTATCTAATGCAAACACAATTGCCAAAAGCTCCTTCTCAGTAGTTGTGTAATTTGATTGGGTTGCATCAAGTGTGCGAGAGGCATATGCAATGACATGAGATCTCTTGCTAACTCTTTGAGACAGTACAGCACCAAGGGCATAATTGGATGCATCACACATTAATTCAAATGGAAGCGTCCAATTAGGTGGTTGAATGATGGGAGTAGTTGTCAACCGCTTCTTTAGTTCATCAAATGAATCCTTGCATGCTTGATCAAACACAAATTTGGTATCTTTTTGTAGTAGTTTAGAAAGAGGTTGTGCAATCTTGCTAAAATCCTTGATGAATCTTCTGTAAAAACCTGCATGACCAAGTAAAGAACGTACTTCTCGCACAGAAGTGGGGTAAGGTAGAGAAGTAATAATGTCTATCTTGGCCTTATCAACCTCTAAACCTTTGCTAGATACCAAGTGTCCTAAGACTATACCTTCTGTTGCCATGAAATGACATTTTTCAAAATTCAAAACCAGGTTAGTCTCAATGCATCTGTCCAAAACTTTAGAAAGGCTTTCTAAGCATGCATCAAAAGAAGAACCATATACAGTGAAGTCATCCATAAACACTTCCATGCAACTTTCTAAGAGATCAGAGAAAATGCTTACCATGCATCTTTGAAAGGTTCCAGGGGCATTGCATAGACCAAAGGGCATCCTTCGATAGGCAAAAGTACCAAAAGGACAAGTGAAGGTGGTCTTATGCTGGTCTTCTGGGGCTATATGTATTTGAAAATAACCTGAAAAACCATCTAGAAAGCAATAGTGAGATTTTCCTGCTAATCTTTCCAAAATTTGGTCTATGAAGGGCAAAGGGAAGTGATCCTTGCGAGTAGCTTGGTTAAGCTTCCTATAATCTATGCACACTCTCCAACTGTTTTGTATTCTGGTAGGGATTAGTTCATCATTGTGATTTTTGACTACAGTCATGCCAGTTTTCTTAGGAACTACTTGCACCGGGCTTACCCAATCACTGTCTGAGATGGGATAGATGATACCAGCTGCCAAAAGCTTACCTACTTCCTTCTTTACCACATCTAGGATGGTTGGATTCAAACGCCTTTGTGGTTGTCTAACAGGTCTGGTGTTTTCCTCTAGCAGTATCCTATGCATACAAGTAGATGGGCTAATACCTGGAATATCAGTCAAAGTCCATCCAATTGCTTGTTTATGGCTTTTTAAGGTTTGCAGTAACCTTTCTTCCTGTTGTGGTAGAAGGTTCTTTGCTACAATGACAGGAAGCTTCTCATTTTCCCCCAAATAAGCATACTTTAGATGTTCAGGCAAAGGCTTCAACTCTAAAGGAGGTGGTTGTATTATGGAAGGAAGAGATCTATCTGAGATTGAAATGTCTGCAACACTTGCATCTAACATGTCATCTTTCAACGAAGGTTGGTCTGCAGCATTAATCCTGGAACACACAATACATGAATCAAATTCATCACATGTGCAAGTAAAATTATCTAAGTAATCTAAATCAAAATCAAAAAATTTAAAAAGTAGATTGTCAATAGAATAATCATCCGCAAGAAGGTCTATGGCATCAAGTTGAAAGAGTGAATGATTCTCTATGGGATGCTTCATGGCTTCAAATATGTTGAATTGGATGATATCATCTCCAAATTCCATAGAGAGAGTCCCCGTATGCACATCTATCTTTGTTTTTGCAGTTTTGAGGAAAGGTCTCCCTAGGATCAAGGTTGCTCTATTGATGGATGACTCATCTTCCATATCCAAAATGTAGAAGTCAGCTGGAAAGATCAGCTTATTCACTTGAACTAGCACATCTTCAAGTACTCCGGCTGGATGTGCTGTACTTCTGTTGGCTAATTGAATCACCACACCAGTTGGCTTCAGTTCTCCCAGATTCAAAGATTTATAAACTGATGAGGGCATAACATTAATGGAAGCACCTAGATCCAGCAATGCATCACCAAATGTAGAGTTTCCTATTGTGCAAGGAATGGTGAAAGTTCCTGGATCTTTACATTTCTGAGGGAGGCTGGGTTGAATTAAGGCTGAAACATTGCGTCCCACACTAATCTTCTCATCCCCTTTGAGTCTTCTCTTATGCGTGCACAAATCCTTTAGAAATTTGGCATATTTGGGAATTTGCTTGATAGCATCTAGAAGTGGTATGTTGACTTCCACTTTCCTGAAAGTATCTAGAAGCTCCTTATCCAATTCTGCATGAACATTGAGCTTGGATTGAACCATTCTATTTGGAAAAGGTAAAGATACCTTCTGATCAGCACAATTTGGGGTTTTCTTCTCATCAGATGCTTCAAGTGCAGATCGTTTATGGCAAGCTTCTTTTTGTTGATCATTCGATGTCTTATCGAAGGCTGGTGTACTTTTTTCATCAGACTTTCCTTCTGATTCAGATGGCTCATCAGAGATATCTCCAGGTGTGGAGATAAATGCTTCTTTTTGGTGTGGATTAGTCTGATTGAAGCTTTGTTGCTTTAAAATTGTAGGGTCTGTCTGCACTTTCTTCCCACTTCTCAAGGTCATGGCATTCACACTTTTGGGATTTATGACAGGTTGAGAAGGTAGTTGACCAGAACCTTGAGATTTCAATTGGTTGACAGTGGTAGCCAACTGCCCAATTTGAGTTTGTAAATCCTGAATGGTAGAACTTACATTTTGTTGAAATTGAAGATTGTTGCTTGCTAATTGCTTCATCAAATCATCAAGAGAGGGTTCAGAAGCATTAGAGGGTACAGATTGCTGCATATGCTGTTGTTGTTGTCTGAATGGCGGTGGTTGGTATTTATTTTGGGAGTCAGATGTTTGAATCCTTTGTTGTTGTGGAGGGCCATATCTCAAGTTAGGATGGTTTCTCCAACTAGGATTGTATGTTCCAGAAGGTGGTTCAAACTTCTGTTGCTGATAATGTTGAGGAGGCCTGTATTGTTGTCCTGTGCCAAAAATACCATTTACTGCAGCCTCAGGTGTCTCACTTTCTTGCAATGTTGGGCATGCATCAGTAGGATGATCTGCAGAAGTGCAGATGCCACATGTTTTGGTTTTGTCAATAACATTAAGTTGCTGTTGTTGTCCGATGGCCAACTGTCTTACGATGGAGGTTAGTTCTTCAATTCTGTTCTCCAATCGTGTATGGTCTGTCTTGGTGGTCATTTCATGGACTCCTTTAGACAAGGAATTAGTTCGAGAATTGAATTGCTGAGAATTCTCTGCCATGTTGGCAATCAAATCTCGAGCTGCTGTAGGAGTTTTGTCCATAAGTGCTCCACCACTAGCTGCATCAACCATGCTTCTGTCCATTGGCATGAGTCCTTCATAGAAATACTGAATCAGTAATTGATCACTGATTTGATGGTGTGGACAAGTGGCGCATAGTTTCTTGAATCTCTCCCAATACTCATAGAGAGTTTCTTGGGAGTTCTGTCTGATGCCGCAAATCTCTTTTCTGATAGCTGCTGTTCTGGATGCAGGGAAGAATTTCTCCAAGAATAATCTTTTCATATCATTCCAGCTTGTAACAGATGTTGGATGTAGATAGTACAACCAGTCCTTAGCTCCATCATTTAAGGAGAAAGGAAATGCCTTCAACTTGATATGATCTTCTGGAATTCCTTGTGGCCGCATTGTGGAACACACAATGTGAAATTCCTTCAAATGTTTATGAGGGTCCTCACCTGCAAGGCCATGAAACTTAGGTAGCAAATGTATTAGTCCAGACTTCAGTTCAAATGGTGCATCAACATCAGGGTATTGAATGCACAATGGTTGATAAGCAACATCAGGTGCAGCTAATTCTTTTAAGGTTCTATCAGCCATGTTCTTAGCAAAATATTTAAAACTATCAAAATTTAAAGATGAAAAATCACTACTGTTACTTTCTTGGTTATTACTGGATGAATGTCTTCTATGTGCTCTTTTCAAATGGTGGAATGTTCTATCAATCTCAGGATCATATGCATATAAATTTTCAGGATTGGATCGGGTCATACACAAAAAGGTGAATTCATACAAAAAATCCAAGAATGATATACCTAAAGTAAAAACAATTGTTAGAAAGATTAAAATTTTTATACAAACTCCTAAATGAGCCTAGGAAATTAAAATGGTCCCCGGCAACGGCGCCAAATTTTGACACGCTCGTCGCAAACGCGCAAAAATAATTTCCAGATTTCCCCCAAACTATTGGTATAGTATAAGGTGCAACCTAGGTCATCTCCCAAAGACCATTTCAGATTCTTAAGCAAATAAGGAGAAGGTTAGAACAAGGGGATTTTGGAAAGATTTGATATGAAGTTATAAATGCAAAATACAGAATGAAATTTGACTTAACAATAATCAACTCAAGGAATTCAGAGGCTATTTTCTTAACTAATCATTGATCACTAAAATCATGCATTGTGTTTATCAACCTAGGATCATCTGGAACCCCTACAATGATCCTTGAATTCTCTACTGAGAAACCTCTCAGAATTTAATTGATTATGATCAACAAGATTTAGTAACCACTTAATCTTTTATCTAAACCAATTTCACAATCAGAATTCAGTTGAAGTAAGTAATAAAATGAAAACCTTCAATTAAATTACTTAATTTCTACTCTTCAAACTTTTGGAAAGTGATTTACCAATCAAAAACCAATTATAAATCAATCATGCATTAATCAAAATACGTCAACCGATCAAACTTTGATTAAAGAATAAAATTGAAGAATATAGTGAAGTAGAGTAGAAACCACTTAATAAGCATGTAAATAAAGATCAAGACCTCAAAGTTAAAATGAAAATAGCTTGAATCCTCGAATTGAAACTACAAACCTAGCCTTCCATGAAGGAGGCAAATTAACAACAAAGAAAGAGGCAAATTAACAACAAATAAATCCTAAGCCTTCCATGTAGGAGGCAAAACTAACAAGAAATAAATCCTAAGCCTTCCATGTAGGAGGCAACTAACAATAAAGAAAAGCTAAGCCTTCCATGTAGGAGGCAAACTAACAAGAAAGAAAACATAAGCCTTCCATGAAGGAGGCAAAACTAACAAGAAAGAAAGGAAGAAAGAAAGAAAGAAAGAAGATGGTATTGGAGTTGATCTCCAAAATTGGTGTGTGTCTCCTCTTGCAAACCCTTCTATTTATAGAGGATTTTTGAGGCATCATCTTCAGAAAGTCACCAACTAGGATATTACTTTTCTACCCTTTTCTTGCTTTCACATGGGCTTTGTTGAAATTGCAAAACACTTTTGAATTTTTGCCACCAATGAGCACAACAATTTTGACTTTCTTGCACCGCAATTTCGGATGTTCACATGTCCGAATTAGAGCTTGCCTTCTGAACAAAAGTTGTAGCCCTGGATCTTAGCTGTCCAACAAAGTTGATTTCATCTCAATATGACTTCTATATCTCAAGATATGGCCGGATCTTTGCACACTGTTCAAATTCCACGTCAGCAACACTATCTCATCTTTTGAGATAATTTCGGAGTCCTAAACATCCCATTTAGAATCTTCTCTTGCTTTGTAAATATGGACACTTCTTTAAGCTTTCATTCAAGATAGATTTCATGATTTTTGGATGTCTACAACTCCTATTATGCTCAAAATACTATAATAGTGTCATTTTAATCGGGTAAGCAAAGAAATTCAATTAAACTTCATATGAACCCAAACTCATAAAATATGACAAAGATCACTTAATTGAACATATAAGAAGTCTTAATGAGATAAAAGTGAGAGATAATTATTTATGAAATCTATGCTTATCACTTGTGATGAATGTCTCCTTATATAAAAGGATGAGAGATTGAAGAAGTCCTCCTTTGTCAAATGTGGGACTTCTATTCTATACATAGAAGAATTTGAGAGTGAAAGATTCTTATTCTTCTGATGTGAGACTTTCAAAGTTATTTTGGATTTCTAATTATATTTGATGTGAGACTTTTCCTCTTATTTTTTTTATTTTGTTATATCTCTTCTGTTATTTTTTTTTCCAATACCTTGGACAAAATTAGGTATTGACATGGACGTTAGTTCCACTTATATAACATATTAGAGTAATACCAACCTAATCAGTGCACGCGATAGTTTGGCATGACCCAACATATCCCTGAGCCTCCATCTTAGTCGAAGGAGGTCCATAACATGACATTGAAGGGAAAGATAAATGAGAATTGGACCAATATTTTTTCTTTGTTCCTTATGATGTGGAGCCATAAACATCAACATATATGTTTGGGTTTACCATCTCATGAGTTGCTGAGTTATAACTTAGATTACATGAGGTGGTACACTTGACATACACATCAGTTGATCATTAAGGAATATGTGATTAAGGAATAAGTGGTAAATTATTAAATTTTGCAGTTTAGTATAATTTCAAAGTTTATTTTAAGTTATGTTTCTTGTTCAAATCCTTAAGTATTGCTCGCGAACAAGCTGAAGATCACACACTACTCAAGCACGAAGATAGATAAGTCTGGGACCATCTCATTAGTAGATGTCCTTAATCAAGTGAGAGAGCACATAGAGAGGATCATGCTGTTGAAGAAGGTTTAGGATTGACTTATTGAGGTTAGGTTCAATGCACCCAAGCCTACTCAACAAGCACCTCGCAATGAGGCTTCAGCTGATATCTTGCAAACATACATAGAGCAACAAAGACTTTAGCATTAGAGACGACAGGTTGCTCATCAAACAAAGGAGATACCCCAATTTCCTCATAGGTACGAGAGGAAATACTTTTTCCTGATGCAGGAGGTTCCCCTATTACCATACTTGATGTACTCGTACCCATCACAACGATATCGTAATGACACAGTTGAGTGTATTTGGCCCTAAAAACTTAATCAATATTTACTTTTTAGTTTCTAAAAGCTAAAAAATTAGTTATTTTATGAATAGATATAGGTCCTTCACATCAAGGTTCCTCCATTGAAGTGCAATTTGAATTTGATGCAGCAAGTGCAGACTTAGCGTTTTCCATATTCACCATAATTGGCATGCCATCAACATTCTTTAGAGGAGTGAATCTTATGGGTGGTTCAACCTTTATTGGGACTAAGGGGGATTCTACTTCGCACTTTAATCCAACATTTGACACACCATCACCTTTTCATTTGCCTATGGTGACATCTCTGCCTCCAATGCATGGCTATGTCCATGATCCAAACATGTTACACCAATACATCGGACAAGGTATTGATTTGAATGATGATTTTTCTGTTACATTTCACTACGAAGCTGAGATTGACCAATGTATGGAGCCTACATAGGACATCTCCCATCAACAAAGCAAGAGGACTACCATGGGAAAGGGTGCATAAACATTGATGTTGTATATTTATGAACATTTTATGGATATTATTTGATATACTTTGTTGATGCTTTACTTCATTGCATATTTACTATATGTTTTTAATTTAGTTATTTCATTTGACTCGATACAATCTAAATACTTACTTCATTCGTAACCGGTATTAATATTTTGTAAGCAGTATTAATATTTTATAATGTATTCACATCATCAACACATTGATAGAAATCAATACTAACAACAACACAAACAGCTATGGCATGCTAGTAAGGGTACCTTAATAATTGAAATCAACCATATTGACAATAACGATCAAGCAACCTTACAAATCCTTTGTTACCACCTTACTGAGTTATTAGATTGAAAGTTTCTTCTTCAAACCACAAAGACTACATATCATAGTATCTAATTTGGTGAGAACAAGCATCATCTTGATTTTTCCAGATTGCATTCATCACTTTTTTACAAAAACGTTGACCACTATCAATCTCAATCTTCGCTATTGCTCCTATTTGAACAAAATATTCAACTAAACGACTAGAAGTACATTTTACTAGAGTAGTGATTAGAAGATTTTTTGCACTTTTTAATACTTTATTTCCCTACCTCAGCTAAATTAGTTGTTATATGACCATATTTGCTCCCATGTTCATTGTAAGAAAGACTCTATTTTTCCTTTAATATGCTATCAATCCATCTAGTCACATCTACACTAGTTTATCTAAACTTTTCAAGTTTGTGATGAAAAACTTCTTTAGATATGGTGTAACCTGTAAAGTCATTTAAAAACAAATTATCATTATCAACATAATTAAAGATAAATGTATGAAATAACACTTCACCTAATGTAAGAAAATCTTTCTTCGATTTTTTATTTTTAAATCTATGATTGAAATTGCTTGCAATATGACTTATATAATACAAACATATGAGGGTTGTCATCCCAAATAAAGGTTATTAACAACTAATTTTATACTTTGATGTTTGTTTAATATGAGGTAAATTTCACTCCTTTGGATAATACACTTTTTCAACAGAGCAAGAAACCAACTTTAGACATTCAATATCTTACCCTTAACAACAACAAAAGCAATAGGTAGCAAATAATTATTACAATCTTGAGCTGTCAACATTAGTAACGTTTCTCTATATTTTCCATATAGAAATATTTCATCAATTTGTATAAAAGGTTTGCAAAAGTTAAATGCATGACAATACTGTCTAAAATACCCAAAACTCAAAAGAAAAAAAAATTAAGCTCTGTTCTGAACCTGATCACCAAGGATCACATATTTTATCTCAAGCTTGTACCTTGACCTTGGTGCATATTGAATCATTTTATGTAACCATCTTGGCAATAAAATATATAGTTCATCCCAATTCCCAAACACATGCGTAATTGTTTTTTATTTTGCGTTTCACACTTTCTTGTATAAGACCTTGTACCTATACTAACTCGTATTCTTCACTGAATTAATGATGTTAAAACAAAGAGTTCTTCATTTACGATACTTGATAAATAACAAACATTAAATTATGAGTCCAATTAGTGTAATACAATATAAAAAATGTTCATAAAATACATATAATATGCAACCACATACCTAGTCTGCACAAGCAAATGAAATCGAAGTCTGAGTTTTTGTGATCTTAGGAAAGACAAGCATCTATGCAATTATATTGACTTTCCATTTTGTGATATACCATTCATTCGATATTTTTTATAGGGATACTCTCATTTTTCATGCATAATCACTTACATAATTAGGACAATGAATAGGAACAAATGTCCTTTTTTCAACAACAACAAATGTTTGGTGTACCTTCATTAAGTAATATTTCAATGCCAACTGTACTTGTTCTTTTCTCTCAAATTGTAAACCAATATACAATTCATCACCAATCACCCAATTCGGAGGTGTGATGGTTGTAGAAGAGTTCATGTCTTCATCCGAATATTTCCAATTGATATTGCTATAGTAAGAACTGTTACTCCAAAATGCCAACTATTTTTTTATAGAGAAATAATTTTGTTAAAAATTGTTATATTCATATATAACAAATAAATTTATTTTACTATGTTTACTGTAACTTGATTGTTTGATTGACTTCTTTGTTCAATAGATGTACCATGTGATATGGACGAAACATTATATGAACTTCAACCAAAACTGAATACGATTTGTTGATCATCGTCATCATTATCAGTGCCACCCAAATTTTTTCAATCTAAATCATTCTCATTTAAATCATGATCTTCCTCATCAATAAATTCATTTATTGGTGATTGACCATCACCATTAGAAAAATTTATAGCACCTAAAAAGTTTTATAATAAATTTTGTAATATAAATAAATAAACTAAGATATTTAATACAGTTTCTTTTCATATACTTACCATTTAAAATGATTCAATCATTTTCAATGGTTGTTGTTTTTGTTACATTGTTAACTATATCAATCTCAGCATACATTTCAAGTACATGCATCAACTATTGTTGCTCAAATGTGTTGTTCATGCATTTAACATCTTCATTGTTGTTAATTTAAAATCCTATATATTCTACTTTTCAAATGACACCAAAATCTTCTTATTAAATTAAAAATTATTTGATTAGATGAAAATTTTAATTTCTTAAAAAAATTATTCGATTTGTTTAAACTTATATTTTTATGAACTTGAATTGTTTTTTCTTCAAATCTTAGACTTTCTTCACCTTTAAATATTTTACTATTATAAAATATAATAATAATAATAATTTCATCCATATTAACTAATAATAAATAACTATAATAACTTTAAAAATCATTAAATAATTACTACTTTTTAAAAATATTTCATAGCTCACAAAATTAAACAAATAATTTTTTTAAACTTAAACTTTTTTCACACTTCAAAAAATTAAATGAATACTAATCAATTACCAGATCAAAAGCCCAAATGTATCCACACTTCTCTTCTCACAAGTCCAAAATCATTCTCAGCTTCGAAACCTATTTAAACATACCTATTATACAATTTATATTACGTTAAATATTTTTTTCTTAAAAAACCTGTCAACAAGGGGTATGACGCATTAATTTATGTTACATACACCTGTAACATAAAATTGTGCATCATAATGAGACACAAAACTTTACACCCCCAATGACACATTTAATTATACATCACACCCACCTATAACGTATAATTAAATGTGTCACACCCCCCAATGATATAATTTACTCTACGTAAATTAATCGGAATGCAGAAATGATAATTGGAACAACTTGAGAATCAGGATATGAAACATGACATAAACCGCAATCTGTTGGAGAGCATCGAAGTTATCAAGGAGAAAGGTGACCTTTACCACGACTTGTTGGAAGAACCAACGTTATCAAGGGTAGTTCTTTGCCTAAGAACCAAGGAAATCAACTTACCCAAAGATGAAAACTCAAAAAAAATTATTATTCATCAATATTTTTCCTTACACTAAATTCCTAACTCCTATTATATAGATAACCTAATTGACCTAAATTGGGAGAAAATATAATAAAAAAAGAAAATATGAAATTCTAATTAAATTGCAAATCAATCTAAAATCTTAGTTTGGTTTGCAAATAATTTAAAACAAATAACTTGTAAATAATATCAAATCTTAATACAATATATAGTAAATCAATTACAAACCATAAACATTATCACTTAAAATCTTTAATAATGACTATATAAATTAACACTTGTTAGATTTGGGTTTGGATCAATGTAGTCTTTTTCTTTAACTTTCTTGATGAGACCTTGAAATGATTATTCCATACGTTTTATCCTATTTCTCATCATAAAATCTCTCATTATAAAATCTCTCATTTCTTGTAGAGAATCTTTTAGATTATCTTTTTTTGCTTAACGTGGTGCTCATGTTTACATCACCCAACCTTATCTTACCTCTTAGACGCCTTGAATGTCAGGATATGATGCATAATAAAATGCATCTTATCCACTATGTGACACTTTTTATTATGTGTCATACTTGTAATGCAACACTTGATGTGTGACAAGCACTATGCTTGAAAATACTTTTGAACCTACACCAAATGAGGAATTATTTTTAATTTTTGCACCAAAAGGATAAAAAAAAAAAGCAGATGTCCTGTCTTGTTGAATGAAGGACGGTCTAATTTTTTTTTTATAAAGATAGTAGCATAAATATAGCCTATACTCTCTCTTAGATTTGAAAGATCTTTTCTCCATATGCAAAACTTGATGTGTGATAGGCACTGTGTAGGAAAATATTTTTGAACCTGCACCAAATAAGGAATTATTTTTAATTCTTGCACCAGAAAGATAAAAAAAAAAGTCCGTGTCTTGTCTTGTTTAATGAAGGATGGTCTAATTTATTTTATTTTTTTGTAAAGATAGTAGCATAAGTATAGCATATACTCTCTCTTAGATTTGAAAGATCTTTTCTCCATACTGAGGTTGATTCATCATCAACAAGCAAACAACATTGATTTCTCTCTCTCTCTCTCTCATTTTTTGACCTCACATTCATGTGACAACATGTGTTCCCTCTCCTTTTTGGATACCCATTCATGACATGAAATACTAGCCACTCCATCAACATCCTCTCTCCCATAAGTTACATTTGGGGGAAATGTAAAAAAACACAACATTTGGGCTCTCAGTTTTTTTGCCAATTATTTTTTTAAGAGGTGTCCACGTCTCACATAACAATAACAGGTAATATCTTCTCCCTCTTTATGTAGATAGTCAGAGCAAGCATAAGAGGGAGAGAAAAAAATAACACTCACTCCTCTCCATGCACTTTCACACAACTTTTGGTCCTTGCTCCCTCTCCCTCCATTCTGACTAATTACTCTCTCACATAACTTCTAATTCTCATTCTCTAACTCACTTACAATAGCCGTTGGATACATTTCTCACTCTTTCCATGCTCGTTCACTCTCCATGCATGTTGGTATCACTCTCTAGATGCTCAAAAATCTCTCCTGCACCGTCCACTCCAGTAACACTTATTCTAGCAACAAACAACACCTTTATTCTCTCTCACTCACTTGTTGTTAGGCTTTAATGTGAATTAAATGGATCTTTCCTTGAGTTGGTTCACTCAGATAAAAATAATTAGGATTATAAAGGAAACAAATCAAAATTAGGATTTCAATAATTGTAAAAATAAAATATGAAAAAGAGAAAGAATATGGGAAAGTATCACACCCTCAATTTTATAGAGAAATGAGAGTGATAAACTTGGTGTAGAATTGGCATAGAAGTATGAGAAATTCTTGATAAGATCCAAGCAATTGTTCTTGTTAAGAACCCTAAGAGACACACAAACTCTCTCAATAGGAAAAATCTCAGTTCTTATTATCATTAAAATTATCCTTTTAAGGAGACTTACATAAGTGTTTATAATAAAATTAAAATCCTAAATGTTTAATAACCACTAGGGTCTAACTCATTAACATAATAAAATAAAAGTAAACAGATCTTAAAAAAGCTTAATAACCATTATAATCAAGCTCATTAGCATAATAAAATAAACTTACATTATTAATTACTAGAGTATAAATAAAGTTCTAACTCAAAATACAAATGAAACAAGAATTGGACTAAAATAAGTTAAACTTGATTCTCTTGAAATCTTCATTTTGAACACAATGAACTAATCTTGTCCTATTTTTTTCCATATCTTGGATTGTCTTAAAACTTAGTTATAACTATATGATTTACAACTTGTTTGAATTTTTGACTTCCTTTTCTTTTAACCTCATTATAGGATCTCCAAGTCCTTATGGAGATCTTCCTCTTTATCTTCTTCATTCTTTATTATTGTTTCTTCTTGGTTCTTAGGAGACTTTCATCACTCCCACATTCCACACTCTCATTTGCACCACTCATCTCTCTTTCTCTTGCACTTAAGTCATGAACTCAATAATCATACATCATCGCTCTCTTAATCTTCCAGTAGCCCTTAAACTTCCAATAATCACATAGCTCTCTCATTTTCTTCACCAATGATACATACCTTGGCTTCCTTTTTCACCCTTATATTTCCCTTGCCCTAAGGACACTCTCTCCCACATAACCTCAAGATCTACAACCTCTCTTTCATCCTCACATAACCACAATACTTCCATGACTATTTTTGGCTTACTCGCGGCATTATGAGATGGTAAAAAAGGCACACCATTTAAGGTTTATCAAGGAAACAACATTGGATCTCTCTCACTCATGCAAACACATACCACATCTAAATTTTTCCTATCTTTGGTTCACTACATAGTAGCAAAACCTAATATCTATGCATGAAAATAAACGTCATTTCCTCTCTAGTTTCTGAGATTGAGTCACCGAGTTGACTCACTAAGTTAATAGGTCACAAGAAATCATCAATTAGGTATGCGCTCATATTGATGTTATTTTTTTAATTAATTTTATTTATAAAAAAATTATTTCAATTGGTTGAAATTAAATTATTCATTTTTTTAACCCAGTAATCATAATATTTTGGTAAATTAATTTTGTAATTTGTCTATTTTATTTGATTTTAAATTTAAAATAGTTATGGATATAAAAAAAACTGGTCTTAAATTTTTTAGTGTGTATTTTTTATTATCTAAAAATAATATTTTTAGAGTACGCTTAGCTCATCCTTATGTGGTTTTTTTAGATTTTATTTTTATTTGGATTGTTCATCTTAATTTAAATAATTTTAGACATTAATTTAATAGATTGAGTTAGAAAATTAATTATATAATTTATAAAATATAGAAGATAAATATGTAGGTTCATGATATTTTAATCTATTCTTTTTAATATTTTTTTTAATTATAAATTGGTTATGTGTTTGTCCGTATCCTATTTTTTAAAATAATGTTACTTCAAAGTTTAAATATTTTATTGTTTAACCAATGCTATTAAATTTACAAATTTTAAATTATATATTTGAAATTTAAATTTTATATGATAAATTTGAGATACATACATGTATTTTATCTTATTGTATCATATTTAAAAAATTTTATAAATTTAAGTGTAACTTTTATTTATCTTAGATTTTGTACAAACATAGATTCATAATATTATTATTATATTTTTATTTCTTAAACCAAAATTATTTTGAATTGTTTGTCTTAAATCTTGTATATATGTAAATTTAAAATATTATAATTAGATCTATATTTCTTATATAATTATATTGAATAAATTTACTTTAGATTTATTTTTTTTATATATTTAAATTTAAATTTTTATTGATATTTAATTTTAAATTTCGTAAATGAACTTTAGATATATACGTATAGATTATTCTATAATATTGTATTTGAAAATTTATGTTTATTTAAATATAATTTTTTTCTCTTAAACCCTTATATATACATAGATTTAGAATATTTCTTAGTTTTATATTTTTAAATAAAAATTATTTTTAATAAATTGGCTTTATCTTTTTTGTTTTCTATATCTTTAATAAATTTTTTAATCTTAAATTTTATGCAACAAATTTTAAATTTGTGTATAACATTTTCTATCATCATATATTTATGAAATTATAAGAATTTACAATACAATTTATTTTTATCTTAAATTTTTTACATACATAAATTTAAAATATTTTTACTAAAAATTATTTTATTATTTAAAAAATAAATCTCAATTCTAGATCTATATTATCATACAATTATGAGACCATAGGAAAATAAAATTAAATATTAATCCAAATTATTATTAAATTTTTTCATAAGTTAGCTTAAAATCAAAATCATGATAAATTCAAATTCATTTTTTTACCCAGACAAATGAAGGTAAAAATGAAATAAGGGAGAGAGGTTGGCGATATGTGATTGGTTGCTCACAATAGGACAAAAGACAACATACATCTGGATGGGCACTCCTCATTTTGCAATCCGCATAGGCATTTAGAAAAAGCAAAAATACGAAAAGGAAAAAGACAAGATGTTGTGTTTCGAGGTGAGGCCTTTAAAAAGGGAACATATCTTAGGCATAGAAACAATAACATCACATCTTCCGTGTTCAAATTTTACGCCAATTACATGCAGAGTTATTTGCGGTTTAGATTCATCTGAAAAATGTGAATATATTATTTTATTTCGATACTTTTTTTGTAATATCAAGAAAGCTGCCATGCCACTTAATGCGTAGACTCCATCAAGCCTTTCCTGATTCCACGTGTTGTAACGCATGGCTTCTTTCTCAATTCAAAGCCAAGTTTTGCAATTACTTGGACTTTCAATATCCTCATAATTTTATTTTATTTTAAAGCTGAGTCTCTTCAAAAGTAAAATAAAATGTTGTTAAAATTTTTCAAAAATAAAATCTGAAACATTTTCTCATTATATCTAAAGACTAGATCTGTCGAGATAATATAATTTCAAAAATTTTTATTTTAGAATGAAAATATCAAAATTCTCTTATAAATAGTTTCTTTCAAAACTTTAATATTAAAATACGAAAAATATTATATTTTTAATAAAATTAATATTTATAAAATTAATTAAATTCATATAATTATTTGAAAATAATAATCTTTTAACAGACCTTATTTATGTATAATGGCATCCTAAATTTAAAACTAATTTTAAAGATATTATTTTTGAATTTTTTAATAAATGTGGTAATGGTTCTTCTGTCTTCCCTGGTTGCAAAATGAAAAAAAAAATATTTGATTCAATTATGAAAAAATTATAATTTGCTTTAAAAATAATATTAAAATCAAACCAATCCGGTTGAAAATGAGTTGATTGTTTTAATTTATTATTACTTTTTAGAAGGACAATATTTTAATTTTTGAATTATAGATTTTATTAATATTATTTTATTTAATAAAAATTATTAATATAAATGTTAAAACTTTATACTAATAAATAATATAACATACAAGCAGTTGATGTATGATAATATAAATTGTTATTTTGTACTAACAAAATTATTTGCTAAAATAATATATTTACTTTTAATATAAACCTATGATATTTATACTGATAGTATAATTATTGTTAAAAAAATTCTATATTAACAAATGCTAAGAAAATATAAAATATTTGTTAAATAAATTTTTAATAGTAAATATATCAATATTAATATAAACTCATAGTATTTATAATGAAATTTTAATTTATGTTAGAAAAATCTATACCATCAAGAGCAATTCAATATTAAATTTTTAGTAAAAGATAGTTTTTACAGTAAATATATCATATTGGCAAATAATTCTATTTGTATATATTGATATATATTATTAGTGCAAATCGATCGAAAAAATAGAAACAAATATTTATTATTAAATCTTATTATGAATGATTGAAATTAGATCATGAAAATTTTATATAAATTTTTTTAAAAGATATAATTTTTTTAAAATAATTATATAACTTAAAAATTTAATCTTGATCACCTATATTAGTTGTAAGATTAAAATTTTTTATTCTTACTTAGATTTGTCATGTATTATTAATATATTACATCATTTTATAAACTCGATACTTATATAGATAATTAAATTTTAATTAGGACAGGAATTATACCAAAAAATATTTTTATTATATATATAGTATAATGACTTTCAGTATATAAATTCTAAATGTCGATCTAATTGAATCGGAAATTATTTTAATCAAATACATATGAAAGCAATACATAGTAGGAGAAGATTGTGAACCTGACTTTTCATTTGAAGGGTGCTGATTCATATTTCTTGAATTTCTCTATACGAAAAATGAGAAATAGAAGTAATAAATGAGAATATTTTGGATTAACTTAAAGGTTAAATATATTTTAGATTTTTTTAAAATTTTAGTTTTAATTTCTATTTTTTAAAATAAACTGATTTTAATCTTTTATTGTTAATATATTAAATATTGATATATGTTACATGTTAAACATAAATTATTTTAAAAATTAAAATTAGTTTATTTTAAAAAATAAATTAAAAATTAAAAATTTTAAAATTAAAATTTTAAAAAAATATATTTAATCTAAAAATAAAATTTAATTAAAAGAAGTATAACTTGTGCTTTTAAATGTTCGTAAAATACTTTTTGTTTACAGCATTCATTGGTCACATGTACTTCCTTCTTTATCAAGTATGAGAAATTTCAGTCCTTTTTTTCTTCGAACTCTAGATATAATTATTATATAGAGTTGTACATGAAATAAATTTAGTTTTAGAAAATAAAGGCCAACCATATGATAAAAAAAATAATTGTTTTTATTTATTCAGATAGAAAGTAAAAAATATAATTTTGTTTATTGTTTATTTAAATATTTAATAATTATTAATTAATATTTTTATATACTATTAATAATAATAGAAAAAATTTACAATAATAAAATAAAAATATTAATAATTTTTAAATAATCAATAATATTAATTATATTTTTAATATATGTATTTCTTATGTTAACATAAATAGAAACAAAATTTGTTAGAAAACTTGTATTTTATGATGTCTTAGTGTCACATTACTTAATATTAGAGTGTCCTAACTCAGATTAGTAGATAAACAAAAAAGAGAAAAGATATCCCACACATGTGATTGGATCTGTCCAATTTATACCGTCCATTCTTCCTACGTTCACTTGCATGACAAACCACTAATCCAAATTATCTTTTTGAAACTTAAAAAGGCTGGTAATAAATTTATTTTTGAAATGAAAATTTTTTCATCAATATTTCTTTCTGCCATCACCAGAGCATAAATAAGATTATTTTCCAATAATTTATTAATAATTAATATTGTTCTATTACGTACGTAGATCAATAAACTGATCTATGTTTCTGAACGAATTCCAACTTTTTGTATAATTGTCTTGAAAGACCTTAACACTAAATTTCATTGGAAAATTCCACTGTATGTCAAACACTATGCCAAACGATAAAACGAATACATTGACCTTTTCGCCACTATCCAATAATATTGGTGCAAGTATATATCTCTTTTGTACGTAACTTCGACCCATCATATTTTCAAGCAAACTTGGATACGTAAAGTTGACTAAATGCAACATGGATTTTCATCTTATTGAAGAATCAAAAGTCTTTGGCAAATTGAATTTCAGAAATTTGATCATTTAATTAAAAAAATAAAATTTTTAGACGAATATTTTGTTATAATTATATTTATATAAAATATATTAAATTAACATAAAATATATCAAGATGGTTATTATACCATTTAAACCATTGTTAAAATATCTTTCAATAAATAATATTTGATAAATAAAGATTTGTTAAAAAAATTTGATAAAGATTAAAACCATCCTTATTTATCATTTAAAATTATTACTAAAAGATATTTTTTTAGTATTTGAATAACTATTAGATTGATAAATCTTATTTTTTATAAAAAAAATATTAAATTTAAAGGGTTAATAGATCTGATTTATATATATAAATTTTAGATAATTTAAATATTTAGAAGTAGTTATTCAATTATTTATATTTCTATATTTAAATAGTATATTAGAGATTAAAATAAAATTATGGGATAAAATATCTATTAAATTGTTTTGTATAAAATTTTATAAACATAATTTACTTGATAAAATTTTTTAAATTAATAGTTAGATTGATGAATATTATATTATATAAAAAATTATTAAATTGATGTAAGTATTATATTTGACATATTCTTAATGGTATATATATATATATATATATATATATATATATATATATATATATAAAAGAAGAAATCAAATTATTCATTCATATTTTTTTTAAAATGGCACAGTTTCATCAATTAAACTATTAAATTAATAAATTTTGTTGCATAAATTATGTTTACAAAATTATGTGAAATTTAAAAAAGAATTGATGTCTCCTCTATATATATATATATATATATATAGTCTGAATTATTTGACACTAGATGTCTAACTAAGTATTTATATCAACCTAATAACATTCTATGAATGCAAGATTTATTTAAGTAGTCGTTGAATTATACAAAAATATCTTTATGTTTATGTATATCAAATTTTAAATAATTTAGATATTTATAAATATGTTGTTCAACTATTTATATTTATATATATCAAAATAACATATTAGATATTAAGATAAAATTATATGATAAAATATTTATTAATTTTTATTTTATATAAAATTTTATAAATATTATTTATTTAATATGAACTTTCAAGTTAATAATAACATTAATGAATCTTGTATTTTTGAAAAACTTATTAAGTTAGTGTGATCGTTATGTTTGATACTGGTGTTAATAATTCTTTAAAATAATAAAATAAAAGGAAAGGTGTGCCGCTTATCCTTGTAATTAAAGATGAGTATATAGTTCAAAGCCTATAGGTTGATCCATATACTTATGAATTAGGTGAGTTTGAATAATAAAATTGTTGATTTATTTAAATATAAATTTTTTATCTAATCTATTTAACTCAAGGATTAAGTTGATTGAACCTGTGGATTAACAGACTAACCTACAGACCAAATTTAAACGAGTCAGATTAGTTTGTATATTTATAATAGCTCAAACTCCAAAGTGGTTGTGAATTTCACTTTTTCCATCATGAAAATTGTGAATACTGGTTAATCTATTTTTTTATTATTATTATCATTTATTCTTATATAATCATTTACTTTATTTTTAGTTATATTATTAATTAATTATTAAATAAAAAAATTAAAATTAAAATTGATTTAAATTTAAAAGGAGAAAATAAAAAAATTAAAATTAATTTAAAATTTAAATAAAAAAAAAACAGAATAGATAGGTGTTGGAGCATAATCTAGCCATGAATGTAATGGAGGTTTTACACAAAGAAAAATCATTTTTTTCTAACTAAAAGAAAAAAAAATTGTTTCTTTTATAATTGATATAAATTAATAACAATCTAAAAAAGATTTGTATCGTATTTAAAAAATCGTATAGATTTAAATGCAATATTAATTTATTTTAAATTTTTACAAATATAAATAAATTTACTTTAGATTTACTATTTTTTATATTTAAATTTATATTTTTATCGACACTTAATTTTAAATTTTATATAATAAATTTTAGATACATTATCGTATTTAAAAAATTGTGTTTAAATATAAATTTATTTATCTTAAACATTTTACACATATGTGAATTTAAAATATTATTTTTAATTTTATAGTTTTAAATAAAAATTATTTTTAAATAAATTAACTTTAATTTTACTGCTTTCTATATTTTTAATAAATTTTTTAATTTTAAATTTTAAACAACAAATTTTAAATTTATGTATGTCACGACTGTGTATCATTATGTATTTTTAAAATCATAAAAATTTATCATGTAATCTATTGTTATTTTAAATTTTATGTATATATAAATTTAAATTATTTTTATTAAAAAATTAATTATTTTATTATTTAAAAAATAAATCTCAATTCTAAATCTATGTTATCATACAATTATGTTTGAGAGTACAAGGGAATAACATTAAATATTAATCCAAATTATCATTAAATTTTTTCATAAGTTAGCTTAAAATCAAAATCATGATAAATTCAAATTCAGTTTTTACCCACAAAAACGAAGGTAAAAATGAAATAATGGAGGGACATTGGCGATATGTGATTGGTTGCTCACAACAGGACAAAAGACAACACACATTGGGATGGGCACTCCAGTGGGATGGACCTTCGTAACCAATGGGCCTGATTCTCCTCCTTCACTTTCGTCCATTGAGTTCAGCTAAATCGGGAAGTAAACGACACCTTGGGCCTAGCCCAATTAATGTGTTTATATGGTTTCATTATGCTTCCTTTTCGAAACGTTAACCTAGAATAATAGTTCCTGTTGGTGTAGATGAATTGAGATTCTCAGTCTCTTTATTATTATTTATCATCATTACACCATTTTAAGAAAGGGAATTAAATAAAGATGATAAAATTGATTGTATCTCTTTAATCAATTCGCACAACTCGTCAAAAAACAAGATGAGTTGGGTTACAATATTAAGTCCGTCAATTTGTTAATCTGTTCATTAAAATGGAACGGAATGAATTGATCATATCGCTTTTTTTTTTAATTATAACTAAAAATTTAGAAAAATATGCTTATAATCACTTTATTAATTTAATTATTATCAATTAAATTAATCCTATTTAAATATAAAATTTTGGTATTTTTTAATTTTAATTTTATTGATTTTTTTAATTAATAAATTTTTTATTTTTTAAATGAATAAGCAAGCCAATTTGATAATATATCTTAACAGAATTCAGTAATATTTTCAATCTACTTTCAAAACCATGGATATAGGTTAACCATTTTCTGGGTTGAGATAAGTCATTAGTGAAAAATAAATTTTCTACATCAGTTGTTATAAATTTTTTATATTGATTATTTATATATTGATTATTTAAGTGGTATAAAAGCAGGGAACAAAAATAATAAGATTTTATATATCGATTGAAGAATCGAGGTAGAAAGTCCTATTAAAACATGAATCGATATAGAAATTCCTACTTTCTACATCAGTTGTAACTAAAACCGATGTAAAAAGTAGCACCTTCTACATCGGTTTATATCTTAACCGATGTAGAAAGTCATATTTTCTATATCGGTTAAATTAAGTCACTTTTTACATTGATTATGGTTTTAACCAATGTAAAAAGTCTATTTTTTTTTAAATGTTCATTTTGTTTAGGTATACTACCATATTATTTATTCATAATACCTGCATATACAAACAGAATGGATAGATAGACAATACAGAAATCATAAAATTTATATATTTAAACTAAATATACCATTATTTATTATCAAATCTAAATTTACAAAGGAAATGATTTAAACTTATACCAAACCAATCCAAATTGGCCACCTTTATCATAAATTTTCCACAACATCTTCTGACATCATTAATTTCTTCATCGGTTAGAGGGTGAGGATTTTGAAATATCTAAACAAAATATTTTTGAATGAAATTATAGAAAATATCATGTTATTAATTAAAATGAAATCATTAAATTGTGACAATTGTAACTACCTCATTCTAAGAATGAACAATAGATGCGGAGACAATGTGAAACATATATCTTATCACATGATATCCACACTTGGTTCATCTAGCTTGCCTAGGGCACTTCAAAAAAATAGAAAAAATATAAATATAATTAGAGATGATGATATAATGTTAAAATAATATAAAATAATTGAATAGTTTTTAATAAAGTACTTACACGTGAATTATCCATGAAGACTTTTTAATATTTGATGAATGCGTCCTTTTTAATTGAAGCTGAGCATTCATTGCTTTATAATAAAATAAGAATCAAATGAATACCTTTGAAAATAAAAATTATATGAATATAAATACCAAAATTCTAAAAGCTTACACTTCTATAATGTCCTTTATGTCTTTCTTTGGTCTTTGCCAAACAGAGCATAGAAAGACAAATACATTATGCTTTGGACAAATAATGATTAATTGCTAATGGACCCTATAAAATATGGATGAAAATGAACCAAAATTAGAAATTTAATTGAATTTGTTAAATAAAACTTTTAAGTATTGACTTATGATTGAAAATAAGGTGCTAAGTAACAGTCTTTATTAGTTTCAAGTCTACTCTGAAGGTATCCCTATGTGTCAACTGCCTTGTTCCTAGTTTTTTTGTATATAAACCAGGTCCAGAAATCCATAGAGGTGTAAGTTTCCTCTTTGCATATAGATGCGATACAGGTACATAATATTGTAAATAATTTTCATATGTTATATTTTGATACTTAATTAATTCAACTAAAGTTTATAAATTTACTTACATCAACCATAATTGTAGAACTGATACACATAGGAGATCATTACCCACAACCAACTCCAAGATATCCTTCTTAATAATATAGAAGGGGATAACAATGGACTTTCTTATGATATTTGGTTCCATAATTATTTGCAAAGGTTGGTCGTTCAAGTTAACGGAAATACCAAACAGACCTGTAAGCAACTCAACTTCAAGTTTCTTTTGAGTAGGGCCCAGGAAGATCTTTTTCAGCACTAAAATCAATATCCTTTCCAAGATCTTCCATATGAACCTAAAATAAATTCGGAAAATATTAATAAATATATATATATATATATATATATATTTATAAATTAGTAATATAAAAGAAAATTATTTAATACCTTAGGTTGAGCTTGCTGCATAAGTCTCCTTGGCCATAAAATAAAATGATTAGGGGCTTGCCCCATGATATGAGCCTCCTTAATAGGCACAGGAACAAGAACATTTGCATCTTGAACCCGTTCAATCACCACTCTAATATTATCATCATCAATTTGTTGGTGATGGATGGTTGAACCCAAGGTATAGACTTTTCCAATGGCTACCAAACGATATGGATGATCAACATACAACTTAATCGTTTGCATCATCAACAACATCCTCTTCTCTTACTACATACTTCTCCGTTGAAGCACAACTTCCCTCTGTATTCACGCGCCTAGGAGAAGGGGAATGGTGATCTTGTGTTTAAGTTGGGAAAAGTTCCAAAGATGCAAGCTCCTGCCTAAGCTCTTGTCTAAGCTTTGCTCGAAGTTCTTGCTGCAGTACTTGCCTCATATCTTTTCTCATGGCCTCCAACTCATCTCTTGATACCAGTCTTTCTTTGGATGCATGTGTGGAAGATAATCCAAAGTACTATCTAATGCCAACACCTCTCCAACAGCACGAACACGACTTGGATGCTCTAGCTAGCCAATAGTAGTACTCAGAAGTCAACCCGTCCAGCTGGAATAAAGACTCCCTGTGAGTTTTGTTCAATCAAAGAATCATACAAAATAAAAAATGGTTATAATCAATAATATACATGTTTCAAGCTAAATAAAAAAATTTTAAATTTTTTAATTACTTACAATCTTCTCAAGAACAATGCGAGAAGGCTTTAATGTATACTCTCCCGAAGCCTTTTGGCGCGCTGTCTTCCATTATTCATGTCGTGAGGGTGGAGACGATGGAGATAGAAGTGTAGATGAGTTTGCTTCA
This sequence comes from Canavalia gladiata, assembly GCA_037954105.1. Lineage (NCBI taxonomy): Eukaryota > Viridiplantae > Streptophyta > Magnoliopsida > Fabales > Fabaceae > Canavalia > Canavalia gladiata. The sequence continues at coordinate 11,538,622 of CM075659.1, read as the reverse complement.
GGTGATTGTTAATGTTCTTTCAACTTCTGCTCCATTAGTTTTTCCTCAAGGAATTCATAACCCCCACGAGATAATCTATGTGGGTAATAGTTCTTGGAAGAAATTTACTGAGCCTTCTTTGTTTTCTCCTGTTATAAGAAATCAAATCAATTACACATAATGAACTTTATATTGGTCAATTAAAAAAATACAAAGTTTATAAAGATACATATAACGAATGCAGGATCCTTTCAGGTCTCAACAAATCTCTGCCAAGTGTCATCATCAAGGAACTGGTTCTCCTCACAAGAAGACACATCCTTTAATGACCCATATGTCCGTGTGTGTGTGTGTGTGAGTCTATATATATATATATACATTTACTGGTGAGATGTGTCTTGAAACCCCTCTAGCGTTCACCAATAAATGAAAGTCATTTCCTCTTCAGCAAGCTAGTATTTGACATATCACATATAAGCTACATAAAACAAGATGTAATTAGTTAGTGAATTATAAATATATGGACAAACTTAATGCTTTAAAGTTAAATATCATGATAATCCCCCCAAATTTGATCTTTTACTATGATCTCTACATCATTCCAATCCTTCTTCAAAATACTAGCTTTTCTTTGTCCAAAAAGGACCACATAACTTTTAAACTTTGTTTTGTTTGGCCTTAAAGCATTCCTAGTGGCTTGTCAAACTCTATAGGAATCCTTTGCTCACCACTCCGACTAAGGGTAACTCTCTTAACCGTGTAACTCGTCTTCTCTTCTTTTGCCGAGACTGGCTACCGGACCCACTTTGGAAAGGACGGTTCTCTGACGGGTTAGTCGTGTACTTATTGAAAGCAAAGAAAAAATATATGTTAAAAATTATATTGAATATGAAAAATGTAATAAACATTTTAAAATAAGTAAACAATAAACATGGAATGATGATATAATCAAATAAATAACTAACTTGTATCATGTAGTAACATTTTCCCATATTCCTTCATGATGATCATCTGGAATAGCATGTACATCATCAATTTCATTTTCTTCATTGATAATAGTTATCCTTAATGATTAGGGAGTTTGAGAAATATTAATATTTTCCAGATCATTGATGTCATCACTATGAACTGTTGTCTTTCCTTGAAGAACGATTGACCACCTTTTGTTAGAAGGATATTCAACATAAAACATTTGTTTTGCTTGGTGGACCATGATAAAAGGGTCATCCCTATAAGCTACTTTATGAAGGTTAACCAATGTAAATCCCAATTCATCAACTTGCACACCACTATTACGATCAACCCACTTATATTTGAAAATAGGCATTCTAAATTTGGTGTAATCAATCTCCCAAATCTCTTCAATTGTGGAAGTCATGACAATGATTTTTATCTTTGGAACTTGAAAAATGCATCGACTCTGCCACCACCATAACCCCACTATTTTGCATGGTACTTTTATCATTCTAAGACTTTGTGTAAAATGAAAAATGATTGATATCGTATCCACTCCAACATATGACATCAAAGTTTGGGTCTTTTGCTAGCCACTTCAATGTATCAAAGGCATCATCATCATTCTTAATTGTTTCATTAAACCAGTTTAAGAACATTGTTATGCTCATTCAACAACCATTTCTCGTTCATTCGAACATTCTTTTCCCTTATAATGGTTTTGTGAGTAGATAAGTAAGGTTGAACCTCATCGGTATTATTCAAAATATACAAATGTGCTTGAAGGAATTTTGCACGACTCATGCTTTTCATAGTTATGCCTCGTGTACTTTTACCTTTGTGTCTTTCCTCATGACGAAACTTAGGATGTTCTATGGGTTCCACCTCTGACAAATACTTTATACAAAACTCAATTACCTCTTTTGCAATGTATCTTTCAATCATAGATACCTCGGGATGATATGGATTCTTTACATACCCTTTTAATATTTTGATGTATCGTTCAATTGGATACATCCACCTTAGATAAACTGGACCACATAATCCAATCTCTCTCACTATATGAACAACTAAGTAAACCATAGTGTCAAAAAATGATGGAGGAAAATACATCTCCAATTGGAATAAGATAGTAAAAGCTTCACTTTTCAACTCATCCAATTCAGAATGTCAATGGCTTTCCTACATATTGTATTGAAAAAGAAGCACAACCTACTTATGGTGTGTCTAAATTTTTTAGGTCTTTTGAAATTTGAAGAATAACCTTGTGGTACTTTAACCCCAAGTAAGCATTCACACAAACTTATTTTCTCTTCTTTTTTTACGATGTATGACATGCCAGGGGAAAATATATCCACTTCCCCATAGATTATGATGCTAACTGCTGTTGTATACCCATTTAAACCAAATCTAGTCGAGAATTGACACCATCCTTAGTCTTGCCCTTTATATTGAGGAGTATTTCGATGACGCTATCATATATATTTTTTTTCCACATGCATCACATCAATACAATGTTTAACATCAAGATTACACCAGTATGGAAGATAAAAAATATTGATCTTTTCTTCCATATCCTTGTCTCAGTGAACTTCTTTTGAGTCTTTCCAAAAACAGTGTTGATGTTTTTAACACGTTCATAAACTTTTTGTCCAGTTAAGGCCTTTGGAGTAATCCCATTTTTTGGCAACTCATTAAAAGTGTTCCTTAATTTACGATAAGGGTGATTAGTCCTAAGAAATTTTTGATGATCAAGATAAACTATCTTCCTTCCATGAAGCATTTGATGGTAACTTGTGCCTTCTTCACATATAGGACATGTTTTGTGCCCCTTAACACTATATCCGCATAAATTTTCATATGTTGGAAAGTCATTAGTAGTTCAAAAAAGCATTGCTTGCATCTTGAAATTTTCATTACCATACCCATCAAACACATCCACACCTTCTTCCCACAAATTTCGCAAGTCTTCAATCAAGGGAGCAAGATAAAGGCCTGTAACGACCTAGATCGAAATGGGAGGCGGACAAATTAAAACAATGTTAATCTCGAAAGAAAAGAAAATGGAGCTGCCACCAATTTTATCTTAAATTAGGAAAAATTGAAAAACCTTTTATTTTAAACAAAATGATAAAAAAAGGGTCTACGAAACCAGGATCAGTTCAGGAGTCGATTTATGCATAGGGAAGGGTGAAAACTTAAGTCCACAATACCCCTAATACATCCATCCTAAGATGGTTATCTTAAATCAATTTGTGCAAATTAGTGATAATTTTAAAATTATTTATTTTACTCATTTAATGAATACATAATTTATTTTGGAACGAATGAATAAATAATTAATCAAATAAATAAATAGTTGGATAAATACAAAGTCGATGAATAGAAAATTTATTTAATTAATGATTAAAATTAAAATGAGCATAAAATTATGAAGAAAATAGTTATTTTGGATTTACGGTTTAATTTCCGCTCCTGCATATCCTCTGATGCAATAAGGAACTCAAAGTCACGTAGCTCTCTTGAAGAAATGTTGGTTGATTAACTTTAATATTAACAATTTTTGAAAAAAAAAAGAATTTGAGAGCACCAAGCTGTCACAACTCAGGTGTCCAATTAAATGGATAACAAAACGTCTTGTTTAAATTACCTTTTTTCGTGAAATTAAGTTAAATTATTTGTAAAAAAAAAATTGAATCAGGAATCATAAAGCTGTCACAACTCATATGTTCCTAACTAAGATATAGAATTAACAAAACATCTAGTTTAAATTATTCTTTTTTCATGGAACTAAGTTAAATGATTTATAAAAATAAAATTAAATCAGGAATCATCAAGTTATCACATCTCAGACGTTCTCAAATAATTCATAAGGTTAACAAATGTCTTATTTAAATTGCCCTTCTTTCATGAAATTCAGTTAGATTAGATTATTTATGGAAGAAGAACAGTGATAGAATTGTATATATACATTTTTTGACATTCATTTCTTATTATGTTATTTTTTTGGAAGTTGAAATTTACTAGAATTATAACAAATCATAAACATGCTAAACACAATAACATTGATGAATGAAGTGATGATGACATTAATAACTATAATAATGAAATAATGGTAATAAAATCAACAAGAGGATTGGGATAATAATAAAAAAAATGAAACAAATAAGAGAGTAAAAATAAACCTTAAATCTAGACATTAAAAATGATAATAAAATTAACAAAAATTGATAATGATAAAGTAAAATAATTAATACAAACACAGCCTATTGTAAGAGATCAATTAACCAAAATGAGAATATAGACAAACCCAACAATCATATGTAAAACATAATAAAATAAGGATGAAGAATTACAAGTAAAATAAAGAACAATAATAAAAAAAAGAAATATTGTTAACATTAGTGGTGGTAATAATAATAAAAATATAAAAAAATTAAAGGTAAAGAATAAAATATATTAAAGAAAATATACCTAATAAACTTACTGGTAAACGAAGAATATTATCATTATTTTTTAAAATTTTATATCAATTTATTTAGATATGAGGAACAGAATTATAGTATATACATCATAGATAAGAAACAAATTTTAAAATATATTAAAAAAATAAAATAAAATAAAATTGATACATATCACTAATACTAAGATATATATATATATATATATATATATTATAAAAAAGGGAAAAATATGTATTAAAATCTAGAAATAAATTCTGATATATGACTCAGAAAGGACTTGACATTATAGTATAAACAGAAACAATTTATATATATATATATATATATATATATATATATATTATAAACACGAAAAACGTATAGGAAAAATTCTAATATACAGATATAAACAAAAGAGGTGTATAAAAAGGATATGGATATATTTAGGGATGGAAGTAGGTCAAGCCGAGCTAGATTTTAAGTGTTCAAGTTTGGCTTGTTTAAAAATTTTAAGGCTACTGTTAAAGGCTTCTTTTTTTTTTTTTCTGTCAAGTTCTGACTTGATTTAAAGCCTACAAGGCTTGCAAGTCTGTTTAAAAGTGTACATAACAAAAAAATTCAATAAATAAACTTAAAACCCATATAAATAATTAATTAAAAAGACTTGCAAACTTAAAGCCTACAAGATAAAAAGGCCATTAAATAGGCCTAAAACATATATATATATATATATATTATGTAAATAAAATATTAAATAAATATTATACAAATATAATATATTAAAATAAATATAAATATATAATATATAAATATAAATAGATCCCTCAATAGGTTAAATAGGCTTTTTTACAAGTTTAAGCCTGTTTATCTAAAAAGGCTTTTTAACAAGTCTGAGTCTATCTATTTGTTAAACGAGTCGAGCCAAAACAGGCTTTAAACGAGCCGAGTTGTAGGCCCCTGTCCGACGGCCTTGTTCACTTTCATTCCTAGATATATTATTATAAAAAAAACTTATATATATTTGAAGCACAAAAATAAAATAAAATAAAACCTAATGCATGTTATAAATAGAAATAAATGTATCAAACTATTGTATATATATACATTATTATAAAAAAAACTGATATATATTTTAAGCATAAAAAAAGTTTTAATATACACATTATAAACAAAAGATATATATATATATATATATATATAATATTATTATATAAAAACTTATATATATTTTCAACATAAAAAAAATAAAGATCTAATATATATATATATATATATATATATATATATTATAAACAAAAAGATATTTTGTGATATATATGCTGGAAGTTAAAAATAAATAAAATAATAAAAAAAAATAAAGCAATTAGAATCTTTTATGTCAAACATGCATTCGTGTATTCTTTTTGTATAACCTGGACCACTACCCTAAATAAGTATTATCATATTGGTAAGAAAAAAAGATAAAGAAAATAGTTGAGAATGGAAAATTTAAAAGAAGAAAAAAGAAGAGACAGACTACATTAGATATAAGACCCACCAGTCAGGTGTAACAATGTATCATTGAATAAGTAAATCAGCATAAACAACAAACAGAAAAAAAAAAAGGGGAAGAAATAGAAGGGTCCTAGCTGGGCAAACGGAAGGTTTTTTTTTTTTTTGTAAAAAGGGTAGCATAACTTAGTAATAATGGATGTGGTAGGATATGTGAGAGAGAAAAAAAAGGAAAATAAATTAGTGGGTGCTTACATTTACTTCTTATGAATAATGGATCATGTATTGTTATGGATGAGTTATTATTTTATGATTCCTTTTCCAGAACAGCATACTACTATATGTTTATCATTGAATAAGATCACTTACCTGTGAGTGCTATTTCTTACTTCTTCCTTTGCTACTATCTGGATTCCTCTTCTCCCTCTTCCTCATTTACTTCCGAAGGGGTTGTCTTTTTGATTTTTTTATTGTCCATAAAATCTTTTTTCTCGTTCTTAAGCTGCCATTCCTTTTCTTCCTCATCTTTTTCTTAATTATCTTCCTTCTTATAAAATTTGGCTTTCGATTTTTACAAATATCCATTAGATTAGTCATTTGGTTACCAAAATTGTTTATCTCTCTTATTATCCAAAGTATTCTTTGTTGTACAAATCTATTTTAAGGATTTCTTCTTCCGGTAAAAGTTCTGCTGAGTTGATATTTGCAACTAAACTCACGCAGGCCTATAATACTTATTATTGCACTTGTATATAATATAATAAGTTGTGCTTTCAACTTTTTCCATAAGGGTTGTGGCACTTCCCTTTTCCGTACTTACTAAATATGTATATAAAGATGAAGTAAATAAATAATAATATAAAATAAATGAATAAATAAAATGTCAAACAAATATAATCAAGTAAACTAAATAATAATAGTAAAAATAATATATAAAAAGAGATAAAACTTATAAAAAATTATTTACAAATTAAATAATTAATACGTAGTAAGTAAAACATAATAAACTTTTTTTCTTTTTTTTTTAAATAAAAATAAATAAAAATAATAAAATAAACAAGACAAGAATTGGATGTTGAATTAAGAAAGAAATAAAAAAAATATTAATGATATTATTAATATGATATTATTGATAATAATAGTAATGATGATAATAGTGAAACGAATAATAGAGTAAGTTAATTTAGATGAAAGGTTTCTTAAAAAAAATAAAAATAAATTATATATGAGAAATTAAAAATAATATATATAAAAAGATATATATCTTAATTATTATATTTTTAGATTTTGATACATTATGATTGAATTAATAATAAAATAATAATAAATAACAATTGAAAATAAGTGAAAACTTAAAATTAAACTAGTAGTTAAAACTAAAAATTAAAAGAGGATCAGTGATCTTAATAAAGTAAGAATTATTTCAAGGTATAACAGATATAAAAAAATTTTAATTAGATTAAAATTGATGGTAATGGTAAAATAGGAACTAAATAGAAAATGAATAAAATATAATAAAAATAAATACTTGTTTAAAATTAATTAATGATTAAAAATTATAACTAAAAGATCATAAATAAATAGAATACAATTTATTTAGATTGTAGAAGAAAGACAAAAAATGAAAAAAAAAACTTATATAGAAGAGGATTCGAAAGATAGAAGATAAAGTGTGATACACAAAAATTAACATTTTAATTTTCCTTCATTTTTTTTGTGTTAATTTTTTATTCTATAAAATATGATTGAAGAATAAAATTTTTTTCATAAAATGCTAAAAGTAATAACAACAATATTAGTAATAATATAATGTAGATAAACAAAATTAATACCAAATATTCTTTGAACTAAAGAAAAAGAAAATAGAAAAAAGTGATTGGTAAAATCTAGTATCACAACATCTATGTCATTTTCAGGCTGTTATGAACCTAAAATCATCATAGACAACATGATGTATTTACATTTTATGCACAACTCCGAAAAAAAGTTGTAAATTGTCGAAAGAACAGGTCATGGACTATGCTTACTATTTAAATTAACATACAAATTCATTCCATCTATTGCAAGTCCAAGCATTAGGTTTCTTGACTCATTCCCAAAATCTGGAAATAGTTGATCAATCATCTTCCATTGCAAACCATCAGCTGGATGACGAAGTTTTCCATCAATTTATTCTTTCATATGCATATCATCTAAGGTTCTTTGCATCATGTTTATTACAAAACAACCGTTTGAACCTTGGAATTATTGGAAGATACCACAACACTTTGGTTGGAAGTCGTTTTGTGCTTTCATTGTAACTAGAATCACCATCCTTCAGTTTATAACGTAAAACTTGACATACAGGTCATTCATGTAACCCTTCGAACTCATTTCTGTATAGTATGCACTCATTGAGGCATGCATGTATTTTCTTATACTCTATACCCATCGGACACAACACCTTCTTCACCTCATAATTACGCTTTGGTAATGTATTACCTTCCAGAATCATCTCACCAACATAAAGTAATTCTTCAAATCTTTTATCACTCCACCCATTTCTCGCTTTCAAATTAAATAATCTTAACACTGCTGGTAATCGTGTAAACCTAGTGCATCCCGGATACAAAAGTTTCTTCAAATCATTACACAAGTTACCATCCATATTTGCTCGCTGAAAAGACTCATGTCACATACCAAGGATCATATCTTTTGCACAATCTTCCATATTTATATCAACCTCCACCGTCTAGGACACACTTGGCATGCCCAATAATTCATTATGTCATATCCATCTCATGTAACTTTTGCAGAACCCATCACAAAGAACATGCTCTCTAAATTGATCAACATTCAATCGTCTCTCATTTAGACAATTAACACACAGACAGTAAAATCATCCATTACTCTAAGGTAGATTTGTTTGTTCAAAATTCAAAAACTTTTACATCACATTCTTGTACTGATCACTTTCTCGTTTAGCATTTATCCAACTATGATTCGTACTATACAAGAATCATAGACACATGATTTAAAATACCCATTAACCTTGTCACTCATAATTGGTAATTTATTTTCCTTACTATTGGTAAGGCCCTATCCATTCGAGAAAAAAGTGTCTTATTCATGATTAATAGACTTCTTAAATCTTGAATACCATACTTGGTGAAATTTCAGGAGCATTTTGCATTAGTGTCCAAGTATATAACTTGACTGTGGTGTCATTTACCATAATCAAGCATGTACCTAGAGACAATTCAAAATGAACTAAACCAAAATTTCATCAAGTATAATTTACAATATTTAAGAAGAAATTGTTAATCACTGAATAAAAAACTTTAATTCTAAACTATCCAACATGGACAATTCAATATTGAATACAATGAATGGTTTACTTATTCAGCAATATACTCATTGTATTCAAGCTCCAATAGGAAACTAAGGTTATGCTCATATTTGAATTCAAGAAAAGAAAGAAACTTAACTTGGAAAGATAAAGAATAATTGAGATATGTATAATTATGCTAATTATCATTTTAGTAATCAACAATAAGTGGTGATCAAGTGCAAGTAACATATCTCTTAAGTCTTAAGTGTTTTATGTTCTATGGGAAAAAACATTAGGTCATGGTCTAAGAAAAAATAAATTTTTTATTCTTAAGTGTTCTAGTGGTTGCCTAAGATTTTAAAATTTATTATGATTTGGAGACCTTGAAGATAGAGACTAATCTTGGCGATTTAGAGATATGAGTTCATTTAGATATTACACCCTAAACTCTTCTAATTAAAAATATTCCCTTGACAATTTATGTAGAGAGGCGGGGTTCATTTTAAGGTTCTTCTTAGATCCTCAAATAATCCATTATGTTTAATAATAGGATATAAATGTGAAAGTTTTAAGGTTCAAGGCCAAAAGTTTGGGATATTGATTTTTTCCTCATGATTTAAGTTATTTAAGTCTTAATCCAAAACATTGATTGTAACTAGGCTTCATAGTATCTCCAACAAACCAACCATGGGTGGTTCACATCTTGCTAGATTTATTCTTCTAACAAGTCCTAATATGATAATTTCACCCTTAAATTGATTTGAATTCATAATTATATATGGTATTCAAAGAAGCTTTAGTGATAAATTTGGAAGGATTTATTTAGCTTTAAAAGAGGAAGAGTTTCTAGGAAGAAATGAAACTTGTTATCTTGGTTACAAACTAAAGCAGTAATGATAGCTGTAACATAAACAACATATACATTGGAACTTCTAAATTGTTCTTTGAGTAAAACTAAGACCCAGACTTCTAAAGAACATTTATAAAATAGAACTAACCTTGGAATATCAAATGTAGTAATCTTCCCTTCAAAATGAGGTTTAACTAACTACAAGCTTCTTGGCAGAAGTGATATAGAGGAGTTGCACCAAAAACTTGTAATGTCAAGGATGGAAAAAATAATAAAAAGAATTAGACTTGAAATATGAAGTTGCATTTCAATTATAAAACGCAAAGGTTAAAGGTGTGAACTATGCATATGGTGTAGCAGTTAAAAATTCAGAGTCATAGTTTCTCAAATTGCTAACATTGAGAAGTGTTTGTGTTAATTATGTGAACATAGGCAATAATGATTACAATATTTAGGAAGCTACCATTATTGAAACTTGCTTTGATATGTAAATTATTTTTCTATATGCTAATTATGAAATCTCCTTGTATGTATATAGACTAACAAAATCATTAATCATTTAATAATTTACAAGTAGTATATGTTCTTGCCCCAATGTAATGGTTCCCAGTCTTAATTTCCCTTCAAAGCATTCTCAACTTTTTTTTGATTATAAATAGATAAGAACAAAGCTTAGTCTCTTTGTTTTCAATATATTTACAGGTACAAGAAAAACTAACAAAATGGACTTATATATACTAAAGAAGAATAAACCCACACCAATTATGCAGAGAACAACTCTGAATTTGGAGCAGAAACTTACAATAATTGCTTCTGAACAAGATTTGATGAATTTGAAAAGCTAGCTTCCTAATATGGCCTGGAAATTCAAAATCAGAATAAACCCATCAATTTACTAAATGAATGCATTAATCAACATGAGACAACAAACATTAAAGAAAATTTTTGAACACAAACATGATTATCTACAATGTGACTCAAGACTATGGTTTTGGTCATTGGTCACAGGTTGCAATTGAATCAAAGGGTTGTGATAGTTTGACTTGTAAGCTGGTCTATGATTTGTTCAAATTCAAAGGAACGAATCCTAACAGTTTTAATATTAGTTTCATGTGAAAAAAATGAAAGATGATTTCAAAGGATTAGGGAATATTTTTCGATCTTTTTACTAGATTGACTTTATAAAATGATAGCCAAGGTTTTGGGGGAGGCAGCTTCAGATAAGAGCAAAGACTAAGTTACAAAATGATGTTCTAATTAAAGCAACTCGGTTTTAAACTTCAAATAAAGGACTTTTGACAATTGATTTTCAACAGATATATGTCTTTCATCTTCAGAACAGCATGTTAAAGTTACATAAAACTATGAATGAGAGATATAAAAAGTAATGCAAATACAACAACCATTCAAAAATAATAGTAACATGAATAAAATTGACTTCCTTGGAAATGAAGATCATTTATTTGGGAGTTTTTTGAAATTGACAATAAGACAAAAGAGCATAATGATTTAGGATCATCATCGTCATCCTAAACCAATTTTAAAGCCCATATCTACCTAACAAAAAATCATGTAAATACAAATTTCAACCTTTATAGATGCAACCTAGATCATTATACAAGCAAGTCATGTAAGTGTGTAAGGTTCATCCATAAAAAACATTAATTAAGATGAATGAATGATAATGTTTATAGTCTCTGCAGTAGGCTATGGTCTTGAATCTTAAATCTTAATAACTATTGAATATGAAGAGACATATATACTCATAGTGTGCATTACCCTTCTTCAAGCCATGCTTTTATGCTCAAGCATTGTTGAGTGAATTTTAAATTTCTTTCCTATACTTAACTCAACAGTAGTAACATATTATCCTACCATTTGCATATGTCTGGCTAGCAATTCAGACCCATGCACAAATGTCCAAACAAGAATATGAGCATTGTAATCTTATTTAAAGGAAAGCAAATGGACCAAGATATAGAGGATCTATATTCGGGACTTTTGTTCTATGCGCTCTAAATTTAGAAGATTTTAACAGAAAAGTCACAACCAATCCCAACCTTGTAATTCTTAGCCATTTTTTTGAGTTAGCCAAACTTTGTCACTCTTTCTCCCCCCACAAGCACTATGATTTGATTCTTAGTGGGGTAGGCAACATGTATAAATGGTTGGGTTTGCTGTAGTGTTACCAGCTGATATAAAAAATCATTTCGTCTAAAATAAAGCATTTTACAGAGGCAAAAGAAGGGAATTTTGGGTATTGTATGGTTAATTTGCAATGGTAGAAGGCTGAGTTCTGAGCCTAAATAGTAAACACAACTTGGATCGATTGTTGGATTCAGCCAAAGAACATATCTTAACAATGAAGGCATTTACCACACCCACATTGAACAATTTAAAGACCAGTAATGCTCTATAGTGCTAGTGACTCTTAGATAGTAAAAAGAAATCCAGAGAAAAAAAACTTATGTAATAAAGATAAAAGAAAATATAATGGTGGATGACGGGGAGCGAGATCAAGAACAAACTTACTGAGTAGAGTTATTGTAATCCCTATTGAATAAAAATGGAATAGAAAAAGTTACATAGAAAGGTGAGACTTTATTTACTGAGTAGAGTTAGTGTAATCCCTATTGAATAAAAATGGAATAGAAAAATCTTTCTATAAATGGAATAGAAAAAGCTACATAGAAAGATGAGACTTTATTGGCTAAAGTTGAAAGCACTTCTGTGCCTACATACTGAATCTTAAATATTTTGTAACTCACCACTCCATGAAGGCTAAGTTAGGTTGAAAGGAATTATTCATATCTATCCATTCTAAAAACTAGAATGGAGAATTATAATAACCTCCTATGATTATCTTTGGTCTAGTTCAATTTATGCACACAAACATATTAGTGGAGTAATGAAATCTGATATTCCAATTTTGTAGATAGCTTTAAGCAAATAAAATTTTACAGTTATAAGAAACAATTACAAGTACCAACAGTGCTGCCAAATACAAACAACAAACTAAAAGGCATAGTTACATACATGGATCCTAGTCATCTTTGCAATGGACAAGTTGCATATTTTATAGAGTGTAACATATCTTGTTTCACAAAGCTTCAAACTTGGTTAATTAAGCTTCAAAATTTTTCTAGTCCTTATTGATTAATAACTTATATGGCCGATTGGAACTCCTTGGTTTGATGGAACAAAAGGTGTAACTCAATGTCCCATATTTCTTGGAGAACATTTATTTATCAGTTTATTATACATAGGGTAAGGCATATAATTGAATCTTTTTTTGTAGGATTTTCCTATGATTGAGGGATACTACTTCACCTATCCTATTCTCTTAGACTTGTTGGTTCTCAAATTGATAAGTTGGTGAACTCATTATCTACCCTAGCAAGAACTAGAAATGGAAGGAAATAAGCCTTAAGCTTACAGGTATATTTTAGGGTGGTCTCTCTGTTGCCCTAGGTCAAAAGGAAAGTGAGGGAAAGCCCCTACAGGTATGGCTCAACTTTGCCCCTACCCCTGTCCTTATCATACATACCTCATATTCTAGTTTTTGTTCTAAACATGGGCTGGCCAAATCACACAGAGAAACAAGCAAAAAACTATAGTAATACGTAGAAAATCCAATCTCCAATTTGTGTCAAATTAGTAGATCTTAGAGCTCTCACTGGAACAGGGTATTTTCCAAGAAGAGCCAAGTACCTACAACAAAGCCATTTTAGATTTTCAAAAGCAAGTTAAAGCCTCTGCCAATAATTTGAAGTTAGTCATGTAGAGTTGTCAAATGAGACAAAAGCTAAGAATGTTTCTACCAAGGTTTCTAAAACAGAGGTGCAAAGAGAATACTTTAGTGACCATAACTTTAAGATCAACAATGGCAGAGTGGAGGTAGTGTCATCGAAGAGAAATCATAACAATGGCAGAGTAAAAGCAATGCGGTGGGGGAATAGCTTGCAAATTCTAAAATACAACCAAAACGAAAGATTTCAAACATAAATTTCATACATAATAACAGAAGGAGATAGAAAAATACCACTACATTCAATATGAACTAGCAGAGGTAGCTCATACCTTAGGGTGCAGAATTTCAAGCGGAGACAATGGTCATAACGACGACAACGGAGGTAATGCAGGTAACGATGGAGTGAAACGAAGATGATGACTGAGATGTAGACGAGACAATCGTCACAATGGCTCACAATGAGGTTAACGAGAACTAGGGGCAACAAGTCGAGACGAGAACTAGAGATTTAGAAAATAAATTTGAAGATAACAACGGTCATACAGGTAATGAAAGGGGAGGATACTTTACATCGGTTGTTTATTAAAACCGACATTAAGACCATTTACTACATCGATTAAATAAATAACTGATGCAAAATGTTTGTCATTTGATTTACAAAAATACCATTGTTTACTTTTTATATCGGTTCCCTAATGACCAATGTAAAATATTGTTATAAAAACATTACATTCTACATCGGTTCTCAACGTAACCGATGTAGAAAGTACTTTCTACATCGGTTATAACATAATCGATGTAGAAAATTTTTACATCGGTTGTGTTGAGAACTGATGAAGAAAGTTTCAGTTTTATTTAAAAAATACCACTACATTTTTTACATCAATTCAAAAACAACAGATACAAAATTCTGTTATAAAGTGCTATTTTTATACTAGTGAGTGAATCTATTTTATTAACTCTAATATCAAATATAATATAATTTAAACTCAAGAATGTGATTGATCCAAAAATAATTTAAGATACGAACATAATTTATCCTAATATTATTAGAACATTTAATTTCTATTGCAAGTTATTTAAGCATTTTTTATAAATTAATATTAAAAGGTAAAATTTATATTGTTTAAATTAAAAGAGGAATATTTTAGCACAATAATTATTTATAATTTTATTCATATTTTTTAATTTTTTAAAAATTAATTAATGTATGTTTTGTTTGCATGATTTGAATTAAAAAATTAATTAATGTATGTTTTGTTTGCATGATTTGAAAAATAGAAAGAAAAGAAATAGGAAGGAATGAAGTGGAAGAGTAAAAAATGTAGTGAAAATAAAATAAAAAAATAAGTTGTTGGATAGATGAAAGTAAAAAAAAGATTTTTTTTATTTTTTGGATAAATGAAAAAAAAATAGTAATATAATTATTTATTTATATAAATTTTTAAAAAATAAATTTTAACTTTAAAAAAATTTATTTTGTTACTATATTTATTATTAACATAGTATTTAATTTTTATTTTTTATTTAATAATTTAAAATAAAATAAAATTTAATTCCCTTAATTTTCTTTTTCCTTAAAAAATGAAAATATTATCACAGATCCTACAAATTTATTTTTTATTTTTATATAATAAATACAAATAAATAAGAAGAGTAGAAAAATAAAATTTATACAAATTATGTAAACAAATTTTTTTTTCCTAAATTTTTTTTTACCAAACACTAAGTTGTTTTCTGATATACATTTCCATACATTATTATTAAATAGTGGATCGACTTGTAACTTGGTTTTCTTTTTCTCTACTAGCAAATAAACTCTTTTTATTACGTACCATTTCTGAATACGAGACTTACTCACTTGTCGGAGACAGTTGCATCCAAAATGTAGATCACATTAAGGTTAAAATTATTAATTAAAAAATTTAATGAGATATTTTATTTTTATTTAATAAAATATTTTTTTAAGTAGTTATTATATTTTTGAATCAGTTTTTCAATTTCTAGTTAAAATATTTTTCTTATTTTTATTTTTTATATATTTTCATAATTTAATATTTTATTTCTTTATTTATTTTTCTAACTTTAATATTATCTGTTTCTTTTATAATAATATTCATAATTTTGACATATATAATTTTCTATATTATTATAAAATAATATATTTTAAATAATTATTTAATAGATATAATTTATTTTATTTTAATATATATCATTTATTTTATTTTAATAAAATAATAGTTTTTTATAAAAATTAAAATTTTAAAAATAATTATTTATAAAATTTTATTCATGTAAAAATTTAAAAATATATTTTTCTTTCAAAAAATATAATTTTTTAAACTAAACTATAATATATTTTTTATTAAAAAGTACATTACACTTATTAAGTTTTAGTTTATTAATATTTTATATTTTTATTTATTCTTTTATATTTATTAGTTAATTCGATAACTAATTTAATCAAATATTTTTAACTTAATTGCTACTTTATTTATTTTTATCTAATTTTTTATCTTTTAATTTTTAACTAATTTATCTAATAATCTTACCAAACACATCCATTATATGCAAACTTGAAGGTTGGCAAATGACATGTAAATCTAATCTGGCTCTTTATTTTCCTTTTCTATATGTATTGGGATTTAATAAATTTGTGATCTCTAGTTCTTTACCCCAAATGCCATATAGCAATGTCAGCTAGACCTGAGTGGTCTTTGTAAAACTCTAAAGTATGTAGACTAAGGCTTTAAATTCATTGGATTGCTATAACAAAAATTACTCGACTTCTCACATTTTAAACCCAATCTATTAGATATTCCTTTTTTTTTTTTCAATATGATAACAAAATTAAATTACATTCTTCTAACAAAATGAATAATTTAAATTACATTATGACTACTGCATGTCTATCTTGTATCTCTTGTATCATTTGAAATACCTTTTTCTATCATTACATTCTGGAAATATCTTAGCTAGTGAATAAGCCTATGTGTAGAATGGAAGGATAAATATCGTTGATGGAAATGCCCTTTCCCTCCTTTCTCCAAATTAAGAAGCATTTGAACCTGATTGTTTTTTTTTTCCCTTTAACCTTTTTTTTCTTGAAAGAGTTGGTGGATTAATTTAGATAAGGGAGAGAGTCCTATAAAAAAAAAAGGGAGAGTATTCACTGGACCAAAAAAGCAGCGTATATACGTCTTATGTGAATTTGAAAAGAAAATTGAACCTATCTCATTCATTCCTCTCATGTAATTGAATGACCTAGAGTATTTAAAGAATGATGTTGAAACCCATGACCATGAATAGTGTTAGCCCAATCAAAGGAGAGATAGCACTTCAGAATTGGTTTCCAC
Source organism: Canavalia gladiata (assembly GCA_037954105.1). Lineage (NCBI taxonomy): Eukaryota > Viridiplantae > Streptophyta > Magnoliopsida > Fabales > Fabaceae > Canavalia > Canavalia gladiata. The sequence continues at coordinate 11,521,488 of CM075659.1, read as the reverse complement.
ATTAAGCATCTTCTTGGGTTATTTACACTTACCTGAATGCCCAAGTATGGGAATTTTGAAATATCTTAATCAACAATATGGAGACCCACCTAGCTTCCTCTCATAGAAATTAATTTTCAAGTTGGAGGCTATCTCATATTATCTAAATATATACTCTTAATATTCGAATTAAACATTCATAAAATAATACGCTTCACCCACACACACGGTGTTATTTGCAAACTATAGATGAGAGATTTCAATTTTGTCCTCTCCAACAACTATTAACAATAAAAACAAGGCAATAGGATCACTCTAGTGTAGTCCTTTGTTAACATTAAATTCTTTAGTTGGTTTCTCTTGACTAGAATTGAAATTGATGATGATGAAGACAACCTTTAATATACCTCTGCAATTGATATTTAGAACCCGTTCATCATATATTGTAGAAACTTCCATGATACTAAATTGTAGACTTTTTCAAGGTCTATTTTGAAATTGAGACATGATTCCTTTCTTTTTCCTTTGTCTCATCTACCACCTTATTTTCTATCACCACTCCGTACAAAATGTTCCTTCCTTTCACAAAAGCAAACTAATTTTTAGACATAATTCTCTTCATCACGTTATGTAACCTCAATCAGAAACAACACTTTGTCAATGATTTTATACACGAGTATTGGCTAGGCTTTGTTGAAACTCCACTTTAGGTATATATTGGATAATAAGCCTCCATCACATTAGTTATTAGTTTGTTAGCCTTTTTTATTTCCTGTTAATCTTTTTCTATCTTTAGTTTCTGTTACTTTTCTTTTAGCCTATATACATACATATATGTATGTATGTATATTCACATCACTACACTAAGGTGGCAATACAATTCTCTTGTTTTTAGTTCAAAAATAAAGCACAACCCGCTAAATGTGATTGATCTAGGATAAGAGGAAACTGGAAGTTGAAAGTAAATTCAGGAAAAATTGGATTGCTACTTGGTTAAGAAATTGCGGATGAAGAAATTGTGAATAAAGATTTCGTTGGGAAGTTCTGGTCAATAATAGTCCCTTCAAAAACTTCAACTTTTACATGAAAGTTACCTCTTGACAAGATCCACACAAGACCAATTTTTTTTTTTCTAAAAAAAAAGGATTTTGCCTAGTAATTAGAAAACTCGATGCATCTATATTAAATTATTTGCAATTTCTCCATATGAGCTCCACTATTATTTATCTTTCATTTGTGATAAGTGAATATATATATATATATATATATATATATATATATAAATTAGATTAAAAAAACTTCAAAATATTGCAGATTTTGAACAGCTTTCTACATTCCGAAGTCATTCATTCATTCATTCTGGGACCAGTTCAACAGAAAATAAACCATCTTCATTTTCAGAAGAACTAATCTACCTTCGTCAGAATCCCCTTCCCACCATTGATTGTAACATAAACTAACAACTTTTAACACTAACAAGTACTAACACAAGTGCACAACATTAATATGCATACGACAAAGTCCTAGTACAATTACTTAATTAATTAGAGACATGAGTGACACTCATCAAAGCCCTACAATAAACACCTTCTAGTAGGGAGAGACACCTACATTAGCCGGTGCGAAAAACCCATCTTTCATAAGCACATCCTCTGCTTCCTACACTCACAGAAATTTTTTTTTTGAGGAAAAATCATAATTTTATAACAAATATATACTACAAAATATATAACATAGAAATATAGAAATAGAAAATTTGTATGGTGTGGAAAATAATGTGATAAAAAATAAAAATATAAACTATGATATATAAATTATTATATCTTTTTTGTTGTACAATTTTATAACTCCAATTTGAGATTAGAAACCCTAGAAATTAGAGTCCCCTTTTACATTAATGTGCTGGCAAAAGAAAATGAGGTAACAGTAGCTAGGGTTTTCAAGTACCTGACGAGCATTAGCTTTCTTCACGGGTTGATGATCAGGCATAAGTCCGAAATGAATGTGTGGAAAATGGGCCCACTGAAAGAAAATTATGGACCCCACATATGAGGGAAAAAAAAGGGTCTTTTACCAACAAGGCAATAAAAATGAGTTTAGACATATACTTAATTAAACAAAACATAAAACTCTTCAATTAGTAAAAATTGAAAATAATCTAAAAATGGGAAAAGTCCCTAAAGAGAGTAAGATTTAGAATCTCCTTGGATCTCACATTCTTTGCAGCTGCACTAAAGGCCTCTCTGTGGCTTATATCAGGATTCTCAGCTTTGATACGTTGAATCTCATCCCTGAAAATAAAAATGATGTGAAAGCCATTAAGATGCCGTAAAAGTAATTTTAAAAAGTGCGAAATTAAATAATTTCTGATTGTAATTAGTAGGAGAAATCAGCAAAAGATTCATACCAATACACAAATAAATTATACCAAGTAATTACATAGTATCTTAGATTTTTTGAAAAAATTTGTTACATGAGTCTTTAAAACTGATTTTAAGTAGTTGATAAAATATTTTTTTTAAAAAATAAGTGTTTATCAATGTAACAAAATATTTATTTCTTCTTAAAAATAACTTACAGTTACTTAATATCAGCCTTAACAACTTACTGTGCTAACAAAACCATGGTGAAAAATATTAATTATTACTAACTAAAATTGATAAAAAAAGAATAACATGAAATTAATGTTATTAAACTTACTTGATGAAGCGATTGTAAGCAGATGGAACTCTCTGTCTCTTCTCTGGAGCTGGACATGCAACACACGGACATTGCACAAGCAAACAGACAGGAACATTAAATAACTTTGCTGACCTTTTTCCTAATGCACTCTCTCTCTCTCTCTTTCTATCTATCTATCTATCTATCTCTCTTTCCCTCACTCTCTCTCTCTCTATATTCTATCATTACCTCATCATTATCTCTAACAATCACTCTCCCGATGGATTCAGCACTATATTTCCGGGGGAAGAATTCTGTCTCACTCAATGTATGCATGTAAGGAGACATGCATAGTCTCAAAGAGAAAGAAAATGATTTAATAATTTTTTTTTTAGATTTGATTCCTTCATTTCCCTCAAGAAAAAAAAAATGATGAATTTCATTTTATTGTGGTTAATTGAGAAAATCAAAGAGCATGGGAATGGATTGCTTCAATTGAAAAATAATGGAACCTTAATGTTTGGAGAACAAAAGCTGGATTTGTGGAAGCACTATACATTGATACAAGAAAGAGGGAAAAAAGCAATGCATGAGATAAATGTGCTAAAGATTGTTCTTTCTTTGCCACTTGCAGTATACCAGGAAACCTCAGCAACTGTTTCAGATTGACAAGTGAGTTTTGATAGGGATAGAACCCTTTCTTTTTTATATTTTTTGCTTTTCTCCCTTTATTGGTTAAATGACAACACCACTATGGGGTTAAAGGAAGAGTGAAATGCACTGAATGGTATCAGAAAAGTTTCCTTTTCTTTTCCTAGCTTTTCTTTGGTGGTATCAGAAGAATCTTTGATCACCGCACCCCGGGAAGTAGAAAAAGGAAACAAAAACAAACATGAAAAACAGGTGAAGGTTTTTAGGTCATTGTAAGAACAAAAATTCAAATTTTAAAAAATCATTATATGAAAAAATGCTATTGAACAAGTGAATAAGTTAAGAAATTATAGAAAATTCTCACGTCTATTAGCTGATGGAGGCTTAGGGGTTTCTTCAGGTCCTCCTCGCATGGTGCTCATAACCAAATCATTAGGGTTTGGAAGCTGATTCATCATCATGTTTGTTGAAGGTGCATTTCGAATCTCCTCCTGAAATATCAATTAAACCCAACACTCATAATCCATCACTATACTCTCCATTTCAATTCTTCTCATGCAGAAAAAAGTATAGTGCAATTTGAATAAATCTCTTCATTAGATACTTGTAAAAGAAGAAAATAAGAAGGTGAAACAAATTAAACTTCTATAAATCAAAATTAACTTATGAACATCAATTTCCTTTTAAAAATATTCATCTAACAGCTCTAAAAGTTAATTAATATGCATGTGTTAATTTAACTTATATAAAAATTGATTCATTTTACTTCTCTATTTTCCTCTCTTATAAACATTCATTGAAAAAATTATTCAAAATGAGCCTGTACACAACAAAGAACAAAACCTAACACAAAAAAAAAAAAAGAAAAAAAATCTGTCAATTAAAAGCCCTAGCTGGTGCTATTATTATCATTATGAAATTAGAATACCAGAAGATTTTGAGGAGTGAAGAAGGAATGGCCAAGGTGAAGCTGATTGGCAGCAGGAAGAAGGAGTCCACGCATGTTGACTGAGAGAAGGTTGGTGCAATGACCACATCTCACTGTGACAGTCTTGAACAAACTGGTGCAAGGAACACTCACCTAAATGCAAACAATTAAAACAATTATTAATTAAGAAGGGGGCATAAGATACATGTAATTAAATTAAGAATGATTGATTATAAGATATATATATATATATATATATATATAAAGAAAGAAAGGTTTTGTGGGGATGATGATAGATACGGCGAGGACAGTGTCACAGAAATTGCAATGAACATAGCAGAGCTGGTCGGAGGGAGAGAGGTGTTGGTCCGGTGAAAAGGAAGAAGTGGATGAAGCGGACATATTGTTTTCTCTTTTTGATGATTTTCTTTTCTTTCTTTCTTTCTTTCTCTCTTTGCTTTCTTTCTTTCTGAGTTGATTTGATTGATGGGATTGACTGATCAGTCGCGGTTTTGGTGATAGACAGATAAACTACTTCCTATGGATCTGATCCCTCCCTTTGATTCTTTTGTTACTGTTAAACCGAATTCAACATACATACATACATAGCTTCTATAACTAGCTACCGAGAGAAACAAAACAAACACATCCCCACTTCTGTAATAAAACACCCAATATACCTATAAATTCCTTTGCTTCTCTCTCTCTATATATATTTTTATCTCTTCTTTTATATATCTATTTTCCTCCCTACATCAATTTTTAAATTTTGTACTAGTTGATTACTTTTACAATGATAAACAATTAAACTTGCAAGATTTTACGGTTTTGCTCACATTTTTTGTTTATTTAAAATGATTTTCAATTATAATATGTAACCAATAACTTCTAATATAATAATTGAATTATTATATTTCATAAATTTATTATATAAAAATAATTTTATTAAAAAGGATAAAGTTTACTTTTTTTAATTTGCTAAAAAAGTATTTAGTATAACTAAAAAATATTATCAATAAATATAATTATAATTGCAATATTACAATTTTTTAGATTTTCCCAATCATATCATCATCAATTATATTTGTTTGCCACCGTAACTTAAAACCGTCATCTAAGTGACGTGTAATAATCAAGTTACATCAATTAGTGAAGGAGTAAGAATTAAAACAACTACTTTCTTACAGAAGTTTATAACTGTATAAATATGGGATGATTGCTAATTATAGATAATAAAAAGTGATAGTTTGACTCAAAGTTCATTTCACTTATCTCGGATATAATAAATAAAGATATTATAAAAAATCAACAATAATTTTTATATATTTATATTTTTACATCTTTTATTTTTATTTTCATTTTATCTCTCTCTTCTTTTTTATGAACCCATCAATTACATATTTTATTAATTTTAGGATATATCTACTCTATTTAAATATAGACTTATAACTTTTGACAGAAAGTGTAGTGGATGAATTGTGTGCAGTAAACATTATAAAAAACAAAGAAATTAAGAAAAAAGAAAAGAAAGGGAAGTAAATGAATGGTTGGCATTCCCAATGGATGTGTGTGAGTAAGAGAGAGAGAGAGAGCAGAGGCGGCAGAGGTGGGGGAACGGAGAGCGAAAGGGACGTGTGCATGGGAGTGATTAGCTTTGGCTCATTCATATGTTGTTTTCAAAGTTAAGAAGGTTTACAGGGTGCCTCGGTTTTCTACAATTCCATTTCTTCTATTTTATATCTATCAAATCAAATCAAATCAAATCAAATCAAATCTTTGTTCTTTCCTAAACTTTCTGCGTTTAAAATCAACAACGAACGCGGGCCAGTACTGCAATCAAGATCTTATGTTAGAGCCTTCTTGTTTTCTAACCCTTTCAGAGTTCAATGCTCCTGACCCACCTCACTTCTGCCATTAATTTCCCTTTTCTTCTTTGCAATCAATTCACTACCTCATCCTCCTTATTTCAAAATACCACTCTTCGTTGTCATTCCTTTTTTTTTTTAAATCGATATATCCAATCATTTTCTTATCTTAGTATGTAAGCTAATAGAATAACAGTAATATATATATATATATATATATATATATATATATCCAATTATTGCTTTTAAAATAAAGTCATATATACATAACAACAGCATATTGTACATTGTATCTAAATGTTGCTTTTTTTCTTCAGGTTATTTATTAAGAATTAATATTGGATTGAAGAGTAAGAGACAAGATATAAATTTGAATCCTTTAAAAGTTTACTCTTTTCTTTTGGATTTCATTCGTGTAGTGAACTGCTTGTTACCAACATTAGTATTTTAAATTGTACGTATGGCATATGAATTGAAACTTGAATTAGAATTCAGCCTATTAATTCTAGATTTTATATTTGAAAGCTTTTTAAAAAGTAGGATCATAATTTGATGGAACAATTTTATGAAATTGCGAAATAGTTAATCTAATTCCTTTCAAGTATATTAACAAATTATCTAAATATAGTCAATTCAACAAGTAGAAATTAAAATATTATCAGCCAACTTTTTTTTTTCTGTTTATATATACCTTACATATAAATAATATAAGAAAAATGAATTTAGAATTATAATCTATATTATAATTCTTAATGCAACCTAAACATAAAATTATAAATCAATTCAAATGGAATTAGAATCAAAATTGTAATTTTAAACTATAATTATAATGCTATCACCCCCAAAAAAAATCCTAAAATATTTATCGACATAAATTATTATTTAAAGAAAGGTCCCTAAGTTGAATAAAGGAAGATAAAATCTCACATTTGATAAGTTGTATGCTCAAACCCTCATTTATATCCTTAATTAAAATGAAATAAATGTAAACTATTTGAAAGTAATTTTATATTTATTTAATTTAAAGTTAAATAAATTAATTTTACTAAAATTAATTTTAAATTATTAAATTTGAGACATGTGCACAGATTAATTTAAACTACATATTTTTACTGAAACATATATTTTATTTTATATTCAGAGGTTTTATACCTTGAATTGGGGCATGTGTCTTGTCCTACAATTTTATTTACCAAAAGAAATAATAGGACAAAAAATGTAAATAAATTAAAAAATCTAGAATCAATTCTAAGAATTAGGGACTTATTGGTTACATCTATTCAATTGTCCGTGGTGGGTCTTCTAGTGAAGACTTCTTTACCATTCATATATATGCATTCTATCACCACTGGTTTATTTGAGGATCAATTGCCTCAGCTAGAATCCGAGGGACAACAATGGCGTGTTTTTTTCTTCTTCTTTTTTTGTAATAGAGATGAAAACTGGTCGGTATGTTAAACGTTTTTGTCTTACAAAGGGATCAGACTAGAGGACCCCACCTTTTGACACAGTGACCAAACAGTTCACGTTAGGGTTGATTTTAAGTTATATTTTTTATTTATTTATTTTACCATGATTTCCTTAAATATAATGTACTTCACAACTCATTATTTAAAAGGAAATGGAAAGTTCATTGTGACTTTGGTTTTGATGAACTATTAGGTTAATTAATCCAAGAACTATTTTTATTATTAATTAACATAATCTTAGGAGTCCTAATCCTCCAATCAAAAAGTTAGTCCACACTAAATAAATTCAATTAATTTATAAATCATGGTAAGTGTAATTTGATGCGGTTGTAATTGTAGTTGTGGCATTGACCGCAATGCATGTCATCACCACATCATTGTGTGATTCAAATTCACATCAAAGCATCACAGCATAACGAATTTTAAGCCACAATTAATGGAACTATATTTTTTTATTGCAACAGAATATAATCTTTATAAATTACACTTCATATATCAATGGTTAAAAACACGTTAATATTTAGACTTATCTTCTTATTATAGATTTTATATGGCAACTTGAACTATTAGTATAAATATTGCTAACAATATAATGCATGTTATTGACAGTAATTTTTATTTACATTTACATATCACAATATACAAAAATCCATGATCACAACTACCCACAACCATAATTTAGAACAATAATATAGATTTTACTTTATGTATAAAAAGAATGATTAACCAAGAAACAAAAAAGAAGTCCAAAACGAAAACACATAGAAAGTGTGTCTTACCCCTTTTAAGCTTGGTTTATTAAATGCTACAGAAGGTCGTGTGTAGGTTGACTCAATTAAAGATCAAAACTTTTATTGATTTTTTTATGGTAAAATAACAGAATTTATTCAAGTTAGTACAAAAGATGTGAAAATTTACATAAATGATAGGATTGATGCACAAATTTAAGAATTGGTAGCTAAGTACTTATTTGAATTTTAACTTTGCCTAGATCTATGTCCACACTTTTATACCATCCATCATGTGTAGAACATCCCAATTACCTTGCTAAAAAATTATAACATTTTCTGTTGTTCAAATTTGCCAAAGAACTATTATTCACAAGCTAAGAGAAAACTTCCTCACATTTAACTCAAGAAGTATGTATTTCTAGGAGCATGCATGATTTATATATGGTCAATTTGGATTGCAAAATCAATGGAAGAAAATTATTATTTTAATTTATGAAATCAATTATTTTGTATATACGAAACCATTGATCTAACGAATTTAATTTCACCATTTACCTTACAAAATTTTATTTTGGGACTAGATAAATGAATTTTCTAGACTATAATTAGTCAAAGCATGTGAAGAAAGAGTGAATCTAGGACATGCTATCAGAAAATTTAATAACCTTAACATTATTTCGATTTTTTTATTTGACAAAACAGAAAAACGTTGAGAAAATAAAACCATTACACAATAGATTCATATCAATATCGTATAAGCTTGATTTATACATTGAAGAGGATATGAACACCAATCCAGAAAAGGAATTCTTGAAAATTGTAATACGAATAAAGGAAGCGGAATTCCTATATTATCTATTTTTAAGACATGGAAGACCTTTACAAAGGATTTATCAATAGAACTGAGAGCATTATATAGGAAAATAACCTTCACCAAGAGTGTCTAAGACTTTGATTTGGAAATGACTAAACAATGTACTTTTATTGAAGAAATATAAGAAATACTAAATTTGAATTTATTTTATATTGGATAATAGTAAAATTCTATTCATTTAAATTTTATATTGCATAACTTCAAAAAAGAAAAAATAAAAAATTTTGTATAAATTTTATTATTGCAACTACAATAATATAGTTCTTTAAAATTTAAGGAATTGTGTGTCTTCATAGCAGTTTTTTGGATGTAGTTAAAATTTGAATAGTTGTAAATGATAAAAGAATCTTTAATTTTATTTTTTTTAAAACATAGTAAACTTGCATATTCTTTCTTTCGTTTTTCTTATTTTTATAAGTACTCTAAAAAGTAGAAAGCATAAAATATATTTTGTATTTTTTGATGTCTTAAAATAAAATATCTTTCACTCGCAACATTCAAAATATTTGAAAAATGATATTTTCATATGATAGAGGTTGAAAGTTCAATCATAACCAAAACCGACACTTTCCTCTCCTTATCTAAAGGATTTATGGACGTACCTATTCCTTAGTTTCTAAAGTGTAGAGCCTTTGGTCTAAATGCACTGGCTAGATGCTGATAGAAACATGAGCCTAGATCAAACTCAAGGTGCTATATATTTCCTAGGTCCAAATACAAGCTCGGTCCATTCATCGCTATGTTCCTAAAATCAAAGTCAATCCCAACATAAATGAGGATGTTGTTTATACTATAATTTTATATTATAATTTATATAATATATTTGTTTACCATATTATTTATTATATATTTTTATAGTACAACTATCTTTTTTAGATAAAAATTTCAAGAGAATCATATAAAAAATTAGTTGTTATAAAAATTTTATAAACTTCACGTTCGAATCTCATACTTTTAATGTAACATTCAAATTTCATATCTTTGCGATTGTATCCTAACGTTTCATCATGTTTTGCAGTCTTGTTTTCATGTAGACTGATTGTACACTAGCCCTTTGGTTACTCCTAAATGAAAATTGCAATGCCAACGTCACCATCTGAACCGTTCATTGTAGTTGAAAAATATGATAATTTTTTTATACCAATTAATTATATAAATCTTAAGATCTATCATGGTGACCGAGTTTACCTAATTCAACTAAATTATCTATTTTGTCTTTTATCTTTGATTTATAGTAAAAAAAAATTATATATTTTTAATAAAAATTAATTCCACTCAATTTTAAAACAAACAATTCTTATATCTTTTAATTCAACTAATTAACAAGATTCTTAATTCCTTTATCTAAGAAAACAAATTTACATTAATCTATTACTTTAAATTTTAGAAACGGAATTTTGATAACTAGTTAAAGAAAGTTGATACACACAAATCTGGGGAATACATTGGTGATTTGACTCCTCAGACATCACTTTCTCATACACACATACATGTAAATGGCTGTCAGTGATAGCAGAATTCAGAGATCTTTAAATTTCGTTGGCTTTCCTTTGTCCTTTGTAAGAATTTCATTCATTCATTCATTCATATTTTCTTTTGGGGTTACTGATTTGAATTTAGTTAGACCCCTGTTAATATTGTAGCCTCTATACAAAGAGGTTTTGTTTCCTTTCGGAGATAGTAGCAAAGTAATCCTAACTTTGCTGAAAAAGATGGCTGTCACTTCCACCTTTGCTTAGAAGTTGTAGAAAGCTATTACTTTGCATGCCACTTGTCCAATTGGGCACTTCTTCGTTCTAACTTGCCAAAATATGTTCCTCAGTGTCTCTAACGGGTAGTGTATGAGAATTAACCTGTGAAGTTCCAAACAATAGTGGGGTCATTCCAAAAGGGTTATTTGGTTTCAGCGTCACTAGCGCCGGGGCATGAACAAAATTCTATAAAGTATCAAACACAGAAGGAACGATTACATCAACCAAAAGAAAAGCAATAGTTATCATGATTCATGATTCTGTGTCAAAAAGTAAAAAAAAAACAAAAATTGATTATCCCTAACAACAGTTTTTTCTTGATAAATATTTTGAGCTTTACTCATCTTTTTATAAATTTTATGGAATAATAAAAATACATGTATTTATTTATTATTTTAATAATTTAATTTTTTAATATTTTTACCATTTAGTAAGTAAAAGAATTTATCAGAATAAAAGCTAAGAAGATATAAAAATTATTCATCAAATAGATTTTATCAGAATTTCTTTAAGAACTTTTCCCGAAAAAATTATTCACCCTTGTTTTAGCCAGAAAAAGTCACAGCCTATGATTATGATGACATGCATATGTCTGTAATATGTCAAATTAAAATTCAGTTCAGAATTTTTTTAATTTACAATTGAGAATATAGCGTTTTTGTTTCTTCTTCTAGAATATAGTGTCAAAAAGAATTACTAATACCACCATTGTGTGTGTGTGGCGCGTTTAATAGGGTCCTTCCCAGAAATATGCATATATATTGAGTTGTGTTAGAATTTGGTGTTGCATACAGAGAATATGATAGTGAAAATAAAAGAAACTTACCAAGAATTTAAGGGAGAGAATGCATATTTCGTTTTATCAATTTTAACTTCTTTATTTAAAATTTTAGTCACCAAAAACAAAGGAGTTTGTGGTCCTAGGCACTGTTTTCTTACATACTTTGTCTGGTAGTCACTGCAAGTTTTCATTAGTTTCTACCCTAAATAAATATTCTATGATCCAGTTTAGATAAAATTTTCAATAAATATTTATGAGAAAAAAAAATTCAAAAAGTTTTCACAAATTAAAATTTAGTTATGTAACTCAACTTTTAAAAAAGTTAGATGAGAGAATATTTTATAAAGCTAAGATACATAAATTAATTTTAATTTATAAAAAATATAATTTATTCACCTTCTTATTTTTTTTCTTTCAACAAATGTTTATAGAAAATTTTACCTAAACCCTAACCCCTTAAATCATATTCTTAAATTAAGAGGGACTGCAACTTTAATTGCAAATTACAAGTGTGATAAACAACCTGTCCTCAAATAACTCAGTTATGACGATAAAGTTCTTCATGTCTTAAGCATTTTAGTCGTACCTAGGTTTTCAACTATCCCCTTCATCTTATAAAGTCAAAATCCAACTTTAATCCCGTAACATTAGTTTTGACACTTCAATACTATAGTACCCAAAGAAAAGAAAGGTATTTAACACTTCAGGTGTACAAGCCTGATATTTCAAACTTCATTTTATTTCTTGATCATTACATTTACTACAATAAAATATATCGATATGTCATGTTGGCGTTGGAAATAAAAGGATCTAAACAAGATGTAATTTATGTTATGTTGAATATTTTATTTTATTATTATATTTATAATTTAATTATTTAATTAAATATAATTAAATCATTGATCAAATTTAAAAATTTAACATTATAATTAATATTATAATAATAAAAGATAAATTTTTAGAATTTAATTTAAATTATTTTTTATTGTTAAATTATTAAAAATAAATATTAAATATATATATATATATATATATATATATATAAAACAATTTCTATTAGACGAAGATTAACCGATCTTATTTATTAAGTTAAATATACAAATAATACATATAAAGATATGATTATGAATTAATTCAATTAAAAATTTCTAATGGTTATAATTACGGTTAATTTGTTAATAGGATATTTTTATGAAAAATATAATATTATAATTTTCTTTAATTTGAGACTATCATAATAATTGATCAAGTTATTTGATGTACTTTAATTTCACACACCTAGTGTCTTAGGATGTCGTTTGAAAGGATATTAGGTATAATTGAATACTTATAGAATTAATGATTGATTAAGAAGAAACACATCAACTCACGGTAATGAGTTTAAACTCTATAATTATAATAAATACTTTGGTCAAAAGAAATGAATGAATAAAGAAAGAATTTTTTTTTAAATCATTCATGAATTAACTGATTAAAATTTAGCAATTATATCATGCTCTAAGGTTAACCAAGAGCTCGAAAAGAGAAAAAATCTTACTTTTTTTCTTCTATGATTCTAAGAAATAAAAGATATTACTTTATATTATCTAATCATTAAAGAATGCTGTTAGACATCAAATTAGTAAATTAGTTTGACAAATTCTTCACCAACTTAGTATTGAACCTTGAAGATCACACATTGACAAGTGTTCCAATCTTTATAAGAAGATAATTAATTATCATTTGATAATTAAATTAAAGATTTTAGTTTAACCAAACAAATAATTTTTAAGTCAAATAGAATATTATTATATTATTATAATTTTTACTAGTATCGAGAATAAAATAATATAATATTATTAGAAATTTTTTAACTTTATTTTGAATAAAATTAAAATTTTAAAATTTAAATAAATATTCAGTTGCACTCATGTGATAATGTTAACAGAAAAGAGATAAGGTTGTTAACATCTTCTCATGATAGAGATCATCTAATTAGTTTCATAATTGACTAATAGAAAAATAAGTTAAAGATAAATTAATAAAAATTATATTTTTATTAAATTTATATAAAATAATATGAAAGTACAGTTAAAGACACATTTTCTACTTATCTCTTATACTTTTAAATTTCTCTTTAAAATATTTGAAAAAAAATTTTCAATATACACATTCTATTTTATCAAGATATTGATTACAAAAACATTGATTACAAGAACTTGATCTTGGTGTAGATATGCATATGTTGTTTGCACCATCAAATTTTTTTTTCTTTAAATAACTACATTATATTCGAAGTATTTATATATGAACTATGTTAATTGATTTAAATTTCAAACACATTATAAATCAACAGGATTACTTTCTAAGTTCACTGTAGTATTTTGAATACCTTATAATCCTTCCGTTGACTCATTTAAATGCATCTTATAATTTCAACCAATAAAATCAAAGATCACCTATTATAAAGGAAGGATAAGATTCATTTAAATTACTCACGTCTTTTTACATAATTTATGATATATAATTATTAATTTTATAATCAATTTTCATCATATTAAAAATTAGACTTTAAAAAAATTATAATAATAGTTCATGATTAAACTACTTTTATAAAGATTATTAAAGCCTAAAATAACTCTTAAAAAAGGAATTATTATTAACACTAACCTTTTTAACAATAATTTCATATACAATTGTTTTTAAAATGCATAATTAAATATCTTTAAAAGTAATTATGTTTATTTTTTGTATTTTTTGAAATTTGATTTTAAATTTTATATATTTTCTTTTGTTGCAAAGTTGATCAATAAATTTGATTATTATTTCTAATAGTTTGGGTAAAAAGAAATTTAAAAAATATTATAATTAAAACAAGATTTAATTTAAAAGGTATTTTTATGATTATTACAAACTCAAAGTGATAAAATACTATATTTAACATACCTATAAATTTTAATACAATAGTGCAAAGTTTGCATGCTCATATAAATTAGAACGATGTAATATTATAATTTTATTGTATAATCATATAATTTTAATAACTAAGTATAATATAACTAGTCATATATATAAAAGGATTAATCTCAACTTTTATTGTAAGAAAATTTTAAATTAATTGCAAATTTTAGTGTCAGTTACACAAATAATTTTAGTATAGATTTTTTTAATGCTAAGATGATGATAAACTTTTTTTAAAAATTATCATTTATCTTTTTTTAAAGTTGACGCTAACATGAGTCTTAAGTTTATGATTTTTTTTTATCCACAAAGAAAACTTATTTAATGGAAAGCATTAAGGATGTTTCAAACCCTTACACGTATAATATTTAACAAGCAAAACAGTGTAAAGGGGACATGCACCAATCAGCGAAGGTATGTTGTCGTTTTATAGCTTTTCTGGCCATATTCATATACAAGAAGTTACTTTTATTCTATCCAAAATTCTCATGTCATCTCACTTATTATTTCTAAAGATTTGTCTATTGCAACCTTCTAAATGTGCCAAATTACTACCCCAAATAATAATGGCCCCCTTTCATATGCTTTTCAAGGTATTTATGCCTTTGAATAACTTAAAGGTATCCTCTACTATTTATGGCAAAGCCATTAGAATTTTCATTCATCTAAGAATTTTATGTCACATCCCTTCCGAGATCCAACAGCTTCTAAACAGGTGTTCCATGTTTTCATCCTATATGGTGCACATTGAGTATTCTATCATTAAAACTACTTGTCACCTAAGGTTAACCTTTATAGGTAACTAGTTATGTAATAATTGCCACATAGTTTCTTGAAAATAGAAGAGAAGTATAAGCGAGGTGAGGTGATAAACTACCATTCTATTGATTTATCTTCAAGACATTAGTTATAATTATAATATAATTGATGATTATTTAATTATAATTCTACTTAATTTTTCTTATTTTTTAAGAAATGGTCATATAAGTATAGAATTTGAAAATAGGCAAGTTTTGGGTCAAAAAGAGGATAAAATAAACATAAAAAGATAAGGCATCTAGTGCGATAATATCACGTCATCCTAATAACGTAAAAGACATCCCAATCAGCCCTATGATGCTACAAGATAATTTAGAATGGTCGCGACAGCTAAGGAAATGGCTAGATTAAGTTCGGTCCACGACATTGAAACTCTAATCCACGCCTATAAAAGAAAGACTCTGCTACACCATTTTACACAACAACACCACATAGGTCTCAAAGGTCATACCACTCTATAGGGTAAGGTCATTACAATCCTGGAGACATACCACTTCATTTTTAGTTTCTTTCGGTATCCTCCTGTAAGATTTTGGAGGCAGAGGCTATTTTACAATATGAATTGTAACGTCCTATTGCTAGCTTTGTTGGGACTACGATTTTATCATTCTTTTTCTAAAATTAGGATTATTGATTGTTTTATTAAATTAGTATGCTTTTATTTATCTTATCTCTCTATGTGTAACTAATCCCCAAATCATGGGACATTAGTGGAAAAATAACATTTTATAATAGAATTTAACATCGGTTGGAGAACAACCGATGTAGAAAAAATATGGTTGTATTTTTGTAATTAAAACTAACACTTTCTACATCGGTTCTACACACAACCGATGTAGAAAGTGCTTTCTACATTGGTTGTGCGGAGAACCGATGTAGAATCACCAGTAAAAAAAAATTATACCAACCTTTTACATCAGCGTTGGGGAACCGATATAAAATATGATGCGGTGGTAAATTTTTAATTAAGGGAATAAGTTATTACATCAGTTGTATCCTTAACCGATTTAATAAGTATTAGATACCTTGGTTGCACTAATTAACTGATATAGGATGTTGTTCTCAGTTCTTCCCTTTCTCAGTGAATTGTTTCCTGTTGTTGTCGCAACATTTTACAAACATTAAAATTCTCAACAACCATCTCGTCGTCATCTATCACCGTCTTTGTTGTTTTGCTCCCTCCTAGTGTCGTATCGTCGTCCCTGTCGCCACCGTTGTTTTTTTTCTCCCCATTGCTATGGTAGGAAGTCTCTCTCTTATCTCATAAACGATTTCCTTATAATATGGTAATGTGACCTCTGCCCATTGTAAACTATGGTAGGAACTCTCTCCCCATTACTATTTGAAATCAGTGGTGTGAGCTTATGACCTACTCCATCATTTTTGTGGAATACACATATGCAGTTCTTCGAGGACTTTGAGGTTGATTTAGAAACAAAAGAAACTTTATTGTGAGTTGAATACTTCTTTGTCTTAGTCTTCTCTTTGTATTGTATAATTTATTTTGAGCTTCATTTGAATTTGAAACCTTGATTTATGGTACATTTGCTCAATCCAAGATTGAATGGCATTAGTTTTCTAAAATTTTGTTTAATTTTACAATTTACTATAATTTTGGTAACTCTAGGCTTGATTGTTTTTTGTTATAACTTGTAATGCAGGTTGAGTTGAGTATCATCATAATTGCTTTAATAACTTAGATTAGAGTTTTCTTGTAGGGAGTATTGTTGTCTTCTTTCTTTGAAGATTGTCTTTGGGTGCTAGGTTTTGGTCTAAGTCCACAACTGTAATTTCTTTTTGGTTTTGTTAGTTATGGTTAGACTTAATCATTGCTAAAACATAATATCTGAATTTTATCAAGTAAATTTTCAATTGAGTGAATTTTTTGAATTGATGGAAAGAAACTTGTTGCCTGCTCTAATAACAGGCTGATTCTGCTTTCTTTGATACAGTATTACATTGAACATATTGATTGGTCAATCCAAATCTTTAGTGAAATGGTTAATTCTTGAAAATACTTAGAGAAGAGATTTTAGAACTCCAATTTGACCTAGTAAAATACAACAGAAAAAAGATAAGTCCATACTACAGAGAGTTAAGGATGAAAACATGATTGACTAGTTGACAATCTAGGACTTCATCTTGTGTTTGGTATTGAGTATAGGTCATTACTTAAGATTCTGATGGGCTAAGCAATTTTATTGATCCAAATGTATATATTTATGTATGCTACTCACCATAATCCTCAATGAGCTAAGGATTGTCAACTTGAGGATTCAGGGTGTTATTGCTGGAGAAACTTGCTATAATGGTGAAGTTACCTTAGCATTGTGTGCAAAATATGGTGAGCAAGCATCTTTGGTAGAAAGAGACAACTTAATATTTGAAAATTTGTAGAGGCCATCAGCTCCAAGAATGTCTTTGAGAAAAAGTCATAGGTGCCCAGAGATTTCACAAGGCAATGAGGAGGGTGAAACTCAAGAAAGATAAGTTAATCAGAGACAAATTTGTTGATACTAATGAGATTTTTGGTGATACTAGGAACCAATAATAAATTTTTTAGAGTTGCTGAGGTGTTAGAATGTAAAAGAGACTAAAAGGAAATTGAACTAATAGAGGATATGTGCAAGTCTTGCCCATTGCACATTAGAATTTGGTCATCATCACCAAGGAATACTATGCATCAGGTTGTGCAGGTTATGAATGGCATGGTGAGTGACACCAAATTCTGGATACTAAGCTCGCATGGAGTGCTATGTATTAGAATCAGTGAGGAGAGCATGAGGTGATGTTGCTAGTGGCCGCCCAAGTGGATTGAATGCAACATGGAGGGTTTGGGAGCTCCTGGATAAGGTGATGGCTATATGGAGGAAAGATCCATTGAAGTGAGGTGGAAGTGGATATGAAATTGTATTGGGCCATACAAATTGTGAGGATTGAGGAAGAGGAGACTGTGAGTACCATGGAAATTGGGGACATAACTAGCCTTAGATGAATTACCAGCAATTGAATCTATAAAAATGGTTTGAAGCATTATAACCTGTCTTGTGGCATATTTGGCACTGGCCAAAGCCTCTTCCTTGACCAAAACGATTACTGCCTTCATCATGAAATCATCCCCACATATACCATTGCCGTGGGAAAAATTGGTAAAATGAGGAGTTCCTACTGAAAACTTATATACATCATTGAGTTTAGAAGGAAGAAGATTCTAAGGTAGAAATAGGTTGAGTTGGATGAGAGGAATGATCTTGGCCACATTAATAGTGAGTGAATCTTAAAACAAATTTCTTTGTTCTATTTAAGGTGTTTTTCTTGAGAATTGAGAGACTCAAAGTCTAACAGAGATGGGGGTTATTAAAAGATCTTCAAAGAGATTAATGGGTAGTGTAATATGTTTCATATTATTAATTTTTATGTCCTTTTACTTGGATTGATTTTTTTTTTATGATTTCTTATCCTCGTGTATTTGAATCTCCTTTCTTTCTTTATAATTTTTTTCTATTTGGAAATAAAATAAAATAATAATGAGAGTTGGTTTTTCCTTATTTATGTGTTTTTTTTGTTCTTTGCTGCTAATTCACAATTATGGATATACTTGTTTTGTATTTTGGTCGATTGTGGATGTAATTTTGGTCGGCTATGTAGTCAATTCGGCCTATTGCGCTTTATAATTGAAATGCAACTTCATATTTCAAGTCTAATCCTTTTTATTAATTTGTAAGGAACTGACTATGATTTGTTTATCTTATTGCTGGGAGTTTCTAATCCTATTGTAGCAGAAGACTATTTACATTGATCGTTGTCAACAAGAAAAAGCTCCTAACCTGTTTTCCTAACTGATTGGCTTAAGTATAACCTGAACTTTATGCTGCACTTTATTGCTTGTTCATTTTTTTCGTGTTATTGTGCATCCAAACCTTGAAAACTTATCTTTTGACATCTACATGAGAGAAAAATTGTTACACCTCCTACTCATTGTGTTTCTAAATCTTCCAGGTTGGGAAGGGAGGAAGAAAACCGTTGAAATGCTATAAATGCTTCTACATTTATTTCCCGTTTATGTTTTTATGAGTGTCAACGATTTTTGTGTTGTGATTGTCTTATTGGAATTGTAAACTTATTCATATTTTTTGTAATCAAATGATTAAGTTCCTATCATAGTCCATATACAACCTAGCTCACATTTCAAAATCTTTTGGTTGCGAAGAATTCCACTATTGCATGATAAGTTGGATGAAACCTTAGTTATTTTCTCTATTGCACTTTCTTTTGTTGTATAGTCAGCGTATGTTGTTCATAAGTAGCTATTGTTGTGTGATTCTCATTTCTCATTATTTTCTCCTTTTGTTTTTCTTTTAGATTTCATGTATCCTTTTATTTTTCTGTAATTTCATAGATACCCACCTAATATTAATTTTCTGTAATTAATAATAGTAAAAATAAGAAACCCAGTGTTTAAGTTATTATAATTTGCATAAATGACTTTGGGATAACCACATCAGGACAGATGTACAGAGGGGTGCAATATGATTTTATTTCCACACTTTCTCTGAAGAAACATTTGTTTGAACTTGACTTTGATTTTCCCAAACTTTTATTAATTAGATTAAGTTCCTCCGTCCTTATATTAAAATATTTACATACTAGTCCCTCTATATAGTTTATTTTTTCTTTGGTTGTTATTTTTGATTGATAAAAACTTAGTAATTTTTTTGATATTTTTTATTTTTTTTAATCAACAAAATTTGAGACTGTTGGTGCCTTGGAAGATTCTCTTTCATCCTTTCACTCAACCAAGTTTACGAAGAAGATTCAAACGAGTAGGAGTCTACTTGCCCTTTTTTTTCTACTAGTTTGTCAACTCTTTTATCTTATTCTTCTTTAGTAGGTCTTACATTTTGTGAATCATTGTTGAACATCTCTTCTTGTGACCATTATTCTTGGTGGAATGGTGATGGTTGGCTGTTTAAATACAATAAAATTTTTGGATTAGGAGTTAAATAATTGAAATCATAAGGACTAAACTCAAGATCTCAAACCTTAAGCCTTGAACCTTAAAACTTGTACTTTTATGAGTTATTCTTCAACATAAGGGACTATTTGAGGATCTTAGAAGAACCTTAAGTCTTTATCCTTAAAACTTAAACTTTAAAATCATGTTAAGATAATGGAAACTAGATATTTAATGAAATCATAGGGACCTTATACTTTGACTTTCTACTAATTTTAGCAACCAAAAGTTGGTCTTTACATTAGATAGCTAAGAAGAATGATAGCAATTGTTTAATCAGAAGCATTTGTACCTTATATTTAATGGAAGTGGATATGAGATTAGATAGCTAACAAGAATGATATCAATTATTTATGGTCATTTAATGTTTTAAGCAAAGTCTTGGTCTTGACATACCTTTTTTTAAATCACCAAGATTAGTGTTTATCTTCAAGGTCTCTAACTCATAATAAATTTAAGAAGCTTAGGCAGCCCCTAGAACACAACACTAACCATTCACATTGTAGGTGGTCACATCTCTCATTCTTAACTCCTAAACTCTCACAAACAACATGGTCTCTCTCTTGGCCAGCCTCTTTCTTCTTTCATGTAGCATATAACCTTCATTGTCATATGATCAAAACATCAACCTACCTATCTCCACTCTCTCTATCTTATTCACCCTCTCCTTCTATTTTTGAAGTCTTTTATTCATACCTGACTTAGTTAAAATTCTTTGAAATATGTTCATAAGGGTGTGATTCTAGAGTTAGAGATCTTTCATAGTGTTGCAACCGTAATCACGACAAGACGAGGAACTCGCTAAAATTTAAAAATAGTTTTTATTTATTAAGTGGAGTCGCCACCAAATTTTTATTTAAAGGAAAAAGATTTGGAAAAACCCTGACTCTAGGAAGAGATTTAGGTTCAGGAGTCGATTACGAGTGGGGAAGGTGTTAGGCACCCCACTCGCCCGTTCCGAAGAACGGTACCCTTAAAATGAGCGTGTGATTTTTTGAAAACCGTTTGATCCCTTAATTAATGTGAAAATAAATAACTTGGTGGAGGTTAGCCTGACAGGACTTGATCCTGCTCCTACGTATTCCCCGGTTCAATGGGAAACTTAAGGCTTACGTAATTTTGGTTTGTGAAGGCTTGACCTTCGAGTTGCTTGAAAAGGAAAAGAGTATTTTGAAAATATCTTAGGGAGGAATCCTTAGTCCATTTATTCAAGGCTCCGAGGCAAACGTATACCGCACTGAGATTCATATGAATCTCTAAATATCGAACAACAGTGAAGACCGCCAGTTTCCCATTTAGAGCTCATTGCGTGAGAGTTGTGATTCCTAAAAAGCATTAGTTTAAAAAGAATAGGGATAAGAAAATACTTGGGCTTGATTTAAAGTAAAAAAATGAATTTGATTCAAAATTTGATTTAAGGAAGAAGCACTTGATTTTGGAACGAATTTGATTTGAAGTGAACTTGATTTGAAAGACTTGATTTGAATCTTGAGAAAAAAACTAAATCGGATTTGAACTAAGATGAATTTTATTTGGAGCTTGAAGAAAGAAAAAAAAAATTGAACAAAAATGAATTGAGACTTGAAATTTGGAGAAAAGAATTAATTTTGTTTTGAACAAAAAATGAATTGAAACTTGAAATTTAAAGAAAAGAATTGATTTTGTTTTGCACAAAAAATGAATTGAGACTTGAAATTTGGAGAAAAGAATTAATGTTGTTTTGAACACATGAAAGAAAAGGATTGAAACTTGAAATTTAAAGAAAAGAATTAATTTTGTTTTGAACAAAAAAAGAATTGAAACTTGAAATTTGGAGAAAAGAATTAATTTTGTTTTGAACAAAAAAAAAGAATTGAAACTTGAAATTTAGAGAAAAGAATTAATTTTGTTTTGAAAAAAAAAATTGAAACTTGAATTTTAAAGAAAAGAATTAATTTTGTTTTGAACAAAAGAAAAGAATTGAAACTTGATTTTTAAAGAAAAGAATTAATTTTGTTTTGAACAAAAAAGAATTGAAACTTGTAATTTATTGGTTTTGAATTAAATGAATTTTGTTGAAAAATAGCAAATGAAGAAATGGTTGCTGCCCTCCTAGAACATGGGGAGGGCTCGAACACCAGTCTCGAACCCTGTAGGGAGGGCGTTAACCACTAGGCCAAGTGCCTAGTTGGTTTTCTTACGCTTCACATTTAATTTAAGACTAAGTTTTGGTAAGGTACGTGGTTTGCATGGATCCTGCATGAGGGTCTCTTTCCCTTAATTCATTGATTGTTACGTCACCCAACAGTGTTAACAACACAAGACCTATGCACCTCGTGATCAACTAGAGATCCACTTATGGCACTTGATACACCAGCAACTTAAGTAGAACAGTGACTGGGTGAAGGGGAGATATTGCTTGCGATTTGTGGCCAAGTGCCCCGTCAATTGGTGCATGCATAGCACCAGCCCCCAACGCATCCACCTACTGCTCCCCATAAACACTTCATATGACATGAACTTGATTCGCGTTGCATGCATTATTATGGTCACGTGGGGTTCAAGGTTATCTACAATTTCTTGTCCCTGGTTAAATGGTGTACCACAGAACCTTAGGTGCACTTGAATGTCTTGGCATTAACTAATATATTACTCAAATCAAAGTGGCGAGGGGAGTCTTTTTTGGATTACTCAGCACCAGTTGGACCTGTCTATGTATTGACGTACATGAACGTCTTCTTACCAATTATGGATTGTCATTTCTAAGCCTACATTTCAGCTATTGGCAGCAAAGATCCCTTGACAAAAAGTCCACCCAAACTCTTGGAAAATCTCAGATAATGAATAGTGGGCACTAATTCTCGAGATGGTGTCCAACTTAAATCAGCAACCTCAACCAGAGAAGATGGGCAGAAATCTTTACATAAGAATTCAACATCCTCAAAGGACGTGCATGTAGCCTCTAATGACCCATGATGATGAAATTATGTTGCACACACCGCTTGCCACTTATGGCCCTTATCTCAGCTAATCCCCACAACCTGGTCCTGTAGCGTTCAAACTAAAACTTAGAGAACCAAATTCTTCTCTGTTTGAAGCCAGTATGTCTCGAGGAATTGGGTTAATCACATATCATAGCACCAGCATTCGTGACCCATGTTCATGTAGCCAAATAGAAACTGTTTGGCAACCAAGGGAGCGTTTACTAGGTTCATTTCATCTCATTAGCAGGAGCATAATATCTTAGTTAGACCCTGCCATTACTTCTACATAACCGCACCTTCTTCATCCCTATCTTTGGGCTCTTCGTTCTCGATTACAACAACATGCGTGTGCTCTAAGAATTGCTTTTTCGTAGTCTGTAGGAGCTAGTGCATGCACTGATTTCATAAGAATTCCAACATCTATAAGGCCCCAAAACATGAATCATACGAGTAAGGCTAGCCATTAGCTTCGTGGAGCGTCAACATGATATTGCACGTTTATACCGAACGTAATTATAAACAAACGATGTTGTATGGATCCGCATCTACTGTGATTAAGTTAACGTGTTCATAGCAGCGGTGATCGTCACTCTTGAACCAAATTTACACCAAGCAATGGATATTCATGTCACCACAAAGGCTTTAACAATCACATAGAATAACAAAGGGTGTGTACTGATCCCTCCTTTGTTGTAGTGTTTCGGTTCAAGGCTACAGGAGACCACATAAACACAAACTGTGCCTTAAGTGCCAAACCAAACTTCATCAATTGCCAATTATCAATAACTGCGTCAACACTATTAGGTGTAAATGGTATAGGGACTGTGAACGGTTGCAAACTTGCCCATAAACCAGGAAGAAGCACAGGCCCTAAATCTTTATAATAGAACGTGAGGTTGGAGGTTGACACATAGTTCTAGACCGGTCTTGAATGCTGAATCACACATGCAAATTAAGGATGGGTCTTCTCAGAAATATATGATCTTAACTGAAACAGTATGCATAGCCTTGGTGCTAGCCAAATACACATGACCTTATGTTGATGATTACACACAATCTCATGCGGCATTATACGAAGAAAGCAGCAGTTAAATGTGTTACACAAAGAATGTAGTACATCAAGAATGCATCAGCTAAATTTGAAGATTCATGCACATTGTATAGATTCATATTAGAAGAAACTGACTTGGTCTTCCTTGAGGTACATGATCTTAATCAAAGAACTAATGCCCATACCTGATGATTGAGAGTGCTGCTCTTTAGAATTCAAGACGCCAAGTCACTCTTCGATCTGAGCAAGTCTCCTCCGCATGCCTAAGGAGGTTGGAAAGATAAAGAGAATGCCAAGGGGATTCCAAAATTATGAAGAAAAAACCTCTCGGACTTTGATGCAAGCTCCCCAAAATTCAATCACTCCAGAGATAACAGAAGAGAAAACCCTGGTCTCTTCTCTTGCCAAGTATTCCTCCTAGAATTCTCCTCTTCTGCCCCTATCTAGAAGCCAGTCACACCCCCTTTTCTTTTTTCTTTCCGTTCTCCTTTTTCTGTCTTCAAAATTCGTTTGTTTCTGTTTTCCAAAATTTATTTTTTGTTTTTGTCCATTTTTCTATTTTTAAAATTTTTTATTTGTTTTTTTCATTTATTTGGTCTTATTTTTGTTTTCTGCTTTTTATAATCATTTTATTTTTTGATTTACATATTTTTGTAATTTCTTTTTTTTTTTATTATTTTGCTTTATTATTTTTTTCTCTTTTTATTTTTGTTTATTATTTCAATTTTATTTTTGTTTATTTTATTTTTAGTTTTTCCCTTATTATTATTTATTTTACTATTTTTTTGTTCTTTTTTTTGTGATTATTATTTTTGTTTTATTTACTTATTATTATTATTATTATTTTATTATGTAATTTTTTATTATTATTTTTTTATTGCTATTTTTTTCTTATTTTTCAGAATTTTCTTTTTTATTTTCTTTATTATTTTTTCGTTCTTTTTCTTTATTGTTTTATTTTTGTTATTTTCTTTTATTTTTTTGTTTTTTGTTTTTTATTATTTCTATTTTTATCTTTTTTTGTTTTATATCTTTTCAAAAAAAATTATCTATTTTCTTTTTCTTTTTGTTTAATTATTTATTACTTAATTTAAGTATTGGTTTCTTGATTAATTTTAACACTTGGGGGCCTCAGACATAATTGGGTGTTTACACATAGTCCATTACCTAATGTTTTATATCCTAAGACTTAAAACAGTTAAGAATGATGTTTTATACCATAAGACTTAGAGATAGGTTACTTGCACTTGATCACCACTTATTGTTGTCACTAAAATGATAATTAGCATAATTATACCTGTCTCAATTGTTATTGATCTTTCTAAGTTTCTTTCTTTTCTTGAATTCAAATATGAGCATACCCTTAGTTTCTCATTCGATCCTGAATACAATAAGTATATTACTGAATAAGTAAACCATTTATTGTATTCAATCTTGAATTGTCCAAGTTGGACAATTTGGGACTAAAGTTTTTTATTTAGTGGCTAAAAATTTCTTCTTAAATCTTGTAAATTGTACTTGATGAAATTTCGGTTTAGTTCATTTTGCATTGTCTTTGAGTACATGCTTGATTATGGTAAATGACACCACAGTCAAGTTTTGCATTTGGAGACTAATGTGAAATGATGTCGAAATTTCACCAAGTATGATATTCAAGATTTAAGAAGTTTATTAATTGATGAATAAAAAAAAATTTCTCGACTAGGATAAGGCCTTACCAATAATGAGGAAAATAAATTACCAACTATAAGTGACAAGGTTAATGGGTATCCTAAATCATGTGTCTACGAGAATGTGGTGGAAAAGTTTTTGAATTTTGTGCAAACAAATCTACCTCAAAGTAATGGATGGTTTTACTATCCATGTGTTAATTATATAAATGAGAAATAGTTGAATGTTGATCAAATTAGAAAGCATATTCTTTGTGATGGGATCTGCAAAATTCATACAAGATGAACATGACATGGTGAATTAGGCATGTCAAGTGTGTCCTACACGGTGGAGGTTAATATAGATATGGAAGATTGGATAGAGGATATGATCCATGATATGGGGCATGAGTTTTTTCAACGAGCAAATACGTCTGGTAATTGTGTAGTGATTTGGAGAAACCTTTGTATCTGGGATGCACCAGGTTTACACGATTATTAGCAGTGTTAAGATTATTCAATTTGAAGACGAGAAATGAGTGGAGTGATAAAAGTTTCACAAAATTACTTTAATTGTTGGTAGAGATGATTCTAGAAGGTAATACATTACCAAAGCATAATTATGAGACAAAAAAGATGTTGTGTCTGATGGGTATGGAGTATAAGAAAAAACATGTCTGTCTCAATGATTGCATGCTATATAGAAATGAGTTTGAAGGATTACATGAATGCCCTGTATGTCAAGTTTCACATTATAAACTGAAGGATGGTGATTCTAGTTGCGATGAAAGCACAAAGCGACCTACACCCAAAATGTTGTGGTATATTCAAATAATTTCAAGGTTCAAACGGTTGTTTTGTAATAAACATGATGCAAAGAACCTTAGATGGCATGCATATGAAAGAAAAATTAATGGAAAACTTTGTCATCCAGTTGATGGTTTGCAATGGAAAATGATTGATCAACTATTTCCGGATTTTAGGAATGAGTCAAGAAACCTAAGGCTTGGACTTGCAATAGATACAATGAATTTGTATGGTAGTTTAAGTAGTAAGCATAGTTCATGGCCTGTTCTTTTAACAATTTACAACTTTTCTTTGGAGTTATGCATGAAACATAAATACATCATGTTGTTTGTGATGATTTTAGGCCCACAACAACCTGGAAATGACATAGACATTTATCTTGCTCCCTTGATTGAAGACTTGCGAAATTTATGGGAAGAATGTGTGGATATGTTTGATGGGTATGGTAATGAAAATTTCAAGATGCGGCTAATGCTTTTTTTCACTATTATGACTTTCCAGCATATGGAAATTTATACAGATATAGTGTTAGGGGGCACAAAGCATGTCTTATATGTGAAGAAGGCACAAGTTACCATCAACTGCATCATGGAGGAAGATAGTTTATCTTAGTCATCGAAAATTTCTTAGGACTAATCACCTTTATCATAAATTAAGGAATATTTTTAATGGGTTGCTAGAAAATGGGGTTGCTTCAAAGGCCTTAATTGGACAAAAATTTTATGAACGTGTTAAAAACATCAACATTGTTTTGGAAAGATTCAAAAGAAGGCCACTAAGACAAGGATATGGAAGAAAAGATCAATATTGTTTAATCTTCCATATTAGTGGAATCTTGATGTTAGACATTGTATTAATGTGATGCATGTGGAAAAAAATGTGTATGATAGCGTCATCGGAACACTCCTTAAGGGCAAGACTAAGGATGGTGTCAATTCTCGATTAGATTTGGTTCAAATGGATATACAACAGCAATTAGTGCCACAATCTATTGGAAAACAGACATATTTACCCCCGGCATGTCATACATTATCATAAAAAGAGAAAATAAGTTTATGTGAATGCCTACATGGGGTTAAAGTGCCACAAGGTTATTCTTCAAATTTCAAAAGACTTGTCTTCATGAAAGATTTAAAGTTAGTTGGGTTAAAGTCTCATGATTTCCATGTGTTGATGCAACAACTACATCTAGTGGTTATTTATGACATTTTGCTTAAAAAAGTTAGACACACCATAAGTAGGTTGTGCTTCTTTTCAACACAATATGTAGCAAAGCCATTGACACTCTAAAATTGGATGAGTTGGAAAATGAAGCTTTTGCTGTCTTATGCCAATTGGAGATGTATTTTCCTACAACATTTTTTGACACTATGGTTCACTTGGTTGTTCATATAGTGAGGAAGATTAGATTATGTGGTCCAGTTTATCTAAGGTGGATGTATCCAATTGAATGATACATGAAAATATTAAAAAGGTATGTAAAGAATTCACACCGTCTCAAGGCATCTATGATTGAAAGATACATTGTAGAAGAGACAATTGAGTTTCATACAGAGTATTTGTTAGAGGTGGAACCCATAGGACTTTCTAAGTCTTGTTAAGAGGGAAGACAGATAGGTAAAGGTACATGAGAGAAGATATGAGGCAAGCACTACGGCAAGAAGAGCTCAGACAGGAATTCAGACAGGAGCTTGCATCTTTGAGACTTTCCCAAACTTAGACATAAGATCACCATTCCCCTTCTCCTAGGCACATGAGCATAAAGGGAAGTTGTGCTTCGACAGAGGAGCATGTAGCAGGAGAAGAGGATGTTGTTGATGCTGCAGACAATTATAAGTTGTATGTTGATCATCCATATCATTTGGTAGCCATTAGAAAAGTTTACACCTTGGGTTCAACCATCTATCACCAGCAAGTTGATGATGATAATGTTACAGCGGTGGTTAAATGGGTTGAAGATGCAAATGCTCTTGTTCCTGTGCCTACTGAGAATGTTTATGTCATGGAGCAAGCCCCTAATCATTTTATTTTATGGTCGAGGAGACTTATGCAGCAAGCTCAACCTAAGGTATTAAATAATTTTATTTTATGTTACTAATTTATAAATATATATATATATATATATATTTCCTAATATTTTCTAAATTATTTTTAGGTTCATATGGAAAATCTTGGAAAGGATATTGATTTCAGTGCTAAAAAAAATATTCCTAGCCTGCTCAAAAGAAACCTGAAGTTGAGTTGCTTACAAGTCTATTTGGTATTGCCGATAACTTGGGTGAGCAACCTTTGCAAATAATTATGGAACCAGATATCATAGGAAAATTCATTGTTATCCCCTTCTATATTACTAAGAAGGATATCTTGGAGTTGGTTGTGGATAACGATCTCTTATGTGTATCAGTTCTATAATTGTGGTTGATGTAAGCAAATTTCTAAACCTTAGTTGAATTAATTAAGTATCAAAATCTAACATATGAAAATTATTTATAATAGTAGGTATCTGTATCGCATCTATACGCAAAGAGGGAACTTACACCTCTATGGATTCTTGAACCTGATTCATATGCAGAAAATTGGGAACAAGGCAGTTGACATACAAGGATACCTTCAGAGTAGACTGGAAACTGATAAAGACTGTTACTTAGCATCTTTTTTTCAATCATAAGTAAATACTTAAAAGTTTTATTTTACAAATTCAATTAAATTTATAATTTTGGTTTATTTTAATTCATACTTTGTAGGATCCATAGACAATTAATCATTATTTGTTCAAACCAGAATGTAGTTGTCTTTCTAATTATATTTGATATATTTTTTTTAAATGGCTAAGACAAACTAAAGTAAGTGAGTATAGATATTATATGATGAGACATATGTTTTGCATTGAAATAAAATAATTACAATTATCACAATTTAATAATTTTATTTTAATTAAATAATATTTTCTCTAATTTCATTCAAAAATATTTTGTAAATATTTCAAAATTTTTGTAACTACAATGAACATACAATATGAGGGAAATAGTTTCTTCTCTTCGAGTAAGGTAAGGTATGCTATCTGGACGACGTTAGGAGTCCCTGGTCCATCTCGGTAAGTCTTTCTTGTTATCGTTGAAAAGGAGGTAGTTGAATTTCTCTTTCAACATATACTCCTACTTCCATTCCCATACAAAAAGTGACCTTCGCCAAAGTAGCTTCTACTCTAATCGAGGACCAGTACTCTTAACTATGACATGCTTGTCCAGTGACAAAGAGAATAATCTAGGATATTCAGTTTGTAGTGGTATCGTGGCACACCACCCATCCAGCCCGAATAGTGTGTCTCTATCATCCCCAACGTCCTTCTTTACTCCTTCATCGAACCAATCCCCTTATTACTGAGTGCCATCTGCATCAAATCCTTCCGCCACTGTGAGCAACCTTTCCCGGTGATATATAATCCAGACTCGAAAAAATGATCCTCATATCAGACACACAATATTTGGCGCCACAATGTTTCCTAGGTATTCATTAATCTCCATCACCATTTCAGTAGGTTGTCACACTTGTTCCCAACTCATCCATGCAATTCGTTTCAATTCATCATGATCGCCCCATAAGAATGTGCACTGCAATTGTTCCATACGACAAAGTACTTCGTTAGGAGCCCTGAAGAAAGACAGGTAATGAATCGATAGACTATTAAGGACTGCATTTAATAAGGTAATGCGACCATCAAACGAAATATATATGCCTAGCCTTCCAAGAGCTAAGACGATCCTGAAGAACTTGAACCACCTTTTCCTAGCAGATTTCTCATCTGTGATTTCTCCTTATGGGTAAGCCCAAATACCTAAATGTGAGCTTATCCCATTCTCACCCCAAGAAATTAGCAGTCCCTTACATAAAGACGTCAAAAATATTGATCCCATAAAGATGGATTCTAAGGAAGTTTACCTGCAGACCAGAGACAAGTTTGAAGCAACATAGCATTGACTTGATGACCCAGAGATTAGACGTTGAAGCTTCCCCTATGAACACAGTATCATCTACGTATTAGAGGAGCGACACCAAACAATCCTTGCGCACCATAAAAGGTTTATACTCACCAGCTAGGATTAGTTAAGCTAATGTAAAGTGGAGGTAGTTGAAAAGTTAAAATTGACGTCAATTTAGTATAGACTAAGTTGAAGTTGACATACTAACATGGTAGCATTTTTAAATGGATGTTTTGGCATATTACCCAAATTTTTCTTTATTTTTCTTGAGTTTCATTTTTCTAAAAAAACATTTAATTTATATATCTTTCTCTCTTATCATTTTAACTTGTAAACAATGGGATTGGATACTGAAAATACCAAT
Source organism: Canavalia gladiata (assembly GCA_037954105.1). NCBI lineage: Eukaryota > Viridiplantae > Streptophyta > Magnoliopsida > Fabales > Fabaceae > Canavalia > Canavalia gladiata. The sequence goes on along the minus strand of CM075659.1, from coordinate 11,490,211 downwards.
AGTGTTGTTATAAGTATTATTAATTGTAAATTTCTTATTTATTTTAGCATGTTTCAAAATATTATATTTGATATGATCATGTGCATTTTAACATGATTTTCAAAGTTGCATGCCAATATAAATCAATACAACGTAATTTCACAATCTTCTCGTATGATCTCATAACATTAATATATCAATGCAACTAACTAGCCCATACAAATCAATACAATGTAATTTCACAATCTTCTCATACGACCCCATAACATTAATATGTCAATGTAACTACTAACTCAGTATAAAAAGGATTATTCCCTATTTAATTTCCGTAACATTAATATGTCAATGCAACTTACTAGCCGAGTATAAAAAGGATTATTCTCTATTTAATTTGTTAATACTCTTTGTACATAACAATCTCATTCCATCTTTTCATGGCTCAAAAAAATTTCTATCATTCTTTCAGCGGTACTAAAATCGGCAATAGACAAAGAATTTGAATCCCTCCCCAAAATCAAATATCTTGTTGAAAATGAGTTCCTTCAATTCATTTGTTACTTTGTGCTTATAATTATGAATTGGGATAAGGTTTTGATTTCTGTTTTCGATTCTTTGATATATTACTGTGATTAAATTTATAGTTGAAGTTAGGAGGATGTTATGTTTTGGTTTTTGATATTTTATTTTTAAAATAGGAAAAAGTGTTTAACTTCTTTAACTTTTACTTTCTTTTTAAATAAACATCTTAAATTATAATTTTATTTAAATAATCCTTAAATTTTATTCATTTTGTGATAAAAATATTTCACTTTTAATGTATTGATCCTTAAAACTTTATTAACTTTACAAATAAATATTTAAAATTTTAATTTTACTTCAATTGATTCTTAAACTTTATCGTATTTATAAATAGGTTGTTCATTTTTTATTTTAAATTTTTAAAACATAATAAAATTTTGAATTTAAAAAATAAAAAATAAAAATACTATTATAATAATAATAATATATAAATATAATGTGAAATGTTTAAAAGAGAAGATAAGGTTAAATTAGTTAATTCGTTTTTATAGTTTTTTTAAAATTTTTAATGATGTCATATAATTTAAAAAATTTAATTAAATTTTTATAATTTTATAATTAAAATTTTAATAAATAACACCATTAAATTTCTATTGAATTTGAGTGATGGAATATTTTTTTTATTTGATAGAATACTTTTTTAATTTTTTATAGTTTTCTTATAAATATTTCTTTTATTTTTATTAGAGATAGCAAAAAAATATTTATATCAATTTTATTATGTTCTGATTTTGACTGAAAAAATTTAAATTAACTAAAATTAAAAACAGGTTCAAGTAAAATTTAGCTTTTAAAAATAAAAATAAAGGTAGATACAAGGATATTGATACTTACCTCCAAACATGTTCTATTATATAGAATTATTAAAATATTCTTCTTTTAATATATATATTATATAAAATTAATAATATTATAAAATTTATAAAATATATTAATTTTAAAAATATATAATAAAAATTTAATAAATTATAAAATAATTAAAATAAAAATATAAAAAATAGAAATAAATATGAAATAATTTTTTTCGAAAATGAAGATGACGGTTGATTTTTCAATTCCAAAAGGATGGAAGTAAGGATGCAAATAGATATTTAAAAAAGAGAAGTAGAAAACATAAAATTTATCCCTAACTTGCTCTATTATCATATCTATTTTTTTAGTATAAAAAATAAAATTTAAAGATAAATAAGTATAAAAAAATATTAAAAATTAATATTTTCGATAAAAAAAATTAAATTATCAAATAAAAACAAACACATCATTCAAACTTAATAGGAATTTAATGATGCTAATCATTAAAAATTTAATTATAAGATTTTAAATTATAAGAATTTAATTAAAAATATTTAAATTATGAGAACTTAGTTAAAAATCTAATGAAAGTATAAGAACTAATAGATTAATTTAACCTTTTAAAATTTTATAATTAAGTTTTTAATAACTAATATGGTTAAATTTTCAATAAATATAAGTAATATGGTACTTTTATTTGATCATTTTTTTTCTACTAATAATTATTAGATCCTAATATTTTTTGTAATTTTCTTACAATAATTTCTTTTCAAATCTCTAAAATCAATTTTTACGAGATGATATATCTAAGGATAAACTCACAATTATATGAGAGAAATTACTTTATTTTTCAATCTACAAAATCAGTACATTCACTACTATTAAAATTTCAAAAATTTTCTCTTGTTATTTTGATTCAACATGTTTCGGAGTTTCTTTTTTCTTTGAGAAAAATATTGTATATTACAAAATATAAGTTAATACAATAGCATGAGAAACAATTTCTAGGAAAGTTTCGTCCCAGAGTAATCTAAAAACTAAATATGCAACAATTTATTTTTGTGTTTCTTCCTATATACGTGTTCCCTTATCATTATTTCATTATAACTGGACAATTTTTATTAAAACATATTGTATATATGTTTTCTTTATAATATTTTTGTCATAGATCTTTAATAAGATTAACTTACAAATTAGAAAATAAAATGGTTTCTCTCATATTAACATCACCCATCATTGAATACATTATTTAATAAAAATAGAAATTTGAAATTTGAAAAAAAGTTACAAGTAAAAAAATTATAAATAAAAAATAGTAGAATTTAATAATAAGTAATAGACGAAAAAATGTAAGTTATCAAATAAAAAATGTCATATCACCTAATTTTTACATAAATTCAATAATATTAACTGTTAAAAACTTAATTACAAAATTTTAAAACTAAAAATTTAATTAAAAGTTTTTAAACTATAAAAACTTCATTAAAATTTTAATGAAACAACCTAATTCAGCCAAAAAAAATAAAGTAAAAAATAAAAAAATAATCATCAATATATATATATATAATATTTATTATTATATAAATTACCGATTAATATAATTTGATCACTATATGATAATTTAGCGATGACAATGACGATTAAAACCAATTCCATCGCTAATAATAAGGTTTAATGACACAAAAACTCTACTAATTCAACTTTCATTTCAAAATTCAACAACTAATCTTAGATTTTTTTTATTTTTTTTGTATCATTTTTTTATTTCACTCTTCATCCAAATAAACCAGATGTTATCATTGACAAACACGTGCATATGACTAATTTGTAATAAAAGAGATGGACTAGGAGGAGAGAATGACACAACATCCTTCCCTAACTACCCGCTTTAAACTCTCAATAAACAAGGTTCCTCAAATTTTCTACTATTAATACTTTTAATAAAAAATTATAAAAGGAAATTATTAAGTAATATGTAATATTAAAAGTGAAGATTATTTTTCTTTAAGATTAGGTCTATCATTTTTTATTTTTTTCTCTTAATTAATAATTACTTTTTTATTTATTTAATTTATTTTTAGTATATTAATATTAAAAAATATACATTTTTATTATTAATCATTTTAAACAATAAAATTTAAAAACTTGTTTAATTTTCATTGGTTTTGTAAATGTTCCCAAATTCTAATTCAAAACTATTTTCTTATTCAGCATTGATAAATTATAGAGATTACGTAGGGTAAATTTAAAAGAAAACTAACCTTTCAAAATTTCTACATAATAATTGCTTAATTTATTTTTAGAATTCGAAGTTTTTTTAAACTAACTAATACAAGTAAAAAAATAAAACACTAATTGATGGAAAAAGATTTTATTCTTTTCTAAATGCGTTTATATATATTACTTATAAAATAACATTAAAAATGTCATATTGTAATTGTTACCTCAGCTAAAAGAATATTTTCAAAAATAAAAATAGAATTTTACACATGATCAATAATTTATTAAAAATATTAAATATAATTTTATAAATAATTGAAAAGGAAATGTTACTGCATTCCAAAATGCTCAAAAGAATAAATTTGAAAAAGAATTATAAAATTTTTAATGAGATTTTATTTTATGTTGACCTTGGATCTGAATAACGTTAAGCTAACGTAGATAGATGTATGAGTGAAAAAGATAGAGACATATGCATCAAGAGTTTGTTTGATTTTATCTTTTTTTATAGAATGTGAGCATTAATTTTATCTTTTTAGAATTTATTTATTAATTTATTAGTTTCTAATATATTTTTTATTTACTTAATTAATGACATGATACTTTGTCACACTACAAATTTATTTTAGAATGAATTTACGTTTATTATTTTGAAAATCATAAAATATATGCACTTTTTTTTATAACCAAATAGCAAAATTTTATTAAAATTTGACTACAAAGGATACTTAAACCTTTTTATATAATGTATGGATCAGAACAAAAAGCTTGAATGTAAGAGATTGGGCTCATGCACTAATCTATTCCTATATTTTATTCCTACAAATCCTTTTATTTATTAACCGAAGAAAGTGTTAAATACTTTTATATTTTTAAAATAAAAAAATATTAATATTTATTTTATAAGATAATAAACAAATAAATAGAAGAATTTGCTGAGGGATAAGGTAAAGCTCTTTAAATAAATCTAAATCTCTGACTTAGGAAGTTTGTTCTACGAATGACAACTTTTCCTTGAATTCAGAAATTCTCGTAGAGTATTGTTCCATTTGGGGCTCTAAAATTGAAGATTCTTTTCCGTAGAAATGGAGAAGGGGCTACAAACCTCTAGGATAAATTTAAGGATGGGAATGGACATCATACTCCTTATCTTACTGGGTTTCCATCCTTGTGAAAATAATAAAATAATTTTAATTGTTGTTTTTACATTTTAGTAATTTTCTTCCAAATAATATATTATATTTAAAAATAATATTGATACTTTTACTACTTTGCATTTATTTTTTTTCTTTCACTTTTATATTTTTATTTTACATTTTTTATTTTTAATGATCTAAGTTATATATCAAAGAAAAAAAATCCGAAAACCCTAGCCAGATTGCCAAATTGTAATTTGAAGTTTTCATGGAAACATATGGAAAAGTGAGGAATGTAGATGGGGCAAGAAAATAAGCCAGGATAAGCATTGAAATTAGAGATAGAGAAGTTGGAAGTCAAAAAGTACTCCCTGCCTCCACTAGGGTGCCATCCCCATGGGTAAGAAGTCCTTAAAGTACGAAAGTTCTCTTAATATTTTAATAACAAAATGATTATTTCATTCAATAAAAAAAATATATAATAGAATTTTACAAGCAAAGACTTGATATGAAGTTAATTTTGGCTCAACAGACTATATATTTAATAAGTACGTTCTAGCTTCCATTAAGTAAGAAATAAATATCCACACAGTTTAATTTATGTTTAAAAAACAATCATTTTTTTAGTTTATTTTAAGGATTTTAAAACAACTATATATTATTTTTTAAAAAAATGAAGTTAAAAACAAACACATAAAGATTTAAATTTGGTGCTATTTTAGTATCTTGAGTTAATATTAATATTTGTATTATTATTTTTAATTCTCATAGCATATTTTATCAATATTCATTAAGAGGGCAGATAATTTCCCAATGTAACCAGACATGAAAGTTAGATTCCTCAGAATAATATTTTTTCCCGTGTACATGAATCTCAAGATTAATCTAATTAGAATCAAATGTTTAAGTTGCATGAGCTCTTATAGTTTAACAAATAATGTTAATTAGGGGTGAGCAGTTTTCTCCTACCTGTACACAGTTCGTGCGACTCTGAGAAGATTTGAGTAAGGTGGGTGAGACTAATTGGATATAAAAAATTTCAGGTAAGTTTCATCAATTTCTTGTAGTTTGTTGCAATTGGTTTTGGGTAAAAGTTTTATTTTTCGAAACCAAATATCACCTATATCCGCACCTGATTAAACCGATGACATATACGAGATTTGACTCCATTTTCATTTTTCATTAACGTCGATTTTTGACGGTTGAGCATTTTCTGATTTGAACCCGTTCGAACTCATTCGATGTCCATCCTAATGTTTGTAAACTTCTAAAATTTTTAATTGTAAATAATTATATGTTCTATTTATGCTTTAAGCATATCATAATTTGCACTATATTTTAAGTTTTAATGAATAAAGCTATTATGAAAATAGCGAATAGTAACTCAGGATATGTTTCGCCTTAAAAAAACATAAAAGACAGATAGGAGCCTGTAAAGCAAAGAAGGGAGGAAAAAAAAAAAAAAGACACAGATCGGGAACGGATCTCGTGAGTTTTTCTTTTATGGTTTACTTGAGTAAAAGGTGAAATAGATGAAGTTTAAATAAGACTTTCAGTGTTTTTTTCGTACAATAAAATAATAAAATTTAAACTATACCATATAATGAAAACAATAAGATTTAAATTATGTCATGTAAATTATCTCATTTCCTGCCACTAAACCAACTTTAAGCTTGATTTTCAGTGTGTACAAAAATAGTTTTTGAACTTTCAACGTGTGTATAATAATTTCGATTGCAAATCCAAACACCCACTTATAGATTTTGAAAACGTTTGTTCAGCAGAAGTTTTATTTATTTATAACATTTTTTTCCAATTTATATGATTTTTTGGCAATCATTTTATCTGTGCCATCATTTCTACAATTTTTTTGGCTTTTATTAGCATCATAAAAATTATTAAACCAATATTATATCATTATCAAAATAGTATTAGTTGTAGTCATGAAATATGATATCAATTTTTTATTTTTTTTATTTTACATCAAAGAGTTGTAACGGTTTATGACATAATTTTTGATAGTTTTTTAGACAAACATTTTTTGACGACATAAGATTGCCAAACACATTTCTAAAATTATCATAAATTTGTTAAACATGGGAAAAAATAAAGATCAGATAAATTATACTCTATAAATACAACTTACATTATGCTGATAATTTTTTTAATTTTTTACTATTTTAGTATTTTTTAAAAATGTTATTGTATGTCAGTAAAAAAAAGCAATTTCTATTTTTACAATAATTTTATATACACATAAAATGTAAGCGGTGAAGGAATATTAAAGTAGTTTATATTTGTATCTATTTATACTCACACATAACCTGAATAATTTAAAAACACGAGAAAGAAAAAATGATTCGGACACGTCTCTCATACATGCACACAGAGAGTGTGTCTCTCTCTGATGGCTGTAGGTAGAAATCCAATAAAGATGACATTTATGGAGCTATCACTGTTTTGACATTTATGTTCGCCTGGAGTTTTGTACAGTCCCACAGTTACATAAGAAGGTACATGCTTAATTGGTCCTCAGCTACCATTACATTACAAAACTACCTAAGAAGGCCTATTGCTATAAGCTACAATATTATAGAGATAGAGATAGTGGTAGCTAATAATCTTTCTCAACCCTTGTGGCTGCTAGCCATATTTTACTACACATGAAACCATCTCTTACCTCATTCTAAACTGCATCACCACATGTTGTGACTCTCCATAAATAGAATGAAGTCAGCTTCTAGATGGGGTTTTTAGTTTTATATTTTCCAGAAAAAAAAACTGCAACTCATCAAAGCTCAAACTCAAACTACCATTCTTGCTGCCTTTCTCATATTTTTATCTCCAACATTACCATCTAATATTTCTTTATTAAATAAAAATGAGATACGTCATATTTTTTTTTATCTTTTTTTATTATGTGACCTATTATATCTCATTTTTTCTATTTTTATAAAATTTATATATTTTTTGTAATGATAATATTTTTTAATAAATATTTTCATGTATATAAATGTGAATTATATATATTGTTATATTATTATTTATATAAAATATGACTTTCATAAAATAAAAATTAATTAATATTTTATTATATTATTTAAAATATAAGTAAATATCTACTATTAAATAAATATGTATGAATGTTTAAATTACATAAAGATATTAACGATATAAGTTTATATAAAGATAACATTATATAATTTATCAGTTGAATCATCTAAATTTATATCTTAAAAAAAGATATTAACGATGTCAGTTTATAAACTTGACAATGTAATGTCAATTGATTTTGTCCTATTTAAATTATTTACGTCAAATATAATAAACATTGACCAATAATATAAGGATAATCAAATAATTTTATTTTTATATATCAAAATTATATATTATGTTAGTTTTGATATACATAAACAAAATATCAAATAATTTTATGTTAATGTAAAATTGTACATATATAATTTATATAATAAAATTTTTAATCCATTTATCGATTTTGAAACTAAATTATTCAATAAAAGGTTATTGAACGGTGTAAGAGTAAACATAATTCACAGCACCTTAGTTGATCATTTTACATGTATATACGTACAAAAATATATACATGTATTATAGGTTTAAAAAAAATTATCTTCATATGTGGCTCCATTTATGTACTTGCTACCCCCTCCCCGTTTTGTTATCATTGTGTCTACCATTTCATGGATATATAATTAGTTGTTTATTACATAGAAACATAGCATCCCCCTGTCACCGAGGCATGCTGTGTAAGAAATGAATGAAATTAAACATTATAGAAACATTATGATTTCAATCAATGCTATGAACTGATACGTAATTCAAATGACACATCTTATTATGAACATTAAAGTCAACGTAATGTAGGAGGCCGACACAGTAATAGCGTACTGATTAAATATATGTTTCAGAATTTTAAGGAAACAAGATGAGATTGCACATGCTAGAAGAGATCTAAAATCTATTGCAAGACACATCAAACACATTATTTGGTTAAGCTGATTGGAATGTTGAGCAAGGACCACAGCAGCATCCGGACATGAAGGGACCACGCACCAGCAAGGAAAGAAAAATTGCCAGCAAGTGTATGCACGGCAAGCTGGTCTTATGGACAAATAGAGACAAGAAGCAAGTAGTAGTGCTGATTTCACGTGTACAGATTTTTCATATCAAATCATGTGCTCTATTAAATCCAACAAACGCTTACTATTACAACTTGTCATTCTGAAAATTTGTAATCTACAGTTCCCAGTCCCATTCTACAGTTATGTCAACTTTCATTCACCCGTTGCTTTGCTCTCTAAGCCTTCTTACTCCAAGTTTACTTATTTCATTGCTGGTGAGGTGTGGACATTTTATCCACATATCCTTTTCCTATCCCTCTAGTAACTGGCCATGCAGAACCCAATGACCGCTCCCCATGCTTGGAGGAAAACTAAAATACTAGATGGGGATATCCTAATACTTGAATCTCAAGTATACTAGGATAGAAAATGCTAGGAATATATTGTAATTATTTTTAATATAATTTTATGATTGATTCATTTTTTAAAAATTCAAAAATTTCATAAATTAATTAATTATCTTTAAAAATTATTTTGATTTTTATAAAATAAACTAATCACAAAAAATGTTAAATGATAAGTCCAAAAAGCATATTTAACAGAAATTATATATATATATACACAAAAACTTATAATAACATGCTTACATTTGATATATTAAAGTCGACATGAACGTCTTAAATTTTTTGTATAATATATTATTTAACATGTTACAAACTGGATTTCAAACCCAAGATAAATGGAGATTGCTCACTTTCCAAATATCTTCTGACTAAATCTACCCAGACAGTTATTTTGCTCAAGCAACTTTTGAGGGGTAATGCTAAGAAAGTATGTTGAATGCGTATTGTTTGTTGCAGAAAGTAAATCAGCCTAAAACCCAGCTGGTTTACCAATTTCCAGCCAGAGATTCAGTTTGTTTCAGGAATGAACTTTACATATATAATACCACTGGTCAATGCATTTTTTTTTTTCTTAAGCTCCGTAGTAACCCACCCCCTTTTCCCAAAAAAAAATTCAGAAGACTTGAATAGAATCTATTTAACATAATGGCAAGAGAACCAGTGTGGAATTTTATAATTTGAGATTGATTTATATCAAAAATCGTACTCAAATAAAACTTTTTAATGCCAACAGGCATACAACATGAGGCTCTTAGATAGTGGATTGAAAAATATCCTAATCTCCCCCCTCCCTAAAAGACAAATAAAAAAAAAGACAAACAGAAAAATTCGATGGATAGAACATAATTCATAATTTTGTGTTACAGAATACTTTTGTTACTTTGAGAGCCAATAAATGATGAGAAACAACGTACAAGCAGCAATAACTGCTGACAGAATAAGGGTATCCCTTGAGCGTCGCCGTCTTATCGAACCTGTGAAAACACATATTTGGTCAACAAAGAGAGACAAGTGAATCTGAAGACCAAGGAAAATTAGAAAGATAAAAACTACAGCATACCAAGGAGGCTACGAATGACGGGGAACTTGTCACCAAGAAGTTTCACTTTTCCTTGAACATCAGTAAACAATGTCCTCTGAGAACCCAACACTGCTCTTGTTGCTTGAGCTTGACTAATCACATCATCTATCTGGAAAATGCAAGGAAAGTGAAATCCCGACTCCTTAAAAACCAGGATAATAGACTCATGTTTAATATGAGCTGAAACGAGAAGTTTCAACAAGACCTATTATTATGACTTTACGTCAGCCCTAAGCAGAGAAACCTTAAAAAGAACATAGCCATTCACGTAATAACACAAATGGATTTTCAAGACCTTTTGTTTTCAAAGATGATAAACACACATACGAACAATAAGGAGTGTGTGTGTTTATCAAGTTGTGTAATCGATTATGTAATTGATTATGTAATCAATTCCTATTGGTTAATGGTTTAATATAAATGGTGAATGAAAAACGTAATTGATAATCGATTAACAAAATATGGTTAATCAATTACTTGTGTGGTTAACGACTAGGAAAAGCTAGTTAATCAATTAACAATCGGGATGTAGCCAAGTAGAGTTACGGTGCATATGTTCGAATAGCACGGCTCTTTTGTTTTTGAATCTTATTAGAATACATTCTTCCTGAATGGATAAATGCAGTACCGTACATTTTGAGAATTTAAAATTATGAAACCAACAATGTGCTTTAAGAATTAACTATATCAGACGAAACATCAATGCCATTTGCCACCATGCAAGAACCAATAACTGTGCACATGCAAATAGTCTATGGCCTGCCACTCTTGATGGCATTTTAATCAGAATAATTTGACATATGGAAGAGGTATGATTATTGAAAATAAACAGGAATATACTCCCAATACTACCGAGATACTGAAATATCTCAATCTTCAGAGCTAGCAATGAGGATAACGCGTGCTTTGTCTCCTCTGATCAACTTTCAAGGCATCAATATTTAACATTCACCAATGGCCGATAAAAAAAGGTTTACCAATTGAGAATTTTAGCAGATCAAATACAACTTTATTGTACTTCATAGAATAAATACTTACATGAGATATATTTCCATGAATGGCAGCTCTCTCACGTAGTAACTGCATCCTTGGTGACATACTACCCGATGTCTGCCAGAAGAAGGTAAGTCTAATACATCTATGAGAAAATATTTATGTAATTTAACGCAGATCATACTCATGATTCACCTTAAAGTCAGTAATATCATCCCTGACAGAACTTAAAAGCTCCGCATGTTCCTTCATTGAGTTTATGTTCCCCTTGATACGCCTAAATTCCTGAAGAGAATAATAGTTAACAAGGTAAACATGTTTAAAGTCAACTTGTTACGGTAATAGAAATAAATTTTTAGTAATATCTAATTCATCACAGTAATATTCTAATTTATACAAGCTGGGAAAATTAGCATATCAGTAGATGGGGCATAGCCACAATATATCATGTCAAAGCGGCAAGATAAATAAATCATGGTACTGTGGTAGATCTGCATGTGTGATTACACTTAAAAGGAATTGCTTAATGCACGTACGATTATATTGCCATCTGAAAGCCATAGAACATTGCTCAGTTTCGTTATAGAATATTCTGTTCACTTTCCAAGACATATTTCAAATCTCGGATAGGATGATAAACAGTCTCTACTATAACTTTTGACAAATGGACCAAACGTCACACCTCTTGTTAGGAACCCAGAATTATAGGAAGAGGGCAAGCCTCATCAGCAGAGAGAGAATCCTCCAATTTGGAGAGTATATTTCAGGAAAGAGAAAAAGTAAAGGAGGGACGCATATTGGGTTGTTATTAGTGGATGATGGGGAGAGAAAGGATCTTTCAGTTAAGATATATTATAGGAAGTATTAAAAAGGTGGAGGGGGGATTGAGAAGGCATTATTATTCTGATTCTGGTTGATATCTAGGGCAGAGGGTTCTTCCTCTGAGGAGCATTGTGCTCTGGACTGTTTGCTGTTCATTTTGTTTAAATAACAATATATATCTGTCTTGTCTTTTTCATTAAATACCACTGCACTAGGACAGAACCTGTGTTTCCCATTTGTTGACTTAAATTGATTGAAATCTATCAATTGGTCTGACCTGCCAGATTCAAAGATAAGGGAGCCAGCATGAAGAAGGAAGAAAATGCCACCAAAAACGTCTGATCACATAGATGTTCTGGAAGAAAAGATGGGGTTCTTTGGAGTCAAATTTGATGGAGTTGAAGTCTGTGGTGATTAAAGTACAGCAGGCTTTAGTGGAGTTTAGCCATATTAACGGAAAGGAGGAGGATTCACCCCGTAAGAGTGGATTGAATGTAAAGGGAGGACCCTCGTCAACCTTTCAAGATCACACGGAGGAATATAGTTGGGCCGCCAAAAAAGTAGAATTACCACTATTTAAAGGGGAGGACCCTGTTGGATGGATAACCTGCGTGGAGATTTATTTTGAGGTGCAAAATACTTCAAAGGAGCTGAAGGTGAAGTTGTCCAGATTATGCATGGAAGGGCCCACAATCCATTGGTTTAACTTGTTAATGGAGACAAAAGACACGCTATCTTGGTCAAGGATAAAAAGAGCAATGTTAGAAAGATATGGAGGACGAGTTTATGACAATCCTTATGAAGAATTAGTAGCGTTGAGACAGATGGGGAGTGTTGAAGAATATATACAGTCCTTTGAATTGCTCACTTCACAAGTAGGGTGCCTACCTGAGGAGCAATACATGGGTTATTTATTAAATGGATTACAACCATAAATTCTCCGAAGGGTGAGGACCTTAGACCCAAAGTCAAGAATGCAATTAATGAGGGTGGCTCATGCAGCAGCGAATAACGACTATAGACCAGCAATGTTGGTTGGCTAAACTATTGGGGTATCAGTGTCAAGTCATTTATAGGCCTGGCTTGGAAACCAAGACGGCTGATGCACTTACACGGGTAACAGAGATAAGAGCATTTCAATCTTATATTTCTTATCCTCTTTGGATGGAAGGCATGCAATTAGCTACTGAGGTGCAACAGGATCCTTATTTACAGCAAATAATCCATGATTTGCAGGCTAACACTGAGTCCAAACCTGGCTTCTCTTACAAATAGGGTGTCCTATTGTATAAAGGACATCTTGTTATTCCATCTAAGTCTCCATTAATTCCTTCTTTTCTGCAGGAATTTCACTCCACCCCTTTAGGAGGTCATTCCAAGTTTCTTCGAACATACAAGAGACTAACTGGAAATGTTTATTGGAGAGGAATGAAGAATGATATTTAGAACTATATCAAGGCTTGCACCATTTGCCAACAACAAAAATGTGAAGCTATTTCTCCAAAAGGGTTGTTGCAGCCATTGGAGATTCCTTTGCATATTTGGGAGGATATTAGTATGGATTTCATCACGGGACTGCCTCATTCCAAAGGATTTGATGTTATTTTATTTGTCGTGGATCGTCTATCAAAGTATGCACTTGCTACTTAAACACCCCTATACAGCTAAAACAGTGGCAAAGTTGTTTGTTAAGGAAGTGGTCAAATTGCATGGTATGCCCCAAACCATAGTCAGCGACAAGGATACTTTATTCCTTAGTCATTTTTGGAAGGAATTATTTCGACTATAAGGCACTATTCTAAAAAGGAGTTCTTATCAACCAGAAACGGATGGTCAAACAGAAGTTTTAAATAGGTGCTTGGAGACTTATTTAAGATGTTTTGCTTCAGAACAACCCAGAAATTGGGCCTATTGGATTTCTTGGGGTGAATTGTGGTATAATACCTCTTATCAAGTTTCAGCAGGCACCACTCCCTTTGAATTGGTCTACAGCAGGAAGGCACCAACCATTATCAAATATTTGCACAATGAAACAAAGGTGGAAGCAATAGTTAATGAGTTGGTGGATAGGGATGAAGCTTTAAGACAGCTTAAACATAATTTATTTAAGGCAAAAGAACTCATGAAGAGATTTGCTGATAAACACAGAACTGCTGAGTCTTTCGCAGTGGGTGAGTGGGTTTTTTCTTAAATTACGTCCTCATAGGCAGCATTCGGTACAAAGAAGAATCAGTCAAAAATTGGCTCCACAATTTTATGGACCATTCCAAATTCTTAACAAATATAGTGATGTTTAGTACAAGCTTCAACTTTCTACCAATTCCAACATCCATCCTATATTCCACATTTCTCTACTTAAGCGAGCTGTGTGAAATTCCTTTGTTGAACCCATACTGCCTGAAGGTCTAGAACTTGATGAGTTTGAGGAACCTAAAACTGTTATTGCTAATCGAACTGTTCACAGGGAAGGAGTGAACATTCAACAATGCTTGATTAAATGGAAGGGCAAGTCTATGGAAGACACCACTTGGGAGGATAATGAAGTACTCATTGCTCAATTTCCAGATTTCAGCCTTGAGGACAAGGCTGCCATTTCAGCCTTGAGAACAAGGCTACCATTTCAGAAGGTGGCAATGTTAGGAACCCAGAATTATGGGAAGAGGGGGAGCCTCGTCAGCAGAGAGAGAATCCTCCAATTTGGAGAGTATATTTCAGGAAAGAGAAAAAGTAAAGGAGGGACACATATTGGGTTGTTATTAGTGGATGATGGGGAGAGAAAGGATCTTTCAGTTAAGATATATTATAGGAAGTATTAAAAAGGTGGAGAGGGATTGAGAAGGCATTATGATTCTGGTTCTGGTTGATATCTAGGGCAGAGGATTCTTCCTTTGAGGAGCATTGTGCTCTGGACTGTTTTCTGTTCATTTTCTTTAAATAACAATATATATCTATGTCCCGTCTTTTTCATTAATACCACTGCACTAGTTACAGAACCTGTGTTTCCCATTTGTTGACTTAAATTGCTTGAAATCTATCACCTGTCTTGTCCTTAGTAGCCTCGTGTGTTGGCATGAAATGGACAACAGGAATGTCTGAAGATCAATTTTCCCACTTTGTACTATAGAGGGATATCTTATGATTTTATCCCTTGTTTAGCTCTTTTATTGACAACATTCATAAGAGCTCAAGGCAGATAGATATGTAGTTTATTATTTGATCCTTATTCATCATTTCCTTAACAAGGCTACAATAGGTACAAGAAAATAATCAGACCAAGCACATTCCTATTATTCATTACTGTCAGTCAAACCATTTTAAAGAAATGAATCAAAATATCAAATGCAATCTGTTCATTTCCACCTTCTCCAAACACAGACTTCAATTGTTTTCTCTATTTTCAATTGTTTCATATTGTTAAGAATAGGATAGAATATATGTAGTGACAGGTTATATAAGAACCACCAATCACCTGATTCAGCCTTTTACACAAAGTTACAGGCTTGACATGATATAATAATATGTGCTAACAAAAAATTGGTACTGGACACTGTTGAAATTAAGACTCTGGGCAATGCATACTAGTAACAAGCATCATTTCATTGAAAGAAGATATTCAATTAGTAATTCAGTGGGTGGGTCACAAACCCCAAACCAATGAAGTGAGAATATGAAAAATATTAAAGAGAGTACTTCATCAATTACTTGTAACTCTCTTTTTCATTTGGCATGTATCTGAGCTTTGTGAATTGGACCTTACTTCTCCAACAGTGAAAACCAGCAGGGAAGGTTGTGCTTCTCAGAGCACCACCAAGGAAACTAAATCCACCAACCACTTATGAGGCATCCCTTTTTACAAAGATTGGAGTACACCTGCACGGACTCCTTCCTCCCAAAATGTTAATAAATCTGTCTTGTTCCTTAGTGAAAAAAGGTACTTATCTCACAGCTGCACTTCTTAGTACTAAACAAATTTCTAGAATTCCTTGGACCATTGATCCTAGAGCAACCGACACATGACAAATTGTTCAAGATTATACCTCCTATAGTCCTCAGTACTCAGTAGACAAGCCTTGGTGCAACAGTAAAGTTGCCTGGTGAGCTAGAGATCAGAGGTTCAAATCCTAGAAACCTCTTTGCTTGTGGGGACAAGGAAGCATACATCTACCTCCCCAAACCCTGCATGATGGGATTTTCATTCATTGGGTCATCCTCTTTAGTCCTTGTAAAGGCAACAGTCAAAATTGGTGATGGGTCCTTTCTTACAATAATTGCAACTAGCTTTGTCTCTCTATCTCTCCCTCGTTAACTCTCCACATTGTTCTTTATATTCTTAACCTGTTATGCAACATATTGTCCATTAGCAAAATAACTCATGATCTAAATTCTCTTGTTATTTTTTATTCCTTGCGTCATAAATACTAGGCATTAAACTTGGCTGGTAGTGCTAGGAAGGACAATGGACTCTACATCACTAAAGATGGATCTGGCTTCATTGTACAACCCAACATACCATTTCAATTTTATCTCTATTTCTTAGGACAATGAAATAATGTTATAGCATTATAGGTTAGGCCATCAAAGTTTTAGTTATTTAAAGCACTTTTTTTCCTGAAACTTTCAACAATAAAAAATCATCTTCATTCATTTGTGAAATTTGTCTATTAGCTAAGCATCATTGCACCTCTTACCATCACAACCTTACAAAACATCTGGTCCTTTTACCATCATCCATAGTAATGTTTGGGGACCTAGTCAAGATCCCATACCTTTAGAGGTAAACAATGGCTTGTCATGTTTATTGATTATCCAACTAAGTTAAATTGGGTATATTTGATGAGGGGAAAACCTAAAGTGGATACAATTGTCAAAAACATTTTCACATGATAACAACACAGTTTTAGAAAACAATTTAGATTTTCAAGAGTGATAATGGCAGAGTATTTTAATAAATATCTAAACCATTTTTTCATGGAAAGAGAAATTGCTCATCAAAGTTTGTATATTGATACCATCCAACAAAACATGGTAATTGACATGAAAAATAAACACTTGTTAGAAATAGCTGGAGCATTCTTCCTCCAAAGTATGGTTCCTAAATGCCTTTGAGGAGAAGCCATTTTGGCTGTAGATGATAGAACTGGTTCAGATTCTAGAAAAGAAATGAATTCTATAGAATAATCAGGATATTCGAGAGGCCTCGTTCTCCCCCCACTCTCTAAGAGTACAGTCATTTCTCTAAATGATAAGATGGTCTCCACTCTCTTCTGGTCTATTTATACATGTACTCCTTTTGTTTCTTCAAGAAATAAATTTTATTGAATATTCTTCAAGAGATCCTATTCTCACCCCACTGATCCTTTGTCTAAAATGACAACATGATCTCCTTTCCTCACTCCTTTTCTATTTATACATGTAATACCTTTACTAATTGTAACAAACTAAACTAAGTAACTAATTAATGGGTATCTATTAGTAGACCATTTGATTATCAAATGTGCAGATAGGTATTGAAATTTAAAACCCCTCTAGATGTGTTTCTCATTGTTTCTCCAAAAAAAAGATTGTCATCATTTTTATGGCTAAAGATTTTTGTGTACACAGTATTTGTCCATATTCATAAACAAAGCCAAAATGAACTTTACCCTCAAGCTAAAAAATGTGTTTATCGAGTCTTCTCCCACTCAATTTTTATGTGGAAGACATAACTTTATAGGTGATGACTTGAAAGAGATGAAGCAAATAGAGAAACCTCTCTTGATAGAATTTGAGATAAAGGATTTGGGGTCCTTAATATACTTCCTTGGAATGGAGATTGCAAGGAATATAAAAGGAATTGTTCTCTCTCAAAAGAAGTTCGTCCTTTATCTCCTTAAAGGAATTGGTATGAGTGCTTGCAAGTCAGTAGACACCCCTGTTGACTGTAATCAAAAGCCATGGTCCAGGGAACCCAAGCATGGAGACTTCTAGATATCAACGATTAGAGAACTGATTTACTTGTCGCATGCAGGACCTGATATTGTGCTTGCTTGCAGTAAGCTTAGCAAGTCGGTTCACACACTCATACCAATTTCTTGACATACTTGACGGGTGCATCTGGCAAATGTCTTTCCTTTATTTATTAAAAAAAACCCACACAATAGACCATCAAGACCTACACAGTTGCTGACTGGGTAAGATCCATCACTAATAGGAGGTCTATAGCCAGCTATTGCACATTTATATAGGGTAACTTGGTTACATGACAAATCAAAGAAACAGAACATAGGAGCAACGAGCAGTACTGCAACAAAAAAAATATGGGGCTTATAGCTCACAGAGTCTGGGAAATGTTATGGCTTAAAAGGGTTTTTCCAGAATTGGGGATGCCTAGCAACCTACCAATGAAATTATATGGTGGCAACAAGTATTGCTGTTTGGAAATCAACCTACCAATAAATATTCCCAGATTCCGGTACAGCAATGATAGATTAAACATGAGGAAATTGAAAGACGTTTCTTAAAAGAGAAGATAGGTGATGGAATTTTTTTTATGCCATTGTTTCCAACTGCGCAACAAGTGGCAACTATCCTAACCAAAGGATTATTCTGAACTAAATTTGAACTTCTTGTAAGCATGCTGAGCATGATAGAAATTTATGCACCAACTTGAAGGGTGTGTTGAAGTTGGTTAGGAATTAATTTTTAGGAAGATTTGTTTGTTAGGATGAAAAAGAAAATGAATACACTGATTCAGTTTCTGCTAGGTAGGCTATCTTTTATCCCTTGTTTTGCTCTGTTCTTGTCCCTTGTTTTGCTCTGTTCTTATCCCTTGATTTTCTCATTCATTTTCTCCTAATTTGTAGCAGATTGGTTATCTCTCCTTAATCATTTCTGATCATAAATCCTACTATATATGGTCCAATAGTTAACAAGAGAGTATACCTTTTTTTTTTTCTCTAAACCTGTACCAAGTATTGCAAGTAAGAAAATGGCAAATGCACGAATTCTTAATCTACGAATTCAGCATCTCAAATCCAACACAATATCCATCCAACCCTCTAAGCAAAGAATATGCAATGGTTATCACATAAAATGAACTATATGTACTTCTGTGACAATCTACATTGACATTCATTCTTTGTCAATTGATTGAAGTTGAAACTTTAAACTGCACTATGCAAAATAGAAATGTGAAGCAAACATACCTGGGTAAACTCGTGAAGAATATCTCTGTGCCTAGCCAACTTTTGAGTTACAGATGTAGCTGGTCCAGCAGATGCAGCACATCTACTCATTGAATCATTTATATCCAACAATTTCTCAAGCAAGGATTGGATTTCCATTTCCATGGATTTCCAAGACCTACTGGATCCAAGAGGTGGTGAACCACCATCCACATAACCTAATAACAAGAGATATGTACTCATAATTTGTATACATATAGAATGGAACCTGCCAGATTAAATGCATTTAATTATAAGGTGCTTCAAGACTATTTATCTCGAAAACATGGATAATTTCTTCTTCATGTCCAATTTTGAGACTTTAACTTTCTATAAGTGATAAACATTCCGAGGAAATAAGGTGATTGGCACATGATAAAAAGAAAATACAACAACCAAGGTTTTAACTTGTGGTTGCAGTTGCAGCTACTAATGCGATTGCATTGCAATTACCAAAATTTCATGCAAATATTGCAGATATCTCCAACGCACCGTTAGCAATTGCAATTGTGAACCATAATTTGAAACCTTGATCATAATCATATTAGGAGAAGACAATTCTAACAGAAATTATGTATCCCTACGCCCTGAGTATGAATGAGTTCATTATTGGCAACAAACATTTATCGTTTGATTAACATTTTATTCCTTATTAACAAAAAAACAAAAAAAAAAAAAGGTAGTCCGTGACCGTTAACCTTATTAATCAATAATTAACTTATTAGGTGTAGAATTTCATGCGCACAAGAAACATTTCAATTATAACTGCACGATGCTTAAAAAACACGAATTACTAAATATAAAGGACCAAAATGCAGTAATACTCACTAGCAAATCGGAAAATAAAAAGCAGTAAATACTTCCAATTCACTTTCACTTGTGTAAGATTAGCCCGTTTTATTTTTTATAATTCAAATTCAGATGCCATAAAAACGCGATTCTCAGATGTGTGTTTAGTGTAAGATTGCATTGAATGATCCAATTGAAAAGGAATAGTGAAAGATGAGAATGGAACCTCCTTGGGTGAAGCGAGCGCCGAGCTTGGCGTAGGAAGAAAGCTTGACGTCGAGATCGCCCTCGATCTTGCGCGCTTCCTTTCGCAATTCCTCCCAACCCGATTCCTGCAACTCCAGATTCGGTTCCCTCATTCGGATCTCTCTCGGAAACGACGATATTTCAGTTATTACGGTTGAGAGTTTCAGTTATTGCAGATTTCTGAGTCGCCAACACAATAGAGATGGTGGAGAAGGCAGAACGAAGTAGGAATAGGAACTAAGGAGGGAGGATCGTCTGCAGCTAGTACACCGTAGGAAGAACTGCAATTGGGTCTATTGTCATCAAAGGTACCACATCATAATAAATTGAGAAATATCTCGTGCATTGTACCAAGTTATAATATAATTTCTCATTCGAATATTATTATTGAATATAAAATAGGTTAAATTAACCTGTGAGTTCCTATAATTTTATTAATATTTTAATTAATTTTTTTATATTTTAGAAAGATATAAGATAATTTTTATGATTTAAAATCATTTAATTAATTTTTTAAAAATTTTATGTTGTTAGATTTTATTAAATTATTGTTGCTTATTGTAGGTGAAGAGAGAAATTATTGAACCATTTTTACATATATAAAAATAGTCTTTGATTAATTATCACTTTTATAATCAATTATTTAATTGATTATTGCAAAAAATGTTTTTAATATTATAGAAAAAATATGATTATTTTTTTAATATAAAAGGTAAATAAAAATAATTTTTAATTAATTAATAAAATAATAATTATTTATTTATGTAATTAATTGATTACGTGTGTGAAATAATTGATTATTTAATTAATTAATTAATTTTAACTATGTAGAAAGATAGTTAATTAATTAATAATTATGGTTAATTGATGATATAATAAAATTAATCAATTATTATAAGTATATGACTCGGATATTTTTGAATGTATAATAATTTGTTAGCACACTTCATTGGAAAAAGCGTACACAACCTTGAAAAATTTAGAAAATAATGTTTGATATCGTCGAAGTATTTTTTTATGCATTTCATCTTTCTTCTATTTTTGTTCTTCACACTTAAATTATAAGAAGGTTCTCCAACTCCTTCCTTACCCCATTCCTCTTCACCCTTTCATATCCATTTCCCATTCTTCCTCAACTATTCATCTTCCATCTTTGATTAGATTAATTCCAACTGCTTTGTTGCAATTTTGAATCCTTTTACACTAAATTTATTAGCTTATCAAAAAAAAGTCCTCTTTTAAAAACTCAAAGATGTCATCACCATCTTGGCCCCAAGGAACTAAGCTCTAAAAGGGGGTGCTAGAGATTGATTCCTGAACCCACTCTTTAAAGTAGCATGTATTTAAAACTCACATTCATTAATCCTGCCCAAGAAAGGGTTTTTAGACAACAAAACTTACAAAGGAAACTAGATGCATTGTCCAATGAGATCCATTGCTTAATCCACCATGGCATTCCTTCACCTACCTTTCGTTGTTGAAGTGGTGTTGCGGTTAGCCCAATCTTAAAGCCATTGCATTATACATTAGCAACACCAATAAAACTCTGTATAAAGATCGACATAACTACTTCAGAAAATGAGTTTGTGGATGGTTACAATTTAATAAAGTGTTGTTAGGTTTCAAGTCACCATGGACAAGTGGTTCTAGCTTTATCTAGTTAAGGAAAAAGATCATGCTCTTGGTAGTAGAGTCATGTTTGGAGTGAATATTTTCTTTGCAACGATAGATAAATAGTTGCAATCGTTAAATGGAGCTTTTGACTTTAAGTTTTACTTTGGTTCCCCAGGGTGCTATCAAGCCTTTAATATTGATGATATATGCAGTTTGCAAATAGATTCTATCCTTTAGGTTTCAATGAACAAGAGAAGATTAATTTGAGATTTCAACTGCAACATTTATTTGTGATATATGCTCCTAATCATACAAATTTAAAGAATTTATCAACCATGCTTAAATTGTGTCAATCTTCGGCAAAAACAAAGAAAGTAACAACATTTTACTTGATCGATTAATTCGTATTATTTTAACTTTTTCAGTTTCTATAACTACAATAAAAAAATTATTTTTAACCATAAAAATAATTAAACAAGATAATGTAATAAGATAAAAGATGAACTTCTTAAAAATAATATGGTCATTATATTAAAAAAGAAATAGACTGAAAACTTCACTTTTAATTCGATTATTAATGACTTCAAGCATTTGAAGGAATGTAGAGCACTACTATAAGTAGAGGTAATTTTTATATTTCAATTTGCACTTACTTCTATATGAATGATACTGACTTTAATTGTTTTATGTTTCCTTTTGCACATTGGTATAAATGATTATGTGATTTTAAAATTTTCCTGAACAGTACTACAACCATCGGCAAACTATAAAATATCACAGAGAAAACCAAATTAGTAAATCAATTTAAGAATTCATTTCATATTTTTAATAATATGAATGAAAAATCTTTAAAACAAACTCATTAAGATATATTCTATTTTAAAGTTAAGATTAATTATAGCAATCATTTTCTAATAACATTTTTTACTCAAATTTATTTTACTTTTTTTCTTCAATCAAACAATATTTTACCTCATTGAAATGTTTTTTAATTCTTTTTTTTTTTGTCTTTTGGGTTGTATTCTTTTGATCAAATGCATTTTGGTCTTTTGCTTTTTTATGTTTTCTTACCAACCCAATTCATGACATTGTTGGGCTTTAGTTGAAAATTTGAAACGAGACCAACAATGATATTCTGAGTCCAAAATCTTATACTCAACCATATAAACAATAAGTTACATCTGAATATATTTGATATAAATTGTCTGATGCTCTTTTTTTAATTCCATAGTCATTTTTATGTTTTTAATTCCATGCTTGCGTAGCCATATCACTCTTGTTTCTCTTCATGGAAGTGTCATTTATAATGGAAAGAATCTAAATCCGTCTCTAAGATTGTAAGATTGTGATCACGTTAAAATGCATCCATTGTAAAAAAATAATAATAATAGACTTAATGCATTTTTAGTTTTTATATTTTTATGACTTTTTATTTTAGTATTTTTATATTTTTTTTAAAAATTGTCTTTAACTTTTTAGAGTCAGCACCGTTAATCCCTATTTATTATTTTTAAAATTAGCATTGTAAGTCCCTAATTATTACTACATGATTAATAAAGAGGCTGTCTTGTATTAATTATTAGTGTAAGTAACAAAACACTTAAAAATTAAAATACATGATAAAATATTAAGCCATAAAAAATAATAATACTCAACATGATTGCAATTGTGGATGCAAAGCTTATTGGGTCGGATTGGCTCAGTTACATGCTTAGGGTGTGGAACAACCCAATCATACTGAGGAAAATGAGTCTAGGCTTCCTATTGGCCCATAATAATTACCATTCAACTGTTAAATAAATTTTAAATTATTTCTATAAAATATGCGTACAAGCAATTATATGAATATCGGTATATCAATTTAAAGATTATAAAATGTAATGAATGTAAGTAACCAATATTTTTTAAAAGGATTTGTATTAATTAAACTTCATCGTATATCAAAATAATAATATTTGTAAATAAGGCTGCCTATGAGTACAAGTAACCGACTCAACTCCTATATTATAGGTTTGATTTTGTTATTCTTAAATGTAAGGATATTTTGTGTTATATTTTTTTTTTCTTTCATGTGGGACTAGTTTTATCATTATTTAATACTTTTTTATTTTAAAAAATAAAATTATTAATTGATTTTTCTTTCATCTTAAGATTTTTCTAGCCGCTAGCTTCCCAACCAATCCTGCACAACATAATATTTTTAGATTGGTTCGGAGATTAAATTCAACTTAAATTGAAACCTACTTGATCAATCTTTAGATTAGTTTGATTATGGGTTCAGAATATTATTTTCTTTAGTTAGGGGGAAAAATAGAAATACATATTTGAGAAACGTAGTTTTCATAAATTGATTTTAAAAATAATATTAAAAATAAAAATGTTTTATTTTCTTAGTTCTAGTTTCCCATTAATGAGTTATTTGTACATTATACGTGTATTTTTAAAGTTTAATAACATTTATAAATAAAAATAAATTTAAAACAATCAATATTTTTATTATTCATAATAAATATTTATTTTCATATTAAATAGGTTAAAATATAAAATAAACTATTAAAATTAAGATACATTAATTTTTATGGATAAGATATATTAAAAATGAGAATTTAAAATATAAATACAAATTATAATAATCTGAAAATATATTTTATTCAAAACATATTTTAAATTTAATATAGTATACGAAAATTTAAATTTTAAATTTTAAATTAAATTAAAAACTGGTATTTAAAAAATAAATAATTAAATATTCTATAAAAAAGAGTCACGTAGCTTACTAAAGAGTCAAATATAGTAATAAAATTTTTAAAATACTATCGTTTAAAAATTAAAACTCAAATATATAATATATAAAATATTTTTCAAAATCTCTTAAAAATAAAAATTAAGACTAAATTAAAAAAATTTGAGAATTAATTCTATTAAAAATTAATTCTAGTCAATTATAAAACAAGAGTTTATTTTTTATGCATTATCAATGTAAAAAAAAAAAATTATTGTTGAAGAACCTACACCCGATATTTTTATTCAATAAGTTAGACTGAATTAAGGCAAAAGCAAGCTGGTCATAGGCCCCCAAAAAAGTACCTAACCCATTTTAATTTCTATTTCTATATTTTTGTACTTAGATGGAAAATTTAAAATATATGTATATATATATATATATATATCTATTAAAAATTTTAAATTTTAAAATACTTTGTTTAAAAATATTTTATAAATTTTTAAATTTAAAAATTTTAATATACTAAAATAAAATCATTTTCGATTTCATCAAAACAATGAGAATTCGAAAAATCTCGTGAATTCTTTCTTCTTATATAATCCCTATATAAAAATTATTTTAATAACTATTTTAAAAATATTTTTATAAAAATTTATTGATTTTAAAAAATTATTTTAAATTTTCTATCATTTATATGTATTTTTATTTATAGTATATTATAAAAAATTTAATTTTAATTTTAAAAATATATAATTTTAATAACAACTTTTCAATATTGTTTTGTAAAAAACGATTTTTTTAGTTTTTAATCATTTTTAGTTTTATTCATTTCTGATGAAAATAATTTAAATTAAATGTTAAATTTATATTTTATTAATTATTTTAATTAAATATAATTTATACACTAAACTTTCATTATTTAATTATTTTAAATATTTAATAGAATAATATAATAATATTTTATTTATTATCTTATTGAGTTGCATCTAACATAAAATTAAATAACTAGATAATAATAAATTATATTTGCATTTTCTCTTATGTTTATTATAAAGTTATTTTAAATTTTAATTATAAAAATTTAAAATATTTTTTTTACAAAATATAAATTTTTTAATTTTAAAATAATCTTATTTTTAATTTATTTTCATTGAAAATAAAAAATAAATAAATAATATTTTTATATTATATTAATTATACTAAAAATTTAATTAAATATAATTTATATATTATTTTATTATATTTAATCATCTCAAATATTAAATAAAATAGTATAATACTATTTAACTTATTATTTTAATTAAAAATATTAAATTTATTATACTCTTATTTTATCCTACCTTGTATTTTTATATACAGTATAATTTTTATATTTTATTTTTTTTTATTTGTATAGAAACTAAAAAAATTAATTTATTAGGTAACTTAAAATTATAAACTTAAAACAATTTATTTAAATATTTCCTTATAAAATTTTAACACGAGTTTTAATAGAAAATCTTAATACATTAAATTAATTAATTTTAAGTGTTACAAGAACATTAAAAATTTAAAAATTCTTCCATGGTCTCCTTTTCTCTTCAGCTCTCTATGAATGCTCTCGTCTCGTATTTTTTAAATTTAAAATTTGTAAATCAAATTTAGTTATTGTATAAAATATAATTTTTATATTTTTATATATAATATTATATGAAAAAAAATTTATGAATATTTTTTAAAATATATTTTTATAAAAAATATTTTACATTTATGAAACATAATTTTAATATTTATTTTTATTTAAATATAGTTTATAATAAAAAATTATTTTAAATTTAATTATTAAAAGTAAATTTTAAAAAATAATCATGATTTTAGTATTAACATTTTCAGTATATCTTTTAATATAAAATAGCTTTTTAACTTTTACTAATTTTAGTTATTTTATATTTATATTGAAAACAAAAATTAAATTAAAAATTATTTTTTAAAAATTATATTAATAATGTTAGAAAATAATTTTGTTTCAATATAATTTACAAATTATTCCATCATGTTCATTTCAAATGTTATCAAGACCAGATGATAGTATCTAATTTATTATATTGATAAGTAGTCAAACATAACATAAAATACCTAAATAAAAATTTCTTATACTTTTACCTTATTTTATCATATTTTCAACTAATATTTATATACTATTTTTTGTGTTTATATGAATAATTAAAAATAAAAATAATTTATTAAGAATTTTAAAATTTTTATTCGTATTTTTATCAAATTATAAATTATAAAAATTTTAATATAAAATTTTAGCACACTAAAATAAATAAGTTTTAAATTTCACCAAAAATAGTAGAAATTTAAAAATTCTTTGAGGATCTTCCTCCCTCTTTCGACCTTGCACATGTTTCATGAAATATAATTTTAAGATTTTTATCATATAAAATTATTTAAATAATATTTTTATTAAAAACTACTCTTTTATATAATATAATTTTAATTTTTTATAATTTATTTTTATTTTAATTGTAGTTTATTATAAAAATATTTTAAGTTTTAATTGTAAACAATAAATTTTAAAAAGAATATGATCCAAATTCTATGGAAAAGAGTTGTACTCCTCCATCATTTGTTTTGACCATTTTTATCTACCGCATATTTTTCTAGTGAAGATTAGTGGGATTTCATCATTTTGATTTTTCTGCTTTGATCGGCAGTCAAAGTCGAAGACACCCACATTCAATAGTATCTCTAGGAAGCCCTCTGCAACTTATATATATATATATATATATATATATATAAAAGTCAGATATATTAATATAAAATATTTTATATCAAATTTTAACATTTATATTAATTTAATAATTTTTTATGATATATAATTTACAAATTTAATCATTAAATTATGTTATAATATTTTTATAATTATGTATATAAAATTTTAAAAAATTTAGATATTTAAAAATATTTTTTAATTATTGATATTTAAAATATATTTAAATAATATTAGATATTAAATAAAATTATAAAATAAAATATTTATTAAATTTTATTTTATATAAAATTTTATAAATATAATCTATTTAATAAAAATTTTTAAATTAATGATTAGATTAGTCAATAATATATTTTACAAAAATTACCTAGTTAGTGTAGATCTTAAAATTTAATATATGATATTAATAATTTAATTATATATATATATATTAATTTTAATAAATAACACATTTTTTATGCAGCTAATTATATTCAAAAAGAAAATAAAATATGTTTTATAACAAATGATAATTCTATAATATATATCCGCATTTGTTAGAATATTGGTTTTGTTTCAAATAAAATTTGTATATTTTAAGATTCTGCTAATGATTAATTAATAAAAAAATTCCATTATTAATATCCAATCTTTCGTTAAAAAATTTATAATATTTTATAATTTATATATATAAATTAAATAAATTACAATAATCTAATTCATTATCTCATAAAAATTTCTAATTTTAATAACATTTCATATCATTATAATGTCAAAGGGTTATTTTGATTAAAAAATAAATATTAGAGGACTGAATTAAATAAAAATTAGAATAAAATCAAAATTTGACAAAAAATATGAATTTATATTTTATTTATTATATTAAAAATGGAAAAGTGGAGCATTTTATTTAAAAAAATATCGAAGCCAGTTTTTGAAAAATTTTGCAAGATCCAATTTAATCATTAAAAACTCATAAAAATAGCCCCTTAAAAATATAATTGTAAGACATTTTAATCTTTTCATTAATCAGAAGTAAGCATTACAATAATTTTTTTTATAACTTTTAAAACTAAAATAAATTAATTATTTTTTCAACAACTTAAATAGATAATTTTTGTAAGGATCAAAATGTCTTAACATTTTTTCAAAACCAATTTAAATATTAATTCTTTTATATATTTGGAGCTGAATTTGTTCTCATGCGTTAATCTTGTTACTTTGTCCCTTGCAAGAACACTAGGATGCCTCGGCAAAATAGTTCCTTAAATTCGAAAGAAGGAATGCCTCCTCATAAAAGGGTCACATTGACCAGACCAACAAAGCCTTAGAATACTTAGGGGTGCTAGACAACTTTCTCTAAGGAACTCAACAAAATAGTAACTGCAGAAAAAGGAGTGCCTCCACATAAAGGGAGTCGTAGTGGCCAGGTCCAGGCAAATTTAAATTGTGGCACAGATATTATGCAATTGATTATTTTATTTATATATAATACCTATAGTATAAGGAATTTTTAAAAAATTTTGATGCTTCTCCTTTTTTTTATAATTATTTATTAAATAGATTGAATAGAAAACTTTTATATTACTACAGCATGTCATTGTTTTGAACAAATATGACTGCTCCTAATAGACAAGTCTTTTTACATAGTTGGAGTTAGATTTATGCATGTATGATAAATACAAGTAGGCTTGGATGTGAAATAAAGGTTCGTCCAAAACTAACTGACCTGTTGGTCCAAATTGTTTAATCGGATATGTTTATTAATTTGATGAAGGTAAAATGTTTCTAAATTTTTTTTATAATTTATTTTAAATTATTTTTCTTTATATTTTTACATATATGTGACTAAGTTTAACCTTTTCAATATTAGAGTTTCATATACTTAGATATTAATTGGAGAACAAAATCTGTTAACTAAGAAAAAACACTCGCCTTAAGTATGGTTGGAGTTGTGATTCACTAAGATAAAACTTTTCAAACATATAGTGGAAAAGTTTTTCTGTATCAATTTATGTTATTTTTAATCGATACTATTTTTGTGTTAGTGGTTGTTATTGGTTCACTTGGTTAGGAAAAAGGAAATTTTGGTTATTTGAAGCTCAAAAGGGTTAAAATAAGTCAAGGTTAAAACTTTGTCAGTCAGATTTTTCATTATTATTTTTATGATGCTATTATACTATAATTATGTAATATGTTCTAAGTTGTAACGTTGTTGACTTGATTAAGATGGAACTTAGTCTTGAGTTACATGTTGCCCAGTGTACTTCTGTGTATTAATGCTATGTTGAATGCATGTTTTTCTCTTGTCAATGATGCAATTCTGAAAAATGAATTTATCCCAAATTTTGTTGTCAGATCTTGGCCTGTGAAACTCTAAACCCAATTATTTAAAAAATATTCTTTTCTCCAATTCTTTTATTTGATCGATGATTGTTTAAGATTATCCATGATTTATTTTTGTTCAATGATGGATTCAGAGAGCTTTATTGGTAAATTTTCCTAGACTTGTGAAGATTTGCTAGTTTTCAAGCCTATTTATAAGCATGCTTTCAAAAATCTATGATGAGTTTCTGAGATTTTTTTTTGAACTCTTCCCTTTTCTAATTTGTGATATCTTTTGTTTGCTTATTTTCAAGCCTATTTAGAAGCATGCTTTGAGTAATATATGATGAGTTTCTGAAATTTTTTTATGAACTCCTCCCTTTTTTCTGATTTGTGAACTCTCTTGTTTGCTGGTTTTCAAACCTTCTTATAAGCATGCTTTCATCAATCTATGATGAGTTTCTGAGATTTTTTTTTTGAACTCTTCCATTTTCTAATTTGTGATCTCTTTTGTTTTCCTGTTTTCTAGCCTATTTATAATCATGCTTTCATAAATTTATGATGAGTTTCAAAAAATTTTGTTGTCAAGTCTTTCCTTTTTTGATTTATAATCTTTTTTATTTTCTTGTTTTCAAGCCAATTTACAAGCATGCTTTGAGTAATCTGTGATGAGTTTCTAAGATTTCTTTTGTGAACTCTTCCCTTTTCTGATTTGTGATCTCTTTTGTTTGCCTATTTTCAAGCCCATTTATAAGCATGTTTTGAGTAATCTGAGATGAGTTTCAGAGATTTTTTTTTCTTCTGAAATCTCCCCTTTTCTAATTTATAATCTCTTCTATTTTCCTGCTTTCAAGCCTATTTTGAAGCATGCTTTAAGTAATCTATGATGAGTTTATAAGATTTTTTTTTGTAAACGCCTCCCTTTTTCTAATTAGTGAACTCTCTTTTTTGTTGGTTTTCAAACCTTATTATAAGCATGTTTTCATCAATCTATGATGAGTTCGAGATTATTATTTTTTGGTGAACTCTTCCTTTTTTTTGATTTGTGATCTCTTCTGTTTGTTTGTTTTCAAGTTTATTTAGAAGCATGCTTTGAGTAATCTGTGATGAGTTTCTGAAAAAAAATTTGTGAATTCCTTTATTTTTTCTTATTTGTGCACTCTCTTGTTTGCTGGTTTTCAAACCTTCTTATAAAAATGCTTTCATTAATCTGTGATAAGTTTTTGAAATTTTTTCACTTTTATAGGAAATCAATAATGAAACCTGAGATATTTTTTGTGAACATTTCCATTCTTTGATTTGTGAATTCTTCTGTTTACTGGTTTTGGATACTTGTAACCATATTCATATTCTCTAATTGTGACTCATTACTTATAAGCATGCTTTCATTCATCTATGATGAGAAATCTGAGATTTTTTTGTGAACTCTTCCATTCTATGATTTGTGAACTCTTCTCTTTGTCGATTTTGGGTACTTGTGACCATATTCTTATTCTCTAATTGTGACTGATTATTTATAAGCATGATTTCATTCATCCATGATGAGAAATCTGAGATTTTTTTTTGTGAACTCTTCCATTCTATGATTTGTGAACTTTTTTGTTTGCTGGTTTTGAGTACTTGTTACCATATTCCTATTCTTTTATTATGGCTGATTACTTATAAGCATGCTTTTATTCATCTATGATAAGAAATCTAAGATTTTTTTGTCAACTCTTCCATTTTATGATTTATGAACTCTTCTGTTTGTTGGTTTTCATTACTTGTTACCATATTCCTATTCTCTGATTATGGTTGATTACTTATAAGCATGCTTTCATTCATCTATGATAAGAAATCTAAGATTTTTTTTGTTAACTCTTCTATTCTCTAATTTGTGAACTTTTCTGTTTGTTGATTTTCAAACTTGTTACTACTTACTATATTCCTATTCTGATTTAAATTATTACTTATAATCATGTTTTCATCTATGATGAGTTGCTAAGATTTCTGAGATTATAAACTTAACCCTTTAGTCTTTCTCTTTTTCTATTTATAATCAATGATGATATTATGATATTACGAACTTAACTCTTTAATCTCCCTCTTCTTCTCTCTATAATTAGTGATGATATTATAAGATTATGAACTTAACTCTTTAGTCTCCCTCATCTTCTTTTTATAATCAATGATGACATTTTAAGCATTATGAACTTAACTATCTAGTCTCTCTTTTCTTCTCCCTATAGTCAATGATGATTTGCTAAGATTATAAATTGAACTTTTTAGTCTCCTTTCTCAATTTTCCAGCCCTTAACTTTTTCCTCTATGATTGATGTTTTCTATTTTATTCATTCACTCATTATTCAAAAGTCAATTTGGTTTATGTATACTTAATATAGGTTCGTGTCTTAGGTGAAGTTGGCCATAGGATAATTAAATATAGTACACTTGTTAACTGTGATTTGTAATCCCCAACAATATGAACCAGTCCAGTGAAAACAACCTAGATTCTAACCCCTAACAACCATATTCTATGGTGAATCAAATGCTTGTTAAATCTTTAGAATAAGTTTCTAATCTACCTCCTCAAATTCCAAAGCCTAATATAAAAAGGAAACTAAATTCAAGTGGGCCTCAGACAACATCATATGTTTGGGATCATTTCAATAGGTTACCTATTGCTCAAGGCAGCATGTAACTACTGCAAAAATTTCTTTTTCTACCACCTAAAAATTCATGGCACTTCAAACATGTCTTCTCATTTAATTCGTTGTCCCAAGTATACTCATGTACTCAACAATGATCCTAATCAAAGAATATTAAGCTTTGAGGTGGGTAAGAGTGGTGAGTGTAGTCAAGTACAAGTTGCTAGTCAAAGATTTAATGTAGATGCTTGTAGGAAAGCATTAGCTATGTTTGTAGTCTTAGATGAACAACCATTCAGAATTGTTGAAGTAGAAGGTTCAAATTGTTGTGTAAACAATTACAACCATAATTTTCACCTCCCTCTAAAAATACAATAGCTAAATATTGTTTCCAATTGTACTTAGATAAAAAAAATTAGATTGAAGATATTATTTAGGTCAAACATTAGTAGGATTGCCCTCACTATTGACTATTGGACCTCTATTCAAAATTTAAGCTACCCACACTCACTGCCCACTTCATTGATAATGAATGGAATTATCAAAAAATGATTATCTCTTTCCCCACTATTCCCAACCATAAGGGTGACACAATAGCTAAACAAATAGAAGAGGTTATAAGGGAATGAGGGATTAGAAATGTGTTTATCTTAATATATGATAATGCCTTCTCTAGTGATGTTGTTATTTCTCATCTGAAAAAAAAGAATGAACTTGTGTAATGCATTTGTATTGAATGGTAATTTTTTTCATATGAGACGTTGGCGCACATCCTCAATTTATTTATGAATGATGAGTTGGGAGACATGAATTCCTCAATAGTTAGCATTTGCACTGTTGTTAGATATGTAAGATCCTCTCCCTAAAGATTATCTAAATTCAAAGAATTCATAGCTTATTCCAAGATCACATGTCAAAAACTTGTTTGCTTAGATGTTTCCACTAGACGAAATTCAACTTATCACATGTTAGAGGCTACTGAGAAATATGAGACAGCATTTGAGAAGCTGGACTATGAGGATCCACATTTTAGGAAATATTTTGGATTGGCTTGCACACCCTCCTCTTTTGATTGGGAAAATGCAAGGTTTTACTTAAGTTTTTAAAGATATTCTATGAGGCAACAAAAATATTTTCTTCTTCCACTCATGTGACAATACATGATACTTTTCATCAACTTGCTCTTATTTGTTGTGAGCTAAATCAATCCTCAATGAATCTTAATACAATTCTAGCAATAATGGGAAATGAGATTAAGAAGAAGTATGACAAATATTGGGGTGAGATCATACATATTAATCAACTACTCTATTTTGGAGTGACATTTGATCCTAGATTTAAGTTAAGGTATGTTGATTGGTTCTTTTTGGATATGTACAACAATAATGAAGACTTTTTCCATCAATTATCTTTTATTGTTAAACAGAACCTTTCTAGGATATATCAATGGTATGCTACTGTTTGTGAGCAATAACATCATGTTACCCAATCCACTTAACTATTATCTTCTCAAGGGAGTTCTTCTCAATGTGTGAATGTTGATATCTCTTCCCATACTGCAAGAGCTGATGCTTTTAGACTACATCTGAAACAAAAAAGTCTATTGATGAGAAAAATGAACTTGAAAGATATTTGGTTGAGCCTTTCATAGACAATCATGACAAATTTGATCTTCTTACATGGTGGAACCAAACAGTTCTCGTTTTCCAATACTCTCCGCCATGGCAAGGGATATATTGGTCACTCTTATTTCAATTATGGCATCTTAGAGTGCATTTAGCACTGAGGGTAAAGTGCTTGATACTTTCAAAAGCTCATTTTCTCTTGATATGATTGAAGCACTTATATGCACTCAGAATTGGATAAAGTTAGTTAATTAATATAAGGAGTTTGTGATGAGTGAAGATCTGGAAATTTCTGAAAATGTACTAAAGGGTACGTATTTCTTTCATTTTGAAATTCTATGTATTTATATTGCATACATGTTATATATGTATTTGACATGTTATTTATTTCTTTCATGATTGTCATAAAAAATGTCAACTTCTGGTTCTAGAGCTTCTCAATCAAAAAACTCTACTTCTCAGCCACACCCAATTCAACTTGTTTAAGATAAATGAGTAAAATAATCTTTCTATATGTTCTTTTTATTTTTGTTTCTAAGTTTCAATTTTTAATCTAATCTTGTTTTATTTTGATATTAAAAATGTTGATTATGTTTTATTTTGATTTCACTAATCAGATTTGGGTTTATCTTTTATGACTAGAGAGTGGATACTAGACACAACATAGTGAGCAAGTTTTTTATAAGCTTTCATTTCAATTTTTTACTTCATTTTTGGTTATCTACTTTGATGATTTTCTGTGTTGTACAGGTTTAAAATTCTTTTTTGCAAGACTTGAAGGTGACAATTATTTTGATGAAGAATGTTGATGTATTTTTTTTTTTTTGTAAATTGTAAATTTTAAAATAGCATTTGTTCTTTTGTACTTTATGTAATTTATTTTTTTGTAATATTTTGTTAATATTTTATATTAGGATTAACTTAGGTTCACTTACATAACCAGATAGGCCTATGCAATATTATGCATTGCATAGAACTTAGAATTATGTAATTATTTTGTTCTTATATGTTAATATATTTTATACTTTCAATTAGGGATATGTTATGCAAATATTGGCTTATATAAGCTTATGCAAGAGAATGATATTGTTCAAAAAATTAGGATTATTTAAAGTGTGTGAGAATTTATCTAATTTTTATCTTATTATTTTGAATTTAATTATGAAAAAATTTTCAATCTTTTCATTTTGGATTGGATTATTAAAAAAATCAACCAAAATTTTATTATTGATTTAAAATAAAAACAAGCCCAACACTTAGGCCCAAACCGTAATAAATCATCCTTTGTAAACCGCTACTCGATCACACCTAACTTAAAACGGGCGGAAACGGTCCAAATATTTCTTCTCTCGATTTCTGTCGGACAGAGAACATGTTACCAAAACTCGTCCATCCTCACCCGATAAGCAGGCCTAAATACAAATCTTATTACATATTGCTTTTACGCACTCTAATTGTACTCTCTAAATCTAAAAAGTAAAAGATAAAAATAGGAGATATTGCTTTTACTAATTCCAATTGCAAGGTGATATAAAATTGGTATCTTCTCATAAATATATCCAAAGATAGAATATTCATACTAATTAGACATTTTAGCTCCTTATTAAGGTCAAGATTAATATCGTCACTATCATCAATATTCTCATTATATCATTAATCTCATCACCATCATCAAGCTCGTCCTCACATTCATCAATAAAAAAAATGCTCAAGATTTTTCGTTAAAAACTTGTTCATAAATACTATAATGAAAGGAATATAGGAGTTTGTTGTCAGGTATTTGACCAGATAGGATCTTCAAATTCGTATCAAACCAATCACTAAAATAGCCCTAGGCAATACGACTAAGTCGAACGAAAAGAGTTTTTCATGACATGGAAAATAACAAAATATTAGCTCCCACAAGGTTTGTGAATAAATAATTATTTGATAATGAGTAAGGAATAATCATCCTTTTGCTAAACAAGATATATTAAACTCATAATTCATTAGATCCTTTTTATAAATGTTAACTAAGTACCGTAAGTAAATTACTCCTAATTGTTCAATCATTTGATTATCAAAGTTATTTTGATAAATGATCACTGAGTCAAACTTAATAAAATTTGATCAATTATTTTTTTTCATTAAGGTAAAGAACAGAATCAAGAATTTTTCTTTTTTTTTTTATCATCAATCAAATCACTCTTCAAGACCTAGGATTCTATTTTACTATCAATCCACTCATCATCTCTGGTTTCTTTTTGTATTATCAATGAATAGATCACTTTACTTGTATAACTTATATGTCTTGTATTTATATATAAAATGATTTCATTGATGGAATTTGGTATGAAACTTTTAAGATCGATGAGACTCTAATATTTCTTATTAGAACATATTGATTCGACCCCATGAATGGGATCAACATCACATACTATATCGTCATAAAAAAAACAACAATATCTCAAATTAGTTGTAGAAAATTTACAACTGGTTCTAAAATAACTAGAAAGAGTTTTGTTAACCAAAAAGAATCCAAATCAGTAAGATACCTATCTAGAAGTTTTTGCAACTCAATGATGTATGATGGAATCATCAAAGATTTAATCTCTTCAAACTCTATCTATAACATACTATAGACTTAAAAAATAAAGAAAAAATATGTATAAATGTATGATAAAATGATTAACATGCAAAATATATTTTACAAATAAAAAATAAAAAATAAAACATTGATAATAGTTATTAGGACTTAAAATGTAACATATTTAATAATATATTTTTTTAAGTAAAACATATTATTAAATTTTATAAGTATCTCTCACATACATTAAATACATAAAATAATACATCTTACAGAGATTGATTTAATAAATAAAAAAAATATGTTACTTATGCTTAAGGATCTTATCTCATGTAATTTTAAATATTCTTTTCTTTTCTTCCATCTGAAAATTGTATAAAAGTTATACAAAGGTAAATTTTAGTAACTATTGTGATAAAAAGTAACTAAACTTTAATAATCCAAAAGTAAAAAAATAGCAATAATTTGGTTAATTTTTTTAAGTTTAATTTTTTTAATTATTTTATAGTTATAAATGTTAATAATTTAATATTACAAATCAGTTAATAGTGATAGAAATATTTTAATTTATAGTTATTTTATAGAGTTTATATGTTAGCAATTAGATAACACTCTATAGTAATAATAATATATTAATGTTTTAATTTATAGTTATTTTATAGAGTTTATATGTTAGCAATTAGATAACACTCTATAGTAATAATAATATATTAATGTAAAATTTTATGCAGTATATATGTTAAAATTATTTTAGTTTACACAAAAAAATTATTTTTAGCGGTTAAAAAAATAGTTTTTGGCGGTTGAAAATCGTCACAAAAATTATTACCAGCATTTTAAAAAATCACTAGTTTTATGAATGTCATAAATTGTTTGTAGCAGTTTTTTTTCTAATATAACTGCCAAAAACAATCAGATTATTTACTAGCGATGATAACGGCCACAAACATTTTAAAATTACTAAAAAAAAAATAAATCTCAATATGTAACCTCTTTGTAATCCTGCACACATCTTATTTCTTAGTCATATACAGCCTCAGTTCTAGATCAATAATTATTAACCTCACGGGTTGACGACTAAACAACATGAAAAGTCTAAAACTCAAGTTTACTTATAAACAAAAATTAAAGATAGAAAAAAATTAAATTTGTGTTACAAAATGTTCTAAATTGAATTCAATCATTCGAGAGATAAAATATAGAATATCAACAGAGTTATAGCATAGAAAAACAAGAAGTTTAAAAGAATTTCAATCAAATGAAAACAGGTCATCAAATTGGATTTAATCATTTAAGAGGTAAAAATATTTCCATTATTTTTTGTACAACTAAACTGCTATTATTAATTGAAAAATAAAAATTTATGAAACATGGTACAATAATTAAACCAACAAATATAACTAATTAAAATAATATCACACAGAATATAATCAAACTAGCTGTTCATGAAAACTGAAAAAAGAAATAAAAATAAAAGGAGAACACAATTGTTCGTAATGTTTTAGGAAATATATTTACTGCTGATAAGCATAGATTTCATAAATAATTATCTCTCACTTTTATCTCATTAAGACTTCTTATATGTTCAATTAAGTGATCTTTGTCATATTTTATGAGTTTGGGTTCATATGAAGTTTAATTGAATTTCTTTGCTTACCCGATTAAAATGACACTATTATAGTATTTTGAGCATAATAGGAGTTGTAGACATCCAAAAATCATGAAATCTATCTTGAATGAAAGCTTAAAGAAGTGTCCATATTTACAAAGCAAGAGCAGATTCTAAATGGGATGTTTAGGACTCCGAAATTATCTCAAAAGATGAGATAGTGTTGCTGACGTGGAATTTGAACAGTGTGCAAAGATCCGGCCATATCTTGAGATATAGAAGTCATATTGAGATGAACTCAACTTTGTTGGATAGCTAAGATCCAGGGCTACAACTTTTGTTCAGAAGTCAAGCTCTAATTCGGACATGTGAACATCCG
Organism: Canavalia gladiata; assembly: GCA_037954105.1. Lineage (NCBI taxonomy): Eukaryota > Viridiplantae > Streptophyta > Magnoliopsida > Fabales > Fabaceae > Canavalia > Canavalia gladiata. The sequence goes on along the minus strand of CM075659.1, from coordinate 11,451,679 downwards.
AAATTGCGGTGCAAGAAAGTCAAAATTGTTGTGCTCATTGGTGGCAAAAATTCAAAAGTGTTTTGCAATTTCAACAAAGCCCATGTGAAAGCAAGAAAAGGGTAGAAAAGTAATATCCTAGTTGGTGACTTTCTGAAGATGATGCCTCAAAAATCCTCTATAAATAGAAGGGTTTGCAAGAGGAGACACACACCAATTTTGGAGATCAACTCCAATACCATCTTCTTTCTTTCTTTCTTTCTTCCTTTCTTTCTTGTTAGTTTTGCCTCCTTCATGGAAGGCTTATGTTTTCTTTCTTGTTAGTTTGCCTCCTACATGGAAGGCTTAGTTTTTCTTTATTGTTAGTTGCCTCCTACATGGAAGGCTTAGGATTTATTTCTTGTTAGTTTTGCCTCCTACATGGAAGGCTTAGGATTTATTTGTTGTTAATTTGCCTCTTTCTTTGTTGTTAATTTGCCTCCTTCATGGAAGGCTAGGTTTGTAGTTTCAATTCGAGGATTCAAGCTATTTTCATTTTAACTTTGAGGTCTTGATCTTTATTTACATGCTTATTAAGTGGTTTCTACTCTACTTCACTATATTCTTCAATTTTATTCTTTAATCAAAGTTTGATCGGTTGACGTATTTTGATTAATGCATGATTGATTTATAATTGGTTTTTGATTGGTAAATCACTTTCCAAAAGTTTGAAGAGTAGAAATTAAGTAATTTAATTGAAGGTTTTCATTTTATTACTTACTTCAACTGAATTCTGATTGTGAAATTGGTTTAGATAAAAGATTAAGTGGTTACTAAATCTTGTTGATCATAATCAATTAAATTCTGAGAGGTTTCTCAGTAGAGAATTCAAGGATCATTGTAGGGGTTCCAGATGATCCTAGGTTGATAAACACAATGCATAATTTTAGTGATCAATGATTAGTTAAGAAAATAGCCTCTGAATTCCTTGAGTTGATTATTTTTAAGTCAAATAAATTTCATTCTGTATTTTGCATTTAGAACTTCATATCAAATCTTTCCAAAATCCCCTTGTTCTAACCTTCTCCTTATTTGCTTAAGAATCTGAAATGGTCTTTGGGAGATGACCTAGGTTGCACCTTATACTATACCAATAGTTTGGGGGAAATCTAGAAATTATTTTTGCGCGTTTACGACGAGCGTGTCAAAATTTGGCGCCGCTGCCGGGGACCATTTTAATTTCCTAGGCTCATTTAGGAGTTTGTATAAAAATTTTAATCTTTCTAACAATTGTTTTTACTTTAGGTATATCATTCTTGGATTTTCTGTATGAATTCACCTTTTTGTGTATGACCCGATCCAATCCTGAAAATTTATATGCATATGATCCTGAGATTGATAGAACATTCCACCATTTGAAAAGAGCACATAGAAGACATTCATCCAGTAATAACCAAGAAAGTAACAGTAGTGATTTTTCATCTTTAAATTTTGATAGTTTTAAATATTTTGCTAAGAACATGGCTGATAGAACCTTAAAAGAATTAGCTGCACCTGATGTTGCTTATCAACCATTGTGCATTCAATACCCTGATGTTGATGCACCATTTGAACTGAAGTCTGGACTAATACATTTGCTACCTAAGTTTCATGGCCTTGCAGGTGAGGACCCTCATAAACATTTGAAGGAATTTCACATTGTGTGTTCCACAATGCGGCCACAAGGAATTCTAGAAGATCATATCAAGTTGAAGGCATTTCCTTTCTCCTTAAATGATGGAGCTAAGGACTGGTTGTACTATCTACATCCAACATCTATTACAAGCTGGAATGATATGAAAAGATTATTCTTGGAGAAATTCTTCCCTGCATCCAGAACAGCAGCTATCAGAAAAGAGATTTGCGGCATCAGACAGAACACCCAAGAAACTCTCTATGAGTATTGGGAGAGATTCAAGAAACTATGTGCCACTTGTCCACACCATCAAATCAGTGATCAATTACTGATTCAGTATTTCTATGAAGGACTCATGCCAATGGATAGAAGCATGGTTGATGCAGCTAGTGGTGGAGCACTTATGGACAAAACTCCTACAGCAGCTCGAGATTTGATTGCCAACATGGCAGAAAATTCTCAGCAATTCAATTCTCGAACTAATTCCTTGTCTAAAGGAGTCCATGAAATGACCACCAAGACAGACCATACACGATTGGAGAACAGAATTGAAGAACTAACCTCCATCGTAAGACAGTTGGCCATCGGACAACAACAGCAACTTAATGTTGTTGACAAAACCAAAACATGTGGCATCTGCACTTCTGCAGATCATCCTACTGATGCATGCCCAACATTGCAAGAAAGTGAGACACCTGAGGCTGCAGTAAATGGTATTTTTGGCACAGGACAACAATACAGGCCTCCTCAACATTATCAGCAACAGAAGTTTGAACCACCTTCTGGAACATACAATCCTAGTTGGAGAAACCATCCTAACTTGAGATATGGTCCTCCACAACAAAGGATTCAAACATCTGACTCCCAAAATAAATACCAACCACCGCCATTCAGACAACAACAACAGCATATGCAGCAATCTGTACCTTCTAATGCTTCTGAACCCTCTCTTGATGATTTGATGAAGCAATTAGCTACCAGTAATCTTCAGTTTCAACAAAATGTAAGTTCTACCATTCAGGATTTACAAACTCAAATTGGGCAGTTGGCTACCACTGTCAACCAATTGAAATCTCAAGGTTCTGGTCAACTACCTTCTCAACCTGTCATAAATCCCAAAAGTGTGAATGTCATGACCTTGAGAAGTGGGAAGAAAATGCAGACAGACCCTACAATTTTAAAGCAACAAAGCTTCAATCAGACTAATCCACACCAAAAAGAAGCATTTATCTCTACACCTGGAGATATCTCTGATGAGCCATCTGAATCAGAGGGAAATTCTGATGAAAAAAATACACCAGCCTTCGATAAGACATCGAATGATCAACAAAAAGAAGCTTGCCATAAACGATCTGCACTTGAAGCATCTAATGAGAAGAAAACCCCAAATTGTGCTGATCAGAAGGTATCTTTACCTTTTCCAAATAGAATGGTTCAATCCAAGCCCAATGTTCATGCAGAATTGGATAAGGAGCTTCTAGATACTTTCAGGAAAGTGGAAGTCAACATACCACTTCTAGATGCTATCAAGCAAATTCCCAAATATGCCAAATTTCTAAAGGATTTGTGCACGCATAAGAGAAAACTCAAAGGGGATGAGAAGATTAGTGTGGGACGCAATGTTTCAGCCTTAATTCAACCCAGCCTCCCTCAGAAATGTAAAGATCCAGGAACTTTCACCATTCCTTGCACAATAGGAAACTCTACATTTGGTGATGCATTGCTGGATCTAGGTGCTTCCATTAATGTTATGCCCTCATCAGTTTATAAATCTTTGAATCTGGGAGAACTGAAGCCAACTGGTGTGGTGATTCAATTAGCCAACAGAAGTACAGCACATCCAGCCGGAGTACTTGAAGATGTGCTAGTTCAAGTGAATAAGCTGATCTTTCCAGCTGACTTCTACATTTTAGATATGGAAGATGAGTCATCCATCAATAGAGCAACCTTGATCCTAGGGAGACCTTTCCTTAAAACTGCAAAAACAAAGATAGATGTGCATACGGGGACTCTCTCTATGGAATTTGGAGATGATATCATCCAATTCAACATATTTGAAGCCATGAAGCATCCCATAGAGAATCATTCACTCTTTCAACTTGATGCCATAGACCTTCTTGCGGATGATTATTCTATTGACAATCTACTTTTTAAATTTTTTGATTTTGATTTAGATTACTTAGATAATTTTACTTGCACATGTGATGAATTTGATTCATGTATTGTGTGTTCCAGGATTAATGCTGCAGACCAACCTTCGTTGAAAGATGACATGTTAGATGCAAGTGTTGCAGACATTTCAATCTCAGATAGATCTCTTCCTTCCATAATACAACCACCTCCTTTAGAGTTGAAGCCTTTGCCTGAACATCTAAAGTATGCTTATTTGGGGGAAAATGAGAAGCTTCCTGTCATTGTAGCAAAGAACCTTCTACCACAACAGGAAGAAAGGTTACTGCAAACCTTAAAAAGCCATAAACAAGCAATTGGATGGACTTTGGCTGATATTCCAGGTATTAGCCCATCTACTTGTATGCATAGGATACTGCTGGAGGAAAACACCAGACCTGTTAGACAACCACAAAGGCGTTTGAATCCAACCATCCTAGATGTGGTAAAGAAGGAAGTAGGTAAGCTTTTGGCAGCTGGTATCATCTATCCCATCTCAGACAGTGATTGGGTAAGCCCGGTGCAAGTAGTTCCTAAGAAGACTGGCATGACTGTAGTAAAAAATCACAATGATGAACTAATCCCTACCAGAATACAAAACAGTTGGAGAGTGTGCATAGATTATAGGAAGCTTAACCAAGCTACTCGCAAGGATCACTTCCCTTTGCCCTTCATAGACCAAATTTTGGAAAGATTAGCAAGAAAATCTCACTATTGCTTTCTGGATGGTTTTTCAGGTTATTTTCAAATACATATAGCCCCAGAAGACCAGCATAAGACCACCTTCACTTGTCCTTTTGGTACTTTTGCCTATCGAAGGATGCCCTTTGGTCTATGCAATGCCCCTGGAACCTTTCAAAGATGCATGGTAAGCATTTTCTCTGATCTCTTAGAAAGTTGCATGGAAGTGTTTATGGATGACTTCACTGTATATGGTTCTTCTTTTGATGCATGCTTAGAAAGCCTTTCTAAAGTTTTGGACAGATGCATTGAGACTAACCTGGTTTTGAATTTTGAAAAATGTCATTTCATGGTAACAGAAGGTATAGTCTTAGGACACTTGGTATCTAGCAAAGGTTTAGAAGTTGATAAGGCCAAGATAGACATTATTACTTCTCTACCTTACCCCACTTCTGTGCGAGAAGTACGTTCTTTACTTGGTCATGCAGGTTTTTACAGAAGATTCATCAAGGATTTTAGCAAGATTGCACAACCTCTTTCTAAACTACTACAAAAAGATACCAAATTTGTGTTTGATCAAGCATGCAAGGATTCATTTGATGAACTAAAGAAGCGGTTGACAACCACTCCCATCATTCAACCACCTAGTTGGACGCTTCCATTTGAATTAATGTGTGATGCATCCAATTATGCCCTTGGTGCTGTACTGTCTCAAAGAGTTAGCAAGAGATCTCATGTCATTGCATATGCCTCTCGCACACTTGATGCAACCCAATCAAATTACACAACTACTGAGAAGGAGCTTTTGGCAATTGTGTTTGCATTAGATAAATTTCGCTCCTATTTGCTTGGATCTAAAGTTATTGTCTTCTCTGACCATGCAGCTTTGAAATACTTGCTGAAGAAGACAGATGCTAAGCCAAGACTGATTCGTTGGATGCTTCTGTTGCAAGAATTTGATTTAGAGATTAAAGACAAGAGTGGTGCAGAGAACCTTGTAGCAGATCATTTAAGTCGGATCCAGCAACCTTGTGAAGAAACTTCAATTGCAGATTCATTCCCAGAAGAGCATCTCTATCATTTGCACGGGAAGGATCCTTGGTATGCAGATTTGGTAAACTATCTGGTTGCTAAAGAAATACCCAAACACTTCACCAAATCGCAACTTGCCAAGTTGAAAAGTGATGCCAAACACTACATATGGGATGAACCATACCTTTGGAAGACATGTAGTGATCAAATCATTAGAAGATGTGTTCCAGATCATGAAGTTCAGTCTATACTTACCTTTTGCCATTCCCTAGCTTGTGGTGGACACTTTGGGCCACAACGGACAGCTAGAAAAGTACTAGACTCAGGCTTTTATTGGCCTACAATATTTCGTGATGCACATAGATTATGCATAACTTGTGAGCAGTGCCAAAGAATAGGGAGTATTTCGCGCAGAAATGAGATGCCTCAACAACCACTTCTCTTTTGTGAGGTATTTGATGTTTGGGGTATAGACTTTATGGGTCCATTCCCTGTCTCTTTTGGCTTTGTTTACATTCTGCTAGCTGTTGATTATGTTTCAAAATGGGTGGAGGCAAAAGCCACCCGTACTGATGATGCTCGAGTTGTTGCAGATTTTATCAGGTCTAACATTTTTAGCAGGTTTGGCATTCCTAGAGCTCTAATTAGTGACCAAGGTACTCATTTTTGCAACCGCACAATGGAAGCCCTACTCCGCAAATATGGAGTCATGCATAAAGTCTCCACCCCATATCATCCTCAAACAAATGGTCAAGCTGAAGTTTCTAATCGAGAGATCAAGAAAATCTTAGAGAAAACAGTTCAGCCTAACAGGAAGGATTGGAGCTTGCGCCTTGTTGATGCATTATGGGCATATAGGACAGCTTACAAGTCACCCATTGGCATGTCTCCCTACAGGATTGTCTTTGGTAAAGCATGTCATCTTCCAGTTGAATTAGAGCATAGAGCATTTTGGGCAGTAAAGAAATGCAACATGGATCTAGACCAAGCAGGAATCCATAGGAAGCTTCAATTGCAGGAACTTGAAGAAATTCGATTGGAAGCATACGAAAACTCCAAAATTTACAAAGAAAAGGTCAAAGCTTTTCATGACAAAAAGTTGGCAAGAAAGGAGTTTTTCGTTGGACAAAAAGTTCTCCTTTTCAATTCTCGGCTAAAGCTTATGCCTGGTAAGCTACGCTCTAGATGGTTAGGACCATTTGTAGTTACTAATGTTTTTCCTTATGGTGCAGTGGAAATAAAAAATGAGGTAACTGAAAAAATCTTCAAGGTGAATGGACATCGTCTTAAACCATTTTTCGAAGGTTTTCAAAAGCACACGGTAGAAGAAGTGCATTTGCACAATGCCACATACCTGCAATAAATTCAAGAGAAGTCTCTCTCTCTCCCTCTCTCTCTCTCTCTTTCTCTCTTTCTCTCTCTCTCTCTCTTTCTCCCTCTCCCTCTCTCCCATTCCTCGCTTATAAGTTTCAACTACTCTCTCAACTTCCTTCTTCACCTCTTAAATCATCCTAACTATTACACCACATTGAGCTTGCAGGAATAATAACTTGAGTGTTTTAAAAAAAATGGAGAAAGCTCTCACCAGGATCAAAATTTTGTTCCCTACTCTCCCCAGAAATTTTCTTAAAGACATTTACAATTGCAGACTTGAACGATTGAGAGCATTAACACTCTTAGGCCTTCCAGAAGATGTCCGTTGGATCATTGAAGCTAAGGTACGTTTAGTAGGTGAATTTCAAGAATCGTTTGTTAAAAATATGCCAGGTATGGGAAGAAGTTCCTATGCAAAGAAGAGAAGGGCAAAAAGAATTGGAGTTTGCTACAGGTGTGCAAGATGGACCTGTAACACAAGATGCAAGAACCCTGGAATGGTTTCAAGAAATCGAGAGGACAAAATTCAATTCATAAAGGATGGACTGAGTAAGGAGTCATTGGATGATATCATTCAGACTCTTGAGACGCATCCTAGTGGGCATGTACAAGGAGTCCTTCTTGATTTGTTTGAACTGTTCCGTAAGGAAAAAGCACGTTATAGTCTTGGGAATCTGACTTTAAAAGACCCTGTTGTCAGTTTACAAGAAAACTGAATAGGAAGCACATCCTCGACTCTTAGAAGGCGTTTCAGCCGTTACTGGACGTAAAACCAGAGGAAGATGTGAGCCACAATCACAACTACTGTTCATTCTCATGCGTGTATGTTTGTCATTTACATTGTCTTTTCAATTTATTGGGCCACCGTTTTTTTTGAAATTTTCACCCCTGCTTAAAGTCTTTCCCCTCTGACATTCACCTTTTCCTTGAACCCAAAATTCAAACTTTTGCAACCAAAATTCAAACTTTTGCAGCAAAAATTCAAACTTTTGCTACCAAATCCTGATCCCGCACTATTCAAGCGATCTCCTTGTCTGATATTGAGTCCCTATAAATTATCCACCTCTATGACATATTTTTTCAAAAAAAAAAAAAAAAAAGACAGAAACACCGTATATGGATAAGATCAATACTATCTGTGTTTTTGGTGGGTCTAACCTTGGAAAGGATGGAGAATTTCAACATGCAGCTTCTACCCTTGGTAAGGCATTAGCTGCAAGAAAAATCAATCTTGTTTATGGGGGAGGGATTCAGGGTTTAAAAGGATGTGTTGCAGGATCTGCACTCACAAAGGGGTGTAACGTCTTAGGTGTTGGCTTAAAAAATGGGAGCACCTCCTACTTCACCCTGGGTACTGAATTGAAGGTTGCAACCATGCATGACCGTATGAGACACATGTTGGTTAATTCTAATGCATTTATTGCATTACCTGGTGGTCTTGGAACAATGGAAGAAATTTTTACCATTATATTTTGGGCCTATCGGAATTTTCATAAAAAACCTTTGGGCTTATTGAATATTAATGGCTTTTATAATGGTTTGATATCCTTTTTAGATCATGCAGTAGAGCAGGAGTTCATGCCACAATCCATGCGCAACATCATAGTATCTGCTTCAACTGTTGAACAGCTACTTGAGATTTTGCAAAATCCTACATCTGAGCTCAGTCAAGCAATGCAGCTGGTGAACCAACCAAATCAGGATGGCAGAGATAAAAGAGAACCAGATACCACTCTTCGGTTATAACTTTTCCTTACTTTGATGGTTTTCTTACATTTCTTTTCCTGTTATATGAAATTTCATCTAAGACATTGGGGACAATGTCTTGGATAGGTTGGGGGGAAGATGGTCCGATATCTAAAATAAAAAAAAAAAAAAAAAAAAACAAAACCCAAAAAAAAAAAAAAAACAAAAAAAAAACAAAAAAAAAAAATTAGGTTAGATTCATAAACTTGCTTTGAGTAAGATGGCTGAGTAAGGAGTTACACTTGACTCTTGATACGCATCTTATGATTTAAAAAAAAAAAAAAAAAATTGAATGTGGAAGTATGTTTTTCTTTAGATTTCATAAAATAATTGAAGCAAAATGATTTACATTTCGAGATTAATTAGTTTGGCAACACATATTTGAACTGGATAGATTAGATTTGATAAATATATTACCTGTGAGATTTTGAGCCTTATTATTATTTTCTTTCTTGTGTGATTTTCATCCATGGAATATGTTACTTCAGAACTTGCATTGATTCTTTTTGAAGCTACATTTTCACATGATTTGTACAAAAATGATTGAGGCACTGTTTTTCTTGAACAAACCACTTGGCCAAATAACTAAACCATATAATTTTATCCTTTGATCAGCCCTTTGAGCCGATTAGCCTTTTCTTCTTTTTAGCTCACCACAAATAAAAAAAAAAAAAAAACAACTTTGTCTGACCATAGAAGGTGAGGAATACTGGATTTATCATACCATAAGTGTTTCAATAAGTGTGGGGGAGATTATTGTTTTGTTCATCAATATCATGGTTGAAAAAAAAAAAAAAAAAACTGAAATAATAAATTAATAAATAAACTATTATATTGAAAAAAAAAAAAATTGAAGAAGTGATATCTGTTTCTCACACTTGCACTTACAATCAATTCTCAATCCTCACCATTTTCATTGGTCTAACATTGTATCTCTTCAATATATCATTTCATCTTTCTAATCCCGTTAGAACCAAAATAAAGACCTCTTGATTTGTGCATTGCATGTGTACATAGTAGTAGAGAAGTAGAAGATATGCAAGCCTATGATAGTTCATCTTTCATGGATTGAATTTGAGAGAAACACTTACCAAATCAAACACTTGAGAGATTCAGAGTATATCATGTGAGGTTTTATCTTTCTCAATCTATGTTTTTCAAATTAAAGTTGCCTTTCTAAGTAATTTCAAAAATGTGATGAAAGAATGCTTCATGAAATTTTGTGAATTCTTGAGAAATCAACTCAAAACTTTGATGTTCTTTCAAAAAAAAAAAAAAAAGTCACCAATCCTTAACTTAAGTTTGCCCGAGACGTGCAAAAGATAAGTGTGGGGGAATTTGATAAGCATAGATTTCATAAATAATTATCTCTCACTTTTATCTCATTAAGACTTCTTATATGTTCAATTAAGTGATCTTTGTCATATTTTATGAGTTTGGGTTCATATGAAGTTTAATTGAATTTCTTTGCTTACCCGATTAAAATGACACTATTATAGTATTTTGAGCATAATAGGAGTTGTAGACATCCAAAAATCATGAAATCTATCTTGAATGAAAGCTTAAAGAAGTGTCCATATTTACAAAGCAAGAGCAGATTCTAAATGGGATGTTTAGGACTCCGAAATTATCTCAAAAGATGAGATAGTGTTGCTGACGTGGAATTTGAACAGTGTGCAAAGATCCGGCCATATCTTGAGATATAGAAGTCATATTGAGATGAACTCAACTTTGTTGGATAGCTAAGATCCAGGGCTACAACTTTTGTTCAGAAGTCAAGCTCTAATTCGGACATGTGAACATCCGAAATTGCGGTGCAAGAAAGTCAAAATTGTTGTGCTCATTGGTGGCAAAAATTCAAAAGTGTTTTGCAATTTCAACAAAGCCCATGTGAAAGCAAGAAAAGGGTAGAAAAGTAATATCCTAGTTGGTGACTTTCTGAAGATGATGCCTCAAAAATCCTCTATAAATAGAAGGGTTTGCAAGAGGAGACACACACCAATTTTGGAGATCAACTCCAATACCATCTTCTTTCTTTCTTTCTTTCTTCCTTTCTTTCTTGTTAGTTTTGCCTCCTTCATGGAAGGCTTATGTTTTCTTTCTTGTTAGTTTGCCTCCTACATGGAAGGCTTAGTTTTTCTTTATTGTTAGTTGCCTCCTACATGGAAGGCTTAGGATTTATTTCTTGTTAGTTTTGCCTCCTACATGGAAGGCTTAGGATTTATTTGTTGTTAATTTGCCTCTTTCTTTGTTGTTAATTTGCCTCCTTCATGGAAGGCTAGGTTTGTAGTTTCAATTCGAGGATTCAAGCTATTTTCATTTTAACTTTGAGGTCTTGATCTTTATTTACATGCTTATTAAGTGGTTTCTACTCTACTTCACTATATTCTTCAATTTTATTCTTTAATCAAAGTTTGATCGGTTGACGTATTTTGATTAATGCATGATTGATTTATAATTGGTTTTTGATTGGTAAATCACTTTCCAAAAGTTTGAAGAGTAGAAATTAAGTAATTTAATTGAAGGTTTTCATTTTATTACTTACTTCAACTGAATTCTGATTGTGAAATTGGTTTAGATAAAAGATTAAGTGGTTACTAAATCTTGTTGATCATAATCAATTAAATTCTGAGAGGTTTCTCAGTAGAGAATTCAAGGATCATTGTAGGGGTTCCAGATGATCCTAGGTTGATAAACACAATGCATAATTTTAGTGATCAATGATTAGTTAAGAAAATAGCCTCTGAATTCCTTGAGTTGATTATTGTTAAGTCAAATAAATTTCATTCTGTATTTTGCATTTAGAACTTCATATCAAATCTTTCCAAAATCCCCTTGTTCTAACCTTCTCCTTATTTGCTTAAGAATCTGAAATGGTCTTTGGGAGATGACCTAGGTTGCACCTTATACTATACCAATAGTTTGGGGGAAATCTAGAAATTATTTTTGCGCGTTTACGACGAGCGTGTCAACTGCCCACGACATCAAGCAACAAGGTTTCAAAACTTAATACGATACTCTTTGGAGTCACTCTACTTATGTATAAACTCAAATGCAACTAATAACAACAGTCAAATACTAATATATGTAAGTACATGCAAATATCTTTTAAAGTATTATAAAAATATTTTATGAATAAAGTATTCCATAATTATTATTATTAAATAACAAATAAATATTAATTTTTATTAATTTATGTTAAATAACCTTAACTAAAAATAATAATAAGTAATATTTATATAATTAAAAATATAATATAAATTTATATAAACATTAATATATAATTAATTTAAAAATAACATATTTCTAAATATGCTTTTCATCATATTAAATAATAAAAGGCAAGAAATCACGTGATTTAGACACTTAAAATAAGGTACATTCTATCATTTACATTTTACCGCATCTCCACTATACTCAAAAAATGGATTTGAATTTAGTAAAATAAACTACTTTGATTATTTGTATTGTATAAAAATCTTTGATTGCATCTAGGAATATTATCAAGAGTGAATCATCGCATCTATAGTTCTTTTTTATTATTTTCATTTAAGATGGGTGCAAGTCAAATAATAAAAGTGTATATCTAAATTGCTAATTTGACAAGATTAAATCCTTTCATTAAAATCAAGGTTAAATACAACATATCTGCAACGATAACAATTGTGAGAACTTTTTCAATTCTTGAGTTATCTCATATTCTTTTTATATCATTTGAATGGCTTCAGAGCTGAATCTTTTTTCAAGACCTCCAACATAATCCAAACAATAAAATTAAACACACAAGAAAATAAAATCACAAAAATCAAAATTATAAAGTGATAGAACATCAACCACAAAAACCAAAATTCTGATTCTAGCTAGAACTTCCTCAGCTTCGTTGTTGTTCTCCTCAAATCCATTTGCAACGATAACATAAAACTTAAACATGATGATCAATACCCATAGCATTCTCTTACAATTGCTTACATAGCTCACAGTAAACGTCCCTATATGAGCCAAGTAAAAATCAGCAAGAAAATTAGAAAAGAGAATGTTCATAAAAGATGGAATAAAATGGATGGATAAAAAAAGGGGCAAATCCAATTATTTGGAAAATTCCACCAAATCATGCCCAAGGTTGATGGGTAGAACATCATACCAAACTTTTTGAAACATAACACTGCATAAAAAAGTAGGTTAAGGATTCTATCTTAAGCCTCATGATTGAATACAAAAATAAAAATAGCACAAATGAACTCATAAAAAAAAAGTTGTTAGATTAAGGATTCTAATTCATTGTATCAAGACAAGGTAATATTTCATATGATTTCATTATCAATCAACAACACCTGAGGATTCTTGATACTGTTAAATTAAAAGCTGTTAGTCATTCTATTCCAGCATATTTAGATATGTGCAATATTTCATATGATTTCAATATTCAATCAACAACACATAAGGACTTTTGATAAAAAGGCCAAAGAGCATATATAAAAAAGTGACTATATCAAGAGTAAATATAACATAAAAATTACTTTAAAGAAAATTCATCTAAAATAGTATTCTCCAACCATTGCTTTCCCTGCTCACTATAAATTTCCCTTTTAAGAGCCTAGCAAAAATCAGCAAATAGCTAATTAGAAAAATCAAATATAGAATAAGGATGACTATCAAAGAAAAATGTAAGAATTCAATAAATTCAGGTAAAATCTTGTATAAAGCATGAGGTTACTTTATACGAAATTAATTGAACGAAAAATTAAAAAAAAAATAGATTATGATTCTGCCAAGTTACTCTACACCACCAAAACAATGTAAACCAAAACATAGGAAATAAGATAGCAAATCAGAGATCATATATAAAAAATGACCATATCAAAAGATAAATATAATAAAACTGAATGCTTTATTCAAAAGCCAGAAAGTAGTATTCCTTTACTACTGCTTCCTCCATGATTTTTGCAAAGCTGGCTTTTTTCGATTCTTCTAATTCCCACCATCCTTAATATTTGGTCAAAATAACATAACACTAATGAGGTGAAAAAATTGTAAATAAATCAAAACAACTTCCAAACAAACTATCCCATTAGAATCTTTAGTTATTTAAATAAATTTAATCATAAAAAGCAATTTCCTTCTCCAAATTTGTCTCAAAACAAAAAAAAAGGCACAAAGAACTAACAAAATAGTTGTTCTACAATGTCTGAATGAATATATGCTGCATCTAGCTGAAAATTTGAGAAAATGATAAGCCTATCATTTGTATCATCAAACACAACCTGTCATAATGTCCATCAGGTTTAATAAACTAAACATAAAAAAAAATTTATTCTCATATACCATTATATAATTAAAATTTACTTTTTGTAAAAAATATATCAAATAATTAATTTACAAAAAACAAAAATGTTACAAGCATTTTTGACATTTATAACATGTTTACCTTCAAGACAGACTAATGGACATGGACGAGATAATCTTCTTGATAGACAATATGGTCATCGGATTTCAACTCAATGTTAAAACCAAAAGTGGGTTTCATATTTATAAAAACTTCTTGAAGAGTACAGAGTGGGTCATCTTTCTCAACGTCTCATGCACTATCTTCCCATCACACTTTTAACAACATGACCCAATTGAACTGTTCACAGACTCTTGACATCACTCTTAACTACATTTCTTCGATACACATATTTTTTATTCTTATAACTAAATTCATCTCTGCTTTTATCTTTATATGGGCCTTAAATAAAAACATACAATCAAAAAGAGGAATCTTCTTGTTCCTTCTCCATAGAAATTCATCCATGAGGTTAAATGAACATTGTTAATACCATTTTTTAAATGTGTAAAACCAAACACAATGATCAATATTTACAGTAGAATTAGATACTAATTGTCAATTTAATCATAAACGAATAGAAAAACAACAATAACATACGGTGATAGCATAATGAACACACGAATTTCATCATTGACAATAACTCACAACACTCCTAAATAAATAACAAAAGGAATTGAAGGAACAAAGGAAAGAATACCTAACAATGCTCCTATGCTTTAGTTCTTTCAAGAGAGAAGAAAAATTACGAATGACAGTGCTCGAAACGCCTTCTTCCTCCAAACCACATCGTAGTCCAGGTTATCATCGACACTATTATGAAGTCTATTTAGTGTGAATCAGCATTGTTTCCACCTAAACGTGAATGGGAAGAGTGAAAAGTTAGAGAGAGAAAAAGGAAAAGCGTAACCTAGATCATGAAAAAGGATTGAAAAAAATGTAAAAATAAAAGATAAATTTTTGTTGAATTTAAATAGATTGCAAAAAATATAAATTTTTTTGACGGTTTTTATTAACCGCTGAAATATAAATGCCAAAAAACTCCCTTTTTCTTGTAGTGTTATAAATAATGTATAGTTAAAATTTTAAAATTTGATGTTTATGTATAATAATTGTTTTAGTTTTTATTTTATGAGTGGTATGATAATTAGTTTATAATTAATGTATAGTTTAATTTTTTAATTTAATCGTTATGTATGATTGTTTTATAATTTGTGTATTGTAATAGAAATAATAAAAAACTTAAAATATACGTTGTAAAAATTATAGACGTACAAATAAAATAATTTATTTGTATATGTTTATAAAAATTATGTAGAATAAAAGTTTATTATTTAACCAACAAAAATATATTAAAATTTATAATTTTATTTATAATTTTTATGAAATTTTTAATTAGGAAATTAAGTTGTTTATGATTTTTGAAATGATTTTTTTATTTAATTTATAATTATTATTTAAATATATAAATTTTAGCTTTTAAGTAATTAAATTTTTTTTATAAATTTTAATTTTTGAAGCATTTGAAATGACTTTTAAAAAAGTATAATTATTTTAAAATTGTGTATGTAAATTTCATTTTTTTAAACATTTTTATTTATTATTAGATTATTTTAATTTTTATTATTTGATTACGAATAAATTTTATATTTGTTTAATTTAGATATTTTTGTTATTTTTTAGTTAGTATTCATTTAGCTAATATGTGGTGTAGAATTGTTTGTTTTTGATTTAGTTAATATTTATTTAATCAATATTTTTGTGTGTAGAATTATTTGTTATTTTATTTAGTTAATATTTATTAGCCAATATTTCGGGTAAACAAATTTGTTGCTTTATTTAGTTAATATGTCGTGAAATTATTTGATTTAAGGTTAGATTAATTTTTTTATGAATCTTTTTCTTAAATTAATTTAAACTTGTATTATTATTAATTTAAATTAATTTTTTTTAAAAGTAATATTAATTCAAAAATAAAAGTAAATCGAATTGAGTTAAGTTTGGAGTGTTTAAGTTTGATCTATTTAAAAATTTTGAGATACGAATCTAAACCTGTTACTTGTTAAAAAAAATTTATGTCAAAATCTGATTTGATTTAAAGTTTACAAGATCATTTAAAGTCTATGTTTTAAAAAAATCAATAAATAAACTTAAAATCTATATAAATAATTAATT
Organism: Canavalia gladiata; assembly: GCA_037954105.1. NCBI lineage: Eukaryota > Viridiplantae > Streptophyta > Magnoliopsida > Fabales > Fabaceae > Canavalia > Canavalia gladiata. The sequence goes on along the minus strand of CM075659.1, from coordinate 11,435,546 downwards.
AAAAAATCTTTTAAATTTAAAGTTTAAAAGATAAAAAAATTATTAAATAGATTTAAAATATATAAATACATATTAATATTGTATGAATAAAATATATTATAACAAATATAAGTATATAATATATAAAGATAAATAAACTTCTGATAAGACTAACCAGACTTTTACCGTAGACTTAATCCTGTTTTGGTTATCTAAAAATTCTTTTTAACAAATTTAAATTTATTTATTTATTAAATAAATTGATAGAATTTAAATTTTAAATAAATTAAGTTATAGGATAGGATATCTTTTTTCACTTCTATCCTTAAATAACATTCTTTCTTTTGAAAAAAAAATTATTAAAAAAATATAATCATAATAATAACTTTATCCATAAATTTACAATTTTTAGAAACTAAAATACTTAACAAATTAACAACTTCAAAATAATACTTTCCAAATATAAATTATTTTTAAAATTTTTCAATAATAATTATTTAAAATATTCTTACGAAATAAAAATAAATTTACTTTATAACAACAAAAATAAAATTAATAAGCTAAATTTCATAACAAAAATTTTAAACCTATTAAAACTTAATCACTTTACTAAAGTTACTCATAAATCTTTTTTCCAATCAGAAATGATCAACTTTCTTTTTAACTTTTGCAAAAATCTATAATTTTATTAATATATTTATACATACATTCAATGTATATATTATATTTTAAATACATAAAATATATAATTTTATATATCTTTCGAACAATAAACATAAAATACATAAAATAATACGTTTTATACATACATAAAATATATTAATTTATACAGTTAGATAAATATAAAATATATTTAATAATATATTTTAGTTTTTAAAAAATATATTTCATTCCGTCTCCACAAGTTTTATTAATGTATTACTTTTTATTTTTTATTTATAAAATATATTTTACATATTAACTCATTTTATCATGCTTAACCTTTAGGGTTTTGACGCTACAAAGTATTTGTTTCCAATTAATCTTGGAATAAAAAGGCCCAAATTTTATGAGTTTTGTCAACGTACAGAGAAAGGCCAATTGCGATTTGCGAGGTTGAGTTTTCGGCAGGGGGTACAGATCCGTACACAAAGCAACTATATCAAGTCAGCATTAGCATTATGACATTAATTAATCTACAAAAGGAAAATGTGCTATTATTCAGACGAGGATCTTTATATTTACAAATAGGATAAAATAAATATATATTTTTTATTTTAAATTTTACCTTTATTTATTTTAAGAAAATATTAGTTTTAAAAATTAAAAAATTAGATTCTAAATAATACAAATTTAGATCTTTTACTTTTTAAAAGCGGTTAACGAGTTGATTTTTTCGGTTAATTTTAACTATATAAAAAATGACAACTTTTTTTATTAAAAATATGTATTTCTTGTATTTAAAATATTTCAATATAATGAGTATTTTATTTTTAATAAATATATTATTTTTAAATATACAAAATTAATTTTAAAAAATAAGATAACAAAAATGTAATTTTAATAATTATTTAAATTGTTTGATAATAACTATCGCTTTAAGTTCGGTGTTTTCTAATAATATATAGCGTCTCTGTTGACAGAGTCAACGGAAAATTGTCAGGAATAATATTTTTGCCGTTGGTTAATCATTAATTGCCCGTAATTTTTTTATGCTCATTTATTGTCTTTAAATCATAACAATTATCGCGATTTTTTATGATTTTTTAATGTGGAATTTAAGAATATACTAAACAAGTAATACTCTTTCATTTTTAAAAATATATAAATATTAAGTAATGTAATTAATATTTTAATTTTTTAAAATTTTATTTATTTTTTAATTTATCTTTTGTATAAAATTTAATTTTATATTTATTCATTTATTGTAATTAATAGATATATAAGTATAAATAAAAAATAATTAATAAGTTTTAAAATTAAAATAGATAGATAAATAAAAATCTTACTTTCTTCTGAACAGATAAAAAGAAATAAAAAGAGTATAATATGTAATTTTTTAAATTTTAATATTAATATATTAATTTTTATGATTTATTATATATATATATATATTAAATTTCATTTTTTGATAAAAAATTAATAACTAATTTATCAAAATTATTAAAAATAAAATGAAAAAATATATTAGAAATTTAATTTTCTTAAAAAACATTTATTACATTAATTTTTAAATTAATAATATAAAAATTGATCAATGACTCATTAATATAAATATAAATATAAAGTTCATTCAGTTTCAACCAACTTGGATAAATATACAAAGAATCTATACCTAATTTTATATATTCTTAATTATATTCACTTACAAAAAAGTAAAAAAGAATATAATAAATATATAAAGGGTAGATAAAAATTTTATTTAATAATTATAGTACAATTATTACATTTTTATTTGTATGATTTTTCTTTAAATAAATAAATAAAATAAAAATATTTTAACCAAATGAGGTAGTAAATATATTAATTTAAATAATATATAAAAAAATTAATACTATTATTATAAATATTAAAATAAATTCAACAAAAGAGCAGGTTATATATATATATATATATATATTTCAAATCTAACTTTATCTTTACTTAAATTTAGAATAAAAATAGATTTTTTGAAAGGTCGGTTAAAATAATTATTTTCCTTTAAAATCAAATCAGAATCACGTGAGTTGTTGTCCGTAGACAAGGTAGTAATTTCTGAAGAAAAGCGAGGCACATTGCATTTTCTCAACATCGTAGGCGTGACGGATCTTGTTGTCAACATATACGTAGCAATCAGGTGGGCCCTACTTTTGAATACGGCAGGAGTACGGTACCGTACATCAGCTACAACGAAAGTGCACAACACTTAACTCGACTCTTCCTCTAGTTTGGGGTTGCTTGTGGATGCTGCGTTGCAAGTTGAAATTTAAAACCAACCCCGCAGACTGAAGCCAGATGCGACTTTTCGCAACGGGAAAGGGAACATTTCAAGTCATAGACAAGTGCGAAAATGAATACTCAACTACGCGTTCATACCTGATTTTGAATATTCCCAATATTAATATCTTACGCCTCGTTTGGATGGTTTTTAATTTTTTTAAAAATTTAATTTAATATAATTTATTTTAATCTTTTATTATAAGTTTATTAAAAATAATAAAAATATTTTAAAATAAAAAAATATTTAAAAAATAATAAAAATAAAAATTAATAATATAATAATAATTACTATATTAATTATAATAAAATTAATGGTAATAATTATAATTATAATAATAATAATATTTATATTCATACTAATTATTTAATAATAATATGATAAGTTATTGATAATTATAAAATAAAAAAATAATAATAATTATTATTATTATAATAATTATAGATGTAAAATAAAAATGGTAATAATAATTATAAAATAATAATAATAGTGATATTGATTATTATAATAATAATGAAAAAATGATGGTTATAATAATAATAAAAAGGTAATAATATATTTTTTAAAAATTAAAATTTAAAAAAATTAAAAATTATTTTAAATTTATTTTAAAATATAAAAAAAATAAATTTATCAAAATAAATTTTATTTTTAAATATAAATTAAAAATTAATAACTAAAAACTCATAACCTTAGTGATAATGACGCAGGTAAAAGACAATTTTAGTTTACAATACACCGTACACATAGGATGGAATACTAGTTGGTTCCAATAAAAAATGTGTAGTGTACGATTATTATGTGTTTATTCTTATTCTTATATGTATTTTAAAAATTTATTATTAATAATTTGATCAGCATAAATAAAAAAGTAAGTAAAAAGTTAAATAGAAATGTAATAAATACATGAGTAATAATAAACACTCTCATAATATACGTTTAATTTTAAATTACTAGTATTACGAAGAAAGCTATGCTTAACCATTATTATCATCTCAAGAAACTAATTTTATCACCGACGTCAGTTCTTATTTGGATAAAAAAGATCTTCTAATGCTTGTTTCAGCTGAAATTGAAAGGAGAAAAATATAATTGATAGAAATACTGTTGAAATAACATCCACCACAAATTGAGCGGAAAGGAATTATGTAACGGGGGATCTGATGAAAAAACTTCACCCACTCTAAACAAAAATAATAATAATTCTTACATGTATTCACAACAATAAATAATAATAATAATAAAAAGAAAGAAAATTTTAAAAATACAAGATGGGATGAAATAATATAAAAATTTGTTGTATAAATTATAATATAATTTTTTTTAAATAATATATCTTCACAAATCATGAGATTTTGCAAGAAAATATGAACGTGAAGTAGGGAGGGGAGGGTCTTTTGGGGTTTTTATTTATTTATATAATCAAATTTATATAATGTTTAAACATATTAAAAATTTTAGTTTAATTTTTAAGGTGAAAAGATATTAATTAAAATTTTAAAATTTTGATTAAATTATTTTTTACTATTAAAAATTACAATCTACTTATTTTTTTTATTAATTTAAATAATTATTTTTTTATTAATTCAAATAATACATCTTTTTTATTTTATTTTTTATCACTCTATTTTATTCTTTTTATTTCATCTATTATTCAAACAAAAAGTTAAGTTTCTAAAAAGGTTGTATTTACTATAGTAATTAAAAAAGTTAAATAAATAATAAATAATATTAAAAACAATTAAATATAATAAAACTACTTTTACATAAAGAAAATCCATATTTTAATACAATATTATTCTTTATGAATATCAAATAAAGGTGGATAATATTATAGATCCCATTTTAATAAATTATTTTACACATAAAAATAACATCAAATAAAATTAAAATAAATTTACTAACATTTTTATGAATTTGAAAAGAATTATATTTTAAAATTTGTTCTAGACTTACAAAATTATTAAACCGATCATCACATATATTTGTGGAGATAATTGGTCAAAGACACAAAGTATTTACATGGATATATAACACTATAGTATAAACTAGAATTTGATGTTAATCGCAACAAATAGACTAGAAGAACTAGAGTTATTATGTTTTCAGTTGAATATTTTTTAATTTAATTAAATGGTAAAAAAAATCAAATAGTGACTCAACAATTTTGTTAAACATTATGTAATCAGGATTAAATTTATTAAAAATTTAATAAATACTAAATATTTTATGAAAATAGACATGAGAATAAGTCTATAATTAAACTTACAGATTAGGCGAGTTACTATAAATAGAAATATTATCCATTTAAGTGTAAAATTTTTTACTTAATCCACTTAATTTACCGGTTAAATAGATAAAGTCTCTTAATTAATAGATTAATCTATGGATTATTTTTTAAAATATAATTTACTTTTATATATTTTATTAATTTTAAATATTTAAATATATTTAAATAATTTATATAATATCGGATTGAATCGCTAACTAACTACATATCAAAGTGAGGTGAACGTAAATAAAAAATTTTCTGAATCTATTTATATTATAAGCCAACCCAATCCATTTAATGATAGGTGATTGTAGATCATAATATGCCAACCAAGTTGACCTCATACCTATTATAGTTATGACAGTCAAACTAAAACGAAAAAAAAAAAAAGGTTAATAAAACAAGTACTACTATATTTGGAATAAACATTAATGTACATATTCTTTTCATTTACCCTATATTTGAATATAGAATTTTATCATTTCAAAAAATTTTAAAATATATATAATTTAAATTAATTTAAAATTTTAAAATACCTTATTTGGATAAAAATAATTTGAATTTATTTGTTTAGAAAATTATTTTTTATACTATAAATTTATTATTTAAATAAATCAATTCAATTTGCACTAAATGTAAAAAAATATTTTTAAATATTTATTTAAAAATTGAAATTTAATATTAAAATTTACCAAAAAAATATTTTTTGGCAAATTTAAAATAATTTTAATATTAAAATTCCATCCCTACTATTAATTGCAAGATTTTTTTTTTTGCATAAATGATTAAAATAGTAATAAAAAAATAAAATATATATTTAGAGAATTAATTCTTTTTGCAAGACCAGCATGGCATGGGTCATTTTTGGCCCCATTTCTAAACTAAACTTGTTGAAAGCCGAAGTTGCTATTACTAATTAAAAGGAAACCATACAAGGATATGAGAATTTGAATAAATCATAATAGCATGATATCGAGCACAAATTATGGAGTGACGGAGTTACGGTCCCATGTCGACTAGTGGCGTATCCATTTGGTATCGGTGCACAGGGTCGTAAGGTCGGTATTTGGAAATCATATATTTTAATTTATTAAAATTTAAAACTCTCAGAGAAAATATTTGACCAAAATTTTAAATTTTAAAATTATTATTTTTTAAATTCTAAATTCAAACACAGGTCATGGCGAACTTTCACATGTATAAACATCAAATGCTTCGGGTGAAAAAGTAACTCAAAAGATAAAACCACGGAGAAAAGTAATGGAAAAAAGAATGAACAAATATTTTTTGTTTTAAGATAAAAATTATTTAAATAAATGATATTTAGTATTTGTATATTTTTAAATAATAAATTTAAAAACAATTGATTTAATATTTATTTTATAAAATAATATAAAGATATAGAGTAAAAAATGCAAGAAAATATAATAAAATTTAAAAATATCGGTTGTAACTCGTCCAAGCATATCATTGAATACAGAACATTTATTTTATCATACAAGGGTGAATTTAATAAGTTAAGTATAGTTATTACTAATTTAATTTACTGTCGTGATATTATTCAATGTTATTAAATTTGGTTTTAAATGCTCACTTGTGGAAATGGAAAATCATTAATTGACAATGTTATACTAAATTTGTATTGGATTGCTCACTTGTTGAAATGGTAAATCATTAATGGAATCAGATAACACATACGTAAATATAGTGGCAGTATCGTTCACATATATTTTTAAACTTTCTATATTAATTTACTATTTTTTATAAAATATAAAATATATCAATTTAATTATTAATTTAAATTTTTTTATTAAACATATTATATTTATAAAATTTTATATAAAACAAAAGTTAATAAATATTTTATTATATAACTTTACTTTAACGTCTAATATATTTTTTAAATATATATAAATATAATAGTTAATATTATATTTGTAAATATTTAAATTATTTAAAATACAATAATAAAAATATTATAACTTAATTTGATGATTAAATTAATAAATTTTATATTTCATAAAAGTTATCAAAAAAAATATATATATATATATATAAGCATGTAAATTTAATGATTTAGTATATATTTAATTTTTTTAAACAACTAATATAATCAACAATTAAAAAAATCATCATATAAATGTATAATGAAAGAATTAAGGATTCGACTTTATACGAATGATTATATTTAAAAATTAGTAATTAATTATATAAAAATTTCATATGTATTTTTATTTTAATTATTAATTATTTAAATTAATTTAATAATTTATATTTTTTATTTTTTATTACAATTAAATATTTTATAAAATTATATATATAATTATCTCAATATAATCTAAATAAATTTTAGATGATTATTAACTTTTAAATAAAATATAATTTATTATCAATTTAACTGTTAAATTATAATTTTATTTTTTTATTATCTGTGTTCATTTTTATCAAACTAGTATAAGAATATAATTAAAAATTTCTTATAAAGTTTTATATATTTCAAAAACATACTATATATATAAATCAGGTGGTAGATAAATTTTATTTAATTTAAAATTTTATAAACGTTATTTTTATATGATAAAATTTTGTAATTTAGTAATTAGTTTTACAATAAAATTATCTAGCAAATATATCTAAGAGAAAGTAAGAGAAAAATTCATTATATAATAATTGTTTATTGAAGAAGCTACCACGTAATAACGTAAAGTATTTAATTAAAAAGTAGTAGTATTCTAAGCCATTGCGTACGTCTTTTCTATGCACTTTGGATGAAACAACTTGCCAAAGAAAGTATTTAAAAATTATTATTATTTTGTTAAAGAATGTAATTTTTATTTTAAATATTTATTAAATTTTTATAACTTTTAAATATAAATTTCATTTAAATTTTAAATATATTGATATATTAAAATAAATTTAAAAATAGTTTTTAAATAAATTAAATTTAAGATTATTGTAATATTAACTCATATTAATTTAAATTTAATTTTTAAATTTTAATATATCAAATCAATAACAATTTTATATTATTTTTTAATAATTATTTTACTTTTTTTTCGGATAACAACAATAGCATCCTTAACGCATTTCGAATATGATGAATAAAAACTTTGTATATGAATTCCAATTAAAGTACAAAATCGAATCAGTCATCTAAAGAAAGATTCAAAAGATGGAGAGGCAGAAGGAGAAAAGGTTGGCACCACATTCATCTATGGTAGGACAAAAATGATAAGTCAATTCAAAGAAGAATCGTGACAAGAATATCACACTCTTCATAAGATTGAAACAATATTCAGTTTAAGAACAAAAAAAGGATTCACTTATCAAGAGTTTGGTGAAAATTAATAATTGTCTAAAATCTTAAACGTATTTGTATATTTTTCTATTTATACCCATTGAAAAATGACTAAAACTATAAGCTAGTCTAAAACATATTGACACCAACTTCAGCCCACAAAAGCCTTCCAATTTTGTATGGAAACAATGAAAATTAAAAAAAAAAAGTTACTTTACTGTTTCTTTTACAATTTTTAAAAATTAAATATAAAATGATATTTTTATATTAGTTTAACTAAATAAATGAACTTGAATGAATATTTAATGAGTTAAACTCAAGTAATTCAAGAAACCTAACTCATTTTCGAATGCTAACAAGTATTCTAATTAAGGAATTTAAAATAAAAAAATATGTACTTCCTCTATTGCTATTTATAATATTTTAAAAAAATTATAATATTTAATATAAAATGATTTATAAAATTTTAAAAGTATTTATTAATTTTTTCACATCTTTCCTTCATAGATAGTAAATCTTTCTATCTTTTTTTACAAATAAAATGATAATAGAGTTTAATTTAAAATAAGAATAAATTTAAAATATTTAATAAATTTAAAAAAAATTAATATTATTAATTAATTTTAATTTTTTTAATCTATGTAGTTGGTAGAAATGATCTTATAAATAACATTGGATGGAATGTTAAAAAGTGTTATTAATATACTCTCACCATGATTTTCAATATGCTCAAATGTAATAATTAATACTTTTTATTCATTCTAATTATTTTTATAAAAAAGCAATACCAATATTTTCATCTTACATATAAGAAACGGAGTCTCATTTTTTGTGCATTAATTACTAAGTTTCTTCTATATTTTTACTCTTATTATAAAATTTGTTAATGGGAAATTTATTCACTTCTCATATTATTAGTTCAAACATTTAATAATAAAAATATTTTTGAATAAAATTATAAAATTTATTTTAATTAACCTTTTATTTATTTTAAAAATAATTAATTCATTTTTTATAAAAAATATTTATTACTTCCTTCTATCTATAAAATTCTCCTTATCAAATCACATATATTTAAAAAATATGCAATAAAATTAATGAGCATACTAGATTCTAAAATATTGGTACAATATTTTAAAATTATTCCCATTTAAAGCAAAACATCTCTATTATATATTAATTGTATAATTTAAAATTTTATGAAAAAATAAAAAATAATTAATACTTTCATAACTTTACAAAAGAAAAAATTATATTAAAGATGAATAAGCTTGTTCGAGAAAGTAATTAATTTATAAAAGTTAAAATATTTAGTCATTTAGCTGATAACATTAAGTTTACCTTTAAATTCTATAATCTTTTTAAAATTATCTTTACCATTAACATTCTTTTTAATCTCTTTTCATCTAATTAATTATCATACATTCACTTAATAACCCCTTTTCACTTAATCAAAAATGTTTTTAGGAAAAATAATTAATGTGAAAATTAAAATAAATTACATTTTATAAAACAGATAAATTTTTTAAATTCTTCTAAAAAGGATCAGAAGGAGAATATTATTAACTTCTGTTATAAAGCTGAATTTAAATATCTAAAAAATATTATTTATATTTTATATTTTATATTTTTAATATAACAAATATTTCTTTTCTTATCAAAATATTTTAATCCTAAATATTTAATATCAATCTTAAGAGGTGAAATTAATATTATATATATATATATATATATAATATAAATTTTGATGATTGTCTTGTTAACGAGTTGATTCCTCTCTAACGAGCTTTCTGTCCAACTACTACCCTGCCAAATTTCAGCCATTAGATTAGCAGTGCACTTGCTAGATGTTGTCATCATCCTCAATACACCGGCATCATGCACACCGCACATTTTGCTAAATATGAAAAGAAATGGCATTGCATCGCAACCAAAAAAAGAGAAAGGGTATATAATACACGGCTGGGATTTTCCTCAAGTAAGAACACTTGCGGGAAGGAACGGAGAAAATCTAAACTCCTTGTTAACATGTAGTACAATCTATGACATGCATTAAAAAAATCATAAAATAATAAATGTCGTCTTTTATTCTTATATATTGCATTGAAAAAAATGCTTCACTCCTGTCCTCACCTCACATCGGAGACAGCGTTTAAACTAAATCCATCTAACCTTTGACAGTTACACAATCAAACCTTGACTCTTCTCTCGTTGCACCTTCCAAGTCTCTTATAAATAACCCCCAAATCATGAGCCACTTCATTGGCGTGTTCCACCTCACAACAATAATTACTTCCTTCTCCATTCTCAAAGTCAAAAACTCTTAACCCTCCTCTTTCCCATTTTGTTCTGCATCATACTCGCTTCATCCTCAACACAAATTTCATTTTTCATCTTTGGGATCTATTGGGTTTTGGAATGAAACTTCACTTGTGTGGTGGTGTTATTGATTATCCTCATGTCAAACATACCTAAATCCCTCTCTGAAATTTGCCTTACCCACTTTCGCCTTGCCATGTCCACCGCGGATCCATGGCCCTTCTCATAAGCCTCACCACACGTTAGCAAAACCCCCCTTTTAGCAAATTTTGAAAAAAGAACATAAAGGTTACTGATTTTTGTGAAGACAAATGCAATTCAGGCTCGGCAAGCGCGTGATCCGGGTCACCAGATGGATCTTTCGACGGTTCAGGACCCGACCCGGATACCACCGTCTGGGTTCTTCCACATGGATGAACCCCATGACGAAGCTTCTCACGTGGGGGCGCCAGTTGAAGAGAGGAGCGAGATCCCTCTGTGATAAAACCGGGTCGGGGTATATCCCGGTTGGATCCGACCCGGTTCAGAACAGGGGTCCGGCGGTGCCGAAGGGGCACTTGGCGGTGTACGTGGGGCAGGAAGACGGGGACTTTCGGCGGGTTCTAGTGCCAGTGTTTTACTTCAACCACCCTTTGTTCAGTGAGTTATTGAAGGAGGCGGAGAAGGAGTTCGGGTTTGAGCACCCGGGTGGGATCACGATTCCGTGTCGGTTAACCGAGTTTGAACGGGTCAAGACAAGAATTGCGTCCGGGTCGGGTTTACGCGGCAGGAGCCGGAGATCGGCGTGGCGGCTACAGTGTTGACCTTCGCATTTGGCAGGGGATTAGTAAAAGACGATGACGATAATGGTGAGAATTGAAAAAAATAGTTTTGGATTTTTTAAAAAAATATTGGATGCAGATATTTTTATATTTTTCTTTTTTCTTTTATTAGAAATTCTTCAGTTGTGCTTGGCCGGCAGCTGTTTTCACTTTTCATATTTCTGATTGAACGCCTGGTGTAAATAGACTTTTGAAGTAGAAATAGAATTTTCATTTGAAAAGTGGATGTTAGATATATATATGAATCGAGAAATAAGAAGAGAAAGATTTTCTTTTTACATAAATAGATAGAAATACACATTTATATACATCATATATTCGTTTACACACAAATATTGGATCCAATTTATTTTATTTTTAAAATTTTTAACCGATAATACGAGATATAAATGAATGATAATACTATTTATACCTCCTGAAAATATCTTCATCGCAACATAGAAGAATTACATATATGAGGGTGATATAATAATGTGATAAACAAATAGGAATTCAGAAAAATAAAAATATTATACAAATATATAATTATTTAAACACTGTCTTCATTTTCTCTCGCTAGGCTTTAGGGAGGACGTAAAGTTATGGTGATAGTAGTATGATGCTGATAGATTCTTAATTTTTAAGATGACCAAAACAATGGCAATAATCTATTTGTCTTGATATTAAAGTTCACATTTTAGGAATTACGTCTTTTCTTATTAAATTATTAATAAGTATCTTTTTTATATTAAACATTTTAAAAATTATTATTATTTTTAAAATATTAATTTAATTTAAATATTAAAGGTTAAAATTCCATGTGTTTGAAAAAATATTTTTCTAGAATAAGTGAAAAAACTGTAAAAAAATATTATTGAATTTTGTTTAAAAACTGTAATTTTTTCTTAGCAAAAGAAACAACTTATTTAATATATATTTTTTAAATTATGATTAAAAATTATCAACTTATATTTTATTCTTTTATCTTATTTTTAATGATTAATTATATTAAATATAAAATTAACTACTATAATAATTTTATATTTATTTTTTTAATTTTACTACAAAAAATTATTTTATATGATTAAAATAAAATAGATTATTTTAAATCACTTTTCATTAAAATCAATTTAAAAATATTTTTAAATTCTGTTTTCATTAATATTTTTTACCATAATTTTTATTTCCTCATAATGGTAAAAAGGTTTAAATAGTTTATATAATATTTTAAATTTTACTATTTTTGTTATACCTAAAATAATTATATAAAATAATTCAAATTAAATAGTATTAGACACAAATTAGGTTGTAAAATCTAACTCATTCTCAAAGTTCTTTTATAAAGTGTATTTTAATTATATTTCTAATTAACAAAAATATATATATTAGGATATATTTTTTTAATGCTTAGAACTAGATAATTGATGCATGGAATTTACATTATTAAACATTTGTTAGTAGTCTAATATTCAAATTTGATAGATTATGATATTATATTAAAAATAAATTATACCTACCCCATTTTCAAAAGTTAGATTAAGGAAGAAGAATTATTCCACACTTTATAAAAAAATATTCTGATTATATTCTTAACTAATATTCTGATTATATTGAATATTTTTTAAATTTCTTTTATAAATAGTTTGCTTTCGCCCAGTTACTTCTCAAATAATAAATGTATGATAATTTAATGATAAATTCATAAAATTTTTAATTTTTAATCCGTGTACGAGACTCATTTTCATACTATGGTAGAATTATATTAATACCTTTATAATTTTTTTGATGTATAATAACTTCTAATTTTTCTATGTAAGTTTGTAACATAAACCTTGTAATTCATTTACAATGTTAGTCGAAAAGTCCCAAATTAATGAAAAAATTATATGATTTTTGCTATGCATGTATGAAGTAATATTGCAAAGGAAAATTAAACCCATTAAAAATCCTCTAGACATGCAGCTCTTATTCTTTGTAATTCTAATGGGTCAAAGTACACTTTATAGACAGATATGGACTGTGGAACCAATCAAAGGATTTATACATAGAATGTTATCACTTTTTTAAACAGTTTATTCATAAATTGTTCTTAAAAGATAATTATTTCATCAAAATATGGTTTAATTAAAAATTTATTAAAAAAAATAAAAAACAATTATATCATCAAAATAAATTAAACTAAACATGCATTTAATTTCTTATATTATGCCCATGAGTCACTTATCAAACTTTGCACTTGATAAACTAGACACCGAAAGAAATTTACAATTCAGGTACAGTTCATTGTCTCAAAGCACCAGGGACGAATTTGGTACATTAATTTTCCTTTCTTTTGCCTTTTAATCCAAGAGGTAAGCAAAAAAGAAGTTTACATAACCCTTGCCAGAAGCATTTTCTCACCGAAAGTGTCTCTATCACTTGATAATGTAAGTATTGCAGAATCAGATATTTGTATTTTATATTCTTTCCATATGAAAGTAAAGTTGTCACCTCCACTTGTTGAGGCTGAATAGGATTAGGAGAAAGCCAAGTTTATTTTATTTAATTCACGCGGTCCACTCAAATGAAATTTGTTGCAATTATTTGTATTCTTTTCTCATACATTTTAATGGCTCATATTTTCTCATTAAAGTTTGCGTATAATTTTTACACCGATTGACACAAGACACACTTTCAATTAACAATGCATGTCATTTGTTTAAGAATCTAATATCGTAACTAAACTGTTAAAAAAATATTAATAATATATTTGGATGGAATGAATTAAGGAAAAAGGATTAAAGAATAAAGGAATTAAAAAGAAAGAATAGTTTTTTTTTATTTGGTATGTTTTATTTTTAATGAAAGAAAATAATATTTTTTTTTTGAGTTCTACAAATTTTTTTTTTCTTTATTTATAAAAATGAAAGAGAATTTTTTTTATTTTAAATTGTTAAAGTTATTATATATATATTTTTAAAATTTTTTAAATTTTTTAAATTTAAAATTATATTTATAAAAAGAGATAATAAAAAAATAAAATATTTTAAAAATGTATATAAGATAAAATTTATATTACTAATATATTTTTTTTCTTTTCTTTTTCATTCATTCAATTTTTTTTATTCATTTAAACAACTTATTATTATTTCTATTTTTTTTCTATAACCAACAAAATAAATTGTTCGAGAAAGAAAGTGAATAATTTGAATTGAATTAATGGATCCTTTAATCCTCATTTGGAGGTTGCAAGTTTAGAGCAATCCAGAGGCTCGTTTTCCATACAATTCCAACCTTTTTTTAATACAAGACATATACTACAATTAAGAGTGGTTGAATCTACTGAATTTACTATTTCGTTTCTTTTCATTTGTTAGTTTTATTTTTTAATTCCTAACGGTGGTCCTTCAAACTATACACATTATTATAAGATAGGTTAAATTAATTATCTAATTAATTCTATATTTTTATTAAATTTTTAATTAAATTTCATAATTAAAATTTTTTATTTAAATATTTACAGTTTTAAATTTTTTTTATTGAATCCTTTAAACTTAAAACCGTTAAATATTTATTATTAACAACGATATTGTATTATTTTTAGATAATAAAATATATCATGTTAAAAGTAAAGAGGTTGGACACCTCTTAAATGAAAGTTTTGTATCTATGATGAAATTGAAAAACCTTGCTAAAATTTATTATGGTTAATAAATTATATAACTATCTTCTCTGATTCTTATTGATGCCTATTTCATATTTAAATATAAAATAACATTAAAAAAAAGAGAGAGTAAAGATTCAACAATAATACACATAACTATTTCATAGGTTATAAAAAATTAATGTCTTTATGTACTGATTAATCTATCATAAGATATTTAGTCAATAACAGTAATATCTATAAGGTTTTAACTAAAAAATATAAAAAATTAATTAAAAATCTAACAAAATTATAAAAACTAATTGATTAATTTACTTATAAAATACTTACATAAAGATAGGTTGTGACTGTTGTCTATATTTTTATCTTTTGAATCAAATGTAAAATTATAGAATTCTCAAAGTATAAGCGTCTCTATACTCAATTGCTGCCTCTATCACCGAGCATAACGTTCCTTTTCAATGTTAGTCTCCGTCAATCGAAGTTTAAAATTGGTGAAAAATGTGTACATCAATAGTTCAATATCCTTAATAGTAAAGGACATATAAATATATCAAGTATGTCGAGTTCCTCAGACGCTCCAATGCTTTGCTAGGTTTCGTCCTTAGCGTTGCTGTGATGTTTAATGGATTTTTTTTTTTCATTTTGTGTGGGTTTGTTAATTTCAAGTTTTGATATTGGCTGACTTTTCCTTTGAGTGGAGCGAATTATTTTTTCCAACACTGAAAGATATCGCATAATGGATCAATAAAAAATAATCGAATTTATGAAACAGAGGATGAGACAATCAATATACATTCAGCTGCTGACAAGCAACTTGACACTCGTCTGGCATTCATATTGGTGGAAAAACTATGAACCGAACGTTTAAATAGTAATGCTTTTAAGAACACGATTATCAATCTCTGAAAAATTAAAAATGATGTTGAGATCATATAACTAGGTAAGAATTTATTTATCTTTCGTCTTTTTTATTCAACAAGATCAAAAAATGATTTTAAAGGAACGATTTTGGTTTTTTGACCGACACATTCTGATAGTATAAAAACTGAATGTTAATCAATAACTATCCATCATAGATCTGCATATGTACCTATTTTGGGTACATATTCATGATTTACCCTTATATATGAAAACAAGAAAAGTTACTAAGAAGATTGGTGATATTTTAGAAGAGTTCATTGAGTGGGACAAAGCAGAAGAAACTCAATGGGGAGAATATATGAGAGTGAAAATATCCCTTGACCTCAAGCAGCCGGTAAGAAGAGGGTCTATACTATCCCGATAAAGGAGCTTGCTGCAAGAATTTTTTTAAATACGAAAAGCTTCCTATCTTTTGCTGCAACTACAGGCGTTTTGGACATACTATCAAATCTTGCACGGATATGGAGGATGAGGTGGATGAAAATGATACAACCAGTATGCCATATGGAATGTGGCTACAAGCCTCACCTCACAAACCCATTTGCATCACCAAAGATGGTTTGCACTGCCATGTGGTTGATGTAAAGAATACTAGTACCTCCATATAGGAGAGATCGTTGGACGAAAAGGCCAGATTAGAAGTTCAGAGAAGTACCCCTACACCTATTATCATAAGAGAGATAGAACTAGAACATAATGTTCAACTGGAGAAAGAAATGAAGCAACATGACAATATCAAGGTGGACAAAATGGAAGAAGGACTATGAAGTTTTGCCTTAAAATCTCTAACCCTTGGGAACGATATGAGTTTAACCCCTCAAGAACAAAGAACAGAACCAAACACACCAAACGTTAGGAGCTGGAAAAACGTTAAAGGGAGATCCAGGGAAGCTCAACTACACATGAAGACAAGAATGTGAAAGAATCTACTACACCAAAGAGGAAGATAAGGGACATAGATGACCCACAGGAAGCACATCCAGGAAGACTGTCCAAAGAAAATAAAAATGGATGAAGCAACATCCATAATTGAGGTAGTGGTGGAGAGCCAACACTGCCCACCACAATAAAGGTGCTTAGCTGCAACTGCCGAGGGCCTGGGAACCAACGAGCAGTTCGAGCCTTGTCAAGGCTCACCTTTAAAGAAGTTCCTAACCTGGTTTTTCTTATAGAGACTAGAAAAAAGGCCCATGAAATGGAAACCATTAAAAGACTGTTGAAATTTGACGGCATGGTAGCAATCGAATGCAAAGGAATAGGAAGAGAGCGATCTAGAGGGATGACAATGTTCTGGAAGGAACAAACTAGTTTCTCACTCATTTCACAAAGTGCAAACCATATACATGGAAAGATTGATGATTTATTAGAGGGAACATGGTGCATAACAGGTCTGTATGGATATCCAGAGGAATCACATAGGAGTCACACAAGGGAACTTATGTGAAGGATCAAAGATCAAATAGAACCCAAATGACTATGTATGAGGGACTTTAATGCCATAACTTGCAACTCAAAGAAGCAGGGAGGACATGCACAAAATACTGCCCAACTAATGGCCTTTTTGTGATTGTTTAGATGTATGCAAACTAGAAGATTTTGGGTACGAAGGTTATGAATTCACATGGGATAATGGAAGAGTAGGGGAAAATAACATGAAAGAAAGACTCGATCGAGGTGTCGGAACTGCATCATTCAGAGAGGCTTTTCTTACACCAAGATTTGACATCTTGAAAAATATGGCTCGGATCACCTTCCATTACTTATAGAGATAACAAAAGAAGTAAACCTGAAAGATCAAAAGTGGCAAATACCCTTCCGATTTGAGCAGACATGGACCAAGAATCATCAATGCACAGAATTGGTGAAATAAGCCTATAAGCCTGGAGGCGTACAAATATCAGCTTCACTGATAAAACTAAAGCAATTGTTGAAGTGTTTACCTTGTACCAGAAAAAATCCCCCTCCTTGGAGCATAAAATTTGTAAAATAGAAAATGAAATCAAAAGGGCCTATAATTTTAAGTGCCTCTGAAGAACATACTCTTCTTAGGAGATAATAATAAAAGCAACTAGATGATTTATTGGAACTACAGGAGTTATACTGGAAGCAAAGATCACGTGCCAAATGGATGAAGGATGGGGATAGGAACACAAAATTCTTCCACAAGAAAGCCACACAGAGAGCAAAAACCAACACGATTAGAAGAATAAAAATTGAAGATGGAAACTGGGTGATAGAAGAAGAAGCTGTTAGAGATGTAGTCCAAAGATACAGGAGACACATCTTTAGCAGTACCTATTGATAAACCACCATTCTATTGATTTACCTGTGGAAAATTAATTATAATTACAATATAATTTATGATTAGTTAATTGTAATTCTACCTAATTTTCCTTATTTTTGCAGGAATGGTCATGCAAGCAAAGAATATGAAAATAGGCAAGTTTTGGACCAAAAAGAAGGTAAAAGAAGTATAAAAAAATAATACATTTAATGTGACAATGACATGTCAATCCTACGGTACTGCAAGATTATGTAGAATGGTCGTGACGGCTAAGGGAGCGGTTAGGTCAGCCTGGTCCACCACATTGAAACCCTAATCCACACCTATAAAAGGGAGGCTCTACTACACCACATGGCACCATCCTAGGCCTCAAAGACCACACCACTCTTCGGGGCGTAAGCCTATCACTACCCCGAAGACATATCATTCCATTCTCATATCACTTTCAGTATCCCTTGATATCCTTTCGTAGGATTTTGGAGGCAGAAACTCTTTCACAGTGCAAGTTGCAACGTCCTATTGCCTGTCTTGCTGGCACTGCGATTTGTCATCCTCTTCTAGAATTAGGATTATGAATTGTTTTATGAGATTAATATGTTTTTATTTGTCTTATCTCTATATGTAACTAACCCCCAAATCATGGGGCTTTTGATGGAACTTATAATGTAACCAATTGAACCTCTTTTCCTTTTTATGAATGATTTAGTATTTCTATTTAATTGTGTTTTCCTTATTATGCATCATTAATTAATGAGAATTAATTTCTAAGTTAATTGGAGGATAGACGATCATACCATTGCCTAATTAACGGAACTATAAGGTAAACTGAATCTAAGAGTTTTGGTGGATCAATCGAAATCCTTGATTTCTAATGAGTTATTAATTTAACAAGTCTCTATGTTCTTTATACTTCTCTTAATTATATACCTTGCATGCATGATTATTGGTGGTAGTAATCTAAGGAAAAGAATATTGTTATTGCATGATCATTGGTTAGTAATAAAATGAGAACGGATTGTTAGCAATGGACTCAAATCATTCATAAGGGAATTGGGGTGAAATTAGGTAAAGTTATAAGGGAAACCAAAGTCTCATGTCTTTCCATAGTTGAACTTATATTTGTACTCTTTTGTCTTTAGATCGCTTACTCTCATTTTTTTTCTTTTTTACATTCATTTTAAATATTTCTAAACCAACCCTTTTCTAGTGAGCTCAAAAATTAGGATTTAATCATTATTTAAGATTGTTGAAATAGTCTCTGTGGGAACGATATTAACGGTTTTAAATATCCCTTTCTACACTGATGGGTGCACTTGCCCGTGGATAAAACCTTGTACGCACAGTAAACGCACAACACCTTTCATAATATTCCTAATACAATCTTGCAGGGAATTTGCAACAAAATCACACCAAAGGCAGCTGATTTCTTTCAAGCACCATATACACTGGAGGAGGTAAGGAAGGCTCTACACGACATACACCCTACTAAGTCCCTAAGGTCAGATGGTCTTCCTGCAATTTTCTATAAACAATACTGGACTATAGTTGGTAATAATGTCACAAAGATGGTCTTAGAGATCCTCAATACCAATGGTGACCCAACAAAGATCAAGCACACCTTAATATATCTCATCCCTAAGGTTAAGAGGCCTGAAAGCCCCCAATAACTCATACCTATAAGCTTGTGTAATGTGGCAATGAAACTAGTCACGAAAACCATTGTAAATAGACTCAAATAGTGGCTAGATAAGATTGTAAGCCCTAACCAGAGTGCTTTTTTCCCTAGAATATTTATAACTGATAATGCCCTCATTGGATTCGAAATTTTTCATGCGATGAAGCAATAAAAAAGGGGAGGCATGAAGTAATGGCCATGAAGCTAAACATGTCAAAAACTTATGATCGTGTAGAGTTGAACTTTTTGAAAGCAGTTCTATTGGCTATGGGATTCCCAACTCCCATGATATTGCTGATACTTGGGTATGTCACAACGGTATCCTACTCTATCATACTCAATGGCAAACCAAGCCCCCACTTTCTACCTGGACAAGGACTGAGACAAGGTGACCCTTTATCTTCATACTTATTCATCCTGTGTGCTGAAGTCTTTGCAGGAATGATCAATCGGGGGGAGATGATGGGTCATATCCACGGAGCAAAAATATCAAAAAATTTCCCAACGATAACATACCTATTTTTGCGGATGACAGTCTTATTTTTGCTAGAGCAAATAACATAGAGACAGATCGGCTACTGTAAATCATCAACTACTATAAGAGTATATCAGGACAACGAGTAAACTTGGAGAAGACTGAGATAAGCTTCAACCGAAATGTGAACGACACCACCATGAATACGATCCGGCAAAGGATGAGGGTTCAGGTTGATCCAACCACAAGACGTTATCTCGGACTACCCATGCTCATAGAAAGATCGAAGAAGGTGATTTTTGCAGGGCTACAAGAATGAATCATGAAAAAGTTATTGGGCTGGAAAGAGAAATTCTTATCTAAGGTAGGAAAGGAAATTCTTTTAAAATATGTGGCTCAAGTTATACCCACATATGTGATGAGTTGTTTTCGGCTACCTATGGGACTCTACACCAACATAAAGTCTTTGATGGCGAATTTTTGGTGGGGAAGAAAAGGCTCCGAACATAAGATACATTGGACTTCATGGAAAAATGTGTAGATCAAAAGGGAATGGTGGTCTAGGATTTTGAGACATGGCTGCTTTCAATGAGGCTTTATTAATGAAGCAATGTTGGTGGCTACTAAAGTACCCAGACTCTCTATTGTCCAAGGTTTTTGAAGGCATGATAGTTCCCACGTCACAGCTTCATGGAAGCACCCCTCGGCCATAACTCGAGCTATACTTGGAGGAGTATATGGGGGGAGGAGGGAAAGAGAGACATTTCAAAAAGGAATATTTTGGAGTATATGTAACAGATATTCAATTCAGATATGGAAAGATGTATGGATCCCAGGCACAGAGACAGGGAAAGAAACTTCTACACAACAGATTCTCTCACATCAAGCCATAGTTCAATCCCTTATTGATGAGAGTGATAGAAGTTGGGATTCACAACTCAAAGAGTCCATATTCAATCAAGCGAAAGCAGAGATAATAAAGAATATTGCACTACCGTGGCAAGAGACCAATGACATTCCAATTTGGAAGTGAGCTCGAGATGGAGCCTTCTGGGTCAAATATGCGTATTACCATCTTATATTGGAATTAAATGCACAAAATGAAGACAACCCACACTTAGACAGGACAAAATGGGACAGGATTTGGAAATCACAGGTACCATCAAAAGTTAAGGACTTCTTCTTTAGAGCACTGACAAACAGTCTGCCCACAACAACCAACTTGGCAAAAAGAGGGGTGGAAACAAGACTTTCCTGTGTATTTTGTCAAAATACGGAGCTAGAATCATGGATCATTATTTACTGTCTTGTGAATGGTGCAACCAACTTTTGGAAAGTCTACCAGACATAAGCAGAACCACATATATAGATCCAAGAAAATGGATGGAATATCTACTACAAAACTCTACTAAAAACAATTTGAAGAAAACAATGATGTTATTATGGAGCCTCTGGAATTAGCTTAATGAGATTGTGTTCAAAGACCAAAACCCCAATCTACCGAGAACAAAGTAAGGAGTGATGAGCATGTGGTCTTATTGGAAACCTACGCAGTTCCAAAAAGTGAGTCGACACCCCCATATACACATAGAGGGACAAGATCAAGAATCCTTGGACTGTATTATGCAAGTAGACGTAGGTTAGGCAGAAGTTGAAGGAACTGGCTTTGGACTAATAGTATGAGATGCCAAGGGCTAGACACAAGTTACTGCTTCACATTATAAGAGGGTTGGGGAATCAAAAGGGTACTCATACAAACTGACTTAAAAAATATTCAAGAGGCAATGACTAGAAGGAATAGTCACCCAATGATCCAAGCTTTTGTATCAGGCTGTAAAAGTCTAATGACAACCTTTCAACATTGTCGGATATCATATATCCCCTAAGAACTTAACGTAATTAGTCACATGCTTTCTAAGCAGGAAAATTTGTATCCAAATCACACTTGGTAGGATCTCATCCCACACGATGTAATTTAGAAAATTTCTACCTTTAAACTTTCAGTTGTTTAATTAATATAATTTTTTTTTAAAAAGAACATAACGTTACTTGAAATAATTATACTCCATATATATATATATATATTAAAATTTGTTAATATTAAATATTAAATTTAATATTTATATTAATTTAATATTTTTTTATAAAAAATAATATATATATATATATAAATTAAAATTTATTCATATCAAATTTTAAATTTAATATTTATATTAATAATTTTTTATAAAAAATAATATATATATATATATAAATTAAAATTTATTTATATTAAATATTAAATTCAATAATTATATTAATTTAATATTTTTATAAAATACAAAATTTATTATTCTAATCATTAAATCATCTTATAATATATTTATAATTATATATATATATATATATTAAATTTTAAATAAGTTAAAAATATTTATAAATATAATATTTAAATATTAATATTTATATATATTTAAATAAAATATTAAATGTTAAAATAAAATTATAATAAAATATCTATTAATTTTATTTTATATAATATTTTATATATAATAAAATTTTATAAATTTTAATAAATTTTATATTTTATATTTTATAAAAAATTATTAAATTGATACACATTTAAAACTTTACACCTAACATTAATGAATCTTAGCTATATATACGTAAACTAATAAAAATAATCGCTTACCATATATTAGTTAAAATGTGCCCTGAAAAAGGTTATATTAGTCTCCAAAGCTTGAAGACACCGAATTAATCTCGAATAGATTTGGTATTTAACATAAACTGATCAATATCAAGCTGTTCAAATTTTCAAACCTTTTCTTTTATTTTTATACTAATTTTCGTTTTTTGTTCTTTTTTTTTGACGTAACTGTTAATATTCTTCCATAATTTTTTTTATATGAATCAACTGTCAATATTTATTTTTATCTTAAATATAAAAAATATAGTTTCATATTCTAATGTATCAATTACTACCTTTCTATATTTTTATTTTATTGTAAGATTTATCTTAATGAGGCACTCATCTATTTTTTATACTATTAGTTTAAATACTTAATACCATAAATGTTTTTAAAATAAAATTTAAATTTATAAATAATTATTTTAAATACTTTTTATTAATATTCATAAATTAGTTATTTATTTCTTATAAAAAGAAAAAAAAAATTATTGTAATAGATTTTCATTCACCCAACATAAAATTGAAAGTGTAACTAGTTTAGCAATTAAGTCGCTTTCTAACAATAAGGCACTCTTATGACAGTTTTTTTGTCAAAGTCATGATAAGTTGTAATTCTTAATTTACTTTCCAACACACTAAAGCTCAAAACATCCAAAATTAGGATTTTCTCATTTGTTTGTCCTTATTCTTTTCTACATCACTTGCTTTTAATTTAGTCTTGGCATCTAATTTTTCCAAATCAGCAACAAGTACATGCATGAATCTGCTCACAATTTCCAAACTTCAACTAATCAATTCTAGATGTATGAGCACTAATTTCAACTAATCGATTCCAAAGTAGAAGCAATTGGCATCTCATAATTCAAAATTCAATCCACAATATTAGGCCACCCTCTAAGACTAGCAAATATATTAACGATGAGTCCTATTTTTAGAAAGCGACTACCATTGCATTCTTCATAATTTAAGTATCTCCACCTTGATATGGCAGGAACTTGGTATTCTAATAATCTCCTTCAAGAAGTTGTGAAACAATGAACATGCTTAAGACAATATAAATGCCAATGAAATGTAGGTCATGCATAATAATAAACTTCAGAGTGTGGCTATTAATCAGCAGCTCCTATCCCACCAACCAAATAGATAAAGAGGAATAAGGGAAAAGAAGTGAATGTAAAATATGGACTTTTTAGCATAACAGTGCAAATTATTTTATAAATTATCAAAGTAGGCAGATTTTGAAAATATTTCCAATCTAGAGTAAGTCGTGAAGGGGAACAAAGAATTTGCAAAGTCGTGCCCATTTTTCATGATTTTTTTAATATTTAAAATAAAATATTTTTTCATATGACTATATTAGATCCATCTATCAACATCATAATTTTTTTTAATCGATATTACTAATTTTTGTAATCGATTATTAATAAAATTTATAGTTAATAATATAAAAATATGATTAATTTAGTTATATATATATTAATTAATTAATTATTATAGTAAATAATTGATTATTTTTTATATGTGTAATTGTTTACACATTTTTAATAATTGATTATAATTTATTTTAATAATTATGTATATAATTAATTTAATCATATTTTTTATAATATTAACTATAATTTTTTTCAAATAATAATCATTAATTAAAAAATTAAAATATAGATAAATTAAATTTCAATTTATATGTGGGATAATCGAGTTATTTTTTTTAAAAAATAATGAAATCCAAGAAAAAGTTGCATATGCAGATTACCATTCTTTCTAATATAATAATATAGGCCGTTTTTTTCAAATTTGAACTTTTGTTTTTCTTTTTTTTAAAGAATTATACGAGTTGTATGTGATAAAGTGCTCTTTTGCATGTACATTATGTTTAAACTTAAAATAATAGAAAAAATTATGAAAATTTATATAAGATTTTAAGTTTAAAATTTATATTATATATATATATAAATTAAAAATATATTATTGCATGTGGGACTTTATGTTTTTTTTAATACAAAGTTCATATACTAAAACTTAGATTTTGAACATTTATTTTCATACAAGTTATATAAAAATAAATTAATTTTATAATTTTTTTAGGTTTTAAAACTTAAAATTAAACAAAATTTTTTGATAAAAATTAATATAAAAGAAAGTTATAAAAGTGCTAAATACTAATAAAGATAATATTATAAAACCTAAAAAAGTGATCATGTGCTAAATCAATATGATGATGCTCCATAACTTGGTTTCTTTCTCTCGCATGATTGGACCCTCCGAGGCTGTGTAGCAAATGCTTGAGTGCCTCTTATTCTTTTAGCATTTTCTAATGTTTGTGTATGATGCAATGTCTTTTTTTAATAATTACAAAAAAAATTAGAAGTTCAAGTTTAAAATCTTATATTAAACTATTTTAATTTTTACTTTTTATCATTAAATCAATTCTAATAATTTTTTATAATCATGATTTAATTTTTATAAATATCAATAATAATTATTATTATTATCTTATGATCTTATTTTATTCCATTCATTTTCATTATCTTATATATTCTTATTTTTAAATATTTTTATTATAAATATTTTATAATTTATTAAATTATTATATATTTTTAAAATAATATATTTTATTACTTTTTTATTTTAATTAATTTTATAGAATATTTATATAAAATAAAATTATTTTTATAATTTAATACATGAAAGTGGAAATAGTATCTTTGTTTCTATATCCTTCGTTACTTTTAAAAATTAAATTTTATCAAACTCGTTACCAACTTATCAACTCAAGTTGTCCCTTTCAAACTCCAAACAAGTCAAGTGAGGGGCTATAAGTATAAGTTTATTTGTCATTCTATTTTTATTGTCATTTTTATCTTGATTATTTTTTATCTATCTTATTTAAAGATATAACATGAGACACCAATCTTTCATCCGTAGTATGCTAATGATGGTGTAAAGAAAGTGCCATTATTATTTTATTTATCTTTCTTAATATACATATGATTTCTTTTTTCAATTTTATTATTTTATTTATCTTTTTTAATGCTAGAAAAAAAATTATTAAAGTAAAAGATTGTAAAGGATTAAGAAAAGTGAAAATTGATAAGTGTTAAACATGACACTTACTTAGTGATATTTAAGGCATATAAAGAACATTTTCACAAGAAAATTAGTGTAATTCATAAATAATTGACAAACTTTTGCTGCTTGAAGCAATTCTTAATAGTATAGTATTTTCTAGAAATTTTATGATTAATTCTTTGAATTTTTAGAGTGTTATTCATTGTTTGAATTGATCATTTTTTCAGAAAAACAGAGAAATAAAATTATTAGAGCATTCTGCCACTTCTGCATTGTCTAACACGAAATCCTTGAGAAAATGGAGCACTTTGTTACTTTTGCGTTACCTAATGCCAATTTTTGCGTCAACTAACGCAGTTTATTGGATAACATTATAAAGAGTCATTTTCTATCATTCCTTAATAGTTTTTGTTGTTGGAAACAAAAGTTCTCTCCCAAATTCTCTTTTTGTGTGACTCTTGGAGTGATGATTCTGCAGATTTGAGGGACCGAAGTGCAAGATTCATTAAGCTCTATGAAGTTTTACATAATCTCTTCTTCTTGTTTTCTTCATTTCTACTATGTGTAACTAGATTTTTAGTTAGGGAAAGAGGGATCATAGCCTAACCTTTTTGTAATATGAATTTGTTGCATTTAATTCAAGTTTATCTTCTTTAAATTGATTGTTCTTCTCTTCTCTTAATGCATCTATGAATTGAACACTTGTAATTGATTTTAGATTTCTATTCACAATTGGAAAATTAGAGTAGAAGTTGGAATTGACATGAACAACATAATTGAGGATACTTTAGGAATAGAGATCAACGATTATGAGACTCTTGAGAGTTCTGAAACCTAATGTTTCCTCTAATTAATAATTTCTAAGGAGTTGGGATTTCTAATTTGGGAGAATGGGTTATTGAGTTAAGAAATTAAACTTCAACTTCTTCAATAAATTCTATCTTTAATTATACTTTTAAAACTTAAATTCTATCTTTAATTATACTTTTAAAATTTGAATTAGAGTGACAATTTAGGTTGTTTAGGAGAAGGCTAGGTAAACTCTAACCCTAACACTTTGATATATTGATTCTTTTTCTTTTGTATTGATTAATTTTAATTCCTATGACTTGAACTTAGTATTATAAAAAAAATAGTTAATAAATAGCTATTACTGAATTTTCTTCTTTATACTTTAGTTCATTGTTGATTCTTACTTTTTAGATATAAAATTTATAATTCATACTCATTTAGATCCATGTCAATGTTAATGCCAATTTTTTTTCATATAATCTGTCCAAATAATAGAAAGATTGAAAAATCACTACTTGAATCAAATATATGTGAAAATGATACTCACTCATTCTTTATTCTTGAAACAATAAAGTACATTTACCTTATTTTTTACCAACAAAAATATGGAATAATAGAAAGATTGAAAAATCACTACTTGAATCAAATATATGTGAAAATGATACTCACTCATTCTTTATTCTTGAAACAATAAAGTACATTTACCTTATTTTTTACCAACAAAAATATGGAAACACACAAGATAGCAAAAGACTCTACAAAATTTGTAAAAAAGAAAGCATGCAAATTAAAAAAAGTTTACTCAAGTCTCTTAAAAACATTGATTCTTTCCTTGCTGCATGTACTTTTTCCTTGCCTGTTCAAACTTTTGTACATATCAAAGAATAAGCTTGAGTTTGAATAAGCAAGTTTGTAAAATCCATAAAGTGCTCTAGCATATTAATGTTAAAATTTTAGCTATCAGCAAAAGCAGATTTGATCCTTTTGTTAAAAGTTGTAATATTGAACATCACTAAGTTGTTTGTTTTTTTTACTTACGCAAAAAGCACATTTTCAATGGATACAAGCCCACCCAAATAGGTACTAAGCCACTAAAATATGTAACAACTTATGTAATTAACTTTCTGGAATCTGTCATCCTTATTGAGTTTCAATCTAAAGTAGGAAAAAGTCCCTCAGCCACTAACCATGGATTGTTGTTACTCACAAATCATCAAAATTTGGGGAGACAATAGACAACAACAAACATGATTTGTACAATCATTTGCTGGTGCAACATGATTGAATTTGCTGCTTCCCTTTAATGCAATAGGATTCAACACCAGGTAACTGATTTTCTATATGTAGTTGTTAACTGATTTTTGGTATATATATATATATATATATATATATATATATATATATATATATTCCCTGTAAGCAGGTCTAATGATAAAAAATATAGTATTACAAGAAAGTTTAGTAATATAATAGAATATATAGGAAATTTAGAGATACCAACAAATTGTATAAGGCCACCTTTATCCATGCAACGGTTCCTTAATTTTATTTTTCAACAATTATTAAAAACAATAACTAATGCAATAATGTTGTCTGGATCTCACTTTTGTTTATGAACCGTCAAGCAACAACTTCTCCATTTGTAAAGACTGATGGAAAAATTTGGGGTAAGTAGCTTTATAGGCAACACCATTATTTATGTTCTAAGCAAATAATTTGAGAAAGTGTAAAATTATAAAAAAGATAAAGAATAATTTAAACAATAAACAGTGATAATAACTATTAAATTGTGAAAATAGAGACGAATACAAATTGGCTCAAACTGATTAAAAAATTCTAGATAATGCTGGGAATAACTCATCCTTACTATGAACCTATATATCTTTCTTTTTCTCATGTTCTTTTGATGTATCTTCAAACATATGATATGGTTCACCTGTGTCAATTACTCAAAGGAGATTTTACAGTTTGAGGAGAAAGTGAAGAGAACATATTCTTTTAATATGTCAGTCTCTCTAAAGATAGTAGGTGAAAGTTCTCATTCTAAATTCATTATTTTGCCGCACAAGCAAGTAGGGAGTCATAAACTATGGAGGATTCACATGATTGTGTACTTTTGAATAAGGATGCCAGAAATCCGAGGTGATTGGTAAAGTAAATTTAGCTATTAACGTTAATGTAACTTGGTTGAGTTGGTTCACAATTTGATCCTTAGGGAAATAAAATTGATATCATATTCAAGTAAAGTGCTCTTTAGAACTATAATTTGAGGTTGATTTGATATTTTAAAATTATATGAATAGAATGATTAGTACAAGTTTTTAATGTTTAGGTAAAGTAAAATTCAATGAGTATTTAAAGAGTTGTTTGAAAGAACATATTGAAGGTTTATGAAAATAATTAATGAATCTTACTTTCTAATTTATTTTTATAAGTTTTATGTTCATTCCTCATATGATAAGAATATATTGAACAAACACTTAATTAAATTATTTATCTAAAAGTAACCCCAAATATAAAATAACAACACAAGCCTTTCCTATAGAAAAAGGCTTCACGTGAGAGTTCAGTAATGACGAAAAAAGATCCACCACCACCACCACCCTCTCATAACCATGAAAGAAAGGAAGTTCCACATTGTGAGGAAACAAGGAGAAAAGAATGTTGGGAACCCTTCAATTAGATTCCACTCATAGAATCATCTTATCTTTGAAACTCTCATATCTCTTATTTATCTCTTCTTCAATTCTTGTTGTCCAAGGCTACACTACCAGGACTCACATCTTCATCTATGCAGGCTGCTCTCAAGAAAAATACCAACCTAATTCACCCTTTGAAGCCAACCTAAATTCCTTTTTGTCTTCAGTTGTTGGCTCATCTTCTCACATTTCTTACAATAGCTTTGCAATTGGAAATGGAAGTTCAACACCACCAGAGGGGTCCATATATGGCTTGTACCAATGCAGGGGTGATTTGAGTTCAATTGATTGCTCAAAATGTGTTCAAAGTTGTGTTAACCAAATAGGCTTGGTTTGTCCCTTGGCCTTGGGGGCATCTTTGCAACTTGAAGGTTGTTATGTAAGATATGAACACATTGACTTTCTTGGCAAACCTGATACAAACCTTTGGTACAACAAGTGTAGTAAAGCAGTGACAAATGATGTTGAGTTCTTCAGGCGTAGAGATGATGTTCTTGCTGATTTGCAAGCTGCTAATGGATTTGGAGTCAGTACTTCAGGTTTTATTGAAGGATATGCAATGTGCTTGGGGGATTTAACAGTTGTAGATTGCTCTTCTTGCCTTGCAGTAGCAGTTGGAAAGCTGAAAAGTTTATGTGGATCAGCAGCATCAGCTGATGTGTTCTTGGCACAATGCTATGCTCGGTACTGGGAATCTGGCTACTATGATGAAACAGGTTTGTTTCATATCATATTCTTGTTTATTTCATACAATATGCATTAGGAGCAATCTCTAGAGAGTTAGATGCACCATGTTGTGGATATTTTTGGGTTGAACAATATTACCTTTAATGAAAAATATTTGTGGTCTAGATAGAAAAAATAATATGCATTGGAAGCTGAAGTTATTATCCAATCGTAATTAATTTTACCCCTGGTTCATTTTCTGTTTTAAAGTGTTAAAGTGTAGCCACTAGTTAGTTTATAGCTAATCCAATTACACTAAATATTCTTCATCTTGAGCATTTGTTAAGGGAAAATTTGAGAATGACTAAACTGATTTAATTCTTAGGGGAGAGGACCAAGAGGGGGAAGTTGAAATTATTTTAAAATTTTGAAATGTGATTGAAATTACTTAAAGAAACTTTATACCATTAGTGACCCTTTGGTTCAAAAGTGAAGAGAAAATGGAGGTGAAAAGGATACAGCTAGTACCTTAATAAATTGTCAATGCAACAGTCAACATGTAATCTTTTTATGAATCAAAGTGTTTACTTTTGTGCTTTATAGGGAAAATGCACACTGTCATTCCACTATCTTCTTTTACTTTCTGTAAGTTTTATTACTTTTGTTTAAATCTAAACACACTTTTTATTTTATTCTCTATCTTTGCTTATTAGAGTATCAGATCACTAGAGAACATCAGCGTTTCTGCCTACATAATTCAAGTGCCGTAATTTGGCATAAAGCTATATTTTAATATTAAAGATAAGAAGATAATATGGAATCCAAGGACAAGATTTTATTCCCAAACACTAAAAAGTTTTATATTCTTCCTCCAATTTCCTAAACTAATTAATGGTTTTGATAAAATGAAATGCAAAAGTTTTATTACTAATGCTTTTGAAATTGGAAAGGTTGCCTTCACAATTTGAATAATTATAAAGTACAAACAGATATTCTTTTCATCAAACACAACACATTAATTGTAGTCATGCAAGGTTATAGCAGCTTTAGTATCTTTACAAATCCTAAGAACACTAATATAGTATCCCAATAGCTCTGACCAATGCTTTTTGCCAACTTTGTGTTTGGTGCAGAATTATCCAACGAAGATGACCAAGTGGGGAAATCAGTAGCAATTATTGTGGGAGTACTAGCAGGTCTAGCCATTCTAGTTGTCATTCTCTCAATCTGCCTAAGAGCAATGGGTAACCATTTCCTTAATCTTAAAATGCTTATAATAAAATGAATATTCATTGAGGAATTAATGGTGATAATGATCAATATTTCTGAATAACATGCAGGTTAAAAAAAGGGAGGTGGAGATTACACTCACTTCAATGCTATCTTTTGGTTTATAAAGTGACACTCTCATTATCCATCAACATCAAAAGACTGCTTTATCACTTGCCCTCATGATTTCCCAACAAAAACCCATCATTCTTTTTTATGAGAATCAATTTCTTTATTGATCCAGTATACCATGCATTTCTTTCTTAATTGGTTTACCATTTATTTTATCTTTGTTGACCTGTTTTGTTAAGTGTTCTTTTGAGAGGCCTATTTGGCTTGCTAAGTTTCAATTCACTTGTCTATGAAGTGCAAAGTTTCTTTCTAGAAATGACAATATGGGTTGAATTAATTAAAAATAATAATAGTGTATTTTAAAAAATAAAGCTACTTTCATAGACTCAATTTAGAAATCCATATTTAGTATTCTAGTATAAATTTTTATATTAAGAAATAATTAGTACACATTTATAACTCGGCATGTAAATTGAACACCCCATTCCGTCATATGAAATTCACTAAATTACATAATCCGTACCATTACACCACCACATCATATTACACATTACATAATATATGAAATCCAAGAATTGAATTGACGTGGCAGCAGCTGGATCTTTGGATGAATTTCACGGTGTGGATTATTTTCACCGCACTCAACTGCACCATTAGCTAAAAGCACCCAATCGGAATCGTTTGATGGATTTAGAAGTATTTTGCCTTTCAAATCAATAATAAATAATAACACTAATCATAGAACCATTTTGTTTTTAATTTGATCGCCTTCGTTATATTAAACACAATGCCTACTCCCAAATAACCTGGCATCAATCAAGGCATTTTTTTTTTTACAGAAAATATACCTTTCCACATCAGAGTAATTTACCCCGATTATATTCGGATGTAAGTTACCTTTCTAGCGGTTAATGAGAAGGTTTAGGAAGATGAATTTACTGATTCTAAATTTGAAAATCAAGAATTCTTTTAATAAAAAAATATAAACAAATATGCATAGATATAGTATCTTTTATCTTTTTACATCTTAAGATCAACGGTTGTAAAAAAAAATTTTAAAAAGAGGAAGATCGGATGGCTTATATCAATCCGAGTATGTAAGGATATCGGAATTTTATTTTTATTTTTAATGGTGATGTGATATGTCTTGTTTGTCTTGTTTTCCTTCTTTGGTTGGTATATGTTCATTGTCTCTCAGGGGAGCCTATAGTTGGTTTTAGTTAAAGGACTAATCTCATTCTTAATTTGGGCTTATTTCAAATCTAACAAAATATGAATCTAACTACTCAACTTCAATTTAGGTCAAGCAAGTAATCACAGTTCTGGGCCTTAATATGTCACTTACTATAATCTTACTACTCAACACAAAGCATCTTATCTTTGGACCCGTAAAATTAGAAACTCTTAGTTGTATTTTTTTTTCTCTAATTTGATTTAGATGCAATTTTGATTTCTCAAGTTTTTTTTAGTAAATTTGATTCTTTTTACTTTCAAGATTGAGTATTTTTTATTTTCTATTGATTTTATTTAAATTAAAACCTTTAAATCATTATTATTTTTATTTAAATTTTTGGAAATATTTATAATGATAATGGAATATGAAATAATTTTAAAATTTTAGAAATTTGAAAAATTGAAGGATTTTTATAAGATGAGATCAGAGTAAAGAAAAAACTTTGAGATTTTTTATTTTAATTCAAATTTAATATTTTGGTTAATAAATTTTAAATAGAAGATAAATTAATCAATTTAATTGTAGAGATATTGAATAAAAAAATGAGAATTATAGAATTTTAGATAAAAAAATCAACACCAAATTTAGAGTAGAAAAATAAAAATTACTCAAAAAAAAATTAAAGAATTAAAGTTGCACACAGGTCAAACTAAAATACCAAAATGAAATTAAGAAAATTAAAAACGAAGCATTTATTTCTTTTACCCAAACGGGCTAGCTTGTGATAGACCAGACATCCCACTAGTCCGACCATTGATTTTTAGTTTATTTAGAGTTAATATTTTAACTTAGGAATTTAATAATATTATTTTTAATATAATAGAATTTGATAAAAATGATCATTTTACTCTAAATATTACATATAATATTATATTAATTGATATTATTTTTTATCAAATATTTTTAATTATTGATTTATTTTTAAAAAAATATTTTTTCTTTTATTAAATTTAAGAACATTTCGAGAGATGCAAAGTAGCAAAGTCGTAGGTGACTTTGATTTATTTTTTGGTGAGCAGGGTGAGGCATTTCAAATTGTCAAGAATTAGAATTTTCAATTCATTCTAGCTACAAAGGAGATGTCATAAGACTTTAGCTATGAGAAAAGTTGAACCATGGATAAATACTGAAAGCCATACATGATTACATAAGGTCTTTAATTTTAAAGAAAATTGGGTGATACACAAGTATTGACTAGATTTTTCTTTTAATTATTTAGAATAATATTTTATTTAAATTAGCTCAACACGTTTTTTTCCTAACATGATATAAATATATATATGTAACACCCATCCTTTCTTGATAAATCTTGTCCCAGCACAAAGTTAATTGGGACAAGCTTATTTTATAATATCTAATATATATATATATATATATATATATATATATATATATATATATATATATATATATATATATATGTACGGGGTTGAACTCTTATAATAATTTTTTATCTTTTGGTTTCGGCTAAGGGGCTTCTCATTCTTAAGTTGGGCTTATTCAAATATCTAAAAAATAAGGATCTATTTACTCAACTTCAATGTAGGCCCAGTACCTTTTTATAGTCCTGGACCTGAAAATGTCACCACTGAAACTCAACTCTATTTCTGGGCCCAAAGAAAAACACTCAATCTGTATAATACAGCATCTTATCTATTTTATGGAAAACTTTTTTTTTTTTCAATCCGGATGTATTTGGATTTTTTAAATTTTATGATAATTTTAAATGTCATAAAATTTAAAAATTCGATGTATAAACATTATCCACTGATATCGATATAACCGATTTTATTTTATTTTTTGAAAAAGTCGAATAAAAGTAAAAATATATTAATATATGGAATTATAAACATAAGATATGTCATATGTCCAAACAATCCATCAGATGTATGTGATATCCAACGGTATCCATAAAACAACTTTTATTTTATTTATAAAAAAATAATAAATGTATATTTTAACAGTTTTTATATATTCTAATATTTTTTTAAATTTTTCTTTTTTTTTTCTATCTTTTTATTCTTCACCATCCAATATATCCAAATAAGATATATAAAAATATTTTCCGATATGAAATATCATACAATAAGCTTACTATTTAAAGGCTTAAGCATGGATTGAATATATCAAAACTGAATTTTAAAGAAATTTCTAGAGACACAAAGTTGCAAAGTCGTCTATGATTTTCTTTTTCTTTCACGGTTTTGAAATTGTCAAAAATTACAATTTTCAAATGATTGTAGCTGGAAAGTAGATGTCATAAGACTTTACCTATGAGAAAAGTTGGACAAAGTGAGTACTGAAAGTGATGCATGATTACTTAAGGTGTTTAATTTTAAAGCAAAATTGAATGTTATACAAGAGTATTGACTATATTTTTCTTTCTAAAAATTCTCAAGATTAATAGTTTATTTAAAAATTTAGCGCAAGATATTTTTTCCTAACATATTTTATATCTATGAGGTTGAAGACCCATCCCATCTTGCTATAACTTGTTCCAGCAAAGTTAATAGGGGCAAGCTTATGTTATATAAATCCGTTACGGTGTATTTTAAGGTCAGATTTAATTCATGTACAAACCCATCCAGTATTACTCAATATTCTAAAATTTATAATTATTTTGAAGTTAATGATAAATAATTAAATATTTTATTAAAGCATTTTGCATAACTATTAATACATTTAGATATTATTTATCTTAAAACTTATATTGCAGATCATTTCTTAATTTTAAGACGTGTTTGATAAAATTAGTTAATAAGTTAGGTAAAAATTAAAATTTAACAGTAAGTTAAAAATTTAGGTAAAAGTTTAAAAATTATAAATTAGTAAATTTAATTGAAAATATTTAGTAAAATTGATTATTAAATTAGATAATAAATATAAAATGATAAATAAAAACATAAATAATAGTTAGCGTATAAGTTGATAAATACAATATATTTTTTTAACAAAATATATATTAAAATTTAATTAAATAAATTTTTATTTTTAGAATTTAAATATTTAATAAATAAATTTTAAATGTATTTTTTAAAAGTAAATATTTTTAAATTTTAAGTGTTTTATTAATAAAGATCAAATAATTTATTTAAAAATAAAATAAAAAGTATAGTAATAAAAATAAATAGAATAATATTAAAAATAAAAATAAAAATTCATCTAACATATTATGATAAATTAACAATAGTATTACAAAAGAGTAAGAAAATATTAGGCTACTGAAAATAAATGGGTAAACGATAAATGATATAAAAAATAACAAAAATAAAAGTAGAATATACACTATTAATTGAAAGTTCAAAACCTTAAACGTACAATTATAAAATATACTAAAAATATCTAAAAAATAATAATAAATATTAAAAATTACTATTAAATAAAATTAAAATATTTTAATAAAATTTTCAAACAGTTATATAGTTTTTGTTAAAATTCTTTTACAATATTATAATTTTGATTTAGATCCTCTAAATGTTGTCGAATAACATGATGTAGTCATGTTAGTGGAAGAAAGACACACTTTTTTTTTCTATTAAATTTAACCAATAAATCCCACAAGCATTTATAATTATATTTTTTTAAAAAAATATACTTTTGTTAATAATATATTCCAAAAATAATTAACGTCCATGTTATATTAAGTCTTTCCAAAAAAATATACTTTTGTTAATAATATATTCCAAATTAGTCAGTGAAATTACTCTCATACAAAAGCCCAGTTTCACTTCATTTTTTTTTTTGGCAAAAGTGTAAAAATTTTATATATCTAAAAAAATGCGGATCATTTGATTAAGGGTAAAGTTATCATATTTATTAAATCTCTTTTGTATTTCTTTATCAATGCCATTTATAGCCTTAGGTTGGTATTTGTTAGGTTGTTGTTATTTTAGTTATTTCATTATATAACCATTATTGAGGCCACCTCTACATTATTATTATACCCCTGCTTATGATTGGCCTTTATTGCTTTTTATTTTATCTTTTTATATATTATTATTGTTAATATGTACAAGATATTAGTAAATGATTTTTTTATATATATTACTCCCTCTTTTTTTACATATATTTGACATTTTAATAATTTTCATTTATTCATTTATTATTAATATTATTTTTTTAAATAAATAAAAATTAATATATTTTCAATTTTACCCTATGTTTTGTTGAACAATTAATAAAATAAGGAATATAATAAAAAAATTAATATTCATTTAAATAAATATATCAATCATTTTTTTTTAATTTTAGTGCATAATCTCAAACGTTGAAAAAAAAAACCGGAAAATTATCTTATATGCATAGTTTATTTAATTTCCATTATTTTTATATTTTTATTTTATTTTTATTTCTTTATTAAAAATTATATAAACAGTCAATTAAAAAAAATGATTTATAGGTAAAAATTTAATAAAATAATTAGTAAATCTTTAAATTGTGCAATGCAAAAAATTAAACTATTAAATTTATTAGTTTTATTATTTAAATATAAAAAAATTGACAACATATATATGATAATATATATATAATAAATATAACCTACTTTTATACTATCAAACCAAGTCTTTCTTCTTAAATAAGAGTATTTAAAAAATATTGTTAAAATATTTAAATTCTCATTAAGTTGTGTGATTTATCCTAAATTAAATATTTAATTTTATTTATATTTTATTCTTTTAATTATTATTATTTAATTTAAATGTATCTAAATTTTTACATTATATTATGTTGATGGAGAATATCTTTTTTTTCTAAATAAACAATATTTTATTGTTATTGTAATTTTATTCAATTTTAAATTTTTAAATCTTAATATATCATATAAACAAATGTAATATTTCTTAATTTTAAATTTTTATTTTTTTCTCAATTTTAGAAATTTTCATATCTCGAATTTAATATTATTTAATATAATAAAATAATAATTAATAATAAAAAAATTTATCATTTCTTATCATTTTTTTAAATTTTATTTAAATTTATATATATCCATGTATTTCATAGATAATTTTTTAATTATCTATTTTTTAATTTTTCGTATACATATATTTTAAAAATAAACTCCAAAATTAAAAAGAATACTTTTTGTTGTTGTTGTCCTACTTTGACATTAGCACCAATTCCTAATTTACAAATTAAGTCGACCATAATAATGACAAAATTTGCATTATTAATAGGCCAATGATGTTGATACATGGACTAACACGAAGCTTCCAACCCATTAGACATGACATGAGCCAAATTCCAACCTCATCACATAGTCTAACTCAAGAAAATGAAACTTAATTCTATAAACTTTATAAAATAACAATTTATTAATTTTCAAAGTTTTTAGCTTTGATTTTGAGATCTAATCTTGAGATCCGGAGAGACTAGACATCTCTTTGTATCGACGTTGATAGTCATAGTTGGATGAAAACAATTTTTTTTAGCCTTGATAAAATACCATTAATCATGTTTTGATAATCGTGAAACTCAATTTCAATTATATCCCCTTCACACTCTAAAATTAATAAAAATATTCGATTATAAAAAAATTAGAATAATAAATATAAATATTAAATTTAAAAAAATATATAATATTTTTAAATGATCATATAATTACTTGATAATTTTAATATTAATCAATTATATAAAATTATATAGTCTATACTCATTATTTTCTTGTTCTCATTAGATATATCTTCCACATTATTTATATAATATATATCATTATTTTGTTTCTCTCTCTTTTTATCTCATTATTTAGCATTTTTTTTTATCTTCTCTTCTTATCCCTCATTTTTTTTATAAATTATTTTTGTACAAAATTAAGTATAACCCGTTTCTCTAAATTAATTCCATCTCCAAATGTGAGAATCTGGCAGCATAATGAAATACAATATAGAGAACAAAGACAAACAAAAGATGACAAAACCTTCAAATGTATCTTTCAGCTTTGATTCTATAGACAAATACAGTTCCACCAGAAATAACAATTCTTTAAATAAAGTAACAATATAAATACCAAATACAATTTATTGGCCATACCAAGTTATTCTTTATTTTCTAGCCTTATTGAAAAGTACAGCCAGATATACAATTGTAAGAGACAAATAATGTAACATGAATCAATACAAGAACTAGTCATAAAATAAAGTTGTACCAACTTGTAATGAATAACCAAATCAAAGCCCTGACGTGAAAGGCACACCAGTGCTTGGAATCCAAGAGTTACCAGCAATGAAATTTCCAACAGTGAAAGGTGAGGCTTGAGAAGCACTAGTGAGAATGTGGTAACCCTTCCAATTGACCCTATTGGCAGTGTTGGAACCAGGACCAGTGTTTGCATATTCAGCATAATACAAAGTATCCAAAGCAAAATTGCCACTCCATTCCATCCAACCAGCAGGGTTAATCAAACTATCAAGAAAAGTTTTCATGAACACTGTTCTTGAGTACTTTTGCCAAGGCCTACCAAGATAGGACTTAACAGAACTTGAACTAAAGCCTGAAGCACCTGTGACTTTGGAATTGTGAATTATAATTCCAGTGTTTTGGTTTGGATCAGTTCTGCCTTGTGCAGTTACTGTGATGGTCTTTTGTGGAGGGTTCCTTGCATAAATGTTGCAATTTTGCAAAACTACAGCAGCATTTCCAAAGATGAAATCCACTGTGCCATAAATGTCACATTCCCTATAAAATTGCCTCTCTGAATGAACATAAAGTGTGTCTTGGTAACCTTCAAAGCTACATTGGTAAAATACTGAGAGATCAGAGCCAGAACGGAATGCCACAGCTTGGTGATTTGCTGCACCTGCTGTGTTCCTAAATGTGATGCCTTGAGCAATAAATCCATCACCTACGGCAGCTGCAAAAAATAAAATAAAATAGAATTAATTAACAATAATTTTGTACTTTTTTTAATTAAATCCTAACTATTCATACTATTCATGTGTATTCTAAAACAAATTAAGTACATTTATTTTCAATCCAATTGCAAATGTTCCTATCCAGATGCCGTGTTAACTAATTTTCTCTACTTTTGAATTGTTCAATTTATTACTAATTAATCAAGATTTCATAGTCTACTTTAATCTAGCTTTAGTAAATGGAACTTTGAGAATCTATATCAAAGTGGGTCATGCTTTGGATTAGGAATAAAAGAAGATGAATGCCATTTACTTTTCCTTTTTTTTTTGCTACCATTTAAGAAATTTATTAGAGTGGTCTATGAAAAAATAATAATAATAATAATCTAGAAGGCATG
This sequence comes from Canavalia gladiata, assembly GCA_037954105.1. Taxonomy (NCBI): domain Eukaryota; kingdom Viridiplantae; phylum Streptophyta; class Magnoliopsida; order Fabales; family Fabaceae; genus Canavalia; species Canavalia gladiata. Next base: position 11,395,200 of record CM075659.1, on the reverse strand, counting down.
TATATCACTTTTTGCATGTTAAACTCTGCACGACTCCTTTAGTTTTTTGACTTGTGAAATTCAAATTTCACTCCCTCCCCTGTTCTAATAACCTCGACAAGAAGCTTATTAACCTTTAACTTTCCCTCTTAGACAAGTTTTGTGTGTGCTCTTTCAATTTTGAAGGCCACCAATTCAATTCATCCACGTAAATTAATTTTTAAATCAAAGCTACGACTTAAGAACGTTACATTTTCTTATTTCCAATAGGAAAACAGCACAAAAAAAGTCTCATTGACTTGCAATGTATTAAAGTATTTAGTGTCTATGATCAATTTTTGTGGAATGGACGATAGAGAGATAGGTAGTGTTCTAGAGGGACATGAAATTTTGCAAAAATTTTCAGCCGCAGCATTGGATGTACTAAAAAATATATCAAAGATTTAACAAGGAAAAAATATAGAAGAAAATTTATTAATATATCTAAAATTATTCTAACTACTCAATGTGGATAGCGGTTGTGGGCTCCACCAACACCTCAATCACCGATCAAGACATGATGAGGCTTTTATTAAATTAAGATACCGTCTAATAATACAAATTTCTTTAATTCAATTTGTTGAAACTAAAATAAAGACATTTAAATAATACCCTAATGGCATCTGCATTTCTTTTTTGTTATTATTAATCTCCTTTTGTCTGCATCTACAAAAACTCTTTTTCCGACTATTTATGGTAAGTACACAACTAAGTATAGAATCATATAAAATTTGTTGGATTTCAGTATATTATTAAAATATAGTGGCTATTTTCATCACTGAAAAGTGTGTTGGATCTTGATTTTTTAACAAAATAAAATTATTACACTTTCTTCAATACGTGTTAAAAAAGCTAGTATACTTTCTTTATCAAATAAAGAGGTGTAAAATAAACACGATGAAACCCAAATATTACTCGTGTGTATATCATAATAAGAAATATATAAAATAGTAAGAGTTAGCTTTATGGCAGGATTAGATGAATTTGGGAAGAAAAAATATTCAACAAAATTGAACTTGACGTTAATTCAAATTAATAATAAAATAAAATATACCATATAGTTATCTGTAAATTCCTCTTACTATTCCTATACTTAAAAAGTAAATTAACATTTAAATAAAGAAAAGTTATTAAAAAAATTATTTTAAAAATAATTTTAAATGATAAATAATGATAGTTATTATTAATTTTTTTTAACAAATTTATATTTATTATAAATTATCCGTTTAAAAAATATTTTAATAACAAATGAAACGATATAATTATTAAAAATTAATATATTTTGTATCAATTTATATAACCATAAAAAAATATTGGTCGAAAAAATCTATTATTTTAAGTAATTTTTACATTTATTTTTGTTAATTTAACTATCGTTTAACAACATGCATGATCTTGATTAATATATTTAACCCGTAACCTTAAATAATGCATAATTGGTGAATAAATTTTGGTGAGAGAATAAAGTTAGGAGAAAAAATAAATATGATGGTATGTGCTTACCAACAGTGGCTGAACGGAAGGTAGTGGAGCCTCCTCCAACGCTTTTGCTACCTGTGATTATAGTCTTCCCAATACCATCACCAAGTAACATAATATTCTTAGCTTTTACCTCAACTTGTTCATTGTATACCCCAGCCTTCACATATATCACATACCTACCACTACTACTTGTAGGAGCAGCATCAACTGCAGCCTTCACCGTTGTGTACTTTCCTGACCCATCTTTTGCTACCACAACATTAGCCTTAGAACTAGCTGAAGATGATTGCAATAGCTTTCGGTCACCGGGTTTGACCCATGTTGGGAACCCATCTTTGTATTTTGGTGGTTGGTGTTGGTAATTAGTACCCTTGTTGAGAGAGAGGGTGTTGCTTAGTAATTTAGTAACATTATTGGACAACAAGGGTAGCACATAATTTGGGACCCCAAGTTCATAGAACCCATCTTTGCATGTTTCAAGGTTTGTGAGAGCTGTGCTAAGCCAAGTTTGAGCATCGGTTTGTGTGCATTTGGCGTCTACGGTTTTGTTAAGCCTTTGGATTGTGTACTCATAGAGTTCAAGGCAATCAGCCCATGCGGCTCTTTCATGGGCATTGCGGCATTTTGGGCCTAGTGAATGTGTGTTTACTTCGCCCTTTTGTGCTCTCTCTAAGGCTAGTTGAAGTGAAACTTTGAGGAAATCGGATTTGTTTTTGATGGGTTTGTTGAAAGCATTGTTGGTCAAATAGTACTCACATGGTTGAGGGTAAGGGGTTTGGATGCACCATGATTTTATGTCTTTTAGAGAGTAGCCGGAAGCAATGGAAGAAAATAGAAAGGGAGCAAGTGCAAGTATTATTAGCAACCGAAATGGTGCCATGGGGAGGAGCATGAATAAAGCTATGGATGAAAATGGTTTTTTGGTCAAGAATAGGCAAAATATAGAGAAGGGTATTTGAGGTTGTGGCTGAGGATGGGTGGGGTTGATGTCCTAGTTTGATGCCTTTATATATAGGGAGAGAAGGGGGTGGTTTGTTGGATAATTATGCATGTATTAAAGTTGTATACTATGTGACTGCTCGCCATGTCTTACTTTTTCAAATCGGTTTTGGATTTGCTCTATATTTTCATGCACGTTACTTCTTTCATTTGTGTATGAGCAACAACTTTTGCAATTTACTAATCGGTGGCATTTAAGTTGGTAGCAATATTTTAGAGAATTTTGAAAATAATAATTACAAAGGATATAATTTGGACCTTTGACCTTACCTACATGCTGACTTGGCTCAATGACGGCAATAATCATCCAATAAAAGCGCGTTATAATTATTGTTAAAAGGATTTGATTCCTAATTGTCTATATGAAAAAATTGTTTAAAAGAAAATTTATTTAAGTATTTTTACATTTTGAAAAAATTAATCTTCGACGGTCTATTAAAAGTTATATTCTTGATATATATATATATATATATAATAATAATAATAATAATAATAATAATAAATCTATTATAAATTTTTATTTAATATTTTTTTAAATGATTGAATTTTATTAATTTAATTATTAAATTAATATATTTTATTATATAAATCATATTTATAAAATTTTATAAAATATAAAAAATATATAATATTTTATTAAATAAATTTAAATTAATATATATTAAAATAAATATATTATCTATTATAATAGAGTAATATAATAAAATATTATTTTTTTAAATTCTATAAAATTTATAAACACGATCATATACAGTACAGATTGTAAATTTAATTATTAAATTTAAAAAATTCAATTGTTTTAAAAAATATTAAATAAAATAATTTTTAATAAATTTACTGTCAAAATAAGTAGATCCATATATCTATATATATATATATATCATAATATATTTTTTAGTATAAATTAAAATCCATTATTATTTTATAATAAATTTAAATATGTTATTTATAAAATAAAATTTATCAATTTAATTATTAATTTAAATTTTTTTATTAAGTACATAAATTTATAAAATTTTATATTAAAATAAAAATAAATAAACATTATATTATAAAATTTTACTTTAACTTATAATATATTATTAATCTATATATAAATACTAATCGTTAAATAGTATACTTACAAATATTTAAAATTTAATATATATATATATATATATATAATCATAAAAATACTATTACATAATTTAATAATTAAATTAATAAATTATATATTTTTTAAAAATTTATTAAATAGTGTAAACATTGAAATTTAAGAGATATTAGCCCTTCTACGATATGTTCAATCTGTGTAAATATTTAATTTATTATGTTACATCTTAATCTTACTGTGTGAGGTTTGGTTCTAGCTGGGTATGCAGTATTGTTAATTGTTACCGACGGAGAGAAACAAACGTGGAAACTGCGTGCTTGCTAATTAATTGTTGCAGCCTCGGGGAGGCAAAATGTTTTTGATTTGTGCTTTGTCAACGAAGAATTAGCATGCAGGTTGCAGCCTCATACATGCCATTTTGTTATTTTTATATATCCATGTGGCTAAATCATACCAATATAGAATATATATATATATCATTATTAAATTATATTATTTACAATGAACTGGAATACAGTAATTAATAATAATGGACTATAAGTCTTAGGCTTATTCCAAAGATAAATATTGACAACAAACTTTCAAAATATTTACTTCAGAAGACAATACTTAGTTATAAAATTGAAGGAAATTGACCATTTGGTTTCAGCAGTTTCGCCATTTGTATTTCTCTTCGTTACGCGTCATATATGTCCAAATTGACTAGAAAATAATACTGTATTAATGAGACTTTTCTTACTTTCCTGTTAAACCATGAATTGCTTGGCAACCTTAATTTTCTTAATTGTTGACTTTGGGATAGTGATGTGTAGGGAGTTGCTTCTATTGAAAGGTAAAATTAATTTATGTTTGTACTAATATTAATTACTGATAAACAAAGATTGTTTCAATTGATTCATCAGAAATATAATTTGAAAGTAAAAAGGTTCCTGCAAATAGTTATAAAAATAAAAATAAAGATGTGTCCATAATATCTTGTAAAAGCAGGAATGAAGTCCGTTTAGCTTTGAATAAAATATTATAGTATTTATTTTCATACATATGTTTTAAAGAAAAATAATATATATTCACCTTTAAACCCATACTTTTGGGAGGAATAACCTTTTTTGTTTTGGAAATAGAAAGGACACTTTGTTAAAAAAAAATTGAAAAGTCTAGAAAACACTCATTTTAAAAATAAATAGGAACAAAATATTTTGTGGGTGATAAGATTAGTGGACTCGTAGCAGTGGTCACTCCACAACCACAAAAATAAAAATGTATGCATCTTTTTTATTTTTTATTTTTGGTTGTAATTTTTTTTATCAATAAACAATTAAAAATTGTTTGTTGCATAAAGTTTTAATTTTTTTAAAATATCTGTTATTAATTTTTTAAATTAAAAAATTAAAATAGTTTTAAGCTGTTTTAGTTTTTTATTTTCAATTGTGATTTATGTTCTTTCATATATTATTTTTTTCAATTTTTTTAAAAAAATTTATAAAATAATTTTAAAAACTAAAAATTAAGATAAGAAAATTAAATTATTAAAATATAGTTGTAAACATAAAATTTAGGCCTATAAAATATAATGTTCATTTTTTTAATTTTAAATTAAATATATTAAATATTATGCAGATATGAAACAAAATGAATAGAAAATTATCTATATTTACATAAAGTCAAATTTATCTCCTTGAAAACAAAATTTTTAATAATGATTTTAAAAAATAAATAATAACAATTTTAATTTTTATTAATAATCTATATTTATAAAAAGTTATTTGTTAAAATACATTTTATTAACAGTTCAAAAATATATCTGTTAAAATTAAAATAAATTTTATCAATTTAATATATTTTTATCATTTTATATAATAAAAAATTATTATAAAATATTTTTTTTTAAAATTTAATAAATAATTTTTTCTATATCTCTACCTCCACCTCTCTTTATATATATATATATATATATATATATATATATATATATATTAAATTCAAATTTAATTACTACAATATTAATGATCATCACATTCAAATTTTTTTACTAAATTTAAAAAAAAAATATAATACATTCAAATTGATTTTTAATTCAACAATAAATAATTATTAATTTTTAAAGAAAGTAGGCTTGTGTAATTCGTAATCATTATTTATGTTATTAATCTGTTTATTAATTCATACATTTACTCTTGAAAATCTATATAAGTATTAAAAAAATAATTATTTACATATTTAATATCTTAAATTTTGAAAATAAGTGTAGGTAAAATAAAATTTAATTAGCTTACTTCAAAGGATTATTTTATTCTATTTTTTGTGTAATAATTGCATTTATATATATATATATATATATATATATATATATTTCTTTTGTAATTGAATATAATACATAATAAACACAATTAAGAATATTTTTTATGTAAAATATTTTTATATTTTTTTTAGTTAATTCTAATATTTTTATGATATTAGAGTTTAATTTAAGGATAAATTCATCATATATATTTTTTAAATCTTTTTAAATTCTATTTCAATCAAACTTAATATAAGTATTTTCTACCATAGAAATAACAAGGTTTAGTAATCATTAGAGGATTCAAATTACGAAATATCTTGAAGAAGGTGTTGTTCCAAGAAAGATTTCCTCTAAAACTAATAAAATAGTTAGAATCTACTCCAATGAATATTTGAATTATAAACAAAAAAATTCTTTATTATTATCATAGATTCTTGCATCAATGTCAAAATCTTTAACCTATGGTATGGTCGGATGTAAGCATTCATACCAGGTATGAAACAAAATAGAAGTTTTCTATTCTTTGCAAATAAAAGAAAAAATTAAGTAATTAAAAGGGCAGCTCAAAATATGAAGAAAGAAGGTTCAATAATTGATTATCTTCTGCAAATTAAAAAGATTATGAATTATTTGGCTGCTGTTGATTCTCCTGTTTCTATTCTAGATCATATAGATATTGTTCTTGATGGATTGATAAAAGACCACGATTCTATTATGGTCTCTGTATCATAAAAAACTGACTCATATTCAATTGTTAAGGTAGAAGCTCTCCTTATAGTCCAAGAAGAAAGAAATGAAAGACATAGATAATTGGAATTTGAAAATAGTATTCAAGTTAATTAATAAACTACTATTTTGTTGATTTATCTACAAAAAATTAGGTAAAATTATTAGGCAATTGATGTTTATTCTATCATAGTTTTACCTAATTTCTCTTATTTTTGCAGGAATGGTTACGCAAATAAAGAATCATAAATTAGGTAGATTTTTGGCTACAACAAAAAACAAAAAAGACATAAACAAATAGAGAAATAGTAGAAGGATGAATTAGAAGAAGCCAACACTACTATGCTAGCTAAGCATGCCCTCATAGTGGACTAAGATTTTTGACATGGTCGTACAAACCTAAGCATAACCGTGTTAACCCTGGGATGTGTCACAAATGATACAAGTCCGCTCTAATGATACAAGAAGGGATCTTAGTAAGCTCTAACTATACTATAGGTGATCCAAAATAGTCATGATGACTGAGGAGAAAACTTAGGTCAACCTAATTTGTAATGGAGGCAACCCTAATTTATACCTATAAAAGGTAGGCTACAACGTGGAAGAAAAATACATCTTAACATCCTCAACATTTCAAGAGATCCTCTGACCCACTTTTTTCTTCTCATTTCTCATTTCTATCTCTTCTGGTGCCCATTCTTTTCTACTTTGACATCTTGGTGGAAGGAATTCTTTCACAATGCAAGTTATAGAGTCCTTTTCCAACTTTGCTAGCACTACAATTTTATATTTCTTATCTTAGGATACGATTATGGATAATTTCGTTGGGATGGTTTGTTTTCATTTTTCATCTTTTGCTATGTGTAACTAATCTCCAAATCATGGAGCTTTGATGAATCTTTTGATGTAACTATTTGTACTCCATTTTTCTTTAAAAATGATTATATGTTTGCATTATGCATGAATGTATGGTTCTTTATCCAATTATGTTTCTTTATTACACTTAGTGAATTAATGATAATTAATCACTCTTGTTGATCTCTAAGTTAGTTGAAGGTAAGCGATTGTACCATCCTCTAATTGACGAAACTATAAATAACTGATTTTAGGGATTTTAGAAGATCAATAAGAATTTTAGTCTTCTAACTAGTTATTAAATTAACAAATCATATGTACTTTATACTTCTCTTAAATGTTTACCTTCCATGACCATTGGGATAGTACTAAGGAGAAAGATTATACTTATTGCATGATTATTAGGTAGTAATAACATTACAACGAGTGATTAGTATTTGATGTTTAAATCATTCATAAGTGAATTTTTTTGGGGAAAAATTGGTAAAGTCATAAGATAATCCAAACTCCCCATGTTTATCTATAACTTTGCATTTATGTTCTTCACTTCTTATTTTTCTTTAAACTTGCTTTATTATTCTCGTTTCCAACACTTGCAACAAAAATTTTCTTTTGATGAGCTCAAAAGTTAAAATTTAAATTCTTCCATAAATCGTTAGCATAATTCTTGTGGAATTGACATTGGAGGTATCAAATATCCCTTTCTACACCAATGAGTATACTTGCACATGGGTAAAACTTGACATAAGTTTTTACACTTATGTTTTGCATGCATCAATAATCTTGTATAAAACCAAGCCAAGAAGTTTGGAAGTGGCTTTAATACTAGTATACATACATACAACAATGGTAGAGGAAGATAGTTTTGATCAAGAACATACACATTTTAATTCTAATAAAGGCGGAACATATTATAAAGGTTAAGTAAAAAACCAATCCCGAGGCATGTTCAACAGCAACAAACATGTTTATCAAGTGTGTGGAAAGATATGTCATATAGCCTACAACTGTTATCACAAATTCAATCAAGGAATTCCCTGTCTCTTTGGAAATACCAATATTCCTCCACAAGCTATGTTTGTTAACACACCACATTAGTCTTTTTCTACCATTGTAACAATAACATCTTCCACCCTATATGATCCAACAAGGTATCCTGATTCTGGTGCCTCTTTTCATTTTGCAACCAATGTGAATAATTTGTAATCTAAATCAACATACATAGGTTTGTAAACACTCAATTATGTCCGAGGCCCCCAATCGTTAAAATTAACCAAAAATTAAGTTAATTAGAAATTTGAAAAGATATAAAACAGAAAGCAGAAAATACAGAAAAGAGAAAGCAAAAAAGAAAAGAATAAAAAAAAGAGAGAAGAGGAAAAAGAAAAAGAGAAAAAATAAGAAAAGAAAAAAGAAGAGGAAAGAAAAAAGGAAAAATTCTCTTATGTGGGAAAGAAGTCCCACATTGGATAAGAAGGGATTCTTCAATCTCTCCTCCTTCTATATAAGGAGAGATCCTTCACCAAAATGAGGGGGAGAACTTGAGGGAGGGAATATTTTTTTAGAATTTTTGAAGGGAGGACCTAGGAGACTCTCTACCTCTGCCTTCAAACCAGTTCTTCATCACCTTTCAATCAAGGTTAGATCCTACTTTTATTCTGCTCAAGTTTCTTACTTCTTCTCGGATTTCCGAGCTTATTTTCGTCTCTGGTTTTCGTTTTCATTTTTGATCGGTAAAATGATCTCCGATTTTGATGATTTTTGTTGCCTTCTCTTCGTCTTTCTCTCTAGTTTCTGGAATGATATTGTATGTCCAATTTGGATCTGAAATGAAATTTTAATCGCCTGATTACCGAAGCATGTTCATCCTGGTGCACAAGTGAACCTAGCTTATTTAATTTGTGCATAACTTGCTTATTTCTGATTGAATTTATTTCAAACTTGTTTTGTTTGATTCATATGATCCATATCTTACAATTAATCGGTTTTGATTTTTCAGATCTACTAAAAAATATTTTTTAAAAATTCTGAAATTTGAATTCAAATTTTGGCGTCAAAATCTTGTGTTCTTGAGCTTGATCTTCATCTCTGTTTTTCATTTTTGTTTTTAATCAACCAAATGATCTCCGATTTCTGTGATTTTTGTTTTTTTTTCTTTGTTTTTCTTTCTCGTTTCTGGAATGATATTATTTGTCCAATTAGGATCTGAAATGAAATTTTAATCGCCTGATTACCGAAGCATGTTCATCTTGGTGCACAAATTAACGTAGTCTGTTTGATTTGTGCATAACTTGCTCATTTCTGATTAGATTTGTGTCAAACTTGTTTTGCTTGATTCCTATAATCCATATCTTTCAATTGATTAGTTTTTATTTTTCAGATCTACCAAAAAATATTTTTTAAAAATTCTGAGATTTGAATTCAAATTTTGGCGCCAAAATCTTGTGTGTTCTTGGGGTTGATCTTCATCTCTATTTTTCATTTTCGTTTTTAATTGGTCAAATGATCTCTGATTTTGGTGATTTTTGTTCTGTTCTAATTGTATTTCTCTCTAGTTTTTGTAATGATATTATTTATCTAATTTTGGATTTGAAATGAAATTTCTATCGCTTGATTACTAAAGCACGTTCGCAATTCTTTTCCTTAATTTCAAATCAAGTCAAGTTTATTTCAAATTAAGCCCAATTCAAGCCCAAAATTCAAATCAAGTTTATTTTATTTTTAATCAGGTCCAATTTTATTTCATTAAATTCAAATCAAGTTCATTTTTTTTTAAATCAAGTCCCATTTTGCATTCCTTAATCTCACACAATGGGCCATAAAAACGAACAGGTAGCTTTTTCTGCTGTTCGTTGTTTAGAGGTCCGTATGGGTCCAAGTGCAGCCGTAGTTGTCTTGGGCCCTGTGCATATGTGGATTGGGGATTGCGTTTCCTTTTTTTCAAAAATAAAAATCTTGTTTTGCATTTCTTAATCTCACGCGACGAGCTCTAAGCACGAACTGGTAGCTTTTTCTGCTGTTCGTTGTTTAGAGATTCGTATAGGTCCAAGTGCAGCCGTAGTTGTCTTGGGCCTTGTGCATATGTGGATTAGGGTTGCCTCTCCTTTTTACAAAATAAAAACCTTGCTCATTTTATTCATCGATTTTCAAAAAATAAAAATCTTGTTTTTCAATTCTTAATCTCACGCGACGAGCTCTAAGAACGAACTGGTAGCTTTTTCTGCTGTTCGTTGTTTAGAGATTCGTATAGGTCCAAGTGCAGCCGTAGTTGTCTTGGGCCTTGTGCATATGTGGATTAAGGTTGCCTTTCCTTTTTACAAAAATAAAAACCATTTTCATTTTATTCATCGAGTTTGAAAATAAAAATCTTGTTTTGCAATTCTTAATCTCACGCGACGAGCTCTAAGCACGAACTGGTAGCTTTTTCTGCTGTTCGTTGTTTAGAGATTCGTATAGGTCCAAGTGCAGCCGTAGTTGTCTTGGGCCTTGTGCATATGTGGATTAGGGTTGCCTTTCCTTGTTCGAAATAAAAACCTTGCTCATTTTATTCATCGATTTTCAAAATAAAGATCTTGCTTTGCGATTCTTAATCTCACGCGATGAGCTCTAAGCACGAACTGGTAGCTTTTTCTGCTGTTCGTTGTTTAGAGATTCGTATAGGTCCAAGTGCAGCCGTAGCTGTCTTGGGCTCTGTGCATATGTGGATAAGGATTTCCCTTCTCTTTTAAAATAATCAAGCCGTTTTCGAATATTACTTTCCAAGTAGCATCGAAGGTCAAGCCTTCGAGTGCCTTTCAAACACTCCTTTAGACACTCTTGAAGGTCAAGCCTTCAAGTCAAATCAAAACCAGAAATACGTAAGCCTTGAGTTTCCCATTGCACCAGGGAATACGTAGGAGCAGGATCAAGTCCTGTCAGGCTAACCTCCATCAAGCTATTTATTTTCACGTTTACTAAGGGATCAAACAATTTTCAGAAATCACACACTCGGTTTAAGGGTACCGTTCTTCGGAACGGGTGAGTGGGGTGCCTAACACCTTCCCCACTCGTAACCGACTCCCGAACTTAGAATCTCATCTTCAAGTTAGGGTTTTTCCAAATCTTTTTCCCTTAAATAAAAATTTGGTGGCGACTCCACACATATCAATAAATTCATTTCTCAAAATTTTAGCGAGTTCGTCGTCTCGTCGGAATTACGGTTGCGACAGATGGCGACTCCACTGGGGACATTAGAGAGTCAAGCCTGTTTAATTGAGTGTGTATTATATTTGATCTCTTCTCTGTTTATTTGCACAATCCATTTATCTGTTTATCTATTTGTTTATTCTTTGTACAAACCTTAGGATAGACGAACATTAAATTACTATATATATATATATATATATATATATATCTGTACAATATCCCAAATTGCAGGTATCCCAATTACTTGTGTGCCCTCATACATTACATATGCATTTATCATGAGTGGGGCCCTATACCCGGGTCTGAGTGCAACCTAGGAATAGAGGGATCTAGTGGTGTCACTTTGGGGCTTACGTCCTGTTTGACTATCACGAAAATCCCGGCTAGAGTGCGTCCTATTTGTAATGCCCCACAACTGGTAGGTTTTTCTGCTGTTGTGGCAAGCATTGCAGACTGAAACTTGGCTCTAGTGACCTCTACACCCCAGGATTACAGACCACCTTTGAGAGGTTCATATAAAAGGCTATAGATCCCTAGGACAGGTAACCCGCATGAGAAGCAAAGAGGGCACACACACCCCTCTCAAGATACAAGGAATTTGAAGGCTACAATTGGAGAGATACAAAAATCAAATCAAGATAAACATCAAGAAAACCAAAATAGAAGGAGAAAATTCCTAGGAAAAATTAGAAAAATATTTTGAAAATATAAAAAAGAAAACTTAAAAAGGATGTTTTAGAAATAGGAAATTAGAAAGATAATCTTTTGAAAATACTGAAAAAATAAAAAGATTCAATAGATAGAAAATAAAATTTTGAAAACCTAAAAATTTTCTAGCAAAACTAAAGAGTTTTTCTAAACAAAACCAAGGGTTTTCTAGCAAAATGAAAATACCAAAAAATACAAAACTACTAAGAATTGAAAAGAGCAACTTTCAATTATTCCAATTTCTAAAATTATTTGCACATAGCATGCATGCATTTTTCCATTCATAAATTTATCAACAAAAGAAAAGTTTCAAAATCACCTCATACACTCTTTCTACACATCATACTCATTTGCATTAACATCTTTATCATTCACGATTTTTGCATTCAAATTATTTCTCAAAAAATTAATTTTTAACTTTAACAGAAAAATTAGAAAAAGACAATTTTCTCGACATCCTTATAAGACTCGTGCACAATCAAGAATCATGGATGAGCTGGAGAGACAAAACGAGGAGTTGAGAAGTGAGGTCAAGACTCTAAAAGAGCAGATGGCCAAGCTGACGGAGGCCATGCAACTATCCAAACAAAAAGAGGAAAGGGAATCTCTACCGAGAGAACCAACTGACCCAATACATCCTCCTGGCTTCACCCCACCATTGACCTTACCTCCGCAAACCGAAGGGGTTCATTATGGATTTCGTCATGGGCATACACACACATTAACCCAAACACAAGCCCAAACACAAACCCAAACAAACAACCTACCTCCAAATACCACTTCACAAGCCTACCAAGCAGCCGTTGGGGGAACGCACCCTATGTTCACCCAAAGGCCTCGCCCTGTATACATACAATCTTCTTATCCCCACCACATGCCTGAGGAATACCCAAGCCATCCTTCAACTGAGGATACAGAAAAATGGAAGGGTCTAGAGGACAGGATCCAGGCAATTGAGGGAAACGCTTATGAAGCCAAAGATGCATCTGATTTGTGCTTGGTCCCAGATGTGGTCATCCCTCCAAAATTCAAGGTTCCTGAATTCGAGAAATATCAAGGAACCAACTGTCCAAAGAAACACCTGACTATGTACTGCAGGAAGATGTCTGCATGTACTTACGATGAGAAGCTCCTCATCCATTTCTTTCAAGACAGTTTAACCGGGGCAGCTGCAAACTGGTACACTCAACTTGAGTGGATACACATCCGTTCATGGAGAGACCTTGCTGAGGCTTTCACGAAACAGTATCAGTACAATACAGAGATGGCCCCCGATCGAACTCAGCTTCAAAATATGGCCAAGAAAGAGGAAGAGACCTTCAAGCAGTATGCTCAAAGATGGAGGGAGTTAGTTGCTCAGGTACAACCTCCTTTATCAGAAAAAGAGATGGTCAGCATGTTCATGGACACACTCCAAGATCCTTTCTATGACAAGATGGTCGGCAGTATAACTTCTAGCTTCTCCGATGTCGTCATCATTGGAGAAAGGATCGAAGGTGGCATGCGCCGTGGAAAGATCGTGCAAAAGCCCACGGGCGTAGTCAATGCTTCCAATGGGTCTGGGAAGAAAAAGACAGGAGAGACCTGCAATGTGGCTTCTAATTAAGGCCAATACATTCCTCAAATGGCACAGTATGGTCCAGCTGGCTTCCGACCACCACCATATACACCATACACACCATACACACCATACCCTTACGTCGCCACCACCTACCAAACACCATACCCTCCTACTTACAATTACCCGACACAAGTCCGACCACCAGCAACATATACAGCCCAGACACAAGCCATGAGCCAAAATAACAACCAAAGCCAGAAAAAGGAGAAGAAGCCTGTCCAGTTCGACCCTATCCCAATCTCCTACACTGAGTTACTACCACGGCTGATTCAGAACTCGCTGGTCGCTCCTTATCCTCTGAAACCTCAAGAGCCACCATACCCTAAATGGTATGATGCAAACACCAGATGCGATTACCATGCAGGATTCATTGGTCATTCCACATAGGATTGCTTAGCACTGAAGCGTAAAGTACAAAACTTGATTGATGCAAAGTGGCTAGATTTTGGGAGGCTTGCTCCTAACACAGAAAATAATCCGTTTCCAAATCATGAGAGCCCGTCGACCAGCTGAAAAGATGGGAGAAGCACGACATGTTGCATTGTACAAATCAAGCCATCGAGGATACCCATCCAAAATTGTCGTACTTTTCAAAATCAATATTTTGTAAATAAATCTCAATAAATAATGGAAAAGTTACATTTTTCATATTACTTGAGCACGTGCTTTACATTTTGACTTTACTTCTAAAATTTATCATCCTTTTCGTCATTTAGCCCACTTCTTATTCCTATACCAAAAATAATAAATACCAATTGGTGAAGATGCTAGTGCTGTAATAAGTAATCTTGAATGTCGGATTAATCAAACTCAAAAGAGAAAAACCCAATGAGGAAGTAGAATAAACAAACAGGGATTCTAGATCACCATTCAAAGTTAAAATATCCCGCTGGAACCAAGTTTAAATCCAGGCAAAATTAGGGATGGAAGAAAAGATCCGTTGAATTGGAAGCCTTAAATGATCCCGGCAAGATCAATATTCAACTACACAAAATTCAAGAAAAAGGAGAAGACCCGCTGGATTAAAGTAAAAATAATCAAGGCAAAATCAAGGTCGAAATATAAAATTCAAGAAGCAGAGAAGCCCGCTGGATTAAAAGCCAAAAATAATCCAGGCAAAATTAGGGTTAAAGTTCAAAATAATGAATCGACAAAGTCATGATCAGAAAAGGTCTTACCGATTTCCAACAACAATTCAGGCAAAAATCAGGATCATATAAGAGCCTGCTAGGTCGACAATCATTAAAGAAGACCTAGGCAAAAGTTAGGGCACAATCAAGCAGAAGGCCCGTTAGGTCGAAAACCCGTAAGGGCGATCTAGGCAAAAAGTTAGGGCGCAATCAAGCAGAAGGCCCGCTAGGTCGACAATCTTCAAAAAAGACCTAGGCAAAAGTTAGGGCACGATCAAACAAATGCCCGCTAGGTCAACAATCCTCAAGAATGACCTAGGAAAAAGTTAGGGCACAACCAAGCAAAAGGCCTACTAGGTCGAAAACCCGTAAGGGCGACCTAGGCAAAAGTTAGGGCACAATCAAGCAGAAGGCTCGCTAGGTCGACAATCTTCAAAAAAGACCTAGGCAAAAGTTAGGGCACGATCAAACAAATGTCCGCTAGGTCAGCAATCCTCAAGAATGACCTAGGAAAAAGTTAAGGCGCAATAAAGCAGAAGGCCCGCTAGGTCGACAATCTTCAAAAGAGACTTAGGCAAAAGTTAAGGCATAATCAAACAAAAGCCCGCTAGGTCGAAAACCTGTAAGGGCAACCTAGGAAAAAGTTAGGGCGAAGCGAAAGACCTGCTGGGTTGAAAACTCAAAAGAACAACCTAGGCAAAAATTAAGGTCAATCCAGGAATCTCAAGACAACATGACATTTCTACACCTCATATCTCCCTAGAACTGGGGCAAAATTTTGCCGTTTCTCAAGTTTGTTTAATTTGACAATCAAGATTATGAAAAGCAGTACTGGCATTTTTCATCAAAAGGTGCCATTTGGGCAATCAAACCCACACCTTTCGTCTTTTCCTGCTAAACAAAACACCACTTGTTTCTTTCCATCCAAAATCACTTTGCACACCTCAAAAATGCATGTGCCACAAAGAAATGTGAAAAATATAAAAAATAAAAATAAAAAGATTAATTTTGAAAAGTCATGCCAAATCGGATGAATCCTCAACCATCGTGACATGACATGATTGTTCCCGAAGGATCATCCTCCTGTCAAACATAACACCGCTAAGACAAAAGGAGTGTGTCTTCCTCAAATAATAACCGTTGTTGGGTCTCCAGGATCTTGACGAAAAAAACTCCGAAATTGAGTCAATCCAGCTCGTCCTGATTTTTGGTTCCCTTCACACCCACTATGAGGTTGTCGAGAAAGGACATGTTAAAAAAAAATCAAGAGAAACAAAAGGTTTTAACACCATCTCATGGTTTGCATTCATCCCATAGCATCCATTTCATCAAATAATTATTTCAAGCATAAAAAAAGCATTCAATAAGATTAAAACATCACATTCTTTCTATTCAAACACCATAAGCATCGCATCTTTTTCACTCATTCAAACATCGAAATAAGTGTCTTGTCATTCAAGCATCTCATAATTCGTTTTTCGAAGCTAATTAAGACCTGGGTAAAGCTGCTCGAGTCAATCATAATTAAAAATGACTCAAGTTCAAACAGGGGCAAACTCTTGCCCATACAAAAATCCAATTTGAGGTCACCCTCAAATTCTGGATCAAGTCCAAACAAGGGCAAACGCTTTCCCCCAAAAATTTAATTTGAGGTCATCCTCGAATTTTAAAACAAGTTCAAACAGGGGCAAACGCTTGCCCCCAAAATTTAATTTGAGGTCATCCCCGAATTCTGAATCAAGATCAAACTGGGGCAAACACTTGCCCACACAAAAATCCAATTTGAGGTCACCCTCAAATTCTAAGTCAAGCTCAGACTAGGGCAAATGCTTGCCTACACAAAAATCCAATTTGAGGTCATCTTCAAATTTTGAGTCAAGCTCAAACTGGGGCAAACGTTTGCCCACAAAAATTCAATTTGAGGTCACCCTCAAATTCTGAGTCAAGCTCAAATAGGGGCAAACATTTGCCCACAAAAATTCAATTTGAGGTCACCCTCAAATTCTGAGTCATGCTCAAACTGGGGCAAATGCTCGCTCACAAAAATTCAATTTGAGGTCACCCATAAATTCTGAATTAAGCTCAAACTGGGGCAAATGTTTGCCCACAAAAATTCAATTTGAGGTCACCCTCAAATTCTGAGTCAAGCTCAAACTGGAGCAAACGTTTTCCCAAGAGAGATTTAAATTCAAAATATCAAAATAAAAACGGGGGCAACTGCCAAAAGATCTTCCAAACTGGGGCAAACACTTGCCCAAAGTTCTTTCTAATCAAGATAGCCCTTAATTATCAAGAATTTTCTAAACTGGGGCAAAATAGTTTCCCAAGTTTCTTCAAGAGAATAATTATCAAGTGCTTAAAAACCTTCAAGTTCAAGGTAGAATAAGCAATTTATTTAAATTTAAGAAAAACAAATTTCAAAATAGCTTGTCCAAGGAAGCTGACGACGAAGTCCATGTTCCGCCCTCACAGGACACGTTACACCCCTGCCTTGACAGGACCTGTACATTTTACCTGTCTTAACAGGTTTTCACCTTTTCCTGTCTAGCAGACTTGCATTTCTCCTGTCAACAATAGGAGTCCATCTACATTTATTCTGTCTTAACAGGATAGTTTTCGTCATTTACTTTTCCTGCCTTCACAAGGCTTGCTTTTTTCCTGTCTTCACAGGTCTTTTTCATTTCGCTTTGCCTGTCTTAACAGGCGTTTTGCCTCCATCATGTCAATAACAGGACTTTTACATTTTTGCCTGTCTTAACAGGTCATTTTCACTTTCCTTTGCCTATCTAGCAGACTTGCATCTTTCCTGTCATCAACAGGACTTTTTCTGCATTCCACCTGTCTTAACAGGTCATTTTTCATTTATCCTGTCAAGCAGGATTTCTGTTTAAATTTCCGCATACATCCTGTCAAGTAGGATTTCATTTGCATTTATCCCGTCAAGCAGGATTTCATGTTTAAATTTATGCATACATCCTGTCAAGCAGGATTTCGTTTGCATTTATCCTGTTAAGCAGGATTTCATGTTTAAATTTCCGCATACATCCTGTCAAGCAGGATTTCGTTTGCATTTATCCTGTCAAACAGGATTTCATGTTTAAATTTTCGCATACATCTTTTCAAGTAGGATTTCGTATGCCTTTATCCTGTCAAGTAGGATTTCATGTGTAAATTTCTGCACATATCTTGTTAAGCAGGATTTCATTTGCATTCATCCTGTCAAACAGAATTTCATGTCTAAATTTTTGCATTCATCCTCTCAAGCAGGATCCCATTTGCATGTTCTTGTCAAACAGGACTTCAAGCATGTTTAATTTTCTGTCCACCTGTCAAGCAGGTTTGCATTTATCCTCGCAACAGCAGGATTTCATCATTTGCATCTTCCCGGCAACAGCGGGATCTCATTTGCATTCTCCTGTCAACAACAGGACTTCAAACATGTTTAATTTTCTGTCCACCTGTCAAGCAGGTTTTCATTTATCCTGGCAACAACAGGATTTCATCATTTGCATCTATCCCGGCAACAGCGGGATCTCATTTGCATTCTCCTGTCAACAACAGGACTTCAAGCATGTTTAATTTTCTGTCCACCTGTCAAGCAGGTTTTCATTTATCCTGGCAACAGCAGGATTTCATCATTTGCATCTATCCCGGCAACAGCGGGATCTCATTTGCGTTCTTGTCAAACAGGACTTCAAGCATGTTTTCTGTCCACCTGTCAAGCAGGTTTGCATTTATCCTGGCAACAGCAGGATTTCATCATTTGCCTCTTCCCGGCAATAGCGGGATCTCATTTGCATTCTCCTGTCAACAACAGGACTTCAAGCATGTTTAATTTTCTGTCCACCTGTCAAGCAGGTTTGCATTTATCCTGGCAACAGCAGGATTTCATCATTTGCATCTTCCCGGCAACAGCGGGATCTCATTTGCATTCTCCTGTCAACAACAGGACTTTAAGCACGTTCAATTCTTTGTCCACCTGTCAAGCAGGTTTGCATTTATCCTGGCAACAGCAGGATTTCATCATTTGCATCTTCCCGGCAACAGCGGGATCTCATTTGCATTCTCCTGTCAACAACAGGACTTCAAGCACGTTTAATTTTCTGTCCACCTGTCAAACAGGTTTGCATTTATCCTGGCAACAGCAGGATTTCATTTGCATTCTTCCCGTCAACAACGGGATTTTCATCAAGTTTACATTTATGCATTCTTGGCCTATGTTGTCAGGCCTCCTCAAGTTTACATTTCTGCACCTTGGCCTATGTTGTCAGGCCTCCTCAAGTTTACTTTTCTGCACCTTGGCCTATGTTGTCAGGCCTCATCAAGTTTACTTTTCCGCACCTTGGCCTATGTTGTCAGGCTTCCTCAGGTTTACTTTTCTGCTTCTGGGCCTACGATGTCAGGCCTCACCAAGTTCGTTTTTCCACAGCTGGGCCTTTGATGTTAGGCCTCCAACTTAGATAGATACCTCGGCCTATGCTGTCAGGCCACCTTGTACATATCTTACATTTTAGTTCTTGCATGATTTCCTGTCTTAAACAGGTCGCTTTCACTCTACTGAGCCGTCGTAACGGGCCATTTCTCTTCTACTTTGCCTGTTTTAACAGACCATTTTCATTTCATTTTGCTTGTCCTAACAAGTCATCCCATTGAATTCCACGCCAGTCCTAACAAGCATTCATTCATTCCACTTAGCCTAGTCAGGCTATACAACTAAGCCTCGCATATTTAAACCCTATCGGTATATAAAGTCGGTAAGGTCATTCAATCGTCCTTCTTCAGGCATCCATAAGGTTCAATTTCAAGTTCAAGGCTCCTCCTGTTCGTCGAACTTCTTCAAGGCCTGCCTCAGACAAAATGTGTTCACATCTTTACTCATTTCCCACTACGATAAATCAGAGAATCATTTCTCACATTATCTGGTAGGAAAATGAGTAAAGAGGGGCAAACTGTAAGCACTCAATTATGTCCGAGGCCCCCAATCGTTAAAATGAACCAAAAATTAAGTTAATTAGAAATTTGAAAAGATATAAAACAGAAAGCAGAAAATACAGAAAAGAGAAAGCAAAAAAGAAAAGAATAAAAAAAAGAGAGAAGAGGAAAAAGAAAAAGAGAAAAAAATAAGAAAAGAAAAAAGAAGAGGAAAGAAAAAAGGAAAAATTCTCTTATGTGGGAAAAAAGTTCCACATTGGATAAGAAGGGATTCTTCAATCTCTCCTCCTTCTATATAAGGAGAGATCCTTCACCAAAATGAGGGGGAGCACTTGAGGGAGGAAATATTTTTTCAGAATTTTTGAAAGGAGGACCTAGGAGACTCTCTACCTCTGCCTTCAAACCAGTTCTTCATCACCTTCCAATCAAGGTTAGATCCTACTTTTATTCTGCTTAAGTTTCTTGCTTCTTCTCGGATTTCCGAACTTATTTTCGTCTCTGGTTTTCGTGTTCATTTTTGATCGGTAAAATGATCTCCGATTTCGATGATTTTTGTTGCGTTCTCTTCGTCTTTCTCTCTAGTTTCTGGAATGATATTGTATGTCCAATTTGGATCTGAAATGAAATTTTAATCGCCTGATTACCGAAACATGTTCATCTTGGTGCACAAGTGAACCTAGCTTATTTGATTTGTGCATAACTTGCTCATTTCTTATTGGATTTATTTCAAACCTGCTTTGTTTGATTCATATGATCCATATCTTGCAATTAATCGGTTTTGACTTTTTAGATCTACCAAAAAATATTTTTTTAAAAATTCTGAAATTTGAATTCAAATTTTGGCGTCAAAATCTTGTGTTCTTGAGCTTGATCTTGATCTCTATTTTTCATTTTTGTTTTTAATCGGCCAAATGATCTTCGATTTCTGTGATTTTTGTTTCTTCTTCTTCGTATTTCTTTCTCATTTCTGGAATGATATTATTTGTCAAGTTAGGATCTGAAATGAAATTTTAATCGTCTGATTACCGAAGCATGTTCATCTTGGTGCACAAATTAACGTAGCCTGTTTGATTTGTGCATAACTTGCTCATTTCTGATTAGATTTGTGTCAAACTTGTTTTTCTTGATTCCTATAATCCATATCTTTCAATTGATTGGTTTTTATTTTTCAGATCTACCAAAAAATATTTTTTAAAAATTCTGAGATTTGAATTCAAATTTTGGCGCCAAAATCTTGTGTGTTCTTGGGGTTGATCTTCATCTCTGTTTTTCATTTTCGTTTTTAATTGGTCAAATGATCTCTGATTTTGGTGATTTTTGTTCTGTTCTATTTTTATTTCTCTCTAGTTTTTGTAATGATATTATTTATCTAATTTGGATTTGAAATGAAATTTCTATCGCTTGATTACTAAAGCATGTTCTCAATTCTTTTCCTTAATTTCAAATAAAGTCAAGTTTATTTCAAATTAAGCCCAATTCAAGCCCAAAATTCAAATCAAGTTTATTTTATTTTAAATCAGGTCCAATTTTATTTCATTAAATTCAAATCAAGTTCATTTTGTTTTAAATTAAGTCCCATTTTGCATTCCTTAATCTCATGCAATGGGCCATAAAAACGAACTGGTAGCTTTTTCTGCTGTTCGTTGTTTAGAGGTCCGTATGGGTCCAAGTGTAGCCGTAGTTGTCTTGGGACCTGTGCATATGTGGATTGGGGATTGCGTTTCCTTTTTTTTCAAAAAAAAACATCTTGTTTTGCATTTCTTAATCTCACGCGACGAGCTCTAAGCACGAACTGGTAGCTTTTTCTGCTGTTCGTTGTTTAGAGATTCGTATAGGTCCAAGTGCAGCCGTAGTTGTCTTGGGCCTTGTGCATATGTAGATTAGGGTTGCCTCTCCTTTTTACAAAATAAAAACCTTGCTCATTTTATTCATCGATTTTCAAAAAATAAAAATCTTGTTTTGCAATTCTTAATCTCACGCGACGAGCTCTAAGAACGAACTGGTAGCTTTTTCTGCTGTTCGTTGTTTAGAGATTCGTATAGGTCCAAGTGCAGCCGTAGTTGTCTTGGGCCTTGTGCATATGTGGATTAAGGTTGCCTTTCCTTTTCACAAAAATAAAAACCTTGTTCATTTTATTCATCGAGTTTGAAAATAAAAATCTTGTTTTGCAATTCTTAATCTCACGCGACGAGCTCTAAACACGAACTGGTAGCTTTTTCTGTTGTTCGTTGTTTAGAGATTCGTATAGGTCCAAGTGCAGCCGTAGTTGTCTTGGGCCTTGTGCATATGTGGATTAGGGTTGCCTTTCCTTGTTCGAAATAAAAACCTTGCTCATTTTATTCATCGATTTTCAAAATAAAGATCTTGCTTTGAGATTCTTAATCTCACGCGATGAGCTCTAAGCACGAACTGGTAGCTTTTTCTGTTGTTCGTTGTTTAGAGATTCGTATAGGTCCAAGTGCAGCCGTAGCTGTCTTGGGCTCTGTGCATGTGTGGATAGGGATTGCCCTTCTCTTTCAAAATAATCAAGCCGTTTTCGAATATTACTTTCCAAGTAGCATCGAAGGTCAAGCCTTCGAGTGCCTTTCAAACACTCCTTTAGACACTCTTGAAGGTCAAGCCTTCAAGTCAAATCAAACCAAAACTACGTAAGCCTTGAGTTTCCCATTGCACCGGGGAATACGTAGGAGCAGGATCAAGTCCTGTCAGGCTAACCTCCATCAAGCTATTTATTTTCACGTTTACTAAGGGATCAAACAATTTTCAGAAATCACACACTCGGTTTAAGGGTACCGTTCTTCGGAACGGGTGAGTGGGGTGCCTAACACCTTCTCCACTCGTAACCGACTCCCGAACTTAGAATCTCATCTTCAAGTTAGGGTTTTTCCAAATCTTTTTCCCTTAAATAAAAATTTGGTGGCGACTCCACACATATCAATAAATTCATTTCTCAAAATTTTAGCCAGTTCGTCGTCTCGTCGGAATTACGGTTGCGACAACGTTATAAACATATTCAATATGGTAACGGTATAATTATAAAAATTTTGCATGCTAAATCTTCATTTGTTAACTCTAATGATCCTTATTTCCTTTAGTCTTGAATAATTTGTTACATGCTCCAAGAGTTTACAACAACTTAATTAGTATTTCTCAATTTTGCAATGATAATATCTTTTTTGAGTTTTAGTCTAAATATTATGCTGTTAAATCTTAGACTATAAAGAAGAATTTTTTCTAGGGTAAACCAAGAGAGGGTCTTTATGCTTTTGACAACTTGCTGTCACATCTAGGGAGTTCTATCACTACATGCACTTTACATTATGCTTTTATATTTTCTTGTTCAATTTATTTATTTTTATCTTTGGCATGCTAGAATAGGTCATCCTTTAATAAGATTTTTCATCATATCTTAAACAAGTATAATCTTCCATTTTATTTAAATAATAATAATTATATTTCTAGTTCTTGTTGCCTTGGTAAATTCCATAAATTATCCTTTAATTCTTCTTAACCTTCTTACCATACACCCTTAGAATTAATCTACTTCGATATATAAGATCCTTATCCCTTTCTTATACCTTTGGTGCTAGATATTATCTTATTTTTGTTGATGCATACTCTTAGTATTCACAAACGTTTTCCACTTTTCTTAAATTCAATACTATGGTAAAATTATAGTTTGGAAAAAAATGAAATGCCTACAAACTGATAATGATGGTGAATTTAAAAAACTCACTCTCTATCTTGACTCATAAAGTATTATTCATAAATATAGTTTCCCCTATGTTCACCAACATAATGGGATTCTTGAACATAAAGATAGACACATTAGAAAAACAAGTTTAACATTTTTGCCTATGTAGCCTTTCCTTTGAAATTTTAGGAGGAGGATTTTAAATCTACAACTCATGTTATCAACTTGTTACCTACAACAATCTTGGATCTTTTCTCTCCATACGAAATTTTATTTTAGAAGCAACTTGACTTAAGTTTCTCCGATCCTTTGGTTGTGCTAGTTTTCCTCATCTTTGACCCTACAAAAATCATAAACTCAGCCTCAGGTCCAAACCTTACATCTTCCTTGGCTATAGTAGCAAAGAAAAAAACTATAGATTCTTAGATCTTGATGGAAAGTTATATATTACACACCATGAGATCTTTGATGAAACCATTTTTCCCTTCAAGAAACATTATCCTACCTTTCCATCTCTATCCATTGCATTACTTGCCTTAACTTTACATAATATGTCTTATATTCCTTTACTTCATACTTCATCTCTTTCCTAGCCTTAATCATCTCCTCCTGCTACCTCTCTTCTACCTCTTTTTGAAAATGTTGGATCTTCATTTCATTTGTTTACTTCAGCAAGATTATCATAAAGTTATCATTGCATGATTATTGGGGCTAAAGTTGGCATCTTTATGCCCTAAATCTTTACTGCTAGCTCTCTCATGAATACTGAACCCAAATTTGTCAAAGCTAACTTTAGTCACCTCAAATGGAAATAGGTTATGGAGGAGGAATATCATGTCCTTTTACAAAACAGGACTTGGATTTTTATTCCTTTACTTTCCAATCAAGAGACAGTTGGTTGTAAATGAATGTTTAAACATAAATAAAATCCCGATGAATTTGTTCAAAAGTATAAAGTCAAGCTTGTGGCCAAGAGGTTTCATTAGATTGCATGTTTTGATTATGACCTGCACTATTCAGGGGGTTTCATTAGATTTCATGTTTTGATTATGACCTGCACTATTTAGCCCTGCACTATTCAGGTCATTCTTCAATTAGCGCCGGCAGTGTGTTCAGGTAAGCAAGGGGGGGTTTCGCCGGTTTTGAGCTAAGTTGGCTCAAGCTCATGAGCGCGAGGGTGTGTCCCTTACTTGCTTGTCTACAAGCCCAAAGAGTGTCCCCATAAATAAAGCCTACCAAGGACCTTTGGTCAAGCAATGTGGGACTTGGTCCCCTTTCGAAATATCACCAACAGTAACAACCCATATTTGTGCAAACCTAACAAAGCCTTATATAGTCTCAAACAAGAACTTTGGTCTTGGTTCTTCAAGCTCAACCTTACTCTTCAATAATTTGGTTTTATTGCCAATAAATATGACTTTTTTTATTTTGTAAATTCACCTCCTTTACCATTATGTATATTCTATCATATATCAATTATATTATTATCATCGGAAATTTTGTCCATGTTATACAATCATCAATACTAGATATTAATTTGATTTTTTTCCCTCAAACATCTCAGTGACTTACACTATTTTTTTGGTATTAAGTCAAAACTTACAAAGCAAGTTGGTTTATTATTTTCTTAATCAAAATATATTTAGGATATTCCTTTCAAGGCCAACATGTCTAACTACAAGCCCTCGCCTACTTCCATGACTACTAGTCTGAAACTATCTGCTCAAATTTGTATTCCTTTTAAAGATCCTTATCTCTACAGGTTTCTTGTGGGAACACTTCAATAACTCACCATCACTAAGCTTGAGCTTGCCTAATGTGTCAATAACATATGTCAATTCATTCATCAACCATAGGATGCTCATTGGAAAGTTGTAAAACATATTTTTTGGTATTTTCAAGGAACCACCTCTTGTGGATTACATTTACAAAAATATGTCTCTAACTCCTTCACTCTTGGCTACTGTATTCTTGCTAGAAACCTCGTTTCCTAATTCTCCAAGAACCAACGTGTGGTATCTTGGTCAAGTAGTGAACCTGAATATCTTAGTCTTTATTTTGTAGTGACAAAATTGTTGTGTTATGTACTTACTCTCAAATTTGCTTTCTACTAATACTTTTCGCATTTTTTTATGATAGCCTCTGTGTTATGTTGTTTACAATTAATCTCATTCTGCATTCTTGAATGAAACACTTTGAATTAGATCTTCATTTTATTTAAAAAAAAATCATTCAACAACAAATCTTTATTCATCGTATTCTTGCTTTAGAATAAATGACTAATATTTTAACCAAAATTATATCTCATTTACTTTTTTAAATTTTGTTTCAAACTCAAAGTTGAAGACAAGTTTTTATTTAAATTTGTATGAGAATAATAGTAAAAGTATGTAAACTAAAAGTTAGTTAGCTTAATTCAAAAATTATTTATCCTTTTTTATTCTCTGTTATGTAACATCTACCTCCTTTTTATATATATTTATATATATATATATATATATATTATATTTTTTAATTGAATATAACATATAATAAATATAATTTAAAATATTTTTTTATTATCTTTTCTTTTTTAAAATATAATTAATATATATATATATATATGAGTTAGGATCCGCTGATTGCAAGTGTTAAACTTTAATACTTACATCAATTTGATAACTTTATATGAAATGTAAAATTTATTAATCTAACCGTTGAATCATGTTATAATATCTAGTAGATCATATATATTAAATTTTAAAAAATTTTAAAATCTATATATTATTCAACTATTAATATTTATAAATATTTAAATAATATATGAATCATTAAAATAAAATTATGAAATAAAATATCTATCAATTTTTTTTATGTAAAATTTTATCTATATATTTTATTAAATATTACAATATAATTTAACAATTAAATTAATAAATTTTACATTTTATATAAAATTGTTAAATTAATCTAAATATTAAAATTTTACATTTTTTAACGGAACTATCTCTATATATACATACTCAGCACGCACGCTCGATCACGTAGATTCCGGAGATAACTGTACATGTTAAACCCAGATGGTTTGACGTAGTAGCTAGTTAGTTAGGTTCAAGTTTTGCAGGTAACTTGTATGTTCTCGAGACGTCACTTATAAAAAATTAAGGAAAAAAATACATTTAACAAAAAAGTTGTGTAAACAGAATACTTGATGCAACCATATCGTTATCTAACGGAAGCACATAGATACTGGTCAGAATCTCCATAATTTAATGGCAGCTACCAGGTTCTAAATATGTAAAGTCTATTATCAATTAATTAAAAGATTTTTTAATTCAATAATAGATAATCTTTTTGTTCCTTAGAGAGGGTAGTGTTGGTCATTAGCTCTATTATTTATATAAATGCTCATAAATTCACACTTAAAAGAATTTCGATTTTGGAGCACTGAATAACAGAATCAACAAAAAAATGTTTGTCAAATGAAAAATTACCAATAACTAACTCATCCATTTTGATATTTATATATCACCATGTAAATTCTAAAGAAAACCAAACATGTTAAATACGGGTTCCAATCTTTTCCATTTCTTAACAAAAATAATACTTTTATTAGAAAAGATAAAACATGAAACTAGCTATTGTGTGACTTATCAGAAATACAATTCTGCAGAAATCAGTTAATGAAACATTAAATTAAAAAACTCCTGGGAACGGAATAATTGATGCATATCGTTAATTAACGGAAGCGCACATAAAATGGTCATAGCCTTCATATTTTAATGCCGCGCTATGATCAACGCTCTTATATTCCTCACAATCCGGTTTATTTTCTTTCTTTCTCATCGATTTTATTTATATATATAAATTTTAAAAAATAAATATAAATTATATATAATTGATCAAAACTACCAATATTGTATTTTTCTTTTAATTTTAATCATCAAAATAAAATTTACTAGTCAATATTTATTATTTTTATTTCTTACTATAACACACTACTTATATTTAAAATAATATAAATATAAAATTTGATAAATTTATTTTTTTAAAAAAATTAATTTAATAGTTAAATTATTTAAATTCACATACTATAAAAATTATTAAATCATATAAATTTAAAAATTTACATATGGTATAAATTGATCTTATTATATATATATATATATTCTTATAAAAAATTAGTTTCTCAAAAAGTCTATACCTAGCGTCAAAGAAAAATGCTATGCCTTAAGGAATGTTACATTAACATAATAATAATAATAATATGCTCTACCTAATTACTAGCGTGAGTTTACGAGAATCTTCAATTTATGGGTTGCTAAATTCCATGAAGTTATCATAACTTTATTTACATTGAAAGATATAAGTTCATACGCAGTTTTTAGACTTAAGAGGGAATTGGTTGTTTAACAGTGTAGACTTATTGTCCAATGAAAAGAATGGCATGGCTGCAGCCGTCTAGCGTTTAGACCCGCAAACATCATTAGATTGTATCTATCCTCACTTTATTCAACACACACATCATCAACTAATAATTTATCATATAATTCATATAAACATTTTAAATATATACCTAATCATTTGGAGATGTTGCCTGTTCATTCATACTTTTGACTTTATGCATCTTATTATTATGGGATTCACAAACTTTATTAGCTTAATTACATCTCTTCAGTTCACAACATTGACCATTGACAGTGACACGTGTCACCAAGGTACAAAATCCAATGTGACGGTTTATGTGAACAATCTGACTAAATTTAATGTATATTTGGAAAATATTATTTATAGGAAAATAGTCACTCTTTAATTAAAAGAATTTTTAAAAAACAGTAAAATAATTGTTTTTAAAATAAGCTAAAATGAACTTAAAGCTACCAAATGAACTGCTTTCCTTTTCGAAAGAATGACACAGCATTTGCATTTTTGACCTTATCCTTAATTTTCAAGAGTCAAATATACCAACGTCGTTACTTGTAACTCATGGATTTGATAACTGATGATATTAACACATATCATTATTTAATCATTGCCGTTAACTAAATTAATAAATGGACTATCTTTTTATAAACAAAGTCATGGGTTTTAATTTTTGAAATTACTTTGTATTTTCGATTGATTTGATACATCTTAAGTTTCAGGATCTAAAGATGTCATCAAATGACCAATATATATAGGCAAATTAATAAATATTCTATATCCTATCTTAGTTGTTAAACTAAGTTATTGAAAAAGCTCTTTCTAGATATATGTCCCCTTTATGGAGATTCATAAGTTTCACGTTTGGAATCATCTAAGAGTTTGAGTCCGTTAAACGTCATCAGTTGAAACACATTGAATTGACGACAAACCATCAAATTATGACTTATCCACCGCGATCGGTAATATAAAAGAAGAATTTTATATTTAATTATTAATTTCAAACCTTTGAAATCTCATGCTCGCCAATTCTCCTTTGAGTGAATGTTAAAGTCTTGATTTTAGACTAAACACTTTATTACTAATACGCGTTGATAAGTGGTAACCAATTCGGCCTTTTAGATTGCTAAGTTTTGAAACCCAGCAGCGAGAACTTTCTGCGAAAATGGAGAAAGTATGTTTGATTGCATCTTTACTTTTCTATATGAATGGTTTTAATTAATTCATTCATTTATAAAACCATATGTAAAGATCAAATGTTTTAACCCAAGATAACACCTATTTCTCTAACAACCTTAAAACTGTTGCAATAAAATATAACAGTCAACACTTTAATAATGATATTGGACCTTAATCCGTTCAGAATGGTGGATTGTTTCTGATTTTTTATTTTTAAATTATTTTTAAAAACAAATTATATTCGATAAAATAATTTTTAGTTATTTTTGAATTTATTTTAAAAATAATTTTAACTTAATTTTTTTAAAAAAATTTCTTAATTATTATTTTAATTTTAAAATATTTTTATTTCAACTCTATTAAATTATACCAATACCACTATTATTGATAATCACTACAACTACCACCATCATTTGATAATAATATAATCATTATTATTAACTTAATAATAATAATAATAATAATTTTATTTTATTATTTTAAAAAATTTACTTTTTATCATTTTTAAAAAAAATTATTTAATTTAACTAATTATTTTTATTTATCTATATTTATATATTTACATTTAAGTAAATAATATTTTTTTATATACAAATTATATTTAATTTATTTAATTGACATATAATTTTATATTAATTATTTATTACATAATATTACATATATATATATATATATATATATTATTTTATATAAAATAAATATTAAATAATATTATAACAATATAAAAATTATTTATCTTATATATTGGTTATTAAATAATATATAAAAAAATAATCTTTATATTATAACAATCATCATAATAATAATAACAATAATTTTTTTAAATTTTATTACTATTTTAAGAAAATTTAATTTTTTCAATTATTTATTTTTTATAAATTTATAATAAAATAGATAATATTTTTTTGTATAAATTATATTTAATTTATAACATTATAATATAGTTTTATATAATATATTATTTATAATATATTATAATATATATATATATATATTACTTTATGTAATATAAATATTAAATAATATAAAACAAATTATAATAATAACATATAAAATTATGATTATATAATATTTTTATATTATAATCACTATTATTATATCTATTATATTACCATCACCTCAGTAATACTATCTTTATCAGTATCTCTGTTATGAGTATCATTACTATTATCATCATCATAACTATCATTGTTATCATCATAATAATGCTAATAATTTAATTTTTTGTTAATATTTTTATTTGTCTATTTCATGTAAATTTACATTAAAGTGATATAATAAAGTAAGTTAACTTATTTTATTACCAAATTTTTAAGGTTAAAAACTATTATTTTAAACTAAAAACTAAAATTGGTTTTAGTTTGTAAAAATTTAAAAACTAAAAACCATACCAAATAAGGTTTTGGATACCGTTTGGATAGTGTGTAGTTTTCAAACTTTTATAAATTAAATCTAGCTTTAGTTATAAATTTTTATTTTTAAAAAGTTGTTATAAAAATGAATCAACTTATTTTATTCTATCTTTTTACTATGAATCTATTAAAAATAAACAAACAAAAAATTATTAATTAAAAAATTTGTTTCAAAATCAGGTGATGATAATTGTGGTAACGAGGTGAAAGTGGTGGCAGCTATGATGGTGTATTGATGACAGTGATGTATGATTGTGATAGTTATAGAATCAGACCTTCTACATCTGGTATACAACCATGTAAAAAGTAACATTCTATATTGGTTATATATGAAATTGATGCAAAAAAGTATACTTTTTATAAAAGTTATTTATACAATCGATGTAGAATGTATGAATTTTTACATTTATTGTCATATTAATCGATGTAGAAACTATACTTTCTACATCGATTATGGTATCAACCAATATAGAAGGTTTGAATTTCTGATTATTATCACAATCGACATAGAAAATAGATTTTTTTTATAAAATAAAGGTTAAATTTAGTACTATCTAGAAATCAAAATATTTTTAAATAATTATATATATATATAACTAAATAAAAAAAATCTAATATTTAACTTGTGAACACTAGATTTTACCTATTACATATTAACAATTTTTATTTCTTTATACTTTGGAGAAATATTTTTAAATTAAATTATTTATCTTACATTATTGTTGTTATTATGAAAAATTAAACATTTTATTCTTTTCTTTTATTCTTTTTATATGATTCCTCTATTATATCATTTTATTTTTTAATATTTTTTTAGTCTGGACAGATTTTATTTTTTTTATTTATCTTTGTTATATCTATTTAATAGTTATTTTTATTATTATTAAATTTTAACTCAAATTTAAAGCTTTACTTATCTTTTGATATTTTATGTATTTTGATTTAATTCCTACTTTATTATTATTTATAATGTAATATAATTTTTAAATATTTATTTATCTTAATTTTATTTCTTTTATGTTGATTTATTTTTTGTTTCATTATTATTAATTTAGTTTGAATCTAAATTTTTATCTATTTGTATTTGTTTTGATTCTTAGTTTATTATTAAGTTTGAGGTAATCTTTAGTTATTTTTGTGATATTTTAATTTACTTTAATTCTTATTATTATTAATAATTTTAACCTTTAATTCAATTTTAAATCTATATTTTAAATATTTTATTGTATATCTTATTTTATTACTATTATTATTATTAATATAATTTTTTTTAGATTTTAATGTTAATCACTATTCTAGTTTAAATTTTATTTTATTATGATTAACTCATTTTCATTATTAATTTTAAGCATTAAGTTAATTTCAAATTTACATTAATATCTGGATGCTATATTTTAATTTATTTTTTATTAGTATTTATTATTATTATTAAATAAATCATAAAAAAAACTAGAATATCATGATTTAAATAAAAAATATAAAATTTGAATAAATTTTTAGTTATTTATTTATTTATTTTTTTGTATATTTATATATTTTATCTGTTTTTACTTTTCATTATATAATATTCTTTTTATAACTGCTCATCTAAATTGATTTATTCTATTTATCTTTCTCTTTATTATTATCATTATTATTATTATTTTTAATATTATTATTATATTCAATATTATTATAGTTTTTTTCTGAGTGAAACATTAAAATCTTGTTTAATTTACTCTTATTTATTTTTAAGAGAATCTATTTTTGAACAAATCGAATAAGAAATTGAATAGAAAATTTTATTATGAAATTGATCTTTTATATTTTATTTATATTTATTATTTATTTAGTTCATATATTTTTCTATTTATTTTACTATTATTATAATTATTTATTTTTATTTATTTTTTTACAATAATTTCAATTTAACATTTTACTTATTTATTTATCATTTAATTTACTTTATTTGTTTATTATATACTTTATTTTTCTTATTATTTTATTTTTTATTCATTATACACTTTGCACCTAGTTGGTTCCTGAAATTGACACAGTGATTTAAAAAGTTAAAGCCAAAAGCATCACAGGTACAATTTGAAAGCGTTTTGACATTTGAAATTGAAAATACGTTCATACTATGTATATACTTAAATTTTGAAAATGTGAATAGAGTATCTCAGCGTAATTTTAGCTTAAACATTATAATTTAGAGGTAACCTATCGAAGCAAAATAGCCTAAAAATAAAATTGTACATAATTAAAAGTTAAAACGAAAAAAAAGGATAAAAGAAAGAGAGTCATAAGAATAGAAGGAGGTGGATCATAGGAGATCTGAAGGGCATTGGGCACGTTCTTTAAAAAAAATTGGTGAGGAGAATAAGATCAACAGAGTAAACCCAAATCAAGAATAAGGGAAAACATACTTAAAATATAGATTATTGAATCAAGAAAGTTGAGAAGCGAACTAGGAAAAAAGCATTCACAATAGTTAGAGGTAAGTTTATCTTCATCATACTCATCTAAGCTTTCTATTTACCATACATTTTTGCACTAGTGTAAAAATAGCTTTTTATAACAGAATTTTACATCGGTTATTCGTCAACCGATGTAGAAAAAAGGCAGTGGCATTTTTGTAAATAAATTTAACACTTTCTACGTCAGTTTCCTTATAACCGATGTAGAAAAACAGCCGGTGGCATTTTTGTAAAAAAATTTAAACTTTCTACATCGGTTTCTTAATAACCGATGTAGAAAGTCACTTTCTACATCGGTTGCTTTATAACCGATGTAAAAAGTTACTTTCTACATCGGTTGGGTAGTGTAACCGATGTAGAAAGTACTTTTTACGTCGGTTCTCTGAAACAACCGACGTAGAAAGTCTGTTATATAGCTGATACGACCGTTGTCGTCCTCATAACTGTAAACACCCGATTCCTGCCCTAACTCATTTCCTCTAAGCTGCCAAAGCTTCTGTCATTCTCAAAGCCGCCGTCGTGCTCAAAGTCGCCGTCGTCGTCTTCGTCTACGTTGTTGTCGTCTTCGTCTGCGCCGTCGTCGTCGTCGTCTACACTGGTACGTCGTTACAACGTCGTTTAAGTCTCTGTTTCATGTTTCTGTTTCTGCATTAGTTGTTAGTTGTTAGTCATAGCCTTTGCTTAGTCTAGCCTTTGTTTTGCCTGTTAATATATATGAGGTAGATAGTTATAGCCTTTGCTTGTTTAGGTCTCTGTTTTTGCCTGTTTCTGTTTAGTCTTAGTCTTAGTCTAGCCTTTGGTTTGCCTGTTAAAATGTGTTTTCTCTTTTTTGACTTTTCATGCCACAAAAGTAGCTTTACGACTTGTTCAGTTCATAATATCTTATTTAAAGTTACTTTTATGAGCTTTTAGAATTTTTCTATGTTGCTAGTTCTATGTTGTTTATAGTTATGATAGGCTAGAGGAGAATATGCATCATATAAACTTCTTTGCATTGATTGATTTTATCAGAACAGATGTTTGTTATCTTTGTTGAAAAAATTGCATATCTGCACTCCTTTTCTCTACTACTTCTCTTACAAAGTGATATTGAATTCCTATATGCTTTCTCCTTAAATGAAAGGCTGGATTTCTTACAATAAAGAGTAATCTTCTGTTGATTTTGCCTGAGTTCTTCTATTAAATGTTGAATCCAAATAGCTTACTTTCATACTTGGTTAATTGCCATTTATTCAACTTCTAAATAGATAGAGCTACAACAGTCTGTAGTTGGATAACCAACTTACCATTTCTCCTGCAGGTGTAAACATATAGCTCTTAGATTTTCTTTTGTCAAGAGTACTTGAAAAATCTAAATATGTTCTTTGATAACAAACTTTGATACTCCAAAATATAATGCAGCATTCCTTTAATATATCTTAGGATCCTTTTAACAACATTCCAGTGCTCTCTTCTAGGATTTGCCATAAATTTACTTACTGTCCCAACTGCTTGAGCAATACGTGATCTTAGTACAAATCATATCATACATAATATTTCCAGATGCTGATGCATACAATACATAAAATTATTGAAAAAATTTCAATAATTTTTTCATATTTGTTTTCTCTGCTTTTAACAGATACATGGCTGATCCTTCAGAGGTTCCTCCTTCACAAAGTGGGTTTGAGAACCCTTCTTCTCGGCAAAAGAAGGGAAGACGAGCCACACGGTTAAGGAAGTTAACCCTTAGTCGAAGCGGTGAGCAAAGGATTCCCATACAGTTTGATCAGGCCACTGGGAATCCATTAGGGCCAAACAAGACAAAGTTTAAGAGTTATGTGGCCCTCCTTGGACGAAGCAAGGCCAGTATTTTGAAGAAGGATTGGGATGATGTTGAGATGCGAGTCAAGGATCAAATTTGGGAGACTATCATGGTATTAACTTTAAAGCTTTAAGTTTTTCCATAAATTTATCATTCACTAACCAATTACATCTTTGTTTATGTAGCTTACATATGACGTACCAAACACTAACTTCCTGAAAAGGAAGTGGCTTTCATTTGCTGGTGAGCGCTGGAGGGGCTTCAAGACACATCTCACCAGCAAATATATATATGGGTCACTCAAGGATGTGTCTCCTTGTGAGGAGTACCAGTTCCTTGATCAAGACACTTGGCAGAGATTTGTTGAGTCTCGAATGGATCCTGCATTCGTTGTATGTATCTTTCTAATATTTTATTTTTTTAATTGACTAATATAAGCAATATTATGATTAATTGATTTGCTTTCTTATAACAGGAGAAAAGAAAGAAGGCTCAACAGATTTCTGCTAAGAACTTTTACCCCCACAGATTATCTCGTGGGGGTTATGAGTTGCTTCAGGAGAGGCTGATGGACCAGAAGTCGAAAGAACGTCAGTAATCATCTGAAGCAGACCCCTTTACACTTCTCTCTCCTCCTTCTCCACCTTCACGCCATGAGAAATGGAAGAGGGCACGCCAAAAGGCAACTGGAGAGTACACATCAGAGCCTTCTCGCATTGTTGCTGAGAAGATTGTAAGTAATCACAAAATTTTGTAAATTTCCATTTTATTTATCTTCAAACATTTACATTACTGATAACGGTCATTTTTTGTTTTGTAGGATTCTTTGGTTGAACAAAGCTCACAAGGAGTCTTTGTTCCAACTGGTCGGGATGACATCTAAAGTACTGCTATTGGCCAACCGGAGCATCCAGGGCGTGTTCGTGCAGTTGGCCGAGGTATTGGCCTTAGACAGTATTTTGGATTGTCTTCTAGACAGACATCCAGAGAAGGTTTGGTGTCTAGAGATGAGTTGGACACCATGCGTGAAGACATGAGGCAAGCACTGTGGCAAGAACTTCGAGAAGAGCTCAGACAGGAGCTTAGGCAGGAGCTTAGGCAAGAGCTTAGGCATGAGCTTAGGCATGAGCTTGCATCTTTGGGACTTTCCCAAACACAGACACAAGGTCACCATCCATCACCTTCTCCTAGACGCGTGAGCACAAAGGGAAGTTGTGCTCCGACGGAGGACCAACTACAGGGAGAAGAGGATGTGGATGCAGGTACAGACGATTATGAGTTATATGTTGATGATCCATATCGTCTGGTAGCAATTGGGAAAGTCTACACCTTGGGTTCAACCATCCATCACCAGCAAATTGATGATGATCATGTTAGAGTGGTGGTTGAACGGGTTGAAGATGCAGATGCTCCTGTTCCTGTCCCTACTCAGGAGGTTCATGTCGTGGGGCAAGCCCCCAACCATTTCATTATATGGCCGAGGAGACTTGTGCAGCGAGTTCAACCTCAGGTATTAGATAATTTTAGCATACGTTATTAATTTTTTAATATATATATTATGTGTGTCTATATATATATATATATATTTCTTACTATTTTGTGAATTTATCGTAGGTTTATAAGGAAGATCGTGGGAAGAAGATTGATTTAAATGCTACAGCAGATCTTCCTGAGCCTCCTGCAAAAAAATATGAGGTTGATTTGCTCACACGTCTATTTGGTATCGCCATGAACTTGGGCGACCAAACTTTGCAAATAACAATGGAAGCAGATATCATAGGGAAGCCCACACCTATCCCCTTCTATATTACTAAGAAGGATATATTGGAGTTGGTTGTGGGTAACGATCTCCTATGTGTAACAGTTCTACAATTATGGTTGATGTAAGTAAATTTCTAAACCTTACTTGAAGTATTTCATTATCAAAAGCTAACATATGAAAATTATTCGCAATATTAGGTACCTGTATCGTATCTGCACTGAAAGAGGTAACTTACACCTCTATGGATTCCTGGACCCAGTTCATATGCAGAAAACTGGGAACAAGGTAGCTGAGATACAGGAATATCTTCAGAGGAGATTGCAGTCTGATAAAGACTGTTACCTAGCCCCTTATTTTCAATCGTAAGTCAATACTTAATTGCTTTATTTCATGAATTCAATTAAATTCCTAATTTTTGTTCATTGTCATCCATATTTTGTAGGGCCCATTGGCAATTAATCATTATTTGTCCGAAGCGGAATGTAGTTGTATTTCTATGCTCTGCTTGGCAAAAACCAAAGAAAGACATAAAGGACATTATAGATTTGTAAGTTTTTATGATTTTGGTATTTATATTCATATAACTTGTTATTGTCAAAGGTATTCATTTGCTTTTTATTTTACTGTAGAGCAATGAATGCTCGACTTCGGTTAAAAGGGACGCATCCATCACATATTAAAAAGCCTGTATGGATAATTCC
Organism: Canavalia gladiata; assembly: GCA_037954105.1. Classification (NCBI taxonomy): domain Eukaryota; kingdom Viridiplantae; phylum Streptophyta; class Magnoliopsida; order Fabales; family Fabaceae; genus Canavalia; species Canavalia gladiata. The sequence continues at coordinate 11,357,761 of CM075659.1, read as the reverse complement.
AAAGGTAAGTACTTTATTAAAAGTTATTAAATTATTTTATATTCTTTTATCAACATCTCTAATTATATTTCATACTCTTATTATTTTTTTTGAAGTGTCCAAGACAACCCGGAGGAACCGAGTGTGGATATTATGTGATGAGACATATGTTTGTCATTGTCTCGGCTTCTATTGTTAACTCTTGACATCAGGTAATTACAATTGTCTTTAATTAATTATTTAATTTTAATGCATAACATGACATGTTCACTAATTTTAATCAAAAACATCTTGTAGATATTTGACAATCCTCAACCTCTGTTAGATGAAGAAATTGATGATATCAGGAGACGTTGGGGGGAATTTCTGATTGAGGTTGCCAATTTGGGTTGAATTCATGGGATTTTTAGATTTTTAGTTTGTTTTTATTATATTTTATAATAAACATTGATGTATTTATTTTAATTATATACTCTGTAATTTCTGTATTGTCTGCCTGGTATTCTGTTTATATACATAGGTATTGTGAATAAATAAAATGGCAATTTCCTTAAACGAAAAAAAGATTTAAAAAAAAATATAAACTTTCTACCTCGGTTGTGACCTTAACCGATGTAAAAAGTTACTTTTTACATCGGTTGAAGTTTTAACCGATGTAGAAAGTCTAAGTTTCAATATCGCCCACTTCAATACCGCTCAAATAACCGATGTAAAAAGTTCATAATAACCGATGTAAAAAGCTTATTTTCCACTAGTGTCGTTAGATTTCAACAATTTATGTCATTATGTTTAACAAATGAAATATACAAACAAACTTGTAATATTAAAAAAAAATGAACAAAGCGACAAGTGACATGCGGCCACCGCTTGCCACATGCCAACACATACACTCAACATATTTAGTATAAATAGGGGAGTTACAGAATGCAAAAATTAAAGGGAGAAGCATACGACACAATCCACAAATTGAGGAAAAAGTAATTGAAAGGAGCAATTGAAATGGAATTGCTACGCGAATCAAAAATTGAAGGGCGTTGGAAACACATTACGCAGACGAAGCAGCTGTCGAAAGTCCGTCGGAGAAATTAAAGAAAATTACACTAATATTCAAATTTTAGGTAAAGGGAAGAGACTTAAGTAGAATATAGAAGTAATTTTAGAACTCCCTTACTCTAAAATAAAATTTATTAGTTGTCTGGTAAATTTAGGAGTTGAATTTAATTATGTTTTAATTTAATTTTGGACACAATTTAACTGTTTACAGGGGTAGTTCAAGAGCCCTTACTCTAAAATAAATTTTTATCAAATATGTGATAGTATAAATTTACCTGTGAATATATTTAAATTTGAATTAAGGTAAAATATTATAAATTAGGAATTGGACTAGTTAGAAATTAAATTGAGTAATTTAGGAGGGAGTGTGATATAAGAATTTTAGGTATCCAAAAACATATATATAAATTTATTTATAAATTACATTAATAAATTTTGTAGGAAATATAAAATTAAATACTCTTATAAAAATTAATATAAATTACAGGAGTTATAATATTTATACGAGGAGTTGTAGAGGAAAATTTTAAAATAGGGCCCTACTTAATAATTTTAAGTTCTACATATATTCCAACCTAATAAGTATAGGGTGTATGCGATTGATAAATCTGAAGGAAAGAAAATCATCTAATATTTTATAAAAATGTTTAAAATCTAATACCCTATGATAAGTATTATTTTTTTCTCTAATATATTTCTATGTTATATAAAAATATAGTTAACAGTTAATTGGCTTTGTTTATATATAAACCATTATATTTAACCCTTAGTATAAAGAAATAAAATACAAAGCTATTAGGGGAGATTATATTAGTAGTTAATTTATATAAAACTATTGGCCTAAGTTTAAGGGATATTTATCAGAAGTTGGAAATCTCGTTTAAACTAGTAGAAAATATAATTAAACGTAGAAATATATATATATATATATATATATATATATATATATATATATATACGTATAGTGTTGAACAAACCAACTAATTGATTGAGAACTAAGAGGTCCTACCCCTTGAGAATAAGGCAATACCTTCTAAGTGAGATAGAGATAGGAATTAGAACAATTAGTCGACATGTATCATTTGTATAAAATTGTTTTGTAAATTATAATGGAGGATAATTTGCGAGCCCTTTTGTTAAAGGGAGCTGGAAAATCTAAGGGTCGGTTCACATGAAAATAGACTAAAGTTTATGATAGTAGGGACTTCCAAGCCCATGGGGTACGTGAGTTAGGTTTGAGCCTCCCAATGGCCTAGAGTTGCTCCTTGTAGCCGGGACTGCTCTAGTTGGACTTGACCGCCTCAACAAGACCCTTATGTTTATCATTACCGGTCGAGATATTTCAGAATATTGTGGAATGAGGATGATGATGGTTTTGGTGTTGCCAAGGGCACACTGTGATTTGAAATTGGATCCCGATATCCCTATTATTTTGATAAAACTGTGAAGATGTTTGGGTCCACATACATTTGCATCTAATAAGGATGACCAACTCTAGATTAGTAGGGATTATTGAGATATACTATGCAATGATCTCTGCTCATTCTTGAGTCTGTCATCATAGGGACATAGAACCTTAGATTAAGGCGATAGACACTAGATTACTTATATCCATATCATAACTTTTCATGGTAATTGATATACGTATATCATATTGCTCCTTAGCCACTTTTACTTGAATGGAATGTCTCACTCTCATATCCCTCTATTTCTATGTATGAACGTCACACTAGTGAGATTACACGATGGATTGTCCTCATCTAGATATAGAGATTGAATTCGACGAGGAGAATAAGAAATGAGTTCGACATGCACCTAACACTAGAGGTCACTATAGGAGCACCTTCCGTGGTAAAGTGACTATCTGGATGACTAATGTGTATTCCCCGCTGCATCCTCCACCACAAGTTTCAATGATTATGCCCGCCAACGTTACCATACCGATTTTGCAGCAGATATATCGTAGACGCATGATTCCACCATCGTCATCTGCATCATCGAGGGATACTCCTTCCTATCATGGACCACCTTCTGCAGCGGTGGGCATTCCAAGGGTTCGCACAGTATCTCTCACTCCTACTATTAGGGGATGTCCCATTTACAGCAAACGGCAAGGAAGTCAACCCTACAGTAGCTTCCGCAAATTTCTCCTCGTCACAGCGAGCCGGGTTCTTCTCGTACTCACCTCGGACCTTCAGGGAACATAGAATAAAATGATTTGGAGTTTGTCTCACTATTTGATCCTTCTCAGTAGGCACATAGACATGAACATTTATATCTTTAACTTGTTCAACTACCATCTTCACTTTATCATCATCAATTTAAATTTTGTGTATTATTAAACCCAAGTTGCATACTTTTCCAACGATAACTACACAAAGAGGATCTTTTACATAGAACTCATGGTCGTCTGAGATTTGTAGAAGTTTCTCTTTTGTTGGGTTTGAATCCTTCATTATTTTACTTTTCTTTGTCCTTACACCTTTAAGAGAAGGATTCAGTGGAACATCCAATGGGTTTTCCCAATTTCCTTTCTAGGTTTTTTAGCAAGCTCTTTACTAATATCCCTTATCATATCTTCTTTAATGGCCTCTAATTCCTCTAAGGCAGTTCTTTTCCTATGAATTGGTCCAATAGAAGGTGAACCAAGAGGTTCATATCCTCACACCTCCAACAACACAAACATGACTTGGATGCTTCAGTTGTCCAATTATAGTAGTTAGAATATCATATTGTCCAATGGGCATAAAGGCTCCCTAGGAGCTTTATTCAACCAGAAAATCCTACAATATATATGAATTAGAATGTTAACAATGTGTTATTCGAGATTAAAATTAAAAATATAATTTTTGAATTAATTATTTACATATTTTCAGCTACAACTTGAGATGGGTAGAAGGTATACTCTCCTAAAGATCTTTGTCATGTTCTCTTTCATTTCTCATGACAAATGGGTGGATATGAGGGGAAATGTACAACATATGATTTTGGCACAAAGGATGTTTAGTGTTCTCTCTACTTTTACTGCATAATCTTTTCCTTCAGCAACTCATAACTCCCACAAGATAATTTATGGGGTAGAGGTTCTTTGCAAAAATTTCTTGTCTCTTTCTTCTTCTTTCCTATTTTGATATGTCAAATTAATTTTAAAAAATAGTATTTATAAAATTAAATAATATAATATAGAAAGGTAAGATCTTGTCTATTTTGAACAAATATTTGCCTTGTCTAATCATAAAGGAACTGATATTCCTCACATGGAAAACATCCTTCAATGATCCATATATGTATTTACTCGTAAGATGTGTCTTGAACTCCCTCCAATATTCACCCACAAACGAAAGTCATTTTCTCTTAAACAAATTGATGTTGGGTACATCATAAGTAAGCTACATGATAAGATAAATATAAGTTAGTAAATGAAAATTATGTTTATTACATGAATAGTTAACAATATAAGTGTTGAATGTACCATGATATTTTTCTAAATTTTCTCCTTAGTACGAAGCTCTACATCATCTCAATCATTCTTAAGAATACTGGCTATACTACGTCCAAGGAGGGCCATATAGATCTTGAACTTTGTTCTATTTAGTCATAAATGATTCTCCGTCCTCTCATCAAATTCTATTGGAATCATTTTATCACCACTTCAACTGAGGGTTAACTATCTTAAATGTGTGACTCGTCTTTCCTTCTTCTACAAAATTGGTTATTAGACTTATTTTTTGAATGAGGGTTCTCATATGGATCAGTTATTTTTCTATTTAAACATGTAAAATTTATAAGTTAAGAATTTTAATCAATAAAAAATTAAAAATTAAGTAACAATAGATAAATATTATAAATATGAATAAAAATTTATTAAATATTCGCAATTAGTAATTAGTAATAAAATAAAATAAATTATTAACATGTAGTAATATTCTCTCATATCCTTGCATGATAGTCATCCCAAATAGCATGTACATCATCAATTTCATTTTATTCATTTACAATAGGATTGCTTGATAAAAAGGGACCTAATGAAATATCAACACTTGTCATATCGATGGTATCATCAATGTCAATATTGTTTCCACATACGATTCTCTATATTATTGTTGTCATTGAGTACTTGGTTTTATCATCTTTTTGACAGTACAAACTATATGAATAAGTTATATTTAGGTTGGTTCTATGTTATCATCATTAAGCGTTTTTTTTTTAAATTTATCAATGGTTGACAAATTGCAATTTGCAAAAAGATAGAATTCCACATAACCTCACAATTTATATCTAGTAGGTAAGTTATTATTACAAACTTCATTATGTAAGATATGACAAGCCTAATTTAATGTTTCTAAGTTTCCTATGATCAAACATTATCCAAATTCAACATAAAAATTGTGAAGGTTTACAAAGTTATAAAACAACACATGTCAATATATATAAACACTTTTCAATCCTAAAAAAATGAAAATCAAGCAATGTTATACTACACCAACTACAAAACCTAGCAAATTAAACTACCAACAACTAGCAAACTAAACCATCAAAATACACACAAAAATAAAACCTACAATACACATTGATAATTATACAATATTTAACTATCAAAATACCTCAAAAACAAGGAATGCTAACACAAATGTTATGGAAATGATTGTGAATACTAGATTTTTGCGTATCATATTCTATCATCTTTTCTCTAGTTTAATATATATATATATTTAATCAAACTTATTTTATTTATCTACACATAATTTTTATGGATGTTGTTGTTATTATTGTTATGTTAATTTTATTGTATTTATGTATTTGCTTTATTCTTTTATTATATGTTATTTCATTTTGTTATGCTTATTTTTAATTTCTTTCATTATGTAAATATTTTCTCAATCTTCTCAAAATTAAAAAAAAATTCGTTTATTGGTCTCTCTTAATTATTAATCTTAATCACTAATTTAATTTTAAATTCATCTTTCTTATATTTTATTAACTTTCAAGTTAATTTTTGTTTCTCTTGGTATCAATCATTAATTTAATTTAAATTTTAATTAATTTCTCTTTGTTGTATATATTCTTGTTTCTACATTCACTAATAAAATAAATCATAGAAAATTAAAAAAAAGTAATAAAAAATTCTCAAAAATAAAAATATAAAACCAAATATTAAATTTTATCTACCATTATTACATTCTCATGGTAAGTTTATTTCTATTTTTATTTTGCTGGTAACTTTTCATCTAATTTGATCTACGCTATTTATTGTCATTTTTATTATCATTATTACTAATATTATCATTAATATCATTTTTATTTAATCAAATATTAATTTTCTTTTTCTTTTTCTTACTCAAATTATTTATTTATTTTTAGTATTAAATGAAAAATAAAAAAGTCAAATTTTGAGAAATCAGATAAAATAATAAATATAAATGTTTAAATATTAAACTTATTCTTTCATTCTATTTAATCCTTAAATATTTATTTTTAATAAGATTTTGATTTATTTTATATACTCTTACTTTTCATCTTTTATATATATGTATATTATTGATTATTTTTTCTTTTATAAAAAAAATTGTATTTTATTATTATTATTATTATGTGTTGGTTGCAATTAATGTTGAAGGATCAACTTCACTTTTACCTTGGAAAAGAGAATCTCGTAGTAAACAATTATCTCACTGTCAGGACTATTTTGCTTATCTCTGTGGAAAAGGGTTAATCTACGTAAAAAAGGTAAATCACCAAGTCTACGTTGCTTATCCTGTGAACAAGGAAAATCACCATAACTATTTTGCTTATCTTGTGAAAAAACACATCACCATAAACTTGGCTGGCAATTCAACTGGGGGAAGAAATCCCAAAATGAGATGATGCAGACAAGGAAATGGTGAGTAATCAGGAGTATAAACAGTTTTAGTAACAAATTAATTAACCTAATGGATAATTGCAAAAGCTGAAATCCAATAAAAAAAAATATATATTATGATAACCAATAGAAAAAGAAGGGGAGCAAGAGCGGGGGAGAACAGGGAAGTTAGAAGAATTGAAAAAAGCAAGAACCAAGAGCCAGAAAAAACACAGAAATTGAAAAAAACAGAAACTAAGAAGAAGAAGAAGCAATTCGCAGAGGCTACTGCAGGTAAGCATTTCTACCCAATACAATTAGTCGTAGAACATCCACCTAACATCCTAAGCATCAATCATGGGTATATCTTCCAAACGGTAAAGAAAGTTCGAGCTCACTTCTATGTATTGCAAAGTTTCCTTGTAAAAAAAAAAAGAATAAAAAAAGATTAGAAAGAAAGTATGTTCTCAACTCATCTCCATAATGATGGTTAGTCTTATTTTCTTCTAGGCTCCAGTTCATCTTTTCCTGCATTTTTTTTAGCTCTTTTTACTATTATTGTAAGTGATGTTAGTTCTTTTTACTGTTTTTGTAAATGATGTTGCACTGAGCACTGCCCCTAAACCACTCCTGTGTCCTTTCTTCTCACGGGTGTTACAACTTACCCTTTAATGAATAGGTGATAATAAATTTTTATAAATTTCTTTTAGATGTACATAACCATAAATCTATCAGTTTTTTTTAGCACAAGTAACAAAGTTAAATATATATAGAATAATGTTATTATTATTAGTATATTTGTTTGTCAGCATGGATAATCTAGTTTTAACTCCATTTACGTTTATTTATTATTTGTTATAAAATATCGTTTATATTTTATTTGTTAATATTAATTATTAATTTATCTTATTTAAGTAATTGTTTGTTGATTTATTTATTCTTTCTTTTTTTTGTTATTATTTAGCTTACTTGAAAATTTGTCATTTTGTTATTCTTATTTGTTTTTTTTTTATCTTATTCCTTCCTATTTATTTACCCAAATATTTATTATCCTTTTTTACTATTCATCTTTACTGATTTTAACTAAGTTGCTAATTATATCAATTTTTTTATTTATTGTTATCTAATTAGATTATTTATTTATTATTATTATCCTGCTAATCTATACTATTCTAATATTTGATTTATTTTTATTTTTTTCTTAACCTTATTCTTTTTCATTTACTTGTTTAACTATTTACTATTGTGGAATTTTTTTATTATTATTTATCATTTTTCTGCTAATTTTATTTCAGTTAAGTACTCTTAATCTTTATAAATTGCTTTACTTTTATCAATTTTTTTTATCTAGTCCTATTCTTTATTTATCATTCTTTCATTGTACCAAGTTTTGTTATTTTCCTATGTTAGGTAATTTTAAATATCATCTCTTCTATTCTACTTATCTAACTATTTATTATTATTATTATTATTATTATTATTATTATTATTATTATTATTATTATTATTATTTTATTCCATTAAAAATTAATTGTTATGTCATTGTATTTTGACTAAGTTTAATTCTAATAATCTGATCATTAATTTTTTTTATTTTGAGTTAGACTTATTTAGTTAGTTAATTATCGTCTTAATATATTATCGTTTGTTTGTGTTTGATCATTTGCTATAAATTGTTATTTTTATCGTTATCACGTTTATCACTCTTTTTTTTTTTCTCTTTTTACTTATCATTTTTATTTGTCACAAATAATATGGATCTAAATTTTAAAAATATTCAAATCAACTGCAACTTAACTCAATCTCTTCCACAAATGACTTAAATTTTTATAAAAAGGAATAATTTAGACTAGACGTCTTGTTAATTCCACGTTTTAATTAAAGGACGTAGCGACATCTTGGTATTCCTTAATTTAATTTTACCTTTGTAAATAATTTAACTTAGTGTTTCGTTAACCTTATTATTAATTTACTCTGTAACACCTGAGTCGTGACAACTTGGTGCTCTCAATTTCCCCTTTCCATAAATTCTATATTAAAATTAATCAACGATAATTATATTTTAAAGAAAATTACGTGACTTTGAGTTCCTCATCGCACCGGAGGATACGTAGTAGCGGGAATTAAATCGTCAAGCCAAATTTTTTTCATAATTTTATGCTCGTTTTAATTTTAACCTTTAATTAAATAAATTTTCTATCCATCGTTTTTTATTTAGCCAACTATTTATTTATTTGATTAATTATTTATTTATTCATTCGTTCCAAAATAAATTATATATTCGTTAAATGAGTAAAATAAATAATTTTAAAATCATCACTGGTTTGCACAAATGGGTTTAAGGTAACCACCTTAAGGTGGATGTATTAGGGGTGATGTGGGATTAAGTTTTCACCATTTCCTGTGCATAATCGACTCCCGAACTGATTCTGGTTTCATAGATTGTTTTCATCATTTCTTTTATAAAAGGTTTTCCAATTTTTTCCTAAAATGTAAAATAAAATTGGTGGCGGCTTCATTTCTTTTTCTTTTGAAATTAAATTTTATTTTAATTTTTCCGCCTTCCGTTTCGATCCAGGTCGTTACAATGATGATGAAGCTCATGGTGAACATAATGGTGGAGACAATGTGTGGAAGACCACCGCAAACATTAAATAAGAAATAAACCATAATGAGAACAATTATGGTGGTCGACTCAATAACAAGAAAGATGAAAACAAAAGTGACCTTATTGTGTTCACAATTCAGAACAAGAATAATGATGATAAAGAAGTTTCTCTTCTTTACACAAAAAAACCAATGCAATCAAATTTGAGGAACAAAAACAAACTTAGAAACCATACTCTAGCAAAACAAAACTTTTGACTAAGATAATGAAGAAAAAACTACGAGCAATAACAACACAAAAGAAAAATAATGATATAAAAAAATAATGATATGAAAATCAAAATAGTACGAGAAAGACAATGTAATTAAAAATAAAACTTCTGCATCAGTTCTTAAAATGACTAACACTTTTTACATCAGTTAAAAATTATAAATGATGTAAAATATTTGTTTACTACATCTATTAAAAAATAATTAATATAAAAAATATATTCTATGTCAATTATCTTTCAATCGATGTAAAAATATATTTTTACATCAACTATCTTTTAAATTAATGTAGTATGTAATATATTTATTTTAAAAAAATGTTACTATATTTTTTTACATCAATTATAAAATAACTAAAATAAAATTTTGTTATTTAAAACTATTTTTTCAACAATGATGCATTTCTACATCAATTATAAAATAATTAAAATAAAATTTTGTTATTTAAAACTATTTTTTCAGCAATGATGCAAATACAATATCCGTGGTGATCTAAATTAAACAATTCTTTGAATTAAATATTATTCTACGGAAACATTATAAAATTAAATCATACTCTTGTACCATATCCCGTAGAAATGGTACTAGTATTTGAGTTCTGTACGTATCTGGTTAGGGTAGCTATTATATCCATTTTTAATGCATTTTTTCCTTTGGCTGATAAATTTTTTTTTCTCATACCATATAACAAACAATTTAAGCATTTGAATTCGGCTGACGTATCAGCATGTCTAATGGATAAGGACGTTATAATCAAGCATGAAATGCCTTTTACATTGACTTGCTCAATCATAGTCTATAAAATTAAAAGGAAAGGAAGCCAATATTTATGAATCTATGTATGATATTAATAGAAAGCCAAAGTTATCGAAATTGTTGGTTTCAATCCTTCATTTAGTAAAATAAAGGATATGTGCTTTCTTCCGAAGAATTGAAGATGATGTGTGTACACAATAGTCATCATATAAAAGTTTAATTTCAGTTGTTGCGACTATCTAAACTTTAAGTGTGTTTGTTATGTTTCAACAGTAGCTATTTAATTGTGGGTGTGGAATAAAGTTTCTGCTTTGATGTATTGACATACTTTGTATTTATAAGGGTTACGGTATTTTTGTACTTTTTTTAATTATTTTTTGTTGCTGTCTTGCTGACAAAAAAAATCTTGTGAACTAATTCAACTTAAATAAATTTGAAAATAATATCATTTTCAAGTTTCCAATTATCATTAGAGTGTATAATTAAGTAAATTAAACAAGTCAATTACGGTCCAATTAAGAGAGGATACTATTATAAAGCCGTCGAATAACGACAACCACAATAGGACATAATTTATATCGAATGATTACTTTATGGAATATTTATTCTGATTAAAATTATATTCCATACATACCATAAAAAATATATATGTTTATAAATATAAATTAAAAATTCATTTTGATGTTATTTAAAAACTAATCGATAATGTGATTTTCAAGGAAGTAAATGTATTACGCAACCGCTGTTTTGGTCACACAATGATTATATAGCATTCTAAATTTTATGAAATTTCATATTGAATATTAATAAGGTAAATATATATAACGCTAATTGGTTAAATTGACAGATTTTCCAAATAAAATGTTATTATTATATCTCAGAACTATATACTGACACAAAAATTTTATTAGACAGATTGAATAATGAGTTAGTTTCCTGATCGGCCAACAGTTACATCAACATCTGAAGCAGTTCTTGAGTTAAGAATAAGTAGAACGGAAGTTATTGAACTTAATTAGATGAATTTGGAATTACTCAATTAGAGTGATGATTTTTTAATATTTTAAAATTATTAACATCTATTTAATATTTTTTATTTTTTATATTATATTACATCTCCTTTGTTATATCTATTATTATTTTTATATCTTTCATAATATATAGATACATCTAAAGATATTCTTCAACTAATTTGTCTTGTATGAATGTAAAGGAGACAAGGACTTTTAGCCAAATTTAAAAAAAAAATGAAGAGGTAGTTTCATTTGCACAATGAATTTTGTAGGATATATCATATATGGATAAGGATGAAGATAGTGGTTACAAGGATTGGAAAGAAGAAGATATATATGTTTCAACTTCTTTAAAAATAAAGATATGGTGGTATACATGATTAGCAAAGAATATTTGTGCAAATCAATTATTATTGTCATTATTATTTGTCAATTTAATTATATGAATGTTAAAATTTAATAAAATAATATTTTTAACAACTTTTATTAAAAGAAAATTTTATAAATAATGAGTGTAGAAACATAGATATGATTCTAGTATATGATACGTGGCCTATAAGACGTTGACTTTTCGTATTTTTTTGGAGTATATCCATTTTCCTGTATGAATAATTTTTTTTACCATTTTAAAAAAAAAGAAGAAAATTTATCAATTAAGTTTTTAATTTAAACTTTGCATATAAAAGATTAAATTTATAAAATTTTATGTAATTTAAGAATTAATTAATAATTTATCATTTTATTTCAATGTATGATATATTGTTTAAAATATAATTAAATAACTATTATTAGATTATATATTTATGAATGTTTTATATTCTATAAAATTTTATAAAATGTATATAATTTCTATTTTTTAACTATTTATTGTGATTTTATTTTTATAGAATTAACATGTAATATTTGATTCTTTTGTTAGTTTAAATTTTGCTTAACTTAATTATTTTATAGTTTTTTTATTATTTTATAATTTAATATGATATATATAATGATAAATTAATATTTTAAATGTAGTATTAGAGTGCATATAATTTAATATTGATGCAATCTCATAAATTTTACGTATCAGATATCTAATTTTTAAATATCATTAGGATATTTTTATAATATTTGATTAATTCTAGCTCCTCTTTTAAATTAAATTTTAATGGAAAGTTAGATTTATTTTTTTAAAATTACATAAAATTTAATTTGATATAAAACCAAAATTATAAAAAATAATTGTTTAAGTTTTATATAAAATATGTTAACCATTTTTGTAACAAATCCTAACATATTTTAGTGTAAGTTATGTATACTTGTTCTTATACTGTAATATCAGACACAAAATGTCATTTTCTTCTATTCCCATGAGTTTCTAAAATTTAAAAAGACAATCCAACATGTCTTTCAATTTAAAATTTGAAAAACTATAAATATTTTCTCTCACAAATAAAGGCAAGATAATATATTTAATCTCGATGGGTATCTTAAGTCAACAAAACATAATTTTATTATAAATGGAATATATTTATATATGATTTCGAAAACTGAAAATTTTCTTTATGAAGAATAAACGTTTTTAAATAATTAACATATCAACTTTCATCTTAAGTCAACGGATACCTTTTTTTCTTATAGAAAATGTTTTAATTGATAATTGAAGACTAATTTTATAAAAAAATAAAAACTATCAAAATAAATTTTATTTTTTCAATAAAACATTTTTCTTAACGTATTAATCCAAACTTTTATAATTCATAAATATTTTTTACCTAAGGGATAAAATTTATTTGAAGCAGTAATAAAAATATATTATAATAATAAAATATTATAAAAATTTATACAAAGCCGTTCATTGAGCTAACTAAAATCATAATTATAGAAAGATGTCATCTATAAAATAATATTTTATTTTCTTTACATTTTAACGCTGAAAATGAACGAATCAGGAACATAACTTTACTTTATAGCGCATTACAATTATCAAGTTGAATCATCCATAATGTATAAGATATCTAATATGCAACTTGTATATTTTTGGATAGAAGTACAATAAATTCAAAGTTGGAGAACAATTATGGTATTCTTGTATAAATTAAGTTCCAAGTCACAGACACATACATATAGAGAGTCTATAATCGTGACAAAAAAAACGTTTAAATTATTATCCATTGGATATAAATATTAATTATGGGTACCCAAATAATTTAAATAAAAAGCCATTGTTTCTCAATATTCAACAAGAAGGGATTTATCATTGCCTGCTAGTTCATGTAGTCCAACTTCGAAAGAGAAGTCCCAACTATTTATACCAAATCATTATTTCTTTATGTAATTAAAAAGGAGTGGGAAATAATAGTTTTATGGAAAACGCAATGATTAATGGGGTGTAACTATAAATTTTATACAATTTTATATGCATCATCGTCTCCGTCATCTTTCTCATAAAAAAATTGATGAGCACCAAATGTAGGCGTGTCTCATTTAAAGACACGGCAACGATACATTCTAATTTGGGGCAGTTCTTTGAAAGTAATGTGAAAACAAAAAATAAACAAAGTTATAGGAGCCCATATTTGAATTTATTTAAACTTAGAAAATATTATTATATATATATATATATATATTAGTTTTATATTTGGGATTTCACATTTTTTTATTTCTTTTATCTAAATCACTTGTATTTTTCATTTTCTTATTCGAATTGGATAGGATAATTTATAATTGAATGGGAAAATTCTTCTTTCAATTTTCAACATATCTATATATTCAAGATTTAAATCCAGAGTCTTATATTAAATTGAATCAACTCCCTATCAATTTAATAAATTGAATCAACTCCCTATCAATTTACTTAAATATTTAATAATTTACACATTTTTTATATATTTACTATTGATCAGTAAATTATTTAACAATAACGTGATTGTAATTTATCACATTCTTTCTTTTTCTTTAGATTAATGAACAATATGTTTATCTTTTGCGTTTTTAAACTTATAAATATAAATTTAGGATTCGAATTTATTAAAGTAAGGTGTATTTTATATGATAATTAATATATAAAATTTTAATCGTTAATAAAACTACCAATTAAACTTTTGTCAATTCGTATTTAGACACAACATACACCTTCATCTAAAAGAACCAAATCCGTATATTTAATGGTGCTAACAATAGAAAGTCGTAATCCGGTGCACCATGTTGCATGGGTTTGATCAATCAATTACGTGTGCAGAATATTTTGGTTAAAGATTTAAAAAAAGAAAAAAAAAAGTTAAATTAATTAGCATGCATGATTTCTTTCCAAAGTTAAAGCATGTAGTATGTGAAACATATATATAATAAATTATTTCAAACTTAATATATATTTTTATATTTTTTGTAAGATATTAATTAAATATTTAAATATAACTTATATTTTGAAAACTGACGTGAAAGAAATTATTTCTAGAAAAGTATATTGATATCGGTGCCCACTAAATTTTATTGGAAGACAATATTGAGGTTATTAAGACATGAAAATCAAGTTAATTTCGTAAATATTCTTTGGGTAAAAAAATTGATAAAGTTATATTTTTTTCACTTTAAATAATTCTCCAAATTATTTTCTTTTCCATCACTCCATATCTTGTATTTGTCCTTTGTTTTCTCATCATTTCAAGCTTCATTTTTGTTTAAATAAAGAACACTATAAAATATTTAGGAAAGGTAACATAGTCATGACTGTTCTCATCAAGTTTTCTACTTGACATTATTTATTTATTTATCTTCTGCAAATACACTTATTTGAAACTTTATCTTCTTCCCTCTTATTTTTAAAATCAGTTTACATGAGATATTTAAAATTAGAGTATTTACATAATTAAATTTTTGAATTCAAATTTTATTACTTTATTTTTGTAAGCTGCAGGTTAATATTAGTCAGAACTATAGACCAAGTAAGTAGCCCATGTTTTATGGGCCTAAGCTATGTCCACATGATCTCATTCTATCATACACACATAAGTTATTAAAATTCTATTGACCAAAAACATTCCCAAGTCCAAAACTAATAACTCTAACTTCATTAAGGTTTAAAAACCTCCGGTTATCATACAATATTTTTTGGGATCATTTTTATCTGTTTATTTTTTATCATATCAGAATGAATAATTTTAAAATAATAAAAATTTGTTGATAAAGGTATATATATAGTCTTGAATTATCTTATACCTAGCAAAATGTGAATTTTTTTTAATAAGATCTTTTCTTTCAAAAAGTGAAAATATAATTCCTTTTCTAAATTGAATTCATCTTTTCAAAGTTTAAAGAATATTTCATTTCAAGATTACCAAAATTTAAAAAATGTTATTTTTCAAATTTAATTCCAAATAAAAATAAAATAATTTCTTTTTAAATTTTTTAAAAAAATTCAACTCCAAAGTTATAATCAATCCTTTTAAAATAAAAATATCTTCCTTTTAAAGATTTAAAAAAATTAAAATATTCTCTACCAAAAATCAACACCTTATTATCAAAATCAAATCATTTTTAATTTTTTTAACTTCCTTCAAAATTTATTACTTAAATAATTTTTTTCATTAAAAAAATCTTTTAAATTACCTTCAACCAACTATACAAATTATCCTTTTGAATTTTTTCTTAAAATAAACTAGCTAACTCTAATTTTCCTATTGCATCTAAACATATGTAGCAGCAGGAGTCAAACCCGAACATCAAGCGAAAATAATGTTTTTAAATATTTTTTCCTGTTTTTAATTTTAAGAAATAAAGTATTTATTTTAAATATATTTTTATCATCTAAAAAATATTCTCTTTTACTTAAAAATTTTAAATTAAAAAAGTAGTTTTCTGTACATAATATATTTTTAAAATAAAAATACAACAAATATATTTTTAAAATAAAATTAATATTTTAAAAATTAATTAAATATTATATAATTAATTAAAAATAATCATTTTTAAACTGATATCATGGAAAGTTAATATTTTTTTGGTACAATTAGAAAGTAAAAAAAAGTTTGTACTATAAATCTTATGTAAACTACTCTAATTTACAATTTTGTATTATTAAATTAATTCTAATAATTTTAATATTTTTTAAAATATAAATAACTCTTAAATTTAAATTGATTTTAAAAATGATATTTTCTAAATTTTCTTTAAATAAATTTTGGTTTAAATTATATCATCCGAAAAATATTTTTATAATCCCAAAAATTTCTTCCTAACTACTTAGAATAATTAACATTGACAAAGCTTGCGGCTTCATATATTTTAGGATGAAATTATATTTTCATTCTCGTTAACCCCCCATTCGCCAATTTTTGTTTTAATACATACAGGAGATTTGGATTAGTTTTTAACACACTCTATTGAACTGGGGTCGGTTTATGAATTAAGTCACATAATTACTTCTCATTTCAGAATATAAAAACTGTATAGTTAAACTGTATAATTATAAATAAATGGTAAATAAAATATTAATTAATGATAAAAAAAATTAAAAATATTTATGCTTTAATTTAATTAATTAAATAAAATTTAATGACCTATATTTATTAGTTTCATTTTTCATAATTACAGAATATTCAATATTAAATATTATGCTATAATTATATTTACTCTTCTAAATTCTCTTGTTAAATATATATAATTTAAAAATATACTCTGATGTCAATATTTATTATTTTACGAGATTTTCAGAATACTTCCAATGTGGAATTAACTTTTACTTTAAGTATTGAGGTTGCTCCTTTTACCATCATTTCAAACTTTTTAATAGCAAAGATGTCTCTCAGCCGATAAGTTAAGGGTGTATTTGGAAGTGAAAAAATTAAAATAAAAAAGAACAAAATTATCTTTCTTTGATCTCTATCAAACGGATCGGTTAAAAGCTGTTAAGCACCACATAACATTCATTAATATGTTATATTAAAATTTAAAATTAGATTTAAATTGATTAGGATTATAATAATTTTAAGATTTGATTTTTCTAAAAAAAATATTTTTAAATTTGTTACAGTATATTAATACTTAAAATTTAAATTAAATAATATTTGAAAAAAATTAATATAACATAAATTATATAAATTAATAAAAATAAATATAACATCTAAAAATAAGAATTCTAATTTAAAATATAGAAGTTGATAGTCACCATTAACGAATTTTTCTTCTCTCGTTTAAGTTTTGAACGTACCGAAGATAAACATTCTATTATTGAATCAATTTACTGAATAAGAAACAGAAGTTGGACCGTTCTTGGATTTGAACATAAACAAGCAATCACAATCCATTGTATTATATATTCTGAGTACAAGTTCTTGGAATTGACGAATGTGTAGTAATCAATTATACAAAGTTTCCTATTGCATTAGCTTCATAGGAAAGAAGTTATTCAAAAAAAGAAAAGAAATGAAACCAATGAAACAATGATGAAGATGTAAGCAATTACAGAGAGGAAGTAAAAGGAACTTTGGTGGAAGGTAACCATGAGTTACCAGCAATGAAATTGGCAACGGTGAATTTTGAGGCTTCGGAAGCAGTATTTATGACACGATAACCACGCCATTTAACTCGTCTTGAAGTGGAAGAACCAGGACCGGTGTTCATATACTCTCCATAATAAAGAGTATTCAAAGCAAAATTACCATTCCACTCTAACCAACCAGCTGGATTAACCAAAGAGTCAAGATAAGTCTTCATGAAAACTGTTCTAGAATATTCCTTCCAAGGCCTTCCAAGATAAGTCCTAACAGAATTTTGTAACGGTTTCAAATCTGAGGCAGCTGTCACCCTCGAATTGTGAACAGAAATACCCGTATTTTGGTTAGGATCGGTTCGGCCTTGTGCAGTGATGGTGTTAACTTTATTGGGAGGGTTTCTTGCAAATATGTTACAGTTTTGGAACACCACAGCAGCGTTACCGAATATGAAATCTACTGTGCCATAAATGTTGCATTCTCTGTAGAATTGTCTCTCAGAATGCACATATAGCGTGTCTTGATATCCTTCAAAACTGCATCTGTAGAATACTGATAAGTCTGAACCTGAACGCAATGCAACGGCTTGGTGATTTTTTGCACCCGCAGTGTTTCTAAATGTTATGTCTTGCGCAATGAATCCATCACCAACAACAGCTGCAAAAACTTATTTCTTTAATTCATGTTTTTTTATTTAAATTGAGTCTAATAATAATTAATAAATAATATATTATTATTCAAAATTATATTTATAATATAAAATATAATGAAAATTAATAGTGAACTTACCAACAGTGGCTGAACGAAAGGTGGTGGTGCCTCCTCCAACACTCTTGCTACCGGTGATTATAGTCTTTCCCATACCATCTCCAACCAACATTATATTCTTTGCTTTTATTTCAACTTGTTCATTATATACACCAGCCTTCACATGTATCACATACCTTCCTTTGCTATTCTTTGGAGCACCATTCACTGCTGCACTAACACTTGTGTACTTTCCAGAACCATCTTTTGCCACAACTACATTTGCACCAGAAGCTGGAGAAGAAGATTGTAACAGTTTTCTATCACCTGGTTTCACCCATGTTGGGAACCCTTCTTTGTAATTTAGTTCTTCATATTCAACCTTGTTAAGTGCCAAGGTGTTGCTTAACAATTTGGTGACATTGTTGGACATTAGAGGAAGCACATAGTGCTCAACTCCAAGCTCATAGAACCCAGCTTTGCATGTCTCAAGGTTGGTGAGAGCTGTGCTGAGCCATGTTTGGGTATCAACTTGGGAGCACTTTGTGTTTGGGTCTAAGGTTTTGTTGAGTTTACTAATGGTTTGTTCATAAAGCTCAACGCAATCGGCCCAAGCAGTTTTTTCACGTTGGTTTTGGCATTTAGAACCAAGTGAAAGAGTGTTTGCATGGCCTTTCAATGCTCTCTCTTGAGCAAGTTGCAATGAAAGTTTGAGGAAATCGGATTTTTGTTTGATGAGTTTATGTTGGTAAGTGGGGTTGTTGCTCAACAAATACTCACATGGTTGAGGATTTGGGGTTTGGTTGCACCAAAGTTTAATGTCATTCCAAGAATAACCTGAAACTATGGTGGAAAGTAGGAAAGGAATGAATAAAAGTGTTAAGAGCAAGTGAATAGGTCTCATGGTTAATGGTTAATTAACCCTCTATGGCTTTAATAAATATTATTACTTGGAATGTTTGAAGTGAATGATGAAGATGTTGGATAATTGGGAAGGGTTTGATTGAAAAGAAGTGGAATGTGTTTCATTTGTTAATCAGATGGGTTTATATAGAGAAAATATGAAGGGTATTTTAGGGATTACAACGAATCTAGCCATCGTTTAACACCCAACTTTGATTTGTGCTATTTTACTTTTCCAATTCCTTGTCGCCTTTTCCTTCTGCATGGCCATGCATATATTTTTTGTAGAGACAAGTAGCATTTTAATAGTATTTTTATTATAATAATTTTTTTTTTTACATATTTTATGATCTTATTATATTTTACAATAAATTTCTTTTTTTTCACCTTATTTTATCTATATTTTTAGATGTATAATAATAATTTTTCTGAATAAAATATGCAAAGCGCCTTTATTTTTAATCACAATCAACGTAAATGATTGGCAGATGTATGACTTATGCATGTCTTTTGACATTCAATCTACAAAGAGTCTTTGACTTGACATGTGGCAATAATTTAGCAGCCGAATAAAACGCGTCATTATATGTTTATTCTTATTCTACAATGGCTACGATTATTTTATGGAGGCTGGCTAATAGTTTTGGATATGGTTGATAACGACGAGGACTAGCACATAGGTTGAAATTAATTTGAATTGGCGAATAATGGATGGCGTTTCTACATGGTTTGCGAAAGCTTAACAATGACAAGAGCTACTTTATCAGGGGACGATGTGTACGTCCAAAGTGCAAGTTGTTTTCAAATGATTAATTCAAATTATTTATGTTGGTAAATTAAAATTTCCATTTCCCCTTGTGAACCCTATTATTCCAAACAAGAAAAATTATTTCAAGTGCAAAATAATTATGTGAGTATATGCTTATTAGTAAAATGAAAATTGCGTGTGATATTGTACACTATATATACTGTTAATTACTAGAAAATATTTCAAGAGAATTAATTCATTATTACAAGAACTTTTGGTTTTAATTAACATGGGAGGATAATTACGATTATTTGTTTCTAATAAAGATACGTGTCGTGGAGAAAAAAAACTGTTAAAGCATAACAACTTACAATGTACAGAGATTCATGAGTTGTGAAGCATTTCACGGTCAACTGAGGTTGGGTGTTTTGATGGTTTGAGAGTTTTCAACATGTCAAATAAACAACTTTGACAATAATAACTTTCAAAGAAAATATGTTATTCTGGCTTTACTTTTATATATACATAATCTACATATTAATTTGCAAACTTTATAATATAGTTATCCATTAAGTAAACAATTTTTCTAGGCGTACCAATAACTTAATTAAAGGTACTATATTGAAAAATATATTTTTTTTGTTTAATTTTTTATAAATAAAACTAGTTGATATACCTAAATTAGGATTATTTATCCCGTAGAATAATTTAGAAAATTCTTTTAAATAAATTCACTAAAACACTATGATCAAAATATAAACTTGTAGAGTCTCGACGTGTATGTGTTTTGAATATGGTGACAGAAGCTTTCGTGTGTGAAGGATGAGGATGAAACTTTTGACTACATGATTGGATGGTTGACATTCATTACACATTTCCGCATGCTAAATTACAACCACGTTTTTTTAATTTTCAAGGACATAGTTTATTTAAGCCCCAAAAATCTCAATTTTCGAATCATGGTTCTGGATGTAACGTACTCCACTAAAGTTATTACCTTTTTCTAATTTTCTCAACAAAAGAATCTTTTTTAATTAAAAACTATATTTTTTAGAAAATAAAATAATTTATTTATTAAATTAATAAAAAAAGTCGAGAAAGAACATTTTTCAAGTAGAATGGATATACCGATATATTAAAATATTAGTTTCTATTATTGATATATATATATATATAATATTATATTTATTTTTATTTATGATTGTATGATTATTCATTTTTTAAAAATAAAAATTATTAGCAGTTAAATTTAAAATATAGATAGATGTAAAATAATTTTCTTACGTAGTTGAATGATTATTATCACGTTGAGTTAATTGTAAATGCCTTATTGATTCAATGTAATTTCCTTTTCATTCCACAGTCATTTCCGTTGCTTCTTTGTATATAAATATGAATATCTTCTGTTTGCATTCTTTAATCAATTGAATGAAATAATTTTTTATTACTCTAAAAAAGAATGCATGTTTCTCAAAATGTTCATGAAAAATTGATGAAAATTTTCTGAAAATTTAGGGTATAATTGTTTTTTTATATTTTCTATTTCTGTTTTTAATTTTAATTATAAAATTACCATCTTATTTTATTTTTTTTAATTTTAAAATAAAAAAGTAAGAATAATAAATTTTTTATTTTCTGTACAAAATTGTAAAAAACTGTGGACAGCTAATTTTTTTATAATCATCCAAAATATTGTAAAAAAAATAAAAAAATGGCATCGTTTTTTGTTATCCTCAGGAATATTCAACACAAAAGAAAATCCAAAAAAAATGATAGTCATTTCTCCTTTCTTAAAAAATGTATGAAACATAATAATAAGATAAATGAAAAATAAAAGTATTTGTAGAAAATAAGATAAACAGTTATTCAAAGTGACTTCTATACTTTTCAATTTTAATTGAAATAATTTTTATAACCTTATCCTTTATTAATTATATATTTTTTAAGCTTATTGTCATTTGATTATTTTATAATAATATTAAAAATGTTGATATATTTATTTTTATATTCTTATAAATACTATATTTTAAAAATATGATTTTGATATATGTTATTTACTTTAATTATTATATTATTTATTTTATTTTATTAAATAAAATATTGAATCTTCTGATAAAAATAAAATCATAAAAATAATTATTTTTTAAGTTGTTATTTAAAATTTATTTATGTTCAAGTTAAAAATATTTTTATTTTAAAGAAACAAATTTATTTAATTAAATTTTTATATATAAATAAAAAGAAAAAAATATATCATACTTATTAAGTTTTATTTTATTATTTAACTATATATTTATTTGTTATTTTCATTCATTAGCTAATTTAATTATTAATTTTATTAAACATTTTTAATTCAATTGATAAATTATCAATTTTCATATCATTTTTCAGCTTTCAATTCTTATCTTTAATATAACTAACTTATATGAATTTTTATCTTTAATGTAACTAACATATGGTTTTACAAAATACATCTCAGAAGTGACATAGAGGTATAAGTTTATTATATTATGTTTTGTTATGCCTTTAAATTTCATTTAAACTTTTTGTATTATTCTATACTTTGTATTTCATCTTATTATTATCAGTATATTAAATCATATTTCATTGTCGATCATGAACTCTCAAACCTTTTTTTTAGCATCATCCCTTTTATACTTTTTTAAAGTTAAAGCATAATTTTATTAATAAGAGAAAGACGCATAACAACAGAAATCTCAAAAAGGTAACATAGAACATACATGAAAGAAGGTAATTTTAAAATTAATTTTTTATTATTTTTAGATTATGTTAAATTAGTTTTTAAATTTAAAAATGATAACAATATTTTTTCATCTGATTATATTAATTTTTTAATTCCATTTTTGTGTCATATTAATCTGTTTAGAGCTGGTCTAATTAATAAAAAAAACTTAAAAGCTAATTTAGCATACTTAAAAACAATAGAAAATAATTTGATATTTCACCCACGAAGCTCACACACAGAACTCTAATAGAGAGACTACGTCAACATGTCAACCACATATCTATTAAGCCAAAAGATCAGCTCCCAAAAAAATGCTTGATAAGGATACAAGCTACACAATCCTTTTCCTTCACAATGCTTTGAAAGATAAATGCACCGTAAAAAATAACATGTACATATATCCTTCATTTCTTGCCATTTATACTTGAGTTATTGGATCCACTTTTTCCTATTTTGGGAAATGTATCTACCTTTCTACACCAAGACAAAAATAATCATTTTAATATTGGCGTAAAAAAATTTTAATAAGCAAAGGTTTCATTTATTATAAGTTGTAATTAAGTTACTTATTTATGTAAGAAAAACCTTTTAGCTAATTTCAGTATTACAGAATAGGTGTTCATATGATGACCCTTTTTTTTTTTTTGCCTTTTTGGCTTACTAAAATCATAAAGCAATACATACGACTCAATACAATCCAGCAACAGTGAATTCAATCGACACAAAGATATTTCATATTTATTTATATGTAGTACAAACTAATAAAATACACTTGCTAGTATCACATTCGGAAATTATTTAAACAATAACAATACAAGTAATGAAACTAATTAAACAATCAAGAGATGAGAAATAATGAGAAAGTTATAAAGCAGAGGTGAAAGGCACACGTGTGGATGGTAGCCATGAGTTGCCAGCGATGAAATTGGCAACAGTGAATTTGGAGGCTTCAGAAGGAGTTGAGATGAGATGATATCCAAGCCATTTAACTCTGTTAGATGTTGAAGAACCTGGTCCTGTGTTCATGTATTCTCCATAATACAAAGTGTTTAAACCAAAGTTACCATTCCATTCCAACCAACCACTTGGATTGATCAAACTATCAAGATAACTCTTCATGATTACTGTTCTAGAATATTCTTTCCATGGTCTTCCAAGGTATGTCTTTACAGAATTTTGAACAGCTTTCAAGTCAGAGGCAGCAGTAACCTTTGAATTGTGGATGGAAATGCCAGTGTTCTGGTTTGGATCTGTTCTTCCCTGTGCTGTTATTGTGTTCACTTTGTTTGGAGGGTTTCTTGCAAATATGTTACAGTTTTGGAATACCACAGCAGCATTCCCAAAGATGAAATCAACAGTGCCATAAATATTACACTCTCTATAGAATTGTCTCTCAGAGTGCACATACAATGTGTCTTGATACCCTTCAAAGCTGCATCTGTAAAATACTGATAAGTCTGAACCTGAACGCAATGCAACAGCTTGATGATTTGCAGCACCAGCAGTGTTCCTAAATGTCATATCTTGGGCAATGAATCCATCTCCAACAACAGCTGAAAAAATCCACATATATATTCTTTCAATTAATAACTTATTTTGTTTTTATTTTTTTATTTTGAATAGAAAATGAAAAAGAAGTTTGCATATATACCAACTGTGGCTGAACGAAAAGTTGTTGTGCCTCCTCCAACACTTTTGCTACCTGTGATTATGGTTTTCCCAATACCATCTCCCACCAACATTATATTCTGTGCTTTTATCTCAACTTGTTCATTGTATATCCCTCCCTTCACATATATCACATACCTTCCTCTGCTATTCTTTGGTGCAGCATTCACTGCTTCACTAACACTTGTGTACTTTCCAGAACCATCTTTTGCCACCACCACATTAGCTTGAGAAGCTGGGGAAGAAGATTGCAACAGCTTTCTATCACCTGGCTTCACCCATGTTGGGAACCCTTCTTTGTAACTTGCTTCTTCATATTCAACCTTGTTAAGTGCCAAGGTGTTGCTTAGCAATTTGGTGACATTGTTGGACATTAGAGGCAGCACATAGTGCTCAACTCCAAGCTCATAGAACCCAGCTTTGCATGTCTCAAGGTTGGTGAGAGCTGTGCTGAGCCATGTTTGGGTATCAACTTGGGAGCACTTTGTGTTTGGGTCTAAGGTTTTGTTGAGTTTACTAATGGTTTGTTCATAAAGCTCAACGCAATCGGCCCAAGCAGTTTTTTCAAGTTGGTTTTGGCATTTAGAACCAAGTGAAAGAGTGTTTGCATGACCTTTCAATGCTCTCTCTTGAGCAAGTTGCAATGAAAGTTTGAGGAAATCGGATTTTTGTTTGATGAGTTTGTGTTGGTAAGTGGGGTTGTTGCTCAACAAATACTCACATGGTTGAGGATTTGGGGTTTGGTTGCACCAAAGTTTAATGTCATTCCAAGAATAACCTGAAACTATGGTGGAAAGTAGGAAAGGAATGAATAAAAGTGTTATGAATATACTAAAGGCTTCCATTTGGGTTGCTATGGCCAGTGAACAAATTTGGGTGACACCAAATGGATAACAAAAATGGTGTAAGAAAATTCGAGCTAGATTTGATTAATTGCTTGGATTTGGATGGAGTTTAGGGTCCTAATTTTGGTACCTATATATAGATGATGGCAAGAAGAGGTTGTTAAGAATATGGATGCTAGTAAACGCCCTGGAGGCTTCGCTAGTTTTCCAAGTCCTTTTTGTTTTAGTTATCCAAATCCTTTTGTCAATTGTTTATAGTTAATTTGCACATATACTCCTCTACGTTCACCAAGCATGCAACTTTCTTGCCATATGTATGCAACCATTGAAATTGAACGCGTCAACTAATCTGGTAGTTTGATGGTGGTTAGCTAATTGTGTTTCATTTGTTTGTCAACTTAATTGCACATTCATTGAATGAATTAATGATAATCTTATTATTGCTAAGGATTAAAGCTGAAATACGAATGAATAAATAAGATTAAATGAATGTTTAGTTATTAGGCTTGTTTTCAAATATATACTTGTCCCATTATGTTATAAGGAAAGACAAAAAAATCAATTTTGTATTTCAATCATTGATTTCTACCCTTAAAAAGAAAGGAATATAGACAAAAAGCATAGCGCAAAAAAAAAAAAGTCAATGTGAAGAAATTATTAAAATCTTGGAAAGTTGGGGTTTCAAATACAGCAGCCAAAGAATTTTATTACTTTAAAATCCAATGCTATTTGCTCCATCTTTGGATCAAACAAGGTTTGAAAGCAAGTGACCCAAAACCTCCAAGCACACGTGTGGAATGAAAACTTGGACAAATCTGCTGGCTTTGCAGGTTTTGGAACTGAGAAAGGCATATTTGACCACAAAAATTTGGTGTATGTCGTTTCGAAACGGATGAATCTACTGACGCTTTTTTGACTCAATATATTATGGAATAAATAGCAAGTCAAATATTACATAGAAAAGGAACTTTTAATGTTATCAACACTATTTATATTTAAATATATTTTTATATTTCTTCTTTTATTATATAATATATCATATCTAATTTTTTTTTATTTTTTTCTTCTTATTTTTCATCTTTATCATTTATATATTATATTTAAATATATTTTTTTATATTTCTTCTTTTATCATATAATATATCATATCTAATATTTTTCTTTTTTTTCTTCTTATTTTCCATCTTTATCATTTATACATTTTAAAATGAAGTATTAGAATATAAAACTATGTACACAGTTGATTCTGGGTATAATATGATCGGCTGCACAGCATTCATTAATGCATCGCCATTTTGACCGTAGGATGTACATGTTTCATTCTATCTTTTATAGCCATGCTCACATATAGACTTTATTTCTTTCCCTATTTCCTTTTCTTTATTTCAATGCTATAAATTACATATATTATTTATTATGAAAAATTATGTCTATTATTTTTGTTTTTCTCTCTTTCCTAATAGGTGTATATCCCATAAAAGTGTTGAAGTTTCATTTTTCTATAATAAAAAAAACACATTATGGTTTGATCACCAACAATATCATAAATCAATGTTGAATTTAATGATGACAAAAAATAATTAACTGTCATTTACTTTAAATATATAATATTAAATTGGTCACAATTTATATAAAAAAGTAATGAGTATGAATTTTATCCTAATAAAAATAAAATTATTAGTATAATTAGAGAGAATTACATTTACATTCCTAATATTTATTAAAAAAATACTTGATAATTTTTCTATTTTTAATCTTACATATATCTCTTTTAATTTATATAAAAACATAATAATATTTTTTTTAATTATACAACTCTACACAAATCTTTTATACTATATAGATAAAAAAATCAAAATAATATTAAAAAAATATTAAATATTTTTTGATAAATCTTAAAGAATGTTAATATAATCAATTTTAATAAATAATTTTATTATTATAAAATACTATATATATTATTAATATATTAAAAAGGAAATTTCAATTTATTTTAAAAGTAAATTTATCATAAATAAAAAATTTATTTTAAATTTAAATTTTTTTTAACATGATTTATATAATAAAATTTATTTATTTAACAATTAGATTGATAAAATTTAATTGTTTCAATTATTTTAAAAATATTAAATAGAATAGATCTATTATAAGTTATTTTATTTAATATCTATTTAAATATTTATTTAATATATTATTTGTTAATATAAACTTTTGAAATTGATCTAAACTGGTAGTTAACTAATTTTTATTTGTAAAAGTTATATTAATAAAATTATGTTAATGTTTAAAATATTTTATTTATTAATAAATAACAATTTTCAGTATTGAGTGGAAGGAGTTAGTCTTTCACAAAAAGACGACGATTCACCACTTGAAATTCTTGTTGGCAACATCGCTCACATTTAATGTCTAATCATACTTCAAATAGAATTGTATGTTCCTAAAAATATCTATGAGAAAAGAAAAATTTACAACATCATGGACAACATATTCACACACTTATTGATCTATTTCTTCAGTTTAATTAAAGTTCTTTATTTATTGTTTAGAAACACATGGTAGAATTTCCGATGAAAAGAAAATTAGAAAAAAATAGTGAACTAAATTTATATAACTATTCAAGTAAAAGAGGTAAGTACATATAGTTAATTAGCTTATATACATAATTTATATGAAATAGATAAAACTAATTAATTTCTAATCATAGAGTAACTTATAACTAAAATTAATTAACAAATTTCTAATTATATCTCTAACATTTATGTGCTAGGAGATATTTGTAATAGTTTTAATATTTTAAACAATTAAAATATTTAATACCGTATTAATGTTAAATATAATTAAAAGTTTTCTGTATACACATATTTTAAAAATATACTTAAATGTAAATTGGTCAAGAGACATTCTGTATCTGTAAAGATCCATACCTTTTATTTATTTATTTTTAATAAACAATGGGTCGATACTTTTTATCATTTAGCCTAAATAATTTATATAGTTAAAATATGAAGTTGTAAGTGTATACGTAATTTAAAATCACATCTTAAAGATAATTATTCGCAAAGGCCACGGATAAAGTCTACGCTTAGTCAACCATGATACCATATTTTAAAAATACACTTAATGTATCTTACCAAGATATGTACCTTGTACGTTAGGTTAAAATTTTTAATTTTTTAGAAAGTTTATAAAATTTTATAAATGTAATTTATATAATAAAAATCTAACAGTGTAAAAATATTATTGAACAAAAAAATTTAGTATAAATTATTCTTAAAATAATTTCATTTTTCTTTATATATATATATATATATATATATATATATATATATAATATGTATAAAATTGCTGAGACTATCAGAAGAACTGAAGTACAAAATATCCGTATACCATGTATTGACAGATTTGTTGAAATTTGAAGGGAAAAGTCAATTGAACAATTTAACATATATAATTTTCACAAATAAAAGCACGTTCGTTCAAAAGATAAACATAAAGTAAAATCAATTTACTGTTGCTCGTGTGCTAGTTTAATAATAAATAATTATACACTTTTCTCCAAATGTATCAATGCTTCATTGCTTTCAAATTTGTTCAAATAGTAACAAATTGGTTCTCTAATTCAGTCTTGTGTATAAATACTACAGTTCCTAAAGGGTTGAGTATCCCTATTACTCTATCCAATAAATCAATATTTATTTATAAAAATTTTGAAAATGATATTCACATATAATATTTCCCAGTGCACATGTACCTTGTTTCTAAGATATGGAGGGGTTAATTCCGTGACCCCAATTTACAATTTGATCTTTATTAATTACATATTAATTTTTCTACTTTTATATTGATATTTATGAGTTGCGATACTCCTCATATTCCCCCAATAATAGATATTTCATTTTTCTGTGAAAATAAAATGTTGTGTTTGTTTTCTGGAAGGAGATGTAAATATCTACTTTACAACGTCCTTTAAATATTTACCAACACATTAATGAAAAGCTACACACAAAGCAATCGAGATTGCTCAAAACTTGAATAGTAGATATATCGAATATAAATAAAAGGCAATTTCTTAACAAATATGTAACAATTATTAATATCCAGTACATGAATTGGATCTCCATATACACTTATACTCTGTAAATAAATTTCTAATTCCTACTTTTTTTTCAACTAGGTATTAAGGGTAGAAGTCTGCATATGACAAAAGGTCAATTACAACCAGTTCTATTTGGCTACGTACAATACTATAATTTTTCTTTGAATTTTCTTTTTCCACATATCGAAAATAACTTATGACCAGTTAGATCCGGTTAATTAAGTTGTTAAATTTTAAAAAAAATGCTCAACCATTAAATTAGAGATATAGAAAGGTGTAAACTAATTATTTTTAATTCGTAAGAATATCATTATTTTTTTTCTTTATAAGAAGAAATTTTGTTAAAGAGATACAAGTAGTCACATTCAGTGAATCAATTTATTGCCAAACTAACAAATTAATATGTTCCATACATTATAATGAAATTAAATACCAATATGAAAACAAATAATTCCCTCCACCAACTCAAACAAACCTATTACAAAGACTTCACCTTAATGAGATCCATAATACAATACTACTAATATTTTTCCTTATTCCAACTAGTACAACATTGGTAATTCATTTTCACACAAATAATAAAAATAAAAAACAATTCATGAATGGTACAACATAAAATAACTAATTTATAAACCAGGGGTGAAAGGAACACCGGTGGCTGGCAACCATGAACTTCCTGCTATGAAATTTGCAACTGTGAATTTTGATGCCTCGGAAGCGCTGGTGATAACATGATAACCACCCCATTTAACTCTATTAGCAGTGGATGAACCAGGACCTGTGTTCATATACTCTCCATAATACAAAGTACTTAATGCAAAGTTACCACTCCATTCTAACCAACCACTTGGATCAATCAAAGAATCAAGATAAGTCTTCATGAAAACTGTTCTAGAATATTGTTGCCATGGCCTTCCAAGATAGGTCTTAACAGAACTTTGAACTGGTTCCAAATCTGAGGCAGCTGTGACCTTTGAATTGTGAATGGAAATGCCAGTGTTTTGGTTTGGATCAGTTCTACCTTGTGCAGTGATTGTGTTAATTTTGTTTGGAGGGTTTCTTGCAAAAAGGTTACAATTTTGGAAAACCACAGCAGCATTACCAAAGATGAAGTCCACTGTGCCATAGATGTCACATTCTCTATAGAATTGTCTCTCAGTGTACACATAGAGTGTGTCTTGGTAACCTTCAAAACCACATCTGTAAAACACAGATAAATCTGATCCAGAGCGTAGTGCTACTGCTTGGTGATTTGATGCACCAGCTGTGTTCCTAAATGTGATATCTCTAGCAATAAACCCATCTCCATCAACAGCTGCAAAATCATATATGTATATTTAATTGGTTAGTTAATATTTCATTTCAATCAAATCATAGTAACTACAAATAATTTGTATGACCATGTTAATGTCTCTTTTTATCTGTCCATAAAAAAAAGTAAAAATTTGTTTCTATTTTTGTTCATTTATTTTTAAGAGAATAATAATTTATATATATATATATTTATATTTATCTAATCATTATTAAGTGTAACAAATGAATATAGATAAAAATAAAAGATAAATTAGAAAAATAAATAAATTTGTTTAACAATTAACAATATTAATTATATTTTTTAAAATTTGTACTTCTTCTCTTTTTATATAGATAAAAAGAAACAGAAAAAATACATTATAAATAACAATGTGAGTAATGAATAGACTATCACTTATTAATTAATTAATTAATTTGTATGACCATGTTAATAAAAGAAATTAAAACACTTAAGTTATACAAATATAAGGATCAAAATTATTTTAAAAAAATTTAGAATGACTAAAGTTAAAAAAGGATAAAATATAGTAACTACTTAAAAAATTTAAGCTTAAAAGAACTCACTTTCATGTGTCTTAAAAAAAATGGTACCAATTAATTAGACAGCATTTTTCTAAAACTATTGAAAAAATGATTTTACTTACCAACAGTGGCTGAACGAAAGGTTGTAGTGCCTCCTCCAACACTACTACTACCGGTAATAACAGTCTTGCCAATACCATCTCCCATCAACATAATATTATTAGACTTTATCTCAACTTGTTCATTATATATCCCAGCCTTGACGTATATGACATACCTCCCATTGTTGGTTTTTGGTGCAGCATTTATGGCAGCACCTAGTGTTGTATAATGGCCAGACCCATCTTTAGCCACCACCACATTGGCCTTAGAGGATGGAGAAGAAGTTTGCAACAATTTGCGGTCACCAGGTTTAACCCATGTTGGGAACCCATCTTTGTATCTTGGTTCTTGGTATTCAACCTTGTTAAGAGCCAAAACATTGCTTAGTAACTTAGTAACATTATTAGACATCATGAGCAAGGGTAACACATTGTCTTCAACCCCAATTTCATAAAATCCAGCTTTGCATGTCTCAAGGTTAGTGAGAGCAGCACTGAGCCATGTCTGAGAATCAATTTGGGAGCACTTGGAGTTTAGGTCTATGGTTTTGTTGAGCCTGTGGATAGTGTGTGTGTACATTTGAAGGCAATCAACCCATGCAACCTTTTCACTTGGGTTCCGGCATTTTGGGCCTAGTGAAAGTGCATTTTCATGGCCCATTATTGCTCTCTCTTGGGCCAGTTGGACAGAGAGGTTAATGAAATCAGCTTTGTGTTTGATGGGTTTGTGCATGTGAGAAGGGTTATTGATCAATAAATACTCACATGGTTGAGGGTTAGGAGTTTGGCTGCACCATAATTTGATGTCATTTGAAGAATAACAAGAGACTAAAGGGGAATACAAGAAGGGAATAGCAATTAGAAGAGAAACAAGCAAAGGAAACGATGCCATAGTACTTTGCTTTCTATAGCTTTGGGAGGATTTAATTTTTTAGTTAAGAGTGGAAGTTCAAGGGTTTATAAGGCTTGATGCTTAGACATGGATTTTCATGTCACTACTGATTGCATTTATATAGAGGGTGTATAGAGAAATTATTGTGTGAGGTATTCATTTTTGTTTTTGCTTTTGTCTACTTGGACATTATTTTACAAAATATTCATGTGATGGGACTAAACTATGGAAATATTCTTCATAATACAGCAATGTTACTATTATTTCTTTGACCTTCATATTATGCACGTCTACTAAACAAAAAATGTAAATATACTGCTTTTATGTTGAAAAAAGATTTTAAAACTTGCAATGGAGGGTATTGAAAAAGCATAGAGTTAATTATAAAATTTGTAACTCTAGAGCTTGCACCCAATGGTGTTTCAACAATTACAAGAAATTTTTGTTTTTACAATTAAAGGTTTACATATGGGTTTCTTTTCCAATCAAAATCGATGTCTTGGAAAGTTAGAAACAAGTGGCCTTTATTTCTATTGGTGCACTGCACATCGTTAATTAGTTACAGTTAGAATCAAGCTGAGATATATATATTTGTTTGCTAGGTGTAACAGTTAGTCAATTTTGAGCATATATTCTCATGCAAAGCCAAAGGAAGAAAAACAAGGAGTGGAAAATTAGAAGGAAAATTCTAAAAAGCATGAAGGGGTAGAATTATAGTTGTAATTATGCAAATGGAATATTAGAAAGAGACACAAGTATGAGAGCATGCCGTGATTCTTTTAAACGTCACAAGCATCAACAAATTTCTAGAGACGTAGAATATAAAAACTAGTCTCAATCCATGCAGGACATGTGGGCCTTTCCACTCCTTGGCGGCAAATCCACTTGAAAATACCATGCGTATATAGTATATACAAATAAAGGAAAAGTAATTAAGTTATTTTAAAAATAATACTTATGTAAGAATCATTTTATTTGATAATTTTTTATAAGATATAAATTTAATAAATTTTATTATTAAATTAAATTGTAGGTTTAGATTTATAAAGTTGAATAAAATTTAGAAAAAATAATTTTAGTAAGTAAAATATTTTTTAAACTTTAAATAGTATTTAGTAAAATATAATAAACTTAAATTTATTTTAAAATAATTTCTCTTGTAAACTAAATAAAAAAGTGAGTTCTTTTTTGTCTTCTATTAAGTTTTTTTCATTCCCTTCCCTCCTTTCAATCGCATACAAGCCAACTTTAGATTATTTGATTGGATGTAAAGTGAAATAAAAAGAGAATTAAAATAAAATAAAAATATATTATTTAAATAAATAAAATTTGGAAGAAAATAGATAATAATTTTTGTTATATTAATAAAAATTAACATAAACTTGAAAAAAAAATTAATATATTATTTATATTAATATAAAATTATTTATATTTTTAATATCAAAATAATTAATAATTTTTAATTTTTAAAAATTCTTTTCATCACCCAAATTCATGGTTAGGAGGAGATTTTTATTTATAAAACCTATCTCAGATTTATTTTTCTGAATTTTAGTCGTAGAAATATTTTTTTTTTATTTTCTTTCTTGCTGATTCGTGCTGAACAAATAAATTATTAATTTTTTTTAGTGTTTACATTTGTAATAAGTTAATTTTTTATTCTTTTTATATATATGTATGCACGTGCATGATAAAAGCAACTACTTTAGATTGATTTTATATAATTACCGTATCGTTGATCAATAATCATCAGAAAAATAGAACATAGATTTCAATTTACTTAGAAT
Organism: Canavalia gladiata; assembly: GCA_037954105.1. NCBI lineage: Eukaryota > Viridiplantae > Streptophyta > Magnoliopsida > Fabales > Fabaceae > Canavalia > Canavalia gladiata. The sequence continues at coordinate 11,323,402 of CM075659.1, read as the reverse complement.
TTACATATAATGTAATTTTAATTAAAACCTTTTAAAGTAATAGATAAACTTCTTGGTAGAAGAAAAATTTAGTCATACTGAATTGCCGTTGGAAGAAAAATGAATAGTGGAAAATTTTTATGGTCTCACTTTATAGATTAGTTTATTTTAAAGAAACCAAATCGAATTTTTATGGCTTAAACATAAGCACGAACACATTTGAATGGTTGCGCGGTGAAGTAACATCAATTATAAATTTTAACATTAGTTTAAATTTAGGATTTTATATATGTTTAAGTGAACTTGGTTAAAATGTAAACTAAAAAGTGTGTATTTTGATGATATGTAAATTATGTATATAATAGCGTGACAACATAATTTCTGTGAAAGTTCACATATTGTCAAATAGAAGTATTTGAACCCATTTTCAACTCTTGCACGTTGACATGCAAATCCAATACAATGAGCCACAGCCTCCAAATAATGACGCGTTCTTTCTTTGGCTGCTTAAATTATGCCACATGTCAAGTCAGCAGACGCCATGCCAATTGAAAGTCAAAGAAATCCATATAAGTCATATTTCCAATTTTCCATCAATCATATTCCAAACAACTTACACTTACCAACAAAACTAAAAAGCATGTAGAATTTCTCATTATAGTTAATATTTCATAAAATAATAAGCTTAGGCAAAACCAATGACTGGGTTCTTAATAATTCCCAACATCCTCTTCCTAGTACCTTCTATATAAAGGCATCGATCATATTAACAAACCAAACCAAATCCATTCCCACTCAATCAAAACCTTCTAACATATACATCATCATTACCATTCAATTCTCCAAAACTCTCCTAGTATTAAGGCCAAACAATATGAGACCTTTTTCCTTGCTCTTAACACTTTTATCCATTCCCTTCCTACTTTCCTCCATAGTTTCAGGTTATTCTTGGAATGACATTAAACTTTGGTGCAACCAAACCCCAAATCCTCAACCATGTGAGTATTTGTTGAGCAACAACCCCACTTACCAACATAAACTCATCAAACAAAAATCCGATTTCCTCAAACTTTCATTGCAACTTGCTCAAGAGAGAGCATTGAAAGGCCATGCAAACACTCTTTCACTTGGTTCTAAATGCCAAAATCCACGTGAAAAAACTGCTTGGGCCGATTGCGTTGAGCTTTATGAACAAACCATTGCTAAACTCAACAAAACCTTAGACCCAAACACAAAGTGCTCCCAAGTTGATACCCAAACATGGCTCAGCACAGCTCTCACCAACCTTGAGACATGCAAAGCTGGGTTCTATGAGCTTGGAGTTCAACACTATGTGCTGCCTCTAATGTCCAACAATGTTACCAAATTGCTAAGCAACACCTTGGCACTTAACAAGGTTGAATATGAAGAAGCAAGTTACAAAGAAGGGTTCCCAACATGGGTGAAGCCAGGTGATAGAAAGCTGTTGCAATCTTCTTCCCCAGCTTCTCAAGCTAATGTGGTGGTGGCAAAAGATGGTTCTGGAAAGTACACAAGTGTTAGTGAAGCAGTGAATGCTGCACCAAAGAATAGCAGAGGAAGGTATGTGATATATGTGAAGGAAGGGATATACAATGAACAAGTTGAGATAAAAGCACAGAATATAATGTTGGTGGGAGATGGTATTGGGAAAACCATAATCACAGGTAGCAAAAGTGTTGGAGGAGGCACAACAACTTTTCGTTCAGCCACAGTTGGTATATATGCAAACTTCTTTTTCATTTTCTATTCAAAATAAAAAAATAAAAACAAAATAAGTTATTAATTGAAAGAATATATATGTGGATTTTTTCAGCTGTTGTTGGAGATGGATTCATTGCCCAAGATATGACATTTAGGAACACTGCCGGTGCTGCAAATCATCAAGCTGTTGCATTGCGTTCAGGTTCAGACTTATCAGTATTTTACAGATGCAGCTTTGAAGGGTATCAAGACACATTGTATGTGCACTCTGAGAGACAATTCTACAGAGAGTGTGACATTTATGGCACTGTTGATTTCATCTTTGGTAATGCTGCTGTTGTATTCCAAAACTGTAACATATTTGCAAGAAAGCCTCCAAACAAAGTGAACACAATAACAGCACAGGGAAGAACAGATCCAAACCAGAACACTGGCATTTCCATCCACAATTCAAAGGTTACTGCTGCCTCTGACTTGAAAGCTGTTCAAAATTCTGTAAAGACATACCTTGGAAGACCATGGAAAGAATATTCTAGAACAGTAATCATGAAGAGTTATCTTGATAGTTTGATCAATCCAAGTGGTTGGTTGGAATGGAATGGTAACTTTGGTTTAAACACTTTGTATTATGGAGAATACATGAACACAGGACCAGGTTCTTCAACATCTAACAGAGTTAAATGGATTGGATATCATCTCATCTCAACTCCTTCTGAAGCCTCCAAATTCACTGTTGCCAATTTCATCGCTGGCAACTCATGGCTACCATCCACACGTGTGCCTTTCACCTCTGCTTTATAACTTTTTCATTATTTGTTTCATATTCTTTTATTTTTGCCTTTTCTAAATAATCTTGAGTGATATACTATCCAACACAATGAGAAAAATTTCTTTAGCCTAGGTGATAATAGCTTTATTCTTTATGAAGTATTGTGCCCAAAATTTATTTGTATAATGTGAAGATGTTGGTATTTTAATATATGGTTATAGCTGTATTTTTCGAAACTTGTTTTTTTTTGGTTTTTGCAATTTGTTATGATTCTTGTCATTAATTTTATTTCACTTTTTTGCTCTGAACTAGAGTAATTTACCATGGCTTAACGTAGAGCTGAGAAATAACAGTGTTATCAAGGCGCTAGGGATTTGTTACTGTTATGTATTGAATTGTATTAAGAGTGTAATCACAGATGAAAACTGTTAACAGCGTTAATTATAACAATAGGTATTCAATATTTAGATGATAGAGGTGATATATCATGTGCTAAATTTGAGGTGACGGGGCGTTCAGCCGTACAAAATAGTGATTTTACAATCACTTTTTAAACTGTGAAGTAATCAATGTTAAAAAATGATGAAATTATTAAAATTTAAAATAAATTTATTAAATCAACTGTTATTTAATCAAAGTTCAAAAGGTTTTTATTTGAATGTGATCTTTATCTGTTACAATTTTTTTTAATCTTTGAGAATTTATATTTTTGTGAGACGTAGAGCAATGGATGGGTATATATTGAATTTTAATAATCATATATTTTAATATTATTTTATCTCAATATATTTATTTTTATATATTTTTATCAAATTACATTTTTTTCTTATCTCTTCTTATAAAAAATAATAATTTAACTTTTTAGATCGATTACGAACTAATTAATCTACAAATATGATATAATATTTTTAAAATTTAAAAATAAATTTATTGTCTTTAACCGAAGTTTAAATGATTTTTTAGTTGAATGTGAACGTTATCTATTACTTATTTTTATTTTTATTTTATTTTATTGAGAATTGAAATTTTTGGAAATCAATGGATGGGGTTATAGATTTTGGATTTTTATTATGATACATTTTAACAATATTTTTTATCTTAATATTTTTTTACTTTTTCCTCATGTTTCATTTATTTTCAGATGTGCAACAATATTTTTTATACATAGATTTGGTGTGAGTTTCCCATTGTCATGATGAGATTGTAACCTTAATTGGTCAACATTCAAGTTTAAACAGTTACCTTCCTATCTTAAAGAAATTGAGGATAGGAATAAGTGTCTTACTGTCTTACATATATGGTCTGGCCCAAGATATGGTAAACAACATCAACTTGTGCCTGCATTATATATTTCATAATTCTTTATGGTTACTTTTCTTTTTCCCATTAATTATGACGAGACATAGGTACGGATGTCTCCATCCTACAATATATAAAAGTTTAATCTCCAAATTTCATTCACATTATAAAGAGTAATAACTTTTCTAAGCACAAGTAGGAAGATTTATTTATCTATATTTTTGTATTTAATGGTTAATAATTTTTAAAATAAAAATAAAATAAACTTAATAATCAATATACTGAATTTAAATTGATATATGCTCCTATTTGTATATATGAAAAAAAAAATTTACATGCAACTGAAATATTCATTACCTTATCAAAGTGGCATGCAGTGCAGTCAGGATATGTCTTCTTAACTTGCTTAGGAAATCTAAGTATCTTGGCGAAATAGTTTAGCACAGAAATTAACAACAGTTCGTTCTCTACAAAATTTCTGATTTTAATAACAAATTACTAAAATTCATGTTCATCTTCCTGTATAAAATATTATATTTAATATACATCTTAAAATTAAATTTAATTGATTATAATATTGTTAAGGAAATAAGAATTTCAAATTAAATTTTCTCAAAAAAAAATTTCAAAGGTGAAGTCACATGTGGATCGTTAAATAAAATAAAGAGATCCATTATTTGAATATAGAAAGATTGATATTATATATGATATTGTATATATCTTATTTTTTATTTAAATTTTATATTTTTCTTCCATATAAAAATATACACTACAAAATAAATAAATAAAAAGCCAATATTTTGTTGTCCCATTTATGTTCACGAAATACTTTTTCCAAAATAAAAGGCTGAGTAGCTTTTTGCATGCTTTAACATAAATTAAACTTGTGGATAAAAAGTAATTAATTATTTAAACTTGAGAGGAGAAAATATAAAAGGAAAAAAAAGGAAATGGAAAATATTAGATGTATTTAATAAATTAGAAATGTAATTAAAAATTAAAAGTTAAAAATAATCTGAAAATTAATAAATTATTGATTAAATAAAAAATATTTAATAAAATTAGTTATTGAATTAGCCGATAAATATAAAAATAACAAATAAAAATATAATTAAATAATAAATTAAAATATAATAAGTATGTCCTATTTTAAAAAATATATTAAAATTTATTTAAATAAAAAAAATTTAAATACAAATATTTATTTTTAATTTTTATATAAATAAATTTTAAATAATTTTTTAAAATAATATTTTACAATTTTAATTTTTTATCAAATAATTTAATATTTTTAATAAAATAAATAAACAATATAATAATTAAAATAAATAATATATATTAAAAAGTTAATTTAAAATATAGAATTTTATGATGATATAAAAATAAATCTATTAAAATTAATAATAATATTATGAAAAAATAAAATAATATTAAATTTATAAAAATATATTAAGAATAAAAATAAATAAAATATTTCAGTTTAAAGTTAAAAACATAAAAATTATTCAAATGAACATTTTAAAAAAAGTTAATAACCATCTAAAAATATTTAATAATTACTAAAATAAAATAATTTATCATATAATTAAAATATTTAATAAATTTTTTAAATAATAATTTAAATTTTTAATTAGTTGAAATATCTTATCAAATACACATAAAATAGTAAATTAAACAGACATATTCATGTTTTGCTACTTATTCGATGAGCTCATCAAATCGAAATGACATAAATATTTTGTATTTATTTATTAATTTTATTTTACAAATTTTTTAATTTTTTTAACTATAATTAATACAATATTCAATAAAATTTTAACATTTAATTTTGAATTTTTTAATTTATTGTGTTATATTTAACATATCTTTTGGTTTGTATTTTTAATGTTGTACATTAATCTTTGATTTTAGAAAATATTTTTTTATTTTTATTTTTATTTTTAATATTTTATATAGAAAATATTAAAAATAGAAAATATTTTTTTTATTATTTTTAATATAAAACTTTAAAAATAAAAATAATTTTTTTAAAACTAAATACTACCTTATTTTCTTTACGGCTGATCAAAGCAAAATTACACAACCAGATCAGTTTTATAGTAGCTTATCAAAGCAAAAGGAAAAAAAATTATATAAACAAGCTGTAACATGTATCTATTTATACTTAAATCTAAATTATCAGAACGGTTTTATTTTTTTTATTTTTTTATATATCAACAGTTAAATAAAATATATAAATAGATAAATAATATTATTTATATATATAAAAGTTAGTATGTTTAAATTTACTAGATTAATTTTATAAAAGCTGGCATTTTTTTCCACAAGAAGGGAGCGCTTTACCATTTTTCGTCAATTAGAGCATGTTTTTTATTTTTATATTTTGTAGTATATTTCAACATAAAAAATGATGTAGCCTTTCAATCCTTGAATTAAATTTATACTGTCAACAAAAATATTGAAGATAACATTTTAGTGTTTAGAAAGATAAAATAATTAAATTATTAGAATTGGTCTAGTAAAAAAATAAAAATTATTATAGTTTTATATAAAAATTTTGATCGAATCTTATTATTTTTTACATTATAAAAAAATAAAATAATTATTCTCATTTATATATATATATATATATATATATATATTTAATGTAGATTAGTAATAATTTTTTGTGGCGTCCTGAAAAAAGGAGAAATAAGAAAGGGTAAACTGGTGAGTATAGAATTAACGAACGTGATTATGCCGCTGAAGGAAATATGTTGTGCTTTACAGCTTGATAACTTGGTTTGAATAGATCTACTATCATAAAGGATTGGAGGCATTATCCCTAATCAGAATACAAAGGTATCTAAACGGAATAGTTCCAATTTTGAAATTGACCCTTAGGCCATATGCCATTTCAAGGCTTGTTGGAATTGCTTATGATCACCCATACATTATCACTTAAGCCATCTAATACAAATATCTTACCATTTGCATTTTGCAGCAGAGAGATCCAAACTTGTCAAAATATGTGCATTATCCATCTTTCTATAGGTAGCTTCTACTTCGAGGAGAAACATAAAAGGGACAAAGGGAAGGACTCTTAATAAATGCTTCTGCCACCACCTACTTACACTTTCTGGGTTGTCAATTTTTCAGATTAATAAATTTCGGATTAATATCAAAACTCAACAATTATCAAACTAAACAAGAGCTACTCTCTCTCAACCAAACTATATACATTCTGTTATACCATGGAATAACTTTGACCATTTTATGATTCTAATTTAATCATTAATCAATTGAGCATACATACATCACAAGTAACAATTGAATTAAGAGCTGAAAAAGAAAAGAAAAATTCTAATTTAATTTGCCAATTGTCAGATCTACGTGGCTACTGCTTCAATTTCAAACACGTTGCCTCATACACCACTTTCGTCTTTCGGTGACTTCACCCACCGAATGTGCAATGCATTGCATCTCTGACTTCGCATCTTTCTGTACTCATTAATGTGCATCGCACATATTCTCTTCTTAATTTTCTATGACAACTACAATAAAAGTTGTTCAAAATTACATTTCACAAGTTTATCTTAATATTTTTCATCTTTGTTTCATAAGGTTCATTATTGTTCAATGATAAATACTTTTTTAAGTATGATCCATTATATTCTCTTCTCAATTTTGGTTGCAGAAAGCGATTCAAAATTATGGTTTTAAATAAAAAGAAATTTTCATTTTCTTACATTTTTGTTTATTATCTTCGTCCTTTGAAGCCTTGTCTGGATAGCACCGCACCGCCCATTAATGCGCAAACTGACGTAGCCATTGAAAATGTCAAGCTGAACCTAATAACTATATTTAGGATATAAAATAGACAATTTTTTTTGGAGAATGTACATCTATTTAGTAATCTTCTTAGTGTTTTATAAAATAATAAATGTATTTAAGGTCTTCAAAATATAAAATTTACTTAATATTTTATTCTTTTGGTAAATAAGAAAATTTAATAGAAAGATATAAAATGAATAATATTATTCTTATTTATTTTTATATTATTTTTAAATTTTATACCTATTTTAACATATTTTCAATATTTTTTGGTCAGTAAAAAGTGTTATTAAAAATTTTAAAATATAACTATTCATTTAAATATATTCGTACTTAAGAATTACATTTTTTTTTCAAAACCATAAGTATTTTTGTTGATAATTTTATTTAAATAAGATTATTTGGACAACCATTTTTTCAAACCATGTAATAATAAAATGTTATGATAATTTATATAAAAATTTAGATTAAAATATCATTATTTTATTATTATAGGTAAAACTAATTCTACTTTTATTGTTATAAAAAAATTTCTCCTCTAAAATTTTAAGATACCTATGTATTTAAGACACTTAAATACCACGAAAAATATTAATTACCAGAGAGAATATATAATTGAAACTCAACAACTTTATAGAGGCATGAGGTCCAGCATTATTTAAATAAAAGGAAGGTAAAAATTTAGTTCGATGATTCTCTATTTTTTTATTTCTTTAAATTTTTAAATAAATTATTTAACATTAAAATTAATTTCAAATAAGTTATTTTTTTAATGATCTAATTTTATTAAATTAATAAAATTATATAATATTTTTTTTCTTCTCTATTCCTCCTTCTTTTCATCCTTTAATCTATTGAAAAACGGTAAAGCTACATATGCATAATAACTTATCATATGGTTGAAAAATTTTGATTTTTTAAGTAAGAAAATAGAGACTATTGTACCTAATGTAACCTCATCACCTCCATTAATCTAACAATTTAAAAGAAATTTATATATCTTTCAACAATCAAACAATCAATCAAAATTATATGATTATCTTTAAGTTTATTTTTTTATTATTATTAATTTTTTGAATTAATATTATAAAAAAGCTCAACTTAAAATTTGTTTAAAAAGTAAAAAATCTATTTAAAATTTGTTTACAAGATAAAAATTATTTAGAATTTAAAAAATACAAATATAAAGAATTAATATTTTAATTTTATAAAAGTTTCACATCTTTTGAAAGTATATATTCCTTAAAAAAAATTATATGATGAAAAGGTAAATATAAAAATTAAAATGTGAAAAATAAAGTATTGTCTATGAATTTGTTGCATTGTGGAAAGGGATTCTTTTTTAGCGGTGGATTTACCGCAGAGGATCTGACAATTGTTGTGTGCGTGGACGCGAGTCTCATAGTTTATAGGTTCATGGGTAATGGATAACATACTTTTTAATTTTGTGACTCAAATATATATATATATATATATATATATATATAAAGTGTTGCGTGCAAGCCAGCTGGTCTAATATAGTTCAAAAATATTATTTTAAATTGAAAATAAATAAAATAAGGTCAAAACATAATATAAATAAAAAAATATGTTAAAATAAAAATATTATTAAAATTTATAATTAAAATCCAAGATAGTGATAGATCATGTTACTCATGCTTACAGACATTAAATTTGTATAAGAACTTGACTCAGTAATTTTATAAACTTTAAAAGAAAAAAAGCTAATAAATAATGTGAGAAGTGTTTAATGAGCATTAGTATTTTTAAATATATAAAAATTATAATTAATAATTTAAGTTTTTATTAAAAATTTTATGATAATAAAAAATTAAACTAAGGTAAATTATTAATAAATCACAATTTATTTGTAGCGAGGCAATAAAAAGAGAAGCCTCCATACTCATACCCTATATTTTTTTTAATTGTTATTGTTTTAAAAATAAGAACTATTCTTACAAATTAAAATTTGTATAAATAATGTATATTCTACACAAAACATGAAATATTTTTTTTTCCATTTCCCTTTTCTTAAATAAAACATTTGGCCAAGGTTTTCTGCACTTTAAACCATTTTACAAAAAGAAACTATATAACAACATAGATTGTGACACTTAGTAAATCATTAAATTATTCAATATGATACGTATTTTGATAATTTTTATTAAAATTCTATTCTTTAAAAGATATTATTAATTAAAAATTATATCACAAATAATTATGCAGTTCAACTAAAAATATATATAAAAACATAGATCGTTATATTTAAAAAAATTAAATTATTTTAAAATTAATTTTTTTAAAATTATTTTACTTAATTTAATAGTTGAATTGATAAAATTTAATTATTTATGAAAATTAATTTTAAATAAAATAATATAATTATTTTTATATTTAAATTATTTTTTGTCTAACTACATATTTATATTATTCATACAATATGTTTTATTATATTTTCTTATATTTATATAATAATACTTATTTTCTCACACACTTTTTCTATTTTTATATATATATGAATAAAATTAAATAATGTTAAATGTTATATTCAATAAAATAATATTTTTATTAAAAAAATTATTAGTATTCAATCGGTTGATTATATATAAGATTATCATAATAGTTTTATATATAAAATTTTATATAATCTAAATATTTATGAATATATAATTAATAACCAGTGTTTATTAATATTTTAAATAATATATCCTACATTAAAATATAATATAATATATATTATATAATAAAAACTATTAATTGATGTTTTAATTGTATGAATTTTATAAATTTAATATATTTTATGAGAATTTGAAAAAATCTCATAAAAATATTTTTAATTATGTAAAATTAATAAAATTGATATATATATACACACACGTATGCATGTACACTTACTTCTATGAAAAACTATTATATACATAGTTGGAAGAAATATCCCGTGCACGAAAATAACACATATGTCACACAGGTTAGGTGAGAGAGTCATGGTGACACTTGGCTACCATCCATGTGTGTGCTTTCGTAAGCTGGCTATAAATCATCAACCCACAACACCAAGCCATGCAACTCAATTCATCACCATTCTCTAGTTAAAAATGGCCACTTATTATGCACCCGCCACCACCACCACCTTGCTCCTCCTCCTTGCCACCGCCACCACCACCTATTGCCTCCAAGAAATGGAAGTGCTCCAAATGGCCCAAACACATGTTTCAAAGGCCAAGAATTGGTTTGGCAACTCTCTGAGATCATTGCATGGCTTAGGAAGTCCAAGCCTCTCTGATCAAACAAACACTGTGGCTCTAAGAGATTGTGTCAAACTGTATGAGGAAAGTGAGTCTAGGCTCTCTCACATGATGTCTCAAAAGGGTAGTTACACCAAAGAAGATGCACTTACATGGGTAAGTGCTGTGATGACAAACCATAGAACTTGTTTGGATGGATTGCAAGAAAAAGGGTATGTTGAAGCTGATGTTTTGGATAGAAACTTGACCATGTTGCTTAGTCAAGCTCTTGTTTTGTATTCAAAGAACAAAAGCAAAGGTAAGTAATTAATTAACTTGTAATATATACATATATGTATTTATCAAATGGCCTCGTCTTTCTTTGCATTCTTAAGTCTCACTTGTGAAGCGACTTTTGATTGATATATGAGTAGGGAATTTTCATATGTAACAGTTGTGTGTGTGTGTGTATATATAAAGTTTGACATTTTAACTGAACATTATCTATATTCTGCCATATTGCACTGCATAAATGAGAAGGGTACTGGAATCCATGCAGTTCATTATTAAACAAAATGAGACAGCTTTTAGACATTTCAAGAGTTGACAACTGCGTTTGAACAAAGCTATATCAACCACGTGCGTGTGTCTCTCTCTACATTAATTTTTAATTTTTATTCCTTCAAAACAAGAGTATATATATGGATATGCATATAGTTTGTTTTTTAATTGAATTGTACTCTCTTCATGTATTTTTAAGCGGCTGATCTTATTTTGTACTTTTGTATCCATCTATATTAGCTACAATTTACCCTTTTCGGCAAAAGAAGTGAGTAGAATGTCTTTATTACGGAAGGCCTGAATATTATCCTTCGATATAAGGAACAAACAAAAGGAGTCAAGAAAGCTGACTGGGATATGCAATAAGTTCATAATTGGTCTACCTTATTAGATGATAAAAAAATAAAAAATAAAATTATTTAAGTAGTTTTTTTGCTAACTATTTGGTTCTTTTGTGCTTTAGAGGAAAGTAAAGGTAATATTCTCCTCCATAGATGTACCAACTACCAATTTGATTATGGACTTACATATAACTTGTTAAAAAATTAACTACAAAGGTAGATAAATAAGGATGGTTAATCAATTACCTTTATTTATCACAATACTAATTTGAATACTTCCTCTTTGGTTATATTGATTTTTTAATTGATTGTTCAGAAGCACCTCAGGGAACACTATCCAAATCAAGTGTTGGTTTAGAATCATGGAGTCCTGAAAGTTATAAGGCAGATTTCATAGTGGCACAGGATGGTTCAGGGACCCACAGAACAATCCAAGCAGCAGTAAATGCATTAGCTTCAATGGGACATAACCGTCCTGAAAGAGCAATTGTACATGTGAAATCAGGGGTCTACAATGAGAAGGTGGAAATTAGAGATAAACTACACAATGTTATGTTTGTAGGAGATGGCATAGACAAAACTATTATCACTGGTAACCGGAATGTTGTTCAAGGTTCTTCTACTCTGAGCTCAGCCACATTTGGTAAGATTATAATAAATATTTGTCCAAATAATAAGTATCTAATGTCATTGGGAAATCATAGAAGTACTTGTGCCATCATTATATCTCTTTCCCTCAATATAACCCCACAATGTAATTAAAAAATATCATTGTCTTTTCCTAAGGGGTTATTTTCCTATTAATAATGATATTTATAAACTTATCTTACCTTATTTGTTATTTTTGATCACCTATCAAGGAAAAAAGAAAGGGAAACAAATGGTTTGATGGGACTAAAAAGTTTAGCTAACTAAATTTGGTATATATTATATATGAAACAGATGTATCAGGGGATGGGTTTTGGGCCAGAGACATTACATTTGAGAACACAGCAGGTCCAGAAAAGCATCAAGCAGTGGCACTTAAGGTTAGTTCAGACTTATCAGTGTTCTATAGATGCAGCTTCAAAGGTCACCAAGACACTCTTTATGTACATTCAAATCGCCAATTCTACAGAGACTGTTACATATATGGCACCATAGACTTCATATTTGGGGATGCCACAGTGGTATTCCAAAACTGTGACATATTTGTGAGAAAACCAATGAATCAGCAATCCAATTTCATCACAGCACAAGGAAGAGATAACCCCAACCAACCCACAGGGATTTCAATCCAAAACTCCAGGGTTAGGCCTGCATCTGAATTTGTCACATTGAAGGATTCTTACAAAACATTCTTGGGAAGGCCTTGGAGGAAGTATTCAAGGACAGTGTTCCTTAAAAGTGATTTGGATGGGTTGATTAACCCAAAAGGGTGGGGTGAATGGGATGGAAACTTTGCACTCTCAACTTTGTACTATGGTGAGTACATGAACTCAGGTAGTGGTGCCTCTACTCAATATAGGGTGAATTGGCCTGGTTTTCATGTGTTGAGAACTGCTACTGAAGCATCACCCTTCACTGTGAATCAATTTTTACAAGGACAAAGGTGGATTCCGGCTACAGGGGTGCCATTTTGGTCTGGAATTTAACTTGGGAATTAATCTACTTTATTAGTTTATTCAAGTACATGAATATATTAATCATTAATGTGCTGTAACTATATGTTAGTATCATTGTGATACTTAGCGGTTAACAATGTATTATATGCTAGCTCTTTTATATGTATAAATGGTATATTATTATTGTTAATTATATGGAATAAAATCATCTATATATTTGAATTATAAGTACTCATGTTAGTTTTATTTCTTAAACGAATGGAAAAGGGAGCAGTAAAAATTAAATTATTATGAGTATCTTAGTTTATTTCTGAAATCCAATACGTTTTCTTATACTTTGTATGAATGGGGTTTACAATAAAACTTTTCTTTATATAAACAATTGGTATTTATTAATTACATACAAATAAGTTTAATTTAACGATGTTATTGGTTGAAATATATTTTTTAATAATAAACAACCGTCTTTAAAGTTGTTTTAATATAAATATTGTGTTTATAATACTTCTAATATGATGTAATAACGGTGAATAAGGTTGTCTTTAACATTGATTTAATATAGATATTGTGAGTTTATAATACTATTATCATGATGTAATAATAGTATATAAATAGAACTATTTACTAAGATGTGTATTATATTCTTAATAAAAACTTTAATATTCAATGATTTAATTTTTATTAAATATAAATAACATTAATAAGAGTTCTTTACTATATGATGTTTTTTTATTTATAATGAAGTATGTAAGTAAAAACTTCTACAGTTAAATAATAATTAATTTAAGTTTACGATAATGTTGGCACCGCATTGATTTTATAGAGGTTATGTCAATCTGAAGCAAAAATTGCAAATTTTGCTCTTTACTCAATAAATGAAAACTAAAACTATATCTTAATAAATGAACTATTAAAATCATGTATCATGTTTATATATATCATCAAAACGGAGACAGACAAAAGAAGAATCGGTTCGTTTTGGCAGTATCTTCTAAATTTGATAAACTCTTTTATTTTTTCCATATATATTATATAAAATATTATCCTCACCTTCTCAATAATAACACGTGTCAAATATGAAGAGAGGTGAACTAAACTATCATTCTAGAAATTTCTCTAACACCAAACTTCAAATGATTTTTGTACTTGATTATATGCATGCATGGAATGATTTTTTTTTTTCAAATAAAAATAATATATTCCCGATACTTCTTATTCAAATTTTTTTAATATCGTTGTTCTTTCAAAAGTTACGATCACAACATGATTTTAGCTAGAGAAATTAACTAATTAAATTGTATTCATTTTGAACCAAAATAGTGACTCTAATCTATTATGCAAGAACATGGAAACGTAATAAATTAAATTTATACTATAGCTTAAATTGTATTCATTTTAGTGGTTGCTTTTGGACGTTAAATTCAGTGAACTTTTCATATTGTGGATGTTAGCTGTAACGATACACATACACAAAAAACTTCGATTAATTGTTTCTCCATTTTGATATTCCAAAGGCAATCAATCCAAAACTATAGAAACAAAATATTTTAGTTATAAGTTTGGGAGTAGCTATGACACGTACCAACCTTACCAGTTGCTAACTCACCCTTTCCCTCACTCAATTTTCTTACATGTTGTTTCACCAAAAGTTCATATAGAGAATGCAAATGTTGCATGAATCAAACATGTTAAATTGGTATATATGTCATAGAAAAAGAACTATTAGTTGTCTTAGCCGTGCGTGATGATTAGAATATATGTCATCAAATATTGCCAACAAACTATACATTTTTATTTTCTTAGTATGTGTTAATTTAATTCCTCAATTATAAGAAGGAACATTAAAATTATTAACCAAAGGAAAATTAAAATATGAAAAGATTAAAAGAGAAAAAACATTAAAATTTAATGCTATGCACAGACTGTATGATTAAAAAGAATTATATTAGTGTCTTTTCATATTATCAAGAAATTAAATTAATCTTTAATAGCTTGAGAAATTAAATTAGAGAATTGATTCACTTATTTTACGAGTATATCTTGTACACATGTTCTCTTAATAACTTTTATAGAAGATGTATTTAAGAAATGTAATCATGTGATACTGTTTGAATAATGCATGTCAAATTTAAATAAATTAAACATTAGTATTTAAGCTTAGAACAAAAAAATAGAAATGAGCTGGATGAGCCCACAAAATGCCCAATAAGCATACTGACAAAATTTAATGGGCCAAGCCCAAATGTAGGGGCATATCTTACTGTGTATTATTTTTACACCCTCCATTTTTACTACTCTCACACTCCGTTATTTTTTTTCCCAAATTTTATTTCCAAATTTATCTTTTTACAAATGTATAAAATTTTTGAAAACATAAAAGTACACTTTTGGAAATATATTTCTGCAAGCTAAAAAAAGTACTTCCGAAATTAAATTACAGAAACATAAAAATATCTTTTGGAAAAATTAAATTCTAAAAATATTATTTTAAGTAAATAATTTCAAAAAATATAAAAATACATTTCTAAAATTTAAATTTTAAAAATATATATTTATATTTTTAAAAATTAATTTCAGAAATTAAATTCTGAAAATATAAAAATACACTTTCCAAATTTTAATTCTGGTCGAAAATATGAACAAAGGTGGAAAATAGGGGCTGCGAAAAGTAACACCCTACTTTACTTGATGAACACGAAGTTAGAAAAATGAAAATCTCTCCTCTCTCTTACGCAGATTGTTCAAAGTTCTATTCCTACGTCTGCAATCCTAATAGCATTCATTTGTTTACAATCAATGGCTGGTGAATCCGATGTGTCCGAAAACACTCTCCCTTGTGCTAACTGTGGCAAACCTGCAAATCTTCAGTACTTATTCCTCTCTCACTTTTTGTGTTTGTTCTTATAGCTTCTGACAAGTTATAATAACTATGACCCCACTCCTTTTTGTGTTTTTTAAATTGTTTTGGATTGTAATATGATGTTTCTGCATTTGACATAGTTTGACATGTCATAAGGACTTAGTTTTTGACTTTGATCAAATGGGTTTTCTATGGTTTTAGGAAATGCTGCTGCTGCTGCTATTGGTAGCATGCGATTGTGATATTTCTTTTAGTCCCCAATTTTTGTTGCATTGCTATGATAGCGGTTTTGGTCATTTGGGTGGTGAAAGATTCAGTTTTTGAGTTTCTTATGATGACTTTGCAATTGGATGTTTAAGGTTTAGGATGGTAATGTAGTACAAATCACTGATGGTTGTTTGTCCCTATGCATCATGTGTTTGATTTTAACATTTCTTCTTTTTGGCTTTTCTTTTTCTTTTCTATTCACTCAGGTGTCCAAAATGCTTGGAATTGAAGCTTCCTCGTGAAGGTTCTGCTTTCTGGTTTGTGATTATTTTCTACTCTTTGTTAGTTATTTGAAATCCTTGATGCATGGATACTTCAAAACCGATGGCATATGAATTCCAAATACTTAAGAACTTAAGGAAACAACAACAATTTTAAAAGGAATCAGCAACAATATTTAAATTATGATGTTACTCGAATTGTACCCAGTTCCCGTATGGTGCAACATAGTTTGAAATCCTTTTATTTATTTTTTCATTTAATCTCCGTGTACAATTATAAAATGGAAACCACTAAGACCAAGTATATATCAGGCTCTGGCTGTTCTCTTTCAGAAATTGAGAGCTATGAGGATGTTTTCATGCTTCTGTTAAGGTGGTGATTCTACATTAAGGCTTTAGGTCTTTTAATATTGGTCAAGAGATCTTAGGACCTTGTGGTTAACATAGAATGCTGATTATCTCCATAATCTTTACTACAGTCTGCTGCATGTTGTTAGGGCTTGAAATGAGTCGAGTCGAACATAGCTCAACTCAACTTGGCTCAATAAGAATTTGTTCTGTTTGAACTCGAATTTTAGATGAAACAATTTTTTCAGTTCAAGTTTAGCTTGATTTAAGTTTATGAACTGCTTGGTATAGTTCATGAGCAATGAGCTCAAGTCATTGACTTTACAAAAACGTCATTTACATAAATTCTTTTTGGTGTAAAACAACAATGAAAAATGAAATAGAAGGCAAAAATAAATGATTTTTTACAAAGGATTATAGTGAATATTTTGTAAAGTGAGAGATTAAAGCCATTGACACGTACAATATTAAGAACTAGAACAAGACTTTACTCAAGTTAGTTCACATAATGCATATTTCTATATATTTAAGACAAAATGTTTTATACACTTTGCGTGTGTGTATTAGGCTAATTTATGAACCAAACGAATCAAACTATGCTTGATTTAAGTTAGTTCATTTAATTAATGGGCTTAGTTTTCAGCTAAATTGCAATTCAATTATTTCGTAAACCAGGTTTATTGAGCTAATTTACAAGAAAGATATCTAACTAATATCAAATTGGTTTGCTTCATTGTTAACTTTACTTGTTGTAGTACTTTTAATTGAAGTGAAAAACTTAGACAATTTGGTTTGACCTGCTGGTATCATACCACTGCAACATAATGCTGGTGTTTGTGCTGACTAGTGATACTGTTTTAGTCATTGTAAATAAAAGAGACAAGTTCTGATCGATCTAATTTAATACTTAATGGCAGATTGATTTAGTTATTAGGAATTAGCAATCTGGTACTGGGGATGGTACTGTTGCTCTGAGTGGAACTATATAGAAGAAGGCGAGGTTGCCCATGGTTTCTAATGAGAGAACAGTAAATTACTAGATACTTACTGAATCGCCCAGACTTTACTTTTTGCAGTCTTTATGCCCCCTTATATTGGAGCCAATTTTGATATCTCTTGACAGCACACAGGAATGTTTCAAGTCTTCATGGAGCTCACACAAATCAGTGCATCTAAAGGCTAAGCTATCCTCACCTGCAACGCAAAATTCAGACTCACCTGGTGAAGGTTGGTTATATTGCTTGAAGGGAGGACGGGGTCGAAGTCCAAAGCTTCCTCACTTTGATTGGACTGGGTAAATTTCTAGGGCTTCAAATCGCCTCAGTTTAATTAATAAAAGAAGATTACGTTCATTATTAATGATATTTTCATGTTTTTGCACTTCGGAGGCCTTTTTTGTTTGCTCCGTGATCCCCTTCTTTTCAATGATACTATTTTTAGTTTGGCATCTTAGATATTTGTAGCATTGAATTTGCATTTTTTTTTTTGCTAATTACTCATTTATTTGTTGAAACCAAAATTTCATATCTTCTCTTGCAAGGACGCTGCGGCCGTATCCCATTTATATTAGACGGATTATCCCAGCTCATATTGATAAACCTGATTGGGCTGATGATGTGCGTTATCCAAATTCTTCCTTTTTAAATGCCTTGTATTTTATCTAATTTAACTCATTTTACTTGAGTCAAAATGGAAGTTATCTTTTGATAACTTAGCCGAGGTTCATTGGTTTCTAAATTGTTCTTTTCTCTTCTGTTTCTAAAACTTTAGGGAATTCCCAAAGTTGAGCCCAATAGTGATTTGCAGCATACTGTTGAGGTGAGTAATTTTAAAGTACATGAGTAGATAATTGATGTAACGTTGAGTTGGACATTGTCTTTATTCTTTTTATCCTACTTTCTAACTGATATTAATATGTAGATCAAATCTCCAGATCAAATCAAGAGGATGAGAGAAACTTGTCGGGTAAGTTCCTTGCCTTTTTGCCTTCGTAGATTTTCATGGAGCAAGATATTTTACCCCTCTGCTGTCACGCTTCACCATTCAAAGCAGAACTGGTTCATATTCTTATTTTCTTGGTACTGAATTTGTATGAGAATGGCTTGGTGAATGGTGAATCGCAAGGCCTATTTTCCGAATTGTGAATCGAATCGTATCTTGAATTGTAAGATACATGATCATTAATTAAAAATAATATACATATATATTCACATAAAAAACATTTAAACGATATAAATATTAGCATTTGTAAGTAAACAAATGAATAACTCATTGCATAAACATGACATATTATAAATGAACTTCAAATTAATCTAATTGTAGAAGATCAAAGTCGTGAAGATAAGTTCATCCCCTAAAAAAATACTATGAAAGCAGCAAGAAGCTAAAAAAAAGAAACATAGCATGTGGTATTGTGAAACGGAGCAAAACAACAAGCAGTGAATGAATGTTGAATAAAAAAGGAAAACATCAGTTTGAGAATTGGAAGAAAAAAACCACGTTGGGGATATTGCATTAAGGCAAAGAAGGAAGGTAGAGGGGGACCAAACAACCCTAAAATTCAAAAGATTTTCTTTAAAAAAAATAGGACAGGACCTTGTGTCAGCCTATTCCTAATAGATTTTCCAAAGAATAAAAAATAAAAAACTAATTTTAGAGTTTTTAAAAACTGGGTCATGCATGATCCAACCCATTTTGATGTGACCCAGTTTCTTGTGTCATCCCCTATATTGCTTGATACAACCATAGATCTTGAATCACACGAATTGTCACAATTCATGTGAGATTCATGGTGAATTTAGATATGTAAACAAATTCGTATCATGTATCGAATTGTAAGATTCATGATATACTGATAACCATAGATATATGAATTAATTTTACTTTGTAACGATGACATCCAATAAACCTCTTCTTTGATATATGTAATAAGCTGGAGGGGTGAGAAAAGAAAGAAATCTCTTGAATGATTGTAAAAACCTCTAAAAAATTAAAAAGCATTGTCAATAGTTCTTTTCCTGGGACAATTGGGTTGAGTTGGCCTATTTTAGTCTTATGTGAGTAAACTTTTGATGATGAAAGGGTCTTTAAAGGTTATAGTCGTTTATTTTTGCTTTGTATGTTGAAATGGAATTTAGACTTTCATTATGTGAATTGATTTATAGATTGCAAGAGAGGTGCTGGATGCAGCTGCTCGGATTATTCAGCCTGGTGTGACAACTGATGAGATTGACAGAGTTGTGCATGATGCAACTACTGCTGCAGGTACTAACTTTAATGCATTTTGTTTTCGAACACATTCAAGTCTTATCAGCTTTTTAGCTGCTTTATATATTGAATTTTAGTAAGACTATGTATTATGGGAGCTCAGATACTTCAGATTTGTAGCTGTCTCTGTGGCATACCCTGATACCCATGTTCGAACATATCCATCTCAAGCACTTCATGAATAAATCCAATACACTTAACCATTTCACAATATTTTTACTTTTTATAGAATATAGAGACATACCTTTGGAATGTTGTGTCTGAAATAGAACTGTAAGAATTGCTTTTCTTTTTCTTTTTGTGTTACTATGTACAACTAGCAACTTTTTGGATAGAAGAAAGAAATTTAATTTGATAGAAAATAAGTAAAATGAAATTTAGTTGGACAGATGATATTTCTGAAACACAGGGAAAAAAACAAAAGACACCAAAAGATATAGCAAGGCTGCTAAACCTTTCTACATACCCAAATTGGAAAATCCTTCAAGAAAGCCACGAGTGGAATTTCACAATCTCGTTATAATTCTGTTTCCAATTGGACCCTTGGATTTATTGATGTCATGGGCATTTGGTAATTACATTTAGTCATTAGTGATGAAATATATATTTTTTTACAGAATTTTTACCTTTGCAGGAGGATATCCTTCGCCTCTCAATTACCATTTCTTCCCTAAATCTTGCTGCACGTAGGTACTTTCCTTCTGTACATTTTCTATTTTCTCAGATTGCCTTGGTATATGTCAAGATTGAAATTTGCTCTTTCTAACAGGTCAGTTAATGAAGTAATCTGCCATGGAATTCCTGATGCAAGGTAGAGAGTTCTGTGTATTTTCTTATTTAATTATTGCTATAGTTTTCACTTGTTGCTAGTACCCAATTTTCCTTGTAGATCTTCTGGCTATAATTTACGGAAAATAACTTTCCCAATTAATCCTTCTTTGGTACTTGACATTTGATTGGTGCATGTATCACTGAAGCATGATACAATTCAACTTGAGATTTTCCTTAACTCTTAATAATATAGTCATTGTACAGGAAGCTTGAGGATGGGGACATTGTAAACATTGATGTTACTGTGTATTATAAAGGTGTTCATGGTAAGTTGATTAGTGTATATATGTTACACCGTTTACATGACATTCATAAAATTCAACCCTTGGTTAATTATTGTGAATTGTTATGCAGGTGATCTCAATGAAACATACTTCGTAGGAAATGTTGATGAAGAGTCTCGCCAACTGGTCAAATGCACATATGAGTGCCTGGAAAAGGCAATATCCATCGGTATCTCTTCATTGGGTTTCAACTCTGAAGTCTCTGTCTCTTGTCTGAGTTTCAAATATAACCGAATTTTAAAACATCATAGCAGTCTTGGATTGGATCTTTTGTTTGTCTCTCATTTGACTTTGACATATATCTTAAAAGCGTTGTTATCAATTTATAAATCAAACTACAGATTTAGTCTTAAAAGTGTTAATCAAACCACAGATTTAATCTAAAAAAGTGTTAATTTGATCCTAAATCCCAAATTGTATATAAATCTTTTTAACTACTAAAATATAAATAAAAACAGAAGCACATGTTAAATAATTAATATTGAATGATGTCATATTAGCTACTTAATATGTTATGAATATGCATTGTAAATATCTGATAACTGATAATAACCACATTATATATATGTATTTGGTGTTTGGATGATATTGTGATTGCTGTTTTAAATACTTCATATGATTAAAATGTACATAATATTTTAAGAAATTCAACTATGGGATCCTGATTCTTCCTTTCCTAACGAATTCAGTTAAACCTGGGGTACGATTCCGTGAAATTGGTGAAGTTGTTAATCGTCATGCTTCAATGTCTGGCTTCTCAGTGGTATTGTATTACGTCTTTTCTTTCTTTTTTAAAGTTATTTATTGATTGTTATTTGTTCACAGTCACACTGGTAGATGGTTTGTCAACTGTTCCTAACTCATATTCCTTTGTCCCCTTAGGTAAAATCTATTTGCGGCCATGGAATTGGAGAGCTCTTCCATTGTGCCCCAAACATTCCTCATTATGCAAGTATCCTTTCCTTGGTCTAAAAGCAATTGCAGTGTATGGGAAAATATGTTTGTGAATTATTTTCTGCATCCTCTGATGTTTGATATAGCATTCAGTGCAATATGTGCCTTTCTTTTTAATACAAAGGGACTGATTATTGGGCTTAAGATCACTTGCAATACTATAAATAATTTTATATGTTAGCCATTCGCTTTCTATTGCCAATCCTGTTATACATACTGTTAATTGCTAGCAACAGACAGGTTCCTCATTCTTATGCCATTTTTTCTTAAATTGTTAACTTTTCTTTTCTGTCAAATCCAATACTCGAAAGTTTCACTCCCAATCTCAGACTTAACATAAGCTTTTTATTGGCACCTCAAGCTTCTCTTCCCCCCACTCCTTTTGTTCATGTTAATATCAAAGAACCATGATTTCAAGAAAAAGAACTTGTGTATTACACCTTAACCACTGGCAGGAAATAAAGCAGTTGGTGTGATGAAGGCTGGGCAGACCTTTACAATTGAACCGATGATCAATGCAGGTAAACTAATCAAATCACTTAAATGGATAACATTCATGGATACATGTGGCAGCTCTAATATTATTTTTTAATAGGTGTCTGGCGTGATCGAATGTGGCCTGATGGATGGACAGCAGTTACAGCAGACGGTAAACGAAGTGCTCAATTTGAGCACACTCTTTTGGTAAGTCCACTTCTGCTTTCTCCTGGGTTCTATTACAGTATACAAAAATTACCTAATCTGGTTTTTTTTTTTTTTTTGCATTGTATCCTAAAAAATTGAACATGGTCTTGGACTAACAAATAGAGAAAATTATCATCATAATTTAAATTTTGGATAAAATTTTCAAGATAGATAAGCCATAGTATTTAATGAGGTTAAGCATCCTTTTCCATTTTTTTGTTGTGGGGGGGGGGGGGGGGGGTTGTAAATACCATTGTAATAGAATTGGTTTTAGGATGTTGAACATAATTAGGAAATATATCTAGATTAATCTCAGTCACAGATTTTACATTAAAACATGTTTACAGTGTGGAAACTAATTCCTAATATAAAACAAATAGGCACTAAAACTCAATCTCATGCAAATTATCCAAGTCCATCACTAGCGCAATCCTATTGCCTTCTTACATAACACTCCAAAGCAATGGTTGCATGTTTGTAATTTGTTTTGGTCAGTGAATTGGTTAATTGAATGTTACTTGTATTTGGTCCCCTAAGTTTGCATTTCATAGTTCACTGCTTTTATCTAATATGATTCACACTTTTCATTGTTAGGTGACAACGACTGGTGTTGAAGTTCTAACAGGGCGGTTGCAAACATCACCCAATGTTTTTCCTTGGCTAAATTCATAATTGGGTGAATCCAGAACACACATGCTGGCGGTGTCTAAATACCATAGAATTAATAGACAACCCTCATTTCATTACTTTACTTCCTCTCGTTGCCTCTTTTTGGTGTCATGTTTGTAGCTTATACAAAAAAATTCAACAGTTTAGGTGGGAATATATGTTCATAACCCGGTACCTCTTGCACCACATTCTAGGATTCTCATATCCTCTTGCATCTTATTCTAGTGTTCTCATACCCTCTTGCATCTCAGTCTAGGATTCCTATACCCTTCAATATAATTTTCAAGGTTCCCCTACCTCTTGCGTTGCATTCTAAGGTCCATGTACTCTTACTTTTTATTATAGGATTCTCATGTCCTTTTGCATCTTATTCTAGGATTTCCATACCTTTCGTAATGATTTCTAAGATTTCTGTACCCTCCCGCATCTTATTCTAGGACTCTTATACTCTCTTGCATCTCATTATAGGGTTTCCTACCCTCCTGTATAATTTTAGAATTTCTATACCTACTTGCACAAATTTCAAGGTCCCTCATAACTATTGCATTGCATTTTAGGGTCCCTCATACTCTAGAGCTACTTGCTTTAAGGTTTTAGGGCTTTCATAATAGTCAATGCTTGTGATTTGGATCTTTGAATCCATTTGTTACCTTTGTATATTCTTTGCTTTCACAATACCCCAGAAGATTTAGATAAAATTGATTTACATTTTTACTCCTTGCCAAAGTAACTTGAAAATTTCATTACTTATCTTATCTAATAAGAAAGAGTAAAAAGGGACATCTATGAATACCTATTTTTATCTAGATCTTCTTTCCGTTATTTTTAATTTATTCTATTTTTGACTTCTCTTTTTTTTACACAATTATGAATAACACAAAATATCTTAATCTAAAAGTAAATTAAAAATTAATGTTGATATATTTCTGATTTTCCTTTCTCATCTAAAAATTATTTTTTCTTAAAATATCATCTGTATAAATTAAATTATTCAATATTTTTAAGCACCAATTTGTAACGTAAATATGTTGTTGCTCTTTACCTTCGAGTGTTACAAGTGTTGAGAGGATTTTTGTGCAGCTTCTGTCATGGTTCTGCGCTTTTAAAATTTATTTTCTCATCCTTTTAATTAAATTGCATTATATTTTAACAACAATAAGAATTATGTATTGAATTATAATGTGGACGTCTGCTTGCTCTACCTTCACACCTTATTATAATTGAGAAAGCTTATGCATCGCTAGTTGTTACATTAAATTTTATATGCTATTTTAAATTTATGTGAAAAATTATAACGAAAATGTATAGTATTTTTGTGTAATGTAAATTATTTTATTAGTTAAAATATTTTTAAAGTTTAAAAAATTTATCAATCTTTTTTTTCTAAAATCATCTAAAACATTCCTTTCCTTTCTAAAATCGATTAAAAATAATTTAAAAATTCAAATATTTATTTTAAAAATATCTTTCTTTTAAAATTTGTGCTTGTTTTCTTTCAAATTTATTTAAAATTAAATCTTTTTAAAGTTTATAAAAAAATTTCTTTAAGATTCATTCCGATCAAAATTCTTTTAAAAAATGAAATTTTTTTTTTGGTAAAATTATCTTAAATAAATTACTTCAATAAATTTTTTTCAAAAATATGAATTTTTTTTTTCAAAAATTAATCCAATTAGTATCTTTTTAAATTTATATTCCAAATATTATTTTAATGAAATTTCATCTCATTTTAAATTTTCTCAAATTTATTTCTTTACAGATGCTTTATTTTTTTTAATCCTTTTCAAAAGTTGCATAGAAACAGAATTAGAAGTTTAGTCGGGCTAAATTTTTTTCAAACTTATTTGTATTGTATTTTTTCATGTTTATTTATTTTATTTATTTAATTTTAAGGTCAATTTATTGTCTAAAATAAATAAGTGTATTATTCTTTTGACAAAACGAATAAAGTGTTAATATATTTTTTAATTGTAACCTATTTCTGAATTTAGATCTCTTTAAAAATATTTTTTAATGTTTTTTTAAATAAATTAAAAACTTTGATAGTAATTCCATTTTTTAAAAAGTCAAATTTTCTTTTCTAATCTAGATTTGTCATTCCATATTATGATTTATGGTATGACATTTATAAATATAAATAATTATAAAATTATATTTATAAATCAAGATTACACTTGATTAATGACAATTCAAACCCACCCAAAGAAAAAAACATGTATCATTTACATGACAAACAAAAGGGGGGTAATTAATCGCTTCTAAAGCTTCATATCGGTTCTAACTGCAGCTTGTTGGTACCTCGATGCGTATCTATGAAACAAGACAAGTACGTTACTAGTAAGTTGTGCCACATTTTTTTGCCTTAACCTTGATAGTTGCTACTCTTACTCGTATATTTGGTTCACACAATCTTGCACGGTTAAGTACTCCCTCTTGTTCTTTTTTATGTCCTTAAGCTCTTTGGACACTTTTAAAAGGTACCCTTTTGTCTGTAGTGCTCTAGAGAGGCTCACTGGTAAGGCATATTGGGCTAAGTTTTGTGGGCCACTTATGGTGGATTTGGCATACCGGGCTAGGCAAGGAATGCAAAGTTTTGGGTAGAGTGTGTCATTGCAAGAGGACTCTATCTTGTAGTTCATTGTTTGGGGATTATTACGTCTAGCATGGGTGGTTCAACTAGGGTGGCAAGAATTGAAAAGAAAGAAAGGAAAATAACTAGTAATGTGAGGTTGAAGTGTGTCATCTTGGGTCACAAATCACAACTCTAGCTTGTTTAGTTAGGAGTATGATAGAAGAGATGTTGGAGTAAAACCTAGTGTAAGAAGCTTGTTTTCCTTATTTGAGTGCCATGGTATGTGAAGTAATGTGGCTCAGGCTTTTTTACACGTTTAAAAGGGTTAGACATTTTGAACTTAGATTGTAAGAACTTCGATCACGTGGGAAAAGAAAACGAGAAAAAAAAAAGGGTATAAGACGCTTAATTAGCAAGGAAAAAAGTATGAAACTTATATGATTGAGAATAGTTTAATGGATATTTTGATGATTTCGCAGGGTGAATCAAGGTGCAAGTTGCAACATGGAACTTCTAAATGCCAGCGGATCCATGTCCAATGGAAAAGAAGAAAAACAAAATTAAAAGACAAATGTAGTTGATCAAGTAGTTGGCAAACATAGTAACAACCTTCAAACCTAGAAGATTCCAGGAGAGTTGGATTACTAAAACTATAATGATGCATCATTCTGTGTTGGTTCTTGAATTTTGCATTAATTTGTGGGAAATTAAGAATGATATTCCTGCAACAGCTAATGAATATATGTTCAAAAGTAAAAGATACCAATCCAATATATATAATTTCAGTAAAAAATATCAATTTTGGTTTTTCTTTGCCAGAATGATGATGATATCCTAAAAGTCTAACCCTATATAACTTCATCTTAGAGAAGGATGAGTTCAATAACTCAGAGGATGAGATCCTAACAATCATAAATAAGTAGTGATTAATTTAAATGGTTCTATCTATTAAAATAGTATATTTAATATTTTTTATTTTAATATTTGACAAGTAAATATATTTTGTATAAAAATATATGAATGTACAATGTATTTTGATTTCATTACCTTGTCTCTTGTTTTCCTCTTTGTAGTTTGGAACATAGATATACATGGGTTCTAATTGTTATATGATTGATAATTGGTCATTTAGAAAAAAATAACCACCAATATTCATTCAATTGAATAATTGAAGTATCATAAAAAAAAAAGTAATAAAAAATAAGTTTAGAAGAAAGGTATGACAAAACAATAAATAAAAATATAACTAGATTTTTAAAAAGGAATTGAAGGATTAAATTAAAATATATTATATATATCATAACTTAATTATATGTCAAGATGTATATTAATCAAATAGGTAAAATATCAATACCATAATTTATGCTTTATTTTCATATATTAAAAATAGATAAAATGAGACAGTTTCAAGTGATGATCTTATTTAATAGTAAAGATTTCGTTAAATAAAAATAAAAAGTCATATTACATTTTTTAAAAAAAATATTATCATCAATCTTTCTTATACGATATAAAAATATATGTATTAATTTTTAAAAATATAAAAAATAAAATTAATATTTTAATTATTTAACTTTTAAATATTAAATAAAATTAATTGTTTCTGTTCATTAATAATAGATCTAACTTATCTTTTTATTTAAGAATGTTATTTAATATTTTTTTTAATTAAAAAATTCTTTCTTTCTTCTTTATTATTTTATACTCTTTTTTCATCATTTTCTGCCACCATAAGGATAAACCAAACTTTAATATATGACATGATAGAAAAAGGAACCATCTATGCCATCCAACTAATAAATCAACACAAAAACCTACACGCAACTTTCATTGATTGATCAATGTTATCATCAAGTCATAGATGTCTTTATTAAATAAACCAAAATCATATATATCATTTGTCAATGTTAGAACTCATGGCATAACAACATGCATGACAAAAATCTTTTTTAATATATCTTAAACTCTTTTAAATAATCGTTATCGTAATTATTATATTTTGCTTTTTCACCATCTATACCTGCTCATCAATTGTAAATTTTTCACAATAAAACCTACTCCACTTCAACTAAAATAATCATGCCAAGCTTGTGTTCTTCATCTTCCGTGAATAATCTATTATATCTTTCTCAAATAAATTATTCAACTTAATTAAAATAATCATAGTGATCTTTGTTATTAATGCTGCTACCACAACTACTTACTGATATTATTATTATTATTAAAATCATCTATAATCACTATTAGTTGTTATCGTTATTATCATTTTTATTATTTCTTTTTTCAACCACACTTTTATTGTCTTTACCATTAATCAATACATCCACACTACCTTCAATCACCTTAAGATCAAATTCTACTCAAATAGAAACATTAAAATTAATGTATTTTAAAATTAACTAAAGCTTAATTGAAAGAAATATTCTACTTAAAATAGAAATAATGTTAAATTTTTTTTTTCCTTACGAATGGAATTCTAGAATGAAGGATGATATCCCACTCTAAAATATAAAAAATCTTTGATCTTTTACATATGATTTATGCACTACAAAAAAATTATTTATTAATAAACAAATTTTTTTTCAAATATTAACATTTTTATTAATATAATATTTGTCTACCAAAAATTAAATTGTTGTTGTCATAATTGTAATTACAACAATAATGATGAATCCGATAAAAATAATAAGAACTAGATAAGATCGTGGATTCGCCATCAAATTTTTATTTTAAAGGAAAAATATCTGGAAAAAATTCTAACATAGGAAAAGTTATAGTAGGCATAGCAACGGGGCGGGTCGAGGACGGGTTTCACATTTCCTGTCCCCATCCCTGCCGGGGTTAGAATATTAAACCCGATCCCTGTCCTTACTCGAGTTTGGGGAAACTCGCCCCGTACCTGTACCCGTTTCCGGTATTTTTCATATTTTTATTTTTATTTTTTTATAATTTATTAAATTATTATATATTTTTTAAAATTTATATAATTTATTATTTTTATAATCTTATTAATTTTATATAATATTTTAAAATAATAAGAATATTTTAGTAATTTTAAAAGCGGGGTGGGTTTGGGGATGGTGTTAGATCCCCATACCCACCCTCGCCCCCGCTTTCAAAAATCGGGTTTTACTCGTCCCTGCCCCCGACCCCGGTCAACCCGGGTTTTCCCTGTCAAACTCTGGGCGGGGACGGGGCGGGCGGATCCGGGATGGGTCAAGTTGTCATCCCTAAGTTATAGGTTCAGGAATTGATTACGAATAGGGAATGTATTAACACCCTACTTGTCTGTTCCGGAGAATGGTACCCTTAAATTCAATGTGTGATTTTAGTATTTTGAAAATTGTTTAATCCTTTAAATAAAAATGAGTGAGTTTATGAAAGAATGTTTGACATGAGTTGATCCTACTCCTATGTATTTCCTAGTGCAGTGGGAAACCTAAGGATGAAGAGGCTTGATCCCTTGAAAACATAATAGAACTTTGTAAAATAGAAAAGTTTGGGAAAAATTTACTTGTATGCCTTTAGGATTCAAGTCAAGCGTAAGTTGCACCTGAACATGTACAAATTAGAATACAGAACGTTAGAAAATGCTACTCATTTGTATTAGAATTTGTCGTGTAATTTTTAGGAAATTTGGAGAAAAATGGAAACAATTTTAAGTAAAATTTTTTGAAACTCGCGTGTGCATATGATTCAAGCCAAACGTAAGTTTCACCTGAACCTATATGAATTAAAATACAGAATGGTAGAAAACGTTACTCGTTTGTATTAAAACTCATTACACGAATTTTAGAAAATTTAGAATTTTGAGAAAAAAATGGAATCGATTTAAATATAATTTCCTAAAATTCACATGTGCACAGAGTTCAAGCCAAAATAAGCTGCATCTGAACTTGTACGAATTAAAATATAGAAGAGAACGTTATTCATTCATATTAGAACTCGTTACACGAATTTTAGAAAATTTAGAATTTTGAGGAAAAAGACGGAAATGATTTTTAAGCAGAATCAATTTAAATATAATTTCCTAAAATTCACATGTGCAAAGGGTTTAAGCCAAATATAAGCTGCACTTGAACCTGTACAAATTAAAATACAAAACAGTAGAGAACAATAGTCATTGGTATTATAAATCATCACACGAATTTTAGAAAATTTAGAATTTTTGAGGGAAAAAGAAGAAATGATTTTTAAGCAGAGTCAATTTAAATATAATTTCCTAAAATTCACATGTGGATAAATTTCAAGTCAAACGTAAGATGCATCTGAACCTGTACGAATTAAAATACAGAATAGTAGAGAACATCGTATTAGAACTCGTCATGTAAATTTAGAAAATTTAGAATTTTGAGGAAAAAGGAGGAAATATTTTTTAAGCGGAATCAATTTAAATATAAATTCCTAAAATTCACATGTGCACAAAGTTCAAGCCAAACGTAAGCTACACCTGAACCTATACGATTTAAAATATAGAATGGTAGAGAACACTACTTGTTCGTATTAGAACTCATCATACGAATTTTAGAAAATTTAGAATTTTGAAAAAAAAATGAAAATGACTTTTAAGCGAAATTGATTGTTCATTTTAACAAAATATTAGTTTACTAGGCCAAACTCATTTGCTAAGCCCAATCATACAATAATCACTACTTTTAATTAAATTAGCAAAGATTTGTTAATAGACTAATTGTTACTGGGCTGATTTATGGGATGAGTTTACCCTTGTTTATGTTTTTTGCAACAAAGTGGCCAAAAAAAGGATTGGGCCCTATAGGCCCAATTATTTAAGACCCTAAAGTTAAGGTTCTTTTTTTATTTCGAAAAAAAGTATGCTAATAAAAAAAATTGGGCCCAATGACTAAAAAAAGATTGAATTGATTAGGTCCTATAGGCCCAAGTATTCAAGCTACCAAAGTTGAGGTTCACTTTTTGTCTTTGAGAAAGGAAAAAAGATTGATAAAAAGGAATTAGGCCCAAAAAAAAGGTAATTAGGCCTTATAGACCCGATTATCCAATCCCAAAGTTGAGACTATTTTATGCTTTAAAAAAAAAAGGAATACTGATAAAAAAAAATTGGCCCAAAAAAAACTAGTAACTAGGCCTTATAGTCCCAATTATACAGTTCCCCGAAGTTAAGGCCATTTTATGATTTAAAAAAAAATACCGATCTAAAAAAATTTGACCCAAAAAAAAAACTAGTAACTAGGCCTTATAGGCTTAATTATACAATCCTCCAAAGTTAAGGCCATTTTATGATTTAATAAAAAAAAAAGAATATTGATAAAAAAAAAGCCCAATGCTTGCCCAAATTTTACATTCCAGATCCTATTTGCTAAAGCCAACAAGTTGGGCTGCTGGTAAACCAGTTATCACTGTTACCAGATTTGATATTTGGGTTGGCCTTTTCATTATGTAATTCAAGTTGTCACTATATTTGCTTTCACGCGCCAAAGTTAACATTGCCAAATCTTGTCAACCAAGAGGGACAAAAGCAACAATTGGCAGTCATTGGGAAGTGAGTCATGACACATATCTAAGGCATGATGAAGGGGAAGAGATACATCAGAAGGTAAGAAGTCTAGAGGTTGAAGTCCAAATCTTTTACCAACTATTGCTAAAATATTAAGCTTCTCCTTTGAAGAATGTGATCCTATAATAATGTTACAGTAAACATCAGAAGATAACTGCTTTCCTAACAATTTATCACTAGATAATATGCTATAAAAGAAAAATACTTTTCGGGCTAAGCTGACCATAGAACTTCCATCTTTATAGAAGTTGGAAAATCATTATTATTAGCATTGTTACATCCATGTTGCAAACTAATACAACCCACTTGGGAGGAGGAGGATGAACCTAGTTAGAGGTAGGATTGAAGCTCAAAATTCAGAGCAGTTTTGGGAGCTCCTCAAATTGTGTTCAATGTAGCACAAATTTGTGCATAAAAATGAAAAGAAGAGGAAACATAAATTTGCAGAATGTAAAGAGGGAATTGGGGAAGGTGATTGCAAGAATTAAAGGCTGGAAATAAAGTGCAGAAATGGAAGAAAAGGCAAAACGAAAATGACCAAAATTAAAGGGGAAAGGGGCTGAAAATTAAAGCATAAACTAAGAACCAGAATTGTAAATTGAAAGAAGGTAAATGGCAGAATGTAAATTGCAGAAAAACAATTCCTAAGCTAGGCGCCACTCCACTAGCTAGAGGAAGCTAGGAAGATAAGCCAAGTTCCACCACATTGGAGGCTCCAATGATAAGGAAAAGGGTTTTAACCTCAAGAACAAGCAAGAGGAGAAGAAAGAGAAGAGAAAACTGCTCTCTCAAGGGAATTTCGGATTCCAATAGCATAAAATGACCAAATGTGCCATTTGCTTACATTAAGCCCTTATTTATAGGAAAAAAAGAAGGGGGCTGCTTGGTTGTGGGTTTGGGCTGCCCTTAGCCAACCAAACTCTTAACCTAAGCCTGTTCCTATTCTAAATAACCTATTCTTATTCCATGTTGGAATAAGCTATTCCCACTTTTACAATTTAAAGAAAAATACAACCAAATTAAAATTAGGAAAAATTTCAATTTTATTATCCTTAAGCTAAAAATTTCTCTTGAAAGCCAATTTCCATGCTCACATCACAAACAATTCTCAAGCCATTGAGAAATTCAGCAATGTTTCACAAATTCAGCAATGTTGCATAAGAGAATTGAAAAAAGCTTCAAGTCCCTTTTGCGGAGGTTATCAAGTTTCAGGCTCTCCTAGAGTGCATGTAGAGATTCCAGACTTTCCCTTAATGGTTCAATATAAAATGGATTTTCAGTATTTTGTGCATCATCTATAGATGGCCAAGGGAAATTTGATTCTTGTTGATCAAGTGACGCTACACAAGGTATTCTGAACATGGAGTTTACTTTGAAAACATTATAATGAAACTGGCTTCTAACAGAGAGGTCCTATGCAGGATGTGGCATTGAATCAGAATTTCTTTGAGATACAATGTTAGACTTTTACACATTGACAAAGGTTCCATGTTGAATTTACATATGGTTCAACCCTTAGCAGATAAGCAAGGTCACCATTATGATTTGGATCTATTGATAGTAATATGTAGTTATGATTTGGAAATAAAATAAATTAGTAGTTATGAAATTTTAATTGTGTAATAAAGTGAATTGGTGGCTCATAATATTTGTGGAATTGTTACATATAACTCTTGGTTTCCTAGAATTATTTTTGTAGTAACTATTTCATCTATAAATTGACGTATTTGTCCGACTTATGATTACAAGAAAGAAATACAAAAATAAAAGAATTAATTTTCTTTCTCACATATATTTATCCCTCTAGAATACCACCAACAGGGTCCCTAGAAGAGTCTATAAAGATTTTTGCAAGGACCGGAATCTAGAACCTTAGCAAGTGCTATGATACAATTATTTGCTAAAAACGAAGAAGAATTTGGTCATATTGCACACCTAGTGATCCACTAATTATTTACTATCATATAAGCATGATTCCCAACAGTATTGGCCAAGTTATTAATCTCTAAGTTAGAGGGTGGGGAAGATTTCTCTAGAAACTTTGAATCATGCTAAATGTTATCTTTGTTTAAGAAGGAAGGAAGTGCATATCTACATAGGCCTTATTTCCAGAATAGAGGATTGGAACATTTTCTAGAGCCGAGACCATTACATCTGATTATGGAAGTGGTTCAACATTGACTTTTGGTATGTGTTATTGTCACATGTGAAATTGCAGTCGCAGTTATGACCCACCTCATATTAGTTTTTAACATCAAGTATCTAAACACCCAATTATGTTCGAGGCCCCTAATCATAAAATTAATCAAGAAACCTACACTGATTTAAATACAAAGAAACAGGAAACAAAGAAAAATAGAAAATAGAAATATAGAAAGTAGAAAAGTAGATAATGGAGTAATTGAAAATACAAACAAGAGAAATAATAAAATAGAATTCATAAAATACTAAAACAGAAACTAAAAATAATAAAATCTGAAACTAAAAATAATATTAAAAAATAGAAATTAAAAAATAACTAAAAAGTAGATAATAATAAAAATATAATAATAAAAATATATATGCAAGATAAATCTGAAAAAAGAAAAAATAAACAAATCTAAAGAAAAAATTTAACAAAAAGGAGAGAAAAAGAATAAACGCCAAAATAATAAATAAAAAAGGAATAAGAAAAACTGGAATTATTAATATTATACTGGAAAAATAGAAAATTAAAGAAATGAATAATAAAAAACAAAATATAAAATATATAATAAATAAAAATAACAAATAAGAAAAATCTGAAATAAAAGAAATAAAAGGAAAAAGAAAGAAAAATAAAAAAATAAATAAACAGAAAAAGAAAAATAAAAACTAAACCTAAAAAAAACTATCAAATAAAAAAAATCTCTGAAATTAAAAACTGGAAAAAATAAAAACAGCATATAAATAAAACATAAATGAAGAAAAATAATAAAATGAAATAGAAATTAAAAAAAATAAACAAAAGATATATATAATAAAAATAGAATTTATGCAACATTATAATATAATTTATAAAACGTTATAAAAACAGAAATTAAAATATATTAACAGAATGGTAAAAAAACGGAATAACGAAAAATAACGAAAAACTAATAACAGATTTTAAAGAAGAAACAGAAAAACGAAAAAGAAAGAAGGGAAAGAAAGGCTGAAGCAAAGAAGGGGGGATGAGATTTTCCTCTCCACTTTTGCTATCCAAGGGGTTCTGGTAGCAACGCCGTCAGCGGAACCTGGGTCCTCTTGAGCTCACCCTCCTCACAACAATGCAAGGACAAGGAGGGAATCCCTGTAACTGAGATCAATGTGTAGCCTTGGCAAGAAGATCGACATGAGCACTGTACCAGTCCCTTAACAGGTCAGTTTCATCTCCTTTATTGCTTCTTGAACCAAGAAAACCCCCCATTGTTTGCAAAATTACGTCCAAGATCACGTAGATGTTAATAAATCTGCATGACTATAGCCTCGGGCAAGAAAGGGGCATTCCATTGTTTAGATTGATAATCTTTCTGCTTAAGCTAGATCAGCTTAAGAAGCAGAGGTATGGCACATGATTCAGTCCATGGTGAGAACGGAGAAATCCCGTTTGGTTAAGAAATGGTCGATTCCCGACGGCGATACGTATGTGTTCATTGCCCTTAAAAGTCATAAATCTGTAAGTATTACCAGTCGTCATAAGTTTAGATTGAACTTGATGGCGTCGTGGTCTCGAGTGTGCCCTTAAAGAGCGTATCCAGAAACCCAGTCAGCCTAAGAATGTTAGACATGGTGATGAGCATATATGAAGTATGGTAGAATCTCCCAATATACTAGATCATGTGAGCTTACTCATTTAAGCGGAAGCATTATCTTAAACCGAGGCAAGAAATAGAATGTCAACCATAGGAGGCTCTTAAGATTGAACGTCGTATGAGGGTTTGTTGAATTCTCTAGACGTGATAATAGAGCTGTGATACATCATGGTCAATGCATGAATAGGAGTATATCCAGGGCAGCATGCCTTCTCTCCCAATCAGGAAGTAATCGAGTTCAAAAGCTAACGATGGGTGAACCATGCATGGTAAGTAGAAGAGATGACCAGGTCTCAAAATATAGGGGTGGATCCCTAAGACTAGGTGATCAATGTATTTATGCCAGGGTATACCCTGTTGTTTTTACGCAGAAATGATAGAAAAAAAACGGTATGTTACATAGTGCAAGCGTCAGTAGGGGTATGTATTCTCACATGTAAGACTTGGGCAAGTCATGAACAGGCACATGTAGCAAGGGATTTAGCTTGAGCGTGTCGCATTGCCTCAAGTGAGCCCACTACAATACTCCTTTTCATGGCCATGTAAACTATTGATTTTCTTGCTAGAGACCCGCCTTGACTAGAAGCGAAAGACGAGGGTAGGGGAAAAACAAATAGTTGGGGACGATTCTATGTGATTGTTTTGGATAAACATACTATCATGTCTGGTTATGTCCAAGGCATCATATGGTGCTCATCATATTTGTATGAAGCACACAGGATGCAAAGGCGATTTGTAAGTTAAATTTTCTCCATCCCATATTACCAACTTAGGTTGAAGTCATGGGCGTTGTCATAAGCCATGAGTACAGGCTCATGTTGTCACTACAGAGTAGGATCTCACGTAAAAAAAAATGTCTAGCACTCGAGATGGAATGCATGAGGTCTTTATAAATCATGCACGAGGTAGCACGTAATTGGATTCACGTGATTTTCGCTAGTATCACTACCCTTGAATTGGCTTCAAGATAAATGTTGTTAAGCTTAGGACTAAAACAAAAGCGTGACTTAATGGCTAGACTTCTACCCATCAATCTCTTAGCCCACGGTTTGACCCCGCATGCCGCATTTCTTATTTTAAAAGTTCACATCAAAATGCTCAATGGTGTAGGCCACGTGTCGGGTAAAGTGAACCCATATCCACAGAATTTCGTTGGCCTCAAATACAAACAGAAAAACATTAAATCATAACCAATTGACTTAGTCTAAATGGCTAGGGGTGTCGTTCACATGCCCAAGGACTGGGGTTCGAAACCCCTTGGGACTGATTTTGAATTTTAATTGCATTAAGCTTCCAAGCCGTCAAGTTAAGCCTCCAAGCCACCAACGAAGCCACTGAGCCGCAAGCCATTTAGCCATGCACAGATCAGCCAACCAAGCCAACTCCACACTTTCAGATATTGCAACCAGGCCCACCCCCAACTTCCATTAATTCCAAATATACCCAAAATTTCATTAATTACCAAACTGCCCTTAACCTTTCCAATAATTCCATATAAGCCTCAATTTTCAAATTATTAATCTGCCCCTAACCTTTACCATAATTCCATATATGCCCCCAAAGTTCAAATTGCAAATTAACCCCTAAAATTCTCCAAAATTACAATCCAACCCCAAAATTTAAAATTAAATTCTTTTCTTCAAATTCAATCCAAATCAATTTCTCTTCTTTTCAAATTCAAATCAATTTCCTTTCCCTTCAAATTCAATTTAAATCCTTTTCAAAATTCATACTAAATTCTTTTTCTTCAAAATTTAGATTTTTTATTCTTCAAGTTCAAATCAAAATTCTTTTTCATCAAACTTTTAAATCAAGTGCATACTCTTTAAAATAACACCAAGTACAATTCTTTTCTTCAAATAAAACCAAATCGAAGTCAAGTTTAATTCTTTTATCAAACGCATTCCAAGTTTAATTCCTTCTAAGTCAAGATTCGTCTTAAATCAAGTCCGTTTCAAGTCAAGTTTCATTTCCCATAACTCAAAAACTAAATTCACTTCAAAACCAATTCCTTTTCCAAATCAAGCCATTCCTTCCCTTTAGTATATTCAAATTAATTTCTTTTCAAAATACTTTGGAGTCTTCGGTCTCACGCAATGGGCTCTAAATGGGGAACTGACGGTTCACCTGTTGTTCAATGTTTAGTAGTTTGTATGGGCCCCTGTGCTGCCTTAGCCGCCTCGGACCTTGTGCATATGTGGACTAAGAATCCTTTTGTAAAATAATAAAAATTCATTTTAGAATTCCTAAGTCTCACGTGACGAATCCTAAGCAAGAACTGGTAGCTTTTTCTGCTGTTCGGGGTTTAGGAATTCGTATGGATCCTAGTGCAGCCGTAGTTGTCTTGGATCCTATGCGTATGTGGACTAAGGATTCTCGTTAAAATATTTTTGAAACACTCTAGCCATTTTTTAATATCCCTTTTCAAGCAGTTTCGAAGGTCAAGCCTTCGAGCACCATCCATTGTCAAACACTCTATTCAAGTATCTTTGAAGGTCAAGCCTTCAAATCATACCAGAACTACGTAAGCCTTGAGTTTCCCATTGCACCGGGGAATACGTAGGAGCAAGATCAAGTCCTGTCAGGCTAACCTCCATCAAGTATTTATTTTCACACTAATTAAGGGATCAAACAGTTTTCAAAATCACACACTCAGTTTAAGGGTACCATTCTCCGGAACGGGCGAGTGGGGTGCCTAACACCTTCCCCACTTGTAACCGACTTCCGAACTTAGACTCTCATCCTCAAGTTAGGGTTTTTCCAAATCTTTTTCCCTAAAATAAAAATTTGGTGGCGGCTCCACATTAATCAAATAAATTCATTTTCAAAATTTTAGCGAGTTCGTCATCTCGTCGGAATTACGGTTGCGAAAAAGTACTATATCATTATTTATTTCCATATCTTGAAAACTAACAAACAACAACTCTCTTGTTCTTGGCCAAAGAAAAAGGCAATTGGAGAAATATCATCAAAGTTAGAATTGGTAGCTCCTACAACTTACAGAGAGTGCTGTCTTTCCTGCATTTTCACATCACCTGAGGCTTATTTATCATAATAGATTACAACATTATCCATTAGGTTGTAGTGTTATATAAGAGGAAGCCCTGAAACATCCTGAGATTAGGAACCATGGATTGTTTGCAGAATCTAGTAAGGTGGTTCAAAGCATTGTCACTAAATATAAATCAGGGAGTGATAATGAACCTAGTAAGATCACATTAACCCAAGGTTATAACCCATGATGGATGATTAGTAGGCATTAAGCTTCTGCTAGGGTCCAAGCTATGTAACTCATGATAATATCATTCTCCAATTGAGGCTCATCTCATGGACTATTTTAAGTTGACCAATTCAGGCATTTAGGAACAAAATATGAAGTCAATCTATTCTTGTTCCTCAAATAGAACTCCACCAACCCTGGCAAAATATACCCTCCCTCTTTCAAATTTTGTTTCCTTATATTCTTTATCAACTTTCTATAAAAACTCTAATGTTAACTAGGGGAAACTAAAGTAACCAGGGGTTTGAAAGATGGAGTCTCCTATATGAATTATAGAATTAATCACTAGCAAACATGCAGATAACAATTGAATGAAGAGAATTATCTATACTGGTATCACTAAGATTCTATGCATAGCTAATCTCAGCCTTACCATGTTTGTCTAATTAGTTGAACTTTCATTCTGAAAAATGTTAAACATTTTCCTGTTAGTGTTTTTAAGAACAAACTGTATGAAATTGGACCAAACCTAGTGAAGAGTCTTTAGCTTATAGCTAAATTCTAACTAACAAGCATGGTCGCAGAATATACATACTCCCTTAACAATAGAAAGAAGTGAACTAGTCAGTATCACAAGCAACCACCAGTCTATACTTACTCCTTCAGCAAAACAACTCGAAACCTTCAGACCTTAAGTAAGTTTTTTAGTTTTCCAATATCAATGTAGTTTCTACTCAAGGAATCTGTTTCCTATTTATGTTTCATCATTTTAGTTATGCGCAAACTAATGCAATATATGAATTAACTCCACAGAAACTGTATCAAGGAGGAAGACTGAATCCGAACATATGAAGATCCTTTGTTATACAACCTAGAACCTCAATATAAAGTTGATAAGCAGAAATAGAAAAACAGGAATAGTAACAAAGTAGGTTCATTTCCGTTCATGATTTATTTGAGCCATAAGAGACAACTGGAACACAATCAGATTATGCAAACATTCATTGAAGAGATCATGTAATAGTAAATGGAGTGTGCAAGAAATCCAACCTAGATGATGTCAACTTTGGAATGCATCAGTAGCTCTTCTTCGTTTGGCTGAGAAATGGAGCAAGCTCAGTAATAGAACTTCTTCAGTGAAGCGTGAACGTTTCTTCTTCTTTTGGTAACAATGGCAAGTTTCAAGAAGTATTAGACAGAAAAGAGATAAAAGCTAATAGCTATTTTTTAAAAAACACTTTTCAAAAATGAACTTCTTCCCTTTCACATTTTCCTTTTTCTATTTACATTCCTCCCCTCATTAACTTAATCATGGTTTCATTCAGCCAACCATAGTCATCTCCCTAACTCACCTATAACTCCCTAACCAATTCTCTAATTAACTCCATCGTTAGTCTTCCCCTCTTTCTTTTTTTTTTGTTTTTGCAACTAAACTACTTCTTTTTTAAAAAAAAATTTTCCCCCATTATTAACTTCTACCTTTGTTTTTATTTCCAATGTTACATATGTTCTTATTTATTATTATTTTTTATTTTTAATTATCTTATTTTTTATTATTTTCTCTTCTCTCTTTTATAATATATACCCTTTTTTGATTTTTCTTGTTTTGGACCTAAATGATTATTATTTTTATTTTCTTACTCTTATATTTTCATATTTTTATATATATATATATATTATTTTTTATTTATTATTATGGTTTAATTAAAAAATATTTTCAAATAAGAATTGGTATAATTTTTTAAAATCTACTAACAAATGTTATATTATACAAATATTTGATGTATACTAATATTTTATCTTAATAAAATTATTTGTTAATATAATATACTTAATGTTTGCATAACCTTAGAATATAATAATTTTGTTAGAAAAATTTATAATAATACAAATATTTTTTAATATTAATTGTTTAATTTTTTAGTGACATTTATCTCCCTCAAGGAGATGAGTAAAGCCTTTAATTTATAATTCGTTAGATATGAAAATCTTATCTTATTCACTTTATCAATTTTGTAGAATTAAAAGAAATTTTAGCCTACAAACAAATTCCTACATAAAAGATGAGTGACATGTTGTATTATTAATTTAATCCTTATGCAACTTACGTCATATATAAGAAACTGGATTAAATTGTAACGACAAAAAAATTGAGCAAACCCAATAATTAGGATGAATTTGGATAAATAATTTAATTAAGTATTTATTCAATAAATTTTTGTTATGTAAAAATTCATATCATAAGTTTAATTTTAAAAAGCTGGGATCAACTAAAATAATTTTTTTTTAATAATTTATACCATAAAATTTATAAAAATAAGTTACGAAGCACTTACATGAATTGTAAGTTATTTTTATAAGTTTTTGGTATATAAGCTTTTCTAAATATATTTTTAGTTTATCTATCTATTAAAATTTGATTATTATCCATTCAAAAAAATATTTAAGAATATATGTTAAATCATGACATTTGATATGTATGCCTTTTTTATAATTCAAGTTTTTTAAATAAAAAATTATCTAATTAAAAGTATTTTAATTATATAAAGATGTAGGTTTTAGAATATTATGATCCCATTAATTAACAAGAGAGTAGAATAGGAAAAAGTATAACTCTCTAGGATGAGAAGTAAAAATTAGAAAATAGGTTGGAAAGTGAAGATTTAAAAGCTACAGGAGAAAATTAAAGCTCTATCTTTCATATAAACATCTTAATTCTTTAATCCATTTTAATTTAATTAAAAGATTTTTTTTTGGGTAAACTTTAGTTTAAAAAAGGTTTAATCTTACTTGTTATAATAATTTTTAAATAAATTTAATCTTTAAATACTATTATAATTAAGTTCTTTTATTCTTTTTTATTTATAAAATTCTTAAATAAATTGAGCCAGTAAAAGGAACGTAGTTAATTAGTATTTGTAATTAGTTATAATTGTTAGTTCTTTTTTTTTTATCAAGATTACTCAATATAAATATAAACTCTTGCTTATTATATCATACAAGATTCACAATTTTTTTTAATTAGATTCTTTTTTTTCCTTTCTCCTCATTCAAAGGTGGTATTAGAGTTTGAATTTGGATCTATGGGTTGTCAACCATCAGATGTTCCTACTACAACCATACAACCTATCATTTATTCCTTTATTAGTTTATTTTCCTTTAAGTTTAATAAAGAAAATTACTTTACATGGGATCATCAAGCCTATCAATTATCAAAGGTCACTGTCTTTAAGACTACCTTTTTGAAAGGAAAAAAAAGCATCAAACTCTATAAATTTCTAATCTAGGAGCAACAAGATCAGTTGATCTTATCATGACTCTTATCCTCAATGATAGGACCAATCTACAATTGGATGATAAGTTGTGTTACCTCTTAACAATTATGGAAGTGATTGGAAATTCTCTTTGCCTCAAAAAACTCAAACCAAGGTAAAACAATTAAAGATTTAGTTAAGAAATGTAAAGAAAACTTTCGTATCTATCAACTCTTATCTCTTTAAAGTTTAGAAACTCGTTCATGTGTTATGTATCATTACTAACCTAATAAGAGTGGAAGATCATGTTGAAGCAATTTTATATGGTCTTGGTAAGGAATACGATTCCTTTGCTACTGTTGTTATGTTAAGAACCGATCTCTATTCAGTTGGTGTATTGGAAGGTTTGATCTTGACTCAAGAAAAACATATTGAAAAATATAAAAGAATTGAATTACCAAGATCTATACAAGAAAACTTTTTTGCTTCTAATTATAATCCAAGAAGAGGTTCTATAGGTAACTAAAATTCAAATAGAGTTTGAAGATTCAATAACTTTGATACAAATGGTGGTAAATCATACAAAGAAGGAAGAAATGATGATAGATACTCAAGAGGAGGCAAACACAATGGTTGAAATTGACATCTATTTCAATTATGTTGGAAGACTAGACACATTATGTGGGATTGCTATCACAAATATAATCAAATCCTTCCATATCCTTTGAGATTGGAATATGAATCAGAATCCAAATTTTACTCCTTAGCAAGCATATTCTATCTCTGTTGAGAACAATGATGCAAAGGGATTGATTTGTTATTCCTTTAACAATTGCAAATTCTGCATGGTATTTTAATTTTGGTGCTTTAAATCACATGACATCTTTTTTTAACAATCTTTAGACACAAACTCCCTACAATAACCAAGAATTGGTTCAATTTGGTAATGGTACAGATATTTCTATTAAACATATTAGAAACCTAACCCTTTCCTCTTTCAAAACTTTAGTAACTTTAGTCCTAAACAATGTATTACATGTACCAGGTGTTAGCAAAAATTTACTTAGTGGATCTCAATTTTGTATAGAGAATTCTGTCTTCTTTGAATTCTATGTTGACGTGTGCTTTGTTAAATGTCAGGCTACCAAGGAAATTCTTCTTCAAGGAAACGTTAGAAATGGACTTTATCCATTTGGAAATCTGCTTACAATTGATTCAAGAAGCAAGCTTGAGTCATCCACAATTCTTGCTTATTTTTCTAACATGTGTAATAATTTATTGTTATGCTTTAGGATGCTAGGCTAGGACTTGGATCAAACAAAATTGTTCGATGTGTTCTCAACAAATGTAATGTACCATATCATACAAATAACACTGCTTCTCAAATTTGTCAATCATTTTGTTTAGCCAAATCTCATCAGTTACCATTTTCAGACTCAACTACTAATAATTTTCCTTTAGAATTAGTATTTTCTAATGTTTGGGGTCCTTCACTTGTTCCTTATAGTAATGTTACTTGATATTGCATTATGTTTATAGATACATATTCTAGGTTTGCATGGATTTATCTTTTTCAGACTAGGTCACAAACCTTTAGAGTATTTATACATTTCAAAAGCATCAACAAAGTAAAGCTTAAAGTCATTCAAACTAATAATGCTAAGGAGTATCTTTCCTTTACTCTTCCTCTTTATAATTTTGTCATCATACATCAATTGTCATGTCCCTAGATTCATCAATAACATAGGTGTGTTGAAGGAAAGCACAGACATATTATCGAGATTAACCCATCTTTTCTTTCTCATGCTCATTTGCCTCTCAAATTTTTGGGAGAAGCATTTACCATTGCAACACACATCATCAATCAACTTACAACTCCCCTTGTTGCACTTAGTTTGCCCTCTGAAGTTCTATACTCCGAACAATAAGATTATACCTTCCTCAAAGTCTTTGAGTGTGCTTGATATCCTAACCTTAGACCCTACAATAAGCATAAGCTTCATTTATTTTTTTTTAATATCAGTTATGCATCTTTATTGGTTGTAGTGATATGCATAAGGGATATAAATGTCTATCTTTTGATAGAAAGGTCTATGTTAGTATAAAGTTATCTTTGATGAAGTTATCTTTCCTTTTGCTCGATAACTTCTGCAAACTCTTCC
This sequence comes from Canavalia gladiata, assembly GCA_037954105.1. NCBI lineage: Eukaryota > Viridiplantae > Streptophyta > Magnoliopsida > Fabales > Fabaceae > Canavalia > Canavalia gladiata. The sequence goes on along the minus strand of CM075659.1, from coordinate 11,279,152 downwards.
TTCTACTTCAGCATCAGTCTCTTACTCTCGTCACATTCCTCTGGTTTCTACAACTATCATACAAATTTCTTATCATATTTCAGCTCTTGCTACTTCAAAAGATATTCCTACTACCAACAAATTTCAACCTTTCTCTTCGCTTGATGTTAATTTTGAACTGCTACAAGATGACCTATATCCTTCCACCACCATAGACTCTTTCTCCTGAAGTTGCTAAATCTTTTCATCATATGCTTACTAGATCAAAGGTTGGTATTTTCAAGCCTCAAATTCTGATAGTTGAAACCAAAATTCTTAAGCCTACTTCTGTCAAGGTAGTCTTGCAAGTAAATGACTTTTTCTAATTAAACATCATCGTGAAGGTTATATTAATAAATATAAGACTCTCTTGGTTGCTAAAGGCTTTCATTAACAAGAAGGATTTGATTTCAATGAAGCTTTTAGTCATGTAGTCATATCCTGCACTATCCAAAGTATCCTAACCATTTCTCTTGCAAAAGATGGATTATTCGCTAATTTATGTTGCAGGCTCCAAATAACTTATATTCCTTTAACCTTACTCTCATATCATTTTCTTTGTAAATGTACTAATAACAAATGATCGCATGACTATGATGTACTTGATTCTCAAATCATACACATCTCCAAAAATTCAAACTTTATTTATATACATATATACGTCATCCTCATAGGTACATCAACCTAACATCTTCAAAATGTAAGCAATCTAGAGAACTACAACTTAAGTGACAAAAATTGATACATACAAAAATTAAGTCACTTTATTTAAACTAAAGATCATTAAATTATTTTCTTCTTAACTTCTCTTCTTTGAATTGATACTTTTCTCTTGTAGTTACTGCCTAAGGTGATAAAGTATGAAACTCATGATTCAACCTCCACATCGACAGTCACCTTAACGTTGAGGAGAAGGCAATCCATGTTGTAGGTGTTTCATTATGCATACAGAAGCCACAACCACATACAAGAAATAAAGTATAAGGGAGTGAGATATTTTATTCAAGTAAAAGTTATAATAGAAGTAGCAATATCACATTCATACGTCTTATTATGCATATAAATCTCGTACACAATCTGTAGATCTTGTAATTTGATACATCAACATGATTCAAGATATAAAAGAATGCATATGAATTTAATCTACATCTTCTTCTCAAGTTCTTATGATGGACAATCTAGGATTAGAATGAGGTTTATTACATTTCATGCCATAATAATCCTAACTAATCTGAAATTGGTCATCTCACATAAGTGAATGCCCAAATTATCACCATCACTTTATTGAAACAATGAAGGTATCAGGATCCAATTTCTATAACAACAGTGTTCTCATGGCAACACCAAATCATCATCATCATCATCATTTTACAAATCATGAAATTGTTCAACTAGTAATAATAGTTTTCTGGATCTCATCGAGGAGGCTAAGTCCGACTAGAGCACTCTTGACTATAGGAAGCAAACCCAAACCATTAGAGAGGCTCAAATCTAGCTTACATATTTCCTAGGCTTAGAAATTCTCATTTCTCATGAACTATGATATGTTTCCATGTAAGCCAACTTTAGATTTCCCAATTGTCCCACTTAAAGGGTTTAATAGATTATCCCCCACATTGATGATTTTCTAAACAATATTTTATGCATATGATGTATGATAATCAATCACTTCATACTTCTTACTTATCTCAATTGAAGGTCTTGCCTTCTTTTCAAACTTAGGTCTTCATTGTCTTCTTTCATTCAACATATTCATCCAAGGAAATACATGAAGTTCTTAACCTCAAGACACCTATTATTCTTAATCCACACATCAATGATTGATGTAATTCAATCCTTAAACATAAGTACTTTGAAATCATTATTTTCCTCTATGAGAGTAGCTTGATTATGTCACTTTTGTACACACACATGGACTAGCCCTCATAAGGTTCTTAAATTAGTTATCTTTGATTTAATCATGATTCATAGTCAACGTTTAGCTCATATTCCTCGGTCTCTCAAAATGTATCATAAGAATGTTATTCTTTCTAGAAAACCTTTGGAAATATATTTTAAGGATGTCTTGAGACAACAATTTCATTTGATCATTTAATAGTATCGTCTTATTTAATCATATCGTCTAATTGTATCGTCTAGCCTTTAGTCATTTTGTCTAATATGAAGTGGCCAAGTTTGGTTTAAGATGACCTTCCTTAGTTTGAAACATCATCATTTGGCCTATGATATCATCTTGTCTAAGGTACTCTTGTTTGATCATATTGTTTGATCTACAAGTGTCTTGTATGCAGTAATGCGTCTACTATCTCGTTTACAACAAGCCACCTACTATCTCGTATACAGTAGCTCTTTTACTATCTTGTTTACAGTAACAAATATACTGTCTTGTCTACAGTAACGTGTCTATATTGTCTTGTCTTTAGTAATGCATCTACTATCTTATTTATAATAGCTATCTATTGTCTTGTATACAGTAGTAACACGTCTACTATCTTATATATAGTAACTCTTATACTGTCTTGTATTGTAACACATTTATTATCATATATATAGTAACTCTTATACTGTCTTGTATTGTAACACATTTACTATCTTATATATAGTAACTCTTATACTGTCTTGTATACAATAATATGTCTATTTTCTTATCGACAGTAACATGTTTACTGTCTTATCTATAATAACACTTCTATTGTCTAATATACAATATTGCCTTGTATATAATAACGTCTCTACAACAACTCATCGAAAATGCCTTGTATACAATAATGCATCTATTATCTTGTTTATAATAGAGTGTCTATTGTCTTGTATACAGTAACACGTCTACTATCTTATATATAGTAACTCTTATACTGTCTTGTGTACAATAACACGTCTACTTTCTTATCTCCAGTAATGTGTTTAGTGTCTTATCTATAATAACACGTCTACTGTCTAATATACAGTAACATCTTTACAGTAACTCATCAAAAATGACATTTGAGAATGTTTAATTCTAGAACATCATTTCGGCATCCAAAAATACCAACAACTCTTAATACAAAGAAAATAAAGAGTCTAAAACCTCATAATCAGTTTTTGACTTCAAAAATAACAATAAATGAGGAAATTTCAACAATTTTACAACATCATTTGGTAAATTATATTTTAGAGTTAAGAAAAAATTTTAAACTACTCTTAAATTTTTATTTGAGTTTTTATCCTTTTACCTAGAATTGCAAAATGGTAAATGTATAAAATATTTGGTGAATAACTTGAATCTTTAGGTTAACCTTCTACTCTAAAGTCTAACCAATGTGTTCTTATTCGATAACAAATAATGAAGAGATTTTACCAAATATTAAAGCAACGGAACGTTCAAAGCAACCTTTTTGAGAGTTTTTCCTAAATTTCTCCAATGAATTTGGTTAGTAGCAATTCTTGGCAATTTAATGGAGGAGACATCATGCAATACGACATGTGGAGTAAGGGTACATTGCTTAGTAGATTCTTAAGTTTAGGTGTCATTCATTTATTTTTTTTTCAAAAAACAAATATTTTAATTTGATTTCAATAATATATTTCTAAATAGAAATTTAGCTGAAGAAATCTATATGCAACAGCCTATTCATTTTTGTCAAGATCCCCTCAACTTATTTGCAGATTACATAAAGCTTTATATAGGCTTAAGCAAATTTCACGTGCATGGTTTAAAAAATTGAGTTATACTCTAAATTGTTTTGGTTTTACCTCTTTAAAATGTGAGTTAATACTATTAATTAATATGATGTAATAACGGTATATAAATAGAATGAAGTTGTCTTTAAAGTTGATTTAATATAAACATTGTGAGTTTATAATACTATTAACATGATGTAAGAACAGTATATAAATAGAATTATTTATTAATATGTTTATATTTTTAATAAAAACTTTAATATTCAATTATTTAATTTTAATTAAATATACATAATATTAATAAGTTTTTTTTACTATATGATGTTTTTTATTTATAATGAACTATGTAAGTAAAAACTTCTGCAGTTAAAAAATAATTAATTGAATAACTTTACGATAGTATATATTTAATTTAATACGCACTTGTATTCTTTCACAATAGATTAGTCATCATTTGGTCCAAAATAAATAAGATTTAATTAGTAAATTTTTAAAATCATGTGGTGATCGTAACCTTTTAAAAAAATAAAGATATATATTAAAAGATTGTAAATAAGAAGTATTGAGAATAAATAGACAAGGATAATAACAATAAAAGATGGTGATGTTATACATTTTTATTTGAAAAAAAATTCATTTCATGCCTGCATATAATTAAGAACAAAAATCATTTGAAGTTTGGTATAGAGAAATTCATGGAATGATAGTTTAGTTCACCTCTCTTCATATTTGACATGTGTTATTACGGAGAACGAGGATAATATTCTATATATAATCTATGTAGACATATAGATATGGAAACAAAAGTTGATTGAATTTAGAAGATACTCCCAAAACGAACCGCTAGATGATATATACCATCAACATGATACATGGTCTTAATAGTTCATTTATTAAGGTATAGTTTTAGTTTTCATTTATTGAGTGAAAAACAAAATTTGCAAGTTTGCTTCAGATTGATATAACCGCTATAAAATCAATACGGTGCCACATATTTTTTTAAAAAATTGTATAACAATTTTTTTTTAAAAATAACTAAATAATAAATTAAATAAAAGTTAAAAGCTAAAAGTTGAAAAAGATTAAATTAACTTCACCATGAAAAATATTAACTCATTAAATTAATTTAATATATAAAATAATATACATAGTTATGTAATTTTTGCATATTTTTTATTAATTAGAATAATTTTTAGTTAATTATGATTCTAAGTTTTTTTGTTAATTTAAAATTTATTTTTTTAAAATATTTGATGATGAAAATAAAACAATAGTAAATTATAATTATAAGAGAAAACTTTATTTAAAATAATATATTAAAAAAACGTTACAAGTATGGTGAGATGAACTCGCTTATCAAATAAATTATGAACTAGTTAAAATGAGTTGCTAAATGCAGTAATTAAACGTAAAAGTTCGCTTAAATTTCTCTCCAATTTATTCATGTTTTCTCTATCTTTAAACAATTAATAAAATAGAAGTATAAACTAGATAGTCCCAATTGGGAATTGTCAAAGAAAAATGAAGTGAACAATCATTTTAGTGATTGCTTTTGGACATTAAATTTAATGAACTTTTCATATTGTGGATGTTGGCTGTAACGATACGCATACAAAAAAGCTTATATTTCTCCATTTGGTTTGATATTCCAAAGCCAATCAAATCCAAAACTATAGAAACAATATTTTAGTTACAAGTTTGGGAGTAGCTATGACACGTACCAACCTTACAAGTTGCCAAGTTACCCTTTCTTCTATTCAATTTTTTTACACGTTGTTTCCCTAAAAGTTTGTAAGGAAATATAACAGGTTTATGATAAAATTTAGAACATTTTAAAATAAAAAATATTATTTTTAAAGATATTTTGAAAATGTAGATTTTCTTTTATGTTTAAATGCATATCAGAAATAATTTTTTTTATTATAACTTTTACTTTGATAAAATTATAAACAATTCATGGGTGGAAAATAAATTTTTTACATCGGTTGTTATGAACTTTTTACATCGGTTATTTGGGCGGTGTTGAAGCGGGTGATATAGAAAATAAGATTTTTTATATCGGTTCTGAAACCGATGTAAAAAGTACACTTTCTACATCGGTTGGACTTATAACCAATGTAGAAAGTCATACTTTCTACCTCGGTTAAGGTCACAGCCGATGTAGAAAGTGTATTTTTTACATCGGTTATAGGCCCAACTGATGTAAAAAGTTTTTTACATCGATTATAATCTTAACCGACGTAGAAAGTTCATTTTTTTAAAATGTTCGTTTTGTTTAGGTATGCTATTGTATTATTTATTCACAGAATTATCAGACAGACAATACAGAATTCACATAATCTATATATTTAAACTAAATATATCATTATTTATTATCAAATTTTAATTTACAAAGGAAATAACTTCAAATTACGTCAAGCAAGTGTTGAAAGTTGAAAAAAAATGTCGTAACCAGCCATGTACATGTTGAAAACAGAGAAAAAATGGTTGAGCGGTGACCAAACGGTGACCAAACGGTGTCCTAACGGAGATACAACGGTAGTCGAACGACGGCACAATATAGTGGTAGCCAAATAAGAAGTTTGAAAATTATACAGTACAACCAAAATGAATGTAAATTTCAATTATAACAACAGAATGAGATGTATAAATAACGACAAAGATGACTTCAAACCTTAGGGTGCGCGACGACGACTTCGAACGAAGGAAATGGTTGCAACGACAACGACAACCACGAACGTAAGAATGGAGTGCAACGACGAACAACAGGGACGGTGACAATGGCTAAGACGTAAACGAAAATAGAGAGAATAAACCGAAACGAGAAACTAGGGTTTTGGAGAATGAGGTTAAAGACGATTAACGTCGAAAAATAAGTGATAGGGAAAGACATTCTACATCGGTTGTTTCTTAGAACCGATGTAGAAAGTACTTTCTACATAGGTTGTTTTGTAACCGATGTAGAAAGTTTAAAAAAAATCCACTTTTTACATCGGTTGTTATGTAACCGATGTAGAAAGTGTCTCACTTTCTACATCGGTTCAAAAGAGAACCGATGTAGAAAGTACTTTCTACATCGGTTGTTTTGTAACCGATGTAGAAAGTACTTTCTACCTTGGTTCTTTTCTGAACCGATGTAAAAAGTTTACATTTATTTACAAAAATGCCACCGTATTTTTTTTATATCGGTTTCTAAACAACCGATGTAAAATCCTGTTATAGAAACCTATTTTTGTACTAGTGATTAAAATATATAAAGTTAAATAAAAATTTTATTTTCTTATAAAAAATATATATAATATAATTTTTTTAATTATAAATATTAGGCTCATTAAATCATACATAAAATTTTCAATATACTTAATAATTGAGTTTAAGCTCAATAAATATCTATACATAATATTTTTTATATCTCATAACATATCATTTAAAATTATATGAAATCACATGAAAATATCAATTATCCGTTCAATCTATTTTTATAAAATCAAAATCACTAATCAATATAAGTTTAAATTTAAATATAAAATTTAACATTTTTTTACTTGGACAATAATGATTGAGTTTTATTTTCTTCTAAAAATGACTCCCAGGTCAAACAACTTTGACCATAAAAAATAATCTGTATATTGTTAACACAAAATATGATCATCTCAGTCAACAAAACTATTAACTATGAGTCACACGTGAAGTTAAACTATTCAGAGCTTAGTTTACCATTGATCACATAATTAGCAACCTCATTGTCATGATCATATCATAAAGTGTGCAAGTGTAGGTACACATCCTAGCATAATTGTGATCTCTTTCATGCTATTGTGTATAAATCATACATTATGTTTTTTCAAGAAAACACAACCAATCTCTAAAAGAGATTATAAAATCATGTTTCATTTGAAACATCATTCTTATAAGGAATCAAAACATCTCGACACAACATAATATACAAAGCTACTCAATAATAAATATATTGATAATAATATGAAGCATCATGCGTATAAATATATCAAAATAATTATATAGGTCAAATGTAATAAAGATAAATATGAAATAATAATAACAATGATAACTCTTGCTAATCAAATATATTAAAAGATCTTATAATACCTATATTTTCAACATGTTTTATAAACACTATGGATTTAAGTTCCTTGATTAAGGATCAACAAGCATCTTCTTTGTGAACAAACAACAAGAATCTATTTATTTTTCAACCATCTCTCTAACAACCAATAACTTAATTCTAATATGCTTTGAAAATATAATAATTATATTATTCTTGATTAAGAATATTGCAGAGATTTTATCACAATAAGTGTTCAAAAGTTTAAAAATAGAGTTTACAATTGTTAGAGTAGAAACAAATTTTTTCAATCACATATCATGTGAAATATCTTATAATAAGCAATAAACTCAATACATGATGGAGAATATAGTCAAAGTTTTCTTAACACTCTTTTAAGATATAACATTTCTAGTCAATATGATAATATATCCAAAAATAGATTTTTTGTCATCTAGACATTACCAAAATCTACACCAAAGTAACCAACAACCTTCATGTTGTTAACCTTCTTATATAGAAGGATGTATTTCTTTATCTTTTACAAATACATCATAACCTTATTAACAATAAATCAATGAGCATGTCCTAGGTTTGACAAGAACCTATCATATACACTAACAACAAAATCTAAATCAAGTTTAGTGCATAAATAAATATACATCAACTTTCTATTTCGTTGAAATAAAAAACATTCTTTATAAATCTAATTTCAAGATCATTCTTAGAATGTTGATTCTTGCATAACTTATCACCTTTGAAAATATAAGCATAACTAGATTTACAAATTTTCATATTAGATCATTTTAAAATCTGTTCAATATAAGCCTTTTAGAATATATTTAAAAATTTGTGAAACTTATTTCCATGAATCTTTATCCCTAGAACAATTTTTTTTTCAAAGGTCTATCATGTTAAAAGAAATTAACAAATATTCTTAATCTCAATTTAAAATTCACAATTATTACTAGCATGTAAGATGTCATCTACATAAAGATAAAAAATAATAAACTTACTCCCATAAATCTTAAGATATATGCACTAATCCATCTTATGTTCCATAAATTTCATGAATGTAACTATCTCATCAAATTTAGAATACCATTTTCAAGAAATGTTTTCAAATCATAAATTGATTTTTTCAATTTACATACTAGATGCTATGTGTTACTCTTTATAAAATCCTATAGCTATTGCATATAAATCTTCTTATTAAGATTTCTATTAAAAAAAGTTGTGTTTACATTCAAATGATATAACAAGATTTTAATGTGTCATTGACATTATAATAATCCTAAAAGAATTCTTTAAGGAAGTTGAAGAAAAGATTTCTTTATACTCAATATCCTATTTTAAATAAATTCTTTTGCCACCCCTTATAATTGTTCTCATTTAAAAGTTTAATACTGTTTACAATGTTATTTATGAAAAATTTAACTAACATGAAAGTAATAGTAGAACTATTAAAAATATGAACAATTACAAAATAATAATTAAAAAAATTCTACAAATGAAAGTAAAAGAATTTTACTATTAAAATCATCTTCAAATTGACATGTTACAATAAATCAATCAACAAACTAACTCCTGTAGATGAGTTAAAAAAATAAATTTAAGTGACATAGTATTCCAATAATTAACATTTACCAAAAATTCTATCAATTTATTAAATGATCCAATGTGATGTCATAGACTCATTCAATTAAAAGAATTTATAACATAACAGGGATAAACAATTGTTCAAACTTTTTTATTATTCAACTTCAAATTTTCAAATATAAATATAAATTTTCAAGACTTGTATAATAAATTTTTTAAAAAAATATTATGTATAATTTTTTTTAATTTTAATAACAAAATAAATCTTAAATATTAATAATAAAGGTTATTAACCTTAAATAAATCTTAACTAATTTAGATAAATTTATAAATTATTATTTTAAGATTTTAAAATCTAGTATAATTCATCTATCACATATAAGCAAATTTAATAAAATTTATACTAAAATTTATAACATACAAATAGAAATTGATAAGAAGTATGTAACTTATGAATAAAAGTATATCTAAATTATTTATATTTAGATCTAATTAATATATATTATTTTTTATAATTCATAATAAATTATTTAAAATTATATTAATATATTAGATTATCTATTTTTTAAAAAATTAAAATTATCAACTAATAAAAATTTAAATTAAAATAAAAATTCTGATACTTGTAGAATGCAACATAAATTAAAATAAAAATTCTGATACTTGTAGAATGCAAAATGTTGCATGAATCAAACATGTTAAATTGGTGTCAACGACGAAAAAGTGCCCCGTTGTTGGATTATCATAGCAAAAAGAACTAATAGTTGCCTTAGCCTCATGATTAGAATATATGTCATCAAATATTGTCGACAAACTATATTTTTTATTTTCTTAGTAAATATTAGTTTAATTCCTCAATTATAACAAGTAACATTAAAATTATTAACCAAAGGAAAATTAATTTAGAAAAAGATTAAAAGAAAATAAACATTTAAATTTAATGCTATGCATGGATCGACTGATTAAAAAGAATAATATTAGTATCATTTAATACTATCAAGAAATTAAATTAATGTTAATTTTTAAGAGAATTAAATTAATATTACTTTTGTTGCAATCACACATTAAAAAATTATTACAAAATTTTAGTGCAGGTCTGTCTGAAATCCAACCTAAGAATCTCCGAGCTCATACTGATGTTTGTATTCAATATAGAAGCTTTGAAGAAACAGCACCTCAAAATCCTATGATTCTTAAGTCATTACGAAAGCAAATTTTATTATTACTTCTCAGATATATTTATTAATTTTTATTTGATAAAATAAATATTAAATATATTTTTTATTATTTAAAAAATATAAAAATATTAGTTTAATCAATTTTTGATTTTAATTTTATCCTTATTTTTATTTTTAGTCCTTACCATTTATTTTATAGTTTTAATGTTTTATTTTATAAAATTTATTAGTTTTTATCTTGAATTTTAATTTTTTTATTAAGTGAGAATGTTATTTAAGTAAATATACAATTTAACACTAGAAAGTTACATTATATATGTACTTATGCTTTTAATTTTTTTATTATCATATTTTAGTATTTTTTTATAAATATATGAATAAAATGAACATATTTAGAATAAAAATTATATAAATTATTTTTAAACTAAATAAATAATATTTTAAAAATTAAAATATAAACAAATAAATAAATTTAAAAACTAAATTATACATATTAACTCTTTAAAATCAAAATTATAGAAAAATTTAATAACATGAATCAAATCAACTTTTATAAAATATAAGATTAAAATGATATGAATTAAGGTAGAAACTAAAACTAAAATTAAATATAAAATAAAGGATTAAAAATTTCATTAAAGCGAAAATATTTAATATTTTTTATTTAATACTAATTAAGAAGATTTGTAACTATAAAAGATGAGAAAAAAATTAGATTTACTCTTTCTATATAAAATGATGTCCCTCCTACCTCCCATGCAACATTCTAATACTCTTATTTTGCTTGTGCATATTGAACTGTTAGAAACTTAGAATATTGAGTTGAATGTTTGAATACATTTTTAAATATTCATCTCTTCACTTCTTTCTCACTCAACTCTATAATACAAAAGAGGAAATTGGCCATGCATGCTTCTCATATTTTAGATATAAAATTAGAAAATTGATTCAATATTTTATGAGTAAATATCGTACACTTGTTCTTTTAATAACTTTTATAGATCTATTTAAGAAATTTAATCATGTGATACTATTTCAATGCATGCCAAATTTAAATAAATTAAACATTAGTATTTAAGTTTATAACAAAAAAGATAAAAATGGCCCGATGAGCCCACAAAACAAGCAGGCCCAATGGGTATACTGACAAAACTTAATGGGCCAAGCCGAATGCAGAGGCATATTTTAGTTGATGAACACGAAGTTAGAAAATGAAAATCTGTCCTCTCTCTTACACAGATTGTTCAAAGTTCTATTCCTACGTCTGCAACCCTAATAGCATTCATTTGTTTGCAATCAATGGCTGGCGAATCCGATGTGTCCGAAAACACTCTCTCTTGTGCTAACTGTGGCAAACCTGCAAATCTTCAGTACTTATTCCTCTCTCACTTTTTCTGTGTTTGTTCTTATAGCTTCTACAAAGTTATAATAACTATGACCCCACTCCTTTTTGTGTTTTTTAAATTGTTTTGGATTGTAATATGCTGTTTTTGCATTTGACATGGTTTGATATGTCATAAGGACTTAGTTTTTGGCTTTGATCACATGGGTTTTCCATGGTTTTAGCAAAAGTTGCTGCTATAGGTAGAATGCGATTCTGATATTTTATAGTGCCCAATTTTTGTTGCATTGATACGATAGCGGTTTTGGTCATTTAGGTGGTGAAAGATTCAGTTTTTGAGTGTATTATGATGACCTTGCAATTTGGTGTTTAAGGTTTGGGATGGTAATGTAGTACAAATCGCTGATTGCTGTCTGTCGTTATGCATCGTGTGTTTGATTTTAACTTGTCTTCTTTTTGGCTTTTTTTTTCTTTTCTATCTCCTCAGGTGTCCAAAATGCTTGGAATTGAAGCTTCCTCGCGAAGGTTCTGCTTTCTGGTTTGTGATTATTTTCTACACTTTGTTAGTTATTTGAAATCCTTGATGCATGGATACTTCAAAATCGATGACATATCAATTCCAAATACTTAAGAACTTAAGGAAACAACAACAATTTTAAAAGGAATCAGCAACAATATTTAAATTATGATGTTACTCAAATTGTATCCAGTTCCCGTATTGTGCAACATAGTTTGAAATCCTTTTATTTTTTGTCATTTAATCTCTGTGTACAATTAAAAAATGGAAACCACTAAGACCAAGTGTATATCAGGCTCTGGCTGTTCTCTTTCAGAAATTGAGAGCTGTGAGGATTCTTTCATGCTTATGTTAAGGTGGTGATTCTACATTAAGGCTTGAGGTCTTTCAATAGTGGTCAAGAGATCATAGGCCCTGGTGATTAACATAGAATGCTGATTATCTCCATAATCTTTAGTAGAGTCTGCTGCCTGTTTTTAGAGCTTGAAATGAGTTGAGTCGAACATAGCTCAACTCAACTTGGCTCAACAAGAATTTGTTCTGTTCGTACTTGAATTTTAGGTGAAACAATTTTTCAGTTCAAGTTTAGCTTGATTTAAGTTTATGAACTGCTTGGTATAGTTCACGAGCAATGAGCTCAAGTCATTAACTTTACAAAAACATCATTTACTTAAATTATTTTTGGTGTAAAACAACAATGAAAAATGAAATAGAAGGCTAAAATAAATGATATTTTTACAAAGGATTAAAGTGAATATTTTGTAAAGTGAGAGATTGAAGGCATTGACACTTGCAATGTTAAGAACTAGAACAAGACTTTACTCCAGATAGTTCACATAATGCATATTTTTATATATTTAAGATAAATGCTGTGTACACTTTGTGTCTATTGAGCTAATTCACGAACCAAACGAATTGAATTATGCTTGATTTAAGTTTAACTCATTTAATTAATGAGCTTAGTTTCCCGCTTAATTGCAACTCAATTATTTCATAAACCAGGTTCATTGAGCTAATTAACAAGTTGGATCTCTAACTAATATCAAGTTGGTTCAGTTCATTGTTAACTCTACTTGTTGTAGTTCTTTTAATTGAACTGACAAACTTAGATATTTTGGTTGGACCTGATGGTATCTTACCACTGCAACATAATGCTGGGGTTGGTGCTGACTAGTGATACTGTTTTAATCATTGTAAATAAAAGAAACAAGTTCTGATTGATCTAATTTAATACTTAAGAGCAGATTGATTTAGTTATTAGGAATTAGCAATCTGGTGACAGGGATGGCACTGTTGCTCTGAATGGCACTATATAGAAGAAGGTGAGGTTTGCCCATGGTTGCTAATGAGTGAACAGTAAATTACTAGATACTTATGGAATTGCGCAGAACTTTACTTTTTGCAGTCTTTATGCCCCCTTTATATTGAAGCCAATTTTGATATCTCTTGACAGCACTCAGGAATGTTTCAAGTCTTCGTGGAGCTCACACAAATCAGTGCATCTAAAGGCTAAGCTATCCTCACCTGCCACACAAAATTCAGACTCACTTGGTGAAGGTTGGTTATATTGCTTGAAGAGAGGGCAGGGCCGAAGTCCAAAGCTTCCTCACTTTGATTGGACTGGGTAAATTTCTAGGGCTTCGAATTGCCTCATTTTAATTAATAAAAGAAGATTATGTTCATTATTAATGATATTTTCATGTTTTTGCATTTTGTCAGACTTTTCTGTTTGTTCCATGATCCCCTTGTTTTCAATGATACTTTTTTAAGTTTGCATCTTAGATCTTCAATGTTTGTAGCATTGAATATGCAATTTCTTTTTCCAGTTTATTGCCAATTACTCATTTATTTGTTGAAACCAAAATTTCATTTCTGCTCTTGCAAGGACACTGCGGCCATATCCAATTTCTAGTAAACGGATTATCCCAGCTCATATTGATAAACCTGATTGGGCTGATGACGTGAGTTATCCAAATTCTTCCTTTTTAAATGTGTTGTATTTTTATCTAATTTAACTCATTTTACTTGAATCGAATTGGAAGTTATCTTTTTATAACTTAGCCAAGGTTCTTTGGTTTTTAAATTGTTCTTATCTCTTCTTTTTCTAAAACTTTAGGGAATTCCCAAAGTTGAGCCCAATAGTGATCTGCAGCATACTGTTGAGGTGGGTAATTTTAAAATACCTGAGTAGATATTTGATGTAATGCTGAGTTGGATGTTGTCTTTGTTCTTTTTATTCTACTTTCTAACTGATATTAATCTGTAGATCAAATCTCCAGATCAAATTGAGAGAATGAGAGAAACTTGTCGGGTAAGTTCCTTGCTCTTTCTCCTTTGTAAATTTTCAATGGAGCAAGATTTTTTCCCCTCCGAATCGCCCTTTACCATTCAATGCAGAACTGGTTCATATCCTTATTTTCTTGGTACTCAATTTGTCTGGGAATGGCTTGGTGAATGATGATACATGAATTTATTTTACTTTGTAATGATGTTGTCCAATAAACCTATGCTGTGATATATGTAATAAGCTGGAGGGGTGAGAAAAGAAAGAAAAATCTCTTGAATGACTGGCAAAACCTATAAAAAATTAAAATTTTGTCAATAGTTCTTTTCCTAGGACAATTGGGTTGAGGTGGCCTATTATTATTCTTATGTGATTAAACTTTTGATGATGAAAAGGTCTTTAAAGGTTACAGTTGTTTATTTTTACTTTGTATGTTGATGTAGACTTTAGACTCATTATGTCAATTGACTTATAGATTGCAAGAGAGGTGTTGGATGCAGCTGCTCGAATTATTCAACCTGGTGTGACAACTGATGAGATTGACAGAGTTGTTCATGAGGCAACTATTGCTGCAGGTACTAATTGTAATGTCTTTTGTTCTCAAAACACACTCAAGTCTCATAAGCTTTTTAGCTGCTTTATATATTGAATTCTAGCAAGTTTATCAGTTAAGGAAGGTTGGATACTTCAAATTAGTAGCTGTCTCTGTGGCATACCCCAATATCCATGTTCGGAATGTGTCCATGTCAACACACTTTATGAAATATAGAGACATACCTTTGGAATGTTGTTCCGAACTAAAACTGTACAAATTGATTTTATTTTATTTTTCTTTTACTATGTACAACTAGCAACTTTTTGGAGAGAAAAAAAATTAATTTGATAGAAAATAAGTAAAGTATGGCTTAGTTGGAGAGAAGATATTCTCCGAAACATGGAAAAAAAAAACAAAAGACACCTAAAGATATAGCAAGGCTGCTCAACCTTTCTGCATACCAGGATTGGAATGTCCTTCAAGAAAGCCATGGGCATTTCCCTATCTTGTTATAGTTCTGTTTCTAATTGGATCCTTGGGTTTATTGATGTCATCGGCATATGGCAATTACAGTTAGTCATTGGTGGTGAAATATATATTTCTTTTTACAAAGTTTTACCTTTGCAGGAGGATATCCTTCGCCTCTCAATTACCATTTCTTCCCTAAATCTTGCTGCACGTAGGTACTTTCTTTCTGTACATGTTCTATTTTTTACAGATTGCCTTGGTATATGTTAAGAATGAAATTTCCTCTTTCTAACAGGTCAGTTAATGAAGTAATCTGCCATGGAATTCCCGATGCAAGGTAGAGTGTTCTGCACATTTTGTTATTTAAGTTTTCATTTGCTGGTAGTACCCAATTTTACATGGTAGATCTTCTGGCTATAATTTACAGAAAATAACTTTCCCAATTATAATCCTTCGGTGCTTCACATTTGATTGGTGCATGTGTCACTGAGGCATGATACAATTATATCAACTTGAGCATTTTTCTTTAATTTTTAATAATATAGTCATTCTACAGGAAGCTTGAGGATGGGGACATTGTAAATATTGATGTCACTGTGCATTATAAAGGTGTTCATGGTAAGTTGATTAGTGTATATATGTAAATTCATAACATTCATAAAATTCATCCCTTGGTTAATTATTGAGTTGTTATGTAGGTGATCTCAATGAAACATACTTTGTGGGAAATGTTGATGAAGAGTCTCGCCAACTGGTCAAATGCACATATGAATGCCTGGAGAAGGCAATATCCATCGGTATATCTTCATTGGATTTCAACTCTGAAGTCTGTCTCTTGTCCAAGTTTCAAGTATAATGGGATTTTTAAAACATCATAGTAGTTAGGGCTGGAAATAAGTTGAGTTGAGTTAGGTGCAACTCGACTCAACTCAATAAAATTTATTTGGCTCGAAACTCAACTCGAGTTCGATGCGAATCTTTTTTTTTAACTTGACTTGATTCAAGCTCATGAATGATTTGATTTGGCTCGCTAGCCCGTTAACTCCAGTCACATAAATCAAACGTTAAAATAAATTAAATCCATAACATTTAAAATTTTTAATCTACTAGTATATTTTTGACAAAATAATTGTATAATTGAAAATATAAATATAGTTTATATAAAATAAATAAATATTTATATTTAAATTATTATTAATAATTAATAAATCAAATAACTAATTTGTACATTGGACATTTTAAATTTATATTTTGTTACTATTTTTAAACATATAACTTTGTATAATAATATATATATTATGATCACGTTACATATTTTATCAATTTTATAAAAAATAAAAAAATTATAAGAATTTAATTTATACATAGCTCAGGTTCAACGTTCAGCTTGTTAGTTAATGAGTTTAATTTTCAATTCAAGTTTGACTCATTTGGTTTATGAACCAAGTTTAACGAATTAATTGTCAAGTTGAGTTTCAAACTAATTTTGAGTTGGTTTGGATCAATTTATAAGTCAAACTGAAAATTTGGTCTTGAAAGTGTTAATTTGGTCCTAAACCCCAAATTATAAGATAATAAATCTTTTTAACTACTAAAAATATAAACTAAAAGCAGAAGCACATGTTAAGTAACTGATATTGAATAATGTCATATGAGCTACTTAATATGTTATGAATATGCATTGTAAATATCTGAACTGACAATAACCACATTATATATATGTATTTGGTTGTTTGGATGATATTATGATTGCTGTTTTAAATACTTCATATGATTAAAATGTACATAATATTTTAAGAAATTCAACTATGGGATCCTGAATATTCCTTTCCTAACGAATTCAGTTAAACCTGGGGTACGATTCCGTGAAATTGGTGAAGTTATTAATCGTCATGCTTCAATGTCTGGCTTCTCAGTGGTATTGTATTCCGTCTTTTTTGTGTTTCTTTTGATGTTATTTATTGATTGTTATTTGTTCACACTGGTAGATGGTTGTCACTTGTTCCTAACTCTTATTCCTTTGTCCCCTTAGGTAAAATCTTATTGCGGCCATGGAATTGGAGAGCTCTTCCATTGTGCCCCTAACATTCCTCATTATGCGAGTATCCTTTCCTTGGTCTAAAAGTAATTGCAGGGTATGGGAAAAAATATATATGCAAATTATTTTCTGCATCCTCTGATGTTTGATCTAGCATTCAGCGCAATATGTGCTTTTCTTTTCAATACAAAGGGGCTGATTATTGGGCATAGGATTACTTGCTAAACTAGAAATAATTTTATATATGTTAACCATTTGCTTTCTATTGCCAATCCTGTTATACATACTGTTAATTGTTAGCAACAGACAGGTTCTTCATTCTTATGCCATTTTCTCTTAAATTGTTTACTTTTCTTTCTGTCAAATCCAATACTTGAAAGTTTCACTCCCTAAATTAGACTTCACATAAGCTTTTCATTGGCACCTCAAGCTTCTCTTCCCCCCACCTCTTTTGTTCATGTTAACAAAGAATCATGATTGCAAGAAAACGAACTTGTGCATTACACCTTAACCACTGGCAGGAAATAAAGCAGTTGGTGTGATGAAGGCTGGGCAGACCTTTACAATTGAACCAATGATCAATGCTGGTAAACTTATCAAATCACTTAAATGGATAACATTACCGGACACATATGGCAGCTCTAATATTATTTTGTGATAGGTGTCTGGCGTGACCGAATGTGGCCTGATGGGTGGACTGCAGTTACTGCAGATGGTAAACGGAGTGCTCAATTTGAGCACACTCTTTTGGTAAGTCCACTTCTGTTTTCTCCTGGGTTCTATTCATATGAAAATCACCTAATCTGGTTATTGTTTTTTTGCATTGCATCCTAAAAAATTGAATACGGTCTTGGACTAACAAGTAGAGAAAATTATCATCATAATTTAAATTTTGGATGAAATTTTCAAGATAGATAACCCATAGCATTTACCTTCTCTCCTCTACATAGATAACGATTCAATGTGGACATATTGCTACTTTTTTCTGTCTAATGATAGCAATGGTGATGTTTAGTATCCTTTTCCATTTTGTTGTTTGAGAAGGGGGGGGGGGTGGTCTAAATGTAAATACCATACTAGTAGAAGTTAAACATAATTAATATATCTAACTTAATCTCAGTCATGATTTTATGTTAAAACATGTTTACAGTGTCGGAAACTGATTCCTAATATAAAACAAATAGGCACTAAACTTATAATCTCATGCAAATTACCCAAGTCTTTCATCACTGGCCCAATCCTATTGCCTTCTTGTTACATAACACTCCAAAGCAATGGTTACATATTTGTAATTTGTTTTGATCAGTGAATTGGTAACTTGAATGTTACTTGTGTTTGGTCTTCTAAGTTTGCATTTCATAGTTCCTCACTGCTTTTATCTGGCTCTACCTATTTAATATGATTCACCCTTTCATTATTAGGTGACAGAGACTGGTGTTGAAGTTCTAACCGGGCGTTTGCAGACATCACCTAATGTTTTTCCTTGGCTAAATTCATAATTGGGTGAATCCAGAACACAAGCTGGCGGTGTCTAAATACCATAGAATTAATAGACAACCACATTTCATGGTTTTACTCCTCTTGTTGTCTCTTTTTGGTATCATGTTTGTAGCTTATACGAAAAAAATCAATTGAGTTTAGGTGAGAAATATGATTAGTGATGATGTTTGTGTAAAGACGTGTTAATTTAATAATTTTGTCGTGTTCTTTAAATGCTTTTGCTTGTTTAAGTCATTAATGTTGAGCCTAAGTTTTGAAAATCAGGGCTTAGTTATGATATTTTTAGGGTTTGTATCCCATCCATGATAATCTATTGCATTCCTATCTGGCTTTTATTTGGTTTTCAAATTGTTGTATTGTTAGAGTAGGCAAGATGGGTTGATTGGATTAAGTTCGTTAAAAGAGGACGTTAAGAGTACTATAGGAATGTACAACAGGTGAAGAATAGAAAAAAAAAAGTATACATGAAAATGATTTGAATTTAACAGCCATAAAAATTTCACACAACATGAAACTAAAAGTAAAGCTTAAAAAACACATTTTTCTTTTATGGAAAAAAAATTCAGAGTTTCATACATAATTAAAGAGATATATATTTTTTTTAATTGGATTCAGGTCAATCTGAACTGTTTAAGTGGAAAGTATGAATTTGGATCTTGTTTTGAACTTATATTTGGGGGTTCGAATAAAAGATAAGTTTTTTCAGTCGTGTTCAATAGAGTCTGAGATCTGAAGTGGAATGTTAGATAGCTTACGTGATATGTGTATAAATATATATATATATATATATATATATATATATATATATATATATATATATATATATATATATATAAAAGGAGGGATTATGTTATTTTAAAAATAATTTTAATAATTTTATTTAATATTTTTATAAATAATTAAATTTTATTAATTTAATAATTAAATTGATAAAATTTAATTATTTATAATAAATATTAAGTATAGTAATTTTAAATAAAAAAATTTTATTCTTTTTATATATATATATATATATATATATATATATATAATAGAATCAGTTTATATTAGATGTCAAATTTTAGTATTTATATAAATTTAATAATTTTATATAAAATATATAATTTATTAATATAATTATCGATTTAAAAGTTATTATTAAGTAAAATATAAATATAAAATTTTATGTAAAACAAAAATTGATAGTTACATCATTTTATTTTAACATATTTTATACTATTTAAATATATATAAATATCAATAATAGTTAGATAATATATTATATATTTTTAAAATTTTATATATAATATTATAAATATATTATAACATAATTAAACAGTTAAATTAATAATTTTATATTTTATATAAATTATTAAATTAATATAAATATTAAAATTTAATATTTAATATCAATAAATTTGAATATATATATATATATAATATAAAATTTATTAAATTAATATTAGATATGTTATAATATTTTTATGATTATATATATTAAATTTTTAAAAAATTAAAAAATTATAAATATATTAATTAATTATTAATATTTATATATATATATATTTAAATAATATAAATTATTAAAATAAAATTATAAAATAAATTATTTATTAATTTTATTTTATATATAATTTAATTAATAATATTTTTAAAATTAATAATTAGATCAATAAATTTTATATTTTATATAAAATTATTAAGTTAATATAAATATTAAAATTTAACATATAATATGATAAATAAATAATAGGTATTAATGGTGTATATAACAAAGATGTTTTGTTAAGAGAGTGTATGCTCTGCCTGATCTTCGTCTTGAAGAGATATTACCTTTTTAAAAATTATTTTGTATTCAAAATTTTGGTATGATTTATATTAAAAAGATAATTTAAAAATTTTAGAGGTGATAAATTTAATAAAATTTTTCTAAAATTTAAAGAATTTTAGAAGTGATATTAGGATTTGAAAAGGGAAAGTTTAAAACTTTTTCTCTTTTTTTTGTGAATTTTAATTTTTTAGTTTGAGTTTTCGATATAAAAAATTTAAACAAAAATTTATAAATATTGAGTAAAAACTCAGAATTTAAGAGTTTTAAGTAGGATAAATTGAAAGAGCCAAATTTATAAAATTTTAAAATAAAAAGATTTCATTGACTTGAAAAAAATTTAAAAGATTAAAATTACACACAATTCAATCGATAGAAACTAAAAATTACAATTTCAAATACAGATTTACGATGAATTGAATTAGATACACATGCGCTGATGCTGCTCAAGATATAAGTCATATTACACTGACCAAAAACAAATCAGGATTTACGTAACTAAATCAATTTGATCTAAACTAAAATTAAAAAATAGAAATGAACTGAGAAATAAAAAAAAACTGAACAAAATTGAATAGACTCGGTTTTGTCTAGTTTTCTTTTTCCTTTTTTATCATGAAACCAGATTGATTAGATTCGATTTATATTTGTACTTACGACATCCAATGAAACCAAATCAAACTTATACAGTTAATTATATTATTTTATGATGTATACTATATTACTGTATTTTAACTTACTATTATTATTATTATTATTATTATTATTATTATTATTATTATTATTTATATTCCCCCTTTTGTTTATAATAAAATTTAAAATTAAAATTTCATCCAAACAATTCAAACATTTCATTTTTAAGCCAATCATTCAGGTTTTATATATTCCCCATTCTCACGTTAAGAATAATTTTCCTTTCATTTATTTATTGTAATTTTTCCCTTTGTTTAAGTTTCTATACTTGAGTTGAGGCTAGCTAAGAATCTCATTGGTCAACATAAATCCATGACCAATTAATGAAAATAATCAACAACAAAATGCAAAAGAATACAGTTCTTATGAATATAAATAATTATGAAATTACATTTATAAATCAAGATTACACTTGATTAATGACAATTCAAACCACCCAAAGAAAAAACATGTATCATGCATGTACATGAACAAACAGAGGGTGGTAAAAAACTATAGCTTATACTTAGCTTCTAGTTTTTCTAGCAGCAGCTTGATGGTACCTAGAGGCATATCTATGAAACAAGGCAAGTGCATTACTAGTAAGTTGTGCCACATTCTTGGCCTTAACCTTAATAGTTGCTACTCTCTTACTCATTCTAAGACCAGGGAATGAGTACACACAACTACTAGCATCTGTTATGGCAGTGCTCTCCCATGTCTCAACATTGCTTATGTGCCACAACATGTCATCATTGATGGTGGACCCACGTTGGTTCAACCTACGTAGCTCTTTGATGGCTTGGCTAAGTTGGTCCACACTGTCTATGATTTGGTTCACACAATCTTGCACGGTTAAGTACTCCCTCTTGTTCCTTTTTATGTCATTGAGTTCTTTGGACACTTTCAAAAGGTACCCTTTTGTGTGTAGTGCTCTAGAGAGGCTTACCGATAAGGCATATTGGGCTAAGTTTTGTGGGCCATTTATGGTGGATTTGGCATACCGGGCTAGGCAACGAATGCAAAGTTTTGGGTAGAGGGTGTCGCTGCAAGAGGACTCTATGTAGTTCATTGTTTTGGGATGATTATGTCTAGCCATGGATGGTTCAACTAGGGTGGCAAGAATTGAAAAGAAAGAAAGGAAAATAACTAGCAATGTGAGGTTGAAGTGTGCCATCTTGGGTCAAAAATCACAGCTCTAGCTTGGTTAGCTAGGAGTATTATGGAGAGAATTTTCAAACCTCAAATGGAGATTTTTGGTTGAAGAAAATGGTAATGGGGTATTGTGCTTATATAGTGTTCCTCACATCATCACATGCATAGCTAATCATCTCCCCCCTTATATTACGTTATTTCATGTGCTTTATACATGCAATGAATTGCGCTAAGAACGGAGAACAATATAGGACTATAATAAAACTTTAATTGGAGTTGGTCGGTCAAATTAAAATGAGAGATTATCAAGTTAGCATTAGCATTGGAACAAGCATATACATTATATTATTATCTTATGTGTAGACAATAATAGATTCATATGAAAGATAGTCCACCCTGAATTTTTTTTAAAAAAAGACCTAGCTTGTTGGAGTAAAACCTAGTGTAAGAAGCTTGTTTTCCTTATTTGAGTGCCGTGGTATGTGAAGTAATGTGGCTCAGGATTTTGTTACACGTTTAAAAGGGTTAGACATTTAGAACTTAGATTGTAAGAACTTTGATCATGTGGGAAGATAAAAAGAGAAAAAAAAATGGGTATAAGACGCTTAATTAATAAGGGAAAACGTAGGAAACTTATATGATTGAGAATAGTTTAATAGATATTTTGATGATTCCGCAGGCTGAATCAAGGTGCAAGTTGCAACATGGAACTTCTAAATGCCAGCAGGTCTACGTCCCATGGAAAAGAAGCAAAACAAAATTAAAAGACACGTGTGTATTTAATCAATTAGTTGGCAAATCACAGTATAACAACCCACAAAATGAAGCTTTAGAAGATTCAAGAGGACTTGGATTACTAAAACTATAATGATGCATCATTCTATGTTGATTCTTGAACTTTGCAATTAGTGGGACATTGAGAGTGATATTCCAGAAGAGCTAGGGATGAATATATGTACAGAAGTAAAAATACCAATCCAATATATATAATTTCAGTTTTTTTATTTTTCTTTATGTTACAAATGTATATTCTTTAAAAAAAAAAGATATATTGGTTTTTCTTTACCAGAATGATGATATATCTTAAAGCCTAATCATATATAACTTTATCTTAACGAAGGACGAGATAGAGGATGAGATCGGCGATCATAAACCACTAGTTGTGATTAATTTTAGTGTTTCTATCTATTAAAATAGTATATTTAATATATTTTTTATTTTAAAAATTTACAAGTTAATATATTTTGTTATCCAAATAAAGGTATATGAATATACAACGTGTTTTGATCTCATCAGTTTCAACAAACCTTGTCTCATTGTTTTCTTCATTGCAGTTTGGAACATAGATAAATAACGGAGGAGTCTAATTGTTATATGATTTATAATTTGTTATTTAGGAAGAAATCAACCACCAACATTTATTTAATTGAACAATTGAAGCATCATAATGCGAGAAAAGTAATGAAAAATAAGTTAAGAAATAAAGTATAATAAAAGAATGAAAGAAGATATGACCATATTTTTAAAAAGAAATTGAAAGATGGAATAAAAATGTGTTACATATCATATATTAATTACGTGCAAAGATATATATTAGTTAACTAGAAAAAATATTAATACCACAAATCTATTTCATCTTTTATATATTAAAATAAATAAATAGATAATATAATTTTAATTAAATATAATAAATAAATACATACCTATTCTATCTTGTTTTGATTTGACTTTGATAAAAGAAAAATTGAATTGACTGAAATAAAAGATGAGTTCTGAATAAAATTTAATTTTTAAAAGTAAGAAAAGGATAATGACGAAAGTAATGATATCTGTCTCAATTTCACTTTTAAATTTGTCTTGTTTATTAAATTATAAAATATCTTTATTATTATAGAAATATTTTTTTTAATAAGCTAAAATTTATCAATGAATTACTTAATATAGGTTGAAATTGCTTCTTACTTTCAAGCATTGGCAGGATATAATTTTTGCTTTATTCATAATGGCCCTGATATCTAGATTTGAATTGTTGAGAATCATTGCATTTCTGGTTTGTCATATTTTGCACACTACAGATAGCTAGATTACGAGCCTTATTGATCCAAATTATATTGGCACTGTCACATAATAAGTAGAGATGATCCGCTGATTCTACATCCTTTTGGTAAAGTACAGAACCACCATCCACATTTATTCCTCCATGTTGGAGATTATCCTTTGTGGGAAGCCTCTTTTGTAGTAACTTCCATGCAAATCCCTGATATGTATTTGGTGCTAAAATCTTCCATGCTTCCTCCAATAGTTTAATATATATGGTCTCTGTTTCCTTCAGTTACCCCCTCATATGTTTGTGTAAGTCTTCTATATCTTGCCTTTGTAGTATAGCTGCCCAAAGGATCTCCTAGCCAAAGCCAAGCATCATTCTCATCTTCTTTTAACTGAAGAGTAATAAAATTATAATTTTTTTAAATATAATAAACTAACAAATTATAAAATAATTAAATTTAAAATATATAAAAAAACAAGAACAAATGTAAAGTAGATTTTTTCGATTTTGATCAAGGACAAGTATAGGATATGATTTTTTAAGATTAGCAATAAGAATAAAAATAAGAACAAAATTTTAAATGTTTAAGTTTGACTTATTTAAAAATTTAGATCTAAGTTTGAATTATTATTTGACTTTTTTTATTATTAAGATCTGTTCTATTTTAACATCTATAAGTTTGTATAATATAAAAAACCTATAATATAAAAAGATTAATAAATAAATTTAAAATTTATATAAATGATTAATCGAACTACAAACTTAAATTATATAAGATAAAAAAGTTAATAAATAAGCCTAAATTTTATATATATATATATATATATATATATATATATATAAGATTTAAAAAATTTGTAAGATTAAAAATTTATATCAAAATATATTTTAATAATATTTTTTAAATTGTAGAACCTACCAAATCAATCCTTACTAATACTATTTGTAAAAAAATAATTAAAACTATCTAACAAATAATAAATTTAGTATATTATTTTAAATTCAAGTAATATTATAGCTTACATCTTATATCTAACGAAACATAATATTTTAAATAAAAATATACAAATAAATATCATCTTACTAGATTGTTTGTATTAATAAAAAAATTTAATAAAGACTTAGGTTTTCAAATATTGAACAAATTAATAAACAAAACTTAATCTTCTTGAAACATAAAAATCAGTAAAAACATAAAAATCAATAGCCTAAAATATATAACACAAAATTAAAGATAGTCTTCAAATTTAATAATAAAATAAATTTATAAAACTTATAATAATATTCAACATCATCAACATAAAATAAGAAAAAAAAATAACTAGCAAATTTGTAATTTCTTAAACAAAGATATCAAATCTTCAAGTTTATTTTTTGAAATTGTTCATCCACCTTCAAAATATAGAAGAAGTGATTATTAAAATAAAAGATAAATTAAAAATATTATTTTGGAATATTACACTAAATGATGTGTCGTATATGATATACTTTTATTACACAAAAACAACTAGCAAACATGTGATCTCTTAAACAAAGATATCAAATCTTCAGGTTGATTTCTTGAAGTTGTTCATCCATCTTCAGAATTTAAAAAAATGGTTATTAAAATAAAAAATAAGTTTAAAACAACTATTTCATAATACTACACCAAGTGATGAGTCACATATAATATACATTTCTTCATTTCTTACATAAAATCACCTTCAAAATTAGGAGTTGAATGAAGGTAGATCACTAAAATGTATCTTGCTCAAAATTAAGAATCTAGATAATGAAACCCTAGAACTGTGGAGCGTGGAGATAGATGAAGACGATAGAAGAGAATTTTATTTTGAGACCAAGGAGAAAATCATGTAGAATTTTTTTTTTGTTTGAAATTAAAAATTAAAAATTTTAATTTTTAACAAATTATGTAAATATATTAATATTATATAAACATAATATATCAAAATAAATATAATAAATATAAATATATAATATATAAAGATAAATATATTAATTATCTAACAAAACATACCTTAGTGACAACTTGACCATCTACAACTACCATTAATTATGTCACTGGTCAACACATCCTCACTATCTTTATCATCTTAAGGTTAAATTCGACTCAAATAGAAATATTTTGACGTTAAACATAATATATTTTAAGAAAAACCAAAGTTTAATTGAAAAACACATTCTACTTAAAATACAAACAATATAGTTAAATTTTCTTTTTTCTTATGAATCAAGTCTAAGATGAAAGAATAATATTTCACTTTAGAATATAATTTTTTTTTTATCTTTTGCATATATAATAATATAAGAACCGATTTAATATTAAAATATTCAATTTTTTTAATAAAATTTATCTCATCAAAAGAGATGAATAGAAATTTAAACCTATATTTTATTAGACATAGATATCTTATCTTATTATACTTGATCCAGAATTAAAATGAATTTTAATTTTAAAAAAAATTCTCACATAAAAGAATGCATAACATACCGTATTATTTATATAATTCTCATGCAACTTAGTCATATATATATATATATATATATATATATATATATATATATATATATATATATATATATATATATATATATATATATATATATATATATATATATATATATATATATATATATATATATATATATATATATATATATATATATATATATGAAACGAAAGAGTCGAACAATCTTTGAAACAGAAAAAATTCAATTCTCTAAATGAAAATTAGAAAATAGACCGCGGAGTGAAGGCTTGAATTAAGCTGTTAGAGGAAATTAAATCTCTATCTTTCATGAAGGCTTAAATTAAGCCGTCAGAACAAATTAAATCTCTATCTTTTATATAAGCATATTAATTTTTGAATCCATTTTAACTTAATTAAAAGGTTTTTTAGATAAATATTTTAATTTAAAAACTTAACTAAAAGGTTTTATCTTACTTTATTTTTTTTAATTAATGTATGATTTTTGGTTATAATAATTCTCAAGTAAATTTAATATTTTAATACTATTATGATTAAGTTCTTTCATTATTTTCTAATTATTAAATTTTTAAGTAATTTGAGTAGATTAAATTAATTTTATACCTTATATGTGTATATGATTTTTGGTTATAATAATTCTTAAGTAAATTTAATATTTTAATACTATTATAATTAAGTTCTTTTATTATTTTCTACGCATAGAATTTTTAAATAAATTGAATCGATTAAATTATTTGTATACCTTGTGTGTGTTTTAATTTACATTCATCTTAATTAAGATTATTTTCATCCTAATTAAGATAATTTAGATCCATAACTTCTAAAATTATTATCTAATATTAAACATACTCAACAAATAATTTCTAAAATTATTATCTAGTATTAAACATAATCAATATGATTTGTTTAAAGGTGATTTAAAACTGAATCAAATCGATTATAATATTAAGTTAAGATTTAAAGATTTAATAATCAAATTTATATTAATTAAATATATTTTTAAATATTTATAATATATAATATATTAAAAATTATAAAAAAAATATAATAATATAAGAACTAGTTCTAACATGAAAAGATTGAATTGAATTAACTTTCTAAATTAATGCCTTTAATTGAATTAACTTCCTAATGCCTTCACCAACATATCGTCACACGTACAAAAGTTTTAGGATTTGAGGTTATAAAAGTAGTAGTTTTATGTCATCTAATACGTTGTCTCTTTTTCAAATAATATGGAATATATATATATATATATATATATATATATATATATATATATACGAAGAGAGATAAATTATTTTAAAAGTAACTTACTGTATTTAATAATTTTTATAAATAATTAAATTTTATTAATTTAATTATTAAATTAATAAATTATAATAATTTATTATGGTCAGATTCGAATAAAAAATTTAATTTTTTATGTATATTATATTTCATGAAAGAAGGTAACGAATCGAGTCCTAATCTCATGCCTATATATAAATTAAGTTAATATTAAAAGATTTTTATCTTAGAAATGATAAAATGATAGCAAACCTTCAGAAAAAAGGTTTGCTAGCCTGCTACACACCAATTCACAGCAACCTGTCGATTTTCAGTTTCTTTTCAAAAGTGATGAAGGAATTAAAAATAATTTCTTCTTTAGTGCATGTTCAAAGGATAGATTAGTATATGCGATGCAACAGGTGTAAATTCGTCATTTTTTCTATTCATCTAACTTGACATATCATCATTAACATTTTTTTGGGAAAATGGATTGACCTTTAAAGGAATCAAGGGGCTTCTTTTTTACACCTAATTTATCATTTCATACACCAGCACCATTCTATTCACCCACCTATAGTTACATTTAAATTTTTAATGTATGCCTATGTCTATGATCTTAATATGTTATATCAGTACAATAGATAAGAAATGAATTTGAATGCAGATTTATCTGATGCATTTCATAACGGAATTTAGATCAACCATCATACATAACCTACACAAAGCATCCTTTATCGATAAACCAAGAGAACCACCAAAAAAATTAGATGTATGATTATTTATGATGTATATTTATGAACATTTTATGGACACTATTTTATTGCATATTTTACTTATGTTTTTTTAGGATTATTGTATATTTTATTTCATTTATATTTTTTAGGATCAATGTGTATTTACTTTATTGTGTATTTCACTTATGTTTTACTTCATTGTCTTTCTACAACATGTTTTTAACTTAGTAATTCCAATGGACTTTATGCAACATGACTACTTACTTCACTCATAATAAATTATATTAAGGACAAATTAAAATTTAAAATTGATACATAAATGGAATCTTACAATCCACTATGAAAATATCACAAAAAGTAAGTCACATAACATACCAATTAAAAAGGATTAATAAATGGACATAATTTAAACTTATTGTTCACTTCGATCTCTTTGTGGATATCGAAAGTGATTGTAACCTAATTCTCTACACAGTCGACATTTAACCCTAGGTTGAGATTCAACCTAATCTATTTCATTGCTTATACAAGTTAACTTGGGTCTACCATTTCTTCTCAGTCTTTCCTCATCTAGGATAAGAACCCAATCGTCAACGTCTGAAAGGTCATTGTCATTACCAATTGACCACTAATCTGTAGGTAAGCACCATTAATATTTTGAAATGTGTAAAAATCATCAACAAATTGATAAAAATAAATATTAATCATCGCACAAGCAAATATGCCATGTGAGTAAGGGTATCTTAATAGTTGAAATCGACCATATTGATAATAATGATCATAAAATCTTATAAACCATTTGTTACGATCTTGCTGAGTTATTAGATTGAAAGCTTATTCTAGTTCTAACTGTGAAGATTTTATATCATAATATCTCACTTGGTGAAAACAAACATCATCTTGATTTTTATGATTGGATCCATCACTTTTTTTACAAATATGTTGACCACTAGCAATCTCAATCTTCGTTATTGCTTCCTTTTGTACAAAATATTCAACCAAACAACTATAAGTACATTTTATAAAAGGATTGGAAGAGTTCATGCATATTTTAATACTTTATTCATTTCCTCAACTAAATTAGTTATCATATGATCATATCTCATTCCACGTTTATCGTAGATAAGACTTAATTCTTTTCTTTGATATGCTATCAATTCATCTGGCCATATTCATACTAGTTTGTCTAAACTTTTCAAGCTTGTGATAAAAAAATTATTTACATGTTGTGTAACCTATAATATCATTTAAAAACAATTATCATTATAAAGATGTATGAAGTAACATTTTGCCTAATTTAAGTAAATCTTGCTTCAGTTCTTGGTTTTTAAATTTGTGATTAAAATTGTTTGCAATATGCCTTATGTAATAGACATGATATGCATGCAGGGGTTGCTATCCCAAATGAGGATTATTCATAGCTAATTTTAAACTTTAATGTCTTTTTGATATAAGGTAAATTTCACTCTTTTGGGTAACATACTCCCTTAGCAAAACTAGAAACCAACTCCATGCATTTATCATCTCAACCTCCATAACAGCAAAAATAATAGGTAGCACACAGTTATTATCATCTTTAGTTGTTGCTATTAATAACATTCATATGTATTTTCCATATAAAAATGTTTCATCCATTTGTATCAGAGGTTTGTAGAAGTAAATGTGTAACAACATTGTTCAAATGACTAAAAAACTCAAAAAAAGATTTGAGTTCCATTGTGAATCTAATAATCAATGATCACATCTTCTGTCTCAAGCTTATATCTCGACCTTGGTACATATTGAATCATTTTATGTAACTATTTTGACAATAAAACATATGAATCATTTAAATCCCCAAACACATGCACAATTGCTTTCTGTTTTCCATTATATGGTTTCTTTTATGAGATCTTATACTTATATTGACTTAGTATTTTTCTTAAATTAATAAAATTGCTACAGATGATTCTTCATTTACCATATCTGATAAATAACAAACATTAAATCCAAGGCAATAAATTAATGCAATACAATATATAAAAATATTCACAAAATACATATAATATCCAAATCACATACCCAATATGCACAAGAAAATAAAATTGGTGTCCAAGTTTTTGTGGTTTTGGAAAAGAGAAATATTCAAGCAATTATGTTGACCCCTTCCCATTTTTTGACACACCATTCATTGG
This sequence comes from Canavalia gladiata, assembly GCA_037954105.1. Lineage (NCBI taxonomy): Eukaryota > Viridiplantae > Streptophyta > Magnoliopsida > Fabales > Fabaceae > Canavalia > Canavalia gladiata. The sequence goes on along the minus strand of CM075659.1, from coordinate 11,247,600 downwards.
ATCTTTTTTATAGTGATTCTCTCATTTTTCATGGACAACCACTTTCATGATTAGGACAACGAATAGAAGAAATGTTTGTTTTAATTCATTAATAACAAATGTTTGGCGTACCTTCATAGAGATAAAGTAATGTTTTAGTGCCAACAACACTTATTCTTTGCTCTCAAATTGTAAACCGATATATAATTCATCACCAATCATCCAATTTAGAAGTGTGATGGTTGTGAAAAAATTCATATCTTCATCCAGATATTTCGAATTGGTATTGTTATAGTGAGAATTGCTACTCCAAAATGCCAACTCTTTTTCAATATTAGCAATATTGTTAAACCTTGTTTTTATTCATATATAACAAATACATTTATTTTACTGTAACTTTTTAGTTCAATAGATGTATCATGTGATGCAGATGGAACATTATATTACCTTCCGCCCAAACTGAATACAATTTGTTGATCATCATCATCACCATTATCATTAGCGCACCCAAAATTTTCCATTCCAAATCATTCTTATTTAATTATTGATTTTCCTCTAATGATAAATAATGATTTTGATCATCATCATGGAATAAATTTATACCACTTGTAAAATTTTATAACAAACTTTGTAACATAAATAAATAAACTAATACATTAAATAATTTTTTTCATATATTTACCATTTAAAACAATTCTATTACCTTCAATGAGTGTTGTTCTTGTTGGACTACTAATTGTGTCAATTTGAGCTTACACTTCAAGTATATCCATTAGCTGTTGTTGCTCAAATGCATTGATCATGCATTTAACATATTCATTGTCGTTAATTCAAAACTCACTCTATATTCTACTTATTCAAATGACACTAAGAATCTCTCTATTAAATTAGAAACTATTTGGTTGGATGACAATTTTAATTTCTTAAAAAAATTTCTTTCAATTTGTTTAAACTTATATCTTTACAAACCTAAATTGATTTTTTTTTCCTTCAAATGTTAAACTTTCTTCACCTTCAAACACTTTATCATTATAAAACATAATAATAATTTCATCCATATTAACTAACAATAATAACTTCTGAAACTATTAAATAATACTATTTTTTTTATAAGTATTTCACAACTTATAAAATTAAAAAAATAAGTTATAAAAGAGAAAACTGATACTAAGCAATTACCACATTAAAAATGCATACTCTTTTCTTTTCACCAGTTCAAAACTCATCCAGGAATCTATTTAAATATAACTATTACATATTTTATAATATGTTAAATATTTTTTTAATTAAAATCAGTCAGTAAGCGCATGAATTTATGTGTCTTACATGTGACACATAGTTTTATGTGTTACAAATAAGTGTAGCGTGTAGCACATATATTTATGTCACACACACCTGTATGTGTTACATACTTTTATGACGCATAATTAAATGTGTCACACCCCTAACACCATCTACCCTTTTAACATACCTCATTTGTCTGTACGTGACGCATGATAAAATGCATCTTATCCACTATATAACATATTTTATTATAAATTACACTTATGATGCAAATATTTATACATTATAAATACTATTTCTATCCTTCCAAATAAATACTTTTAAATCTAGGTAAATACTAAATACTTTTGAACCTAAGGAATTATTTTTAACGAGAAAAAAAGTACTTTAAGAAAAAGAACCAAAAGTGCATAACTTTTTTTTTCTGATGTAGGAGATCAAAGCAAAGAACCAAGATATAATTATATAAATAAATAAAAAATAAAAATTCAGACCAACCAACCTTTAAGAATTAATAACTGAGAAAGAAAATAATTGTGGCTTAATCTTCAAACTTCACACATTCTCTCTCTCTCTGACTCAGACACGCAATAATGTAGTAACACAGTGATGCCTCAAAGGATGACCAACCAAACCATTCAAGACTTTGCGACTTTGCTTTGACAACTCTCAACAATATAAATTTTTATATACGTAATGCTTCCAGAATCAGTAATCAAGACACACCCTGGTTTGCAGAAAAATCACGACTTTCATGCTCCAAAAACATAAATACAACCACCCAGAATTTTATGGTCACTGTTGAATGGACACAAGAAAATTGATTCCTACATGATTTCAAAATATACAAACTGGACATATGTTCAGAGATGATGTTCTTAAGACTTGTGGGGGTTATGCAGAAAACTGTAACAGTGTATAAGACAAAATCTAGCATTTTAACTTCATCCCAATTAAAATTATGTAGTTACAATCCTTAAATTTAAGAAATTGAAAAAAATGATAGAAATTAAAGAAAAAAACAAAAAACAAAAGAAGAAGGTGTAAAGTTAAAATAGAGAAATAGAAAAAGAAAACGTTACATTACCTTTTGTTCCCATTTTCTTCTTTAAACAAGGATTGAAGGTGAACCAGTAGAGGAAGATGAGGTTCCAAGTCCGATGGAAGACAATGATTGAAGTCAATGTGAATACAATGAGACAAGGCCGAGGTTAAGAGTTGAGCAGGAATGAAAGAAACTAGGGCATAGAGGAGAAAACGAAAAAGAATGAGAACGAGCCAAATAATTTGAGATTCGCAACCAAATTAAATTTAGTCTCTGTTGGTGTTTACAGAGAATACACACTAAAGTTAGTTGCTTGTTTAGAAGGAAATGGAGAGAAGAGAATGAAATTCTTGCTACGAGAGTTTGAAGTCTGAAAAATCTATTTTGTATTTGAAATACTTCAAAACTTAAATACTGATATCCATGATCCTTAACCATAATTGAAAAAAGGATTGGATCCTAAAAATAAGCAACTATCGGATACATGATCAAATGAAGGGAAATAACTAACTCCTGGAATCAAGGAGCACTACTTTGGATTATTCAAACATTAACAAAACAGAAATGGAAAAGTGGCAGCAATCTTGAACATGTGACTAACACTCCTCCTTGTTTAGATGCTGCAAACTCCAAGTTTCTTCCTGAAGCTTTCGAACTTGCTAAGCGGCAATGGTTTGGTGAGAATATCTGCAACTTGATTTTCAGTTTTATAGTAATAGAGAGACACATCACCATTCTTCTGAGCTTCTCTTACAAAGAATAACTTAATATTAAAGTGCTTAGTTTTGCCATGAAAAACTGGATTGTTGGAGATTGCAATAGCAGCTTGGTTATCAACAAGAATCTCTGTGCTTTGCTTCTGCTCTAGGTTTAAATCAATCAAGATCTTCCATAACCAGAGAACTTGATTCACAGTAGCCATTGCAGCAACAAATTCTGCCTCAGCAGTGGATTGAGCTACGGTTTCTTGCTTCTTTGAGCTCCAAGAAAACATCCCTGATCCAAGGCTAAAACAATATCCAGATGTACTTTTCATATCATCAATTGAGCCTCCCCAGTCGCTATCAGAAAAACCAGTTAACTTGATCTCTCTATGCTTCAAGAACTTAACTCCATAGTTCCAAGTTCCCTTGATGTATATGATGACTCTCTTTGCAGCCCTCATGTGAGTCTCATTTGGACAATGCATGAATCTAGATAGAATGCTTACTACATTTAGAATGTCAGGTCTGGTTGCTGTCAAGTACATTAGACATCCTATCAAGCTTCTGAATTCAGCTTCATCAACTTTGGCTGAACCATCTTATTTGACCAGCTTCTCCTTTTGATTCATAGGAGTATTCATTGCCTTGCAGTCTTCCATTTGAAACTTCTTTAGTATTTCTTTCGCATACTTCTTTTGATAGACAAACACTTCATCTTGGCTTTGCTTAATTTCCATCCCAAGAAAGTAAGTCATCAGGCCAAGGTCTGTCATTTCAAAGACCTTCTTCATTTTCAGCTTGAACTGATTGACCTGATCAAGATTACTTCCAGTAACTAATAAATCATCTACATAAAGAAAGATGACTAGAATGTCTGCATCATCACGTTTGACATATAAGGTGAGTTCAGATAGACTTTTCTCAAACCCCAAGCTGATTAGGTGATCATCTATTCTGTTGTACCAGGCCCGTGGAGCCTGTTTCATACCATACAATGCCTTCTTCAGCAAGTACACTTTGTCTTCATTTCCTTTGTCCACAAAGCCTTCAGGTTGTTCAACAAAAATTTCTTCTTGTAAAATTTCATTGAGGAATGCTGACTTGACATCTAACTGAAACAATTTCTAGTTTTTTTGAGCAGTTAGAGCAAGAAGCAATCTGATTATGTTAAGCCTAGCAACAGGTGCAAATGTATCTGAATAATCAACCCCAAACACTTGAGCATATCCCTTGACCACTAGCCTTGCTTTGAGCTTGTTGACCGAGCCATCAGGATTTAACTTGGTCCTAAATACCCACTTCACTCCTATTATTTTCTTATCATGTGGTCTATCAACCAGCTCCCAAGTTTTGTTTTTCTCAATCATTGACAACTCCTCCTTCATTGCAGCCATCCAATGTTGATTATGTTTTGCATCATGATATCCAGCAGGTTCACAAATAGCCACATTGCATCTCTGGTATATATCAGAGAGCAATCTTGTACCTCTAATCGGTGTATCATCTGTTAGTTCATCCTGCCATTCTTCATCTTCATGTTCTTTTAGAGTGTTAACAGTGGGTAAATGCCTTGACTTACTTGAAGTCTGATTTTCCCTATTTGAGTCTGCCCAACTCCATTTGTCATCTTCCACAAAATAAACATCTCTGCTCACAATAATCCGTTTAGTTTGTGGCTGAAACACCCTGTAAGCCTTGGAACTGGTACTATAGCCAATAAAAATGCCAGTTGTTGCCTTCTTGTCAAGCTTATCACGTTTGATTTGTGGAATATAAGTGAAACACAGGCAGCCAAACACTTTAAGGAATTTGAAAGATGGTTTATGTCCATACCAAGCTTCAAAAGGTGTTTGATCTTTCACTGCCCTTGTTGGAATTCGATTTTGTAAAAACACAGTAGTGTTTGCTGCTTCTGCCCAAAAATTTTTTTGGAAGACTCTTCTCATGAAGCATGCAACGAGTCATTTCCATTATGAATCTATTTCTCCTTTCGCTAACTCCATTCTGTTGTGGAGTGTATGGGGTTGTTAATTGATGCTCAATTCCTGCCTCCTCACAAAAACGTTTGAAAGTTTTTGAAGTATACTCCTTGCCATTATCAGATCTTAGAATCTGAATTCTGCAACCACTTTCATTTTCCACCCTAGCCTTAAACTTCATAAATACACTAGCAACTTCTGATTTTTGTTTCAAAAAGAAAATCCAACACATTCTTGTTAGATCGTTAATGAAGGCTATATAATAGAGGTTACCATTTAATGATGGTGTTCTTTGAGGACCACAAAGGTCAGTATGAATAAGCTGCAATTTCTTCGAAGCTCTCCAAGCTTGTTTAGGGAATGGTTGTCTGTGTTGCTTCCCAAATTTGCATGCTTGACAGTAGGTCAGTTCATCATCAAGATCAGGAAGTCCTTCACCAGCTTCTTTGATTGCATTTGAAGCAGCCCTCAATGATGAAAATGCCCGAGTCTTTTGTGCCAAACTTCAGTGACACTTTCTTTGGGTTTAAAGGCCATGTGCTCCTCCTCCATTGGATTGAGAGCAAAATTATTTCCCTTCATTTCAATTTGAAACAAATCTCTGCCATCAGCATCTTTAATCAAGCACCGTTTATTTTCAAACAGCACTTTGTAGCCCTTTTCCAACAATTGACCAACACTCAAAAGATTTTGATCAATCTCTGGCACGAAAAAGACATCTGTAATGGTTTTTGTACCTTTATAGCTTGTGATAGCTACTGTGTCTTTTCCTTTCACGACTAGGTGTTCACCATTTCCAATCCTCACCCTTTTAATCTCAGTAGTTCTCAATTCCTTAAAGAGTTCCTTGTCATGTGTCATATGGTTGGTGCATCCACTATCAATTAGCCAACTCTCACTTGATTCTCTGCTTGAGAAACAAGTGGCCACGAACAATTGATCTTCCTCTTCTTGGTCAGCAACTTGAGCATCTGCCGCTTTCACCTGATTTTTGCATATCACTGCTTCATGTCCAAGTTGGCTGCATTTGGAACATTTGGCATCAGGTCTTCTCCAACATTTGAATGGTGGATGGCTTTTCTTTCCACAATGTTGGCAGGGTGGATAAGTTTTCTTTGAACCTTCTCCTTTGCCCTTTTGGTGATTGCTGAATGAATTCCCTTCATTTGCTGGCTGGTTCTTCGAGTTCTTCTTCTTTTTATACCTTTTTTTATCTTGATGTGTGGCTGGTAAGGCTCCTTCTACTGCTCCATCTTGTCTCATGGCCCTTCTTTGCTCTTGTGCTTGTAAAGTATTTAAGAGCTCTGCAAGAGAAATCTTTGATAGGTCCTTTGTGTTCTCCAGGGTTGTTATGGTGGCTTCAAATCTCTCTGGAACTGTTACAAGCAGTTTTTCCACAATCCTTGAATCATTTAACTCAGATCCAAGAAACCTCACTTTGTTGGCAATACTTAGAAGTCTGCTAGAGTACTCTTTTACTGATTCTGACTCCTTCATTCTCTGCAATTCAAAGTCCCTGATTAAATTCAGCACTTGCATTCCACGAATCCTCTCATCACCTGCATATTCTGCCTTGAGGTAATCCCAGATTGCTTTTGCTGACTTCAAGGACATTATTCGCGTAAATATCATGGGAGATACAACTGCAAATAGGCATGCTTTTGCCTTTGATTTCTTTGTCTTCTTCTCCTTATGTAATTTCATTTGTCCCACGGTGGGGTTTGTTGGAAGTGGCTGAATTTCATAGTCCTCTTCTACAGCTTCCCATAAATCCAATGCTTCCAGGTAGGTCTCCATACGTACTTCCCACATCCGATAGTTTTCTCCATCAAATATTGGTGGTGCCATTGTTGAAAAATTAGACTCTCCTTCCATTGATGCACTTTACTAACCTCACAAATCCCTCAAGAAAATAGCTTTGATACCAATTTGTTGGTGTTTACAGAGAATACACACTAAAGTTGGTTGCTTGTTTAGAAGGAAATGGAGAGAAGAGAATGAAGTTCTTGCTATGAGAGTTTGAAGTTTGAAAAATTTATTTTGTATTTGAAATACTTCAAAACTTAAATACTGATATCCATGATCCTTAACCATAACTGAAAAAAGGATTGGATCCTAAAAATAAGCAACTATCGGATACATGATCAAATGAAGGGGAATAACTAACTCCTGTAATCAATGAGCACTACTTTGGATTATTCAAACATTAACAAAACAGAAATGGAAAAGTGGCAGCAATCTTGAACACGTGACTAACAGTCTCTAATTTTTAATAGTTTTGTGACGGGTTATTTATCTTGCCACTGAATTTTGGTAACCAATTCGGTCTCTAAACCTTAAATATTTTTATTGTGGTCTCCTTCTTAATTAGTCGCAAATTTAGTAGCTATCTATAACCGATAAAACAAGGTAGCGAAATTCGGTTGCTATTTTTCATTTTTCTAGTAGTGATTCAGTCAACTTCTTATTATTAAATCTAATATATTTTGTGAGAGTGAAAGTTTAGAGCTCTAGTAGTTGACTATTCTACTTACTCTACTAGAAGCGTTGTTTCACTTTATATTTTCCTTTTTTTGGAGTCCTTTTTCTTTGGTTTGTAATTTGTGATTTTTCTCATTTTTATTTGTTGTTGTTGCCCGCTGGATGTTGGTTGAAGTTTTAATTCCGTCTAAGTTTGGTTTCATGCTTTCATCCAACTTTAAGCCTTTTGTCTATACCCTTTATATTTCTAGATTTGCTCATATATTTTTTGGGTTTACTCTCTATGTGCGTCTTAATTTGTTGTTCTGATGATGCTGTGTTCTTGCATGAATTTTCCGTATAGTGTTGTCATTTGCATCTGAATAAATCGATGATACATGTGGGCGAGATTGGCCATCTTGGGACGGTTGAGCATTTATCCATTTGAACCCACTCGACGCTCACCCTATCTCTCTCTTTCTCGTTAATTTCTCTTTTTATTTCCTTATGTAGTAAGCACACACATTCGAGGGATTCATACACTCTGCTTCTCTCCTCTCTATTCTTCATTCACGTTTTCTTTTCTTACTCATCGCAACATACATCACATTTAGTTTAGCACAAATCATACCCTTCGTTCTCTTTAACTCTGCCTCATGTAATGGCAGCAAACACACATAGGTTTTGTTTTTTAAGAAAATCTGGCGCAAAACACATGTCGTTTTGATTATTTTTTTTTCCATCACATAAAAATGAAATAATTTCATTCTATTGTATAGAAACAAAACCGGTTAAAAAAAATTATCGATTTTTATCAATTTTAAAATTTTTCTCCGATTTCACTAGTTTAGAATGGATTTATTTTTCTCTAAACGATTTTAATAAACCGGATATGTGAACAGTTTTCGATCCAACTGATCTAACCATCATTCCGATTCGGTTTTCACAATCATGATCTTCTTTCCATTCTGTACTATTGAAACAACTAAACGATATGCAACATCTTCAATCATGCTACTACCTTGGCCCCTACGCAATCAAGATACAAGATCCATCAACATAATTATAGGAACCATCCTTGACACACTTATAACTAATGGGGTAATTATGCATTAGCATAGCCATTATAGGTTTAGCATGGTGATTAAAAACGTACCCCATATAGCTTACATCATCAAGGATAGACACTGTACCTAATTAAGATAAACCGACATTTATAAATAGAAAGAGAACATATTACATCTGGTTAAGTACCTCATCACTTTTCCCTCAGTCTATTAAAATATCTTTTTAACTTGAGTATCAGAATGTTTTCCGGGAAAAAACATCATCACTGCACCCGATTCAAGACCACCAGTAATAGTCATAAAATCCTGTCTTAGAATAGTGCAAGCGTCGATTATAGAACAAAATCTTTAAGCAACAATTATATTTAAGTTCTTTTAATAATATAGTTGTTAAGAAAAATGTAATTACCATATATAGTTAAAAATATATTATTCATTAAATTTAATAGTCAATTATTGATTATTATCCTAAATTATAGTTTTTTTATTTAAAGTTTTAAAACATATTTTTTAAAATTAAAAATATATTTTATAAAATATTCTTAATTCAATATTAAGTTTTTTTTTTAACAAGTATCATTTTTTTAATTATTACTAATTTTTTCCAAGGCTCCCACAGAATTGGATGCTAAGCATAGGCCATAATTGCCTATGTTTTAAGCTGCCTAATAATCAATTAACTACCACTTGAGCGTAGAGTTAGGGAGGGCATATAAATTTTTATGTGCCAGTTTGAATTTGTAACCCAGTAAAAATACCACCCTACCCCAACCCTTATTATATATCTCTCTTCCCAGGACTAAATAAATAAATAATAATAAAATCCAACTAGCACCGTTCTTTATGAACATAAATAATTATGAAATAAAATTTATAATTCCAGATTACACTTGATTAATAGCAATTACAATCCACCCAAAGAAAAAACATGTATCATGCATGTACATGGACAAACAGAGGGTGGTAAAAAACTATAGCTTATACTTAGCTTCTAGTTTTTCTAGCAGCAGCTTGATGGTACCTAGAGGCATATCTATGAAACAAGGCAAGTGCATTACTAGTAAGTTGTGCCACATTCTTGGCCTTAACCTTAATAGTTGCTACTCTCTTACTCATTCTAAGACCAGGGAATGAGTACACACAACTACTAGCATCTGTTATGGCAGTGCTCTCCCATGTCTCAACATTGCTTATGTGCCACAACATGTCATCATTGATGGTGGACCCACGTTGGTTCAACCTACGTAGCTCTTTGATGGCTTGGCTAAGTTGGTCCACACTGTCTATGATTTGGTTCACACAATCTTGCACGGTTAAGTACTCCCTCTTGTTCCTTTTTATGTCATTGAGTTCTTTGGACACTTTCAAAAGGTACCCTTTTGTGTGTAGTGCTCTAGAGAGGCTTACCGATAAGGCATATTGGGCTAAGTTTTGTGGGCCATTTATGATGGATTTGGCATACCGGGCTAGGCAACGAATGCAAAGTTTTGGGTAGAGGGTGTCGCTGCAAGAGGACTCTATGTAGTTCATTGTTTTGGGATGATTATGTCTAGCCATGGATGGTTCAACTAGGGTGGCAAGAATTGAAAAGAAAGAAAGGAAAATAACTAGCAATGTGAAGTGTGCCATCTTGGGTCACAAATCAAAGCTCTAGCTTGGTTAGCTTGGAGTATTATGGAGAAAATAGCAATGGGGTATTGTGCTTATATAGAGTTCCTCACATCATCACATGCATAGCTAATCATTTTTCTCCTTATATTACGTTATTTTATGTGCTTTATACGTACAATGGTCAATGAGTTATGCTAACAGCAAAGTAGAATAATTTTAGGACTATAATAACAGTGGAAAATTTTTAATTGGAACTAGCTGGTAAATCAGATTAAAATAAAAGTATAGATTCATATCAAATATAGTCCACCCTGATATCAAGGAAATACCTAGTTGGAGTATTAAGAATGTTTGTATTATTTGAGTGTGGTAGTATGTGAAGTAACATTGTGTCTCGGACTTTACTATTACACGTTTAAAAGGGTTAGACTTTTTTCACTTGGATTGTAAGAATTCTAATCAAATGGTGAGAGGGAAAGAGGAATATGATGCTTAAGTAGGAAGATAAAATGTATGAAACTTGAATGATGCTGTAGGGTGGATCAACGTACAACATGGAGCTTTTAAGGCGAGGCTAATGGGTCTATGTCTAGTGGATAGGAAAGAAAATGGAAAAATACAAGACACATGTGCATAGTTGATCAATTGGTTGGCAAACCCCAAAATGAAGCTTGGAAGATTCCCGGAGACACAATTTGGATTACTAAAACTATAATGATGCATCATTCTATGCTTAATTATTGGTGAAATAATTTATACCTTCTTGTTTAACTTCTATTACAATTTTAAACATGGGAGGCTAGATAATGATAAAATAAATAAAAGATAATGATTCTCAAAATAAAATTTGTTCCGTTTGGGAAGTTTTATATCCTTGTCTTGAGATTGAGGTAACCCTGCTTAGGTTCTGGGATTCGAAATGCACAGGTACCCTGAGATTCATGTAAATCTAGGTTTCTTTACATGATCCCTTCATGTTTTATGTGAAAAGTAATCTCACCGCTAATATAATATTAAATCAAAATGATATATCAAATTAACTAAAATGTTGTTAAACAATGCGATATTGGAATTGAAAATTGATCGACCATTTTATTACATAGCATGCTGACAATACATAACTTCTGATTCCAAATATAACTTTCTTGTGACTTCCCATATAAATAAAACGTCACTGGTCCTGAATCAGATTCTTTTCCTCTCTATCCCAAGGTCATGGTGATCACAAGGAAATATATATTAAGATGATCATATCCTATTATTCAAGAAAGTGAGAGGATTCCAATTCCATATTGAATTAAATTTCCTTTTATATATATATATATATATATATATATATATATATATATATATATATATATATATATATAAGAAAAGGGATTAAGTTAATGGATTAGCCTATTTACTTATTAAATTTAGTTGAGTAAATTTTTAACATTGTTGACTAATTTCAAACTGAACAGAATTTAAATCTTAAATACAGGGAAGTAATGAGTTGAGCTATTTGTGAATTATTTAAGTTTAATTTGTTAAATGCTCGATTAAAATGGTTTGTTTAACTAAATAAACAAACTCAAATTTAAAGTTGAACTTTATTATTTAAATAACTCAAACTTAAAGTTTACAAGTTTAATATTAATAACTAATGAATAGCTCATTCGTTTCTTAATAATAATAATAATAATAATAATAATAATAATAATAATAATAATAATAATAATTTATTATTATTATTATTATTATTATTATTATTATTAAACCTACTGTTCATCTAACTCCATTTTTCAAGACATATTTCTAATTGTAATTTATCATCTAGGATTAAAATATTTATAAATATTAAGTTCATAAACTTAAAAATAAGATTAAAAAATTTATAAAAGTAAAAATAAATAATCTGTAAATGAAATAAACAAGTTAAACTCAACTTTTATTTATTTTTAAATTAAGTTCAAACTTTAAATTTAGTTTATTTATTTAAATGAGCCAAACTTAAATAGTTGAAATTTTTCATAAACTAAACCTAAATTTTGAATATTTGATTTGAGTCAACTCATTTACTTTCCTAATTAAACAGGTTAAATCTGTTTGCCTATATAAAAATTCCTTAACTCGTTCATTTATTTATTTAGTATTAACAATTATATGAATTTAGAAATTTGTTTTGTGAATTCGATATGTTTTGAATTTATAGTTTCCTTTTTTATTTTAAATTGGCATTTCAATTTCTGTTCCATTTTCACTCCGAGGCTCTACTTTTCATATAAGCATACTGGGCGGGTTGTTTTTCAACCCAAAAACAAACAAATGAAAAGAACGAACAGCCCGTCTAAGCTCGTGTTGTTATTTTCTTGTATAAATTAGCATATTTTTTTTACCTAATCCATTTAGTAAGTGCATTAAACATGTGTAGGGTATGACAAGGATCTTAGTTATCTTCAAAACATACATTCGAATTTTATAAATTAAAAAAAAAAACTAAATTTTACACTCTTATGCGTTGTACTCGTCGCAATAGTATTTTATTATCAAAATGAATGTTTTATACTTTCATTTATACCACACATGCATGCTAAGTTTTCTCCCCTGAAAAACTCCAAACCATATTTGAATATAAAAAAATTCTTGTAACTGTGACCCAAACCATGATTTGAAAATTCCCAATAAAAATACATAACACCCCATTAGCGCTCTCCATAAGTAGACTGAGGCTTTAGTAGATATAATGTTTAATGATTGTTGCCTATTTTTTCTTATATCATCATTCAAATTTATGCATTACAGATTTTCACCAGGTCTAGTTACTAAAACATTTGCTTAATAGATGATAATTGTATCCCCTCACGTAACTTGTGACACTATGCCAATCAACTTTGAATGATTGATTAAGTAAATTTATGAGTTGCACACACATTTAATATTTTCAAGTGAAAATGTATCACTTGTTGAGTAGTTTAGTGCACTCGGCCATGGAAATGCGTACGCAAAATCTTTCTTCTCAAATCATTGAAACTACTAAATAAAGGGAAATGTTCTATACACCTTCCAATTCCGCTCCCTCAAACAATGGAATTCGGGTGCAGGATGTTTCCACAATACAAGGGACTTAAAAATAAACAAGGATAAAGGGCTCATTCAATCTTACAAGTTACAAACACTAAAAGGGATCTTGAAAATTACAGACAACAGCATTATCTTACAGATAAGGAACAATTCAAAGAAATCACATACAACCAAATATGCATTGGCTGAAAGTCTTGCCTGTATTCAGGAATCATTCAGCCACTTTCATACCTGAGAGATAGACTTTACTCTGAATCACACTTCCCCCAATCCAAAATCCAGGCATAACCATCAAACCAACTTTGGGTTTCTCATCATTCTCATCCATTATCAGATTCTTAATCACACTTTCCATATAAACATCGGAGAACTCATTCCCTCCTTTAACCTGAAATACCTTGACATTTGGCTCAAAAGAATAAGCCAGTCTGTGTAAAAGCCAAATTGACTTGGCCAATTTAAGAAAAGCCTGGTAAAAAGGAGTCCTTGGATGCCCTCCGCCCATCACATAGTTTCGCTGATCTAAATTTCCAAAGAATGATGCCTCCATCTTTGGATGAACTACCACTAGGTATTTGCTCCTGCAAAATTTCCCAAAAATGGAATCTGGATTTTGCCCTAGCATGTCCAAGGGATCCATCTCCCTTAAAGCAAGAAATTGGTGGAAGAAGCTCTCTTTAGTGACAGTAATATTGTCTGCTTTGACAGAGAAGCTTTCCTGCTCAAAGCCACTGAACATTCTTTGGCATATGTATGACTCAAAGGCATACTTCTTATGAGCCCTCTTCGCATAAACAACATCAGGTTCAATTGAGTTGGCAGCAGCATCAAGATCCCACCCAGCTGCTTTCATCATGTTAATTAAAGGTTTAGAAAAATCATGGATGGCTTTTGTGGCTGCTTCCACAGCAGAGGTGAAGAGATCTGGAGTTAAATCAACAGGGAAAAATCCATTTTCATCTTCCGATTCTTTGGTCGACAAACCTCTAAGCTTCAGATTTTTTTCTAGTTTCCCTCGCTTCTGGCTAGCCTCCTCAATCTGCTGCTGCAATTGATGGATCTCAGAATCTTTATTCTGGATTTCAGATTGGAATTTCTTCACCATGACCTCATAGGTTTTCAGAAGGCTCTGCTGTTCTTGAATTTCAGCAGCTAAACGTGAGTCCTGGGGAGAAACACACACCGGTTTTGGGTTGTTTTCCCTGTAGAAATGCTTGAGTTCAGACAGTGTTTTCAGCTCGCCAATAACAAGTTTATCAGCACTGTGGATTTTATCTGGGTCATAGGGAGTATGAGCAGCTTGCAGTTGGATATAAGCCGACTTAAGAGAAGAGATATTTGTAAAAATTTTAGATATTAGGGTCTCCAAAGCTTCTGGATTCTGATTCATGGCCTCTTCCATGGGTTGAGGATGGACCTTCTGACCGTTGGTTTCACGTAACTGGGTCTCTTTTGCTCCAGTGGGTAGCATAGCTAACGCCAAGAAAGGGACAGTTGAACAAACTGTCACAACCAAAATTACCACACAACTGGCAAGCTTTCAAAGAAGTTCAATCAACCTGTTCAGTGCAGAAATCATTTACTTTTCTACATTACTAGTGTTCAATTCATATTTCACAACCAAAGTGCTCACAATCAGAAAGAAAAGAAAACAGATTCCACTAAACAGCTAAAAAAGAAATTGAGAACACATGTAATATGTGTGTTTGACAAATTCAACTTAATGGAAACAAGCACATCCTAAAAGCAATGTGCAAATGCAATTACATATTCTTTCTAGCAATTTAACACTTCACCATTTCACATTATGCTCCACGCTCGGTGGACATTGAGCAATGGTTTTGGGACTTTACAAGGTAAAAAGTAGAAACTCATCCAACAAATTTTTCAGGCCTTCAAATATATTTTCAATATTTTATACAACGAAAATTGGATTACCCTAATATGAAGAAAGAGAGATAATACTGTGAAAGGCAAATCAAAACTACGCACATTAGCTATTGCTCAATGGTAATACACTTATAATTACCTAAAGAGTTGGGTAACTGATGCAATGGGCAAAACTACACACACTAATTGCATTTACCAACAGTTACTTCAATTAAAATCCAATATAAATCATGAAATGGGGGAGAGACAGAAACAGAAACAGTGAGAAGAGGGAAAAGTGAAGAAGGTTTCATATTGTATTAGCAGAAAACAGAGAGCAAGAAAAGCAAAGGTTTCCAACGAATCAGACATAGAATGTAAAAATTGGTACCCGTTAGGTGTAGATCTAGTGAAAAATAGCGCCAAGAGCGTGGAATGCGTCGAAGTACAGAGAGAGAGAGAGAGAGAGAGAGAGAGAGAGAGAGAGAGAGAGAGAGAGAGAGAGAGAGGGAAAGAGAAGAGAAATAAGGAACGGCGGAACCAAATCGTATTATATTTATAGAACTTGTAATAAAAATTAGAACAACATTTTTCATTCTACAACGTATTAATATTTAAATCAATATTTAATGGTAAGCCTGATTAGAATACCTTATAATAAATGAAAAAGATAAAAAAAAATTAAAATGTAATATGAAAAAAATATGATATGAATTCATTGAATTTTTTTATTTATTTTATAAAAAGCTTATAATAAATATAAAATTTGGATGATTTTTCATTAATATAATAATTTGAATCACACCTGTACCACAAAACATGTTTCTCCGAGCTATCACCTTGTCGTTGTGATTAGTGCAATATTCCTTATTCGTCTTCTCTTCTTTCTCTCTCTCTCTCACATCCACGGTGTAGATGGCACTCTCAGGTTCGCGGGCTATGTCGAAGGGTGTGTTCATATCGGTGCCTGTTCTCGTTCTTTCTGCTTTGGTCGCTGCTCTTTTTCTCTTCTTCCTTTTGTCCTCTCTTTCAACTTGTTCTTGCCCTTCACCTTCCCAAATCGCTGCCTCCAATGCTGGATGTGATGTTGTTGGTGTTTCCCACTCTAACGCCGTTAATATTCCGTTATCCACCACGAAGGAGGATGTTGAGTGGGTCAAAGATCAAATCCGAGCGAATGGCCTTCATATGCATGACAACATCCTTCGCAAGGGTATTAATCCTCGCACCAGGCTTCAGCAACTTGAAGATCTCACACAGTAAGATCTCAATTTGTTTTATCCATTTTTGTGCGTGTATGACTATGCCTTTGTTTTGGGATTACCTTTTTTTAATCTTATTCCTTTTGTTGAAGTCTCTGGATTGGTGATTTCATAGATTCGTGCCATTTCTAGCTTGCAATCGAAGTTTCCTTTTGGTAGAGACCACATGGATCGGTTTTACCAATTTTCAGACTCTGTATATTAGCCAATGTGGAAAATTAGGTTTACTAGCTGAATAGTAGGGTAGCACTGAAACTGCCAAAAGAGGGAATATGAATGAGAATAAGTGGAATTAGGTGTTTCTGAAAATTCTATGCTTCTGCCCCTTTTTGTGTGGCCAGTGGTGTTTGCATGATCTATGCTTCAAACTGAAGTTTGTTTGCTAAACTATATGTGTTCATCTTTCTGTTAAAATGTGTATTAAACATTGTCTTCACAATCTTTAAAAATATCATGTTTCTCAATTTTGTTTTTTCTATTTATAATGGTTGTGGGTTCCTTCTTTCCTTTCCATACTTGTCTGTTTGATTGTCAATAATCGCAGGGGTTTTCAAATTCAAACACTATATATAACGTGGTTCAATTCTGTTTTGTCTGACAGTGCTCTTTTTATCATAATGAATGAACTGCAGAATGCTATGTTCTTGCATTATGATGTCTTTTTAAACTTTAGAACTGGTGTTCCTTGTCCCTGACGTTGCGTCTTTCTCTTGATAAGATACCAAAATAAAGGAGTTCAATGTTTTGGTAGCCTCGTAGGAGATGTATATACTGTTGAAGCATTGGTTGCAATTTCTAATTTCATTTTGTTTTTTAGCATGAATGTATGCATGCCCCTTTGCATTTTCTGATTTCAATTTCTTCTTCCAAATGCAGATTTAAGGGCATATCTCACTATGAGGGATCTGAGTCGGATAATCACACTGCCTTGCCATGCCCTGGAGAACTCCTAGTTGAACAGCACCATAGCAACTATGGTGAACCTTGGGCAGGGGGAAGAGATGTGTTTGAGTTTCTTGCTCAAACCACTCGACTCAGACCAGACTCGCAGGTGCTAGAAATAGGTTGTGGGACTCTTCGAGTTGGTTTGCATTTCATTAGATATTTGAATCCTGAACACTTCCACTGTCTTGAAAAAGACGAGCTCTCTCTGATGGCTGCGTTTAGGTATGAGCTTCCTGCACAAGGCCTCTTACCCAAACGGCCTTTAATAGTTAAGGGGGATGATATGGATTTCAGCAAGTTCGATTCTGGCATAATGTATGATTTGATTTATGCTAGCGCTGTATTTCTTCATATGCCTGATAAACTCGTATGGACTGGACTGGAAAGATTAGCATCTAAGTTAAAACCTTATGATGGACGAATCTTTGTATCACATAATATAAAGTTCTGTTCACGGTTGGGAGGAGAGGAATGCACAAAGAGGCTCATGAGTTTAGGGCTTGAGTGTCTTGGGAAGCATACACATGATAGCTTGCTATTCAATCACTATGAGATATGGTTTGAATTTAGACGGTCAAAGGTATAAGGTCTGGATTGATTCTATAAAGAAGCATGAGAAATATCTCTAAATGGCCTCCGGGCACTTAATATGCGCTTTGCTCATCGCAACAAATCTTTGACAACTCAAATGATGCTCTTGCTTTGAGTCCAAACAGGTGACAGTTTTCTACTCCGTTCCGTGGTTCATCAACTTGTGCCAGAAATCTGTATACACTTTTGACACTTAGGAGAGAAGAATCATATGTAATGTTGATTGAGGACTCAACAAAGGCAAGGAGATTTGTATTATTTTTTTAGGTCCTTCAGTAAAAAGACTAGCTTAATTTTACCTTCCAATGTTGTTTCGATCATATGATAGTTGTATTTAGCAATCATACTATCTTGAAACAGATTTTTGCTTTGACAGTTATTGTTCAGGATGCGGTCTAACCTGTAATGGCGTGATTTGAGGATTTATATGCTGTAACAAAAGTATTTTTGCTGAATGTTCCAAAATTCCCTCTATTGATTTGAGGGAAAGATGGTCAAGATGTATAGCTCATGAATCTTGGGGTAAACAGAAGTAATGAAAGGCCTAGTGGTAGAAGCCGGACAGGAGATTGGTCAATATTTAGGTTGAAGTGACAATGTAAATAGCAGGAACTGTCACTGTTACAGGTTTATATCGGTTTAGTTTGAATAAATTTCTCAATATTATATTTATAGGAGGTGAAAATAACAAGATAAAATAAACTGAATCTTCTTTACAAGTTATGTATATTAACTTTCTTAAGGTTTTTCCATCAATTTTTGTTTAAAAACTGAAATACCTAAGTTTATTTTATTTTACAAGAGAAGTTTGACACATTTTTCCTCATTATTTTCGTTATATAACTGTTGAGCTTATCCAAATTGGAACATTTTCCAGACATACTCAGGCTCCTATTTCTGGAAAATGACATACTGGCATAGAAAGATCTCTTATTGAATTTTGTCAACGGAAGATGCCTGCTATATATCTATTAAATTTTATTCATTTCTTAAGTGAGCAACTAAATGCAGTATAGCATACAGGAAGTTTGTATTTAAATGGTCACTTCATTTCTATATAGAAGTTCTTTGGGAGGATTTTTTAAGTTCAAACACTGATGATAATATTTCCTACTTATTGGAATTGATTTTTATCTAAATAGCACCAGCTGGCTATATTAACATCCAAAAAATTTGAATATATCAAATAAGCATTTATTTTGGAGGAAATAAACATGCCTCCGTTTATTTTTTGGTCATTGAAAAAAATGGGAATCCAACATCAATTATTTTGGGTAATTTTATCCCCTTTGTTGCCCCTTTCGGAAAAATCTCAACTCAAACTACTCTATGGACTCTGCAGCTCCTTGCATCTTAAGCAAGGTTTATCCTAAATGATAAACTAAATTTTCTAATCAAACTTTTCCACCATTCGGCTTCATTACTTATAGAAGAAAAGGTCTTAGGAGTGAAAAAGACCAACCGCTACGTAGGGACCGTCCCAAATCCTAAGGCAGCTCCAAATCTTTCACACTGAGGTCCTATGGTGTACTCCTAGATTTTGTACCTTAAATTTGGATTTTTATAAGTTGTTACTGACAATATGGCCTTGCAGATTTTGCTGTCAATTTCTTTTCATTTTATTTTGTATAAGTGGGTACCTTTTAATTATGTTTAGTTCATCAGTCTAGATATGCATGTCCTTGTTTTGAGATAATCACGTTTGATATCATTAAACCAGGTGCCACATCATTGGAGTGGCTAAAAAATCTCGCTTAAAGTAAAAGTTTTTTAACAATGCTTTAAATTAATGGTACTCTAAAAACTCTATATTACCAATGAATCATAGTTAAATCTTAACTTTTGCTTCAGTCATAAACACAAATCATTGATCATATGATAAACAATGTTTTCTATCGTTAACATTAAGATTCAAATTTCTTGCATCGATCTGATCTGATCTCTAATTTCAGATAGTGTTGATTGCAGTCATACGATTGCTACGGAATACTTCTATAGTTTCATTCCTGAAGACATAAGCATAAGCACTGTATCTGGTTCAACAATTGTCCATGACCATGATTGCTTGAATATAATTGTATAAAGCAATGTAAATGTAGCTTTCTTTTTTCTCCAGGAGGAGGCTCCTGCTCCCACTCCCAACAATGTTCTGTCCATGTTTATTTTGTAAGATTCAAATACTAACACTTTGGTTTAAAATTGAGTAGAATTAATTTTGGTAGAATTAAAACTGAGTTGACATGTTAAGTGCCATGTTAAGTGCCAACTAAGATGTTGTATAACTTGAATATGAAGTCGTTTTCTCATTTAAAAGATGTTTGGATGCTTAATCGATATTGTTTCATCTTTTTTTCTTTCTCTAACTTCTCCATAAGTAAAATGATGGCAGCTTTTTCTATTGACCTTCACTCATGAAAGAAACCCCACCAACAATGAGTGAATAAGAAAGTTAGGCAAAAATAAAATGAATGCAAAGATTTTTCTTTCAAAATCATCTCTTCTCTTTCAATACATATCAACAAGTCTTTGCATATATGAGCTACCATGTCAAAATCTTTGCAAAATCATCTCTTCTCTTTCAATACGTATCAACAAGTCTTTGCATATATGAGCTACCATGTCCAATGTTTAGTCTCCACACAAGCCTTGCACACACTGATCTTAAAGAGTTGCATAAGGTTCTAAAAGGAGAAAAACAAATTTAAAAGGAGCATTGGTGGTGACATAGTAATAAAATTGATAACTAATTAAATATTGGGTCAATAGTCTTACAAAGTTCATCATAACTTTGTAGGTGATAACAACAGAGAGAGTGTGTGAGAGGTATTTCCCTTTGAAATGGAAAGGCAAGGAAAGAAGAAATATAAAATAATATTGTATAGGCACTTCCAAGCATTTTTAAAATCATGTAAACTAGTTCTCAAAATTTTTAAAATCATGCAAATTAATCCTAAAAAATCTTAAAATATTTCAAATCCATCCCTATAGTATTTTCTGCATATTTGAGATAAAAATTCATTTGTTTTGTCTATAATCTCTTATGTTAGCATGAAATTGCCCCAACTTAGTTGATTTTCACTATCTTGAAATTTCAATGTGTTTTTGAAGATTATTAAAATGAAGATCCAAAATGAGATTTTTATGAATCAGGTAGAGGGTATAAAATATTTATAGTTACTGTGCAATTTTCAATACCTCAAGATATCGATGTTTTTGGAGGTTATCAGCAGAGAGAGTCATACATTTTGCTCACAGAGAATCTTGATGAAAAAGAAAGATAAAATGATGTTGTTTAGGTATCCCAAACATTTTTTAAATGATAAAACAATGTCATTTTGAGATTAAACGACATCCTAGTTGGCACTTAATGTGCCAACTCAACTATCCGTTAGTGAAAATTGAGCTCAAGGACCTATTTGCATGGCAGTGATAGAAGTCAGCAACTAACAACTGCCTTTTTTTTTTAAGTTAGGAACTTATTTGCAACAACTAAATAAGTCAAATGCAAATTTGTCACAAAACTCAATTCTATTATATATGAATCACCATTAAGTATAATGAATATATTTCTCGTAGTCACTTGTAAAATGCAAGAAGTGAAGCTAAAAGAAAATTCTAAACATGTGACATAAGATGCCTAAAATACCATGCAAGATTCTCTAAAAAATAATGGTACATCCAATAAAGTAAATTCAAAGATAGCCATGTCTAAGAAAGTGTCAATCCAATAATATATTCTTGAGAAGAGGGATAAAATAAGTATAATTGACTTGATCCAATTATTCTTTTTGTTTGTTGAGTTGATTCAAGTGAAAAATATAAATCTAGGTAAAAAAAATTTCTATTTTTTTTATACTGGATCTTTTATATATATATATATATATATATATATATATATATATATATATATATATATATTTCTTAAGAAGAAGTTAAAACAAATATAATTAACCCAACACATTTACTCTTTCTATCCATTAAGTCAGTCCAGGTAAAGCAAATAAATCTAGATAAAAATTCTTTCTATTTTCTTCGATACTGGATCTCATTTATGTACATCATAACTCTATAAATATATAAATATGAGATTAATGATCAAGTTCATAATCAAATTTATATTTTTAATATAGTTTATACAAAAATATTCAAACCACCATCCAAGTTCAATAAAAAAAATTATTACTAGTATATTTACAATCTCACTATTAAAAAAATTATTATAATATCAATTATATCCATTTTATTAAAATATAATTTTTATAATATAGATTTATTTTCTATTTTTAAGTATAAACGTGAAATAAAAATAAAAACCTTTTAATAAAACTAAGTGGCTAATCATAAATAAATGATAAAAAAAATAGAAAAATAAAAGTATTTACTATCATTTTAATCTAATTTAATTTTTTTTTATTTAATTTTTTTCTAAATTTTTTAAAATAGAAATAAATAATTTGAAATTAAAAAAATTATTCTTTAAAGAATTCATTTAACTCTTCTTAAAATTAATTATAACTCAAAGTAATTTTCGAATGTATGAAAAATTCCAATTTTCTCAAAACAAAAACTGAACTTTTTAACCACAACTATTTTTATTTTTGTAATTTTTTTTAAAAAAAAGTTATAAAAATTAATTTTAATTGATGTATAAATTATTATAATTGATTTAATAATAAAGTATTAAAAATTAAAATAATTTTATATAAGATTTTAAATTTAAATTTTATTACTTTTCATATTATATTAAATAAAAAAATTCTAAATTTCGATTTTTTTTTCTAAGAAAACGAAAATACAATCTCTACTAAAATTAATGTTCACTGCTTTATTATTTTTAAAGAAATTATATTTAACACCCATAAATAAGAAAAGTATGTGTGATTTTAAACAAAAAATGATAATATTAAGGTGTAAAAGTAACGGATAAAATAAAGGGCCACAGTGTAATTTTATAAATAAAAAAGATATTGCTATAATATTCGGTAATTTACACCTAATTATAAACAATAAATGATTATTTTGATTTCTATACTTTAACCTTTTATTTTTATTTTTATTCATTAATTTAATTTTATGATTTATATCCTTTATATTTTAAAAGTTTTGGTTTTAATATTTATCATTAACTTAACTTAATTGATGATACAGTTAACAAAATTTTAAGTTCTCACTACCTGTTTATATTAGTTCAATATGGACTAGTAATTAACATTTTTATTCTTATATTTATACATTTTTTATTTTAATCCCTTAAAAAATTTCACTTGTTTGATAAAAAATATATATTGATTAGTGAATTTTTATTAATGTAAGCCAATAATTTTTTAATTTTCCTACAAATTACTAATATGTTACATGTATGTAAGTAATCGTAGAAAAATGAAGAAAGATTATATATAGGTATAAATTAAAAAACTTTCACTAATCATATTAATTAGTCATTTTTATTTATTGATAAAACAAAGTAATCATAGATTTAAATTAAGAAACTTTTACTGATTAATATATTTTTATATTAAAAAAGAAAATTAAAATTTTCATAATTATAAAAATTAAAAATTTATTTAACTCAATCATAAAAATTAAAACCAATAAATGAAATAAATATAAAGACTAAAAATATCACTCATTAATATAAACAATTGACAAATAATAACTTAAAATTCTATTCATTAAAAGTAAGAACTAAATCAAAATTTTTAAAAAAAATGAATACAAATCATAACAAAAATTAAAAGGAATCAAAATAAAAAAAAATTAAATGCTTCGAGCAAAATGTTATTTAAGCTTAGATAAAATAACTTGTATAACCAGGCTTATTTTTAATAAAAAAACGTTCATAAGTTTCTACTTCAAAAAAAATAAAAAATGAAAGAGTGGTGGCGATGGTGGCACACACCATAGCAGTACTAGTAACACGCTCCCCCTTCTGAAATGTATTTTGTGTTCAAAAGAAACGATAAGAGTTCGTTGAATTGAAAGAATAAACGAACCCAAGAAGCAAGAAACCCTCTCATACCCTAATTTTCATACCTACAATCCACACGGTAAGCTTCTAACTTCACATTTTCATTTATCAAACACCCTTTTCCTGCGGTTTCAACTAATTCGGTTTCGTGTATTATTATTTTTTTTTTTGCGTATTTTAATTTATCTGCTTTTTTTGTTTTTTATCAAGAAAACCCAGATGATTGTTGTTGTTGTTGTTGTGTTATGCCCCAGAAGTGTACCTATTCACCAAAGCTTCACATTGGAATCACATAACATAGTCTATCAATGAAGACAATTGAAATGAGTTAGATAATAACACAGATGTGGTGAAAACTCACCTATAGAAAAGTTGAAAGGTATTGTTTGGTGGCAATTGAATTAATTGTGTTATTGTTATTGTTTCTGATATAAACTCGTTAGTTCTGACTCATTAAAGCAAAGATTTGCATAGGACTATTGGTGTTTAGTATTTCTGTATATTGAACTATCAACTCCAAACACTTTACTGATGTGAAGGGATTCTCGTGTGAATTTTTCACATAAACTTGTCTTTTGAAGAGAGACCTCAAAACAGGTGTAGCCCTGTCAAAATTTGTGGGTATTGTTTTAGGTTTTTGTGTCTATCCCTCTTTTCACATAATCTTGTCTTGTGAAAGACTAGCATGAGAAAACGGTGATTCCCAGTTATTTAATGGCTCTATTTATCAAATGCTAACCAGAATGCTGAGAACACTTGTTAAAGAATCAAAAGTGAAATTTTTTATTGAAAAGTATAACAATGAACTCTTCCTGTCATTTTCATTGCATCCCCAACTTAATTTCTAATAAAAATTTTCTATTTATTAATTCCTTAAAAAATGCCCTTAAGGCACTAGTCAGCGAGGCCCTTTTATTGTATCCAATATAACTAATGATTTGGGGTGTTTCAGTTGTTCCAAATTACACATGCCGTCCTCTGGGCATCTGGCAGTATACTGTTCCTGTTTATGGTTCTTACGTTTTGTATCATCTCTAAGATTGAGGATTCTGGATGTAGTTTGCAAAAAGAATGACATCATCCAATTGTATGGCAGGTGCCAAAGTTATGTCTCTGGATTGTATCAGTTCCGGAGTTTCTAAAGTTGGTCTTGCTGCATTCTTTTACAAAGCCGCATTTGGCCAGAAGCAATGCTCTCTGGGCTTCTCCTTCAGTTTCGCTCAACCTTGTTTAACTGTCAATTTCAAGTAAGTACAGTTGCAGTTTAGGCTTGTGATATTCTATCATGCAAAGAGTCTGGGATATATAATGAGATGACTTTAAAAATATGTAGCATAATTTGAGGTTCTGTAATGAATAAATGCAGCCATAGAACTCGAGATATGCAGTGATATTTAATACATGATTGTATTAGAAACCTGTCTTTGTTGTTAAACAGTACTACTTTAGTGTTCAAAGTATTAATAAAAGGCCTTTTATAGGTCTTTAATGAATATTCTTTTAGATTGTTGGAAGTTATCTTCACAGGATTAATGGGATGTATTTCCTAGCAGAGCTCTTGATAGATCTAATTTGATATAAATTGTAAATGTAGTATCTGTGATCTTTTTTGAAAGTTTGTATTTAAAAAGGCTAAGCTATATTCGAAAAGGTTAATATTTTCAGCTATTTTGGGGTATAAATATGAACAATGTACATGTGTTTGCATATGCATATTTCTGTTGTTTGAAACACTTAAAACACTATAGGAAAATATATTTTTGTATGAACTTTTTCTTGAGATATCAAGTCTTTATGTTCCTCTTCAGGAGGATGGTTAGGTCAGTTAGAAGCAGCTTAAATGATAGCAGCTTTAGTCAATCCACTTCAAATGGCACTAATGGAAGAACCCGCATAATTAGAGTGATTCAAGAGTTTCAGACCAAATTAGGTTCTAAAATTCAGGAGGTAAAGAAAAATCTTCCAATGAAGCTTCTTTTCTTCTTGGTTGGATTTTATTGTGCAACAGCATTTGCCACTGTTATTGGACAAACCGGTGACTGGGATATTCTATCTGCTGGCTTGGCTGTGGCTGTTGTGGAAGGCATTGGGTTTCTCATGTACAGGGCTTCTCTTCCTATAATTGGCAAGAAAAGGAGCCTAATTTCCCTGTTTAATTATTGGAAGGCTGGCCTTACACTGGGACTTTTCTTGGATTCATTTAAATATTGATTTGGTTCCACTATTGCATGCTGCAATCCTTTCCATGTGAATTGGAATTCCCAGTGTTCTTTTGATATTTGCTGTTTTTGTGCAATTGACTCATTGCCTTTGCTGTTATCCATCACCACAATGTTTGATATATGTCGAAGTTACACTCATCTGGACGTAAATTGGAGCTAATTAAACCTCTAAGGTTAAAATCGCTGAAAGCTGGTACTCATCCAGAAGCAAGGACATTCAAGCTGTGAGGTGAATCATATATATTTATGATCAACTTAGCGATGGCTTTGACTTGGAATGATAAAAGGACATTGAAACATTCAACAATCTACTTTAAATTTTATAGAATAAACCTTCACTGAGTTCTGTTCTATCACCTTCAGTAGCATTTCACTTTCAGATCCATATTCCCAAGTTTTATACTTTCATTCATACTGGCATTGGATCCGTGCTACTGGGATCCTAGTATTCACTCTGCAGGGGCATTCTGACAAATTAGAATATAAAGAGGTTCACTTCATGTGTTGAAGCAGGGATAAGAGTGTACAATGACGTGACACTGTGAACCTTTTTGCTTTGCTATAAACAGGCCCCTACTCTACAACTCGGAATGTTGTCTGATTGATGTCAAAATGAAGTTTGGTTCACATAATGCAAAATGGCACAAACATGATCTTAGTAATGTGATTGCGGATCATCTTTTCTGAGGGAAGTACAAATTTTTTTTATCAATGCACCAGGTGCTTGTCTTCCTGGCTCCATCAAGAACAGTTGTTGATTCATTGATTTGTTTGAGTATACTACTAGAGGATCTTCTGTAAAGCTATCCATCATGTCTATATATAATAACTTTTAAAGAGAAGTTGCGTTGTGCATGTATTTTTATCTCTTCTAGAGGATCTTCTGTAAATCTACCCATCATGTCTATATAAAATTTGAACTTTTTAAAAAGAATTAGCATTTTGGATGTACTTTTACCTCTTGAAAATTGTGGATGGTACAGGTTGGTGTAAATACATATCACTATGATGAACAGATCCAGAAGCACAGAAAATTGTATCGGGACTAATTTAGGCGTATGCATGTATGTAAATTTTCAGCTGAACTTGATGGCCACTTATATACATCATAACATCAGGGGGCCAATTTTCAGCCAGCAAATCATTCCATTTGGAAAAGAAAGGTGTGCTGCCGCTTGCCAGCAAATTGTTTGGAAATCTGACACTAATATGGCTGGATGTTATGTTAAGCAATCAGCACTGAATATTCAGCAATTCTGAAGGAAAACCTTATTTTCAATGCTTTAGAGGCAAGTTGAGTTGAATTCCTGACCTGGAACCAATGGATGATATGATGGTCAAGCAGCGAGTCAAATGAAATGTTATATTTATTTACAAGTAGCTAGATCCTTAATTTATCATTGCTATGCAACATCTGTCATACTCATTTACTGAAAAAAGCAATATTCATGGGTCAGGAAACAAGAATATGTAGCAGGACATTTTTGGGTGAGAGACAACCATTTAGAAATACTGACACGCACCCAAGCTCCTCTAAACAAGAAATGTAATATTTGATTTAAATAAATAGAATGTTTGAGTGACTAAAAAAGGAGGATCATCGGAGAGAAAGAAAAGTTGACATTGAAAAAGCGACAGGTAGAGAGAACCGTAAGGAAATTTGCAAAGATGTCAAGGAAATGAGATAATATTAAAGGAAAAAATTTACAATATGCAGAGAAAAAATTATCTTCATGGTAAATGTCATCACCATAATATCAGGTTAGAAAACAAGGTAGAAGTGTGAGAAAATTGAGGGAGAAATATGATAGAGAAATATACTAATTATACTGAATGAGAAAAAATGGTGATACAAAGCTAACGTGACTTACATAGAAGAGAAAGTAACAAATTAGTAAGATTTTGCTGGCTGATCAAACAACTAACCAATCTCTAAATCTAACTATACAACACTATGATTTACCATTTCATTTATTCATCATTACATTTACTAGTCCTTCAACCATGATAACTAATCAAGATTTATTACTATGATAACTATTACAGATTTCCTATACAACATGGTAGTTTGTTACTAAGGTCACCAAGGAAGTATCAAATGTGTAGTTGTGTATGGGGGCAAGATTTTACCTACGTAGAGGAACTCATATACAGAGGTTTATAAGTAGCTAAATAAAGTGTGTTTTGGGAGGGAGATTCATCTAACAGGCCCTTTTGTTAAGTAAGTTTCCCAAAACATTGAATGGCAATTTGAAGTCATTATGCAACATTAAGCATCAACATCAGGGCCTGGATATGCTGGTAAACTCATAATACGCTTGTCTAAGACAGGCCCTCCAACAGTAAAATGATAGAGGCTCTGGAAGGTTGACCCTTTTAACCCAAGCAACTGATGCACTGCAAAACAACACAAGATTTTTTATCACTACATTGAGAGATAGAATACAAGTACAGTACAAACAATGCTTAAACACTTGGGGTTTGTTCAAGGGTAAAAAATGATTTTTCTAAAAAGAAAAATTGTCACCATATACAATAAAACATTTTATTGACTTTATAATAGAAAACTTCTTAATATTTGCATTAGTACAAGACATCATTTCTACTGAGAATATTATTTATATTTAGTTAATGATCTTAATGATGGAAAGCAATTAAATTTCACTCTTCTAATGACAGTTCTCCACATTGCCCTGTGATTAAGCATACCAGTGCAATGCTGAATAACATAAAAACTCAAGCACATCCATCCTTAACAATACTAAGAGCTGTGATGATAAGGTCTGGATTCCATAAATGGACAATTCCATGCATGTTCCAATTTCTGCAATCAAGAATTTTCTACATTACCTACAGGATTTTGGTTACCCTCCAATTATAGAAAACCTATCTGGAAATGATTTTCCCAATGGCTTGTAAGAATGAATTAATCATGTTCCATATTTTGTATAGACTGTTTTCAGATACTGCCAGAGAATGTCTCACACATGTAACAGTAAGCTAGTTTAGTTTCTGTTATAGTTGATTCTGTTATTGAAATCAGTCACAATTCTTTTAATAACTGTCGAAGAAACGTTACAGTATGCTAACAGCCTAAGTACATTACTTACACCAGACTCAGCAACATCTATAGGATCTGTTTACATCTGAAATGTATCAATACAAAAAACTCTTCTCAGACTCGGTTTGTTAAGAAACAAAATCACACATCACTGAAACTCTTTCAATTTTCTCAATAGTGAATTCTGCAAGGCAACAACTCGACGTTCAGGTACTTAGTATAAGATAAAGGGCTAGAGGTGACTTGGATAATTTTGTTAGAGGAGAGAGAGGTGAGCCTAACTGAATGGACAGCTGGATGATGGGGATTGGGGGGCAAAATATGGAATCAAGAAAAGAGCAAATAAAAGGAGGGAAGGAGGGAGAGAAGGGCCAGGCAGGAATTGGATAGCAAGGGTGGTTAGGATATTCGAGCAGGGATTTCTCTAAACTTCTCTGAGGGTCTCTCTTTTTGCTTATAGCTGCATTGAGGTTTTTTTTTTTTCTCATTCCAATTTCTGAGAAATTGTTTTCTGTTTTGGGGTACTGTCATTCAGAGCTTGCTTCTTATACTTCCATATACATAAATGGTCAATTCCAGTTTCTAACATTGAGAATACAATGACTAAACTCTAATGCTTATCAACATAATGGAACATAAAAAGAATGATGTCAAATTGTCAATGCTCATTTGACTTGCTGTGAAAGTGAAATTCCTTAATGATGATTAGGTATTATATATTGTTCATGCAGAAGTCAGTTTGATCATTCTTAATCATACTCATACACATCATTGGATGGACTCAGAGCTAAAATTCTAATATTTACCGCAAATAACTACCTCCGAAACAAAATTTTCGAAGCAATCGAGAGAAGAAAGAATCATACCAGGGTCATCAAAGAAGCAACCAATTCCAGTAGCTGAGATTCCAACAGCATGTGCTTCAAGGTACAAAACCTGTCCAAGTACTCCAGTCTCCCAAAATAAACGTGGATACATCCAAACATTCTTCTCTCGCAAAGTAGGCTCCATTCGAGCCAACATGCCAAGGCTGAAGCAACCATCACTTGCAATGTCCTGCAAGTAGGTGTCACATTGAAAAAATGGAGATGTAATCCGATGCTATTAAGAACAAACAATTTATTCACTTATTCAGTAGTAGGCACAAAAAATTACCAGAGGACTAGTATTTGCAAATTGTGATATGGTTAAATATACCACAAATCCAGCAAACCAAATTTCAATAATAATTCCTCTTTAAATGCAAAAGCCAAATTCAAAGCACCAAACAAGCCCCCGACACTATCATCCTAAATAATTTTATCTCCTCAATAAGTGTCTAACAATTTAACTATAAAATTATTTGATCCGGTAACAGCATAGTTTCCAAACATTAAGAAACTCCATAAAGCAATGTGAGAATTACATGGCACATAGACAATCACCATTCATTACATACCTGGTGGCACGAAAGCTGCTTGGAAAGCTGCCGACAATCGGATCTAAGTAGTTCATACAGAGGAAGATCATCAGGGCAGCCATCAGGTTTGGTCCACATAAAGTCAGGAAGCATAGATTTCTTCAACTCATCAAAATGTTTCTCATTCCTTACCAGGAAATATAATCCTTTGGGCAACCCCACCACTCTATGAACAAACAAAGCAGCATGCACTTCGGCATCCCATGGAAGGGCCTGGAATGGCAATGCCAGCTGTCTCCTTTGCTTCCCTCCAGCTTGGCAACCTGAAGGAAGACAATGTGCTAGAATCTGATAAAATGTATCTCTCTCCATCGCAGTAACTCCATCCATATCAACGGCGCTCCTCCTTTTCCTTGCGACTTGCCTCACAGTTAAGCCCTTGTATGAACCTTCACTATAAAGACCACTCCTTTGGAATGGCTCAACCAAGAACCTATCTCCCAATGTCAAAGGCTTCTTCACAACCTCAGCAGTTTTATAAATAACATCCCAACATACATGCTCTTTACTAAGGGAATTAGGCTTCCCTTTCCAATCCAATTCATCAAACTCCGATATAGAATCACTTAACTCCTTAAAATTCACATCAAATCCACCAGCCCCGCTTGGATAAACCAACATAACACAATCAGGATGCTCAAACTCAATCTCCGGAATCTTCCCTTTAACAGCACGTGATGGAATTTCAAACTCAGGAAACACACGAAGCCCCATGAGACTCTTCAACTCCTCACACCCTAAAGTGTCTAAAATCTTCACATTCCAGCCAAGTGCAGCAGCGGCCATTGTAACAGCACCAATGGCGTGACCAACATCATGGTTACAGTACCTGAAAGCACGTTCCCCATACTTCCAAGCCTCACGCCAGAAAACAGAGGTGAAACCAACAAGGAACGAATTGGGTGGAAAAAAACTGGGGAAAAACCCAGATGGGATTTGAGCTCTAAGCTCCAAAGAATGTTCCTTTGGAGCATAATGAGCAACAAATGGTGAATCGGAGATAGAGGGTATGGGTGGGGCAATGATGTAGGCTTCAGTAGGGTGCAAATTCCCGCTACTAGGGTTAACCCTGAGGGACCAAGTTGAAAAGCCCGTGCTTTTCCATGCGGAGAGGGCAAGGGAATCGTAGAGGAACTGGGAAATGGTGGATTTGGAAATGGGTTTGGGAGAGGGGAGAGAGAGGAAGAGGGAGTGGTAAAATGGTGCGTTTTGTTGTTGATGTTGTTGTGAGTGTGATGATTCTGTTGTGGGGAAGTGAAGGAGAGAGAGGAGAGGAGAAGAGACGTACCTGCGAAATGGGTTGGGCTGGTTGGCCCAATCAAGCCCATGGGGGCCTCTGGCGTAGCGGTTGAAACCGTGCTTGGTTTGGTTGTGGTATTTGAGCACGTGGGAGAGTTTGTGTTCGTCGAGGTTGTTTTGATTGTGTTGAGGTTGGTGTTGGGGGTGGGATGTGGAAGGAGAAAGAGAAGGTGAAGAGGAAGAAGAGAAGGAGCCCATGGCTTGTGATTGGAATGAAGGGAGAGTGAGGGATGGAGAAGGAAGAAAATGGAAGAGTGATGGTGATGAGGGAAGGTTGCGGAGAGGAAGAGATGACGGCATCTTTTGAAAGGTAATGGGGAGAGGGAATGGAATGGGAACTTGATTCTACAATTTTTAGTTCTAGTTCTAGAATGTGTGACTTGTTAAACTTTCAGATTCATCAAATAAACATCGATATTTCTTTTATTTTTAATCTTATATTTTTTTTAATTTATATAAAGATATAATATGTATACTTTTTTAATTATATAATTTTAGATAAATTTTTCATAATTTTTAAAATATTATAGATATAAAAAAATATTAAAATAGTGTAAATTATTATTTAATCTTTTATTAAAAGATTATTGATATTTTAATTTTTTAAAATTAATAAAATTAAGAAAGATAGTTGATATTTTAATTTTTTTAAAATTATTATTTAATCTTTTATGATATTTCTTATTCCATTGATTATTTAATATATTTTTAAGGAAACATATATTAATTGTTAAAATAAATTAAAAAGTATTAATTTTATAAAATAAAAAAAAATAAAAAGTTGTAAAAAAATCATGTGCTTTTTTAATAACTATTTTTAAAAGTAGTTTTGAATTTTAAACATAATTTATTTGATAATATATTTATATCAACTATTCTAAAATATCAAAAATAGAAAACTATTTTTCAAGATAAAAATTCAGAAGAAAAAAAACTTAATTATTTAAAAAAAATCAAAGGAAATATAAATATTTATAAAAGTGCAATAAGTAATCTAAAAATTACAAACAAGTGAAAGTGATATAATGTCACAAAAGATAGTGTCTTGCTTATGCAAGATAAAAAAATATATACAACTTGTAAGAAGTTGTGTTCTTATCCCAGATCAAAAATTAATTATAATAAAAAGTATCAAGACCATATTTAGCACAAACACCTTCTTAGGATAAAAGATTTTCAAAATAAATATAACATCATTTCGAGTCAACCATAATGAACACAATTGCAAAACCATAAAACTTGGTAGAACTGTAAACGTTTTTTATTCTCAGGATATAGATATGAAAACAGGTGAAATTGGATTATTTCTTATATAGTCTTGAAAAGTTTTAACACCGCACCATTTGAAGCATGCTAGCCAGAGTGTTCTGGACGTACTCAAACTTATCTCAATTTCTTTTAATTTTTTTTAAAGTAGATAAATTTTAAGGTGCTACCATATTTAAATGGATTTCGGTACCCTTCTTACGCGAATGAACAGAAAAGAAAATACTTGTATGATTTATTATTTAGAATTTTAATAAATTTTAATTATTATATGATCTTTATAATCATTTTACCATTATGATTTTTATGGTATTTATCTTTTTTACAATTTTTATGATACTTGATAATTGTATTTTATGATTTATAATTATATTTAAAATATTTTATTTATGATTTCTTAAAATCTTGTTTGTTTAATTATTATTTTTAAGGTGATTTATTATTTTTATTTTTTCACGTTTCCATTTTTATAATAATAATTATATAATTAATATTTATAATTAACATATGTTTTTACTATTATATGAGAATTTATAAAATTATTTTATTATAATTTATATATTTTAAAAATTATTTTAAATTTTGATCATTGTATTATTATTTTAATTTTTTATTATAACTAATTATTTATACAATAATATCGTATGTTATTTTATATATAACATTATTTTATGTAACAGATTATTTTGTTATTTTATAATAATAAGCATCTATAAAAAGAATAACATTTACGAAAATGATAATAAATATTTTCCAATAAAATTATAAAATTTAAATTTTGACTAAATTTTTTTAAAATATTGTTCCTATAGTAACTTTAAATTTTTATAATAATTTCAACATTTTCATAATAGTAATTATTAATTTAGTAAATCATGAGAATATTTTTATATTTTTTAATATATTATTATCCAGTTATTTTTATATTTTATAATAGTAAAATATAATTATATTTTATTTTTAAGATAATAATAAAAATTTTAGAATATTAAAACTTTATGATTTTGAATTTTTCATAATAACATTTTTAATTGTTATAATTATATTTTATATAATAATAATATTATTATTATGTTATTTTTATATATATTATTATTTTTATTTTCATAATTTTCAAAATATTATAATTTTATATTATTTTATTTTAAAATTGTATATCTTAAGATAGATTGGGTGTTGCACAAATAATTAATTATATTATCTTAAATGTAAATAGATCTACATATTTAATAGATTTGTAAAAAATTTAAAATTTTAAGATATGCATCTAATTTATATAAATGATTTTTTAAATAAAAGTTTAAAAGGGTATGTTAAATTTTTTTAAAAAAAATTAAAGGTATAAATTAATAATAACATATATTAATTAAATATCAATTGAATTATGCGAAAAAAGTACTGATTTCTATGTGAAAATAAGAGAGAATTTATCTTTTTAGACGAGGTATTTTAAAAAAAAAAGTAACTTTTAAAAAATTTTAAAATTTTATTAATTAAAATATTTTATTTATCTATTGTTTAATAAAAGAATTTAAATTAAAAAAAATTTTAGAAGATATTTTAATCAACTAAAATAAAAGAATTTAAAATTTTTTTAAAATAAATAAAATTTGAAGCTACTCGTTTTCTTATTATTTTATATTTATGCTATTTTATTTTTTATTATTTTTTTTTATTCTTTCATTTTTTAATATTTTTAATATCAAATAATATAATTATATATTTTTATTATTTTAATTATATACATTTATTATATTATTATTTTAATTAAATATATTGTATAATAAAAATACTTATATCTAAATTCTGTTATGAATAAAAAAAGTAAAAAAAATTAAAATTAATCTATAAATATTTAAACTTAAAATTTTATTTATAATAAAAATTAAATTATTTAATTTAAATAAAAAATTTAAAATTTTAAAAATTAAAATTCAATAAATTTAAATTCTACTATCCAAATAAAGATTTTTAAATATAATAAATTAAATTTTTTTTATCCAAATAAAATATTTTTAAAACAAAATTTTTTAAATTAAAAGTATTTAAATTTTTAAATATTTCAAATTTCTTAAAATGTTAAAATTTTTCTTCAAAATACAAAATTAAAATAATGAAAGGATACGCTTGAAAAATTTGTAAAAGAATACAGGTTATACAACAAAACTTACCGTACTAACATTTATTTAATATTTTTTTATCTTTATATATATTTATTTATCATATTATATTATTTATTATTTTTTTATATATAAAATTAAAAATTTTATACTTAAATTAAATATAATTAAACTACTAAACTTAGAATAGTTTATCTAAAATGTTAAATTTAAATTTTATCAATTTTTTATTGTAAAAAATAAAATTATTATCATTTTTTAATATTTTAAAAAATATTAAAAATAAAATTAGTATCATTTTTAAATATTTTAACTAATAATTTTAATAGACTAAAATAAAAATAAAATAAAATAAAATATCTCCAAAATATGAAAATTTTAAAAAAATTTCTTTTGACATCCAACCCCGATCTATTCCAATCCCCTCCCCGTCATCCAAATTTCGTCCTTTCCAATTTTAAAAGAATATTGAAAATAAAAAATAATATAATAATAATAAATTTGTTATTAATGTAATAATTTTTTTATTTTTAGATAAAATTTTAGTTATCAATAAAATAAACTTTCAATTTTTGACTTTTAATCTGAGAAAAAATTTAAAGAAATATAATATTTAATAAAAAAAAAGAAGTATATGATATTCAATGTATTCTTTCCGATTCTTCTATTAAATTTTCAACTAAATTACAAAAATTTAAAAGAATTATTCAAATAAATTAATAAATTAATTTTTAAAAAAATTATTAATAATATTTTAACATTAAAAAATATATTTAAAAAATAAAAAAATATAAAAAATTAAATTATTTTATCTAAACAAAATATTTAAAATTCAAAATCTTTCTCCAAACTAAGAATTTTAGATATAAATAATTTAAATTTTTTCTCTAAACAAAATATTTTTAAAATTAATATATTTAAATAAAAAATATTTAAATTTTTAAGCATTTAAAATATTTTATTCAAACACAAAAATAATAAAATTTATTTTTCTCTTTTCTTCTTTGATGATAAAAGTTTACTAAAAAAACTAATTATATTTATAAGTGTATTAACTTTTAATTTAATATATCTAACAAATATTAAAAATAACTTATAAGATTTAATAAATAAATTAATAAATAATTATCGCACTTTAATATTTTACGTCAGAAGTTAGAATTTGATAATTTCTAACATCTGAACCATTAAAGAAAAATTATTTTTTGTAACATCCAACACTTTTTTAATAGCAATTCAGTTCATTTATCACTAATCATCAAATCCACCCATATATGAATTGTGGGGGTTTATTTTTTAATATATTTTAACAAATTATAAATAGATTAATGGTTTGTTTTAGTAAACTTTCGCTTTAATTTTTAATTTTATAAATTACCAATTACATCAGATACTACGAAAATAATTACAGGAATAAAATAATATTTATAAATGAGATTTAAATCCCATGTCGAAACTACAAACAACGTACATGATATATTAAAAAAAGAATTTAGAGTATAATTTCAAGTATTACTATTACATTTTATGAATTTATTGACGTGGCCCATAATTAAGTATGTAAGCATATATGATCCTAAGTCTTAAATTAAATCATTTACTAAGAGTTCATATTAATTATCCTCGGTATATTAAATTAAAGTAGAATAGAGTAGAATTAATAGCATGTGAAATTTAATTAATTTTATGATTAGATATATTTTAAGAGAAAAAAATAATTTTTAATAAAATTTAAAATTTTAAAACTTAAAATATTTTATTTAAATATCTTTTAAAATTTTTTAAATTATATAAAATTTTAAAAAATTAAATTAAAAAATTTAGATAAATTTTAAAATTTATCAAATCTTTCAACTTATTCTCGAATGTTTTGTTTTATTATTCTGATTTTCTGTTACATTCTCTTTAGTTGCTTTTTTATATTTTTTATATTTACAGATAATATTTTTAATATTAAATAATATAATTATATTTTATTATTTTTTTAATTATATAAATTTGGTGAATTATTATTATTTTTAAATATATATCTAGATTTTTTGATAAATAAAAAAGT
Source organism: Canavalia gladiata (assembly GCA_037954105.1). Classification (NCBI taxonomy): domain Eukaryota; kingdom Viridiplantae; phylum Streptophyta; class Magnoliopsida; order Fabales; family Fabaceae; genus Canavalia; species Canavalia gladiata. The sequence continues at coordinate 11,210,290 of CM075659.1, read as the reverse complement.
AAAAATAAAATTAAAAAGTTATAAATATTTAAATATGAAATTTTATATAATAAAAATTAAATTATTTAATTTAAATAAAAATTTAAAATTTATCATTTAAAATATAAAATTTAAATTCTTTTAATTAAATAATGTATTTTTAAAATAAATTTATTTAAAATTTTTAAATATGTTAAATTCTTTGAAATGCTCTTCCAAACACAACACAAGGTAAGGGATTCAACCGGCTTCCAAAGATGAAGAAATTGAGCTTTTAGAATTTTCTCTGAACCCGTGATTGGTAGCACCGTGCATGAATCTTGGATGAGGATGGTGCTATAGAATCGGTGGGTCGATGTTGTGGATGTCTACCAACCAAGTCAAGATGGTCGCTGGTGCTACTACCTACGTCAGGAGAAGAATGAGGTTCATTTGGTGGGAGATTAGAGATTGTGAAAGGAGGCCCAGCAACTGTGTTATTAAGAGATGGGGTGTGTTGAAGGTTTGGTGAGAGAGAGTGAAGAGTTCTAAGATGTGGGAGAGAGTGATAGCTAGGTGAATAGATGGAGAGTTGAATCGTTTCCCTCCGCGAGTGTGGTGCTAGGTGTGAGAGAGAGAATTAAGGCTATCCGTGGGTGACTGTGTTGTGGATGTCAGAGGTGAGAAAATGGAAATCTCCTAAATTTAAAAAAAAAATAAAAATAGTCCCAGTATGAGGGGCTGGTCCTGGACCTTTTTTATGTGATGTGGGAAAGCAAAATTGAAGAGAGGAAGAGTGATTTGGCCCAAGAAAGTAATGCTGTTCATGAATTTGTTACAGTGGAATGAGTGAAGAAGGAATGTCTCTTTAGAGAGAGAAATGATTTGTTATTTTTATTTTTTTATGTTTTATCTGGATAAGGAAGGAAATAAGATTGTAAGGAATGAAATAAGAAGAAAAGAAAAATAATGAATGAAAAAGGTATTTTTTTTTTATTTCTATTTGGATGCATTGTATAAAAATGAATAAAGAGTTGTATATTTTTGTTCATTGACAAAAATACCTTCGTTGACCATGTTTTGTTTTTTTGATTAAAAAAGATGCATAAAATTGAAACGAAACTCGTAATGTGTCTACTTTACCAGGGAAAGAAGCACAACATTGGATCGTTGATGAGCACGTAATGTATCTTTAGACATTCTGGATCTTTCTCTTGATTTGTAATATGTTGAGCATCATCTCCCTATCAACTTTCATCAAACAATGGTGTGATTGAACATTTCTAGGTTTTGTAGAAAATGAGTTTAGCTTGTTCATCCTTATCAATCCCACAAAATAGAGGCGGACGTGTTCAATGTTATTGTCACTTGCAAACACGTCGGTATCGAGCAAATACTATTGCAAATAGAGGAAGACTTTTTTTGTGTGTCCAAATTGGGATAACCAACATGGATGCCAATTTTGGAGGTGGGAAGATAGTGATCCGCAATCAAACACATCTTTTTCAGCTCAACCAGAAATTGTATCAATCAGAGAAGTTAAGGAAGTTAAAGTATTGATTGAAGAGATTCTTAATACACAAAAATGTGTACTACAAGATATTGGAAATCTGAAGAAAGAACAGTGTCAATTGTTTTTAGTTTCTATCTTGTTTTTATTGTTTGCAACAGTGTTGTTCATATACTTGATGTATTGCATTCAAAATTGTAGAACATGTAAGTAGTGAATTTGGATGTTGGGTTGCTCCATCTTTTGTAAATCAGTGGTTGTTCTGTTGTAAAAAATTGTACAAGTTGATGTTTTATTACAAGGAGAGGGCATTGTATTGAGTTTATGTTATAGGGAATTAGTTATTAATGAAAAGTTATGTAGCATTTAGAAAGGATCTTCTTTTTTATCTTTTTAAGAGAAAAATATGAACTACTTCTCACAGGTGCATCCTAGAAAAATATATTTGTTATTTGCATATATTATTTTGATTCTGAGGAAACATATGACATCCTATTCTTTGTAGAGGCATATTACTGCTCACCAAGGAATCCACAAACATCTATAATTCAAATTCTCAATAGATGAGCTATAGTAGTTACTAGTCACATAAACACAAAGGTTGATCACATATGTAACTAAGAATGATATCAAATTGATCCAAGAAATCGAGTGAATTGTCACTTTAATCCTTCACTTTGTTTATACGTTTTAATCTAGTCCCTAACTAAAAAAATTAAGTCGTTAGTCCCTCACATTTTACTCTGTGTTTCATGTTGGTCCTTGGTCTTCTAGTTCTAAGAACATGATTTGTATCTTAGGTCCCAAAGATTCTTTTTTTTTTCTATTGCTACTTGAACAATAGAGCTTCTTTTGGCCTTTTAAGAAGAGACAAGACTGTTGTAGCAATGTGCTTTGATGCAGCAATGTATTTATCATGAAGCATCATGGCTCTCCACTATGGGAAAAGCTCAAATGAAAATTAGATGCAGAAAAATGGAGTCATTTAGTTGGGCTGATAATTTGAAAATAAAATGATGGAAAGAGTGGTCTCTCTACATAAAAGATGGTTTACCTTCAAAGGTCAATCCAAGATACCAGTTAAGCTTAGGAAATCTGAAACATATGATCCAAAACCTCCAATAGAACCCTCTTCCACTGTGAGGAGAAATTTGTGCTCCTTAGCCAATAACTTAATGAGATTGGTGTCCAAAGGCTTGCAAAACCTAGCATCAACAACTGTCACTGAAATATCGACTGGTTTGAACATTTGTACGGGTTGCAGGAATTGATGAACTACAGAGCCAAGTCCTAAAATTGCAACTATGTTTCCTTGTTTTAGAATTTTGCCTTTTCCCTATCTACATTACCAATAAAATTTCCATTTGATTACTTGTCTATTCAGCATTCTATATGGAAAATGTCTTTATTAGTTACTTATGCTAACCTCAAGTGGAGTGCCTTTGTTATTGAGGGGCACACTGACTCCAATTTTGTTGCCTCTTGGAAATCTAAAGCAGCTTGGTCTGTCATCTATGACTACTGCTATTGCAACCATGTGCATCAGTTTAGCTTCATCAGATGGAGCCATGACCACCATATTGGGCAAGCAAGCCATGCATGTGATATCAAATGCTCCACAAGGGGTTGCCCATCTGCTCCAATCAATCCAGCTCTATCCATAACAAATCAAACTGATATTTTCTAAAGATCTACATCATGAACTGGTAAAAGAAATTAAAATTAATTTTGTGCTTTTGAGCAAATTTAGATAGAGGTAACAAGGGAGAAGGGGTATTTGCTTGCATGGACTTTTGCTTCAACATAAGCAACACAATTTATCTCGTTGATTGATGCATATTTATTTTCTATTGTTTTTTTATCAGAAATACTAGTGAGGATATTAACGTACCAATATTTTATTTTCTGTTGTTAGAGGTGCTGTTAGAGGAATATCATATCTTCACCATCATTACAACTCATGTTTCATAAATTATGGCTACACCTTTTGTGTACTTGGCACCTGGTATACATACAATCTAGATAAAGATAAAATTTACAACATAATAAATTTTTGGAATACTGAAAACATTATAAATTACCAAATATAGGTTAAATAATTATAATGTCATATAAACAACATTGCATCAAGATGACAATCAAACAAGATTACCATCATTGCATGTTCCATAGTAACAACATACCATATAAACACATCATTTTCTAGAAATAAACATAAGTTCTTCAAAATATATGGGGAAATATCATTAACAGAATACATTTTAAATTGTCTCACCTAGTGGCATATAGGCTGCAAAAAGTTAAACCACCATTACATAACATTATAAAGGCTCATGGCCTAAATCCTGCTTCCAACATAATGCTTGCAAAAGTATGTAGTCGTTCTTCAATAGGGACCCCAAAAACTTCTTTCTTTTTTCCTTCACGTTTAATCAAATACCTATACCAAGATCTCTTGTACTGTATTGAAAGAACAAGGTCACTAAGCATGGCCCAAACATCATGCTCACTATAGTGTCATTGCTTGCTTTGTTGTAATATGGTTAGGCCTCTTTCAGCCACATGTAGTTGTTGTTCAACAAGAAGTTGTTGCTTTTCAGATATCACATTACTATCTCTAACAGCCTATGCAAGTGCACCGATCCCAGTAGTGACCTTGTCACAATGCTCTTCCATGATGTCCATCAATTGTGATTTACATTTTGTTCCTCCTGAACTAGAAGTACCTACAAATTGACTACCTTGTCCTGGCATAGTAGTAAACTCATTAAGTGATGGAGAATGAGGTTGTTCTTCAATTGATGACATGTCGATGTCGATAACACCAACTGAGTCTTTTTCCTACCTTCTTAGCTTATCTCTAGCAATCTCAGCATTTCTGCCCCTTGCTCTATCTTCAGCATACAATTCTCACATAATTCCATAATGTTTGATAGAAATTGTTTTAAACTTTGAAGCTTGTGGTTTAACCTGCACATGGAGATGAGGTTTTGTTAGGAGAAACATATTAAGCACCTCATGTAAACAATTGAAAATATCATATAATAAATTATAACAAACACATTGCTAACTTGTATTAAGTTATTCCATACCTTATCTTCAGCATCGAACATCTTTGTATCTAGGTTCCATGCAAATCCACTTAAGTTGTTGAACATGTCAAATGCAACATTGAAATTTTTTTTCAGCGTCTTCAACCTATTTTTTATATTCTCCCTTCCGATAGAGAATCTAAAGCCATGGTTAATTTGGTTAGTAACAACATTATATGCAGTTGTGGTCCAGCTTCCATCAGGCCTTCCACCTTTATGTTGTTCTAGTAATGCATCCAGTAATAGGGTATCCATATCATCTGTCCACCTTTATGAAACAGTTGGCCTTGGCATCTTGAACTACATTAAAAAAATTAGCATAACATGCAAATGTAATTATTTAAGAGACCATCATAATTGAACAATTAGGATGAATAGGGGATAAAATGCATTCCACACAATTCTCGTAATTAATTGAAATATTTTAGTTAAACTTCAACAAACCACCAGTTCAGAATTACATAAATTAAAATTCTTTATACATAGCTAATACTAAATTTAACATCAAACATCAACATAATACAATAGAATAATACATATTAAACATTCTACATTTCATTAGCAATTGTTTCTCTCAAATTGAACCCCTCTCTACAATCCTCCTGACAAGCTTGTGTGGATGTTTGATCCAACTCAGCATATTGTGATTCCCAATCAACCTCCGCAATCAAATTTTCATCCACATCTAAATCCATCAAAAAGTTATGCAGAATACAGCAAGCAATGACAATGTCACACATTGTTGGAAATGAGTAGTATGGTTCAATCATCCCACCAATAATAGGGAACCTTTTCTTTAGCACTCTGAAAGTTCTCTCAATGACATTTCGAAGGGATGCATGTCTAAGATTGAATAACTCTTTATAATTCTGTGAACCTCGAGAAGAGTATTCCTTTAAATGGTATTGAACACCTTTATAGGGTGTTAGGATCCCACATTTAAGCATAAATCCTGCATCCCTTAGGTAATATTTTCCTACAAAGTTTTTTTAAAGGTTACTTGCGAATTAAATAAAATACAATCTTGATTATGAACATTTTAGTGTCATGTTACAAACCTTCGGGGATCCTCCCTAATTAAGGCATCTTTTAGAATTCGTGAGTTAGATGTTGTTCCTTCCTAACCAGATATGTAAATTTCATATCAAAATTACTTTCATATCAAAATTACATGCAGCAAATATATTTTGAGTGGGATAGTCCTTCCTTCCACAAAATCTAGGGGCATCAAATCTTGGAACCTTGACTCAAATATGAGTTCCATCTATAGCTCCAATGTAGCCTTTATGGTGATGAAATTGACCAACAAGTTAGTCATGAGACACATGCATTATGGAGACACATTACAACAAAATTACATACTTCAATGAAAAGTATAAACAAAAAATACCTTGAAATAAGGATGAAATCTTTCATTATTCAGAATTTGTGGAGGAACATTCAAACCTGTAGGTTGGATTAGGTATTCACCCTCTAAAGATATGACAACTTGTAACACATTATGAAAATGTTGACTAACAGTTTCTCCTGATCAATGGAAAAAGAATGACACCGTTCGATTTTTTACATTATGACCTATAATGTGAAGGAATTTTGCAACTTGCTCCTCAACAATTTTTTTTTTTGTGAATCTTTGACCCAACTCGTCAATCTTAGCCTACGACATAACTCCAAAAATGCCTCAGGACTCATGCATATAATGTCTTGACAACATTGTGTTTCCATCAAATATTTCATCAATTGTAGATGCATATGGTCTAAGTTAATATTGTTCTCACAAATTGACATTCCTTGAATAATTGACATAAGCTCCAACAAACGTAATGCATGGAAAATAGCACATAACAAGACAATTGCATATCGACATCGTTTTGGAGCTAACTCGTCTCTTAAATGATTTAAACTAGACATTTGAATAATTGAGCAAAAGAATCAACTTCCTTACATTGATCTCCATTTCATCCAACTCATCAATTGATTTTTGATAGTTGACTTCATCAAAGTTATCCCCAACCATATCTATATCCATACTGACAATATTGACAACATACATTTTATCATAAATTACATTTTATCATAAATTACATTTTATTCCACACAAAAAAAGGTACAACCAAAAAATGGCGTAACTACAATTTAAAAAAACTATCATTCTAAACCTAAAATTAATTTAAATAAATAAGAAAACATAAAAATTAATTAAAATTTTATCTCAATTTAAAATGATGTCATGTGAGATAACATGATAAGTACAACTAATATAAACAATGAGTAATGGACATTACTAACAAATCATATTATTAAACCATGATTTTTTATTTGGTTCACCTATTGGACATTTATACATGGACGTTACTAATAAAGCATATTATTAAACCATGATTTGCTATTTGGTTCACCTACTCCACATTTACCAGGTGTTAAGCTTGGCATATAACCCCATTTCCACTTTCTTATACATGAGCATTACTAATAAAACATATTATTAAACCATCATTTGTTATTTGATTCATTTAAAGGACATTTAAACATGGATATTACTAATAAAGCATATTATTAAACCATAATTTTCTATTTGGCTCACATACTGGATATTTATACATTATGCACATTCTCATTTTGTGGGTCATATTCTAATACCTATTTGTTTTTATTAATAAATCATTAGTTTGTAGTTTTTCACCTATCACAAATGATTAAACTAAAATCAGCAAACCAAAGTCACCACTTACTTATAAATGGGTGTTAAAAAAAATCTTCCAATAAATGAGTGTTAAAAAACTCGCACAAATTGTAGTATTTTCTACAGATCAAGTTTGGCAAAGTTGCCTTCAAAAAACACCTTTTCTCTGCCATCAAACCAGTATCCACAATAAATGAACAAAAAATAGATGATGACTTAGAGGTTAAAAATGAATCAATATTAATAAGAAAATGGACCAGAGGATGCAAAAATCATACTAGATATTCCACAAGATTTTGAAGTTGCAGTTGTTGAAGATGGGAGTCGTATGAGTTCACTCATGAAGAAGAAAACAAGGTTTTTATGCTTTGTATATGGAGACATGAACAAAGGATAGAATGGTCCATGGAATTTTTTGTTTCAACTTTCCCAACATTTTCATGGCTCATTAGATTGGAACAATTAAAAGTGGGTCTCACGAAAAATAAACTTTTCCACCTAAATAAGACAAAACCTACCAAACGTAGTTAAGGTTGATTATCCATGTCTTTTCCTTACTCAGGCTTCCCTTCCGCAGTATTGATCAACGTAGTTATGTGAGTGGGAATGTTGTGCCTTGTGTAGTGTGAGATGTGCATCCAAATGAAATTGAGAGAGTGAATATTTGTTTGGTAATGGTGATGTATGAGTGAGTGTGTAAAAGTAGTTGAAGGGTAATGTAAGTGAGAATGAATAGTGAGTAGGAGAGGGTTGTTGAATGGAATCTTTTTTATTGTGTGGGTCTGAAGGTGAGAGAATGTGCATGAGGTTTAAGTTAGATAGTCCTCCTTTTTGTTATTTATTGATATAACCTAAAACATTTGATCCCATTTGATTTAATTTGTTTAAATGCATGAAAATAATAATAATAATAATAATAATAATAACAATAATAAAACAGAGAAAATAAGTTGATCAAACAATTTTTTTTATTTTTAATTTAAAAATATCATTAAAATAAAATATTTTTTATTTTTTTATTAAAATAAACAATATATTATTTTTTATTATATTTATCACAAAAAAAAGTATAGAGGAAGGATTCACATCTTCTATCCACATGTTTCTTTTTGCTTTCTGCTTCCTTTATAGATCTTTGCAGTTTTTATTTAAACTTTTAACTTTTTCACCTATTTTTGTTGGAAAGAGTGAAGTAGTGATGAATCTTACAATTGAGTAAATTGGTATGTATCTTTCAAAAGTTTTTCTAGTCATTTTTTTCTTTTTTTTTCATCGACAACATGATGAATGAAGGAAGAAGGAAAGTGAAAATTTTCTACCACTGGTTTCATAGCCTCACCTTGTGTTAATAAACCCATTTGAAACTTGCTTCGAAAGTTGACATGTATCACCAAACGAGATTAGATTTCAATTTTCAAGTTGTCTGCATGTAATAATAACAATTTGTTTATAAAATTCTTCATTGTCTGAATGTTTGGTCAATGATTCTAAAGGTAGATAAAAATAAAATAAAAGTGATATTTAAATTTATTTTATTTTTGAAAGTTACAACCACCATTAAATTTAATGAATCTCTCTTTATGCATATGCAAGATTTTAAATCAAATAAAAGAATGATGCAGATGCACCAAGAAGAGAGAAGGTTGGGGGTAAGTTAGAAGAAGGGAGAATGAAAGGGTGAAATAGCATGGGGTTGTTGAGTTTGTTGGGAAAGAAAGTTATAACATTGTTGCATTGGTATTTGAGACTATTAGAAACTAAGTTTAGAACTTTGGATCTATTAGAAAAGAAGTTTGGAACTTTGAAAACTCTTGTAAAGGTTGTTAGAACAACATGGTAAAGGAAAGGGGTGAGAGAATGGGGTTCAATAGATGAAATAGAAAGAGGATTTACATAGAGGAGATAAACCAATATGATATTTGAATATTGATAAGCATAGATTTCATAAATAATTATCTCTCACTTTTATCTCATTAAGACTTCTTATATGTTCAATTAAGTGGTCTTTGTCATATTTTATGAGTTTGGGTTCATATGAAGTTTAATTGAATTTCTTTACTTACCCGATTAAAATGACACTATTATAGTATTTTGAGCATAATAGGAGTTTTAGACATCCACAAATCATGAAATCTGTCTTGAATGAAAGCTTAAAGAAGTGTCCACAGTTACAAAGCAAGAGCAGACTCTAAATGGGATGTTTAGGACTCCGAAATTATCTCAAAAGATGAGATAGTGTTGCTGACGTGGAATTTGAACAGTGTGCAAAGATCTGGCCATATCTTGAGATACAGAAGTCATATTGAGATGAAATCAAATCTGTTGGACAGCTAAGATCTGGGGCTACAACTTTTGTTCAGAAGTCAAGCTCTAATTCAGACACATGAACATCTGAAATGGCGGTGCAAGAAAGTCAAAATTGTTGTGCTAATTTGTGACAAAAATTCAAAAGTGTTTTGCATTTTCAACAAAGCCCATGTGAAAGCAATAAAAGGGTGGAAAAGTAATATCCTAGTTGGTGACTTTCTGAAGATGATGCCTCACAAATCCTCTATAAATAGAAGGGTTTACAAGAGGAGAAACACAACCACTTGGAGATTAACTCCTACACCATTTTCCATCTTTCTTTCTTTCTTCTTAGTTTGCCTCCTTCATGGAAGGCTTAGGTTTTCTTTGTTGTTAGTTTGCCTCCTTCATGGAAGGCTTAGGTTTTCTTTGTTGTTAGTTTGCCTCCTTCATGGAAGGCTTAGGTTTTCTTTCTTGTTAGTTTGCCTCCTACATGGAAGGCTTAGGTTTTCTTTATTGTTAGTTTGCCTCCTACATGGAAGGCTTAGTTTTTCTTTATTGTTAGTTGCCTCCTACATGGAAGGCTAGGTTTGTAGTTTCAATTCAAGGATTCAAGCTATTTTCATTTTAACTTTGAGGTCTTGATCTTTATTTACATGCTTATTAAGTGGTTTCTACTCTACTTCACTATATTCTTCAATTTTATTCTTTAATCAAAGTTTGATCGGCTGACGTATTTTGATTAATGCATAATTGATTTATAATTGGTTTTTGATTGGTAAATCATTTTCCAAAAGTTTGAAGAGTAGAAATTAAGTAATTTAATTGAAGGTTTTCATTTTATTACTTACTTCAACTGAATTCTGATTATGAAATTGGTTTAGATGAAAGATTAAGTGGTTACTAAATCTTGTTGATCATAATCAATTGAATTCTGAGAGGTTTCTCAGTAGAGAATTCAAGGATCATTTTAGGGGTTTCCAGATGATCCTAGGTTGATAAACACAATGCATGATTTTAGTGATCAATGATTAGTTATGAAAATAGCCTCTGAATTCCTTGAGTTGATAATTGTTAAGTCAAATTAATTTCATTCTGTATTTTGTATTTAACACTTAATATCACATATTTACAAAATCTCCTTTTTCTAATTTTCACCTAATTTGCTTAAGAATATGAAATGGTCTTTGGGAGATGACCTAGGTTGCACCTTATACTATACCAATAGTTTGGGGAAAATCTAGAAATTATTTTTGCGCGTTTGCAACGAGCGTGTCAAATATCTATGTAATGGTTAATGTGACATTCAATATAATACATAAGCATCCCATTAGAAACTAACTTGAATGATAGATAATAAAGTGAGAGATTAACGATATAATTTTAATAAATTAAAAATGATTTTGAAATTTGCTAATAATGTTAAGAAATAAAGAAATAACTTGATATTTCTTTATCCATCCATTATAAGTTGAAATAAAAAAATACCTAATACATTTATTTGGCACTCCTAACCTCAATTCTATTCAGCGAACATTATCCAACAATAAAATGATTTGGTTATAAGCATATTTCATACTTTAAAATTATTTTCTATACATAAAAGAAAGGTGTAAAATTAATATAATATTTATTATTTTATTTAATTTTTTTTTTAATTTTTAAAAGTTAAATTAAATTGATTAAGTTTTGAAATCATTAAAATTAAAAAAAATTATTTTTATCAATTATTTTGCATAAAAAATTAAAAGTTAATATTTTTATCTTCTAAATTTAAGGTTAATTTTAACTTTACCCTCTCACTTTTTAATTCAATGTGACTATTTTTATTTTATTTTATATTAAAATAATTCTTTTATTATAGAGTATTATTAAATCTCGCCATAATTTTATCAAAAACTATATCTTTTATAAAACACTGAATATACATAAAAATATATTTGTATAATTGATTAATTATAATAATAATCAATTATGACTGTAATCAATTATTTTCATATTTTTTTTAATAGATAATCTAAAATTATCCTTTAATTATATAGCTAATTATTTCTATTAGACAACATAGATAATTAAAGTTAGTTATTTATATATTCAATTAAGTTAATTTTTTGGTTAGTTTTTAGAATATAGCAATGCAGCTGGTGAACCAACTAAATCAGGATGACAGAGACTAAAGAGAACCAGATACCACTCTTCGGTTATAACTTTTCCTTACTTTGGTGGTTTTGTCACATTTCTTTTCCTGTTATATAATTTCTATCTAAGACATTGGGGACAATGTCTTGGATAGGTTAGGGGCAGGATGGTCTGATATAAAAGAAAAATAAAAAAAACCCAAAAAAAAAAATTAGGTTAGAATCATAAACTTGCTTTGAGTAAGATGGCTGAGTAAGGAGTTACACTTGACTCTTGATACGCATCTTATGATTAAAAAAAAAATTTGAATGTGGAAGTTTGTTGTTTGATAAGCATAAATTTCATAAATAATTATCTCTCACTTTTATCTCATTAAGACTTCTTATATGTTCAATTAAGTGGTCCTTGTCATATTTTATGAGTTTGGGTTCATATGAAGTTTAATTGAATTTCTTTGCTTACCCGATTAAAATGACACTATTATAGTATTTTGAGCATAATAGGAGTTTTAGACATCCAAAAATCATGAAATCTGTCTTGAATGAAAGATTAAAGAAGTGACCACAGTTACAAAGCAAGAGCAGACTCTAAATGGGATGTTTATGACTCCGAAATTATCTCAAAAGATGAGATAGTGTTGCTGACGTGGAATTTGAACAGTGTGCAAAGATCTGGCCATATCTTGAGATACAGAAGTCATATTGAGATGAAATCAAATCTGTTGGACAGCTAAGATCCGGGGCTACAACTTTTGTTTAGAAGTCAAGCTCTAATTCGGACATGTGAACATCCGAAATTGCGGTGCAAAAAAGTTAAAATTGTTGTGCTAATTGGTGACAAAAATTCAAAAGTGTTTTGCATTTTCAACAAAGCCCATGTGAAAGCAATAAAAGGGTGGAAAAGTAATATCCTAGTGGGTGACTTTCTGAAGATGATGCCTCACAAATCCTCTATAAATAGAAGGGTTTACAAGAGGAGAAACACACCACTTGGAGATTAACTCCAATACCATTTTCCATCTTTCTTTCTTTGTTGTTAGTTTGCCTCCTTCATGGAAGGCTTAGGTTTTATTTGTTGTTAGTTTGCCTTCTTCATGGAAGGCTTAGGTTTTATTTGTTGTTAGTTTGCCTCCTTCATGGAAGGCTTAGGTTTTATTTGTTGTTAGTTCGCCTCCTTCATGGAAGGCTTAAGTTTTCTTTCTTGTTAGTTTGCCTCCTACATGGAAGGCTTAGTTTTCTCTTTATTGTTAGTTGCCTCCTACATGGAAGGCTAGGTTTGTAGTTTCAATTCAAGGATTCAAGCTATTTTCATTTTAACTTTGAGGTCTTGATCTTTATTTACATGCTTATTAAGTGGTTTCTACTCTACTTCACTATATTCTTCAATTTTATTCTTTAATCAAAGTTTGATCGGTTGACGTATTTTGATTAATGCATAATTGATTTATAACTGGTTTTTGATTGGTAAATCATTTTCCAAAAGTTTGAAGAGTAGAAATTAAGTAATTGAATTGAAGGTTTTCATTTTATTACTTACTTCAACTGAATTCTGATTATAAAATTGGTTTAGATGAAAGATTAAGTGGTTACTAAATCTTGTTGATCATAATCAATTGAATCGTGAGAGGTTTCTCAGTAGAGAATTCAAGGATCATTTTAGGGGTTCCAGATGATCCTAGGTTGATAAACACAATGCATGATTTTAGTGATCAATGATTAGTTAAGAAAATAGCCTCTGAATTCCTTGAGTTGATAATTGTTAAGTGAAATTAATTTCATTCTGTATTTTGCATTTAGAACTTCATATCAAATCTTTCCAAAATCCCCTTGTTCTAACTTTCTCCTTATTTGCTTAAGAATCTGAAATGGTCTTTGGGAGATGACCTAGGTTGCACCTTATACTATACCAATAGTTTGGGCGACGAGCGTGTCAAAAATTTGGCGCCGTTGCGGGGGACCATTTTAATTTCCTAGGCTCATTTAGGAGTTTGTATAAAAATTTTAATCTTTCTAACAATTTTTTTTTACTTTAGGTATATATTCTTGGATTTTCTGTATGAATTCACCTTTTTGTGTGTGACCCGATCCAATCCTGAAAATTTATATGCATATGATCCTGAGATTGATAGAACATTCCACCATTTGAAAAGAGCACATAGAAGGCATTCATTCAGTAATAACCAAGAAAGTAACAGTAGTGATTTTTCATCTTTAAATTTTGATAGTTTCAAATATTCTGCTAAGAACATGGCTGATAGAACCCTAAAAGAATTAGCTGCACCTGATGTTGCTTATCAACCGTTGTGTATTCAATACCCTGATGTTGATGCACCATTTGAACTGAAGTCTGGATTAATACATTTGCTACCTAAGTTTCATGGCCTTGCAGGTGAGGACCCTCATAAACATTTAAAGGAATTTCACATTGTGTGTTCCACAATGCGGCCACAAGGAATTCCTGAAGATCATATCAAGTTGAAGGTATTTCCTTTCTCCTTAAATGATGGAGCTAAGGACTGGTTGTACTATCTACATCCAACATCTGTTACAAGCTGGAATGATATGAAGAGATTATTCCTGGAGAAATTCTTCCCTGCATCCAGAACAGCAGCTATCAGAAAAGAGATTTGCGGCATCAGACAAAACTCCCAAGAAACTCTCTATGAGTATTGGGAGAGATTCAAGAAACTATGCGCTACTTGTCCACATCATCAAATCAATGATCAATTACTGATTCAGTATTTCTATGAAGGACTCATGCCAATGGACAGAAGCATGGTTGATGCAGCTAGTGGTGGAGCACTTATGGACAAAACTCCTACAGCAGCTCGAGATTTGATTGCCAACATGGCAAAAGATTCTCAGCAATTCAATTCTCGAACTAATTCCTTGTCTGAAGGAGTCCATGAAATGACCACCAAGACAAACCATACACGATTGGAGAACAGAATTGAAGAACTAACCTCCATCGTAAGACAGTTGGCCATCGGACAACAACAACAACTTAATGTTGTTGACCAAACCAAAATATGTGGCATCTGCACTTCTGCAGATCATCCTACTGATGCATGCCCAACATTGCAAGAAAGTGAGACACCTGAGGCTGCGGTAAATGGTATTTTTGGCACAGGACAACAATACAGGCCTCCTCAACATTATCAGCAACAGAAGTTTGAACCACCTTCTGGATCATACAATCCTAGTTGGAGAAACCATCCCAAGAAACTCTCTATGAGTATTGGGAGAGATTCAAGAAACTATGCGCCACTTGTCCACACCATCAAATCAGTGATCAATTACTGATTCAGTATTTCTATGAAGGACTCATGCCAATGGACAGAAGCATGGTTGATGCAGCTAGTGGTGGAGCACTTATGGACAAAACTCCTACAGCAGCTCGAGATTTGATTGCCAACATGGCAAAAAATTCTCAGCAATTCAATTCTCGAACTAATTCCTTATCTGAAGGAGTCCATGAAATGACCACCAAGACAAACCATACACGATTGGAGAACAGAATTGAAGAACTAACCTCCATCGTAAGACAGTTGGCCATCGGACAACAACAACAACTTAATGTTGTTGACCAAACCAAAATATGTGGCATCTGCACTTCTGCAGATCATCCTACTGATGCATGCCCAACATTGCAAGAAAGTGAGACACCTGAGGCTGCGGTAAATGGTATTTTTGGCACAGGACAACAATACAGGCCTCCTCAACATTATCAGCAACAGAAGTTTGAACCACCTTCTGGATCATACAATCCTAGTTGGAGAAACCATTCTAACTTGAGATATGGTCCTCCACAACAACAAAGGATTCAAACATTTGACTCCCAAAATAAATACCAACCACCGCCATTCAGACAACAACAGCAGCATATGCAGCAATCCGTACCTGCTAATGCTTCTGAACCCTCTCTTGATGATTTGATGAAGCAATTAGCTACCAGTAATCTTCAGTTTCAACAAAATGTAAGTTCTACCATTCAGGATTTACAAACTCAAATTGGGTAGTTGGCTACCACTATCAACCAATTGAAATCTCAAGGTTCTGGTCAACTACTTTCTCAACCTGTCATAAATCCTAAAAGTGTGAATGCCATGACCTTGAGAAGTGGGAAGAAAGTGCAGACAGACCCTACAATTTTAAAGCAACAAAGCTTCAATCAGACTAATCCACACCAAAAAGAAGCATTTATCTCCACACCTGGAGACATCTCTGATAAGCCATCTGAATCAGAGGGAAAGTCTGATGAAAAAAGTACACCAGCCTTGATAAGACATCGAATGATCAACAAAAAGAAGCTTGCCATAAACGATCTACACTTGAAGCATCTAATGAGACGAAAACCCCAAATTGTGCTGATCAGAAGGTATCTTTACCTTTTCCAAATAGAATGGTCCAATCCAAGCCCAATGTTCATACAGAATTGGATAAGGAGCTTCTAGATACTTTCAGGAAAGTGGAAGTCAACATACCACTTCTAGATGCTATCAAGCAAATTCCCAAATATGCCAAATTTCTAAAGGACTTGTGCACACATAAGAGAAGACTCAAAGGGGATGAGAAGATTAGTGTAGGACGCAATGTTTCTGCCTTAATTCAACCTAGCCTCCCTCAGAAATGTAAAGATCCAGGAACTTTCACCATTCCTTGCACAATGGGAAACTCTACATTTGGTGATGCATTGCTGGATCTAGGTGCTTCCATTAATGTTATGCCCTCATCAGTTTATAAATCTTTGAATCTGGGAGAACTGAAGCCAACTGGTGTGGTGATTCAATTAGCCAACAGAAGTACAACACATCCAGCCGGAGTACTTGAAGATGTGCTAGTTCAAGTGAATAAGCTGATCTTTCCAGCTGACTTCTACATTTTGGATATGGAAGACGAGTCATCCATCAATAGAGCAACCTTGATCCTAGGGAGACCTTTCCTCAAAACTGCAAAAACAAAGATAGATGTGCATACAGGGACTCTCTCTATGGAATTTGGAGATGATATCATCCAATTCAACATATTTGAAGCCATGAAGCATCCCATAGAGAATCATTCACTCTTTCAACTTGATGCCATAGATATTCTTGCGAATGATTATTCTATTGACAATCTACTTTTTGATTTTGATTTAGATTACTTAGATAATTTTATTTGCACATGTGATGAATTTGATCCATGTATTGTCTGTTCCAGGATTAATGCTGCAGACCAAACTTCATTGAAAGATGACATGTTAGATGCAAGTGTTGCAGACATTTCAATCTCAGATAGATCCCTTCCTTCCATAATACAACCACCTCCTTTGGAGTTGAAGCCTTTGCCTGAACATCTAAAGTATGCTTATTTGGGGGAAAATGAGAAGCTTCCTGTCATTGTAGCAAAGAACCTTCTACCACAACAAGAAGAAAGGTTGCTGCAAACCTTAAGAAGTCATAAACAACCAATTGGATGGACTTTGGCTGATATTCCAGGCATTAGCCCATCTACTTGTATGCATAGGATATTGCTGGAGGAAAACACCAGACCTGTTAGACAACCACAAAGGCGTTTGAATCCAACCATCCTAGATGTGGTAAAGAAGGAAGTAGGTAAGTTTTTGGCAGCTGGTATCATCTATCCCATCTCAGACAGTGATTGGGTAAGCCCGGTGCAAGTAGTTCCTAAGAAGACTGGCATGACTGTAGTCAAAAATCACAATGATGAACTAATCCCTACCAGAATACAAAATAGTTGGAGAGTGTGCATAGATTATAGGAAGCTTAACCAAGCTACTCGCAAGGATCACTTCCCTTTGTCCTTCATAGACCAAATTTTGGAAAGATTAGCAGGAAAATCTCACTATTGCTTTCTAGATGGTTTTTCAGGTTATTTTCAAATACATATAGCCCCAGAAGACCAGCATAAGACCACCTTCACTTGTCCTTTTGGTACTTTTGCCTATCGAAGGATGCCCTTTGGTTTATGCAATGCCCCTGGAACCTTTCAAAGATGCATGGTAAGCATTTTCTTTGATCTCTTAGAAAGTTGCATGGAAGTGTTTATGGATGACTTCACTGTATATGGTTCTTCTTTTGATGCATGCTTAGAAAGCCTCTCTAAAGTTTTGGATAGATGCATTGAGACTAACCTGGTTTTGAATTTTGAAAAATGTCATTTCAAGGTAACAGAAGGTATAGTCTTAGGACACTTGGTATCTAGCAAAGGTTTAGAGGTTGATAAGGCCAAGATAGACATTATTACTTCTCTACCTTACCCCACTTCTGTGCGAGAAGTACGTTCTTTACTTGGTCATGTAGGTTTTTACAGAAGATTCATCAAGGATTTTAGCAAGATTGCACAACGTCTTTCTAAACTACTACAAAAAGATACCAAATTTGTGTTTGATCAAGCATGCAAGGATTCATTTGATGAACTAAAGAAGCGGTTGACAACCACTCCCATCATTCAACCACCTAATTGGACGCTTCCATTTGAATTAATGTGTGATGCATCTAATTATGCCCTTGGTGCTGTACTATCTCAAAGAGTTAGCAAGAAATCTCATGTCATTGCATATGCCTCTCGGACACTTGATGCAACCCAATCCAATTACACAACTACTGAGAAGGAGCTGTTGGCAATTGTGTTTGCATTAGATAAATTTTGCTCCTATTTGCTTGGATCTAAAGTTATTGTCTTCTCTGACCATGCAGCTTTGAAATACTTGCTGAAAAAGGCAGATGCTAAGCCAAGACTGATTCGTTGGATGCTTCTGTTGCAAGAATTTGATTTAGAGATCAAAGACAAGAGTGGTGCAGAGAACCTTGTAGCAGATCATTTAAGTCGGATCCAGCAACCTTGTGAAGAAACTTCAATTGCAGATTCATTCCCAGAAGAGCATCTCTATCATTTGCACGGGAAGGATCCTTGGTATGCAGATTTGGTAAACTATCTGGTTGCTAAAGAAATACCCAAACACTTCACCAAATCGCAAATTGCCAAGTTGAAAAGTGATGCCAAACACTACATATGGGATGAACCATACCTTTGGAAGACATGTAGTGATCAAATCATTAGAAAATGTGTTCCAGATCATGAAGTTCAGTCTGTACTTACCTTTTGCCATTCCCTAGCTTGTGGTGGACACTTTGGGCCACAACGGATAGCTAAAAAAGTACTAGACTCAGGCTTTTATTGGCCTACAATATTTCGTGATGCACACAGATTATGCATAACTTGTGAGCACTGCCAAAGAATAGGGAGTATTTTGCGCAGAAATGAGATGCCCCAACAACCACTTCTCTTTTGTGAGGTATTTGATGTATGGGGTATAGACTTTATGGGTCCATTCCCTGTCTCTTTTGGCTTTGTTTACATTCTGCTAGCTGTTGATTATGTTTCAAAATGGGTGGAGGCAAAAGCCACTCGTACTGATGATGCTCGAGTTGTTGCAGATTTTATCAGGTCTAACATTTTTAGCAGGTTTAGCATTCCTAGAGCTCTAATTAGTGACCAAGGTACTCATTTTTGCAACCGCACAATGGAAGCCCTACTCCGCAAATATGGAGTCATGCATAAAGTCTCCACCCCATATCATCCTCAAACAAATGGTCAAGCTGAAGTTTCTAATCGAGAGATCGAGAAAATCTTAGAGAAAACAGTTCAGCCTAACAAGAAGGATTGGAGCTTGCGCCTTGTTGATGTGTTATGGGCATATAGGACAGCCTACAAGTCACCCATTGGCATGTCTCCCTACAGGATTGTCTTTGGTAAAACATGTCATCTTCTAGTTGAATTAGAGCATAGAGCATTTTGGGCAGTAAAGAAATGCAACATGGATCTAGACCAAGCAGGAATCCATAGGAAGCTTCAATTGCAGGAACTTGAACAAATTTGATTGGAAGCATACGAAAACTCCAAAATTTACAAAGAAAATGTCAAAGCTCTTCATGACAAAAGTTGGCAAGAAAGGAGTTTTCCGTTGGACAAAAAGTTCTCCTTTTCAATTCTCGGCTAAAGTTTATGCCTGGTAAGCTACGCTCTAGATGGTTAGGACCATTTGTAGTTACTAATGTTTTTCCTTATGGTGCAGTGGAAATAAAAAATGAGGTAACTGAAAAAATCTTCAAGGTGAATGGACATCGTCTTAAACCATTTTTCGAAGGTTTTCAAGAGCACAAGGTAGAAGAAGTGCATTTGCACAATGCCACATACTTGAAATAAATTCAAGAGAAGTCTCTCTCTCTCTCTCTCTCTCTCTTTCTCTGTTTCTCTCTCTCTCTCTCTTTCTCTCTCTCTCCCTCTCTCACATTCCTCGCTTATAAGTTTCAACTAATCTCTCAACTTCCTTCTTCACCTCTTAAATCATCCCAACTATTACATCACATTGAGCTTGCAGGAATAATAACTTGACTGTTTTAAGAAGAGAAAAAATGGAGAAAGCTCTCACCAGGATCAAAATTTTGTTCCCTACTCTCCCCAGAAATTTTCTTAAAGATATTTACAATTGCAGACTTGAACGATTGAGGGCATTAACACTCTTAGGCCTTCCAGAAGATGTTCATTGGATCATTGAAGCTAAGGTACGTTTAGCAGGTGAATTTCAAGAATCATTTGTTAAAAACATGCCAGGTACGGGAAGAAGTTCCTATGCAAAGAAGAGAAGGGCAAAAAGAATTGGAGTTTTCTACAGGTGTGCAAGATGGACCTGTAACACAAGATGCAAGAACCCTGGAATGGTTTCAAGAAATCGAGAGGACAAAATTCAATTCATAAAGGATGGACTGAGTAAGGAGTCATTGGATGATATCATTCAGACTCTTGAGACGCATCCTAGTGGGCATGTACAAGGAGTTCTTCTTGATTTGTTTGAACTGTTCCGTAAGGAAAAAGCACGTTATAGTCTTGGGAATCTGACTTTAAAAGACCCTGTTGTCAGTTTACAAGAAAACTGAATGGGAAGCACATCCTCGACTCTTAGAAGGCGTTTCAGCCGTTACTGGACGTAAAACCAGAGGAATATGTGAGCCACAATCACAACTACTGTTCATTCTCATGCATGTATGTTTGTCATTTACATTTTCTTTTCAATTTATTTGAAATTTTCACCATTTTTAGAATATAGCAATGCAGCTGGTGAACCAACCAAATTAGGATGGCAGAGACAAAAGAGAACCAGATACCACTCTTCGGTTATAACTTTTCCTTACTTTGGTGGTTTTCTCACATTTCTTTTCCTGTTATATGAAATTCCATATAAGACATTGGGGACAATGTCTTGGATAGGTTGGGGGAGGATGGTCCGATATAAAAGAAAAATTAAAAAAAAACCCAAAAAAAAAAATAGGTTAGAATCATAAACTTGCTTTGAGTAAGATGGCTGAGTAAGGAGTTACACTTGACTCTTGATACGCATCTTATGATAAAAAAAAATTTTGAATGTGGAAGTATGTTTTTCTTTAGATTTCATAAAATAATTGAAGCAAAATGATTTACATTTCGAGATTAATTAGTTTGGCAACACATATTTGAACTGGATAGATTAGATTTGATAAATATATTACCTGTGAGATTTTGAGCCTTATTATTATTTTCTTTCTTGTGTGATTTTCATACATGGAATATGTTACTTCAGAACTTGCATTGATTCTTTTTGAAGCTACATTTTCACATGAATTGTACAAAAATGATTGAGGCACTATTTTTCTTGAACAAACCACTTGGCCAAATAACCAAACCATATAATTTTATCATTTGATCAGCCCTTTGAGCCAATTAGCCTTTTCTTCTTTTTAGCTCATCACAAATAAAAAAAAATAAAAAAAAAACAAAAAAACAACTTTGTTTGACCATAGAAGGTGAGGAATACTGGATTTATCATACCATAAGTGTTTCAATAAGTGTGGGGGAGATTATTGTTGTGTTCATCAATATCATGGTTGAAAAAAAAACTGAAGTAATAAATTAATAAATAAACTATTATATTGAAAAAAAAATAAAAAAAATGAAGAAGTGATATCTGTTTCTCACACTTGCACTTAGACTCAGTTCTCAATCCTCACAATTTTCCTTGGTCTAACATTGTATTTCTTCAATATATCATTTCATCTTTCTAATCCCGTTATAACCAAAATAAAGACCTCTTGATTTGTGCATTGCATGTGTACATAGTAGTAGAGAAGTAGAAGATATGCAAGCCTATGATAGTTCATCTTTCATGGATTGAATTTGAGAGAAACACTTACCAAATCAAACACTTGAGAGATTCAGAGTATATCATGTGAGGTTTTATCTTTCTCAATCTATGTTTTTCAAATTAAAGTTGCCTTTCTAAGTAATTTCAAAAACGTGATGAAAGAATGCTTCATGAAATTTTGTGAATTCTTGAGAAATCAACTCAAAACTTTGATGTTCTTTCAAAAAATAAAAAATAAAAAAATTAGTTACCAATCCTTAACTTAAGTTTGCCCGAGACGTGCAAAAGATAAGTGTGGGGGAATTTGATAAGCATAGATTTCATAAATAATTATCTCTCACTTTTATCTCATTAAGACTTCTTATATGTTCAATTAAGTGGTCTTTGTCATATTTTATGAGTTTGGGTTCATATGAAGTTTAATTGAATTTCTTTGCTTACCCGATTAAAATGACACTATTATAGTATTTTGAGCATAATAGGAGTTTTAGACATCCACAAATCATGAAATCTGTCTTGAATGAAAGATTAAAGAAGTTTCCACAGTTACAAAGCAAGAGCAGACTCTAAATGGGATGTTTAGGACTCCGAAATTATCTCAAAAGATGAGATAGTGTTGTTGACGTGGAATTTGAACAGTGTACAAAGATCCGACCATATCTTGAGATACAGAAGTCATATTGAGATGAAATCAAATCTGTTGGACAGCTAAGATCCGGGGATACAACTTTTGTGCAGAAGTCAAGCTCTAATTCGGACATGTGAACATCCGAAATGGCGGTGCAAGAAAGTCAAAATTGTTGTGCTAATTGGTGACAAAACTTCAAAAGTGTTTTGCATTTTCAACAAAGCCCATGTGAAAGCAATAAAAGGGTGGAAAAGTAATATCCTAGTGGGTGACTTTCTGAAGATGATGCCTCACAAATCCTCTATAAATATAAGGGTTTACAAGAGGAGAAACACTACCACTTGAAGATTAACTCCAACATCATTTTCCATCTTTCTTTCTTTCTTCTTAGTTTGCCTCCTTCATGGAAGGCTTAGGTTTTCTTTGTTGTTAGTTTGCCTCCTTCATGGAAGGCTTAGGTTTTCTTTGTTGTTAGTTTGCCTCCTTCATGGAAGGCTTATGTTTTCTTTCTTGTTAGTTTGCCTCCTACATGGAAGGCTTAGGTTTTCTTTATTGTTAGTTTCCCTCCTACATGGAAGGCTTAGTTTTTCTTTATTGTTAGTTGCCTCCTACATGGAAGGCTAGGTTTGTAGTTTCAATTCAAGGATTCAAGCTATTTTCATTTTAACTTTGAGGTCTTGATCTTTATTTACATGCTTATTAAGTGGTTTCTACTCTACTTCACTATATTCTTCAATTTTATTCTTTAATCAAAGTTTGATCGGTTGACGTATTTTGATTAATGCATAATTGATTTATAATTGGTTTTTGATTGGTAAATCATTTTCCAAAAGTTTGAAGAGTAGAAATTAAGTAATTTAATTGAAGGTTTTCATTTTATTACTTACTTCAACTGAATTCTGATTATGAAATTGGTTTAGATGAAAGATTAAGTGGTTACTAAATCTTGTTGATCATAATCAATTGAATTCTGAGAGGTTTCTCAGTAGAGAATTCAAGGATCATTTTAGGGGTTCCAGATGATCCTAGGTTGATAAACATAATGCATGTTTTTAGTGATCAATGATTAGTTATGAAAATAGCCTCTGAATTCCTTGAGTTGATAATTGTTAAGTCAAATTAATTTCATTCTGTATTTTGTATTTAGCACTTAATATCACATATTTACAAAATCCCCTTTTTCTAATTTTCTCCTAATTTGCTTAAGAATATGAAATGGTCTTTGGGAGATGACCTAGGTTGCACCTTATACTATACCAATAGTTTGGGGGAAATCTAAAAATTATTTTTGCGCGTTTGCGACGAGCGTGTCAAATATCTATGTAATGGTTAATGTGACATTCAATATAATACATAAGCATCCCATTAGAAACTAACTTGAATGATATATAATAAAGTGAGAGATTAACGATATAATTTTAATAAATTAAAAATGATTTTGAAATTTGCTAATAATGTTAAGAAATAAAGAAATAACTTGATATTTCTTTATCCATCCATTATAAGTTGAAATAAAAAAATACCTAATACATTTATTTGGCACTCCTAACCTCAATTCTATTCGGCGAACATTATCCAACAATAAAATGATATGGTTATAAGCATATTTCATACTTTAAAATTATTTTCTATACATAAAAGAAAGGTGTAAAATTAATATAATATTTATTATTTTATTTAATTTTTTTTTAATTTTTAAAAGTTAAATTAAATTGATTAAGTTTTGAAATCATTAAAATTAAAAAAAATTATTTTTATCAATTATTTTGCATAAAAAATTAAAAGTTAATATTTTTATCTTCTAAATTTAAGGTTAATTTTAACTTTACCCTCTCACTTTTTAATTCAATGTGACTATTTTTATTTTATTTTATATTAAAATAATTCTTTTATTATAGAGTATTATTAAATCTCGCCATAATTTTATCAAAAACTATATCTTTTATAAAACACTGAATATACATAAAAATATATTTGTATAATTGATTAATTATAATAATAATAAATTATAACTGTAATCAATTATTTTCATATTTTTTTTAATAGATAATCTAAAATTATCCTTTAATTATATAGCTAATTATTTCTATTAGACAACATAGATAATTAAAGTTAGTTATTTATATATTCAATTAAGTTAATTTTTTGGTTAGTTTTTATATATATAGATTAGGCTTTCTATTTATTTTAAGGTTTTTTTAATATTTTTAAATTTAATAAAGTTTGTTAATTTTTTTTTTCTTGATATTTTTCTTTTTCTACCTTGAGTTAATTTTTTTATGGTATCAAAGTTCTCAATTTGCGAACTTTGTTGTGCAACTATGATCTATCATGGTGGATTGTCCTAGTAAAACTTCTATCATGTTTTTTGTCTCTTTTCCACTTAATGAAACCAACTATTATTCTTGGAGTTGTTTTATATGGATGACTATGATTCCCAAGAATAAAGTATGTTTTTCTGATGGATTCATTCCAACACCAGATGTTGATGACTCATCCTTTGTTGCTTGGGAAAGATGTAATAACATGATTTTATCCTAGATCATGTATGTTGTCTCTCCTGATATAGTTCAAAACATTCTTTAGGTTAATAAAGTTTCAAATGTATGGAAGGAACTCAAGGATGGGTATTCACAAGAAAATTTCTTACAAATTTCTCAACTTCAAGAAGAGATGCACTCCCTTAAATAAATAAGAAGATAAGTCAATTCGTTCCTATTTTATTGAGTTCAAGGTACCATGGGATGAATTTGATAATTTTGTACCTGTTCCTTCTTGTTCCTTTGGATTATCTTGTAACTGTCTAGCATATTCTACTTTAAATGTATAGGGATCAAGATCATATCATATGTTTCTTGAAAAGATTGAATGATCAATTCTCTTATATTTGACTATAATTTTATTAATGGATCCACTCCCATCATTAAATAAGACTTTCTCTCTAGTAATCCAACAAGAAAGATAACTTTGTAATGGCATAGAATTGAAACTGGTAGGAGTTGTTGATAATTTAAATTTAAATGGATGAAATGATGAATATGATACCAAAAGAAGTTAGACATATAAAGGAACTTCTTCATAAAATTCTAGAAAATTTTTCTCTTACTGCTACAATAAAGGTCATACTATCCAAACCCGTTACATGAATCATGACTTTTCATCCAATTACAAATTTAAGGGTGTTAGGACATTTGTTAATTGTATTAATAATGATTCTGATTAGATTTTTCTTTACAGTAATAAAGATCAAACTCAAGAGGTTGGAATAAATACATGGTATGTCATCACTAAGAGTAATATAAAGAACTAATAGCTCTCTTGAAGAATTCTAAAATTCAAAATGTTGCACCATCTTCCAGTCAAGTGTATCAAGTCAATAATACACATTCAAACTCCTTTAATGCCTTACATCAAGGTAATTCTAACCCAAGGATGTATGAGTGGATTCTAGACATAGGAGCCATTGATCACATTACAAATTAATGTTCCTTCTTTATCATATTTACTAAAATTAAACCTCTTATTGTAACATTAGCAAATGGATCACAAGTGAGTGTCACTTATTTTGGTATTATTCAATTTTCTCCTTTTTTACTTGATTAATGTGTTATATATTGATTTTTATTTTAGTCTGATTTCTATTAAAATTGACTACTACCTTAAATCGTCAATTAATATTTCAAGATCACATTTGTATCATCCAGGAAATGCAGACCTTGAGGAAGATTGGTTCAATCGAAGAGAAATGATGTTTTTACTAGTTGTTAGAACCTACCACATTTAATCCTAAACCTTCTCTCTCTTGCAAATTTTCATCATGTTGTAATTTTATTACTTTGAATAACACTTTCAGTGATTCCACGTTTTGGTATTATAGGTTAGGCTATCTATCCAATGAAAGATTGAATACTCTATATGTTCAAAATCCAATTATACCCTACAATAAAATGGAATATTATGATGTTTGACATCTTTCCAAGCAAAAACGAATATTCTTTCCTGTTATCACTTCTAAGATATTTGGTTATTTTAAACTTGCTTATGTTGATATCTGGGGACCATTTGAGATCGCATCCTTACAAGGTCATAAATATTTTCTCACCCTAGTAGATGATTTCAACAGACATACATGAGTTTATCTCATAAGATCTAAATCTGAAACATCTAAACTTTTGTACACATTTTATAATTTTGTTGAGACTCAATTTTCTACTAAGATTAAAGTTCTCAGAACAAAAAATGGTGCTAAATATATACTGCATGCTTTTTACAGTTCTAAAGGTGTAATACATCAAAGGATTTATGTTGAAACTCCATAACAGAACTCTGTTGTAGGAAGGAAACATGAACATGTTCCAAATATTCTACGGTCCTTATTGTTTCAAGCAAATTTACTTAGAATTTTTTGGTCCTTTGTTGTTGCACATGTTGTACATATCATAAATAAACTTCCAAATGCTACTCTTCTAAATCAGTATCCATTTTAATTTTTACATACAAAGAATCCAAATTTTTGACATTTATAAATTTTTAGGTGCCTATGATTTGCTAGTACATTATTTGCTCATAGGCACACGTTCGATCATAAAGTTAAAAAGACTATTTTTCTTTAGACTTGAGACCAAATGTTATCTCCTTTTTTATTTAAAAACTAAAGAATTATTTTTTTCTAAAGATATTATTTTTTATGGAACTACTTTTCCATATCACAAAACATTTGAAGTATATAATGATTTTTTCCTTTATCTCAGCATTCTTTAACCTTGCCTAGTTTGTAGCCCGTCAAGATCCTTACAAGCCCACATCCAGGGTAAAACTTTTTATCAAGCCCTCAATCAATTGTTACTGCTAATTCTAATGAGCATGTTACTCAAATTAGAAGGTATGATAAGATAAGATCCAAACCTACATATTTGCAAGACTATTAATGTAATATAATTACTTCTACCGATTTCTATGATTCTTCAAGCAATACTCTCTGTCCCTTTATAATTATGAAAAATTATCACCTTCTCACAAACATTTCGTTCTTTCCATTTTATCTCATGTTGAGCCCAAAATTATACATAAGTAGTGCAGTATAAGCGTTGGAGAAATGCTATGAAATATAAGTTACTAGCTTTTGCATCTAATCACACATGGGTTATAACCGATTTGCCTATTGGAAAATTTTCCATTAGTTGTAAATGGATTTATAAAATCAAGTATAAATCTAATGGATCTATGGAATGATATAAGAAGAGATTTGTAGCTAAATGTTATAAACAAACAAAATTATAGACTATCTACACACATTTTCTCAAGTTGCTAAAATAAAAACTATAAAAATGTAATTAGTTATGACAGCTACTTCAAATTGGTATTTAAAGTAACTAGATATTGGTAAAGCTTTTCTTCATGGAAATCTCTATGAATAAGTTTACATGTCTTTACCTCTAAGGTTTCAGTCAAGTAATATTAACCAGGTTTACAAATTAACAAAATTCCTCTATGGCCTTAAGCAAGCTAGTAGGAAGTGCTACTCTAAATTGATGATTATACTCTTTCAAGAAATGATTTGGATTAGATTGATCATATAAAATAGTTTCTAGTTATAAAATTTAAAATCAAAGACCTAGATGATGTCAAATACTTTCTTGGTCTTGAAGTTACTAGATCAAGCAAGGGCATTACCATATGTCAAAGGAAGTATACCATTAAAATTTTATCTAATGTTGACATGCTTGGTTGCAAACCAAAAGCTACCCAATGGACACTTCATGCAAATTAGAAAAGAACTCTAACACTTCTCTTCCTGATCCTGTTATTTATATAAAGCTTGTAGGACGTTTGTTGTATCTTACTTCTACTAGACTTGATATACAATTCTTAGGTCAATACTGGATCAATTTGTTTTAGCTCCAACAATTTTCCACCATCAAGCGACCTTGTGGGTTCTACATTACTTAAAGAATTCTCCCAAGAAGGGATCATTCTTTCTTTTTACTAATGTGATCACTCTTGCTAGTTTCATAGATTTAGACTAGGAAGAATGCATAAATTCTCCAAGATCTATCACAGGATTTTATACTTTTCTTAGTTCAACCTTGATTTCATGGAAGATAAGGAAGCATAATATTATTGCTAGCTCCTCTTTTGAAGTAGAGTACAAAGCTCTGACAACAATTACTTGTGAAGTTTGGTGACTTCATTATCTCCATCAAAACTTTCAAATTTTCATTTCATCAGCAATGACTATTTATTATGATAACTAATTAGCCATTTATCTAACTGCTAATCCTATTTTTACGAGCACACAAAATGTATAAAGATTGATTGTCATATAATTCGAGAGAAGATTTAAAAAGGTCTTATTCACTTGTTCATTTCATCTTCAAATCAAGCTGTAGAGATTTTTACTAAAACGTTGCCATCAATTTTTTTTCTCATCACCACAAGTTGGGATTAATTCACATACATTTCCTAAACAACATAGATAGTTAGAATTTATTAGACAACATAAACCGTTGGAGTTAATTATTTAATTAGTATTCAGTTAAGGTAATCTCTTAGTTAGTTTATAGATACAAATTAGCCTTTCTATTTCATTATAAGTTTTTCTTCTGTAAATTTTTTTTTTCTCTTTCTTGCTATTTCTCTCTTTCTGAGTTAGTTTTGTTGGTTTCTACCTGCATAATGTTAAAACCAACTGCATGCAAAAGCATTCATTCTAGTTGACCATACAAACACATTGTGACACAATATTGATCTTTAATCTTTAAAGTTTATTGCATAAAATTTATTTAAAACAAGGTAAAAGTAAAGTTGAAAGAAATGAGGTGTTGACATTAAAAGTTCTGCAGCATACATTAGGCGCATTTGTGCTGCATTATTAACGGTTGAAATAAAAGATAATTATGAAAAACAGAATGCGGCGCACTCAGAGTGAAGAGGTCATTTAGAGATCTTTGCAGCGAGTTCTCTGACAAGCTTGGCAGTTACTTCAACAGTGAGATCAAGAGCATTATCACGTTGTGGATTGTAACCAACCACGTCTCCACCAACAATGTTACCTTGAAGATTTTGTATAATGTTGAGAACATTTCGAAGAGAAAGACCTCCTGATTCTCTATGAGTCACTCCTGGTGCTATGGCAGGATCTAGACAATCCACATTTATGGAGATATATACGCCTTTAACACCATCCCCTAGTTTCTGCAAAGCAAAACCATACTATCAATTCTTTCATTGCATTATCATTCCAATGAACCACATTCCCTTTCCCATCTAAACAAATTAATGCATACCAACCTTCTAACTTGGAAGCATCCAGAGGATACTCAAAATCATGCTATCCACACTGGATACTCAAAATTTTCCTTATATCAAAATATTTATTAAATAAATTTTTAATTAACTCATCATTCAAACACGGCCAAAATTTAAGATGTATGTTGAAATTAATTTCTGTTAGATTTTACATTAAAATTTACATGTGTAATGATCGGAGGAATTGATTATAAGCTTTTGTTACTTAGGTACTAATTCTATTGTACTCTATCACTCTCCTTTTTCTTTGTTCAGAAAATAATAAAAAACAAATAAGTTCCGGTTTGACGAAAGAATATTGATTTCAGTCAAGAATCCCTAAAAATTTGTTATACTACCCAGAGGTTTCCGAAAGGCTAAGCTTAAGGGAATGAAAAATGATTATCCTATCTACCAATAGTGTTATTTACCTCTTTACATACGTGATTCGATGACTGTGATTTTTCTTTTAAAAAAAAAATTTAACGGTTTGTTGAGAATTATTTTGGTAAGGGAATAACATCATTTTAATTAGAAAATATGCACCGGTTCCCTTTTATGGTAGAAGGTAGGATTTTATTGAAGGTGATGGACATTTAAAGTGGTGTTTGATTTATCAAAATGTTTTTTATTTTTATTTTTTATGTAATATTTTGTAAAAAAAATTGAAAATCTAAAATAATTAATTTTTATTTTCAGTATAAAATTTTAAAAATAGAAATAAAAAAATAATGTAACATTTTTGTAAATAAAAATAAAAAAATATTTTCAACAAATAAATGTCCCCTAAATTTTTGTTTTTCTATTCTTTTATCTCTCGCTTTTTACATTGGAAGGGCTGTGGGAACAGGGTGTAAAGAAGAAACATTTTTTCAGTACCAAGGGAGAGATATACCAATTTCTCTAAATTTCGGCGATCTCCAGAAAATGTTCTCATCTCATGTTGCTCTACCACTAATTTTTTTCCTTGATCATGTCCTTCCGATCTTGACCTTATACCCACCTGAAATAAATCAATAGAATATGTGACATTTCTTGCTAATCATGGGTGAACATTGAAGAATTTGCCACCATCACTAAGGTAAGTCACACAATACCATAGTGAAGAACTTGCACCAAATTGGTCCACACAGATCTAAATCAACAAAGAACTTGCAGAAAATTAGCCACATAGATACAAATCAACAACAAAATTTGCCTGATGAACAAAGTAAAAAACAGAAAGCTAAGAGCTGTTTATATTGGGAAAATATATTTTTTTTAATTTTAGTTATAAAACTGTTATATTACTTTTGGTTTCTAAAAGTTTCTGAAGGAATCAATCATGAAAATTTTTTAAAATTATTACTTATTTATATTTAAACTTTTATAATTAAAAATAAAAAAAAATTGTAAACCAAACCTTTCCCTAAAGAAACCATGCATCTGTTTTGTTACAAATTATTTATAAATTTAGCTTGTAGAAGTTACAAAATCATTTTAACAGGCTAGGGTGGTAGAATATAATCAAACTAAATTCCAGCGAAACACAATTGCTTTACATTAATAAAGATAGTCAATGGTTTTTTGAGGAATTCAACTGACATAATTTTACCTATTTCTAGTCAAATGACCCATTAATTAATAGGCCTACAATTATAGAGCATACGATTACGGAAGAAGAACATAACATTATGAATGAGAGATACAAATATCTTAGGTTAATTAAATGTAATAGGCATTGAAAACATTCATTTGTAAAATCAGATCCACAATGCAAGTGCCTTGGCATAAGTTTCTCGTGATTAAGTTTCAACTAAGATGAAAATAAACTAGACTGTTTCAAAAGGAACGTATGATTTATTTTTTTTAAAATCTAATTTTATTTGTTTTGATTAATAAAGAGATAAGTTTAAGTTTATTAAAAGTTTTTTTAGATAAATAATTAGGTTTAGATTTATTTAACCTATTTAAAGTATATTTATCTTTATATATTATATATTTTTTATTTATTATATTTATATAATTTATTAAAATTAAAATTTTTAATTTTTAATTTAAAAAAATCATAAATAATTTTTTTTGAAATAAATCCTAAACAGTATGAGAATATGAAAAAAACTATTTAAAATTAATTTTTTTAAAATTGAAAATTAACTTTTTTATTAAATAGCCCTATTTGATGACATTTTTACTTTATAAAACAAGTCAGATTTTGGGAAAGAAAAACTTGTAAGCAGATCTTAAACTTTTTAAAACACCAAAAATCTAACCTATTTCTATTTCTAATACTAAGTCATGATCAATCAAGATGTACATATTTATTATCTAAATGAAATCCAGTCCTATTCTATCCAGAAGTTATTTGCCATTGTTGCTCAACCAGTCTCAAATTTATATATATAACAGCATATATTATGTGCTGAATGGAATGAAAGTAATATAATATTATCACAGACAACAAACATGGTTTACGTCTCAGGAATGCCTCACTAATTTAAGAAAAATGCTAGCCTATACTATAAACACTGGTTAAGTACATAAAAGTGAAAACTTGTTAACTAAAAATATTATTAAACAATTAATCTTCATTATAATTTCCAATGTATTTTAATATAACTTTTAATAAAAATATTTGAATTTTTAATCAATGTTTTTAAAAGACTAATCAGCAAGAGTCTTAATGTAATTAACTTTTTGGGATTTTAAGGATAGAATAGAAAGATGTGAAGAATAAGAAATTACCTGTACGAGTTTGCGAGCATAGCCTTTGGCTTTGATTCTGGCAAAAGTAGAAGCATGGCCATAAATTGTGTCTTTAAAGGCATCAAGACCAGGATGTGAACCAAAATGAAGAATGTCAACTGGTCCTCCAAGCTTCTCATGGACAGCTCTAACAACCGGAAATGTTATTGAGTGATCACCACCTAAAACTAAAGGACGTAATGGATCCTGGAACAATATATATACACAAAAATACATATTATAATTCAAGTTAGAGTATATTTGAATAAAAAAGCTTATTTCCACAAAAATGCATTCCAATGAAAGTCAAGTTTTAGGAGAAATAAACTCAGTAACTTAACACAGGGACCATCCATCCTATGAGATAAATAATTTTATTTTAGATGAGCAGACAAAACTAAAATATTGTATTAAAAATCACATCTACCTTATATTTTATTTTTTATAAAATTATTTAAATTATTCTATAAAATAAATAATTTTATCTTAAATAAAATAAAAATATTAAAAATTATATTTACCTTTTAATTAACTTTTTATAAACAAAATATTATTACTTCATTTTGGGTAAAATTATTTATCTTTTAATAATAATTTAGATAAATTTATCTTTTATAGACAATACATCTTATTACTGTGTCACGTTGAAAGACATAAGCAGAAGCAATTTTCTACGACCAATCACCAATCCATCATCTGAATTATCATTAATACAGAAGTAATTGTTGATTTGAAAAGCCAAAGATCAAAACATAATTAGTGATAGCATGTGAGAAGTAAACATAAGTCATTGCGTAATAAATGTAAGGCTTGACATAATTAGTGATAGCATGTGAGAAGTAAACAAAAGTCAAAGATTGGCTTGACATAATTAGTGATAGCATGTGAGAAGTAAACATAAGTCATTGCGTAATAAATACAAGGCTTGACATAATTAGTGATAGCATGTGAGAAGTAAACAAAAGTCAAAGATTGGCTTGACATAATTAGTGATAGCATGTGAGAAGTGGTTACAAATAGTTTCATGAATATTGGATTAAGTAGTCACAGGCAGTTATGTATCACACCATCGTGAGAGAGAGATTTTTCTAAGAGAGAAAAATTTAGGATTCTTGGGTGAAATTGGGTTGTGGGTAGTGTGAGGTTGTGAGTGTTTTTTTTGTAAACACAGTGTACAATTTTTTACTATCAAATTATCTGCAGCAGTCCGGAGACGTAGGCAGTATTGGCCGAACTCCGTTATCAATTTGTGTGTGCAAATATTCTGCATTCTATTTTTTTTCTTCCACAAATCTGACGCTAAAGAAGAATTTGGAGAAATTTTTCTTAACAACTGGTATCAGAGCGGGTTTGAAATTCTGCAATTTTTTTTAAAAAATTGTTAGAAACGAAACGATCCAAAGAAGAAGTCAGATTTGAGTGGGAGTGATGGCTGTAGATGAAGGAAAGGTGAAAATTGAAAAGTTCGATGGTGCGGACTTTGGTTTCTGGAAAATGCATATCGAAGATTATCTGTACCAGAAAAATATGTATCAACCTCTCACAGGGACAAAGCCAACTGAAATGAAGGACGAGGATTGGGTTCTTCTTGACAGGCAAGCCCTTGGAGTCATCCGTTTGACGTTGTCACGTAATGTTGCTTTTAACATTGCAAAAGAAAAGACCACAGCAGATCTTATGGCGGCTCTTTCCAGAATGTATGAAAAGCCGTCAGCCGCAAATAAAGTTCACTTGATGAGGCGGTTGTTTAACTCTCGGATGACAGAAGGTGCATCAGTAGCACAACATCTCAATGAACTCAGCTTAATCACAACCCAGTTGAGTTCTGTTGGAATCGAATTTGATGATGAGGTACGAGCATTAATAATTTTGTCTTCCTTACCAGAAAGTTGGAGTGCCATTGTCACGGCTGTGAGTGGCTCAACGGGAAGCCAAAAATTGAAATATGATGATGTTCGTGATCTAGTTCTCAACGAAGAGATCCGACGGAAGGAGTCGGGTGAATCTTCATCATCTTCGATATTGCAAACAGAGTCAAGAGGAAGAAGCTCAACTAAAGGAAATGGACGTGGCAAATCAAAGGACAGGAGGTCCAAATCCAAAAATCGTCACTCTCAATCTAAGAAGAATATCGAGTGTTGGAATTGCGGGAAGTCTGGGCACTACAAAAATCAGTGCAAGAGTGCACGAAAGCATCAGGAGACCAAGGACGAGGCAAATGTTACTTCCACCCCTGGAGGAGATGATGCATTGATATTCTCTTTAGAAAGCAAGGAGGAGTCTTGGGTGTTAGATTCTGGAGCATCTTTTCATGCCACTTCACAAAGGGAATTCTTCGAGAACTATGTTCCCGGAAACCTTGGTAAAGTTTACCTTGGTAACAACCAATCATGTGAGATAGTTGGCAAAGGTGTAGTGAAGGTTAAGTTGAACGGGTCTGTATGGGAATTGAAAAATGTCAGACATATTCCCGACTTGACAAAGAACTTAATATCAATAAGCCAGTTGAGCAGTGATGGCTACACAACTGTCTTCCATGGAGACGATTGGAAGATTTCAAAGGGTGCGATGACAATTGCTCGGGGTAAAAAGAGTGGCACTCTTTACAAAACAGCAGGAGCATGTCATTTGATTGCAGTTGCAGCAAATGAAAATTCCAATCTATGGCACCAGAGGCTAGGCCATATGAGTGAGAAAGGGATGAAAATCATGCACTCAAACGGCAAGCTACCAAGTCTTCAGTCAGTAGAAATTGACATGTGTGAAGACTGTATACTTGGAAAGCAGAAACGAGTCAGCTTTCAGAAAGCTGGAAGACCCCCAAAGAAGGAGAAACTTGAGCTAGTTCACTCAGATGTTTGGGGTCCAACTACCGTCCCATCACTTGGTGGGAAACATTACTTCGTGACTTTTATTGATGATCACTCTAGGAAGGTATGGGTATACTTTCTGAAACATAAGTCCGATGTATTTGAGGCTTTCAAGATATGGAAAGCTATGGTAGAAAATGAAACAAGGTTGAAGATTAAAAAGCTCAGAACCGACAATGGTGGTGAATATGAAGACACCAAATTCAAGAAATTCTGCTATGAGCACGGGATCAGAATGGAGAGGACCGTGCCTCGTACGCCTCAACACAATGGTGTAGTTGAGCGTATGAATCGAACGTTGACTGAAAGAGCCAGAAGCTTGCGTGTGCAGTCAGGCTTACCGAAGCAGTTCTGGGCAGAAGCAGTCAACACAGCAGCTTACTTGATCAACCGAAGTCCATCGGTACCATTGGAGCACAAAATACCAAAAGAGGTATGGAGCGGAAAAGAGATAAAACTCTCACATCTTAGAGTTTTCGGCTGTGTAGCATATGTGCACATCAGTGATCAAGGTAGAAATAAACTCGATCCCAAATCGAAGAAGTGCACTTTCATCGGTTATGGTGAAGATGAATTTGGCTATCATCTTTGGGATGATGAAAACAGAAAGATGATCCGCAGCAGAGATGTAATCTTCAATGAAAGAGTGATGTATAAAGACAAGCTTACCACAAGCGCCAACAATTCAGAGCAGATTGAGCCAACATATGTAGAAGTTGAAGATATCCCAGAAAGTCCCATAGTTGCGAATCCTCGGTCAGAGAATTCAATTGAAGAAAGCAGTGAACAACAGTTTGACACATCAGAGCCTCCTACTCCAACTCCCGTATTGAGAAGGTCTTCTCGACCTCATGTGCCCAACAGGAGATACATGGACTACATGTTGTTGACTGATGGAGGAGAGCCTGAAGATTACATAGAAGCATGTCAGACCACAGATGCAAACAAGTGGAAACTTGCTATGATAGAAGAGATGAATTCTTTGATCTCCAATCAGACATGGGAATTAGCTGAATTACCCATGGGAAAGAAGGCACTTCACAACAAATGGGTGTATCGGGTGAAGGAGGACTATGATGGCTCAAAGAGATACAAAGCCCGACTAGTTGTCAAAGGATTTCAGCAAAAGGAAGGAGTTGATTACACTGAAATCTTTGCTCCAGTTGTGAAGCTCAATACTATCAGGTCTGTCTTAAGTATTGTTGCCAGTGAAGAGCTCTATCTTGAGCAATTGGACGTGAAGACGGCGTTTCTTCATGGAGATTTAGAGGAAGAGATTTACATGCACCAACCTGAAGGATTCTCAGAAAAAGGAAAGGATAATATGGTGTGCAGATTAAAGAAGAGCTTGTACGGCCTGAAACAAGCTCCAAGACAGTGGTATAGAAAGTTTGAAAGCTTCATCCACAAGGAGGACTTCCAGAAGTGCAATGCTGACCACTGTTGTTTCTTCAAGAGATATAAGTCCTGTTATATCATATTGCTACTTTATGTCGATGATATGTTAGTAGCAGGTTCAGATATGAACGAGATTAAAAATCTCAAGATGCAGTTGTCAAAAGAATTTGACATGAAGGACTTG
Organism: Canavalia gladiata; assembly: GCA_037954105.1. Classification (NCBI taxonomy): domain Eukaryota; kingdom Viridiplantae; phylum Streptophyta; class Magnoliopsida; order Fabales; family Fabaceae; genus Canavalia; species Canavalia gladiata. The sequence continues at coordinate 11,173,352 of CM075659.1, read as the reverse complement.
GGTATAGCAAAGAAGATTCTTGGAATGCAAATCACGAGAGATAAGAAAAGAGGAATTTTGCAGTTATCTCAGGCAGAGTACATCAACCGTATTTTGCAAAGATTCAATATGGACAAGGTCAAACCAGTTAGCACACCTTTGGCTAGTCATTTTCGCTTATCTAAGGATTAGTCCCCTCAGACGGAGGAAGAAAAAGACTTTATGGCTAAGATTCCATATGCTTCAGCCATAGGAAGTATGATGTATGCAATGGTCTGTACTCGACCAGACATTGGCCATGCAGTGGGAGTTTTAAGCAGGTTTATGGAAAATCCAGGAAAAGCTCATTGGGAAGCAGTCAAATGGATTTTAAGGTATCTACGAGGCACCATAAAGAAGTGTCTGTACTTTGGCAAAGGAGAATTAAAAGTACAAGGCTATGTAGATGCAGACTTCGGAGGTGAAGTTGATCACCGAAGAAGTACCATCGGTTATATTTTTACTGTTGGCACTACAGCTGTCAGTTGGATGTCACGGATACAGAAGATCGTTACATTATCCACTACAGAGGCTGAGTATGTAGCAGTAACAGAGGCTAGTAAAGAGTTGATATGGCTTCAAGGATTGTTAACAGAGCTGGGATTCATCCAAGAGAAGAGTGTTTTGCACAGTGATAGTCAGAGTGCAATACATCTGGCAAAGAATTCAGCATTTCACTCTAGAACTAAGCACATTGATATACGTTATCACTTCATCAGATCTCTGCTTGAGGATGAGGTGCTGACATTGGAAAAGATTACAGGAAGCAAGAACCCAGCAGACATGCTAACAAAGGTGGTGACCATTGACAAACTGAAGTTGTGTTCAACTTCAGTCGGCCTGCTAGAATAACAGACCAAAAAAAAGACTGTTGTAGTGATCAAAGTGTGAAGACAGATTGAAATCAGTCTTCAAGTGGGAGATTGTTGATTTGAAAAGTCAAAGATCAAAACATAATTAGTGATAGCATGTGAGAAGTAAACATAAGTCATTGCGTAATAAATGCAAGGCTTGACATAATTAGTGATAGCATGTGAGAAGTAAACAAAAGTCAAAGATTGGCTTGACATAATTAGTGATAGCATGTGAGAAGTAAACAAAAGTCAAAGATTGACTTGACATAATTAGTGATAGCATGTGAGAAGTGGTTACAAATAGTTTCATGAATATTGGATTAAGTAGTCACAGGCAGTTATGTATCACACCATCGTGAGAGAGAGATTTTTCTAAGAGAGAAAAATTTAGGATTCTTGGGTGAAATTGGGTTGTGGGTAGTGTGAGGTTGTGAGTGTTTTTTTTTTGTAAACACAGTGTACAATTTTCTACTATCAAATTATCTGCAGCAGTCCGGAGACGTAGGCAGTATTGGCCGAACTCCGTTATCAATTTGTGTGTGCAAATATTCTGCATTCTATTTTTTTTCTTCCACAAATCTGACGCTAAAGAAGAATTTGGAGAAATTTTTCTTAACAGTAATTAACACACATGTCAAAAAGAAGCGAAAAACACAAAATACACCGTATGTTGCAGTAGAAAACATTTTTTCTTTTATTTAAAATAATGTGATGGTGTTGAATGCAGAAGCTAACAGATTGAAAACATACCACATCCATCACTGCCTTGACAGAATCAGTAATGACATTCATCAATCTATCATCATCATCCCAACAATCTCGAATTTCTTGCACAGGGACATCACCAACATCAGTTAGCACCCGCACGTCCTCTATATCCTTTCCTACAATGTCAGAATCATGCTAATATCATTAGAAAAATGTTTGTTCCTATTTGGATTATATGGATGAGATGACATAGAAAGAATAGAAAGAAAAATAAAATGTATTAAAGTCAAAAATATTATGCAGATGTATAATTATCATTAGCTCATGATTTTCATACATAATTGGAAGGCCTGTGCAAGAAACAAACAGCAAACTGAAAGTGAAAATAAAACAGAAAGGCTAACAGAAAACTACCTAATAACAGAAAATTAACTAAGGATGGTTAAGGGTTGGTTAATTTAGACTAATAACTACCTTCTTCGGTTATCGAGTTAGTGCTAGCAGTCCAAATTGCCTCCCTAATGCGTGGAGGTGCAAATGCAGTTCCTTGAAGGAATGATGAATTTGGTCCCAAAGGAACTCCAAGAAGAGTTGAAGTTGCTGTAGCACCTCCTAAAGTTCGCACAAGTTCTCCCTGCACAAAAACAGCTTCTGCTTTTATATATATTGCTTTCTTCCAAACTTCATAATCAAAATCACACAAATTCAATTTTGTGTTAAAAATATTTCAAACAAATTTCAATTCGACATGATAAAAGCAAAGATGACATGCCTCAAGCTTGGCCTTTTCTCGAATAAGTTTAAGCGAAGCATCAATCACACCATTTCTACCTTTCTCTAACGAATCACCCGCTATTTTTGCTGCATACAATCTCCGCATGGAATGCATGCTTCTACAACCTATACTTGACATTTCTGTTATCATAACCAAACAAAACTGGTTAAGCGCTAATATTTATAACTTCTTTTTAACTTTTTCTGAATTGTTCATAAATTGTTAACCGTGTACGTGTGGCACTGTACTAATTTCCTCGCCCCGTCGTGATGAAAATGCTTACAACTTGAATTAGTGTGAGAAACGCTTTCATAAACATAATAATAATATTGAGAAACTATTTTTTTTTTCATTTTCTAACAAAAGGAAGTGAAAAAGTAAACAAACAAAAACAGATTCTTTTTTAATTTTCTCAGCATCCGATAAGAACAAACGATTCAGAATTTAAAATAAAATATAAAAACGTACCCTTAATTCTTTGAAGAGAAAAGAGGGCACTCATTATGAAGAGACTTTGGAGAAATGAAGTTGCACTTAATTAGTAGAAATGGGAGTTACTTGTTACTATCTCATTTCTAAGTATATGGCTTTATATACACATTTTCATGAGTCGTACTACATTTTTTTCATTTTTTAATTGGGTGGGAGAAGGAGCACAAGACAACGTGACTTTATTCTTTTTCTAGGATGACTAACGAGACTTTAACATTAAAGTAACGTGTGTTTAGGCTAATTTGACAAAAAAAAAACTTTTAATTAGGTTTTTCTATTATGTACTCATAAATATAAAAAATATGTTTGGTAGATTATTCCACAGATTTATAACCTGTTAAACTAAACTTATAAGTTTATTTGACCAAAATAAAAATAAATGAATTTATCTTAATAATTTATGATTCTTTTAGATACTACTTAGAGTAACATGTTAACTTATAACTTATTATTACTTTACATTTAATACTTTAGTAAAATTTAGATATCTTATACCAAAATAATATTTACTTTAACAAAAGTGGTGCATACGCGTATGCATATGCACGTTGCATTCACTCAAACACATCCTTCTTTGAATGACATTAATCCTTATTTTTCCTTTTTTTTTTAAATAATAGAAAAATTTGTAACCATTAGATTTAAGATGTATGAGTATATAATCCGAATGTGTGAATATTGATGCTCTTATTTTAAGGAGTGAAAATATCTCTCATTGTAATCTTTTTTTTCTTAACTTCATTGATTTATCATCATATAATTTTTTATATTTTTTAAAAATCTAAAAATTATTAATTACTTTTAAATTTTCTTCATATAAATTTTATTTTTATCTAATTGTGTATTTAATAAAATAATTATTTTAAATATTTTGCATTAACTTTTTAGCTCAAATTTTAATTACTTATGTACACTCAATAATTTTTATTCCTCAGGAAACTTAATCCAATTTATTTATATTTATTATATATTTAATTAATTAACTTTAATGTTGGAATAATTTGAAATAGTTTAGATATTTTTATTTGTATTTTAAAATATTATTTAAATTTAGAAAAATTTACATAATATAATATCTCAAATTGCAATACTTATTTATACAATAAATAACAGGGAGTAGCCATGTGCATACGATGAATGGGAAGGATTTAGATCTTCCACTCTAAAGTTTCATTGACCATTTGTTTTAAAAATGGGATGAAGTCTATTTTAAATTATTATAATTGATATGCATGTTTCCCTTAACTTTCACCATAATTTTATATTAAAAGATATATCATAGTCAAAAGAATTAAATTTATGCATTTGTCAAGAGGTTACCCACATAAACACTATTAAGTTTTTTAAGTAATGAAAATTGGTGAATTGTGTTTTATTTTAAAGAAAACTTTCATTTGTCATTTAAAATTATAATTTAGATTATATTAATTATCATTCTTAGTAATATATTCTTATAAAATAAAGAGAAATAAAATGTCAAAATAATAAATTTGAGTAATAACAAGCATATTATACAATTATAAATAATTTTTATATAAACCTGGATGCTAATTATGTTTTCAATTCTTGTTTTACAACCTTAAATGGAATAGAAAGTATATAATATATAGTTATATTTTTGTGTTTTTTATAAAAATATACTTCCCTTATTTTTTATTATCTTATTAAGAGGATAAAACACATATTTTAAGAACATATTAGTACTTTTATTGTATCAAATTTATTGTTAACCCCTTAATATGGTATTCACTATTATTCCTCTGTCATAAATAATATGTATGTAAATATTAAAATAAGGATATAATTAAATATAAAAACAATATTATCTTTAATTTTTAAGTAGATAGTTGAATAAAAAAATTTAAGAAAAACTATGCTACTTAATAACTAGAATTCTTTTAATTGTTAGGTCGTAATGTGGGTCAATATTTTAATTTTGATCCGTACCTACCAGGGAAGATCCATGGAAAGAAAATTTGAGCATGGAGATTCCCTTACATGCACCTCACGTCTTAAAATCAATGAAAAATTGCAAGAACCAATACGAGGTACCAACCATGGTCGACTTGGGATATGTGTAATCGAAGTATTTTAATATATAAAAACCTTTTCACACATATAAATACAGCATTTACCTTCAAAGTGATCATTGTATAAAAAATATAAAAGAATTATTATTTTTTATATTAAATTTTTATTTCTTTTGTAAATTGTAAATTTTTAATTATTATTTTTTTTTAAGTTTATTATTAACAATATTTATAAAAATAATTTATATTATTTTAAAATAAAAATTAAATAAATTAAAAATTAAAAATTAAAATAATAATAAACTCACATGTTGTGCGTTCACACATCGTCGATTCCAATATTTTTTTTAAGCCTTCTAGTTTATTTTTTTAATAACACTAGCAGCATTTTAAATTTTACAAAAAGAATTATACCTTTCAAAATATTTGTTTATTTACTTTATAAGAGTAAGGATCTTTTTATCAAGTGTCTTTAAGATACTAATTAAAAATTAATTAAAACAGGTTATTGAAAATCATAGTACAATGTATTAAAAAATACATGAAAAATATTTTAACAATATTTTAAAATTAAACTTTTTATTTTGTTGATTAATATTTTTAAAATATCAGTTAATATTTTACTTAATAATGTAAAATGTATTAAAATACAATACATTGTAAATTAATAAAATTCAGATAATTTTGTTCACCGAGCGTTCAATTTTAATTTTAATTTTTTAATACCAAGCAAATCTTGAACTTCATGGAATCTCCATCCTGAACATAAGGAAGGTCATGTGAAAATAATGACGGTGACGATGTAACCACAACGTCATTTGCTTCCGTCATTGTGTAAGTTCTACTATTTTTTTTTTCGTCGGCGTAATTTGCGTGTTTTGTATAATATGTGAACCGACATTTCTCACTATTGACTATGGATTATTTTGGAGTAAATTCCCATTTAGGTTTATAAGTTTCAATGACTTTAGTATTTAATTTTTTTAAAATCTTATTTTAATGTCTGATTTAATAAAAATTATTTATTTTACTTTTATTATAATTTTATACTAAAAAAATATAAATAAATGATATTTTAGAAAATCATATATTGATATGATGAGATTTAATGATATTTTTTAATTCACATGAACATAATTATTTTTAATTTTTTAATTTTACATCAGTTATAATGTTTATATGTTGTAAGATGATTTATATTTTTTTATTTTATTTATGTATTATCTATTACATAAGTATATTATTTATCAATAATCGTATAATCAAAATATATCAAAATCTAAATTTACTATTAGATTAACATGTAATTCTAATCATACACATGTATATATATCATATTAGTTATATAAGTTCAACATATTTTTAAATATAGGTAGTTTAGAAAACTACAACGAAGTAATATAAATAAAATACAAAATATGGTATAATACAAAATTTAAACCGAAGTTGAACTATCCTATTCAAATGTAACATTTGAGACCGCAAATATTTTTCCATCTAATGCTCACCCTCAATAGCGAGAATTTATGGATTATTCTACTGATATTAGAAAAAGTCAGAAATTTCGAAGAGTCTTCTTTAGTGTCATCCTCAATGTTGCCATCATCTCCTCTATCTCTATCCTCTCCTCCATCAATGTACTCCTTCTCCAGATGGCTTAGATGTACATAAAAGGGACCTAATTTGTCATGGCGAGAAATAACTTGAGAAAGTTGCGGTAGGGTTGATTTCCTTACAGTTTGACAATAATGAGATATTCCCCAAAAAGAAAATGCAGATGGTATAACTCAAATCTTAAGAATGGTTGATGCAGAAGAAGTTGATCCATGATGTTGAAGAGTGCATCTTGACGATGTAGAAGAAGGAGGTGAGATCAACCTTCTACGATATAACTACTTAAAAATAAGTACTTTGATGTTTGTAGGCATCATCGTTGATACTCGTGGTGGGGGATGTACTAGAAAAGGCGCATTAATCATCCAAATGGTTGTCCTACCTCAAAAAGTAATTTTATAGTGACTTTCAACGTTGGATGGGTGTCGAACTCATTCCACATTCTCTTTGTCTACCTCAATCTCTATGTCGAGGTGAGGTTGTCAATCGTGCAGTCTTACTAACATGACGAATGTCATACATGAAAATATAATAATAGGAAAATAAGACGTTTTCATTCAAGTAAAAATGTGACCAGGAGTAGTATATATATTTCACACTTAAACATAAGTCACATATAAGTTCTTTGATTTTACAAAACACTATCATGAAAATAACCATAGTATGAAATGTATAAATGTATGATCCAATTATTGTCTTTAAACACTTCTATTATGACAGACTTAAGACTAGACTAAAATTTATTGCGTCCCATACCACAATAATTCTAACTAATCTGGAGTTGGTCATCCTTATATTATGCACATGCATATGGGCCCAAATCATTATCACCACTTTATCGAAATAATGGAGGATATCGGGATCCAATTTTTATAACAATAGTGTGTCAACAGCAACACTCAAATCATCATTATCATTTCACAAATCATGAAATTGCTCAACCGATAATTATAGTCTTCATGATCTCATTGAGACGGCTAAGTCTGACTAGAACCGTCTCGGCTATATGGAGAAACCCCAAGCCATTGGAGAGGCTCCAACCTAGCTCATGTACTCCCGTAGGCTCAAAAATTCCAATTTCTCATGAACTTATGGTTTATTTCCATGCGAGTCGGCTCTTAGATTTTCCAGCTATCCCATTTAACAGGCCTCACAGATTATCCCTCACATTGATAATTTTTCAAACAACATTGTATGCATATGATGCATGACAATCAATCACTTCATACCTCTTACTCATCTTAATCGAAAGCCTCACATTCTTCCCAAACCCAAGACTACACTATCCTCATTTATTCAGCATATATATAGAACTCCATTTGGGAGAAATTTATATTAACATCCTCTAAAGCATATGAGATTCTCAATCTCTAGACACCTATTAATCTTATCTAGTACAATCCACACATATCAATGATTGATGTAATTCAATCTTCAAACATAATTTCTTTGAAATCATTATTTTTCTCCACAAAAGTAACATGATTGTATCATTTTTCTACAAACATATGGATTAACCCTCTAAAGGTTCATCAATTCATCATCTTTGATTTGATTATGTTTCATAATCGACATTTAGCTTATATTCTTTGGTCTTCCAAAAAGTTTCTCATAAAAATATTATTTTCTAAAAGACCTTTGGGATCTATTTTAGGGATATCTTGAGATAACAATATCGTCTTATCTACAACCATATTGTCTGATCATGTCATCTGATCGTACCGTTTACTTTACAGCGATCTTGCATGTTGGAAAAGGGAAGATAGGTGGCATCTTGCATGATACCCTTGTGACTTATCTTTTTTTTTTTTTAAAGATTGGGTCATTACATTATAAATTAAAATATTCTAAAATAAATTTAATTGATAGGATAATTAACATATATATAATTTTATATTATATATATATATATATATATATATATATATATTTAGAGTTAAAACCACTTAAGATTATATTAAACTAAAAGAATATGGCTTAAAAGATACCCAATCAAGAATTATTTGGAAATAAGTGAACATGTGTGGTAAACAAATAGTTGTGTCTTTTTTAACTTCTACAAATATAGGTTGAAGAAAGGTGATCAAAGCCAGCAAAGAGATTCCTACAATCACTAATAAAATGTAGCATATTTGGATGAGATTCTTTTTTTGTCATGACATGGAAAAGGTTCATAAAATTAGTGCAAACACCAATATCTAAAAAACTCCAACCATATGCCATCAAAAGCTTCCAACTCAATGCAAGATATTCAACAATTAGAACTTTCATTTTGCTAATTTTTGTAGAAACTAGCATTCATCAAAGGAAGCTTTTAAGGTTGTAAAAAGTGGCTCCAAAACCAATACCTAAAGCACTAGCCCATCAATATACAAGAAAACATCATCTTGTTCTGAAATTGGAGCTTGTTGCACTCTTAGAGCATGCATGGTATGATTCTCCTAAACTAACTTCCATTTATTCATAGGTTGGAGTTTAATGTTGATTTGAAAATCTGTTACCATCCTAGAATAAGATCTCGTGCTTATGTTGCCAAAGGGTCTAACACTTCGTCATAGTCTCAATGAGGTCCAACTTCTCAGGATCGTTAACCATTGTTGCGAATCAATGAATGTAGTAGGAATACTAAGATCTTCCTAACTCTAGTAAGGAGGAAAATATACATGTACACCAAGGGTAACAAAGGCACATGAGATCCTATGTTTCTAACACCAGCTCCTCACAAAAGTGACACTTCTGCTCTACTTGAACCTTTCTCACCAATAGATTATGACTTGTTAGAAGTGCATTATGCAACAATCTGAAGAAGAGTTAGGCTTTAGGTGGAACCATGACTATCCATAATTTTAGCCACTTGACAAAACATACAAAGGATTATTCAACTACTCTAGTGAAGTTATATTGTATTAGGTAGAAGTAAGTTGATTTGATAAAAAAAGATACCATTTCATGACCATTTCCACATAGGAAAATCCTACCTATTGTTCCATAGAATTGGAATCTCCTTTATGACAATAGCCTCAGTAAAGGTGAAAAACATCATCAAACAACTTGCTATTCTGTTAAAGAAAATTGTTAACTATAACATTGTTTGGGAGAATCTTGGAAGGAGAGATCACATAACTAATGGCCCATTTGATAGTATCCGAGGGTTATTCCATATAGTTATTGTAGTTCCATTACCAATGACCCATTTGATGCCTTGATTAATCACAAACTTAGCTCTCCATGTGTTCCTCCACGCATAACTAGGTCTATATCCAGTGGAAGACTCTACAGTAAATGGATCGAAGAATGTATTTGGCCTTTAAAATCTGATACAACAGAAAGGATTCATCCTTGACCATGCGCCAACATTTCCTTAATAAGAAAGCATCATTAAACAATGTCATGTACCTAAAACCAAGCCCCCCTAGAGCCTTAGGTAAAAAAAACTTGTTCCATGTAATCTAGTGAACTTTCCTTTCCTCTTTTACTTGACCTTCACCCCCCTCCCCCAATTTTTTTTCCAGAACTGAATAAATATAATTACATATTGATTAAGGAACCTTGAAACAATTAATAAAATGTGAGAATAACTTGAGAAATTATTTTTATTAGAATTTCATTTCCTGGTTGAGAGAACATTTTCTCCTTATATCCTTTTAGCTTCTTCCAAATTCTATCTATCAATGTTGTGAAGATGACTTGCTTAGATTTTTCAATGAGCACAGAGTCTTAGGTATTTTGTATGAGAGTCTACAACCTTGAAATCAATCTTATTTTGGATCATAACTCCACATGAATTTTGTACATTTTGGTTAAGAGAGATCTCAAATTTGTCTAAATTTACTTTTTGACCTAGCACTTGCTCATAAGTTTCAAGAATATTGATTAAAGTTGTAGCTTCATCAAAGGTAGCTCTAGAAAATAATAAGCAATCATCTGCAAAGAAGAAGTAAGTAGTAGAAAGAGTTGACTTGACCATCTTAATTCTATGAAGAACATCTAACTCATGCTATTTTTGAATAAAACCATCCAATACTTCAGCACAGAAAATGAATAAGTAAGGAAAATGAGATCTCATTATCATAATCCTCTTTGAGGAAGAAGAGTGTCCCCTAGATGTCCATTAAGCAAAATAAAGTATGAGATTGGGATGATAAATCTCATTATAAGAGCCACCAAATTTGGAGGGAACCTCATGTGCTTTGGAATTGATGCAAAGAAGGATCATTCTATTTTTTGTCATAGGTTTTAGACATGTCTAGCTTTAAAGTTATAAAGCCCTTCAAACTTGACCTCATAATATGCATATGATGGAAAACTTCAAAACCAATCAAAGTATTATTAGTTATCAGTCTACCTGAAATAAAATCACTTTGGCTTATGCTAACCACCTCATTAAGGATTAGTTTTAATCTATTAGCAATACATTTAATTACTATCTTCATAATAATATTACATAGGCTAATAGGTGTAAGGTCTTGAGGTTTAGTTGGATTTTTTGTTTTTGGAAGGAGACAAATATAAGTAAAGTTAATATTTCATGGATTGTAGGAGTTGTTTAAAATATCTAGAACCAAATTATTGGCATCAACACCTACTATATCTTGATAGCAATTAAAGAAACATGTAGTTAGTCCATCAAATCCAAAGGCTTTAGTTGGATTCATGTCTTTGAGAGCTTGTTGAACATCTTTAATTAGAAAAGACTTACCAAGAACTTGCATAAGATTATTAGACATTTTTTTTTTTTGCAAATAGAAGAACACGACAAATCATAATTAACAGTATGAGAACTAGAGAAAATATTTTAGAAATGATCTTTAATTACTTGGACAATATCTAAATCATTAAACACCTAATTGCCATGCTTACTCTGGATTTTTTTTATTTTATTAACCTTCTATCTTCTTGAAATTTTCTTGTGAAAGAACTTGGTGTTTTTATAATCCTTCTTTAACCAACAAGTGCTACATCTTTATTTTCAGTATATTTCTTCTAATTCTTATTTCAGTACATTTCTTCTAATTTCAAAAAGTTCTTGTTGTAAAGTTTTATCCTTATTAGATTTACATGGTCCTATTTAGCAACATCCATAATCAATTTTTCATGTCTACTTATTTGATATCCCAGACTATGAGTCTTACCCTTAAACCATAAAAATGTTTCTATTATAGCTGAAATTTTGTTGTGCCGATTATTATCACTAGTTGTTCAAGAATCTTTAATCAAACGCAAGCATCTATGATCTTTGAACCATACATTTTCAAAGTGAAAGGGTCTCAACTTTTTTATGAAGAAATATGAAAACCCATGGAGAAACTTATCAAAATTGGGTAATGATCAAAACCGTAGCACCATAAGTGGCTAATATGTGTGTTGACATATTGTTCAGTAAAGAGCAATATAGATAAACCCTTATCTAATCATTTACTGATATTCTAATCTGTTTCCATATCATTGTGCCACATAAAAAGATAACCTAAATAACCGATGTCTTAAAAGTCACAAAATTCTAAATAATTTCAAATGCTTTGAATATAAGAAGTTGAGGCCAAAACACACCCATTTTTTTTCATTGGTGATAATAAATTGTTAAAATCTCTTACACACAATAAGTGGTCCTTAGCCTTAACTTCAAGCTTAACATTCTCAATCAGCCTCCAAGTCAAGTATTTATTATGTTCTTCAAGAAAACCATAGCAACCAATAAAACATCACAACAATTAACTTTTGGTTCCATTATTTTTCTATAAATATTGTTACATGGTTGAGAAATAAGGGAAAAATTGATAGTATCAAGCCAAAATAGGGCTAACTCACTTAATTGATCCCTCCTTTCACCAACGTAGTCTATGAAAAAAGCACTAGGAAAAATTTATTTCCATCTAATACTTTTCATCTCTTTCACCTTACATTTCATCTCCATTAGGAAGATAAAGTTGGAGGCTTGTTTTTTTCAGAGCCTTAAAGGAGATTTAACTGCACAAGGGTTCCCAAACCCTCGACTTAACACCTATATGGTAAATCGAAGTGTTGGTTCCCCAACACTATCAACTCTAAAGTTGACTTGCGTTTAATTTTTTTCCTAACCATAACAACCTCCTCCAATATCTCAATAATAGAGGAATTATCCATCCACGTGACTTCTTTTTCCATTTAGCTTAAATCTCATCCTTTTTAGTACATACCGAGGTATTGGTACAAAACTTATCCCTAGCACATCATTTCTATAATCCAACACCCATAAGTTCACTACTATTACCAATACTTATTTTAGTTCTTATATCATTTTTATTTTGCAAGCTAAACAACTTTAAAGATTTTTTTACACAATCTACCTCAACATGTATAACTAAATCTATTCTATTTGCACAAAAATTCCTAGAATCCACAAATAAACTAGCCCTATCATTATTGTCATTAACAACTAGAGTTCATCATGCAAAACCTTTCTTAAAAATCTTAGTATTACGATGTGGAACTCTTGCAACCAATTGCTAAAAGGGAAATTAACATCATCATTTTTATTTATTCTTTCTACTTCAATAAAGTTTATGGTATACTTCAAACACTCACAAACGTAATAGAAATTAAGCAGTTTTTTATATTTAAAATAAATTTTACCTTTAAAATTATTTGTCAAATTATAATGGAACCCTTTTAAAGAGGTTCTTTAAATTAAAAGAGACCTTATAAGTTTTAATCTCATACATATAAGTAGATCATAAATTTGTACCCAAAAATATTTAAAATAAAAATTAAAAAATAAAGATTATTGATTTTATTGTAGTTTTTGGAGTACGAAAACATATTGATCAGCAACAACTGTCTTGCAATATTCATAGTATTGATTTTTTTTAGAAGTAGTGAAATATGAACAAATTTTTTTCAATTTCCATTAATTCCACCCTTGTTTTTGTTTTCTCAACATTAAAAATGATAGACGTGAAGGCCTTAATGTTAAAACCTTTACGGGTCCATATAATTTAATAAAGGTTAGGAATAACCTAGAAAGATTCGTATCAAACTTATCATTTGCTTCCGCACAGATCTTTTTCTCTGTTAAAAATTTGATTGACTTTCAAACTTCCACCATATTATGCTATAAATTGTGAACCACATTCACCTTACAGAGAAGGAATCAACCATATCAAACAAACATAAATAATCCTACCAACTCTAAAAAAATCGAAAAGTTCTTATAAAAATTAAAAAACTATCATACTAAATTTCATTAACAGTTATTTTAAGATGTTATACAAAATAAAATATCTATCAAATATATTATCTTGTTAATTAATTATAATAAAAATAATTTTTAGAAAAACATAAAATTTACAATATTCAAAATCAATAAAAAAATATTTTAAAGGATAAAAATTTTGATTTAGTTATATTTATAGCAATTAAAATATATATTTCAAGCAACAATTTTTTTTATTAAACTAAGAATTAAAGTAACTAACACTTTTAATTTTGAAGATTAAAATATAGTTTATTTTATAATTTTGTATCCCGTAATATTTTTTAATTATTGAATATTTTTATATTTATTTTTAATATATATATATATATATATATATATTCTAAACATTGTTTATTAACAATAAATAAATACGTTGAATTTTCATTTAATTATAAATAATTTAATTTTAATCTCTTATTATTATTTTTATATACAACCTCTATTAAATTGAGATAGACTTACTAAAGATAAATACATCTGAATTATTTTATTTTATAAATAGAAACATTTACAACAACCTTAATTTTTGTTTTTATGAATAAAAATATTTAGCTTTCATACACTATCTAAAATAAGTCTTGAAGTCTTATTCATGGTGAATAGAAAATTTTTATAATAATAATGATAGAAGTGTGAAAATTAATTATGTCGAAAATAAAGTCCAAAATACCAATTTGTAAAAATGTGTAAACTTTACAGGGATTATATGCTTTTCTCAAAAATATATAATGATACATATTGTAATTTATTAAATAGAAAAACATTTTATAAGTTCACATAAATAGGTATATTATCATTTGCCCCATCCCTTTTTATGAAAATTAAAATCTAAATTTAATTATTTTAATTTTTCCTATTAAGTATTTTTAAATAGATAACACTATTTTTTGTCAAATAATATTTTTTAATAAAATTTCCGTAGATATGTAAAAAAATTGCACATAATATTGGAGTTTAAAATTAATAAAAATATAAAAACAAATACTGATCATTAGTATCCTTAAGACATTAATTAAAAATATAATTTTTTCAGAAAAAGGTATTATTAACATATTATCATCATAATTTCTAATGCATATTTTTAATATAATTTTCAATAATTTTTTTGAAGTTAGTTTATGTTCAACGTTAGTTTGATCAAAATAAACAAGTTAAATAAAAGTCACTTATTTTAGAAACTTGTAACATTTTAAGTTAGTTATTATCATTTTATAAAATGTTATTGTTTAAATTAATATTTTATTTATCTTATTATTTCTCTTTTAATTTTGTTTTTATTATTTTTTATTTTTATTTTTATTTATTAAATTTTTTAAATTAGACCATTAAAATTATCTAGTAACGCAAGTTCATATAATTTATATAAAATTATAAATTTAAATCTTATTTCATTCTATATAAAAAAATTCTTAAATTTTTATTTTATTTATTACTGGAAAATACTAATTTTTTGAACCACTTATTTCAATAGTATATTATTTTTTTTAAGATATAAACTTATTTTTAATCTTTATAAACATGTTTAAATTTGTTTTTAGTATTTAAAAAAAATCAATAGTTTTAATTTTATAAATTTTAAAAATTTAAAAATATCTCTTTCATAATTTTGATAATATATTATACAATCAATATTTTTAATATCAAATCAATGTATTTATTAATATAACATAGATTGATGTATAATATGTTAATAGAGATCCACTTAAAAAATTTTAAACATTTAAATTAATATTTTTTAAAGAAATTAAATTAAATCTAGTTAAGTTTACATAGATTAAAAATATATTTAAATTTATTTTCATTATTTATTTATTTTCTGAAATTTTTAACTAAAATATTTTATCAATACAATGATGTTTCCTTTATTTTTTTTACTAAATATTTAATTTTTATTGATAATTGTTTATTATTATTAACCAATTAATTATTTTTAAATATTTTTTGAATTTTATTTGACAAAAAACAGTATATTCATATTTTCTGGAGGATCCAACAAATTATGAAAAAAATATTTTTAATATAAAATTATTAAAAATAGAAATTTATTTGTATTATTTTATTTTATTTAATAAAATATTTTAAAATAAAATAGAATTAAAAAATATTATCCTAATATTTGGATGATAATTTTTTTAAAATTAAGATATGAAACGTGTTTGTTATTTGAAAATATATTGTTTTTATTTTTATTTATAAAATATTATATTATGTTCTATTTTTAAAATTTTATATTATAAACATTGAAAATATAAAATATTTTTATTTTCATTGTTTTTCTATTTAAAATGTTAAAAACTGAAAATAAAATAAAAATAAGCTAGATTTTTGTTAATAAAATAAACACAGATAAGTTTTAACAACCGTTGTTTATTATCTAATTTTGTCAAAAACACCCGTTGTTTATTATTCCATTGGTCCGTTAATATTCTTAAATCACTACTTGGAAAAAAAATTGAGTATGTTTAGCAAAATCTTTGATAACATTTTATTATAGCTACTAGCTTATTTGACTTAAAAAAAAACTTAAAGTGATAAAATTATTTTATTTTAGAAGTCTGTAAAGTTTGAACGTTGCAACTAGTATTTTTCAAAATGCTGTACGAGGTATTGTTTGATTTTATAAATTTTTAATATTTTAATTTTAGTTTTTTATTCTCACAATATTTAATTATAAAATATTATACAATATTTAATTATTTATTATAATAGAGTACTGTTTTTTATTATTATACTATTGATTTTAATTATTACACTGCATGTATTAATCTTGAGATAAAATATTTTATCTTTATTCAGAAAATTAATATTTATAAACAAATTACTATTTTCAAAATAATATTTTCTAATATTTTATTTAAATTTAAATAATAAATATTTTTATTATTAAAACAAATAAAACTATTTAATTAAATTTTTTTTGTTGACTGAATTTAATCAAATAAAATTATATTTCAAAATATTTATTTTTAGTTTTCAATAATTTCTTATTAACATTATTATGGAAAAATTAATTACTACTTGCTCCATCTTTAATTGCATTGAAAAGTAGTGGATCACTGCCTAGTTGGACGTTGACTTCTTGAAATTGCTAACATCAATAATTGCATTGAGAAGTATATAGGTGTTGACTTTGGGAAGTCATGGCCATGGTGTTTTTTTTTTCTCTTCGTTACAATGGCCATGTTAATTTGCATAACGATATTATTATTATTATTATTATTATTATTATTTTATGATTATTTTTTAATTATTGATTTGAAGTAATAATTAAAAGTTGGTTTTTTTTAAATGTCTTAAAAAGTTTATAATAAGTATTTTTTATTTTTTTTTATATTTTGGGTTTTATATGAATTAAGAAATGTAATTAATATTTTAAATTTTGTATAAAATTATTCTGTATTCTGTATTATGTCATTTATCTTTTATACTAATTAGGTTATTTAAAAAATATATAAAAATAATGAATAATATTAAATAAAATTATTTAATATTTTATTAATATAATAAAATTACAATAAAAATAAAAATTATGAATATTTTTAAATTATTTTTTCTATAAAATTTTCTAATTATAAATAAAAAATATTTATATTTTTAAGACAATAAATGCATGTAATTTTTATCTGATGCTTGTTTTATAAAGTAGTTGAAGAATATGTAGGAAAATTTTAAATATATATATATATATATATATATATATATATATATAATTAAGCTTAAAACATATTGCTAAAATGTCAAATAAAATGGAACGAAAAATAATAAATACTTTTTATTAAAAATTATAGTATTTAATATTTTCAATGCATTAAATTTTATAATTTTGTTAAATATAATTTTTTATTATATATTCTTGAACATATATTAAAACTGTTAAAAAATAGTAAATAATAATATTATTATTATATTATGATAAAAATATATTAATAATAATAAATATTACATGTTTAAATATTTTTATTAACTTTAATTTTCAAATCTAATAATATAAATTAATTTTATTAACGTTAATCTTCAAATCTATTAAGCTTATATGAATGATGTAAATAAATTGTATTAAAAAATATTTATTAAAAATTTATAACATTAAATATTTATATATAACGAAACATTATATATATATACGTATATTTTACATTTTTGTTTAAATATTTTATAAAATGTAAATTTTTATTCATTACATTAAATAATACATTGTATTAAACGATATTTCTAATGTCATAAACAGGATTTAATTTAGAAGAATAAAATTAAAAATATATTTATCAAATAATTTTTATTATATAATTTCATTTCAAAATCTATCATTGAAATTTTATTAACAGTAGTCGTGAGACTAATTTTAGATAACCTTAAAATTAATCATTTAAATATATTATTAAGGTTGGTTTAATGATAAAAAGTTTGGAATAATTTATATAATATTTTAAATTTAAATTTAAATTTAATATTTTTATTGTATAAAAAATTAATCATTTAACTAATAATTAAAAGATAGTATTTTTAAAAGGTAAAAATTACCCAATAATACTATGGTGGCGGCCAAACGGTTCTTTTTAATTAAGAAGCAAAAAAGTTTTAATATTCATCAAATTAGAGACAGTATGATTCTGGATTGGATTGAATTATAATTTTATTAAAAGTGTTAATATTATTTTAAAGATATTTGCTAAAAAATTAAAAAATACTTTTATTAAAAACATTACTGATATGTTTTTTTAATTTAAAACAAATCTTTGTGAGTAAATAAAAATAAAAGTGACATTAAAATATGTGCAACAAAAACCAAATCAATGACCTAGTTACCAACATGTTATAAGTTGACTCGTTATCTCACATCACATCAAATGTAATTGATACTGTGGCAAGTGGGCAAGTGGCAATACATAAATTATAATATGAGTAAAGGGTCAAATTAGTCCTTAACTTAGTTATGACCTTGCAAATTAGTTCTCAACTTAAAAAAAGTCATCATTTAGTCCTCAACTTTTTGTTCCATCATGCAAATTAGTCCCTCCGTCAACTTTGGTCTGACGACGTGCTGAGTTGGAACGTTAAGTGCTGAGGTGGCTCGTTAAATGCCACGTAAAAGCCACGTAAGTTAATAAAACGACGTCGTTTTGTTATCTCCATACCCTCATTTCCACTTACGCGTTTCTCCTCTGTGTTTTCCATTGGATAGTCGCTCCCTATCCTCTGTGTTTTCCATTAGATAATTGTTCCCTATTTATCAATTTTACATTCCAAGCATTGGATTGATGAAGGAGTACAAACGCTCCTGCATTTTTTGTTGATGCTATATTTGGAACCATAACCACTAAACAACAAGCCCACAAATAAAATTTATCACCATTTATTTTCATCCATCTTCCTTCTCTCTCATTCGTGAAACAAAACCCCTTCTAAGCTCCATTTCCCAACCCAAATTCTCACCACAACCCTCTCATTTTATCTCTAAAGTCAATCACCTTCATTCTTTATCTAAACCGTGACAACAAAGAAACCAACCATGTCCTTCACCGCCTCACTTGTCCTTCCCATTTCCAACGTCCAACTAGTCGCAATCACTGCCACAATCGGAGTCGTAGTCAAAGCCCCTGCCAATAACCCCGCCTTTCGTGCCTTCATCAACCAACTCTCCGCCTCTCTCCGCCACGGCCTTGACCAGTGCTGCCCTTGATCAGAGCTCGTTAACCGCTCCATCGTTGTTTTGATCATTCTCGCTGTTTCTCTTCTCATAAATCCAACTCGAAACATTCGTCGCACGCTTTCGACTTATGTCCATCACGATCCAGCTTAGTTTCAGATTCTCTTCCAACTCATTCATCCACTCCTTGTCCTTGCGCAAGAACTTCATCGGAATCGGGACCAGCTCTTTCGATTTGAGCATGTCCACCCACAGCGGCGAGGAGAAGAACCAGTTTTCTGCGGTGCGTTTCACCCTTGACAACATGAGATTCCCCTTTACTATATGTCTGACGGCGGAGGTGACAGATGGTGAGGGAAGGGAGAGAAATAGTGGAGGGAAGGGAATATGTCGGAACAAACAAAGTGGTAACTGCTTGGGAACGTGAAGATGAAGCGGCAAACAGTGGGGTTCAAGAGGGAGGGCCACGTGGTAGCGCAGATTTTACGCCAAAGATCCTTTTTGGTGCAAAGGCGATGCGTGAGAGATGATACGGATGCAGCAAGTGTCAGTGTGGCACCGTCTAGGTGGGGCAGGATATAGGTGTAGATGATTTCAGGATGCACGATTTTGAAGGTTATGGTGCTTGATAATGATTTCATGAATTCATTTGCATCTGGTGGTGGTGCTGAAGTTGCAGCCATCACAATGGGACTAGGAAGTTGATGGTATAGTGAATTAGTGATAATGTGTTTAATTACAACAGATGACGCAGTAGTTATATGGTAAGGGATTGATCCAATGGATCTCGCACAAACCAAGCGAATGTCCTTTTATAAAGGGCTCAGATAAAACGACGTCGTTTTATTGAGTTACATGGCATTTAACGAGCCACCTCAGCACTTAACGTTCCAACTCAACACGTCGTTAGCCCAAAGTTGACGGAGGGACTAGTTTGCATGACGGAACAAAAAGTTAAGGACTAAATGATGACTTTTTTTAAGTTGAGGACCAATTTGCAAGGTTATAACTAAGTTAAGGACTAATTTAACCTTTTACTCTTATAATATTGCACGAAGATTGAACAGTGTCTTTAGCATTCTACATTTTCAATTTAGGATAACATGTTTAGATTTACACTATCTTTTATTATATTTTTATATTCTTTTCAACTATATTATGGGTGTTTATAAATTTTGGGTTTATATTTATCAATTGTAAAATAAATATATGTACAGAATTTTTAAGTGTGTGATTCGGTATCTTTAAAAAATGAGTATATATATTTATCATCTTGTGTGACTTTATTATCATTTGACATATGGTAACATTTAATCAAATTATTAACAAGTTGATATTTTAAAATTTAAATTTAATTTTGAAATTAATTATATATATATATATATATTATATATATATATATATATATATATATATATATATATATATATTGCGTCCATCCGAATACACCCACAATATTGTTCAATCTTCCTTTTTATAAACAATAAAAATATTATAACTATTAAATTTAAAATATATCCAAATATATGATACGAATAAAACCTCATTTCATTAAGCACACATGTTGAAGGATGATATGACCAATTTAGCGAATTGGTAAGAAGAATTAGAATTAAGGTGCAAGAGCAATAAAAGTTTCGTCAGTTAGATAAAATTATAAATATTTTTGTCAAAGATAATCTTATTCAAATTAAATAAAATTATTATAAATGAGAAATATTTAATATAATTATATATTTTAAACTTAAATTTAATATTGTTATTAAATCAATCCTCACTAATTAATCTACACATCCAATACTAAAAACAATGTCCTTCTATCAGTACATCCATATTTCCTTCCAAAAATAACAAATCATATTATTTTATATTATTATTATTATTATTATTATTATTATTATTATTATTATTATTATTATTATTATTATTATAATTATTATATATAGAAAATCCAAGTTTGACAACAGGTTAATTTTAAAATATAATTTTTATTTTTTGAAAATTATATATTTTAAAAAATTGATAAAAATAAATGATTATATTTAAAATAAAAACCTAATGAAACACGTATTAAATACATCCTATTTCCATCGACACGTTATGCATTTGAATAATACAAAGATAATAATGTTTAAAAGATGAAGAATACTGTCCTCGTTGTTCCACCGAACAAAGGAGAGATACATCCTATTTTCACCGAACAATCGTGGCTTCTTATGAAGGCTTTGGTTCCATAAAAAGTAGTTAAATTTATGTAGTATTTGATATATTTGACTAAAATGAAGAGAGGTTAAAAGTAGAAAAGATAAATTCATTTTTAATTAATAATTAAAAATGAACTACTAAAATCATAATTAATATCAGATTCTTTTTTAGATATCTTATATGAAAGAAAATTATTCACTAACAAAATCTTTACATAGATAGTAGGATTTACATTTGTAATTCAATCCTTATTACTAATTGAACCAATTTTTTTGAGTAATTAATATTAGAATTTGTCGGGAAGCTGAAATCAAAGAAAATAAGATCTATATGTAAAAGATTTTAATTAATACATGCAAAATATACACCACGAATTTAACGAATAGTAACGATAAAATAGATGTTAGTTTATGAAAAAAAAAAATCATTAAGAAAATATTTTAGGAACAAATTTTTGAAGCGAACATTATTAATCTCTGAAAGATTTAAGACTGATCATATTCATTATTAAAATTTTAAATCAATAGTTTCATGCCTAAAGAATAAAAAAATGTTTTTATTCTTTTCAATATTATTTCATCTCTATTTTAGTAAATATACACGGAAATACTAAAAGAATTACATTTTATATTTTAGGGATAGAAAATGTAATTCTCATCTTTAATATATGTTAAAAAGGCTAAAATAATAATATTATTTTAGTACAAATTTATATAAAAATTTTCTTTACTTTTATTATATTGTATATTTGTATTATTAGTATTTTTATGTTTTTCTTGTTTTATCTTTTTGTATTAGTAAAATAAATTATAAAAAATTTAAAATAATTCATCATTTTAATTTTTTTTAAAAAATATTATAAATATATACAGGAGAGATCAAATTATTTTAAAAATAATTTTATTTAAAATTAAACATATAATATATTTTTTATAACATTTATTCATTTAAATTTATTTAATAAAATAATAATTTTTTTAAAAATTTTATAAAAATAATTTATTAAATTAATAGTTAAATTGATAAAATTTATTTTTTTAGAAAAATTATCAAACAAAATAATTTTAAATAAAATTACTTTTAAAATAATTTTTTCGTATATATATATATATATATAAAATAATAAAGGAAGTAAAACATTTTTGGAAGATGAACGTGGCATGACTAGGTCACTCCTTAGCTTCGCCTATGCTTATGCACGTACTTGATATTTATCATAATTCTTTAATTTTTAACGAGTTACAATACCTCTAAAGTGCACCGTTGGTTTTATTATTAGTAGATTTTATCGTTTAAAATACACTTTTTTTTAAAATATTTTTCAGAAGTCAAATCTCCATATTTGATACATATAATATAATGATATAAGAATGATCAGTATCATTCCGGTATATACAGACACACATTTCATATAAGAAAAATTATTAAACGCATCAACGTTGATACTAGTTATTCAAATTTAAAATATAAAAGTTGAATACATACCAATTGCATGGAGAAAGGAAAACTAAATTTGAAATACACGAGACAATTAAAAGATAAAAATATCTTCACTGAATTTTAGAAATTAATTCTAGTTCATGACTTTTTTTTATATATAGTTTGTGCACTGGACGAGAATCTCATCATATTTTTCCTTATCTTTATCACCCGTGATGGATCAAGTCACAGGCTGTAGCAGGTAAGTCTCACTTTCAGTTTTTTGCAATTTATTGTCCTCTAATAACATTGCAATGTGGCATAAGAAGCAGAAAAAGAAAAAAAAAAAAAAAAAAAAACAAAAGGGATCTTAGTTTCACAATGTAAACCTGTGGTTCTCCCAAACTTTCATGTGAGTTAGCAGATACATTTCTGAAGCGGTGCCGATAGAGCGGTGTCCATACCTCCTTCTTCAACCTACACCTTTATATCTTGAAGCCACAATCCCAAGGATAAAGATCGGTGAATATTAATATTTAGGGGTATAGATATTTTGAAAGAAAAAAAATGATAAGTATTTTAGGGGTATAGATTTTTTATAAGACAAAAAATTATATATTAATCTGTACAGTCCCCATTTCCGTCACCTACAAAAAAGCAAAAACAAAAAATTTACTATTTTTTCTTTAATTGGAAATCATCATAGATAAAATCGTAAAATTAACTCTTTAATTAGACCGCAGATAATGATTAAATAAAAGCTTCTCTCTTGAATTGATGATCACTTCTCAATTTTTTATGAATAAAATTTAAATTTATAATCTTAGATAAATTATTTTAATTTTTTATTATTAGATCAAATTTAATAGTTTAAATATTATACCAATTAAAGGATTATAATAAAAAAATTGTCGATTCTTTTAATGATTTTAATAAATCTAATAAATATTAATACTTATTTATATATTTTATTTTATCACATTATTCATCGCATCCCCTATTTTTTCTTTTCTTTCTTTTTTTAAAGTGTACACATCTCACAAAACATTTTCAATTTTTCACGCACAGGATGTCCAAATAAATAATTTTTTAAAAATTAAAATAATTGTTTAAAAAATTAAAATAATAATAAAATTATTATAATTAAAATGATTCCTTTTTCTAATAAATAATTTTACACTCTCTTGATAATTTATTTGAAACAACAAACTATTAAAAATTAAAGGATACAATGTTAGAACTAAAAGGGAATAAAAATGTATTCTTTTTTTATAAACAAAGGTTATTTTTACTGTTTTACACGAAATTATAAAATAAAAGTAATGTAACATTTTATACATAAAAAAATTGTAAACTAAATAATTTCTAATAATTTTATTTCCAAAAAGATTAAGACAAAAAATTATTAAAAATTTATAAAAAATTAATAATTAAAATTACTAAAAATATCTTACATATACGGATCAATGATTACATTATATCTTAACAACATAATAATTTTACAAGCGAATTGTATTAATGAATACGTAGAATATTTAAATAAATTTAATTATGATAAATAGAGATGATGAAATCTTTAATTCGGACTTGGAATTTTGAAACTGAAATTTTCGATTTTAGCACTGAATTAGGTACGGCAGAAAATTCAAACCAAAAGATGGACATTACATAATTTCTAATATTTTATGTATTATTATTGTATGAGTATTTTTGTAATTTAATTTTTTTAAAAAATATAAATAGAAAACATCTAAGTTAAATAGACTTTGTATATTCAGTGAAAATAAAATTGATTATTTAGGATTTGGAAAAAAAAAGAGTAAACTTAAATTTATTTTTTAAAAGAATTAAAGAGCATAATTGAGTAGTTGAAATTTAAGATAAAATTTTTTGATATGAAAATAAAATTTTAAAAGTAGTTAAAACTAACATTTGAGAGAAGAAAAAAAATCTTAAAATAATTTTTTTTAAATAATTAATACTTTGATAAACTTAAAAAATATATAAAAATAAATACTACGATGATCAAGCCAGGTGTTATAAGGAGAAAGAAAATACAGCAGAAGATATCTTCATGTGCAAAAACAAGATTTCAAATTTATTTATAATGCTAGACTAGATGATTTGTAAATGTGTTATTATATTTGGCTGATTGAAGAAATTTATGTTTTAATGAAAATAGTTAAGGATACTCAAAATGTTAATTTTTTATAACAATAAAAGTGATGAGATTTGGATTAGGAATTCAGATAAATTACTCTAATTTTCATGGAATCCTAGTGACTTAAGTTAAAAATCTCATTTGAGTAACAATTAAAAAACTCAAAATCTGATTTGATGTAGAAATTCATGGAACAAATCGAAAAATGATAAAATACATGGTTGCATAATTTTAAAAATGAGGCTCAAATTTATAGTATAGGCATTGATTAGAAATATGATTTTTCTACAAAGGAAAAGAATTAAATGAAAAAAGTAAGCAATTATATTTGAAAATTATTGCAATTAATCTTTGGTTTACGATTATAAACGTTCTTGACGCGTAGGAGACAGTAATGCTAAAAAAGTAAAAAATAATTAAATAATTAACTGAAAAATAAAATAAGTAAATAGATTTGGAAATCCATTTTGAGCATGTTAACTTAATTCATAAGGGTTGATATGTATAATATAAATCAGTCATTACCAACATGTTTAAGGAGATGATCTTGGGTTTAATCTCAAATTTTGTGCATTAAAAAATATAGAAAGTCGCTTTAGTTGTACTATACTCCAAAAAAATCTGTATATAAAGCCATGCATAGAAGTGAGGCATTCACAGACTCACAAGTAACCCCAATTATACTTAACATCACTTCTTTACTTCCTCAAATTTTCTCCATAATGAGTTTCCTTTGTTCTCTTGCAAGAAGAACCCAGGGTACGCATTCAAATTTTGAAACCTGAACTGGTTATTATTGTTTGACGCTTAAAATTAATGAGGAATCCATGTGAAGTTCTAGAGTTTGAAATTTGAACAATCCTATATTCTTGGTGTTTCACAATTTTTTTTTTCTTTTATTTGATCTTGTTCACCTTTTGCACCCTTAATTATGTCTGAAAATGAAGAAAAAAAATTGAAAGATCTCCCTCTTTCTTGGGATTATTCTTTTGCTTAAGAAAGTGTTTCATATAAAGTTGAAAGCCCTAGCATTTTAATTGATACATGTCTAACACACACGGATATTTTGAATAGTTTTAATTATATTTTATAATTTTATGCCTTTTATTTGATTAAATGTTTATACAAACACAAATAAAAATACCACAATGACTAGATAAAAAATAGTTTTTAAATTCTCTAGCTAACTCTTAAGAAATTATATATTTTTGAAATTAGAGACGTGTGCTTTAATTTTTGCTTCATGTACTACAATTCAATTAGAAAGAACATTCACAAATATGACCATTTGATGAATATTTTATCCTAATTAAAATAGGAATAATTTTAATATATTATTAATAAAAACATTTTTATACTATATAAAAACCAATTAAATATATCATTCAAAGCGTGATTTTAAACGTAATTAACATATTCTAATTATATTCATATCACATTATATCAATGTCTCATGACATGTGTGTGCTTCCAAACCACATGAAGAGGAAGCGGTAAGATCAAATTATATATGGTTTCTAATCTAATAAGTATTTATTGTACAATTTTACAATTAAAGAAAAAGAAGGAAATCCAATATACATTTAATTCATATTTGCAAATTTCATTTTACTTCAAACTTAGGATTCGTTGGCCCCTAAATAGAAAAAAATATATGATATTTTTATTGTTTTTATACAGAAATATCAAGAATAGGACAGAGAAGTATCCATTGCTATCAGAAACTATGTGGTGAAAAAATACCCCGTGATGTGCTAGAGCCTGCCCAAAAACGTGTGATAGATTCCTCACTTACACTTATTCGAGAAACAGCAAGACTTAAGGCACGTGTCATCTGCTTTTATCCACCTAGCTAGACTGAATTTCTAATTTTTTTTTGTTGAAATATATTTTTAATCATTATATATATAGATAAATTTTATTTCAATTTTAAAATGTTATTAATTTCATATTAAAATTATAATAATTTCTTAAAAAAATTACAATAAAAATTTAAAATATTTTTTGTGATAAATTATCGTTGAAAGTATATAAGTTATGAAACTTTTAAAATTATATTTTATAAAATAAGTAAAATATTTTTTATGAAGATTATTTTTTTAAAAAATTAAAATTATTTTATGAAATAATTAAATTATTTTTATAAAATATTAAATAGAGTATAATGAAAATATAAGAAGAGAGAGAATAAAATCATCTTATCTTAATAATAATAAGATATGATAGTTTAACAAGAGATAAGTTAAAATATTCTATTTTCTTAATTTTCACATAAACAAAAATTTAAATTAATTAAAGAATAAGATTATTTGGATAAATTCTCTATAAATATTTATAAGAGAAGAAAATAAAAGATAATTTTTTTTATATTAAATTAAAATCAACTTATAAATATTAATGTTTTAGTTTTTTAATCTAATTTTTCTAAAAGTTAAAATACATAAGTTAATTTAATTTAATTTAATTCATTTTACCTTTATATTTTCTTCTATTATAAGTGTTTGTTAAAAAAATGATCTAAACTAAACTTAAATAGTAAGTAATCTTAGATTTTGATTATGAGCTTTGTAAGAAAGCATAGAAATTGGTTTTCTCCAGCGTGAACTTGTGCATCTGGAAGGAGGTGCTATAGCAACTTCATCTCTTCTTGGAGTTCCTTTAGGACACAATTCATCATTCCTTGAAGGGCCTGCATTTGCACCTCCTTTCATAAGGGAGGCTATTTGGTCCGCAAGCTCAAATTCCACAACTGAAGAAGGTACTCATGTGCTTCTCCTTACTCTTCCAAATCTATATTATATATTTTTCTTTGTAAACTCATTTGCTAATGTTAATTGATACATTGTCTAAAATCATGGTATTATAAATATTCAAGAATATTAATCTCTCTTGTCCATTTGAACTTTGAAATTGTGGATATATATTATGTTGTTATGTTTGATAATGGTGAGCTTACAGTAGCACGATATTGTGAACTTAATTTGTATAGGAAAGGTTTTAGATGACGTGCGAGTGCTAGTTGATGTTGGTGATCTCGCTGTCCAAGAAATTCGAGATTGTGGGATCGATGATAAGAGATTGATGGAAGTCGTTACTGATTCTGTAAAGCTAGTGATGGAGGAGGTAAATTGTCAATTTGAGACCTTCTTTAAACACTTCAAGTTACGTTATTTAGAAATATAAAAATTACACTTTCTATAGTACACGGTGCATACTTTTTATTTTATTATATATATATATATATATATATATTTGTTGAAGAATAAAAAAAAATTCTTATTGGTTAATAATGAGAGAATAAAAGAAATATAATTAAGCCAGAAGTGTAAGTTTAAATTATTACCTTTGGTATTTTGGATAAAGTTGAACCTCATACCCAAATTCTATATTATGATTCATCTCTTTTCCTACGAGACTTGGAGTAGATCTTATTATAAATTTCATAAATATTGAAAAATTTTACCCATCATTTTCAGCAGACTATGATTTGTTTAGTATAGTTCTAAAAGAACCAAAAAATTGTGTAGTGTTTTACTTCTCCATTATCACACAGAAGTAATTATTTGGCTTTGTACTCTTAGCTTTCAGTCTTAACTTGATAATTACCATTCACTTTTATAAACCTTTGTCGATCATTAAGGAAAAAATGGTAATCGATCGGTAAGTTGATATGGATCACAGAAAACTCCTTTTGGTTGGGTATTTCAACAGCATTAGATTCACAAGTAATAGTGACTTTTTAGTAATAGTTTGGACATGAGTAAGGAAAATTCCATGTGTGATTTGACGAGACCCCAAATGTTTGATGGTCCTTGCATTTTATAGTTATTTCTTCTAAAATTTTACACTTGGATTATAGAATTGTGAGAAAAATTTTAGACAATTTTTTTCTGTTTTAAATTACTTCTTTAAAAATTTTGAGAGGCAATTTTAGATATGGGATAATTTATCGCTAAATCAGTTTCAAAAACTTAATTTTTTTTTTCAATTTTCTCCCGAAATTCTTTATTTGTAAAGGAGGATTTCATTTCCTCTTTGTTCCATCTCCAAATTTAATTTTTTAGTAATGAAATAAATTCTTTTTGTGGAAATACCATTTTTGTTTTTACTTACATGAATTGTCATAAATTTTTTATAACTTTTAGTTTGAACTAGATATAATTAACTTGATGATCTCATGATGATGTGTATATATTTGCAGGATCCATTACGTCCCTTAGTTTTGGGTGGAGATCACTCAATAACATATCCAGTTGTTAGAGCTATCTCTGAGAAGCTTGGAGGACAAGTTGATATTCTTCATTTTGATGCACATCCTGATCTCTATCATTGTTTCGAAAACAACCCTTATTCTCATGCTTCTTCTTTTGCTCGAATCATGGAGGGTGGTTATGCTCGCCGACTATTGCAGGCAATTTTTTTTATTCTGTGTTATTTTTGTAGGAACAGATTCTACTAACATTAATTACATATGCATGATGTTGCTAATCATTCTAATTTCTTCATATCTGATTTCACAAACAAAAGAAATCAATGTCCATTACTTTTAATTAAAACCATTCACAATCTTCATTGTAAAGCAAGTATATTTTATTTAGCTAAATTGCTGCAAGTTCTTCATGATATGTATATAATATATGATTTCTCAATTTGGATAGAATAATTTATAATTACTAGATTTTATGTATTCTGATGATAATTTTTTTTTTAAGAAAAACCTACATATTTTTATAGAAATTATTTTTATACCAAATAAAAAGAATTTTAA
Source organism: Canavalia gladiata (assembly GCA_037954105.1). Taxonomy (NCBI): domain Eukaryota; kingdom Viridiplantae; phylum Streptophyta; class Magnoliopsida; order Fabales; family Fabaceae; genus Canavalia; species Canavalia gladiata. The sequence goes on along the minus strand of CM075659.1, from coordinate 11,143,427 downwards.
ATAACATATATTTAAAAAAAGTTTCTAAAATTCGCTATTATGCTATTTTTTTTATAATTATCACTTATAATTTTTCATATTTTATTCTTTTTAAATATTACTTATTTTTTATTTATAAATTATTAAAATTCTAAAATTTTTCAACCAAATATAAGATTATGAACGCTACTAAATATTTGAATACTTCTTCATCCATGATTTGCATTACATATCGCATATTCTTTATGCCTTTAATTCATTAAATTATTTCAGGTTGGTATAAGGTCAATCACAGCTGAAGGACGTGAACAAGCTAAAAAATTTGGGGTAGAGCAATATGAAATGCGAACATTTTCAAAAGATCGTGAATTCCTAGAGAACCTGGTATCTCTCTCTCTCTCTCTCATGTGTTTATACACATGTAGGCATATGTCTATCTGCTATCTTTTTTTTTTTCCTAATAATTCATACAAATCTTGCGTATTGATATTGTGTCTTTCACTATCTATTTTATATTTTTTTCGTAATTAAGAATTAAAATTGATTGGTGAATCAATTCCAAGAGTCATATTCAAGTTTTAGAGAGGAGAGTAGTTTCTTATTTCTAAAGAACCTAGCTCTTGTCTTGTCTCTAAGAACGGCCTTTACTGGTTTCAAACATTTATATATAAACTTAGGAATTTTTTTAATATAATATTAAAGCCTATCCAATTGTAATATTATACTATTCATAAAAATTTTGTGCAACACATGGCCAATCTTTAATTACTATAAAAAAGTATGTGTTAAAAATGTCTTGTATTAGTTATAAATAAAACAAAACAATCTTTATAAGTATGAGATGAATGTGTTAATATGTCTAACATGAGTTGAGAATAAAATGAAAATAATACTTATATAAATATACGTCACATTAGTTAACAATAAAATAAGAACATTCCTCCTTTCATGAACTACTATTTTGAGAATAGTTAGGTCCAATTTTTTTTATAAAAATATTAAATTAATGAATTTGTTTCATTTTGCAGAAACTAGGGGAAGGTGTTAAAGGTGTATATATTTCAATTGATGTGGATTGTCTTGATCCTGGGTATGCACCAGGAGTGTCTCACATAGAATCAGGAGGTCTTTCTTTCCGAGATGTTCTCAACATTTTACAGAATCTTAAAGGAGACATTGTTGGTGGAGATGTGGTTGAATATAACATACAACGAGATACCGCTGATGATATGACTGCCATGGTTGCCGCTAAGTTTGTGAGAGAATTGACTGCAAAAATGTCAAAATAATAGATATCCTACCTTCTCATATTTACTTCAATGTGCTCCTCATTCCATAAATCCATCCAAAAAGACTAGCATTTCACTTTTCATACTGGTTTTGAGTTTTTACTATTTTATTCAAATATATAGTTAATATAAAAGTCTACGTGTCTGAAAGATGTAATATCAAAATATCGTTTAAGTGCATTGAGGTGATAGTTTAAATTTTTGTGATAGTTTATGAGATCATATCCATGTGGTTTAGCTAGAAATTCTGTGTAGTATAATGCATGTATAAAAGGTATGTCACAAATAGATATGCATTTCTTTTTAGTATATTTTTTTAATCAACTTTACGCCTGAGTTTTAAAATTATTAATAATCAATGTTATGTGACAATTTGCTTGCATAATATAATTTATTAGAATATTGAATGGAAATAAGCTTCTGCGATCTAAATTATGCTGTACAGAAACCACCAATAGATAATTGAGCATTCTACAGTATCAAATGTGCGGTTACTTTAAAGTAATACAAAAGTGTTACTGTTTGTTTTATGAAGAATTAATAAGTTTACTTGCGTGATCTATACCACATCGCGTTAGAAGGTGCTGCGAGCAAAGAACAATTCAAAATTTATAAAAAAAATATAGAAATCGTTATTAATTTTTTAAAAAAGTATGAAAAGTTGAAATTTTAATTTTAATTTAACAAGGGATTACCCTGCTTTGTTGTACCGTTTGGAGTGATAAAGAGTTCAAAGTTATGTCATTCATAAAAAAATTATATGTTATTTAAAATATTTTATGAATGAAATAAAATTTTATGGCAAGAAAAAGATTTGACCTTAAGATAGCTAGCCGAACTACATGTTAGTCCTAGAAAAATTGATTACAAGGCAAATGAGTTACAGAGTAATTAGGCAACAGAACAATTGCAGCTTATAATATTCAAACAACTTACAATAAGATATTCAAATAGCTTACAATAAGTTAAAATTGTTTATAATGCAACTTAATTATGTGGCTTTCTAATAAGATATTCAAACATGCCATTTTCAGCAATACATAGCAGCTTATAATATTCAAATTCTAGTAGAAGCAAGTGTTGAAAACCAAGTACCAATGCACACTACGGATTTCAACAGCTTATAATCCTTTTTTGGGTGTTACTTCTTTAGTTTCCATGATTAAAATAATTATTTCAGAATATATGGTAAGTGGGATTTGATAACTTAGTAGTCCAACTAACTAATGTATTGACATCCATCATCATATATTCAACTAGCAAAAACATACTAGAACTAAAAATATATAGAAAATAGGAAACAATTTGGCAGATATTGACCTCATTGCAATACAATTAGCAGACTGCTCTAAAGATAGAACATGGTTAAGTATGAGCACCATTAACTATAAGGTGTAATTCATTTCTTAATCAAATAAATCTTGGTTTTAATTGCAGCTTTATTCTACTTATTGACGTTAATATTGACTCAATTGCAGCTTTCACTTTGGATTGTAATGGCCATTATGAGGATCTGCTTATCAAACAAAACAGTCAGTTTCACCATTGAAAATAGATCCCTAAACATTATTTCAATTAAATCTATGCACAATTTTTAGACGTAGTGGGTAAATGACTAAGAAAAGTAATGTTACCAAATGCACAGTTATGTTGCTATTTTTCTTTTATTTCTATTTCTTTCTTTTATTGTATATTTTATAGTAAAAAATATTACATAATTATCATTTCTCTTGTACAGTAGTTTTATTGAAAAGAACAAAATACACACATAAAAAAAGTTTAACGGCAATCTTTAGAATTAAATTCAAATGATTAAAAATAAAAATATTATATATTTTTTAAAAAATCAATTCTGTTCTAAAATTATATTAATAAAAAAAGCATATTATTAGAAGCAAATCAGAGATGATGAAACAAGGCTGCACATATGATAGCAGGTTCCAGCTAGCAATCCCTCTCTCTTATATGACAAACTCAACCTAAACCATTTTCATTCCTAAAAAGTCATAACCTAGCGTTGAAAACTCAGAGATTATTTATTAGCTAAAAATTATAAAATAAGACGAAAAATCTCACACTTCAAAATGGGGAGAATAGGATGTTACAAGGAGGAGAAAGGCAGGGACTTTGTAGGAAAGAAAAAGACGTATCTAGAGAAAGTGAACCAAGTTCATTGAATATAATTTGGTTAAAGTAATAGTTAATAGAACAGAAAGAGGCAAAATCAAATGCATAGGAACATAAAAACAAAATCCTGTGGAATATCAGATTCAAATCATGCTTTTAAGTTTAAATTGTTTTTTTACTGAGTCAAACTTTTAGAACAGATGAACATAAAGGAAAGAATAAAACGCAGAATTTGATAGAATCCAATGCGTGTCTTTTTCACCAGAAAAAGATCGCTTCAAAAAAAGATTATTAGGCTTCATGAAAGTGACATTGTTATTTAATGCTAGAAAAATAAATGCCAAGAGAAGCAAAGTTTAATTAGAAGGGTGGAAATTAAATTACCAACTCCTTGCCAAGTTCTACATGCACCATGACAGCGAGACCATATAATTAGCAAATTGGACAAATCTTGAGAATTGGATTACCTGCTCCTACAAAATAATACTAAAATAATATGCTTATAATTCACTTGCAATTTAATTATTTAGTTTCAAGACTTCAATTCCATGAGTGTAGTATGTCATCCATCCACTTGTTATTCTGTAGATTATATAGTACTTGCAAGGCCTACAAAGATTCAAAAGTGGATTATATAATACTTGCTTGGAGAAAGTAGAACTCGAAACTAATATTTCACTATTTTGGCTTCAAGTGGCAGATAAAACTTGATAATTTACAAGGCAAAGACGCTATACGTCAAATAAGCATATCTCAAATTCTCATCACAATTCCTAAATTCAAGAGTACCAACCTAAAGACTCATGTTCTACTACCTCAAAGAACCTAGGTGATGGAGTTTAAAGCCCCAAAACAAGTGTTGCATGTAAATATGTTGATGATGATGAGTAATGTGTAATTATAGTTTTGAAATAAAATAAATTAGTAATTATGAAATTATAATTTTGTAATAAAGTAAATTAATGATTCATAATATTTGTGAAATTGTTACATGTGATTTTTGGTCTTCTAAAATTATTTTGTGTAATTCTTAGTCTCCTAAAATTATTTTGTAATAACTATTTTACTTATAAGTTAATGTATTTGTGTTACATATGATGACAAAAAAATATTTAATTTTTTTTTCTTCGTCATATATATTTTTTAAAGTATTTTTACCTCTAGAATATCACCAACAAAGTGGTATCAAAGCTATAAATCGTTGCAATTAATACACAAAAGAGTGAAAAGTCATGGCTTGTGCAAATACCTCATCAGTATCTATCGTAACCGCAATTACAATGATACGACGGACTCAATAAAAATTTTAAAAAAGAATTTTATTTTGATTGTGGAGCCGCCACCAAATTTTATTTTAAGGGAAAACATTTGGAAAAACCCTAACTTGAGGAAGAAATTTAGGTTCGGGAGTCTGTTACGAGTAAGGAAGGTATTAGGCACCCTACTCGCCTGTTCCAAAGAACGGTACCCTTAAATTGAGTGTGTGATATTTTGAAAACTGTTTGATCCCTTAAAATAGAATAGAAAATAAATAGGTTTATAGAAAATAGCTTAATAGGACTTGATCCTGCTTCTACGTATTCTCTGGTGCGATGGGAAACTCAAGACTACGTAGTTCTGGTAAAGAGACTTGAAAAGGGTAACCTTGGGTAAAAGGTGATTGTTTGGACACATTAGTGAAAACAGTGATTTCATCAAATCATGTGCTCGTAAAATCCAAATCGTCGTAAGCCATGTTTGAATTTGCACGAATTAGAATACAAAACAGTAGAAAATGCTACTTGCTCGTGTTAGAATCCGTTGCACACTTTAAGAAAGATTAAAACAGACGTTTTTTAGGAAGCAATGACTTTTGGAAACAGGTGTGCTTGCAAAATTCAAACCGTCGTAAGCTGTGTTTGAATTTGCACGAATTAAAACACAAAGCAGTAGAGAATGCTACTTGCTCGTACTAGAATCTGTTGCACAGTTGATGAAAAATTAAAACAGACATTTTAAAGAAGCAATGATTTTTGGAATCAGATGTGCTTGCAAAATTCAAACCGTTGTAAGCCGTGTTTGAATTTGAACGAATTAAAACACGAAGCAGTAGAGAATGCTACTTGCTTGTACTAGAATCCGTTGCACAGTTGATGAAAAATTAAAACAGACGTTTTTAAGAAAACAATGATTTTTGGAAACAGATGTGCTTGCAAAATTCAAACTGTCGTAAGCCGTGTTTGAATTTGCACAAATTAAAACACGAAGCAGTAGAGAATGCTACTTGCTCGTACTAGAATTCGCTGGACAGTTGATGAAAAAGTAAAACAGACATTTTTAATAAAACAATGATTTTTGGAAACAGATGTGCTTGCGAAATTCAAACCGTCATAAGCCGTATTTGAATTTGCACGAATTAAAACACGAAGCAGTAGAGAATGCTACTTGCTCGTACTAGAATCCGTTGCATAGTTGATAAAAAAATTAAAACAGACGTTTTTAAGAAAACAATCATTTTTGGAAACAGATGTGCTTGCGAAATTCAAACCGTCTAAGCCGTGTTTGAATTTGCACGAATTAAAACACGAAGCAGTAGAGAAAGCTACTTGCTTGTATTGGAATTCTCTGTACAGTTTAGGAGAAATTAAAACAGATGTTTTTAGAAAAAAACAACGATTATGAAACAGATGTGCTCGCAAAATTCAAACTGTCGTAAGCCGTGTTTGAATTTGCACGAATTAGAATACGAAACAGTAGAGAATGCTACTTGCTCGTATTGGAATTCGTTGCACAAATTTAAAGAAATCAAAAATATAGACGAAGATGAACTTGAAAATCCGAGAATAAGCAAGAAAATTAAGCGGAACAAAAGTTGGATCTAACCTTCATTGATGTTCCTTGTTCAATTGTCTCCAATCCAGCTTAGGTCATAAGGTTCAAAGGTAAGAATTAAGTGTTTTTTTATTTGATTCAAACATACACTTAACTCTAGGTTTAATGTCTTAATCATACATCACTTAGGCCAGACTTAGCATATAGAATGCATGCACATAGTCATGCGCTCTTAGGAATTTTTTTTTTCAAATGAGGACATACAAACACAAACAAATCAGAAAGAAATACATATAGAAGGATCAACACATGAAAAATAATACCTAAACAAGGTTAAAAGAACAAGATCTACAGAAGAACTTTAAAGACATAAGAGATTTTGGTGCCAAAATTTGAATTCAAATCTCAGAATTTTTCAAAATATTTTTTCAGAGATCTAAAAATCAAAACTGACCAATTGAAATATATGAATCATAGGAATCAAACAAAAATAGTTTGACAAAAATCAGACCAGAAATAAGTAAGGTATGCACAAATCAAACAAGCTAGGTTCATTTGCACACCAAGACGAACATGCTTCAGTAGAGGCAATATAAATTTCATTTTAGATTCAACTTAGACAAATAATATCATTCCACAAAATAGAGAGAAATACAAAGATAAATCAACAAAAATCACCAAAATCGGAGATCATTTGATCGATCAAAAATGAAAACGAAAAACAGAGACGAAAATCAACACGAAAATTTGGCGCCAAAATTTGAATTAAAATCTCAGAATTTTTAGAAATATTTTTTGGTATATCTGAAATATTAAAACCAAAAATTTGAAATATATGGATCATAGGAATGAAACAAAACAAATTTGACAAAAATGAAACCAGAAATGAGCAAGTTATGCACAAATCAAACAAGCTAGGTTCATTTGCGCACCAGGACGGACATGCTTCAGTAATCCGGCCATAGAAATTTCATTTCAGAACAAAATTAAACAAATAATATCATTTCAGAAACTATAGAGAAATATGAAGAGAACGCAATAAAAATCACCAAAATCTAAGATTATTTGAACGATAAAAAATGAACACGAAAAACAGAGACGAAAATGAACTCGAAAATTTGGCGCCAAAATTTGAATTCAAATCTCAAAATTTTTAGAAAATATTTTTTGGTATATCTGAAAAATTAAAACCCAAAAATTTAAATATATGGATCATATAAATGAAACAAAATAAATTTGACAAAAAGGAAATCAGAAATGAGCAAGTTATGCACAAATCAAACAAGCTAGGTTCATTTGCGCACTAAGACAAACATGCTTCAGTAATCCGGTGATAGAAATTTCATTTCAGATCCAAATTAGACAAATAATATCATTCCAGAAACTAGAGAGAAATAAAAAGAGAACGCAACAAAAATCACCAAAATCGAAGATCATTTGATTGATCAAAAATAAAAATGAAAACAGAGACGAAGATAAACTTGGAAATCCGAAAAGAAGCAAGAAAATTAAATGAAATAGAAGCTGGATCTAACCTCCATTGATGTTATTGAATGCCACTTGATAGCATCTTGGAAGGTGATGAATAACTGGTTCCATGGAGGTCTAGGAGGTGCTGATTTGGATGTAGAATTAAAGAGTCTCTTAGGTGCTCCGTTCTCTCCCTCCTTGGAAATTCTAAAATTTTTTTAGAAGTTAATAAGCTCCCTTTGAACTAAATGAAAGTCCTTATTTATAGATAAAATTTCAAAAAAAATAAAGGGAAAAATTTGGCGGGACTTCCGCTTTTTGTTTTCTGATTTTTTTTCTTTTTTGTTTTCTTTTTATTATTTTCTTTATTTTTATTTTTATTTTTATTTTTATTTTTATTTATTTTTTCTTTTTTATTTTTTCTATAACTAATTCTTAACCGTCATTAATTAATCCAGCTAACTTTCTAACTACATTCTTAACTAAAAGTTTCTTTTTCTTTCTTTTTTTATTCTTTTTTTTGTTATTTTTTGATTTTAGAATAAAAAACAAAATAATTTATTGTGGGTTTTAAATTTATCTTCGGACATAATTCAGTGTTCACAGTATCTAATAACATAATTTACATTGATATTCAAGTTCTTCAGTTTGAAGGAGAAAATTATGATTTTTGAGTTATGAAAATGGAGACATTATTTATTTCCTTAAATATCTTACATTTAATCAAAACAAAAGATGCAAAACCAATAACTACAACTGTTTTTATTGTTGTTAAAAATGAAGAGTTAAGGAAGAAGAAAATTATAGATTCTAGAGTTCTTGAAATGATTCAAAGAGGAGTCTCCCTTACTATATTCCTAAGGATCATGAGGGTAAAGATGTGTGAGAATGCATGAGACATTCTATAATAAAAATTTGAAGGCGATTCCAAAGTGAGACTTGTTAAACTTCAATCTCTTACAAAAATTTTGAAAATGAAAAAATAAAACAAAATAAAAGCTTGAACGAGTATCATAATCGATTGTCGGAGTTGGTGAATTAAATGAATTCACATGAAGATACAATTGATGATTGTAGAGTTGTTGATAAAATTTTGATTAGTTTATCTAAAAAGTTTGATCAAATGATGACTATTATTGAAGAAACAAAGGACTTATCAATCATGATTGTTTAAGGGTTGATGGGTTCGTTGAAATCTTATGAGTAAAGATTATTACGACATATTGAAAAAACGATTGAAAATGTGTTTCAATATAAGTTCACCATTGACCCCAAAAATGTTTAGAATAATTTTTCAGGTCAAAACAAAGACGAGTCTTCTAGAGGTGGTAGAAATGGAAGATGTCAAGGAAGAGGAAGAAACTCTTGCGAAAGAGGAGGAAGAAGTAATTTTAGAAGACAAGGGTGGATCAAACAAATGGTGAAGAATTTGGAAGAAGAACAGTCGTGATGAGAAGGATCGCTAGAACAAAGACAAATATCAATGTTACACTTGCAAGAGTTTTGATCATTTAAAAAAATATTGTCGCTTTGGCAACCGACAACAAGCTACATTTATAGTAGCCAAAACAGTGGAAGAATCAATGGAGGAAACCTTTTTTTTGCTTGCCAAAAGATGTTTGAAGATGAGAGAAATGTTTGTGACAAGTCTTGAGAAAGACATTCCTTACTACTTTCCTCATCGCAAGATTTTCATCACTTACAACACCTTTAAGATGTTTCCTAAACATGGCCTCACAAAAAGCATCCAAAACCCATTTGTAAGTTTCTAACCTCTGATCTGCAACTAATGCAAACAAAAAAATTCATGGTCTATCCATGATGATAGTATCCACAAAAAATTACCAAAATTCGATTATACTTATTCTTTTTATATATACTATTGAATGTAACCACATCTCCAAAATACTCATAGTCAACTCTACAACCACCATCTTCCCAAAATAGATATTGTAATATACCATCAGCAGTAGTTGTAAACTTAGAAAAGTACATATGATCATTATTAGCTTTTGCTTGCAAATAACAAAGGGCAGTAAATGCATTACCATCTTCTATTTTTTCTTTATTTTTTCTATCAATATAATTGTAAATATCTTTTTTTGTAGAACCCTAGACTATCATGATAAACTTTTTGTCCCAACATCCAACCGTAGATATGAGAAGTTTGCACGTCATTCATATGCAACATGTTGATATGAGCTTCATCTCTTTCATTTAGTGAATAATACCCAGGAATCAAGTGAACAGTATCATTTGGCATCAATTCATGGTTATGTGTATCAACAAAAGAAACAAATTTCCAGTTCAAAGACTTATAATCGAAGTGAGCACGAAATTTGGCTCCGCATTTAGTTTATGTTATTGACCTAGGATCTTTACACTCATTTATTCTTAAATATTGCCTTCATGGTTACACATCAATTGCCTTATCATAATAGAATCCATACAATCTTGCCTAATTTCATATTGACGTGTATAAAATCCTTTCAAATAAGCATAAACATTACAAAATTGAATAGCATCACTTTCTAAATCAAATTCCAAACCCCATATCTCATCAAATGTCAATTTTTCTATATTCTGTATACAATACTCTGCTTATTACTATTGTTCAACATTAACTAATTTTTAATCACAACACTGGTTATCTATTTATAAAAACCTGGATCACATAAATACTAATTTTATCATATAAAAATTAATAGCAACCTATCCGCTCTTAGTCTAACCTATACAAAATATCAGTATAATAACATCATTATGTTACCGATTCAAACCATACTAGACTACAATTTAATAGTGATATAAACAACATATTTTAATTAAATTTGTACATAAATTGATACACCTGTGAAACAGTTATAGGGATACTTCAACAAGCACACATTTTGTATGAGGCAACACTCAAAAATAACATTCAATAAAACCAAAACCAAATTGCAAACAAAAAAAAAATATCAAATAAACACATTCAAAGTAAGTTTTACAACACATAAATCAAAATAAATTTTCAAAATAAAAATCTACTTTAAACTTTTCACCATACTCGGCATGTACAACTCTAACATGATCTTTTGAACCACTCCAACTAACAATTTTAAGCGTATACATAATGCTCCAACTTGATGCTAACCAAAACATTCACATACCAAACAACTCCAATAACGACCTCAACCACTTCCTCTATATTGTTATCTAAGATTTTCATGACATTAATTATGGTTAAATTTTTAAAAAAATTTTAGATTATAAAATAATATTTTCTTCATTTAATAATAAGGATCTTTCTATAAATACAATGTAAATTATAAATCTTTCATATCTATTAAAGCAAGTTTATTGTTTAGTTTACAAATACTAACCACCATTAAATGCATTATACATATATGACTATACATATGACGCATAATAAATAAGGTTTATTATCCTTCAATTTACCGGTGTACCCAAAAAAAAATTATAATTATTATTACAAATTCGTTTAAACCATTTTATGAATATGCATATGCAGATGGATCATTTTTATATTTTTTTTAAATAAATACTCACTAAGGTAATTATACCATATGCATTTATATTGTTTTAATGCATAGATTAATTTATTCATTTGAATTAAGTAATCTCCTTGTAAACATGAATTACATGCTTTAGACAACTTATAATATTTAGAGTGTTTCATGTTGATATCGTTATTGAATGAACTATATAAATAATTCATAACAATATCTATTAAACGTAAATTAAGTTTCATTTTAAGATAATTAAGTATTAAAAAGTAGTAGGATCCACTATAAATGAGTATGTCTCTTCAAAATTAATTCCAGATTTTTTAAAAGAATCCTTTTACAAGAGTTGATGTCTTATATCTCACCTTTCTCAATTCTTTTTCACACAAAAACTCATTCATATAATTTGATTGAGTTTACATTTCTAAATGCATACACTATAGATGCGAAATCTTTTTTCTTCTCAAAAAATTTAATATTAACTTTGTACATCAACCTTATTTTGTTGAGACTCCATCTTATTCCATTCAGACTTAACTAATTTATATATTATTATTTTTCAAATTTGTTACGTGTGTAATTTTTTTTAAAACTCTTTTTAAATATATCAAGATCTTTGCTGAAATTATGAAAAAATGAATCCAACATCTTATAACTAGTATATGTATGTTACTATTTATGTGAGAAATTTTTTTCTATCTTAATTCTTAACTTCATTTTTTTAAGAATTTTTATCTTTAAAATCAATAGGCCAACCATATTTTCATGCATGTCTCAAACTCATTTGCAATTTTAGTTTATCTAACATGAACATTAATTTTTATTGGAGTATTTACACATATAACTTAGTAACTTATTTTAGGTTAACAAAGGTCTCTTGCAATTAGTTGGTTAAACTTTATAAATGAATTATCTTTTGAATTTTTGTAGTTCACATTGTTTTGTTTAAGATAAGATAAAATAATGAGAATTTATTCCAACTAATTTTTCTTCCTAATTTCTTAGATAATGTTTGTTTATTGAAAAATATTTTATTTTTATTTTTATTTATAAAAATGTCATATTTTTTTTATTGTATTTTTTGTTTTTAACATTTTTTTAAAATTATGAAAATAATTTTTTTTTCTAGTTTCACTATTTTCAATACAAACATTTGAAATAAAAAAATATTATTTTTACACAATAAAAATAAAAATATTTTTACAAAGTAAATGCGACTTTATTTTCTCCCCTAGTATTAAAAATTTTAATTCATTAAAATGATAGTCATCAACTAAGTTATATACAAATTTCCAGTAATAATTTAATTTCATACACAACATATATCCTGAATATACTTTGAGGCTCCATCTTTGTACTTTATGATAGAACAATTAAAGCATATATCACACATTCAAACATTCTTAAATAAAAATATTAAAAAAAAATTCATCACTCAATTTTTACCTTTATCATCTCAAATACTATATGTTATTCAAAAATTATTTTTGGATAAATTTTTATTGTGACAACAAATTAGTTAATAATAAAGATGCAATATAAAAAATTATTTTACTAAGAAAAAAAATTATAGATATTAAAAATATATTTTACATATAATTTTTATTACCTAATAAAAATTAAATGATTTATATAGACTTTGAAAGTTTATACTAATTAATAATGTATTGTATTAATATTTAATATATTGATACTTATTTTTTATGTTTGTATATTATAAAAAAGATATTTTGATAATTTTATATTTATTTTAATTTTAATTTTTTATTTTTTAAACTAATAAATATATTTTATAAAATATATTTATTAAAAATATTTATTTTTATAATATAAATTTGTCATAAAATATTTTATTGATTATTTCACCAAAATGTTAAAATTGTACTTCAACATATTTATTAGATGTACCCATAAAAAAAAGTGTATATAAATATGTTTTTTTTTACAATTATCTAAAGTAAATAATATAAATTTTATAATTAATAAAAAATATATTTATATAAAAGTAATTAAATATATTTTCATTAATGTCATAATAAAATTTTAAACAAAATAGACAAATATAATGAATGATTAATTCTAACTATATTTCAACCAAATTATCTTAGAAGCATCACTTTCTATTTAAAAAAAAATTATTATTTTATTTTATTCTAAATCAAACTAATCCTAAAAAATCACATATCATTATTCTTTTCTACAACACTTCCATCTACCATATAATTAATAACATTTATTGTTGTCTTAAGAATAGAACTTGCATTAATATCTTTATTGATATTGTCAATATTTTTTAATATCTTTATTGTGATGTTTGAATGTCATATCAAACTATTTATTTGATAGCTTGATTTTTCTATCCCTTCTAATTATCTTCTTCTACCTATTTTTTTTCAAATTTATCACTTATGTTTTAAATTTTTATAGATACACCTATTCGGCCACCTTTGTTCTCTTTTGAAAGACTACATAAATATACATGTACCTTTAAAATTTTGTTTTTAACTTTATAATATTTCTAAAATTACTAGTATATAGCTTTATAACTTAAGATATAATATGTATAATAAACAAAAATAAAAAGTAAAAATTAACAAATTAACAAATTTTATTATTTAAGTTTAATAAAATTTAATATTCTAAAAATTATTTAAAATAATAAAATTATACATAATTTAAACTCAATTAAATCTAAAATAAAATAAATATAAATATAAAAAAATTATTCATCACTCTCTCATTTGTGGAGTGAACTCTTGGATTGATCACGATCAAAAAATGAGTTCTCTTTGTAGAACCCCTTTTACTTCTGAATTGTCAATTCTCACTTGTCTCTCTCTTTGGATTTCCTGCAGGGGGCAATGAATCATGAACATCAAATGTTGATTTGGGATGTTGGTCCGTGATACTTTAAATGCTATTTTATAATATTTTTAAGGACAGAGAATAGGAATGATAGCCCCTTGACTCAGCCATGGACCGAACAAATATTATTTTATAATAAAATAAAAACATAAAAAATTTAATAATTAATAGACTAAAAAATAATATTTTTATATTTAAAATAATTTTTTATAATTTGATATCTGAGGTTAACATACATTATTTATATAGTTTTAATAATTAATTTTTTATTATTAAAAATTATTTTGTGTTATATATTATTTGATTTGATAATATATAATAATTAAATAATTATTTTATAAAATAAATTATTATTATTTTAAAGAAATAAATATATTTTCTGTGGTATTAAAAAATTTTAAACAAAAAAATGTGTACTTTGAATGTTTTATTTTGTTTAATAAATAGTTAAAAATTAATTATTTTTTAAAAAATATATAGGAAAAATAAAAAGAAATTTTAATTGTTCAATATGTTTATAAAATAATTATTTTAAATATATCATATTTTATAATTATTTATAAAGCACAAAAATTTATTCTCAGAAAGAGATATTTTCAAAAGTAATGAAAAGTATTTTGAAAATATCTATATCTTCACAGATTACATTATTTATAAAAATTAATCTTGATTGATAATAATTTTTTCAATTTAATTTTAACCATGTATTATTGTATTTAACTTAATTAATTGGTAATTTTTTCAATGTACATGATTTATTATTATTATTATAATAACGAATCAAAAGATAAAAACACACCGAAAAATTAATGGTGACTAAATTCAATGATCACCTTAGACAACATCGTTAATGCCATTACCTTATTAGCTGCAGAGCAAGCTACCACTTACTCACAGGTCATAACTTAAGCTTCAACGAAAATTAAATTCAATATATATAATTAAATCTGTTTACTATGCACAAAAGATATCTTTAACTAATTGTTGAAGTTTAAACTTAAAAAGAATACATTATTCAAAATATATAAAAAAAACTTTAAAATTAATATATTTAAAAAATATAATTATATTAATTTTATTAATATGCATTATTATGTATATATACTTTTATAAAATATTTTTTGGGAGTGGGCCGGTGTCCATCCTTAGCTCCCAAATCCGTGCCTGAACACAAGACATCCATATAAATGAGGGGATTGTTTTTGGGACCGAAAATTTCTTTTTTCACCATTGAAAAGATAAAAGTATTTTTATTTATTAATTTTTTTTTATCATTTTTCTATCTTTTTATTTTTTTATTTTTTATTTGTCTTTTTTGTATTTTCTTTTTTATTAATCGAATCTATATTAGGTTTTGTTTTTTTGAAAAAAAAACTAAGAAAATAAAATCAAAGAAGCATCGTAGAAACATAGAAAAAGATGAACGACTTTATATTCTACAAATTAATTTTCGGAACATTAAACACTTTTTGCAAATTAATTTATGAAATGTATCAGTGTATTCCGTAAATTAATTTGCAGAATATAATTTTTTTATTTCAACAAATTAGTTTACAGAACATAAAAATGTAATATTTCATAAATTAGTTTATGGAAAATAAAAAATAACATTCTGCAAATTAATTTACGAAATATATTTATGCATTCCGTAAATTAATTTGTAAAATAAATGAATACTTACGGAAAAAAAATTTTACAAAAAAAATGAAAAAATATTAAAAATAAAATGATAATAAAAAAATTTTAAAAAATTAAAGGGGATAAAAAAAGAAACTAAAAGTAAAGCCCTGTAAATTATGATAAAATTTATTTTTATTTTTCTATTTTTTATTTTTTTATCTGTGTTTCTCTCTCTTGTTATCAAGGTGAATCTCACACGTACCAATTTCTTTCTTTCAAATAAATGAATTCTTTGAATAGGAAAGATTCTCCTTCCATAAACTACAAATTATACTAAAATTGCAAAACAATACGACAAATTGACGGCATTGCTGTACATAAAATCAAACGAGAATATGAGAAAAATTTATTATAAATATAAATAGTACGTACATTTATTTATATTATTAAATATAAGTTGTTTTATTTATTATTTTAAAAAATTATTAATCGTTTATATAATACGATTAAATATAAATTATTTTATTTTTTATTTTTATTTTAAAAAACTGTAAATCATTAAATAAAATATGTGAATAAATACAGAATGATCGCTACGAAAGGTACAAGTGTGCGGTGTGCGTGAAAACAGCCAAAAGAGGAAATAAATAAAACAAAACATTTTATATATTCATTTATCCTGTAATTGACTTTCATATGGCTTATTGATTAAAAGTAGCGAACTCAACATGTCAAGAACTTCCAAAAAAAATCTAGAACTTATTCTGCAACGTTTTTTTTCTTCGTAAACAGTCTATTTCATGGGGTAAAGAAATCAATTATGGCGACAGAGATAGAGAAAGAGAAAGGGATGTGATGAAGCCTCATCCGAATTCAGCCAACCACAGAAAGAGATAGAGAGAGAAACCTCACCCGAATTCAGCCAACCACACAAACTACCATTTTTTTCTATATTGTTTTTTATGAGTTCCTCCCCACATGCTCCTTATCTCCTCTTACCAAGCAACTCCAAGAACCCGTGACTAATTACATCATATCCAATCAACAACTCAACTCAAAATATAATAAAATATTTATATAAACAACTTTGGTTCCATATAAGCAATTCTTTTTTATAAAAAATTTTAATTAAACACTTTCTTTGAAGGTGCTCTTAAAAAAAATCTGCTAATATACACTTCAAAATCACTTGAGTTTAAGAGGAAGATGAAAATGCTAGAAATTTCTCTCTATCGACATCTATATTGTCAGACAAAAAAAAAACTCAAACTTTTTATATATTCATAAATCTAAACATTCATTGATGTTTTAATTTATACTTAATCTGTTTATTTTTTATTCACCACAATATTAGATTATTGTTTTCAATTTACACCATTTATTATTATCAAAATTTAAAGGAACGCAGGATCATGATGGTCACAAAATTCAGTTACCATTTTAGAATTAATGTAAGCTCCCATCCTTATTGGTCTCCTCTCTCATTCTCCAACCACTGTTGCCATTAATACACCAAACCAATGTAAATTAACAGTATAAGTAATTGAAATTTCAGAAAAAAATTAATTAAAATTTTTAGTATTTAGAAGAAAAAGAAATCTTAGCATAAATTAAAATTTTAAAAAATTAAGAAATTTCAAAAAAAATAAAAAATGTAAAAGTAAATAATGGTTACGGTATGGGTTATACAGAGAAAAAAAATATGAGAGAGATATGGTTGCATAATTTTTAAGAATGGAGGCTCAACTGTATTTTATAAGGGTTGATTAGAAATATTTGTTGTAAAAAGGAAAAATAAAATAAAAATAAGAAATTATGTATGATAATCATATCAACTAATTTTATTTTAAAATAAAAAAATATATTTTATAAAAGATAATAATATTTCAAAACAATATAAGAGAACAATGACATGAAAAATAATTAACTGAAAATAAGTTAATTTGAAAATGGCAAGTAGGAGAATGGCCCATGTTTAAGGATGAGGATATCAATTTAATATATAGGAGTTGACGCCTAACTGTGTTTTGAAAAATGAATCTTTCACCTATTGAATAAAAGAATATTATGGTAAAAAAAGAAAATATTCATGTTATTAATTATTAATCATACAAGTTCAGTTTCAGCCTTGTCCTCAAAACAAAAAAAAAAAAAGTTGTCCTATACTTCAAAAAAATGTGTATATATAGTAATGCATAGAAATTAGGATGTCACATACTCACAAAGCACCGTTCCAAAACATACATAGCCCCACTTCTTTTACTTCCTCTACAATGAGTATCCTTTCTTCTCTTGCAAGAAGAACCCAGGGTACGCGTTAGTTTTAAAACCTGAGTTGGTTGTTTCGATGCTTATAAAATTAAAGTGGAGTTTTAGCGGTTGAAATTTTGCACAATCCTCTATTCTTGTGTTTCGCATTTTTTTTTCGTTTTTGTTTTATTTCCTCTTGTTCACCTTTTTGCATGCATCCTTGAACATGCATTTAAGAATTATTGTTTGAAGCATCTCCCTCTTTCTCGAGACAATTCTTTCGCTTAAGGAAGTGTTTCTCAAAGTAGTTTAAGTTATATGTTCCTTTGCTACATGTCTAATAAACTCAAACACTGCGGGTATTTATTATAAAAAAATAAATTATTTTGATATTTTTATTGGTTAATAATAATTTCAAATAAAAATTTATAAAAAAATTCTATAAAATTAAAATTGTCGTTATTTATTATTTAAAAATATTTTTATAGTAATTTTAAATATTTTTAATTACATTTGATAAGCTTTTTATTTTTAAAATGTTTAACAAATATAGATAGAAATATCACAATTGTTATATATATATATATATATATATATATATATATATATATATATATATATATAAGAAAAAAAAGGAAATCAGGATTCTGTTCCATAGTAAGTAAGTAGATGACCCCATTTTGATGTGACGTAATGTTTTAATGTTGAGATTGAAGAAATTGTGTGATGCTCACTTGGTTTGGTCGTGTGGGGTTTTTTATTTAGGAAGAGCAGTTAATTTTCCAGACTTGAGTGTAGTACATATAATATACACTAAAGTCTAAATTGATTTACATATCTTATTTCACTTCAAACATAAAATTCATGAATGAATCTGTAGTACAAATAAAATTCACCGGATTTCTTTGGCCTCTAAATATAAAGATTGATCTTTTTGTTGTTTTATTATGACAGAGATATCAAGAATAGGACGCAGAGGTATCCATAGCTGGCAGAAACTATGTGCTGAAAATATACCCCATGATGTGCTGGACCCTGCCCAGCGAAGGGTGATAGAAGCTTCACTTACACTTATTCGAGAAACATCAAAGCTTAAGGCATGCCAACTCCTTTTATCCAGCTGCACTGGATTTTTTTTTAATTTTTAAGTCTTAATGCATTTCAATAAATTTTTTAGTATAACTTATTAAAGTATACAAGTTTTTTTTTTTAATTTATTCTAATAAATTTTATAATTAAATTTATGATATAAATCTTCATGTAATAAAAGTTTATTAAATATTTAATTAAGTGTTTTCTCCAAACATATTCTTCAAAATTTAATATGCAAAATTTTTATGAATTGATATTAACATACTTTTACCAAATTTTAAAAATATTTTATTTTGTATGTCCTAATCTTAAGACATTCATTAAACTATTAAAAATTATATAATATGGAGAAATCTTTAAATTATCTATATTATTTTCTTTTAATCAAATAATACGAATTAATTATTCATGTTATTTTAAGAGAAATTTTTTAAATATTATAATATAAAATAATTATATTAAAAACAAATGTAAAATATACGTTATGTAAATAATTCAGATTGAGTTTAAATAAATCAAAATATAAAAAATTTAGAATGCTATAATTCAGTAGTATATATAAATACCAAATATATTTACTAAGAAAAGTGTCACAATACTAATACTAACTATAAGGATTTATTATTTTTTATTTTCTTCTATCAAAATAGTAGTTCTACTTTGAATTATGTCATAGTAAGGATTGTTTGTATTTGTAGAGTAGTTGAGTCATTTTTCATGTTTCTACTACTTCCTTAATCATAATTGATTAATGACACAATATTACTATTATACCAAAATATCATACATAGAAATATAGATTTGTTGATCCACTCTTTTTTCTATTTTAAGATTAATATTTTGTAGTAAGAAAAAGTGAAACATTTCATTCAAATAGAAGTTACATAGGAGTGGTGTATTATGAAATAAAAATAACACAATTTGGTCCTATGACTATCATGCAAGATTTTCATAATATGCAATACATGAATGTACTGTATTTCATCATTTTCTTTAAAAATATCTGTTTGACATACTCAAGATTAGACCGAGAACTACTATGTCTCACACCATAATAAGTTTCACTAATTTGATATTGGTCATCCTTACAAAATGCATATGAATATTAACCCAAATCATCATCATCACTTATCAAAATAATGAAAGGTACGTGAATCCAATTTTTAGAACAACAATTTGCCTTAACAACACTAACATAATCATCATCATTTCATATTTCTTCAAAATAACAAAATTATTTTATCAGTAATGATAATATTTAGGATCTTGTCAAACCTAACTCACATACCTGCTAGGCTAGAAAATTTTATTTATCATGAATTTGCTCTATTTTCATCATAAATCGATTCTTAGATTTTTTATTTTCTTTATTTAGAGTATCTTGTAAACTATCCCATATTAATGATTTTTGTCCAAGTGATACAAATATATATAACTCCAATCATAAAAAAGATTGCATAATTTTTCTTAATATCTTACACAATCATGCTATCATGTCATTGCATGTTTGCGCAATTTCTATCATGAATCGATCCTTAAATTTTTCCACTACCACATTTAAAGGGCCTTGCAAATCATCCCACATTTAAAGCATATATAACTCCAATAATTAAAAAAAAAGTTGCACAATCATGCTTAATATCTTGCATAGTCGTGCTAACACTTCATTGTATGGTTATGCACTTTGTCTGCATGATCATGTAGTCTTAATTTTTCACACATGTGCAAATTCCTCTACATAGTCATGTTCTTTGTGTTTTACATGCCCGAGTTAATCTTCAACATGTCCATGCTTTCTCCATCCTACATGTTCATATCATTTTTTGAATACTTGTACTTCCCTTTATGTTGCTCATCTTTACTTTCACCATTTGACATAATTGTACTTAAAGCATGCACAACTTGCCTAAAACACTAGTCTAAAATTTTATTACATTTTAGCTTTATCACGATTATGCTTAATTCTTACATGATTATACTTAGAATCAAGATAGTAGTTTTCACTTTTAACACAACCGCTCTCAAAGTACAAACTGAAAAGTTTATACAATTTATCTTAGCTCAATTGTGCTTGATTTTAACATAGTTGTACTCGAATTCAACAAATTATGCTAAAATTCTATAACACAAAAATGGAAAATTTTTTTTCACAAACATAATAGTATTTAACTTTAGTATGATCATATTCAATAATATAAAAATAAAATAATAAACATTCTTATTAATTTTTTAAAGTTAATACAAACTATCAAAATATATTTATAATTAAATTTAAATAACATTAAATATCAATTTAAAATTTTTTAAAAATTAAATAAAATTCATAGCTAATAAAAATCTAGAATTATTGTTAATTCTATTTAAGTTTTTTTTTACTTGAAAATAAAGTTTGATGTAGCATCCATTCTTTTGGATTATCCAATTTAATTAATCTTCAAATTATATTAATTTGCCCACAATTTATTGAAGATATTTTCCAAAACGTAACCAAATGTTTTTGTCTCATTCTTCATTTACTAATCTAAATGAATTGGGAGCCTTACTATGGCTTTGTTTAATGAATTCGATACAGTACAAGCATTTGACACTTGTCCTATTTGTGATTCTTTTAACGATTTTTACATAATAAATATAAAAAAATTATTTGTTGATGAAGACTATATTTATGATTTACAAGTTATAGATTTAAATTATCATCAATAAAAAATTATCTATGGATAAAAATATTTATATTTTATAAAGTTTCAAATTCAATTTTCACCATTAATATCAAAATCTTGTCAACAAGTATTTTTATAAATATTCTTTAAATATTAATACATGCTAATACCTTGTGAATTTTCAAGATCCACTTCACCTAAAATTTTAATGTATAAAAAATAATACTAACTAACTATCGTTAAAACTATCTATCGATCATGTTCACATTGCAATCATTGTTCGTTGCATCAATTTGATGATACAATAACCAAACTCTAAATAACCTGTTTGTAAGGTTAGATCAAACCTTCCAATGGACTAATTTTTAATTAAACTAGTTACACCAATCGCAATGATGTAGTTCAAGTTTTATGTAATACTCATTGTTCCATAAATTTATAGTAAGTTATTTATATGGATTTTTTTATGTATATATATTGATGGACTTGCAATATAAAATTATTGATTATATTCTAAAAGAATAATTTAAATTACTTAAAAATAAGAATTATAATTTTCATGTTTCTTATAATAAATACATAGTTCATTTGGACAATTTTGAATTTTGAATTAAATAAAGAATTTTTTTTTTCAGAACAAACTTGTGCAATCCGTGGGAGGTGCTGCGGCAACTTCAACGCTTCTTGGAGTTCCTTTGGGACATAATTCATCATTCCTTGAAGGACCTGCATTTTCACCTCCTTTCATAAGGGAGGGTATTTGGTCTGCCAGCTCAAATTCCACAACTGAAGAAGGTAATCATATGGTTTTCCTTAGTCTTCCAAATCTATATTTTGCTTCTATAAACTCATTTGATGATTGCATTTCATTTTTTATTAGAAAAAGTTATTATTGAATGGATATAAGAAATATCAATTGTATTATTGTTAACTTACTTTTTGTGTTCACTCTAATCAGTTTCTATGTTTTCACTTCGGGAAGGAAAAACTTCTTCCTTTGGGTTCTCATTTACCAACATAATCAAAAACAGAAAGGAGAAGAATAAGAGAGTGTAGATAGAATGAAAACATTAATGCACACCTACTGGAACTTAGCCTAATAACATCTTCAAAATGAAAAAGACAAAAAATTAATAAATAAAGTTGATTACACTTTCTGTTTCTCCATCTTTCCATTTGGCTCCTTTAAAAGTAACCATTTGTCTAACCACTTTATTCTCCTTATGTAATGTTGAATTGGTAACCACAATGATCAAACACATTCTCATCTTTGTAACTTCTGAGTGCAGTCTGTAACTTTTGACTTCTTTTCTAATTGATCCATTACTTTTCCACGTGGTTTCTTCAAGCCACTTCCTAGCAGCCTCTTGATGTAACCTTTATCTACAACTTTGTCAACATATATCTCTCATAACCAATCTTATGCATTTCAATTAATCAAGTTTGCCAATACCTTTTCTTCTATCAGTGCCTTGTCATTAGTTGTTGATTCCTTGGTTTCTTGAATTATTATTACCTTTACCTTATCAAACCATCATAATCGAAAAGTCTATTCTCAATAATAACATATGTCCTCCTAATTATCTTATCGTATTTAGGAATGAAGAAAAATATTTAAATTGTTAAAATTATTATATATTTTTAAAATTATACAAAAATAAATATTATATTAATAAAAAATAATAATAATAATTCATTTTTAAAAAAAAAATTAAATTCTATATTATTAATATATTTTTTTTACTCATCTAAATAAAAAGATTCTTATCTTCCTTTCTATTTTAATATATTCAAATAATTTATTTATTTTTATTTAAACTTTTTTTGTCTTTTTTATTTTCTATTTTTTGGATTATTCAAACAAAATATAAAAATGATGTATACATTAAAATAACTTAAAATGATGTAACTAAACCTACTCTTTCACTTACTTTTTATATTTTTTTCACTTGCTTTTTATATTTTTTGAAGTATTTATTTTTTAATATTCTTCATTCTCTTTCATTCAGCATTTCTTTACCTTTCTCTTGTAATCTCTGCTTTCCCACTTTCTTAAAATTTGTTCACCATAAAATCCTCTAACATGTTCTTTTTATCAAAGTATGTCTTACATCAATTAAATTTTTAAATAAATTAAATTTTTTTAATTGAAATATAAAAAAAAAACAGCAACTCACACAAAGACTTGTGGCTAATTACTTAAAAGATTAAAAAAGTAAAGCATAAATTTTTAAAAATTAGCAATAACAACTATCATCTTCTAAAAATTCAAAAAATAAAAATAAATCAAACAACAACATTAACATAACATTCAAATAACAACATTTAATATCTCTTTATTCATTAACATTCTTCTTCTGAATCATAGCTACACATTCCTAACTTTTTTTTTAAGAACTTCAAAAGGATTTACATTAAATGACATGATAAATATATCTATAATTTGGTTTTTTGAACTGTAGTGCACCCACTTCAGTTCACTTGATTTTTGAACCTTTTTCAAAAAATAATATTTGATTTTGAAATATTTTGTCCTTCTATAAAATATTAGATTTTTTTAAAATAGTCAAAATGGCTTGATAGTCCACAAAGATTTCTATGTTGTCTTCTTATTCCAAATGGATATCATTCATTAGTTTTTTTAGCCATAAGGCTTGATTTACAACTATAATAAACTCAATTTCTGTAGGTAACCGAGCCATCACCACCTATTTCTTTGAACACCATGAAAAACATCCTAATCCACACATAAAAAAGCATTAAGGGATTCTTTTCATGTTATCAATTGATCCTGCCAGTCACTATCTGAATAGCTTTGCAATTTGAGTTCATGAACCTTGCAAAACTTGATTCCATATGAAAGTGTATCCTGCATATACATTAACACTCTTTTTGTTGCTACCATATGCAATTCACTAGGATAGCTAAGAAATTGGAACAAGAAACTTGTAGGAAACATGAAATTAGGTTTTGTTGTAGTGAGATACATTAGGAAATCAATTAAACTCCTATAGATATCCTCATTTATAGGTTCATCTTCATCATTTTTTTGCAACTTTTCTTTATGACCCATACGAGTATTCATACTTTTGTACTTCTCCGTATTGAATCTCTTCAAATACTTCTTTTGGCATACGAAGATTTCATTTTCAACTTGCTAAACTCCATACCAAGAAAGTAGAACATCTCACCAAGATCTGTCATTTCAAACATCTTCACCATGTTCTATTTAAATATATCAATATGAACAAAATCACTTCTTATCACCAACAAATCATCTACATAGAAAGAGATAATAATTATTCTAGAACCAAAATTCTTAACATAAGGTATGGATTTACTCAGGCTCTTCTTAAAGCTTAAGCGTAACAAGTGCTCATCCATCATGTTGTATCAAGATCTAGAAGCTTGTTTCAAACCATAAAAAGCTTTTATCAACAAATAAACCTTCTCCCCATGGCTTACCATGATGAATCCCTATGACTACTCAACATAGATTTTCTCTTACGATATTTCATTCAAAAATACAACTTTCACATCTAGTTGATAAACCTTCTAACCATTTTAACTTCCAAAGCAAGGATCATTCTCATTATGTTTAACCTTGCTATAGGTACAAAGGTTTTAGAAAAATATACTTCCCAAACATGTGCATAACCCTATCACTACTAACTTGGCCTTATGCTTATTTACTAAGCCATTAGGATTAAGTTTAGTCCTGAATACTCACTGTAACCCAATTACTTTCCCCTCTTTAGGCTTCTTTACTAGCTCCCACATCTAGTTCTTTTCTATCATAGCCAACTCCTCCTTCATAAAATTCATCCATCTTTAAACATTCTTAGCTTCATCAAATCCTGTTGGTTCCAGAGTAGCCAAATTGCACCATTGATATTCATCAGTCAATGATCTAGTACCTCTAGATAGAATGTCATCCACTAGTTCATCTAGTTCCAATAAGATCTCCTTATGCTTGTCTTGCGGCTTGTTTGTCCAATTCCATTGCTTGTATTCCAAGAATTGAACATCCCTAATAGTGATCACCTTTCTTGTCTCCGGTTGATAAATCATGTAGGTTATGGAAATCAAATTATAGCCAATAAACACTCCTGATTCAGCTTTCTCTTCTAACTTATTTCTTTTGACCTGCGAAACATGAGAGAAACACAAGCAGCCAAACGCCTTCAAGTTTTTCAAAATTGGCTTGAAACCAAACCAAATTTCAAATGGTGTCTTCTTTTTCACTACGCTTGTAGGTAACCTTTCAACAAAAAAACCATTGTGTTTGCAGCCTTTGCCCAAAATTGCTTTGACAAATTCTTCTCATGAAGCAAGCATGTGGTCATCTCCATAATGGTTCTATTCTTTCTCTCACTAACTCAATTGTGTTGTGAAGAATAGGAATAGTCACTTAATGCTCAATCCCTTGCATCCTCACAGAAAAAGTTGAATCTTTCTAAAGTATACTTTGTTCCATTGCCTAATTTAATAATCTTAATCACATGACCACTCTGATTTTCCATCCAATTTTTAAACTTGAGAAAAATCATATAAGCTCATGTTTTTGTCTCATAAAGTAGATCCAGCACATTCTTATCAAGTCATCAATGAAAATAATAAAATACCTACTGCCATGTTAGTGATGGAGTTTCATGAGAATCACAAACATCCATATGTATCAGCTGTAATTTTTAAGTAGCTCTCTATGTTGATTCTTTGAATGGAAGCTTGCTTTGCAAGTTGGAAACTACTCCTCCAAGTTTGGTAATCCATATACCAACTTACACTTCTGCATATGTAGCAATGTATTGTGGTGAAAATGACCTAATCTCTTACCATATCTCAAAGATCACTTGCTCCTTCTTAAGTGGATTCAAAGAAAAAAATTTATGCTGCACCTTAATTTTGAATAGTTCTTGATCATTTACATAAAAAATCAAACACTTCCCTTCTTCAAGTATCACCTTAAATCATTTCTTTACTAGTTGTCCCACACTTGATAGATTCTTAACAATCTTAAGCACATACGTCACATCTGCGATTAAATTTGTTCCAACTTAACTGATTATAGCTACAGTTCCTTTACCTTTCATAACCAAGTATTCTCCATTTTCAATTCTCACCTTTCATAGCACTGGTGTATCAAGGTTCCTTCCTAAATAATGTTTCATCACAAGTCATGTGATTGGTGTAATCACTATTTACGAGCCAGTTTTCACATGAAGTATTGAAACTGAAGCAAGAAGTAACAAATAATTGATCTACCTATTGTTGGATAGCAGCATATGCTTCATATTTCTACTAATCTATTTTCTCTTTTGCAAAACTTTTTAATATGTCTAAGCTTATGACATTTTCTACATTTCACATATGGCCTCTTCCAACACCTAAAGTGTGGATGGTTCTGTTTGTCACAATGCCTACGTGAAGAGTACCTTCCTTCATAGTTACCTATATTGTCTTCTCCTACAACAGCCTCTTAGCTATAGTCAATCCCTTTCTTCCCTTTTGTCTTTTTTACTTTTCCACCCTAATAATATTGCATCATGGTCAGCGGGTCATCCTCTACGCTTCTTTCTCACCTTATTAATCTCCTTTGCTCTTGTGCTTGCAGAGCACTAAGTAATTATGCCAAAACTGAGACAAATCCTTGGTATTCTCCAAAGATCAATGGTTGCCTCAAATCTCAGGCAAGGTGTTGCAACCAAAATTAAAAAAAAAATGATGAATTCAACAAAATTGATTTTGTAAAATTGTTAAAAATGTGGAGTTGCCACCAAAGTTTATTGTTAAGGATAAAATTTGGAAAAACCATAACAAGCTCTAGGTTTACGAGTCAGTTACGAATAGGAAAGGTACAAACAGCTTATTCGTTTGTTCCAAAGAACATTACCTAAAGTTGAATGTGCAATCTTAAAATAATTTTGAAAAAAAATTATTTGATCTTTTTCAATATGAAAATTAAATATTTAAGTTATCAATAGACATGAAAGAATAAATTATATTATGTATAAAGAATGGCCTGACATAATTTTGATCTAAACTCCTACGTATTATTAAATGCAATAGAAAATTCAAGATGTACATAGTTTTATCATTTAATTTTCAAGAAAATTTGTTGAGAAATAATTTGAACAAACTTGTTAGAATTTAAATTCTCGTAAAGAAATTTTAAAATGGAATTATTTTTATCAAAAAGATGTTCTTGGATTTAATAAAAAATATTTTTGGTTTTTTATATTTAAAACTTGTTTACACTTTTAATTAATATCCTAAACTCACGTATGTAAAATATTCAAATCAAGTAAAGGTTGTGTTAGAACCTATACAATCCTCAAAATACAGAATGATAGAGTATGCTACCAATCTGTATGAAAAGTTCATTGCATAAAATTTAGAAGGTTAAAAAATATTAAAGATTTATCAAAATCAAATATAATATTTAGAAAATTCTTCTATACTCAAAAATGCATAAGGTCCGAGTCAAATGAAGGTTTTATTGGTACCTATAGGATTGTTAAAATGTAAGACGATAGAGTACACTACTTGTTTGTATTAAGAATTCGCTGCGTGAGATTTGGAAGTTTAAAAAATATTAAAAATTTATCAAAATCAAATATAATATTTAAAAAATTCTTCTAAATTCATATATACTTAAGGTTCAAAACAAACGAAGGTGATTTATACGATTTTCAAAATATAAGACGATAGAATATGCTATTCATTCCCATTAAAAATTTGTTACGTGAAATTTAAAATTTTAATAGTAAATAAAATTAAAAATTAAAAGAGATATAAAGTAAAGATTGTATTAAATGATTACTGGAAAGATAAAATAAAAATAATAAAAATAAAAATAAAAATTATAAATTAAATTGGATCAAATAGTAGTGAATAATGTAAAAGCATTTTTAGTTAACGAACTAAGAAAGTATTTTGTCTAAAGATTTTCATTATTTACTATGTCTCCACATTCTATGAGGCATCTAGAAATATGCTCTATTATTGATTCTTCTATTTCCCCCGCAAATTTTGTAAATTTTGGAACATTCTATCCTTGAGGTACCTCTGTTTGATTTATATAATCTGAGAAAGGAGTATGAAAATAGCTGGATGGATTTTGGAACATTCTATCCTTGAAGTACCTTTGTTTGATTTATATAATCTGAAAAAGGAGATATGAAAATAGGTGGATGGGTCACACCAACATTCATTTCATATTAATTCTATGCATTTTTGGCAATTTGTATTGCATTGGAATTTATTTGGTGGCCCCTTCTAACATTTTATACTACTCTTTCAGCATTTTGATTTCAATTTACAAATATTTATATACCCCTAGTCACCATTATTTTGAGGGTTATTATTTTCCAGTCCACCTTGGGCTTGTCTTTGACCATGAAAAGGCATAGTACCAAATGCATCAGTTAGTCTTTCCATTTGTTGGACTAGATGTTCATAACTTTCATTAGTATTTTGCAATAAATGATTAAAAATAGTAATCATATGCTAAGGTAACATATTAACTATATCATCATTACCTTCATCAATCTTTGGTTGAAAACTATTCAATGCATTGTTAGTGAAAGTAATACATCAATTTTTCACACCTTGAGTTGAATTAGAATTTGATCTTTCTAATGTTTGTACATTATCTACTTGCATTATTACCAATATTCATATAGGTATTTGATTCAATATTCATAATAGGAATTCTAGGTCTTATTCCAAGATTGAAACCAAATAAAGGTATATTAGATGAATTGACTGAATTTCCATCCGCATTACTAACACTCACAATTGATCGAGTTATTGTGACACTATTTGTCATTTTTGTCATGGAAATAGGGTTCGATACATGTGACACCCTATTAACAAAATTCATTGGTGCTACATAACTATTGAGAGAATTTTTAACTCCTCATTTATATTTCCATTTGCATTTCCATTCATGTGACTCACAATTCTACGACCATTTCTCAAATGCATATATTGTTGATACTTAAAAATGTGTCTTACTAGATGTACCAATTTGTTAACTCACTTTTTTATGTTCACTTAAATCAATTTTTACATTTTCACTCTAGGAAGGAAAAACTTCTTTCTTTGAATTCTTATTCACCAACATAATCAAAAATAGAAATGAGAAGAAAAGTGTGTAGATAGAATGGAAACATTAATGAATACATACTGGAACTCAGTCTAATAACATCTTGAAAATGAAAAAGACATAAAAAAGTAAAGATGATTATACTTTCTGGTTTTCCATCTCTACACTTGGCTTCTTTAAATTGTTGATCTCAGTGTGTGTCGAATTTCAAAAAAGTAATCCTTTTTCCATCCACTTTGTTTTCCTTATATAATGTTGAATTGGTAACCACTATGACCGAAGATGTTCTCATCTTTATAACTTCCAAGTGCAATCTGTAACTCCTTACTACTCTCCTAATTGCTGCATTATTTCTTCCGATTGTTTCCTAACTGCCTCATGACGTACCCTTTATCTCAACTTTGTCAATGTATATCTCTCATAATCAATCTCACTTATGCATTTCGATTCATAGACTTCACCAACACCCTTTGTTCTATCCATGCTTTGTCATTGTTCGTTGATTACCTTGATTTCCTGCATTGTTATTACCTTTACCTTTTCAAACCATTGTAGTCGAAAAGTCTATTCTCAATAACAGATGAACTAATCGATTAGTATTAACAATTATAAATATCTTGGTATAAAGATTCAATAATAGAAACCTCTTGTTCAATTCAAAATTTGAAATTGTGAATTTATTATGTTATCATGCATGCATGATAATGATGAGCTTACAGTAGTATGATTCTGAGTTTGTAGGAAAGGATTTAAAGGACTTGCGAGTGCTAGCTGATGTTGGAGATATCCCTATCCAAGAACTTCGAGATTGTGGGATAAATGATTACACATTGATGCAAGTCATTAGTGATTCCGTTAAGCTAGTGATGGATGAGGTAAATTTCCTGTTAAAAATACACATGAACAATATGTTTATCCAGGTACATTAATTTTTAATTGTCTTATTTTTTTAAAAAAAAATTGTATTCTTTAAATAAGAATTGACGATACTGTATGGATGTACATGTATAATTATTCTCATCTATTTGTGAGCTTCTACTTTAAACATTGTCACATTATTTGGAATTAAAGGAAAACACTTTTTATAACATTGAGAACATTTTGTTATATATATATATTGAATTTTTTTCCATTATTTGTAGCATACAATGCTTTATGTTTACTATAGTTTTTAGAAAACAAAAACTGTGTGGTGTTTTACTTTTCCAGTATCATAATAACAATGCACTTTTTACTTACATGAATTATCATAAGTTTTTAATAACGTTTTCTTTGAACTCAGCATAACTTGATTTAATTCTCATAAAAATGTCTATTTGATTCCAGCATCCACTTCGCCCTTTGGTTTTGGGTGGAGATCACTCAATAACATATCCAGTTGTTAGAGCTATCTCTGAGAAGCTTCAAGGACAAGTTGATATTCTTCATTTCGATGCACATCCTGATCTCTATCATTGCTTCGAAGGAAACCCTTATTCTCATGCTTCTTCTTTTGCGCGAATCATGGAGGGTGGTTATGCTCGCCGACTATTGCAGGCAATTTTTTTATTCTGTGATATTTTTGTAGCAAACAGATTCTACTAACATTAATTACATATGCATGATGTTGCTAATCATTCTAATTTCTTCATATCTGATTTCACAAACAAAAGAAATCAATGTCCATTACTTTTAATTAAAACCATTCACAATCTTCATTGTAAAGCAAGTATATTTTATTTAGCTAAATTGCTGCAAGTTCTTCATGATATGTATATAATATATGATTTCTCAATTTAGATAGAATAATTTATAATTACTAGATTTTATGTATTTTAATGATAATTTTTTTTTTAAAAAAAACCTACATATTTTTATAGAAATTATTTTTATACCAAATACAAAGAATTTTAAATAACATATATTTAAAGAAAATTTCTAAAATTCGCTATTATGCTAATTTTTTTTTATACTTATCACGTATAATTTTTCATATTTTATTCTTTTTAAATATTACTTATTTTTTATTTATAAATTATTAAAATTCTAAAAATTTTCAACCAAATATAAGATTATGAACGCTTCTAAATATTTGAATACTTCTTCATCCACGATTTGCATTACATATCGCATATTCTTTATGCCTTTAATTCATTAAATTATTTCAGGTTGGTATAAGGTCAATCACATCTGAAGGGCGTGAACAAGCTAAAAAATTTGGGGTAGAGCAATATGAAATGCGAACATTTTCAAAAGATCGTGAATTCCTAGAGAACCTGGTATCTCTCTCTCTCTCTCTCATATGTGTTTATACACATGTGTTTATAATTCCTAGAGAGTAGTTTCATATTTCTAAAGAACCTAGCTCTTGTCTTGTCTCTAAGAAAGGCCTTCACTGGTTTCAAACATTTATATATAAACTTAGGAATTTTTTAATATAATATTAAAGCCTATCTAATTGTAATATTACACTATTCATAAAAATTTCATCCATGACCAACCTTTAATTACTATAAAAAAAAAGTATGTGTTAAAATGTCTTGTATTAATTATAAACAAAATAAAACAATCTTTATAAGTATAAGATGAATGTGTTAATATGTCTAACATGAGTTGAGAATAAAATGAAAATAATCTTTATATAAATATACGTCACATTAGTTAACAATAAAATAAGAACATTCCTCCTTTGTTGAACTACTATTTTGAGAATAGTTAGGTCCAATTTATTTATAAAAATATTAAATTAATGAATTTGTTTCCTTTTGCAGAAACTAGGGGAAGGTGTTAAGGGTGTATATATTTCAATTGATGTGGATTGTCTTGATCCTGGGTATGCACCAGGAGTGTCTCACATAGAATCAGGAGGTCTTTCTTTTCGAGATGTTCTCAACATTTTACAGAATCTTAAAGGAGACATTGTTGGTGGAGATGTGGTTGAATACAACATACAACGTGATACCGCTGATGATATGACTGCCATGGTAGCCGCTAAGTTTGTGAGAGAACTTGCCGCTAAGATGTCAAAATGATAGAAGTTTGTGAGTGAATGGTGTAATAAGAAAGTCTTTCTTGTTTGTTCATGTGGTAGTTCAAGTTTTTGTGTTAGTTTTGTGAGAACCATGTGCTTAAAATGTGTCATAAAAAGATTGTTATGCATTTCCATTTTTCAGTATGCTTTTAAATAAAAAATTTATTTTTCGACTTTAAGATTATAAGGATCACAATTGAAATTTCGAAAAAAAAGTGCATTACTCTAGCCGTAAGTGGTAAGTGGTTGCATCTGCTGTTTATATATCTACGAGAATCATTACTCTTAGGATTATAAAATCATAGCATAAAAAAATAGAAAAATATATTTGTAAATTCAAAATGCTGGAAACAGGATAGATATTCATCACTAAAACTTATTAAAAAAATTTTGAAAAATAAATTAAATTAAAAATGTTTACAATAATTTTTGGATTTATAAATCTTTTATATGTAAGAAATTGTTAACATTTCACAGCATCAATTAAAAATAATTTAACCTTTAATTAATTATGCAAAACAAAATTAAATATTAATTTTACCTTGAAAATTCTTCTTGTATTTTTTTGTGCCATTTAATTTTTAAAAGAAAGAGATTATTCATAAAAAAATAGTCGATTCTTTATTTTGAAAAAAAAAATAAAAAAAAAAGTTTTGAAAAGCTTATTTTTATTTAACAAGTCCAATTTATGATCTACATAAATCAAGGTGTAATGGAATAATCAAAATTACAAATTTTTGAAAAATTTAAAAGTGACTATTTCAGGTGTTTGATTAAAAAGAGAGATTTTTAAAACATGTTGAAAACGATTTTCAAAAAATTAAAATAATTTAATTTGTCAACAAGAAAATTAAATTTGACAAAAAATATTAAAATATTAAAATATAAAATATAAAATTTAACTTTAAAAAAATTAAAAATATTTTTCATTATTTTGAAAAGAATGATTTCAATTTGGCAAAGAAAATAGTTTTTAATTTATTTTGAAGATGTTAATGTTAATTTTTGAAGAGTAAAGATTAATTTTAATTGTAAAAATTGAATAAATTACTTTGCATCGTATTTAAGTTAACAAAAAACTATTTAGTACATTCTTATAATCCAAACGATGTAAAAGATATCATCTTCTACTTGATTAATATTAATGGTTATAATCAGGATTTAAAAATATTCAAAAATAATTATTTTTTACTTTTCAACTTTTGAAAAAAAAATATTTTAATTTTTGAAAAATTTGTGATGCCGACAACTAATAGGAATATCCAAGCCCTTGTGAGGCCTGACAACATAATAGATATTTGTGTATAATTTTTTATTATTTTAGGACTTATATAATTATTAAGTATTGATTATTATTTTTTTACAACTTCAACAATGATAAAATTTAAATTTATAATCTTTATGTAAAATCAATCTCATCTCCAATCTCTCACTACTGCACGAATATCCTAGCACCTTAAGTGTTGATGCCTTTAAATTTAAAATCAGAATTTCTATTTGATAAACAAAACAGTAATTTCTTCTCATGACAGACTCACACATATATTGAACATAAATAAATAAATAAAATAAAGATAATAAAATAAAATAAAATTCACATGATACATAATAAGAACAAAAAAATAATAAAATAAAAGCTAGCATAACACATAAACTTTCACATCTATATCTATTGAATAGAATTAATTAAAAAAATAATTTAATTTTATAAATGCATTTGTTTTAAAATATGGTGTAACCTTTTTTTATTTCAAACTATTATGATAAAAAGAAAGAAATTATTTTTCTTCTCAACGAAAAGGAGGAATTGTTTTTTACATCCTTTTTAATTTTCGGATTTTCCCTTCCATATGAACTGATAAATTCATCTTGTTTATTTTGTATTCTAAAATTTTAATTCTAAAATGTAAAAATACTGTTTCAAATTTTATTTTTAAAATATATTTTTTTATTCTAAAATTAAAATTTTGAAATATATTTTTTACATTTCAAAATTAAACTCATGAAATAATTTTTTAACATATATTGTAAAACTAAAATTTTAGAATATAAAAAATATACTATAAAATTAAAATTTTGTAATTAAAAAATTATTCTCAAAGTTTAATTTCAAAAACTTATAAATAACTTCCAAAATTAAACTTTTGAAAATCATTCACGAGAGAACGAATAACAAACATGAATATAAGGATAATTCTAAAATAATAATTAAAAAAAATAAAGAATGTAAAATGATAAAAAAAAAATGTTACAAGTCTACATGATAGCTAATAAGTTGTTTTCAAATTGAACCAAACTTTTAATCTATAATTAGGAAGAAAGAAAAAACATAAGACTCAACCTTTTTTAAATTTTTCTTCCTATTTTTACTATTTCTCTTCTATTATTTAGCTTCATCTTCTTTATTTTTTTTTTTTCGTATTTGAGACATTATCTAACCAAAACATAAGGGAAAAAAAACAAATAAAATAAAATAAAAAGAAAAAAATAAGAAACTTGGGTCAAACTGATACTTGGCTCGGAGTGCTGCTGCACTGCTTTGGACTAGCGGACAGTTTTAGGTTACACGTGGAAATTTGCGACGATTGAGTTATTGATTGGCTTTCTCAACAAGATGATTTTTTTTGATTTTCTTTGGCATGGGTAGAAGGAAATGAAGAATATGATAAACAATTATTGTGTTTATTTTATTTATAAAAAAATTATTTATAACTATAATATATTTATTATTTATTTGTTAATAACTTTATTTAATTTATTATTTTTTAGAAATGGTCATTCAATAAAAAAATATGAACAAGGTATAATTTAAAATAAAAGACGATAAAAAAAGAATATAAAAAAATAAAAAATATATAAAGCTCTCATTCATTTTTATATTCATCAAATATAAATAATCATAATCTAATTTTTCTCTCTCTTTTTAAATTTCATTCTACTTTTTTATTGGTCTCTTTATATATGTTAATAACATTATTTTTTTCAAAAAATTTTAGTAGAAAATCTAACCAAACAAAAGCATGCCTTCGCAAACAATTCTCTATCAAAGAATTTGAACTCTTAAATGTCTTTTTGAATTTTGAAATATCTTGTTCAAAGCCTGGAATTATCATCAACCAACATAAATATACTCTAAAGATTCTTGCAGAGGGGTTTGTTTATTGCAATTGAAATTTTGATAAAATGATGAATTTGATAAATTTTAAAAAATATTTTATTAAGACTATGAATTTATTATTAAATTTTATTTAAAAAAATATTTTAAAAAACTTTAAAAAAAAGGAGTTTTAGGTTTTGAAGTAAGTTAAAAATAAGATCTACTAATTTGTTTTGAAGAATTATATTCTTAAATTTATTATGTAATTTTAATATTTTAAAAATTATTTAATCTCTTAAATAAAATAAAAAATAAATAAATTGTAGAAAATAAAATCGATAAAGAATTCAAAATTTGTGAAAATATTATAATTTTACATTACGTATACACAAAGTCCAACTCAAAGGTTATACTAAAATCTATACGATTTTTAAAACACATAACAATATATATGTTACTCATTTATATTAAAAGCTTATTGTATAAGATTTTAAAAACTTTAAAATATTATTTTTGAATATTGAGATAAATTTAAATGAAACTTTTTATTAAAAATTAAATAAAATATAATATAAAACGACTTAGTTTGAGATAGGAGACGGACAAATTAAAACAAAAAAATGAACGAGGTTAAAAATGGAATCGCTACCAATTTTATTTTACATTTTAAAAAAAGATTGGAAAACCTTTTATTTTAAACAAAATAATAAAAAATGGTCTACGAAACAAAGATCAGTTCGAAGTCGATTTATGCATAAGAAAGACTGAAAATTTAATCCCACATCGTCCTTATTATATCCATCTTAACGTGGTTACTTTAAACCAAATTTCTGCAAATCAGTGATAATTTAAAATTATTTATTTTACTCTTTTAACAAATACATAATTTATTTTAGAACAAACGATTGAATAATCAATCAAATAAATAAATAATTGGATAAGTACAAAATTAATAAATAAAAAATTTATTTAATTAATGGTTAAAATTAAAATAAATATAAACATTATAAAAAAATTAATTTTAGTTTGATGGTTTAATTTCCATTCGTATGTATCCTCTAGTGAAAAAACTCAAAGTCACGTAATTTTTCTTGAAACAATAAATTACGGATTGATTAGATTTAATGTTAGACTTTTAATTTAAAACTAGCATCCTAAACTCGTGTGTTACATAAGGTTTGAAGATATATTTTAATTATTGTTGGTATTTTTAACTTTATTGATAAAAAATATTTGATAAATTTTTTTAAAAATTATAAATTAAAAAATAAAAAAGAAACTTTTTATTAAATAGATATAAAATAATAATAAATTATGTAAAAAATCTAAATACATAATATTTTTATTAAATAGATACAAAATTAAACTTTTTAACTATGAAAAGTCAATAGTTTTTTTTAATGTTTAATTTTGATATATTTAAAATGTTATTAACATTTAATGCCTATAATAATTTGTAACTAATAAAAATATTTTAAAATTTTATTTTCTAATAAATATGAAAATTTCATCAATATACATATAACATTATATAAAATTTGATAGTACATTAATTTATTTATAATATAATTTTAATATTATATAAACTTTTTACATGTACATTAAATAAAAATTATGAACTCATAAATATTGTTAACCTATTCATGATATAATTAAAATACCAATTAAAATAATAAATTAAAAAATATTAACAAACGGTTTAAAATGTAATAAAAATAATTGCAAAAAAGGTAAAAGAAAGAATAAACAAAGTTCAACCAAATGCAATATACAAAAGAAATTGATGCTATTATCATAATATAGCATAGGATTAATAATATATCAAATGACTGCTACTATTATATCTCAGATATAAAAATTATTATTTGTTGGATAGCTGTTGTTCTTTGACATCCTTATTTTGAATTCTCTTTTCTCGACTCTTTTCCCTCAAAATAAGAGAACTTATTGTTCTAAATTTAATATAAAAAATATAATCATAACAAAAAATACGAATACTTTAATTAAAAAAAATAAGAATCAATATAATACTTAGAAAATTAAATACAAATCTCAAAATCGTCATTTATCAATGCATTGCAAAAAGAACAAGATAAAGAAACATGAGAATTAAGATTATGTAACCTACATTAAAAAAGCAAGGATTGAGATAATATCACCTGTAGCAAGCAAAAAAAAATCATATGAAAAATTTTAAGAAAAAAACCTATGTTAAACAAAAATATAAATTATAGGAATTCATTTATTGCAGGTTAAATTGACAAAAATTATAGGAATATACTAAAACACAAAATAAATAAATTAAATAAATGGTATATGATATATTTTAACAATAAAAAATAAATTGCACATGAAATATTTAATAGAAAGATAAAAGAAAAGAAACCACGTTACATATGAAAACTTTTATCAGTCAACCTCACATTTCAGAATAAATTTTTTGTAACTTTTTCAAGCATAATATCCAAAAATTTTATTATTTATCTTCATTTTTTTCTTTCGTCCATCACATGTACCAAATAAAGACCATAACTTGTCATACTTTGACCATTGATGGGTATCTTTCATTTCTATCTGACTTTGATATTTTGTAGATGAAACTACATTAATATATTAATATGTAAAATTAAATCAAATCAATTTTATATAATTATCAAAATAGTCCTTATACTGTGTTTCACATCAATACAAAAAATAATGAAAATAATACAAAAAGCATTAAACACAGTAGAAGGATATTTAGATATAAAAAATGGAGCCCCAAGCACTGCAACGTTATGTTAAGCGTAATGCACAACTTACCAGTAATAAGGACAGAAAAGATGGGTTCGGAGAGGAGAAATATATCAAAATCGCTACTTTATATTATAAAGGATTAATCATAAATAATAAACATATCACTTGTCTAATAAAACAACACACTATCTAAAAATAAAAATAAATAAAATAATTTTTTTAAAAATGACTAAATAAACTCACTTTAATATATACATTTGATATTTGTGCAAAGTCAAAAAAGGGTATATCTTTCAAAAATAACATTAATCAACATCATCTTTTTTTATAATACAACAATGTCACTCTTACATTTTCTTTAAAGTACTAAACAAACTATTGTTGTAAACCAAGAATTTGAATGATCTAGATAAAATCCATTATAAAATATCATAACTTTAATATACAAAATATTACTTTTAACAAATAAATGATTAGTAAAACATGGTGGAAAGACATTTGGACATTGATTATCTCTTTCAAACCAATAAGTGGAATCTATGAATGAAAGTTAGTTTTTAACAAAGGAATACAAAAAAGGTAAGGATAAATAATGAGCTTATTGAATAAAAAAGGAAATGAGAACAGAAAATTAGTAAATATTCATAAAATATGGCTCAATTCATATATAGAAAAGACATAGAAAGGGGTTAAAGTTAGAAACCAAGGAATAGAAAGAGAATTAAATAAATGGCAAAAACAGTGAACATATAACAATTAGGCAAGTAGAAGCAATTGGACAACATCAAGAAAAAAGACTAAATATACAATAGTAAGTTAGAAGTTTAAAAAACATTTTAAATATAATAGGAGAAATTGTCATAAAACCAAAAAAAATGGAGAAGTAGAGACGGGAGAAAAAAAACATAGGGAATGAGATGATGTTACATGTGGCAAGCAAAAAGCAATCATGTAAGAAATTGTAAGAAGAAAATTATCACAACCTGCAACGTTCCAATTGACACGCAACAAATTCATGAAAAAAAAATAAGTAGAAAAAAACATGGTAGTATAAACAATTAAAAACATCAATGAATATTTGGTATGAATAATGGGTGTGAATACTCAATTAAGTCCGAGGCTAATTTTTAAGTAAGGAAAAAAGGTAAAGAAAAGAGAAAAAGAAAAAAAGTAGAAATAATAAATAACAATATCAAGAATAAAAAAGAGTAAAAATAAGAAAAGAGAAAAAGAAATCCTACCCCAAATAAAATTCTCACATACACCTTTCCAAAATTTTTAGAAAGTAAAATAATAAAAAGTTTCTTTACTCTCACATACACCTTTCCAAAATTTTTAGAAAGTAAAATAATAAAAAGTTTCTTTTTTTATTTTTTTCTCTTGTTTATAGATGAATTAATTTAACTGATTTTAATAAGAACTTAACTAATTTAAATAATTGTTGTAACTAATTTTTAACTAACTTTTAATAAAAAATTTAAAATTTTAATTATTTTTTTATTTTTACTTTATTTTTAGTTTTTAGAAAAAATTGATTTTGGGTCAGAAATATTTCTTATTAAGTTTGGATTCAATTATAATTTTTAATTTGGACTTTCTATCTTTCTTTAAACTTTATCAATTAATATCTGTAAACAAATTTTATATTTTTTTATTTTTAATTTTAAATTTTGTAAATTTAGTTAATTCTTATTTATTTATTAAATAAAAAAAATTAATCTCAAACATAATTGAGTATTCACAACCATATTTATTGATGTCACCAAGATAAACATTCAGACAAGACCTTCTCGGTGATCTTATCGCATATTGGAAACTCTTTAGAAGATTAATATATCTCACTCATTCTTGGTCAACTAAAGTTTACATCGTCCATCATTTAAATCAATTTGTCACCATCTCGAGACAATCTCATCATTATGCAAGCTTGCGAATTCTCAAGTATCTTAAAAGTGTACGTGTCAAAAGTTTCATCTTCTCAACTTCAAACCTTATCATTCTTTGTATTTTTCTAACTTTGACCGGGTTGGATGTTCTAACATTCGTCATTCTATCACCATCTTTTGTGCTTTACAGGAAGAAATGCTCATTTCATGAACAGATAAGAAACAAATCATTGTTTCTTGATCTTTTTCAAAGGCAAAATATCGTGCCCTAACTTATCTTCTTTTTGAACTCCAATAGATTCAATATATATTGCTAGATGTACAAATTTCAACAATTCAACCCTTCTTTGTCTTTTGTGACAATCAGTCAACCATTCACCTAACTTATAACCTAATATTTTATAAACAAACTAAACACGTACACCTAACTTATAACCTAATATTTTATAAACAAACTAAACACGTAAAACTTGGTTATCATATCATCTGTAAGAAGTTACAACATAAACTAGTTTATCTTCTTTTCATCTCATCTCATTTACAACTCATAAACGACTTTATTAAATTTTTTTCCACATTTTTATTTCAACATAATCATCTACAAATTGGACCTTCTCAACATTCATGCAACCCAATTTACAAAAAAGTTTCAAGATACATCTAAAAGAATAATCATGATAAATCTATGTTGCGCAACCAACTTTCCTCAACTATTTTCTATTATCTAAGTGTTTTTGTTAAATTCTTTTTATTTCTTTCTTTCTTTCACCTTGATAATATATATATATATATATATATATATATATATATATATATATATATATATATATATTGTGTGAAAATTCATCTCTTTGTATGGTCATAAACTAATATGATAGTGTGTAGGATAGAAAATTCTTTAAAATATGAACATGTTAAAAGATATAAATAAGCTAACAACCATGACATATCTTTCCCTAAACAACGAACTTCTCCTTAGAAGACTACATCGACTCCACAGCATTTAGAAAATTAAGATGCTTAATTTGGTAAAGCATCCTTCAATCCCCTCAAACCCGTGAAGCATGAAAATTATTTATTATACAAGCATAGTGCTGGATCCCCTGCTTATACATAGATGTTGAAACTTCTTTATTTGTCCTTACATTTAAAATTTTAATAAATAAAACTACATAATATTAACAATGTTTTTTTATTCAATCCAACTTTATTGGACTTAAATTAGTATCTGATTTCGATTTTTTATATAATAAAAATTAAAGATAAGATCTTATGTAAATCATACAAACTTTGTAAATCAATCTTAGTAATTTAGAACTTGTTTTGAGTAAAACCAAATGGAATTTGCAGCAATTTTTCGATTTCCAAACAAGTTAATCAAGGTTTTTCCAAATCAAAAAGTATCCACTTCCAACTAAAAGAGGCTGGAACGGCAATACAAGCAGACCTTTCAAAGTTATGGGAAAATTTTGGTATCGAGAATTTCAAATAAATAAATAAATATTTTAATAATTTTTAAATAAGTCAAATTTAATAGAAAATCTTTGTAAATAAACTAATTTTGAGTTTTTAAATGTTCTTTGTTCCACCTAGTTACACCTCCAATTATCTCAATCTTTACACAAATGGCCATGCTTATCCCCTCGATCATATCATCTTTAATATCACACCTACTTGCAATATTGTTAACACATGCTTATTTTAATGCTAACATCGAATAATGAAAAGTGAAGCCAAATAAGTTTTTAGACTTTGAATAATGTGTAATGAAAGAGATTGAATTCGTTAATGGAAGGTGAGCCACGAAATTCACATGTTTGTAAGGGTACTATTAATATAAACCAGCAATTAGAAAAGAGGAGTTACTTTGTTCACATGGCAATATGTGTGAAGAGGAGACATGGTAAAAAGTAAAAACTTTTGTATTCGTCCGTTCAACTTCGTTCCGTCCAAAATTTAACAGAAAAAAACTTCTTTCCATTCTAAATTTAATAAAAAAAATTTGAGTTAAATAGGATTATAGATGCGTTAAGATAAAATTTGATTAAAATTTGATTTTTGAAAATGTACATTCGATGGAAATGAAAACATTGATACTCTTCATTCTCAAATCCTTTCTATTTATAAAATTATTAAAATATTTTTATTATTTTAAAATATTATATAAAATTATAAAAATAATAAACTATATAAATTTTAAAAAATATACAATAATTTTAAAAATTATAAAAAAATAAAAATAAAAATATAAAAAATATCATAGATGGACGTGGGATAGATTTTCCCAAATTTGTTCGGTAAAGTTTAATAAGATAAATTCAATGAAAATGACGATCGATACAAGAATGGGAATGGAATACACAAAATCCGTCCTCAACAAAATTAAATATTATGTGAAAATATTAATATATTTTTTAAAAAAATTGAAAGATTTTATTATGTATTTTATAAAATTAGTTTAATAAAAAAATGTAGTTTTTGATGATAAATATAAAAATATT
The DNA here is from genome assembly GCA_037954105.1 of Canavalia gladiata. NCBI lineage: Eukaryota > Viridiplantae > Streptophyta > Magnoliopsida > Fabales > Fabaceae > Canavalia > Canavalia gladiata. The sequence continues at coordinate 11,100,415 of CM075659.1, read as the reverse complement.
AAACTACATATGTATTTACTTTTATATATTAATTTAAAATCCTTTATTTTTGGAACAAGTATTTCTAAAAATTATTTGCATATTTATTAAATTACATATATTTTTAATATTAATTATTTAATTTTTTAAAAAAATTATTGAAATATTAATATACTTTTACATATTAAATTAGAATTCTCTTGTATAAATAAGAGTGATTTTAAAAGTTAATTTTAACTTTATTAAATCATATATTTTTCACATAAAATATCTATTTTTTAAAATTTTATTTTATTTAAATATTTAATTATTTTAGATTTTAAATATTAACAAACTATAACAAATTTACAGAGATCTCTCTTTCTAGATAAATTAAATTATAAAACTTTTGTAATTTTAATTTAATTTTAAATCTTCAAATCAAAATAATAAAATATTATATTATAATTTTAATAATTATTTATTTAATTTTTATTAGTATAATATAATATTAATTATTATTAAAAAGAACTTAATTTTTAAAATATTCATAAAATATAAAGATAATATCCTAATATATATATATATATATATATATATATATATATACTTGAGAGTTGAGATGATTTCGTTATCTAAAATAATTTTATTTCATATTAAAATGATAAAGTAAAACTTTGTTTAAGAAATTTTCAACAGTAAATGACATATTGCAAATGATATATCCATTTAATTTAAATTTTAAATAAAATTAATTTTAAATTATTAAATAAAATTAAAATATATAAATTAATTTATATTATATATTTTTATTAAAATATTTTTTAAAAGAAAAAAATGAAAGACCTGATTCCAATGAATCCAAGAAACTATTTTCATTTTTCATTCCCATCAAGCTCTGCGCAATTTCTGCCAAAAATGTTGCTGACTTGAACCTGTCCCAACTGTAGCGCCCAATCCGCTGCTGCCGCATAGTAATCAAAGAATTAATAACACCAACTTCAACACAGTAATTCCTTTAAGTTGTTAAGTTTTACTAAACCAAGTAACTTTTTTAAATTGTTTAAATTTTATTTTAATAATTTTTATATAAATCTTATATGTATTACAATTTAATTAGCTTTCCATTTTAATAGAAGAAACTAACAAAATATTTTAAATAAACTTTCTACATTATCTTCTATTTATTATTTTTAATTTAAAATATTATTTAATCTTTAATTAATTTCATTTTTTAAGATTTAATTACTTATTTAAGTAATATTTGTAAGATTAATTTTATCTCATCTCTTTCTAATAATAATAAAGTTACTTACAAAAATTTATATGTGAAACTTTCATTAGGATTTAACATTAGAGATGGTATCAACAAGTAAATCATAATTTTATCTTAAAAAAATTTAAAATTTGTGATATTAATTTTTAAAAATTATAATCCTTATTTTAGAAAATAAAAAATTTAACCAATTTAATTTTTAGGAAAAAATTAATTATTTTATTTTTAATTAATATAATAATTTTAAATTATTATTATTATCTTTAAAATTAAAATAATGATTTTTATTTAAATAAGATAATATAATCTCTCACAGACAAAATGATAATCTATTTTATTTGGATGCCAGGATGGCAATCGCATGTGATGAACAGTGGACAACTCAAGATTAGAGGAGTCAATAATTCGGATCTGCTCATACTCCGATTTCCAAAATAGGAAATAAATTACTTTCATTATTCATAATCTGTGTATTAGAGGATTAGATTATGTCTCAGCACGTTTTCTGATTGTGGAATGGTTATCCAAAATTCCAAATAGGAGGCTCTAATCCTCTCAAATTAATTATATCACGCGTGAGCTTTGATTCTAACAGACAAGTTCTATCCCCTTAAATTAATTTTCCACCGACAGATGCTTATCAATTTTAGTTTTTTATTTTTTATTTATTTGTATTTATTTTATATAAAAAAAGAAATTAAATTTTGTGAAGCTTTTAAAAATATTTTTATCCTCAAAAGAGAAAAAAATTGAAAGGAATCAATTTTTTTACTTTTTATCTATTTGAAATTATTAAATTTTTAAAAAAATTAAAAAATATGTTATATTAATAAAAATATAATAATAATAATTTTATTTTAAAAATTTATATAAATAAAAAATTATAATATTAATATTTTTTATTTTATTTTAACTTTAATTTTTATCCTCATAATTTTTTTCTTATTTTTTTATATATTCAAACAAGATATTAATGATCACGATTCACGAGTAGATGAGAAAGACTGAGTGATGGGTCTAAGTACTTCTCTTTCCCCCAACTTCAAACACATGTTTACGAGGGAGTTTTTTTTTCTACATTCACCCACCTAACATGTCAGAGTAGGTCATAAACAACATCAAAGACTTAAAATTGAAAGATCGAAGACTTATGCAATAATTGGATGATGTGAAAAATAAAAAGAAAAGAAAGAAGTGAAAAAGAAAAATAATGAAAATAAAAGATAAATAAATAAATTATTTAAATAGATAAAAATAGAAAAATTATTTTATCTTATTTAGATAAATAAAAATAAAAAATATATACTTATAATACAAATTTTGTTTTATATAAATTTAGAAAAATAAATTTAATTTTAAAAATATAAATTTTTTATTATATTTTATTAACATAATATTTATTTTTTAATAATTTAAAATAAAAAATTATTTCCCTCATTTTTTATTTAAAAAGAATAAAGTCTTATATTTTTATACACAGATAAAAGATAAAAAAATATTATATCCTTTTGTTTTCTTTCTCATCCTTCAATCTAATTTAAAACATTTTTAAAGAATTAGATTGACGAATGTAAACAGCCTTGCTTACCTCATTTAATGATAGTTTAATTTAGATCGATTTGAATTTACTTTTAAGTTCTATTAAATCCAATCAGATTTAAAGGGGCTTAGATTGAATTAGATGATTCAGTTTCTATATTTGATTACTCCTTCCGATTTTATTATTTAAATATATATATATATATATACATATAATATTAAATGTTTTAATTGGTAATATAAAAAATGAGTAAATATTTATTTACATAAATTTTATAGTAAAATAAAATACAAAAATTAGTAATTAATATATGTAATAAATTTATAAGTTTATGTTTCTTATAATTATGATTAAAAAACATTTAAATACTTTTATAAAAAATCAGATAAATTTTTTTGATATAAATTATAAACTTTATATGATAAAAACTGAGAGATATGAATTTGTTTAAATTCATTTTAAAAATTTTAAATTGTAAATATATTAAATAATAAGACATATATTTAAATAATAATATGTAAATTTAAAAGAATAAATATGAAAAAATATAAAAATATTTTAATTTTATAAATATATAGTTATATAAATTTGATTATGCTAATTTTATAACAAAATAGATTTAAATAAATTTTTAGTTTTTTATTTTAATTTAATTTTGATATTAGTTTTTATCATATATTCTTTTACGATATTGAACCCTCATTTTTATAGAAGTTGATTTTTGATTTGTGTTTTTATACTTAGTTTTGAAAAGCATTTTGATTCTTAAATTTTAAATTTATTTATTTATTTATATTTTATACTTTTAAGCAACTATTTAATTTTTAAAAATATTAATTTATATATTTTAATCATTAAATATGCTACCTTTATTTATACATTATTTATATTTTTATAAATAATCAAAATATAACAAAACAACATAAAACTGTTTAATTTTTAAGAATGGAAGCGCAATATTATTTTATAAGGGTTGATTAGAAAAAATTGTTAAAAATAAAAAAATAAAAAATGAGAAACTATGTTTGATAATCATAGCAATTAATTTTGTTTTTTAAAAAAATATATCTTCTATAAAAGATAATAATATTTCAAAGCAATATAAAAAAATAATGACATGAAAAATAATTAACTGAAAATAATTAAGTAGATTTGAAAATGGCATGTGGCATGTTAAGGAGAAAACAAAATTATGAAGAATGAGCCATGTTTAAGGATGGGGATGCCAATTTAATATATAGTAGTTGATGCATGGTCATTCGTCACGCACCAGCGTTTTAGTCCATGTGAAAGGAATTTAAATTATTTAAGCACGTGATGTTAGGTTCGATCTCAAAATTTGTGCATAAAAAATAAAAAGAATCTTATCGTAATGCCTAATTGTGGTTTGAAAAATTAATCTCTCACCTATTGAATAAAAGAATACTCTGGTAAAAAATAAAATATTCATGTTAATAATTATTAATCTTATAAGTTCAGTTTAAGCCTTATCCTCCAAACAAAAAAGGTTGAACTAGATTGTGTATATATACAGGCATGCATAGAAATGAAGATGTCACATACTCACAAAGTAACGTTCCGAATTATACTTAGCCCCACTTCTTTTACTTCCTCAAACTTTCTCTACAATGAGTATCCTTTCTTCTCTTGCAAGAAGAACTCAGGGTACGCCTTCAAATTTTAAAACCTTAATTGGGTGTTCTTTCGATTCTTTTAAAATTCAAAGGAGAATCTATAAATATATGTGGAGTGTTAGAGTTTGAAATTTTAAACAATCCTCTATTTTCTTGGTGTTTCACAATTTTTCTTGTTTTTGTTTTATTTGCTCTTGTTCATCTTTTTGCATCCTTGAAAATGTCTGAAAATTAAGAAAACTAATTTGAAGGATCTCCCTCTTTCTCAAGAATGAAGTGTTTCTCAAAATAGTTGAAGCTATAGTATTTTCATTGCTACATGCCAAAGAAACTCAAACATTACGGGTATTTTGAATATTTTTAATTACATTTGGTAATTTTATGCTTTTCAATTTTTAATAAATACCATAATTGTTTTATATACGTATATAATAGTTTAAAATACTATTGATAACTTTTTTAAAAATATTTTTTTTTTGAAATTAATAAAGACGAGTACTATTTTGCTTTGTGTCCTAAAATTTAAATGGAAAAAAAATTCACATTTGATCATTCGATGATTAAAAGTATAAAAAACTTAATTAATGTTTTATCCTTTTTAAAACTTATCATGTCTTTATATCCATCTCATATTATATTAATGTTCCGCATATGAGAGCTTCTTAATTATAGAAAGAGGAATAGACATGATCAATTTTATATGGTTTCTATATATATAATAGAGATAGTACAATTTTACTATTAAAGAAAGAGGAAGGAAATCAGCGTTCTGTTTCTTAGAAAGTACGTAGATGATCCCATTTCTATGTAATGTTTTAATGTTGAGATTAAAGTTGTGTGGGTTTTCTTTATCAATAATAATTTTTTTATATATAAATAATATCATTTATCCATCTAGAAGTTTTTTTTTCCTATTTTTATTTAGGAAGAGCGGTTAATTTACCAAACTTTAGTGTAGTACATATATCATATACATCAAAACCTAAATTGATTTACATATTTGATTTCACTTCAAACATAGAATTCAAGGATCAATCTGTATTACAAATAAAATTCACAGGATTTCTTTGGCCTCTAAATACAAAGATTGATCTTTTTGTTGTTTTTGATACACAGAGATATCAAGAATATCAAGAATAGGACGCAGAGGTATCCATTGCTGGGAGAAACTATGTGATGAAAGTATACCCCATGAAGTGCTAGAACCTGCCCAACAAAATGTGATAAATGCTTCACTTACACTTATTCGAGAAACAGCAAAGCTTAAGGCATGTCATCTCCTTTTATCCAGCTGCACTGGATTTTTTTATAAGCTCTTTCTAACTCATTTCAATATGCTTCTTAGTATAATTTATCAAAATATATAAGTTTCTACAATTTTTTTCTAATAAATTTTATACTTGGATTTATGTCATAAATCTTCATGCAGGCAGATTTTATTAAATATTTAATTAATTTTTTTGTACAAACACATTAAATCTTCAACATTTAATATGAAAACGAACTTAATATTTAATGTTATTAAGATAATTTTAACGTAATTTAAAAATATTTATTTATTTATCACATTTATATTTCATAAAATTCTAGATTCAAATCTCATTATTAATGTGGAAATTATTTATTGATAAAATTGGATTTATATTATAAAAAATTTCAAATTCATAAGAAGTTTGTTGATAAATATTTTTTGGAACTAGCTAATACTAAAACTACCTATCAACCATATTCATGTTGTGACCAGTGTTTGTTGCATCAGTTTGATGATAGAGTAATTAACCAATCTCTAAATAGCCTACCAATGGATCAATTTCCAATTGAACTGGTCACACCAATCACAGTGGTGTAGTTAAAATTTGTGTTGTGTCCATCTCCCATAAATTTATAATAAGTTATTTATATGATTTTTTAATGTATATATTAATGAACATATAGTATAAAAATATTAAACACATATGTTTTATGAAATACTTCAAATTACTTAAAAAATACAAAAATTATAATTTTCATGAATAAACAATTCATTTAGATGATTTTGATTTTGTAATTAAACAAAGAAATTGCTTTTTTTATTTTCAGAGCAAACTTGTGCAAGCTGCAGGAGGTGCTATAGCAACTTCAACTCTTCTTGGAGTTCCTTTGGGCCACAATTCATCATATCTTGAAGGGCCTGCATTTGGACCCCCTTTCATAAGGGAGGCTATTTGGTCTGCAAGCTCAAATTCTACAACTGAAGAAGGTGCTTATGTGCTTTTCCTTAGTCTTCCAAAATTTATATTATATTTTGCTTTGTAGACCCATTCACTACGGTTAGTTGATTTTTTTTTAAAAGAAAAAAAATTACTGAATGGATAAGAAATACCCATTGTATTATAAAGATCTTGGTATTATAAATTAAGATTCAAGAATAGAAACCTCTTGTCCAACTTGAAGTTTAAAATTGTAAATATTATTATGTTATCATGCATGTATGATAATGATGAACTTAATGTAGCATGATTCTGAGTTTGTAGGAAAGGATTTAGCAGATTTGCGAGTGCTGGCAGATGTTGGTGATATCCCTATCCAAGAACTTCGAGATTGTGGGATTGATGATAAAAGATTGTTTCAAGTCATTACTGATTCTGTCAAGCTAGTGATGAATGAGGTAAATTGTATATTCAAAAATGATAAACGTGTGTACATATATATCCCATTTAAGCTTTCATACTTCAACAGTTAAATTTAAATTAATAAATAATATATTTTTATAATATTTATTAATTTGAATTTATTTAATAAAATATTATTTTTTAAAAAATTTTATAAAAATATCTATATAATATAATTTATTAATTTAATAATTATATCAATAAAATTTAATTATTTATAAAAATTATTAAATGAAATTACTCTTAAAATAACTTAATCTTTATATATATATATATATATATATATATATATATATTCTTATTATTTTCGGCAAACAATGATTTATGTTTACTGCAGCTTTTGAAAAACAAGAAACTGCGTGTAGTATTTTACTTTTTCAGTATTACAATAATGTATTTTTTATTAATATGAATTATCATAAATTTTGTATAACATTTTTTTTATGAAATACATATAAATAGAAATTGAAATAAATCGAATTAAATTAAACTTTTGTATAAATATTTTGAGGTCTAAATTTGAATCCTTATTAAAATTTGATTTAAAATCTATAAAATTTTAAGTCTTTTTAAAAATATACATTTTATAAAAAATCAATAAATATATTTAAAGTATATATAAAGATTGATTAAAAAAATTTATAAGTTTAAAACCTACAAAATAAAAAATTATTACATAAATTTAAAATATATATATATTAATTATGTAAATAAAATATATTAAAATAAATATAAATATATAATATACAAAGATAAATAAATTTTTAATAGATTAAATAGATTTTTTATAAATTTAAATCTGATTTATTTATTTTAAAAAATTAAAAAATTTAAATTTATTTATTTATTAAATAAATTAAAATAAAATAGACTTTATATGAATGGAGTGGATAATTGTATCCTAAATGGAAATTGAGTTAATTCTCATAAAAATGTGTATATATTTCCAGAAACCATTATGTCCCTTAATTTTGGGAGGAGATCACTCAATAACATATCCGGTTGTTAGAGCTGTCTCTGAGATGGTTGGAGGAAAAGTTGATATTCTTCATTTCGATGCACATCCTGATCTCTATCATTCCTTTGAAGGAAACCCTTATTCTCATGCTTCTTCTTTTGCTCGAATCATGGAGGCTGGTTATGCTCGCCGACTCTTGCAGGCAATTTTTCTATTCTTTCATACTTTTCTACCAAACAGATTCTACCAACATTAATTACATATGCATCATGTTGCTAATCATTCTAATTTCTTATTCATATCTCATTTCACAAAGAAATCCAATGCCTATTACTTTTAATTAAAACCATATCCAGAATCTTCAACCAGCCTATCAAAATGATTCATATGTAGTGTCTACTATTTGAATTTATCAGGTGAATTAAAAACCGAAAGGCATGACTTTTTAGCTTTTGCTTCTTTCACTTCAGTCTTTGGCAGACTAGCAATGTTGTTAGTTTGTTTCGTTAGATAAATTGGTGCAAGTTCTTCATGGTATAGTATGTAATCTACGATTTCTTTTTAGAACGCTACTAAATGCTTTAACGATTTTCTTTTTAGTAAATCAAATCTATTAAGTAAAATTATGAATCATCTAATTAGATTTTAATGATTAATTTTTTTAATCAATTAATTTTAAAGGGAAAAACTACATCAAACTTAAAAGATTTCTCTCTTCACGTTTAATTGATTAAAAAATAGTTTATCAAAATCTAATTAAATAATTTATAATTCTAGATGGTAGAGAGATCTAATCAAGAATTTCTCATGCTTCCACATTTCACCCATGATTTGCATCATATATTGCATATTCTTTATGCCTTTAATTCATTAAATTATTTCAGGTTGGTATAAGATCAATAACAGCTGAAGGACGTGAACAAGCCGAAAAATTCGGGGTTGAGCAATATGAAATGCGAACATTTTCAAAAGATCGTGCATATTTGGAGAATCTGGTCTCTCTCTCTCTCTCTATATATATATATATATATATATATTTCTTCTTCTATAATACATACAAACCTTATTACATGTAACAAATAATTAAAAATTAATTTTTTAACAGTTATCAAACAAGATTAAACAGTAATTTTTAAGTGCAATATTTTCAAACAATAAAAAAATCATTATTACCAAATACATATAATGTATTTTTAGATGATAAAAAACTTAAAATATTACAAAAATTTAATTAAATAATTTTTATTTTAAATATAAAAATTCAAAATGACTTATCCTTAAAAAATTAATAAAGTTTCTATTATACTTTAACTCTTTTTAATTATGATTCACATTTTTCATATTTAACTTTTTTTAATTATCATTCATGTTAATACCACATAATCAAATTAAAAATTCTAAAATTTTCTCTCCAAATAAAACATTAGATTATTTGATTGTTTTTAACATTTTTTAATTATCATTCACATTAGAAATTTTCTTGTGTTTGCAGGAACTAGGAAAAGGAGATGGAGTTAAAGGTGTATATATTTCAATAGATGTGGATTCTCTTGATCCTGCATTTGCTCCAGGAGTTTCTCACATAGAATCAGGAGGTCTTTCTTTCAGAGATATTCTCAACATTTTACAGAAACTTAGAGGTGACATTGTTGGAGGAGATGTAGTTGAATACAACATACAACGAGATACCGCTGATGATATGACTGCTATGGTTACCGCTAAGTTTGTGAGAGAACTTGCTGCTAAGATGTCAAAATGATAACTTCAACTCGCTCCTCATTCCATGCATAAATCATATTTGATGCATTAATAAAAGAGTTTATGTGAGTGATTGATGTAATAAGAAAGTCTTTCTTGTTTGTTCTTGTCGTAGTTCAAGCTTCTGTGTTAGTTTGTGAGAACCATGTGCTTTGGTATGAAATTGTGTGTACTAATGCACATAAAATGTGTCAAAAAGATTGTTATGCATTTCCTTTCTTGGTATGTTTTTAATAAAAAATTTATGTCTCGACTTTAAAATTATTAGTGTCAACCGTAGGAATATGGCATAAAAAAACAATAAAAACATAATTATAAATTCAAAAATTTATTTAAAAAATTTAAATAATTAATTTTAAAATGTTAAAAATATTTTTTGAATTTATAAATCATTTATATGGAATAAAAATGTTAACATTTCACAGTATCTACTAAAGAATAATTTAACTTCTCTAATAAATTATGCAAAAAAAATAAATTAGATATTAATTTGACCTGCAATCTGCTTGTATTTTTGTGTCTTTTAATTTTTAAAAGAAGAGATTATTCATAAAATGTTTTGATTCTTTATTTTAAAAAATAGAAGAAAATTTTTTGAAAAATTTATTTTAACTTAACAAGTACAATTCTTGATTTACATAAGTATAACTCAAGGTGTAATCGAATAATCGAAATCAAAATATTTTGAAAATTTTAAAAGTGACAATTTCAGGTGTTTGATTTAAAAGATAGATTTTTAAAAGTTGTTGAAAATGATTTTGAAAGAACTAAAAATGATTAAATTTGGAAACAATAAAATTAAAATTTGACAAAAGCAAATAACTTTGAAACAAAAAATGACTTATTATTATTTTTGGAAATATTAAACTTAATTTTAAAAGATTTAAAATATTTTTTATTCATTTGAAAATTTCAATTTTAATTGGACGAAGAAAATAATTTATGTTTGACATATTAATTTTAATTTTGAACAGTAAAGGTTAATTTTAATTTTTAAAAATGAATAAACTACTTTTCATAGTATTTAAGCTAACAAATAACTATTTATACATTTTTATAAATGTAAAAGATTGCATCTATTAAATTAATATCATTGATTGTTGGATCCAAAAATATTTAAAAAATAATAACTTTTTAATTTTTGATTTTTTAAATTTTTGAGAAACTTTATTTTTAAAAAAGCTTGTATGATAATCGACAACTTAATTGGGTATCCAAACCCTTCTCATGTATGACAACAGGATAGACGCCAGTGCTTAATTTTTTTATTTTTTATTTTCATTTTAGGACTTATACAATTGTTAAGTGTTGATTGATCCTTTAAAATTAAAATCTGAATTTCAATTCCATAAACAAAACAGCAATTTTTTTACCATTGTAGACAGATATGTAACATCTCCTTTAAATTAAAATTTGAAATTTATTAATTAACCTGGTAAATAATCTCTTTTATAACATGATTTTAGTATGTATAAATGGTTAATCTCTTTTCAAACTCCAAGACACCCGTAACAATCACCTAATTTTAATCTCTTTTAATTTTGAGGTAGTATTTATTAATTAACATCAATTAATCATTATATAGTTTTAAATTAAATATATTTTTAATTTTTTCAAAAATTTAAAATTTTTATTTTAACTTTTTATTTTTAAAATTTGTATTTTTATGTCTCATTTTTAAAATAAATTAACTTTAAATCTTATTATTATTGAATATATAACACATGTTAAATATTGATATATGCTGTATGTTAAATGTAAATTATTTTAAAAATTAAAATTAATCTATTTTAAAATAAAAAAATAAAACATTTTAAAAATAAGAGACTAAAATTAAAAATTAAAAATTTTAGAAAAATAAAAATATTTTATTCTATAATTTTTTTTGACATTGAAAAAATTTATTTTTATTTTATTAAAATAATAAAAAACACAAGTGAATATAAATAAATAAAGAACATATAATAAAATAAAATAAAATTCACATGATACATAATAATATAAAATTCATTAATAAAGTAAAAGCTAACAACGTATAAATTTTCACATTTACATTTACCGACTTATAAATTATTAAAAAAATCATTTAATTTTATAAATTTAAAATCTGATCTAACCATTTTTTTTTTACTATTATTTAAAAAAAAAAAGAAATTCTTGTTTCTTTTCAAAAAAAAAAAAATGTTACATGTCTACATGAAAAGTTCTTTTTTTAATTGAATCAAAATTTAAATCTAAAATTAGAAAAGAAAAGAACTCAAACCCAACCTTTTTCAGTTTTTATTTTTTTCTTATAAAAGTTTAAGAAAATAAAAATTAAAACATTAAACTAATAAAATAAAATAATAAATATTTGAATATAAAAAAAAGTTACATTTTTTAATGAATAACCAAAATATGTTAAACATGAACATTAGCATAATTAGATACTGTTTAGTTTAAAGAAGGAAAAATGTGTAATAAAATCAAGTTGGTTAAGACTTTTAGATAAAAAGCATATTTGAATCAAATACATTCAAAGCTCACAATAATGTAAAAATTATGAAAAATACTGTCATAACTAGTAAAAAAACAAAGAATGACTTATATACAGCTTCGACAGTGTTAGGGGATCAACACTGCTAACTATTATGAAAATTTTAAGTTGAAACTAACCCTTATGCAGTTCGAGTCTTGTTTAAGCTCTTCAGGAAAGAAGCTTTTGATCTAGCCTTTTTATTGGAAACTAAGCACAAGGTAGATGAAATAGAGAAAATTAGAGGACAATCTAAATTTACTTATAGTATTATTGTTAATTGTAATGGAGAAGGAAGGTCTCGGTCAGGGGGGCTTGCTTTGTTTTGGCATTATCCATATCCTTTTTTTTTTTTTATCCCAATCTAAAAATCACATACAAAGAAAGATAGATGATCGAAGGGATGACAGGTGGATCCTGATGGGTTGTTATAATTTTTCGAAAGAACATAATAAGCATCTTACTTGGAAGTTCGTAGAACATATCAAATTAGAAACGAACCTATATATGTAGGTGATTTTAATACTTTATTTCATCTACTGATAAGTAAGGCAGCGCTCAGGTTCCTCTTGTAATGTTCCAAAAATTCAGGAACGTCTTAAATAATTGTGGTCTTTTAGATTTGGGATTTACAAGATATGTTTTCACTTGGGACAACTCAACAGTAAAATAAGTGACCAATATATCAAAGAACGGTTTGATAGGTTCTTAGCTACACCTCTTTTTTTCTGATTTTTATAATACCTCAATAGTTAAGCATTTTGGTAGATATGGTTCTAATCATAGCCCAATATTAATTTATGTTTGTCATGGTTCTAAGCTTACTCCATCACAAAAGCTGAAACCTTTCAGATTCGAGGATATTTAACTAAAATATCCTCGTTATAATCAATTGGTTTATGACTCATGGATTATTTAGGGAAACTGATTGATAGAGGGTTAACAAAAAAAATTCAATTATAATGGTGATGTAATCTTTGGTGAACCTATCATACGAAAAGTTATTCATAGATATTTTCAAAACATTTTTACTATCTCTCAACCTCCTAACAGTGAAGCTATTTGTTCTGTTTGTAGGAAATTGTTACAAATCATGTTCATTTTCTGGATGTGTTTTTTATGATTATAGAAGTGTACCAAGCTCTCAAGGATATGCATCCCTCTAAATCCCCTAGACTCGATGAAATACTGGAATATTATAGGTACAGATATGACTAATTTAACTTTGGATGTTTTAAATAATTTATCTGATCCTTCAAATATTAATTTTATATTTATTTGTTTATTACCTAAAACTAAAAATCTAGTTGAGTCTTAGGATCTTTGACCTATTAGTTTTTGTGTAACGTGGTTATGAAATTAATCACTAAATGCATTACTAACCGATTAAAACCTATACTTCCTGATATGGTGAGTCAAAATTAAAGTGCTTTTATTTTAGGTAGACTAATTATTGGTAATGCAATATTAGGTTTTGAGGTTTTCTATCATATGCATAGGCTTAAATAAGGTGAAAATTAAAAATAAAAAAAGGTTGTATGATTTTAAATTTGGATAAATCTAAGACTTATGATAGAATGGAGGGTTTTTCTTCAATTAGTTTTATCTTCTATGAGCTTTCTTATTGATTTGTAATCCTTATCATCAGACTTGTAACCCCTAGTTCTTATTCTATTTTGATCAAGATAAATCGTGAGGCAGGTGACATTCTCCTTCCTCAAAGAGGTATTCGACAAGGGGATCCTCTCTCACTCTCTTTATCGTTTTTATCATTTTATTTTGTATGTTGATGTTTTACTTGATCTTATTCATCAAACACAACATCAAGAAAGTAACTTTAGTAGTATTAAACTTTCTAAATTTGCTCCCTTCCTAATAATTTATTTTTTTAGATAATAGTCTTTTTTTCTCTCACACATAAGTTAAGGATGCAAACATTATTCAACATATTATTGATTCTTATAACGCTACCTTAGTCAAAAAATTAATTTAAATAAATCTAAGATTTCATTTGGACATAATATACGTGCGGCTTATAAAAATATGATTCAAGATCGATTGGGTTTTAAGGTTGTGAACTCTCACCAAAATATCTAAGGCTCCCTATGATTGTTGGGAAATTTAAGCAAGCTATTTTTTTTTTTTGTCTTAATAGAAAGAGTTCGGAAGAAACTTAAAGGTTGGAAGGAGAAGTTCCTTTTCAGAGTTCAAAAGGAAATTCTAGTGAAATTTATAGTACAAGTCATTTCTACATACATTATGAGCTGTTTCAAACTTCCACTAAATATTTGCTCTAAAATTCATTCTATGACTGCCAATTTCTGGTGGAACATGTAAATAAGGAAAGAAGAGTTCATTGGATGGCTTGGAGTAAACTTTTCTCCCCTAAGGATAATAGTGTCTTGGTTTCAAGGACTTGCATTTGTTTAATCAAGCTATGCTAGAAAAACAATATTAGAGGCTACTTAAGGATCAAATATTTTTGTTGTTCAGATCTTTAAGGTTGTTATTTCTCTCATTCAGACCTTTTGGATTCTCCCATTCGTTATTGCCCTAGTTACACTGGAAGAAATATGTAGGAAACAAAGATGATGCTTAAGCAAGGGATCAAGTGGATCATGGGTACTAATTCCAAAATCTGTATCTGGAAAGATGTTTGAATCCTTGACAAACATCCTAGATTTGTTATCCCTCCTCAACAATTGTTACCAAGTGATGCCATAGTAAGTTGTCTCATTCACAAGGATGCCCACGTTTGGAACAAATAACTGGTTTCAAATGTCTTCCATCCTGTTGAAACTATCAAAATTTTGGAAATTCCTCTCCTTTGGAATAACTATGAAGATTTCTTTTCTTAGCGATTGACTAGGAGTGGAATTTATTCTATTAAATCTTCTTATTATTTTTTGATCCAACAACAACTTAGTCAATCATTTGAAGGATCACTTGTGTAGTTGATTAAGTGGAAGAATTAATGACCAGCTCATGTTCTACCTAAAGTTAAACATTTTTTTCTTTAGGTTGAAGCATGATGTGCTGCCACTAGTTTAACTTGTTGACCAGGAATATCCCTTTTGAATAGAAATGTGTATTTTGTGATGAATTTGTTTTGGAAGACTAGAACTGTTTTTGTTTCAATTGCCACTAGTGTGATAACTTGTTATCTTTTCTTCCAGATTCTAGGACATTTTCTTCCCATATTTTCTAGTTGTCCAAGATTATTAATTGTCATGAAGAATTTGGATTAGAGGAGACTATAGGGAAGCTTCAAGCACTTTGAAATCATAGAAATGACATCAGATTTAATAAATGCACTAAATATATCTCTTATGTTAATGCTATGGCTTTGAATCCGTTGAAGTAATGGCGAGCAATTCAAAGGCAATGTTCCAGAACTAAAATTAAAACTCAGCAGTCTCAGTCTTTTTCTTAAAACGGTTGCATTAATTTATATTTGGATGCTAGTTAAACTAGGGAGCAAGGAACAAGATTTAGAGTTGTTCTCAGTAGTTCATGTAAGGCAACTATTGTTGCTGTTAGTTTCTACAAGTTCTAAAAAGTATATGTTGGTTTAGCCGAGTTTCTTGCACTTTGTTGGGGTTTATGGCTAGCTAAAAGTTGGGAGTTTTTAAACTAGAGATTTTGTTTGGATTCCTTGGAGGTGTGCCAAGCTATGCTAGACAAAGATCTTTATCCAAAATCTATTAAATTTTATTATGGATTGTAAAGAGTTAGCTAATTCCTTTTAAGTCCATTTCTTTTGTTCATGTATTTAAAGATCAAAATGTTCCCAACCATAAACTAGATGCTAGTACCCATAAGTTTCAGAACAATATTTGGTGGGACTTTCTCTCTAACCACATTCTAATGTAACAAGGTAATTCTTTTATTATGGATTGTAGAGAGTTAGCTAATTCCTTTAAGTCCATTTCTTTTGTTCATGTATCCAAGGATCAAAATGTTCCCAACCATAAACTAGATGCTAGTGCCCATAAGTTTAGAACAATATTTAGTGGGACTTTCTCTCTAACCACATTCTAATGTAACAAGTTCTTTGAATTTATTATTTTAGTTTAATGAATTAACATGTTTAAAAAAAAGGTTAAATATTCATAAATATTTATTTTCTATATAAATATTTGCTAATTTTTTTCATTGTTATTCTTACCAAATACTAACAAAAAAGAAAAATAAGAAAAAATATAAATACAAAATATCATTTAAAAAACTAATTTATATTAAAATTATTTAAAGACTAAATTAAAATTGAAATTAAATTTTAAAAATATTATCTTTTCTAATAAATTGTACATTCCACTAAAATTTAAATAAAAAGTTTATGATGATGAAATCAAGATTTATCCTCCATAAAATATGGTGCTTTCAAACATGCATTTAAAGATTAAGATTCATCATCACTTTTTTCGTCCAAATTAGCTTTCATTGCACATAGTCATTACTTCCCTCCAACACAACATCAAATAAGATCACATGCATCATGATACATGGAGGTGTGATGGTGTATTGTTACTCTAGACAACACTTTACACATGCAAAATACAAATAAAAATTTATATTTTTACTATAATTTTGTATATATTTTTATAAATAAAAGAAAGCTAAAAAATACAAAAAAATATAAAAATATATTATGTGTATTATTATATAATTAAATTTTAGTATCTTATGTATTTTTCTACTGTATCTTATAAAATAAATATTAAATAATTTTTTTTATATTTATTATTTTAAAATATAAAAAGTATGTAATACATTTTTATACAATAATTAAAAAATTATACAAATGAAAACATAAAAGTTATTCACATAAATTAGTTATACTTCTTGTTACAAATTGATGGTATGACAAATTGAATGAAGGTATCGTTGTGGGAAACACACTTTACAATACATATTGCAAGGTGCAAGTTCTGTGGCTTGACACATCTTTACACAAATTCAGCTATTCGCAAATTATAAGGCGGTTTGCAAATTCCAATGCGATAAGTTTGTTATACTCCTATAAAATATAAACAATATTCATTAATATTTTAAAAGTATTGGTTTAAGAAAATATTAAAATTAAAAAACATGAAAAAATAATTTATTTTAAAATATATTTATTATTAATATTATTAAATAATTAAATTTTATTAATTTAATAATCAAATTAATAATTTTTATTATAAAAATTATAAATTTGACGTATATAATAAAAATTGTTATTTGATAATTAAATTGATAAAATTTATTTAAAAATTATTAAATAAAATAATTTTAATATAATTATTTTTAAAACAAAGTAATTATTTTTATAAAATATTATTAAATTATAAATATATAATATAATTTTTAATATCAATTTTAATATTTTTTATTTTATTTTTTCAATAATATATTTAGAATACTGGTTGATAAAATTATAAAACGTAATAATTGAATAACTTTTATTTTTTTCTTATCAATCATTTTTATTATTAAAAATGTCGTATTATTTAGAGGTTTAACCGATTATATATGTATACGTTAAGAATAATTTTTAATCTGTGAACTAACATGATATAAAAATTTATTTTAAATATATTAATAAATCACCGATAGATACTTAACCAAACATACATATATATAATTAATGATAACTTTTATTTTATAAATCAGTTTTTAGTTCGAGATGAATTCAAGTCAAATTCTCAACATTAACATTTTGATATAGAAATTAAAGAATAAATTTAATGTATTGTTTTATTAAAATTATTTTCTTATTTTTCGTTATATATTTTTAAAAAATTTATGAACTGTTTATAATTAAACTATAATTGATAAAAAATAATTAATATTATTTTAAAATTTTGACATATATATATATATATATATATTATAATATGACAGAAAAAATAATGAAGGAGTATAAGATTTGATAAATTTTCATATCATAATCATACACGGTATGATATTAATTAAGGTATTGATATAAACAATATAATTAATAATGTATTACGTACAAATACGTTTAAGAATTAACAGAGGTAACTATTGATAAATTGACGATTTAATAAAACATGAAGAATCATTATTTATTTTTTCAATATTTTTTATTTCAAATTTGCAATTATTTTTATTTAACTCAAAATATATTTATATCATATACATTACTTTACTTAATAAATTATCGTATTTAAAATTTATGTTAATTGGATTAACAATTTATATTCAGGCTTATAATTTATATTTATAGATTATAATAACTATCTTTCCTAACTATGTTATTGGTAGTGGGGTAATTTTTTATACTTTAAATTATTTTTATTATACTTATTATATATTTTTATGATTTATTTTTTCTTTCTTTAGAAAAACTAATTTAATTCGATTTTCTTTTTATTCCGTCATATTGAATTTTATTTTTATTTTTATTTTCAGATATATCAGAAAATATTAAATTTAATTTTAGAATTAAAAATTATAAGAGCATTGGAGTTTTTACGGTTATAATAAATTTTTTATATGAACTTGTATTAATTATATATTAAAATTTGAGTAAGTTTTTATTTTTATTTTTAAAAGTTTGATTGATCATATTAATTATTTTTTAAAAAAAATATTTTAATTACTAAAAGGTAAATATTTAATTATTTAATCATTGTTAGTCTTTTAATTGTTTATTTTAGTTCCTAAAAAAATAAATGACTGATATTTTATATTTTAACGATCAAAATAATAATTTTTCATTTTTAAGATGATAATAATAATTTTATAAAAAAAATTAAGATAATAATATTCATTTTTATTAGAGATCAAAATTATCATTTACTTATCAAAATTTAATAAGCGTCCAGTTCTAATGGGTATCTATTAATTACATTTGATCGATAAATTATACAAGATAATAATGTCGAATGAATAATTATTTTGATTTTTTAAAAGATTACATATCAATTATATTGATCTTAAAAAAAGAACATTTTAATCCTTAAAAGATAAAAAATTAATTGGTTATGATAGATAAATAATAAATTAGGTTAATTCTTAAAAATATTATTTTTTTTATAAAAATAATTTTAATAATTAATTTTTTATCTTTTAAATAATAATATAATTTATATTTTTTAAAATATATGATTGATTTCTGAATTTTTTTTAAGGAATAAAATGACTATTTACTTAAAAATAAGAATTAAATGTCAGAATTTTATTTTATTAATTTATTAGGATGTTATACTTTATGGTAAAGCATTATTTTATTATAGGATAAGTGGATGCTTTACATTATTTAAACTCCGTTATTAACTACTAAAATTAATAATAAAAATCACGAAATTCAATAATGCGGTTGCATAGTGTATCCAATTCAATAATGCTGGTAGCATAACGAGCATTTCTTTCGTAGAGATTTGAGTTTTATTCTTTTATAAAAATTATTTTTTATTTCAAAATATAAAAAAATAATATAATATTAAAGTAGAAAATATTTTTAAAATGATAATTTAAAATATAACATTTTATGATAATATAAAAAATATATATATTATAGAAAATTAGAAACATATTTTATTTAAAAGTCGAAAGTTCTAAAATTATTTGAAGTAACATTTTAAACATATAAATAGTTACTAAATAGTTATTTTATCATGAATTTATTAAAAGATGAAAAATTAATAAAAAATTAAAAATTAAATATTAATTGAAAGTTAATAAATTAAAAATTAAATAACAATATTTAATAAAATATAATTAATTAATTTAATATTTGTAAAATAAAATACTAAAATTTAATAACTGAAAATATATTTATTTAAAATAAAAACATTTACTTTTAAATTTTTCTTAAATAAATTTTTTTAAAAGAAAGATATTATTTCTTATAATTTAAATTATTGCTAAAAATTTAATATTTTATTAAAAGTTAAAATAAATACAATATATTAAAATAATAATTCAAAATATCATATCTTATGATAAAATAAAAATAAATATATCAAAATTAATAATATGATTACCAAAAATAAAATGATATTAAATTTATAAAAATAAAACAATAAATAAAAGAGCATACACTAAAATTTATCAAGATAAAAATAAAATATATTTTAATTAAAAATTAAAAATATTAAAATTTATTTAAAATATTTAATTTAAAAATATAAGTAACTAGCTAAAAAAATTAATAACTATTATAGATTAAAACATTTTACTAAATATTTTAGCCTTATTCATGTGATTTTAAATTTTTAAATTTAAAACTAAAATTCAATTTTGTTTTCAATTTTTAATTTTTAAAAATTAATAAAAAAAATAAAATAAAATATTTTATTTTATTATTTTAATATAATTTTTAAAATAAAACATTAATTTAAAAAATTAAATAATATTAAATAATAAAAAATAATAAATTAAATATTATTATTTTTATTTTATTATAATAAATATAATTATGACAATAATGATAAAAATAATAACTATATAAATAAAAATAATATTTATAAAATAAAAATAATATTTATAAAATAAAAATAGTGCTATTTGGTTAGAATATAAAAATATTATATAGTGATATATATTTATATTTATATTTAATATTTAAAATAAAAAAATTTATGTATATTATTATAATATTTTATATTTTTTTAAATTTATTTTAGATACAAATAATATATAATAAATAATTATAAAAAATATATATTTTAATATAATAAATTTAATATAATTTATATACAAATTAATATTTTTTATTTTTTATATATAAAATAAATTAAATCATTAATTATTTAAAACAATAAAAATATATTATTATTATTATTATTAACATTACGATGATGATAATTAAAATATAGTTAATATTAAATAATTATATAATTATATATTATATATATTGTAAAATAAGTAATTTTATATATTATTATACTATTTTTTATATTATTTAATACAAAATAATATATATTATATTATAAAATTTATGTGATATAAACTATATTATATTATTATATATAAAATAATATAGTTTATTTATTAATTTAAAAAATAAAATAAAATAAATATTAAATAATTAAATTTTTTAAAATACTAAAATTTATTACTATTATTAGTATTATACTAATGAAGAGTAATAATAGTATCTATAAAATAATAATAATATTATAATAATTATAATATAAAAAAATATTATATAATTATATAAATTTTTATTTTATATATTATTTAAATATTAATATTTAAAATAAATAATTTTATGTATTATTATAATATTTATATATTATTTAATATTTACTTTATGTAAAAATAATATGAATAATATTATTATATTATAAATAATTATATAATATAAAATTATAATATTATAAATTTAATATAATTTAGATATTAAATAATATTTTTTATTTTTAAATAAAAATTAAATTTATTTTAAATAATAAAAATATATTTATTATTATTATTGATGTAGGAACAGATAGATTTAAAAATAAAAATATTTTAAAACTAGACATTCAAAATTTGGTTGAGTTCTCAAGTTAATTTTAAAAATAAATTTTTTTGAGTAAAAATAAGTTTATAATAACTTTTAACATATTTTTATATTAATTTTAACCTAAATCTCAAAATTAAAAAAAAAATTATTTAATTAAATTTTTAATTTTAAAATATTTATATTTTAGAATTTACCAAATTTTACTATAATTAAATCATCATCCTATAATAATAATAATAATAATTAATTTTATTGTTTTAAATAATTTAATTTTTTATTTATATTATATAATTATTATATTTAATTTATATTATATAATTATTATGTTTAAATTAAATAACTTTTTACTACATAATTATTATAATATAATATTCTAATATATTGTTTTTAAATAAAATAAATATTAAATAATATATAAATATTATAATAATATATAAATTTATTAATAACTAAATAAAATATGAGTAAAATTTTATATAAATTGTATAATATTTTTTATATTATAATTACTATACTATTATTATTATCTTATAAATATTATTTTTATTTTTATTATTATTGTTATAATAATAATAAATTTTATTTTATTATTTAAAATTAGTAATTTATTTATCTATTTTTTATAAATTTATAAATAAATAATACTTTTTGATATATAAAAATTATATTTAATTTATTATATTATAATATAATTTTATGTTATATAACATTTTATGATATCATATATATTATTTTTTGTTAAATGTATATCAAAATAACAAAAAAAATATAATAATAATATATAAATTACTTATTTTATATATTTATTATTAAAAATATATAAAATATAAATTTATATAATTATATAATATTTTTTATATTATAATTTATATCATTATAATAATAATTTATTTTTATTTATTTTAAAATTTTTAATTTTTATTTATTTAATTTTTATATTTTAGAAATAAATAATATTAATTTATATAATTTTATAATTTTATATTATATAAACATTTATAATATATTATTTTATATAAAATAAATTTTAAATAATATAAAATATCATAATAAAAATATACATAAATTTTTATATTTTAAATATTAATAATTAAATAATATATAAAATATAAAACTTTATAATTATATAATATTTTTTATATTATAACTATTATATCATTATTATTACTTTATAAATACTATTTTTATTTTTATTGTTATCATTACGAGTATTATTGTTATAAATTTTATTATTATAATAATAATAAAAATAATAATATTTAATTTATTATTTTTAGAATTTTTAAATTTATATTATTTTAATATAATATAATTTTTAATTAATATATTAATTTTAGTATTAGCTAGGTAATCTAAACATGTCATCAATATATTTTAGTTAAATTCAAAAAATTAATATGTAATTTTTTATAATTTTCCTTTTAATTGCTAATTACAATTTTTTAATGATTAATACTACCATTTACCTTTTAATTGTGTGGTCCCCATTCCATGTAAAATTGTCAGACATTATTATTTTTAAATAAATTTTATGTTTTGTAAATGTAATTAAAAAATATTCTTGATATTCTATAACTATAAAAATTATTAGTTTAAAAGAAATATCATTAAATTATACAAAAATATTGTAACAACAATAATTATTATCAAATATGATAATAATAAATTTACTTGTTTATACTTTAAATAAATGATTATCAAAATTATATAATTGATTACTTATTAATTATATATTTAAATTAATTATATTATTGTATAAAATTAATTATTATGTTTTTAATTAATTGATTACTAATTTTTTTAATCGATTATAAGCATAATCAAAAATAAAATTTGATATACAGACCGTGAAAAAATATTTTTCATGGGAAAGTACGTTGAAAATTAAGTATAAAAAATTAAAATTAATTGATTGTAAAAATAATCCTATTTCCAAGTATAGTGTTATTAAAAAAATTGTCTTAAATAAACATTGTTTCCAAAATAAAATAGACAAATACTAATTAGCCTTTTCATACATTGAATTAAGAAAACTTAAAAGAAAATATTTAATAATATTATATTAAAAATATAAAATTGTTTAATACTATATACTTATTACTAAATTATTAAGAATATTGAATAAAAGGATGGATAATGATGGTTATATGTATCCAATGAAAGTTAAATAAATCATCTATATATAAGTGATCTCTTCCAATTATGATTAGCGCCACTTCACTTCCCACTACTCTCTCTCTATAACGGGTTTCCTCTGTTCTCTTGGAAGGTACCCCCGTTTTAACTTTAAACCTGAATCGGTTTTTGATGTTTATTTGCTGAGAAAATTAATGATGAATTTGTCACCTGGAATAGTGGAAGTTTGAGACTTTGAACGATCCTCTATTCTGGATGCTCATCAATTTTTTTTGTCCGAAAACAATGATAGATCTCTATGTTTCTCGATATGCCGTTTTTTTTTCTTAATAAAGTGTTTTTTAGAGTAATTGAAGTTATATCATTTTCGATGCTACAGGAACGGTAAAGATCAGCCGTTGTTTCTGATAGGTGTAGTGTTATTTTTTTATTAAAGAAAAAAAAAAGGAAGAAAAGAAAAGATGAACGTAAATAATCTGTTTCTCTATGGGTTAGCATTTTGATTTTAGTGATTCACCAAAAAAAACAAAAGCCTTTGATTTGGTGTTTAATCATTGAGGTTGAAGAAATTGCTTGATGTAGGCCAGGGGCTGAATCACTTGGTTGTGTTAGCTGGGTTTTGTGTTTCAGGAAGGGAGGTTGATTTGGTAATTTACCAAATTTAGTTGTGCTAGATATTGTGCGCAGTATCATTGACTGATAAACCTTAAAGTCTAAAATGATTTTTGCAAATCTATGTTCACTTCACTTCAAGCATAAAATTCATTGGAATGTAATGAGTAAAATTGATAGAATTTCTTTGGTCTTATAAATATTAATTGTTTTGTTCTTTTGATACAGAAATGTCACTTATAGCACGCAGAGGCATCCGTTTCATGCCAGGACTAAATGCAGCAAAAGTATCTGCTGCTTTGCTAGAGAAAGGCCAAAGTCGTGTGATAGATGCTTCACTTACTCTGATTCGAGAAAGAGCAAAGCTTAAGGCATGTCACATTTGCGTTTATCCTGCTTGACTGAGTTTGTGTTATTTAGTGTTTTGTCCTTTGTTCCATGATTTATATTTTATTTTGGTGATTTTGCATTTGATTATATTTGTATGAAAGCAATATAAAGGTTGTTTTCCTCCAGGGAGAACTTGCGCGAGCTTTGGGAGGTGCTGTAGCAACTTCTTCTCTTCTTGGAATTCCTTTGGGACATAATTCATCATTCCTTCAAGGGCCTGCATTTGCACCTCCACGCATTAGGGAGGCCATTTGGTGTGGTAGCACAAACTCAACAACTGAGGAAGGTAGTCATGATTTTCCTTTGGCTAGTAGAAGTCTTCAAAAAGGTTTCTAGTTTTAGCCTAGTATAAGTTTTGCTTTGTAAACTCGTCTGCAAGCAGTAATTGATTCTTTGCATCAATTCGTGGAACTTTGAAAATTTGCATATTATTTCTTTAGTTGTTTTTTAAAAAAATTAGGAATTTTGTGTTGTTAGGAGTTAGGACTTCTGTAATGATGCCTGCTCACCTGTATGACATGTATTTAATCATTCACTGTTCGTTATGCTGCAATGGTCATGAAAGTGACTTGTTTGATGGACTACAGCTCATTTGACAGTGCCTTCCTCATTCTTGTTCTGGGTTTGTAATTACTTGTGACTTATAGTAATAAGTAGCTTATAGTAGCATGATTCTTATTATGCAGGCAAGGAATTACAGGATGCAAGAGTGCTAACTGATGTTGGTGATGTCCCTATCCAAGAACTTCGAGATTGTGGGGTAGATGATCACAAATTAATGAATGTCATTGGGGAATCTGTAAAGTTAGTGATGGAGGAGGTAATTTGTCAATCTCTGAGCCTCGGCTTTAAATGCTTTCATGTTATGTGGAATTAAAAAATTACAATTTCTATAACATGAGGTATATGCCATTTTCTAATCCATTTTTTCCTCGTTATTTTCAGTGCATTATGATTTACATTTGATGAAGTTTTTTACAAAGAAAACTATATGAAGTGTTTTACTTTTCTAGTATTAGCATTATTTCCCGGAGTTTTATTCATAAGTGACATGATTGCATCCCCCCCCTCCTCCTCCTCCTATATGCGATGTTTTCTGAAGCTTCATATTCCTCCATTTTTCTTTTGTTCTTGTTTTCAGTTTTTGGTGCCAGAAAGTGTTTGTCAAATGTGTAGAAAAGGAATTGCAGTTGAGGTCAATTGGCACTCCCTTTTCTACACGCTACAGCTATTGCTACAAGCTGGTCATTCATAGTGTGAATACAGAAGTAACTTCCTGCACACCATTAGCTTATATCTTAACTTAATATTGGCATTTTTAAGGAACCACTGTTATTAAGAAAAAAAATGACCAGTTAATATATTAGTTTTAGAAAATTGCTTTTCTTAGGTCTTCAGTCTTGATTAATCAGTTAAAACTAATTATTGTAAATTTGTTTTGACATGAATTATGGCTTCTTGGCAATTGTTTGAACATGGATAGGGAAAAATGCACATGACAAGACCAAATCTGTGATGGTCCCTGTATTTCATTATTGGATTTATTTCTGTGGATACTTGGAATGGAAAGCTCTTTTGTGATAATGACATGTTTTTTGCTCCAATTCTATTATCACTTGAATTATCAAATTTTTTGGGTAACTATCTGTTTGAACTTGATAGTGTCTACATTCTTCCAGGATCCATTACGTCCGTTAGTTTTGGGTGGTGATCACTCAATATCATTTCCAGTTATTAGAGCTGTTTCTGAGAAGCTTGGAGGCCCACTTGATGTTCTTCATCTTGATGCACATCCTGATAACTACGATGCCTATGAAGGAAATGTTTATTCACATGCTTCTTCTTTTGCTCGAATTATGGAGGGAAACTATGTTCGAAGACTTTTGCAGGCAATTTTTTTATATGTTTGTAGCATTTTTATCCTAAACATTTTAATTTAATAAGGCATTCCTGAAACATAAATTGTTGTTGTTCTCTCTGATAACACACTATTACTTTCATCTCATTTAGATTTTATATTCTGTTATTAATTTTTGGCTGGCTGTACATCACTCAGGCTGATAATTAGTGGCAGAATATAGTTGGATTTTATTTATAAAATAAATATAATTTGTTCAGAACTCAGGACTTAATCATTAGGGACCTGTGCGAAGAAGACAAGTAGGACACATGGATGGTGTGGCTAATCTTTCTATGCATCTGATTTCACAAATGAAGGAATCCAATTCCCATTATATTTAGCCTAAGATATTTTGTACCTCTGTTCATTTTGTTATGGTTTCCTCTTGCACCATTGTGTGATTAATATTGATCATCCGAAATCATGTGTAATTTGACTAAAAATTAGTTAGAACTATGTCAGTTGAATTCCTCATATAACCATTGCAAAGCAATTGTGTTTTGTTAAAAGTTAATATGATTATATTCAACCATTCTCTCAAAATGATTCTGTAATTTCTGCAAGCTGAATTTATGAGGTAAATGGGAAAGAACAGATGCATGATTTCTTTGACTTTGTCTTCATCTAATGATTTATTATGTTGATTTGTTTTGGTTGCTAGATTGCTACAAGTTCTTTGGTTTTGTATAATATCTTGATCTGATTTCTTTTTCTCAGTGATGATTGTAAACATTTAATTCTTCACCCATGTGCATGATACATCACATATTATTCATGTTTTTTGTTCATCAATTTATTTCAGGTTGGTTTAAGATCAGTATCAGCTGAAGGGCGTGCACAAGGCAAAAAATTTGGGGTAGAGCAATATGAAATGAGAACATTTTCAAGAGATCGCCACTTCTTAGAGAACCTGGTCTGTCTCTTACTCTTCACCACTGTGGGGTGGGGGTGGGGGGTCAATATTTATCTTTTCTTTTATGTAGTACACTCACACACTGACCTGTTATTTCATGTCACTCTATCAAGCATGGGTCAGAAACCTTAATGACTGCCTGCTTGATTCAAAGGCTTACATGTTGGAAATGTAATCATTATTCTAAAATGGTGTTTTTCCCATGTATAACAATTTTGTAAGGATATCTATGGATTTGTTTTTTTTTTTGGGGGGGGGGGGGGGGGCGCATTGAATTCCTCTTGCTGTTGGCATTGTCTCTGAAATACTTCTTTATATATAAAAAACAATTATATGGATGAAATTCTGCATGTTTATATGATGATAATGATTACTATCATTGAATTGACTTTTCTGCATTTCTGCATCTTATCCATGCTTCCAAGTTCCAAGGTTTCTGTGCATTTGTTTTGGTGACAAAAGGAATGAGATTCTTACAAAGCATAAATATTGTACCACATGCAATGCAATCCATGTTTGGTTTAGTTTATTTTGGAGAAATAATTGTTTATTTTTCTAGTTTTTTCAGAGTGCACTTGAAAAACAAGCCAGACTATTTGTTAAAATTAATCTGTTCCCAAACAAGCATTTAGTATTATCATTTGTTCTGAGATTCGGTGCTTCTATCCTTGGGGATTTGCTTTTGCAGAAACTAGGGGAAGGTGTTAAAGGTGTATATATATCAATAGATGTGGATTGTCTTGATCCTGCTTTTGCTCCGGGAGTATCTCACATAGAGCCAGGGGGTCTTTCTTTCCGTGATGTTCTCAACATCTTGCAGAATCTTCAAGGCGATGTTGTTGCTGGAGACGTGGTTGAATTCAACCCACAACGTGATACCGTTGATGGAATGACTGCCATGGTAGCTGCTAAGCTGGTGAGAGAACTGGTTGCAAAGATTTCGAAATGATGATCTCTTGCCTCCTAATGTTTACTCCAACAAACTTCTCATTCTCTTAAATTCACCTGGAAGGATAACTTTTCAGAGTGGCATTCAATTTTTACGCTTTATTTGAAGCATTCATAGAACTTGGTCAATAGTTTTGTAGGACTGTTGACTTTCTTTTGGGTTGTAGTTGAGCTTCTTTTGCTGTTTCAATATTCTCTAGAGACGTTGTAATTTGTTTTAGTAAGAATTTGCTTTTCTATATGGCCTAATAGGATGGTTGATCTATGTGACTGATTGTACCTCTGGAGATAAGTGTTTTGAAGGTGCAAGTCATGATATACAAAACTATTTTATTAGTTTGAAAGACTGATAAGAGAATGGTTTGAGTTGTTATTGAGTAGTTTGAACATTTGAATTTTTGAGAAAACCTTGTAATGGTTGACTCGACAATGAAGACTAGTAACCAAGCTTTGTAAGTTTAACTACCATCAAAATATTTTTCTATTCAGTTTCCAGTTCAATTAGTGATTTATATTAGAATGTTCAAAAAAAATTGTGATAATCAAAGGATATTTTTCAACGGATAGTTAAAGGACAGTAATTTTCTTGAGATGTCAAAATTATTTAAATATGTTTGACCTTTTTCAACAAAATATTTTTTATAAAAATGGGAAGGAATTGAATTTCTGTTAGATATACTTATTTATTAACTGTGCTGAATTTTATTGATAGACATTGAATGTTTTGTCATAACATGTTTGAGTGTAACATAAAGATCAAAATAATGGCTAAATATGCAGTAATAATAGAAGTTTTTTCCAATAAGTGGGGTTGGTTTTGTGAATTAAACGACACTATCATAATACGAGAAAGATTAAGATCGTCTCTTTAAAAACATTATGTAGATTTTAGCTGTTTTTTTTACAATTTAAGTTTAGATTAAGATTGAACTAGGGGATTGGGAAGAAAAGAGGAAAGGGGAGTGGGGGTAGTTTTTATTTATTTATTTATTAAGAGAATTATATATTTACTAAAAATAAAAAATTAATGATTTGAAGATTTTATGATAAATGTAAAATAAATTAAAATTAGTAAATTAAAAGATAAATGATTTAATTTCAATCATTTACATATTTTTATCCTTGTAAGCATGTTTATTTTCTTAATAATTGAATTTTAAGTTTTTAGGTTTTATAATAAAATTTAATTTAGAGATTTTTTAAAAAAATTATGTTAAAATAAACAAAAATAATTGAGTCATGTATGGATGATATAAATGTTTAATTCTTTTACTATACATATGTGATTTAATCATTTTTTTTAAAATAAAATTAACATTAAAATATATTGTGAGAGATCTTTTCTAATAAATGAAGAGGTTCATTTGAAAAAAGAATGGAATAAAAAATATGTATAAAATTTACTATTAAGATAAATGAAAAAGAAAAAGAAAATTAATGTTTGTTAGGATGAAATAAAAAAAAAAGAATTAGGAGGAAAGAAAATAAGAAGATAAGAATTGGAGTAGATATAAAATGTAAAAATAAGTTATTTGAATAAAGTGAAAAAGAGAATAAAAAAATATTAGTAGTATAACTTTTTATTTATATAAATTTTTAACAAATAAATTTTAACTTCAAAAAAATTTATTTTTATTTACTATATTTTTTTATTGACATAGTATTTATTTTTTAATTTTAAAAAATTATTTAATAATTTAAAATAAAAAAAATTAGCTACTCTTCATTTTCACTTCTTTTGAGGGGTAAAATAATTTTTGCAGATCCCATAAAATTTAATTTTTTCCTTTCATGTAAGACCAATACAAGCAAATAGAGGTAGAAAAATAAAATTCATACAAATTACGGAAACAAATTCTTTCCTACTAAATTTCTTCTTACCAAACAAAGCATAAAAAAATATATTTTACTTTAAACATATATGTTAAAATTTCAAAACATACATGACATTGAATTTTACCTACTCCCTTGTTTTCTTACCTTATTATTTATCTAAAATTTTGGAAACTAATAATTATTCAAAAGTATAACTATAATAAATTTATTTATCTATATTTTAATTTTTATTAAATATGTAACCAATCGTTTATCAATTACGTAATTGAGTTAATAATAATTTTTTATTTAATTAACTATTTTTGTTTGTTAATATATGATTGATTATCATTTATAATCAATTATATAAAATCGTGTAATTCATTATTAAGAAACGAAATGGTTAATTCTATAAAAAATAATACTTAATTTAATTATATATTTAATTAAATAAATAAATATTAAAATGTGTAATTAATTATTATAAATAAAATTTAAAATATAGATAAATATATAAGTAATAGTTACCTGAAGACTTCTGAATATATGATAAATGATTCATTAAGTGTGAAGAATAATAAAAAAAAAATGGATAAAAAGAAAATAACATAGATTAAAAGATAGCGAAAATTTACTTTCAACTTTTTGCTACCATACCATGAAGTCAAATTACGATTTCCTCTTTGCTTCTCGTCTCTTTTCTCCAATGCCATATTCCCTTATCTTTAGGATATACAATATATATAATATCAAGTCAACAGCTAGAAAAGAAGCAGGCAAGAAAATAAATATATGCAAGTGACCATAAACCCATCTAGGTCTTCATCACTTAATGTAATTTTCATTACCACTGTCAAAATAGTGTTGGCAGCATAAGTAACAATTGCACAACCCCATCAATTTTTTTATATTATTATTTAATTAAGTTATATTGATTAAAACTTATTAATTTTTATAATATTTGTTCTAAAAATTATATCCATAGTTATTTATAATTGGTTAATTGTATAAATTTTATTAGAATCTTAATATTTTATTTGATTTTTTAACATAAAAACATATGATAAAAATATTAAGAATATCTAATGTTTTATTTAAAACAACCCGTGCTTTTATTTTGACTTGTAAAGAGAAAAGGAGAGACACAAGCAAAGTGCTATATCCATCCTTGCTTCCTCTCTACTCCCAATATTCTCCATCTTCTCTGCAATAATGCTACACTCTCTCTCTACAATGGCGGTTCCATCAACACTTTCCCGCCTAAATTTCCTCCCCAAACCTTCACTCTTCACCGCACTCACCACTTTTCGCAGAAACCAATTTCCACGCAAATGCTCGTTCGCCACTTCCTGCCGAGCATCGGAACGCGACGGTGAGTTGGTCGTTTTGGGCATCGAAACCAGCTGCGATGACACGGCCGCCGCTGTCGTAAGTATTCGGGAATTGGTATTCTTTACTTTTTGTTTTGTGATGGTTTGGTTTTGTGGTTTGATGGTTTGTGTGCGGTTTAGGTGAGAAGCAACGGTGAAATTCTGAGCCAAGTGGTGTCTTCTCAGGTATGGTGTTGTATTGCAGGTGCTCAATTCGCTTTGCTACTTGAAAAAAATGAGGAATTGATGCAGAGTTTTATATTATTATTATTTTGGAGTGGGGAATTTTGAGGGTTGATTAGTGCGTATTTGAAATAGCTTATTTGCGAGGAAATAATTGTATCTTTTAGCAGCCTTTTTCCTCTTTGAAAAGAGAAAAAAAAAAGTATTATTGTTTTCTTAAATAAACTGAAGCAAACATGTACTTTAAGTTATAATTGGATAAGCTTGAAAAAACGGTAATTTTAGATTTTCCCCTCGAAAGCTACTTTTTTATTATTGAAAAACAACAAACCTATTTTTGTGCTATTGCTTATTATTTGAAGAAGTTGATCCCAATCTCTTAAAGTTTTTTAGCTTACTTTTTAAAATTAGAAGTTCTTTTTTTTTTTCCTTTGAGAAAGCTCAATCAAATTGGCCACTGGCCAGTGATGGATAGAGAGAAGTTTATTTTGCAACCAAAATTTGGTATCAGGGAAGTTGATCATACTTATATTAAATTGTGCTCTTGTGCATTTTCCATACTGCGTCAGTTAAGAAATCAAATAGGTGGGGCGAGACTGTGTTCTTTGAATATGCTAATGTTATGCATATCCCAGGTCACAATAAGAGCATAACAAGGGTATTTTGCATTGAATAAAGCATCCTAAGGAAGCATAGTGAGATGTAGTAATATGAAAGTGAAAATACCAATAGAGCATTTATGGAGGTTATTTTCATTGTTGCCTGAACTATAATAAAAATCTAAAATTTGGATAAATTAATTTTGCTAGCTCTGAAGTGGTTATTAATCATTATGAGATGGTCACATGCTTTTGATTAAGCATTTGATTTCACTGAACAGAAAAATGTTTATGTACCATTGAATGCTTTTAGAAATGTTGTTAGCTTGCAGTTTTTCAATTTTATGTTCATGAACTTGATAATGAAAATCTAAACAAAGAGAACAGTTGGATGTCTTTAGTATGAATATTATCCATACATCTATACTTTGGCTGGGTAACTATCCCTGCTACGAATAATGGGCAGAACAGAAACTATGGGTGATTTGTTGCCCTTTATCATACAAAAATATAAGGTTTATTCTTATTAGCCACTTGATTCTGTATTTATGTCACTTTTCAGCTGCCTAACAAACTTCTCTCTTTCTAAATATGTAACTTCTTCAAATTAAGGCAGATCTGCTTGTGAAGTACGGAGGTGTTGCTCCAAAAATGGCTGAAGAAGCTCATTCACAAGTAATAGACCAGGTATAGCATTCCTGTCCTGTTATTAATGTATCCCAGCTTGAACATGTCCTGTATGGGTCAAGGCTGACAAGTTATATCCCAAGTATACTTTTGTCACATATTGCTTTTTGGAAGATTTATATGAGGTGACTGCATGTGTCCATTTTCTTTATTCATTTATCAGTATTCAACTATTCATAAACATTGCATATAAAACACTTCAATGCCATGCATCTTTCCTAGTGCTTGTCTAGGTTGCTGGGGGAATTCCCTCAATCATAACCCTGGTAGAATGTAAGTAACTTGAGTTACTTTGGGGCGCTGGGATGATGTTGGAGAGTGCCACCAGGTTGTCAAACCGATTTTCAACATAGCTTCTTATATTCTCTCTCTGTCTCTTCCTTTTCTTTTTTTTGGGATTCTTGACATGGGCATAACCTTTTTGCTTATTCATTATAGGTTGTGCAAGATGCCCTTGATAAAGCTTATATGACTGAGAAGGATCTCACTGCTGTTGCCGTAACTATTGGTCCTGGTTTAAGTCTCTGCCTTCGTGGTAATACATGAACTTCAGAAACTTTAATAATAGACCTAAGAAATTAGACAGAAGTTATGTGAAATGCTTGAATTAGAGCTCTCATCATCCTACTAGTTATATACATAAGAAAATAAATATATAAATATACTTTACATTTACAAGAAGCAAGAACAATAATAAAAAAAAAATATTTCTTATGTCTCTAATCTGTCCAACAATGCATTAACTCCCATAATTCTGAATGACATTATTAATAATTATCACTATTTCCCACACATGACATCATTTAATTTCAATATATTCTGTTATGTGTCCGATGGCGTCAATTAATTAAGCAAGATAATGCCTGTTGAAGTCTGGAAATTCATTATGAAGATGTATTAATAATTTACTAAAATATGCTGCCTGATGATATTATTTAATTGAACTTTTCTAGTTAAAATATAAATATAATGAAGTTGTATCAATTTGATCTTCAAGTTGGCTTCTTATGCTATAGAACTATTATTTAGTAGGTAAAACTAAAAGCACTATACAGCAGTGCCAGTTGTTTGTGGGCATTGACAGTGAGTTTGTCTCCCTCTCCCCCTCCCTCCTCAATTTGTTGTAGTCACTACTCACTAGTCACTGCAAACTATTGGTAGCAACTCATTTTATATGCTGTGTAACTGTATCTGAAATAATAAAATCTGATGGGTCAAACTGTAGACGTAAATGTTTGTTTGACTTCAAGTAGTCATTGGGAGGCTATTTCAGTAATAATTATCCATGCCTTCATTTTCTGATCATTCATATGCTTTAGAGGAATTCTTGCTATCAATTACATATTCCTCAGTCGATGTCTTGGACAATGCAGTGGGGGTGCAGAAAGCTCGAAGAATTGCTGGGGCCTTTAATTTACCAATTATTGGCATACATCACATGGAGGCTCATGCTCTAGTGGCCAGGTAAAACTATAGTGGCTCATTAATTTGTAATTTTCTGCATAGTAGATGGATGCAGAGGCATGCTTGCAATATTTGAAATGGCTATTTAGTTTCTGTATGTTGTTATCCTTCTAGAATTTGTGTGCCATAGGAAATTATGCTTTTTTTATGAGACGTACATATCTTTTGTTTTAGGTTAATTGAGAAAGATTTGCAGTTTCCTTTTATGGCCCTACTTATTTCAGGTAATATTCCTGTATTCTTGTTTTTGGGTTTTAATTTTATTACTCTTGATAGTGTTCTTCCTTAACTTGATCTATTTTCATTTTTCATTCTAACATAATCCATCAAAGTTTCTAGTTCTTTCAAGAAATTTGAAGTTTGTTGCATTCTTGGATAATAAGGATCATATGGTACAAATAAATCTTAATTAAGCCAGAGCAATTTCGGACTGTTTTGAAATTTGAATCTCAGCAGTTTGCAGCTTGATACTTCACTCTTTTGATTATGGCACTAAGTACATAAAGGTCGAGTCAAATCAGGCAAGTAGTATGATGACTCGTGAAACAAGTAGACATGGAATGTGATTAACACATTTGCCTAGGGAATACTATTCATATTTGTGTACTGTAAGCATTCCATGTGCAATGAGTTGTTGGAACTTGGAAGTATGAATAACTATCATCTTATCAGTAATCCATTTTTGTGTACTATTTTTGTTTATATAGGAGCATTTGATTAGGAATTTAGGGAAAATAGGGACCATCATTTCGATTCTCAACATTTAAGTTGGTAAAACACTTTTTTCAGAAAATCTTGGGATTTCATTTTGAGTATAATGAGAAAATCTTGTTATTCATTGTTAAGTGTTCCTGCATACTCTGGAATGTGGAGTTTTTCTTATATTATTCTTCTTTATTTACTGTAGTATGAAACATTTCTTGGAAATGAGTACAAGGGACCTTGTTATTACAGAATTCTGCAATAGAAAGTTTATGCACTTGTTTTTATAACAAGCTCTTACCTTAGTAGCAGAGCCAGAGTTTACATTTTTATACAAGGCAAGTCTGTTACTACAGTTAGTGATCCTAACTGTCTCTGTTAGAGAACCAACATAACAACTGTCATGAAAGCTGGGAAACTAACAAACTGATGGAACATGTATCCCTAACATAGAGGAATATGACTTTCACCTTCATTCTTCCTTTAATAATTTGAATTCCTCCCAGGTTGCTCTCCCATGCAATTTACTAAAGTTGGCTTACATAATTGCAAATTGAATTTGAATGTTTGAACATCTTGCTTTATTTACATAGGGATGGTTTTTTTGTTTTAGTTCAAAACAATCCCGTACATTGCAAACCTATTATTTTACAGTGACTGCTGACTATATTCTTTAGATATTGATACACTTGGCTATCTTGTGAGGGTGATGACAATTATTCTATTTGTAGGTGGACACAATTTACTTATTCTTGCACGTGATCTTGGGCAATACATACAACTTGGAACTACAATAGATGATGCTATTGGTGAGGCATATGACAAGACAGCAAAATGGCTTCAACTTGATATGAGGAGAAGTGGTGGTCCTGCCATAGAGGAGCTTGCTAGGGAGGGTAATGCTGAATCAGTCAATTTTTCTGTAAGTTAGTTATACAATGTTATATTCCTCTCCCCTACGAACATTTTGATTGTTTCCGTGGGTTGAATATCTATCTGTTACTGACATTGTTTATGGAGGCTGTTGTGCTTATAGTGAAGAATTAAGTTTGTTACTATGTTTATTCTAGATTCCAATGAAGCAGCACAAAGATTGCAACTTCTCCTATGCTGGTCTAAAAACCCAAGTACGGCTGGCAATTGAGTCGAAAAAGATGTATGTAAATATTTAAGCTGGTTGTTAATAGTTTGCTATTTTTTAAATAATATATAATGAGGGAGCAAGGCCATAACCTGAAGGATAATCTATCCTTATAAATGTAGTTGTTACCTGTGCGAAGTTAATATACAATTTTGGGTCAATGAAGTTACTGATTTCCACATTCTGTTTAGTGTTACCTTTTCTCAAGTAATTTGTGTTAGATATATAGTGTAAATCCATTCATTTATCTTTACTCAATAACAAACTTTTTGGATAGGTGGTTCATAGCATGGTATCAAAGCCTAACCATAGGTCACCAATGAATATTTAGTTCTGCAAATTTCATGCTCCATATATCTAGTCTTGGGCATGAAGGGGTGAGTGTTATAATGTTTTGTATTTGTTGGGAATATGGTTATAATACTCATTATAAGTAAGACTTGGACAATGCTCTTTCCTTCCCCCCCCCCCCCCCCCCCTTTTTTGAGGTTGAATTGGGCCAAGTTCATTCCTAATATGCTATTAGAGCCTTTATGAACTAGAGTTGATCCTTGCATCCTTCATTCTTTTCTAATAAACAGTTGAATTATAACACAAGGTAGGTGGTCCTATGCATTAATCACTCGTCAAGCTCAAATGGATCTTGCATGAGAGGGCATGTTATAGATATAGTATAAAACCATTAATGTGTCTTCAACTAGTAGCTTAAGCTTTTTTTGGGACAGTTTTCATGACAGTCTGATTGTTGCTAATATTTTTATTAGACCAATAGTCTTCACCTACTGGATAACTAAATGGTTAATATTGCATATTGCAAGAAGTATTAGGTGATATAGTGGTAAATTGTGCTGATGACTTTTTTTTATTGTTACCTACTTATGAGTATTTGGGTGATTGGCAGTGATGCCAAAATTCCTATTTCTTCTGCAAGCTATGAAGACCGATTATCACGGGCTGATATTGCTGCTTCTTTTCAGGTTAGTTATATTTTTGTAGGTTTTGAAGATTACGTGAGTATCTTCGCTTTCTAGTCTATTTAATGAAGTTTAATATCTCCCTTGTTTAAATTTTCTTCATCATCAATGTTGTTCACCATTGACCTGTGTGCTTTTAGTATATGTCTTATTTAGTATATTTTCGACATGTCAAGCAGCGAGTTGCAGTGTTACATCTTGAGGAAAGGTGTGAACGAGCAATACAGTGGGCATTGAAGATGGAGCCTTCTATAAGATACTTGGTAGTTTGAAGTCTAAATTGCTGCTCTGTCAAATAGCATCAATGTTTCTCCTTTCTATTAATTTCCATTGAAAAATCTGAATGTCATTCTATCACTTGTTTATTGCAGGTTGTCTCCGGTGGTGTTGCATCAAACCAATATGTTCGGGCTCAGCTGGATATGGTTGTGAAGAAGAATGGCCTGCAACTTATATGCCCTCCTCCCCAGCTCTGTACGGATAATGGTAATCATATATTCTTATTTTTATGTTAGTAGTGAAGGCTAACTTTATCCATGTCATGGTTCTTTGCAAACTTTACATAGCCAGTCCCAAATCCAAATAAAAGAGGATTGTATTAGGCATTCAGCAATCAATATAGCAGCTTGTCCAATCTTCTATGGCATGTATCAGTGATAATGCTGGATCATTATATGTAAGGTGTAACACATTTTAGTACTTGAGTACCGTGTTAAATTAGCAACAGTTGCTACATTGGAACTTGGATGTAATGCAAAATAGGCAAAGATTCTCGAATTTTCTGGACAGTTGAAGTTTGACCGCAAGAGTAGGATCATTTTGATTGTGGGAATTTGGGAACACGGAGTTAAATTTATGTAGTTGACACCACAATCAAATGGAGATTGACATGCCTTCAAGTAACCTAGTGGGTTGGGAAAAAGGCTAAGGAGTTGGACACTCCAAGATTTAAACTCTGAGACGTC
This sequence comes from Canavalia gladiata, assembly GCA_037954105.1. Taxonomy (NCBI): domain Eukaryota; kingdom Viridiplantae; phylum Streptophyta; class Magnoliopsida; order Fabales; family Fabaceae; genus Canavalia; species Canavalia gladiata. Next base: position 11,061,863 of record CM075659.1, on the reverse strand, counting down.
AAGACTAATCAGTGAACAATAATGAAATAATGCCTTCGTATTGATAGATTGGTGACAATTTACAGATATAAGCCATGTGAGTTACTTTAGCCGTAGCCTTTACATTTTCCCTTTCCCTCTCAGTAAGAGGAATAAGTGGATCTAAGGTACTAGTAATTAAGGGAGCTAATGGTAGATTATTGAGAATTGGTATTTTCCATTGAGAGGGAAACAAGTACCAATCAAACTTGCAGTGATTCTGAAATCCATTTACACATGGAAATGCATTGACTTATGTGAGGATGTTTCACACTGGTTAGAAGGCCTAATTTTCTAATATGGTACTAAAACCTATTCAATCTTAATGTTGGGCTAAGCATAGATGTCCAATCATACAAACTTCATGCACTAGATGAATGTGAATGATGTGTGTTAAGATGTCTCACATTGATTATGAATAGAGCCAAAATACTCTTTATAAAGCTTAAGGGAATCGTTCTTTCTTGAGCTAACTCGTGAAAGTAAGTTAGACTAGTTTTCTAATATTTTAGAATACATGAAAATATCCAAGCGTATCTTATCAAAACTTAGATTTCTTGATTATCTCTTAATATTAGTTGCCATATTTCCTTATCTTATCATAATTTCTTTCCTTAATTAATTAGAATTACAATCAATATAAATAATGGTTGCTGGAATACATCAGAATATCCCATCATATTGAAATACGTATTGATTAATATCAATTCTTTTACATCCTCTTTCTCCATATATATTTAAAGCATCATATTTTGGTTTAAGTGTTAAATATTTATAAAATAAAAGGAGTTTTGTATAGATTTTAGAAATAGAGGTTTAATGTATAAAATGCAAAATAGAAGGGGGTTGAAGTGATTTACTTTTTTGTTTAATTAAAACTGTTTATATCTCACCAGCTTGCTTCTGAATTCAATAGGTGTGATGATTGCTTGGACTGGCATTGAGCACTTCCGGATGGGAAGATATGATCCTCCTCCCCCTGCAGACGAACCAGAAGACTTCGTGGTGTGTTTTCTGAACATTGGCAAATATAAAGATTAAAGCACTTTTGTATCAGCTGAAATTGCTTTCCTATTATGCTTCTTTAGATGGATTTTGGAGGATAAATTTTGTTTGATAAAAAAATATGGCTAACGTTTTTTACACAAGCAAGAAGATCAATTATCATTGCAACCCTAGTCATAAAAATGTTGCTTTCATTTGTGGCTCTGTTCTGTTATGGGGAGCAATCTTAAGATGTTTCTCATATTCATTTCTAATTATTTTCCATATCCCATTCCTTTGTAAATTGTTAGGCAAATATACTAGGCCACAGGATTTTGCCGACTTGTATTTGATGAACCTTGTCGATAATATTAATCTAAAATTCACAAGGCTTTAGTGCTACTTACTGTTGGTGAAAATTTATTCATGGTTAACTTGGACTTCTCTCAATTTTAATAGGCAACATAAATTCATGTGCTGTATATTATGCTTGTGTTTTATCTGTCACTTAAATTTATTATGATTCTTTTCAGTATGATTTACGCCCAAGGTGGCCACTCGGGGAGGAATATGCTGAGGGAAAAAGTGAAGCACGCTCCTTAAGAACGGCTCGTGTCCATCCTTCTCTTACATCTATAATTCAAGCATCATTACAAAAATGAGGCATGAACTTTCATGTTGCTTCAGTTTATTTATGAAGCTCTGCGGGACAACTGGACAAGCCTCTTTTCCGGACTTTTCTCTGATTGTCGGAATGGCAGCTTCATTGAATTTTGTAGTACATAAACAATTGTTCAAGTTTGCTGCTTTGCTCGGGAAACTGACCCTTGGGCATCAAGCAGTATCTCGAGAAAATCCAGCGAAGGAATGTCACTGCAGGGAAAAGAAATCTTACGGTTGTGGTTGATAGAAGTGAAAATAGAAATGGGTGGGGAGGAGATAAAAATTGATTAATGCTATTACCCAAATTTTACAACTTAGAGAAAAACAAAAGTAGGAAAATTCTGCATCTGCTGCGCCTTATTCTTTTGTAATCTGTAAATCTTGTAGCAACAAACTAGCTATACTTATTTTAACCATAAAGTAGTGTCGCTAGCTTATTTCTGCATAAATCTCTAGATATATTGTCAAAGTTTATACCTCCCATCCACAATTTCCGTTATTATCTTTACCATGCACGCTAAAGGTATTGCTGTTAACTTCTGTATAATTCTTGGTATAGTTTGTTTTTCCCATTTGAATCCGTTGTGTATATTAAGATTAAAAGTTTATCATTGATGGATTTCGTTAACATTCTATGCAGTTAAGAATTAAATAGTTTTTGTGTTGGATGCATCTGACATCGATGCAAAATTTGATATTAATATGCTATTGATTTTTTTTCCTTTTTACAGAATTTGCTTTTTCTCTAACTAAAATTTGATATGCGTGCATCACCACATCATCATATAGAGAACATGATTTTTTTAATTAAATCTTATGTGAAACTACAAATATTTTTTATGGAAGACAATTTTATTTTAACTAAATAGAATCATTATGGGTGATAATTTTTCTTTTGAATATTTAATATAATTGGATATATAAAATTTAAATTTAAGATTATTAGTTAAGTTGGATTAACTATTTACTAGTTGATCAACTTTATTGATGGTATTATTAAATCTTTGATTGTTAAAGATTAAAGATTTGATGTATGGTACACATTTTATTGTTTTTAATTAATATATATAAATTATCTTAATAAATACATCAAGTGATGAAGAATGCTACATGATACCTATCATGGTCATTAATTGTCCCCCTTCCTCCTTAATACCACGTGAAGCCATATCATTTGTCACTGCACATTCATTGTTTCTTGATGGCCAAATCATCAAATGTTCTGTTTTTGGATTAGTACATAGAAACTCACCATCGTCCACGTGATTTCCCACTTCATTGAAGAATCTATTTAATTAACGCTATTTGATTCTTTTCATGATTCTTTTCATGAAAAGAATCACATGATTCTTTTCATGTTCAAAAACTATTTGATCAAGTTGGGTAGATTGAAGAGAAATATATGATCTATTAGCATTGAAGAATCTATTGTCCTCATTGAAAGAGAATGGTGACTTTCCAATTTCCATTAAAGAGCACAGCCTGAATCTTCCAAACTCCTTAATTTATATATGTAGTGAATCGATTATATATTTAAACTAAAAATTATTTAAAATCATTGCAATATCTAATTAATTAAATTATTATCCTATACACTAATTAATCAATTCAAATTATTTAATTAACACTAATTCATACATGCCTATGTTCCAATCCCAAATAGTGTCTATCATTCAGTCAACTAAGATAGTTAACCGCATAACTTAGCAACTAGAACTTACTTTAGCCTTGTATACAAAGCTAGTTAATGAGGTAGCTACTCTTATACTTGGCCTTAAGATGTACCATAAAACAGACTTGAATACATCTTCCAAAAGAATGGCAATCCTTGGTATGAAGTCATCCTGATCAAGTGAAAGAGCTTTTAACTTCAAAGTACGAGATTGCAGATTCATAATAAATAAAGTACCAGGAAGTAAAGAGAGAAGTAATTTGTGATGTATCTTAAGCTCAAAAGCTACTAACTTTTGAAAAATGCTAACCAGATTTAAGGTACTAATTAAGAAATTAAAAATATTTTATAAAAATTATAACATGTAATGTTAAACAACAAATTTTACCATAATTTAATAAATTTTTATTTATTGACCCATTAACCAATATCCTTAAGATACTCATTATTAGTGCTCAGGCTGTTGTTAGATGTGCTTAGTTACAAACAACATTGTAATATTATTGGTTTGGTGAATTTGTTTGAGCCTTGAGGTTTGTAATTCTGTGAATTCCCAACCTGCTATTGTGCAGGCTTCTTCTAGCTCAGTTTATGGACTCAACACTAATAAGGTTCCCATCTTGAGGATGTGCATTGTATCCATGGTAACATTAGCCACATGCAGATACAGCTTGTGTATAAGCCTACCACGGATTTGCAGTGGGACCTGAATTACTATTCTGGTGGGAAGAAAATTGTTGAGTGATGGTTCTTGTGATAACATGTTTGAACCTTGTTCATTATGATTCTTGTGATTGTTCCTTAGCATTTCTTTGTTCTATTGGGAAGAACCCTGTTTACGACACTCGGATAGTTTTGTTGTTGGTGAAGATTCATGCTTCCTATGCACCTATTTGCGGTGTCAAAGAAAAGATACATCAAATTATCTCTTCTGTGGCAGTATATAACAATTAATTGTTAAGAAAAATTGGTAAATCACAGAATAGTTTGATTTCCAGTTTTCGAACTGAACGAATCAATAAGACATGTATTTTATTTGCATAAGTATTTTTGCAGCTATAAATGGACTCCTGTATTGATAATTCTGGGCACAACTCTACTATCTTCAATGCTGCTATTGCTAACATTTTGTTTTTATAATTATATTAATCGTTATGAATTAAATAATATATCACATTCTCGATAATTGATCATGGAACATTCACGTTTAGTATACTTTATTATCATTTGAAGTAACACTATTCACAGCGTGGTTTAGTTCAATTTTAGATTTTAGGTGAAAAAAATTATACGAGCTAATTTTAAAATAAAAAATGTTTTTAGTTTTGTTTCGGTTGAAATATTTTAAGAAAATCAAACCTAATTTTTACAGTTTGGAGTTTCTAACTTTCACGCACAACAAGTATTCCTATCCTTTGTTCCACGGATTTTTTTTTGTTAAATTTTAAAATATATCTTAATTGTTGTTGATATTTTAAATTTTATAAAAATAAATATTTCATAAAAATTTTGAAATTCGTACATCAATAAGTGTTATTAAGTGATACGATTTACATCAACAAAAATTTCTTTTATATAACATAATATATTGATCACATATTAAAAATTAGGATATTTTTTTTACAAACCAAAGGTGGATTTTTATTTAATTTAAATAAAAGTTAAATATGTTTTTGATCTTTTTAAAATTTTAATTTTAATTTTTTATTTTTAAAATTTTTGGTTTTAATTTTTTATTTTTTTTTAAATAAATTAATTTTATTATTGAATATTTGACACAAGTCAAATTTAAGTTATTTTAAAAATTAAAAAAATCTATTTTAAAATATAAAAGATAAAATTAAAATTTTAAAATTTGATTGAGATAAAATATATTTAACCCTTTAAATAATAAGAATGGAAAGATCGTATTTGATTTATTTAATCAGTAACTAATTAATACAAAAGTAATGAATATAAGATTACACGAATTCAAATGTGATGATAAAAAACACATGATTCAAAGGAGGTAATGAAAGAAAGTTATTTTCCAATATAATAGCAACACGTCATATTCGTTAACTTTGTAGATATAGTTTGTTATAATATATATAGAAATAATAGTGATAATTTTATGTTGTTCTATTTCACTCGGATCAGTTTAGTATCATTTTATTTATTTTTATACAAAGTGCGATAAGATTAAACACAGGACATAACCCTTAACCCTAGGTATCATTTTGATTCATTTCAATCGTTGTTTAAATATTAAGACAAATAATAAGATCTCACTCAAGATAAAAGGAAAAAATTAAAAATTGAAACATAACCCCAGAAAAAAAAATGTAGATTTAGTTGAATGTTCAGAACCTGAGAAATAAACCAGAGGCAGGCACGATTGGGTAATGCTTAAACCCTTGTTTTGAAATTGAAACCACCCTTCACCCTCTTCGCCAACGGGTAAGATCATTACTTCTATCAACTCTTCCTTTTCTTCTCTTTAATTCAATTAGGGTTCATAATTCGTAGTTGTATTTCGAACAAAAAATTTCTACCTGTTTTCCTGTGACCTGATTTGGTCCTTCTTGTTGCGACCCAACCACTCTCTTGCATATTTATTATACAGACATATATAACATTTTGGTTGTTCTGAATTTTTGTGAAAAGACTTGGAGAAACTTGACATTGTGCTTATTATCCATTGCCTTAAATAACTGCAAAATAATAATAATAATAATAATAATAAAAAGCTTCAATTATTGATTCTTGCTATGGTTATTGCATAAAGTGTGGCGTATTAGTTTGATCATTTACCATGCTCTCCTTTCTGAACAAGCAGTGGAACCTTCAGAGATCATTGTCAAGCCATGTTTATGCTGTTTGTCAACAAACTCAGATACAGATACCCATCTTTGATCCCACCAACTCCATTTTTTGGCCTCACTATTTCTTTTTTGCACACTCGTTCTTTGTTACCTTGTGTCAAAACCATCAGCTGGAACACATCCCACGGCTTCATTCGGAAGAATCCCCTCCTTTCTCTCTTGGAAAGGTGCAGGTCCTTGGTCCAGTTAAAGCAAATCCAGGCTCAGATGATTTTGACGGGCTTGATCGACAATGGCTTTGCTGCAAGTCGCCTTGTTGCCTTCTGTGCTCTCTCTGAATCACAAACCCTTGAGTATTGCACCAAAATATTGTATCATATCCGAGAGGCGAATATCTTTTCTTGGAATGTGACAATTAGGGGATATGTAGAAAGTGGGAACTTAGAAGGAGCTATTATGTTGTACAGGAGAATGTTGCAATGTGATATGTTGAAGCCAGATAATCATACTTACCCTGTACTGCTTAAAGCTTGTTCTTATCCATCCCTGAATTTTGTTGGTCTCACTATACTTGGGCATGCGTTGAAGTTTGGTTTTGAATTTGATATATTTGTGTACAATGCATCAATCACTATGCTGCTTTCATATGGAGAGTTGGAGGCTGCGTATGATGTGTTCGATAAGGGTTGTGTGAGAGACCTGGTAACCTGGAATTCCATGATCACCGGGTGTGTTAGAAGAGGACTAGCAAATGACGCTATAAAACTCTATCGGGAAATGGAGGCAGAGAAAGTGAAACCAAATGAAATTACTATGATTGGGATTGTTTCTTCTTGTTCTCAGTTGCTGGATTTGAATCTTGGCAGACAATTTCATCATTACATCAAAGAACATGATCTTGAGGTGACGCCCCCACTCAATAATGCTCTTATGGACATGTATGTGAAGTGTGGAGACATGTTGGCTGCACGAGTTCTATTTGATGGCATGGAACATAAGACCCTGGTTTCATGGACTACAATGGTTTTGGGATATGCCAGATTTGGTTTTCTTGATATTGCCCGGGAGCTTTTATATAAAATTCCAGAGAAGAGTGTTGTGACATGGAATGCAATCATCAGTGGCTGTGTCCAAGCTAAGAATAGTAAAGAGGCATTGACTCTATTCCATGAAATGCAAATTAGTAAAATAGAACCTGATAAAGTAACCATGATTAACTGCCTGTCTGCATGCTCACAACTAGGAGCACTTGATGTAGGAATATGGATTCATCATTATATTGAAAGGCACAATCTTTCTCTAGATGTTGCCTTGGGAACTGCACTAGTTGACATGTATGCCAAGTGTGGAAATATTGCAAGGGCACTCCAGGTTTTCCAAGAGATTCCTCAAAAAAATTGTTTGACCTGGACAGCCATTATTTGTGGTTTAGCACTTCATGGGAATGGTCATGATGCTATATCCTATTTCAAAAAAATGATTCATATTGGCTTAAGGCCTGACGAGATCACTTTTCTTGGTGTCTTATCAGCTTGTTGTCATGGTGGTTTAGTTGAAGAAGGTCGCAAATATTTTTTCCAAATGAGCTCTAAATTCAATATATCTCCTAAGCTTAAACATTACTCATGCATGGTGGATCTTTTAGGAAGGGCTGGTCATTTGGAGGAAGCAGAAGAGCTTGTTAGAGATATGCCAATAGCAGCAGATGCTGCAGTGTGGGGTGCTTTATTCTTTGCTTGCCGTGTTCATGGCAACGTTCTAATTGGAGAGAGGGCAGCTTTGAAGCTTCTTGAGATGGATCCTAAGGATAGTGGTATTTATATTCTGCTTGCTAGCTTGTACAGTGAGGCAAAAATGTGGAAGGAGGCAAGGAGTGCGAGGAAAATAATGAAGGAGAGGGGAGTTGAGAAGACTCCTGGTTGCAGCTCAATTGAGATAAATGGCATTGTGCATGAGTTTGTGGCAAGGGATGTATTACATCCACAGGCTGAATGGATTTATGAATGCCTGGTTTCATTGACCAAACAATTGGAGCTTCTTGGATTTGCTTTTGACATCCCTGCTTATGGAGATATTCGTTTTTCCTAAACTTGTCAGCCTGTTTGCAATATTTCAGCTCATTTTTAATTACACTCTTCCCTGGAGATCCTGGACCCATTTTTCATCTTATCCAGGGTCTTCTATCATAGAAAATGTACGTAGATAACATGAAGCCATGTCTCTTCAGTCTAGCATCCTTTCTCTCATTTCAATCTTCTTGTGCCCCCTTATATAACTTGTATCTTCTTCATTGCTGAAGGATGCTGAGTAAATATCTTATTTATTTTTGGTTATACTTCAGTCTGTTAATTGGAAAACATGAATATTTGTCCTGCTTATCCTCAAATATTTTCTTGGTCAGCCAACCCCATGCTCACTGTATCATCTTCTCCTATATAGATTTTATGTTTCAGATTGCTGGCATCATGTTAACAACACCGGGCGTTCTGCTAAATTGTGTCAAATTTGTTATACATTGCAAAGATGAGATGAACAAAATGATGTGTTTATGAATGCATTGGGTTCACTGTCTCCCAATATGGTCAATTCTCCTTGCAGGCTTGGTTATCACCTGCCAACATGTTGTGATCTGTTATCATTAAAAAGCTTTAAATGGTCAATGATGGATCTGCCTTCATGATTTCTTTAATGAGATTCTTCAATACGCATTTTTATGATTCTCCATGACAAAGAAATTTTATAAACAATCATTATAATCCCCTCAGAATGTTTACTGAGCAATGACTTGAATGAGAGTGTCAGCCTTTATAATGATAAAGAAGCAAGATCTTTCCTGTTATATGTTAATGATCTGTTACTAAAGAACCAGAAAAAACTACGGTAGTTCAAAGAACATAATGCCTACATGATGGCCCACCAAAATTTAATGATGTTTACATACATTTTGAAGGATATGTGCATGGGTTGGAGTGTTAGACTCCTCGAATAGCATACTAGTTTCCTGATTCCTATGCATTTATTCATTGTCTTTCTTGTATTGGAATTTATATTGTTGTTTAAATGTTTTTTTTCCCTGCTGCTATGCACTATTTGTAATATAACAACTAAATTATCCTGCTGTCTCAGGATCGGGAGTTGGGAGGAAGCTGATATTGTGAATTTTGTCTTTACATTGACCAGAGCAATTCGGAACTGGAGTCAATAAAGTCATTTGCATATGACTACCAAAGTGGACAACAGTGAAATGGTAGGGTGCCCAAAATCTTTGGGCTACTTCTGCAGTCCCTTTTTACTTGTGAATTACATTGAACGATTGAGATTACTGACAGCTGCCCTTTTAATAATAGGCTTCATGCAGGGAGTTACCTAGAACTGCCCAAATTCGCCTTGTGAGTTCACATGAGGAGGTTTATGAACCATGTGATGATTCTTTTGCTCTGGTTGATGCTCTTCTCGCTGATCGCAATAACCTGTTGGAACATCACCCAACATTGTGTATGGAGATAGGCTGTGGTAGTGGATATGTTATTACTTCTCTTGCTCTTATTCTTGGCCAGGAAGATTGTGGCGTCAACTATATTGCAACTGATATCAACCCACATGCAGTGACGGTGACCCACGAGACTTTGGAAGCACATGGGGTTGATGCTGAGTTGATAGTAACAAATATTGCATCAGGACTAGAGAAACGTTTAGCAGGGTTGGTTGATGTTATGGTTGTGAACCCTCCATATGTGCCTACCCCTGAAGATGAAGTGGGTATTGAAGGTATTACCTCATCTTGGGCTGGTGGGGAGAATGGCCGGAGTGTAATTGATAGAATTTTGCCTGTTGCAGACTGTCTTTTGTCTGAAAAGGGATGGTTGTACATGGTCACCCTCACTGCGAACAATCCTTCTGAGATATGCCTTCAAATGAGAAAGAAAGGATATGCTTCTAAGATTGTTATCCAAAGATCGACTGAGGAAGAAAGTCTCCATATCATCAAGTTCTGGCGTGAGTCTGATACTGAGGTAAACGAAACAGACCAATCTGCTTCTGGGTTCATAGGCTACTTGCTTGCACAAATTCCTTTATTTTCATATTGGCGAGGTAGCAATAGCAACAATAAGTGTTGAATGAGAAAGTAATTGATTGTATGTTTCTGGGATATCTTTATTGTCTCCGCAACTAGAATGTTTGGCATTGTCCTGGCTTTCGGAATGCTTATAAATACAACAACCAATTCTTACCTTATTAGGTAACTCAGCTATATGGATTAAATGACACCACTGAACTTTATCCAAAGCCAAATTTGAATAAAACCATTTTTAGCATCCTTTTTTTTTGTAGTTCCTCCTAGTATTTTGTTTGATCTTTCTCTATCCCTTTTAATTGGATTATCGTTCATTTAACTGGATCATCTTAGGTGGTATGTCATTGGGTTCTTAGATGCTATCCTATCATTTTCTTCATTATATTCGTTTCTGGTCTTATCATCTGTTATATGTCGACTTGGTCACCTTAGATCTTTTTCATCTTCAGTGACACTTCACTGTCCAATGCTCACTATCATGGAACACTTGGTTTGATAGGTGTCCAATAGAGTATTCTTTTAATTTAAAATTGTGGAATTGATTTTAATAAAATTGATTTTTATTTGTTAAATATGATTGAAAACGTGCATAAAATAATTTGAATTTTGTACTACTTATTGAAACAGTTTGCCATTGAAAAGTGCTAGAAATGATTTTTCAACTATAAAATAAATAATACTAGAATTTTCCTTTGAATTTGATAGGCATTTTGAAATTGCAAATTAAACTTGAATTGTTTCTTCATTTAGAATCTTACTCAACCAAAAATCCGTTGATTCTCAAGCCATTGTCCAGAACTCAAGAGTTTTACCAGCTATGCAAAGTTCGATGAAAGAAAAAGGCATGGCATAGCCGGAGTTAGTGCTTGCCCCGTTTGGAGATAGAAGCTACTCATTATAGTGTAACAATTAACGTGGATTCGGTAAAAGAAAATACAGATCCAAACTTTGTTAATGCAGTTAAGAATATTGATTTCTTTTATGGTATTTATTTGCATGTACTAATATTTTTTAATCATCCTAGAACAAGCTATCTGGATTTGAAGAAATTCTTTTTGATCTTTTCTCCCACTTTCTTCTATGACAGCTTTTATTCACATGGCTTCAGGGGTTCTGACTACTCACTCTGACAGGCTAAAGGTTTTAATCATCACTTAATATAATTTACAAATTTAATTAAAATATATTGATATTGTCATCCAATTATAGATGGTCATTTTATTATAAGTTATTGATTTTTATAGTAACTCCTTAAAAAATCATACTATGATTTCTAATTAGTTGATAGTATAAAAAAAATTATGCTGACAATGTATTAAAATTACACTCGTAATTTATATCTTTCTGCCCTAAATAGTTATATAGTGAGGTGTATAAATTCCCCAAAATGCTTTGGCATTGTAAGTCTATTCAATCTGTGAGAGATCGAGTATTTTTTGAATATTTATTTGTAACTAGAAGAACCAAAAATGAAAATAGTGACTTGATTCCGTTTATTAAAGAGAGTTACAATTTAACATTCTGATTCTTACACTATGTTTGGTTTGAGAAAGAAAGTAGATAAAAAGAAAAAAAATTAAATAAGAAGAAAATGAATAGATTTACAAATTGTTTAGTATAATAGAAAGATGAAAGAAAGTGAAATTTTTTTTCTTGAATAGATAATTATGTTTCAAGGAATAATATTTTTTTTATTTTATTATTTTAGTATATTTAATCAAATAATATATAAATATTTTTTAAACAATGAAAATATAATATTATTTTATTTATTACCAAAAAGTTTAAGGATTAATTAATTATCCGTTATAATAAATATAAAAAAAAAAAAAACAAACGCGTGTGATCTGAATGGTAGTTGGACGAAGTGACAAAGAGGGGTATAAGTACAACAAAAAAAATTATGCTTAGGTGGTATTTAGGTTCAGAAAAAAAATTATTTTCTATATTTAACATTTTATATAAGAAATAGTAAAAAAAATAATTATTTTCATTTTTAATATCTTATATAAGAAATAATAAAAATAAAAAATTATTATTATTATTATTATTTTCTACTTTTTATGTCACAATCTTCCAGATTATTTATATTTTGGCTTTGTCTTATTTATTAATTATTTGTTATATTAGCGTAATATTTCACAATTACATCCCAGTCCAATTTACTCATTAGACCAAGTAGTTAATCACATTCATTTGCATATACACATACGTATAAACGTTACCCTTAGTTCATACAAGTTTTTACATACAGCTGGAATGTAAATCATTTAAGGAACTATAACAATATGACATAAGAAGGTAACAAAATAGGGGAATGCATAAGAAATCACATAGGAATTACACTAATCTATCCACCGTTGCGCAGTTTGCCGTAAACGGGGCATCCTCTGATAACAGGAACAGAAGACACCGTGTGAACCCTTGGAATGTCCATCCACGGTGAAAAGGTGGTCCACGATATATCTGCCGTAAAATCGGTGTGGTAACGCTGACGGGCATGAACATCAGAACTCGTGGCAGAGGATGCATCGGTTATCCAGATAGTCGTTCTACCTCTGAATATGCTCCTATAGTGACCTACAGTGTTAGGTGGCTTTCGAACTCATTCTTTATTCTCCTCGTCAACTTCAATCTTTATATTGAGATGAGGACGATCCATCGCGTAATCTCACTAATGTGACATAATATCATACATAGAAATAGAGGGATAGGGGAGTAAAACATTTCATTCAAGTAAAAATTGCTAAGGAGCAATATGGTATGGCATAATAATAATTACCATGAGCAACTAAGACATGCATGCCGGTAATCTAATATCTATCGCCTTACTCGAGGTTTCTATGTTCCTATGATCTATGATGACGGGCTCAAGAATGAGCAGAGATCATTGCGTTGTATATCTCAGTAATCTCTACTAATTTAAAGTCGGTCATCCTTACCATACGCAAATGCACGTGGATCCAAATAGGGGTACCGAGATCTAATTTCAAATCACAATGTGCCCTTGGCAACACTAAAAAGGAGCAGTTTAGAGTCTTGTCGAGACGGTCAAGTCCAACCAAAGCAGTTCCAGCTATAAGGAGCAACATCAGACCGTTGAGAGGCTCAAACCCAACTCACTTACCCCAGGCTCGGATGTCCCTACTATCATGAACTTCGGTCTACTTCCTTGTAAACCTACTCTTAGGTTTCCCAACTCCATTTCACAAAAGGGCTCGCATATTATCCCATTATAATTTACGAACACTTTTATACAAATGATGCATGTCAACTAATTATTCTAATTTCTATCTCTATCTCTCCTTGAAGGCATTGCCTTATTCTCAAGGGGACAGGACCTCATAGTCTTCAATCAATTGTTTAATTTGTTCAACTCCATACGTATATATATTCTCTACGTTTAATTATTATGTATTTTCTACCAGTTTAACGAGATTTCCAACTTCCAATAAATATCTCTTAAAATTTAAATTAATAATTTTATATAAATTAACTACTAATATAATCTCATTCGATAGTGTTGTATTTTCTTTCCTTATACTAAAATTTAAATATAATGGTTTATATATATATATATATATATATATATATATATATATATATATATATATAACGTAGAAATATATTAGAGGATAAAATAATACCTATCATAAAATATTAGATTTTAAACATTTTTATAAAATAATAGATGATTCTCTTTTCCATCAAACTTATTAATTGGATACTATTTATATTTATTAAGTGGGAATATATTTGTATAACTTAAAATTATTAAGTAGGATCATTATTTTAAAATCTTTTCCTACAGCTTCACGTGTAAATATTATAATTCCTATAATTTATATTAATTTATATAAAGGTATATAATTTTATAATTCTTATAAAATTTATTAACGTAATTTATAAATATATATATATATATATATATATATATATTATTGGGCACCTAAAATTCTTATATCACACTTCTACCTAAAATTACTCAATTTAATCCATAACTAATCTAATTACCAATTTATAATTATACAATATTTTATCTCCATTCAAATTTAAATATAAGCACAAATGAATTTATATTTTAGAGTAAAGGGTTCTAAAACTATCTCTATAGATAGTTAAATTTTATCTAAAATAGAATTAAGATATAATTAAATTCTACTCCTAAATTTATCACATAATTAATAAATTTATTATAGAACAAGGGATTCTAGAACTAATTCTATACTCTACTTGAGTCTCTTTCCTTTAGTTTTAAAATCTGAAAATCGATGTAATTTTTTTTAATTTTTTAATGAAATCACAAGCTTTTTTCGTTGTCATTTGCCTCTAGTGGCTCTGAGGTTCTCCTTCAATTTAGAAATAGCAATTTGCAATTATCTTTTCTCATTTCTATGAATTGTGTGTGCTATGTTTCTCCTCCCTCTTCCCTGTATTTATATTAATTTTAAATATGTGTGTTGGGCAAATGGCAGCATGCATGCTGCCACTGATTATCGTTAATTTTTTTTATTATTATTACATTTGATGCAAAATTTTAAAAATAAAAATAAGATAATAATTTTTTAAATAAAGATAAAAATAAAAAATTATTTTCTAAAAATAAACGTAATATTATATATTTTTTTAACATTTTTGTTGAAATTATATATTAAGATAAAACATTCATATTTATATTTAAGTTAGCTTGAGTCATTATTTAACTTTTTTTATTTATTAATTGATTTGAAAAAATATAGCACGATTAATTGTGCTAATATGAATGGAGTATGCAAAGGTTACAAATTATTAATATCGATTTAAAACTTGCATACTCGAATAGATGAGTGTAATGTAATGATTTTTACCTACAAATTGTTATTTGCTTTAAAATCCTGTAATATAATAATTTTTACCCACTCGTATGATGAACTTATGAAAGCTTATTTGAAAAGAAGAAAAATAATTTTTTATTAACTTTATGAGAAAAATAAATAATAATTATTTCTTAGAATTATACAGGTATAAAACACAAATTTATTAGTTTAAACTTTTTCAAATAAATTCTTATAAAATCTATTATTTATAACTATACACTTAAGTTCATTACAATAATCATGCATAGCATTTCAGTGAAGTTATTAACAAAATTAAGCTTTTCCACTGTTTTTTATATATAAAATTTAGACATAGTGTTAGAAGTTTTTTTTTTATGCTATTTTTAATTTAAATTAAATTTTAACTTATTAACTAATTAACATTAAAGATTAATATTAATTACTAAGATAAAAATTTTAATTATAATTAAAAAACATAAAAATATTTATAATACTATATCTAATTTTATTTTATAATATCGAAAAAACTTCTCTTTCAATGAAAGATGAAACTTTTTTAAAAAATTTATATAAAAAAAAAATTGTTGTGAATTTCTTTGTTTATATTAGATGATTTATTTTTTAATTTTTTCCTTTTTTCTTTTTCTTTCGCCACTTTCTAACCAAACTTTTTTCATTTATAATTCATTTAACTTATAAATAATGGAACTATGTTGTTCAAGATGCAACTTGATTCAAACAACATTAATTTGTTTATTGTTACACTTTGTACTAATTTAAAAAAAATTAAAAAAATTAAAAATCTATTTTAATTATAAATTTGTAAGATTCCTTTAAAAGATGGTTGTGCATTTCAAGATTATGTTTATCTTTTATCCTATTTAAGTATTTTAAAACTATTAAATTTCAACATGCATACTTAATTTTTTATTATTATACACAATTGTAATTGCTTCTATAATTTAGCATTATTTGCTTTGTAAATATTCTTATTTTCAATAATAATCATTTCATCAAGAAGGATTTGTATTTCAAGATTATGTGTGTCTTTTATTCTAGTTAAACCTTTTCAAATTATTAAATTTTATTTAAATTTAAACATGTATGTCTATTTTTTTTCTGTTTATTTTTTTATTATACACATTGCAATTGCTTCTGTAATTCAGCATTATTTTTGCTTTGTAAATATCCTTAATCATTTTCAATAACAATCCTTTCACTAAAAAAATGAATTCAATACATTTAAAATACACAAGTATAATTAAAACTTTTGAGTCTACAAAGAAATACATTATTTTGGTAAAAGAAAACACAAAAATACAATTAATCCTTTTAAATTTTGATGCCTTAAAAATGGATACATAAACAAGCATTTATGTTAATTTTGATCAATACTTTTGTCAAGAAAAGAGGAAGTGAGAATTTTACCTAAACAAGAAGAAGAAGAAGAAGATGGTGCAAAGGCGAGAGTGAGAGTGTGAAGCATGGATGTGGGTATGCTTCCAATCTCAGCTTCAAAGAGAGGAAAACTCTTGGCAGCTGGTTACACCACACTCGATGCCATCGCTCGTGCCTCCCCCACCCACCTTGCTCGAGGTTCTGCTTATGCTTTCAATTCTTTACCTTTCACTTTCCCTGCATTTTCTTCCTATTGGGCATGCTTATATATTAAAAAGTTACTCTTTTTTCCACGTACCCATTATTTCATTTGAACAGATATTGAAGTTTCTGATAGTGAAGCCTCAGAAATTCTAAATTTTGCAACCAAGACTAGAGCTTTTGACAGATCAAATGAGACTCTCACTACTGTCGTTGGTGGTATGTTTTGATTCCAATATGTTATTTAGTTAATATTTTGGGTAGTGATCAGAATTTTTACTTTTATGCCATAATTTCTTTGCACACTTCTTCAGTTCCCATAATTTCTTTGGGTGTGAACTGGTGAAGTGATAAGGCCTACAATTGATTTGGTTGGCATTTGCTCAAGAATTTGTATTGAAGGTATTGTTTCAAAGAGGAAAAGGATATGGAAAAGTCCCATCAAATTAATTGTGTGTTCTTGGGTTGTGCAATTGAATACCAAAAGACTTTTCAGTTTATGATATTGAGTTTTAAGATGGGATGTGTTGTATCTTAGACAGGATGTAAATTTATCTATCAGATAGCATCTCACTCCCAAAAAAAGCTCCCCTTGTGAGTATGAGAAGATTATTAACTGGGGAAGTCAAAGAGCTATTAAATGGCTATGCTCTATGGCAAAGTTAATATACATTCTATTTGTCTGGCAATAAGTGCTTTGGTTTTACTTGATAACTGACCTCTTGTAATTAATGTATTACATTCTTTTGTGTTATATAAATTGAATTCACTCCAGTATACTCTACAGAGAGCATGATTCCTTCAAGCATTTAAAGTAATCTTTTTTTTTTCGTTTGCTTTTTCTCCATTTTGTATTTTTTGTGTCATGCAGGTGGTCAGACTGCCTGGGATATACTCAATGATGAAAAGTTTTCTTCTCAAATTACCACTTCTTGTGTGGATCTGGATAACATCCTTGGTGGAGGGATTAAGTGCAAAGAAGTCACTGAAATAGGTTAGTGACTGTTTGGCTTAAGAGTGTGAAATCCATAATCTGACTTCCAATGAAATGTACATTACTTAAATTGTGTTTGAGCACAAATACTTAGCAGTTTTCATTCTTTGTTCCTTTTTGGGTTGTGATATGATTCTTTGTTTATATTTATTTAGGTGGAGTTCCAGGCATTGGTAAAACACAAATTGGGTATACTTTGTTGCCCCAATTTTCTAATGCTGTTCTTGCCTTTTTCTGTCTTAAATTGTGAAATATTCTGGTTTTTGTAATAGAGATTAGCGTTTACTTTTGCAGGATTCAACTTGCAGTAAATGTTCAGATTCCACCAGAATATGGTGGCCTGGGTGGGAGGGCAATATACATCGGTAAGGGGATTAATTATATTCTAATACTCATTCAGCATTTGATGCTGGTCGTTGATTGCACTTCTTGTGCCCATGTGATACTCAGACACAGAAGGAAGCTTTATGGTTGAGCGTGTTCTACAAATTGCTGAAGCATGCATAGAAGACATGTCAGAATATAGCCGTCACTTTCACAAGGATTTTCAAGACTGCAAAGCTAAAATGCACCCTAACAGTATCTTGGAAAATATTTTCTATTTTCGTGTTTGCAGCTATACCGAGCAAATCGCATTGGTAAACTACTTGGACAAATTCATCACAGAGCACAGAGATGTAAGTATAGTATTTTCATCTATTCAATTGATGTTGAAGATGATCCTTGGTTTTTATTTGTCTTGTTCCTTCACATCATACATTGCTTTGGATTGCAGACAGTGGAAGTACTCTTGCTTTGATTTTCTTTCCCTTTGTGTGTAATCAATTGTTCTAGTACTCTTTAAGTAGTCCATCTTGATTTGTTTTATAATGCATAATTCCAGGTAAAGATCATCATTGTTGACAGTGTTACCTTCCACTTCCGCCAAGACTTTGATGATATGGCTCTCAGGACTCGATTACTCAGTGAAATGGCTCTGAAGTTGATGAAGCTTGCAAAGAAGTTCTGTTTGGCTGTAAGTAAGAATCAATTTATTCTGCCTGCCAGATGTGTTTTGCATTGAATATAATCTTTGATAGAAGCCAAATCATGTTGATGTATTTGGTGTGTATAAAGTGTGATACCGACATAGGCGCTCTTATGCCTAGCTAAGTAAATAGGTCAAATAGTGTTTGAGTAAAGTGAGAGATCGTAAAAAGTAAAAGAATGGAACTTTCATTGTTTATATAGGAGGGTTATTCCATCATTCACCTATTTGATACCATGTGTCCAAGGAATCCCTTAGACTCAGGGGGTAGAATGTGTATGTGCCCGAACCTAGAGCATTGGATTTATTCTAGTGCGCATGGTACCTTGTAACTGTCCAGCTTCCTTGGCTTGATGTCCTCTCCTTTTTTCTGCTTTATCTATTGTCTTGTTTTCATCCTCCTTAATTTTCAATTATAAAATGTGATTTTCTGGCAGGTTGTTATGTTGAATCAAGTAACAACCAAGCATATTGAAGGTTCATTTCAATTGACCCTTGCACTGGGTAAGTGTTATTTCATCTTGCACATCTCACTTGGACTTTTAGCTTGTAAGACCGATATCTTTTGATTAATGAAGTTTGTTTTTTATACTTGATAATGCTGAACAGGTGATAGCTGGTCGCATTCATGCACAAATAGGATCATCTTATTTTGGAATGGCAATGAAAGACATGCATATATTGACAAGTCCCCTTCTCTTAAATCAGCAACAGCTCCATATTCTGTGACCACTAGGGGGATCCGTAATTCTACCTCTGGCTCTAAACGAATCAAGATGATGTGAGATTTTGAGTAGAAAGATAGTCTTTAACTCATCCTTCCCTCACTGTTTTTTGCTTGTTCTTTTTCATTGTTTTAGGACAAGAAGATTATACAAGCATGTTTCTTTTTTTGGCTTTCCACAAGATAAATGCTTCTCTTACACAACATTTTCACAACAATTCTTACAATTCAAGAGAGAAGTAGGAAGAGAAGATAGAGAAATATTAGATAGGATGAATGATGTGATGGAGAGAGAAAGAGAGAAAAATGAATCGTGAAGAAAGTGTTGGGAGAATGTGTTTTATGTGTATCATTACTCTTCCTACAGTACCAGCTTCCCATTCCCTTGAAGTACAGTGAGTTTTGGTTTGGTTTTTATGCATTAGGCTCATTTAAATTGAGTTTATCTCTAAAGTGAACAAATAAGGGGGTATCCACCCTTGATATAGTTTAAAGTGCATAATTGCTCACATTAGGAGAAAAAAAATTCTTGGATTAATATTCAATATGGAAAAAACTGTACATATTATAGACTAATTAACCCCACTGAATTCACATGCTGAATTTTGTGTGTGAGTGAGATTGTAAATATGATGAATGTTGCATCCCCTGATATTGTAATTGAATCAATCGGTAGTAAATGTTTCTGCACAAAGCACCACCACCCTTGAGTTGGAAAAGTGCTCTTGTTGCTGGTGGTATATCATTCACACGCAATAATTAAAATGAACATGAAAAGATTGCATGTGAAATAAAAATTAATGATGGGTCAAGATATCATGATATGGAACTCATTTTTATTTTTTCTTGAAATTTATTCTTTTGCTTTTGCTTTCATATAAGAATCTTTTTCCTATGATGCTTTGTTTGGTTGGATAAATTAAAAAATAGAAAGAAAAAAATATAAGAGAAAAAAATGAAATGAACATAGAATGAAAAATTAAATTGTTTGGATAAATACAAATAAGAGAGAAAAGAAATATTAAATAGTATGAATTTTGATTTATATAAATTTTAAGAAATAAAATTTAATTTTTTAATTAATATTTTTATTATATTTTTTATTAATATAATATTTATTTATTTATTTTAAAAAAATATTTAGGAATTTAAAATAAATAAAAAATAAAAAAGTTATTCTATCTATTTTTTTACAAGTGATGGAAGAATATTTATCCACAAATCTTGTAGATTTTACTCTTATTCTTAGATATAATATAAATGTAAAAAAAAAAAAAAATCTATCCAGCTTAAAAAATATTTTTTTTCCTCCTCTACCAAACAATGGTGAAAGAAACGTAATTCAGATGCAACGGTGCTATTTTATTTATGATATTCGTTCATTTCTCCCATTTAGTCCATAAGACAAAATTATTACAATTGCTGATGTCAATGTGATGGCATAGCAAACATCAACTATCGGTGTCTTATTAAAGAATAAAACTATTTCAATGAGTCGTCAAGAATTATTAGGTTGGTTCAAAGTCTATGATCATGGTTCGCCGTCTATCTTTTCCGATCCAATTCAAATATATCCAACGAAATATATATAATATTGATATAAAAAATGCAAGATTTGTGATGAAATGAGTTTGAACGCACTATTGGTGTAAAATTTTCATATTATCATGGCAATGTGTCGACTTGTGATTTTTCTTAAGAACAATTGTAAAAGTTTAGACTTTATTTTATTGACAGTATCAAATCAAATGATATTATAAACCCAAACTTTTATACCAAATGCTTCAAAATTTAATCATATTAAAATAAAAATAAAAAATTCAATAATGATGTCATAGTTTATTGCTATGTTTTCAATATCCATCAATGTGATAGTGGTAGTTGAAAAGGTTGGTCATACTAACCTTTGTGGCTCCCATGGGCCATGTGTGGAGTTAGAGCAAAGGCTGCTACTGTAAGGAACTAGGGTTGCTCACATTCATCCTAATGCATCTCAGAATAATGTTTCAAATTTGGATTCACTTTCATTACTTTATAAAGTTAAACCAAACGTAGGTTACGGCACACTTTGTTTTATATTAAAAGATAATTTGTCATTTTTGATAAAAAAAAATACATTATAATATGTTTTTCAACTTTTTCTAAAATCAGTTCTATTTAATTCAACTTCAAGAGTGTGTTTGCATTTACAAACGAAGAGCTTGTTCGGTTTTACACAGGCGTGACCCATCAATATAAACAGAGTCTAATACTAAAGTCTTTAATACTAAACCAAAAGGACAATTTTAAGCTGAAACATTTTTTACATGCATTAATTAGTTTAATATGGAATCTTAGTAACTAATATAATTTTTTTGATGCACTAACCAATGTCATTTGAAATTTAAAAATAGGAATTTTTTATTAAAAATAACGAGCATAAAAGATGATAATGAAAATGTATTAATAATATTTTTAATAAAAAATTATAATTTTATTCTTTAATCAATATTTTGAAGGTATTGATTGATATTTTTTGGTGTCTTTATGACAATGATGTCTTTTGACATCATCTCCAGATTAATCCTTTGCAAGCATAGAAATTATCAAAGAGTTTTTTTTTTTTTTTAATAATTATATATAATATAATTTAAAATTTAAAATTTATTAATATATTTAAAAAACAAAACTATTACTTTAATTGTTGATATTAATATTTACCTTAAAAAATAATATGAAAAAAATGGAAAACCCATGATGGAATTTTGAACGACATTGCTGGGCTTTCCAGTTTCGACAGTGGAGGGAAAAAAGTTACGTGTGAAAAGTTACTTTGGGCAACAACCCAATTTGGGTAAACATATATTGAAAGGATAAAATCAAAGTTTCTTGATTTTCAACAACCTTCTTACCAAACTATACCGGTTACCACGTGCACCGCAACCCCAAACTATTTCATGACGAGTTTCATCAAAATAGTGGATAAGGTAAATCAAAATAGAAAATTAGTTAGAAATTAAAAAATAGTTGAAAGTTAAAAATTTATGGATTAAAATAAAAATATTTAATAACATTAGTTGTTAGATTAGTTAATAAAACTAAAATAATAAATAAAGATAGGATTATTTAACTGAAGTTTAAATATTATATTTTTTTATTATTTTTAAATTAAATTATTATATTAAAAATAAATATAATTTTTTTCACTTTAATTTTATTTATATACTTTTATTAAAAATTATTATATAAATAAATTTATAATTTATTTTGATAATTGTATATTATAAAAAAGAGAGTTTAATAATTTTGTTTATTTATTTATTTTATTATTTATGATAATTTTATTAGAAATTATATTTTTAAAATAGATAATTTCTTGTTTGAAATTAAAATTATTGATTTTAATTTTTATGAATAAAATTTTAATAACATTTCTAAAAAAGAATATTTATTTTATCTTTAAATTTTTTATTAATAAAAATTAAATATTTTATTAATAAATACTTAATAATTAAACTAGATGCTATTTAAATAATAACATAAAAAATAATATTTTATAATAAATAAAAAATTATTAAAATATATCAATAATAAAAATAAAAAATAACTTTTAGGTTGTAGCTAAAATCTTAAAATTCTAACAGAATAAAGTTAAATAAAATGCTAGTTTATCTAGTTATCAAAGCTATTATTATATTAAATCGAGTTAAAATTATCTTTAAAAATTTTATTAATTAATTTATTTTTTTATATAATTATAATATATTGCTAAATATATTTTAGTACATATTTAGATTATTTATTTTAATAAATATATTTACATTATTAATTAGTTTATAATTAATTATATAAAATAAATTTTATATTTAATATCTTAGATGAAAAGTAATATTAAAATATTTTTTATTTAAATTGTATATGATAATTACTTTTTAATTGTAAAGTTGTAAACATAAATATAAAATTATTTGTAGTAAATAATTTCATGTTTGAAATAATCAAATATTAAAGATAAATTATGAAAATAAAGTTTAATTAAAAAATAAGTTAATAGTTTTTAATTACAAGTTTTAAAATTTTGCTTATCTTAAATAAAATTTTCTTACAAAATAATAAAATATTATAAGTTGATTTTGTAAAGGATGTCAAACAAAAAATAAATAGTACTTTTTAGCCCTTTTTTCAAATAATCATCCAAAAGCTCTTCTAACTATACACTTAATTTTTTTTAAAAATTAATAATTTTATAAAAAATTAAAAAATATAATGATTTTTTTAAAAAAAAAAAGTTTATCTGAACATGGACAGTAAAAATTAGAAAAAAAAATGATATTAATTATTTGTAAGTGAATCAATTTAAAATCTTTCAACAAATCATCAAATTTATCAATATAAGAATTACTTTAAACCTTTTTATCAACATTAAAAGTTATTATGTTATAAAAATAATTTCAACAACCTAATCACATAAATAAAAAAAAACAAAAAAAGTTTTTAGAAGCAAAAAGTTTCACATCAAAATAAAAATAGATTGCAAGATATAAAAAATTTGGTTTACGTTATAACATACTATGTTAAAATTTTTCTTTAGCTAAATCTATCAAATAAATATAAATTTAATTAAAAAATATGACAAAATACATTATTTATCATTTCAATGATTCCTATTCTCATATATCCTTAAAACATAGATTTCCAGTATATCTACCGCATTACAATGCATTATTAACATATGCTTTTGATCTATTTAAAAATATAATATAAACTCTTTCGTAAGCTTAAATTACATTTGCAAATTTTTATTATGAAAATTTTTGTGGATTATGTGAGTCTCTGTTTAACATACATCATTTTTAATATTATTATAGTTATTTTGTAAAATTTAGTAACACAGATATTTTATAAAAATTATAAAATAGATAATAAGAAATAAATATGAAAAAATATCAAGAACAAACTTTAGTTAGACAAAAGTAAGCTTTAAATAACACAAAATAAAAATATTTCAATAATAGATATTTAATCATTAATTAAGTGTTCAATATTGTACTAAAATATTAAAATTAACCTTCAATAAATGCTTAAGAGTATAACAAATACGAGACCAATAACTTTTTATTCTACATGTATAACAAATATTATTATTTGGATTTTATTTTCATCATGTGTGATCTATTTTTTTAAAAAAATTTCATTGTCTTTGGTTCAATATTGAAAGAGTACTTATCCAATAATTTTTTCTTTCATTGTCCTTTTACCATCATAACTATTATAAACTCTTTTACAACCTTGAAAAGTGCCATATTCACATTAAGGAATGGTGTCGAGTGTCTTAAACAAAATTGACACTTTTTCATTATTCCATAACAAATAAGCAAGAAGTTAGGTAAACATATTTGGTGAATCTACCTTCTCAAAAACACAGTCAAGTGATGAAAAGTTGAATATGTTTTTTTCTAACAAATCCTTGTAAGTAATTTCATCACCAGAAAATTTTATTTCAGAACTAATCTTAAAAAATGCTAAATTATTTTACTTGCAATCTTAAAATCTTACAATCTTAAATATAACTAATTATATTAAATTTTAAAAAGATTACTATTTTTTATGTTCATATATCTTCTTTTTATTATTTTCAAATTATTTCAAAAGACTAATAGATCCTTAAAAGTAAGATATCAAATTTTTAATTCTTCATATAAATAATGTCAATTTTTTATTTTTACATATTTAGGTAGTGTTTTGTTTTTAGAAAATATTTTTTTATTTAAAAAATACAAACTTATTTTCTTTTTTATTTTTTATTTTTAAAATTTTATACTAAAAAAATAAAAAATATCTTTTTTTATTTTTACTATTTCCTGTAAAAAATATTAAAAATAAAAAATAAAAATTAAACACTATCTTAATTTTTTTATTTAATAATATTTTTGAATTCATAACATAAATTTTAATATAAATATCCATAATAAATATACTTCTTATAAACATTAAGAGTAAGAAACTCAAGAAGTAAACTTTTTCTGAAAATAAAAAATAAAAAACGTTTTCTTAAACTAAACATCATCTATTTTTTTTATTTTTTTTAAAACTAAGAATCGAACAGGGATATATTTTAGGAATAAAAAATATATTTAAGAAGAAAAAAAAAGGAGGGTGCAGAAGAACTTATTCTCTCATTTTGCAGGCAGAGGCATCCTTATTATATCACAGTATAAAAAACAAAATAAAAAAGTGGGATGGCATGGCATGCCACAACCAACCCCAAATATAGTTCAATCATATTTCCCCAACACCAACAGAAAATTATTAATTTTTTCCTTTCTCTCTCTCTCTAATGTCATACTGTAACAGTCTTCCGTGGGCGACAACCTCAACAAGCCTCCTCTCTCTCTCTCTCTCTCTACAAAAGCAAACACTTACCAACTTCAAAATGAACCTCTCACCAGTCACCACCCTCCCCTCCTCCTTCTTGTTCCCTCTTTCTCTCTCTTTTTCTTTCTCTCTCTCCTCTTTCACAAACACCAACCATGGCTTCCTCTTCTTCCCTCTCTCTCTCTCAGGCCCTCCTCACTCGTCCTACCTCCCTCCCTTCCTCCACGCGCCCCTCTCTCCCCTCTTTCTCCACCCTCCGCGCAACCTCCTCCACGCGCCTCTCTCTTTCCCTCCCCTCCGCCTCTCGCCGTCGCGCCGCCACCGTCACAGCGTCCGCCTCCGTCAAAACCGTTGAGAAGGTTCCGGCGGATGTCGCACTCATCGAGAAGTCCATCAACACGATCCGCTTCCTCGCCGTTGACGCCGTTGAGAAGGCAAATTCGGGTCACCCGGGTCTACCAATGGGTTGTGCTCCGATGGGTCACGTGCTCTACGATGAGGTCATGAGGTACAACCCCAAAAACCCCAAATGGTTCAACCGTGATCGCTTTGTTCTATCCGCGGGTCATGGTTGCATGCTCCAGTACGCTCTGCTTCACCTTGCTGGCTTCGATAGCGTCAAGGTTAGTAAAAGGGAACTGTCAGAATCTTTCTGGGGTTGCTTGGATCTGTTTAAAGTTTGATACTTTGGGGGCTTGAGGTTGGAATCCTATCCGGGGTTTGGGAATTTGGTGTCTGGGTTAAATGGGTGTATGGGGGTGATTTGGTGTTGAAGAATGAAAATTTGGTTTTGTGTTTTGGTTTGTCACTAACAGATCTAAGTATGCCATTTTGGGAAAAGAATGAGTTTTTTTAATGGGTTTGTGTTTGTCTATATATGTACGTATATATACACATATATATATGCGTGTTGTTTTTGGTTTTTTTATGCGATGTATGACTCTGATCATTTTTGCCAAAAACTGAAATGAAGTTGTTGTATTGGGTGTTTGTGTTTTTAGGAAGAGGATTTGAAGGAATTTCGTCAATGGGGAAGTAGAACCCCGGGTCATCCTGAGAACTTTGAGACTCTTGGAGTAGAAGTCACAACAGGTCTGAAATAAGTTATGACTTAGTGTTCATATACTAGCACAGTAATTTCTTCTTGGTTTTTTCTTCTTAATGTTTATTTGTCCATCTATTGCTGCAATTTATTTTCAGGTCCTCTTGGTCAGGGCATTGCCAATGCTGTTGGTTTGGCCCTTGCAGAGAAGCACTTGGCTGCTAGATTTAACAAGCCTGACAACGAGATTGTAGATCATTACACGTAAAATCTTATGCTTCCTACTTCTCTTCTTTTTCTGAATTATGATCTTAAACTTGCTGGGATGTAGTTGTGTGATGTTTTGCTAATGGCTCTTGTTTTATGCAGGTATGCTATACTGGGTGATGGTTGTCAAATGGAGGGAATTGCAAATGAAGCATGCTCACTTGCTGGCCACTGGGGACTAGGGAAGCTAATAGCATTTTATGATGATAATCACATTTCTATTGATGGTAACACGGAAATTGCATTCACTGAGAGTGTTGATAGTCGTTTTGAGGGACTTGGATGGCATGTTATTTGGGTGAAGAATGGAAACACTGGTTATGATGATATTCGTGCCGCCATTAAGGAAGCAAAAGCTGTCAAAGACAAACCTACACTGATCAAGGTAGTTTAATGTGACTAAAAGTATACATAGAATTCTAGCATGTAATCATAACCAGCTGAATTTGTCATGCATTGATGGGATTCTTTTAAACTAATATTACCAGCTTGATTTCTTTTACCCAAACTCCAAAAGACTACTGTACACTTTTGAGAAGCTAAAAGTTGTTGATGTGAAATTAAAGTAGTAAATTATGTGTCTATTGCTTGCTGTTGGTGAGTCTTTTGCTGATTTTATCCATTTCACAGGTCACAACAACCATTGGTTATGGTTCTCCTAACAAGGCTAACTCCTACAGTGTGCATGGAAGCGCACTGGGTGCCAAAGAAGTTGATGCCACGAGAAAGAACCTTGGATGGCCACATGAGCCTTTCCATGTGCCTGAAGATGTTAAAAAGTATGGATGATGGAGTAGATATTTATTTGTTTGTATTGCACAGTTGAGAGTTATATGATACTGAATTTTAGTTTCTTGTCTGTACTCAGGCATTGGAGTCGCCACATTCCTGAGGGTGCTGCACTTGAAGCTGAGTGGAATGCTAAGTTTGCTGAATATGAAAAGAAATACAAGGAGGAAGCTGCAGAATTGAAGTCTATTATCAATGGTGAATTGCCTGCTGGTTGGGAGAAAGCACTTCCGGTGAGTAAATTCTAAACTTATGGATTGTTCATCATCTTTACATGGAGGTAGCTTTTTAAGGTTTGAATCTTGTACCATCCAAAATTGATAATGACTCTGATGTCAATGAGCATCATGATTTGATAGCCTGTTATTCAAGTTTTTTTCACATACTTGCAGTCACTCTGTCTGTATGATTGTATCTTGTATCAAAAAGCTATTCAAAATAACCAAACTTGAATTTCCAATGAGTCATGCCTGGAATATCAGTATTGATTACTCTTCCAACATGTTTTCAGACTTACACTCCAGAGAGCCCAGCTGATGCCACCAGAAATTTGTCTCAGCAAAACCTTAATGCCCTTGTAAAGGTTCTTCCTGGTCTACTTGGTGGCAGTGCAGATCTTGCTTCTTCCAACATGACCTTGCTGAAATCGTTTGGGGATTTCCAAAAGGATACTCCAGCAGAGCGCAACTTAAGGTTTGGTGTTAGAGAACACAGCATGGGAGCAATCTGCAATGGCATTGCTCTTCACAGCCCTGCACTGATTCCTTATTGTGCAACTTTCTTTGTCTTCACTGACTACATGAGAGCTGCCATAAGGCTTTCTGCGCTGTCTCAGGCTGGAGTTATTTATGTAATGACTCATGATTCAATAGGACTTGGAGAGGATGGACCAACCCACCAACCTATAGAGCACCTGGCAAGTTTTCGGGCAATGCCAAATATTTTGATGCTTCGTCCTGCTGATGGTAATGAAACGGCTGGATCATACAAAGTTGCCGTGCTTAACAGACAGAGACCATCTATCCTTGCTCTTTCCAGGCAAAAACTGCCCCACCTTCCCGGAACTTCTGTTGAGGGAGTTGAAAAGGGTGGTTACACTGTTTCAGACAACTCATCAGGTAACAAGCCTGATGTCATTTTGATTGGAACTGGTTCTGAATTGGAAATTGCCGCCAAAGCTGCTGATGATTTAAGAAAGGAAGGGAAAGCTGTTAGGGTTGTTTCCCTTGTTTCTTGGGAACTTTTTGATGAGCAATCAGAAGCCTACAAGGAGAGTGTATTGCCTGCAGCTGTTTCAGCCAGAGTTAGCATTGAGGCAGGGTCTACTTTTGGGTGGGAGAAAATTGTTGGACCAAAGGGAAAAGCCATAGGTATTGATCGGTTTGGAGCTAGTGCTCCAGCAGGAAGAATATACAAAGAGTTTGGTATTACCAAGGAAGCTGTTGTTGCTGCAGCAAAAGAGCTTATCTAGATGTTGTAGTATCTGCTCATGTAGAACTTTTTTTTTTCTTTCTGGTTTTGGTTGATATTTGCAAAGAGAGGGCTATTTCAAGAGCATTGCATGGGTTGAATAAAAAGGTTAAACATCCTTTGCCTTTTAGATTCTGTGAAGCAGCATAGATCAAAGAATTTTTGTGAACTTGTAATAACAATTTGAGAATTGAGTTGTGCGTTGCCACATGATTAAATTCAGTGTTAATCATGATCATCCATAGTTCTTAAGTCTGTTAGTTAGTGTATGCTATTTTCTTTCACTGATTGGTAGTTTATAATTACAATTCCTCTATAAGCATTTGAGTGTGGGCGTGTTTTGCTGTTCATTCTTCAGCCCAGTTGAGAAAAGTTGTCTACAGGAGTCAATGGATAAAATTTTATCCTAGGAAGTAGGATTTTTACAATTTGTGGCATGGTCATTATTCTTAAAAGAGAAAGTGTGTTGTTACTTGTTCATCCCTAGTTAATCCGAAAAGAGAAATTATATTTGTAATTTTTTAATTTAAAGTTAGTTTTTTTTGTTATAATGATGTAAAATTTTATTGAAAATTTATAAAAAATTGAACTTTTGTATGATTATTAAAATTTATTGAGAAATATTTTTTATATGTTGGATTATAGTAAACATCAAATATTTTTGTGATTGTTTAAATTGATTAAATTTTTCTTCTAGATGTTAAAATATAATAAATTTTGTATGATTTTTATAATTAAAATAAAATTTTGTACTATTTTCATAATTAAAATGAAAGATTGAATTATTTTTTTATTATATAAAATTTTATATTTTAAAAATAATTGATTAAATTTTTTTAACCTTCTTGCCAATAAACATGACCTTTCCCTCTAAAATTTTATATATAATATTTTATGATATATATATATATATATATATATATATATATATATATATAAAGAATTAAACGGATGAAGATAATTCTGATAAATTTTAAAATTTTTAACATGAGTTAACATTATTCCGACGATTCGATAATTTTTTTAATTTTTAATAAGATTTAACATTATTACGATAATTGGATTAATTTTAAATAAAAATTAAAAGTTTAATTTAAATAAAAATTTAAAAAATAAAATTATAATTTATCTTAAAGTTAAAAATAAAAATAAAGTCTTTTATATATAAATTCGTTATGAAAAGAGAGAATATCCGCTAATAAATTTACAATGAGGAATTTGTTAAAAAATCAATAGTTTTAAAGATTGATTTATATGGACTAAAAGGTTAACTAATATTTTAATTCTTATATAGTACTTTTTGGTTTTGATATCTATTAATTTTTCATAATTTATATTTTTTTAAATTGATTTTAGTTTTTAACTTTAATATAACTTTATTAATTGATGATGTGACTAATAGAATTTTAAGTCATCATTTATTATTTGTTTACACTAATTTAATATGAATTGATTTTTAATATTTTGTCCTTACATTTATTTAATTTTTTGTTTGAATCTCTACAATTAACTTAAATAACTTGTTTATTTTAAAATTTATGCAACCTTTTGGTCTGACTCAAGTAAATTTTTCTTCTTTCAACACACATAAAAATATATTGACAAGCGAAATTTTCTTAATTTTAATCTGAAATTATTTCATTCCGTTGAAAAATAGAGGAAAATTTATCATTTAATACAGTTTCTTGTAGAAAAATGAAAAATCAAGCATTTCATTCAAATATTTTAATCTGTTCTGATTTTTTTTAAAGAAATAAGGAAATTTTATAAATTATATTAATTTTTGAATGTGTTTGATAAAAGAATTTACTTAACTGAAATCTTAAATTAATAATTGAAAAGTTTGTTTAATATTTTAATTTTATTTGATAAAATATCTTATTTTAATAACTATCAGTTTTTTTTGAAACGGTTATTAATTTTTTTATAAAATTATTTTGAATAATTTTTATATTTTTAGCAGTTAATTAAAATAATTGATTTATTTTTATTTTTAACATATTTTTAAAATATAATATTTTTTATTATTTTTTATAAATTTAATATTATTTACATAATAATATTTAATTTTGATAGATTTATTTTTATATTATCATAAAATATAATATATTAAATTTTTATTTTAATATATACTTTTTATTTTAATTAATTAATTTATTAAAAATTATTAAACTGTTTGATAAAAAGTTAAAATTATAAAAATAATTACTTTTAAAAGTTTTTATTTAAAATTTATGCTTGAAAAAATTAAAAAGAATATATTTTTATTTTTAAAAAAAAAAATTTTTAAATAAAACTTTAATATATCGTTTGTTAAAAAATATAACATATCTATCATATTTTAATTTATTATTTAGCCATATCTTTATTTATTATTTTACATTTATTCAACAAACAATTTTATCATAGTTTATCCACTTCAACTTTTATCTAATTTTTTATCTTTTAATTTACAATTAATTTTTTAACTAGTTTATTAAACATATCCATCATATAAAAATTGATAAAAAAAAATTATTAATTTTTATTTTTTTATAACATAAAAAATTACTGATTAATATTTTTTTATTTTATGAAATAGGTATAAAGTTTGACAATTTATTCGATTGTCTTAATGTTTTATGATTTTTGTCCAAAAAATTGAAAAATTTTTACTGATGAATTTATCTTTTTTCTTCAAATAGAAAAAGTTCACCAATTAATGTATTTTTATTTAAAATTGAAGGAAAAAAAATACTAATTAATATAAATTTGTTAAAAATAAAAAAATTAAATATTTTATGAGTATGCATTTTGTTGTGTTTTGTCAAAAAATTAATAAAATATTACTGATCATTTTTTATATAAAAATAAAAATTATTACTTTTATAATTTTTATTAGAAGCTAGAAAAAATTTACTGATGAATGTAATTATTTTTATAAAAAAATTGAAAAAATATCATCTATTAATATACTATTTTGCATGAAAATATAAATAATTTATTTGAAAAAAATAAAAATAAATATTGAATAAATATATAGATAAAAAATTCTTTAAAATAATTATATGGATTAAAATAAAAAAAATTAAATAATTATAAAGATAAAAAATGTTAATTGTGATTTCATGTTAAATTAATATAAATAGATGGCAAGTGATAAATTATATATTCATTGTTTATGTTATTAATTGACAAAGTTATATTAATAATAAAATTAAAATAATTTTTTTAAAATATAAAATATAAAAATTATATAAAATTTTATGAAAGTTAGGGATTGAAGTAAATAAGATCGTTAGATAGAAATTTTCTGGTTCAGTTCGTTTAAAATATAACTAAACTCAATTTATTTAACAAATATACATACTCAAACTTGTTAAAATTTTTTTTTAAATAAATAAGTTAGACCTAAGTTTATAAAAAAGTTTAACTAACATATTTAAGAATTTATTTATATTTATATATTATATATTTATATTTATTTTAATATATTATATTTGTATAATATTTATTTTATATTTTATTTATATAATATATATATATATTTTAAGTTTATTTAATAACCTTTTTATCTTGTAAACTTTAAGTTTGTAAATTTTTTTAATAAATTAATTATATAGATTTTAAATTTATTTATTGATTTTTTAAAAAAAATAAGTTTTTAAACAGGTATGAAGACTTTAAATCAAGTCACACTTTCACAATATTTTTTTAACCAGACTTGGACTTAAACCTTAAAATTTGTTTATAAACATATCAGACTTAAACATTTAAATTTAACTCGTTTTGACCTACTTTTATTCCTATTAAATATTAAATTAAAATATTAAAATACATTTAAATCAAAGTTAAAATTAAATTTTATATACCATTTTATTAGAGTGTTTTTTTTTGTTAATTGTTAGATTTTTTACATTTATAATTTTTTTTAAATTAGGTAAGATTATGAGTTTGGAAAGGATTTTATGTTTCTCCTCCTTCTTGTTTCCATTTTTATTTATGTTAAAATTAAAAAAATTAAATTTTATTTTTATTTTTTATTAAAATTAAAAAAAATCTATATCTATTTCTATTTTTTTATTTTAATTATTTTATAATTTTTATTATATTATAATATATATTTTAAATTTTTAAATTTTATTATTCTTTTAATTTAACTAATTTTATGCAGTGTTTATAGAATAATAAATTTATTTTTTAAAATTAATATATTAACTCATTTACTCTCTGCTTGTTCTTGTTTTAAAAAATTAAATTTTATTCAAATCTATTCCTAGCTCAGATATTTAAAAAAAAATTTCATCGAAATCAAATGGATATTCATAGGATGAATTTATTAAATTCATCATGCTTAAGAGAACGTAAAAAGCTAACAAAGCAAAGATCTATTTTGAGTTTGATAGGCTTGTTGCTCAATATGACTCTAAATCATTGTCAGTTTCCGCAGATAATGGACCTATTTAATTAGTTTTGGACTAAATCAAGATGAATTAAAGAAATTAGAATGGTATGAAATTAAGAAATAAAATATGATATAGTTGTTTATTAGATGAGATGCTGTTTTGACAAGGATAAAAATTTATCTTGTATAGTTGTATATTTTTTCTTACATATTAAATCTTGTATATACATTTTTTATCTTTATCTTTTCTATAAATCGACCTCTTCATTAAATGACTTTTGTCAATATTATATTCAAGATATTGTAATTGTTTCTTTTTTAAATTTATTAATATAGTCCTAAAAAGATAAAGTTATTTTTTAAGTCTGTTTAATTTAAAAAATTATATATTTTAATTCGACATAATTTTTCAAAGGCTTTAAAAATATTGAACTGTCCAAATCCTTTCCAAAAAGGTGACGGGCTAAGACAATGTTTCACTGATCCGTGGACATCTCTAAGAATTATACTCTGTACTATTGTTTTCTGCATTGACTTTTAAAATTTTTTAAAAGTTAAAATAATACGTGGGCTCTTATATTTCTAAAGAATATTTAAATAATTTTTCATACTTTTAAAAGTTCTAATTGAGTTTCCATATTTTTAAAAGTTTATAAGCAAACCCTTAATGCTAAAGAAGAGATATAGTGATTTAATAGTAGGCTTGATATAATTGGAAAATTTAAAAATTATTAGATTTTTTTAAGAAAATTATAAGTGAATGTTTACAATTTTGGAAAAAACTTAATTAGGTTATTGTATTTTCTTTTTTAGTTAGAATCGTAAAATTCTTTCTACCTTTGATGATTATATAGATGTTCTAATGTGAGAATTTAATTACGAATTTTTAAACTTACATTTTTTTTCCTTTTAATTTGGATTATATAATTTTTTATTTTTTTAATTCATGAAAATTTGGTCATACAGTCAATTTTTTAACTAAAATTTTATATATATTACTTTTCATGTAAATATTCAAAAATTTATAATGTATTTGAAATAAAAATTTAGAAGTTAAATATTTAATAAAAATTTAAATATTTTATAGGATATAAGAATGACGTAGAAAAGAAAATAGTTAAATATTGTAGATTTTAAAATATTAACTTTTATATTATAAATTAAAGTTTATTATTATTATTAACAGGAAAAAAAATTTATTATATTTTTTTCTTATGACATTTGACTTTTACATTATTATAAAAATGAATAAAATTTGAACATTTTTTAAAATATAAAAATAGTGTTTGAACTTTGAAAAGAGAAAGCAAATGAACGTTATATTTAAACTTTTTTTTTTTTTTACAAATATCAACTCTTATATTAAAATTGAAAACTTTCATGATTTATCTTTATCTTTAAAGATGTTTTTTTTTATTAAATTCTTTTGTTCTATGATACATATTTTATCATTATTAATGTATTTAAGGTTTTTTAAAATATTCTTATAAAATATATATTTATTTATTAATAATTTTGAATTTTTAAATTTAGTAATATTTTTTATTTAAAAAAATTGACAATAAAATATTTAGATAAAATAGTTTCAACTGAATTAAGTTTTAAATATTTAAATATTTAAAAATTTTAAAATCTTAAATTTTATTTGTTAATTTTTTTTATTAAAGTTTGACCTGATTTAAAATTTATAAAATATACAAATCTGTTTTAAGAAAAATTAATAAATAGATTTAAAATTTATATAAATAATTAATTAAAAATAGTTGCAAATTTAAAATCTGTAAAATAAAAAAATCATTAAATAAATCTAAAATATATATATTAATATTATATAAATATAATATATTAAAATAAATATAAATATATAATATATAATTATGGATAAATCTTTAATAAGTTAAATAAATTTTTTATAAATTTAAGTTTATTTAATTTTTTTAAAATATTAATTAAATTAAATTTTAAACAAATTAAATCATAAATTTTTGTCAAATAATTTTATTTATTTTCATCTCTAATAATATAAAAAGAATAATTAAATTTAAAAATTATAAATAATTTATGATAAAAAGACATAGATCGTATTATAATTTGGTTATTAGAATAACTAATTTTATTAATTTGAAGAAAATCTATTATCTACCAACTCTTTAAAAGATAGACATATTAGGATAATTAAACTTTTATGCATTAATTTCGTTATTTTTTAATAATTTAAACAATAAATATTTGAAAACTGGTGTCCCTTGGGTTGGTGAGACAGAGACAGCATCTTCCTCACTTGTTGACACCGAGCCCCACCAACACTTGTCACTCTCAACAACCCTCATGTGTTCTGTGCATAATTTTAATAGCATTTCTATCTATGTTATCTATTTATTTATATACTTAATCTAATATTTTTTAAAAAAATAATGATTTATATTTAGATATATATATATATATATAACAATCTTTTTTATTTATTTTTATTTATCTTCTATCAAATTTTATTTAATTATTAATTCAAATTTAGGTAAATCTTATATAGTCTTATTTTAAAAAATTTATGTAAATGTTTGGATTATTAAATTTAATTAATATATTTACCAAAAAAAATTATATATAAATCTGTTAACGAAAATAAAATTCATCTTAATCTCAAAATTGTTATAAAGGATTACCTCTTTTAGCATTGATATCTTTATCAATAATTGAATAATTATCAACGAATTATATGTAATTAACTCTCATAATTTATTAATAATTACTTATATATATTTTAATAACTCGTCCTAAAAAGCTATTACTGCCCCCAACATCTGCCCTAGTTGTTGCCAAAAAACATTGATAACAATAGCATCGCCATATTTGAAGTAACAAAAAATGACAACTACATGCTTGAATAATAATAATAATAATAAATTTAAATTAAAATTAAAATTAAAAATTTAATTTGTGGTTTAGATTATTCATAATAAATATAATTTAATTTAATTTCATCTAATAATTTAATTTCTCTTCAATTTAAATATAAAACAAAATAAATCATTTGTTGATTAATATTTTTTTGTTTACTTCTCAATTAATAAAATAAGATATTTCTTTTATCATTATAATGATATTTATTAACATAAACACGTAAAAATGATTTTTTTTATAAAATATTTATTATATATTTATTTTCACTATAATAAATATTTTTAATAACAACTAATAACTTTTTGATATTTATACTTAACCCTAATGATTAAAGTTAATAAAATTAACCCTAAAATTCGATATTCTATCCTAAATCCTAATAATTTCCACGCATGGGCTAATACTGCTCCCACGCACACCAACCTTGCTACTCCTAAAGCCATTTTCCATGGTAGGTGAAGTTCAGAAACCTGCACCAACTTTTTTTACTCATTTTGGCGTAAGCAATTCAGAGCTGTGTTAGTTGGCAACTAAAAACCCCTTTATCCCAGTCAATGCAACAACCACTCACAGCACCAAACCCCAATAGCCAGTTCTCACAAAACCCCTCATTACATAATAAAAAAAAAAAACCTCATTTCAGAGAGAGAGAGAGAGAGAGAGAGAGAGATAGATAGATAGAGAGAACAAAGATCGAGGAGCAAAGTACTGCAGAGAACAAAGTTTACAACTTTAAGGAAAATTAAAATGGCCCAAGTGAGCAGAGTCCACAATCTGGTTCAAAGCACTCAACTTTTTCATCATTCTTCTAATGCCCACAAACCCAAATCAGCAAACTCGGTTTCATTGAGGTCATCCCTTTGGGGGACCTCAAAATCTTGGAGCATGATGCATAAAAGTGGAAGCTTTATGGGAAATTGTAATGTGGGTCAGGGAAAATCGGGGGTGTTCAAGGTTTCTGCCTCGGTCGCCGCCGCAGAGAAGCCGTCGACGGCGCCGGAGATCGTGTTGGAACCCATCAGAGAAATATCGGGTACCATTACATTGCCAGGGTCTAAGTCTCTATCCAACCGAATTCTGCTTCTTGCTGCTCTCTCTGAGGTGAAGCTTGCCTATTTATTTAGTTATTTTATTTTTATTTATTTATTCGTTTTGGGGATTCGAAGATTAGGTGCTGGAGTTTGATGTCTAATTGATTTTGAATTGTTTTTTTTTTGTATTTTGAGTAAAAATGAAGAATTCTACCCCATGAGGGAAAAAATGGACATGAAATAAAGTGGCTTATGATGTGAAATGGTGATAGAAATGTGTCTAGGTGGTTTAAATGTGTACCATATTTTGTGAATAAACTTGGAAGTTAGTTCTGGACAAGGTATTAGTTGGGCATTTTAGTGCTTAAAATTTTAACCTGTATTAGTTTCTAATTGTTTCTAATTATGTAAAAAGTTATTCATTTTAATTTTTTTTTCACTTTACCTTTTACCATTGATTTTGAACTAAAAAGAGTAAAGTGAAAGTCGTATTGCACAGTCAAGGACTAAGGAAAGGTTTTTAAAATCCTCGGACTAAATTCTTCACTCGTACAATCTTGAAGATTACTTTGAGGGTTTACTCCATATATGCTAGACTGTGGACTAGATCATATACTTATTCTTGTCTTGGATCTTTTATATATATATATATAGATAGATAGATAGATGGATGTGAGAAATAAGTATGTAGACTATTCAAATAAGTCTTAAGGATTTAGATTTATTGTTTTCACTTCTTACAATAACCAAACATTCTCACCTAAGTTGCGAGAGCATGATAAGAACAAATCGTGAATATAGAATCAAAATGGATGGTCATGATTTTATTTAACTGAAACAATCTTGAATCTTGACTATCAAAGTATGGTTGTATGACCAATATTAGCTCCCTAAGATACAACCCTCCCTCCCTCCTCAAATAAAAAACACAGAAATTGGAATGGTGTATTATCAACTTCAGTGCCATTTTCATGGTATTTTCTTACAATACTTAATAGATGTCTTGTAGAGAATAATTTATAAATTATTCTGTTATTTTTATTCAGGGAACGACTGTTGTTGACAACTTGTTGAATAGTGAGGATATTCATTACATGCTTGGTGCATTAAGAACCTTGGGATTGCGTGTAGAGGATGACAAAACAACCAAACAAGCAATTGTTGAAGGCTGTGGTGGATTGTTCCCCACTGGTACAGAATCTAAGAATGAAGTCAATTTATTCCTTGGAAATGCTGGTACTGCAATGCGTCCTCTGACAGCAGGTTTGGTTGCTGCTGGTGGAAATGCAAGGTCTGTTTTTTTATTTTGTGTATTTGTCATGATCTTTGAATCACTCCTCAAATAAACTAATCACAACAGAGTGCATGTTCTTCCTCCACCCTGATATAGACTGAAAATCTTGTCCAGATTAGTCACCCTTCTTGAAGGGAACTTTTACTTATATATGAATTTATTTAACGTGTAAATTAGCCTCTCTTAATCTAGCATATAGAAAAATATTGATTATATTCTAAGGAGTGCTCGGAGAGTCTTCCTGGTGGGTCTACTTCAACCTCACCACATTCTTCTGTTGGATTAGATCTTCTATCATGATTACTGGTTTGAGTTTCTAACTAGACCATTCTCATGTTCAAAATATTTCAGCTACATTCTTGATGGGGTACCCCGAATGAGAGAGAGACCAATTGGGGATTTGGTTACTGGTCTTAAGCAGCTTGGTGCAGATGTTGATTGTTTTCTTGGCACAAACTGTCCACCTGTTCGTGTAAATGCAAAGGGAGGACTTCCTGGGGGAAAGGTAAGGTTTGGATTTCCATTAGAATAAGGAGTACTTACTTTCCTGGAGCAAAACTCTAATTTAATGAGCCTCCCCTTTCCCCCCTTTTAGGATAAGACTAATTTAATTAGATTTTGGAAGGACCATTTCGGGGGTGTTCTCCTTTACTGAGGTTATTCCTCACCTTTATTATAGCCTTTCTACTCTTCATGAGTCCATTGTGCATTGAGTCATTGACTTTCCTTTCAAAAGAAATTATTCACTTCTCTTAATTTATTACCTGCACCCTCATTCTTAAACTTTATATAGATATTATACTTCTTTTTAAAAAAAAAATCAAGCTTTCGTTTTGTTATGCCTTCCCCTCCTTACTCTCTCCAAAGGAAATTTTATAGTCAGTGTTGTTTGATCCATTA
Source organism: Canavalia gladiata (assembly GCA_037954105.1). Taxonomy (NCBI): domain Eukaryota; kingdom Viridiplantae; phylum Streptophyta; class Magnoliopsida; order Fabales; family Fabaceae; genus Canavalia; species Canavalia gladiata. Next base: position 11,022,054 of record CM075659.1, on the reverse strand, counting down.
TGAATCTTATTATCCAATCTCATGTGCAGGTGAAACTGTCTGGATCAGTTAGCAGTCAATACCTGACTGCTTTGCTTATGGCAGCTCCTTTAGCTAATGGTGATGTGGAAATTGAGATTATCGATAAACTGATTTCTGTTCCATATGTTGAGATGACTCTAAAGTTGATGGAGCGCTTTGGAGTTTCTGTGGAACACAATGGTACTTGGGATAGGTTCTTGGTCCATGGAGGTCAAAAGTACAAGTAGGTTTCTATGATTTAGTGTTGCATCACTTTTTAGCATCCAAAATGCAATGAAATAAGAAACTACTGTTTCCTATCAGGTCTCCTGGCAATGCTTTTGTTGAAGGTGATGCTTCAAGTGCCAGTTATTTCCTAGCTGGTGCAGCAGTTACGGGTGGGACTATCACTGTTGTAGGCTGTGGGACCAGCAGTTTACAGGTGAACACTATATACTATTATCTTTTATTTTATGGTCTATTCTGCATCATTCCCAATTCAACCCCCTCGTACTGGAAAAAAGATCATCTTTGTATTCTCAAATGTCTAGCTCTTCAATGTTTCTTTTCTTCTCTCAAGCTGATTTTGTGATTATTCTCATTAGTATACTTTCTCCCCGTTTAATTAAGAATCAATATTGTCATGTGAACTCATACCATCTTTGTCTTCCTTCCAACCAAACACTATTTTCGATTAGATTGACTGGGGGATGACATAATTGACATGATCTTGGTTGTGATATGGATGCTTACAATTATAAACTTGGAATCTTTTCTCTCCTTTTTATTTGGAACATAATATGGTTTTAGCTTTCCTTCGGTCTTTGTTAATGGTGGGTTTTCTCTTTTCTTTTTTAAGCCTTTCTGTTAAAAGAAATTGGAGGGGATCATAACCTATAGTATACATGTATTCTCCTGTCATCTGTGTTTCTGTTTTCTTTTTAAGGGTCTTCTCTTCTTTCCTCATTAATAACATGTTTATTTTTCGGAACTTCTTTTTCCTTTTTATGGGCTTATAGTCTGGCTTTCCAAATAAAGAGGAGAAAATATTTCATATAATCCTTGGATCTGTTTCATCAAACAACGACGTTCAAGCCAGAAAAAAAGAAGCAAAAGCAAAAGTATAACTTATTGTGGAGAGTAGTTTTAATTTTGTATTATCAGATTCTATCATTTTTGCATTACATAATTTGAAGGTGTCAGTTGGTTTATATGATGATTTAAAAGGTTGCTGATGTGAATAATTACCAATCATATCTAAAGACTGTGACCATCCCCAGTGCAGCCATTTTAAATTCCACTATTTTTTAATTTGTGCTTATGTTTGACTTTGTCCTTTTTTAAAGGGAGATGTAAAATTTGCGGAAGTTCTTGAAAAGATGGGAGCTAAAGTTACATGGACAGAGAACAGTGTCACTGTTACTGGACCACCACGAGATTCTTCTGGTAGAAAAGTCTTACAAGGCATTGATGTCAATATGAACAAGATGCCAGATGTTGCCATGACACTTGCCGTTGTTGCTCTATTTGCTAATGGTCCCACTGCTATAAGAGATGGTATGATTTAGCTGTTGGTTTGTGCTCTAAGAGTTTGTTTTAACAGTCTTTTTATTGTTGTTGATGAACTTATTATAATTGCACTAGTATTGAAACTGTATTACCAATCATGTCCATATAACGATGTGAACTCTTTTATTTTTTAGCCTGAAAACTGCTTTGTGGTTGATTTTTTCTTTTTCTTGGTGGGGTGAGGGATCTGTGTTCTTTTAAACTGTTTCAGTTGTACATCCCGGACCACCTGGTTTGTAGGCTGGTCCAGTGCATTCTAGGGACAATTATTTTTTTCAGCAAACTGGTTAAATTTAGGTGACTCTTTGACCTGCCCAGATCGGCATGACACCTATTAGGCACTCCTATATGAGTAAAAGCGAAAGAGGAATTTACATAGGCCATGAGAGACTCATGGCAACATGTGTGGGAAATGGTGGATGGTGGGTCATGGTGGAAAGCCAAAAAGCTGCTGTAAAATTATGGTGGATGCCATAGTGGCTTATGGTAGACACATGGTGGCCATGTATATATATACAAAAATATATTAATAAAAACACAACCTAGGTGCAGTACTAATGTGAATTAATCGGATGTTTCCTTGAGTTGGTTCACTTATATAAAAAATAGGATTATAACGGAAACAAATCAAAATTAGGGTTCTAATGGAAACAAATCAAAATTAGGATTATAATGGAAATAAATTAAAATTAGGATTTCAATAATGGTAAGAATAAAATATGGAAAAGAGAAGGAATGAGGAAAGTGCCATACTCTCAATTCTATGGAGAAAGGAGAGTGATAAACTCGGTGTATAATCGTCACAAGAGTATGAAAAACCTCTGATAAGATCCAAGCAAGGGTTCTTTTCAAGAACCCTAAGAGGCACACAAGTTCTCTCAAGAGGGAAAACTTCAATTCTTATAATCATAAAAAATTGTTCTCCTTAAGGAGAGTTACATAAGTATTTATAGGAAAACTAAAATCCTAAATGTTTAATAGCCATTAGGGCTGTTAGGAACCGGATCAGAATTACAAGAAAGACTCTTTATTAATAGAAAAGAGCGGTACAGTCCAGGTATTCGAGAGACCTGGTTCTCTCCCAATGCCTAAAGGCCCCAATCCTCTCCAAATTCCCCCTATTTCCTTGCTCCCTGCCTCTATTTATACACTTTACAGCCCTCTAACAGTTTAACTACCTCAACCTAATTAGTTATTTCCAACTAACAAGTAAAGAGGAGCTAACTAATTAACTATTCTCTAACAATACCTAACAAGGGCCTAGTCCACTAACATAATAAAATAAAAGTAAACAAATCATAAAATGACTTAATAACCGTTATGACCAAGCCCATTAACATAATAAACTAAATCTATGTTATTAATTACTAGAATAACCATAAAGTCCTAACCCAAAATACAAATGAAACAAGAATTGGGCTAAAATAAGTTAAACTTGGTTCTCTTCTTCTAATTCTTTACTTTGAATACAATGAACTAGCTTTGTGCTCTTTTCTTCCATGTCTTGGGTTGCCTTGAACATAGTTATAACTATTTGATTTAAAGCCTCTTTGGCTTTCTTTGCCTTTGGCCTTGTCATGGGACGTCCAAGCCCTTGTAGGAGATCTTCCTCTTTATCATTATTCCTTATTGGTTCTCATCAATTACTGTGCTTTTGGTGTTCTTCTCCAATCAAAATTGGACTTTCACCTTAGTAACTGATTTAATGCCTTAGTTGCTGAAGTGAAACTTCAATTTTTATTGGAATACAGCACCAAAATCACCTATGGTACTGCACCTAAGTTTTATCCTGGAAAAAACTGCAGAACTTCCACCTAATGCCATTCCTATTACACCTTGCAATGGTGTTTGAAGATGCTTGGCTTTGGTTATTACTTGCCATTGTCCTAGAATTATAGAATGTAAGAAACTGAAGAATTGCTGTGAGAAGGAGTTGATCTACAGGAAAACAGAAAAAGGATAAAGAAAAAACAGAATTAAAGAAAATGAAACTGAGAGGAAGGGAAAAATAAATAAAAGCAGAATCAAGGAAAAAAAGAGAAGGGAAGAAAAACAGAGGAATGAAAAAAATAGAGTAGAGGATGATAACAGAAAAAGAAAGAAAGAAAGTGAGAAGTAGAGGAACTAGGGAACAGAAAAAAATAGAGGAGAGGATGAGGAATAGAAAAAGAACAGAAGAAAGAGAAACAACAAAAAAATCGGAGAAGGATGTGAACTGAAGAAGAAAATTAAAGAGGAGGTTTGGAAGAAGAAAGGAGGAGAAAACAGAAAGGGATGAGGTTTAAACAGAAAAAAGAGAGAAAAATTTCTCAATGGGGGTTGCTGGAAGCCGCTGGCATTCAGGTCACTGGAGCTGCTGGTGTTAAGGTTGCTGGCTAGAGGTGGGGTTGGGCACAAAGCTAGGTGAGAAAAGGGTCTGAAAACCCTAGTTGGGGCCTTGAAACCCGACCCAAAAGAAAAAAAGAAAACAGCATGCATCTACAATGGCACCATGGCTATGATGGTCACCAAACTGAATGGTGGATGATGCCATAAAACACCAGAAATCAGATGGCGAATGGCATGAAAACCGCCATGACACCACCATAACCACCGTTTAACAACACAAGGATTTAGGTAAGGTTAGAGGCAGAGCACAGATGTAAGGTGAGAGAGAGGTAATGAGAGGGTAGGCTGTGTGGGTAGTTTTGGAGTGGCTGTGCTACAGGTCTGATATTTTTTCTTTTCTGTTCTTTTATCTATATTTTCCTGCATTTTTCTCTTCTGTAATCAGGAATTTGTTCCCTGAATTTCCTCTACAATTCTTATAGTGAATTTTTCTATAACCTCCCCCCCTACCTTTTTAAATAAAATTCCAAAGGACCACAGAGTTGAACATGGTACACAACCCCCCTTCCCCCTTTTCCTTATTATGCTGTTAGACCTCTTGTGATGAAGCTGACTTCACCTAATGGGATAAGGCTTATATTGTTGTATTATCTGATGGCTGATCTTCAAACATGATGCTGGTCAATTATCATAGCTAGTTTGGGGACATCATATAGTATATTTTATATGTCTTTTTTCGTACAATATTCTTCTTCTATGATTAAGTGGCCTACAGTCTGTGCTGCTCTAGTTGTTCAAATAAGTTTTTTTTTCTTTGGTTCACTTTTAATAAAAAAGTTAAATTAACATATTTTTGATTGGAAGGGAGGGGAATAAAAGGAGCCAAAATCTTTCCTAACACAATTATGACTCCCCTCCAAAAGTGGGGGAATTCAGAGCAAAAATAATTTAGTTAATTAAAATACCCTTCTAAGATTAAAATAGTGCTTCAAAAGTAAGGGTAATAAAAGTAATTTTGTTTTAAAATTCTTTCTCTTCTCTTGAACCAAACAAGAAAAGGGGTTATTTTCCTTCCTCTCTCCTCTTCATGATAAGAATTAAAATTCCTCTCCTCCCTATCCTTCCTTTAAATCAAAGTGTGTAAGCATGGGGTAGGTGAGCCTGTGCATTATTCACATTTCAAGCCCAAAAGCTCTTTTATGAGCTTCAAAAGAGATAGATAGGAAAGAAAGAGGTATAGAACACACAGACACAGACACACAAAGGAATGAATTGAAGAATGTTTCTCTTATTGATCAGTCAAAATCGAAGGATCAGAACCTTCTACAGGGGCCTCCCCCTAACAAGGGATTCCTCCTTTTACAGCATATAATTCTCACACTAATGTTTCTATTCTGATTTCTTTTTATTTATCTACTTCCCTGTTGTGAACTTATCTCTTGTAAGCATGAACTGGGTGCATTTTTTCATGTTCCATATTTTATTGATTTGAACTATATACCATATCATTTAGCAAACTTGTTGGCTTCTTGGGCACCCATTTTATCGTAATTTTTTTTTTCCATTTTCAGTGGCAAGTTGGAGAGTTAAAGAGACAGAGAGAATGATAGCAATCTGCACTGAACTCAGAAAGGTGAGTGTCATGCTGCTTCCACAATGGTTTCTATGTCAGTGGACCTTTTATATCTTACTGATACTGTCTTGGTATTTCAGCTAGGAGCAACAGTTGAGGAAGGTCCTGATTATTGTGTGATTACTCCACCTGAGAAATTGAATATCACCGCTATAGACACATATGATGACCATAGAATGGCCATGGCATTTTCTCTTGCTGCTTGTGGAGATGTTCCAGTAACCATCAAGGATCCTGGTTGCACCAGGAAAACATTCCCTGACTACTTTGAAGTCCTTGAGAGGTTTACGAAGCATTAAAACCATTCTTGTAAATTCAGTAGGGAAGAGAGAGAGAGAGATAAAATACTCACAAAGTAGTGAGTTCATGACGTGCTTTTGCTTTTAAATATTCACTTGTAAGGACCTAAGATAAGTTGTATTGTTGAAAGAGCTATTGGTTCTGTTGTATCAATATAATTTTGTTTTCAATGCCGACTTTGCGTTATTCCTCTCTAAGTGGTGGTGTGCATTGCATCTTTGCTTTTTCCTTATCAATTGGGATGGGACCGTACCTTTTTGTTTATTATTAGTCAAACATAGCAGATGATATGTGACCAAGAAAAGGGTCTAGCTAGCAAATGGGCCTAGTCATTGTACACTGGAGTTCAGGACATTTATTAATGGGGGATTGCTTTTTGCACCTCCCAAAATTTTTTTTTGCACCCCCTCATGTGTGAAAAGATAAAAATACTCTTGTTTATTAAACTTTTCTCTATACCCTTGTTTATTAAACTTTTTTCTTCTTCCTCTTCCGTCTTCCCGTCCTCCTGCTTTTTTTTTTTTTTTTTTTTTTCTTTCTTTCTTATTTTTGTTTCCCATTATTACATCTTCTTCCTTATTAATTGAATCCATATGTTCTGCTTTGGTGGGAGAAAAAGCTAAGAAAATAAACCTCGGAGAAACGTCGAAAGAGTATCGGAGAAGACGAACGAACTTTGTATTCTGCAAACTAATTTGCGGAACGTTAAACGCTTTCCGCAAATTAGTTTACGGAATGCATCAGTGTATTCCGTAAATAAACTTGCGGAATGTAATTTTTTTGTTCCGCAAATTAGATTACGGAATGTAAAATGTAACCTTCCGTAAATTAATCTACGGAAAACAAAAATTACATTCCGCAAATTAATTTACGAAATACATTTTGCATTCCGTAAATTAATTTGCGAAACAGACGAATACTTGCGGAAGAGAAAAAAATTTTGCTGAAGAGATGAGAAAGTGTTAAGGGTAAAATGGTAATAAAAAAATTCCAAAAAATTAAAGAGGGTGCAAAAAGAAAAAAGGGTAAAATGGTAATAAAAAAATTTTAAAAAATTAAAGGAGGGTGCAAAAAGAAAAAAGGGGGTTGCGAAAAGTCAAGCCCTTATTAATGATTGATAGGGTGTTACAATCTTGAGTGGCCTCCATGACCATGGCCTTGGGGACCAAATGGTCATGTACCATGGTCTCACCTACTTGAGAGCCCTGGTCCTGGATGATGTTCTTGTTTTCTTTTTTCATTTTTTTTATTTCTGGCTATAAAAAAGTTAATAAGTTTTGTAATTGCAACTCAAATCATTTGGTAGTCACATGAAATTCACCTTAAGCTTCATATTTCACATCCTTTAGTCACTGAGGAGGGTCTATGCAAGAGTTGACTAATTATAAAATACTGTGTGGCAAAATGTTTCCCTTCCTCATATAATAAAGATTATGGACATGTAATCTATAGGTCAAGTTCAGTGCTCCAATTCCTGGGCCGTTTGATTTATAGTTGGGTATAATCGAATTTGAACTATTGAATGTAATTGGGATATGTGCTAAAATTAATTTTAGTCACAGATTTTTATTGAGATGTGTATTTTTTATTGGAAAGTATGAAAATTGATTTATTTTTAACTAGTAATGAAAGAAGCACTCCACCTAAGTACTAAGATTTCTTGTAATACGGAAGTGTGGGTATTTAACTATATGCATGTGATACTGCACTAAATATTTTACAATACAGTCTGGTTGGTCATAAAATATGAATAAATTCTTAACTCTGATAATTCATGGAAAATGATGATATACAGATTAAAAGAAAGATAACCATTATGAACGTGTATGTTTTTTTTTTCTTTTTATTGTTGTTTAATATCAGATTGCACATGGGAAATGATACTGGCAGATGTGGGATAATAAATTTTGTCCCTTACCTAAAAAGAGAGAATGAGAAGATCAACAAATAATTAAAAAAAGAATACCCTTGCCACCTTTTTCACTTTTAAATTTTATTCTGTTTTCATTACACTTTCATGTGTTGTTTGTTGGCTTCTGATAATGACGAATATGATATTATGTTTGTTGAGAGAAAGGTGCCAAGTAAATTCTGGAGACAGAAATTTTAGCTTCAAAATAATCTTTGTTGTTTTATCTTTTAATTTTCTAAAAGTTTTAACAAGAATGGTTCTCATTTTAAGAAGACAAGAACTATAAATTAAGATCATATAACTATGTATAAAGGATTAAAATTAAAAATTTGTTAGTAATCATATGACTATTTACAATTTTTTTATCTTTTCATTTTAACCATTTATATAAGATATAATAATCTATATTCATTATTTTTAATTCTCATAATAATAAACCAAAGCAATTTTCTATATGTATATATATATATATATATATATATATATATTCCCAAACTGTATTATACATATTAACAAGTGATACAAGGATGGTGATTATAGTAGATGCCAAAACAAGAAGTGCATTTTTTTTCCGTAAGCATTACTCTACACTTGAATATTAGTCTCAAATCCTCAAAGACCTTGTGAACGAAGCAATCTTGTCCTGATCCTGTGATTGTTCTACACTAGTCCTTGCGTGTACCAGCGCACATGATACTTTGCTGCCTAACATAAATTGTACCATAAGGATTCTTGGGAGATGCTTTTGCCTTCATTTTCAAGTTTGTTTACTCTTCAACTTGCTCCTTCAATGCATCCTCTTTCCTTTCTGGACCCTTCTCTCTTTAACACGCGCCCACACCAAAACAAGTATACAATTATTAGTACATACATGTGTTACTTTGAATTTATATTACATACACAATTTTATGAGTTTCATTGAATTTATATTTACTCACAATTATTAAACATACAATTACATTTACATTTACATTTACATATACATTTCATTATTTTTATTTTTGTATAAAAAATACTAATATAGAGTCTTGTCATTCACCTGATTTAGGATTATTTCATGCTTTGATTGTACGTTTTTGTTCTACTGTGAAGTGTTTATTAAAATTTGTCTTGGACTGCCATGATAGAGAACATAGTTGAAAAGAGAAAGAAGACGACAAGGATAATACCAATACTAGTAGATTTCACAAGTTGGACCTTAGCTAGTTACCTACTACAAATTAAGTATGGTAAGAAAAGGTGGGAAAAGAAAACAAGTAATGAAAATATATACAGTAACAAATTCTGCTTGAACTTTTCCATGCCTTGAATGGAAATGTTTTAGGATGAGTTTCAACTTCTAAGAAGAGATATGTCAGAGAAATTAAGGAATTTTTATTTATAATGGTATATTACTGAGCCTTTTAAATGATCTATTGACGTAATTGAATTAGATGTAAAGGGAAAATCAACAAATCTCTTGATGGGAAAGTTATATCAAAGTATCAAATACTCTTTATGGCTAGTGTTTACTTCGTTTACAAGAAATGAATGTATTTAATGGGCAAACCAATTATTAGAAGCCAACTAAGTGCAAATAATTTTTCTCCAAAACTACTCAATTCCTTGTTGAAATAAAATAAATTAAAGCATGTTAAGTAAATCTAAATATGTTAATTTATATATTAACAATGAAGATTTGGATGAATTATGAAAGATTATTTTTAATTAAATAACTTTAACTTATTTTAAATAATTTAAAATATAATAAAATATTTAAGTGATTTATTTTTTAAAATTTACATAAGCAATTTTTATTATACATCTATATATATCTTTTTTTTCTATTTAAGAAGCTTTTTAAAAAATATTTTAAGATTTTATATTTAAATCTTATTATTAAAAATTGTTTATTTATTTAAAGTTTTCAAATTTTAACTTTTAGTGTGAATAAAGTTAATATAATATGAATTTGGATCTCTAACATAATATGGTACGAATTTAGATGGTATTAGGACTGTTTTTTTACCTCTCACTTAATTACAATTTTAATGTAAATTTTAGCCGCATTTTGATCTCAAATTAGTAAAAAGGAGTTAGTTGTGGTTTGACTGTCTAGAAAGAGATTTCTAATTTGAGAAAGCAACAATTGCAGTTTTAAGTCTATAATTAAACCTTTCACATCCTAATCTGTTTCTCAATTATCTGAATTTAGTGATGATAAAAATTTAAAACTCCCACGAATCTCACACGCCTTCCCATGGTTGAGAAATGGGTGAGCCTCTTTATAGCAAAAAGCCTCACAATCTCATCCATTGCATCTGAACATATAACAAACCATCCATTATTATGTCCCTTATTAAATCTCAAGCTTCAAAACTCTCCTCTCCCATACACCAAAAGGAAGTTTCCTCCACCCCAAAAAAAATCCCTAAATGAAGACCCTACACAAATCTATTTTTAATAAAAACACCTAAATTCAAGGATCTCCAGCCAATCAAATTAGCATATAGCATCTTTTACTACCCTCCCACTTGCATTGTTCTTTCTTTGAGACAAAGGAGGAGACACTAACAGCGCAAATACAAAATCCTAGTTTCATTAAATTAACCTTTTAATTTCAGTCTCTATCTCACTCTTCTTCATTCTCATTTTGAAACCTTTTTGTCTGTAAATCCATAAACCCAAAAGAGTGGCCACCACCTCCAACCCATTCCTCCAAGAAATAAGAAGATTCCTATTTTTTTAAAAAAAGAAAACAAAATAATAAAGAGAAAACAACTCACCAAAACCCTCCTATTTTGTTCTCTCAAATCTCATCACGTTCCTCAGGTCAGAAACAAACAGAGGCAAACCATCACCATTCTTATAACACTCATCACAACCCCAACGAAGCCAAATTTTCCGAACAAACCCTAGAAATCCAAGAATTTGGGGAACCTCAAACCCAATCTCAGGATCCAAAATCGGCCTCGCATTTCGACGAAAACCGAGGAAGAGAAATCTTGGGCACCCTTCAAAATCCCAAATTTCCTCGAGAAAATGTCCCAACTGAAGCAAATGTCGCACATTGACAGTGCCCCTTCAACCCCAGGGAAGTTCAAGATGGATAAAGCTTCGTACTTCAACCGCGTGAGGTGGCACACCTCGCTGGCGAAGCTCGCCGTGTGGTCCTTTGTCTTCTTGGCCGCGATCTTGATCTTCTTTTTCCGGTCGCCGGCGTCGTCGCCGATTCAGGCCGACCCTTCCCGGCGATCCCTCCGGACCTACAATTGGGGCGGACCCGTCTGGGAGAAACGGGTCCGTTCCTCGGCCCGGGTTCGGTCCCGGAATGGCTTTGCCGTTCTTGTCACCGGAGCCGCCGGTTTTGTCGGCACCCATGTTTCCGCGGCGCTTAAGCGCCGCGGTGATGGTGTGCTTGGAATTGACAATTTTAATGACTATTATGACCCTTCATTGAAGCGTGCACGGCAAGCTCTCTTGGAGCGCACTGGAGTGTACATTGTGGAAGGGGATATCAATGATGAAACACTTTTGAGGAAGCTATTTGAAGTTGTTCCTTTCACTCATGTCATGCATTTGGCTGCACAAGCTGGTGTGAGGTATGCTATGGAGAATCCTGGCTCTTATGTGCATAGTAACATTGCTGGTTTTGTGAATTTGCTTGAGGTTTGTAAGAGTGTGAATCCACAACCTGCTATTGTGTGGGCTTCTAGTAGTTCTGTTTATGGACTTAACACTAAGGTTCCCTTTTCTGAGAGGGATAGGACTGATCAACCTGCTAGTTTGTATGCTGCTACTAAGAAAGCTGGTGAAGAGATTGCTCACACTTATAACCATATCTATGGTCTTTCCTTGACCGGCTTGAGGTTCTTCACTGTTTATGGCCCTTGGGGTAGGCCTGATATGGCTTACTTCTTTTTTACTAGGGATATTTTGAAGGGCAAAGCGATCTCTATATTTGAGGCCGCTAATCATGGTACTGTTGCCAGGGATTTTACCTACATTGATGATATTGTGAGGGGTTGTTTGGGTGCTTTGGATACTGCTGAGAAGAGCACTGGAAGTGGTGGCAAGAAGAGGGGACCGGCGCAGTTGAGGGTGTTCAATTTGGGGAATACTTCTCCGGTGCCGGTTTCTGAGCTTGTGAGCATTTTGGAGAGGCTCTTGAAGGTTAATGCCAAGAGGAACATAATGAGGTTGCCACGGAATGGAGATGTGCAGTTTACTCATGCAAACATTAGTTATGCGCAGAGGGAGCTTGGCTATAAACCTACCACGGATCTGCAGAGCGGTTTGAAGAAATTCGTGCGGTGGTACCTGAATTACTATTCTGGTGGGAAGAAAGCTGTTGAGTGACCTATTGATTCTTTTAACCAAGTGATAAGGTCTTTGAATTCTTGTTCATTATGATTCTTGTGATTGTTCCTTAGCATTTCTCTGTTCGTTGCACGATCACCATGTTTCATGTGTCAAGGATATGATATTAAGAGGAACCTTGTTTCCTGCACTGAGGAAGTTTTGTTGCTGAAGATTAATGCCTGGACACCAATTTGCTGTGTCAGAAAACAAGATACATCGTATTCTCTTTTATATTTTTTTTCCTGAATGTAATTGTTGTAGTTTTAGAAATGTAGCATTTATGACTGATAGAGCATATGCTGATTGGTGGCAGTGTATAATAATTGTTAAGAAAATTTAGTAAAATTACACGATAGTTTGATTTCCGATTTTCGGACTGAATGAATCAATAAGACATGTATTTTATTTGCATATGTAATTTTCCAGCTATAAATGGACTCCTGTATTAATAATTCTTGCACAAGTCTCCTACTTCATGTTGCTGTTGCTAACATTTTTGTGTTAACTCTGGCACCGGGCACCGTTTCTCCTCAAAATGTTTGTGCAATTTCATAGCCATTTGGTCTCTCTTTATGTAGGAAGTTCTTCTGCTAAGGACCATACACATTAATTTGGATACTTTTGCAATCTATTGTAGATATAATTTTTGTTATTTGTAAATTGTATATTAATGCTTCATAAGATGAAAGGTGTAGGATTTGTAAAGTCATCTGCAAATTGCTTTTGATGCTTTATTACCATTTGAACAGGTCAGTTCTGGAAATAATTCTAGGAATTAACATGCAGTTTCATAGTGTTTTGGTCTCTTTATTTTAATATTCTTGACCCATTTTCATAGCCATTTTTGTTTTCTGTTTTGTATGTATCATATTTTTGTCTACATATGTAAATATGTATGAAGTCTTTCTGTTAAAGGCATTCTGCTAAATGTAACTTCTGTGGTTTGTAAGTTGAATATATCTTTCTGACTTTATTTTCATTTTGATTTTATTTCTAATCTTTCTAAATGTAGCTTTCCATTTTTGAAGACCAATTCGTTCTTTTCCCATTTCCTCTATCAACAGATTCGAACTTTGCCCCATTTTGATAAAGATGGTACAGAGTTTAATCAAAGAGATTGTGTTGGTATGAGATATTGCTTTCAAACATTCATTGTTTAACCAGATTTGTTAAAATCACTTTTACCTTTGTTTTGTTTATTAACATTTATTTAAGGAAATTTGCCACTTACAAGTAGTGAAGACCTTTTGGTAACAACAATGAGGTTCCTACATTATACATACATTAAGCATGTCATTGTCCTAAAATGGTGAGCAGTTTTGAATATTTGATTGTCATCAAGATTGAGTTAGTGCCTGTTTGAAAAACACTGAAAGGGTTTATCTGACACTGCATATGATTTAATGTAAAGTTTGTGATTGAAGTTAATTTAGAAACATATTTCAATCGCATTTAACAATTTAAAATTATCAAAATCAATTATGCACAATTTTTAATCAAATAGGAGCAAAGTTAATTTCTTCCACTTTAGTACAAATTTTAATATAAAACTTGTAGTTGAAATTAATTAGACATACATTTCACTTACATTTAACTGTTTAAAATTAATTCTATTTAAAAATTAATTTTAGTTGGAATTTTCATGTTATCAATTGTTGTGCTGCCCTGTCTTGCCTGGAAATATTTATCCCAAAGATCCGTCTTCATTTTTTAAGCTTTCTATCTATCACATTAGGTTTTTGGAAACATTTATAGCCAGAGTTCTGATAATCCTCACAATCGGTTGAAGGAAAAATATAATTGTAAGTATGAAATCTAAAGATGTTGTTAAATACTCAATAGCATAGTTTTAGAAAATTAATAAAAATATTATTTAATAATATACGTCTACTTATATTTTAAATAATATATTGTATAATATAATATCATCAATTTTTTTAAATTTAATTTATTTAAAAATTTTTAATTTAACAATTAAATTCACATTTAAAAAAATTAAGTGATATAAATTTATAAATTTAACAATTAATGTATATATATATATATATATATATATATATATATATATATATATATATGGTAATCACGATTTAGATTGATATAATTTTATAGACTTGTCATTTTTTAGTATCATTTTAATATATTTACAATTTAGATATTAATGTATTTTTATTTAAAGTGTTTATTTTATATAGGGTGTAAATATTCATGTGGTAACTTAGTAATTAATAAGTTTTAGTTTTAATTTTTTTTATTGTCTATATTTATTCCTGTAATTTATTTATATTTAATAGGATTATATGTAAAGATTTATTTTTTCTGTGCATAATAAATACATTAAGGTTTAAATTTAGAATCTTATCCAAATTTTTTATCAATATTTTTTTTAATAATTCTTTAATTTACAATAAAGTAGGCAATAAAACTTTTTTTTATTTTTGAAAAAAAATTTATGATTCCGTTTAAATATTTATATTTAGATAATTTTGTATAATATTTATACCATCCATAGGGATATAAATATTTATAGATCCCAAAAATTAATATATTTTTACTGTCAAATTTATACCCTAGATTAAATATCTCTATGTTATGTAACTATTTAATTTTTATTTAAATAAAAAATACATATTTGTGTAAGTTATTTTATCTATAATATTAATATATTTTAATGTAAAAATTTTACCATAAATTTATTGTTGCCATTTATTATTATGTTCAGGATTTTCCTTTTGTATCATTAAATATTTACCTCAATAGAGTAGATATTATAATTTTATATAAAGTTTCTGTTCCTATATAATGTAAATATTTATTTTCTTTAACATTTGATTAAAGAATTTAACTTTTTTCTAAATAGATTTTTGCTAGAGATGAAATTTTTTGAGACATCATGAGTGTTTTGCGAGGATAATTAATGCTGGCAATATTATACAATTCAAACTGACTTTACCGTGAGAGCGTAGAAAATATTAAGATTTTAATAATAAGGGATACATTTTTTTCCTTTTTTTTTCTATTAAATATGATCAACTTTAAAATAATTGATAATAAATAATTTTTTAAAAGTAATTATCGAACCTACCTAAATATACTTCTCTAATTTTGTCTTTATATGCTGCACACCTTAATTGACCTAATGAATGGATTAAGATTAATTAACGTCACACGATCATTTTAATTTGGTGGCTCACAATGATAAATTTCGTAAAATTTAAACAAAGCATTTTAATAATATAAAAATTTAAATATAAATATACTCTTATATATAAGTTCTAGAAAATTATAATTTTTTTATTAAAAAAATTATCATCCTTTTAAATCTTATTAGAAATGATAAAAATAATTTTTTTTTACCTATTTTTTTTATTTTTTTACATGCTCATAATGATGATATCAATTTATAAGAATTAACTTTTAATTTAATATGTTGATCAATTATTAGAATTAATGGATGAGATGAAATAAATTAAATAATTAAAAATTAGTACTATTCACATGTTAGGTATGCCTTAAAGAAAATTTATTAAAGAGTGGTGATAAGTGGCAGAATTTATCCTACTTTACATTTTATGCAACTAAATAGAAATAATAAAGGAGTAAGTTTTAACCTTTTTCTATTTGGTCTAAGATAAAATTTCATTCTTTCAAGTACTTTCAAATGCATGATTATCTTAACATAGTGAAAAACTAAATATAAATTATGTTAATCATGCATTAAATTGAAGTATGCACTTCCTTCTATATATTACAAACATCAGTACCTCACTATATCAGATAAATAAATAATACGTAAAATTTCATAAACGTTTTTGGATCATTTATGTTATAACTTAAAAAGGAAAGATTATGTGTACATTAACTAGAAACAAATAAACTATCTAGGTTAAAAATATATAAACATAGAGTGTTAACATCATTAAATAGATTATTAAAAAATGAGAACCAAGATCCATTATAGATTATTAAAAAATGAGAACCAAGATCCATTCTATGTACATGTTTTTTAAATGTCTTTGGTTGTGATCCTTTAGCCAATGAATCAATAATCATAAGGTTTGTTCTAATATATTTTATATACACTCTTTGTTTATAAACTTTCTCCTTAACAATAAAATACTTTAATTTCATGTGCTTGATATCTCTTAAGGATTTGTCATTTTTGGAAAAAAAATACTGTTGCAGAATTATCATAATAAATTTTCAATGACTTGGTAATTATGTTCACAACCCCAAGTCCAAGAATACTTTTTTTAGTCATAATGCATGGAATACAATTTCAAAATAGGCTACAAACTCTATCGCAACAATACTTTCTAGCACTTTTTCATGATATGGTTGCTTCTCTGGATAAGAATAAGTAACTAAATGTAGACTTTGTTCTAAATATCCAAATACTTCTAATTGGGTAGCTCTTCTTTTTACATGAGCATATAATCCTTTGTTCTTTAAAGGTATCTTAAAAATTTTTCTGTAGCTTTCCGATGGTCAATTTTAGAATTACTTTGATACCTTTTTAGCATTCAAACCGCAGAACTAATATTTGGCCTTGTGCAGGTTTGTACATACATAAGACTACCCAGTGCTCAACCATAGGGAATTGATTCAATTTGTTTTCACTTTATGTCGTTCTTAAGACATTGCATAAAACTAAAATTGTCCCCTTTTTGAATTGGTACAATTGCAACAGAACAATTTACCATGTTAAATCTCTCAATTTTATTAATATAAGCTTTCTATCAATTCTAATCATATAGGATGCTTCTAAGTATCTTTCATTTCGAAGTTCTTTGAGAGATATTCTTTTATTGGATATAACATACCTAAATCATTAGTTGCAAGCAAGATATAATTAACATATAATATCATAAAAAAACTTACTCTCATTAACCTTTCGGTACATACATCTGTTAATGATACTTTCTTCAAAATTGAAGGATTTAATGGTATCATTAAACTTAATATACTATTGTCTTGAGGCTCATTTTGATCTATATATTGACTTCTTAAGTTTACACACCATGTGACCTTTTTCTTTAATTTGAAAACTTTCAAGTTGGTCTATATAAACTTCCTCTTCAAGGTTGTCATTTAGAAAGTCTGTTTTCGTGTTCATTTGGTATAACTCTAAGTCATAATGAGTTACTAGTATTATAATGATACGTAATGAATCTTTCTTTGAGATAGGTGAAAGTGTTTGTTTATAACCAACACCATCCTCCTGAGTATATCCTTTAACAAAAAGTTGGACTTTATCATTTAATATTGTCATTTGAGTCATACTTGGTCTTAAAGATCCATATACACCTAATTCATTTATCACTTTATGACAATTCTACAACATCCAAAACTTTTTTTTCTTCTATGGATTTCAACTTTTCTTTCATGGGGCCAATCCATTTTCCTGACTCAATGGTATTTATATCATGTAAAAATGAAATTGGATCTTCATTAGTTCCCATGTCTAACTCTTGCAAATAAGTCTCATAATAGTTTGGAATAACTGATTTTCTTTCTCTTAAGGATTTTCTCAAGGGTACTTCTTGAGTCTTATTATCTTAGACCTTTGTGAGTTATGTATGATCATTCAAATATTGTTCATTGTTGTTAAAATGTTCTATGAAAATTGAAATAATATTTGAAGCAACTCATAGGTATAAGGAATAACCTTAGTTTCCTTTATGTCGACATTCTGTCATTCTCCACTCCCATTAACTTCACAATTCTTAAAGAATTTAGCATTAATAGTTTCTACAAGTATTGGGCTAAAGTTAGAATAATAAAAGATATACCCATATACTTTTATGGGTAACCAATAAAGTAACTGCTTACTATTCAAGAATCTAACTTATTTTCATATGGATTGTGTACTCTTGTTTCTACTATGCAACCCCAAACATGCACGTACCTTAGACTAGGTTTTCTATTGATCTACAACTCAAAAGAAGTTTTAGGAATTAACTTACAAGGAACTTTATTTAGCAAATATACAACAGTTTTTAATGCATATATCCATACAAATTTAGGTAAAGAGAAATTACTCACCATACTTCTAACGATATCCATCAATGTTCAATTACGCCTTTTCATCATATCATTTTATTGTGATGTATATATCATTGTGTATTGAACATGCATATCATGTCTTTTTAGAAGTTTTGTAAATAGATTTTAACATTGTTCCATTTTATTTTGTTTTTTATTATATTCACCACTTCTATGAAATCTGACTACTTTCTTTTTTGTCTGTGACATAAAAATTCATTGGTAAAAATGATAAAATATTTTTCTCTACCAAAAAATGAAGTGTCAAAAATCCACATACATCAATGTGTATAACTTTAAAAACTTCTTATAACACCTTTCTTATGATGTTTGGTTTACTTTCTCTCTTAATCTAATTTACACATAAATTAAAATAAGTAAATTAATATATTTAATAAAATAATAGTTTCATTTCACCTTTATAATCAAAATCTTTCAAATATTTATCACCCTCTGATTGGCTGTTTTACCTTCGGAAAATTTACAAGAGAAAGGGTTTGTCAAATTAAAAAAATCTTGGGCTTTGCTATTTAAGTAAACAAGGCAAAAAAAATAAAATCTAAATAGTAAATTCCCACAATTGTAACAGTGCATCAAAGTATAAAGCAGACAATATAATGAAAATCATTATTTGCTGCTTGGTGGTGTAATTAACTGCAAAATGTTTCTGACTTTCTGGAACCATAACACCGTCCATTTCTTTCAATCACACAGTAAAATGGTGTTTTCATTGGACCCTGCATTTTGTACATTGTCGTGTCGTGGCCAACACTGCAGTGTGGAAATTTGGTTCCAAAGACACGGTTTTGCGCAAAGGAACTGAAAGATGTTTGGTTGAAAAGGGGAAGGAGGGGCCACATTTGTGGAAGATAGAATGAAGGTGTGAAGTGGTCATTGCATGTGGAATCTCTGTAAGAAAATGCAGTGATTGATTGGATTGACCCTCACACACATAATGTCGTTTCCTGCAACAGACACACATACAAAGACTTGCTATGAATATTAAATCATAGATCAATACAACATTTTACACTATTCTTTTTTAATATATACACACAAAATCAAAAATCACCTAAGCCTCGACCCTTATGATTTATGAACACTTCCCCAATCACTTGTCCTTTTGTCTGTTTTTAAAAAAGCACAGGTCTTAACCAAAATGTGAATTATATCAGTGGATACGCTTAGTTGTTTGAGAGGTCATGGTCCTTAAAATCTTAACTTTTAATGTATTTATCTCTGATTCGTGAGAACAAAATCTGTCTAAAATTTAGCATCACATATGATTAGATATTTTAGTTTCTAAAAAAATAGAAAAAAAGAATATCATCATTGCCTATATATACAAATAAATCAATAAAAGAAAACAGAACAAACGTGATTATAGGTAGAATGAAGTAGCCTACTTACGATCTCGTGATGATTAACATGTTTGTCTTATACGTTTAAAATAACTATAGATTTTTTTTAATTAAGATATAATGTATAGGATACAACCAAGATCATCTCCCCCACATACTTCACGATACAGCTACTGGTAGTTTGGTAAGCTATTAAGATTGAAATGGGAAAAAGCATGAAACTGTGAGAACCCAATCTGAAACAACATGAAATTATAGAGATGAAAACCTAAACAAATGAAACAATAGATATTAAAAACTAAAATTTTAAAGTAGCAGGACCAAAATCAAAATCTTAGGTGGGTTTTTGTTTTTAATTTTCACATTTTTAAACCAAAATCAGCTTTAATTTTTAGATTTAAAATAAGATCAAATTCCGTTTTAAATTTAAAAGATGAATCAACTTATCTTATTCTATCATTTTATTATAACTAAATAATAATAATAATAATAATAATTATTATTATTATTATGATGATGATAATAATAATATAAATAATAAAATTAATAATAACAATGATAACAATAAAAATAATATTAATAAAATACATAATAGTATGATAGGTTTAATTATAATATAAAAAATATTATATATAAATTTTTTATTTATATGTTATTTAATATTAAATAAATAAGATAAGTAATTTTATATTTTATTATTATAATATTATATTATAAATAATGATATCATATAAAATTATGTTATGGTATTATAAATTAAATATAATTTATATATCAAATAATATTATCTATTTTATTATAAATTAAAACATAAATAAATAAAAATTTATTAATTAAAAATGAATAAAAATTAAATTTTCTTAAAATAATAAAAAATAAAATTTTAAAATTTTAAAATAAAAAATTATTATTGTTAATATTATTATTTTTATAATAATAATAATAATTATAATTGTGATGATGTTGGTTATAATATAAAAATATAATTTTTTATTTTATATATATTTATTAATTAATATATAAAATAAATAATTTTATATAATTTTTATTTTAATAATTTTTACATTATTTTTTATTTATTTTATATAAAATAATATATAATAATATTATATTATAAATAATTATATAATATATCAAACGTATTATTGGCTTAATTATTTGCAACCAATCTCAATCTTAGTGACCAATTATTATGTAGAAAATTTGGTCACCATTTAATAATTTTAGCAACTAACTTTGGCGATTGCTGTTTAGCTATTGATTTAGTAACTAATTATTTGATAGGAAATTTGGTCTTCATTTTCAAATTTTAACGATCACTTTTAATAATCGATTTTGCAATGGAATGTTCTATTGCAGTATTGATCACCTATAAAAAACTGTAAGATTAAATTTTTACGATAAATTTTTATTATTTTTGTGATAGCTAATCCGTTTATGATTAGGATTTTAGCAACAAAAAGTTGTTGATTGCATAATTTTTTAGTAACCAATTTCTCAATATTGGCGATGAATATGTTTAGTCGTTGAGCATTAATTTTTTCTTTCTGTATTTGGCATAATAGTTATTGTTTCGATAACTAAACCAGACAACTAATGTATAATTTCTTTTCAATGTTACCCAACGAGCTTTCAAGATTTTAACTATTACGTGAAAGTTATTTTTTTATTTTTATCCTTGATATAGTTTTATAATCCTTTATTTATTATAAAATATTATTTTTTATATGATTATTGTTTCATATTATAGTATATAGTTTAGTTATTAAATAATTTATTTAAATTATTTATAAGAAAATATTTAATTTTTATAAATAAAAATTTAAAATAAAATAAACATTTTTTATAGCATTATTATTTAAAATTTATTTGTAAAAGTTAAAAATATTATTTTTAATTTTAAACAAAAATTTATTCATTTAAAAAATATTTTTAGTAAAATTATATCATAAATTATAAATAAATAAATAAAATCGCCAATTTTTTATAATATGTATTTGTCAAAATAATTATAAACTTATTTATATAATATTTTTATTAAAATATATAAATAAAAATAAATTAAAAAATATTATCCTTATTTTTAATATAATAATTAAATCACATAATAAAATATTAAAATTTATAATAAATACAAAATTTATGGTACTTAAACTTTAATCTATTCTTATTTGTCGTTTAACAAATACCTTACTTTAATCAGAAAAATTTTCTTTTTAACCACTATTTTACTTTTTAATTTTTATCTATTTTTTAACTTTTAACTAATTATTTAACTTCTAACCAACTTATATGTTAATTTACCAACCGCATCCTTAATATTAAATAAATGACATACATCCTTCTCAAAAAAAATTTAAAAACAAGTTGCTGTCGTAAGCAAGCATGCAAGATTTTATATCACATTGCCATTTTTTTTACCATGTCCTTTATATATACACCACACCCTACACCAATTTATATTTTACTACTTAAAGTTTAATCGAATAAAGGGTTTGATTCAGTCTTTAGAATATTATCATATAAAGGAAAAAAACTCTAATTCTAAGATATGGTCTAAAGTAGATGATCAGAAAAAATTGCATGTCATTTTTTCTGTGCTTCACTAACAAAAATGAGAAGTAATAACTGGTAATGTGATATAATACTATTTAGGTATATAAAAAATATAGATTTGGATATTTTCCTTTTTGGCTATGCAAGTTAGCTTTTTGTCTGTATTCTTTAATATTAAGACTTATGTGACAAGTTTAAAATAAAAAAAAAATCATGTTTTGAATAGATAAATTTGATAATGATAAAATTAACTTTTATAAATATCTTTTTATTAATAATTTCTAATGCTACCACTTCAAAATTATAAATATCATATTTTTCTGTTAATGAATATGTAATAAAAAAAATTTAATCCAATGTTTTTTAACCATATTATTATATCAATTCAGGAAGTTAAATTGTTTTTCTTCTCAAAGAAAAAAAAAATTACATGGGACACAACAATACCCAATACGTGTTAACTACCACGCTTTGATTCAGGATCAAGAAGTATGACTGTCAAACTTTGAGAAAAAAACACCGTCTAACTGTGAGTTCAATAAAATGTTCTTTTGTTATTAAAATAAAAAAAATATATGCTTAATTGATTTATTATCATATCATTTAATAAAGTTTGGACAATCTAAAGATATTAAATTATAAGGTAAAACAGCCACACAATTGACATTCGTTTATTGTGATGATTATTTTAACAATTATTGTAGGGCATATTTTTTTTGTAACTTTTCTTTAATTTTTAGAAATTATAATAATTTTGAATCACAAATTTATCTCGTGCATTAAAAGGAATGAAAATTAATAAGAAATTAATTAAGGGAATAAAATTTTTAAGATTGATGATAAAATTTAAAAAGGAAATTATTAAAATTACAAAACATGATCTTTATTGATATAATATACCAAAATTCATCCATAATATATATATATATATAAATTTAAAATTTAAAAATAAAATTCAAATTAAGAATTGTTAACACTATATTAATTTTAATATAATTTATTTAAAAATTATATATTTATATTTATTAAAATGTATCAATATTTAAAATTTAAATTAAATAGCATTTGAAAGGAATGAAAGGAATAAAATATTAAATACCTAATATCACTTCAAAATTTTATCTTTTATTAACATTTTAACGTTGTACTGATTGTATAAACATCATAGAAATTATACTATGAATAAAATATCTCACATTAACAAATGATTTATTAATACATTAAATGCTAGTATAATATATTATTACATTAATACTCAGTATAAAATAATAATATATGTTATTAATACATTAAATGCTAGTATAATATATTATTTATCTGTATAAATTTTCAAAATTTATATTAAAAAATTAATTTTTGTTAGATAAAATGTATACTAACAAAGATTATTCTAATATTTAATTTTTTTTATATATTAGTGTTTGAACTAAAAGATGTTAATTAATTTAAAGATTCAAATTCAATCAAGGATTAAATTACTATCCTCTTAAAAATTAAAGAAAATTACAAGAAAAAATTAAATTACATTAAAACATCAAGAAAACATGAACCAACTGGTCAAAACTTTGACGAGAATTTTAAAAGAAGAATAATCAACTTGCTTTAAAATTTAAAATGCAAATTTTACAAAAGTAATTAAACTAAATGAAATAAGAATGGGAAACTGAAACAGAATTAGAAAAGAGAAGATCATATATTCAAGAGCCTTTTTTTATTGAGTTAAGAATCAATAAAGTGTGATTAAGTAATTTTTAATGAAGTTTTTGAATATTTATTTAAAACTTCCTTTACAAATCTATTTATAGGCAAAATGTCTAATGGCATTTATTACAATAGAATGATATATGTATTACATGTGTCAAAAAACAAATTTGAATAAAAACTGATTTTTTTTATTAACTTATATTCTTCAATTTATACTTGCTGAAAAATTTTAAGTTCTTTCATCTATTTTGACGAAAAATCTCGTAAATTTAACTTGAAAAAAGGACTTAATAGAAGTCATAAATCCTATGGATTTAGGTTTTGAACACAATAATTGACTTCACTATCTTTCAAGTCACTACCTTGTAGTCAAACCATATTCTATCAAATTCATTGTTCTCATGAGCTCCTAATTTCTTAATACATGATATTTTTTTTCTACATGTGCCAATAGTTAGTAAACAAATTATTTTTTATTGTGTAAAAGAAATTGCATGACCTAATGAAAATTAAGGTAGCTCCTATAAATATTCTCATTAATATATTGAGATAGATATTTCTATTTTAAAAAATAGTTATAATTCAAATATTTTTTTTAAAAGTTACTCAAAATAAGTAGAAATATATACTTTTTATTTAGAATACGATTTGTCTCAAAAGCTTAAACATGCTAATAATTTTTAAAAATATTTTATTTAATAAATAAAAATGATATTTTTATAAAAATAATTAAAATGAACATGCTCTAATTTATAGTAATTAAATCTATTTTAAAATAATAAATTCTTGGAAATAAAATCAGAAAATGTTAAAATTAAAAATAATATAATATAATATCATGGTCTCATTAGCCTGTTCTTGGGCTACTCTTTAAGTTCCCAGTTGATTTAGTAAATAATAAGTTTGTATGACAATATATGGATAATTTACATAATCCTACCAGCATTTTCCCTCCATTCTTATTTCTTTAGTTTTTTTCTTCGTTGTTTTGGTCAAGATCATTTTATCCATCTAAATTCAAGTAACTTTACACCTTTGTCAACGGTTTCACCTCTAATGCATTACTGTTTGTTTCCTCCACTTGCATAAGGTTTCAAGATTTGTTTGGCTATTGTTGCTGTTGTTACATTTTTTACATTTGTGAACTACTTAAAAAGTTAGAGTTTATAATTCACATTCCTCATGAACCCTCCAATCATTATTTACATAACGAAAATGATTCAGCAATGAATGGGGTTGAGGTCTTTGATTAACTATCAAGTATTATGAAAATATAATGTGTAAAATTGGTGCTTAATGCAATACTATAGAAGAGGATGATTATACTAGTGCAGCTGAAATTACAAATGTCTGGAAACATTAGAAAAGGAATGCCACATGATCCTTATCATTGATCACTATGGTCCCATTGTTCCTCCTTAATACATGTATATGAAGTCATATCATTTATGAGTGCCGCATTCACCCTGTTTCTTGATCCATACATATAGAGTTTCACCAAATTATTACGTGCTTTGTTCTATTTTGAGGAATATTAGTACATAGAAACTAACATCATTCATGTGATTTCCCTGCTTGCACACATCTATTCCATACCATATACAATTGTCTTAACTATATAAAGGATTGTAACAGTTTGGACAATGAACCTCCATATAATTTCTCTCACTTTCAAAAAAGTTGGATCAAGTCCTGTAATCAAACAGAAATATGCGATGATTATTAACATTTTTTCCGTACTATTTAGCTTGATTTTAATTTTGATTCTTTGACTTTCAAAGTTTGATTTTGAGTCCTTACAGCTTCATTCAATTTAGATTTTGATCTCCTACCACCAATATGCTGCCACACATGACAGCTATCACGAAGAATGTCCGGGAAACTAAAAGGACTGAAATGGAAAAAAAGAAGAAGGAAGGAAGCTGAGGGAACCAAATCTGAAACAACATGAAATTATAGAGATCAAAACCTAACAAATGAGACTAGGGATTAAACTAGATTTTTGAAGTATAAGAACCAAAATCAAAATCTAAGTAATCCTTGCTGTTAAATATAACTAAAATTTTCAAGTATAAAAACCAAAATCAATGTCCTTAGGCACTCAGAAAGGCATATATTTGCCATGGCAAGGATCACACTTGTTAAATATATTGGGCAAGGAGGTCTTAAAAAAGGGGAAACTTACATTGTTTCTTGCTCTAGGAATAATAGAGAATCATTACATTAAAGTTTGTTATGCCTTGTAATTTCAATTTTGTTCTTATATGCAGAAAATGTGCTTGTGTTAACAAGTATTTACTTGTAGCCGCTGGAGGTGCTAACCAGTGTAGTCGCTCTGTCTCGGCATTGCACTGCTACTATAATTTTGTAATCTAAATTTGTTGGTGTTTCATGTGCCAGCTAGTTTCCTTCTATGTTAATGAATGCCCAAATGTTTCATTATATAGGTTTTGCTATTTACTCTGTCATAATTTAGATAGATTGAACTAACTAATTATTAAAAGGTTTTGAACCTGTTTAAAATTTTCCTTTTATCAGCAAACTAATAATTCACCAAACTGTTTTATACATAATTGCTTGTCATCAATGTAAAAGCTGCATTTTATCTGCTGAATAATGATATTAGATCCTATAAGGGAAGCGAGAAACAATTAATTCTCATGCTTTGTATTACATAATATAACTGATATTTCTCCACTAATTTTATGAATTCAGAAATTTTTAAGCCAAAATTTTTTAAAATGGATAGTTGACAAATAATTAAGTGAGCTGTTATATTGACTGTATCCAAATTTTCCCTTTCTAGTCTTTTTAATTTTGGTTTGGTTAGTTTCTTTTGTTGTCCATAACATATCTGAGACTTGGGCGTTGTTACACAATGAAACAAGACAAAAAATTCAAATAGCTACAACTACAATACAGCTATAAAGGAAAATGCAGATCATATTATAAAAATCATAAACTGCTTCATAGTATATAACCTATTGCTACCAATAGTTGGTTTTTAATTTAAAGTCTAAACCCAACTGAAAAAGGATTTTAGCACCAGAACACCCATAATTTGATTAATTTATCAACGTCAATAATGAATCAATCATAGTCAAGGCAAACAAATAGCTTCCACAACTAAAAGATGATGGAGAAATAAAAAGGCTTGGATTTTATTATTGTAAATCAAAAGGACTACCCTAGCAAGCAGCAATCTTGAGTTTAGCTAAGGAAAATTGCTTATGAAAAAGAAAAATATCACTTCACTTAGTTTTTTCCTTTTGACACTCAAATGAATGAATCTCTCGAGTCATCAACTGATGGATTGAAACTTCACAGAAAGGGAAGGACAGTGGTGGTTTGGAATGACTGAGTTCCTGAACCACTTGCTGCATTGATGGCCTGGAGTTTGGTTTGGAAAGCACGCATGACAGTGCTACTGTAACCACAAGAACAATATCGTTAGCAATTTTTTGAACAAAAGGAAATGGAAGACGTGGATCCAAGAGATCCTTCAAGAACATATTTTGAGTAGATGAATCTAACAAAGATGATACTAGCTCTCCTGGATGCCTTCCCATTAATGTTTCCAGTGTTACCACCCCAAAACTATAAATATCACATTTTTCTGTCACAGTCAATGTGTAGGCTAGCTCTGTAATCAATCAAGAAACAAAGAAAGTTAGCTTAACTTCTCATACTAAGTAATTAAATCAGTTCAGTGAAGTCATATAGAGATTTTATTATTTTACAAAAAACAAAAAGCCTTCACCTGGGGCTACATATCCATATGTGCCAAGTACTATGGTTTGATTTGAAGAATCAGGATCAAGGAGTCTAGCTGTGTCAAAGTCAGAGACAAATGCCTCCAATTGTGAGTTCAATAAAACATTGCTACTTGTAACATCTCTATGAACAATGGGAGGGGTACAATCATGATGCATGTAGGACAAAGCATGTGCCATTCCCCTAATGACATTCACCCTCTTAGTCCAATTTAATTCCTTAGCTTAAACATCATTGTTCAAGGCATAAAATAAACTACCCTTTTCCATGTATTGATAGATTAGAAACATGCATCGATTGTGGAGGCAAAATCCATGAAGTTTGACAATATTTTTGTGACAAATTTCTGTTAACGATTGAACCTCATTACGAAAACTCTTATCAAAAGATGGGTTTTGAGATTCCATTTGGTGAAGTTTCTATAATGCAACAATTTTGCCACTTGGCAATTGTACTCTATATACACTGCCGTATGCACCAGTTCTAATGCAGTACTTGATATGAAAATCCTCAGTTGCTTCAATGATGTCTTCAAATGCAATTTTACCATCATAGTTCCATATGGAAAACAAATCTCCATCCTTTGTTATTCTTCTTTGAAATTTGGTCTTAGACCCACATCTTTTCCAAAGTAATGTTGGAAGAAATACAAACAGGATGATGCAAATAATAGGGAGACAATGATATCCTCAGTTTTACTATTTTGTGAATTGGTATGGGGGACATAATGGCATAATGCAAAATTTGGTGGGATGTAATTGATTAAAGATTTCTTTGGGAAAAAACAATATTTTGGTAATTGTGACTCGAAATCAAGGTCTCGTGAAAAGTCAAAAGAATTATATGAAAGGTTTAAAAATGGTAGAGTAGCAAGTTCCATGGGTAGTTTACCGGTAAGATTATTATAGCTAAGATCCAAACTTTCCAGTGCGGAATTCATTGCAGTAAGAGACGGAATCTCACCACTGAGAAAATTGTGACTAGCATCAAAGCTATTAAAACAACTAATTTGGGAAGTGAGGCTTCCATTTAAAAAGTTGAAGCTTAAATTCACGGTTCTTAGAGAGTAACATATCATATTCTCTAATGGGATTGAGCCATACAATTGATTTGATGAAAGATATAGAGAATGCATATTGGGCATTTGAAAAAGTTCTGGAGGTATTAAACCATGTATCTTATTATCGGAAAGATGTAAAGCGTCTAAAGTGGACAAATTTCCCAGTTCTTGTGGTATGTGACCTTCAATCTGGTTAGAATTAAGAAAGAGAGATATGAGATTCTCCAACTGACTCAAAGCAGAAGGGATTGAACCGGTAATTAAATTGGATGAGAGATCCAATATAGATAAGCCTTTTAGATTCCCAAATTCTACCGGTATGGAACCTTGAATGCGGTTAGACTCAAGGCGAAGATAAGTCAAATTCTTTAATTGTCCCCAAATACCAGGGATTGAACCGGTAAAAGAATTATGCGAGAGATATAATTTTTGTAAGTGTGTCAAATTCCCTAGTTCTATTGGTAAAGGACCTTGAAGCTGGTTTAAGCCAAGATGGAGGTGGGTTAAATGCACCAATTGACCCAACGTAGAAGGAATTGAACCGGTGAGCGAATTGTTATACAGGCTCAATATCTGCAAACTTGTCAAATTGGCTAGTTGTTGGGGTATAGGACCTGCAAATTGGTGAAAAGGAAGGAAGAGATTTATGAGAGTGGTTTGTATGGTTGATAACACAACAACACTAAACATGAACCTACATTTCTAACTGCTTTAGGCCTCAGATACCTTACCTTGAAGGAGATTGTTGGACAAGTAAAGAATTTGAAGCTTTGTTAGTGTCCTTATTTCTGTAGGGATTCTTCCCGTAAGACCCATTCGAGATAGGTCTAGAAAGACTAAATTGGGGAAGGCAGTGACGTTCAACCTCCCAATCTGCCGCATTTTTTCTGAAGGTGGAATAGGTAAGAAGAATGGGTAAATCTCTGTAACACTTTCAGCTTCATCACACATGATACCTTCCCAATCACAATGATTTGAGATTTTTGGGTAACTATTCCACCAACCGGTGTGGAGCAAAGCCTGTCGTTCCTGATTTATGGAGGAAGACGAATTAGAAGACGAAGAAGAAGAAGGTGCCAATGCAATGCTGGTTGTGCAACTAATAGCAAAGATGACTGCCACTACCAATAAACTACAATCACATCTCCCCATACTTGATTGATTTTGATTCCAAATTGTTTATTAGTGGCTAATGATACTTTCGTATATATAACAGTGGTCAATAGCGCGCCCAACATGTTCTTGTGCAAAATTTCTTCTCAATTTCCTTTCATGTGCAAAGGCGAGGAAAATTGAATGAAGGTGTCATTGGGAAAAACGTGAAATGCATACTATCGTTTCCTCCGATCATTTCATGCACGTTACCCATTTTCATTCTAATCAGTAATTAATCTAGCTGCACACATTGTACATGTCAACATTGACTGCAGTTGGTAAAATTTATGGGGACAGAGTTTGATCAATTTCGGTTAAAGTCATGGAGACCATTATTTCAATGCGTGTGGACCCACCTCAAATATGCAAATGGTCCTTCTAATAAAAAGTTAATGTTCTTAAATGCATTTCTAACATTGATGACGTTGAAGAGGAGTTAAAGTTCATGAACCGGCACTTATGGATATATCAGTCCTGGTGAACTCCAATAATATATCTAGCTGATGTGTTTAAATATTAAAAGGTGTGGTGAGTATCAA
Organism: Canavalia gladiata; assembly: GCA_037954105.1. Taxonomy (NCBI): domain Eukaryota; kingdom Viridiplantae; phylum Streptophyta; class Magnoliopsida; order Fabales; family Fabaceae; genus Canavalia; species Canavalia gladiata. Next base: position 10,991,777 of record CM075659.1, on the reverse strand, counting down.
TGTTTTTGACAAATATGGTGTTAACTTTGTTGCTTTGAAGTTGTAACACACTAGAAGCATCTATCAATGCCATCTAGCCAAAACATGATGATTAAAGATGCTCAAGATGTGATTCTTTCGATAACACCACACCACCAATAGCATGTGCTGTGAATTAATCAAGTTAACACACATACTGGAAAAACTCTAACCCTGTATAATAACAAACGGGTCAATGAATATACCCGAAATTACTCTCATGCTTGGTAACTTACATCTAACTACAATAAGTACTAAACAAAAGAATTATAATATGATAGTGTTTGTAGATACCTTACCTTGTACCAAATTAAGCTCTAGTAACTAAAAAGGATTGCTATGGTGACTTGGTGAGTTAAAACCATAGTGATGATGGGAAAAGAAGATCCTCTGTGAAGGTTGTAGTGTCACTAATCTTCCTACAAATCCCAAACATTGAAGAATTAGCCATCCAGTGTGTATAAACCGAACTATTATTTCACCTTTTATTAAAGAATGCTTGTGTGTGCATTGTATTGAGTAGTATTTATTAATTTTTGAAGGCCTTTCTCTCTGTTGAGAGTGATCAACCAAAAAGTTGTGAAGTTTTTAAGGGAAACCAACATCTAGGCACCTACATGAATTTTAATATTTTTCTATGCACTATTTTTCATTCATATGCTGCTCTGAAAATAGTACCATAATAAGTATGAGTAGTTTTTAATTGGTTGGTTGATAGAGGCGGTGATATCACTGCTATAACTAAATATATTTTTTGTAGTCATCAACACTTTACTAACAAATCAATTTAAGAATCCCTTTTAATTATAAACAATTTGCAATCAAATTATAAACTGTGTGGTGTTATTTTCACGTAGTATGAATTGAGCTAGAATCTTGTGATACAAAGTTTATTATAAGCGAATATCCGATGCTGTCACTAACAATTTTTACGGTAAACCAAGTTGAACATTTAAAAGTAGAATCCGTAGGACAGGACCACGCAAGTAAACTGTAGTTATAAAATCTTCAATACAGAATTAGAAGGTACTGTGCACGAGTGAAGTGTTGGAGAGTTCCATGTATTGCCTTTGCACTTTTATTTTTCTGATATATATTTGTGATGGATAAATAAGATTTATTCTGTGGAATGATTTAGAGATAGTAATATATTATATTCTAAAAGTGAAACATAAATACATGAATAAATATCCTAGAACACAAATAAAAATTGAGCAACAAAGACTAAGGTTTTGATAAAATAAGAAATGAGTCCAGTAAATTAAGTTAACATTCTTGAATGCAATTCTAAATGTTCTTTGATATTGTTGATTTTGAATACTAGGTAAAAATCATAAATTGTCACTTGTGGGTAAATAGATCCATGTGTCTTTTACAGGATTTGTTAAATATTATAAAATATGATTAATTTCACTGTTGTCTATGAGAAAGTGATGGCTGTGTTTACTATGACTTGTGAGGTTGACTCTGACTGACATACCTAATGTCGTTTCCTGCATGTTTTTGTTCAATACGGCGCTTCTAACCCTTTTTCCATTCCTATCAATAATGGACAGCTTCAATGCATTCAAATCTTTCTACACACCGTATATGTAAGCGCTCTGACTAAAGTAATTCAGTAATTGCATCTGTTTATAGCAAAATATATTGACACAAGGAGACTTCTATGAAAATGGTTGAAAGCTCCTAAACTCAAGTTTAAAGATGTAAACGCGGTTTAGAATTCATGCTAACATGTTTGCCAATCGATAATGAATTTAGTTTTGCTCAAGTTTTGGCCAAGATTATAAATTATAACTTCTACATTGAATTGAAAATTTTATACTGAATTTTATTATAAACTTAATTTTGGAAAAAAGTTTCCAAACATAAACCATGGTAATTTAATCCTACTAATAGTAAGTTAATGTTTTCGAATGCATCTTTAATCCTGGTGTCTAAGGTTTTCAAATTGAACAATTATTAAACCAGCTAAGATATTTATTGTATTTGAATTAATATTAATTAAATATTTTTTAAATATTTATAATATTTAAAAATTATAAATATATAATAATATTGTATATTAATATCATAATTTTAGATGACTAAATATTATATTCTATTTTTAATTTTAAATTGAAGTTATACATGCAAGATCAAATAAAATATAATATAATTTTAGTTTTCTTTTTCATGAAAAATGATTTAACCAAATATTATTTTATATACAAACCAAATTTTTTAACGAATATATTAATTTGTTTAGTTTACTGGTTTTTTTTTTACTGATTTTATCAATTTGCCACCAATTTTTTTTTTAAAAATGATTTTGTAGTTTAAATAATTCAGAGAAATCACTACTTCCCGGTTCATCAGTTCAACAAGTAGGTTTGATCCGATTTGAAAAATATATTTAATGGTGCTGTCATATAATTGAGGTTGAAAACAAGCTGAAAATCACAAATGGATACTTATAAAAATATCCTCCCAGAAACTGTGTTAAATGTCTTTTTTGTTGATTGATTCAATATTATAAGGGGTGGTTAGAATTAATGTTTTTAACATGTGGAGTCTACTATATTCTCTATTTTCTGTGAAAAACATGGCATCTACTCTATGGCTTAGAAATTATGTACCTGCAAGCCAAAATCAAAGGCTGACCTGACCAATGACCACCCCTTGAAGCCATGCACAAAAGTATTTAATATGCAAGATAGACTCTGGTGAGTACCAATATAGCACAATATAGAAGATATACATACATCAAGAGAATGGCCTAACCTTGCTGAATTCTTGGATCATGTTATTGCTTGTATTTGTCTATTTGTAGGTTTGATATATGGAAGTAATCAATAGAAGTTAAAAATTGAGTATGGTTCTCTCTCTTTCTTGTGTACATATTTATGAGTGTGTTATATCTTTTTCTTTTCTTCCCATTATTCTCTTCTGTGATAACATTAGAAGCATCTATTCACCTTATCTAGTCAAAAGAATCAAAACATGATAGTTTATAATATCTTAGATTCATCCATTCGTTTCCTTTATAAAGATGCTCAATACTTGATATACCAACGTATGATGTGTAAATGTAAAGATTTTTTATAAATAAATAATGATTTTAATTCATGAAAAGTTAGGGATAGATCATATTTAAAAGATCAAAATTTTATTTTAATTCGTAAAAGATCAATAATCAATCATTTTACTTTATGGAGAATAAATAGTCAATATTTTTTATGTATGAAAGATAAAAATAATTAATTATTACATTTTAAGAATGATTATAGCAATTTTTATTTTTAAAGACAAATATGATCGATTTCCGATATTTCAAAATCCAAATAACTATTTACTCTTTTTTTTCAAGAATAAAAAGAAATGAGATTAAATAAAATATTTTTTCTTTCCTCAAATTCAATAACTAGCTCAGAGATAATAACATTATATTTTTAGAAGACACAAATACTTGAATAAATATCCTAGAATAAACACAAACGAAGGTTGAGCAACAAAGACTAAGATGCAATAAAATAAAAGACATTTGTCAGAATCTATGGCGATCTTGTATTACATTCACACATGCTCTTCCACACAAAGCTCACTTGTTAGGATGAATGGCCAACCAAGTCTGGATAATAGTGAGAACAAGCGCAAAAGTTGCAGCCAAGAAGGCACATATAGACCAAGGATTGCTGAAATATGTATTATAAGCTTGAGCCATCCACGTTTTCCACTTATTCCTACAATGCTTTTCAATTTGGTATCTGACTTGGGTATATTTCTCACAATAAGTCATGTTGCCGGTACTTAACATATAGAATCCTCTGCTGGCCAATTCAATTACTGTGCTATTCAAGAGTTTGGCCAATTCTTCATCACTTCCAAGAAAGTTTTGAATCACCCCTGCCAATCTGAGCTCCTTCACATCATTTGCATCATCAATGAGTGTGTCTAAGAAGGATAAGTAGGAGCATATCTCGAAATTATTATGAAAATCTGGGCACTTTTCATAGGCTACCATATTTAAAAAAATATAAGGGGAGGACTCATCCACATAGATCCAAGGAAGCTTCAACACTCCAGAAACCCACTTGGAGACAAAAGAGACATTACTTATGGATAGTGTCTCCTTCCTTTCCACTCGAATCCCAGCTGCTTTAAGTTCCCTTATGTTTTTATATGTTGGCCACAAAAAATGAGGGACTTCTATCCTATGTTCATGATCACCATTGATTTGGATTTGAGTCTCTTGCTTTCTATTGTTTTGTATAATGTCATGATCATTTTTCAAGAACATTAAACGCAAAAAATCAAGCAAATGATTTGGTTTGGGCTTCCCTTGAAGATCTTCTAAGGAAAGTCTTTCAAAAAATTTAGCCCAATATTCGCCCCCACAAAATTGGTCTACCATTTCATGGAACATATCATTTTTAACTAATCCCGCAAATACAAGATTGAGCATGGAAAACACTAATGTGGCCTCGTCCTTACTCAAAATTTGAAGAATTTTATATGGAATTTGGTTCTCTAACAAATGCAAATCCCTGATCACATGCAGTTGTTGGTCAGGCTTAATCCACAGTTCTTCTGGATGCATGTAGTCAAATTTTTTCAAGATTTGAAGAACAGAACATCCATCCACAAGCAATATCCACACAAGGGTGTTGTCATTGTAATCTCTAACTGCATCCTCGGTGTAAAGACCCTTCAGTTCTTCAATAATTTCTTCAATTCTTTGGTATAGATCATTAGGGTCTTGTTGGTTTTCCTTCAAATACATTGCTGTCCAAATAAGCTTGTAATGCTCTCCTAGCTTGAGATTTTCCTTGCCATGATGAATGGGACCAATTGATAGCAGCCTAGGCAAATAATACTTGCCAAAATTTGGGTTTTCTCGCAGATGATTATCAATCCTTTGTATTTTGGGTGGTGGAGTTTGTGGACCCCTTTCAATATTTTGCATTGCCTTTCCTAATTGTGAAAGCCTTTCTGCTTTACAAATATCTGATCTCTTACTCATTCTTCAATAATATACTTCTTTTGGTTATTTTCTGATTACTAGGTAAGGTGCATGATCAGCAAAGTGTCCCTATATTGTTGATTTTACAACACAAGTTCATAGCATTCATGTAGTTCTCTTCTCCCTTAGTGCTGTTATTGGAGTCATATTGTGTGAGGATATTTATGCCAGTTTACTGGTAATTCATCAAAGTTCATAATACAAAAAAGACAAAAAAAAATATAAAATGGCCAATAACAATCTAATATGATAATAAAGGAAACATGTAAAAAAATAAAAAAAGCTAATTTTTCTTTTAATTTTACACTTGATTTTGTTTGTATAATTCAAAATTATAATTTTGTACTAGTGCAAAATGATATTACTGTTATGTGTATTACAGTTTGTATAAATGAAAAATAGAATCACATAATAAATTCACTATTTCTTTTAAAATTAATGGAAAACAAATAAATAAATAGCATGCATCACTAAATATAAGTAGATTTTTTCCAATGAGTATTATTTTAGATATTATGAATTTATATTAATAATATGATATTTTATATTAATATATAGTTATGTTAATATAAAAATTGATATATTATATCATTATTTTATATTATTAATATAATATATTTTACTGTTGATGTGGATTTATAATAATTATATTAATAATTTAATTTGTTAAAAAAATTAAATAAAAAAATGTTCTCGTTGGCATCCACTTTTTCATGTGAGATATGTTCGGAAAAATCATAGATAAATCAATTGAAAGTTAAAAAATTAGCTAGAAAATGAAATATAAAAATTGAAACCTGAAAGCTAAAAGTTGATAATAAATTAATAATTAAATAAAAAATATTTAATAAAACTAATTATTAAACTAACATATAAATGTAAAATTATAAATAAACATATAATTAACTAATAAAATAATTTTTGATAAATATGGCTATTTTTTATTTTGAATAAATAAATTAAAATTTAAATAAATAAATTTTTATTTTTAAAAAAATGTTTATTTTTTAATTTTTATATAAAGAAATTTTAAATAATAAAATTTTTAAAAAAGGAGTTATTTTTATTTTTATTAAAAATTTCAATATTTTATTTAAAACAAAAATCAATACTATAATAATTAAAATAATTAACATATATTAAATAATAATTTAAAATATAATATTTTATAATAATATAAAAGTAAATTTATATTAAAATTAATAATAGTATTATGAATGAATTAAATGATAGATGAATAAAATGTTAGATTATAAAAAATATTAAAGATAAATTAATAGAAAATTAGTTAAAAGTTGAAAAGTATAAAAATTATTTAAAGTAACTTTTATAAAATACTTATAATTACTTTAAAAAATATTAGTACCTCATAAAAAAATTATTTTATCAAATAAAATTAAAATATTTTAACAAAATTTTATTTTTCAACTAAAAATTTTAATTTTCAATTAATTAAAATATTTTATCAAACACATAGTCTAGTTGTCATGTTCAGGCGTTAATTTTCTTTTAATATATATATATCGTAAAATATTTATATTTACCACGCCAATCTATCATTTGCTACTTAATATTTTCTTAACATTTAGCATTGTCATATGTAAGATCATCATGATAGTTAATGATAGAATGTTATGCGAATTGAATTGAGCATTTTTGTAAAAGTGTAAGAATATTAAATAAAAATTTTACAACAGAAAAGCATTCTTTTTCATAGTTATGCAAATCAAATTGGAGTTGTCAGTTCAACCTGTTTGAAAACTAGTCAGGTTAACGGTCCAAATAATTTTTAAAAATTGAAATAAAATACCAAGTTAAAAATGATTCAGGAAACTTGACTAAACTGATTTTAACATAAAAAAAATATTTTTTGTTGAATTTTTAGTTTTTAATTTTTAAAAGATAAATAAAAATTCATACATAATATCTATCTATATATAAATACTATTACATCGTGGTTGACGCATCAAGATTAAGGTGTTACAATCTTTTTAGTTCTCTAACTTCTTTGGCCAACAATGACAAATTTTCATAATAGGTTAAAACATTTTTTTGCAAATTAGTGTGAGAATAGCTCAGAAGATAGGAAGGGTGCAGATGGATAATGGGCACTGAATTGAACCCTTCTTGTCTTGTGAAGTTTTGTTGGTTAAAATGCACATTCAAAGAAAATAATATATATATATATATATGTATATGTATATGTATATATATATATGTATATTTATATGTATATATATGTATATACTGTTACTGTGTCATTTAGTCATTGAGCTATAGAAAAGGAAGAGGACAATATAATAACCAAATAGAGGACTTACATGTCTGACTGAGATGATGGATAGTAACCATGGCGCTGTTGTTCAGAAGATAAAAAATAGCAAAATGTTATTGAAGGCTTAACTTTATTTATACTGAAAAAGAAAAAGAAAAAGTTATATTACAAATCGGCCATAACTATAAATGCTTCAATAGTTCAAAAAGTACTCTACTCTGTAAAATCTAGCATTTGCCTTTGCTTGATACGTGGTTAAAGAACAAACACAGGTACGGTGAAAAACAGCTTTTGAGCAATAATTACCAAATTCATTTTGTAGAAAACTCAGGAACGATATATTGGTATTCAAAATTTTATTAAAATATAGAGTTGTTATCAAATTTTATTTTATGAAAATAAATGAAATATTATTTTAAAAGATAATCTTTAAAAATTGAGATTAGATTAGAAAGTTTGATAATCCATGTGAGGAGATGGAAAATTTTATTACTTCTTCAGTACATCCATCTCAAAAATTGTTTGGCTTAAAGTTAAAAGTTTAATTTTAATATAATATTTTTTATATTATTAATTAATTGAAAATTATAAATTTAAATTTAAAATAATTATTATAAAATAATAATTTTTATTATATAATAATTTATGGTTAAATGATAGTGTAAAATTTGTTATACTATCGGTATATTTTAATTCTAAAAGTAATTACCAAAAATGTTAATGAATATTATTTTTTTAACTCTAAGAAGAAAAGTAAATAAAATCATATAAAAAAATAAATACAATGCAATTTATTTTACTCGATGAAAGAACTTTAGCTTCTGTTACGTTTTGTGCAATTAAAAAATTAAATTGAAATCATTCTTTTAAAAACTATTTATTGATTAGTTGATTATAATTTAGAAAAAAGTTTTATATGTATAAAAATTGTTTTATTAAAAGGAGATTTATTTTAGAGATCATTATGTGGATCATTAACCAGGGAGGATCAAATAATTAAGTTTTGATATACAATAAATTAACCATCCGTCATGGATAAATTAACTCTTTTTTTAATCAATGTATAACAATTTGTTATATTTTTAAAATTTTCAGTGAATGTGGAGATTTACATGAAAGTGTGGATCGTCAAGCCACCTGGACTCAAGTTTAACCAAAATTTGGTCTCTAAATCTTTTAAATTTCTAATTTTGGAGGGTTATTACCGAGTAATGAATTTTTTGGAAAAAAAAAAAAAACAGTCTGGTAAACATGACTTTGAACCAAGATGTTGTAAGATTTATGTATCCTAGAGTGGCATGTTCCTGGTTAAGTTTCTGTGAGATTATTATATAACTAAGATTTAGCCCATCCAAACAGAAGGAACCTGATTACCACTGAAAAAATTATGACTAAGATTAAGGTTATTAAGGTTAGTAACAACTATATTCTGATGTAATGCTTCCATTTAGGAAGTTGCAACTCAAATCCACTGTTGTATCAAGGAGACAATTTAAGACGAGATGGATTGTTTTGGGAAAGGTTTAGATTTGAAATATTAATGACCTTTGTAATTTAGATATAGAAATTTGAGTTTACTTAGATTTTATATTGATAAGAATTTTATTTTTGAAAATAGTAGAGATTTTTATTTAAATAGTTTTGTATTAAATAGAAAGAATTTTAAATAACCTCTATTTAATTTATTATGTTAGTTTTTTTTTTCATTATCATATATAATTATTTTTATATTTTATATTTTTAAAATAATTATTCATTTTTTAGTCACAAATATTTAAAATTCTAAATTTTTTTATCCAAGGTGAATGCATTGAACCAAAAGTGAGTTATTTAAAAGATTAAGATTTTTGAAATTTTTTTAATTCTATTAGTATGAAACCTTCAATTTAGTTAGAACCAAGAAAGAGATATTTGACAAACTCTATATTGACCCAAAGTAGAAGGGATTAAACCGGTGAATGAATTATGTGACAGAGATTCCCTAAGTTTGTAGGTAGAGGGCCTTCAAGTTCGTTAAAAGTAAAATCAAGATAACTAAGAAGGGATTGAAGTAGTAAGAGAATTATTTGAGAGATGAAACATCGTCAAACGAGTCAAATTCCATAGTTCTTTCTTTATAAAACCTTCAATTTGGTTTAAAGTACCAAATTCTTCAATCGACCAAACGTAGAATGAATGACTTAATTGCCTTCAAGATAAAAGCCCTCAAGTTCGGTGAGATTTGAAAGATTTTTAGGCAAGACAATTGTTAGAGGATAGGTCAAGATGGATAAACTTTTGAAAAGGGCCTGTTTCTACATATTTACTGTAAGATTTATTTTTGAAATATTTAAATGTTTAATTTTAGAAAATATTTTTTATTTTTACCTCTTTATAAAAATATCATATTAGTTTTATTCTATTTTTTATTTTTAAAGTTTTGTATTGGAAATAATAAAAGTAAACATTATTTTTTGTTTTTACTACTTTATGTAAAAAATGTTAAAAATAATTTTTTTAAACTAATCGTTAGCTGAAAAAGTGATCACATTTAAATTCTTAAACCGACACAATTTTTTCAGTTTAGTCAAATTTTCTAAGTTTGTGGTAGAAGAATTAGAAGGTGGCATGGTGGTATTAATAACACGTGGAAGTAACAAGACATAAAAGATGGTAATTAACAAAAATAAAATGCCACTTGTAATAAACTGCAACAAGAGTTTTCCATATTTAATTAATTAATTCAAATTGGAATGGGCTTTTATTGATACAAATATGCTATATATTGTAGCATAATGGATTTCTGCAATAATTGGTTGAAGGGGAAATGTGGGAATTAACTCCGTGCTCCTCATCCATTTTGGTTCCAATAAATAATGGTGTGCACCATATTCCAATATTTCTATATATCCTACCTCAATATGCTTTTATATGTTTTGTTTTGAAGACTAGTAAAATTAAAGTCATGAATTGACATGAAAACGATGAATTTTAATTTTTATACAAATTATTTATCTTTTTATCGTTATTACGTCAACTTTAATAACTCTAAATTGATACGTTTAAATATATAAATTGAGATAAATTAATACATTTAAATGTTCCGAAATAAATTTCAGAATATGATATATTATTTAATTTATATCTTAATATTTATTTTATTTTATTTATAAGATTTTAAAAAAATGTCTGATGTTTTTTATTATGAGTTTTTTTTTATCAAATTTCAATAAATATTTATTCTTTTGTTCCATATTTATCCATCACTTAAAAACTTTAAAATGATATAATTAATACTATAATACTGAGCTTTAACTTTAAATAATAACAGTAAATTTGAAATGATATAATAATTTTTTAAAAAGTTAATACATCAACTAATTTAAATTACTTTTCTTAATTTGTATGATTTGATAAAAAAGTATAAATAAAAATGAAAGAAATATTACAATTATAAAAATAAAAGCAAATATATTATAATTAACATTAAATAATAAATGATTAGAATATATACTTGCTTGAAAGTTTATGCTGACATAAGCTTCATATTCAAATTATAAAAAATCAAGCATCATTCAAATATCACATTAATTTAAGAAAGACTTTTATAAGTTTAAAATTGAAAATTATAATGATGAATGACAACCAGAGAAAATATTCATAATTAAAAGAAATAGATAAAGGTTATAGTTTGTATACAAGAAGCATTCACTCAAAATGTCCATATAAAAAAATATTAATAGAATGAATAATTTGTCAATTCCACAATTCAAGTTTCAAATTAATATGTGTGAATATTAATTAATTTTATTTAAATTATTTTACATTATTTTATTTCATTTTTTATTTATTTATTTTGTATCTTATCTTATTTTATTAGTTTTCTTAGTTAGCTTTTAATCTATATAAAATAAAATAAAAAAAGAAGCAGAGAAGTCAACACGGCTTGAGAAGCGTTAAATGCAATACAATATGCATGAGTTTAGAAACCATAAACTCAGAGAAAAGCAATTCTAGAATAAGCACATAAATAGAAGTCAATTCTGAAAGCTTGCAAAACAAACAATGAAAAGAAAGTAGGTAATCACGTGTACACAAATAATACACAAAAGGAAATCTAGAAAAAATTCAAGAGAAGAACTTTATTAAGTGAGTTATAAAAAATATGGATTAAAATCATTGTTAAACTTTCCTGTAAGTTAAAGAAAAGGAGAAGGGAAACGGATTTTTTCTTTTCTCGTTTTTGCTGGAGTAGAGAAAAGGTTTGAGTGAACATATAAACACACCTAATTAATTTTTTCTTAGACTCTATTTTCTGTTTACATTCTTGCTTATTGCAGTAATAGTTATGTATCAATCTATGAATGCATAAATATTCTACCTTTCATCCTTAGAATGAAGAGGACTTGCGTATAACTCATCTTGTTTAAGTTTTGTGTGTTTTTTCAAAATTAATTATTTCATAATATCTAATATAGATGTATATATAGTATTTATATCTTTTCATGTTATAAGAATAATAAAGATTTATGTATAAATAAAAATTTTATGAAATGAGAATTTTGTTTTAAAATTATTATCTTTTAAATCATTTCAAAAGTATTTTTTTTAAAATCCTTTTAAAATAAAACTTTTTCACAAAATATTTTAAGATAAATTTTTTTAATTTTTAATTTTTAATTTATTTCAATCAAATCTCTTATTTTACAAAATCTATTATTTTAAAATAAAAATACAATTTTTAATAATTCTCTTCCAAAATTTATCACATCCAATAACATATAGGAAGATATTGGATGGAAGTAAATTAAATTGAGTTAAGTTTTAAGTGCTCAAATTTGTTTTTTTTAAAAATTTTAAGACGTATTAAAGATTTTCTTCTTATTTTTGTTAAAATTTGATCTAAAACTTACGAGATCTACGAACTTATTTAAAAATATACATTCTAACAAAAGGTTAATAAATAAATCTAAAATCTATAAAAATGATTTATTAAAAAATCTACAAATTTAAAACCTATAAAATAAAAAAATTAATAAATAAACTTAAAACACACATATATATATATAATTTAAAAAGTTGACAAGCTGAAAATTTTTTATGAAAATATATTTTAATATTTTTAAGTTATAAAATCTATGAATTTAATCTTTATTAGTATTATTTATAAAAAAAATAAATTAAAATTATCTAATATTAAATAATTTTACAATTATTTATTTTAAAATATTATACTAAATGATGTGTTAGATATGATTTACATTTCTTGTACAATATCACATTAAAAAGGAAGGATTGAAGTGTGGCTTTGTAGAGATAGACATACAAATTCAGAGAATAAGAAAAAAATTATCTAGAGTTTATTTTATTTAAAATTAAAAATAAACAAAAAATTAATAACAAATTATGTAAATATAAAAAGATAAATAGATTTTTGAATAGGCTAAAAAGATTTTTTAACAATTTTTTTAGTTTATCTACTTATTAAAAAAGTTGAGTCAAACTAATCTTTAAATAAATTAAACTGTATATTTTTATTGAATAATCTTGTTTACTTCCATATCGTAGGAAAGAGAATAAAAAATTTTGTCTAACTAAATTTATTTTAAATTCATATTCTATTTATTTATTTTAATATTAATTTATCATAAAAATTAATTAAAAACACCGTTATTTGTAAAATAGAAAATAAGATCTTAATATTTTGTTATTGATAGTAAACTTTTTAACTTGCGTATTTTTAAAAGAATTTTTTACTTGTTTAGTTAAAAATTTTAATAGTAACTTCTAATTTTAATTTTTTTTTCAAAGTTCATTGGACAGTTTTTGTTGCAACAATATTTTAAAACTTATTTTATTAAAAATAAAAATTTTACAAAAATATAAAGCTACTTTTTTTAATTTATTATTGATATTAAGTTTAATAATTTGATAATTAAATGAAACATTTTTAATTTTGATGGAATTTTCCTTACTTTTTCGTTGGCAATGAATAAATTGATGTGGCAAAATTTTAATTTTTAATAAATTAACATTTTTTATAAAATTCAATGTTATTGTGTTATTTATTAATTATATCATATTCTAAAATTTATTTATGTAGTTATGTTTCTTTTATAATATAAAATTATCATGTCACTAAAAAATATATTAATTTTATATGTTTGAAATTGAAATTTATAATCACAAACGTAGAGTAAGAAAAAAATTGGTATACTTTCTTTTATTTTGTATTTGTTACACAAAATTCCTTTTATTTCCTAAATACATAATATTTATGTTCTAAATCTTTATTTTTATTATATTAACAAAACTACCCTCACAAAAAATTTATCACATTACATAAAATTCTTTTTATATACTGAATACTATACAAATTTTCTAATATTTTCAAAATTTATTGCAATTAAATCTAGAAAAACCTAGAATTATTAAATATTTAAAATAAAAATTTTATGATAGCATAAAAAATAATAAAATAAATTATAGTTCATATTTTTAAAAAATAATAATTAGTTTAAGATTTTGTAATAAAAATTCAAACACTTAAATTATCAGATATAGAATAAAAATATTTTTTAAAAAATAAATTTTAGAGAATTAGAAAATAAAAAATAAATTTATTTTTTCAAAAAATAAATAACATTTCTATAAATTAAACTTTTTATAATTTTTAATTATAATTAAATTAATATAATTCTTATCATTTTAATATTAAATTATACTTTATTTTAGTAGTATTTTTATGCTATTTTAAAGTTATTTTAAATTTTAATCTTTAAGAATTTAATAATTTTAATTTAATTATAATTTTTAAAAAATAGAAAAGAAGTTGTAATATTTAATGCATAAAAAAGGTTTTATGTAATATACTTAAATTTTCCTTAATTTAATTTTTATTAATATGAAAAAGTAAAAGTTTAAAATTGAAGTGTAATATATTTTTAAAATAAATAATTTTTTCATAAATTTTAAAAATTAAGAAAAATATATGTAAAAAATATAAAATAAAAGAAAAATTAAAATAATACATTTTTATTGTAAAATGTTAGATAACATCCAAACAGATATGTCAATACGGTAGCAAAAACAATGGAAAGAAACTTATAACATAACAATGTATAATTAGTATTTCAAAATTCATATACTATTAATTAACTATGAGAAAGTATATTTTATATACTATGAGAAATTACTTTACTTCATATTTTTTTATAAATAATTAAATTTTATTCATCTAATTATTATATTAATATATATTTTATTATATAAATTTGTTTTAAAATTAAAAAAATATTTTATTAAAAAATTAAATTAATATATATTAAAGAGTAAACTGTCACTTTAATCCCTGAAATTGTTTCGAGTTTCATATTAGTCCCTGAGATAATTAAATTAACTATTTCGTCCCTGACTTTTTAAACTGTGATTCACGTTAGTCCCTGCGGTCAATTGCAACTGACGATTTACTGATGTGTAACGTTAGTTGACGTTAAATGACAACGTAGTCAGCCGGGTGAACATCCAAACGCTGTCGTTTTATGTGACACATGGATTTAAACCCATGTCATTCACCAAACGCTATCGTTTAAGAAGTTCACACCATTTTCGTATGAAATGGTATGAGATTTGGGATTTTAGAGAGCACCCCTATTTGGAACCCTAATTTTTGCAATTGATTTGTAATCTATAAATTGAAGCTTCAGCCACTCAATTGATTCATTGTCAATGTCAGGGGAGCTTAATATTCAACTGCCCATGTATTAGTCATTCTACTTTGAAAACTTTGAAAGACATTTAAACAGGATAAAAAATGTAACATGCTGCTTCTTTGCTGACAAAAATTACAAACTTTGAAATGGGTTAAAGGGGATTATTATAGGTTCCACAAGGAGGCATAATATGTTATGGTGCATTGCCAATCCTTGAGTACCCACCAAGAAGCATTTCTTGTAGCAGGTTTATGATGGGAAAATCAGATGTAGTTAGTCCAATGTCACCATGCCAGGCGCCCACAAACTTTGCAGAACTATTATTCTGCACTGGGAATTCATTTTTATGCACTTTATTTAGTTACAATATGATAATTTGAATGTAAAATCATAATAAAAAATGAACGTGGACAAATTACACAATTTTACAGCTTGGTAATGATGTAACAACAGAACTTGCCCAAATCGAAGGTCATAAATGAAGGTGGTTTGGATTGCAGAGAATATAAAGGAGTGAAGGGCTTCTTATAATTGCAGTTGCCATCCACATTGCCCATATACCTGTTCCATGTCGATTACAATATCAGCAACAACCCACCATTTCTCAGAAACTGCTTTCTTTCCCCCTTTCCAAAAGCAGATATAACAATGCAACCGCCAATCCAAAATTTGTGTTTTCCCTCCAAGGATTTGTTCAACGTTTAAATTCATGTGTCACATAAAACGACAGCGTTTGGATGTCCACCTGGCTGGCCACGTTGTCATTTAACGTCAACTAACGTTACACATCAGCAAATCGTCAGTTGCAGTTGACCGCAGATACTAACGTAAATCACAGTTTAAAAAGTCAGGGACGAAATAGTTAATTTAATTATCTCAAGGACTAATATGAAACTCGATAACAATTTCAGGGACTAAAGTGACAGTTTACTCTATATTAAAATATATATATTGTTTTTAAAATAAATAATATAATAAAATTTTAAATCTATTTTAAAATTTATAAATTATAAGTATAAATAAAATTTATAAATTTAAAAATTAAATGGATAAAAATTTAATTATTTAAAAAAATAAAAAAAAATAACTTATAATAAATTTATTTGCGAAAACCGTTGCATGCTCATTAGTTATATATAAATGTATCGTTTAGAGGATTCCTTAAATATTATAAAGTGTGATTGGTAATGCTGCACTACACAATTTTCTGGCTAAAATTGTTCCTCCCTCGAGTTTATATGCAAAATGTACTTTTTTAATGTGTTGTCATCAACATTTTTTGTAAGTTACTCTTGTTGTAAATATTCTTTATTATATAAAGTAGCAGTGTCTGGGTAGTAACTTTCCCCGTTCAAATGCACTTTGACCCTATCCAATATGTTGCTGCTAGCGTGTCTAATAAAACTCTGTAAAAAAAAAAGTCATATTTGATGCAGAAATTTAAATAGGATTTGCAAAATCTTTTTGATTTTGAATATCAAACGTCTCTTCTACTCCTACTGCAGCTTAACACACGATTTCAAAAACGTTTGCGGAGGTTTTTGTTTGCCAAATCCATTATATCTCATTCAGGTACACTTTCAAAATAGAAACGGATTTTTAAAATCTTTCTGAAAAATAAAACGTCTCTCTGCATTATAACAGGTTTTATGGAGGATTTCAAAAACGTTCAGCTTCCTTCTCTTTCCAAATCTCTATCATTGCTTCTCCAATATCTGAATATTTTCTGCCACTTTCGTCAAGGTATGTTATTTATTCAAACATCTTCAGGTTCAATGCTACTTTCTTGCCAGTACTAATCGTCATCTTTGGTTTTGTCATCATACTTCTTTTTGGTAGATTCGAATATCGATGACGTATTTCTTCGAAGGAATTATTAGCCCGGGAGTTGTAAGTCTTTAAGAATTTTTTCCAACTAACCGTCCGTATCAAAGGTTTATTATGTTCTAAGATATTGTTTATTGTGAATGTTTTCGTATTTTAAAGGTCGACATTCGTATATGTCAAAGTTTTTGGGAGAAATTAGGGATTACATGTTCCCTGGGATTGTTACTGTGCTTAATAGAAGGGGAAACCCACACAATATCATCACTGAAGAGAGAGATGACGGACCTTATATCAGGGAGGGTGTCGGAAGTTTGGTTGATTTTTACCATTTGGAAGAGTTGCATACAATTCAGTTTCATTGGATTTATCGGAAACAATTCAGGATCAGAATATTTAATAAATATCTTTTTGAAATTGATTACCCAAATTTTTTTGAGCTTCCTGATATGGATATCCCTGAGCAGGTTGCTATTTTAGAAGGTGAACACGATATTGTTGTTGTTGATGATGATGACGATAAGGATGCACCTCAGGTTCCTGACCCCGAAGTTATTGTATTGGATGATGCTAATGATGATAACGAGGATGATGTCCATGGTATTCCTGTTGTGTGGGATGTTAGACTCATTGCACCTCAAGCCTCTGGGACACAAGTTTTGGTATTATTTTGACTCATGTATTTTACTTTCAAATTTTGCAAGTAATTTTAATCCTTTATTATGTTGCAGTACATTCCTGTTGAGGTTGCCTGTGCTTTCAATATGTTGGAACATCATTCTATTGATGTTGTTGATCAAGATGGTGTGAGTCACTATTGCATTCTTAAGCATAGACATGGAGGATTTAATGAGACCTACATTGGCAGTGGATGGTATCAGTTCGTTCGGTCCAAGAAGCTTCTCGCAGGAGATGTTCTACAATTTCAGTTTCATTAGAATCCATTGAGAACAAATGTCATTATAGAATATCAGTTGTAATCCAATTTTTGGGTTATATCGTCATTTTATGAGATCATCTTATGTTCACAACCTAATATCAATGAAATATGGTCATTCTGATTTCGACTTCATGACTCTTATATAATTATCTTTATATATTTGATTATTCTGTTTCTGTAATACTAAAGTGAGTAACTTAAGTGACAACAGAACTGTTTCCATTAGACCTGAAACTGAAATCAAATCAACAGTCGAATCTTATATATTTTTGGTGAAAATTTTATGTTTACTGGATAACATATTAATCCCCTGCCATTTGAAGTGTTGTGTTCGTTTTAATTGTTAAATGTTGTAGTATATTCCTGTTGAGCTTTCCCGTGTTTTCAATATGTTAGACTCGAACTTGCGTCCTCAAGCATAGAGGTGGAGGAATCAGTGAGACTTACATCTGTAAGGGATGGTATCAGTTCATTCGGACCAAAAAGCTTCGTGCAGAATATGTTCTACAATTTTAGTTTCATCATAATCCATTCAGAACAAATGTCATTATAGAATGTTGGTTGTAATCCCATCTTTGGGTTGTATTGTCCTTTTATGTGATCATCTTATGTACACAACGTAATATCAATGAATTATGCTCATTCTGATTACAACTTCATAATTGTTTCTTATATGATTGAGTCTTATATAAATAAATATCTTTATATTTGATGGTTCTGTTTCTGTAATACTAAAGTGTGTAACTTAAGTGACAACACAACTGTTTCCATTAGTGCTGAAACTGAAATCAAATCAAGAGTCGAATGTTATAATTTTTTGGTGAAAATTTTATATTTACTGGATAACATATTAATCCCCTGCCATTTGAAGTGTTGTGTTCGTTTTAATTGTTAAATGTTGCAGTACATTCCTGTTGAGCTTGCCCGTGCTTTCAATATGATTGAGTCCGACTTCCTTCATCAAGCATAGAGGTCGAGGAATCAATGAGACGTAGGTCTGCAGGAGATGTTGTACAATTTTAGTTTCATCATAATCCATTCAGAACAAATGTCCTTATAGAGTGTTGGTTGTAATCACATCTTTGGGTTGTATGGTCCTTTTATGTGATCATCTTATGTACACAACGTAATATCAATGAAATATGGTCATTCTGATTACAACTTCATCATTGTTTCTTATATGATTGTTTCTTATATAAATAAATAGATTTATATTTGATGGTTGGCATAAGAACTACTATAGTGGATGGTAATATTCATTTATGCTGTTTTATTTCTTTGGTGTTTTTTAATATTTTCTGGATAACTTATTAATCCCCTGCCTTTTACAGTATTGTATTCGTTTATTCAGCAGCGGAGGATTCAATTACACCTACATAGCACACCTAACTGAGTTTCTGATTTTAGTCGTTAGTCTTCATTATCATTATCTGCCATAGGACCACGCCTAACTGGGTACATAATCAAGTGTTGTGTCAGACATGGTTAGTATATTCTGCAGTCTTCTTACATCTAAGTTGCAGGTGCAACTCTTCGGCATCTTCATATTTGTTAGTTAACATTTGGTTATTTAAATCCATCGTTTTTAAAATCAGATTTCCTTCATTCAAGTGATATACCAGAAAGTGATCAACATAACAAAAATTAAATCACCATTTGGTTAACGTACATAACTTAACTTATTATTTTTTTCCTTAGTTGTTTTCTTAACCTCATCTAAGATTTTAGATGTTAATCTTTGTGTACTGTACTGTAGGATGGCAAAAGTAGTATTTCCAATTGAAACCATGGATGGTTCAAGGATTGATTGGAAAATTCGTGTTCGTGTCTCAAGATTGTGGAAGGTTCCGACATTTGGTAGTCCACATCAAATTGGGAGCATTGATATGCTCTTGGTTGATGAAAAGGTTTATATATTTTCTGTGAAATTAATTTTATTCATATTCCTCATTACGCTCTTCACTTGAATGAACTACTGTATGCAGAATGGTCGGTGTATTGCTATCATGAAACAATCTTTGGTTGCTCAATTTGAAAGGCAAATTACGGAAGAAAAGCTTATATAATAAAAAATATATTAGTTGGTAAAAACAGCACCAAGTTTCAAACATACAAGCAAGAATACATTTTCAACTTCATGAGGACAACAAAGGTCAAGTCTGATTCTGGTGAAAACATTCCTACCCATGTCTTTATGTTTACTCCGTACAATCACATAGGACCCGGAGTGGACACTTCTTATCTTATCGGTATGATTATCTAATTGCATTTTTGAATGCTTAGCTAATGATTGAGTCAACGATTTGATATGTACTTTTTTTTCTTGAAGATATTATTGGTCATGTTGTTCAAATGAATGAGTTGAAGGAAACCAATGCTAGTGGGAAGAAACAGAGACTTATTGACTTTGTTCTTGAAGACTTGGAGTAAGAAGGGCGAATAAAGATTGCTTTCATCAAACATTAACTTTCCATTTAGTGTTTGGATACTTATTTTGTTATTCGAAATGTTTGGAACAATTACAAATGCTTTATAACTATTATAAATTATAAATAACTATTATAACTGGTTAAAAAATTGAATTCTATGTCCTCGCTTATTTACAGGATGAATAGATTAGAATGCATCCTTTGGGATCATTATGCCGATCAGTTTAGTCAATTTATTTCGAAGTCTCAAACTGAAAATCCAGTCATAGTCATTCTGTAGTTATGAAAATTGAAGTCATTTAATGGTCTATTCTCTATATGACATTAATAATTATTTTATATTTCAGTTCTATTACGACATTATGTAGAAATTTGTTTACATTTGGTAATTTTTATTAGGTAGGTTTGGTGTTTCCAATTCCTACAATGGAACGCAGGTTCTTATGAATGCTGCTTTGAAAGAAGTTCATGAGTACATGCAGAGGTATTAAAAAAACTTTAGTAATTTAGTACGTTCACAAATTTATTTTGGACCTTTCATAATAATAGAAGTATATAAGTATGTTGTATATGATTTAGCCACAAAGGTAGTACAAAATCATTGACGCAGCTGGTGAGTCAGATAAGCAGTTAGGCAACTTATTCAAGAAACGATGTTTTTCTTCAATGTCCATTGATGTTCATATCTGACTTATATGAATGCACAGAGGTGATGTTTGCAACATTTGAAGTCTTTTATTTTTTATATTTTGTTCACATTTGATTCCCTACAAAACTCTATCATGCATTGGTTTTCCTGTAGAATTTTGTTGGTTGTGTTTTGGCAAAAATCTTTGACATAGATATCACGAGAGGTTGGTACTATGTATCATGCAAACAATGTTTGAGGAAAGTAGAACCTGTTGGAGTAAAGTTCTACTGTGAACATTGTGGGAAAATTGTTCCAGGTGTTAAGAGGTAACAACATTGATAATTATATGTTATGAAATAGTAATGACACTTTATTTTTTTTATTCATGTTATTGAACTCTTTAATATTAGGTACAAGGTCCAAGTTCGTGTAATAAATGATACAGGTTCAGCTTCATTTATTTTGTTTGATCGGGTACTTTATGATTATTTCAACACTTCTGCAAAAGAGATGGAGACCAAAATGATGGAAAATGGGGTCTATAATGGAAGTGTTTCATGAACTACAACTGATTCACATGTATCATTCATTTTGGTCATATCTAATTAATTGTATTTTACTTACATGAATAGTATTTGCAGGATAACCAAGGTTTAAGATACCCTTCAAAATTTGGTGACTTAATAAGAAAGGACATTATTTTCAAAATTGATATTAATGAAGGAAACACTACAAATAAGTGGAAAAGTTTCACTGTTAAAAAATTCACTGCTGAAGCTAATGTCATAAGTACATTCAAAGATAAACATGGGTTGTAGGTAAACAATACTAATAAATAAGTAACAGGTTGTTGAACATGAAATTTAACTTAGTTGTGAAGTGATCATGAAGTCAAATTTATAGGATAATGATGAGGAGGATGATGCAGCTACAAAATCCAATCTTGATTCTCAGGTTTCCCTTCTTATATAATTGTCCAACTGAATCTTTTAATTTTGCCTTATGCATTATATATAATGAACTTTATTGATGGAAAATCTATTTTGTAGCCATCTGTGCAGGATGAGAATTCAATGCAGGATCTTATCTGTTCCCAACTGCCTGATAGTTTGAAGGTATTATTTGTTCATCTTAGTTAATTTTACAACCTAAATGTTTATATAATATATGGAACCTATTGTATAGGATTTTGATGAAGGCCTTGATGCTGTTACTCCATCAAGAAAGATTTGTGGTAAACGATCAACAGTCGACTATGATGATGATAATGAAACATTCGAGCGGCTAGCAGAGACCTCAACAATTTGATTTTTTTATGTTATGGACAATTTGATTTTTTTGTTATTATTTTATTTAAGGAATGGTTTTTGAATAATTTATGTTTTTGTGCTGATGATGTCCTTCCATGGATGAAATGATTATTCGGTTTTGATATCAATGTTGTTAATGTAGTTATGAATATTTCTCAGTTATTCTGTATCCAATGACACATTCTTCATACTACGTTTTTAAAGCAATCCAATTATAGGAATTTCTTAAGAATCAAATTTTTAATTGTTATTGCAAATTGGTATTCAACATGTATATGCTCTTTTAATGTAAACCAGACCTTTTATCATTGAAGAATTTAATGTAAACCATCATGCTCTTTTATTATTCACACCTGCAAGGTATGCATTGAGGAAGTACACAATCATCATCATGGACAAAGTTGACAATCAATATGTTGTCGCTTGAAGACTCTTCGCTTTTAGTATTTGTTCGCCCCCAAGATCCTATATTTCTCAATGTCATGCAAAATCAATGCCTTTCAAAATCTATCAGCCACCAACATCCTAGAATCCAAAAATTTGGTGCAGAAAAGGGCAAAACATACATATCAAAAATCACAACTAAGATGTATGATGTTTCAACTTAATTTCTTTGACATGTAATTTTTTTAATACTTATATTGGCTATTTTCCATGTATGTTGATTAACAACATAATACAATTAAGTTTCTGCCATACGTAGCATTTGACCAACGTATCCTGTAATTATTATTATGTAACAGATATTTGTATTTGGAAAGAATTGTGATCTCCATTATAAAGAACCATCATAGTTAATTTATTTCTATCCCTGTTTAACGGATCTATTAATTATCTAATGTATGAAATAATTATGAATGAGCAATCAACTTTCTGGAGGAAAATCTAATGCAGAACTATGTAAATGTTGTTAGAACATTCTGTTATAATGGTGCTGTCAAGTATAGTTAAATATTTATTGACTGACAAGTTACAATTAACTTCATCCTATATATCAGTACACAACCTGCAACATGATTCCGTCGATTGGTAAATGTTTTATCATTAACTATTTGTTAATATCATTAAACAGAAAGAAGTAACGAGGCAATAATGATGTTTGGTAAATGTTTAAGCATTAACTATTTGTTATGCAAGAAGATCTTATATTCTACATATACATCTTAAGAGTCATTGAAGATTATTTTTGTTTTATATTCTGTCAATCTGTCAAATTTTTAAATTTAATGTTTTTTCAAATTCAATACACTGTCTATTCAATTTAAATACATAATGTTCAATTAAATACAATATATTGTTTAATATACTATTTAATTATATATTTATCTATAATTACAACAAACAAAACCTCGTGCATCATGGTGGGGTTACTAGTTTGCATCTAATAGCACAGGGAAGACCAGTTGATGAGTTGATGTGTAAATCTCTCTTTCATGATTATTCATTCATTGCAGATTAAATCAGAGTTAAAAACTTTCAGTCATTGCATATTAGTAGTTACGTATCATCTATCTTTGTTTTGTTTGGTTCAATTTCCAACTTTCCCTCTGTTGTGCTTGATTTTGAAAAAACTTTCTCATACATCTATTTCATCTCACTAACCAAATATTTGAAGTATTTATTCTTTCTTTTATGTACTTTAAAAAATGCTGCCACGCACCGTTAGTCTTTTTAGAATATCTTCATCTCTGTTCCTCAAAGTATTTAAATATTATTATATTAAAATATCTTTTATTGTATATATTATAAAATAAATTTTTTTTTTAAATATGTCTCAAATCTCATCACATCATTTATATCAGTATAGAATAATTGTTAAAAAAGCCTTACAAACTAATAAAAAAAAATACTTCAATTTATAAATGATGTAGAATTTTTTATAACGAAATTATGTCTTCCAATCTTTTTCCTATAACCATGATTTTATTTGCTTTTAAATCACAACTCTACTTAAGTTACGAATGATATTTATTAAATATACATAATAACAAGTTAAATAAAATATAAAAAATAATATAAATTTAACATAATTTAATAACTTTAACCTATTTTTATAATGTGAAGAAAAATAAAATAATTTCATTAAAAAAATTTGATTAGAATGTATAATCTAATAATTTAATTACCTTTTCTTTGATATATATTCTTTTTAATATATGGATAGATATTTTTTTTTGGATTGATCTATTTATTTAAATATTAAACCTCTATTGGAATTTAACTTACATACACAACAAATTAGATATATATAAATAAATGTTCCTATAAGATAAAATAAAAGTATTTTTCTTTTTATAAATAATATAAAATTAGATAAATATCAGTATGTCGTACGAGTGAAAAAAGGAATTTATGATATTATAAATATATTTGTATATTTAAAATTTAGTTCAATTTTTTATTTTAAGAAAAATCAAAATTAATATATGCTATTATTTCACATTTCTGTAACTAATGGTTATCCTAAATCTCAATTTTTTTAAGTAATTCTGTGTGAATTTTATTTTGTAAGTAATATTAATTTTAAAAAGTTTGTCATATTAAAAAATTTTCTAATGGACTTTTTAAAATATTTTTATAGTAAAATAATAATAAATAAAGTGATTAATATTAAACATGTTATATCTATATTATGAACTATAATATTTGAATTAATTTTTACGACCATCATTTTATATATATAATAATAAAACTGCATAACTTAGTGTTTGAAAAGAACAATTTTATAAAATTAATATTAAAAATTAAACCTATATGTTGTGTTTCGTCTTCACAACTTAGGTAAAAATATTTTTAAAAAGTACTATAAAATGACGAAGGAAACCTGTAACCTGGTATAATTTACATCATATTATAAATTAATTTAAAATTCAACTAAATAAAAAATTACAACAAAAATTAAACTTCATTTATTTAAAATGTGATTGATACAACATTTAATCTAAATGAAAAATAAAATAACTAACTGAATTTATTTTAATACGATTTTAACTTTGTTTAACATAATAATTATTTTGATAATTAGACAAAATAAGTAATATTTTTTTTAAGTTATGTTTGGTAAGTTTCAAGATTTCAGCTACTAACTTAAAGTAATTATTTTATTTTTATCTTTTGCATATTTGATAATTTTTTGTTTATTATAAAATTATTTTTTATATTATTAATTAATATTATAATATTTAATTTATTTATTAAATAATTTATTTAAGTTATTTTTAATAAAATATTTAATTTTTTTATAAAAATTATAAAGATAAAATAAATACTATATTATAGAAATATTATTTAAAACATTTAAAATAAAAATTTTTAATTTCAAATAAAAAAATATTTTTATTTAAAAATACTTATAAATAATAAAATAAATAAATAAAATCATCAAACTATTTTTTTTATAATATATGATCATCAAAATAATTGTAAATTTATTTATATATTATTTTTAATAGAATATATATAAACAAGAATATATTAAAAAATATTAAACTTATTTTTATTATAATTTTAATTTAAATATTACAAATATTAAAATTAATAATTAATAAAATTTATAATATTTAAATTTAAGACAAATGATAATGTCCTTATTTCTCATTTTATTTTTATCAGGTAATTTAATAGTTAATTTTACTAAATATTTTTTTACTTTAATTAGTATGTTTTCAGCTTTTAGTTAGCTTATCTGTTTATCTTATCAAACATATCCTTAATCATGTATGATGAACACTTTTTAAAAAAAAAACATTTTTTTTCAAAAATTAACTGTAAATTTTTAGCTCAAGTTGATTATCAAAGTTCTTGCAAATATGTTGGTACAACATGACATTTAAATTGATTCACATGTTGTCGAATGTTTGCTGAATATGATGCGTAAAGTTTCGCGAGCAAGGGTAAAATGCATTCAAACATATTTATTATACATATGCTTATCAATTGAGATGTCTCTTCAAATAAACGGGAAGGAAACTTGTTGATTTTAATCAGGTAAAAGCTAAAGTAGTATAGGGAAGGAGGAGATGACAACTCAACAATTGTGTTGATCATGTAGCAGCATAAACATGATAGACTGTTGTCGGAGTTCGAAATTTCATGTCTCAAAATTTATATATTATAAATAAATTTTGTAGACTAATCCATTTAATTCAAACTTTCATGGATTGGAGTTATGAAATTTAATGGGCATAAAAAGTTAATAAGAAAAGCAATTTTAAGAATACATATATTCTTGGAATAAATGGACTATCATCCTATACACATGAATAAGTCTAAATATTAATTATAAATGAATCACTGCAATTCAAATATCATAATAAATTAAGTCAAACACCTATTTATAACATATAAAACCTGAAGGACAAGATATGATGTTGACACTTCACCCATTCCATTAATATCTTTTCTGATACATCAGCAAATTTGTTCGGGATAAAAATTTCATTGGCTTTTCCATTTTTTGAGAATGTAAATGATTCATAAGTTTATATTTAGATGAACAGAAAGTTACCTTTACCAGTAGTTCAACTAGCCAAATGCTGGTTTGTTGTAGTGAGACGTGCATGATGATGAGTCAAAATTTAGATCTATATATCAAATAAGTGAAAACTTCAAGCAATCTAAGCCTAAAAACAAGAATTGTAAAAGACAAGCACAACAAAGGACCAGTATATTGTTCAAATATATCATTATCAAGCACTTTGATCTCTTCCCAAATGATTCTTCAATACTAATGTTGCACGTTACAAATTTAGTTACTATTAGTTGATAAAAAAAATAGTAATTTTAAAAATTAAGGGTAAATTACATCAATAAATTTTTAATTTAAGTTAAATTATACATGATATTTTACCTTTTTTTATACCTAAACACACCCTTTTAATTATTTAAAAGATGTAATATTAATGAACAACCGATTTTAACTTAAATGATATGACTGATATATATGATTTGCACATAAATTATAATAAAAATTTATGATAAAATAACTTTCATCTTCAATATTTGTAACTTTAAAATCTACCATCATTCTCAGCTTTTTTAACCTAATTTTAATTTTAACCTTAATTGACTAACTACATGGTCACAGTAATTGGCTAACTACATGGTCACCGGTAGCATGATAGCAATAGTCAACTTAGCAACTCAAAAGCAATGGTCTCACCTTGGTGGTTATGAGAATAAACTCCTCCCCAACCCTAATGTCATTCTCAAACTTAAGGAGATAAGAAATTATTAGTTTAGCACTATAATAAATTACTACTAGTTTAAAGGGATGAGTGTAACTGTAAAAAACAAAAAAGATATCATGTATAATATAATTAAAACTAAAGAGATGTTAGTATAATTTAATTAAAAATTAAAATTATATTATGGTTAGTGAGCATTATATTCACTTATTAGTCATGATAGTTTATAGTACCAATGTTTAAAGAGTAGATTTTGCAATTTTAAATAGTTAGTAATGTTCATAAATAATGGTCAAATTTATTAACTTTCTTTTGAAGTATTTATTCTAACACCAGAAGTTATAGGTATAGTTTTATAGATAACAAATAGAAGAAAAATGAATAAAAGAAAATTGAAATAATTGGGTAGGTAAACTTTGATTTTTTTCATGCTTAACTTCAATATAATTTTATAAAAACACTTAACACAAGAAATAATAATATAATGCTACAAGATATTTCTCCGTTAATACTTTCAAACACCTTATCTGATACAAAAAAAAATGATAAAGAATGAAGTAGATAAAAAAGAGGATCTTCAACAAAAACTTAAAGATCCTATGATAAGATTAAAAGTATTAAATCCGATAATTATAACTACGTGTAAGACAATCTAAAATATGAAAGAAAAAAGCACAAAGTTAATTCATTGTATTCAAAATGAAAATTTAGTAGGGAAGAACCAAATTTAATTTATTTTAATTCAATCATTTACATTTTGGATTAAAATTTCATATTTACTCTAATAATTAATAATATAGATTCAGTTTATTATGTTAATAAACTTGACTATAATAGTTATTAAGATTTTTTAAAATTTATTTACTTTTATTTTTATTATGTTAGTGGTCTAAATCCTAATGGATACTAAATATTTAAAATTTTAATTTTATTATAAATACTTATAAACTTTTCTTAAAAAAAAAAATTTGATGTTAATAAAAATTAAAATTTTCCTTTTTGAAAAAATTCAAGTGCTTCTTAAATTTTTTTTAAAAAATCATTACTTAGATTTTATCAAAAATTTATCATACTTCTACGATGATTTCATACAGAACTTATCATTTTTCTTTCTCTATAGAATTAAGAGTGTAATATATTTTTTTCATCTTTTATTCTTATAATTATTAAAATCTTAATTTTAATTTATTTCTATTATATTTGTAATTTTGATTTATTTTCATTATA
Organism: Canavalia gladiata; assembly: GCA_037954105.1. Lineage (NCBI taxonomy): Eukaryota > Viridiplantae > Streptophyta > Magnoliopsida > Fabales > Fabaceae > Canavalia > Canavalia gladiata. Next base: position 10,963,244 of record CM075659.1, on the reverse strand, counting down.
ATCTTTTTATCTAAATTAATCAATTAAAAAAGGATTGATGTAATTCACATCATTACCTCTAATCAAATTAGCATTAACTCAAAATTATTGATGTGATGAGTTTAAGCGGTAATCATGAAGGCTAAAGGTCTTGCAAACAAGGGTCATTAATTTGTTTTCTTGCAAGTTCAGGACCAAGTCCCACACTGAAGAGTTGCTCGTTATTTCATGCATATAATTTATAATACATAAAAAAATGCTAGTGTTAAGCAATTCAGCTACGCAATATGTTCAAAGTGAATATATGGCTCTTAAAAAAGATTATAAAATACAAATAAGAATATTCTCTGTTTCCACCAAATTATGAACATGAATGAATACATGACTTACAAATGCCATACAAACACACTGCTATTTTGAATTGTCTATTTTTTCTTCATTAAGAGTTTGATATTAATAAAAAGAATGAATTAGTGCTTTACTATTGGAACACGTCATTACTTACCATATTTCAATATTGTATTCAGAATTTGCTCTCTTTTTCACACTACAAAATTCCTATAATTCTGACAAAAAAAAAAAAAAGAAGATCCAAATCACTCATCAAAAATGTTCCGGAATTACATTCAGACCCTACGTAGTTTGTAAGGTAGTAAGTAACAAGAGTAACAGTTTTCAAAACCCAAAAGGGATAAAGGGGGATGGTGGTAAAACTGAGGTAAAAAATATCATGAAGTAACGACTTATATAAAGGTGAATGTTTACAAAACTTATCTATTGATAGCATAACTTTTGGGGATTTATGCACAAAATAATTTAAATGGAAAAACAAGCTATATAAACAAGTGAATGGAATCATACTTCAAGTGAGTTTACGCCAAAGCCCCCCTTTAGATGCTGTTAAGCACTTCACCCGACGAAAAACAAAGCCTGCCTTTGGAGGTCTTCCATCAACAAGAGAATTTTCATATATCTCTTTGCACTCTTGTATGACCTGATTAACAAGAATAACATTGTAAATTCCAAAATCAATAATTGCCCCACAAAGTAACTTTTATCTAAATGACCCGGCTTTGATTAATTTATTATCCATTTCTTTTATAAGGTTGGCTCAACCGGTTCCCCTAAAAGGTTGGCTCAACCAAAACGCTGTTGCTAAATTTATACACGACATCTTCCAAAAATAGATCCACTAGAATATACAAAGTAAAAACCCTGTTAAATTGTTCATTTATAGGTTGGGCAATTTCTTCAATTAAGAATTTTTCATGCACTAGAACAGGAATATTTAGAAACTCCTGCAGTCAGTTGGTCACACATGAATTAACAAAACCAAATAAATATTCTATTCATATTCTCATCTGCGAAGACATTTCTTGAGTTCGATATTATGCATAATAAACATTGAATCTTATTTACCTCCTTGGCATCCTTCCGAGGAATGCCTTCTCGTAGACCAACAAGTTTCTCAACAACTTCAGGCTACAATAGCAGATAAAAAACAGCTTCATCAGACTAGAATAACTCAAGAAATCTACATGCCCTTTGAATCATATATAAAAGTCTTTTTAAAGTTACTTTGGTAAACCAAAGATAATACTATAACTTGAAAATAAAACACACTGCAAAAATATTTCAACTGCATGAAGAACTCACACTTCCATTGTGAATGAAAAAATTGAATAAATTATTGAACTCATATTGGGCATAATTACCGGGCAGTCTGGCTGATGTTCGAGTATATTTGTATAGATGAGTGTGAAGGTATCCAGGCTCTCTGCTGATGCAAGTTCCCTCAAGTCACTAAGTACACTCACTCTGTTTTCAACTTTCTGATCCAGAATGTGAAGGAAAGTAGAGTAAGAAGCTTGAGGGCAGCATGCCAAGATTAATGGATTTGGAACTTGTGTAAATGTTTATGTATGAGGGAAACAGTCAGAATTTCTAAAAGGGAACTTACAGAAACACTAATATGTTCCCTAAAAAAGTCCATGATGACCTCCTCATCTAGCCTCATCCGTTCAATAGTTTCTTCCTTAATGTAATTTTTCTGCAATTACAATATCAGTGGCACAATTAAGTCAAATAAATACAAAACTGTTACTGAAGAAATAAATAATTTTACATTATAAATAAGAACCAACACTTGTTGTATTGACATCACAACCTGTGTTAAAAGATGATCAACATAAACAATCACTGTTTCTTCCAGGCAGGCTTCAACAAATCTCCTAAAAGATCTTTCTTCAATGTACCTTGAATACATGAAAACAAAAACTTTCAGCTTTCCTCAACAAACTAAACATTAACAATCAAACTTCAAATAAATGCAGTAGGAGCGACTCACACCAACAACTTCATAAACAAAGTTCACTTCAGATGTTAGACACACAGCAAACTTTATAATAAAGCTAAACTACTAGGACTAGAAAACAAGAACGGTGGAATGGCAAAGCAACAATAAAAGAGAAAAAGAAAAAATGCAAAACTGAAAAGAAAGTAAATCCAGTCTCATCAGCCATATATATTGTAGAAATGAAAACAAAGATCCACCAGATGTGAGAAATAAAGTTCAGTTAAGAAAATTCATAGAAAAGTCACGTATGCTTGAGGACTCATGAACATCTCTCATTTAAAACGTTCTTCAATTACTCCATTAGATATAAAATCAAACATGAGCTTTCACTAAACAGTTTAAGATTTTAGGAGAGTTGGTCACTGATGTGGTATCAAGGCTTTGATGATACAGCATTCAGATCATCCCCATCCTTCAACATCAAACGGCTGCTGCATGAGGAGACATGTTAGATAAAAACTAACAATAAGCCTTCACCCAATAGCTTAATCTTTTAAGATGATTGATCATCCACACTATGCAACTGACTGCACCTTATTCCATAATCTCTTACCTTAAAAACTTAAATCTGGTAGCAAGGGGATAACCCTGTTCATTTAACCTCCCAAGTATCTAACCCAATTCGAACCCATAATTGGGATTCTTTGCCCAGAGGATCAACATGGGCCTAGAGATGCATTTGCAGTATAGTTTTTTCTTTATATAATAGCTTGCAGTATAGTTGAAATAAACTGTAAAGAACAAGTGGTTTAATGAGCTGTTTTACAATTCTAGGTATATTTTCAACTTCCATTAATTTAGAACAACACACATGATTTACATTAAAGCTAATGATTCAACTGGCATTAGCTAACTACTGCATAGCCAGGTCATCAATAGATACCATGCTATCAAAAAAACAGGGAAAAGGAAAATATAGTATCTTTGATGGGGATCATATAGAGAATATCTCAGCGCAAACTTGGTTACTTAGCCACCTAGTCCCCAATTATTCACTCCCCAAATTTATGGTCCAGGCTGCTGCTATTGCATGGACAGATTTCTGTAAGGGAGAATTACTTCAACCTCCCCAGAAATCTAGATTGTTTACTCTTCACTATCCCACCATTTTGAGAATTAAACATGACTACTCTTTTGATATCACATGTACCTCCCTTATTCTACAAACCATTAATAAAACAAATGGTTAGTATAACATGTACATAATATGTAAAAAATGGCTCCTTAACATTAAAAAAAAAAAAAAGACAAAGAAAAGAACAAAACATCACATAATGGCACACTAAATAATATCATCCATACTCTCAACAATCTTTTTCTCCTTCCATACCTAAATTCCATTTAAGTCAAAATCACGCTCCAAAATGTAGATCAGTCAAAATCACACTCCAAATTGTAGATTCATATGATTCTACATGTTGCACCAGCTAAGCTGCTCCCGTTATCATGTTAGAAGTTATAGAACATGATTTTAAAGAATTCCAGGTGAATTGAGTGCTAATGTTTTTAAGTGCACTGATTTGTGCATGTGCAGCAATTCTGAAATTTCCACTAGAAGCATAGAGGTGGGTTGTGCAATGGAATCAAAACTTAATATCACCCTTTTCCCTTCAAGAAGATCACTTTTCAACCCTTCCAACAACATCAGACTCTGCAATGGAGTGGAATTTTGATTGAGAGTTCCAGATTGGACAACTTCAACCAGGAGTGGATTTGGGATTCTTGACTTACCCTTCTCTGGTTTGTGCAAGCTCACTTGTTCTCTGCTAGGTGGTGTTATTCCCAGTTATGAGTGTTGCGTCTCAGCTGGGTATCCCTCTGTTTTTATCTGCTGTTATCTCCTGTTGGTGTTGGGTGTTGTATTTGTTATTCCATGCTTTTGGTTTCTGCACCTTCCTATTTTCAAAATGTTATTTGGTAGGTAAGAATATAGAAACCTTTTTTATGTTATCAGGCTTGTTTTTAGTTGGTTAGAACTTAGAAGCCTTTATTTTGGTATAGGGTTTGGCAAGTATTTGATAGGTTAGATGCCTTTGTTTTGTAATAAGGCTTCTACACAACAGTACAAATTCAAACCTTTTATGCACTTTGAAATAGAATATACTTAAATGTTAGTTGTAACAGATTTTATTGTCATTTGTCCTTAACAAACAAACAAATATAGGTGGGTAGTTAACAGCTTCCGTCTCATGTTATGATCTCATGTGTTTATGCTTCTACCTCCCTTCTCCAATTGAAGGCAGGATGAATGAGTTTCACAACCTTGCTAAACCTTATTTCAGCAGCTTATAAAACCTGTATCTAGGTTCTAGCTATGCAGAGCCACAGATTAAGCTTTCAGGATTACCAATGTCTTAACAGATACCAGTGATGTCTGAGAAAAGTAATTACTCACATTTTTACATCACCAAAATAATCACCAAATGTTGCAACCAAGTACTCAGTAACCTGCCCCTCGCTCCATTCTGATAAACACAAAACAAAAGAAAACTCAATTTTCACATTAAAAACAATAAATTAGGAGTAAAAGCATGAGATTCATTAGATATAAAAGAAAACCTAGGAAATTTACTTCTAATTAATACATTGACCTTTAGCAATTGTACAGGATAATCTTGAATATAATAGTACAAATTAATCCAAATACCCAATACATAGCAGCAATTTTGAGTAATAAAAGTAAACAGGAAAATTATCACACCAGCTGTAAACACTCCTCAATAGTCTGCAGCCTTTTAGTTCAAGACATTGCATTTCGTATTTAAGTAGAAGAATTTATTACAGCAAGACAGTAGAGTTCAAACATCAGGAATCCTGCTAACAGAAAAACAGCACCCCCATTCCTCTGCATCTGATCAAAAAACCCTAGCCCTAGGTAAAACTATTAGAACCCACAAAGACCAAGCTAGGGGAGGGTGAAAATTATTTTACCTTTCTGGTATAACTTGACTAGCAACTCCTGGACACCAGGATCTTCAAATATCACACTAACAGTTTGATGTACAGCTTCCTATCACCAAGAAGAAAATTCAAATTATCAAAAGTCAATCTCCTCCATGCAATAGATTCATCAAAATGGTGATCACAGTGAGTGAATTAATAGACTTATGAACGTAACAAATAGGCATTTTAATACATTCAGTTCAAAAGATCTTCACAGTATTTATATTATGGATCCATTTCTTTCTTTCTTTTGCAGTGTGAATCTGAGGGGCACATTCATAATTGGATATAAAAGCAATATAGAAAATATTATACACATATTCAACTGCCAGATTAGTAATAAGTAACAACACCAAAAAAAAGTATGCACCAAGTTGTCAAAACGGACACCTTTGGGAAGTTGCCAGAGCCTTACCCTTCTCACTTGAAATGCAATTTGAATAAACATAAATGTCTTAAAGTAATTGAGATTAGGCATTTGGCCTCTATTTGGCGTAAAACCCATGGTCCTTTTCCTTTTGATACAATGAGGAAATCAAAGCTCTGCTCTAATGAGATTTTCTTTTTCCTTTGTTGTCCTGTATTTTGAACTTAATGTCAAGGAGAACTTTTTATCCTCCAAACTCTCTGTAATTTATTCTCACTGTCATAATAAATTAACTTTCATAAAATAATTCTTAAAACAAACATAGATGGAAGAGATCTGCACTAAACTGAAGATCAATTCTGAACGTGATTAAGGATTCTCTAGAAACATATCAGGAAAATTAAATTAAACATATCACAATTTGATATTAGTTTGAAGAATTGAAATAAGATTCCTAGACATCCCATACTTTGGATGACATCAATTTGAATTTCACACTTCACAGAAAATGTGGCATAACTGGTTTCCATCCTTAACTATGTGATCTCTGGATTCGTATCACACAGAATTCAGAAACAGTTAATCAAATAAAATTAGAAATACTAATAGTGAGGAAACAGATCAATAATGTTATAAAGATAATTTTACAAAATTCCATCAAAAAGAAATGTGCTTGTAGAAGTTTGAGAAGATGAATATCAATTAAAGGCATCATGTTGGGCTGAACAATTGCAGTACTGAAACAAGACTGTAGAATTAAACAAATGCATGCACAGACACAGATATGACACATATCCACCAAAAAATAATTAGAATAAAAGATTGGCACACTCTTTCATACCTTAGCAACCTCAAGAAAACCCTTACAAGTATCTTCAAAATTAACCTGTTGAAAAACAGAAAATATGAATATTTAAAGTCAAGAGAAACATAAGGTAATTTTATTCATAATTTCCAATATCAGACCCCCCAACTTAGCACATAGATTAATGGTGGAAGGAGCAAGTACAGTATATTGGTGCATTCAAATCATAAAGCAAATCAATGTACTTTAGATCATCAATCCATCAAATTATATATTGCACTAGCAGTTTGGTTGGATTTCAATGCAGACGCATATGCATCAGCAACTGATTGTCAAAATATGGAAATGGCCAGATATCAACTCAAAGCAATGGAATCATTGGAAGGATGCCTTTTACTCAAGGCTAGGTGATCAGATGACTTTTACTCAAACCTGTTTATCTTATAATAAACTTCCTTTGGTTTAGAGTGGACAAGCAGTGAAGAGATAATTTTGTTAGTTGGAAGGTTTGTTGCAGGCTTAAGAAGGAATGAAGTTTGGGTCCTGAAAATTTGAGGTCAAAGAGCACTGCTCTGGTAGCTAAATGACTATGGCACTTTCTATTTCATACAAAGTTATGGAACTAGGCATTTGAGAATGCATACTTTTTAGAATAGATACTGTAGGAAGCTAAACTAGAGTTCACTATAGCTCATGTAATTCCTTAGAAATTCCCGGGGATCTTCTTCATTTGCACCACTACTGTCTTTGGATTTGGTTAATGAGTAGTATTTCTATTACTATACAATTGGTATGAGATCTGCATGGGGAATATTCCTATCTCAGAGGGCTTTCCTTGTCTCTATCATCTTTAATCTCTAAATAGTTGACCCATAAAATTTGTTATTGCATTGAAGACCTAAACATTTCTGGGAACTTCCAAGTTTCGGAAAACTAGGGAATTATAACCTCGATTTTATTTTATTATCCTCACCTCTCAAACCCCTAAAAAGACTTGATTGCACTTAGGGCTTTGGAGTCTAGAGGATCTTGTACTCATAATTACATGGCTTTGATATCAATTTCTCTTACCAGTCTTTGAATTCTATTGATACATTGGTTCTTTCTCATGTTTTCTATTATGGTCATGCTTGAGTTTCTTATTACATGATTGTGGTAATTTAGTCATTGATGTTTGTTACTCGAATGGTTTAAAAGGGACATAAGGCGAAGACTATTTTGGATATTAATGATTCAGTTGCGAGAGGAAGGTCACAAAAGCTGGGGAGTCAACCTCATCATATCAGTGCAGCCAAGGGAGCATGGATACAGAACATCTAGAATCCTATCCTAGAGAGCCAACTCTTCAGATGTACATCCTGATTTCCATTAAAAAAAAAATTCATTAACAAAATCAGTGTACTATTTCACCCTCTGTTTGAATTGGATGAAAAATGGAAGGATATAATAAACTTTTGAATTTTTATTTCTAACTCTAAAACTCAACTTTTCTCTCCTTTTTCTTTTTGGTTATCCAAGTTTTTTTCCTCTCTATTTTCTTTTTCTTCATCCAAACAAAGCAAATAGAGAGGCACAGACAGATAAGAATGAAGCATATTTTTCCATTAATCAAAGAATGAAAATAAATGATGTTTCCAAAAGATTTCAAGAATCCGAGCTCATAAGGCAGCAGCAAATATAATAACTTATTTCATTAAAATTAATAACCAAGAATTGAGTTTCTCATTAAATGAAAATGAAATAACAACAAAAGACTATGATAACAAAGTAATAGTTATTAAGTTAATGAAACTACAAAAAATAACAAAAACCAAACGTTCAAACCTGCTCAGCATAGTTCTGTGGAAGGGCTTCTATGGTGCTATTACTTAGCTCCATTGCAAGATCATAGCAGCGCAAATTGTTGTTGATCTAAAATCATAACGTTGAATCTCATGTCAACAGAAGTACCAATTGAAAACAATCCTATGTTGAACTAATAAGGCAATACCTTGAAAAAAAAATTACACTAACCATAGCACATAAAGGTTCCAGACCAACTTCAGAAGCTGGTTCTTCAAGTCTCTCCTTTTCTGCTGCTTGAAAATCAATCATCACCTGTAAAAGACAGAATACTAGTGTAGTAGTATAACCTAGGATACAAAGCAACTGATATATGAAGTAAGCACTACTCATTGTGCTATAAAGGGGTTTTATGATTTCTGGTGATATCCCCACAATAAAGAAGATGCTTGAACACATCATTGCACTAAAACTTATCTTCCAAGTTAGGTCCAGTTTACCTTTACCTACCAAGAGTTTAGTTTGCAGAAGAAAAATTATTTATATTAATCACTCATGATACATCTAGATCAAATCTTATTACCTGAATGGTTGCCAAGGCAATTCTGTATAACATGACGTCAGTGCTATTATCCCGAACAATTTGTACTTGCTCACCAAGTATCCTGAATAGATCAACAGCAGCTGGGGTATACAGCTTCCCGTCTTCAGTTTTCTTTGGGGGCTGTGTTTTATCAGCCTCCAGAATATTCAAGTACCATTTCTAGAAAACATTATGAATAAAGCTTCGTCGTAAGTATGATAAAGAAGTTGTCCAAGGAACCTCAGATCATCAAAGCTAGATAATTAAGCAAGATAGTTAGGCTTACCCTAGTTGTTGCTTGCATTCTTTCAACATAAGAGTTCATAAGAGGATCCATTGCACCACTCTCAGAGCACACTTGGGCTAGAGACTCATCAACACCAAGCCCAATCAGATTATCTTGGTATTCAACCACCCAACCAGTTACCTGCTCATGACAAAACATAAGCGAAGGTGTATCTTTTCGCATAAAATATTCAGAGGGAAAAAAAGAAAATAGAGAGAATGAGAAAAAAAATGGTTATGGCTAAATTTACATAGCAAGGGAATTATGCTAGAGACAAGTGATCCAATAGAAAAAGAAAACATGTATCAGATAGCAATGATTTGTTGCTTAAATGTATTAATGAAATGATAAAACCATGGTTTCATCATAAGTGTTATAAAGTGATTCATTCAATTATGGGCTTCACCAACTTGCGAGTTGTGACCTAACCTGAACAACCCACAATGCAACCCAACAATAAGCTTTCAATATTTATGGTAGAAGCAGAGGGGCGAGGCCCATCCAGGGTAGCCAAGCTCAATAACAGCAAAGATTCAGGGGCATTGTTATTAGGTTTGAGTGTCAAGCAGCTACTCCCTGTAATCGACAAACCTAGACATAGGCTTGAAGATCAAATTAAGCTTTAGGAATCCCAATACATATTCCAATCAACACTCACTGTCAAAGATATTGCATGCCAGCCTAACTAAATTAACAAGATATATCTAAGTCTGTACCTCATAATCTCCATGAAAATTACTTTTCAGGTTACACACATGAGGCATGGACACCTCTCTTGTTTGAAGTGTTGTAGTGTCAGACATGTTTCTAACACCGACACCCCTCCCGTCCAACATTCCTCATTAGGTATTTGTTAGAAATTGGATTTTGGACCTAACTGAACCCCAAAAACTAGCTTATGAGATGAGAATTGTCCTCACAACATATATACTTGGTTGGCCATATCTTTAGTCAATGTAAGACTCTCACACACCCCTCATGCCTAGGACTGGACATGCACCACTTGCAAGAATGAAAATCTACAAATATGCTAACAACGGATCTAGGATAGGTTTTGATACCATGTTAGAAATTGGATTTTGGACCTTAACTCAGCTTCAAAATCTAGCTCATGAGTTCAGAATTGTCCTCATCATATATATATTTGGTTAGTCATATCTTTTGTCAAAACCTCCATACAACTTGGGCACTTGAACTGATACATCAATATAAATGGACACAATAGTATTTGTTGGAAATATGTAAATAAGGTAAGTAGGATAATTATAGTAATATTGTAATTAGAAAATTTATATCTTTATAATTGTGGTAATTAAATAACTGAATATTCCTGTTATTAATCTTTGTATTGATGATCCCTATTATAAATACATGCTTCCCTATATAGCTGAAACATGCGGATTCATCATATGCTTTCTCTCTTCTCTATTATTTTCAACAGTATTATTAAGAAAAAAAATACTTATGGAAAATCAGCTTGAAAAATATATATAAAATATTAAAAAATAATGCTTCGTTGTTTCCCTTTGCAAGGCTCACTGCCATAGGAAAATCCTAAAACTTAGCAAGTTGATTTGAGAAGATAAATATAACTTTCTTGAAACATATAATTTCATTTCTATAAAGAGAACAAGTGCTTACACTTCATGATAGTTAAAATCATGTGTCAATGCATAAGATCTTACAGTCTTCTGGTTTGCGATCTTGATCTCAACTATAACTCATTTTTGGCTGAATCAATGGTATCATTGTGTAAAATTGCAGGACAGGTGGGATTACACAATCCCTATCATGTTTCTTGTTGACCCATTTTTTCACTTAAACCCAAAAACTGATGGGCAACTCATTTTCTAAGCCAATTCTATAGGAGTCCTATTAGAAAACTGAGCCTAACTCACTCCTAAAAGTTAGCTCAAGGAAGGAGGATTGTACAAGAGGATTGTACAAGGCTTATACAGAGTATTCTAGCATATTACTAATCAATGCAGAACATCTTAACACAAATACCCTCATGCCTAGGATTAAACATCTAGTGCATGAAGTTTTGCAGGATGGAACATCAGTGGATGGCTCAATATCAAGATTAGATAGGCTCCGATATACCATAATAGAAAATCAGACCTAACCCGTTCTAGGTAGGGGAGAATTATCAAATCCTTATAAGTAGCATTCTAACCATACTCCTAGCCAATGTGGAACATCTTAACAAATCCTAAATGACTTCTTTGGCTGTTTGGGTTTGTTTCAATTGCACCTCTCTTCTGATTCACGTCAAGTTGCGGTTCTGCCTTGTGTTTCCTTGAATCTGCCTCCTCTATCTTCTCTCATCTCCTTAGTTGTGCATCGGAGTGTTTGTGTCATGTCAAGTTTGTATGTGCCAACATCCTTGTTTAATAGTGCACTGTGGTCTGTCAAGCAGAAAGACCATATAAGCTATTAACAACCTGTGATGCACAGTTGGCTTATCTGTTTATGATACCAATACTCATATGATACCACTGCTTGCATATTTTCTGCATCCTTTTTCTTGGTAGATACTCACTGTCCCCGAAGTATTGCTACCAATACCAAAAAATACAAAATATGAATTCAAGTCAAAGTTCTGCCCGATTTCCCCATTAAAAGCATATTTGCACTTTTGCAATATAGCACAGCTGAAAATCATTGCAAAGGACAGCAGAATTTCATCCCTCACCAAACAAGCTATTTGATTCTGAAGGCAGTATTGATGGCAGGTGAGTCAGGAAATGGTGAAGTGGTAAAAATAGAAGACAACAAGGAAGAAAGAGAACACATTGGATACAAGTAATGATGATGGACATGTACATAAGCTTTATTTTATTTTTTATATCTAAATATTTTAAAATAAGTATCATGTGCATTGGATATCTGTACCTGTATTCATGCAACATATAAGATCAGTTACTGTCAGTAAACCCCAATTACTCAGTTCTATGTCAGGTGAATAAGGGTGAATTAAAAACAATTGAGCCTGAGTCAGTTTCTTTTACTGACTGTTAAGTAGTTAGGGACCCCAGCTGAATTACATAGGAAAAGGAAGGAAAATAACAGAATAACAGGGGATGGGACAGAGTGCAGGTTATGATCAATTGTAAGAAAGTAGGGTGTGAAACCAGAGTTCTAAAATCCAGTAATTGTGATATTTCAGCTGTAACTCTCCCAGGAACTGTCTAGGATCCAAATTCAGAACCTGGAAAAAGAGAGAATTGCAAAAAAGAGGAAAAGAAAGATTCCTAGCCTGTTCATAACTTCTCTGATCCTGTTTATGTTAATATCACAACCACAACATAGTCTGTGCTCTGTTGTACAGCTGAATGTGAAAGCTAGTAACTTAGTTTCCCAAATGCTACACAGGTAGAAAATAGAAGGCTGGCACACCTTATTTCTAACATCATGGCAACATGTTATATATAAATAATAACTCCAACAAAATACCTTTAATATCTCAATATTCGTTAATTCATTCGCCCTGTCACTAAGCAACCTTAGCATCTGAATAAACCTCTCAGTGTACAGGTTTACCATTAGTTGAAATATCTCATATCTGCAAGAATAAAAAACTGAATTAGAACAAGCATAAGCACGTGCATAAAGAAACCCTCAGCCAACAAATGCTTCCTTAGATTAAGTGAAATGTGAAGATTTATTCAGATAGGCCCAAAAATGTGATTAAGAAAAAAGCTGAAGACCTCTAGCAGCTATCAATGATGTCACCAATGGTTTTGTCCTAGCTAATTTCTTTGATTGATGAATTGATTTTTTTTTATAGTTCTTTGTTCTATTTAATTTTTTGGTCGCTTTTGCTACAGGCTGAAAACTTAACCTCCAATTAGAGCAGTGTTAGGATATAGTATAGTAATAGGTAAAGTGGGAGCTTGGTGCTTAACTAATTAGTTATTAGTAGTGCATGCCTCAAACATAATGAGTACAAGAATGGCATTTCAGTCCTTGTATAGAGGTATAGAGTCAGCTTATAACTTATAAGCATTTGGAGTATCTAGTAAAACATTATGTTCTCCATGTGTCACATCTTTTCTATTTTCCCTTTCTCTCTCTCTATCACTCTATAAAATACTCTTGCTTTTCAACAAAACCTGCTAACAGAAAATTTAATATAAAAATTTAAAGAAACTTTTATCATATAAAAGGAACTATTCAACATGCATAAAGCTTGTACCAAACCTAAGGACAAATTACAGCATAGCTCATCAAAATCTTATAATGAGATTATTCACTAGCAGAAAGACTGTCCAAAAGAAGGGCTGATTAAAAAGGTAGTATATTCAATACAGAGCAAACCTTGGAGGGAAGCAGGGGGCCACATAGTCATAGACATCTCCAAGCTCCTCCCCAATCTATAGGTCACGAAAAGAACCAAGGTTCCATCAGCAATAGGGAATAAAACTGAATCTCAAGTACAAGAAGCTGGAAATATGTGATATTTTGAATAAATTACAGAAACAATTACATTGCAATTAAATATGAGATCATGAGAAGAATTATGGAATGATTTTGTAATATTAACCAGTTGGTATAATTGACTTCCATAATTCAAAGAATCAACAGAGAAAGTGGGAGTTCAGGGTAAGAGAAAATTTATTTATTATCAATGACATTAAAATGATAGAATATAATTATTTGCATAGTAACATGTCAACTTATACAAATCTACTCCTATATTATAAATTGCACTCCTTATTTTTTAAGTAGAGGACATCTCTCTTTCTCCTCATGACATGTGGCTTGACCATTATTTGATACTTACTAAAAATATTAAAATTATTGTTTTCAATTTTTCCTTTTACAATAAGAAATCGTCCCCCCCCCCTCCCCACTCCCAAATATAAGCTTTAATTACTTGTGAATTTGTCCTTTTATATCGAAATTTCTATTTCATCTCAAATCTCACTACTTACACTCTCAAGTTGATTCTTTTTATCTTTTCAAAAAATTATTTTCCCCTTGCTACTTTGTTTTTCTATTCAACAATTTGAATTAATATGTATGTTTATCTTATAATTTTTAATATTTCTTTTATTTTAAATTTTACATAAAATAAAAAATAGCAGTGCAGTACATGGGATGCCTGTTAATATGAATATAAGAAGTGAGACAAGATTCAGACATTTCATTTGTATGACTAACAGCATGAAGTAATTTAAATGGGGTATGGTAATCCTTTCCCCTCATTTTAGATTAAAATACAAGAAAGTTTACTCTAATGCCAATTTGTATCAGGGGGAAAAACTGATTTCACAAGGAATGGCCATCTCAAACAGATATAATGCTGTGCTTCCAGAACAGAATTCGTTCTTTATGGGCACAGCCAAGTGTAAGCCCCAATTGTTCAACATTTACAGAGCATAAACTGTTGGGCGTTAGTCATGAAGGATCTTTAGAAGTTCCTGTGTTAATTTTAGAGGATTTCATAAAGCAAAGATGCCAAAAATCTATGACGGTGTTCTCAGGCTTCGGTTTTTTGGTGTATCTGGTTGGAAATTCTCAAACCCTCTCAGCTGCAAAGATTTGATCAGAAATGCTACAATCTTCTCAAGACTGCAGTCTTATATAATTTCATTTAGAATTGAGTAGATTTTCTATTCTAGTATTCTACTCATGTTCTTTTTAGGGTGCTGCCCTTGTTAGATCTTTAAAGAGATTGGCATGATGTGTTGCATGTCTCTTGACACCTGTTTCAGTTTTTTTTGGTTTTATTTCTCGTTGTCTCTTCTTTGATTCTCAAGGATTTCTTATCCTCTTCTTGTTTCCTCCTTCTCTATTTTAACAAAATCTTTTTTTATTAAAAGAAGGTGTAATGTTGTAAAGTAAGGTGGTCATAACTAAGAAAAGCATAAAGGAGGATTACAAATAGATCATTCTCTTTTCTAAGAGCAGCAGGTGGACTGTCTAATGCTGGAAGTCAGGAACCATAGCAAAGAGAACAGTAGGCAAAGGCAGTGAGTCATTGAGAACAGTGGACATACAAAATTATGCAAACTATAGAGGGATTGAGTTCATGAGCTACAATATGAAACTATGGGAAAGAATGATTAAGAAAATTTGACAAGGGACCTGCATTTCAGGAAATTGATTCAGTTCTATGCAAGGGAGATCTACCATATAGCTATAAGCATAACAATGCTCTAAGGTAGTGATTGTTGGCAGTAAAGTGATAATGAGAACAATAGAAGCAAAGGTGACAATGTAAACTGACATGAAATAAACTTGTGAATAACAATGAAAGTGAAGAAAGTTGGAGTAACACTTATTGTGGAGAAGATGGCAAAAACTCATAATCATAGTATTTATTTCAGAGGAAACAGTATACAGTTGTCAATCAATCACCCTTCAATCAAGCTCAAAACAATCACCTAGAATCAATCCTCACTCAATCATTGCTCATATAATTTTTATGGTCAACAATTCCCTAATTCACAAAACCTTCCTTAATAGTTTGGTATACTTTCAACCAACTTAGTTATGCATTAAAGTAGCAAATCAGCATTGTTGCATCACATCATGGCCACAAGCCATTACAGATTGTGATTCAGGAGTGCTTTATAAGTTGTGCCCATCACACTCAAGATAATAGTCACTATCATGGAAACTCATGGCCACTATAATGCACAAGGGTAAAAATCCATCTTCGACCCTGTTTTCGGTGTTTTCCAACCCTTTAATTTTGGGTATTGTTGTGAATCCCCCCCCCCCCCCGCGGATCGCAAATAGTATCTGAAACCCTTCTTCCCCTTCCATTTGATATGAAAAATCACAAACACTTATGTTTCAACCTATGGCTGAACCACCCCCTGACCCACTGCTCACTACCGCTGGTTCCAGCCAAGCTCAGCACCCACTGCCCACCCACACAAATCCAAGTTTCACTTCATGCAAGCCTCTACTCATGCACATCCTCAACTCCGTGCCCTCTGTTGCAGGTCTCTGTACATTAGTTTTTTTTTTTTAATTGTGTACACTATTTCACAGGTCTCCTTTCTATTTTTCTTTTCTTTTTTCTTTGGAAATGTACATTTTACAAGTCTCTATTACATATTAGTTATGGTTTGTATTGATGGAGATTGTGTGTTTAAAGTTAAACTATGACTTTTGATTATTAATTATGATATATTTTTAAATTCAAGTTTTTTTCGTTTAGAGAATTTACATGTTCATATTCATAGAATAATTTACTTATTTTGTCCATGTGTGTGAGAGAGAGAACAAGATCCGGTTTCCACTCATTGTTCCAACTATTGTTAGCTAAAAAATTGGCCAAATCATATATTGTTACAGAATATTCATTAACCTATATATATATATATATATATGTATGTATGTATGTATGTATGTATGTATGTATGTATGTATATCATTTTAGTTTCACTAGCATACAAATATTAGCACACATGACATGATGAT
This sequence comes from Canavalia gladiata, assembly GCA_037954105.1. Taxonomy (NCBI): domain Eukaryota; kingdom Viridiplantae; phylum Streptophyta; class Magnoliopsida; order Fabales; family Fabaceae; genus Canavalia; species Canavalia gladiata. The sequence goes on along the minus strand of CM075659.1, from coordinate 10,946,703 downwards.
CCATCTATCATAAGAAAAAACAACAATGAACTGATGTAGGATAGGAAAGGAGAACAAAACGAATATCTAGTCCTGTGAGGAAAATGGAAAGTAAAAAACTCAAGTTTAAAATTCATTGTAACATACCACTCGTGCTTCCTCTAAAGCTGCTTTCAGGTCCTCAAACACAAGCTGATTCATAAATAAATACAGTGAGTTGCATAAGAATAGGCATATTCCCATTAATGCTTGAGGTGTGTATATGAGCATATGGGAGTCTGCATATTTTGTTGCAGGAGAGGGAGCATGCAGTGATGTTAAGCAGTAAGATCAATTAACCTCATTGAGAAGCTTGTCAAAGCGTCCTTCTACAGTCTTCCTTATTTGCTCATAGCATTTATCCTTATAGCCTTTCCCCTGAACCTTCAATTTTTGCTGTGTTAAATTTTTTGAAGAAGCCGATGCAGTAGTAGATTTTCTGAAATTCATTAGCATCATCAGAATTTTAATTAATGAGAGAGAGGAGGATTTCTAATTACTGATGAGCTTGGTATGCGGATAAAGAAATTTGTGGACCAGTTTATTAGTAAAATTGTATTGGGAACCGATCCATGAATTTTTCACCCCACTTTTACCCCCATATCAGACTGGCTATAAGAAGATATGATAATGTTGGGAAATATCCACGATAAAAGTCTGAGAAAAAGTCTCATGACAACACAAGCAGGCATAACAGAGAGAAATAAGAGAATTGTCAATTGTGTACTCCATGGGAAAGAATGTGAGACAGTGAAAGTACTAAACTGTGCCATATTAATCCTTGAATTTTAAGTTTTTTCATAATATTTTACTTGTTAGCATTTGAGTAACACATGGATCATACTAATTACTTTGCAGGTTAGCAGCACAGCTGTCAATGGCATATGGAACCCAACGGCAGACACCGAACTTCCACCATGATATCATGGCTGATTGCACAGTGGCCAATGCAGTAGAAAGATGGCCATGTTAGAAAATGTAAAATTTAACAAACACAATCATAAAAATTAAAAATACCTAATGGTTTATATCAAGAACAATACACAATAAGTTGTTTAGCCAAATTGTTCAAATCAAGAACTTTAAATAAAAATAAATAAATGGTGACTCTTCAAATACCTTAGCACAAAAGTAAAATAAAATTTAAGTCTCTTCACGACAAGTACCACACACCCTTATTTCATTTTTAAGTCATGTGTCTTCTACTGTGGGTAGAATTGATATTACCAGGAAAATCAAACACTGATATTAAAAGCTGGAGTTTATTATAATTTATAATGCGAGGGGGGAATTTGGGCAACCATCCAATGTCAGGGACAAATTAACTAGCAATGCCTGGAATGAAAAAAAGGGTCATGGCAAATTTTACCTGACTTGACTTTGACAACTGTGACAGAAGAGGACAGAAAACAACCCTGTACTCAACCATACATATGACCCCCTCAAAACAAGAACACAATAGCAAAACCCAAAAAAAGAAAAGATACATGGACAACCAGCAATGAAAAGAACCAGAGAGGAGGGAGGGAGAAGAAAAACTAAATTAAAGTGCTGGGACTTAGAATAATTTGTGGGTAATTTCGATCAAATCTGTGAACTCGATGTAACTACATATTACGAACATCAGAATTAATATTTCTAGTGAATTAGATGTAGACTCAAATCAAAATCTAGGAAGCACCAACACTTCAAAATGATTGTTGAACCAGTGTTGGTCATGTATCCAACCAGATATTTCTCAGATACCTTTGGATACTTATAACCCACATCTTTTAAATATTTTATAAATTTTTGTGCCAAAAGAAGTAGGATACCACTCACAATGATTAAAAAAATGATACATTTTGATTGTGTTTACAATAATTAATGTTGGTTTATGAAATATTGATGTCTTTATTCCAAATTAAAACATGTTTTATAAATTTAAGATTCTACTAAGGTAATGTCATATTAATTTAATACAATTATTTTTATAAAAAATGAATATAGTATATTAACTGAATCGTCTTGTAGAAATCTTAGAATTTGTTGTCAAAGTCATCTATATCCATGTCCCATGTTTGTATCCATGCTTCATATCTTAAAATCAAGAAAAGGCAGAATAGAAGGGTACAGTAGATAATTAATCATCTCACTCCAACAAATGGATATATTGAAGAAGAACATGCAGGTTGAATAAGAAAAAGGTATCAAGAAAAATAAATAAAAATAGTTTTTAATAGACGTTCCAACTAAAACGATGAAATAGAATTTATTATCTTAAAGCAATGAGCCTTCCAAAATAATTAGTTTCCAAGTTCTTTCAATGGATCTCTTCCTTTTTTGGGGATATGAAAAGAAATTTATTGAAGTAAGGAAAGAACAAGGTACACAAATAGTGGATAAGAAACCCTCTTCGAAGATACAAAGAAAAAACTAAATAAAACCCATCATATAAGAAATTGAATGGACCCCTAAATTGTTTAGAGGGATTCCCAAAAGCAGTATATAATGCAAACATGGTGAAACTATTTAGTAAATCATATATCAATTATGAATATTGCAGCAAGGGTTGCTGCTTCCATTGTTATAGATTTTCAAGATCACAACTCATCTAAGATATTGGAAATCAATTCAAAATATTATAACATACATGCCACTCCTACGAGGATTAGCAACTGATGCCATTGCACCATCCCCTTCAGCCTCGGCTGCTTCTTCTGCAATCTGTTGATCAAGGATCTCTTGCATTTCGACAACTCTACAATAGGAAACACAAAGGGAAAATAGGATTACATTATTTTTAGCAAGAGTAAACTTCCCTAAAGCAGATTAGAATTTCCTGTCATCCAACCTAAACTGACAGGAAAAAAGAAAGAAAATGAAACTGTCCACCAACAACATACCGTAAAGCACGAACCAAAGTCTGTGGGCTGCAAAGAAAAAGAAAAAATAATTAAAAGAAAAGAGTTGCAGATCATACCACAATCAAAGCATTTAACTCCATGTTTAACAATATAATGCATCCAAATTTGCTCAAGAAATCAAATATAATCGCAGCATCAGATTTTCCTTTATTTTGAATTTCTTACCAAGTACAAACAGATCCCTCCTCCAGCATCCATCTTTGCCTAAGATTATATTCAACAACTAGGGTGGGTATTACCCCAACATTCACCGTACATTCAGAAAGTGATGCTTTTGTTTAATATAATAAACATAACATTTTAATTTTAATATATTAAAGCAAGATCTGACACTTGTATTATTTTGCATTTTTGACAAGGCAACTGATACTCTTTACAAGTTTACAGACAAAAAATTCCTATCCAGCTAAATAAGTAGTAAAACAAACAAATAACTCAAATGTGTAAGTCCTAAAATCAATAGAAAATTTAACACTTTAAAATCTCAAGTAGTACTCAATTGATAGAGGTGAAGAGAAGGAGCTTCATAGGAACAATTTGCAATTTTATTAGAGATGTTTATTTTTAAAACAAGGCACAAACCTTTCTTTAGAAAGTTTATAAAAATTGGAAACATGGCCCCATAGAGTCTTCTCAAAGGTCTCCCAAGTTCGATCTACATCTTCAAAATATTCTCTGCGACAAATACAACAGGGAAAAATAGATATTTAGCCTTAAAACTAAAATAAATGGCAAAACAAAATAATTAATTATATGGTCATGTTTCAAATAGTTACTTTCAAGGTCCAAAAGCATACAAGATATGTTTTTTCAACAAACACACCGCCAAAATTTAACCCTTTATTTAATGAGAGCTCATGTATCACAAAACTAGTTAAGTATTTGTTAGCAAATCTCATTAGTTCATGTTTAGCACATTATATTTTACAGTGTAAACGAATTTTTCTTGGATAATCTATTAATTAAGTAGTTTCAAAGTGTCATACCTCTATCAGGACTCAACAAGGCAAAGCATAGATAAACATAATGCAAAAGGTACAAAAAAATGTGGCATGTTCCTAGGATAAAAACATTAAGAGATAATCTTCTCAATTTTTTCTTATGTTTGATAGAATATCTAAAACTTCCAAGCTGTAGAATCTTCTTGTAAAACTTCATAATGCAACAAAACTGCACCTACAGATTTCCCAAATACCTCAATTGACCATAGAAATAACTTAGTCTATATCAGCAGAGCCAGAAAGGAAATATGATGGAGGAGTTTGGGATCAAGCATGTAACAAAGCACAATTAAAATTCCTATTATTTATTCTTAGGTTTCTCTATTGTGGGCCGATGGCCGTATGATAAGATGCCAAAAATAAGAAGTTTTCAATGAAAAAGAAAATATTAATTATATCAAAAACATAAAAGTCATTCAATGCTTTTTTATCAAAGGAGTTCAAAGCATTTAATAGGTGTATTTAATGCTTTCACACCATGATCCCATGGTCGCACAATAGAACACCCTTTATTCTTTTATTCAAAAAAGTTGAACAGATCCTATTACGCTATGACTAATTCACTTGATTCAGTCCAGTCTAACTAAATATTTTAACTTCTTACATTCATAATAGCCAGAAACAAAGTCTAGGAAAAATAGCCAAATATTGATGGTAGATCTAGAAGTATCAATTTCATGATGGAAATGCCCAAAAGGATAATTTAAATGTATATATGACTGATTAAGAATACTAGTATGTTATAGCATAATTATAATATGGGGGCTTATGCAGATCAAAATTCATTCCGAAATCTCTGGCAGCCCCCTCCAGGGTTCTTGCTCATACAGCCCATGAATGTGACTGTAGACATAAGAAGATGCAGACCTTAATCTCCCAACCTCTTCCTTGTGGGATGCTGCAGCTGCTAATGCAAACCTTCGCTTTCCATCCAAAGCTGTTAACCTCTGTAAAAGATGGATAAGTAAGTGAGATAAAATGGAAAATAAGGTTTCAAATGCACTTGACAGGTTGACAAGCATTAATACATTTTATGAACAAAACCAATAAGTAAGACCAGCCTTACCTCGTAAGTGTTGACAATTTCTTTGTCATCACTCAAAGAATCTCGAGCCTCTGCCGCCTCAACAGAGATAGACATCATACCTTCAACATCCTATCAAAGACCGAGAATCAGCCAAAACCATAACGTAAGACAGTTTATGCACATAACTACAACTAGGTTCCAACCATGTTTACACAACCAGGACAAACAATTGGCAATCTGCAGGTTGTATCATTTTCATTCTAACAATGAAAAATCAACTAAATTATGAATGTCTGATATAGTGAAGGCAGCACTTTAGTTTAGAGGGAATACACTCGATACAGAACTGCATCTGCTACTTTAACCATGATTAAGCAGGATTTAAAGTGAGAGACAGACCCATTTTGTAATAGTCGTAGAAAACAAGATCAGATTACTGCAGAAAACTGGGAGGGAGAAGTTCTAAATAACAACTCTGTAAGACTATGAAGCAATAGAATGAATCCTAGACAAGTACCTTTATAATCAAGAATTATAGGCTTAATTAAGGACAGATAAACACCTTCAAGGTTGTGTTTAAGTTATTTCTTGCATTGCTAAGTAGCTTTATCTGGTCATGGTTGTCAATTAATGTTTGGCACTCCTGACATAACCTGATGCACCAGGAAAATCACAGTAAGCTCAAAGTGAAAATATCAACAGTAAAATTTTGTGCAAGAGAAAACAACCACCCTCTAAGAAGTGAGAACAGTTTTAGTCTATCAAATTTTTAACATACTTCTCAATGGAGACAAAGTTTTCACGAAGCTGATTTATTGACTTCTCAGAGAAGGAGAGTGATTTTAGGCCTGCCTGTGACTGCTCAACCTGCAGTAGAGTGTTTTGGGTAAAGCACATGAAGGTGTGAGATAGTGGTCCCTCAGTTCATTCAATTCAATATCAAGAGCAACAGCATGTACAAGACAATGCATGCTTAATGGGATAGACATAATAATAATATGGCAATCTCACAAATTCCATAAACTATGCCATTTGTTGTGGTTTGAATTAAATCCCAGTGGTCCAAATCCTGAGATATTTAGTATAAAGTATAAACTACTCTGAAGTACCCTTTAGTTTCAGTGTAAGGGAGTAGCAACCCTGTAAATTGTCTACAATTATTGGGGTTTAAAAAGGAGGAAGGGGTAATAATAGAGTTATAAAAACCATTCTTATGCCCTTAATTGACCATTCTTAGGCTCACAACAGTCTTTTGCATCCATATATTGGCATAGAAAACTGCCTTTTATATACACCTATTGATCAGTTCATCAGTTCTTTGCACACTCCTTAATCAAAAAACAAAGAGAAAAAAAAAACTACCCATAATTTTAATTTCTCTATAAAGAATTTATTTATTTTTCTTTCTTTAGTTTATGTTGAAAATTGGGCTTGAGCCTAACTCAACCCCAAAAGCTTGCTCATAATGTGTGGGTTGCCCTTGTTATATAAACTCATGGTTGGTCTTCTCTTTACCCAATGTCAGACTTGCAATACACCCTCTCATGTCCAAGATTGGATATCTAGCCTCGAAGTTTGCAGGACTGAACATCTGTGGGTGGTTCATTAACATATTAGGGTACATTCTAATACCATGTTGACAGGGCTTGAGCCTAACTCAACCCCAAAAGCTAGCTCATAGGAAAAGGGTTTCCCTAGCTATATAAACTCATGGTTGGTCTTCCATGTATACAATGTGGGGCTTGCAATAGTTTATATTTAGATGCATACAGCTCCCAAGAGCTTTGCAGTTACCAAATAAGCTAAACTTGTAGCAAATTCCTCATCGCACATTTTTTATTAGCATATTTTGCAATTATAAAAAACTTGTTGGTTGAAAGCTCTCTCTTGAAAATTCAGGAAACAAGCATTTTTCCACTAAGTGGGGTTGGTTAAATGAATCAAATGACACTACTTTGTTAAAAACATTTCAGAAAACAAAATAACCTGATTCAAACACACTTAACATGAAGATGACACATGACATTGCAGGTGGGGAAAAAACCAGAAACAGTTCCAAGGTTCGGAACAACTAAAAGGTAAAAGTTTTTCAATAGCCAACACCTAACCAGCTGGTATTTAATCAATTAAAAAAAAAAAGTATACCTGTTCTGCAACCATTGTACTAAGCTGTGCATCATTAGCCTGAAAATAAAGCAAAATACAAACACTCATAATTCCAGAAAAAAAAATAGCAGCAACATTAGTGAATGATGAAAAGAGACACACCTAACATTACCTGATGAGTATAAATTTCACTACCGATACCCAACAATAACATAATTACATCTAGGCAATTGGCATATAGGTCACTGTTATAAAACTTGAAATGGCAATTAACTCAAGCAAGGTGCTGAGTCCAAGTCATTGTGCCATAGTTCAATTAGTGAGTCATTAATCAAGCAACATAATATTTTCATGTCATCTCATGGTATGCTTCATCAATCTGGTTGTCCTCACTCACCATTGCAAAATACCATTGAAAAAGAAAATGTCATCACCTGCTTGACACTGCCCATATTTAGCTATTACATGCTAATGGTATTCTTGATAAATTTTTATTACATGCTAATCTTCTTAACAGCAAGTTACTTAATAAACTGCATTCCATCTTCTATTTTAAATAATCAAGTTCCTCATTCTCTCTAGTTTCCTAAAGAACCTCTCTATAAAGTTTCTCTCCAAGTATTTGATTCTACTTTTTACGTGCATAATCTTTCTCTAGGTAAAGATAAATTATCCGCTCACGCTATCAAATGTCTATTTCTTGGGTATTCTCTTCTATAAAAGAGGTACAAGTGCTACTCCCCTTCTACAAATTGTTTTCTCATTTTCGCAGATGTCACATTTTTTGAGGATACACCTTTCTTCACTAAAAAGGTGAGCCAAATTCGATATCCCAAGTCCTACCAGTGCCTTATCTCAGTATATGTGTTCCATGCTTCAAGCATTTGATCTTTCAGCTCCAGCCTAAGGGGGAGCGTTGGACATACAATAATTTCATGGTTCTTTATATCACTCACTTTCCAAGGAAATTGTAGATTGATGCACCTAGAATGTTTCAATCATGTGCTTAGGAAGTAGCATTCTTATTCATTAACTTGTAACCATAAATTGTAATTATTTCCTATTGTGTATAAGTATCCAACTTGCTGAATGGTATTCACTCAAGCAATTTAATTCAAATATTCTCCCAAATCTTCTTTCCATCTGTAAATCTTAAGTGAAACTAAAGGTCATTTCAAACAACCTATATTCATGCAGTGCAGATAAACAACCAGAATCAAGCACAATCTTCATCCAGTGCTAACATGCGCAACTGGTGCACTTCCTAGAACTGAAACTGAAAGAATACTGACTGATGAAGCTGAAGGATTCATGTTCAGGATCAACAAGGAAATGAACTGAGATGTGTGAAGGATTCATGTTCAGAATGTGGGACTATAGGAATTAGTCTTGATGACCGACCTTCCTCAGAAAGACTACTTGACTCAGCATTTCAACTAAGACTCAGCAAAGCAACATTATGTTAGGGATTCTTGAGAGAACAGAAAACTAAGAACTTTAACTAATGGATGAGAATCGTAATACAGAATAGTATAGAAGGAAAAATCCCTCCCCAGAGTTGTTGCTGTTCAGAGAAAACTCAGACTCTCTGCCTCCTAGCTAAAAGCTAGTAATTTCCTCCTTCCTACCTGCATATTATCCTTCTCATAATTTAAACTAATCTAATAGAATCCTAACAGAAGTTACCTTATTCACTATTAACAGAATGCAAGTTATCTACTAAACCAATACTAACAGAATACTACTATCTTTTCCTTCTTGAATATCTCTTCCAAATATTTGAGCCAGTGTCAATCGGTCCACTGCTGAATCCTGAAATTCAGCATCCCAGCTAACACATTAGGGACTCATATAGGGTATCATTATTATTTGGATATCCTACAGATAAAAAGATGCCCCTAAACATGCATAGCAATCAGTAAATTCCTCTCATGTTATTGAAATTAGATATACTGCTAAAATTTGCTAGGAACATTGCTATCTCTAGAGAGAATCTTATACTTCTTCCCATAATAGCTAATTCCATTTAGATGCATTTATCTTTCTTCCTGAGAATCATTTACTTACACCAGTTTAATATGTTTTCATGTGAAGAGACCAAATAAGAGTAAAAATAATAATAATAATAATAATAATAATAATAATAACAATAATAATAATAATAAATTGAATGATATCTTATTGTAATAAAAAAAAAGTATATTAACAAAAAACCCTGCACCAGAAGGTCATAAAAACCTTAGAAAAAATTAATTACAATTGAAGCTTCTTTTCAACCACATATATAGATTTTTTTTTCTAAAACACCATACCAAACAAAAGCTCACTAGAATAAGACCTGTTACCCAATTAAGCTTAGAGTGAGTACTGATGGTATATTCGGGCACAAATGGGAGGAAGAAAGGTCAGTAATTTGTGCGTGTTTGGTTCAGCTAATTTTTAAGAAATAATCACTTTGTTTTGCCACCTTCATGAAAGAGCTTTAAAAGAAAACAATTATTTAATGAAAACAATCTTTTACCAAATACAACTAGATTCATGCATTGATATGCTGTTGTTAATTTTCAGTCCCCATTTTCTTTCTCCTTATTTTATTCACAAAAAAAATGTAAAATAGCTTGCAAGAAGCAGTGTGATTGTCAATTGCAGAATGCCAAAGAATGAATTGAAGAGTATCAACAATACAAGAAAGACCTTCCTTCCTGATTGAAAAGAAAACTAACTCAACTAGGAAACATCAACAGACACAATCCTTCCCATCTTTTTTTTCTCCTTTGCCTTCCACTCCATTCAAGGGAAAAACAGAACTACATTCTGGTGTGCAGGACAGTAGTACCCTCAAAGACAGGCACCCCTGAAAAGAATAAAATCTGTCCCTTCCTCTAAAATTCAATGGCACGGCATCCTCACTTAAATTTTGTAGTTCGGCCCAACTCAATTTTCTACCTAACAAAGTGCACAGTGATCCATCTTTTGACAATCAACAACAACAGCGTCCAAATATCCTATCCAAAGTGTGATTCAAATTACAGGTAAAAGTAAAACTCACAAGTCCCTCCAGGCAAATATCTCAACTGTCACATCCTTAACAGTTAAGACTGCACGTATAGCATCAAATCAAAGCCCACTGAGCAAAAAATTAAAAAATAGAAAACGAGGAGTTTCAATTAGCTTAAACCAAAGCTCCAAAAACACATTACACTCAATAACAAATTCAAATGCACACAGCAACAGCAAATAAAATTAAAAAATGAAAACAAAAATTAAAAAATTAACTGAATCAAATTGAATTGAACTGAAACCTGTTGGCGTGAAATGTAATCGGCCTTGATGGATGAGATTGATTGAAGAAGCTCCGGAAGAGGCAATAGCTTCGCGACCTCCCGAACCGCGGCCTCCTTCGCTTCCACGCCGAGATCCTCAGCCATCATTTTCGTTGCACAAAAACCGGAAAATGTGCTCGAATGCTCAAATGATGCAAAGAAATTTCAGCTGGAATCCGCAAATTCTCTGGTGATTTTCCGAATCGAGCAAGAATTTGACCAGATGTAAGGAAAATTGAACACGGAACACGGAATTGACGAGGTGCGAGATTTAACGCTGAGAAGGAGAAAGTTCTAGAGGGAAAGCGCGCTTGAGCGAGCTACCATCAAGAAGAATGAATTGGGAATTAGAAATTCGGTGACAACGGAGTGAAGGAGCTGCTTAGCGAGTAAAATTGTAAGAAAAATGTTATGGATCGAAAGTGGAACCTTGTTTTTGTGATTAATTTTCGTTATTTGGATTATATAAAACAATGTTCTATTTTAGTTTATGGATAATTTTTAAGTTATTTTTTTATGTCTAATAAAAATAAAGAAGTTTGAGTAGGTACAAATTTATACATGTTATTGAAATAGTTTTGTAATGAATTTTTCTCAAATTATTAAAAAAATACTTATTTTAAATTATTATAATTCTATTTTTTGCATTTATTATTATTTTTCATATATTAGAATAATATAATGTAAAGTAAAAAATAGTATTAAAATTATTACGTTATAATATAAGTTAGTAATAAAAAAATTGTCACAATATCTTAACATTATAAATTAGTAATATTATATGATTGCGAAATTATAGCACAACTCTAATATATATATTTAATAATGTTAAGTTAGATTTTTTATAAATATTTTTAATTATCAATATATATATATATCTTATGCATGCATATAAATAAATTATTTATATATAAAATTATTTTCAATTTATTTTTACTTTTTCACACTCAAATAAAATTTATTTATAAAAAATTTTAAAATATATTTATATTAAATCTTTAGATGATAAAAAATAAATTTATAATAAATAATGTGTTAAAAATTATATTTTATATATTTATAAGTTCAACTTTATTTTTTAAATTATTTATTTTTTATTATTGTTAGTAACTCACTAAAATGAAAGTGAATAAAGTTATCGAATACAGTAAATAAATAGACTTAAGTTTATTTTAAAATATTTTTAAATAAACAAATCAGAATTTGATTTATAAAAAAAATTTATCTAAAACTTATTTATATTTATATAATATATTATATATTTATATTTATTTTAATATATTTTATTTACATAGTATTTATATATATATATATGTTAGATCTATTTAATAATTTTTTTATTTTGTAAAATTTAAATTTATAAATTTTTTTTAGTTAATTATTTATATAGATTTTAAATCTATTTATTAATTTTTTTAAAACGTAAATTTTGAAGGCTTTGTACATTTTAAACCAAACTATACAAAAATAATAATCTTTAACAACAAAAGTCTAGATTCAGGTTTCAAACTTTTTAAACAGGTTATACTTAAATACTCAAAATATTCAAAATCTAGAATCTACTCTCATCCTTGTAGCTCACTTATTTTTTTCTTTTTTTTTTTGTCAAATTAAAATTATTAACAATTTTTTATTAAATAAAAAAAATTTATTTATAAAAATACCATTGTCAAAATTATAAATAAAGGACAGTTTATAATGTTTTGATATGCAGAGCTTAAACATTCTTTTTGTCATTTATTTTTTATATTCATTTCTTCGATTATTTGCAATTTATCCTTATATAATTTGGCTGCAACATTTACAATGTGCATGGCATATGTGATTTTACATTATTAATAGCATGTGTCCTAAAATTTATAGTATATTTATAGTATATTTGCTTGCTTTTAAATTATTTTCTTTGACCTTATTTTTTTTAAACTCATAACTTTTAAATTTACAAATTAATTTTTTTTCATAATAATGGAATAATAGCCGAATAATATTTCATATTTTAATATTATAATTTCTATTAATCTAATGTAAGATCCTAATTTCAGTAGCAATTTTTTTACTTTATTTTTAGTTAAAAATTAATATGTATATTAAAACACAAAATCATTAAAACTAAGAATCATTTTTATTTGTTAAAACAACCAATAATTGAATGTTAATAAGAGAAAAAAATATTTATTGTTCTTATATTTAATTTTAAGAATCTATTAAAATATATTTTTTAAAAAGAGTGATTTTATGATTAGTTTCTTTAAAATTCTTTTTGATAAATTATTTTTTTAGCTTCTAAGAGAAAATATTAAAAAAATTGGATGATTTTGATTTTTTTAAAAATTTTAATCTAATTATCATAAAAATTTATTTAAAGTTGACTTTTAAATATAAAATACATCTTATAAAAAGTACAAACAAACAATTACTTAATAATAAAAATTAAAAAAATGTCATAAATATAAGATTAACACATGAAAAAATTAAGAGTGTGAAACAAATATATAATTAGAAAAGAAATAGTAACAAAATTGTCATATTTAATTATTTGTTAATGTAAATTATATGACTCAAAGTTAAATTATCTGTTAATGTACTTCCCATTGTTATGTAATTTATAATCAATTGTAAATTCTCACTAAAATTAAGTGTCTGTTTGTAATTCTGAACTTTAGATTTAGAAGAATTTTCTCTCAACTCTAAACATTTGATAAATTAAAAAGTTAAAAAAAGAAAAAAAAATTATTTTATCAGAAAAATTACTGTTGTACATATAAAAATAGATAAAATTAGTGAAAGAAAAGAGAAAGATAAAAAACTTATAACAAGAAATATAATGTGATAGCAATAAATAATATATATATATATAACATATATGATAATTATAATCCGTTTTTATAAGTTAAAAACATTAAAAAAAAGAAGAAGCATTCATATGTAACAAATACAAACATGTCATCGAATCCAATCAAATCATAAAATATCATCACAGGTATCCTAACTTCTACCAATTACATATATTTTTTGCTTCATTAATTGGTGAATGGAAATGCCATCAAAATGCCACAGCAATGGAGGCTTGGAAACTAAAAGCTCATTAGCTATTTCCTGCATTGAGGGTCTGACTTTTGGATCGGGGCACAGACAGGCTAATGCTAATGTCACAACAAGCACAATATCTTGCAAATCTTTTCTGAAAAATGGCAGTGGAATACGTGAGTCCAATATATCTTTCAGCTTCTTATTTTGAACAGATGGTTCTGATAAAGAACAAATCAATTCTGCAGGATGTCTACCCATCATTGTTTCCAAAGCCACCACTCCAAAGCTATAAACATCACATTTTGTTGTCACGGTCAAGGTGTAAGCCAATTCTACATTGTATCAAGTAAAAATTGAAATAGGATGTCAATAAAATGTTTTTTTCTATAAAGAAAATGAATTTGTAATTCTATAGAGGAAAACTTTACCTGGAGCAACATATCCAGGAGTACCAGCAACAAGAGTTTGATTTGATGAATGACAATGAAGAAGTCTTGCTGTGCCAAAGTCTGAGACAAAAGCCTGTAACTCCAAGTTCAACAGAATATTGCTACTGCTTATGTCTCGATGAACAATGGGTGGAGTACAATCATGATGCATGTGAGCCAACGCATAGGCTATCTCCTTTACAATATTTATCCTCTTGCTCCAATTCAACCCTTGAGCTTCCACTTCATTAGACAAGTTATGAAATAAGCTTCCCCTTTCCATATACTCATACACCAAAAACATGCATTTGTTATGCAGACAGAAACCATAAAGCCTAATGATGTTTCTATGGCGAATTTCTGTCAAGATCTTGGATTCGTTACAGAAACTCTTGTAAAAGGATGGATTTTCGGATTCTGCCTTATGAAGCTTCTTCAGTGCAACAATCTTACCATTGGGAAGCTGTGCTTTGTATACACTTCCATAAGCACCTGTTCCTATGCAATACCTGATATCAAAGTCCTCTGTGGCTTTAATTATGTCTTCAAATGCAATTTTACCATCATAGTTCCAAATTGAGAACATATCTCCATTCTTTCTTCTTTCCTCAAATCCAAACTCATCAAGATGGGGACAGAAAATATGAATTATCCAAGGTACAAATATCGATGAAAAGACCATGCCACCGAAGACACAACAGGAAATTAACAATACAAAAGAAACTAAAGCATCAGAAGAGCATGAATGCTTGAATTTCTTATTACCAATTAACGAGTCTTTTGGAAAGCTACAAAAATTGTAATCTGAATCATTAAAGGAATTGTAAGACAAATTAAGGTGCGGTACAGAATGGAGCCCCTCAGGTATGTCACCTGTGAAGCCATTATAACTAAGATCAAGGTACGAAATATTGCCTATTTGAGAAGGAATACTTCCAGTCAAGGAGTTGTTGCTTAGCTGCAGATAAGTGCAATGGTTAAGAATATCATCTGGGATGGGTCCCTTAAGCCAGTTGTTGGAAATGTCTAAAACTTCAAGTCTTGGGATCTTTCCAATCCCAGATGGAATGGAACCAGTTATATGATTCCAAGATAATTGAACATTTGTTAGTTTTGTTAGTGTAGATATGCCCTCTGGTATAACACCAAAAATCTTATTATGAGAGAGATCTAAAACATTGAGATGGACCAGGTGCCCTAAAGTAGAAGGGATTGAACCATTGAGTGAGTTATTTGAAAGAGTTAACTTCACCAAACGTTTCAACTTGCCTAGTTCAGCAGGAATAGGACCTTGAATTTGGTTTGAGTCAAGGGAGAGTTGGGTCAGATTCTTCAATTGACCCAAAGAAGGGGGGATCACGCCAGTAAGAAAATTATTAGAAACATCAAGTGTTTCAAGTTGAGTGAGACTAGAAAGTGAACTAGGTAACTCACCTTGAAGACAATTAGAGGACAGGTTAAGATAAACAAGCATTTTGAGAGAGGTTATTTCTGTGGGGATGCTTCCTTTGAGTCCCAAACCACCAAGCTCCAAACGGGTTAAATTGGGGAATGCTGTCACATTGAAATTCTGAATATGTGCTTCTGTCGGAGGAATATAAAAATATTGCCTCGTCGAAATCTCGGTGATACTTCCAACTTCATTACACACAATACCATTCCATTTACAACATTCTGAGATATTTCTGCCTCCTCCCCAGTGGCTCTGGTATAAAGCCTTTTGTTCCTCATTTAAGTACAAGGATTTAGAAGGTGTCATACTGGAAGCAGAAACAGCTTGTAGTAACAAGACATAAAAGGAAGCACCAAAGGTCAGAGCCACTAATTTTAAACTGCAACCTAAGTTTTCCATGCTTAATTCAAATTTGAATGGCTTCAAATACTGCTGATGTGAGGAACTTAGTTAAAATGGTATTGGCTCCGGAACTCAATTATATATATGATTCTAGCCAAAGTAGTGCTCAACAGGACTGTGAAAATTGTTATTTCAGTTAGAAACTTCAGTTCAACTTCTTCTATATTTACAGTGAGAGTCACATATGAGGACAACAGACATCCAAACCAAGACGCGGTTTTGCACAAAGGAATTCTCAAATGATAGGATGAACACAGTAACAATATTCTGGCCCCCAACATTGCGTATATGACTCTAGCATTAGCATGGTCAGCTTGACGTGTTGAAATTATGGATTTAGCGTGGAATTTCCATTCAAAATTTCAGAAAATAAAAATTTTGATTCGTATGCCCCCTTTGCCCTGCTCAAAGTAACATCTAAGGACTAAATCTAAGGACGTGCAAAACACTTGTCCACGATGGTATCCTCTTATGATTTGTTGACGAGGGACCAATGGAAGATAGAATGAGCGTGTGAGATGGGCGCAAGGAATTACTATGCTCAAACAAAAGCTTTATGAACGCCATTTATCATCCACTTCTGCAGGATTAAAATCCTTGTAATTTACAAAATTTGCATTTGCTTGCTATTCATTGTGTAGGACTTATACCTACTTCAACTTTTTAAACCATAGGATTGAAAATTTAAATATTTTAAAAAAATTTAAAATTTTAAATATTTTTATTTTAAAAATATTTTATTTGGATAAAAAATTTAATTTTTTTTATTTTTTGTTTGAATTATAGATTTTAAATTTATTAAATTTAAATTTTTATATTTTAAATTTATTATTTAGATAAAGTAATTTATTTTTTATTATATACAAAATTTTAATTTTAAATATTCATAAAAAAATTTTATTATGCTCCAACCTTTTTATCATGCGAAAAATTTACAATTTTATATAAAATTTTACATTATATCTAACATAATAATCGAGCAAGTGTATATGATAAAAGAGATAACAAAATATAATTAAATCATCTAGATAAAATATTTTTTATTTTTTATTTTAATTTATTAAAAAAAATTCAAAATTTTTATAAATCAAAATTTTTTATAAAAAAATTAAATAAAATATTTTAATATTTAAAATTTAAAATTCTCTCAAAAATTATTTTCTTTCTTTAAAAAATGACTCATCCATAGACAAGATAGTATTATTTAATTTAAATTAATGAATTTACAAAAACTATAAAATATTTTTAAAATAAATAAATTGTGCATGAAAAAAATAAATTTTTGCATAACAAAAATACATAAATAAAAACAAATAAATTTCAAAACTTAAAATTTAAAATTATATGAAAACTAAAATGGCTATCTTCACATTAGGATAAAAGGATCTCAAAATTTATTTTAAATTTAACTAAATTATAATATAAAATACATTTGAAATTTTTTGAACTTTAATCACCTTATAATTTGGATCTATAATTAAAAGTGTTCTTATGAATTGAAAATTTTCAAGTTTCTTGAAAAATACAAACACCTATAAGCTGATAATTTTTTTAATATGAGGCAAAGTTTCAATGGTTTTCATTTAAATTTAAATTAATCAATCCCACAATCTACCTCAACCACTATTACTATCGAAGAAAAGTTTATGTTTAGATTAAGTGAAATTTTATTTGTAGAATGGACCATAATTAAAAAAAAAAGAGAAGATTATAATCTTAAATCAACAATTAAAAAATAAATCTTTAAAATTTAATTTTACTATTAAATTTCTTAAATTGATTAAAGGTTTAGTCCTCCGGAAAAATCTCTATAAAAGAAAGTAAACAGAGAAAAAGAATAATAAAATACAAAAAAAAATATTTCAATAAATTTTAAAAATTAAATACAATAAAGTATCTCTTCTTATCTTTCTTTTTTTCTTCCATGTTTTGCCTATTTTTATTTAATTATGTTCTTCTATTTTAAATTTTTCTAAGTTATTATATATTTAAGACACTCAAATCCAAAGCAAGAGGGTAGACTCAAGTCTCATGTAAATCAAATTTAAATAACAAAGTTAAGATTTTTTTTATGTTTTCTTTTAAGTGTTTGGACATTAAAAGTAGCATCGTGTACAATTTGTTCCAATATTGGGCCTTCAAATGGTTGAACTTAGGTTTAAGGCCTTCATTAGAGTTGTATATAGCATCCAAAAAATGAATATCAATTTTATGCTTAAGTCATACTTTTGGTTTCATTCTCAGACTGTTATCTCATGACGTGCAATTCTTAAAAAATAATTTATTAAAAAAAATATGGTAACTTTTTTTTTTCTTTAAAACTGTTTGCATAAAATGCATCGTAGAAATAAATAAATAAATAAACACTTAAATATAAAAGTAAAAACAACACTTAGGTTGCTTTTGGCAGATTTCTTTGTTCTTTTGATTATGTAGGCTCAAGTAATAGTACAACTATCACATATCATAAACATTTCTTCAACTTCTAATTATACAAATAATATTTATATATACATAGTGTAGATAAGACATTAGAGCCTTTACAAATTTATTTACGTATGTCCATAGCAAATTTTTCTATTACTATCTATTATCAAATAGTTAACCAACTATTTATAGGTTATACATCATCGGTCACAACATTAATTCCTTATTCTTCAATTGGTCTCGGAATGTTTCAATCCCAGGACTCTCTATCTTCACGAACCACCTCCTGATCTTCTGGGAAGAAAATAATGGGAGTAGAGGTGAGAAACTAAGTTTTTTAGTAGGATTTTATCCTAAGTCTATGACTCCACTTTTATTTCAGCCACTTCAGTTTTATTATAAAACATGTCATGCATACATGATCACTTTTAATTTTACAAAATCTTTAGTTGAAGTGGATTTCTTTTACTTCAACATCATATAACATGCAATTCACGCATACTTGATTCATTCTTTACATATAAATTTTCTTAGACATCAACCTCATGCATCTTTCAGTTTACTTTCTCATCACTACTTAAATATTATCTGGCTCTTATTCATTTCATGCCTTAACCCTAATTATACTTATTTTCTAACCATCCTCTCTATGTCGGTTTCTTTCAAGATGCAACATTAACAATCTAGTGGAATAATATCTTTCACTTATTTACTACTACACTTATCGCAATAAAAAGAATTATTGCCTTTTGATTTATCATTGAAGGACCTATTGCCTTCCAGTCACCATAGAAGGACTCACTATCTTCTGGTCATCATAAAAGGATCTATTGCTTTCTGATTATCATAAAAAGGCTCTCTACCCTCTAGTCGACATAAAAGAATCTACTACCTTATAGTCATCATAAAAGAATCCACTACCTTCTAGTCACCACAGAAAGATTTATTTCCTTTTGATTATCATTGAAGGGCTCGCTACCCTCTAATCGCCATAGAAGGATCCATTGTCTTTTGGTCACCATAGAAGGATCCATTACCTTTTGTTCGCCAAAGAAAGATTTATTGCCTCTAATCATGGAACCATTTATACATATACAATTCATCATATTATCCAGGAGACCACACAATTCATTACATCACTCGAGAGAGCACATAACACATTTACACATATAAAGACATGTTCAAGCAAATTTTTACCAATATGACATGCACATATAGATCTCAGATTTCATCTGAACATTAACCTAAACAAAACTCATACATAACATAATCTTTTTTTACTTATGAGCATTCATCATTTATTCTTACATAAATAATGTGCATTCACAAGTAATGATACAAGTTGATCAGTTTTTGATGTTGAATCAGTATAAGAACTTAATTCTCTCAAACTTTTAAGTTGCTCCTCATCCTCTCATTTTCTCAATTTCACGGTAGTTTCATGAAATTTTTTTTGCTCTAGGTGGTCGAATGGCACCTTTTAAGTTTTTATTCTTTGTACTCTTCATTTGTTCAAGTCTTATGTAAGTCCTAATTATACTAAGTTCAAATATTAAGTTTTTACAAACTATTAACTTGTTTAAAACATTTTAATTAAGCATGGCCGAATGGTAACTTATATCTTTGTCTACCTTCTTTTGAACTTTTAATTCTTCTTTAACATTATAAGACTTCTTAAGTTTTATAAACTAGGATTTTAAAACTTTTTTCTCTTAATTAACCCAGAGTGGCCGAATGTAAACTCTAGGTTTCTAAGTTCTTCTAGTTCATTTTCTCTTATCTTATGAGTTGATTTAAATTATTTGGAGTCTAACTCATTAATTTCTATCTAACTTAGACACTTTTAAAATTTCCTTATCATTATGGTATTTCATGGCCAAATGACTTAGTTTCTTCTAACTTCATATTTTAAATCCTAATCATCCTCCTTAAACATGCTTGGAATAAGTCTTTGAAACATGTTACCTTGTGACTTCCTTTTTATTACTTTAATGATTAAATCTAAATAACTCTTAAACCTTTGAAATTCCTTTTAGTTTTAAACCAAAGAATGTCTAGTTAAGGTAATTAGGAATTAATTCTTCTTCTAGGTCAATTTACTCTAAGGTGGCCGAATGACCTACTTCCTTAAATCCTATCTTTCTCACATTTTGATTATATCATGTTTACATGTTTAGGATCATTAATTTGACCTAACTTAGAATTTAAACTCATCCTTAGTTAATTAAACACATGATGGTCGAATGTCAATTCTTAGATTTAGGATTCCACAATTTTTTTCTTAATCCTAAATTTATTTATCGAAAATGGTTAATTGTTTCCTTTAACTGTATTAAGACTTTATCACACTTTTAATTCATTATATTTACATGTGAAAGGTGGAATTAAAATATCCTCTTTTGAGTTAATTAACCACTAAGTGGTCGAATGTCAGTTTTCTAAGTTCTTAGGTTGACCATTTCTTACCATACTTTACCTTCAAATAAGTTATTTGCTTAAAAATATTCTTCCTTAATCAAATTTTAAATTCATTTTTGTCAAAATCATTCTAGGATGATTGAATGCACTTTTAGAAAATTTTTAATCCATTTTTCTTTTAATTAATTTTATTCAAAGGTTGATTTAATCCATTCAAAACCTGATTTTAAAATTGAAGTTACTTAAAGAAATTTTAACCAAATTAAACTTTACTTTTGGAATGGTGGCCGAACTTTCAAACTTTCACTACTTAGTAGCTTTTTAATCTTTGTCAAAATTATAAATAACAATGCATGAAAATTTAATATGTTTTGGTATGCACATCTTAAACATTCTTTTTGTCATTTATTTTTCATATCCATATCTTTGATTATTTGCAATTTCTATCTATATAATTTAGCTGCAATATTTACAATATGCATGACATATATGATTTTACATTATTAATAGGATATGTCTTAAGATTTATAGCATATTTTCTTGCTTTTACATTATTTTTTTTAACCTTATCTTCTTTCAGTTTAAAATTTTAAACTAATAAATTAATTTTTTCTCATAAAAATGGAATAATAGTCGGATAATATTTCATACTCTAATATTATAATTTCTATTAATTTCATGTGAAATTCTAATTTTAGTAGCAATTATTTTATTTTTTTTTTAATTAAAAATTAATATACAAATTAGAATATGAAATCGTTAAAATTGAGAAACATTTTTAGTTGTTAAAACAACCAATAATTGAATTTCTGTAAAAGAGAAAAAATATTTATTGTTATTATATTAATTTTAAGAATCTATTAGAATATGCTTTTTAAAAAGAGTGATTTTATGATTAGTTTTTTTAAAATTCTTTTTGATAAATTATTCTTTTTAGCTTCTAAGAGAAAATATTAAAAAAAAATTGGATGATTTTGATTTTTTAAAAATTCTAATCTAATTATCATAAAAATTTATTTAAAATTGACTTTTTTAAATATAAAAAACATCTTATAAAATGTACAAACAAACAATTACTTAATAATAAAAATTAAAAAAATGTCATAAATGTAAGATTAACACATGAAAAAATTAAGAGTGTGAAACAAATATATAATTAGAAAAGAAATAGTAACAAAATTGTCATATTTAATTATTTGTTAATGTAAATTATATGACTCAAAGTTAAATTATCTGTTAATGTACTTCCCATTGTTATGTAATTTATAATCAATTGTAAATTCTCACTAAAATTAAGTGTCTGTTTGTAATTCTGAACTTTAGATTTAGAAGAATTTTCTCTCAACTCTAAACATTTGATAAATTAAAAAGTTAAAAAAAGAAAAAAAATTATTTTATCAGAAAAATTACTGTTGTACATATGAAAATAGATAAAATTAGTGAAAGAAAAGAGAAAGATAAAAAACTTATAACAAGAAATATAATGTGATAGCAATAAATAATATATATATATATAACATATATGATAATTATAATCCGTTTTTATAAGTTAAAAACATTAAAAAAAAAAAGAAGCATTCATATGTAACAAATACAAACATGTCATCGAATCCAATCAAATCATAAAATATCATCACAGGTATCCTAACTTCTACCAATTACATATATTTTTTGCTTCATTAATTGGTGAATGGAAATGCCATCAAAATGCCACAGCAATGGAGGCTTGGAAACTAAAAGCTCATTAGCTATTTCCTGCATTGAGGGTCTGACTTTTGGATCGGGGCACAGACAGGCTAATGCTAATGTCACAACAAGCACAATATCTTGCAAATCTTTTCTGAAAAATGGCAGTGGAATACGTGAGTCCAATATATCTTTCAGCTTCTTATTTTGAACAGATGGTTCTGATAAAGAACAAATCAATTCTGCAGGATGTCTACCCATCATTGTTTCCAAAGCCACCACTCCAAAGCTATAAACATCACATTTTGTTGTCACGGTCAAGGTGTAAGCCAATTCTACATTGTATCAAGTAAAAATTGAAATAGGATGTCAATAAAATGTTTTTTTCTATAAAGAAAATGAATTTGTAATTCTATAGAGGAAAACTTTACCTGGAGCAACATATCCAGGAGTACCAGCAACAAGAGTTTGATTTGATGAATGACAATGAAGAAGTCTTGCTGTGCCAAAGTCTGAGACAAAAGCCTGTAACTCCAAGTTCAACAGAATATTGCTACTGCTTATGTCTCGATGAACAATGGGTGGAGTACAATCATGATGCATGTGAGCCAACGCATAGGCTATCTCCTTTACAATATTTATCCTCTTGCTCCAATTCAACCCTTGAGCTTCCACTTCATTAGACAAGTTATGAAATAAGCTTCCCCTTTCCATATACTCATACACCAAAAACATGCATTTGTTATGCAGACAGAAACCATAAAGCCTAATGATGTTTCTATGGCGAATTTCTGTCAAGATCTTGGATTCGTTACAGAAACTCTTGTAAAAGGATGGATTTTCGGATTCTGCCTTATGAAGCTTCTTCAGTGCAACAATTCTACCACTGGGAAGCTGTGCTTTGTATACACTTCCATAAGCACCTGTTCCTATGCAAAACCTGATATCAAAGTCCTCTGTGGCTTTAATTATGTCTTCAAATGCAATTTTACCATCATAGTTCCAAATTGAGAACATATCTCCATTCTTTCTTTGTTCCTCAATTCCAGACTCATAAAGATGGGGATAGAAAACATGAATTCCCCAACACACGAAGACGCTTGAAATGAGCATGCCGTTGATGGCAGAAATGATAATGCAGGGTACAAGCATAACTAAAGCATTAGAAGAGCAGAGATGAATGAAATTCTTATTACCAATTAATGAGTCTTTCGGAAAACTGCAAAAACTGGAATCTGAATCATCAAAGGAATTGTAAGACAAATTAAGGTGCGGTACAGAATGGAGCCCCTCAGGTATGTAGCCTGTGAGGTCATTATAACTAAGATCTAGATATGAAATATTATTGCCTATTTGAGAAGGAATACTTCCATTTAAAGAGTTGTTGCTTAATTGCAGATAACTGCAATGATTAAGAATATCATTTGGGATGGGTCCTTTAAGCCAGTTGTTGGAAATGTCTAAACCTTGAAGTCTTGGGATCCGTCCAATCCCACGTGGAATGAAACCAGTTATATGATTCCAAGATAGTTGAACATATGTTAGTTGCGTTAGTGCAGATATCCCCTCTGGTATAACACCAAAAATCTTATTATGAGAAAGATCTAAAACTTTGAGATGGACCAAGTGTCCTAAAGTAGAAGGGATTGAACCATTGAGTGAGTTATTTGAAAGAGTTAACTGCACCAAACGTTTCAACTTGCCTAGTTCAGCAGGAATAGGACCTTGAATTTGGTTTGAATCAAGGGAGAGTTGGGTCAGATTCTTTAATTGACCCAATGAAGGAGGGATCACACCAGTAAGAAAATTATTAGAAATATTAAGTGTTTGAAGTTGAGTGAGACTAGAAAGTGAACTAGGTAACTCACCTTGAAGACAATTAGAGGACAGGTCAAGATAAACAAGCATTTTGAGAGAGGTTATTTCTGTGGGGATGCTTCCTTTGAGTCCCGATCCACCAAGCTCCAAACGGATTAAATTGGGGAATGCAGTCAAATTGAAATTCTGAATATGTGCTTCTGTTGGAGGAATATAAAAATATTGCCTCGTCGAAATCTCAGTGATACTTCCAACTTCATTACACACAATACCGTTCCATTTGCAATATTCTGAAATATTTCTGCCTTCTCCCCACCGGCTCTGGATTAAAGCCTTTTGTTCCTCATTCAAGTACAAGGAATTAGAAGCTGCCATACTGGAAGCACCAACAGTTTGTAGTAACAACACATAAAAGGAGGCTCCAAAGATAAGAGCCACTAATTCTAAACTGCAACCTGAGTTTTCCATGCTTAATTTGAATTTGAATGGCTTCAAGTCCTACTAATTTGAGGGGAACTTAGTTATAATGGTATTTTCTCCGAAACTCAGTCAGGATCATTCATGCAGACGTAAAAATTTTAATCTTATATACAGAATACAAAATTTATAAATTTAATTTAAAAACTTTTATAAAATAAATTATATATATAAAATTTATATAAAATAAAAATTAATAAATTTGTTATCAAATAAATTATGTATATAAAATTTTATATAAAATAAAAATTAATAAATTTTTAATTTTATAATTTTATTTTATCAATTTATATGTTATTTAAATATTATAAATATCAATAGTTGAATAATATATTTATAAATTTTTTAAAATTTATATACATAATTATAAAGATATTATAATTTAGATTAATAAATTCGGTATTTTATTAAGATTATTAAATTAATACAAATGTTAAAATTTAATATTTGAGACCATCCTGGTTCTCTTCTTCTATATACATGGCCAAAAAAGTGTTCAACAGTATTATGTGAAAATTATGAATTCAGATAGAAATTTCTCTTCAGCTTCTTCCCAATTAAAAGTGCGGGCCACATATAAGGACCAGACATCCAAACAAAGACACGGTTTTGCACGACTCTCAAATTATAGGGTGAAGATAGAATGAAGGTGTGAGATGTGCACATGGTGGTGTGACATATGAGGAGGAAAAAACAATAAGCCCTACCTACTGAAGTTTTCCATGGTACATACAAATTTGGATGGTTTGTTTGTAGAACAGAGTAACAATGCTCTTGCCCTCAGAACATTGCATATATGACTCTAGCATTAGTATGGTCAGCTTGACGTGTTGAAATTATGGATTTAGTGTGGAATTTCCATTCAAATTTCAGAAAATAAAAATGTTTATCTGCATTCGCCCCTTTGCCTGCTCAAAGTAATATCAAATGACTAAGTCTAAGGACGTGCAAAAACACTTGTCCACGATGGTATTCTCATTTTATTTGTTGAAGAGGGACCATTGTGGAATATGAACGTGTTAGATGGGCACAAGGAATTACTATGCTCAAACAAAACTTTATTAACGCCATTTATCATTCATTTCTGCAGGATACAAATCCTCGTAATTTACAAAATCTGCATTTGCTTGCTATTTGCTGTGTAAGATTTGATATCTACTTCTTAAACTATAGGATTGAAAATTTTAACATTTTAAGATATTTGAAATATTTAAAAGTTTAAATATTTTTATTTTAAAAATATTTTATTTAAATAAAAAAATTTAATTTTTTATTTTTTATTTAAATGGTGGATTTTAAATTTATTAAATTTTAAATTTTTTATTTAGATAAAATAATTTATTTTTTAATATATACAAAATATTACTTTTAAATATTAATAGATTCTTTTTAATTTTGTTCATATCTTTTTATCCATAGAAAAATTTACATACAATTTTATATTATATCTAGTCAAAATAATTGAGTTTATGTACAAAATAGAAGAGATAACTAAATATAATTAAATTATCTAAATAAAATATTTTAAAAAAATTATTTTAGTTTATTAAAATATTTCTTTAAAATTTTTATAATTTAAAATTTTTTGCAAAAAAAATATTTTAATATTTTAAATTTTAAATTTTAAATTTTTTCAAAAATTATTTTTTTCTCCTAAAATGAGTCATCCATGTGCAAGATAGTATTATTTAATTTGAATTAACAAATTTACAAAAACTATTTAAGATTTTTTAAAATAAACGATTGCGCATAGAAAAAATATAAATTTTGCATAATGAATGTATATAAATAAAAATAAATAAATTTCAAAACTTGAAATTTAAAATTATATGAAAACTTAAAATGGCTATCTTCACACAAGGATAAAAGGATCTCAAAATTTATTTTAGATTTGTATAAATTATAATATAAAATATAGTTGAAGTCTTTTTGAATTTTAATCATTTTATAATTTAGATCAATAATTAAAAAAAAAACTTCTATGAATTATAACATTTTAGTTGATTTAAAAAATATAAATACTTATAAGCCAATAATTTTTCAATATGATGCAAGATTTTAGTGGATTCCACTTAAATTTAAATTAACCAATCCTAAAACCTACCACTATCATTGTGAGAAAAAAGTCTAGATCTAGATCAAGTGAAATCTTATTTATAGAAATGAGTCATAACTAGAAAAGGAAAGAATGAAAATATCGCAATCTTGAATTAACAATTAAAAATTAAATCTTTAAAATTCAATTATACTATTAAATTTCTTAGTTTGATTAAAGGTTTAGTCCATAAAAATCTCTATGAAAAAAAACACGCACAAAAATAGTAGTGAAAGAGAAGAAGAAAATATTTTTATAAATTATGAAAATTAAATACAATGAAGCATCTTTCTTTATCCTTCTTTTTCCTTTTTAATTTTCTTGTCTATTTTTATTTAATTAGAGTATCCTATTTTAAATTTTTCAAAGTTATTATATATTTGAGATAATCAAATCCAAAGTGAGAGGATGGATTCAAGTCCCATGTAAATTATATTTAAATAATAAAGTTAAGATCATTTTATATTTTCTTTTAAGTATGTGAACTTTAAAAGTAGCATTGGGTACAATTTATCCTAATGTTGACCCTCCAAATGGTTGAACTTGGGTCTGAAGTCTTGGGTAGAGTTGTATATGTTAGAACTTAGAATGTATGAGCTTCTTATGCTTTAAAATTTTAATAAAGATACAACTTTAATCATGCATTTAGCATGTAGGTATTAACATGTATGCATGAAGTTGACTACTAAACAAGTATCTAAGAGTTTCGTTAAAAGAAAAAAGTATCTAAGAGTTTCGTTAAAAGAAAAGATCTAAAAATAATTTCAGGCATCTAGTGTGTGAAGTGACAACAATGTACAACCTAACTTTGTAAAAGGGACCATATATCTTAGGTGAGGAACTTAGTTATAATGATATTGGCTTTATATATATATATATGGCTCTTGCTAAAGTAATGTTAAACAAAACTATTTGAAAATTTTTAATTCAGATAGATAGATATTTTTATTCACCTTCTTCCAAATCTAAAGTGATAGTCACATATGAGAACAACAAACATCCAACAAAGATACGATTTTGCACAAAGGAACTATCAAATATTCATTTTTAGTTATCAAGTGGGTTTATATTGACTTTTTCAATACTCTAAATATTCTCATACATAGTTAGTTAGAATGACTTACTCATGTATAGTTACAATGGTTTACACCTTGATACATTTTTCTCTTTTTTTAAAAAAAAAATCTTAACCATTTAATAAAGAGGTGTATGGGAGGTGTAGCCACTATTTAAACATAGTTTTATCACAGATCTTTTCAATATAAAAAAAAGGTAAACAACAATTTTTCTCCAAAATACAAAAGTACATCCATCAATCTATACCTTTTATCTAGTCGACAGATTTTCAAAGAAAAAAAAAATAGTTCTAACTGTCTGTAATTAAGTGTAAGTGAATGTATGCTACTACTTGTATTGTTGAGAATTTTTTTTTCAAAGACAAAAGGGAGGCTTGTGCAACAAGCCAAAACCAAGAGAGAAAATTTGAAAAGGTTGAAAGAAAGAAAAAGAGCAATAGCTAGCGAGCATACATGATAAAAAATAGAGGGAAACCTAGTGTTGGAAGTTTGGAAGTGCAAGTATGCTATATTTTTATTGAAATTTTACTATGTTGATGTCGTAACCGTAATTTCGACGAGACGACGAACTCGTTACAAATTTTAAAATGAATTTTTAATGGATTGTGGAGTCGCCACCAAATTTTATTTTAAGGGAAAAACATTTGGAAGGTATTAGGCACCCTACTCGCCTGTTTCAAAGAACGGTACCCTTAAACTGAGTGTGTGACATTTTGAAAACTATTTAATCCCTTAAATAGAATAGAGAATAAATAGGTTTATGGAAAATAGTCTGACAGAACTTGATCTTGCTCCTACGTATTCCCTGGTGCAATGGAAAACTCAAGGTTATGTAGTTCTGATTAAGAGACTTGATGTCTTGGAAAAGAAAAGAGTAATCTTAGGTAAAAAAAATTTAACACAACGTCCCTCAAGAAAGCGATGGATTTGGAAATGAACGTGCTTGCAAAATTTAAACTGTCGTAAGCCGTATTTGAATTAGAACGGATTAAAACACGTAACAATAGAGAACGCTACTTGCTCGTATTAGAATCCGTTTGCACAATCTGAGTAAAATAAAAAAATAGACGTTTTGGAAAAAGGAAGAATTTTTAGAAAAACAGACGTGCTTGCATAATCCAAATCGTCGTAAGCCGTATTTAAATTAGCACGGATTGAAACACGTAACAGTAGAGAACGCTACTTGCCCGTATTAGAACTCGTTTGCACAATTTGAGGAAAATAAATAAAACAGACGTTTTGGAAAAAGGAAGAATTTTTCGAAAAACAGACGTGCTTGCATAATCCAAATCGTCGTAAGCCGTATTTGAATTAGCACGGATTAAAACACGTAACAATAGAGAACGCTACTTGCCCGTATTAGAACCCGTTTGCACAATATGAGGAAAATAAAAAAAACAAACGTTTTGGAAAAGGAAAAATTTTTAAAAAAACAGACGTGCTTGCATAATCCAAATTGTCGTAAGCCGTATTTGAATTAGCACGGATTAAAACACGTAACAGTAGAGAACGCTACTTGCCCGTATTAGAACCTGTTTGCATAATCAGAGGAAAATAAATAAAACAGACGTTTTGGAAAAAGGAAGAATTTTTAGAAAAACAGACGTGCTTGCATAATCCAAATCGTCCTAAGCCGTATTTGAATTAGCACGGATTAAAACACGTAATAGTAGAGAACGCTTCTTTCCCGTATTAGAATCCGTTTGCACAATCTGAGGAAAATTAAAAATAGAGATGAAGATGAACTCGAAAATCCGAGAAGAACCAAGAAAATTAAGCGGAACAAAAGTTAGATCTAACTTCCATTGATGTTTCTTATTCAATTGTCTCCAATCCAGCTTAGGTCATAAGGTTTAAAGGTAAGAATTAAGTGTGTTTTTTTATTTCATTCAAGTATACACTTAACTTTTTAGGCTTAATGACTTAATCGTGTATCACTTAAGCTAGACTTAGCATGTAAGATGCATGCACAAGATCATGCACTCTTAGGAATTTTTTTTCAAAGGAGGACATACAAACACAAACAAATCATAAAGAAATACATATAGAAGGATCAACATATGAAAAATAATACCTAAATAAGGTTAAAAGAACAAGATCTACAAAAGAACTTCAAAGACATAAGAGATTTTGACGCCAAAATTTGAATTTAAATCTCAGAATTTCTCAAAAATATTTTTCCAGAGATCTAAAAAAAAATTAAAACTAATCAATTGAAATATATGAATCATAGAAATCAAACAAAACAAGTTTGACAAAAATCAGACCAGAAATGAGCAAATTATGCACAAATCAAACAAGATAGGTTCATTTGCATACCAGGACGAACATGCTTCAGTAATTTGGCCATAAAAACATCATTTCGTATCCAAATTAGACAAATAATACCATTCCAGAAACTAGATAGAAAGACAAAGAGAACGCAACAAAAATCCCAAAAATCGGAGATCGTTTGACCGATCAAAAATGAAAACGAAAAACAGAGACAAAAATGAACTCGAAAATTTGACGCCAAAATTTAAATGTAAATCTCAGAATTTTTCGAAATATTTTTTGTTAGATCTGAAAACTTAAAACCAAAAAATTGAAATATATATATCATAGAAATCAAACAAAATAAATTTGACAAAAAACAGACCAGAAATGAGTAAGGTATACACAAATCGAACAAGCTAGGTTCATTTGCGTATCAAGACTAACATCCTTAAGTAATCAGGTCGTAGAGACTTCATTTCAGATCCAAATTAGACAAATAATATCATTCCAGAAACTAGAGAGAAAGAAGAAGAGAACGCAACAAAAATAACTGAAATCGGAGATCATTTGACCAATCAAAAATGAAAATGAAACAGAGACGAAGATGAACTCGAAAATCCGAGAAGACACAAGAAAATTAAACGAAATAGAAACAAGATCTAACCTCCATTGATGTTCTTGAATGCCACTTGATAGCATCTTGGAAGGTGATGAATAACCGGTTCAATGGAGGCTAAGGAGGTGCTCAAGTAAATGTAAAATTTAAGAGTCTCTTTGGTGCTCCTCTTAGAAAAAAAATCTAAAAAACTGCTTTCAATGACTCAAAGTGCTCCTCTCTCTCCCTCCTTAGAAATTCTGAATTTTTTTTTTTAGAAATGGAGAATCCTCTTTTGAACTAAATGAAAGTCCCTATTTATAGATAAAATTTCAAAAAAAGAAAGGAAAAAATTTTCTAGAAGTGAAGAAACTTCCGTCTTTTGTTTTCTAATTTTTCTCTTTTTTATTTTCTTTATTTTTATTATTCTTTCTTTTTCTATTCTTTTTTGTTATTTTTTCCTTTTTCTCTAACTAATTCTTAACCATCATTAACTAATCCAACTAACTTTCTAACTAAATTCTTAACTAAAAATTTATTTTTCTTTCATTTTCTTTTTTTCTCTAACTAATTATTAACCATCATTAACTAATCCAACTAACTTTCTAACTAAATTTTTAACTAAAAAAATTATTTTTCTTTCTTTTTCTATTCTTTTTTTGTTATTTTTTTATTTTAGACTAAAAAAATGATTTATTTTGGATTTTAAATTTATCCTCGGACATAATTCAGTGTTCACAGTTAATTCTTACAAGAGATTTGTTTCGGTACAATATCTAGGTATTTTTTCTTTTTTTGTGTTTTCTTTAATCAAATAGAAAGCCCTATGGACGCCATATTCTAGGAGCCCAAATTATGTGATTGAGAAAATCCTCTTCTATCGGTTGCGAGCTCCTCCCCTTTCTTTAAACTTCGATTCATATTTTTCATTCTGGTCAATAATATAACAAGATTCATTTTGAATCATATATAAGGAATTCATTGGTTCATACCAAAGAAGCAATGACACTCGATCATTTTCAAACTACAATTTTAATTCTGTTTGTGAGGATCCCACCAAAATGTCTTTTACTTTATGAACTAAATCAAAATTATTCTCAATGAGTCTATAAGAAGTGATCCCATTTTTTTCATCATGTCTGGGTAGAGACCAAAGGTCTTGAGCAACCGATCAAGCAGAACAACTTAAAATATAAAGAAGCATCATTAATTTCTTCATGCTCGTTCCAAGTTCGAAGTACCATTTGTACAAATAAGAATATTTCTCATTATATGATTTCTTCTTCATATAGATAGATAGATATAGGATCTATGGAAGAATTATTTAGAAGTACAATTTGTGAAACAACTCTTCCTATCTAATAGAAAAGGATTTGTCTATGAAGAAAAAATTTAATTATATTAGTGTGTATAATAGATTTTTTTGTATAATACTAATTGATAAGACCTCATTAGTAAGTGCTGCAAGATCTTGTACATTGGAACCCATAGTTATGGACCCAATTCTCTTGATGGATTTGATCATAGGTGATTTTGAAAAAATTTATGGTATAGTCATTAATATAGTTTGTATGCATGCATGCTAATCAAATCAACATTTATATATAAAATTATTTTTAATTTATTTACGGTTAATATTAACAATCAACTTTGTAGATGATAAGAAATGAGCTTGTAATAAATAATATGTTAAAAGATACCTAAATTTATTCATAATAATAACTTGTAATCCAAAATAGTTAAAGATGGCATAATTCACTAATGACAAAGGATAGTTTAAAATGAATTGACTTCTCATTGTATATGCATAATATTTTACATAAAAATAAATACAATGATGATCAATTTTTTTAAAATAATTGTTTTTTGAAAAAGTTAGGTGGTATCTCTCTAACTAATGACTTTTAATTTCATATTTAAATTATTTATTATAATATTTAATATAATAAAAAATAAAACATTGACTTTATTTAGGAATATATGTAGTTGAATTTCATAAAAAAAATATCTTTACCTCAAACTCATACTTTGTTATGGTTACATGAAAATGATAAATTGCATATAATAATTAATTAAAGATGTGATATCAGCTAAATTGTTTTAAAAATAAAAGTATTCTATATAATTTGTTTTATGATGCATGGTCTAATAAGTTAGATTAGATTCAATTTATCTTGGATGAAAGATTGAAAATGTTCAAAGTTTATTAAAAAAAATGTTAATAAAACTTTATTTGATGATGATGGATTTCTAATTCACAAATGGAAAGATACCAACATTATAACACAAAAGAATTTGAAGAACCCTTAAGAGAAAATTCTGAGAGTAGTTTAAACCACTCTCTAATTTCATTATTATTCAAGAAACAACTTATTTAGAAGGCAGTTTATTAACTTAAAAATAATTCAATAAATACTCTCCAAACATTACTTGGAAAGCAGTTGTCAGGAAACAACTATAGATGAAATAATAATATATTTATTATAATATAAATATAACTCACAAAAAATAAATAAAATATATGTTACATGTAATAATATATAAAAAATAATAAATACTAGTATAAATCAATACTGATCAAATATTCTCACAACAATAAATATAAAAAATTATAACATAAAAATAAGATAACTAAACATTAATTTCCATAAATCTATGATATAGTTATATGTAACACACTATATTTTCTTTAAAACTACTTAATCTTAATACTAAAGAATGTGTGGAAACTAAAAAAAAATAAGGTAGATTTGAACAATAGATTTGTTGTTCTTATTGTTCCTACAATCTAATGTTCTTGATATATATTAACTTGAAAATTTATAATAAATTTATTTTAATTAAATAATTATTCAAGTATGTAAGCAAGGGATTAAATCGTATCATTGTTACTTTCACTTAATTTGAAATTGGCATACACAAAGTTTAAGTACCAAGTTGATGATATAAAATAAAATTAAATATATTTTGAGTTTTCTAAAAATTTAGAAATTTTAATTTTAGTTCTTTATTTTTAAGACGGTTTAGTTTTAATTCTTTATTTATCAAAATAAATTATTTTTAACTCCTCATAATTGGGATATCAAACATCGACATAACATGTTAAATATTAATTATTTTAAAAATTAAAAATAATTTATTTTAAAAAATAAAAATATATTTTTTAAAATTAAAATTAAAATCAAAATCAAAATTTTAAAAGGATTAAAAATTTATTTAATCCTATTAAATATTATTATAAGTGTTAATCTATCACTATATTTTTTGTGTTGTGATCATAAGATGATTTATATGTGATTATAAAGAATATGGATAGTTTTAGAAAATGTTTCTTATTTTTATTTTGTTTTTTATTTTAACATTTTGTCTAGAAAATAATAAAAATAAAAAAAATAATTTTTTTATTTTTTATTTTTTAATACAAGATTAAATAAAAAAACAAAATAAAAATAAAGTATCATTTTCATAAATAAAAATAAAAAATATTTTCTCAAATCAACTTTAAATTTTAGTGCGATAAGAATGTATCAATTATGAAAGCATTAGGACAGTGAATGTTGATGGAATTGAAGAAGTTGTAAACTTAACCTAAGTCTTTATTTGTGAAAGGTATATAATACATTATTATTATTATTATCAAATATTGAGTAAGTCATCATTTGTACGGGAGAAAACATGAAAGGAGGAAACATGAAAGTTAGCTAAAGATGCAAATCTACATGATAGAAGGAATTTTAAAGATAATAAATAAATAATAATAACAAAATAAAAATAATAATAATAATAATAATAGCAAGTATTAAAAAAAAAAAAATTGCTTGCAACAAGAAAAGTGTAATTAACTTCGTAGTTCAGAAAATAGCAGAACCTTCTAGTGAACTAAAATCGAAAACTCCAACAGAAACAATACATAAGCAAAACTTGGAAATAGGTTACAAAAAATGAAATTCATTATACTCACCTCTTTCGATCTCATGTTCCTAAACTTTGGAGCTAGTGTTTCCAGTTAACTGGTTGTAAATTCATGCCTGTCATGGAGAATGAGGAAAGTTTCGTCGGAAGAACGAGAGACGTCGATCTCAACACAGTCCATGCAAGACTGATGAGCCTAGAGATACGATGCCGTAGGAGACCATTCTGATATGCCGTATCAGATTCTTCTATTACGACAATAATCAAAGCTCCAATCCTAATTTTCGCTCTAAAATGCGGCATTATCGAACAAAGCTCCTACTAAATATTCAGATCGTTGCAAACTTAGCTTACTCTTTCGCACACATGCACCTAGACTTCACCACAATCAATGCTCGAGATCAAACAAGTACCGGTGGTTGAAATAGAGTTTTAAGCTCCACGAATACTCATGCAATGTAATAAACTAGACCGCGCACCAAAGTAGAAACTCTTCCATCACGGAGCCAAATCGCAAGCTTACCGTTCGATTGAAATATGGATGCCGCTAAGATTCACTCAAGCATTGACCGAACAACCTCATTGCGGAGACACATAAAAATTGGCACAGCTAAAAATGAGATCAGGTTGGGAAAGAGAGAGGATGGAACAACGTGTGAGTTGGTGCTGTGAGAGACCGAAGAAGAGAGAAAGCAATTGATGGGTGCTGTGTGGTGTTTGTGAGGAGGAGGGAGTGACTATAAGGAACTATTGAAGGTTGGCTATCCCACTTAGAGAGCTAGTAAAAAAATGAGAAGTATCAGTATCAAATTCCACATCCGTTTTTCCCGTTCACCCCTTAGCTATATATACTACTGCTTCCCTATGAAATCCTTACGAAATCTCGTAAATTCGTGTTAGGTATTCGTTTTCTTGAGCTCTTGGGCATTTTTTAGATTCTTAGATTATTTGATGCATGTCCATCGTTTATAACCACCTGCGTATTTGATTATTGACGTGGCTTTCGTTTTCAGCTCTTGCCCCCATTCTGTTTGGTCTGTTATATTCCCTTTGCCATGGAAAACAACTTTGTCCTCAAGGTTGAGATTGGGGTAGTGTTTTTGCATGAGAAGAGCATCCTCCCATGCGGCCCCCTCGATTCCAAGTCTTTCCCATTGTACCAAGACTTGAGGAATGCGTTGATTACCATTAAGAATAATACGAGGCTGTAAAATGGTCAATGGCTGTAGCGGAGGATCATGTTCAATGGATAACAAAGGTAATGGAATATAAGGTTGAAAAACATTGCCTTTGAATAGTTTAAGTAAGTAAATATGGATGAAATTTGGCAGAGAAGGTAATTGGAGCTTAAATGCCACAGACCCAACTCTTAAAAGGATTGGAAATGGCCTAAAGTAACGCATTCCCAGCTTTTGATTACGTCTCAGCGATAGTGAATGCTACTTATATGGTTGTAGTTTGACTAAAACTATATCCCCAACATGAAACTCAAGGTGTCGTCGCTTCTTATCAGCTTGGGACTTCATATATTGTTGGGCTTTGCATAAGTTATGCTTAAGCTGTGCAAGAATAAGATCTCTTTGCTGCAATGACTCTTGAAGGATAGGGAGGTCATTTAAAGCCAACGTGTAGTTAGTTAAGGTGGGAAGGTCTCTACCATGTACTACTTTGAAAGGAGTCATACCCATACTACTACGAAAAACAGTGTTGTACCAATATTCTCCCCACGATAGGCCTTTAAACCAGTCTTTAAGATGTTGAAAAGTGAAACATCAAAGGTACATCTCTAGACATTTGTTAAGGGCCTCAGATTGTCCATCTGTTTATGGGTGATAGGCCGATGACATTGACAATGTAGTCCCCCGCAATTTGAATAAGCATTGCCAGAATTGGCTCGTAAAAACTTTGTCTTTATCGGACACAATGGATTTAGGCATTCCATGAAATTTGACAATCGTAGTCATGAAAAGTTCTACCACTTGTATGCTTGAGTAATCAACTTTTAATGCAGCAAAATGACCATACTTAGATAATCTATCAATTACCACCATGATAACAGTATAATCAAATGAGTTGGATAATCCAGTAACAAAATCCATTGCTAAATCTTCCCAAATCTGATTGGGAATTGGCAAGGGCTGGAGTAAGCCAACAAGGGAAGAGTTAGTCACCTTTGCCTATTGACAAATTGTATAATGCTGAACAAAGGCTTTGACATCTTATTTCATACAAGGCCAATAAAATTCTCTAGTGATACGAGCAGCAGTACGAGCAATCCCTGCATGACCACCAATAGGTGATGCATGATACTCTTGAAGTATCTCCTGAACAAGGGGATGTTTAGGGGGTATCACTAACTGCCCTTTCCAATAAAGAAAGTGATCATCGCCCTTTCCAATAAAGAAAGTGATCATGGGCAGAGTAATTGGGGTGCTGTAGTGCCAAACATAAATCCAATTTCCCATGGGTTTGAGCATCCTCTAATATCGCTTTGCGTAAGCAACTTAAGAACAATGACTTGGGTTCGGACCATGCCATGAGTAAGGATCGAGAAAGGCTGTTAGCCACCATTATCTTTCTTGAGTTTATATTCAATCTGAAAATCATAGCCTAGAAACTTATGTAACCAATGTTGCTGCTTTGGGGTGTGAATGGTT
This sequence comes from Canavalia gladiata, assembly GCA_037954105.1. Lineage (NCBI taxonomy): Eukaryota > Viridiplantae > Streptophyta > Magnoliopsida > Fabales > Fabaceae > Canavalia > Canavalia gladiata. Next base: position 10,909,592 of record CM075659.1, on the reverse strand, counting down.
TGCGCCATGAAGTGTTTAAGGCTTTTCTAATCAGTGCGAATTGTGAAGCGATGACCCAGCAAGTAATGTCCAAATTTGGCCAAGGCTTCAGTAATGGCATACATTTCGCGCACATAGGCAGATTGTTTTTGAAGTTGCGATGATAATTCCTTTGAAAAATAGGCAATGGGATGATCATTTTGACTAAGGACAGCCCCTATGCCAGTTCCTGAGGCATCCGTTTCGAGTACAAAAGGCTTAGTGAAATTGGGAAGTGCTAAAATTGGGGCATGTGTGACAGCCTGCTTAAGCTTAGTAAAAGCAATTTGTGCGATCTCATCCCAATGAAAAGAGGCATTCTTAAGCAAATCAGTTAATGGAGCAGCAATGACAGCATAACCTTGAATAAATCGTCGATAGTATCCTGTCACTCCCAAGAATGCGCGTAATTGTTTAACAGTGGTGGGTGGTGGCCACTGCACTACAGCTTCCACTTTGGATGTATCCATTGAAACACCATCACCAGAAACTATATGGCCAAGATAATCAATACGACGCAAGCCAAACGAGCATTTAGAAAGATGGGCAAACAAGCGATTATGTTGTAAAATCTGAAGGACGTGCTCTATATGTTGTAAATGAGAGGACCAATTTGGACTATAAACCAGAATGTCATCAAAAAAGACTAACACAGATTTTCTGAGATGAGATTGAAATATGGAATTCATAATGTGGCAGGAGCATTAGTAAGGCCAAAGGGCATCACCAACCATTCATAATGGCCTTGGTGCATATGAAAAGCTGTTTTGAATCGTTCGTCGGGTTTTACCAAAATTTGATTATAACCAGAGCGAAGGTCCAATTTAGAAAAGTATTGAGCACCATAGAGTTCATCAAGTAACTAATCCACTGTCAGCATTAGAAAGGTATCTTTGATGGTTATGGCATTAAAGGCTCAATAATCTGTGCAAAATCTCCATGTGCCATCCTTTTTCTTAATGAGAAGAATTGGGGAAGAAAAAGGACTGGTACTGGGCTGAATGATCCTTGCATCAAGCATCTGTTGCACCATTTGCTCAATTTGGGTTTTCTGGGTATGTGGATATCTATAAGGTCGAACTTTCACCGGTTGGGAGCCATGGACCAAGTTAATAGCATAATTGTGTTTCCTAGAGGCAGGCCAATGGGATGATCAAAAACCACACTATAATTGGTCAACAAGGATGTTAATTCAGGTGACAAGTCAGCAGGAAGATCCGGGAAAGGATCATGTGCAGCATCCAGCAACTGCAACTGTAAAGAGAACAACTCGTCCACAGAATGAGTGCTACAGAGTCTTTTCAATTGATGGAATTGGGCTTGCGTTGAGAGTGGAACTTGTTGGCCATGTAAAGTAATAAATTGACCTTTCAAATAGAATTTGAGCGTTAAGGCATGATAATCAGCAACATGAGGCCCCAAGGTAGCCAACCAAGATGCCCCAAGACTAAGTCAACTCCAGCAATAGGAAGCAAATACGCAAATACCCGTAACACATAGTTTTGCACTTTGACCTGTATTTTGTGAACACATCCTTCTGCTGTCAGTGTATGACCATTCCCCACCAACACTCTACACTGGGGGGCGAGTTTGATAGGTAATTTGAGAAAGTGAGCGAGTCGTGGCTGAATGAAATTATCACTACTACCACTATCCACTAAAATTTGCTAAGTACCCCGTTAATGTGCCCTTGAAATTTAATGATACCGACCCCACGGGCCCTTTTGAGAGCATTGTAAGATAAGTGATGATCAGGTTCAGGAGTATTATCAAGTAAAAGAGGGAAATCTGAGGGTTCAGGTTCCTGCGAAAGGGTCTGAATGTCTTCACTTTGTAGAAGGAGCATGTACTTGTTAGGACATTTGTGGGTTGGAGAAAATTTCTCGTCACAAGTATAGCAAAGGCCCTTTTCTCTACGAATTTGCATCTCTGTGGGGGATATTCGCTTAATATGGGCAGGTTTACCGGCTAGGAGTAGAGGTTTATGGGTAGGAGTTGGTAATAATGGAGTCTGAGAGGGGTGACCAAGTGGAGTGATGGTAGACAAGGGTCGAGTTTGGGAGTTTGTTAAATTGGGAAAATAAGGGGGTGAGGCTTGTGTATGTATTTTTTCTCAAATAAACGAGAAAGAGAGACAACTTTTTGAATAGAATTTGGGCTTTGAGCTATAACATCCCAACGAATATCAGGTTTAAGACCACTTAAGAAACAATCTAAGAATGTATCAGCGCTCAGACCTTGAATCCGATTAGTGAGTGCAGTAAAAGCGACATAAATTTCGGTGACAGAACCAGTTTGGGTGAGTTTGAATAAGGTAGAACGAGGTTATTCATATGGGGAAGGGCCAAACTCAAGTTCTAAGACTCGAACAAACCTTGCCACGACTGAAATGGATGATTACGTTGCATCATTTGCAACCAAGGAATAACATTATTTTCCATATGAACTGCTGCAATAGTTAAACGTTAGTCATCCGAGGTTTTATAATATTCTAAAAATTGCTCCGCCTTAAAAATCTAATGTAAGACGTCGATGCCACCAAAGCAAAGTCAAGCTTGATGTTCCTTACCTGAAATAGCTGTAGCGTAGATGACAGTTTTAGTTCGATCCACCCAATGGCTTTGGTTGGGACAATTGGTCCATCGTGTCCTCCAATCGAGCAAAACGTTTGCAGTATTCAACATCACACTTTGCTGCTTCAGTCTCGCTTTTTCCATTTCATATCTTGTTGTAACTCCTTCAATCTGGTGTTGTTAGCCATGGGGTCAACGAAAGCACCAAATATGTAAGGAACTACTGAAAGTTGGCTATCCCACTTAAAGAGCTAGTACAAAAATGAGAAGTACCCAGAAAGATAACTCTCATATTAGAAAGAAAGAAATACATAAGGGAGAAAATTATTAGTATCAAATTCCACACCCTTTTTCCCATTCACCCCATAGCTATATATATTACTGCTCCCCTATGAAATCCTTATGGAAGAAAACCAGCTCCCCTCCCCCTCTCTCTCTGAGTGTGTGTTCTGTTGTTGAGCGAAGATTGTGATGAGAGAGCCTGGGAGAGCAGGAGAGCCTCGACCGAGTAATCCTCTTCCGTTGATGAAAAATGAGTGAGCCTCCATTGAGAATGATGAGAATTGGAGAAAGAGTGAATGGGAGAACCAGAGAGAGCTTATCCGGGAGAAAGGGAGCGTGACGGAGTGAGTGTTGAGAGAGAGAAGTTGGCAAGAGGTTGAACGTGAGTGAGTCAGAGAGATCTGTGCGCCCGCCCTGTGTAATCACCATACCCTCCAATAACAGCTACATTTCCTGGACTTTATGTCTACTAGGATCTAGGGCAGGAGTATAGGTAGTTTCAAAGTCAACCTCAACAGACCTTAGCATATCTCTAGAATGGTGTTGGCGAACAACATATGTAGAAGCCAATATGCAACTTTTTGCACAATCCAATTAGGCTACCCGAGAATCAATGCCATGTTTCCCTAACATGATGAGCAAACAACAATCCCCGTTTCACAATTCAGCTGGCTTGGCTTCGATGGTTAAGTTTGATATTCAGCTCATTGTTCAGAAAATTGCGAGCAGTCAGATGATTAGCGTCTGTGTTTTATTTATTCATTTAATTAATTTAATGCGTTTATTCAAATTATTTAATTAATAAAGCATAATTAGGTCAAGTATTTATCCTTGTGTATAAAGAAGATTTCCACTGTGAAAATTGGCAACATCCTAGAAAGAGCATAATTTTTGTCTAAAAACTTTAAATACTTTTTGGAATATTGAGATTTTAAAATTGACAAAAAAAAAATGAGACAAAAAATGACTTGGGTAATGTTAACAGGTACAGTAACGAATTTGCATATTTATGGAGATATTTAAAAACGTTTTAATTTGGATTCCCCTATCATATCGTTAACATTTTTATCGTCACTTATCCTGATTTGCCTAATAATTTTAGAAATTACAAATTCTCTGGATGGAGCAATGATTGCTCCTACACTTGACATAGTTGAATAAGTGAATAAATATGTCTTCTCATGGATAGAGATGGTGATGAACAAATTTACCTTCGCTCATATTGAATAAACAAATCAGATCCAAACTTAGGAATCAAAATTAAAAATGGTTGACTATCGAGTTTCTAAATGATATTTAGTGTTCTGATTTGCCTAACCATCAACTTAAAGAGGTGTACATTATGCTATGAAGAAATATTGATCAATCAATAGGCTTATGTAATTAACCAAGACTTGTCTTCATTCCTCAAATGAAACCCTATACGATTCTAGAACTCCAATAAAATGTTAAAAAATCAATTTAGAATAAGTTTCTATGTTTAGATTAGACAAAAAGCTATAATCTCTACTATAACCTTTAGAGTTGATGAAATTGATCTCTCCCTTCTCCCTCACTTTCACACACTGATGGAAATCTTTCTGAGAACGTGTGCAGAAAACTGAAGTGCTTATGGATAGAAAAAGGTCCAATTTATGCGAATTAAAAATCCATTGATGGGTAGTTATCACACTTTACCATTTTGAGGCCACTAATATAAGTAACAACTGGATAACTTCCAACAATATCTGTATCTCTTATCCGTATTCCTGCTTTTAGGAATTTAAGGCATATAATAATGATGATAATTCCACAAATAAACCATTCTGATGCAAAACATAAAACTATTATAATTTATATGGAGAACATGTGAATAATAAGAATCAAATCCATCATCAAATCTACCACCGGAAAAGAGTTTTAACAAAAATTTAAGTGTTTCAAAATTAGAAAATCACATCAAAGACATAAATTCACGTAACAAAAAGTACGCTGACAGTAGAACTCTATCATTGAATTCTTGCTCTAAGCCACAAGAGTGCTGGCAGTTGTTGATTCGCTGCAAAAGTTGATAAAACAAACAAGCATTAGAGAACCAAAAGGACAAACAGGCCAGCTTACATGATGCAGCTAAAAGTGAGAATATAAAAGTAACACAGAAATGAGATGAAACATCACAATCCCTATTTGATGTTATGGATCTGGTCTAGAAAACTAAGATCCAAGAGCCCCATCATCAAGCAACGGAAGTTTCAGAGCACAAATACATTGTACAAATGCAAGAAAACTAGCCCAAACTCCAAGAGCAAGCAGCATTACCTCAAACAAGGCTAGTTAACTGGCTCAAATCATTCATACATCCACCACATTAGCATCAAGAAATTTTAAAACATGCCAACAAAAACCACCCCTCTATATATACAAATTATTAGCGATCCAGAACTTTGTAAAAAGCACAAAAGCGTAATATCAACCATGGTAAATATGAAAGGTCAAGAAAAAATTATATACATTGAAGATGAAGACTCAAAGAATAGATAAATCATATTAATCAACAAAATAAGGCCTTTACCATTTGGAAAGGATAAACAGAGGAATGCTATATGTAAACTTTTGCACAAATGCAATGCATCTTAGTGCCTAGCTAAGTTTAAGAGACCCAGAAATATTTTTATAAATCTCCCTAACCAAGATCATTTACAGTTACATAAAGGTTGAATACTTACTATTTCCATACAGGTGGAAGCTTCTTTGTCTTCTTATAGTATCGGGCAAGGCGATGGATCCTACTCTCAACCAAAATTAATCTGAATTTAGAATCCTTGTCCTTCCTATTCCTCTCCAAATGCTTCCTAATTGAAACAGCCTTCTTGATCAAGTGATACAGATCCTCAGGTATTTCAGGGGCAAGTGCTAAGAAACAGATATAGTTAAGCAATACTTAAGATGTCAAACTACAAAAGCCACAAAACATTATAACAATAAACAAGGGAAAAAGCATACCATGGGCCTTCAATATGCGCAAAATCTTGCTTCCGGTGACACTCTTAACCTGAGCAATTCCATGAGAGTCACGAAGAATGACACCAATTTGAGATGGAGTAAGACCTTTCTTTGCAAACTTGCAGATGTTCTCCTCAACCTACATAATTCAAATGATCAGACAACAAAAGCGACAGAACGCATACCATACCTATACCACTTTACATTAAAGTAATAACATACATTTAACTTTACTAAAATTAAAAAACCACGGTCAAAACTCATAATAGTCTTTGTACTTGAGAATATAGAACGTTTTACTAAGCTAACATTCAAATGCACATGACATATGCTAAAGCTAATATTATGATTTGACCATATAAAAAAATGATAGCAGGCCTAATTCGTATTCGTGTATATCAAAGTAAAATACACATAACAAACCTCACATTGCATAACAAATTACAAAAACTCGTAGAAATTAAAACATAAAATAGATATAAATACAAAACAAATAGTTAACAGTCACAAGCTTCCAGCATTAAAGAAGAACGGTAAAGGAGGTTTAGATTTCTTACATCCTGAGAAGAGATCTTGAGCCAGCTAGGTGGCGTCCTCTTGTAGGGAAGAGCTGAACTGGAGATACCCTTACTGGAAATACACACATTCAACGAACCAATACAAAAATGTTAGATAAAAACGAAACAAGAGAAACCACGACCACGAACAGGGTTCCCCGAAGCTCGAGAGTAGAAATGAGAACAGGGGAACTAACCCGCGACTGTGCATGCGCCCCATGGTGACTGCGCTAGATGGACGACGACGCTCTCTGTCTGCTGCTGCGCCTGCACGTATGAAGAAGAACAAGAAGAGTGAGAGAAACCTTTGGAATATGAAGGTAGAGGAAGCTAGGGCATACCTGGGTAATTGGATCAGGCCCGTAATCACTCGTTGGGTTCGGCCCATTATCCTTATGGGCTTCGTTCCTTGAGCACAAAAATAAGCCTCCATTCAGTGACACCGAAAATAAAACTTTGCAATTTAGTTAGATTAGCCTTCGAAAATATTTTCTTTCCTAAATTAGGAAGGTTTTTGTGTATTGAATATGGATTTTTTTTAATATAAATAAATTTTAAAACAAAAATATGGTAAAGAAAGTACTCATCTTAAGAAAAATAAAGTACAATAGTAGATTTTTTCATTATTAATAATAAACATTCTATTTTATTAAATAAAAATAATTAAATAGATAAAAATATTTAAATTGATGAGATAGTTATAAAAATAAATTATTCATATATATATATATATATATATATATATATATTAATTTGATATGAAATGTTAATATTTAAATTAAAAATATATTTAATATTATTTGGTGAAAGATTTAAAATTTAAAATTTAATTTGAGATAAACTGAGTGTAAGTAATAATTTTTTAAATTAATAAAAATTTAAATAAAAAATAAAATAGGATTCTAAATGTTGAAGAAGCTAAATGATTTAATAAGAAGGAAAAACATTCTTATTTAAGAGTAAGGATTCAAATTTATAATGTAAAAATAACTTAAAAAATAAACTGTAACTAATTTATCAGAGGTCATTTTATGGTTGGATTTGCAACTGTAACTTTATGATAGTGGTACTTGTAATTCAGTTTGAATACATTCGATCTAATCATAAAAATATTTTGTAGTTTGAATCAGTTTGAAAAAAAAGTTCAAATTCAGTTCAATTTAGTTTGTCTAAAATGTTTTTTTATGGTACACTGATTAAAATGGTTTGAATAATTTAGCTTTTATATATTTTTATGACTTAGTTATAAAGTAGTTAAAACTTAGCATAAAATTTATATAATAAATGAATGAGTTATAAAAATAACTTTAAACTATTAAATTTATAAACATATTAAAATAATAAAAGACATTCTCAAAATACCTAATAAGATACAACTTTGAGTTAAATCAATTTTTAAAATTAAATTTAAAGTCCAATCAAATAAAAGAATTAAATTTTTGTAATTTTTAGTTAATTTGATTTTCAGTCTTTTGGTTCAAGTTTTACGGTTTATATTAGAATCTGTTTATCAACACCCCTAAATCATGTAATTCAATAGACAATTCACCAATTCTACTAATATAGGCATCATTTTGGATATATACAGAGTTAGGGTGTGGGGTAAGAAGAAAACCACTTGTCATCCACAATGCACGAGTGAATTCCCAACTCATAATATAATATGGATGAATTTACAAGCTACTTAACAGAGAATAAATCTCAGTAACTTGAGGGTGAGTCCTATCTTGTACAGAGAACTGGTGAACAATTCCCCCAAGTTCAATCCAACTACAACCTGGAATTTTCTTTAAATGTTTTTCTTTCATTTCTGTCCTAACCCTTTTAACATTGTCCCACATGCCCAAACTAGCATAAATATTGGACAGCAGCACATAGGAACTTGGACTGCATGAATTTAGTTGAATCAATTGCTGAGCTATAGGCTCTCCTATAGAAAAGTGTTCATAAATTTGGCAAGCACTAAGTAAGGTCTTCCAAATCACATCATTGGGTTCAATAGGCATCTCCTCAACGAGTTTCATGGCTTCTTCAACATGCCCTGCTCGGCCAAACATATCCACCATGCATCCATAGTGTTGCACTTTAGGTTCTAGGTTGTATACCTTTTGCATGAGCTCAAAGCATATTAGTCCCTCTTTTAACATGCCAGCATGCCTACAAGCACTCAACACTCCAATGAATGTGATATCATCAGGAATAATAGAATTCCTTTCCATCTCCATGAGAAAATCAAAAGCCATTTCACCCATTCCATGAATAGATAAGCCACCAATCACAGCATTCCAATGATCAACACATTTTCCTCCAATATTGTCAAACACTGAGATGGCATTCTCAATGCTACCACACTTTGAATACATGTCAATTAGAGCAACGCCAAGTTTACCACTCAGAGAGTACCCCTTCTCCATTAGGTAATGGTGTATCACAACCCCATCTTCAACATGTCCTAATTGAGCAATGGCTGTAAGAACAATCAACAATGTAGTATCATCAGGTAACATATTTGTTGCCTTTCTCATATCATGAAATATTTTCAAAGCCTCAATGCAATAACCATTCTGCACATAGCCAGCCATCATTGAATTACAAGAAATGACATCTCTCCTGGGCATTTCATCAAACAAACTCCTTGCCGCACAAACATCACCTGATTTTACATAACCATCTATCATAGTAACCCAACTGACCAAATCCCTTTCTGGCATCTCTTCAAACAAGGCTTGAGCATCGTTCATCTTCCCATGCTTAGCACAACCATCAATCATTGTGTTCCAAGAAACCAAGTCTTTCTCAGGCATTTTAACAAACAAATTCCAAGCAAACTTCATCCCCTCTTCACACCTCACATACCCTCCAATCATTGAATTCCAGGTAATCAAATTCCTCTCCTCCGGTCTCATACCATCGAACAACTCACGTGCTCTTTCAACCACCTCATGTTTCACATACCCATCAATCATTGAGTTATAAGAAACAGTGTCACGCTCAGGCATTCTGTCAAACAGTTGCTTTGCAAACTCAACACACCCACATCTCACAAACAACCCTATCAAGCAATTCTGCAAAAACACATCAGACCCAAGATTTGTTTTATACAACAACCCATGAACCTGCATTCCTTCTTTCATCAAACCCACTTTAGAACAAGCCTTCAAAACCAGGGAAAACGTGTACTTATCCAAACACACCCCATTTTCAAGCATCAAGCAGAGCAGAACCAGAGCCCCTTTTGGGTCACAACCATGAGAGTAAGACCTGATCACAGCATTCCAAAGAAAAGGGTCATCTTGCTCGTGGGGAACACGAAAAGCATGGTGCTTGAAGAAGACATAGCGAGCAAACTCTACAAGAGGCTCATGGGGTGAAGAAATGAAAGAGAGAACGAGTTTGGTGGTGAGGGAAGTGTTTTTGATGAACCCGGTTGTTATCATGCGTGCATGTATTTGATTCACGTGTTCCATGGTTGTGCATTTTGGGAGCATGATGAGTGTGGGAATGGTTGAGGCCCATGGCTGGTGTGAAGAATTAACACACACTAGCATCAAGGACTCAAACTTTGACCTACTTTGGCAATGAAAGTTGAATAGTTCAAAGCTTGCACTGTTGATTCATCAAATTTGGTTAAGGAAACCTTTAGCACTACCCTTCCCATTTCAACCATAATGGATGTTTCGTTGCCTCCCATTTGGATAAGGCTATCTTTGTTTTCAGGGAAGAAAGGAATGGTGTATTTTGTTCTTTTCCTCTTCTTTTTCGTCGGGGTTATATGATTCTTTCAATCACCCTAGGATATTTTAGTGTTTAGGAGTGAATTTCCAAATCAGTCCCAAAATTTATTTGCTTTGTCACATGAGTCTTCATGCTATAATTTTCAATATATGATTAATCTCTACAGTTTAAAAAAATCAATCAAATTAGTTCATGACCAAGAATTAATTTGATAGATTTTTACTTATGTTAGAAACTAATGTTATTTTTGATACTATAATGATTCAGATGATGAAATGCTAAACGTTTGGGATTGATCTAGTCTAAAGTTTATACTGCTGCTTGGTGTTTTTACTTTTATGAACCTTCTCAACTTCATTTGATAATTTAAAGTTCATTTTGTCCGTTGGATGAGTTCATGCCGCTGATTCTCTTTAACCCTAGTACTGTTGTTAAACCTCAGTTAAGAGAACGCAATTTTTTTATACCTGACTACTGTTATTGATTTAATTATGAATTCCACTGACTGATATAACTACGGATTTAATCTATTGGTTATGAGTCATATGTTTAAATGTATTATAAAATTTTATAGAAGCAATGCATATAACTACACCCCTTGAATGTATTATGATTCAACCTTCTGTGCATACCCTTATATGTAATCAGATTCAAAATTCTCTGAATACATATGTAAACTCAGCTTCACCCTTAACCAAAGCTGAAGTATCAGCAATAACACTCCATGAAAGGCAAAGACTAAAAAAATACTTTGAAGGACTTTCTTGTATCGTTTTTGTGTAAACAGCCACACCTCAGGGTTGCATCATTTTTGTGTATAAAATTACTTGACTTACAGAACACTCATAATTGATACATTTGTTTTGACCATTATTAGAGAATGCATATTTATCAGAACATTATCTTACTCAACGAAAACAGATTAGTTCCGAGCATCTAGATTGGTGGTTTCAAATCAATCCAATTATTCAGTGTCTCACCTCTCCTCAAGGCTTCAGTGGTATTATTATAAATCTTTCATTTAAAGATTTTAGGGGTAGAACGTTGAAATGAAGAAAAGGTTCCATTGATGCCAATTAAAAGAAAAATAGTAAGTAAGAAAACTTTCTGCTAAACAACACTGTAACATTTCACCAATAAAACACTGATTCATTATACTATTGTCAGACATACTATCTTGATTCTATATACTATCTGCAACTACTAAGCACATGCCCTCTTATTGTACTTAAATAATCTGAAATATTAATCTGTCATGCATATGTTGACTTTGAAGTATTAATCCACCATTCTATTTTCTTAACTTTCCTCTGTTTTATCTTAATCTCAAGCATATGTATTTAATCTTAAATTTTGAGCTACAAGGTTGATACACCTCCCTTTCAATTAAATGTTCACCATAACATGAATAACTCCATGCACATTTTATATCTTCAAGTTCTTTTCAAAAACTTATCTTTTTGATAGGACCAAGCTTGGAGAGTTGGCTTCACAGCCATCTCAACAAGGTAAATGCTTGACATCTTCTATAGAATGATTCGGCAGATTAAAATTTTTCCAAATAAATTTTTCAACTTTCCTCCATTAATAATTTTTGACCTGAAAGTTCACTATAACTATATATCATGCCCACTTCTTATTTTTGTTGCTCGGGCAGAGTTATCTCATCCTAATGCCAAGCTTCGGTAGCTTGAAGTTTTCTATAACAAAATATACAAGGTATAAAGTTACATGCATTCATGCCTCATGGATTTATTACTGTTTTTTATTGTTTGTTTCAAAAAACAATTATCTGAGAATCATGATTAAATTTAGAATTCAATTATGATCCAGCCTTCTGCCTGTACATTACTTATAAAAGTCAAGTGATATTCGGATATCAAGATGCAAAGCATAGACGCCTTCAAATTATATCCGCTCAAAATTTAACAATAGGATCTCAAGAATCAGAGTGAACAAATAGAAAAAAGTAAGGGCAGAACATGACTTAGCATGCATATCTATTGATAAGACAGTTTCAAGGCTAGCAATAATTTTTCTACATACAGATATGTTATTCATCCATCTACGTTTCTGATTCAACAGCTGACAGTTTTTTAAAACAAAAAATAGAAAAACAAACCAAATTCAACTATCTACATCTAGGTATAAATGGATGTATGTTACTATTTGTATGTTTGACAATTTTTTTCCTTCCAAGGCCTATGCCAAATAGCTTAAAATTTTGGTAAGGTTATCTGCTGACATGATATCAAACTTCTCTCACCAAGTGATCAGGAGTTCAATTCTTACTTCATTCTTCTTGAACCTGTGAAGACTATAAGTGAAGCATAGGTTACATACTGTGAAGCATAGGTTCCACACTGTGAAGCTTAGCGTATGGATATAACTTATTAAAAAAAGATTAAACATTATGAGTCACATGCCTAGAGTCTAGCCTCTTTGTGCTATGTAAAGATATTATGTTGCACTTATTTTCAGCTGCTTACAGATATTTGTATTTTCAGAAGACATCAAGGATGACTATTGTTCTTGTGGAACCATAGATATATTTTGTTATATAAATGTTCCTGTAGAAGTTTTATTGAATATGTTTCACTATGTGGAAGAGTATAAATGTCCCTTTGCATATTTAAGTTATACCTTTAACATTCGAGTGAAAGAGTTCAATTACTTTTAGGAAACTTATTTAATGACTTATAGTATGCAATATAGTAATTTACGTAGATTCCATTCTGTTTCTAAACCTGTTGCTACCCTGCAAATAAATACCACACTTATTTTCTGCTTTTCTGAGATGTTTCCATTTTCAACTGACTTCAAGGATAACTATACCTTTAATAATATTTTGCACCTATTTAATCATATGAACGTTCTTGGAAAGTTTTGCTATGGTTTGAATCCATTGCTTTTTTTAAGTATATGCTCTTAACATTCAGGTTGAAGGAAATTAGTTTTGAACCTTTCAACTTTCCTATTGTGGGCATGCTGGATTCCTACATTATTCATTAGTTCAAAGCTCTTTCTCACAATGTAATAATAAACCGAGCCACTCTATACCTCTCAGTTGAATGCCATTGCTGCTGTCAATAGTAGCAGATTATGCAACTTCTAAGTTTGCAACTACATGTTTTGGTAGTCGAAACTCGAAAGATTATGAAACAACAACGCTAAAAAAGAAAATCACAATCTTTGTCAAGGACACAAGCTTTGCTTATTTTGACATTATAGTGGGAACTATTCAAAATAGATTATGGTAGATGTTTATTAGGAGCATTTAATGTTATTTGAGACTTAAATTATTTTTATTTTGAGTTTGTTTGGAGCTAGTTGCATTGTTTTCTATTCTTTCTCTTATGTTACTTTGCTATATATATTACTCATGGAATTTGAGATTTACTATTTGCAAGTGTTATTTAGCTGTTTTTTTGGACTTTATTCAAATTGTTCTTTACCATGAAAAGAAAATATTCTTGACCAAATTGTTATTGGACTAAATAACCTCCTCTATCCACATGGAGCTTTGAATTCGGAGTTGGTCCCAGGATCTAGGACCTAAAATCCTTGCTTTAGACCTCATTGTTTGATATGAAAAATATAATTTTATATTTATATCAATTACAATTATATTAAAAATATATGATAAGTCCCTAAAAGTTATTTATAATTAATGGTAGTATTAAGAATAAATATTTTTCTTCTGAAAAATGGGTTTCACATTAGTTCACTTTTGTATCATATTATTCCGAATTAGAATGCATACTATAGTTACCAAGATGTTGATCTACATAAGCATTAATTATATATTATAATAATTTAATAAATAAATTTATTTATCAAAAATTAAAAATTTAAATAAAATTATAATAATTTAATAAATTATTTTAATTAATTAATTGAAAGAGCTCATTTTAAAATTGACTTTAAACTCGGATTTGCTCTTGTTCTGATATCTTTACTTTATTTTGTTTGTTAGGACTTGTAATACCCTGTTCTAGTTTCTTATTCCCTTGTGGTATGTTTCTCTATTCTTCCTTATTCTTAAAGATAATATTTGTTAGTGACTACGTATCATATTTTAATTAAAAAATGGAAAAGGTACAAAAATTTCTTGTTTAATAACTTTAAAGCATGCTCATGAAGTCATTTTTTATGGTAAATCCTAAAATCTCTCTATCTATTTATTTATTTATTACATTCTTTTATAAATAATTAATTTTATTTTATGTTACAATGATTAATCAATTATTTGTTCAATGTATTACTAGTAGAAAACCCCACCAATGTAGCATATGTAATCTAACTCCAAATGTTCATGTTTAGAGTATAGCTAGTAAACAATGATTTTTCCATACGTGAAGACCTACACCTCCACTTACATTCTAATCAAATGGCCATCAATTTTTTTTTTTAAAAAAATAGTTTACATCTGTGTGTAAACTAATGTGTATAAATAAGTATAACAATACTTTTAAATAATTTATATATACATATATAGTTAGTATTTGTTGATATTAAATATTAAATTTAATTTTTAAAATAATTTAATTATTTTTATATAATATAATATTTTATAATTATGTATATTAAATTTTAAAAAATATAAATATTTATAGATATGTTATTATATTTAAGTATATTTAAATAATATATTAAATATTAAAATAAAATTATGCTAGAAAGGATGTGTCAATTTTTATTTTGTATAAATACATAATCTATTTAATAAAAAATTTTAAATTAGCGATAGAATTGATTAATCTATTTTATATAAGATTATTAAGTTTATATAAATATTAAAATTTAACATGTAATATTAAAAGTTATATATATATTAAAATTTATTTATATAAATAATAATTTTTTATAAAACATACGATTCATCAATTTAATCGTTAATTTAAAATTTTTTATTAAATAGTTATGTTTATAAAATTTTATACAAAACAAAATTTAATAAATTATTTATCTCATAATTTTATTTTAACATTTAATATATTATTTAAATATATAAATATTAATAGTTAAAAAATATATTTATAAATATTTAAATTTTTAAAATTTAATAAATATAATTATAAAAATGTTATAATATAATTTAATAATTAAATTACTAAATTTTATATTTTATAAAAAATTATTAGGTTAATATAAATATTAAAGTTTAATGTGTTAATAGATTATATATATATATATATATCTATATCTATATATATATATATATATATATATATATATATATATATATTCTCGAAGTTTTCTTGATAATCTTCCAATATTAGGATAGAAAACGTTGAAGAATGATAAACAATTTTTCAAAATTTTCCCACAAGTTAATTTAAAAAACTTTCTTATAGCTAAACTATGTTGTCGTTGATATTTTTAGGCTCATAAAGTAACAATTGAATCCACTTTCCTCCTCGTGTTCGGGGCACCTAAATATGAGAAACCTAAATCATTAAGAGTGAAGTAATTAATTTAAAAAAAAATGTCTTCCACTCAAAATATAATATTTATATTTATAATAATTTGGATGTGATTGATGCACTATGTGTAAATAAATATAAATATATAGAATTAACATAGCAGAATTTAGAGAGCGATATAAGGCTAAAACAAAAAGGAGAAAAGGAGAAGTTGCATAATACCTTTGCGGATTTTGTTTTTGTACCTTACCTTACCATAATTTTTTTATAAATTTTCTGGTTTAGTGACCTAACCTCATATTCAGCCTTGATTATATGGAAGGTTGTATTTCTTTATTTTTTGCTGGAATTACATAACTGCAACCTAATTTTAGAAATAACATTCAAACATAACGGCGGTTAAGAAACTTCCGCAAAAAAGTACTTTTCTTTCAACTTATTGAGGGTCATTAACTACACTAGCAGCCATTAAATAGCTGCAACCAATGTGGTGTTGTATTTATTGAACTTTAAATATTGTATGAAAGGTATGTTTATAAGCCAGCAGATAACTTAATTAAAAATTAAAAATTGATAAATTAGTTAAAAATTAAAAAAATAGTTGAAAAAGTTAAAAACTAATAAACTATCGATATATAATAAAACTAACTGTTAAATTAGTTGATAAATATAAAAATATAAATAAAGATATGAATAAACAATGAATTAAAATATAATAAATATGTTATATTTTAAAAAATATATTAAAATTTAATTAAATAAAATTTTATTTTTTAAAAATAAAAATATTTATTTTAAATTTTTACTTAAATAAATTTTTAAAGTAATATTTTATAATTTTAACCTTTTATTAAACGGTTTAATATTTTTAATAAAATAAAATAAATAATATATATTAAAAATTAATTTAAAATATAATATTTTATGATAATATAAAAATAAATCTATCAAAATTAATAATATTATTATAAAAAATTAAATAATATTAAATTTATAAAAATAAATAGATAAAAAATTAAATTATAAAAATATATTAAAAGTAAAAATAATAAAATATTTCAAATACAAAAATTATCTAAAATAATTTTTTTAAAAGGGATAGTAACGTTTTAAAAAAAATCATAATTACTTTATTAAATGTAGCTAAAATATTTAACAAAATTTTAATTAAAAATTTAAGTTTTCAACTAACTGAAATGTTTTATCAAACTGAATCTTAGTCAATAATTATATCAATATAAATAAAAAAATCTTTTTTTATAAATTAAATAAATTTATATATATATAAAATTATTATTTATTAAATAATTGAAAAGGAAATATTTACTTTAGAATAAATTCTTTTTAATCTAAAACGTTGTTATATTTTTTGGAGCTTAAAATATTTTCTTTTTTTTTTCTTTCATTATAGTCCAAGTATTAGGTAAACAAAAAGATTTGACTATCCAAATTAAGATATAAATTAACAATCACGTATCACATTATTTTCTCTTGTCAAATACAATACACACCTTTTACTTTGTTTCATTTTTTTTCAAAGATATTTGCCCAAAGCATGAAGTTTTTTAGCTACAAGTAGGTTGTAGTATTGCGACATCCCTTGGGACAAGAAATAAAAAAAAAAGTAAAAAAAAGTGAGATAAGCTGCTTTGACTTACTAATAGAAAACGATGGAATAAATGGTAGTAATTATATTTAATGGTCACATCAATTATTTTAGTTACACAAAACGACAAAAGAATCTAAACAACGAAGTTATTAGTCATCCTATCATCATTCCCTCGTTACATTATTTTGTCCTAATAGAGCTTATCATTAATTAATGAAGAATACGCAATTTGCTACCAATTTGAGTCAATTTATCTTAATAGCTCCACAACTTGCTAATCTAAAAATTTGAGTTATCAATCTTCTGTCTTTCTTATCATAGAGTAAACTAAAAATTAATGTATTATATTTGAAGCCTAATTTTTGAACTGATCAAATGGATTGCGGTACCAAATACACAATCGAAGTAAAGACAAAGGCAATTTATATATGACAAAATTATTTGACGATCAAAATTAATTTTTTTTATGCCATATAACTTCTTCAAAAATTTATATAATTTTTTTAAAATAAAACTCACACATATTGACTATCATATTACATCTAATTATGAATATTTATTCTTCTCAAATAAAAAGATCTTTTTTATATGAAAAGAAGAAGAATAAATATTATTGACATTAAATTTTATTATAAACGATCAAAATTAAATCACATAAGTTATGTAATTTTTTTAAAAAAAATATTTTTTAAATCATCATAAACTTAAAAAATTAATTCTAATTATTTATGTATATTTATACTATATATATAATGATATACCATTTTTTAACATGTTTAAATATATATATATATATATAATTAATAAATAATATTTTTCATAAAATTATAATATTTAAATTATTAGTATATTAAATTTTATATTTTTTTTTAAAATTATTATGTATAAATTTTATTATGTGTTATTAATTACACATTAAAAAATCGAATGATATATAATTAAGGCATCGTTCGGTCGCCTTAATTAATGTGTGGGATATTGTCTGAATAACATATATGGAAAATTGAACAGAGTTGATTTGATCAACTTCAAGATTAAGTTACGAAACGAATTACTCCTTCCGTTTTTTTTTTTTAATTTATCGTTGAAGTTATACAAATTATTCATATAATTATTTATATTAAAACTATTATATATTTTTCACCAATAATATTTTTATAAAGAATAAAATATAACGAAAATAGTAATAAATATTATCTTAAATTAAAAACAAATAAAAATATTTTTTTAAAATTGTAACACATAAAAATATAGAAAAAATGTAATTAATTTTTTGGCTAAATATCTTTTAATTTCTATTTATTTAAAATAATGAAATCCTCCCTTTGCGTCATCAGACACCGGTTATAAAGTTTTTAATTGTCCACGTTGACTTTGGAGTTATACAATAAATAAAGGTTATGCTAATGCATGTTAGTCATTATAATGTGCTCGTTCAAAGGTAGGGGTAAAAAAGTAAGGAAATTCTCACTTTAAAATATGAAACTGTGATATCATCTATTTAATTTTTTTAACTTCATAAAAAAATATTTTAATCTAAAATGTTATTTACTTTAATTTTTTACACATTTTTTAACACCAGTAATTATAAAGACTAACATAAAATATACTTAAGTGATAATTTTGTAAATTCAAAAATTAAAATAATTATCTGACAAATGCTCTCAAGAAATAAAATATAAGCTTAGTTGAAAATATTGTATATATGTATATGTTACTGTGCATTCCTTTTGTCGCAGAATATAGTGTTATTTATTTATTTATATATTTCATCTAATAGATAATTTTTTTTAAAAATAAAAATAAAATAGAACAGATTTAACTGTTTATTTCCAATTATAAATAGATATATACTTTTTTTATTTATATGTGTAAAAAAAAAGTTCTAAACTAATCACTACGCATAAACATAGATGCACGCCACATTAGACATTCTAGGTTATATGGTAATTGACAAAACAAATTCCAAATCATAAATATAATATATAAAAAATTATATAAATAGTAAATATCTTTTATAAAGGAGACAATTAAATGAACTATAATAAAAATAATAGTTATCTTCAATTAAAATATCCTTATTAAAAAGTTAAGTGTGGATAAAAAAAAATTAAAATAATTATTTTATTATATAATTATTTTATTCAATCACAATCAAAATTATTTTACTTAAACTTAATGTTGATCGTCTACTTTGATTATATAATTAATTAAGATCTCATCCATTTGAAAACGTTTCAATACAATTATTTTTAAAAACTTTTGCGTGTTAATTAAGATCAAAAACCCTAACATAAGCTGAGATAATGAACTTATTTTTAATTCAATTCATGTCCATCCTTAATCATATATATACAGATGCAAATGATAATAGGTAAGCCACTTTCGTTAAGGGTATTCATCTCTTAAGCCACCTTGAACGTAATATTGTTTAAATTAGTTCTCAATTTTTAATTATTATTCTTATAGCTAAATTCTTATCTTGATTATGATATGTGACTGTATAATAGCAAAGTCTAGCGACAAAATCTGATTCGTTTACTGACCTTAAATCTGTATGGTTGTTTATTTAATTATTTAAAATCTTATTGTACTTTATTTGATGTCAACCCAAATTAAAAAAAAAAAAACATTATCATATGCATGAGTCTTCCTTACAAACAATATTATGCAACTTCACAGATAAAAAAGAAATTGTTTTACATATAAAAATAAATAGAATAAAATGAGAAAAAATATTATTAAATGTTTGATCGTCAGAATTATTCACAAATGGAATCATCTGAAGAAAAATCACCCTTGAAATTGAATCATAGCCCAAACCCTCTTAGCAGAAGACATTACCCACATCTCTTCCCATCATCATCTTCCACCATTCACATGCAATATCCAGTTATAGGAATAGGATTTCTTTGCCAATTATGATTCAGCTAACTTATCGGGTTCATACTCTTGACGCATGACCAAAGGTAGCTCAGGCTCATGATTTTTTTTAATAAGCAAAAATTTTCAAGGTGTTAATACACAGTTGATGAACCAATAATATAATAGAAAAATTAATTTGTTATCTTTTTCTCATCCATTTTCAAACTCTAATCTTCATCAAATCTAAGAATATATTCATCTGGCGGAGCCGAAAAATATATGAAAGTGAAAAGGAAAATCAAAAATCTTGTTTTTCATTTTTTTTAATCTTAACGGTGTAATAGTTTTTTTATCCAAATAATTTAACTTTCTAAAATTTTTAAAAATAATATAAAATAATACTTAATTTTACGATATTATTTGAGTAAATCATATAAAATGTGTATGAATTATTTTTTAATTTTATTTTTATAAAATCATATGCACAAAATACGATTGATTTATTATTTATTATATTACATAACTTGTATCTTTGCAAATATGACTTGCGTAATTTATAAAAAAAATTAGGTTATCTATTTTTTAAAATTATCTATATAAAAATTCATACACCATAAAAATAAAATATTCATCCTAAAAAATTTTATTTTTATAAAAAAAATTATATAGCATAAATAAGAAATATTCATTTTCAAGATGTTTAAAGAATACAATTTACTTTTTTTTTAAAATTACATAAGCATAAAAACACACGCAAAATTTTTAAAATTAAAATACAATATATGTTTTTTTAACATGTATTTAAAATTATATAAAAGTTATATAATAAATTTTTATGAAAAAAAATACAAATTTAATATATCAATAATATTAAATATTATATTTTTAATAAAAGATTTATTTTTTATTTTTTTAATATACTTTCAAATAAAAAATTAAAGAAAAAACGAATATAATATCACACTAGCAGTATTTTATATTAAAAGTATCTTTCGTAGATATACATAAGAATTATTCTTCCGGAGATTAAAAAAAGTGGTATTTTTGTCCACAAAGAGGTGTTTTATATGAATATTATGTGTTTTGTACTTTTTTTTTTAAATTTTATTAAAAATGGAATGTATTTTAACTGGGTACAATCTCCTCCCCGGGTTTGAAACGAAGCTAGCATTAGGCTTAAGGAATTAAGGCACCAACCACAGTCATCTCTATGGAAAAAACATGGTGAAAAATGATGCTCTTTCAAGAACAAACAAGAAAATATCAAAATTCAGCTCCAATATATCAAGAACGGATTGTAATTAGATTACATATTTTTGAAGAAATCATTTTTTGATAATTTTAAAAAAATTAATGACCATTTCTCTACATTTAAACATTTTAAAACATATTCTAGGAATTTATTCGGTTTAAAGTTATGTGAAATTAATTTTAATAACATAATTTTAAACTCTTAAAGAAAATTAAAAAATAATTAAAAAAAATTAATAATAAATTTTTATTAATTAATTTTTTATTAAAATGCAAAAATTAATTTCTAAATAAGAACTTAACAGGCACTAAGATTGTAAGTGTAAGTGAAACATCTTACAAGATAACATGATGCATCTCTCAAATCAATGGCCTCACAAGTTTGGTCTCCACTCACTTAAAAAAAACTTATTTTTTGGAATAATTTTAAAAAATAAATAATAATAATTTTAATTTTTATAAAATTTTGTTAACAAATTTATATTTATAAAAAATTATTCATTAAAAATATTTTAATTAAAATAATATAATCGTTAAAATTAAATATAAATTTCATCAATTTAATATATTTTAAATAATTTATTCAATCACAAAAAATAACCGCTAAAAAAAATTGCAGTGACTATCCAAGGAGAATTCCAGTAGATGAACCCTCAAGCTTATATGTGAATGGGCCAAAGATATTTACTATTTACAAGTTTTTAACATGTAATCTTTTATAATTTAAAAAAATTAATTTAATTTTATTGTTATTTATGAGATTTATTTTATTATCAAACCAATTGATAATACTTTTTAATATGTCATTTACATTAATTATTAAAAAATTAATAATATTTCAGTAATATAATGGTTTATGATTATTGATAATATGAAATATCATTATATTGTTAATATATTTTAATTATTTATAATTATAATTTTTGATCTTTTACTTAAATTAAAATATATTTATACAATATACAAAATATTTATTAATTTTAAAATTAGAATAATTTCGGTAAAAAAAATTCGATATCGACCACGAGTGACAAAGTTATGCAAATCTGTTCCGTAAAATTCAGTTAGTATCAAATACGATAACTTTATGTTTTTCTAGTGAGGGTTTAGGTGAATTTATGAACTTCACGTTTATTTTAATAAAAAAATTAAATGTGTAAGTTAGATAATAAAAAAATGCTGCAGTAGATTTATTTTCTACCTTTCCCTATCTATGTAATACAGTCAATTGAGGAAAGTCATTCAACAGAAAAAAACGTATTATAAGATTGATGTTTGTAGACGGTTGAGACAAATATGATGTGTCACCCTTCGCAACTTGTTAGATGCAATATAGCTTCTTTTGTTTATTCTCAACCTGTAGCAAACTAGCTGGTTAATTATTATGCTAGCAACACTGTGTAGTCTCACTATTTGTTGTAAGCATTTGTTTATTTTTATATCAATTAACTTAATTAATATATATATATATATAAATTCGTTAATATTATGATAAATTTTAATATTTATATTAATTTAATAATTTTTTTATAAAATATATAATTTATCAATATAAATATTAATTTAAAAATTATTATTATAAATTTTTTTACAAAATAAAAAAAATATTTTATTACATCATTTTATTTAATATATAATATATTATTTAAATATAAAAATAATAATAGTTGAATAATATATTTAAAAATATCTAAATTATTTAAAATTTAATATACATAATCATAAAAATATTATAATATAATTTAACGGTTGAATTAATAATTTTTTATATTTTAAAAAAAATTATTAAATCGGTATAAATGTTAAATTTGATATCTAATACATATAAGTTTTAATTTTTTTCATTATATAATGATTAACATCCATTAATATTAAATATCAAATTTAATATTTAAAATTAATATAATAATTTTTTTTTAAAATATAAAATTCATTTTTTTAACTATTAAATTATATAATAATATTTTTAATTATATATATAAAATTTTAAATATTTAAATATTTGTAGATATGTTATTCAATAATTAATATTTACATATATTTAAATAATATATTATATATTAAAATAAATATATTATATATTAAAATAAATATATAATAAAATATTTATTAAGTTTTATAAATATGAAAAATTTTAAATTAATAATTAAATTAATAAATTTTATATAAAATTATTAATATAAATATTAAACTTAACATTTAATATATATATATATATATATATATATATATATAAGGTTTGAATTAACATGTAGATATATCCATATAAACACTAGATTAATGTAGGGATTATACATTGATGTTTCATAATGTTTTTATTTTCGTATGTTGGGATGAGGTAGCTTTAAATTCTGCTAGAAGGATGTTTTCGGTCTATTTTTTTGGTTTTCAATCGTTTTTCAGTTAGATTTGTTAAATGTAAAATTTATTAATTTAAAAATTATTATTAAATAGATTATTATTGTGAACACTGAATTATGTCTGAGGATAAATTTAAAACCCAAAATAAATCATTTTATTTTTTTAGTTTAAAATAAAAAAAATAATAACAAAAAAATAGAAAAATAGAAAAAGAAAGAAAAATAAATTTTTAGTTAAGAATTTAGTTAGAAAGTTAGTTGGATTAGTTAATGATGGTTAAGAATTAGTTAGGAAAAAAAAGAAAAAAAGAAAAAAGAAAATGAAAGAAAAAATAAATTTTTAGTTAAGAATTTAATTAGAAAGTTAGTTGAATTAGTTAAGGATGGTTAAGAATTAGTTAGAAAAAAAAGGAAAAAATAAAAAAAAATGAAAGAAAAATAAAATAAAGAAAATAATAAAAAAAAAACAAAAAAAGAGAAAAATCAGAAAACAAAAGGCGAAAGCTTCTTCACTTCTAAAAAAAATTTTCCCTTTCTTTTTTTGAAAATTTATCTATAAATAGGGACTTTCATTTAGTTCAAAGGGGGACTCTTCATTTAAAAAAAAAATTCAGAATTTCTAAGGAGGGAGAGAGAGGAGCACTTTGAGTCATTGAAGGGGAGGTTCTAGGAGGAGCACTAAAGAGACTCTTGAATTCTACATCTAATTGAGCACCTTCTTGGTCTCCATGAAACCAGTTATTCATCACCTTCCAAGATGCTATCAAGTGGCATTGAATAACATCAATGGAGGTTAGATCTTGCTTCTATTTCGTTTAATTTTCTTGCGTCTTCTCGGATTTTCGAGTTCATCTTTGTCTCTGTTTTCATTTTAATTTTTGATCGGTCAAATGATCTCCGATTTCAGTGATTTTTGTTGCGTTCTCTTCGTCTTTCTCTCTAGTTTCTGTAATGATATTATTTGTCTAATTTGGATCTAAAATGAAGTCTCTATGACCATATTACTGAAGGATGTTCGTCTTGATGCATAAATGAACTTAGCTTGTTTGATTTGTGTATACCTTGCTCATTTCTGGTCTATTTTCTGTCAAATTTGTTTTGTTTGATTCCTATAACCTATATCTTTAAATTTTTTGGTTTTAATTTTTCAGATCTACCAAAAAATATTTCTAAAAATTCTGAGATTTGCGTTCAAATTTTGGCGCCAAATTTTCGAGTTAATCTTCGTCTCTGTTTTTCATTTTCATTTTTGATCGGTCAAACAATCTCCGATTTTGGTGGTTTTTGTTGCGTTCTCTTCGTCTTTCTCTCTAGTTTCAGGAATGGTATTATTTGTCTAATTTGGATCTTAAATGAAGTTTTTATGGCCGAATTACTGAGGTATGTTTGTCCTGGTGCGAAAATGAACCTATGTTGTTTGGTTTGTGCATAACTTGCTCATTTCTTGTCTGTTTTTTGTCAAATTTGTTTTGTTTGATTCCTATGATCTATATCTTTCAATGTTTTGGTTTTAATTTTTTAGATCTCTGGAAAAATATGTTTTGAAAAATTTTGAGATTTGAATTTAAATTTTGGCGCCAAAATCTCTTGTGTCTTTGAAGTTCTTTAGTAGATTTTGTTCTTTTAACCTTGTTTAGGTATTATTTTTCAGGTGTTGATCCTTCTATATGTATTTCCTTCTGATTTGTTTGTGTTTGTATGTCCTCCTTTGAAAAAAATTCCTAAGAGTGCATGACCATATACATGCATCCTATATGCTAAGTCTAGCTTAAGTCATGCATGATTAAGTCATTGAACCTAAAGAGTTAAGTGTTTGCTTGAATCAAAATAAAAAAAACTTAATTCTTACCTGTGGACCTTAAGACCTAAGCTGGATTGGAGACAATTAAACAAGGAACATCAATGGAGGTTCAATCCAACATTTTATTCCGCTTAAATTTCTTACTTCTTCTCGGATTTTCGAGTTCATATTCGTCTTTGTTTTTTTAAAATTTTCCGAAATTCATGCAAACGGGTTCTAACGCGAACGAGTAGCGTTCTCTACCGTGTCGTGTTTTAATTCGTGTGGGATCCAAATACGGCTTACGACGATTTAGGATCTCACAAGCATGAATTTCTGAAAACCATCACTTTCAATAAAATCTTATAAAAAACGTCTATTTTTAATTTTTTGAAATTCATGTAAACGGGTTCTAACGCGAACGAGTAGCGTTCTCTACCGTGTCGTGTTTTAATTCGTGTGGGATCCAAATACGGCTTACGACGATTTAGGATCTCGCAAGCATGAATTTCTGAAAAACCATCACTTTCAATAAAATCTTATAAAAAACGTCTGTTTTTAATTTTCGAAATTCATGTAAACGGGTTCTAACGCGAACGAGTAGCGTTCTCTACCGTCTCGTGTTTTAATTCGTGTGTGATCCAAATACGGCTTACGACGATTTAGGATCTCACAAGCATGAATTTCTGAAAACCATCACTTTCAATAAAATCTTATAAAAAATGTTTGTTTTTAATTTTTCGAAATTCATGTAAACGGGTTCTAACGTGAACGAGTAGCGTTCTCTACCGTGTCGTGTTTTAATTCGTGTGGGATCCAAATATGGCTTACGACGATTTAGGATCTCGCAAGCATGAATTTCTGAAAACCATCACTTTCAATAAAATCTTATAAAAAACGTCTATTTTTAATTTTTTGAAATTCATGTAAACGGGTTCTAACGCGAACGAGTAGCGTTCTCTACCGTGTCGTGTTTTAATTCGTGTGGGATCCAAATACGGCTTACGACGATTTAGGATCTCGCAAGCATGAATTTCTGAAAAACCATCACTTTCAATAAAATCTTATAAAAAACGTCTGTTTTTAATTTTCGAAATTCATGTAAACGGGTTCTAACGCGAACGAGTAGCGTTCTCTACCGTCTCGTGTTTTAATTCGTGTGGGATCCAAATACGGCTTACGATGATTTAGAATCTCACAAGTATGAATTTCTGAAAACCATCACTTTCAATAAAATCTTATAAAAAATGTTTGTTTTTAATTTTTCGAAATTCATGTAAACGGGTTCTAACGTGAACGAGTAGCGTTCTCTACTGTGTCGTGTTTTAATTCGTGTGGGATCCAAATATGGCTTACGACGATTTAGGATCTCGCAAGCATGAATTTCTGAAAACCATCACTTTCAATAAAATCTTATAAAAAACGTCTGTTTTTAATTTTTCGAAATTCATGTAAACGGGTTCTAACGCGAACGAGTAGCGTTCTCTACCGTGTCATGTTTTAATTCGTGTGGGATCCAAATGCGGCTTACGACGATTTAGGATCTCGCAAGCATGAATTTCTGAAAACCATCACTTTCAATAAAATCTTATAAAAAATGTTTGTTTTTAATTTTTCGAAATTCATGTAAACGGGTTCTAACGTGAACGAGTAGCGTTCTCTACCGTGTCGTGTTTTAATTCGTGTGGGATGAAAATATGGCTTACGACGATTTAGGATCTCGCAAGCATGAATTTCTGAAAACCATCACTTTCAATAAAATCTTATAAAAAACGTCTGTTTTTAATTTTTCGAAATTCATGTAAACGGGTTCTAACGCGAACGAGTAGCGTTCTCTACCGTGTCATGTTTTAATTCGTGTGGGATCCAAATGCGGCTTACGACGATTTAGGATCTCACAAGCATGAATTTCTGAAAACCATCACTTTCAATAAAATCTTATAAAAAACGTCTGTTTTTAATTTTTCGAAATTCATGTAAACGGGTTCTAACGCGAACGAGTAGCGTTCTCTACCGTGTTGTGTTTTAATTCGTGTGGGATCCAAATACGGCTTACGACGATTTAGGATCTCGCAAGCATGAATTTCTGAAAACTATCACTTTCAATAAAATCTTATAAAAAACGTCTGTTTTTAATTTTTCGAAATTCATGTAAACGGGCTCTAACGCGAACGAGTAGCGTTCTCTACCGTGTCGTGTTTTAATTCGTGTGGGATCCAAATACGGCTTACGACAATTTAGGATCCTGTAAGCATGAATTTCTGAAAACTATCACTTTCAATAAAATCTTATAAAAAACGTCTGTTTTTAATTTTTCGAAATTCGTGTAAACGGGTTCTAACGCGAACGAGTAGCGTTCTCTACCATGTCGTGTTTTAATTCGTGTGGGTTCCAAATACGGCTTACGACGATTTAGGATCTCGTAAGCATGAATTTCTGAAAAGCATCATTTTCAATAAATTCCTATTAAAGTGTCTGTTTTTTTTCTATCTAAAATCATCCCGTATTCTTTTAGAGATCAAGTCTCTTAACCAGAACTACGTAGCCTTGAGTTTCCCATTGCACCCGGGAATACGTAGGAGCAGGATCAAGTCCTGTCAGGCTATTTTCCATGAACCTGTTTATTTTCTATTTTCTATTCTATTTTAAGGGATTAAATAGTTTTCAAAATATCACACACTCAGTTTAAAGGTACCGTTCCTTGGAACGGGCGAGTAGGGTGCCTAATACCTTCCTTACTTGTAACCGACTCCCGAACCTAGATTTCTTCCACAAGTTAGGGTTTTTCCAAATGTTTTCCCTTAAAATAAGATTTGGTGGCGGCTCCACAATCAAATTAATTCTTTTCAAAATTTAGCGAGTCCGTCGTCTCGTCATAATTATGGTTATGAAAATTATATAAAATAAAAATTTATAAATATTTTATTTTATAATTTATTTTAAAATTTTATATATTATTTAAATATATATAAATATTAATAGTTGAATAATATATCTATATATTTTTAAATTATTTAAAATTTGATATATAAGATTACAAAAATATTATAACATAGTTAAATGGTTGAATTAGTAAATTTTACTTTTTATATAAAATTATTAAGTTAATATAAATATTAAAATTTGATATTTGATATCAATAAATTTTGACTTTTATATATATATATATATATATATATATATTAGTTTTTTTACTATTTTAAAAAAAATATACTACACATAATATTATATCATTTGATAACATTCAACAAAGTTTTTCATCCATTTACTTTATTTTAATAGTATTAATGTTGATTCCCTCCATTTACTTTATTTTATTTTAATAGTATTAACGTTGATTCCATCCATTTACTTTGTTTTATTTCAATAGTATTAATGTTGATGTTATGATGTGATAGGGATTAGTTTTGAAAAAAGATCTTTGTGAAATATAGCAAACAAAAATGGTAACGGATGTGAAAGATGATATTTCGTATGAACCTAATTGTATATAACAATTACCAAACCTTTTCTCATTAGGTAGAATCAGTTCCTGAAGCAAACAACGTCATAATAATTATCTATTGTAAATCATGCATGTTTAGGGACAATTCATAATTAATAGTTTCTGCTATAGTTCTTTTTTTGGTATCCTATTTGATGACACTTCTATAGATCTCCTCAACACATACTTAAATCGCCTAAGAGCAAAGTTGAGTTCTATGTATTAATTGAGGAAATTTAACAAAACCTAAGGAAGTTTTGTACTTTATTTACCCTAATATTTTGAGTATTTTAACAAAAGATTATTCGATAAAAATGAATTTGTTTTTTATTTATTTATCAATGTCATTTAATAACTTTCTCAATTATTACATCACAACTTAGACAAAAGATCAAATATTAAGTAATGGAGTGAGTAATACAATATCACCGGGGACATATAATAAACCTGTATATTGATAAATGTAAAACAATTTAAATTAAATGTAATGCAATGAGAGAAGATTGAGTTTAACTTTGACAAACTTAAGGAGGTCTTTGTACGTAATTTACCCTAAATGATTTTCAACACTTTAATGAAATTATGATAGTTTCAATCAAATGAAATTATGTTGTTTATAATAAATATCGTTTAACAAATTTCTCAATTAATTATTATACAACAACATAAAAATAAACAAAAATAAAGAAATGGAGTGAAGTGAGTAATACTCTATCCACGAGGAAGACATATAATAAACATGTATATTAATGAATGTAAAATTTAAATTAAATGTAAAATAATATTGAAAGAAGACAAAAGTTAACTCACTACAAAAAATATTTATTAATAAATAAAAATTTTCAAATATTAAAATAACTTTAACGAATATAATCTTGTATAATAAAATTAAATTATTTGTATAGATTTTAATGTTCTCTATCAACAAAGAATACAGATTGACATTTAATGTATTGATGATAGATATTGATATTTTATATTAATAAAATAATCTATTAATATATAATATTTTATTATTAGTATAAATTTATAATATTTATAGTAACAACTTAATTTTTATTAAAAAATTTCTATTGATAAAAACTAATTTAATATTAATAAATGACATTTTTTATAAGGATTTTTACAAAATCTAGAGTAAACTAAACAGGTCTTTGTACTTTGTTAACCTTAATATTTTGAGTACACTGATGCTATATAATTCGATCAAATAAATTTATTTTCTTTATTATATATATATATATATATTAAATTTAACGATTTTCTCAATTATTATACAACAACTTTTATAAAAAAAATCAAATATAAAAAAATCAAGTACATTAATACATCATTCACAAAACAAAAAATAAAAAAATTACAAGATAATAAAATATATCAGATAAATAATAATACGACAAACATATAAAAAACATGTTTTATTATCGAGTTGGTAAAATTTTAATTTAACATAAATGTTTTCAATTTTATTCATTATGATTAAAAGAATAAAATAAAATAAAATATATAATTTTTGAGTACTTTTAAATTTACATAATGACAGAAAAAAAGAAAAAATATTTAAAGTTATAAAAATATTCCCAATTATTCAAACCACTGGAAAAAGGTGTATTTTAATTTAATATACTCGGAATGTTTGCACAATGCCTATATAGGAATCGGAATTTTTTTTGAAAAAATAATAATGAAATGGATAAGACGAAAATTTAATATAATTAGTAGCTGGCAATTGGGGTAATCATAAGCAGCAAATTTAATTTCTTCTTCTTTGGGCTTAATTTACACGTTCAAATTGCGTAGCAAAATGTCAACGCTTTCTCTATCCCTCTTCCTCCGTTCATATATATCTATCACCAACGCACCATTTATCAACTCTCATATACCTAACACTTCCCCGTACGTCAACGTGGACCTCCATTCTTCCTTCATTCCCCCAGACACAATATCCAATTTTTTGAAAAGAAGAAAGTGAATTATTACACGATAGAAACACACAAAGAGAGAAAGAGAAACGCAGAGAAAGAAGACACACCATGAAGCTCGTTTGGTCCCCAGAAAGAGCCTTAAAAGCTTACATAGACACTGTTAAATCAGTAAGCACCTTTCATCTTAAGAACCAACCATGAATTACATGATTTTCTTTTTCTCTACTTTCTTTCTTTCTTTCTTTTTCTTTCTTATATATGTGTATCCTTTCTTCATCACTTTCTTTTCCTCTTGGTATTCTTTTTATTTTTCTATATCATTTTGAGTTTGCATATATTTATTTCTTTATTTAAATATTTTTTATGTTTTAAAAATAATAATATATGTATTTTTTTTCTAATTTATTTCGGCGTAATTTGTCACTTAATTTTGTTGCAGTGTGAAAAATTCAAGGAATCAGGTGTAGCTGAATTACTTTCAGCGATGGCGGCAGGTTTTAACGCGAAATTCATAGTGGAATCATGGGCCCATGGAGGCCCAATAGCGGCGAGTGTGGGCCTGGCGGTTGCAGCTCGCAACACGGGTGCAAGACACGTGTGCATAGTCCCTGATGAAAAGTCAAGGGTGCAGTACACAAAGGCCTTGACCGAGAAGGGGATATCTCCGGCACCGGAGGTGGTGGTTGCCGGCGAGGCGGAGACGGCGGTGGCGCGGCTCGTGGGATTGGATTTTCTTGTTGTGGATTGCAAGCGGAGAGACTTTGCTAGGATCCTGAGGGTGGCCAAGGTGAGCACAAGAGGGGCAGTTTTGGCATGTAAAAATGCATGGCAACGAAACGTTTCGTGTGGTGGGTTCAGATGGAGCGTGGTTCTCGAGCGAGGCACACGTGTGGTTAGATCCGTGTTCTTGCCCGTTGGGGAGGGTTTGGATATTGCTTACATAGGGAGTAGAACTGGTGCTGCATCAAGTGTTACAAAAACTCCTCCTAGCCGTTGGATCAAGCATATAGATCAACGATCAGGAGAAGAGCATCTTTTTCGAGAGTGATTTTGACTTGGTGCACAGTCAGCTGTTTTAAATAAATAATCGTTTAATTTCTAAAAATAAAATTGATAAAATTAAACTATTATTTATTTAAGATAAGCTGAAACATTATATACACTTAATTTTGTTTATAATTAAGGGTTTTAAGTTTGAAGTTAAATAAATTACTTGTAGTGCTTAGACATATGGTTTTAAAATTTTGTCCATTGGGTTCAGTTGAATGACTTGAATATAGCTTATAATATGAATGTGTTAGCTGGAGATCAAACTTAATTCTAACTGGTTTGTGACTTTGAGGATACAGAAAATCAAGCTGCCAAATTGCTTTATTAAAGAAATCTTGGGTATGACAATTTCAGCTTATATATATATATATATATATAATATTATATGGCTAAGGAAGATGTTAGAACCATAGATACGGTGGTTGTTATTATAAAATGATGTAAATTGTAGGTTTTGTACTTTTTCTTAGTTTAATGCATGTACAGTTTTGTTTTTCAAAATTATTTGTAGTTTCGCAGAAGCTTGAGTTCATTGAAATGGTGTGTTTTATATATAATTACCCTTTTCATTTTGGTATATATATATATTCGGCATCTGGCCGGTTACTTAATTAAAAGGGGACGGTGGCGACCAATTTTATTATTTATAAAAAGAAGGGATTTTTTTACATTTTTTTTCTTATGAAATACCAATTGATTTTTAATTACAACTATATGTAGATTAATTAAGATCAGAGTGCGAGAATTGATGTATTTGGAAGTCAGAACAAAAGACTTTTTTCTGATTTCAATATTTCAGTTCATCCAAGTAAATCATGCAGGGTTTTTCTTGATCTCTTCATCTTTTGTTTTTTTACTTTTTCTTCTCATGACTCGCTAAAACCTCTTAGGAAATTAAATGATATATCATAATTTTAGTTAATTATATTTAAAATAGATATTTGTTCTTAATATATTAAGTTGTTCTTCAATTAAGTGATCGACTACTTTCATTTTTAAGCTTTTCATGACTTGACGAATCATATATATATGAGTTGATTTGAACTTCGTTTATATATATATATATATATATATATATATATATATATATATATGCATGTTAATGAAAATATAATGGCACATGAATTGATCTTTAAAGTTAAATCTCCACACGTGTTAACGATCTAAGAATATGTGTGCGTGTGCGATCTTTTGAGAATTCCTTGATCTCTAGTGCTAATTCTTATTCGGTATGTATATAAGGAATTAGGTACCTTGGAATAAGTAAAAACCATACCCAAAATATACTATTATACTATCATGAAGCAATTTATAATAAGGTAAAAGTTCTCTCGATCATAATATACTTTCACATCAATTATTGTTAACAATTTTCAACTAATACAACAAAAATATAAATCTTGAATCTTGTTCCATTTGATGAGATCAAGAGGTCAATTATATGATCATACGGTATAATTAATTTGATGAGAAAATAAATTTCTAAAATATAGTTTAATAGTTTTTTAATTTTTTTAATTTTTCTTTACCACTTTTTATTAAACTAAAAAAATTGTAATATAACTATTCTTATTGATGTTTTCAATAATTTTTTAAATGTCCAAATCATTTTAATTGATTTTTAGTTATCTTTTCAATAAATACTACATTAATATCTTACCATATATAATTATTTGGTATCCTATCATTTCTATTCCCATATTCATTTTAATATTTCTATTTAAGTTATTCTTACTTTTTTTTATATTATCTTTTTAAAGTTTAACATGCGATCAGAAAGAATAATTGGTTGTATATATGGCCGTTTTGAATTTGATAAAAAATTTTAATAAATATTTTACCAAAATTTGCTTTAGCTATTTTGTTTTGTAAAATTCTTTTAAAATAATTAACTTCCTAGTAGTAAACTGTTATCCTATTTTTTTTTTTTTCAGTATTTCGTTATAAGAATGAAATTGATTTTTATAATTATTATCTGTTCTAATGGGAAAAAAAAATACATGTTCGGTGATTTTATGCTTGAAATTTAGTGTATTTACGGTGTTTTTCTTTCTTTTAAAGTAGAAAAATAAAATTGATTAATTAAAAATGAGAAGTAAATTAAAATTTCAGAAATTAAAAAATATGGACATGGATAATTAATAATAGTAGTAGGAATAATATAAAAATAATTAATTAAACCGAAATTCTAGAAGTTACAAAGGATGAATATATATAGTAGTTTTAATACTAGCATCCACAACAATATAGTAGCATTGGACTAATGGCCAGAAGCAACTTATGTATGAGTTAAAATAAAGTAGGCTTAAACAAAATCATACGATAAGCCTCGATTAGTCACTTCAATTATTTCACCTCTAACGGACTAATATCAAGTGTAAATTATTTAATTAGTATTAATTTAGTTTAAAATTGAATGAAATTAAATTTAAATATTAAATATTTTTAATATATACATAAATTAACTGAATTATATAATTTAATTAAAATATATTTTATATTAAAAATATAAAAAATTATTATTTAAATTTTATACCAAACAAGTTCTTAGAAGACGTGGAAGGATTGCCTTATGTGCATTCCACACTAGTTGAAAGTAGAAACACTCCGTACGTATCTGCATTCTAAATCAGCGAATCTAATGGCCATGAGCACATGATAAACCGTATGGAATTGGATCTATCGTTTACATTCTCTTCCCTGATTCACACTCTTTTATGGTTTGTTTTACTATAAATATTAAATTGAATAGTTGATCTAATAATTAAAAACGAATACCGAAATAAAAAATCACAGAAAATGATCTAAATTCGAATTATTTAGGATTAGTGCAATATCTCATGTTAAATGCAAAGCAGGAACCGGAAGATCCTTGCTAAAACTAGGGTCTTCCAACTAATTTAATTTGACACTTCTAAAACTTTGTTGGATTTCCATTTGATTAAGAAAGAATGTAAGTCTCAACCTGTATGGAATAGAAACTTACTATAGGGTTACGGTTTTATTTTAAACTAACATATTTTCATTTATACTTATAAGAATATATTTCATTGTATTTTTAATGAATTATATAAAATAGAGGAAATCTAATATTATTATATTTATAAATTATTATAGAAATTTGAAATAAATTTATATTAAAGTAAATTTTTTTATTTCTTAGAAAAAAAGATATCAAATATAGTTTTTTTTTTTTTAAAAAGGACGAATTAATTTATCTAGGAGACCGTCCTAATACATTGCATAACCCATGTAACAAATAACAAATTCAGCTGCAAATCCTTATTACAACATAATCTTTTCTAGATAGCACTACTCATTCCCGTTATATACTCGACTCATGTCAAGTTTGAAGGCTAGATCAAGAATATTGACTATTTTTATTTATTTATTTAGACGATGCATTTAAACTCATGGGATATTAAAACATTATTTTAAATCAAACGCCCTTTAATTAATAAAAGAATTTTGATTTTGAGAAATAATTTTGGTCACAATACACTGAATTCCCCCTCCACCCTCCCCACCAGAACTTTTGGGAAAATTCAAATAAATAAGCTAATTGTTCTTGCCTAGGTCATCTCTTAATCATTATTTGTTTATGGAATAAAATTAATGATGATGGTTTGGTATTAATTATGTATAGGGGTTAGGGTGGGGATATGATGGTGGGTTGATATTATATAGGTCAGACTATCTATGAAAGTTTATAATTTAGTTTACATTACAATTACGTCAAGTTAAATTTATTTATTAAATGGGTTAAATTATTTTAAAAAATATATATTTAATAAAATATCTAAATTTTGAACTATTTAAAAATTAAAATTTATAATTTGATCTATTTAAATAAATATAAATAATATAATAAAATTATTATTATTATATAAGATTATATTATTAATATATCATTTTGAAATTATACTTATTTCATTTAAATAAGTTACGCTTAAATTTTAAATTAAAAATCAAACTAATTTCAGATAATTTAAATCCTAACTCGATAAGTAGAAGTCGTGGAGAAATTTGATACTTCTAATTCTTAAAAAAAAAACTCAATTAGCACATTGTGAACATCTGCGCCCTCTTTTCTTGAGCATGTTCATAAGGGCTACGGATCCGATCCGGTATATATTGAGAGAAAAATATAAATAGCACGGAAAGATTCTAGAGAGCCATAGAAAAATGTTACTCATGCATTGCACTAATTTGGAATGTATTAAATGTTAAAGAAAAAAGAGATAGATTGGAATGTATTAAGTGTTAAAGAAAAAAGAGATAGAAAGAAAAATAAAAGGTAGAAAAATAGAAAATAATATATAATATGATAAGATAAAAAATTATAAAAAAATAAGATATATTGAGATATAAATCTTATATATATATATATATATATATATATATATATATTAATAATTTCTTATCAGCGATATAACACAACGCATCCATTTCTACACACTTTCTAATTCTGGGGTGTAATTAATGTAAAATCTATTCTGGAAAAGAAAAATATATTTTATTAGGTTGGATTCCTTCAATAGTATATAATAAGATTCAACTATTAAGACCATACCAATCTTTGATTTGAAACTACAATTAGCTTTTAGGGAATATACTGGCTGGATCTGGAAACACCATTTTCGGTGTACGCATGATTCTTAATGTTTTAAAGATTGATTTATCCAGATAATGCCAAAAACTAGAGAGGGAGATTAAGTTATTAACAACAACCTTATGAGGAAAAGATACCAAATTTTCAGGATAACTGTATAAATAATAAAATTTGTTCTTAAAATTTAATCTTGCACACCAAATCTTCGTGAAAATTGAACAAGAGGATACAAATGAAAAATATTTAATGGAGTTTACTAGAACTAATTTTCATGCTCATAAAAGATACATGACAATTGATGACTGAGATCACTTGTATATTAAACTAATTTTTTTTTCTTTTTTCCCCTTAATTTTACATTGTTGGCTTCTTTGGCCTGTGAAAAAAAATTAACAGGCCAAAGTTTCATTCATGTACACTAAAATACATATCAATACAAAGACACAACTGAATAGCAAATAGTTCCTCTTCTATTTTACATCCTAAGATACTAAAAGATATAAAAACTAAAAGCCCTTCATACCATGAAACCTATGGATAATATTGTATACTCCAACTAATTTCATTATTCAAAACAAAACCTATCAATTTATTGCCTTAAACTTCAATCTGCACTTTCCTAGAAGGAGATGTGACCCTAAAAATATGTTCCTCACCAGTGCAATTATCCACCTGAACAACCCAACGACTCCTCCTTCTATGGACAACCCTATTAATATTATTACCCTTCTTCAAATTTGGATCAATTTTGGTCACCAACAACCCTTCTCCAATAGGTAAAAATGATGCCCTCAATTGTCTCCACCTTGAGGCCCTATGTTTGACATTGTATCCAACAACAAGTGCCCCATCTTTGTTGGCCCCTTTAAATGCTGCTACAAAAACTTCCTTTGCATTAGTGATGTCACAATCCACAAGCACAAAATCAGCTCCTTTGTAATCACTTAGTAAAAGGCTTTTCACATCTCCTACAACAAATTCAACACAATCTCCATGAACACCTAGAGCCCTTTTTGATGCTTGTGATTCATTTTGCCCACATGAAATACACACCACACGGCCACCAGTTTGATGAGCAGCAGCAGCCAGAGCTAGGGCGGGGGCAGAACCAGCCACGGTGGCGCCGGCCACCACCATGAGTTGTGCATTATTTCCTGCTGCTAAAGCAGATATGAACTCTGCTACATCTGGTTCTTTACCTCTTTTGGCCTGCAAAGTGTAACAAATAAACAAAACATAAGAAACATTATCTTATAGGACAAAAGAAACAGAGAATTTTAGTAACATAATATAAGACAACCCATCTTAATTGAATAGTGGAATTTTCAAAATGTGTAAGAAAGTATAGGATTTGCTGCTCTTGTTGCTTACCATTTTGAGTGCTTGAAGATAAGCTCTCTTGGCATTTTCAACAGACCAACCTGACATGCTGTTGATGTGTTTGTTTCCTTCAAATTGCAGATTTCTTTGGGTTTAATTTGAAGCTATCTTTGATATTTGAAAACACTGTTGCTTCAAGTTGTTGAGGAGTGACTATATATACATAAATGTGGTGGGAAAACCATAGCTTATCTTTCCTCATTACATTAAATTTTTTTAGACTTTCGAGTTTGGAAGTAACTGAGGGAGGTTGTTATTATAGATTCTCTGAATTCTGCCGTCCAAAGGGGCACCATTTATGTCGAAAGTCTCGTTACAAAAAATTAAATTATAAATTAATATATTAATTTGCCCCGTCAGATTCTCCTCCTTCATGAAAATGTGAGCAACACATTATCTAGTACATATATAAATTTTCTATATTTTTATTAAAATATAATTTTTTTTTGTAAAAATGGTTTGTTCTGTTTTGTTTTAAATTATATGTATCATTTATGGAAAACAATTCTATTTTAGTTATTTTAAGAATTTCAAAGGTTTTTGTTCATACATAAGACTTGAATTTAAGATTTTATTTGAAAAATTAAATATGTATCCCTTGAATCAATTATTTAAAAATTTAATAAATATTACATAAATTTTACCAATTTATAAAAGAAAAATTTGTTGAAAATAATGCATTTACTAGCATCTTCTCGAATATATATACAAAAAGAAGGCAAGGACACGTTATGTGTGGGAATTTTCTTTTCCTTTGATAATCATGTCTCCATAAAGGTGGAATTTGAGATTTTGTTTGAACTTCTCCCCTCTAAATTACAACCGATGCATTAAGTTAATTAAGAGATACAAACTAGCTAGTATAATTTTTAACAAAAATTAAACTATAACTAGTATATAGATATTATGAATTTATACTAACAACATAATATATTATCCTAATAAATAATTTTAATATATCAAATGTTAATAGAATATATTGTTTTCTAATACATTAAATGTTAGTATAGTGTATTATTTATTACTATAAATCTTTAAATTTCATATAATTTTTTTCTAGCATTTAAAATTTTTATTAATAAATAATTATTTTTGTAATGAACATGTGAAATAATTTATCATTTTTATGGTTTAATTAAATCATATTAAAGACTATTGATTACTAAAAATTTCCCATACAAACCAAACGTGAAAACTGAGTTAAAATACAGTCTTCTATGGCGGCGAATTTGTATCCCCGGAAAGCTCACACACTAAAGATTTAGAAGATAACAATGCTTTCAACGCCGTCCATATCTTGTTCAAGCTTCAAACAATGTACATTCATTTTAAAAATCTGAATACTATTATTTTATTTAATTTGATCTCAACATGTAAAACACTTAAACACCTGCACATCTTCAATGCTGGAGTAAAAGCACTTGTGGTCCATCGTTATGATTCACACACAGAATAATGAATAGATATCATGTATAGCTATATTAAATTTTTAAAAACAACTTTATCAAAATAATCAATAATATAGCAAACAATATTTACCAAAAACGAGTTTACCGTACCAAATACATTCAGCTTAACCGGATTACTTTCTATAAAAAAAATACTTATAATCTATAGGAGAAAAAAAACAATAAAGGTTATAAATTTACTTTTATTATAACCTATAAAAATTAATTAGGTTCATGTTGATTGCTTCTTAATTTGAACTTCAAGGATGATGATGGGTACTTTGTCCGCCGACATACATTACTTGATTTGCAGTCTACTTCTCTTAATCGTATGCAATTAATGAATTGCTATAAAGAAATATCTCATTAATTTATTAATAATTTAATTAATGAATTAATTATACATTTCTTTTGGAATTTGGTCTATCCAAGATATGGGTAACATGCTTCATTTTGTCACTATCAACGTTCATGGTTCATTGTCTTTACTTCACATTTTTTTATTTCGGTTACATGAAGGAATAAAACACAAAACCATAATCTTAAAAATAAAGATTCAATCATATTAGCATGAGGGGCGGTGAAACAAAAAAACACAGAAGAATTCCGAAGCAATTAAAAAACATGAGGAGAAGAGACACTTAACTTAGTAAGAGTATCAATGTATGAAAAGCAAGACATGATCAATATACTTAAAAAAAAATAACAGTTTTAATTTTTATCAAATATTTTTTATAAATTTATATATTTATAAAAAATTATTTATACAAAATATTTTAACACGGTTTAAATGATATAACCATTAAAATTAAATATAAAATGTATTAATTTAATAATTTTTTATCATTTTATATAATAAAAAAAACAATTTAAAAACTATTTTTTTAATGATATACCACGTAGATGAGCATTATCTCAATAGAATCTCAACACGGCGGTGATATACTATGTCGAAACGGTGCTAACCGATGGTCTTCACCAAAAGATGTTGCTTTGGAACAACAAGGGATGATCTTGCGAAAAGTCAATCACTCTAACGTTGAAATAAGTGAAAATAATTTGATAAAATTTTAGTTAAGAAAAAGAAGAGATATTTTGATAATATAGCATCCTCTGTTCATAAATATTAATGAGAGGTATGATTAAAATATTTAGGTGATATTCGCATATTCTATTTATCACATCAACAAATGTGATTAGGATCTATTATGCTCTTGTTAATGTAAATAACATGATGTAAATCTCCAATTGTTAGAAAATTTTTGTAATAAATATATTTTTTTATAATTAAAAAAAATCTATTTTGATAATAAGAGTTACGTCACAATTAATTAAGTGTTTTAATTTCATTTATCAAATTGTTTAAGACGGGAATCATTTATATGATCTTATCACAATTTTATTATGGTATTAAGATATATATATTTATTATTTAAGATGATACAAGTGATAACTTGAAATTTGAGATAGAATAATATTAATTTCAGCTAAAGATTGGTTAGCTAGAAAAGATGTTTTGTCCTTTATGTATTATTTTTAAAAAAATATATATTCCAATCTTAAATGTTTAATTTATTATAAAAAATATTAGGTTTAACAATTAAATAAATTGGGCTTTAATTTTAAAAATTTGATTATTAATTATTTTTGTAAATGATTTTGTAATTGATTTGAAGGAGTTGTTAAAATTCTAGTTGTAAAATAAATTTGTGATCAAAATTGATTTTTATCATAAAAAAAATAAAATTAATTGTAAGTATGGTCATTTTATTTATTGTAAGAGATTAATTTAGTGGCTAAAAATTTAGTCATCAAATTGATTATAAACCAAATTGATTATAAAATTGATCTCATTTGTGTGGATGACTAAAATAGAGATAGAAAAATCGATTGCAAAATTGGCAGTTAAAATCGATCATTAAATTGATTATTAATATATTTGTTGACGATTAAATTAGAGATAAAATATTCGATCGTAAAATCAGTAATATGTTTGCTGATGACTAAAATTGAAACTGATTAATTGATTTCAAAATCAGTCGCTAATAATATTTAATAAAAATTAATTAATTAATTGAAACAAACTTGAACATATGAGATATATACATAATTATTATTAAAAAAATTAGAAATCCAAAAATAAAAAATTATTAAATAAAGAAACTGATATAAATTATATAATCCAAACATAATTAAGTGTAAATAAGTATAAGTACGTACAAAATTAATATATAATAAAAATACATAAAAATTTCAATGCTAAGCATGATGACCACGGTTAGAAGGTTGATTCTTATTATGATGACCATAAATAAGTTATCATACTATTTTTGTTGGAGTTTATGAAATTAGAGGTAAATGATAATTCTAAATGTTGCATTATTGGTTGAAGAACTTGTTTAACTTAATTTATATTTATTTTGGTATGAGTTAGCTCTTTTTTTATGTATTGTAACTCTCTTTATTGACGTTGGTGATGATCTGCTCAGAATTGATCTCAACATCAACGTTAGACCGGATACAATTAATGAATAAATAGATAAATTCATCATCCAGTTAATCCAAATCATATACATGTGTGATAATAATTATAACAAAAAAATGCTAAAAGAGATGGGACATAAAATCAGTCCAAAGATTCAGTATTGGCTGTATTTCAAATGAAAGGTCCAAAAGTCCATTTCACATGTTTTAGAAACGAAACATAGAAGATCTTCTTCAGCTTCCCCTAACTCTGAAATGAAAGGTAGAGTGCCAACCGATCAGAAAGCAGTGTCAGGTCGCTAGACCACAAATAAACTAAAGAACTTCACAACAAAGCTCCAACACATAAGAATGAAGTGACTTTGAAACAAGAATGGAGAACCAACAGGAGAGATGAGTTCAAACAAGACTGAAAAGTTAGAAGAATCATGTTCAAATAGTGTTGCATGAGATGGCTAAGAAACCGTGAATCATACAATCCCACAATCTAGATCGTGATTTTAACAACTGTGAATGTCACACTACAAACATTGAAAGTCCATAGACAACTTATGGTAAATACCTCATCATTTAGGACTATACATGGAAAAAATCAAGTTCAGAATATGTGAGGAGAAAAAGGAACCACAAGCAAATAAGTGGCACAATTTTATTGGTCAATGACTAATTTTTTACAGAAATTTTGACAATGTTAGACTAGATACATGTAATACCCATATGAGCACTAAGTTCCACCTGTACGTACATAAGACAATTCAAATACAAGTGCACAACTTCTTGCATCCAATAGTGGAATTCAAATTTCTATTTAATCATTCACAAATAGACACTAACTTTTT
Organism: Canavalia gladiata; assembly: GCA_037954105.1. Taxonomy (NCBI): domain Eukaryota; kingdom Viridiplantae; phylum Streptophyta; class Magnoliopsida; order Fabales; family Fabaceae; genus Canavalia; species Canavalia gladiata. The sequence goes on along the minus strand of CM075659.1, from coordinate 10,866,932 downwards.
CATTGGAAAAACTTGTTTTTAAATCGGTGACATTTCCAGTTAGTGGTCCAGGTGGACAATCCAACATGAGGAAGGGACATTAAAAGGACTTGAAATGGAGCGAGGATTAGGAAATGAATGTTGTGACTCAAACCTCTTTTATTAACCTCCAAATACGTATAGATTTTGACCATTAAACAACATGAACGACTAAAAATGGATGAGAGATGATAACAATTGTCAAAATAGTAACAACAAGATAAGTTAAAATAATAAACAAATGATGCTAGACTTAATTTATTACAGGATAAAAAAGGACCAAAAAATGACTAATTTTTTCCAATTTGTGACATACATGTATAATATTTAGAGAAATCTAGTTGTGACAAGATTATTCAACTTCAATTAAAGAAAAATGGACAATATCTTTATATGGAGAAGCACCTTAGATCTTTTTAAAGGAAAAGATCTCGCCTCTTCCTTTTTTTTATTGTTTGTAGAAAGAATCATGAAAAAAAAATCCTGAATTTTGATTTCTAATTAGATGATCAAGATTGGAACAAAAACTAAAATTTAATATTCTATGAATGCAAACTTACTTTTTGAGGATGGGACATTATTGAGAAGCAACAACAAGATTCAATACTCTGCTATGACTTCTAGGGAAGGCAGTTATAATAAAATTTACTCATCGCCAGGTGCTAGAAGATTATTCTAACTCTGATATCATCCAATTATTAATGTATCAGCTTTGAAGCTTTATTTCCTTCTTGCTTTCAGTGTTTGATTTCCTTGGCTGGCCATGATTAAGAGAGGTGGCTGTTGGGTAAAGTTTTAAAATTTTACTTAATCTTGTGGGAACATGGTTCAGGCTAAGGATGAGCTTGCTCACTAGTTTTTTTGACTACATTTTGTATGATGCTAAGTTGAATATTTTATTGAAGGTAGACAACTAAGAGCATTGAGGAAGCTGGGCAAACAGAAGCTCAATTTGATGCCCACGCATCACATGAAGTGCCACAAATTACATACATACATAAACTTATATAAACACAAGCACACACATATATGTTGTATAGTTAAACGCTAGCCAGTTATTTTCATGAATCATCCTCTGCATATGTTTATCTTATCTTTTAAAACTAGTTTTTCATTCAAGCAAGATACCAATATTTATGTACAACTTTAATTTTAGTAAACTTTTCAATATTGCTATACAGGAATATCTAGAAAATAAAATTTTCATTTTTTTAAGAAAAAAAATTTTGCATATTAAATATGTTCGTAACTTCTTAAATATACAAAGATAGAAAAAAAAATTTATCTTAAAAAAATTTTAGAAAATGAAAAAACCACAACGTAGTACAATACGGATAAAAAATCAAACACGGAGAGAAGTAAAAAAGTAGTGATAACGAAGAAGAAAAAAAACAGTAATGACATGACTATGACACAAGAAGAAGAAAAGAAAAATTGCTTTAATGAAAAAGTGAACGTGCTTTCTTAGGGTTTAAATGACAAGTATAAAGGGGAAAAATAAAAAGCACCAAATTAATTTGGTTGAAATCGAGTAAATCAATCTGTTAACTAAGTAAATTAATTAGTAACTAAATTAGTTACTTTTATTTTTTTTAATTTTACAATAAAAAAATTGATTTTTAATTTAATAACAAAATAATTTAATAAATTTTTTTAATTTTAAATAATGTCAATTATTAAATTAATTTCTATTAATAATCAAATTTAAATAATTACAAAATTCAGTCTCTGATTATATATATTATTAAATTAAATTTCAAATAATTCAAATAACAAAATATATTTTTATACATTTTATTTCAAATTGAGAACATGATAGAAATTTAAAATCTTTATTTAATTTGATATTATTCGTGATACTTGTGTTACTTTAAAAATTACAGATCTAATTATCATAAAAGTTAAACTTATATTACCTTTAACATTATCATCAGTATGTGAAAAGAAAAAATGCTAGGAACAGATTTATGGTAATAAACCATTCAGGAGAGGAGACCAAGCAATCCAATGTTAAGATATTAAATTTATATGTGCACCAACTAAATAATCAATTTCTATATGCACCAATTGAGGTTCTTTCCCCTAAAAAAATGTATCTATATTCTATCTAGCTAACTATAGTATAATTATTAAAGCTGTTCAATTGTCACATATTAATTATAACCAATTAAACATCTATTTTTTTTTCAACTTTTGTGCAATTAATTAGAAGGAGTACTAATCCTTTTAATTTTATCCAATTTATCCTATTCTTCACTTTCCCATTTTCATTATTGTATTATAAAAAGAATCACAATAAAATAAGGAAAACTTTAGAGTCATTTTAGGATATTTCTTGAACCTAATTAAATCATAAATGACTTGAAACTTGTTTGCAAAGTAACGATACATATTGACTTATTCTTACGTAGCTCAATTGACAGTTGTTTAAAACTTTAAGAATTAGTTGTCATGATAATATCCAAAAATAAATCCTAGCTCCATGCTACCTATCATCCTTTCTATCCCACCTTCATAATAATTCATTTATTTATTTTTTAAAAAATTATGATAGATGACCGTGTACTTAATCGTGAGAAAGAAAATATAATCAGTTTAATATTATTATATTTCCTAACATATGTTAAATATTTGAGGTGTAATAGCAATCATACTCCATAATTTGGGGATGTTTTTAATTCTCAGTAACATATTGCATTCGTTTATATAATTAATTTGAAACTATCGTATTTCTATCCAATATTTATAAGGTTTTCATGACTCAAAAAGAAAGGCTAAACAAAATGTGCAGTGGGAGGCAATGATCATGAGTTTATATTTGCATAGTAATTATTAACATACCACAATTTTTGTCCTAGACAGGCTACTATTAGTCAAATCGTGAAGCTAATAATATTGGCTCGTGCATGACACTAAAAAGGATACTTTCAAGAATGGTTTTCCTTGACTCACTTAGTTCAACTAATGAAAACATGAATGGAGTTATATTATTGACTTTGGTGTGCTTCAATGAGTGGCATTGTATAAAGTGTTTTGCTTAATACCTTAATATATTTATATATACAAGTATATTAAAACTTCATTGTTATCGAAAGGGTCGAGTATATTTTTAAGTTCTTACAAAATTGATAAATTTTTAGTTTGATCCCTAATTAAGTGTTATTTATTTTTAATCTTTACAAAATAAAAAAAATCCTATATTTTTTTTTGGAGAGAGATCGAAAATGTACCAATTTTATTAAATATAAAATTTTAAAAAATTAATTTATGACTAAAATCAAAATATATTAATTTTATTGAAACTAAAAATTAACATGTTTAACCTTATCAAAAAATAATTATTGCCCAGTGGTTTCACACTCTAAAACAAGAAAGATGTTAATTTTTTTTAAATATATATACTTCAAAGAATATTTTTATTTTTATTTGAAATTAATAAAAATATTTCTGCACTCATTTTATTAGTTATTTCTTGATTAATTGAAATAATTTATAAGAACTTTCGTCAAGAACTATTTCTACCGTATGGTTCCTAAAACAAATTTGTACTTTACAAGCAAACACTTAAATTAGTTTTGTTACTTATAGTAATCTTCAAAAGAGATTATTTTAGAAGAGTATAGCTATAATTTAAAAAAAAAAATTGTTTTTCTCTTTTATCCTGAACAGGATCTATGTTAAGTAAAATATAATAATAGAAAATGTTTCTGATAATCTTATTTGAAATGTTGTTTGGAAGAGAATGATAAAAAAAAAAGAAAAATATAGAAAAATAAAATATATAATATAATATAAAAAAGTAAGATATAATAAAAGGTAAATACTATCTAAATTTATGTTTGTCGTTTCTTATCCAATGAAAATTGTCAATACCAATACAAACAGGCCTTGAGACTTATAAGACCGTACAAAGTATTTTATCAGAAAAAATTGACATAATTAAAAGATAATAAAAATTTTATATATAAAAAATTGTTAGAAAAAATATAGTTAGTTATATTCTAATTAACTTAAAATAATTAAATTAGTTTTTGACTATTAATTAAAGATATTGTTGACTGTTAAATTTATCTTGTATTTGGATTGGTGAATGACTTTTCACGTGGCCCTTTCAAACCCTCTCAGTCTTTGCCGTCGATTTTCTCCATATTTTGTGAAGGCTGTATTCCAAGCTATTTTGGTCAAATCTCCCTCTCCATGGATAACTCAAATTAGAAGAATTTCTAGTAATATATTTTCCTATACAAAAGCAAATAAATGCTAGAAATAAAATTGCATTTAATATAAAAACTATGTAGCATTCAATACTTTGAACTTTAATTGAATATATGAACACTTCAATTTCTGTTTGATTTATCAAACAAAGACCGGATACAACAAAAATATTTTGGTTTGAGTGTAACACAGTACTAAAACAAAAGTAAAAGAAAATTGTTACTCAGGAAAGTAAAATAGAACAATTTGTACATGCACAACATTGTACCTAAAATACAAGGTAATTGATTTTTTTTTTAACGAAAAAGAGCCTAATAATTAAAAATAAACAAATAATATACTCTCTGCAAAATATAGTAACTGAACAAGTTAAAAAAATAAAACAAACAAATTAAGAATATTATCAAATAATTCAAAACTACATCCTAACCACAAATCATTTTTAATTAAGAAATCTATCATTCCATTTTTTCTATCTCTGTATGTGAGAACAAATCATTACATCAAAATCTTTAACTAATTCATTCAGTTGGTTAACTTTGCATAAGAAGGTATATTATTATACCTTGCTCAATAAAGTTTATCACATTGAGATAATGGGATTTTATTCTAATCTTTGAGCATCTTTCTATTTTATAATCTCAAATTCAATAAAATTTCCTAATATTTCTAGGATCAGCAAACTAACTAGCCAATAGCCAATGAATAAGTACCATTCAAATTGAATTTCATCCAAGTTATTAGGAACATTGAATTAATGTTTTTCAAAATTTTAAGCATCTCATACATACATGCACTTTATTAAAGATCATGATTATATATTCCGGAAAAGTCATGAAATTAAAAACATCATTATTTTTTCTATAATTTATAACTTTGACTACCAAATCAAATAGAAGATTCCAACTCTAATAAATTTTCATTATCTTCGTTTTAGATATATTTTTTTAAATTTAATAGAAAAGATTAATAATAAAGAAATCTATACAATTTTAGAGATTACATCAAATCTCTTTTACAAATTTATATTCCTAAATATATGTAAAATGGTTTTATTTTAGTTCCAACAACAAATGATCATCTAGCCTCATTTGTGAGTATTTTATTTTTTTTAGAACATTCATCGTTATAATCTTTATAATAAATTTTTATAGAAGAAGCTATATCTGTTAAATTTTTTTCAAATTTAAACTAAATTAAATAAAACATTATTACTCTCATTATTCTTATATGACAAATAGTTATAATAGGACAGAAAGGTAAATCAAACCATAAAAAAATCTTCCATATCTCCTCTCCAATAATTTCATAACAAGATAGCTCCTAATAAAAGAAGAAAGCTGACTAATGAAGCCTTGGTATCTTCATCACAAAGTTATTGAAGAACATAATTTATAAATTGGTAAAAAAAAAATCAGATATTAAAAGGTAATTTTAAAATGCATCCCATTTTTCACCGTTCAAATCGAATTATTGACTTAGATGCTACTATTTCTTACAAATACCTTTCAATAAGTTGAATTCACAAACTTTCCTATTGACCTTTTGAATTAATCAATTCATCACAATTACAATTATATTTGTTAATTACAATTTGAATTCATATATCCTCCTTATGCATATAAATTCTCCATGCCCCACTCTCCATTATAAAATCATTATTAATATAACAAACCTTTACGAGATCTAATCTACTATATTTCTTAGGGTTACATATTATATCTTAGCTAATAATGGATTTTTTTTACGTATCATCCTATAAGAATCCTCTTTTCTGAGCCTCATACTTCTTATAATATATATATATATATATATATATATATATATATATATATATATATATATATATATATATATAGCCATAAAAAAAATAAAAAATAACAAACCAATATAAATATGCTTTCACGAACTACATAGCTAATTCATCAAAATCAATAAAAAAATTGTTGAAATATTAATATGTAATAAATTTATATATTTTAAAAATAACTATAATATTAAATGTTTGAATTGGTAATGTAAGAAGTAAATAAAAGCCTTCTTAATATAAATTTCATAATAAAATAAGAATAAAAAACATAACAATTAATATAGCTGAAAATGAATCTATATTTTTTATAATTAGAATAAAAATATTTTTAATTATTTCTTATGAAAAGAAAACAAGAATGTGCAATTATATGGAGACAAATTACAAAGCCAAAAGAGAAGACATTGGAAAGGATAGCCTCAAACTCCAAAACTGTTCAAATATGCTCGTTTTTGGGTTTCCTTCTGAGGTAGGTCTGAATTTGCGCTCCGCTAAGTATAAACGTTATCATCAGAGGAGCGACACAACATACATATCCTTAGAAATAAAACACAACAAGATGTGATGTGTTATTTTTTTTTCTTTTTTTTTTCTTTCATATAACAAGATATATATTTATACATTTCATAAATTAGTTTATAAAATATATTTATATTATTTTAAATTTTACTTATTTAATCTTGTATATATATATTTTATAAACTAATTTATAAATTATATTAATATATATTTTATAAATTATTTTATAAAATATAAGACATATATACTTCATAAACTAATTTAGATAAAAAAAAATTTTTTTTTGTTTTTTTATAAAGGAGTGCAAAAAATAATTAAAGATGTAAGAAAGAACTATCCATAAATAAATTTATATCTTTTGCATTCCATTTTTTTTACATCCCCTATTTTTAAAACTTTTATTATTTTTATTTTTATTTTATTACAAAATGCATATTTTTATATTTTATAAATTAATTTATTAAATATTTTAAATTTTATTCATTTATATTCATATATATATATATATATATATATATATATATATTTTACAAACTAGATTACTGAAGATAAAAATATACATTCCTCATAATCAATTTCCCCACAAATATTGTGCGAGAGATATATAGGATTCCAATCTTAGTAGCCAATCTAGCCTTTCCAAACTGCTGTTTCTATTGTGCTCCAAACAAAGAATACAGAGCATTACATTGGTCCTAGAGAGAAAAGAAATAAAAGAAAAGCATGAAAAAATAAACTTAAAACAGTGACATGAAACTCGATTGCACGGGTTCTATTATCTGAGATTTGAATGTTACCCCATCACCATCTTATATTCAGCATTTCCATCATACCGAGTTTATTTTTTAAAAAAAATTGTAAATTCTAACTAGAACATTTGTAACCCCCATCCCCAAACAAAACCCAAAAGTAGAGTCTTGTAATAGGGCATGATTTGCATGAGATAGCTTAAAGTAAGGTTTTGATCGTTATCATTGGTAATGGAAAATAGGGTCCATTTTGTTTGATTGATGTGTAGGATGAAAGTAATGATGCTAAAGTTTGGTCATAAGATAGTAGTTTATGATTCATTGGCTCAACTATATTCAAATTAGAGTCAAACTTATTGTAATTAAATGTATATTATATGTTTTTAATCTCTTACAACTGGTTGAACAATATTCTTAGCTTTTATAAAAAAATATTTTTAATACAATCAAATATATAAAGTAAAATACTAATATAAAAATATATGCTGTGTAAAATTTTAAATTAACATAGAATGATTATATTACTTGTCTTATAGGACCAAAGAATTTTATAATAAATAATTAAATGATAAAAATTCATATATGAATGATTATTTAATTAAAAATTATTTTAAAATTGAAAAAAGATAAAAATATCACAAAAAATTAATCATCTTTTAAAAAAAATTGGTTCAAACAATTTTCTAAATCAATTTTACCAATGTTGGCTGGTCATTGATCAATTTTTTGTCCTACTAATTTTTTGGATTGTCTAAACTAAATCTAATCGATTACCAATTAAACTAGTGAATTTAATCTAATTTTCATAAAACATGTATTAAACAAAACATTTCCATGTGTACTGTGATGATGATATGGTTATTATTGGCAAAAAAAAATCAAGATGAGATGGAGGTATCTAGGATAATATCGTCATAAAGTTTCGGTATGTCTAGAATATACCTAGCAGGTAAACTTGAAAAACCCAAAAATACAATTATTCATCTCTTATACTATATGAAAAATATTACTCCTATATTCTATTTGTAATGTATTGAACAGAAAAAAAATAAAAATATATATAATATAATAGTAAATGTATATATGTATATATATATATATATATAATTAATAAAGTAAAATATATTAAAATGAAATACTGTTAATATATATAATAATCAGAATCTATACTATATACGCACATTACTCCATGATCAACAAGATCTATACTTACGGCCATCTCTCAAACCCAATTTGTGAAAATAAGAACATAGAATTACTGTCAATGGCTAACTCAATAAATTGAAAAACACTTCTCTCTACTGAATTGAATTGATAAATAACTCGACCAAATAATTAGCGTAAATTCTATTTAAATGAAAAAGAAACTACTGTAAAAACATACTAACATCTTTCAAGAAAATATTAAAGGAACCTACGATTTGCTAACCCTCTTATCCATCTCTTTCAAAGACCATCTTTGTTCAAGACTTAAATAAATTGTTACCTGAAAATATCATAATTTTTTATTTTAGTCCCTGTAAAAAAATATTTAATTTAATTCCTAAAAACTATAAAAGTTACGTGATTTTATTAGGGTTAGGGACTAAAATCACATTTTGTTAAATGTAGAACTAGAATTGATTAAAACTTTATAAGGACTAAAATAAAAGATCATGGCATTTTTTTAGACCAATGAGTTATTTAAACCTTTCTTCAATTATTCTTTAATTGAAATTTGAAAGCCTCAAATAATCTATCCACCCTCCCCCACCACCATTTTTGCAAGAACCCTTGACGAAAGATATCATCTATCTGGCCATCTCTTATTTGTGCTTCCCCTACTTATAAAATTGTTATGTAAATATATTAATTTTTAATTTGATTTTTAGAGAAGAAAAAACATTTTAAATAAAAAACTATTTAATTAAGAGTAGCAAACGATATGTCGAAGTGAAAAATGAAAATAAAACCCCCCTATTTAAATTTGAAGATCAATACTGAAATTCAAGAAGAGAATAACGAGATTTATTTATTTGAATTTCAAGACCAAAACTGAAACTGAAAAAACACGAAACAGAATAATGAGAAATTGATCCTAGAGGCTAGAGGTGACACCATACATGTACTCACTCGGGAAGAGAACAGTGAGAAATTGACCCTATAGGTGAGACCATCAACAAAATACCCCTGACGACTCAGAAGAATATTATAGAAACTAAAATAACGCTGCATCTAAATACCAGCTCAAGCTTTATAATTTATATGCGATAAATCAATAAATAATTTTGTTATCTGAACAACTAAAAGTTAATATTGAGTATGTGGTAACATATACAATTATTTTTATTCTCACTTTATCCCAAAACAAAAGAAACAACTAATAATTATCCCTCAAAGTTGTTCAAAAAAATATTTTTATCAATATATAAATCTCTTGGTCTTTCAAGATTGGGTCCTTCCCAATCCGATCACTTAAATAGGAAACTCGAGGAATACAGAGTAGAAAGGTTGTCCATTCTTATTTATACCATTATGATACTGAAGATTATCGTGAGATTATGTTTATAAACAAAGAATGCTTGACCAAAAAAAATGACCTTTGCCACAACTCGCTGCTTAATATTTTCCAACCAACAACATTCGTATCTACTAATACTGGTTTTAACACTTCTTTTACATGGCAGAAATTATATGGTGACACGAAAAAAGCTTCTTAGCATATGTGCAACAAAAAGCATGCAATTTCAAGATTTAAAATGGTTATAATTAATTATTGTACACGAGAAGTTTTATCACCAAACAAATCACAAGGCTCTTAATTGTGCAGCATGAGCTTGTACAGGCCCATGCTTTTCTATTGCTAGAACACACCTCATTCTGCTTTTACAAACAAAATGGGAAGCAATCAACTACCAAATCCTACCATTCACTCAATATTGATTCTAACCATTTTCTTTGTTCTCCCCCCGGAATTGGTTCCTGTCTTGTGATTTAATGCAAATCCTCTGGCACTTCTAGGCTGCTCCAAAGATGGAAGTGGCCAAACCTGGTTTCTGTTCTGATTGCCACCACGATAATCTACAACATGGTCATGCTCTAGACTCAGACAATAAGGCAATTAGATAATTCATGTTAAAAATCAATTGTGATGAAACAAAGATTTTACACACGTTGGAACATTGGCAGACAAATTAACAACCATGGAAACAGATTATTGTTATTACTAATCCATTAGTAAACAACTCACAGAAGCACGCCTCATCTATAGAGCATATCTTTAATTATGCAAGTTTAGTAGCCTAGTTAAATGTCGGGGAAAGCATTATAAAAGATACTAGAGGAGAACATAAAGCATGGGACTTGTTAAGAAATTGGATTAAGCATGGGTCAGGCAGGATACTTACTCAAAGGCAACAAAGAAGCTTACCTTTGTTCCTATGCATATCAAATCCTGGAAACTTCCCTATATTGTTTCCTTTCCATGCTTCTTCGAAGCTTGCAAGCTCTTCTGAAATATTACATAACAAACAAACACATCAATATTGGGAAGGGAAAAAAAGTCTCTTACTCTTGATATTGTCAAACTAATAATCAAAGAATACAGCAGCAACAAACCTTCATTAAGATTGTGCAGTGTCTGCATGGTATCAATCTTGCCATCTGAGTTAACCTTCCTCAGAACTGAATGACCCTATATACATGATACACATGCTTAATTCCTATATTTAAAAATTCATCATCTCCTATCATATTAACACACAAGTTAAACAACTGGGGGCTTTTTCTTGTTCCTAAATGAAGAAGAAAGTCAATAGCTGAACAATTATGAGTCTCCTTCAAGTTTACTGTATGCATAATATTTTTAATGATTCTTTTCCATGTACCTTAACATTAGTTACAACTTACAAGGGCGGTACATTCTAAGGCTAATCAGATATACACACCTTGTCATGGATTCCTCTGGTGATCCTATGGGTAGCCTGGCCTGTTGTTGAGTTAGCTTCTTTGCTATCCTCCATTACCACCTGATTCACAAAGATAGCATCAGAGCAAATAATAATAATAATAATAATCCTCATAATAATTGACATTAAGAGGAAGTCCCATACCCCATCAGCCCCTGTCCTTCTGGTTCTGGTAGAAGTATAATATGCACCATCTATACCACCATATGTTACTCTGCTAGTCTGAAAAGAAAAACTGCAAGCCTTTGGTGGTTCTGCCTTGTAACGGTCTTTCTTGTAAGTTACATCACTGTTCCTCCTCTCTGCTAGCCATCACACAAAACCGTACATAAAATAGTAAAGCAAATAAAAAAAGTTAGGCGAAAGACCTTGTAAATTAATAATGAGGCAAAGGCTAACCAGAAACTAGTAGCATTGGTTAAGGAATCAAAAATAAAATTTTCTATTAAAGTGTTAATAAAACTCTTGATAGGCAAAGACTAATAGCCAGATCAATCTCCTTTGTATTCAAAACAACTCCCATCATGATTTTCAATAACAATTTTCTGTTTATTGATTTCATACCATCAGTAAACCGTCATCATAATAATAAGACAACAAGAACAGAAAGAGAACATTACCGTTAACATTATCATCTGGATACTCAACCAATGGTTCCATGGTTGATTTAGAATTTTTCCGATCAAAATCCTCTCCAGTTTCAGGGCAATTATTATCTGTCCCCTCATCATCAGAGTCTAATTCTTCTATGACTATTCCTTTATCTTTGTTTGTCTTCTGCATTGTTCTAGAAGCAGGACTTGGACCAAAAAAGCTATCATATGGATGAGTGAAAAAAGGATCATCAAATGGATCCCTACCTCCAAAAAGACTTGGCATCATGCTTCTATGATAACCGAAGCCACCAAAATCACCAAATCCTCTTGGTTCAAACATATTATCTCGAACTTCTCTACCCTTCTGCATGTTCTTTCTCTAATCTTCACAGAACAAATAAAAAGAAAAAAAAATTCACATAAAACATGCAATTATAAAGCTCAATTATTCAGATTATAAGATTAAACATAAAATGCATTCAGAAACAAATTAACACATTTCATAATTTATTTCCATGAAATTATTGTCACGTTATAGATTTACCATTGGCTAAATAAGGGGGGAAAATGTAAAGGTATCTCAATATTAAGTTGAAGTGAAATGCAGAAGAATTTGGAATGCAAATGATTTGAACACAGAAAATAATAAATTAATAAATAATTGGGGAATAGGATGACATTACCTCACAAACAAGATGAGAATTGAATTGAGGGAGAGAAGAATAGGTAACAGAACATATTACACAATTCTGAGGAATTGAAAATTGGGAACCAAGGGACCAATTTATATGGTTGAAGCACAGCATTGAGGGAACGACACGTGGATTTTATTTTCCGAAGTTTTACGTAAGCTAGAACCTTCTGGTGCTCTCTCTCCCTTTTTTATTGACCGGACGCAATTTTAAACTTTTGCAACAAATATATTTTCTCCGGCTTTTTATAAATTTTTAAAGAAATTTTTTATAACCTTTAAGATAAGATTTTTTTTTATAAAATTTTAAAAAATATTATTATTTTTATAGTTTTTTATAATTTGATAATTAAAATAGAAGAGAAAAACTATGTAATTAGATAATTTATATAATAGAGAAAGATAGAGACAAAATAAAATATTATACAAAGTTTTCCTAAAAAAATGTTATATGAAATTAATGTGAAGATGAATACATGATACACCACTACAATTTCTATTATGAGGTCGGCATTTTTAGATTATCGAATTTTTTAATGAAATAATTTATATAATAGAGAAAGATAGATACAACATAAAATGTTATGCGAAATTGCCCCAAAAAATGTTATATGAAATTGATGTGAAGATAATATAACACTGCAATTCTTATTACGAGGTTGGCATTATTAGATTATCGAATTTGCTGGATTGGGATAACTTCCAAAGAAAACTTTTCAAACACCGCAAGTTACATTAGGAACTAGCGAAACACAAGGAATATATTTTGTCCACACAAACTTGAGATAATGATGAGTTATTTTTGAAATATGTATATAAACACAAATTAGTAAAAAATAAAGTTAACGGCATATAAGATCATATATACATTTATTTATGTTTAAATAATTAAAAAGATGACACATAAAAATTATATATTTAATGTGCTCTGAAATTTATCTTTATATATTAAATTAGAATTTTATTAAGGATAATGTTTTTAAATGTTATTTTAATTCTTATTAAATTATTTCACTTCTTCTATATTAAATGTTTTTTTTCATAATATTTATTCTTTTCAAATATTAATTTAATTTAAATTTTAAATATTAATATATTTTAACAAATTTAAAAATATCTTCTTTTAATAAATCAAATCTTAAGAATATTTTTATCTTAATTTTAATTTATTTTAAAATTTTAATTTTAATATACCATTTTGATATAAGTTGTATCATGATTTTAATTATTTATTTTTTAATTTAAGTCTCAATATTAAAAATTATATTTAAAACTTTTATTAATATAATATTTATTATCAATAATAAAATATTTACCATTTTTAATTTATTTTTATTTATAAATTTATTTAAATTAAGTATTCGTGTAATACACACCTAAAATGCTAATAAATAACTAAATGAGTCGTACGTATTGTTTATGATTTTCATTTTTTTAATATTAATGTATGTGACTCGCACCAGCTCATAACTTTTGTTATTCAATTTTTTAGATGCTTATTTTTTATTTGGCAACGTTGATCTATGATTTATTACTGCGAATAGGTTTTTATGTTAAATTAGTTTGGCACCTGCGTGTTTCATTGTGTTCGTGTATGGTAATTTTCAATTGTTATGCTATTAATAATTGAATGTTTTCACCAAAAAATAATGTAATGTTTATCTTAAAATAATTATAATATTAATTAATTAATCATTAAAATGATTATAACGTTAAATAAACATATGCGTATATGTGATGCCAGTGTATGTATATGATTATTATTATTATTATTATTCTAAGTATTTAAAATTTATTAAAGATAATAACCTTAATTAATGTCATAAACATTTATCTAACAAACCTGATATGTAATAAATCGTTTAAAAATTAAAAGTGAACATTTTCCTGTTCTAAAATTGAGATGGACTTACTATCATAAAATTTTTAAGTGTTTTTTTTTCTCATTTTTTATATAATTTTTAAAAATAAAAATAAAAACAAAAAGTAACATTATTCTAGAAACGCTCCCTTAATTTCTTGTTTCTATTCATGATTAACTTAGTTTTGAGTAATAAGAGAGCCATAAAGCTAAGTAAAAGGACTAGAAAAGTTGGACTTTTAGAAATCTAAATGCTTAAAAAGTCAATTACTTTCGGATGAATATGATATATGATTAATATGAACTTATATTTAAGGTAGATCTGAAACACCTTAACAAGCTTAGGTGTAACCCAACACGGAAGAATATGGAATAGAACTCAGATTGATGTTAAGACCTTAGCTTGAAATGGAAAATATTTTGGACATCGATAGAATTTTGCTTCCCACAGGTTTAACTAAAGGATTAATAATCTTAAAACAAGCAACTTTGTTTAAGATATGGAAGATGTGAGGATGAATGCAATTCCACAAGGTTAACTTAGGTAAATTGTCAATGTATGAATTATTATTGTACTCAATTTTTAAGATCCAATAAAACCTATAATGTAGACATATATCATAATTATATTCAACAATTCAAAACTAATTTTATAAATATTAATTTATCAAGCCCTTAATTTAATCTTTTAAAAGCTTCTAGATTTTCAAAATATCCTCCCACTTTATATGCAAGAAACTAAGAACTCCTAGTTTATCATAGAAACTATGATGAAAAATACAAAATACCAAATCAAAATGATTTTACAATTTTAGGAACTAACTCATTGACATTAATTAAATTCAGAGACTAATCAACAAGAACAGAACAAATTCCAGCACTAAATAAAAATACCTATTACTCAAAATATATAAAAAATAAAATAAAATAAAAAAAAAGCAAGAATTTCATTGCTTGACAAACAATTCCTAACATTATGGGGAACACAAACACATTAGACCGTTGAAGCATGACACCACCCTGCCCCCAATTGCTCCATTCATTTCAACTTGACAACACAAGCACCATTAAGAAAACATTTCTTTGAAAAATTAAAAATAAAACATACAAGGTGTCAGTGAAGAAGAATTGGCAAGGACCCAGATTTACTTACACGCTAGATTCTGTTAGTGTGTGAAAATAGAAGGTTCTGGGGATATATATATTAGCTTTTAGAACTATTGGGAATCGAAGTCGGGTTTTGATGGATAGTCAAGACCTTGTAGAGCTGGCATTCTACGTATATCTTCTTCAGAATAAGCAGGTATGAACCAGTATTTCTTGTCCATCCCAAAAACCTGATATCAAAGCAACATCAATCATATTATAACCTCAACATCCTACATTATTCAACAATAATACCAGAATAAGAATGATAGAAAACCAATTGAACAGTATTACATAAAAATAAACAAAATATATAATGGATCGTTTGAATTGTGAAAATATTTTCCTTTTTTGTTTTTATTTACAAAAATATTACATTATTTTCATTTTCTTTCATGTTTTCAAAGTTTTATATAAAAGACAGTAAAAACAATTTTTTCTTATTCTCACTGTCTCCTATATAAAATTTTGAAAATAAAAAGATAAAAAACAAAGTGATATTTTTATAAATAAAAATAAAAATAATAGAAAATATTTTCACAAATTAAACGGCACCTAACTGTTCCTAATTTTCTGCTCTATCAGCATGACAGTTAATATTGAACATTTGAACATATTCTAATTCAAATAATACATAATTGCAAATGAGAATTTGTTACTAAACATAATAAAATGGCACCTAACTGTTCCTAATTTTCTGCCGTAACATATTCAAATTCTAATTCTAATAATACATAATTGCAAATGACAGTTATTACTACACATAATAATAAATTACTGCTAGTATCTACCAATAACTGTCGTAACTGCCCCTAACTTTCAGTTCCATCAAAGGGCACCCCAGAGATTCAGAAAGAAAAATATCATAGTTTACATGATCATACTAGCACAAGTATTTATTTGTCAAGAACCACCCATCCCAAAAACGGATCTGTACCCTCTCCAAACCAAATATTAAATAATAAGATACATTCCTTCAGGAAAGAGGCATATGATTTTTATCATGCACATCAAGGACCCATCTTGATGGGTTATAGGGCCACTAGTTATTTAATAAAAAAAAAAGACTTAAATATATTTTTAGTTCTTATAAATATAGTTAAATTTTGTTTTAGTCCTTAATAAAAAAACTTGATTTTAATCCTCATAATATTTACAACTTTTAAAATAAATGCCTATTATTACTTTTTGATGCTATTTCAAAAAATTGAAAATTTATTCTGACTAACTCTAACAAAAAAGTGTTTTTCAAGGACTAAAATCAAATTTAGTCATATCTACCGGGACAAAATATATTTAAGCCAAAAATATATACTTATTTTCTGCCCATCAAGGGCCCACCTAGATGGGTAATAGGGTCGACTAGTTATTTAAAAAACATTTTAATTTTTCCTTTTTAACAAGACCATATCTTTGCAAGAGTTTATTTGTCATGAAGCGTGGGCAAATTATGTAAGGACCTTTCACTGAAATTTAACTTTTATTCAGAAAAATGGAAGTGATCAGGATCAAAAACCTAGGCAATTTCATGTCATGAACCCTCTATCCAAAACATTAAATTCTTAAATGGAGACAGATGAATGATTTTATACCCTTATAACATTATTTATAGAATACAACATAATTAGGATATAACATATAAGATAATAAAAGATTAACATAAAAACTTGTATCCTAAAGATATATTTAAGATACAAACACGGTTTCTTTACAAGCATCAGAATTTAAAACGTAAGCAACGCCATATAGTCATTCCCGGAAAATTACTGAAGAGAAAATTAAAACAGACATTAAGATGGGGTTTGCCAAATCAACTAGATATAAGTACTATGATCCCGTTTCTAAATTTAAGTGTTTGGTGAGCATTAAAACCTTTAAAAACTGGTTCTCATCTGACCCATTTTCAAGCTAAAACTAGCTCACTAAAAAAACAAAACACACACGACGTAAAGTTGGTTTATTGTATTCTATTATCATGAATGGCTTGTTTTCTTTTTCACATTATCTATTTAATTTCTTTTAAAATTTAAATTGTTTACTTATCTATGTTCTGTTTCACTCTCTACATCTAAATTTGTAAATGATTTTGGAACTGGTTTAAGGCAAATTTTCACCAAACTAAGAATAAATAAAAACCACTTTAAAATTAACCAGAATATCTTAAACAATTCTAAACCAATTTTGAGGAGTGTCAAACTGCCCCTTAATTTTCAAAAGCTGCCATTATTCATTATAGACACAATAATACCTCCTATAATAGTACAGAAGTTTAAGAAATAAAAATTACAGCATCCAACAAACAATTTGAAGTGTCTATACTCCTTTGGCAACAAGAATAGAATAAAATTATTTTCTATTTATTTTCACAGAAATATAATAAAAGCATTATTCTTTCATCCAATATCAACAAAATGGCAATAATATCTAGTTCTTTTGCAAACATAAATATATGCAAGTGAATATTTGTGTTAATTTTTAAACTAACCTACACATATCAAGTTTAAGTTGTTGCAAGCGTTCTACTTTGAAAGAGGTAGGCCTAGAATATTCTACTGGCTAAATTGTAACTAACACATGGGGAAACAGGGGTGGCGAAAGAATTGTGTTAAAACTAATTCATGTTAGATAGAGGTGCCACTGTCTTTCAATATTTCAATATAGCATGATCATGTATTGGATACTTTGGAGCCTAAATTAGCTTTCATATTTATAAACTACCTTCTGCAACATGTACTGGACATTTACAGCATGTATTTTCAGCTTCAATTATATAGGATAGATGTTCAAGAAACTGATATCTTGAACAGCAATAACATGTATACAGATCAGTGTGAGCATGTGTTCTTGTGTGTGTGTGTGTGTGTGTGAGAGAATTTTATTTTCCGATGATGCATGCTTTGTCATTTGTCATAACTTTTAATTGAAGATCCTGTCCCCTTAGTGCTTATATTGTTAATATAAATGGATTTTATTTAATGGATGTTAATAACATTTATCAAAGAAATTTTATGCAGTCAGCATGAACATCAACCAAAAAAGAACATGTGAAGAGAAGTGATGTAATACAATGTGTCAGTGAGTATAATACAACACACAGACCTGTTCAAAATTTTTTCGGCGACCAAGGTCATAACGCCATTTTGGAGTAGTTTTCTTCTCATAAGCCTGCTCACAAAGAGGGACAAAATTTGATCAGTAAAAAACCATACTTAGTACAATAAAGAAAAGCACACAAGTATTATATAGAAGAATACTGTGATATTTTCAACACACAAAACATTTACCTCTGCACCAGAGTGCATAGTTTATGTCATAAAATATTCATCAATATAAATACAACTAAATACTGTCATTCTACTAGGAGTAGAACAGTTTCTTCAGGTAAAAGTCAAACAAAATATTAGGGATCTACTTTTCCCAAATCAGAGGAGCAAATCAAGTAATACATTTTTCTCTGGCTTATTTTTATGCAAAAGTTTACCTCAATAGTGGTCGTATTAGCAGCCACCAAAGATATGTGCATGATGAGAAATCCTAAGACACTCAGTGCAAAGGCCAGGTTCAAAACTGCAGGTAATCCAACACCATTAAAGAAATTCACAGATGGAACCAACAGCTAGAACCGTGTTTTGAGACCCTACCGAAAGCAAGAAAAGTTGTGGCAAGAGAGCCTGGTGTTCCAGGAATTTCTCCATCACTAAAGAATGCAATGAAATGTGGCAGTAAGGATGCAGTCACAAGAGTCGTCTCGAGAAAAGTGTAGAACTGCACTAAGATTTAATCGAATGAATATTAACCAGATAAGTATTTGTATTGGCAGCAATAAATAAAACAGACAAATTAACAATTATCAATATTATAGTAACAGCAAAAATACAAAGATGACTATACGTCAAATCATACACTTCATACTAATGATGTAAGAGTAAAACAATCACAACTATAAAACCTTTTAAAAGTATATATGCTGAAAAAAAAACTACTATTAATTAGCCTTAACATGGATCACTAGGAAAATGCCAAACACATAATGCTAGGACCTATAATGAAATTCAAATTAATCTGTCCACTGGGATTAGAATTGAGAGGAACAAAAAAAAATTCTCTGCTCTGTGCTACTTTAGACAGAAGAAGCCCCTTTTCCTTCACCCCCGTAAACTTGATATCATCCAATACAGCACCCAAGGTGACAAATCAAAAGCAACAACATTAATATCAGAATTAGGATTAAATTAGCTTCCTGAAAGAGGGTTTCAGATTAGCAGTACAGACAACAAAGGGGATATTATAAAACTGCAACTTCTGGTGGCTTAGTTAGTCTAACAGCACAGCTTAGCCTAAGCCATGAAACATGACAATTAGTAACAACAGTCCCCTTTAAAAATTATCCACTCTGCATTGTCATAAATAAGTTCCACTTTCAATCCATCATTATTAGTATAACACCATTGCACATGAATATCACTAGGCTCAGTACAGAATAAGAGCCCCCCATCCAATTCAAAAAGAAAGAAGTTTGATCTGCTTTTCAAAATTCAATAGCATGACCAACTGGCCATATTTAAGTACACAGCAGAAAAGGAATTTTTAAACCATCATAGAAGCAATTTAGTATGTGTATGTTTCTAGTTTTTAACTTAAGAATAATTGAACCTAGCCAGTAATATAAAGTGGCGTATATCACAAGATTATTAGCCTAGCTCTATGGTGAGACATCAAATACAATCATTGCAAGTCAGAAATAATACACTTGACATCAGTAATAACAAGATAAAATCATAACTCCAGCTAAAGTGTCCATACCAGGAAAAGAAGGAAATACTTGTAATTTAGAGCCCCAACACAGTTAACTACCCACACACAATGGTGGTCCATCTTCAACACACAACGCCCACCTGGTATAAAGCCAAAAGAAACATTAAACTTATGCTGACTTATTCTCAACATGATAATACAAAAATGGAAATTTTTGAATGTCAAACTCAAAACTCACAAACTGAACAATGATGGCATCGAGGTGGCTTGAGCTGTGTGCACTTACGACAGTACCGAATCCGTTGATTGGGATCAGACTGGACATTACCAAACTCTGTCCCGACCAACGGATCAGCCTCTCCTCTTTCCTCATCAATCGTAGGCCTCCAGTTAGGAGGGACACTCCCCGGATCAGTAAAAACAACAGAGAAGTAACTCCACAATAGCATAAACAACTGCACAATCATGAGAAAAATTCCAAATTATGCTATCACTTAATTCACATACCAAAAGAAACGACACCTTATCAATCCATTGAACTATCTATGTAAGTTAACAGAAGTTGAAATCTCTACACCGCATTCAGAATCTGACAAAAGGCTGAGCTAGTGAGCTCAAAATGGATTAACACATGTCAAACACCATGTTCAACTGCTTCTCAAAAAACACTTTTCAGCGTTATCATCAAAACAACACACTTTACCTTACCCAATCATATTAAACCAAGTAAAGGATTATTATCCCTAAGTGACAGCCATTTCCTATCAGCAGCTACTTTTAACAAGTTAAATTCAACAAATTGACAAACATTATACACTTAATTCCCAAAAATAAAAGCTCAAAAACATTCAAAGAACATAAAAAAATAATAATAAGCTCCGGAAGCTTACCAAACAATGAAACAAGATCAACACCACCATGGCAATAAGAAAATCAAGCCCTCCAGCGTACAAAGCAGGACCATAATTGGTCAAAACAACAGCATAGTAAGTGACTCCAACGACCCCAAGAACCAACAGTATCATGATCGAGCCCAATCCTCGCAGAGCTGTGCAGAACTTGAACACGTTCCAAGCCATCGTAGCTCCAGATCTATGCATACTCGACAAACCCACCACGATTCAACACCAAAGCTCGTTACTTTTCGCAATGACCCCACAAACGAAACACCACCCAGTGCCCAGAAAAATCATCAATTTCCTTCAAGAAAACACATGGTTATGCTCCGACAGGAACCAGGAACAACCTCGGAGCGACCAAAAAAATCTGTTGCTTGCGTTGTGGGTTTCTCGTTTGATCGATGGGTTCGGTAAATCTAGGGTTTATGGAGAAAATTGACTGATGAAGGGGGATTTTGATATTCGGGTGCAGAAGTTGGTAGTGAACACAGTACCCAGAGGGATGAAAGTGCTGGTTTTATTTTTATTTTTTGGTTTACTTTCTTTGTTTTTTCTTCTAAATTTTCTTTTTTTTCTCCCCCGAAAATTTATTACTTTATTCCAATTTACAAGAACCGAGAAGATGATATTAATATTAAGGATTAAAATTTATTTCAACATTTTCTGAAAGACGTAAATTTATATGCTGATCTTTTAATAACCTCTTGTTAAGTAATTAGTTATTAGTAGATAATAAATGTTTTCCATCTTCATTTATAGTTTTCTGTTTTTTATATAACCAGAAAAAATTACAATGAGATAAGTTTTTCCTTTTTAGGTTAACATATGTATTCTTTATTTAAATAATAAAATTTAAAATTTTCCTTTAAATATTTAAGTTGACGTTAGATTTAAATTCAAAATAATTAATTAAACTCAAATAATTTTTATCATTTGACATGTGCAAATGTTTTGATAAAAATAATTTAAATTATTAAATAATTTTAAGATAAATATATAAATAAATTTGAGCTATATAATTTTATTAAAATATATTTTATATTAAAAAGTTGCTAAAACAATGAAATCTTGAGTAAGCTAGGTAGTTTTACTCTTGAAGTTTTTTTTTTTTAAAAAAAAGTTAATAAATTATTTTTGATGTTATCCTTTCTAACTACTATTAATATTGTCAAATAGAACCATTGGTTCATTAGCTATTTGTTTGGTTGATGATATTATTATTAGTAATTAATATTTAATTATAAATGGGTGATGGAATATCCAACTGCTGCATTATTTTGGTCAAATATCTAGAAGGTGAGATGTAGGACTTGACAGATTCAAATTATCAGACTGAACTATTCAGAGAGAAATGGACCACATGGATGAGTGAATTCTTCCATCAAAAGACCATATAACACATGAGCACCGTTTTCTTTTTTCTTTTTTATAATAATTGTGGGCGTATAATTTGTTAAAAAATAATGTTCTTGGATATTATTTTAAAAAATAAACATAAATTTTTTATTTAATAATATTATTAATAATTTTCTCATAATTTTTTATATATTTTTAACATGATTTTTAATAAAAAAAACCATTTATTAATTCTTTTATTAATATCTAAGAGATGCTGCTTAACAAAATCATAATTTGTTTAGAAATTATCATTTACATAATTAACAAGTTTTTTATGTAAAATTTAAAAAGTCTAAATCAAATCTATATAACAGCTATACTCTTAAGTGAAACGAATTTTATGAATGATTTAAGTGATGCGAAAAGCTCGTAGGTTAAGTTTATTTAAAAATATTTAAATTATAAATATTTTTATAAAAAATAATTCTTTTTAAATAGATAACAATTATAATATAGCTGAATTAGTTTTTTAATAAATTTTTACATTTAAAATTTGAATTTAAAATTTTATTTAAAAATCTAATATATATATTATTTAAACTAACTATTCATTTATTAATTTAAAAATTTGAATAATATTTTTTGCGAGATTGAATTAAATTAACTAGTTTAAGCTTATTTTAAAAAATAACTACTTTAATATAATAATTTTTTATAATATTATTCAACAATTCAAACTATAAATTTATCTAATTTAATCCAATTTAAATAGGTTTCATTTTTTAAAAATATTTAAAATGTAAATTCATCTAACAATAAAAAGTAATTTATCAAAATACGTAAATTATAAAATTAAATAGTTCGTTAACTAAGTTCTAAATATAATTATAGAATGTTATTATTATTCAAATTATAGATGTTATTCGATTTGTAAGAATATTTTTTTTTAGTTACAAAAATTTTGTTTTTTTAATTTTTATTTTATTATTATATTTTATAATAAATAGTGAAAATAAAAAATAAAAAATAATTTTTATTTTTACCATTTTTATATAAAAATTTTTAAAAGAATAAGATATTATTTTTGTAAATCACAATAAAAATAAAAAAAATTTCATAAACAAATGCAACCTTAATTTTACACATCCCTTGTGGCATCACACGGTTTATTATAGCAAGATGTCCAGCATTATAATTTGGGTGTGCATCATTGTTAAAAACTTTTACCATACTTTGAACTACATATAATTTATTAATGGATGATTAATTTAAATAGTATAAATTTAAATTTAAATTTTATAAAAATTTACTAGAAATTAGTTCATTATAAAAAATATATGTTATTTAAAAAATTATAAATCATTAAATATTACATCAGTATTTTACTTTTTTATAAAAATTAAAAAGAAATAAAATAGGAATGATGTAAATATTTTTTTATTTTTTTAATAATAAAATTATAAAAAAAATAAAAATTAAGGGAAAGAGTTTATTTTTATTTTTTAATTATTAAAAATTAAAATAAAAGTTAAAAATATTAATAAAAATTAGTATAATAAAAATTTAAATTTTTTAAATATAATTTAATTTTATAATTTATTAAAAATAAAACTATTAATTTTTTATTTATCTAAATAAATAAATTTTTTATTTTTATCCATTCAAATAATTTAATTTTTTATTTTACTTGTATGCATTTATCTTTTCGTAATCCGAGCACTTGTTGTTGCGGTGGGAGTGCAAATCAACTAAAATTGCATTCAAGATTATTTTTTGTTTTTACTTTCTAAATTTTTAAAAATATTTGAATCTTGATTTTTAATTTTAAATTAAGGTTGAATTTAATTTTAAATTTTCAAAATTTGTTTCAACAGTTATTTAACTTATTTCATTTTCTCATTTTATTATAAATACAAATTATTTAAAAAATTAACAAAAATTAAATTATTGTTATCATAATATAACAATAATATTATAAAATAAAGATTATATTAAAAATATAATGATAAATAATTATAATATAAAAATATTACTTATATAAATTTACTTTTATATGTTATTTAGTAATAAATAACATAATATAAATAATTTTATGAATTATTATTACAATATTTTTAGATTATTTAGTATTTATTTTATATAAATAATATATAATATATTATAAATAATTATATAGTATACAAATTTTATAATAATATTAAAAATTAAATATAATTTATATATTAAATAATATTATTTATTTTATTATAAAATGATAACAAATAGATAAATAAAAAATTAATAATTTCAGAATAATAAAAAATTAACAATGAGATTATAAAAAAATTATTTTAAGTTTTAAAATAAAGTAGATTCATGATAAATTTTATTAATGAGATAAAAGATGTGAAAAATATTTTAAAAGAATATATTTAAGTTTGAAATAATTTGTAAGTAAAAAAAATTAACATCTTACTTATCCCATTGAAAAAAATAGTATCTTACATCACCATCAATTTTTTTTCAATAACGATAGTTTTAACCTTTATCAAATATTTTTATAATAAATTTTTATTTATTAAAAATTATTTATTAAAAGATATTTTAATAATAATTTAAATAATAATTATCAAAATTTAATTTATTTTATATTAATTTGATATATTTTACCTAGGTTTATATAACTGTTATAAAATATTTATTTTTTAATAAATTATAAATATAATTTTATAATAATTTTTAAAAAAATTATTTAATTTATTTTAATTAAAACTAAACAAAATATTTAAAAAATAAAAAATAAAAAAATAAAATAACATAATTTTACTCCTAAATATTCTTGGATGGAAAATCTAAGCCCTGTTTCAAAAAAGATTTGATTGTTCAGTTGTTGAAAAAATATTATTTTTAAACCAATTTTAAAATGATTTTGTTTTTAATTAAAATGATTTAACTTAAAAATAAATTGTAAATGAAATATTTTGATAATTTTGTAAGAAATATAATTTTTATTTTTTTAAGAAAATTATTAAAAAAAATTTATATTACATGACGATAAAAAATTATACACATGTATATTAAAATTTGTTATGTAAAATTTAAAATTAAAATAAAATATAATATTTTATAAACTATAATTTTAACATAAAAAGTAATAAATAAATGAATCAAATAAAATAAAAAACAAGAAGTAATCATGTTATGAATAACATATTAAATAGTAAAATAATAAGTTACTAACTATTATTAAAAAATTATTATTACCATTATTAACTATTATTCTCATTATATATTATATTATTATTAGGCCATTGCCTTTTACAACCATTCATTTACTATTTGCCTTGTGGTGAAATGATCCTAATATCCCTTCTTCACTTATATGTCATGCACCCCTTGTTTTTCTTCTGGTCTTCCATCTTTTTGATCTTAGTATCATTTTCTTTTCATCTTCTTCAATTCATTATTTTAAGGCACTACATATCAATGTATTTGTCATGCTGGTTACCATTAAAGCACAGTATTTCGCCTTTCGGGAAGCATTATTATCGTAGGTGAGGTTTTTTTTTAATAATATTTTCATAATCTAAAAACAGAATATCAAAATTTAAATTTCAAAAATTATATTTTTATTTCTAAAATTATTTTTCAAAATAATACATCATAGTTCTTTAATTCAAATTTAGAAGTTTAGGTTTATACTTCTAGAATTTAAATTCTAAAGCTCTAAAGGTACGATGTAAAATTTAATTTATGGAAGCAAAAATATTATTTTCAAGGTATAAATTAAAAGTATAAGTTAATACTTATGAAAGTATTTTTTTAACTTTCCAAATTATTATGCCAAAATTTAATATTTTACAGCTTTTGAATTTTAAATTCCAGAATAATAAAATTTAATTTAATTTATGTTATATTATATTAATTATTTAAAGATAAATATTGAAGATTCATTATTCTAGTTTAACAAAGTTTCTAATAAATTCGACATGTTGATAGTTAAGAAAAAATATTAGCAAGTAAAAATAATTTGTAAAATTTTATATTTTTAGTTGAAATGTAATTATTTTAATCTAACTTTTTCATTTAATGTTTTTATTAAACAATGATGTAGGTATAAAGAAGAATAAGTTTTAGCTTTATATAAAAGTTAAGATTATTGTAATTTATTGATATAATAATTAAATGATAAATTGAAAATTTAAATTAAGAATGATAAACATTATCTAGTTTAATGTTTGATTGTTTTAGTATAAGATGTTTTTTCTTTAAAATAATTCATTAAATTAGATTAAATTATGAATAAAGAAATAATAAATTTGTTGTTATTATTAATAGATCAAACAATAAAAATATAAGATGAAAGTTATTATTGTGTGTGAGTAGAGATAGAATTCCTCTTAAAATGATTATCTAAACTTTAGGTTGAAGAAAAAATAATTTCAAAGAGTAAAATATATGAGTTGGAATATGTTAGATGAATTAGACTCTATTTAAGAGAGTACATTAATTCAACTTTTTTTTATACTACATGCCATCATAGGAAACAAAATAAGATTACATCAATATTATCAATTTTGTATTTCACTTCATAACTATGTTCAACATATTATTGATTTCAAGTCATATGGAAATTATGGTTATCGTATAATGGCTGCATTGCTAGGAAAAAATGAGAAGCCTTAGATTCAAATTAGTATTGATTTGATTAGGAAGGTAAAACAATAACATAATGACTATGTGAAACTTTTTGGTTTGATTAGGAAGATAGAACAATACCATAGTGACTATGTGAAATTCTTTGATAATAAAAAAAGATTTACATAGCTAAGAAATTTTGTGTTTATTGGTAACAGGAAAAAGGTATCTTTAAATAAGTGAATAACAATGCCTGATATAAGATGTGTAATTGCATCAAAGTATAATATGATACTTATCCATTTTTCCATGCCTTGTTCCTATAACATTTTTTTTCTTACAAGTGAATCATCATCACCTCAGTATGAACATCGTATTATGTGTTAGATTTTTAAATAATTATTATTTTGTATAGGTATATCATATACTTTATAGCAATTATATAATATTCTTTTTCTAAAAAAATGAAAATGTTGATAGCGTAACAAAATCAAAGTTCACTAAGTACTCTCCTAATTTCTCCACGTCAAAATTTTGTGCAGATATCTTCAGGGATTGCCAGTTACACAATTAAATTCATCAAAATTAGAAAGTTTAGGAAACATTTCCAAAACGCGTCCTCTAAATCTCATTCTTTAATCTTTCCTTTATTCAAAGAATTTCAATTGGTTGAAACTCGTCACTTTTCTTTCTTCTTCATAGAGTATCTTTATAAGTTCCTTTAGTAATTGTGCAACAATTTATCTGCAGAAATTATAAGCAATACCGAGTCTTGGGATGAGAAGTCAAGTTTAATATGAGGATTTTAAAAAGAAAAATAGAGTTGAGACCAACCTTCAAATTCAGGTAAGTGAAGGAAATTCGGGTAAAATATACAAGTAGTTTTAGAGTTCTCTTACTCTAAAATAAAATTTTATTAATTATTTAATTTTAAAATTTATGTTTAATTATATTTAAATTTAATTTTGAATAAAATTTTGTATGGTTATTGATTGATGATTGAATTGGTTATGGAGTAATTTGATAAATTATTTAAATTAAAGTAAGACAGTACACTAAGAAAATAGTATACTAAAACTGTGAATTTTATTTATGTAATTCTTATAGATAAGATTTTAGATATAAAATTTTTAAGTGTTTGATGATATGTATTTGTGGGCTACATCCATAAATTTTCATAGGTATTAAAAAAAACTCTTATAATTTTATATAAATTTTAGAAATTATAATACTTAGTTTTAAAACTGTTAGAAAAACTTACTAAAAGAGAACTCTATTTAATAGTTTTTAAATTATAGAGGTATATTTTCTTATAATAAGTATAAGGAAGTATTCAATTCAAAATTTTTATAAAAGAACAAAATTATTTACTATTTTATTAAAATATTCAAAATATAATATTTTAAAATAGTCATTCCTTTTTTCCTTCCAATCTATCCTAAATATTTTTAAAAAATAATATATTTAGCGTTTAATTGGCTTGTTTTATACATAAAAAATTTTATATTTAAATCTTAATTTATAAGAATATAATATAAAAAAAATGTGAAAATAATTTATATTAGTAATTATTTTATGAAATTGTTATAAGTTAACATGTCAGGTTGTTTTATAACTGGATAACGTTCGAATAATTAATTTTTATTTCCTATAAAGGAATTCCTAATAAAATTAGATAA
This sequence comes from Canavalia gladiata, assembly GCA_037954105.1. Classification (NCBI taxonomy): domain Eukaryota; kingdom Viridiplantae; phylum Streptophyta; class Magnoliopsida; order Fabales; family Fabaceae; genus Canavalia; species Canavalia gladiata. Next base: position 10,838,092 of record CM075659.1, on the reverse strand, counting down.
ATATAAATTTAACTCTAAACTCTTGTAGAATAATTGCTATAAAAAAATTTTGGCCTACACTTTAAGAAATATATTTATAAATTATTAAAGGATAAATTATCCTGTTAGATTGACCTAATATGCTAGTTTCAAAGTAAAGAAATGTTTATTGAAGATTAGGATATATTACAAAGTACTTAATTAAATTCTAAAAAGATATTGAACTGAAGAATGTGAGACCTTTAAATGAAGTAAAAATGAGAGATAGAACAATTAATTGACATGCATCATGTGTATAAAAAAAATATTTTGTAAACTCTAATAGGAGAACAATTAATCTTCACGTCATTATTTATTATTATTATTATTATTATTATTATTATTATTATTATTATTATTATTATTATTATTATTATTATATATTTTAGTTTTATAATATTAGGTGATAGAATATGAGGAATAATGAGATATAGAAAGTTTCTAAATTATGGAAGAAAATATATAACAACTTAGAATCAATTAAATGTTTTAGATTGATTCAAAAGAGATAAATTCAGAGTCAAATATTTTCTAATTATTTAATAAAATAATTAAAATAATATTAATAATCATCTATTTTATTTTAAAAATTTAAAAGAATAAATATAAAAAATTTACCAGTAATCTAATAATAGAAATTATTATTATTATTATTTTAAAAAATTTTATATTAAAAATAATAAATAAAAATAAAGGTCCATAACAATAATAATAATAATAATACTAAACTTAATATTAAAGATTATAATATTTTTATTATTAATAAAATTATTAATTCACAGAATTTAAGGATTAGTGTAAAATATTTAGTAATGTAAACTTCTACTTTTTCTAAATAAAGATATACTATTTAAGTAAATATCATAAACTAATTGTTAGCATTTAATTTTATCTCTTTTTTTATTTATATATTAATTTTTTTTAAAATTAATAAAAAATAAAAAAGAAAAATAAAGCAACCATGCAATAAGTAGCAATAACAAAACAAAATAGCAACTATAGTTGAAAAAAAAGACAAAGCATGCAATAACACAAAAATCAAAACGAGGTAGGATAAACAACAAACAATACTACATAATAAAAGTCAAAATTGATAAATCTAAATGGTTGGCTTGCCTTGAGATAAAAAAAACAAGCCCAATGGTAAACTATTCTCCTTTCAAATTTAATTTGGACATAAATCTAAATTTTTCGAATAAATTTTGTCAAAATAAATTTAAAATTTATTATAAAAATTTTGTATCATTAAATTTTAAATAAAAATATTGAAACCAAAATTTTATTTATATAAATTTTGTTCAATTTTATAGAATAAGTTTAGAATAAATTATTTTTCACCACTAAATTTTAAATTAATAATATTATAACAATATACTTAAGTAAAAAATTTCACTCTTTTCATCCTCCTTATCTATATATATTATTCTTATTTGTTTTATTTCTTTTCACTCAAAGTTTAAATTTTTTTAGAAAATAAAATTTTTTAATTTAAATATTTTAATTCTAAATCTTATAAAACAAACTTTAAATATATATGTGTAAATTATTGTATCATATTGTATTTGAATGTACAAGTTTAAGTGCAAACTTTGGTTATGTAAAAACATTTGTGAATGCAAAATATTATTCTTAATTCTATACTTCTTAAATAAAAATTATGTATATAAATTGACTTTAGATTTAGTGTTTTATATATTTAAATAAATACTTTAATTTTAAATCACAGAGAATGAATTTTAGATTTATATATGTAGCTTATTCTATCATGTCGTATTTGAAGAATCTTTTGAATTTAGGAACAACATTCATTTGTGTTAAACTTTTTACATATGTAAATTCAAGATATTATTCTTTGTTCATGGTTCTTGAACAAAAATTATTTTAAATACATTCACTTTAGATTTATTATTTTACTAGTAACCCTACTCGGGCGATGTAAGAGGTTTTATTGTTGAAATTATACGTATGTATTATTAAACATTGCATTAAACGATGTATTATATTGTATTGAATTGTATTATATAAAAGATAAAGTTAATATATCATGTAAATGAACAATTATTTAGTATATGAAGAAAGTTTTAAAATTAGATAGTAAATAGAACTTGAAATAAAAATCATTGTTCAATCACTCTTAACATCTATATGCAAGACATGAGACCTTGTTGCATAAGATGAAAAAGTAAGTATATTTCTAACTTTAAAATTATAAAACTAGCAAAATCATGCATCCATGAGTGAGGTGGTCAATGTAGTCTATTATTTCTTTTACTTTGGACCAAGACAGATCTATTATCATTTCATCAATCTCGTCATATCTCAAACAAACATGAAAAGGTATATCAGGCAACACAGTCCTGTATATACCCCAGACATTACCTGTTAATATAAACTATGTTAAAAATCAATTCAAATACAATATTTTAGTAATTTTAGTAACACATATAAAACAAAGATTAATGTTATTATCATTTGGTTGTTGACCTGGAATGCAGTCAATGCTTTTTCATATACACAATCATATGGTCTTGGAGGGTCACCATACATCGATTTATATTGAAAATCTTGTAATAATTTTTGTAGCCTAATATTTTTGGCTGGGATGCTTCTTTCCTCATATGGATAACTAATAATTTCGTTATGTCTTAAATTATAAATTTTCATAGAGGCATTATAAAATGTCTATTTTTACCATTTGAGTCCTTGACCATTCAATGATGAAAGATTTGATATTAAACTATCAATAATTTGATTCCTATCAATATCCTATACATGTTGATTAACAATTTTGTATAAAAAAGTTATAATAATTTAAAAGGTAACACAATTTATGTTACGACAATCTAAATAAATTTAAATTTATAAAATATAAATTTAACACAATATCAAATTATTAAATAATTCACGTATTAAATTTCATTATTTAATTTTTTATTTTCATATAATATTTTTTAAAAATTACTTATTTAATTTAGTCATAATTCTATTGAAGTCTTTGGCATTAGTTTCTTATGAAGATCACTTGTTATTTTTAACAAAAAAATCATTGTATAAACATTTCTACAACTTATCACTATAAAACAATCTCAATTTCAATTTTCTGTCATTCTGTTTCAACTAAATTTCTCATAAAATTATGCAGTTCTTGATGAACTTCTTGTAATCTATAAATAAAAACTCTTATAAAATATCTGTGTTTCACTTTCAATTGAAAATACATAGGTTGTTCAAATTTGCTTTCTAATTCTTTTAAAATGAAAGATACCTTAAAAATAAAACACAAACATAAGCTAAATAATATAATTTAAAAGATTTGTTAAAATAAAACTTATAAATCCAATAAAGTTTAGCTTAAAATATAACAAGACAAGGTTTTAAAAAAATAAGTGAGGGAAGAAAAAGAAAAAAAATGTATTAAAATCCAATAAATGGTTAAGAATGTTGCATCCTTATTTATTTTTTATAAAAATATTATAATTCAATATCTACAAAGCTTATAATACTTGGTATAATAAACAAAAATACATTAACATAATTTTTAACATTAAATATAAGTACAAATTTATTTTCTTTAGAAATCCATAACATAAGATATGGATGTCAAATCTCTTTCCACTGATAATTTCTAAATTTCATGTCATTGAAAGGACAATTAAAATTAATAAAAATATTAACACTAATTTTTATCATTAATCTCATTACAAAAATTGCAAACTAATCAAATACCTTTTTTCTTTTTCATTTTTACTAGTAGATATGCAAATGAGATGGTAGTAATTGTAGCTAATCAAAATTTATTTTTGATGCTTTCAAATATTTAATTATTGGTATTTTCCGTTTCGACGGGTTTAAAGTGGAAATTATAATAAAGGAAGAAAAAAATGTTGAAAAAATAGTATTGGAATAATAATCTTGATTTTTAATATTTACGACATGTATATTTAAGTTGAATTTTCTAATACTTTGTATATGTATTGTATAGAAGAAGATATTCTTTAATTTTAAAAGTCAATGATCCAAAATTACTTAAAAAATTACAAACATTTGCTTCAATGGATGAAACATTATTTAGAAACATTTGAATAGGGAAATTGTAAGTGAGACACTATTATTTTATATAATAAAAGAATTTTTATTAATTATTATTTATTCAAAATAAAAATATTTAGTTAATTATTTTCTAAAAAAAATTAAAAATAAAATCCCTTACAACTATTTAAAAATATTATTCAAATATTATTTACAAATAATTAATGATAAATATATTTACATTTAAATAATTACAATTGAATAATGAAAAAAACATGAACCATAAATATATATTTTTAAAATATATAATGTTTAATTAAGTTGAAAATTTGATTAATATAAATCAAAATGATAATAATAATAATAATAATAATAATACATAAATAAATAAATAAATATCATACAAGCTGATTAATTATCGCTACTTTATGTTATAAAGAAAATAATAAAGAAAGATATATATTATAAAAATAAATTTTTATTTTCAATTTTTTAATATTAAGAAAAGTACAACTATATATGAAAATTTTTTAATAAATAATTTTTATATTATTTATTATTTATTTTGAATAAAAATCTACACATCATTATTTTTTAAAGTTTCTTAAAATTATAATAATAATTATAATAAAGTTATATCGACATGATTTGTGACGTAAAATATAAAAAAAATTTTATTGAGGAAAATTTGATAGGATAAGATGTTATTTTCCTTCTTTCCATTTATGACTCCTAAATTTAACTATAATCGTTAAACTTAGTATAAAAATTATATATTAATTAAATTTTTTTTTATTTTTCTATTTGAAGGTAAAACATGCAAATGAAATGTAGTAATTGTAATCTATCAAAATTAATTTTTGAGTGCCTCCAAAAAATTAATTATTAGTAAATTTATTTTTAATATCTTCAGAGTAGACATTAATTACGAGAGAACACGGTATTGAGAAGAACAAAATGAAAATAATAATCTTGATACTTAAGTCTTAAAATATGCACATTTAAGTTATATTTTCTAATACTTAAAAATATATCATGAAAAATAAAAATATCCTTTATTTTAAAAACATTAATGACCTTAAATTACTTTTAAAATTGCATAAATTTGTTGCTCATTTTCTATTATATATAATAAAATATTTTTATATTAGTTATTATTTATTTAAAATAAAAATCTATATACAATTATTTTTAAAGATATTTAAAAATAAAAATCTTGTACAACTATTTAATATTATTATAATATTGCATGCAAATAAATAATGACATATATATAATATATATTTACAAATTATAATTGAATAATGATAAAAATAAATCTCAATCTCTTTCTCTCTCTCACATATATATATATATATATATATTATAAATACATAATATTTTTTAAATTTAAAATTTTGATTGATATAAATAAATATCAAAACAATAATAAATAAAAATGATACACTTTAACTAATTGTTGCTACTTTAAATTATAGTAAAAATGATATTTATATTGTGAATTTTTTTAATATTTGAATATTTTGTATGTTAATAAAATTACATTTTTATCTATAAAATTCTTAAAGAAATTATTTCATATTATTATTGAATTTTAGAATTTTTATTTATTTAGAATATGATTATAAATATGATTATTTTCTAAATATATTTAAAATTATTATAATAATTATAAAATAAATTATATTAACATAATTTATGACTTGAAAGATAAAGAAAAAAATTTTGTTAACCAAAGTTTACAAAGTAAGAGGTAGATGTAGGATTTCTCTCTGTTAATGACTCCTAAATTATATTTATGTTATTAAATAAACAATTAAAATATCAACATTAATTGTAATTTCTAATTTCAACATAAAATTATAAATTAATCATTTGTATTTATATTTTTCATTTTGAATGGTTGGTATGCACTGAATTGGTAGTTATTATAACCTCTCAAAATTCTTTCTTAATATCTTCAAATTATTAATTATTAGTAATTTTCTTAAAGGTGTTTTCAGAGTAAAAATTGATTAACAGAGAAAACAAAACATTGAAAAGAATGGAATGAGAATAATAATCTTGCTATTAAGTTTTTACTATTTGTGCATTTAAGTTGTATTATTCTAATATTTTGCACATATATCATGAAGAGTGAATATATTCTTAATTTTTTTTAGAAAAAATTTAATGATCCAAAATTACTCTTAAATTTGTAAATATTTATTACTCAATAAATAAAATAATATATAGAAACATTTGAGCATGAACATTAATTTGAAAATTTGATTAATATAAATAAAAATGATAACAATAATAAATAAATATCATACAATCTGATTAATTATCGATACTTTATCTTTTAAAAAATAATAAATATATATATTATAAAAATAAATTTTTTATTTCAATTATATCTAAAAGTTTTTAATAAATAAATTTTATATTATTCTTAATTTAGAATAAAAAACTACACATCATTATTCAATTTTTAAAATTTTTGCATTTAAGTTGTATTATTCTAATCTTTTTCACATATACCATGAAGAATAAAAATATCCTTATTTTTTTAAAGTCAATAACTAAAAATTTTTCTTAAAATTAAAAATATTTGTTACTCAACAAATAAAATGATATATAGAAATTATTTTTTAAATATAATTTATATGACTATAAGGCTATGGAAAGGTCTATGAAATTTAGAATTTTTAATTGCTAAATTTTATTTTTTAATATATGATAAAAAAAATTTCTCATATTGTTTCAACTTAAAAAAGTTTGCAACTTTTGTTATATAATTATCCCCTTATCATTAAAGATTTATGAAAACTTAATTTTAATGCATTTTAATTATATATATATATATAAATATATAAATACACATACAAATAATTTTATAATATATATATATATATATATATATATTTACATATATACAGAGAGTGAAATTTTAAATTTTTAAAACATTCATTTTAAATTTTAAAAAAATTCTTGCATTAATATGTTAAATAAAAGCAATGTCAGAGAGAATGAGATTTTGAAGATAATTATAAAAAAGACTATAACAATGAGGTACATATAGATTCTCAGATGATGAGATTCTTTCTCGGTATATTCAAATAATAATTATTAGTAATTTTATTTTTGATATTTTCAAAGTATAAATTAATTGAGAAAGAATAAAATATTGAAAAAAACAAAACGAAAATAATAATCTTAATACTTTTAGATGTATGTTTAAGTTACATTTTCTAATACTTTAAAGATATTTCATGAAAAATAAAAATATCCTTTATTTTAAAAATTAATGACATAAGATTACTCTTAAAATTATAGATATCAATTACTCACATACTACTGCTACATATAATAAAATATAATAAAATATTTTTGGATTTGTTATTATTTATTCAAAATAAAAATGTATATGCATTTATTTTTAAAAATATTTAAAAATAAAAATCTTATACAAATATTTAAAAATAATAATAGAATACTTGTTACAAATAAATAATGACATATATATATTTATATTTATAAATTATAATCGAATAATGATAAAAATAAAGCATGAATGTTTCTCTTTCCATATATATATATATATATATATATATATATATTAAATATATAATATTTTATAAATTTAAAAGTTTGATTGATATCAATAAAAATCATACAATCTAATTAGTTATTGCTACTTTAGATTATAGTAAAAATGATATTTATATTGTAAAATTAATTTTTTTAATATTTGAATTTTTTGTAAGTTAATAAAATTATAATTCTATCCAAAAAATTCTAAATGAAATAATTTTATATTATTATTAAATTTTATAATTTTTATTATTTATGTAAAATAAGATTCTAAATATTATTATTTTATAAAAATATTTAAAATTATAATAATAATAGATAAAATTATATTAATATAATTTATAACATCAAACATAAACCAAAAATTTATTATTAACAAAAGTCTACAAATAAGAAGTTGATGTGAAATCTCTTTCTACTAATAACTCTTAAATTACATTTACATTATTAAATAGAAAAATAAAACATGAACACTAATTGTAATCTCTAATTTCAATATAAAAATTATAAAGTAATCAATTGTCTTTTTCTTTTTCATTTTGCATGAATGCAAAGAAATGGTATGGTAGTAATTATAATATATCAAAATTCTTTCTTGATATCTTTAAATCATTAATTATTAAAATTTTTATTAGCAATTTTCTTTATGATGTTTTGGAAGTGAAAATTGATTAAGGGGGAAAATAAAATATTGGGAAGAACGGAATGATAAAGAATGAATCACAAACATACATTTTTTTAAATTTATATTTTATTAAGTTAAAATTTTGATTAAGATAAATCAAAATCATAATAATAATGATAATAAATAAAATTCATATATGATTAATTATTACTGCTTTATATTATAGTGAAAATGATATATATATATATATATATATATATATTGTAAAATTAATTTTTTTTATATTTAAATTTTTTGTATGTTAAAGTTATAATTATATCCTAAAATTTGTAACTGAAATAATTCTATGTTATTATTAATTTCATAATTTGTTATTGTTTATTTAGAATAAAATTTTATATATAATTAATTCTCTAAATATGTTTAAAATTATAATAATAAAAAATTATATAAACATAATTTGTGACATTAAATATAAATAAAAATTTATTGTTAATGAAAGTTCATATAGTTAGACGTGGATGTGTGATCTTTTTCTACTGATAACTCCTAAATTACATTTATGTAATTGAATGAATAATTAAATATCCATAAGAATTTTAATCTTTATTTTCAATAAATAAATTATAAAAAGTAATCAATTATTTTTTATTTTAAAAGACAAAGATGAAAATTCTTAATTATTAATTTAAGTTTTGGTTTTTTCAAAGTAGAAATTAATTAAGAGATATAACAAAACAATGGAAATAATAGAATGAGAATAATAATATTGATATTCAACGTTTTTATGTGTAACTCCTAATTATAATACAAAAAATTATAGACTAATGAAATGTATTTTTATTTTATATTTTATGTGGTAGTAAACATGTAAATGAAATGATAACATATTAAAATTTCTTCTTGATCTCTTCAAAATATTAATCTTGATATTCCCTAATTAATTTCTATCTTGCACCTTTTGACTTTTGTTAACTTTGTTTTTCCTTGATTATATAAATAAATGAAAATAATCCAGGAAACAAATAAAAATATGGAACCATTGTTATAAGGTTGAAAAAAAAATGTATACCTTTACGGTTGAGTTAAGAGATTTAAATATGAATACCTGCGGAGATGATAACAGAGTTAGAGTTTAGATGGAAATATGAAAAGTCTCTTCATCTACAAATAAAAAATCGTTTATGAAATAATCATAATAGAAATAAAAATAAGAAAATAAAACATTTTTCATCCAATAGAGAAAATAAAATAAAATATTAGAAAGCAAAATAGAAAAAAAAAAAGAATCAACAATATAAGGCATAACTAAAAGATGCTAACCTTTAAGATCAAAAGCATAAGGAAGAAAAATAAGGAAAAAGTGATGGATTTGGTAGCAAATGTTGAAGTTCTATAATAGGAGAAATACAAATTTTTTATTTAAGAACATAGGGAATGAAAAATAATGTACATGTTCTATACAATATCATTACCAAAATGAAAAAAAAAATCATAACATAATATCTTTCTCAAAAGAAATAGAACAATAGAAAAGATTTATCGTACAACATGAAGAGACAAATAACAATATGGAACTACCATTGTAAAGTAAAAAATGCAAACCTTTAACGTCGAGTTAAAAGAAGATGAAGAAAATGAACACCTACAAATATGATAGCTGAGGTTGTAGTTTAGGTAGAATAAACATGAGAAAATTCCAATGAAACTCAATTTTATAGGAAGCTTCTAAATGGTAGAAATTAATTAGACTTCCTATTTCCAACCTGATATAAACTCTATTATCCCTCTCTTTAGCACCACCAATGTGGACGCTTCTCCTTCTGTCACTGATAGTAAAATGGACACTCAACAGGTAATCCCAAAATTTCTCCCAAAAATAATTACATATAGAAATCTCTACCTACAAAAACAAATTGGTTAATAAAACAAAATATTAAAAAAATGCCTAATTTGAAAAATACAATATCATACAAAAGGAATGTCAAACTTACAACTTCAGGTCAATAATATCGTCAAAGTGATAGGTCATTGTTGTTTAAAACTGCAACAAATACAATGGATGAAGATAAACCACAGATTAATTAAACAATGTTAAATTGTAGAAAATGAGTGTTATCAAACTTATACGGATGGAAGAATTATGCAAAGGTTGTAACACGTAAAAATGAACAGATGTTAAAACTTAAATACATTGACGACAAACGGCAATTAATGGTTAGAATAAGTAATGTAGCTTCATGTAAAAGAAATTTACATACCTTTAAACGAGGAAAGAAATGAAAGTGATATTAGTGTTTGAGTATTCTAGAATTGATTTTCATTTTTGGAAGAGCGGGAAGGGAACCCATTATTATTTGTCCCTGTCATTTTGAGTTATAATGGATCTAAGACGTTTGAGTTATAATGGGTCTAAGACGTTTGAGTTATAATGGGTCTAAGATGTTTCAGATGCAGAAAATTAAATATTACTTGAATAGGGAAACTTTTCAATTACCTATGATTGAGTCATTTAAATGGAGGTCTTTTAATTACCATTGCAAGTTACAAAAATACCCTCGTTAAATGAGATTGACAATAAAGAATTATGACATAATGGACATGCATTTGGGCGGGAAAGTAGATGCTCACTGCAACTTTGTATGATAAAAGATATATTCAAATAAATACTTTAATTTCAAATTTCATGCAATGAGCCTTGAGATATGAATGTGTGACCTTCTCCATCATTCATATTTTTTGGAATCATAAGAATTTACAATGCATCAATACATTTTGTTAAATTTCATGCATATATGTATTTAGAATATAAAAATATATTAAAAAATTTTAAATGTCAAAAATAAAAAAAATATTATCTAATTAAGAAATCTTATATATATATAATTCTTTTTCAAAATTTAATTTTAAATAAAATTTATTTACATCCTTTATCAAATTATCAAAATTAAATTTATTCTCAAAAATATTTATTTTAAAAATTCTTTTTTAAAATTTAATTTTAAATGATTTTAAGATATTTTAAATTTATTTTTCAACAAATTAAATAATTAAAATTATGTTAGCTTTAAATTCCTATTAGACAAATATATGTAGGCGTAAATTATTTGTATAAATAAAAAATTTATAAATATTTTTTCTCTCTTATTTATTTGATATTTATTTCTACTCTCTTAGTTTGTGATTTTTTTATTAATTTTATCATTCATTTTAAATATTTATTTTATTATTTTTCTTGATTTATTTAAAAATTATATTTTCTCATAAATATTGTTTTCTTTTTACTTTATAAAATATTATGTGACTTAAATAAATACTTTGAAAGTTAAAATAAATTTATATAATTAATTTAAGGTAACCATTTTTAATGGACAGTATATGGTATTAATACTTTTCTTGTCTATAAATGACTCTCCTATTCAATTTGATTTATAGATTAATTTTAAAACTTTTACGTTTGGATGAGGCATTTTAAAGAAGGAAAGTAATTTTTGAAAGAATTTAAAATTTTAGTAATTAAAATATCTTGTTTTGCTATTATTTTGTAAAGAATTTCAAATTGAAGGAATTTTTAGAGGATATTTTAACCAATTAAAATAAGAGAATTTCAAATTCCTCCAAAATAAATGAATTTTAAAATTATTTCGTGTTTCTTTCTCTCATTATTTTATATATGTACTATTTTATTTTTCATTATTCTTTTTTGTTGTTCTCTCACATCTTTTTCCCTCATCTCTCATCTTTAAATATAATATTTTTAATATCAAATGATATAATTGTATATTTCTATCATTTTAATTATGTACATTTGTTGGATTATTATTCTAATTAAATATGTTGTATGATAAAAATATCTGTATATCTAAATTCTATTGTGAACAAAAAAAAGAGAAAAATTAAGATAAATCTATGAATATTTAAATGTAAAATTTCATATATAGTAAAAATTAAATTATTTAATATAAATAAAAAATTTAAAATATAAAAATTTAAAATTCAATAAAATTCAATTTCACCATTTAAATAAAAAAATTTAAATATAATAAATTAAAATTCTTTTATCCAAATAAAATATTTTTTAAATAGAAATATTTAAATTAAAAGTATTTAAATTTTTAAATATTTTTAATTTCTTAAAATGTTAAAATACTTCATTCAAGAAAAATTGTTTCTTATTGATCTTTATCTCTCTTTCCGGAGGATGCATTACGGTTGATGTGATGTATTATTTTCTTTTAGGCCAGAATCTTTTCTTTTTGTTGTTTATGATTGAACCCAATGTTCCTTGACCTGAATATGCTTGCTGTCTAGGTTATGTTGCTTCTGTTTGATACTGTATTTGTATGCATAAGTAATGCTCATGATGGTAAATTAATTACTTGAACTAGAAGTATAAGTTTTGAGGATTGCAATAATTATTGGATTGTTAATATTGATAATCAATTCAGAAAGTGAAATACTAGTAATAGTATCCTGAGTTTGTAAACACTTTTTGTGTAAATTAATTATGGGTGAGAAAGTTGAATTCTATAATATGTTACAGTTTTACTAGTATATATACATATAGGTAAAAAATTAGTATTGTTAGTTATTACATTATCTGTTATCAATAGCAGTTCAAGAGAAGATCATACCTTATTATGAATAATTCGAATGAAATAATGATGATGCAAGCATATAGGAAAATTTAGATTGTAGTGATAAACAAATGAAAAAACTTTGCATGTGTAATAAATGTATATGTTTTTCATGATGAAAAGTTGTATATATATTTCTTTAATCATGTTTAAAACTTTTTTGGCTGTTACAATTTATAGACATGTGGAATTTATATAGCTTGATTACAAACCTGATCATTATATTTCTTTTATTATGGTTTTGGTGGTTGCAATTTATAGACATAATATTGAGAAATAAATTGCTTGTCCATTGATAGAACACTGATTGAACAATATTATAAAATAAAATAAAATAAATAGAATATAGCAGTATTTACCGTTTGATCACAAATTCCTACATAGATAAGTTCTCAGTCCAAAATTATAAGAGGGCAACACATGTATCCTTCCCATTTTCCGTATTACAAAATTATTTAATAATATATAACTGCTCCTAATTCTCTGCTACAAACGGTCAACATGACAGTTGTTGAACATATTCTATATTTCTAATAATACAATAATTCCTAGTGACAACTATTATTACATATTCTGATAATAAATTACTGCTCCTACTTTTCAACAATAACGGCTAATTACACGAGATTTTTTATGCTTGAATCCTAGAATAAGAGGGTTGGATAGAACAATTTAACTTATCATATTTTATTTTCAATGTTTGTTAAACTAACAATATGTGACAAGTTATCATGTTGACTTTATTTTATCTCGACATTTAAAATTCTTTTCTTGAGATGCTATGTTAGAATTAATGGGATAGATAACTTTTTAATTTTTCTTCTTACACTTATCTCATATCTTCTTTAATATTTATAAAATATATATTTTTTTTTTTATATTTTGACTTTTTTAGTTTTTTATAAAAAATATATTTATTTATTTTATAAATATAATATTTTGAATTTTAAATATAAAAAACAAATTTTAAAAATAAAAAGTATTACAATATTAATATTTTTTTCCGATGTTATTTTTACAAATTTTTTTTCTAAAATTAATCTTCAATTTTATGATACTTATATATATATATATATATATATATATATATATATATATATATATATATATATAAAAGATGAATCAGATTATTTCAAAAGTAACTTTGTTTAGAGTTATTTCGCTTAATAATTCTTATATACAACTATATTTTATCAATTCAACGGTTGAATTGATAAAATATATTATATACTTCATTCTTACAAATTTTTATAAAATTTAAAAAATGTTTGATACCTCAAAAAATAAATTCAAATTCATGGATTATATATCTCTTATAATATTCGTTAATTTGAATTTATTTAATAAAATATCAAACTTTTTTTAAATTTTATAAAAATTTGTAAGAATGATCTATATAATATAATGTATTAATTCAACGGTTGGATTGATGAAATATAATTGTATATGAGAGTTATTAAGCGGAATAATTCCTTAAGCGGAATAATTCTAAATAAAGTTTCGGTTGAAGTAACTTGATCCCTCCTCGTGTATATATGTATATTGATTACTTACAAAATTAAATATTAAATATAATAATATAATATAATATTATATGACATATTATACGGGAATACATGAAATAAAAAATAGAATAAAAATTTATTACACTTTTATCTTTTCTTATCCTTATCTAATTTTTATATTTTATTATATCTAATACTGTATGAATACACTTGTTATTGATTCTCTTTTATACATGTTCCTAGGAAATTCTTTCAATTGAAAGTTGGAACCTAGTGCTTCCATTGATTGCTCTTTGTTAGTTATCCATACAATGTTAACAATAGCTGATCCAGCGGATTTTGAAAGCTTGACAGAAATGGAAATCTTGAATGAAGCTAGCAGAATATACACTAAATTTAGACATGACGAACATTGTTGTGAACATAGATAAAAGGCTTCAGACTCCAAAATGAGGTTTTTCTTCATTTAATTTTTTGTACGGAGGGAGGGGACAGAAATCAATCAGCTATGTTTATGTTTATCAATGACCTGTTTGTTCCCCTTTTTGAAAACAGTTAATTGATTTTGAAAACCTAAAAAACAAAATACTTGTTTGATGAATGAAGTTCCTAAAAACTGATTAAAAAAATATCTGTTTTTAGTTTTAAAATCGAAAACAAAAGAACTTTGAGTTGTTTTGGTTTTTCAATATTCTATTATTCATATTTTTTATGTATTACTCTTTTTTTTTTTCATATGCTAATGATGGTGATATAATATCTTTAGTTGCTTTTTTTCTAAAGTTTTTTTTTGTTGTAGGGTCGTTTTGAGATACTTTCCTTGTCTGGATCATTCATGCCTGCCGAAAACCAAGGAACAAGAAGCAGGTCAGGAGGGATGAGCGTCTCGTTGGCAAGCCCTGACGGCCGAGTTGTAGGCGGTGGAGTTGCCGGTCTTCTTGTAGCTGCCAGTCCTGTACAGGTAACCCTCCTCCCTCTCTTCCCTATTAGTATATGCTCTAAAGCTCATTAACGCATAAGTAATCTTATACTTGTGTGCTTGAAAATTCAACCACATAATTTTGCTCAAAGTACATTACAGAACAGAACAGAACAGGATTGAGAATTGAGAAGAGGCTAGCTTGCATGCCTTAATAGGTGCTCTGGAGAATTGATTTTACAACAAAATTGTCATGTTTAATCATAACAAATCAAATTTGTAAAATCAAGATCCAAAATAAAGTTTGCATGCTCTCATGTATCTTAGATGACTTAAGTGCATGTTTTCTTTTTATATTTAGGTGGTAGTGGGAAGTTTTTTACCAAGCAGCCAGCAAGATCAGAAACTAAAGAAGGCCAAGTCTAGTGATTATGCACCACCAGCTACCACCGTTACTCCAGCCACTGCAGTGTCTTGTGTTCCACCACCTCCAATCAATGCTGAAAAAGAGGATATCAATGTGATGGGTGGAGGAGGACATGTGCTGCAAAATTCTGGAACCCTTAATTCAAGTCTCACTCCTCCTAGTAATGCCTTTAGAAGAGAGAGTTGGGTGAATATGCACTCTATGCCAGACTCAAGAAAGTCAGCTACTGATATTAACATATCTTTGCCTGATAGTTAAGTTGATGATCCTCAAGTCTTGCTGACAACATTCACGACTGAGCTGTTTTATTTGATGTTTACAGTGTTCTCTGTTATCTAAAGATTGTTTCAAACTTGTTGGCTCATGTCTATTACTATAGGATGTAGTTTCAATGTTGTAAGTTGCAGCTAGGTAGAGTATCTGATTTCTCGGCTGATTAGGTAGATGCTGCACTATCATGCAGTATTATGAGTAGGCTAATTCGGATGTAATCTCAACTTAATTGTTTGCCTATTTATTTATGACTGAATTTCTTAAGGCATTTGCATTTGCATTTTCATTTTGTTGAGGTTTCTTTCGTTTGCTGTATATGTTGAGATTTGTTTCGATGGTTTAAGGATGTGCTTTCATAAGCTTTTAAAAGAATCTAAATAAAAATTGATATTATGGGCATATAAATTAATTATTATGTTGTCAAAAGACCGGTATGGTAGCTTTTATCACATAGATTGATTGAAGTGGGATATAACGCAAAATATGTGAGTTTTATTTAGTTGATAAGTTTAAAAGAATAAATTGTTTTACATCAATTTTCGATCAGAGAAGATGGAGCAAAAAGTTTATATAAAAACATAGATAAAAGTAGGGATTGAAATAAATTAAATTAGACTTTCCCTGATTGAGTTCAACTTGTTTCAAAATTTTTAGATATGAATGTAACTTGTTACATATTATAATTTTTTTTATTATCTGGACGTGGTTTGTTTGAAGGGTTATCAATTTAATGTTTGAAACTTGTTTGAAGGCTTATCTAGTTAATGTTTGTAAGTTTAGAACATTCTAATAAAAAATGTATTTTTAATAAATATAAATATAAATATAATAAAATATAAAAGATAAAAGATAAAAGATAAATATAATATATAAAGATAAATAATTTTTGAATAAATTTAAAAAATCTTTGAGTTTAAGTATAACTAGTTTATTTAAAAGAATTTCTTAAAAAGTTCAAGTCTACTTTTTGTAACAAGTAAGGTGGATGAGATAATGCCGTGAAAGACCACATCATAAACCCTTATAAGATGGGTTGATTACTTTCCACTCCAAAATGAAAGAAAACCAATTAGGTTAATATATTAATTATGCAAACTAAAGTACAACAAGAGATATTTATCTTATATTTAATAAAATAAATCTTTTTATTTATTCTTACAAAACAAGTAATTACTTTCCTTAATTATCACTTACAAGATTTCATTCTTGACACTCAAATGAAAGAAGAGATATCTCTTTGAGCCATCAATTTATGGATTGAAATCTCATAGAAAGGTAATGTCAACGACAATTTGGAACTAGAGATTTTGTCAACCACTTGTTGCATTGATGGTCTGAACTCTGGTTTGGAATATAAACATGTTAATGCCATTTTCACTACTAGCACTAAGTTATGAGCATCTTTTGGAATGGAAGGAAGGGGAAGACGTGAATCTAAGAGATCCTTCAACAACTTGTTTTGAGTAGATGAATTTGATAATGAAGAGATTAATTCTCCTGGATGCCTTCCCATTATTGTTTCCAAAATCACCACTCCAAAACTGTATACATCACATTTTTCTGTGACATGCAATGTATAAGCAAGCTCTGCAATTAAAGCAAATTTCAAAATAGTTAGTTTAATTTTTCAAAATCTTTTATTAACTCAATTTATAGGAATTTATAAATGAATTTTTATTTTTTTTGTAGGGAAAAAGAATATTTCACCTGGAGCAATATAGCCGTATGTACCAGCTATCAAGGTTTGATTTGAAGAACTAGGATCAAGGAATCTAGCTGCGCCAAAGTCCGAGACAAAAGCCTCCAGTTGTGAATTTAACAACACATTGCTACTTTTCACATCTCGATGAACAATTGGTGGGGTACAATCATGATGCATGTAGGACAAAGCATGTGCAACTTCTTTAATGATATTAATCCTTTTACTCCAATTCAACCCCTTGGCTTCCACATCATTGTTTAGGACATAAAATAAGCTACCTCTTTCCATGTATTGATAGACAAGAAACATGCACCGATTGTGAAGGCAATACCCATGAAGCTTTACAATGTTTTTGTGACGAATTTCTGTCAACATCTTGACCTCATTGCGAAAACTGTTATCGAAAGATGGATTTTGAGATTCCATTTGGTGAAGTTTTTTTAAAGCAACAATATTACCGCTAGGTAGTTGTGCTTTATATACACTGCCATATGCACCAGTTCCAATACAATGCCTAATGTCGAAGTCCTCAGTTGCTTCAATGATGTCTTCGAATGCAATTTTACCATCATAATTCCATATTGAAAACAAGTTTCCATTCTTTGTTGATGTTGCTTTAGATTTGGTCTTAAACATACATCTTGTAAAATATAATGTTGGAAGTGCAATAAGAATTAAACAAATAACAGGAAGACCAATTAACAATGTCCAAGGCTTACTTCTTCTACTTTGAGGTTTGTTTTTTCTACTTTCAGGTTTGGTTTGGTGAATAAAATGGCAAGATGTGAAATTTGGCGAGTGGTAACTAATTAATGAGTTTTCATGAAAAGAACAATAGTCTGGTAACGATGAACTTATGTGAACGTCCTGCGAAAAGTTAAAGAAATTGTATGAAAGGTTTATATATGATAAAAGAGCAAGCTCTTTTTGTACTTTACCTGTGAGATTATTGTTACTAAGATCCAAGATATCTAATGGAAAATATTTTAGTGGAAGATATGGAATTTGACCATTCAAAAGATTATGACTAAGGTCAAGGTGATAAACACAACTCATCTGAGAAGGAATGGTTCCATTTAAGAAGTTGTAACTTATATCCACTTTTTTGATAATGGGACATTTCAAGATAGAGAATGGGATAGATCCAGTAAGGTTGTTGTGGGAAAGGTCTATCTCGAATGGAGTGATAAACCAAAAAGAAAATTACGTGATAGATTTATGATTTGTAGATATGTCAAATTTCCTAATTCTAGGGGTATAGGACCTGTAATTTGATTAGATTGAAGGAGAAGATATTGCAGATTCACCAATTGACCTAACTTAGAAGGGATTGAACCGATGAGTAAATTGTTGGACAAGTCCAATTGCTTCAATTGAGTAAAATTGCCTAGTTCTGTTGGTATAGTACCTTCAATTTGGTTAGAATCAAGGTGAAGATAAGTCAAATTCTTTAATTGTCCCCAAATAGTAGGGATTGAACTGTTAAATGAATTATGTGAGAGATATAATTGTTCCAACAGTGTCAAATTCCCTAATTCTATTGGTAAAGGACCTTGAAGCTGATTTAAATGAAGATAGAGATAGGCTAAATTCACCAACTGACCCAAGGTAGAAGGGATTGAACCTGTGAGCGAATTGTTATACAGGCTCAATATCTGCAAACTTGTCAAATTGGCTAGTTGTTGGGGTATAGGACCTGCAAATTGGTGAAAAGGAAGGAAGAGATTTATGAGAGTGGTTTGTAAGGTTGATAACACAACAACACTAAACATGAACCTACATTTCTAACTGCTTTAGGCCTCAGATACCTTACCTTGAAGGAGATTGTTGGACAAGTAAAGAATTTGAAGCTTTGTTAGTGTCCTTATTTTTGTAGGGATTCTTCCCGTAAGACCCATTCCATATAGGTCTAGAACGAATAAATTGGTGAAGGCAGTGACGTTCAACCTCCCAATCTGCCGCATTTCTGAAGGAGGTGGAATTGGTAAAACCGATGGGTTAATATCTGTAACACTGTCAGCTTCATCACATATGATACCTTCCCAATCACAATGGTTTCAGATATTTCGGTAACTATTCCACCAACCGGTATGGACCAAAGCCTGTCGTTCCTGATTTATGGAGGAAGACGAATTTGAAGAAGAAGAAGAAGAAGGTGCCAATGCAATGCTGCTTCTGCTACCAATAACACAGATAACTGCCATCACCAATAAACTACAACCACACCTCCTCATATTGATTTTGATTCCAATTTGTTTCTTAGTTGCTAATGATACTTTGGTATATATAATTGTGGTCAATAGCGCCCCCAACGCGTTCATGTGCAAAATTTCTTCTCAATTTCCTTTCAGCATCTTTGCGGACCAAATTCCAGTTTTTTTTTTAAGATACCTTATTTCTTCTCAACGCCCTACATTTGTATGTTGTCGTGGTCAACACTGCAGCGTGGAAATTTGGTTCCAAAGACACGGTTTTGCCCAAAGAAACTGTGAGGTTTTTGGTTGAAAAGGGGGAAGGAGGGGCCATCTTTGTGGAAAATAGAATGAAGGTGTGAAGCATGCATTGCATGTGGAATCTCTGTAACAAAATGCACTCATTGTAGATTCACCCTCACTCACATACATACACAGACTTCCAAGACTCAGTTATATGCAATTTATTCTGCATTCTGGTGGGGACACAGTTTCTGTGCAAGTCAAGCTGTCTATAATTCCAATTTTGTGAAGACCCACTGCTAAGCACAGTTAATGTTCTTGGATACATTTCCTAATGTCCTTTTATATTACTCATTCTCAAAGACTGGGTGAAAATCATGAATTGCCACTTGACAACTCTATTAAACTTTTTTAACAAATTTTCTTAATTACTTGACTTGGTGCAAAATTGACTGAAAAATGAACAGTTCCATCTAGTCAAAACACGAAGGTTAATTATGTCTTAGAGTCCCGCAATCCTTTTCTTTCTTATGGATGCCCCACATGTGATTCTTTTGATAACACAGTAGCACAGTAGCACCAAGCCAAATAATTGTTACAGCATGTGGTAATCAAATTAAGATGTGTTGTAGTGCTAGTTAGTTATCAAGGTGTCCATATTTTGTAAGCAGCAGGTTTAACGATGTTAAGTTGCGTATATATGAAGAGTTAAGTTCAGCAACTTGTTATTGAAGCATTTTTCTAACCTATCACAATTAATTGCTTCAGGTACAAGCTCAGATGAGCCAAGTGGGACTTCTATAAATTGCGTTTTCTATCTCTAGTTCTGTTATATTAAAGCTCTGATATTTGGTTTCTTTTGTAACAAAATATTTCAAGCAAAACATATTGTAAAAGTGAAAAGTAAAAAGTAAAAAGTAAAAAGTAAGAAGTAAAAGAGCCCTATGTTAATGCTATATTCCAATCACAGGATCATTTGTTTGGTCTTAAAAAGCAAAGGTTGTTACAAACAATATGTGAATTATATCAGTAGATACAGAGCATCTGTTAGTTGCTTAAGGTGTCATGGTCCTTAAAGTCTTTATTTTTAATAAATTTTTTAAAAATAAAATAATATTATTTATCTTTGACCCCGTATACAAAATCTTTCTACTATTTAACGTGACTTGTGATTAGATGTTTTACTGTTTTAGCTTCCGAAAATTTAGGGAAAAAATGGGAAATCAAATTAAATTTCAATATAACAGTTAACAAAAATTGTTTGCCTAATATCACTATTGCCTTATATATAAAAATAAATCAATTAAAGAAAACAGGATAAATGTGACAGTACGTAAAAAAGTAGCCAACTTAAAATTTCTTGATCATAGATTAGTAAACCAAACCCCGCAACAAGGATACAGCATTACTTCTATCAATATTTCAATTTCAATATTGTTTGGTTCATTAAAGGAAAGAAGCGAAAAATATAAATAAAAGCACCTATATTACTGCAATAAAGGAAAAATAGAAAATATTACGAAAGATCATAAACTGCTCGATACTATCAACTGGATGTAATCAATCAATTAATTCAACTTAAGATATAAACAAAACAACAAAAAAGGTTTCTAGCACCGTAACACCTATATATTATTTTCAAAAAAGTAGCTGACCAGTATGTACTGATCTGTGTTTATTTCAGGAAAATTGATAATTACATTCTTTAGATATAATCATTTTTGCATTATAATTTTTATTATTTAAACTTACCTAAAATATCAATAAATTATGAGTATGACGATTAGTTTAGAACAAGGCTTGAATTAATTAGGTTCAATGAATGCATTTAAATAACCAATTCATTAATTTATCAGGATGGACTTGAATGTATGAAAAGCCCAAAACGTAAGTGTAGAACTGTCTCGAAACATATAAATACTCTTTTATTTTATTTTTTCAATTTTCTGATATTTTTTGTCTTACATATAAACTTAAAATTAAGTAGAACTGTCTGGAAATATATAAATACTCTTTTATTTTATTTTTTTTTCAATTTTCTGATTTTTTTTGTCTTACGTATAAACTTAAAAGTAGAAATGTCAAGAAATCTTCTTCAAGATTGCCAATTTTGTCCTCTGTCATCTACTTTGCTAATTTGCCCCCACGCCCTTCTATTTTCCATTTTTAGTGCTTGACTTGAACCATTCCTCTCGTCTTGTTCCATTTCGGTTTTGCCATTAGAGACATTGTTATGTGATCAACTTTTTAGTTTTCTGCAGTTTTTTGTTAGGCACCTTCTTTTCCTTGGCGGTGGGTTGTGGTGCAATGCATCTCAACTAAAAAAAGGTTTAATCATCTGCTTTTAGTTTTTTTAATTTTAAAATTAGATAATTTTGGTTTATTTATTTAGATTTGTCGATTTTAATTCTTAAATTTTGAGATTTTGATCTTCCGATTAATTTTTCATCAAATAATTAATAGATAAAAATTAAGTTAATTAATTAATCAGATTTTAGTTTAAAATTAAGTTTAATTAATTAATTTTACACTAAAATTAAGTTTAATTAGTAAATTAATGAAATTGGATAAAAAATTAAATAAAATATATTCTTTATTAAATGGAAAATGATAAAGGAATCTTATTTAATGAAATTGAATAAAAAATTAAATACTTATTTATTATTATATATAAAATTAATAAAAATCAAAATCATAAGAATTTAAAATTAGGAGGACGAACATGGTTAAAGTTAAACTCAGAGATCAAAATCAATAATTTTTAAAATTAAAGAATGGTTAGAAAAAAGTTATACATAGAAAATGATCAACATTGACGTGTAGTAAGAGTAACTATTGACTAGGTTTTCACTTAATTTGACCAAACAAAGAGGATTGGTAATGGGTTGTGACTTGGACGGTCCAAAATTTAGGTAGTGATAAAAGATGAAAAATAAAATAAAAAGGAAATAAAATAAAATAAAAACTAAGTAAAATAGGATGTTTGTAGTTGTTTTTCTTCACTTATTTCTTCCTGCAAGGGTGGGAATTTCGGTCCAAAGATGGGTGTCCCAGGTTCCCGAAATGTACTACATATTTTAATATTTTATTATTTTTTTATTTTTTCCAAGTTTTTTTTTCTGTTTTCTTAGATTTTAAAAAAATATTTTTTCTTATTTTCAATTTTTAATTTTAAATTAAAAGTCAAAATTAAAATCAAAATAATTTTTAAAATAAATAAATAAATATATTTAAAGAAACTGAGGATAAACTAGAAATAAAAAGGGAATAAAATAAATAAAAAATAAAAACTTGTCCAAAAAAAATAAAAAAAATAGTTTTACTACAAATATAACATTTGATATAATAAAAAAGAAAAAAAAGAAAAAATGTGGGATGAGACAAATTGGAAAAAAAATTGTAATATATAGATTGTTATATAAATTTATAATATATTTTAAATAATATATTTTGAAAAATGTTTGTCTAATAGACAATATTTTATAGGAAGAATTATATTGATGTTTGACAAAATTTTTAAAAAATTATTTGATATTTTTTTTTGTTTTTAACCCTACCCATTTCTTTATTGATTTATATAAAAATATAACATATATTTTATATAATTTTTTTATTTTTATCATTTTATATATAAAAAAGATAAAATAATATAAAAATAGAAAAATATCTAATATTTTTTTATGAATCTCAAAAATATGAATGTTTAAAATATATTATATTTATATTTATATTATTTATTTTAAAGTATATTATAAAATATATTTCAATTTCAATTTCAATTTCAATTTTATACTTTTTTAATTCTATAATTTAGTAAGACATAATATTAAGAGTGATATACTACACCATAATTTGAATCATTTCATATCATCAAATATGTAGATCAACTCATACGAATTTGATATATTTTAACCGGAGTTCTTAGATTAAAATTTTAAATATGTAACTATGGGAACAATTTGAAGAAAAAAATTTACTATCTATAATAATTCTATCATAGTTCAAAAAATATTATAAACAAAAATATCAAATCAATTTATGCTTATTTCATATATTATTAATTTTAGTCAGATTTAATTTATAATCAAATAAATAATTTATCAAAATTCTGAATTAAATAACAACTAAAATATACTGTCTCAAGTATCAAGAGAGATCCCATAAACACCTGTTAGAATAACATTCAATGTTATTTATAGCAATTTAAGAATCACCTAACATCTTGTACTTGTGATATGAGAATGCCATCATATAAATTTCATTTCATATTCTATTAGTGAACCCCACTAATTAAATTTTGAGTTCAGAAACGTACTTCTATTAAAAAAAAATGTAATATTTTTTACATATAATATGAGCCACAAATATTTATCTTTATTCATGTAAAAGCAAGTCTAATTAATCATTTAACCGTTACACTTAATTATAGAGACTGATCAGCAATTTTTTTAAAAATACAAACAATTAAATGTCAATACTAACGTGGAAAAAAATCAATATTTTCAGTTTTAACATAAAATACCTATTTTATAAAATATATGACTAAAATTAATTTTTAAACATGTTTTATAAATATTTAATGATTTAAGATTAATAAAAACCTTAACGGAGGTAGTAGCGTCAGTAAGAACCTTAACGGAGGCACCGTTAACCGTATCCTTAATAAAAAGCTGAAAGAAAACAATAATAAAGAGGGGTGATGAAATATTAGCCCAATCATTCTTTATGGTACTGTAACCAATCAAGAAGTTCTGAACAGGGTCATATTGTTTGGCTATGGTTTTAACATTTTCCCTCAAACTTGTAACTTGATCTGCAGGGTCAGGAGTAAACTCAGTGAAGCATTGATAAACAACATTATCAATGTAACTGTTATAAGCTCGGTACAAGGGGAGGTAGAATTTGTCATATGTGGCAGCATTTGGAGCAATTGAAGCCACAGTTATGACTCTGTCTTCCTTTAGGGTTCTTATCACTTGGCCAATGCAATAAACAAAATCATCTTGGCTATTCTCAATTTGCTCATAGTGAACATCAATTCCATCCAATTGGTAGTATTTGATGATGCCTTTGAGGGTGATTCAGCAGCATTGGAAACCGAAGAACGTTTATCATCACCATTAATTTTGAAAGGGAATTGTTTCTTGCTGTTTCCAATGCTAATAAGCACTTTAACTGCGGGGTTACAACGACCTTTACCCTTGAATTGGGGTATTACTTCGGGTGTGACTTTTTCGGTGTCTCAATAAGGAATGAACTTTCCATTGGTTGAATTGTTACCTTGATAGTCTCTGGCAGAGGTGAGAACCACTTGGAATTCGTTCACATTTGCATTTCTAGGGATTTCAAGGTTTGTGAATGAGTGATCTTTGGTGTATTCACGAATCACAGTGAATCCCATTGTGGCAAGTGAGGATGGAGGAGATAAACAAA
The DNA here is from genome assembly GCA_037954105.1 of Canavalia gladiata. Lineage (NCBI taxonomy): Eukaryota > Viridiplantae > Streptophyta > Magnoliopsida > Fabales > Fabaceae > Canavalia > Canavalia gladiata. The sequence continues at coordinate 10,812,513 of CM075659.1, read as the reverse complement.
GGCTCAAAGCAACTATTGCTAGTTTTTCTTTTTGGGTTTGGTGTGAACAAATAGGATGCCACTCCTTGCATTTATATGGTTGAGAGCTCCAAAGTTATCATTAATGTACATTGTTATTACTAGACTACACTTATACTACCTGTATCCTATCACATTTGTCTTTTTATATTTCTGATAGCTTATTAATAGCTACAACCATTTATTATTAGAATTGATTTTTTTTTATAGGGTTCGCCAAATAAGAAAATTAGAAGTTAAATTAATTTACTAAAATTTTAGATTCAAATCTTATTTATTTTATTATTGTATAAAAAAATTAAAAACATTTCTTTTTTATTCTCTTATTTTTTCTTCTTATTTTTTATATCTTTCAAAATCATTATCTAAAAAGATATCGAAAAATTATAAAAAAAATTCAAATACATCATGTGTGTCAGGATTACAATTTTTTCTTCTTCTTATTCCTTCTAAGTATTCAATCCCTAAATTTTACCGCATAGGAATTTTTAATTCAAACAAAATTTGAAAATTGTTGAAAATTATTAGAGAAATATTTATACTCAATTTTTATCAAATCTAAAATACAAACTAAAAATAATAAAAGTTACAAAAAAATACACATAATTTGTCCAAAAATAAATACATTTTAAATTTAAAAAATACATACTGTATATGTTAAAATAATTAAAAATAAAAATTATTATGTTGATAAAAAAAATTATGTAAAAGGTACAGTTTGTTATATTGATATACAAAACTTATTTATTATTTTAAAAAATTTTACTTTTAATATTTTACCCTATACATTTACTTTGTTTTTAGAAGGGATATTTTAATATTTTAAGTAATTTTAAATATTTAAAATATTTAAAATTTTTTAATTTAAATATTTTTCTTTTAAAAATATATTGTTTGGATAGTAAATTTTAAAATTTTCTATTCTAAATTTTTTATTTAGATTAAATAATTTAATTTTTACTATATACAATATTTTATATTTAAATATTTATATATACATATATATTTTAATTTTACTTCTATTTTTTGTTTATCGAAAAATTTAGATATATAAATATTTTTATTATACAATATATTTAATCAGAATAATAATCTAAAAAATATACATAATTAAAATAATAGAAAAATAAAATAATATAAAAAATATAGTATCCAAAGATAAAAGAGATGTGAAAGAAATAGATGAGAAAGCAAAAAAAGTAATAAAAAAGAAAATAATATCAATAAAAAATAAAATAATAATAAAAAAAAAAGTAACACAAATGAATATAATTTAAAATTTAAAATTTTATATATTTTAAAAAAAATTTAAATTATTTTATTTTAGTTGATTAAAATACTCTTTTTAAATTTATAAAATTTGAAATTTATTGTAAAATAATATCTAAATAAAATATTTTAATTATTAAAATTTTAAATTCTTTTAAAAAATTACTTTCTCTTCTTAAAATACCTTATCCAAACACAAAATTAATGTATATAACAATAAAATTAATATATAATTAATAAATCTTTTCGTTTGAATTAAAAATAAAATAAAATTATTTAAAAAATTTAAAAGTTAATACAATTATATCAATTACTTATATTATAAATTTAAATTCTTGTTCAAAAAATTATACAGACACACACCTTTCTTATTTTATAAAACATGCTTTATTAGTTTCTAAATTATATATCATTTTCTTCTCTTTCATTACTTATCTCATTAAATAGTTTTAGTTTTCTTAACTATTTTTATTAATATTTAAATTTATTTAATATTAAATATAATAAAATATTTATAAATTCAGCTCAAAAATTTATTATTTACTAATAGTTTAATATTAAATTATATATATATATATATATATATATCTTAATAATATTATAATTAAATTTGTTAACTCACTTCTCTAAAAATGAGTAAGATATGTTAAATAGATGAAGGCGATACAAGGAGAGATCCGAACACGAGGGTGACTATACAAATCAACTCGTAAATACAAGTAAATACAATAAATTTGTTAAAGATATTTTGATTAAGAAATAATATAAAAATTATCAATAAAATTTATTTTTATTTTAAAATAAAATTTTTTTAAGTGAATAAAACATTTAAAAAATATGATAAATATTTTTTAGTTAATATTTTTAGAACTTTCATCAGCAAGAACTAACAAATTATTAATTTAAAAGTTTAATTACGTGGGTCGTATGTAAAGTGAAACTGTAAACTGACGGGTACATAAATATTTTTTTTGTATCTTTGATTAAATATTACATTTTATATCATGAATCATACTTATGACTGTTTTAAAAGTGTTAATTCTGAAACAATTTGTACACTAAATCAAATACTTTTTAATTATTTTCAAATTATTAATTATAAAGACCCTTGTTAAAAAAGTTATAAAGAGACATCTAAATTTTCTTTCTTCTTTTTTATCTTTCATTTAAAATTATTTTATACATATTAATAAATTTAATTAATATATATTAAAATTATTGTACAGCTTTATAAATCACATTCTTAATTTTTTTAGTAATTGACTGTTCTAATTTTTTATTGAAATTAACTTGTTTTATTAATTAATATTATTTCAAAATAAAATTATGTAATAAAAATAAAGATCATTTAAAAATTTTAATGTAACATAAAAAATAAAATATTTTAAAATAATAGCAGATGAAGAAAGAAAAACGAAAAAATATCAAATAAAGACGGCATGGGAATGACTGTTTTATGTTTAGATCACCCAGACCATTGCATATAAATAATGATTTATATATATATATATATATATATATATATATATTCTAAATTTAACATTTATAATTTTTGTTTCTAAAAAAATCATACAGCTGTACAACTATTAAATGTAGATAGGTATAATATATTTTCAGTATATATAATAATTATTTTATTTTTATGTTTATGAACAAATCACTATCTGAGAGCAATTAATTAAAGAACCAACCGATCACTAACTGATGCGTAACGGATATGGAATCATGAGTTGAAATTAAGATGTGAATTAATTTTTACATAACTAAAAGAACCAAAACATATTTGATGTTGACTACAAGATGTTCATTAAAACTTTTATTTTTAAAATAGATTCGCAAGGATGTATTTATTTTTAATTTTAATAAATTAATATCTAAATATATTTAAAATTATTGTTAATACAAATATAATGTTTGATACTCTGAAATTTTAATTCTAAATCTAATAAAATTTAAAGCAAATTTATGAATTTATAAGGTTGTTGGAATTTTGTTTGATCCTGTTTTCTTTTCACAGTTCTACAACAAAGAATGAATGTACTTCTATCATTTTTATATTACATATGTAAGAATTTTATTATGAATTATGTTATTCACCATAATAAATTTATACAGTAATTTATATTATCTATTTATGTATTTATTTGTTTTTTTTTTATCAAACTACCTATTTTATTGTATATTGATTTTTTTTATCTCTCTTTATGTTGTAAAAATTTTTATTGAATTTATTTTATAAATAAAATTTCTCTTTTTTTATAGACTATATGTGTAATGTGTCACTATCATTTTTTGGATTTGTTTTTGTATTCTTATTTTCTGCATTTGTTTTTCGGAGGTCTATTTTATTTTATTTCATGATCTTGTATTAATATACTCTTATATATAATTTTTTCAATTTTGATTTGTAAATAGTCTATTTTATTATCAAACTAATTTTTTTCATTTAATTACTTTTATTATTAATTTTCAAATATTCATACTTTTTTTGGCAAATAATTATATTGTTATTTTGATGTGTTTTATTTTATTATTTTTAGTTGGATATGTAAATTTGGTGTAGCTTCCTTTTTTTTTCAACATTAGATTAATTATTTTCATTTATTTTACTTTCTTTTTCTTTATCATGTCTTTCGTATGGTTTCCTATTTTCATTTATTTTGTTCCATTTTTTCTTCAACATCATAGGTTAATTATTTTCAATTTCTCTTTTTTTTTCTTCATTACGTGTGTGTTTTTTATGGTTCTTTATTTTAAAGCTTTCTTTCTTTTTTAAGATTTATTCGTTTTAAGCTTTAGATAGAGATTTGTGTTATGATTTTGTTTTTGATTTTGGAATTTAGGTATATTTCTATTGTTAGATTAATGCTCTTTATTTTTTAGGTATATTTATTTTTATTAAATTAATTGGTAAAAAATATATTTATATTTTATAAAATTACAAGTTCAAATTCTACAGATATGAAGATATTAGTAAAAAATATATTTTTGTAAGTGTTTTTTAATCTTTGAGATATGTTTTGACAAGTTATCGAGGTTTAACTTATTTAAATTTTTTTATCAAAAAAAATTATTCTTTTATATTACAAACTCAATAAATTTTTGACTTATTATAATTTTCTATTTTAAAATTTTATTATTTTGTTTTAACAGTTTGATCTAATTTATTATAATTTTTTTGTTACTTTTTCTAATTTAAAATGAGAAAGTCAAGGTTCTCATCACCAAAAAACTCCACCACTGAGATTATGTTAAAGAAAATTAAACTTCTTATCACTTGAACCACCATGTATTGATGGTTTTTTTTTCTCTTAAAAATGCTGACATGTGACATTAATTAAGGAAATAAAAACCTAAGATATTTGATGAAAAAAATAGTTTCAATTAAAAACGAAAAGGATAATCATGAATATTAAAAGAAAATTTTTGTTATTTTCAACCATTTCATCAGTTGAATTTAAACATGTAAAAATAGTAGATTTTTATTAAAAACTATATTATTATATTGAAAATAAAAAATAAAATAAACATTTTATTTCCAAATAAAAATATACTATTTTTAATGGCTTAAAATTATCCCTAACATTCTTGAAAAAATGAATAAATCAATTATACAAAAACTATGTGTGCAAATTTTAATGGAATTTACTTTTACTCCTATCCCTCACGATTGAGTGGTAATGCGAGACCTAATTAGTCAAATTAATAAAGTCGTCACTTTTTTCATAACTTTTTTTTGGAAAAAAATACTGATTTTATATTAAAATAAAGAAATAATTAACACTTAGATTGTTTTTGAGTAATCAGAATTAAGTATTCAATATCATTTAATTATATTCACAAATATTTTTAAAACACAAATCTTATCCAATGGTTTAAGACCGCTTATAAATAAAACAGTAAATATTTTTTGAAAATAAATATAAAAATATTGAATATTTATTATTTAAAAGACAATTGAAAGTATTTAAGAATGTGTATTTAATAATCTTGAAAGAGCGCATTTTAGGATGTTGGTTATCAACTTTTTTATGAAAAATAAGTAAATACTAATTAAAACTCCAATAACGTTGCTCAAGAATGTAATAGTAGAAAATTTGTATGAAATGAAACAATTTAAAATATGTAATATCTAATTTTATCCGAGAGTAATTTTTTATTTTATTTCCCTTTCTTAAATTTTTATGATTTTATTTATTATTTGTTTCATTTATTGTATTATTTCTTTGATTTTAGTTTCTATAAACTTCCTTTTGTCTTTCTTTCACCCTTTATTTTAATTAAAAAAATTAGAAATAGAAGAAATAAAAATTTAAGAAAAGATAAAATTCAATAAATAAACAATTGAATGGTGAAGATTGTCTCTACTTTCAAGCTTGATTTGTGCTTTATAGCAAGCAATTTTGCTTGCTGGAACCACCAGCAAGCACCGAAAACCGCACCTAAAACAATTGAAGACATGACCGTGATGGTGGATGAATTGTAATTACTATGTTCAATTTCAATTACGAAATTGAGAGCAATAGAATAGGGGATGTTTAGAGGAGACACAATTGAGAGAGCAAAGATAGAAGGAGGTTACAAAATTAGGGTTTAATTAGACGAACAGAGAACAATTTTCAGTAAGAAAAACACACTCAAGTTGATAACACTTTTTTGTCATTCACATATTGGCTAGTGATAAAATAAAATTGTTTAGATTGTAATAGCTGACACTGTCAATAGGATTGAAAGGGATTGTGTACTTGCTTCATCGTGAAACCATTATATCTGTTATGATGGAATGTGATAGTTTGCTTGCATGTATATGCTGTTTGGTATAAATGAATCCTTTTTTGCTTGCATGTATGTACTACCTGAACATATATATTCAATTGATCCTCATAAGATGACGCTAGCTGGTTTGTGTTTGAAATTTTCATTGTTATTATTTGCGAGGAGCAAAAATCAAATCTTATATATTTTCCATTTTATGCAAGCCATTGTGTTAACAATTGGATAATTTTTGTTAGAGCCGAAAAGGAGTCACATGGTTAGTAAGGAGAGTGAGTTCAGTAATTGTCTCAACCCAAAATGTAATATTAATTTTATGTAGGAATTAAATTGTAATGTTGATTTTATAAAAAAAAATTAAAATGTAATAGTGGTTTTATATAAAGATTAAAATATAAAACTTATTTAATAATTTATGTCCCATTAAACTTTCGTTTAACGTTACAACAAATCTAAATTATATGAATTAAAATATAATGTTAATTTTATATAAAATCAAAAGTTAAGTTTTTCTGATAGAAATTAATTGTAAATGAGTATTAGGTGTAAAGGTTAAATGATTAAATTAACCTACTTTAACGTGTAGAAAGATAAAGATATTTGCTCATACTATATTTAAGCACATATTATTATTTTTTTATTTTAATAGAAATTCGTGTCTGAACTCCAAAATTTAATTAGAAGGTAAACTTATAGGGTGTGAGAAGAAATTCATAGATGATAGGATAGCCGAATCACAAGTGCAATTAGCAGGTTAGCTAGGGGTGATTCATTAATTAAATTTTTATAAATGATATTGAATGTTACTCTAAAGGATATTTATAGGAGCCAGTTTATTTTATACTATATTTAATCTAATGTTCTGATAAATTTATTTTTTATTCTAAACAAGAACTAATTAAAGTATAATAATACATGAAATAAGAGTGAATTTAATTAATTTTTCTACTTAAATTATAAATATTTTTTATTTAAAAATAATATTTTTTAAAATATGGTAGATGATTATGAATAGATATGAAAATAAATTAAATTTTAAATATTTAAGTTTGACATATTTAAAAATTTTAAAATAGTATGAACTTATCATCTATTGTAATTTTTTTTTCAAGATTTAATATATTTTAAAATTTATTAAATTTAAAAATTTATTTAAAAATGTATAATATAAAAAAATTAATAAATAAATTTAAAATCTATATAAATGATTAATAAAAAATTTTATTACCTAAAATTTACATAATAAAAAATTATTAAAAAATATAATATAATATATATATATATAGTTTTGTAAATTTAATATTTTTTATAAAAATATATTTTAATATTTTTTAAATTACTGAACTTTTCAATTCAATCTTTACTAATATCATTTGTAAAAAATAAATTAAAATTAGCTAACAAACAATAAATTAAGTATATTTTTTTAAATCTATGTAATATATACTGTAATTTGCATTGTATATATAATAAAACACATAATACAAAATAAAAATATCCAATAAATATCATATTATTAGATTAATTGTAATATCATAATAAATTTATAATAATTTAAAAATTAAAGAAAAATATAAAGCACTTATTCTAAAATCAAAGTAAGATATATAACACTTATAATAAATGTTAGAGAATTTCATAACTATCTATGTTAAGATATTATACTCAGCAATGTGTTACATATGATATACATTTCTGGCACAAGATCACCTCAAGAACTAGGGGTTAAGTGAAAGTAGATCACATGAATTGTAACTTCTTACAGTTGAAAATATATAGAGTGGAGTTTTAGAACTCTGAAGGTAAACAAAGATGATATATGATAGTTCTATTATAAAGATAAAAAGAAAGTCATCTAAATTTTTTTTTGTTTAAAATTAAAAATTAAAAAATTTAAATTTAACAAATTATATAAATATTTAATATATAAAGATAAATATATCCATAAATAAGTTAAAAATTTTTTTTAATATATTTAAATCTGATTTGTTTATCTAAAAAACTTTTTAACAAGCTGAATTAAGCTAGATTTTAAATAGGTTAAGTCATAGGTTTATGTTAAAGGACCTCACTCATTTTCATTCTTAATTGTGAAATAATTTTTTTAACATATTTATTGTGTATCTAGAATTTAAATCTAAGATTTATAATTAATATAAATTAAATTTATATGAATTAATGTACATATTTGATGATGATATGAATAACTTCATTTGTTAATTAATATATACCTCTTAATATTATGTATTATTAAATTATAAAATTAGAAAATATATAAAATTAAAATTGAAATATATTTTATAATATATATTAAAATAAATAATATTCATATAAGCATAATATCGTATTATGCTAAATATTATCCATTAATTAAGAAAGAATTGTACGTGTAAACATCCCTTTTGTCAAGATATATTATGATATGATTCATTCGCGCATAATGAATTGGAACAAGGGAACACTGACGTCTTGAGAATGAAGATAAAATGAAGGAATCCAACATAAATCGTGATATGTTATAGAACACTAAAATTATAAAAAAAAAATGTGACCCTTATTGTGACTTGTTAGAAGAATACAAAAGTTTGGGAAACTCTATTATATGCAAATTCTACATAAGATAAGGACTTGGAAAATCCAACATAAGATCCTCAATAATATGACTATATAAATTAACCTATATTAGATTTGGATTTAGATCATCGTAGTTTTTTTCTTGAACTTCCTTGATGAGAAATTGAAATGCTTGTTTCATACATTTAGTCTTCTTATTATTGAATTCCTCATCCCTTATAGAGAATCTTTCAAATAATCGCTCTTGCTTAACATAATATTCATGTTCATATCATTTCTTTCTTCTTCAAGAAGATTCATTCAAGGTCATCTGTATCCAATAAGGATTAGTCAAAATGATGAAAGTTACACTCACATTACCATAACTACCCAGAATATAGATTTTATAGACATTATCATTGATCCTTTCAATTACTTGAAATGGACCATCTCTTCTAGGATTTAGTTTAAAACTTTTTTGAATTTGAAACCTCTTCCTTGATAAGTGAATCCACACCTAATTACTAGATTTAAAGACCATCTTGGTATGTCCTTTGTTTGCCTGTCTGGCATAATGTTCATTATTATTCTCAAATTAACATAAATCCTTGGATGTAACTTTTGTACAAGTTTAGGCTTTTGTTTTCCATCCAAATTAACAAAATCATTAGTATGTAATGATAAAATATCTAAAAGAGATAAATGATTAAAATCATATACAACATCAAAAGGTGAAAAAGGAAATAGATGTATAAACAACTCTATTACATGTAAATTCTACATGAGGTAAATATTTTTCCAATCTTTTAATTTTTTTTGAATTATAAAACATAATAAAGTGCTTAAAGTTTTGTTTACAACCTAAGTTTGTCCATATATTTATGGATGTACCATGTTAGAGAGCAACTTAGTGACCAACTTACCCTACAAACTCCCTCATAAGTGACTAAGAAATTTAGCATCTTATTACTAATTATAGTTCTCGATAAGCCATGCAAATCACAATATTTTTTGAAAAATAAATCAGTAATATGAGTAACATCGTTAGTTTTAGAATAAGTAATCCATTTTACTAAATCTATCCACAATTATAAAAATATTGTCTCATCCATTTAGGATCCTATGCAAATCGAGTATAAAACTCATGGAAATATCAATTCAAGAGTATTCAAGAACAAATAAAGGAGTATACAAATCATGAGACATACCTTTGATTTTACTTGTATACAAGTAATGTGTTTTTCACAAATAAAGTGAACAAAGTGTTTCATTTTGGGCCAAACAATGTTTATACAAAATATCATAAGTTTGCTAAATGTTAAAATGTCCCACTAACCCTTTCCTATGAGCTTTTCTAATAAACACTTTCCTTACACTATATTTAAGCATATACAATTATTTTTCTTAAACAAATATCCATCTTACCTACACTAGTCTCCAAAACCACATTCATAACATGGTTTTCATAGTTTTCCAAATTCAACATCATTAGTATACAAAGTTTTCAGTAATTTAAATTTAAGTAATTTGGTTTCTAAAGTTGTAAGTAACAGGTACATTCAAAATAATGCATTAGCAATAATATTTTCTTGCCATTTTTTTTTGTATTTGATAACATAAGAAAAAATATCAATAAATTTTTATCTACTTAGTATGTCTTTTGTTGAGCTTATCCTCAAACTTCAAGAACTTCAAAAACTCCAAGCTAAGATGACCAGAATAAATAATAAACTCCCTTAGCAAAAGGTAATGTTAAAAAGTTTGTAGGATCTCACAAAGCATAGAGATTCTTATCATAGGTTGAGTGGTTGAGTGTAACTCCATCGATCTTCTCACTAAAATATGCTACAGGTTTAGAATCTAACATAAAAACAACTTATATACCCACTCTAGAGACATCACATCAAATCTCAAAAATTTTATCAAAATTAAGTAAAATCAATACAAGAGAATTTCATTGTTAGCTTCTCCTTTTAACAAATTAAAAAAATCTTTCATACTTCTTATCCTATTTAAAGCTAACATTATTTTTAACAATTTTATTCAAAGAGGTAGCTATAGAACTAAAATTATGTACAAACCTTCTATTGAAACTTGTTAAACCATGAAAGCTTCTTACATCATTGGAATTTGTAGGCATAAATCATTCTCTAATCATTTTGACTTCCTTTCATCAACACTAATTATGATAAGATTCATATTTCGTAGAATGAATTATAATGAAAAAAAAATTAATTTTTTTAGAACGTTTCGAGAACCGTAATAGATTAAAGGAATTTGACATAAATCGCAACTGCCTGAAAGAACTAACGTTATCAAAGGTGGTTCTTTACCCAAGAATCAAGAGAATTAACTCACGCTGAAATAAAAACTCTCAAGAAAAATATATTTATTCATGAAATTGTATCCACATTAAATCCCTATATCATAATACATAGAAAACCTAATTGACCTGAATGGGAAGAAAATATAATAAAACAAATACAAAATCCTACTTAAACTACAAATCAATCTAAAATCTTAATTTGATTTCCAAATAATTTAAAGCAAATTACTTGTAAATCAACACCAAATCTTAATATAATCTATCATAACCGAAATCGCGATGAAATGACGATCTCATTAAAATCTAAAACTGTGGATTCGCCACCAAATTTTTATTTTTAAAGAGAAAATATTTGGAAAAACCCCAATAAAGAAAGAATTCTAGGTTTGGGAGCCAATTACAAATAGTGAAGTTATTAGTATCCTACTGACACGCTTGTCGCAAATGTCCAAAAATAATTTCTAGATTTTCCCAAACTATTGATATAGTATAAGGTGCAACCTAGGTCATCTCCCAAAGACCATTTCAGATTCTTAAGCAAATTAAGAGAAAGTTAGAACAAGGGGGTTTTGTAAAGATGTGATATTAAGTGCTAAATACAAAATACAGAATGAAATTAATTTGACTTAACAATTATCAACTCAAGGAATTCAGAGGCTATTTTCTTAACTAATTATTGATCACTAAAATCATGCATTGTGTTTATCAACCCAGGATCATCTGGAACCCCTAAGATGATCCTTGAATTCTCTACTGAGAAAACTCTCAGGATGCAATTGATTATGATCAACAAGATTTAGTAACCACTTAATCTTTCATCTAAACCAATTTCATAATCAGAATTCAGTTGAAGTAAGTAATAAAATGAAAACCTTCAATTCAATTACTTAATTTCTACTCTTCAAACTTTTGGAAAATGATTTACCAATCAAAAACCAATTATAAATCAATTATGCATTAATCAAAATACGTCAACCGAACAAACTTTGATTAAAAGAATAAAATTGAAGAATATAGTAAGCAGAGTAGAAATCACTTAATAAGCATATGAATAAAGATCAAGACCTCAAAGTTAAAATGAAAATAGCTTGAATCCTTGAATTGAAATTACAAACTTAGCCTTCCATGAAGGAGGCAAACTAACAACAAATAAGAACTTAACCTTCCATGAAGGAGGCAACTAACAACAAAGAAAAACTTAGCCTTCCATGAAGGAGGCAACTAACAATAAAGAAAAACTTAGCCTTCCATGAAGGAGGCAAAGTAACAAGAAAGAAAGATGGAAAATGGTATTGGAGTTAATATCCAAGAGGTGTGTTTCTTCTCTTGTAAACCCTTCTATTTATAGAGGATTTTTGAGGCATCATCTTCAGAAGGTCACCAACCAGCTTTTTTACTTTTCCATCCTTTTATTGCTTTCACATGGGCTTTGTTGAAAATGCAAAACACTTTTGAATTTTTGTCTCCAATCAGCACAACAAGTTTGACGTTGATTTCAGCGCAATTTCGGATATTCACGTGTCCGAATTAGAGCTTTATGTCTGAACAAAAGTTGTAGCCCGGGATCTTAGCTTTCCAACGGATTTGATTTCATCTTAATATGACTTCTGTATCTCAAGATATGGTCAGATCTTTGCACACTGTTCAAGTTCCGTGTCAGCAACACTATCTCATCTTTTGAGATAATTTTGGAGTCTTAAATATCCTATTTAGAGTCTGATCTTGCTTTGTAACTGTGGATACTGCTTTAAGCTTTCATTCAAGACAGATTTCATGATTTTTGGATGTCTAAAACTCCTATTATGCTCAAAATACTATAATAGGGTCATTTTAATCGGGTAAGCAAAGAAATTCAATTAAACTTCATATGAACTCAAACTCATAAAATATGACAAAGACCACTTAATTGAACATATAAGAAGTCTTAATGAGCTAAAAGTGAGAGATAATTATTTATGAAATTTATGCTTATCACCTACCTACCCGTTTTGAAGAACGGTACCCTTAATTTAAATGGATAATTTTAATATTGTTTAATCTCTTAAATAGAATAAAAATAAATAGGTTTATAAAAATAGTACGATAGGATTTGATCCTGCTCATATATATTTTTTGGTATAGTAGGAAATTTAAGGCTACGTAGTTCTGGTTAAAGACTTAATCCTTGGAGGTATTATAAAAATAAGATATTTAGAGAATCAGAAGACTGGTTTGAAGAAATTCTTAATCCATATATGCTCAAAGTCTAAGGCAACGAAAGTTGCATTGAAACTTATATGACTTTCTAAATATTGAACACCAGAATACATTGCACGTCCACATTTAAAGCTCATTGGGTGAGATTTAGAACTTTTAAGCTTTAAAATATATTCGAAACTTAAATTGAAGATAATACTTAATTGAAAGATACAACTAAATAGTATTTAAATATTTTTCTAAACCCACGTATAATCAAGGTGTAAGGTAAACAAAGATTGCACTGAGACTTATACGATTTTCTAAATACCGAATGACAAGGTATGCTACATATCCATAGTTAGATCTCATTCGTGAGATTTAAAATTTTTAAAACATCGAAATGTATTTTTTGAAATTTAAAATTAAAAAATAAAATTTAATTAAAAGATTTAATAAATAATATTTAAATATTTTTCTAAACATGTTCAAAGTCCAAAGGAAATAAAGGTTGCATTGAGATTTATATGATTTTCTAAACACAGGACAATAAGATATGCTACACGTCCATATTTAAAGATCATTATACAAGATTTAAAAATTTTAAAACATCATAACGTATTTTTTAAAATTTAGAATTAAAAATAAAATTTAATTAAAAGATTTAATTAAATAATATTTAAATATTTTTTTAAATCCACACATGTTCAAAATCTAAAATAAACAAAAGTTATATTATAATTTATATAATTAATTTATATAATTTTTCAAATATTGAACAATCGATAAGATACGTTACACATATATATTTAAAATTTATTGTGTAAAATTTAAAATTTAAAATATTCTTTTGACAATTCATTTGTGCACTCGGTTGAATTGGAGATTTTCATTCTTTCCTTAGATGTTTAGGAATTAGTAGAAAATATACATTTCATTCTTATCCGTTTATAAAATTATTTCCAGTTGAGATCGAATAGGCTTTGATCTTCTTATTAAACCCAATGGTATATTTGCTAGATTTTGCTTCAGCTTCTAGAATAAAAGCATTTATATTAAGTTACCTTGCCTCTGCCTTCAATCTTAAAAGAGGGAATGTCCAATCTTCTTCCTCGACTCCAAGGAGCCCAGTAAGCCCAACCTCGAAAACCCAAGGACTGGGGTCTATCTTATTCTCATGGTAAATGCATCTGAGGCTTTAATAAGGAGAGGGAATTAAGGGAAGAAGGATCAATGGAAGCTACCACCACTGTTATAATGGATCAAATGACAAGGTGGGGGAAACGCAAGGGAAATACCTTGAGCGAGACTGAGGGTGAAGGGAGAAGCAGGATGTCTTACGAAGATGAAGAAGGTTGTGGAGCTTTAAACCGAAGAGAGACAACCATGATATGGACCAGTCACGGCCTACCGGAGATCAGCGAACAAGAGTTATGGTTGCCGTGACACAGGGTGGTGACGGGAAATGCAATAGAAATTGGTCCTTGATTCAGAGCTCGGCTAAGGTACAGGAAGATCAGGAGCTATGGTCGAGCGCAATGGTAGAGGAGGGAAGGTGAATGATGTGGCTTTCTCCTTGCAGCCCATGAGATTGCTTATGCTAAAATGTCTTAAGGTGAACCGATTGGGGGAGATTAGGCAAGCAATGGTCACATAGAGGGGCCGCGATACTACCACTGTGGGCGCAGGAAGACGAAGGCATATAATTTAACTAAGGTATGGCAATTTTTGGCTTCGAATTGGTGTAAAGTTGGCATGAATTATAAGCAATGCTAGTGAGTTACGATAATTTATTGAGATATTGAGATCTATGGAAGATCTTTTTCCGGTTATTATCCGATTTGGTATTTTTAGGAAAATTATTCTATAAATATTTGTATGTTATTGTAACTATCATAGTCTAATTTTAGTAATAGTTAGTTAGCATAATATTAGTAATAGATGATCTACAAAGATTGCTTTTGTAAATATATCCATCATGTGACGACTTATTTAGTGAAATGATACAAGAAATTACACCAGATTTTTTCCTCTTTATGGTATCATGGGCCTGCCATTACTACTATGGTTGACGGAGAGAATAAGAACAAAGACAAAGGAAAAGACGTTGCTGCTAATGATACTACAAGAAAACCTTATGGCAAAACTGAATGGAAGGACTGAAACATAATTTGCAGCAATTGCAATCGTTCTGGACATCCAACTGAAGAATGTTTTCAATTGATTGGATAGAGTGGTGAGGTGAATGATCTAGAGAAACTAGACGAGAAACTGGACGCGGTAAAGCCAAATAACAAGGGATGGCGTCCAATGCTAGAGGACGTGGTGCAGTGGCCAAGGAAAATGTGGCGTAAGCCTCTGCATTAGCAGAATTAGCCAACATGATGACAGATGAAGAAAATCTGTTGCTACTGGGCTGAGTGGTGAGCAGTGGAAAACACTTGTGAATCTCTCTTGAATAATGTCAAATTAGGAGCCATAGAGAAATTGACTGATAAGTCTAATCTTGTTCAATGGGTAATGGATTTAGGTGTTTCTCACCATATGACAACGGAGTTGAAATGTTTAACCGACATAAAGGATGACTTGAAATGTTGATGGAAATCGAGCCTTTGCTACCAAAAAAGGAGTGGCGGTGCTTAGTGATGCTCTGAAACTAAGCAATGTTCTCTATGTGCCTAACTTAAAATGCAATCTAATTTCAGTGTATTGATGAATTGAATTGCGAGGTTCTATTCACTGATAAATTTTGTGTTGAACAGGATCGTATATTGAAGAAGGTGATTGGAGCGGATGAACGAATAGGGGCTCTAAATTTTGTGTTGCACAGTGTCGTATCTCGAGGAAGGTGATTGGAGCGGGTGAACGAAGAGAGAGGCTTTACTATCTTGGTGCAATGGTCATTGCTGGTGCTACGAGACATGATGATGAAAATGCATCTGCTCTATGGCATAAGCAACTGGGATATCCATCTTCTAAGATTGTGGAGCTGATTTCAAACATTGGTATTAATTAAAATAAAACATGATCTTACTTGTTTTCTTTACTTGAAACAACATAAAAATAAATAAAAAATATTTAAATAAGATCCACATCAATTTTTTTTCTTGTAACTTAAAAAAAAAAAGGATAATTCTTCTCTCTTTTTTTTTTTCTCTTTTTTTCATCCTATTATTTTTCTTAAGTACAACAAAATATTTATTTAACAAAAAATTAAAAATGAACAAATTTATTTTTAAAAAATTAATATAAATTTAATAATTTATGGCTATCAACATATTTTTTTATTTAATTTAAAATAATTTCTTAATTATTAAATTAATATATTTAAAAAATATATATTATTTTTCTTTCTCTTCACTTTTTGTCATATTTTCTTCATAGTAAATAATTTTAAAATTTACTCATTCTTCATTAACTTCTTCCTATACATATTTTTCATTTTATCCTATAAATATATCAAGAAAATATAGATAAATTTTAAATGTATATTTTTTATATATAAATAGCATAAATGTGCAAATTTAATGAGATGTAATCCCATGAAGATTTTATATATAGTTTGAACATTGTCAAATTAACAAATGCCCGTCTAGCTCAGTTGGTAGAGCGCAAGGCTCTTAACCTTGTGGTCGTGGGTTCGAGCCCCACGGTGGGCGTATTTTTCGTATATTATGATTTTTAATAAAAAGTTTATTAATTAATATAATTCTTATATTATAATTTTTAATAAAATTTTTTATTAATATATTTACAAGTATACTATAATTTTTAATAAATTTTTTATTAATATAATTACAAGTAATATTTTTTTATACTATAATTGTTAATAAAAAATGCATTTTTTATACTATAATTATTGATAAAAAATTTTATTAATATATTTACAAGTATATTATAATTGTTAATAAAAAAGTTTATTAATATAATTAAAAGTAATATTTTTTTATATTATAATTGTTAATAAAAAAGTACGTTTTTTTATATTATAATTGTTGTTAATAAAAAAGTTTATTAATATAATTACAAGTAATATTTTTTTATACTATAATTGTTAATAAAAAATGCATTTTTTATACTATAATTGTTGATAAAAAATTTTATTAATATATTTACAAGTATATTATAATTGTTAATAAAAAAGTTTATTAATATAATTGCAAGTAATATTTTTTTATATTATAATTGTTAATAAAAAAGTACATTTTTTTATACTATAATTGGTGTTAATAAAAAATTTTATTAATATAATTACAAGTAATATTTTTTTATACTATAATTTTTAATAAAAAAATGCATTTTTTATACTATAATTGTTGATAAATTTTTTAATAATATTTACAAGTATATTATAATTTTTAATAAAAAAGTTTATTAATATAATTACAAGTAATATTTTTTTATTATAATTGTTAATAAAAAAGTACGTTTTTTTATACTATAATTGTTGATAAAAATTTTTATTAATATATTTACAGGTATACTATAATTGTTAATAAAAAAGTTTATTAATATAATTACAAGTAATATTTTTTATATTATAATTGTTAATAAAAAAGTGCGTTTTTTTTATACTATAATTGTTGATAAAAATTTTTATTAATATATTTACAAGTAATATTTTATGAAATTTTAGATTAACCCTTGAAGACCATGAGCCTTGGTATCTTGGAGTGCTATGACTCCAAGATCCTCAACAGTTTTTTTTTTATTGCATGGAGGGGCAAAACTCCAAAAGGCTACAAATTTACCATATGGTCTACAAAAGTACCCACAGTAAAAAGATGGAATTAGAAAGAGCCCCAATTGTTGAACAAGGCACAAAAGATGGAAATGAGAAATTAAATACACTTCGTGTAGATCATACTTTAATTATAATAAAAAATATATTCATTAATAAACAGACGGAAAGTCTGGAAAGCAAATATTAATAGTGTTTTACAAACCAAGAGCAAAATTATTTTCAGGATAAATAATCCATAACATTTTGAGACTGCGACTATGTTATATGGTACTTTCTCCTATCCTTTCTATAAAATTAAAAATAAAATTTATGTTGATTCTTTTTATAAACTCAATTTATATTATTTTCTGTATTAAGTGAAAAATGATTATTAAGTGAAGAAACAATAATTAATAAAATAAATTTAAAAATATATCTTGTTAATATTTAAGGATAATTTTAAAAAATTAATGATAAATCAAAAGATCTTAACTAAACAAAATTTCTTAATCCTTGTAAATTAATTAATTGGTTCTTATAAAAAGCACTGGAAGGAATAATTTACTTGGGAGACTCACATGTCAATAAAAGAATAATTCAACCAGAAACCAAGTTCAACTCTAAGTTAAATTCTATTTTATTATTGATCTATATTCAGCAACGTATACTTAACCTTAAAAAAAGGAGAGTATGGGAGAGGCAAATATAAATACATATACTTCATCTATGTATCGTTTCACCTGAAGTCGACATGAAAAATACATATAATTTTAATAGCTTGTAAACGTCCTTCATACATGAGAACGTGGTGCGGTGTTTACTAAGAAAGTAGACGGGACAAAAATTTGTATAAAACAAAAATGGAATGGGGGCCCTAGGTGTTCATCCCATGTCAAGAGGGCATAAACTTTCTAATGTCTAAACAATTTATGAATGATTAATTGATACAAAAGGGCTAGCCAATCTGCTGGTAATTTGTAGTCTTTAGAAACAATTTATATCCTGAGGCCATCCAGCGCAATATTAGAGGTCGGACAATATTTTCAATTTCTGCACATTCACCACGTCAAGAAAATGAAAATTAACCAATAAGAGAAACTAGATGAATATCAGCACCTATTTCAATCATACACTTTTTTCCTACCCAAAAATTATCTGCTTATCATGATTCATATTGCTTTTTTCCTTATGGAACACAAAAGGACATCCAACTATCCTACTTCGTGCTCAAAGTTTCTGAGTGCTTGATTCTTAGATTGCTATTTGCTGGGTATAAAGTTAAATTCTATATGCTACAAAATCTACGAAAGTGATCCACCCGATGTAGTATGTGACAATATTCTTTCTTATATATATTTTGATGACAATGTCTCTAAATAAATATCTGTTTTAATTATCATCCTCTATATTTCCTGTTTACTTCCATCTATATTTCACTTTATGTTGTTCTTTCATTGCGAATATTCTAATAGCTCCTTGTGGTTAATTAACCTGATGTTACGTTTTCAGAAGAAAATAAAAACCCAAAGGTTAAAATGGAGAATCTAAGTTGAAAAGGGATAGATAGAAGCTACAGACTCAAGAACGTGATAGTATAACATGTAACTGCAGAATCACAACAATTCAAATGAACTATCCTGGCAATATAAACTAGAATCGTTTCAGCTGGATTTAATTTATAAAAGAAACCTTCGACATCATAAAGCACCTAAATCAATTTTATTTTATATATTAGGACATTGATTAAATAAAAATATGCATGATGAAAGCACCGTACTACTCACTGTGTGAAAATTTGCAAAAATGAATAAGGCATATTACCGTAAGATATTGTGGAGGATCATCCATTGAAGTAGTACCTAGGATTACTTCCCTCTTTAGTTTTGTTGTCAATTTGTGACAAACTCGCAGCTGAAAATAACAAGATAATACTACAAGTTGAGATTTTAATTGCAACATTCCAGATATAGTTACAGAAGTTCTTGATCATACCCTACCTCAGATCGAGTAGCCCCACCAATAATAAACACAAAGATTCGCTTTCCCATCTTCTTGAAATCAGTAGTAATGTTCTTCAGCGTGGAGTCACTATTGAAGGTGGGAAAATAAATTCAGGATTGAAACAGTTTCTATTTTAAAGCGCAATTCGTTTCTGGTAGAGAATCAAATTTCAGTTGAGGTGAATAGCTCATGTCACCTTGAATATCCATCATCCGAAAGACGAGACCGTCCCCAGTTTGCTGTCCGTCTAGATTTCATTGAAGGAGGAGCAGTAGTTGGAGCTGTCTGGGTCTGTTGGCTGTTTCTAACAGAGCCCCCTCGGGCAGTAGGACTTGGTTCATTTTTACATGAATATTCATTCTTTGACAATTCACCCTTACTGAGATTTTCAATGAGCTCCTGACAAGTGCAATTCCATCAATAATTTCCATTTGATCATATACAATGCTAAAACAAAGAATATTTGAACTTTCTCACACAATGTTTAAACAAGCAAAAGATTTCTTATGTCTCTCCATAAGTTAAACTCAGATTCTTTCTCCCACGATTACCACAAAATAAGCCATAGGTAGAACTTTAATGATGGAAACGCAGCCGGCTGAAGGAGGGAATTAGGCATATATATGTTTGTTTTATTGTTGAAGGTAATTAAAACTAAGCTTGCAAGAATTGAAAAAAAAATCTCAGTCATCCAATGAAGCTTAAAGATTCGTGCAATCATGTTTTGGTAGCTAGATAAACAGGCCCTGAAATATATGTTCAAGACTCCTTCGGTAAAGCCTCAATTATTGAATTACATGTTATACATATAACCGTTAATAATTTTTTACATTAACTTTTAAAAATATTATTGATGGCTAATATTCTCATCTCATAAAAATTATTTAAAGAAGTTACTAATTATTAATTGATACATAATAATTAAAAATAATTGTTAAATAGATTTCTTAGTTTATTACTCTTTTATAAAATAGGTCCTTCATCTTTTAAATTTTTTTATACAAATGGGCCTTGACCCTTGTCTAAGGGTATTAATTTTTCATTCCTTTTTTTTTATTCACACCCTCCTTATTGTTTTTGGTAAGTTTTATTTCCAAATTTATATTTCCATAAACATATAAAAATTTCAAAAATATAAAATACACTTCTAAAAATATATTTTCAAAAATGTAAAAGACATATTTCCAGAAGTTAAATTCCATAAATTTTATTTTATACAAATATTTCTAAAAATTAATTTTTAAAAATATAAAAATATATTTTCAAAAAATAATTTTTGAAAGTATATTTTTACACTTTCTAAGAGTAAATTCCAGGAATGTAAAAATATACTTCCAAAAATTTACTTCATATGATCAATTTCAGAAAAAAAAAAAAGAAAAGTAAAGGGAGGTGCAGAACACTGTAGCTCGGATGTGGGTTGCCAAAAGCAACCCCCCTTGTCTAATACCAAGTATCAATTTAATATAATTTTCTTTGGTCGAAGAAATGAAGGCTGCAGTAGACTGCTTTTAGTTGTGCGTTAGATTATAACCTTTCAGCTAAGCCTTCTAATGTTTTACATCAATTTGTTGGTACCCAGTTCACTGTACCAATATAATTTAACTTAGAGAAAGGAATGTACAGCGTAACTTATTATAAACTCTCCACATCTACAAAATTTCTTAATGCAGCTAAATTTAGGATTACCTTGACCAATTAAAAGCGGCGATAAAGAAGAATGGAACATATATCAGGGATTGAGTACCGACCAACATCACTAGCTTATAAGACCTATTTTAGAGTGAAATTTTCGTATGCTTCAGCATCTACTGGCTTTGAGTTGGTACATGCCACCGTAAGACTAAAAAGAATTTTTTTTCAATGCATCAGGTGCAAAATACTTTCAGCACATAATAATTAGCTATGTCGTTTGATAATGAACTAATGTAATGTCCCTAGATTATACAGGTAATTTTAAAATTAAATAAATTATAATATAATAAATATTTTTATTAATAATTAATAATACATATTATATTATATTATATTATATTATATTAATAATAAACTAAAATGAAAAGGCACTTAAATTTAAAGATGAGATTAAAGAAACAAATTATTAAAATCATAATATAAAAATGAATTGATTTGATATTTAAAAGTTTAATATATAAAAATAAAATTCAAATTAGAATTGACTAAGCTTGTAATAATCTGACGATTTATTATCTACTAGAGAAGAAAATCTTCAAATTGTTTATAATGTATCAATTTTTAAATTTAAATTAAATTAGTATTTGAAAAGGATAAAATTTTAAAAAAATAAATAGTTAATATAGAAAAAGTTAAGAGATTTAATAAAACATGAAGACTTTAATTTAACATATAGAAATAGATAAGAAAAATCTTCAAAATTAAATTAAACATGTAAAGTTTTACAAGAAATAAATAAATAGAAGTCAACGTTAATCCAATTGATAAGAAGTGAATCTGTGACCTTATGAAATATGTGTTCAAATCATGCTATCGAGAATTTTGTTAACGAATGATATGTAAATATTTTTTAAACTTTCATACAACCTTAAAAATTTTGTTAATGAATAATATGTAAGTACCTTTTAAAAGTTCATTCAACCTTGAGATCCGGAAAATCCACCAAACTCATCTAAACTTTTTAGGTAAAAAAAAAAAAAGAATTAAACAGAAAAAGTACTTGGAGTGGACATGTTTTACTAAGCCGGAAAATTAGGCAGATCAATCCTCTTGTGTGTCTTTTACTTTTTTCTATAATAAACTAATCGGAGATCAATATCTTTCGTTAATTCCAAGACAACCCCCCACTAAAAAAGAAAAGACGTGAAAAAGGAAGGAATCAGGTCATGTAAGGTTAGCATTTTGTACGCAATAAAGCAAAGCAAGGCTTGCATAATCTTTAATCATACCTCTATCACGGGATAAAATCGAAATAGTTGCCATGTTTCTTCCTCTTCAGTACGATCTTTGCGTGCTGCATGCTTTACCTATTCAAGAAAAACAAACTTTTAACAGATAATTTGATGTGAAAGAGAAGTTATAGCACAAGAGCATGCGAGAGATCTCACCATCAGCCGGAAATATCTAACATCCACGAAAAGGATTCCACATTTTAAATATTTTTATTTTAGTTACTTTTTGTATATATAAAATCTATACTTTAACATATTTCTTTTTTTACATCTATATGGGTGACATGAACGCATATGTTTACCTTTTGGTTATTGAACTTGAGTGAGAAACTACCAGTAGATGACTTCTTGTTGTTTGATGATCCTGCCAGCAGTTGCATATTACTGATAACCTTCATGTCATCAGGTGATAGTCTTGCCAACTGATTAGATAAACAAAACCATCGATGTGACCACTTTCCTTTGGCACACTTCAAAAATATACATTTCTAGTACACAATTCTATAATGTTTGCTAATGGTAAATCCTATTTTCTTGAATTATAAAATTTAATAATGGAACAGTTGATTCTGATAGATGATGAATTAATGGAAAACCAGAGTGGACCTCAGAAACCAAATATATTGAGTAATGTGTCGGGAAACCTATTTCGTCATGTCTCAGATCCAGTTTTATATTAGAGCAAGTTATGAATAAAGGGAGCCAAAGTGATATGAACAAAGATCATTTACTAACTTCCAAAATGAGACATGAACGTAAAGCAAGTCAGAGTTAGGCACTCACACAAGTTGAATTTGATCAATTTACCCTAACCATTAGAAAAATATGAATCTGATCAGAATATTGAATATCTTGTATTACAAATTTTGTTGTTACAAAAAGCGGGAATACTAGGCATATTTGCAAATTATGTTAATAGGTGCAATAATAATAAAAAAATTGAATATATGAACCATGTTCAATTTGTAGGAGTTGGTAATGACCTGCATTAGCTTTGAAGCTTTATCACCCTCAAACTTTTCAGGATAGACACATGCATAAATCATCAACAAACGCAACTTATATTCAGGAGTTGTACTCTGCACCGCACAAAAATTTGTCATAAAAAAGTGTGCATAATGTGTTGTAAAGCAAATGATATTGACCATTCTCAGATACAAGTCTTCAGTACAAGACCTGTTTTGTTCGTAAAAAGGTAATAACTTCCTTGGCTCCGGCATCCCCAAAAACAAGATCTTGTTCCAACTGTCCAAGCGCTCGAAGTTCTGTATCTCTTATAATTTTGTTGATCTTTCCAGCTATCTACTTTGAATCAAGCGGAATGGTTAGCATATTTATATGTGTGGGTGTATGTGACCCTTATGGTGTTTGTCCTCTTACATTCCATTGCCATTATTCTTAAGTTGCAACCGAAGGCTATTCCTAGACAACTATAAAGAAAAATATAAAAGACAATGAAAGTAAGATAAAATAAATCACCTCTACATGGAGTGAAATCTTTTCCACTTGCTCAGTGTACTGTGGCAGAGCTTGAACCATTTTTTGCAAATCTCGTGTAGATATTTCACCATCTCTGCAGAGAATCAAATTTATAGGTTAAAAGTACAGGGCACTAGAACCATGTTCAAAGGTAGCATAGTTAAAATAAGTGCAAATGGTAGGAGGCAACAATGTAATCTTAGGAGAAGGCTTGGGAGGCTTTATAAATCTTCCTGTTGGCTATGTAATTAATCTTAATTTAGTGTCCAAGTTCAGTGTACATATAACTAGTTAACCTTAGGCGGGATCAGCATCCTCTCATATCAAAAGGTAGCATGACATTGTCATGTTAATGAAATCGTAGTTATTCTCATTAAAACCAAATTGATGGCCAAAATTATAGAGTTTTCTTTTGGACCTCCAAACTCACAATTTCACCTCAATGTATATTTTGTAACCCCCTTTATTCTTAATAAAACTCTTTTTTTCCTCCCTTCAGTCTGCAAACCTATTCTCACCAAGTTTCTTTGGGCACCATTGTAGGTTTCACCTTATTCCTTGTGTTTTCCCCAATTTGGTAGCACTTGTCTCTAGTTAGGGAGGCTGAATGAAGTAAAACATGCAGCAATAAGCCTACTTCCTTCCAAAGATTTTTAAATTTATCATATTCTAATTCTTATTACATAAACATAGCAATCAAATATTTTATGTAAAATTATAATATTCAAAAGATATAGGATTCAGTTTGAGGAAAATGAAGAAAAAGAAAGATTTTTAAAATTTTATCTTATTTAAATAAATTTTTTGAAGAGAAGGTAAATAAGAAAAAATGAATGGGCTAAACTCGTTTGTTTGCTCTCTAAAATTGAGGACGATTTGGAGAGAATATCATAAAAACTTATTTTATCTCACATTTTTTTAGGTTAATATTTATAAGAGTATACTTGTATTAAATGAGAAATTCTTAACTGGATCAGGGTGTATCACATAGGATTATAGTCCTTTCAATCTGATCTTAACAACTTAACATTTTAACCAATTAAATTGAAGAGAAAAAATTATATTTTA
Source organism: Canavalia gladiata (assembly GCA_037954105.1). Lineage (NCBI taxonomy): Eukaryota > Viridiplantae > Streptophyta > Magnoliopsida > Fabales > Fabaceae > Canavalia > Canavalia gladiata. The sequence continues at coordinate 10,787,201 of CM075659.1, read as the reverse complement.
CAAAAGTGTGATTTACATTTTCTCATTCCAGATTTAATTGATTGAAAAGTTGAATTGTATGATTAGATGATTTATAATCCTACGTGTAGACCTAATCTAAAGAATTTTTGATATTATATATATTATCTCTCTTCCTTACAAGTTGACTAAGAAAATCTTCCCTTTCCTTTCTCCTTTTCTTGAATCAAACCAAATTAGAATACTCTCTCCTCTGCCATTCATTCCTTTGAATTAAAAATTTAAAGGCTTGGAAGTGTGTTTTGAAATAGCTTATTTTGAGTTAAAATCAAAATAATTTTTAGTCAAAAAAGAGCTGGCCCAAACATGTTATATGTAAAACGAATAATGATAATATAGTGAGCTAGGACCTTAACTTGAAGGCATTTCACGAAATGGCCATTATTTTTTATAAAGTAAGGAGAAAGGTGCCAATGCGAACCTTCCGCTTTGTTGAAGTTGTGCTGCTTTGTTCTTTGATACGAAATTGGTAAACTTTTCGTGTAGTCTTTCACTAGCCTGGTATATAAGTTAGTAAAATGAGCATTTAGATTTCGTTTTAAATATATGAAATGTGGGCTGACAAGACAGTGAATGAGACGTACATCAGCTATATGTGCATGACGAAGTTCAAGCCACACTAAATCATGGTCTTCTAGAAGGACCTCCTTCATCTCAGGTTGATCCCCGGTTTTGCTGGGAACCTAAGATGATTGCTAAGTTAAAATCAGAAACAGCAAAATGAAAAAACCTGAATACAAGATCAAAAGGAGGGCAGACGAGCAAAAGTCATACCTCATGCATATATTTATTTCCTTCCATATTCAACAAATCATGGCACATAGCATCATAGGTCCATTCATGAATAACAGGAGCAATCTGGGATGCAGATTCAACACAGTTATCAAAAGGTGAGATATAAAAGGAAAGATTCATAGTGAAGAGAAATATTTTTAACCTGATCTATGGATCTATCAACAATGAGCAGGTCACAAGTTTCATTTTGTGGAAAACTGGGAATGGTAGATTTATATTTAGAAACCATGTCCCAAACAGCACTAGCAAGCTTGGAAGGAACTAATTCACGACCTGATGTTGGTGTAGACTCGTCACTTTCCTTTGCAGCACGATACCACACATATGGCAACTCCTAATAATATAGAAACATTTTGATATACTCTTTTAGAAGTTATCGAATATAATACATCCGTACTTTATGAGCTACCCTGAACTGTCAACTTACTACTTTATAAAGTGAATAGAAAATTATATGACTTCAACTAGAATTTTCACGAGAATTCATGCATTAAATAAAACTAATGAATTAGGAATTATCTAGCAATTTCTGTAAACACCAATTTGACATAAAGGCAGCATTTGATGGATGTTAGAATGGGACCGAAGGATGAGTTCTATTTTATGTTTGGTACATCTTATTAAAAGAACAGAATAGAACACGGGATAATAAAATGATAAATTTTGGTTTTACTGGAAAAGAGTAAATATAAATGTAACTGAATGTTCTGTTTTACCCTGTTTGTGTACCAAAGAACGACAGTGTGCAAAAGACAGACAGTATGTGGCAAAATACAAGACAAGTGGTAAAAGTGTTGAATTGGCAATTTTAAGTTTACAGGTCCCAGCTATAGAATTTTATTCAAGTGATGTAAATAACAAAAAAAGAAAAAAGGAAAGATTGTGTTAAACATAAATCTATACTTAAGTTTGTTTAGGAGAAATCAATGAATGGTCATTCAAGTTGCATCATTTGGTCTAAGAGTTGTCTCAAATTTAGTGAAGGTAAAGATTTTAATATATACCTATAATAGAGAAGGGAGGAATTATAGGAGAATCAAGTATGAAGTGTATCTTGTATAGTAGAATTTGAAAAACATGCAGTAGAGATTGACACCGTGTTCATCTGATGAACCATAACATGCTTGAACTGAAATAATGGGAAAAAGTAACAGAAGTTGTCACTGAGAGGGAATGGCAATGGGATACTGATAACTGATTGGACCCCCCGGGATCGTATTTATCATGTATTAAGTTCACCAAATAATGCACACACCAGCAAGAAACAAAGATTAGAAAAGGGTATATTATATAAATAGACGTAAAAAGGAAACAGGGGAAGGGGGAGGGGGGGAGAAGAAAAGTTATGACTTAAAAGGAAAGTACCTATAGCCATCTTATTCTCTCTCTTTATGGTGAGCGATGGAATTAGTCCATTAAAACTTTAATCTAGGTTAATTACAAATATAGAATGTGAGGTGCGAAGGCCATACCTTCAATGACGCAAAAACTGTAGCTATTCGAATTGCCATATTATTCAAGCATGTATTAAATCTGCGAGTATTCTCAATATTGCCATAAAGTTCTTCCATTGCTGTTTCTTGATCAGTGGTAAACGCCTGCATTATATAGATCTCGGTAAAAAAATCAATTTTCTCTCTCATTCAAAACATGTAAAAAGATCAAGGTGATTTCTTTGCTTAAAAATGAATGCAATAGCATAATCATGTTGGACGCTTGAAGAACAGCAACAACATATACTATTGCTATATCGGTCAAATTTCCATGGACTTGTATTTCTTATTAAGTTGTGAATCATGTCATGTAAATCATATTTCCATATACTAAAAGTATTATATTTTACTCATGTCATGTAAATCATGACTTTGAAGGATTGCAATACCAATTTCCATGACACTGCTAAATTTGAATGTGGAAAGTAAAAATGAAATAAAGCATTGGGATCATATGACAAAATCAAGCATATAGGAATTCCTTACATAAGTCAGTAAATTCATCTAAATAGTTTATTTTTACACCTTAGACAGTACAATGAGCATTTATATAAGAATTTATGATACACCAAGACTGCGAGTAGGTATATTAATGGACTAAACTATCAATCAAAGAGGCAACTAGTTAAATATGTGGTGCGGGTGAAATACATTGCCAAAAACATGAAATAGTTTTTATCATTATATACCTGGCTGTCTATTGGAAAGTATTCCAAATTCATCTGCAAAATAGAACCAAAAGTAATTTCAGTCCAAAACAATTTGATGATGACTACTTGGTGATAAACACTAAATAGAAGGGACAGCAAAATCTTCACCTCTCTCAATGCACCTATGCGGGGTAAGACACTTGTATCGCTCTTGATGTGGTTTACAAGTTCTTTTGGGATAGGTGAACTGAAAAATACATATGCTCTGAAGCATTGCATAGGAACAAAAGATACACAGCCCCCGCACCCAATAGAAAACGAGAAAAGGAAAAATAAAATGAAACAATCAGTTTTGTCCTGGGTTAAGCTTATAAAAGATGAAACAATATTAAATTTGGGAAAAATCAGAATTCTTCACATACTTCTTGTATAGGGGCTCCCTTCCAGACATATCCGACAGGAACATGACCACACTGCATGCTAGCAAAAGATATGTTTAATATAGATAAAATATGCAAGTGAAAACAAAAGAAATAACAGAGAAAAAAAAAGACAGTTCAAAATAATGCGTGGAAGAAATATATATATATATGAAGGGAAGATAGTTGACTGGATTAAAATGGGAATAAAATTGGAAAATAGAAAGATTAGAGAAATAATTTAACCTTGAATTGGAATTTAAGATAAAATGAAAAAACTTGCGACTTTTATGCCAATAGATTTAAGAAAAAAAGGGTTGGATATCTAGATATTCTTTTTCTCTTTAACTATGATATTGCTGAATGATATAGATACGAAAGATGTCTTTTTCGTAATTTAAAGTGTAATAGGTGTATGTTTAATTGGGAAAAAAATTATATATCAAGGTGCCATTGCTTTGCAAGTTTCAATTATCTTAAACTGTTGCAAATAGCAAATGGAATGATCCATTTTAACAGAAATCATATTTTTTCAGTCTGTTTTATCTTTTTTGGAGTAAGCATGAGAGTTTGTTTCAAGTCTCACTCTAGTATGTTATCCTGACGTGTACCATAATATAGAAAAAAAAACTTTCTTTGCTGATGGAATATTATTGAGAGATTCAAGCATGGATAGTTGAGTAAATGGACTCTAATCTTAATTTAAAGATAGAGACTGGAGAGCAGTTCAAGATTGGAAAACATAATGTACTTGTGCATAAAGGGATAACTAATTCAAGGCAGGGAACATGGAGAAGCATGCTGCAATACCTGGATTTTAAAAAAATAAAAATAAAACCATTTTGTCTGTCTCTTGGTTGACGTCTTGCATTCTACAAATCTCATGCTCTCATGGTAGTGGCTATCCTTATGTTGAATTACTTTTTTGAGTCTCTACAGCATACATTGTACACCCCAAATACTTGTATGTTTGCGCCCATGATAACTTTCTTATTCATAAAACTTAGAGCCAACATTGGAACTTCAGGAAATTTTCAATAATATGTAGATACACAAGAAAATTTTGAATAATGTAAAATACTTGCAACCTTAGAATCTTGCCATTGTGATGGTTCACTAAACTTTGGCTAAGGTTCCTACAAGCTAATAAGAAGAAACGGCTATTAGGTCTCCTAGATTTCTTCTGAATTTTCTTTAAATACACTTTCTTCCTCTCTTTCACCATCCATCACAGATCTCTGTCATTGAATTACAGAAAAACCTATAACCTAGCCTCAATTGATAATATCATGCAGCTTCCCAACACAAATCATACCAAACAATTTCCTTATAACAAATAAAAGTAAACACTCTAATCATTTTTATACAGCTTGAAGCCACTTCTTCCATGATAAATAACATGTATCAAATAGTTAAACTAAGTTACACAAAACATATATATATATCTCATACATTGAAATTGAAATTGGCAACAAGAAAGAGGCTAACAGGTAGCTAAACACATTTTTGGAAGTTGCAAAGTGACAATTAATTTTAGTTATGAAAATCTCAGTTAATATTTTATTATAACGGAAGAGTTTTCCTTGATTAATGAAACAATTATTTAATTTTTACATTTTATATCAGTTGTTGACAGATAAAAATGGAAAATTATAATAAAGAAACAAAGTTACTTCTCTTTAGAAGGCTGGATGTAATAAACAACATCCAGAGATGGTAATGGTTGCCTTCTCCGGAAAAGATCTTCCACCACTGCAATGAGAAGTCAATAAGCTATGTCAATATTTTAACAGAGTAACCACATAACAGATGCTGTAGTAAAGTTAATTCAATAAATATAAAAAAAGAACATAAGACAATGAGCAGCTGAAAACATCTAAGTTAATACACAATATTCAGATCAAAACATGTAGACAAATGCGCGCTATTTATTGGAGACGGAGAGATTAACTAATATCATGGGCAACATGGTAACATGGCTTAATGAATTAGAAATTTGGCAAATGATTTTATTTTTCTGACGAAACTTAGATCAAATTCCTTATATCCTTATCATCAAGTTTTCCAATTAAATGATGATATATGTGGCTCTGGGTTTCGGCATTAATAAGCTCTACTAAATATCTGTTACAAAATATTTAAATATGTGTCATCATTTAATTAGAGAACTTATAAATAGTAAGAATATAAGGAATTTGACCAAAGTTTTGTATTTTTTTTTTCAGCCAATCGATTCACTCCAAATCTTATTGTTTGATTTCTTAAAATTCTTGGAAGTAAAGAGTGGCATTAGCACCAATAATCACTTTGTGAGCATTTGACCATTTTATAATAACAAGAAGTGCTTCTAACAAAGCCAGTGACATCCACTCCTTTTCATTTTTCCCTCGTGCCATCCGTCAGAGTAAATAGGTTCTTGAAGGAATATAGAAAAGGAGTAAAAGCCATATCCTTCTGTAGGGTTCTTACAGGAAACTTCTTGGTCTGTAATATCTGCCATTTTACACGAATGAGACATGACTTTCACAGTGACTTTATCCATTATGAGCACCTGTGAGAGTTAGAAAAACCGGCCAACATCAACTATCAACGTGAATTAACAAAAGATGAGTTGCGAAGATATAAACATGGTAGAAATGTAAAATATCCATATTAACTAAGGTCTAAAGACACCTTCCACGCTTTCGAATCCGGTGACCTTGCCGATCTAAGCATTTCATATAACAACCCTACGAGCAAATCCAACCATGAAAATGATTATGAAACAAGTCATGAAGTGAAGCCAATACATTTCAGTATTTAATGTGTTTATTTAGCTTATTTTGAAGAAACAACATATTGTTTTTGTCAACTTCACGAGATAACTTTTGAAATATAAGCAATTACTTTTACAAAAATAATAGTTTCCAAACATAAACTATATTGAATTCTGTCTTCTACTATAATCGGCGAAGGTTAAAATTTCTTTTACATAAAAAATAAAGTTAAGGAATTTCATATTTCTTTTCACGCAATTTTCTACCAGACAAAACCTATGGATTCATTCATTTTGTATAAGATTGGACGCACCACAGTTAAAAGTAAAACAAGGAGAAAAAGTAAAATAAAATAAAATATTAAAAAAATTCACAAACACGTAGTATTCATTTTGTTTCAAACGACAGAGTCCGAAATTTAATTTCTAAACCAAATGAAATGTAGATGGAGAGCTTCGAAATTTTCAGCGAGAATGTTTCGATACTGAGTTCTCTGTTTTGACAGATAGAAATTGAAGCTTCAAAGCCAGGGCTCTGAATTGGCATTTCTCAAGAAACAAACTGAAAACGGAGGAAAAAAAAGAAGAGAAAAAGGGAAGGTGAACGAAATGGATCTCACGATCACGGCTGATTTGGCGGAAGGGCTTGTACTCCGATGGACCGCCAGAGGACGTTTCGGAATCCGATAACGACATTGTTGCTTGCAGCAACTGGTCGTGATTGGAGTGCTAAACGTAGATTTGACAATGGAGAGTAGTAGAGAGAGAGGGAGAGGGAGAGAGAGAGAAAGAAAGAGGGGACCGTTGGAGTCGTTGAATGAGCCTAAGAAAGTCGTTATTTGTATGTAATATGTGGGGGAACGGAGGACGTGTGACTTGGAACTCGAGTTTCGGTTACGGTTTGCGCTCTCAAATCTCACCTATTGCCTTTTTATACTGGATTCAAACGCTGTCGTTTTATTCTGGTTTATTTATGTTTCAAGGAAGCGAAGTGTGTGGGCTTCGCATAGAGTTTCAAGTCATAATCCTCCACTTTTTGATATGAAACTTTTTAATAACCACAAATTATCAAATATTTTAATAATATTTTTATTTTTATTAAATTATATATCATATTTTTTTATCTTATTTCATCTATTTTTATATATAATAATATTTTTAAAAAGATGTGGATTCCACACTTAATTTATGTTTGATTTATTTTTAGTTTTAACAAATTATTTTATAAAATAATTTTTGAAATTAGTTTTTCAAAAATTGAAAATAAGTAAGTGCAAAAAATAGAAGATCACATAATCTTATATTAAGAAAGACTATTTTTAAATTATTAGATTATATATATTTAGAAATTATTTTTTTAAAATATTGCAAAATTTTATTTGAATAACTTTTATATTAAATTAAAAAAATTCAAACGGCACTAATTTTAAGAAAATTTTATTTTTTATTGTTATTCACTATTTTACTTTTTTTAATAATTATTTATTTTTATTTAACAATTTCTAAATTTAAAAAATTTTCATCTAAAATAGAAAAATAAAATAGTTTAAAGTTATTTTAATTTTTTAATTCTCAAAATTAAAAAACATAGTATTTTTAAAATTATTTTCAGAAATTTTATTCAAAAACAACCTTTTATTTTTTAGTTTTAAAATAAAAATCAAACAAACTCTTAATTTCTTATTTTTAATTTTATTAAAAAATATTATTTAATTTTTTCTTTTAATTATTCCAAAAAAAAGTTAAAAGAGAATCTCCAGCATATTATACGAGAATTATAAAATATTTTATTCCATTTAAATTTGTGAGAATGAGAGATATTATTTATTTGTGTTAAGAAATTTATCGTAATTCTATTTTATAGTAAAACATTTTTTAATCCTATAATTATTCCTTTTATATTGAGAGAGGTTTTTTATTAAATATTTTTAATGGTGTTTCTTTTTTTTACTCGCTTTAATTATAGGATTTCTCAACACAAAATCAATACCAAAAGTAGGGCAAAAGCTCTGAAACTGTGTCCACAGCCAAATGCCTATTTTAAAAAATAACAAAATGTATAAAAAGAAATAACCCAACTGCATGGAACATGACAGAACTATCCATATGATATGTACAAAATTGTGGTAATAATAATCTTGGCCATGGACAAGATATGAGGACAAAAGCAGCGATTATATCGCTCAGAAGAAGATGAAGTTGCAGGATGTAGGGGGTATTTGTTTAATTAAATAAACGAACTCAATTTTAAAGTTAAATTCGATAATTGAAATGAGTCAATCCCAATAAGCTTGACATTAATAATTCCTGAATAATAATGTTATATGTTAAATTTGATAAAATAATATTTTAATATAATTTTATTAAAATAATTTTTATCAATATAATTAGTAATTTACATTATATTATCATAATGATTATGCATTAAAATTTTATATAATTTTATATTATTTATTTATCTTTTAACTAATATGTCATGTATTAATATAAAGTTAAAAGTTCTTCTATCATAAATGAAAAAATAAAGTTGTAATTAAGTCTATATTTTTTTAACAGATTTGCTAATTTTTAAAATTGATTTTCAACATTTAAAATGGTAAATTTTTGAAGAAAAAAAAGTTTTTATTATGCTTTTGATTATATTACTTCAAAACCACTTTGTTATTTATGCCTTTTCTGCTTGCCCTACTCGCTGCTTCTAAAACCAGAACTAGTTCTTCCCAGCTATTCGCCGTCGCTTAGACACCTCTAAACTTCTGGCGCTGCTACTTTCCCGCCATCACATCGCAGATTCGCAGGTTAGCTACATCTTTTTCCCTAATTCTTCTAGAAAGTGAGATGATCCCAAATCCCTTTTTCCTCAATTTTCCTTCACTTTCCCGGTAGCCAACACATTCAACTCAATTGTTAAACTTCTTTATAATTTTAACCCCAATTTTGGATATCAGCGAGGTGAGAGGGTAATCTTTGCGTACCAAACTTCAGAACTATCAAGACTCGGCTTGCTCCGACGCTGCCGCCTCCCCCCTCGTTGTGGTAAAGTCACTGTTATGCTATGCGATTAGGACTTAGGTTTCAACCTCAGGGCTTAGGAAGAAGTGATTTTTGGCATAGCCTGAACGTGAATGCTTGAATTCCTGATGTTGCTTATATGTAGGCGGGAACAGGGGAAGGGGTCAGATTTATCTTGACGGGAAGCAAAAGTAATAATAATGTTTATAATGCTACAGCAGTTGGTATGGTAAAAAAATAATTATACTAAAAGAAAAAGGAGGAATGGTCGTGAAGTGATTGATATTATACCCTAAGGCCAGAACTTCTTGTTTCAGAGTTTGAATCTATCAAACTTGCCCAACCATTATCCTAATGTGAGTGGATTTGGTCAAGGGGATGCAGAAATAGTACTTCAAATACTCAAAATTAGATTGAGGACCAAAATAATGGCTATAAACAAAAAATCCAAATAAGAACCTCTCAGTTCTCCTCTGTCCAAGTAATTTTAGTGCAGATACTACTTAATAGTACTAATCATTAGTCTCTTCCTCTCTAGGAAAAGATTTCCTTAGTTTTTCGTTGAAGAGCATTTCTTGGTTCAGTATCTCATGCAGACTTTGACATTCCATGAGCTAACTATAAGAAAATTCTGGTTCTTTCTAAACCTCTTGATGTGTCCGTATCCCTCATTGCTTTGAAGTCTCAGTCATATATACATCAAAGTTTTGTCTTCTTTTCATTCATTCTGTATCAGGCATTATATAAGTGACCTTTTCAATGCATTATGTAGTCAGCATTGTGGAGCTAATCAGATTCCATACGCCCATTCCTTTCATCTTTCTCTCACTTTTTCCCCCTTTGGCATATGAAAAACAGTATCTGTTAGTCAGTTTTTTTTTTTTAATAATCCCTATATTTGTTATAGAATTGTAAGTGTTAGTTTCATTGAACAAACTAAATGTGAATGACATGCTGCACATCAACATAGATAATGCAATGTGGGGGAGGCAACATGGGTTTCTTTAATCAAGGCATGTTATCATTGAGGTTGCTTTAATCAAAATTCCTGTATAATTTTTCTTTGAAGCTTGATGAAATCTTTGGTTGTGAGTTGTGATGTCATCTAAGCATTGTTGGGTTTGTGTCCTTTATGAATGTGATGGCATTGAGCACTTTTATTGTATCAAAATTGTGATAGTATCTAAATATAATGGTATCTACATTGGGCATCTATCAAAAGTTTGAGAACCTTTTGAGCACTGTTATGTATTAGTGTATTCGCTCCTGCTTGATTTCTAAATAGTGTGTTGTTGTTAACATGAGATCAGCATCCATTGTTTTAATGTGAGCAAATAAAGTTCCTTCTCATTAACTATTTCTTCATAATTCACAGGGCAACTCCATTGTGGCTTCTGAGCACAGCAAAATGGAAGCTTGTGAAAGTTTTGGAGGGCATATTGAGTTCAATTCTCAAAGGTAAATTACCCCCTTTTACGGAAATTGCAAAAAGGGAAAAAACATTTTTTTAATGTGTAAATCTCATTTGTTTAATCCTCTAAATGACCTGTGCATATTTTTTTGTTTTCTGGATAGTTTGGGAGATGGTGATAGTAACGTGCTAATTTTGCCAGCTAAGAAGACAAAGAAAAGAAAAGGGATGGAACGGGTAGGGACAGTTGAACATGGTTATGTGTTCATTCAATTTACATGTTTACACACTTTGTATGATCAAAGTTCTGTTGATTTAGGAACATGGAAAAGTCCAATTGAATAAGAAACAGAAATTGAGCAAACCTCAAAAAAGGAAGCTGAAGAAGTTAGAGGTTAGTTTGGTTGACAAAAAGCGAATACTTTTCATTTTCTTCTCTTCTTTTTTCAGTCTCAGATTGTTTGGGCCCTTCATTTATGCAGGATGACAAGGAGAAGCAACTTCTGCTGGCCAAAGCCATTAAGACATTGAAGTATGTGAATGACTTATTATGAAGTTATAGTTTCTGCTTTAGTGTTGTTTCTGTATGATGTGCTAAGTTGTTGATCAAAATTTGGATTTTCTTTTTCTTTTTTAAATTTTCAGTGAAAACACACTTCCAGAGTATGCATATCCTCTTTTGCAGTCTTCATGCAATATCAATCGGGTTTGTATCATTGAAACATTGACAGTTTTATGAAAAAAAATACATGTTGAGACTGTTTGTTTGCTGATGCTGTCATATGTTTCTAGGATGAGACCATGAAGGAAAAACGTAGGAGGGCTGTACATTTATTAAGAGAAGGATTGGAGGTTTCACTTGATGGGTTGTCTAAGAAACCTGAGATAGAAGAGATTCATTTGGCACAAGCTCATGAGATCGAAGAAAATGACATCATTCAAATTCAACCCATTAGAAAAGAAGGAGAAATCTTAAATGCAACAGTTCCTTTGGAGTTCTCTCAAGAACCAGTTCATGACAATAAAGTAATATACTATAAAGATGTTGCTAAACCTCTTGCTGACATTTCTATTGACAAGCAATGTGATGAAATCAGAAGTTTTACTCCCATGTCTTGTTCTATTGATGAAATAAAAGGCACCAAGTCAAAGGTATATTTCATGCCCTGACTGTAAGTTGGTGTGTACAATCAAGATACCAGATATAATTTAATTGTCATTTTGACCATTGGACAAATAGCTATATTTATGGCACTTGTGAATTAGTAATTGTAAGTCTTAGTCTTTATATTTGTCTCAGTTTACCTTTTTTTTGTGTATGTAAAAATTACACTTGTTTTAAGCCTTACATGTACTATTTTATTAATTTTGGAAGAAATTATCTTGTATATATGAACTACACTATGCTTATATATATGTAATGGTAGTTAATATGTCATATTTTGTTATTATGACACCATTATATATGAGATCCCCTTTGTCTTTTCTGTAAACTATTTTAATGCTTTTTGACACTTTTGAACATGGGACAGGATAGGACAAATGAAAAGTCTAACTCCAATTTCAATGAATTAAGCAACGTTCCAGTTTATTCTGCACAGAGGTCTTCAAATGTTCCTACTGTTGTGCATGTATACAGACCAAGTGAGGTTGAAGACAAAAGAAAGGACTTGCCTATAGTCATGATGGAGCAGGAGATTATGGAAGCTATAAATGACCATTCTAGTGTTATTATATGCGGAGAAACTGGGTGTGGTAAAACTACTCAAGTTCCTCAGGTGAGTTTGTCTGATACTTGATCATGATGATAGTATTTATCATTTAAAATAGCTTACCTTTTGATTATTTTCTTTTTAATTTTAAAATATTATCAGTTTCTTTATGAAGCTGGCTATGGTTCAAGTAAGGGTATTATTGGTGTTACTCAACCACGTCGGGTGGCTGTTCTTGCCACAGCTAAGCGTGTGGCATATGAGCTTGGTCTTCATCTAGGGAAGGAGGTTGGTTTTCAAGTCAGATATGACAAGAGGATTGGAGAAAGTTGTTCTATCAAGTTTATGACTGATGGAATTTTACTACGAGAAGTTCAGGTTAGTATATATTACCCTCTTTTTTCTTTTTCATTTTGAGAAGTCATATCAATTATTTTGCTGAATAATGTTAAATTTGTACAAACATTTGTTCAGCTTGAGGGAAAACATGCTGATAAACTCAGGAATTTAGAAATTTTTTTAAAAAATATTAAGGATCCCTGTATGATAAAATTTAGTGCATGATAGAATCTTGAATTTATTATTCATTGTTTATTGTTTTAGTTTGTCATTTCAGGGAATCGCCTACTTTGAACATGTATTTTTTAGTAAAATACTTGTGAACATTATTATCTGTGTGTGAATGCAACTGCAGTATAGGATGATGCATATTCCATTTCACCTTAGATTGGGAACTGAAAATTGAGTTATTATAAATTCTCCCCTTTCATTTGTTCATACAATCTTTATTATTGTCAGTAGTTTCTCGTATCATTCTTTTCACCAAAGCATCATTGGTATTATTTTACTATTATTGTGATGATGATTCCATGCTCTACTAGGATCTGATGCTCCATGAGGTTATTGTGCTTTGTTATATTCTTTACACTAAAGCAAGAATGGCTAGTTACAGAATCATATGTTCTTATGTTGTTTAATATTTGAATACCGGGTGCAGAATGATATTTTGTTGAGGCGTTACTCTGTCATAATTCTTGATGAGGCTCATGAGAGGAGCTTGAACACAGACATTCTGATCGGGATGCTCTCACGTGTAATTAAAACTCGCCAAATGGTGAGTAGTGATTTATTTTACAAATGTTCACAAATAAATATTTTTTATTTCTCTGTATAAATTAATTGTGCCACTAACATTCTAATCATGATGGTCTTTTATTTCCTATTATGGCAGATTTATAACGAACAACGGAAGATACTACTTTCAGGGGAAAATATAAGTCCTGATAAAATGGTTTTTCCATTAAAACTGGTGCTTATGAGTGCTACATTACGAGTAGAAGACTTTACTTCTGGAAGGTTATTCCATACTCCTCCACCTGTGATAGAAGTTCCTACAAGGCAATTTCCAGTAACAGTGTACTTCTCAAAAAAAACAGAGAAAGCAGATTACATTGGAGAAGCATATAAGAAGGTCTTGGCAATTCACAAGAAGTTGCCACCTGGGGGCATACTTGTCTTTGTCACTGGGCAAAGGGAAGTTGAGGACTTATGCAGGAAGTTACGCAAAATTTCAAGGGAGTTTATGAAGAAAAAGGTTGAAGGGTCTGTGGAAAATGATGGCACTCTGGTTCATGAAACAAATTCTGTTGATGGAATAAATATTAATGAGATCAATGAAGCATTTGAGGTTAATGGAAGTTCTTCCATCCAGCAAACTGATCGATTTAGTGGTTATGATGAAGATGAGGATGATGTAAATGGGAATGAATCTGATTTTTCTTATGATTCAGAAGAAGAGAGTGAACTGGAATTCAATGATGATGATAATCTTCAGCATTTGGAGAGCAAAAGTAATATTGTGGATGTCTTAGGAGAAGCAGGAAGTCTTGATTCCTTAAAGGCTGCTTTTGAAAAATTGTCTGGCCAAGCTCCATTAAGCTCCTCGAATGAGGAGCAGACATTTGCTGTGAATACAGATGGTAATTTAGACCGATCAAAATCTCTCAAGGAGAAAAGTGCTAGAGAAAATTGCAGTTCTTCTCCAGGTGCACTCTTTGTTCTACCTCTGTATGCTATGCTTCCTGCTGCAGCTCAACTTCGTGTATTTGAAAAAGTCAAGGAAGGAGAGCGGCTTGTTGTTGTCGCCACAAATGTTGCTGAAACATCTTTAACAATCCCAGGGATAAAGTATGTGGTCGATACTGGAAGAGAAAAGGTGAAAAATTATGACTCCTCTAATGGCATGGAAACATATGAAGTACAATGGGTAAGTAAGGCATCTGCGGCTCAACGTGCAGGTAGAGCTGGAAGAACTGGACCTGGACACTGTTACCGTCTCTATTCTTCTGCGGCCTTTAATAATGAATTTCCTGAGTACTCTCCTGCTGAAGTTGAGAAAGTGCCTGTTCATGGTGTTGTCCTTCTCTTGAAATCCATGCATATTAAGAAGGTGGGTTTAGCATGTTACTTTATTGCCTGAGTTTTCATTTCAATTGCTTGTTTATGTTGGGTGCTACCATTGGCAGACAAGGAAGGATATGTACTCCCTTCTGACAGCTTGGCATTATCGTTGGCTGAATGAGGGAAAGGAACCCTTCTTAAGCCAAAAGATCTTATGTTACATATATATCATTAAATTTATCATATTCATTTATATTGTTGCTGTTTGGATGTAAGGCATTTTATGCTACTTCTAATTTCAAGTTTGCTCCTGCATTGTCAATTTTGTTCTATATAAATTTTATTGAGGTTTTCAATTTGGTCGTTATAATATACTCAATTCCTTCCAGGTCAAACTCGATTTTCTTCTTTTATTCTGTTTTTTAGTTTGAGATATTGCTATACTTATTATTATTGCTCCTCATCCAGGTTGCAAACTTCCCTTTTCCAACTTCTCTTAAAGCTGCTTCTTTGCTTGAGGCTGAGAATTGCTTGAAAGCTCTTGAAGCACTTGATAGTAAGGATGAACTTACACTTTTGGGAAAAGCCATGGCACATTATCCCTTGAGTCCTCGTCATTCTAGAATGATCCTTACTGTTATTAAACATACAAGACATAAGCATAAATGCAATCCAAATCTGCTTCTGGCATATACTGTTGCAGCTGCCGCAGCTTTGAGCTTGTCAAATCCTTTTGTAATGCAATATGAAGATGATGGCAGAAGAGATTCAGGGATGTCTGAGAAATCTAGCTTTGGAGACAGTGAGAAAGACATTGATAAAAAAGAAAAGTCGAGGAGAAAGAAACTAAAAGAATCTGCTAAAGTTGCACGTGAAAAATTTCGAGTTGTCACTAGTGATGCCCTGACCATAGCTTATGCTTTGCAGTGTTTTGAACATTCACAGAAGTCAGTAAAATTCTGTGATGACTATGCCTTGCATTTCAAAACCATGGATGAAATGTCCAAACTTAGACAGCAGCTACTTAAATTGGTCTTTTATCAGAGTGATAAGGGTGGTTTTGAAGAGTACTCTTGGATTCATGGGACTTTAAATGAGGTAGAACATGCTTGGCAAGTCTCTTCTGAAAAATATCCTCTTTCTCTGGTCGAGGAAAGGCGCATCTGTCAAGCAGTATGTGCTGGCTGGGCAGATAGGGTTGCCAAACGTATTACAGCTTCTTCTAGGACCTCCGATGGAGAGAAACCTTCTCGTGCTGTAAGGTATCAAGCATGCATGGCTGATGAAAGTGTTTTCCTTCATCGATGGTCATCAGTTTCCATTGTAGGCCCTGAATTTTTGGTTTACAATGAACTATTGGAGACAAAAAGACCAAACAGTGAAGGGATAAGCAATGCCAAGAGAGCATATATGCATGGAGTAACAAGTGTGGACCCAGCTTGGCTAGTTGAGCATGCCAAGCCTTCATGCATCTTTTCTCCTCCCCTGATGGATCCTAGACCTTATTATGATGCCCAGACTGATCAAGTGAAATGTTGGGTAATCCCAACCTTTGGCCGTTTCTGTTGGGAGCTTCCAAAGCATTCATTGCCTATTAGCGATGATGAACATCGGGTGCAAGTGTTTGGCTATGCTCTGCTTGAAGGCCAGGTGTGTCCATGTTTAAAATCTGTTCGAAAATACATGTCAGCCCCTCCTGAAAGTATTATGAAGAGAGAAGCATTTGGTCAAAGAAGGGTGGGAAATCTTTTAAGTAAGTTAAAGAGCAGGATGATTGATAGCTCTTCTATGCTAAGAATGATATGGAAGGAGAATCCAAGGGAATTGTTTTCAGAAATTTTGGATTGGTTTCAGCAGAGTTTTCACAAACACTTCAAAAAGTTATGGTTACAAATGCTTAATGAAGTGCTTATGGAGACACAAGAACGCCCTCTGCATAGAAGTATTAAAAAAAAGAAAGGAAAATCTAAATCACTGCAGTGATTGATCATCGGTAAAGGTAAAATGCCAATCAGTGCAAATGAGAAAAAACAATTACTTAAATTTTATGAAGAATTTAATGTATAATTTTTGGGAAGACCAGCATGCTTTGCCGCTGGAAATGTATTGAGTGGAAAATTGAGTTGTGGGTTTGATAAGGTGCCTAGATTGCATTTTTGCTCCAAATCAGCATATCATTTTTTTTTGTCTTGAATATTATGTTGCCTTGTGCAGGAAAAGAATGCAGCCCAGTTTTAACCACAGCCAGAGGTGACAGAAAAATGGCAGGCTTCTCCATCACCTCTTGAACTACGTCAGCACCCTAATTTCTTGCCATAGCATGCTCAGTCACATAGCTGAACTTATTTATTTGCACGAGAGATGCTTCAGAAGTCCTCGACTTTTCTTTCGTCCTCTTCATTTTACTCAAACTTGATGGAACCTGTGTAGCTTCATGGAAAAAAATGAGAAAATTGGATGAGTTGAATTTGTTGCTTCATAGTATTGTCTCTTGCTGAATTTATTGGCAAGGAATTTTGTAGTGAGTAGACAAAAAGTAGTTGGTAATGGTTGCTGATGACCCAAATTTGAATTATTTGGTGAAGCAAAGAGGATTTGCAACATTGCAAGAAGACATACTGCATATTGTTTGATTCTACATCATTAACAATTTTTTGTACTCCAAGATTAAGAATTTTTTGTACTCCAAGCTCCTTCACATCCATTCTGATTTCTGCACCATGTTTCAGAACATAGAAAGTGTTGTATACATCCGTATAATGAAAATATCGTTAGTCTTGTTTGCAGCTTTGCGTGTTTTATGTAATGAGAATGTCAGAAATTAACTTCACCAAAGTTGTTTCAGACTTGGACCAACAAGAACTGGTTGATAACATGAGATGTTAATTGAAGAGTTGTGTGGCGTTCAATGGAAGTATGATACAGTTTTTGTTTTAAAACGAGGGTTCTTATGAACACATACCTTTTGGGTAAAGGTACCCTGCTGCAGTAAAATTTTGGAGTTACTAGTGAGAATGAAAAAAGTATCTGTTAAAAATAAAAGAAAAAGACCCACTGTTGGGCTCCAATGCTTAGAACTTGGAGGTCTTAATTTAATTCATTCAATCAAATCAAATTATTTTAGTCGTTAATTAGGATTAAAATGATTTATAAATCCACGAAAGTTCATATTTCAAAAGTTTATAGAATTAAAAATTTATTAAATCCTAAAGAATAGGCTTGGTTTATGGATTTAATTTAATTTTTTTTTCTATTTTTATATAAATTTTTCAAAATAAAATAGAAATAAAAAATAAAAAAAATAAAAAAAATTAGAAAAAAATAAAAATAAAAAATAATTTTAGAGATAGAGAAATAAATATATTTTAAAAATATAGAAAAATTAAAAAAAAAGAAAATTTTAGAAATAAATAAAAATATTTAAAAAATAAAAATAAATAAAGAAATAAATAAATTAAAGTATTCTCTAATAAAAATATTAGAAAATAAAAAATAAAAAAAGAAATGAAATGAATTTTTTTAAAAGGTTAAGTAAAAGATAGATTTGAAAAAACATGTAAATAATTTTAGAGAAAGAAAAATAATTTTATAGATAAAAAAAATATATTTATAAAAACAAAAATATAAAAAATTGAAGTTAAAATAAAATAAAAAATTAAAGAAAATAAAAAGTATTTTGCAATAAAAATATTATAATAAATAAATAAATAAATGAAATGAATTTTTTTAAAAAGTTAAGTATAAGATAGATTTGAAAAAACAAGTAAATAATTTTATAGATAAAAAAATAAATATATTTTAAAAAATAAAAATATAAAAAATTGATGAAGTTAAAATAAAATAAAAAATTAAAGAAAATAAAAATTATTTTGCAATAAAATTATTAAATAAATAAATGAAATGAATTTTTTTAAAAAATTTAAATATAAGATAGATTTAAAAAAAGAAAGGAAGAAAAAGAAAAGAAGAAATAGAAAAAATAAAAGTATAAACAATTTAAAAAGTTAAAATAAAAAAACGCCCACCGTGGGGCTCGAACCCACGACCACAAGGTTAAGAGCCTTGCGCTCTACCAACTGAGCTAGACGGGCAGTTGTTGTTTTTAAAACATTTTATGTGTTATTTCTTGAGATTTGGACGTCTTATAGAATGCACACTTTAAATTTAGCTATATTTTTTTTATAGATTTAGAAAATATGGGTAAAAATAATTCATGCGTAAAATTTTAAATTGTTTTCTATGAAAAAAAAGGATATTATTTTCTATAAAAATATTTATATTCTTAATTAAATAAAAATAGATCCATGTTATTGATTTTATATTAAATTTTTATATAAATTTATTTTTAAGATATAATTTTTTTTATTTTAAAATATTTTTAGTTAAAATAAAAAATTATTTTAGATTGATAAGATAAATTATAAGATAAAAAAAATAAAAATAAGAAAGAAATTATTCTTATCTTCCTCTATTTTTTCAAGTTAGAGGAGATAAAATTGATTGGATGTTATATAAATATGATTTTTTCTCTCTTTTATCTTCATGTTTCTTTAAATCTAAAAAAAAATATTAAAATTTATGCTTTGTTTTATGATTTTTTTTTCTTTATAATTTCTCATACTCCAAACAATGTATAAGTATTTAATTATTTTGTATAAATAAAAAGTTTGATAATTCCAATATTGAATTTAGTATAATGAGTTTAATTTTAATATATTACTAATATAAAAAAATTTATACTATCAATTAACTAAAAAAATATTATATTCATAACTTTAAAATATATTATAAAAATTAATAATCTTAATTATATGACAATCAATAATTAAATAATAGTTTAAAAAATTTACACTTTCAATATATTTTAATTAAATTTATTATAATATTATATTAATATATTTTGAGAGTGTTTAGAAAAATTTACGCAAAACTTATTAAGGTTTATGAAAATAACTTGTAACTTTTATAAGCTTCTTTTAACTTATTTTAATAAATTGTAGCAAAATTTATCCAAATACTTTTAATTTATTTTAATAAATTTTATGGTTAAATGTAAAACATAAGCTCTCATGTTAAGAAGTTTAACATTACCTAAATGCACCATTAATACAACATTAGTTAATAAAAAGTTATACATTTTTTGTGTGTGCATAAACTGGTACGTGGTATAGCAATTATTTTGACAACCTTTAAAATCATTGGTTTGAAGAGAATAGAGATATAATAGTACATATTAGTTGTATAACTACTGATGCTGTCAGTTACTCAACAAGGAAACCGGATTTTAATTTTCAACCAACGATTATGAAGCAATTTCAAGCATACACAAATTAGAAAATAAAACTTAAGTAGTGTAGTGTCTGCTCCCCATCACAAATATACATTACTCTATTATTTCTCCCACTTAATAACCAGTGTTACATAGAAGGCCTTGTGACGACCATTCTCAAGTGATAGGAACGCAGGCATCAGGTTGTCTTTGAGGTGATGACTGATGAGGCCTGGAACTCAGGTAAAGCCTTGTATGCTTCATACAACCTACTCAATGTGGGGGATTTGGACTGCAAAAAAGGCCAAAACAACTTCAAAAGATACACAATATATAAAGATTATAATATCTTCTATCAGGTATGAGCAGTTAGAAACCTTTCAGAATGGTTTGTGTGAAGGCATTAGAGTTTTATTTGATAAAGACGTAAAGCCACCTTTAACATTTTAGAATGGTTATATTACTGTACAATAGAACATCATGCTGTAAGCCTATATCATTTCAGAATGTTGGCGCCGCAATTTGCTAAAGCTGTTTCTAGGGAAAGTTAATATGAATTTCATGAGTGCTAACTGCATTCTCCAATCTGTCGTGTAATTATTTTGACCATTTGAAACAAATATTTAAAAATCCCCATATAGTTTTTAAGATCATCTCTCCTAAAAAAACGAAGTGTTAAATTATTAGGTCCATCTAATGTCTAATTATAATATAAAGGCATTTTAACACCTATTAAATTCTTAAGTCCTGATATAGGCAGGCTTAATTTGATAAAACTGACACGGCATAGTTGCTTTAATATCTAAGTAATCATTCAGTGATTGAATTAATTATTTTGGAAACCTCCATTGAAAGAAAGATTACCAAATGACGCAACCATTTTATTTTTATTTAAAAAAAAGACAGACAAGACAAGAATTTATAAGTCAAGCTTGTGCAACAATAGTAATATCAAGATACAAAACATATATATCAAGAAATAATAAGAACCATACCAAATCGATATACCAGTGTAATTGTGGAGCCAAAAATACATACACTACAGTATTTACTTTTCAGATAATACATGAAACTCATTTTGGCAGCACATTGAAATTTCAAGCTGCATGATGGACAAAACCGACATGATAATTAAAGGGCGAAATCTGAAAAAACTCAGCCAGATTATGAGGAAAAGGTAACAGAAGTTCCATTCACAATTTTCCTTTTCTCTGCTCAGTAAATAACTTAGCTTCAAGAAATATTTTCAGGAATTGACATTGATCACTACAATATGGAACAGATCCAAAATAAGACATTCAATTGATATTGAAGCAAATCACTATAGTAAATAAAAGGCGAAAGAAGGCTTTAGGGCAACCAGAATATACCATACAGATTAGATATGTTCTCCTGTGGCATATGTACCAGCAAAATCCTTCAGTAACTTCTCAAGAGCTGTTGTACATCGTCCAGTTAGAAGTGAAGGTGTGACGATTGAAGAAACACTGAAATAATTTCAAAAAAGAAAGAAAACAATAGAGCCTAGAGTAAAATATGCTTACCCAAGAAGCCTTTGTCTATGGTAAATTGGGCCCACAGTTTTGTTTCTGCGCCAAACATTTTCTCCATATCTTTCTGTAGTAAATAGAAGTGTCAAAATGCAAAATATTTGAGCATAAAGCCAATCCAAGCATTTCAAAGCAAAAGAATGTACCAGAACATTATCCATGTGAAGAGGCTGTATACTAGAGTGAATAATACTTGCTACCTGTAAAATAATATTATCATCAGATGTCATAGCTACAGCACAATGACTTGAGCATGCAGAATACATGGAAATTATATTTTCAAATTACAGATTGGACTACAGAATCGTTTTATAGTGAACAAACTATTACAATGCATGGTCTTTTTATATATCTAGTATTTCACAGAAGCTATTTGGAAATCTCTGTATAATATTTAACCGTAAGAATTCAACAGCATGAATGGATTTTTCCCATGGAATTGTTTCAGAAAATATCAAACTGATAGGATTAGCAGTCAAAACTAACCTCAATTCAAGACACTCAGGTTGCAAATCTGAATCAATCATTTTGAATTTTACCTGAAGATTGAGAGCTCTGAGCTGGGGATCAACTGGCAACAGTGGGTTCTGAGTATATTTTTCCTCCAAATGCTAACCAGAAAGGAAAAGGGGAAAGATATAAGACATCGATTTGAACAACAAACCTAATCAGGGACATAAATAAAATAATTGAAAAGAAACTCAAGCATCATAATTCAGAGCAACTTGGTAATTTTCCCACCCTACTACGTCTTTAGGATCCATATTTTCCGAAATAACCCAAGTCACCAAGAAATGGAGCCCTAAGACTGATGTAATCAGATAATAGAAAAATTATTATTCTCTGAGGTGGACTTGCTTATAGTACTCAACATTTCCAGCGCATGTAGCAGTAGACCTACCAGAAATATTGCATAAGAGTCTGAAAGCACCACAATATCATCAACTAATACTGGAACATAGTGCAGAGGATTTAATCTCTCAAATTCTGAAATTTAAGCATAAAAGAATAATTTCAGTCAAATAAACTGACTAGCAGCTATTCAGTTTGGCTGCTAAATCACTACACATATTACAAAACTCTAAATTCACCTGGACTGTACTGCTCTCCTTATGAAAGCTCCACTGCTTTATAATCATGGGATCCCTAGTTATTTTGTATTAAAGGAAAGCAAAGTTAATGAAGAAATGTAAACTCCTAGTGTCCAATTCAACATTTTCTGGTGTTATAACCAAATCCAAAATGCAAAGATTTATCCAATTTCTGAATCCACACTATACAGCCGTATCAGGCATACTTATCCTTGATTGATAATAAAATACAGAAATAGAAAATGATTAAAATTTCATTTTATTATTGAAATGAACATGAGGATAAATATAAACCGAGAAAGAATAACAAATCAACGAGAGGAATATTCTCCAAGGAAAGAATTAAGTACATGTGGGAAAAATAACTTAATATTCAGTAATAATATTTCGAAGAAAAGAAAACTCAGTTTAAAAGCTATAATATATATACCAATCCTGATATTCTTATATACAAGTATCATCCACTTATCTACACTCCAGCTCACAATTTCTTTTAAAGAGAATTAAAAATAAAAAGCAGATCCATGTTCTACATCTAGATGTAAACAGAATAAGGTTGTGTTACAATCTTTTTCATATATATATGAAGTATAAGTGAGGAAGGAACCTTGAGGTATAAAGCAAAGCGGATACGCCACGCCACGAGCAAGAGCTTTGCCAGTAAGAATACAACACAAGATTGGCACCACTTTTCTTCTGCAGTGTGAATTTAGCAATTCGTTTTTGGAAAATCAAATTCACAAAGATGATGACGATGATGATGATGAAGAATAGTGATAAACGAAACACAGTACAAAGTAGAAAGAAGAATTAGCCACTCTGCTAGGTCCATGTATTGTCTGATTCCGCTATGTAAACTGTGTCAACTTTCATAGCAACAACTTAATTATTTATACAATGGGCTGTGTGACTGGGAAACACAATAACAGTTAATCAGTTATCCTGTGTAAGCCGTTGATATTTTAAATTTTACTGTTTATATATGTATCCATCTTTTTGGTATCTTTTTGGTTATATAATTTATAAAATACTTTTCCTTTCACTTTATCTTTGTTCCTCTTCTTATTTTTTTATTTATTATTTGAATGAATTATTGTATATTTTTATTATGTAAATACAATTTCTCTTAACAAAATATATAATTACATTCAAATTTATACTTATCATACCTTTTAATTCATTAACAATATAAAAATTTATATTAACAGTATCAGAATTAAACTCCTTAAAAAAATAAAAATCATAACATTTCTTTTGGTAAATAAATAAAAGCTAGATCTGGTTGCATTGAAAAAATTATATTAATTTTATAATATTTCACGGCACTTTTTGCAATATTTATTTTTTTTATCTCCTTTTATTGAATTATTTATTTTATGTTATTTTTTTATCTCCCGTAAAAGATTGTATAAATTCACTGTACAAATGTAATTTTTATTTAAAAAGACTCTGTGAAATATTAAAAAAAATAATTTTGTGAGAATCATAATCTAATTTAATGGGGAATCAGGAATTAAAGTAATTTTGCATAAAATTTTTAATCAAACTTCATTATTTTTTATATTAGTAAAAACATAAAAATCTATCAAACATTAAGTTTAGTTAATTTCTAGTGAAGTGAGAAGTTTCTACAATAGTTTAATAATTATGAATTAGGATTATCATACCGGTTTTAGTGTTTATTATTCTTATTTTATTGTTGTCGTTATTATCATACTATTTTTACTTTATTTAAAATATCTTTGACTAACATGTTATCTATATTTGTATGTAATTAACATTCTTACACCTTAATCTTTAGTAAATAAATATAGTAATTAATATTAAATATAAAAATAATTATAATTAATTTATGTATTTTAAAAAAACCAAAATACAATTCAAATATTTTATTTTTATATATAAACATAATTCAGTCCAACTTGTTATTTAATATTAAATGATTTAAGTTTAGTTCAAAACATTATTTTTTATAATATATAATTTTCTGAAACATTTAAATGTTAAAATAAAAAAGAAAAAAACTTCACTATTTTAATTTAAATTAATAAATATGCAGTGAATATAAAATTATGAAAGTGAGTAAAGGCTGAACTACATAGAACCACAAACAGAAAAAGGCCAAAATTCAATTGAACGTTTGGTGAAATTTGAAAAATATAAACCGAATTTTGACATGACTTCTTTTTATTTCCACACATGCATAATGACATCCACTTTCATACACCCATAAATTAATGGTTAAGATTTTTTTTAAAAAAAATTCAGACAGCAATATGAACTTAGGAATAGTCTAATCTTTACGATATAAGTTAATAAAAAATTACAAAAATAAAATAAAATAAAATGTTCAATAACTTAATATAAAAAAAAATAACCATCAATATAATAAAAAACAGATCTATCATGTGAACCTTTTGTTCTATCTTAAAGTTCGGATTAAAATTTTTTATGAATTTAAATAGCTAATCTTGTAGAAAAATTGATAAAACAAAATTTTATAAAATTAAAAATATATAATTTTTACATTAAAGAATAACTCTTATTTAAATTAATAAAAATTCTGAATATAAGTTGCCACACATGTAGAATTTTTTCCATTTTGACATTCTTCATACAACTGCTTTGTACTTGGACTGT
This sequence comes from Canavalia gladiata, assembly GCA_037954105.1. Lineage (NCBI taxonomy): Eukaryota > Viridiplantae > Streptophyta > Magnoliopsida > Fabales > Fabaceae > Canavalia > Canavalia gladiata. Next base: position 10,761,986 of record CM075659.1, on the reverse strand, counting down.
CTGCTTTTGACATATATCCAAAAGGACCCAAACTGCTGCTTGAAAGCTTCATGAAATAAGCAGGAATAAGAGTTTTTTTTTTCAACGACAATATTGAGCTCTTAAAATTAGAAAATAAATGCTTCAAAAATTGTTAAGTTGAAAAGTTGCTTATTTAAACATAAATTGTTTAAATAAATAACTCTTATTTTAAAGATAATGAGTGTGGATCCCTTAAAAAAATTATTAAAATTATTTAAATAAAAATTAAGCAACTGTTTCAAGTTGTTGAAATAAAGATGCTCTAAGCTAATGGATTGAAGCTTGCCAAAATCTGATTTCTCACAAATGAATCAAGTGTCCGAATTTGAGGTGGGTACAGATAATTTTACAATGTAGTCCTATATTTAGCTAAAACAGCTTTATACAAGATATCTGTTCATTACTGAGGCAAAAAAATGAATCTCAGCACTCAATTTTTGGTTCAGATTTAACCAAGAAACTTCTGGCTTCGTCATCGGTAACTTCACTGCATAGTGAAACCAAATACCAAATTACGATCAAAGAAAAGAAAAAACACTTAAATGGATTGAATCATAAGAGACAACAAAAAAACCTGTCTACAGCTTCTGTTTTGGAGATCAAGGTGAGTCCCTTAGAAGCAAGAAATTCACAGAAACTACTAAGGTTTTTCTCTTGACAGAAATTGCAAAGATGTTGAAGGAAATCGTTGAAATGTTTTGGTTCCTTCACAGAAAAAGTATGTAAACTTTGTAAGCTAAGAAGCATGGGCAGATAAAACAAAGAAATTCAAAGAGGGATACCACAGAAATTGGTTTGTTTGGACAAGAGGATAGAAACACAGATAATGCATTTTCTTTTGTTTGGCCAAATAGAAAATAAAAAGAAAAAGGAGAGGAACATAGACTTTTAGAAACAAAAGATTCAAACTTTTCTCTCCTCATTTTCTCATCAAATTTCAAAATTTTCTCTCACCCCTCATTTTCTTTCCTTTTAAGTAAACAGATGGTAAAGGTTAAACAGGAAAAGTTCTTACTTTTATGTGCAAGAAAGGGTGATGGATTACCTGCTCAAGGATGCAAGCTTTGCGAAGCACAACTAAACATTCCATTGCTTTCGGATAGTTATCACCTTCATGGGAGTCCTCTACCAAGTCAAATATTTTATTTTTCATATCCGTAATTGCTTTTACAACCCAGTCTGGACTATCTCTGCGTGAAATCAAGGCTTCAAAATCTTGGACTGGAGTCAGATCGCCGATCTTCTCAACTTTAACAGATGTGTTTTCGATGAGATTGGTAGGCTGAGCAGTAATGTTTCCCTCTTCATCACTTAAAACGGATCTTTTTCCTCGCAAGAAACGCCTTGACTTTTTCTGTGGCAAGATATTTAGAAAGTAAGCTACAACTATGTTTGTAATGACCAGGAGCAAAGCACAATTCTTACCAAGGGATTTCCCTTTAGTTCAAAAGACCCACGAAATGAGTCTATCACAGATTTGTTTTGCAAAAGCAGGTCAGGATCAGGCTCTGTAATTTTCTTCAGTGTGTTATCAAGAGGAGGTACCGCGGCATCTGGATCCTTCGATTTCAGTTCAAGATAACGATAAAAACGCTGAAAACATTGAAGAAATAAAGCTGTTAGCTTTATTTTAATATTACCTTTCTTTTTTGGGGAGAGAAAATAGTTTATCACTTTTCATCTTAATAAATATATGTTAGCTTTAATACTAATTTTTTCACACAGTTGGGTAAACAAGCTGATTAACTTTTAAATATAAAGGATAGAAAGGATTATACATAAGTTCTCCACATATTAAAGCATCCAGCACTGGTGCTAACTCTAGCCAACAAGGGTATGTAAATGCAGATTCCTCAAGTAATGATCACAAGAGAAATAAAATTTCATTCCAAAATGAAACTTTCAAATCTTTCCAAGAGAAAAATCAGAAAAGAAAAAGGGAACATGGAAATATAAATGAACAAAGAGTGGATAGAGCATGTACCTCTAGGACTGGATTTGGTGTAAAGTCAGGTAGCAGAACTTCCTCTTTCCCATGTGGTGCAAGATCAAGCGATTTTATTAAGTTAGCTGCAGCTTCTAACTGCTGTTCATTTGGCTTGCACGATGCTGGGAAATTAGTGAAGGAAGGGAATTGAAACTCCCGCACATCTTCAGCAAAAGGAAGGACATTTAAGTAAAATGAATCAGGCTGCACAGCATAATCAAAGAACCAAGATAAATAAATATAGCGAGCCTGAATTGAAGCAAATAAGCCATTACTGATGAACCAATGTAAAATCCAAGAAACAGACAGAAAAAACCTACAAGATTTTCTCTATCAGATAAATTGGGTGTCAAGACCCCAATGACAACATTTGCTTGTCCCTGTCTCCAAACGCAACGTAATATTGCTACCTTATTCATTTCCTTCATAGCCCTTGCTAGTGCAGAAACTGCAAGCATGGCTTTTGTATTTCCAGGTTCAGGTAGGAAAGCATAGACATCTTTCATGTAATGGTGTCTTTAGTGAACATTTTCAGACAGAAAATAGATATAAGGACTCAGGAAATCTCCATCAACAAATTTGAATCAAATATATTTTATTAAAGCATATACAATCTTACCTCAATATGTTAGAAGAATCAGTAAATCCCAAAAGCTTCACACCCTTTTCTGGTTTGAACTTAACAGCATCCCACTCAGCAGCAGATATGGGAACTATTTGAGGCCCATACCGATAACCTTTAATTCTTTGGTCAGGGGGGACAACTTTGTCAGCATCTTCAGAACTCTTGTATTCATAATCTACTTTGACTTCATGTGTGGCAGATTTATCATTTGGAGGAGCCTTGTCAGAATATTTTTTCAGAGTGGGAAATTTCTCTTCTGCTGTCTTCTTGTATACCATTACCTGATTATCATTGATGTTTTTATGAAACAAAATACATTGTTTACTAACAATTTTTATTTAAAAAACCAATGGGATAATTAACCCATTTACATTCACTATTCGAGCATCAAATTAAAAATAGTAAATTGATATGAAGCATGAAATAAAAGAAATATGATGTTAAGATGCAGATGCAAGTGAAATCATTGGCTACTCCCTTCCATGGTCACCTTGCCTCAAAATATTCAATTTTAATTAGAGATTAAGATTCATATTGTCCATGGAATAAGGTCCATAGAAAATTCAATTGGAGCATTTGATAATCTTTTCCACTAGAAAAAAAAGTTTGTAAGATGACATAGCGACATTAAATATTAAATTAATATGACAATGGAAATGAAAAACATGTGAGACGATATGATTAATCAACTATGATGGATTCTGTTGTATAAATGACCCTTAAGAAACATATTCATCATGGACTGAAAATTAAACTTATAAATCATACAAAGATCTCACCTTAATCTTCAGAGTGGGGCTGAATTCAATATCTCCTCTGAAGACGGTAACTGGAGTTACATTTCTGGTTCTAAGAGCACCAAACAAAGAAATTGGATTCTCCACATACAACAACCTTGTTGATGTTTCCTTTGAAAAAATATTTAACAGGCGGTCATTTTCTTCCATTATTCTCTCATTTGCATCTTGACCAAGCTTTCCTCTCAGAATTATGCTTTCCATCTTCATACCATGGACAGTCATTTGTTTGGCAATGGTGGTAACTTGTTCTTCCTTGGTTCCTTCATAGGATTCTTTTATTGGACATAGAGCATTTGTAATAAGACAGAGACGTTTCTTTCCCTTATTTGTTTCTCCAAATTTTTTTATTAACATATCCATGCCAACAATGACAGCATCAAGAACTAACATCAAGTCAAGGTATCCAGAAAATGATAGGAGGAAAGGATCAACTTCCCCTTGGAAATTAAATAATTACCCTTATAAAGTTTTGCTACTGATGCATCCCTTTTATTCTAATAAGACAAACAGAACAGTGTTCAGGAAAATATTAACTCATTATACCAATCTTGCAAGAAAGCACCATTGACAAAACTAAGTGAAACAAAGTGTTACTTTAGAAGAAGCAAGTAAATTGTATAATGGAAATAGAGGCTTAGTATATGTAAAGTAATAGAGATATATAGCTAATTATTAGAAAAGGAAGAAAAAGGGGAATTAAAGAGAGAGATAAATGGCATTAAGTAATACAGTCTAATCAGAAACACAAATCTCCAAGAACTTATAGTTTAAAAGTAAATAACTTGCAAATGGGAATACTTGCAGAAGCAAAGGGTATGAATATTTTAATGCAGGACAAAACAAGTTGCAATAATTAAAAAAAAAAAAACAAAAGTAACATTCTACAAGTAAAAACTTCCGGAGTACAAAACCAAGAACTTCGTGGATACAATCACCATTATTTGTTCCTCTAGGCAGTTGTTGTAAAGCCTCAACAATATCTCCATCAACAACTTTAATATTTTTCAAAACCACAACTTGTTGATACCCACCCACTTCCGTAGTAAGTTCATTATCAGTGTCTGAAAAAATGCCAACATAAACACAGGTGAGGGAGGCCTTTGATCAGAACTCCATCGCAGGAAAAATGACTGAATTCAAGAAAACAAACAAGCAAAGCAGAAGCAGGATTTTCCCAGTGACATATTGCAGTATGAATAGTAAATTAGCAACAGTAACAACAGGAAATCGAAATGGAAAAATTCAGTGCAGTCAACAGGGCAATGATTCTATTTAGAATGAGAAGGAAAAATAACAGAAGTGAAAGATAATCGAGGATGATCCTCTTATTTACTCCCATTTCTGCATTACAGATAGCTAACAATCTTAACTGCACGGAAAACTTTGTAATCACATGACAACAAAACCAGTAATGAAACCATAAGCACCAAGTCAACACGATCCGCTGCATAGTAAAGATTATAGTGAGTACCTTGTGTTCCAAATAAAACAATTCCCACTTCATCATGTTTGTTATAGATCAGCTGCACCAAGAAAAAGAAACATTAAAAAAAACAAATCATGTTATTGAAGCTCTACACTAACAGAACCAAACACACAAGATTGAGATAACAAATAAATAAATTTTGAAGAGAAAAGAGGGTAGGGATGATTAATACCTTCTTCTGCACTAGCATGGAACAGACTTTCTCAATTTCAGGAAGAACAGAATGCATGGAAGGACCCACATCAAGCAGCAAAAGCAACGCTTCCTTTTTTTTTTTCAGAATTTAATTATGGAAATTAAAAATAAATACAAAGTTAAGTATTCAGAAGTAGTGGAATTTAGAAAGAAAAAGAAAGTAGCATTCTAAATGGGGTTTCACCTGAAAATGAGTAAATTAGAAGTAAAACCCTAAACCCCGAGGATTGAATTATGGAAATTCAAAAGGGTATCGGGAAATGAAGAAAAAACGGTACCTTGTTTCGAGCCATGGAAGGAAAATAAGAGTAAGGTTAAGCTTGCAGAAGAAGTTGAGTTATATATGTATTTAGTAGCTTATATATTATAAAGGATGCTGCTTCGTTCGTCTTCGGTCTTCCCGCTTCAAAAGATGAAGTTAAATACCAAATTCACGAAGGTCCCACCAATCAAAATTTGTTGAGTTGTAATGGAATGTTTGGAGGGAGAACAAGAAGGAAGAAGGAAGAAGGAGAAAAGGGTGAAAACAAAAAGGATTAAATTATGTTGTATGAAAAGAAAATTCATTTTGACAGGCCTATCAATTTTCAATCCTCACTTTAAGAAAAGATTGAAGGGAAGTGTTGTTTTTTTTTTTCAATTTTAGTATTTGAATTATTAAAATTTTATAAAAATAAATATAAAAAATTAAATTTAAATTAATCTTTTTAATTTATATAAACTAATATTTATAGTATTAAATATATAGTTGTGGTTCTCTTTTTATTCGTCTAAGTAAAAAAAAATTATTTTATAATATTTTTATTTTATTTTTATTTATTTAAACAACTTAAATTTTGTTCAAACTAATTTTAATTTTTAATTTTAAAAATTAAAATAAAATTATTTTTTTAATTTTTAGTTTTTAAAAATTATTATAAAAATAAAATAAATTATATTATTATAAATTTACAAAAAAATATATATATACAAATATTAATTTAAAAAATTAAATTATATTAAAATAATATAATTTTTAATTTTTAGAATAATAAAATTAAAAATTATTATAATAATAATATAATAATTATAATATAAAAAATATTATATAATTATATAAATTTTTATTTAATATATTATTTAATTATCAATATTTAAAGATAAATTTATATTATTATAATATTTTTATAAATTTAATATAATTTATATATTAAATAATATTATTTATTTTATTTTTAATATATAAAAAATTAAATAAATAAATATTTTAAAAAAATAAATATTTTTTAAAATAATAATAAATAATTAATTATTATTAATAATAATAAAATATTAGTATTAATTATAATAATAATAATTACGATGATTATAATACAATAATAATAATAATGATCATGTTAATTATAAATAAATAATGGATAAAATTTATTAAATTTAAAAATAAAAATATTTTAATATTAAAAATAATAATTAAATTTTTTATTTTAATATATTTGAATTAAATAATTTTAAAAGTATATTAAAAATTAATTTAAAATATTTTTATCAAATATATTTTATTTTTTAAAAATAATTAAAACTAAAAATTTAAAATTCAAAATTTGCAACAGCTTTAAATAAATGTTATTTTTTTATTTTATTTTTATAATTTTATTTTAGTTTTTTTACTTTCGACATCATTATACGAAATTTTTTTACATACTTCTTTTTTAAAATAATTTCTTTTAATTTAATTGAAATATATTAGTAGTGTAAATATTTAGTATTATTTAATTATAAATTAAATAATTAAAATATTTTAATAATATTTAGTTAAAAATATTTAAATTAATTAAAAAATTAGTTAAAAATTATTAACAATGTATCAAAATTAAATTTATATTTTTTAATAAAAAATAAAAAATTATTATATGAAAAAAGTTACCAGAAATACATAACATACATAAATAGTAAAGTGGAGTATAGAAAAAATATCAAAAATGTTGATATAATATTTATTTAATGAATGATTTAGATTTTTAACGTCTAAATGCCGTACTAGCCAATTTTTCAATTAAAATTACTAATGAATATCTTATCTTTTTCCAATACATTTTAAATTGGTTCTTCCGTCTTTCTTTTCTTTACCACTATCGCAGTACTGGTCTTACCGTTCCAAGATGATAACACCCAAATTCCAAATTGCCTTCATTGCTAACATTGACACAAGTTTTGTCAACAATGTGCATGGTCAGAACTTTGTTGCTAAGTGAAAAGGGAATGAACATTTTCATCTTACTTTTCCTTAAACACAATACAAATGATAATGAAATTATTTAAAATGTTGGATTATATGATACCTTTTATGTAAAATGTCAAAGGACTGAAAACTGAATTTAATAAGTTCCATAACCTATAATGGCAGGTATTATCATGTATGTTGTGTACCATACACAACTTATAAATCTGTGTACCCTATAAAGCCACGGAAGTTATAACTACAAGAGATAGGAATATACAAAATTTACCTAAAATAATGCTTTTCACAATATACAAATATAATAATAGAATACCCTATTCTTGCAAATGAATCACTGCGAATACCATCTCCATTGCCATAGTTTCCATGGTTTCTTGTATTTCTTCCCATGACTAATATAGCAACTATAATATTTTTTTTAATTGATTATCAATTAGTTTTATTCCATTATAGATCATTTACTTAATCATATAGTTTCTTCAAATCTTAACAAGTGCACTAATCTTAAAAAATAACTTTTGATTTAGAATTTCAAAACATTTAATATCATTGAAAAATTTAATTATAGACTAATCTCTTTAAATTTTTTCATTCTGATCATTGGACATGCTAGTTGAAACTAAATTCAAACATATTTTGTTGACATGCAAGTTAAAATTAAATTCAAACATATCTTATGTTTCCTTAATATTAAAAATAAATAAATATATTTATTTTCTAAACAATTTTTAAAGTAAGTGTCAAGTATTGTTCTTTCTTCAAAGAATTCATAATATGTCATGTTCTATATAATATTAGGAAATGTAAAATTAACTAAATGACACAGAAAATTCCAGTTAATTTGAATTAAAAATTTGTCTTCATCTTTGACACCAATAACACCATCACCTATTTAAAGCATCTAATATGCAAATTGTTTTACTTCTTTAAAATTTATTTGATTCGACGTTTTCAATTATCGTATGTTTTAGAATAATGTTTATAGTACATGATAGTCACCGACTTATGTTAGGCTTTTTAATACTTTAAAATTTATTAACCATCACAAATAATTGTTATCAGTTTAATTAATTGCCACAAAATACCAAAAATCACCCAAAACAAAAATGGATGAATCCAGCTGAAAGTATTGTGAGCTGGATGATTACACTTTTCTATGATTTATTTTGTTAGTTTTAACACACCTTGCAATGGGATCATAAATGAAAGAAGTTGATAGTTGTTGAGATGACTCCTTTTAAAATGACTTGTTAGAGGAATCAATATATTTTGTGTTATGTTTATTATTTGTTAAGATATTTTTGTTTAATTTTTAAAATAATATATATATAATAAATATAATTTTATAAGATATTAAATAGATAATTTTATGTAAAATTGTACATGGTACTGTTTTAAAAAGCGTTTTTAATAAATATTAATATTAAAATAATATAATTATATTAAGATTAGTATGTAAGTAGATTAATGATTAAATCTTATGAATTATGTATATAAGATATCAAATATTTATATAAATACACATTAAAAATAATGATGCATTAACTTAACACATCACGTGAATGTTGCAGGAATCATTATATATGTGTCATAAATAATTTTTAATATGATAACCGTGCAGGTAATTTTACACTTTCGAAGTTATTAAAAGTATAAAAGATAAATATGAAAAAAATTAATAAATATTTCTATAACTTTGTAGAAAAATCTTAACTAAGAATCATTAAGCTTATTTATAAATGATTTTATATATCTTATTATTGTTAAAATAAAATCGTAAATATAACTTTATAATATATAAATTAGATTTCTTAATTATAAGATCTTACATGATACTATTCTTAAAAGTTGTCGTAGGAAGTATAAAACTTTTACAGTGTTTGGTTATATGAAAATTAGAAAAAAAAAAGAATTTTTTTTATGAAATTGGATAAATTTTATTTATTTTTCTATATTTACTTACATTTGTTTTATATAAAATAATGAAATTAATTTATGAAAGATCTATGAAAATTTATTCTCTCCCAAAGACCTATAAAAATAGTGGGAGGAATTATTTATATATTTTAAATTATTAAATATTTTTTAAAAAATAAATATTTATTAATAAAAATATATTAAAAAATCAAAATTTTTAAAGTTAATTTCATATTTTTAAAAATTTATATAAATTTAAATTTATCTTAATAATAATTCTGTTTATTATTTTTTCATCTATCTAAATAAAATAAAATAAAAATTTTCTTTTTATCTATCTTTATTAATTTAAATAATTTATTTTTTTATTTTATTTTTTATGTTTTCATTTCTTTTTATTTTTATTTTTTAAATCATCCAAAAAAAACATAAAGTAAAAAAAGTGAATCACATCCTTTAATTGTGAAACATTATAAAAAGAAATTTAAATTTTACATTTATATAAATAACAATAGAAACATTAATAAGCATACATATCTATAATTATATACTCCTTTTAGTTTTGTTATAAGATTATTCGTATTATGTAAGAGGAATAATATGATAAGATGTTTGAGAGGAATTTATTTTTGGATTGATTTAAAGTTTGATTTAATTTAATTTATTTATTAAAAATATAGATTTTAATTTTTTCTTTAAAATTAAATAAAAAAAATTAAGCTTAAACATATAAAAATATATTAATTTTATTAAAAATATATTTATATAGAAAAAGGATGAATGCATATATATCCAATGTGTCCATCGGAATATACTTATTTTAAATATTGTTCGATTTTTTTTTTAAAAAAAATTATATTAAATTTTAAATATATATAAAAATATGATAAAATCTAAATATACAAATATAAAAAAATTATATATATTAATTTATTTTAATATAGTATATTTATATATTAAACCATTTTTTTCATGTTGAATTTTAAATTTATTAATTAATTTTGTTGTAGTGCAAATTTATAAGTAAATTTATAATTTTCATAAATATAAGATCAATTCTTGTAGTGTGATATTATATATATATATATATATATATATATATATATATAATCACAAATTTAAAATATTAAAATAGGTGGGATCTATTTATGAGAAACTTGATTTGTTATAATTTATTTTTATTTTAATATCAAATCACACATAATAAAAAATATACAATAATATTAATTAATATATTAATTTTTAAAATGAATACAATTTAAATTTATTTTTATTTAAAGTAATTTTTATTATATATTAATAGTATCATTTTAAAATTAAAGTTATGAAAAATAAACATGAAAACATTTTATATCAAGATTAGCTAAACTTATTATGAAAGGATTTAATAAAAAAAGGGGGGGGGGCGAAGGAAGTGTAAAATTTATGATCATATTTTTAGAACTAAAAAGATACATTTATTTACACGATTTATAATTATTGCATAAATAAGATATCTGCATTTCATATTGTATTGTTTATCTCACAACCCAACACTTTAAATAACTAATTAAAAATATTGATTTGATCTAATAAGAAAATGTATAAATTATGAATCATAAAATACAAATACGTAATTATCAAAATAATAAAAAATACATATAAAACTTATTCTTCTCTATAAGTATAAATAACACTTTCCTTAAATAAAATTGCAATGGACATCGAATACCCTCAGTGCATCTAGAACATTCGTTCATTAAAACTATTATAATTAAATTATCTAAATTTTACATTTTAAATCCAAAATTGTCCACTCTCAGAATATTTATGCTTTCAAAATATCCAAATCCAAATCCGAGAAAAGATTGTTATAGGAAAGAAGAGAGTCCCACCGTCCACTTTCTACTTATTTATCACATGATTCATATCTCATTCTCTGCTTTTGGCTCTGATTCTTACATGATTTTCTGACGGTGCTGCCAAGCCTAACACGTTCACAAAAACACGTTATTGTTATCAGATTCTTACATAATTTTCTCATACCTTTGCTTTACACCTTCAAACAATGGCTTCAATCACATCTTCAAGCACCTTCTGCAACCTCAAGTTTCACACCAAACCCAACAACACTACTAATATTAGTACAAGTTCCTCTTTACCTCGTATTCTATTTTGTCAGAAACATCATGACCACAACCCCAACGACCAAATTAACCGAAGGTTCTTTCTCTCTCTGCTTTTTAATGTTTATGAGTATAATTATTCATGCCCATTTTCTGAAATTTCTCACAATTCAATTCTTTTTTTCATCTTGAAGAGAACTTATATTGAGAAGCAGCGAATTAGCCACCATTGGTGCTATCTTCAACTTCAGGTACCCCTCTTTTGTTTCTCATTGTTGCATTTGAAATTTTACCTTTTCATTCTGGTTTGAATGAAAATTTGGATTTTTTTAATTCAAGATTTGATTTTGCTCAGAACCCTTTAATTTCTGTTTAGTGTTCTATTGGAAATGAGTGGCTGAGAAAGAAAAGTGGGTTTGGGTTGTGTGTGTTTTTTTTTCTGTGGTGCAGTGGGAAAAAGCCTGATTATCTTGGAGTGCAGAAAAATACACCAGCACTAGCTCTGTGTCCAGCAACTAAGAACTGTGTATCAACCTCTGAGAATATCAGTGATCGCACTCATTATGCTCCTCCTTGGTAAAAATTCCCTTTTTTCTCATTTTAATTTTAACATTGGTTTTATAAAATTGTTATATGAAGTAACTGCATTTTTTTTTAATTGAAGACCAAGTTAAAGTATGGTGTATAGATTTCCATTAATTTTTTTTAAGGGGGCTTAATTTTTGGTTTAGTAATTTGCAGCCTCAAAATTTCATTTTGAGGAGGATCTGCTTAGAACCCATTTGTTTCTAAAATATCTTCTTCTTTCTTCTTTTTTTTTGAAAAATGTACTTTTAAAAACTTTTAGTGGGTTCCTTTAAGCTTTTGAAAAATTAAATCTTAAAAAACAGGTTTCCTATTATTTTTAAAAAATTGAAATTATAATAAATTTTTAAATAATTTTTTGATAATCATAAACAAATAAAATATAATTTTTATTTGAAAAAATTCTAAAATATAAATCACTATTTTTAAAGTTATTTTTTTAAAAAGCTCAAACAAACGGATATTTAGGGGATAATGAATCACGGCTTATTTATTTATTTTAATAGGTACATAATCAGGTTTTAATTTAGTACTACTTTAGGCAAAAGGAACCGTGGCATATTTGTGAGAATCACGTTGCAATAGACAATGGTGCACTTAATAATTTATCATGTTTTAAACCACGTGAAAGTAGTGTAACCTGTATATTGAGCAATTGACCATTGAACTACAATATTGACTTGACATAAATATTGGTCGGTGAAAGTAGTGCAACCTTTAAAAAAAAAAAAAAGAAACAACCTTTTCTCTAGCTTGGTCCTTGCTTTAATCCAAACTTTATTGGAGAACAAATCAATTTTACCTTATTTGTTTTACACTTGAAACATCAACTAACATTTTTTAATGAAAAACATGTATTCAATTAAAATATGTGGTCATAGTTAATTTATGCAAGCATTTCAATTATATTCAAAGATTCAAAATTAATTTTACTTAATCTTAAACCAAGCATAAATTATAGTGTCACATTATTTCAATTTTTAGGGTCACATTGTTTTATTTTTATTTTTGTTCTTGTACAGGAACTATAACCCTGAAGGTAGGAAAAATCCTGTGACCAGAGAAGAGGCAATGGAGGAACTGATAGACGTGGTAATAAATCTTACTAAAATCATGAGTTATAATATACAACTGAATTGCAATTTTCAAATTATTGAAGTAAAACTAAAAACCAATTGTGGTTAATTTTACAGATAGAATCAACAGCACCAGACAAATTTACACCAAGAATAGTAGAAAGGAAAGAAGATTATATTCGTGTGGAGTACCAAAGCTCAATCTTGGGGGTATGTGTAATTTGTATCATGAAGAAAAAAAGTAACCATTTTGGATGATTTCAAGAACCATCTCTAATATATGTTATGTGGTAACAGTTTGTGGATGATGTTGAGTTCTGGTTTCCACCAGGTAAGGGTTCAACTGTGGAGTATAGATCTGCATCTCGGTTGGGAAACTTTGATTTTGATGTGAATAGAAAAAGAATCAAGGTATGATTTTGTCACTCTTGTGTGATTTCTCTATAGTTACATAAAGAAATTCTTGGGTTAATGGGTTAAGGAGAACCCCTTTTTTATTCTGAAAATTTTTTATTATGCATTTAAAAATAGGTGGAACAGGATGAGAACATGAGAAAAATGGAAAGAAAAAAAGATAAAATATGATATATGATATGATAGGAAATATATATATATATATATATATATATATATATAAATAAAATATATCAAAATAAAAATACTGGTAGCATGTATGATAATTAGGATCATTTCTTTTATATATGAAGTAAAACACTTTTTAATCAATTTTTTATATGATTAACTAAATTTGAGTTTCAATTAATTATTTTATTCAAAATTTGGCACTTATTATAACTGGAAGTGAGTTTTGTTAACTGTATTTTGATTAGAAAAAAGTTGACATTTTTTAATTGGTGGGGATAAAGAATATTTTTCTGTTGTACAATTTCTTCCTTAAATATTTTTGTGATGAAAAATGATATTGGTTAATGATAGGTACTAAGACAAGAGTTGGAGAAGAAAGGATGGGCTTCTCAAGACACAATATGAGTAAACTAATGCAGAAATCACATCAGCATTTAAGCAACAATAACCAATTGAATTCAACTATAGGCAACATATATTTTGTAACCTTGTTTAATTTTGTACTAGACTACAAATCTCACAGAACCATTGAAGCAAAACTTTTGATTGTTAGAATTGGAAATCATTGAGAACAGTACTTCAACTTTTGGGGAAGGAATGAAATGAAGACCTCCTTTCTCAAAGTTAATTCATTGGCCCACTTTTTTTACTTTTTCTCCAAGTTCAATCTATCTACATTGAATCATCCAATTCATGTTTCAAATATCTTAATTCGTGTTTTGTTGCAGATGCATTCTTCATGATTTCACCTTTGCTGTATAAAATAAGTTTGTTTGCTTCTTCATGTGTTAAGTATCTTCAAATGTTTTTAGAAGTAGTCGGTGCATAATTTTGGAGGCCAAGTATAGGTGCATCTTGACTTTGGCATCTTTGGTTCTCATTTCACTTCCATACATTGTTCAGTTTGAGAATTCAGAAATTGTTCAATCACATTGATCTAAAGCAGAAATTTCCTCTAATAGCAATGAACGCAAAGCTAGCCACCTCAATGACTAATTTTAGTACAAATTGATGTCGGATTCCGGATAGTGGTTTAGCTTAAATTTGAGAAATTATTTGATGATTTTCATATGCTTGGAGTTAAAAAGCTTTTAAAATTCTTTTTGATCATGTTCTGCAGTAAATGGAGATATATGAGTTGTTATGGAACGTTTGTCAATGCAGCTACATATCATTTTGTTACAGGCACAATACCAGACACAAAACAATAAGATTTTCGAAAAAAAAAACTTTTTTTAAAACTATTTATCAAAATGGGGTTGAGTTTAAACTATTTATCGATTTGGGATGCTTTTCGCTGTGGCAAACCACCTTTTATTATTATTATTATTATTATTATTATTATTATTATTATTATTATTATTATTATTATTAATTTCTTGAAGTGGCTCGTATATAAACCATACTACCATTCATCTATCCTTTCTGCTTTGTTCCGTTAAATCGAGCTGAAAAGCGATGCAAAAATTGTTCAAAAAGTAGACGAGTGTGGATGAAGTTTTTCTCGGTAATGCACAAATTTGATGTTTATGCTATCCATAATAAAAAATATTAAATTTTTTGAAGTTCTATGACAAATTTTTCCTATATAATGGAAAGATAATATTTCTAATAATAATCCTAACAATTTCTCTTATCCAGCATCTCACTTGCCATTTTTTTTTTCCTTTCTTTCCTATGAATTAAATACATCTATATTTCTTCAGCTTTTATTTAAAGGTTATTATGAGTTTGATATTTCAATATTTAACTTTAAGAGAAATTAAAAAATTTCTCCTACATATAATTGGTATTTATATTATAATACATTTAATTTTTTTTATTGCATCATATATCATATCTTATCTCTTTCTATATTTTTATTTTATTTTTTTTCTGACTCACTCGTCCTAATATAAAATGTAAGAGTATCATAATTATAAAAAAAAATGAATTTTTTTAATTATGTTATTAGATTTAATAATTAATTTATTTTAAATAATAATTATTTAAATTTTGTTACATAGATATTATTATATTGTAGGAGAAAAATTTTGTCGGATATCATTTTAAAATTAAAGAAGAGATTAGTATTTTAAAAATTGATTTCTATCTTGTTGAATATATTTTAAATATTTAATTTGCTGAAGTTAATAATTTTTATTTGGTATTTTTTTAAATTTTAATCATACTTGTAAATATTTCCATCACAAGATATGAAGAAATTATGTTTAATTAAGAAAATATATTTTGCTTATTATTATTTTAATAACAATTATAATTGGGAGAAAACGAGAACGGAGCTATGTCGCTGATATCTCTCATAATGAGAATGAAGGATTGGACCTTCTTATTTAAGGATGGCGTCAAACAAGTTGGGTAGAGTGAGAAATGATCTAACCATCGAAAATTGAGTTTAACGGTGACATTTGTACAATTTCGTTTGTGTATGTTATAAGATTTATTGGGTAGGAATGTAATTGGCTTTTGGTTAATAAGATGTTTAACAATAGTTAAAGGTGGAGAACCTTGACGGAATTGTGGTAGATCTTCCTAAACTGAGCAGTAGCGATAACGGAGAAAGACATTAAAATTTTATTTGCTATGGACTTGAGAGCTATTCCCACTAATTACATTTTCATACCCTTTTGTTTATTATTTAATTTGACTGATATGTAATGATAATGCAAGTAAGAGAGCAATTAAGGTTGGACTTATGTATCAAGGACATTAAAATTAGGATTGAAATCACCTTTGATATCAGGATCCAAAGAACTATCATATGAATTTTATATTCTTTGCTTCACTATATTAAGGATATTAAAATTAGGATTGAAATCACCTTTGATATCAGGATCCAAAAATCTATCATATGAAATTTTATATTTGTCTTTGTTTTCACTATTTTCAAATGAATGTTGAGAGAAAAAGTTATCATTATTATCATGATTCTTTAATACCATCCGATGAATTGCTTACAATCACAATAAACAAATAAACTATTGTTATCCATAAACTCAAATAATTTTTAAAAAATACAATATAATATATCATCACATAAGTTAAAATACCTTTATTAGTTGTTATAGGTGCAATAACATATTCAACATTCTCATTTTTATTAGCCGCTGACATTATTGAATTCACATTGTAAGATTGTAATGGAATCCAAAAGCTATCAATATTGTCTATATGAGCATATAGCTCAACTATAATTATCAACGATCATTGTTCATACCAACTTATCATACAAACAACATCATCACCATCAAACATGTCACGTTTGAATATGCATGATAACTTTTGCTATTTCATCAAACATGCGTTTAAAGAAAAGATCAACAACAATCAAACTTTATCTTTCAGATGTTAAACAATGAATAACAAAAATTACAAATATTAGACAAACCTACCAACTTTAAACTGGAAGGGCATATAAACAATAGAGGGGGTGTATCAACTTCGAAACAAGAGAGCGTATCAACTTCAAATTTGAGAGAGCAACGTTGCCCTTGGGTACTAATCCGGTTTAATATTTAAACGATGGCTATATTTTACATATTAGTCTATTTTAATACTTGGACGATACTTGTAAATAACTACTATAGGGATATGATTGAAAATATACTAATCTCACCCTAACCACAGGCGATTTAAGTCATTTAACCCCCCCCCCCTCCTTTAAATAAAACTCATCTTAACTATGTATAAGTTTTGATTAATGTTATTATTATAATTATTACAAAATAAAATGGAACTCACCCAAACCATGAACAATTCTATTTATTTATTTATTTTAAAACTTGGAACTCACTCAGCCCGTGCATGAGTTCTAGAAATTATCATTTTTCAAAAATGAAACTCACCCAACCATTGGATAAGTTTATACTTTCTTTTAACAAAGAATAGTATCGTCCTGCGTATGAACGAGTCTATCACATGAGAAATTAATAAATATATATACACACATTTTTTTTCCTTCAAAAAGCCCATAAGAATATATCATACTTTGGATTGATGTCAAGAAAATCTAAAATTTCACTTTATGTCTCTTGTTTGTGGAATGGAGGGAAAATTTGTCATTAACAAAGGAAAGTTGCGCGAAAGATTCACTCAAGTAAATTAGAATGCATACTTCTTACCATATTTAATTGGTAACCGCATGCAAAAATAGTTGGAACTGCATAAAAAGTAACCGCGGAGCAAAACCGGGTTTCACTTGAGATAACACAATCAAATTGTATCGGCTTTTCAACACAGTAGTCTTGAACTCGGATAAAATTCCAGTGCAAATATAAGTGAAACTGTCTGACATTTAAATTTCCCCTCACGGGAAAAACCAACCACTTCATTTAAAATTTCAGACGCATTTCATACATTCTCAACTCCTGTCTGACCTTTCCAACTATTAATTTCTGTGTGAAGCATCAGTCTTTCCTCAGGTCCATGTATTCACGGTGAATACCGCTAGCATTTAGGACAACGATTTCAACCTTATCTCCCTGTAGAAACATTGACAGTAAGTTACAAGTTTATCCTACTGGCAAAAATGGCAATTATGAATGTAACATAACTTACAGTGTAAATGTCTCTTTCAGTTGCAGATGCAAAAACAGTTTTGACCAGGTCAACAGCCTCTGTTTCAGAGAGTGGAGTAACAGCATCCTGCAAGAAATCATATTTTTAATGTAGGTGTCAGTGACATAAATTTGAAGAATAAAATATCCAAGGTAAAGCAGCAAATTCAGAACTTTACCTTGGCAGGTAAGAGGAGTGGGCTAGGAGACTTCAGCTGGTTATCAAGAAATGGCATAATGAGTGTGGATCCAGAGCCCTGAGAGCTATATCCAACCCTCTCATAGGAACCAACAGCATCATATGTGAAGACACATCCCTTTCCTATTTAAGATTGAAGTGGCAATTAGCAAATAGAAAAATGATACATGAACAAGCATAGAAAGCTAGAAATACTGCACCTTCACTGTCAAGGCCACCCAAAACATTGAAAGCATAATAAGGAAAGAAACGTTTGTAATAAAGTGTGTTTGAAAGCAACTGAGCCATCGCTGGGCAGCTCATTTGCTTGTTGTGTTGATGCTGATAAATCTGCATTTTCAGAGTCAAAAGATGAAATCATATCAGTTCTACCAAAGGCTTCCAGTTTTTGTTATAGTAAACTTCAAACAAGAGAGAAGCTGAAAACACATAACAATTTGAGTCCAACAAGAATGTTTCCAAAGGTTTACAACTAACGTAAAAGGGTGTCCCAAAGCATGAGGCTATAACCTGATGGGGTCTTTTTGTGTGTTTGTGTGTAGGGGAGAGGGGGGGGGGAGATATCTGTGCAAAATGAATAGGTAAAAAACTTAAGAGGAAAAGTCAAGATTCAAGACCCATTTTGAGGGGTCTAACGTTACTAAATTGCCTTGAAATTTGGATATCATGTAGTTAACATAACAGTGTCTAAATCTTGATAGATACAGAAATTTATAAAAATGGGAGCCTTGTCAGTTAGGAAAGACTAGTGACTGGACAGAATTGAAAATGCAGGATGAATTATGAGATGGTTCATAAGTAAAACCAAGTTTTCTCAGACCCAGTATTCTGCCCTAAAAGAGTACTCTTGGTTTAATTATAGCTCCAGGCAAAATTCTTTTCCCAATTTAACTGTAACAGAAACATCCAACAATATAAAGCATGGTAATTAACATATAGAAACTACCAGAGAAAACAGATACCAAGAGATTAAAATAGTATATACACTAGCTACCATGCCAGCCCAAAAGAATTAGCAAGTTAAACAGTATATTTATTTAGTTGTTACAAGGGTTGACACTCTTTGACTCACCAAATGCCTAGCAGACAAAACCTTTTGCAAAGCTTTTACATCAGCTTGAAAACCAGAAGAAGCCATCACAGACTTCTCAGCTCTGTCACGAAACAAAAAAAGTGTTCACATCCTTAAACAATCACAAAAACACAATGTAACAAAAAACACAGTCCCCTGTCCATGCTACAAGTAAACAAAATCAAGAGCTCCCGAATCCCTCAAAGTCGCTATAACAATCGAAGCCAATTGAGTTTCAGTGAAATTCAAACATTAAAAACTTTAACCGTGTAAAAAACATACAGTTGGGAGATTTTGGAGTAATCGCGAGTGAGAATGTTGTAACCGGTGGACATCCTCGTATCCGCCGCGATAACACAGTAATCCGCTCCGGCAATTGCAACACATGATCTACAAAAATATATAACTAAATAAATAAATGAAAAATTGAAATTACTCGGTTAGAAGAGAGAGAAAGAGAGAGAGTACCCTCCGTTGTTATCGTACGGAGACCAATTAGCTTGTTGCTTTGTCATGGTGAAATGGAGAAAACGAAGGAGGATGAAGAGAAGTAGGGCATGAAAAGGAGCAAGGTTTTGTTTTGTTTTCCTTTCTTTTCTTTCTGCTCTTGTTATACTCTTCGAACTTCAGATCTGTCTTTGCAAACACGAAACCAATTGGAACGACGTCGTCTGTTTCACTCACCTCACACGACCCTTTACATATGGGCCCATCCCAGAGTTGTTTAATTGGGCCTGCAAATAATTCGGATATAGAAATATATGGGAATTGTTTTTTCATCTCTTTTTTTTTTAATAAAAATTTTGGTATTTTCATTTTATTTTATTTTTAATATATATTTTATAAATTAGTTTACGGAATATAAAAAATATATTCATTAAACTAGTTTATGAAATGTATTTTTTATATTTCATAAACTAATTTACAAAATATATTTTTATATTTTACAAATTAATTTATGAAATATATTTTATGAAATGTATTTTTTATATTTCATAAACTAATTTACAAAATATATTTTTATATTTTACAAATTAATTTATGAAATATATTTTATAGAATATTTTTACATTTTGTAAATTAATTTATGGAATATAAAAATATATATTCCGCAAATTAGTTTACAGAATGTAAAAATATATATTTCGTAAACTAATTTACGAAATATAAAAATATATTTCTTAAGCTAATTTATAGAATATAAAAATTTATATTTTACAAAAGTTACAAAATATATTTATTAAATGGTATAATAAAAAAATTTAAAAAAATAGAAGGAGTAAAAAAAAATAAAAAATACAAAAAATAATTTTTGAAATATATGATTGTTTTAGAGGTAGTTTTTTTACCAAATAAATAAATAAATAAAATAAAAATAATATTTTTGTTAATATAAAAATTTTAGTTAAACTATTTTTGTATTGGGTACCATGTTGCTACAAAATAACTGTTTGAAAATATTACCTTATTTGACAAATTTATGATTATAATAATATTCAAGTCTATCAAGATATACTGCACTGCAAGTAATAATGTTGATGATTATTTAATAATGTTAAGTTGTTTTACAAAAGGTCGTCATTCCAAATCGTGAGCGAAAAAAATAGAAATTATTTGAGTATAACGAACAAGATTGGTAATTTGAGGACTTAATTTGATATACTTTTATACAGTATATATATATATATATATATGTACCTATTACGTCAATACTTAATAATGTGCTACTTTGTTGGAATAAATTGATGGACATTTATACTAAAGACTAAAATGATTCACTAATTTTAGGAATTAAAATAATTCATTAATCATAATTTCAGGAATTAAAATAATGTTTTATTTATTATTATATTTTACAATTAGGGTATAATTGGATAAAAGTTAATCTCCTGAATCATATAAATAAAACCAGATAACTGCATATGTGAAGCATGAAATACAGATTATTGTGTTATATGTTACGGAAAACGTTTTTACAAACTTATAGAGTAATTTGTTTGGATATGAGGAACGAAGGAAAGAATTGAGAAAAAAAAATTGAGATATAAATAAAATAAAATAACTATATTGTTTAAATAAATAAAAATATAAAATGGGTAAAAAAAAATATTTTTAATTATTTAAATAAAATAGATAAAGAGAAATAAATATATGTTTTTTAATTTATCTAAAATTATTTATAAGAATATAAAATTTTAAAATATAGCAATTTTATATTAGTTATAAATTATTATTTTTTTAAAATTTTAAGTTTGATTCTTAATAAAAGCAGATACTTCTATATTTTTGGATGATCTTACATTTAATGTAAACCATTCGATGTCTTTTGTTTAAATTTTTTTTTATCATTATTAATTAAATCATAAAAAATTATAATACGTATATTTGTTTATATTTCCGTTATTAAAAATATTATTTTTATATTAATTTTCATTTCCATGACTAAAATTAAAAATCTATACCGCTTCATTACTACATTTCCTATAAAAGCAATGATAATTATATATTTATATAATATATTTATTATAATTTTTTCTTTCTTTCTTTCTCTATCATATTACATATTATACTATATTTTTCTGTATTTTTATCTATCTCTTCTATCGTTTTCAATACATTCCAAATAAAAATTACAACAAAACATTTTCGGTAAATCCATACTTTGTCACTATGCCATATCCTCAAAGCTCTTCACCAACAGCTAAGCTCAGCAAACTCAGGAATGCATGTTTTGTTTCATAATTAAAGTGGGTAAGTATGAATTTAAAATTTATGAATTATTTTTTATAGCGTTATAAAAACGTGGATAACAAAATAATATAACCCAAACATGGGTAGAGTGAATTTTAATTTTTTCACATTTAAATGACCACCATTAATGTCATTAACTCTTGAAACCATTATTAATCTACGCACTAATTCAAGTTCCATAACGAGTCCTTTGCTCAAGCAATTTCTTTGAAATAAATGCAAAAGCAAAATCGAAAAAAATTAAAGAGAAGAAAGATGGATAATGGAAAAAAAGATATAAAAAACTGTGTTTGAATTAAGAGTAAAAATTAATTATTATAATATTTAATTATAAAAAATAAATTTTATATTCAAATAAGTTAGATGATAAATGAATTTAAAATAATTTATTCGAATTGTATAGAATAAAACATTTTTTTTCATAGTAAAATTACAAAATCATTTATAAGAGCTGATTTTATATTTAAAATAATTAATTATTAAGAATAAAATAAAAATAAAAATTTAATTAAAAATAATTTTAATTTTTATAATTCATTTATTTTATATAAGTTCTTCTTATAAAAAAAATCTAATATTTTAAGTTGATTTTCTAACAAATATTAAGTAAAATTGAATAATATCTTTCGTAACTTTTGTAAATAATAAAAAATAATTTATTTCAAGCATACTTTAAATATAAATAACTTTTTTTTTCAGTATTTTCCATACAAAAATCTATATCATAAGGAGGAATCTTTTTTGGGATGAAATCCTCCACTCTCATCTCCTTTCTGATGTGATCCAAACAAAAAAAGTTCACTAATTTCTCCTTCTCCTTTCACATTCCCTTCTTTCGTATTTTACCCAAATAATATAACACATTAAATAAATCCTCACTAATAATATGCTTTTTAGAAAAAGTAGGTGATATAGATTTAAAAAATTACAAGCCGATGACATTAATTTATAAAAATAAAAATAATTATTTTAATTTATATAAAAAATTAGAATAAAATAATAAATTATTTATCTTTTAAAATAAAATAATATTTTCCATTTTTAAGATTTAATATTACTTACCCATAAATCAAAATACATATTTACTCTTTTTTAAATCCAAACTTGAGTCGTTCTTTGACAACATCTTCTGCGGAGAGTGA
Source organism: Canavalia gladiata (assembly GCA_037954105.1). NCBI lineage: Eukaryota > Viridiplantae > Streptophyta > Magnoliopsida > Fabales > Fabaceae > Canavalia > Canavalia gladiata. Next base: position 10,738,666 of record CM075659.1, on the reverse strand, counting down.
AAATACAACAGAGCCTGGCATCGTTTGCTATGTCACACTTGAAGTTGAGGCACTCTGTTTCATCTTGTGTTGCAGCCATCACTCACCAAACATTCCACCATTTTTCACATCCTCATAAAACTGCAATTCCTCCATCATTCTCTCCCCAACCCAAACACCCACAGCACTTACTCTCTCTTCTTCTCAAAGACCAATCTCAACACAAAGCAATTCAACAAGTCCACTCTCACATCATCACCTCTGGCCTCTTCCTCTATCCTTCCCATAACACCCTCACTTGCTTACTCCTCTTCAACAACCTCATCCGCTGTTACTCCCTTGGTCCTTTCCCCCACCAGGCCCTTCACTTCTTCACATGCACCCAACACTGCCGCACTTTCTTCACTTACCGTTCCCTTGACACCTTCTCATTTGCGTTCCTCTCCCACGCTTGTGCCAACTCAGACTGCACCCACTTCGGGATTCAGCTCCATGCCCTCATTTTCAAAGTGGGTTTTCAGTTTCATGTCTATGTGCAAACTGGGTTGTTGCAGATGTACTCAAGTTGGGGTCTTTTAGTTGATGCAGCACAGCTGTTCTACGAAATGCCGCACAGGAATTTAGTTTCTTGGAATGTTTTTATTACCGGTTTGATTAAATGGGGTGAGGTTGAACTCGCTTGTTCTGTGTTTAGGGATATGCCTGCTCGGAGTGTGGTGTCGTGGACTCTTGTTATTGATGGATACACACGCATGAATCAGCCTATGAAAGCTTTGACTTTGTTTAGGGAAATGGTTGAAGTTGATGGCATAGACCCTACTGAAGTTACTCTTTTGACCGTTTTTCCTGCTATTGCAAATATTGGGTGTGTTAAGTTATGTCAATCAGTTCATGGTTATGCTGAGAAGAGAGGGTTCAATGCCTTTGATATACGCATTATGAATGCACTAATTGATTTGTATGCTAAGTGTGGATGCATAGAGAGTGCTGGTAGGTTCTTCCAGGAGATACCTGACCAGAGGAAGAATTTGGTGTCGTGGACCACAGTTATTTCTGGTTTCGCCATGAATGGGATGGGGAAGGAAGCTGTAGAGAGTTTTGAAAGCATGGAGAAGGCTGAGCTGAGGCCAAACCGTGTGGCATTCCTGAGTGTTTTGAGTGCCTGTAGTCATGGAGGATTGGTTGAGGAAGGGCTTAAGTTTTTTGTTAAAATGGTGGAAGATTGTCAGCTTGTGCCAGATATCAAGCACTATGGTTGTGTGATAGATATGCTGGGGAGGGCTGGGAGGTTAGAGGAAGCTGAAAAGGTTGCTTTACAGGTGTCTTGTGAGGTTGCAAATGCTGTAATGTGGAGGACGCTTCTGGGTGCTTGTAGTGTTCATAATAATGTTGAAATTGGCCAGAGGGTGACCAGGAAAATACTGGAGATGGAGAGAAGACATGGTGGGGATTATGTTCTTATGTCCAATATTCTTGTTGGTGTTGGGAGATTTATGGATGCAGAGAGGTTAAGGGAAATAATTGACAAGAGAATTGCCTTCAAACTTCCTGGCTACAGTTTGGTTTAAATGATTGGCAGTATTGAGCGTGGAAGCATGAGAGAAGAACTCTGTCCGTAGACAGGGCCACTCACCACTAGGCTAAAGGCCTATGGGCATGCCTTTGCTCTTTGCTTCAGATATTCTAAATTAACTCAAGCCATCAAATTGTGGTAAAAATTACTGCCAATTACTTTCTTCTTAAAATCTTGTGTTCAGATACATATCAAAAGTTTAAAGGAAAAAAAATGAAATTTTAGGTAATCTTGTAAATATTCTTTTGTGCCAAAGGCTTAGGCTGAATAAAAGAAAAGTTATTATCAAATTTCTGGAAGTTGAAAGATGTTATATTTTGTGAGGTTCCTGTACATCTAACCTTCTCTAGTCATTTATAACTATGATATATTTTGTTATTTTTATGTCACTGGTTCATCTTGTAGTTTCAGTATATATTACTCTAACTGTCTTTTATTGTGATTGGTTCTTTTAACTATTTTCCATGTTCCCTAGTTACACTTAAAATATTGTCCCTGTCCTGATTTGGAGAATTTTAGAATTTTTCACTTAAGTTTAAGCTCAATACACAGAAAACAAGAGGAAGAAAATGTGACTGAGTTTATTTCTATCAGATTTTGGAAATTGATGATGTTGGGTTTTACCAGGATTCTTCCTATAAAGATTCGTTAAATAATTGATAATTCACTGCCTTTCTCCTAACTTTCTCAATGGACTTGTTCATAACATAAGGTTTCAAATTTCATGTAGGTAGGGGATCTCTGCAAGTTAAGGAATAAACAGTTTCAAACAGAGCGGATTGACAATTATTACCTGGGAAACTTCATTATATTTTGAGGATCTCCAACAGTTGAACTCTAGATGCAGTTAAAGATATAGAAAAAACACGTAAGTCTCACAATTTTAAATTTATAGAGTTCACTTACTGTGGAATGATTATCATGTTTGAAGTTTATTTTGTTGTTATTTCAAGGATGTTTTATTCTAATTAGTGTTGTTAATGTATTGTCAATTTTAACTTATCTGGATCTTATTATGTTATGTATGTCAATTGATTCATTTATGGTTTATATTGCTGTTTATGTCAATTGTTGAAGATGTTTTATGTTGAATAAATTGTTTGTCATAATTGCATTTATATTAATATTTATCACATCAATGACTTAATGTTTTTTTGTTAATATCCCAGTTGAAAATTACAAATATCGCAAAGACACAATCCACCATGGAAACACACCTAAGGGGGACTGATGATGGATACCCTTTTGCTAAATGATTTATTTGAACAGCAACACAAAGGGTAGACCTGATAACGCTTCCTATAATGTTGTTGCCGACCAGATAAACCAAACTTTTGGTTTGTGCATCAGAAGGGAAAACCAGAAAAATAGGTTGAAAACACTAAAAAAAAATTTCAATGCAGTGTGGGACACGATTAGTAGTCATTCTAGATGGGACATGATTAATAGTCATTCTGGATTTGCCTGGAATGCTGAAGCTCTAAAGTTTGATGCAAAGGATGGAATCTGGAATGAGTTGATACAAGTAATGACATCTTTTTTATTAAATTTTTATACATCACATCATTAATCTAATATTATTGCTTGTGATTGTTTCTTATTCATTTTGATGTTTAGGGGAAACCACAAGCTCCTAGGTTTAGGCTGATCGCTGTTAAGCACTATGATATAACAAAGGAATTGTACGGTGAGAATAGGGCTACGAGGAGAGATGTGGAGACTGCAAGGGAGAAAGTTAGAAGGTAGAAGAAGGAGAAAGATGCCATTGATGTAAATGATTTCCTAGGAACATAGTTAACACATGAGAGACTTTCAAGCAATGGAGGATTATCATTTTTGCCCAACAGCAAATGACCTTGGTGGTGGAGTGGGACAAGCTACTCAATCAGGAACTTCTACATACAGGGGGGACAAAACATAAGTCCCACCTATTGTACATAGTGGAGTATCATTATGAGAAGGTGACTGCTAGTATTGAGGCTTTGATAGAGGCTGTGCGAGATAGGAACATCATCTTGAAAAGACAACAAATTCTTTTAGAAAGACACATAGGGTTCAGAGAGACAAGTAGGACTTGTCCAGGAGCAAGTGGAGCTTGCAGAAAGATAGCTCACCATGTTGGAGCAAAGCAGGCCTAAACATTACTCCGAGCCAGATGTATTGGCCATGGTCCCCAACTCCTAACTCATTGAACATGGCCCATACATCTGGTTCAGACTATATGTCTATATCTGCACAAAACTCAGCAGCAGATATAGTCAGAAGCAGAAAAGGGATTTGTTGCATTACTCATTGAACATGATGAATCATTTTACATGCTCTACATGCTTTTGCACAAATCCTACTTGTCTTTCTCAAATCGCTATCTATCTTTCTACAGAGATTTGTTGTCTGTCGGATATGATGTTGCTATCTAGCACAGTCTGTACCAAAGCCCCAATACCAGCAGTCACTTTTTCATAGTGATCCTCCATTATGTGCAACAGGTGGGACTTACATTTTGTCTCCTTGGATATAGAAGTTGCTGCAGATTGACTACCTTGCTCCCCTCCACCACCAAGTTGGTTGCAATGACAGGCCGCAACCATAACTGAAAACAAAGGAAATGGGTTGGAGGAGGAACTTAAGGTTAAAAGGGATTTAAGACATGTAAAAGGAGGGTAAGGAAGGCAAGATGTTGATCCCTGTTCCCTTCTAAATTTTACACTTCTAACTGGATTTCTACCATTGTATATCTTCTATTCTAGTTCTTAATCTCTTTTCTGCTTCTGACTATATCTGCTGCAGTGTTTTGGAATTCCTTGTTCTTTCTCGTGATGTTGTATTCTTATTATGGTAATTACCTTTTTGATAATGTCTAAACAATAAAATTATTCAGTTTTGAGTATTATAATTATTGCACAATAATATTATACTGAAAAGTAAAAATAGAAAATAACTATTTTTTATTTTTACCGTTTTCTATACAAAATATTAAAAATAGAAAATAGATAATGAAAGTAGAAAATATTTTCTGAAATCAAACATTAATTATTCTTAATTTTAAAGATCAAAATAACTATTCATTCTTATTTTTGGATATGTAATAAACTTCTCTTTATAATGTTTTTAGATTCAACAATTGTGAATCAATGTTTTTATTCACTTAGTGATTATTTAATTTTTAAGAATAATTTTAATAAATAATATATAAAAATAATTTCAACATCCCAAAATGATCAATTATTAATTTTAGAAATTTGATTTAAAAACATTTAAATGATATTTGAAGATGTTAACTTGATTTTTTTTTTCAAAATTATCCCATTTATTTGTAATTTTATTTGACATTTTTAACAAATATTATTGACAAATTATGATTTAACTATAACTTCAGCAAATAAATACTCATCTATTTAAAATTTTAGTAGTTAATTTTAAACTATTAAGCATAACTGAAATATATATTCAAATTAATTATAAATTTTAAAGTGTATAAAAATAATTTTGTTTGTAAACTTGATCCTAAGTCTCTACATAACCAGTGTCAAGGTGTCTTTTGAACATTTAATACTTTATTTTGGATCATAAAAAATAAAAATAAAAATAAGAAAAAAAATTGTTTAGATATGTTAAAATAAGAAAAAAAATAAAAATTTCTATTGTTTGAATAGGTAAAAGAAAAAATATTAATATAAAATTTAACTTAAAAATTGTTTTTTATTATATTTTTATTAATATATTATTAATATTTTTATATTTTTATAAATATATAATAATTTTAACAATTTAAAATTAAAAAACAAAGAATGTAAACTTCTTTTTTCTCTTTACTCACCTATTTAAGAAAGAAATATTTTTTGATAAAATTTATAAAAAATTATTCTTTCCTTCCTATTTTCATAAAAAAAAAAACTTTTTTATACTTCTTTTTTTTTTTCCTATTTTTTTCATTCAATCCAAACAAAACATAAATAAAGGAACTGAAAGAAAATATTTTACATTGTCCTTAATATTTGACATTTTGCAAAATAAAAACTTGAAAAAAACATTGCAACCTGATAGGAACTGTGTTTACAGTGGAATCAAAAAGAAAACTCAAGATCGGGTAAGAATTCAAAGAGTCTCACAGTGTTGAAAACAAGAGATAAAATGAGAAAAAGATCTCAGCCTGCAACATAAGCCACTCCTTCCCTTCCTCCCTCCCCCCTCACCCCCTCCCTTTTCTCCCCCCACTCCTTTCCGCATCTTTTCTTTCCCCCTCCACCAGCCACTTGTTCTGTTGGTTAGGATTTAGATTTTGCGTAACACAATTTGCCACATTATTTCCTACACTGCCCTTCCTATTCCTTCTCCTCCTTCTGCCATACACTATTATAGGGGGCCCATTAGGAAGCCCATCAATACCCTCCCCAATGAGTTATACCTTGTCCTCAAGGTGAAATCCTGGGAAAGTAGCTTGAACCTGATCATAATTTTCCCAGGTGCTGTCTTCGTCAGGTAAGTGGGCTGATAAGAACTTCTGTGGATCCATTCAGCAACTTCCTCACAGCCAACACCGTTTGTGGTACCACCTGTAACTCCCAATCGTCAGCTACGAATGGTGGAAGGAACTAGCTAGGTTGACTAGCTGGAAGCGCTTTCTTGAGTTGTGAAACATGAAAAACAGGATGTAATCTGGAAGCTTCTGGTAATTGCAACCTATAAGCCACCATGCCCACTCTGTGTAGAATCTTAAATGGTCCATATAATCTTGGACTGAGTTTTTCATTGACCTTTTTGGCTAGGGACTTTAGTTTATATGGTTGAGCTTTCAAATATACCATATCACCCACTTGGAATTCAACTTCCCGTCTATTCTTATTCGCTTGTTCTTTCATTCTAATTTGAGCCTTTTCCAAGTTCTGTCTCAATTCTTCCAGAATGCTATCTCTCACCAACAACATTTGATCCATGTCATCAACCATAGTGTTGCCTTGATGATAAGGAACAATTGAAGGAGGGTCGCGACCATATAATGCCTTGAAAGGACTCATTTTGGTGGAAGCATTGTAAGAGGAATTAAACCAGAATTCCCCCATGGTAGCCATTGCACCCATTGGCGTGGGTGATGCGTAATGAAACATCTTAGGTAAGCTTCTATAGTCCGATTTATCACCTCCGTTTGGCCATCCGTTTGAGGATGGTAAGCAGAACTCAGGTTCAACTTAGTGCCCGATAAGCGAAAGAGCTCTTTCCAAACTGTGCTAATGAAAATGCGATCTCTATCGGAGATAATTGAACGAGGGAACCCATGCAACCTAATAACTTCTCTTACAAACGCAACAATCACATCTCTAGAGGAGTAAGGATGGAGTAAAGGAATGAAATGAGCATACTTGATTAGTCTGTCTGCTACTACCATAATGGTATCAGCCCCTTTCCCCTTTGGAAGTCCACCAATAAAGTCCATAGATACATCTTCCCACACATGGTTGGGAATTGGTAATGGTTGGAGCAATCCTCCTGGTTTAAGTGCCTGAAATTTATTTTGCTGGCATATCACACAAGCTGCTACAAACTGCTCTATATCACGTTTCATGCCATTCCAAAAGAATGCCATGGCCAACCGCTTATAAGTTCGAGTGACACCTGAATGTCCACCCCATGGGAAAGCATGAAACTCAGTCAACAAGAGTGGAATACGACTAGAAGTTTTTGGCAATACCAGTCTTTGTTTAAACCATAAACAACCTTTGGAAACAGAGTAGTGTGGATGAGATTTGGGATTCTGCACCACTTCCTGCATGATCAATTTCAGTTGCTCATCCTTTATCACCTCCTTCGATAACTCAACCAAGTCAGGATTTGTGATCATTGAAATGGCATGATAGTCCATAACACGAGACAAGGCATCAGCTGCCTTATTTTCTAGGCCAGGCTTGTATTGAATTTCAAAATCATAACCCAACAATTTAGTTACCCATTTTAATTATTCTCCAGTCAAAACTCGCTGCTCCAACAAGAATTTCAAACTCTGCTGATCAGTCCTGATGATAAAATGATGACCAAGTAAATATTGACGCCATTTTTGTACAGCAAAGACTATTGCCATCAGCTCGCGTTCATAGACTGATTTAGCCTTATTTTTTTCCGATAAGGCTTGGCTAATGAAGGCCAATGGTTGGCCTTGTTGCATGAGAATAGCTTTAATTCCAAAACCTGATGCATCTGTTTCAATTATAAAGGGTATTTCGAAATTGGGCATGGCCATGGGAAGGCTTTCCATGGATGTTTTTAGGTGTTCAAATGCCTTTTGTGCTTCCGATGACCACTTAAAATTGTTCTTCTTTAGGAGCTGAGTTAAATTCTTGGTAATTATTCCGTAATTCTTCACAAAGCGTCGATAATAACCTGTCAAGCCCAAAAATCCCCTTAAGCTTCTGATATCTTTAGGGGTTGGCCATTTTTTCATAACTTCCACCTTAGCAGGATCTGCCAAAATTCCTGCTGCTGAAATAATATGACCCAGGTACTCCAATTGTGATACTCCAAAGCTGCACTTCTTCTGATTAACCCACAACTCATGCCTTCGTAATAATTGAAAAACTAATTGTAAGTGGTCCACATGGGATGATAAATCTGGGCTGTACACTAGAATATCATCAAAAAATACTAGGACACATTTACGTAAGTAAGGCCGAAAAATCTGGTTCATAAGGGCTTGAAATGTTGAGGGAACATTTGTTAAGCCAAAGGGTATTACCAGATATTCGTAGTGTCCTTCATGCGTTCGAAAAGCAGTCTTATGAATGTCATCCTCCTTAATGCGTATTTGGTGATAGCCAGATTTTAGGTCCAACTTTGAAAAAATCACCGCCCCATCTAATTCATCAAGTAACTCCTCGATAACTGGAATAGTATTAGGGATAGTTATGCTATTGAGAGCCCTGTAATCAACACAAAAACGCCAACTACCATTTTTTTTTACTAGAATGAGCGGGCTTGAATAAGGGCTGGTACTAGGCCTAATCAGACCAGTAGCTAGCATTTCCCGAACAAACTTCTCAATCTCTTCCTTGTGACAATGAGGGTGTCTATAGGAACGAATATTAGGTACTTGTGCTCCTTCTTTTAATACAATTGCATGGTCACATTCCCTCTTGGGTGGCAAAGAGGTCGTCTCCTTGAACAAGTCCTCATATTCTTTTAACAATTCTAGCAAAATATCTGGTGCCGCGCTTGTTTCCATACCAATCATGTTCATCATTCCCAACTCCACATAGTATGCTGCGCCTTCATTCCTTAATTCTTTTCTAATCGCCTTCAAGGACGCTACTGTTCAGGATAATGTGGTATCTCCCTTTATCTCGATCACTTGTCCATCTTTGTGCACTTCAATCAAATGATGTCTTAAATCAGCGCTGAACTTGCCCAAGCTCTTGAGTCATTCATACCCCAAAATCACATCGACTCCCACTAATTCAAGTAAATAGAAGTCTTGAAAAACCTTAAGGTTTGGTAGCTGTAACTCTACACTTTTACACACTCCTTGACTCCCTAAACGTTGACCGCTTCCCACCTCCACAAAATATCCTTTGGTGGCCTGAATGGAAATATTCAACTCTTCTATCAAACTTGGAGACATAAAATTGTGAGAAGCTCCTGAATCTACCATCACAATGACTTTCTTTCCTGCGATCGTTCCCTATAATTTTAAGGAATTCTTGGAGGTCATACCTGCAATACTGCTGGAATTTAATTGCAGATTTACTTCTTCTTCTTTTGTTCCTTGCTCTTTATCTTACTCTTCACCTTCCTCTTCCTTCATTTCACCAAGTAAAATGACATGGAGTTGCTTGTTACAACAAATATGGCCCGGAAAATATCTCTCATCGCAAAGAAAACATAATCCTCTCTTCCGCTTATCAATTTCTTCTTCTTCGGTAAGTCGTTTAAACCCAGCACCTCTTTTGTTACTGCTACCAGAACTGCCTTCTCGAGAATATGATTGAGTAACCTTTGACATGGCTGGTTCAACGCGTCCACTATTACTCCCCAAGTTATCTTGGGATCCTGCCCACCTCCCACTTAAAGCTGGTTTGTTGAGTGTTAATGTAGCCCCCTTTGCTCAACTCCCTATAGAACGACCCAAGGTGCAGTTCCACTCCTCCACCTTTTGTGCTAACAACATTAAGGCATTCAAGTCTCCTGGTCCTAACATCCTGACCTCCGCTTTAATCTCCTCTTTTAATCCATTCATGAAGGCCCCTCGCATGAACTCTTCATCTGCGAACCGCAAGGGTGCGGAGAGGAGCTCGAACTATTCCCTATACTCCACGACTGACCCCCATTGTTTCAAGCCCATTAAATTCTCGTAAGGATTCTCCGAGGATGATAATTGGAACCTTCCCGACACTGCTTGTCTAAAGATAGGCCAAGTAACTGCCGCCACCCTTGGTTCCCACCATTGGAACCAGTTCAACCCCTTCCATCCAAACAAACCACCGCTGTGTCAACCTTTTCCTCTTCTGGAATTCGATTTATTTCGAAATAACGTTCCACCCGATACACCCATCCATATGGGTCCTCTCCCACGAAATACAGAACTTCCACCCGCTTCACCCTTTCCTCCCATCATCGATCATCTCGGTTGCCCTGTCCGCCCTGTCCTCCAGTGCTATTTTCTCCTTCTACTCTGCCTTGACTCCTTCTAAGTGCAGCTTCCACTCGATCAGTCATTGTTCTCAACATCTCCTCCATTTGTCATCCTGGATGGATGCTTGCATTCCGTCTAGTCGACGTTCAACGCTCTCCAGCCTCCCCTCCATTCGAGTGGTGACCATCCAGAAGCTCCTAGGATCGGGAGCTCTGATACCAGCTGATAGGAACTATGTTTACAGTGAAATTAAAAAGAAAACTCGAAATTTGGTAAGAATCCAAAAGGCCTCACAGTGTTGAAAACAAGAGATAAAATGAAAAAAAGATCTCAGCCTGCAGCATAAACCACTCCTTCCCTTCCTCCCTCCCCCCTCACCCCCTCCCTTTTCTCCCCCTTATATTCCCTCTCACCCCCCCCCACTCCTTTCCGCATCTTTCCTTTCCCCCTCCACCAGCCACGTGTTCTGTTGGTTAGGATTTAAATTTTGCGTAACAGAATTTACCACATTATTTCCTACATTGCCCTCCCTATTCCTTCTCCTCCTTCTGCCATACACTATTATAGGGGGCCATTAGGGAGCCCATGACAACCAGTTATAATAGTGTACCATTAAAAGAAAATTATATAATGCAGCAATAAATAATATAATTATAATACTCGAAACTGAATAATTTTATTGTTTAGACATTATGAAAAAGGTAATTACCATAATAAGAATAAATAATAAAAGAAATCAATAAAAATATAATGATAATTGTTCATAATACTCTATCTTTACAAATTATGCACATGAACCAAAGTAAACTTATCTGAATCATTAAAAGAAGAAATGGGAACCAAATAGTAATTTTGCAAGAGGTTTACACAATCATCTGGTAATCCTCCACGTACTGTGTGATCCTAACATAAGTAAAAGCAAAATTATGCGAGAACATTTAAAAAGGAATGGGTTGTCTGCCAGGCCATGACTCTATCTTTTGGAAATACTTGGGAGGAACAACACCATCAAAACCTTCCGTCAGGATCACCTTGTTGTCAGAAATGTAAAGCTTCATACCCTCTGAAATAGGATGAAAAAGATATAGAGAAGCAGCAGTGAGTGGTTTTATTTTTTTGTAGATTTTACTTACCATAAACAAACTACAGAAAGATTCAACAACTCAACATGAACGTGTTCTCATTAAGAACATGTTTGGAATATTATCATACCATCTAATGCTTTTCTAACATCCAGAAAGATAAGAACATTGACATCTCGCCTCATACCTGAGAAAAGCAAAATAGATACAGAATTAGGTATGCAGAGGAAGCCAGTCAAATTAATAGAACTTGTAGCATCTAAGGGAATAACTGAAAACTGCTAAGGATCATGCTATGCTTTAGTTAATAGACAAGACTAGATCATCTTCAAAAAATTGAATAAAATGGTTCATGCAAGAACTTTAACAAAATTCATAAGACCCAATAACTCCTATGCCAGTCCAAAGGCCTACTCCCTCCAAAAGATAGGTTGGGAAAGGGTAAAGAGATGCTAATAGATCCAAGCACCGGTCATTAATTGTACTTCCTGAGACAAATATGGTATCGCTCAATTGTAACAACCACCTACAATATGATTAAGCATTTGCAGCAGAGAAATGATTGGTGACTAATGAAGCACCAAAGTATACAGGTATTTTGATTCCAAGTTACTAACTGATTTAGCTACCCTCATATTGAGACTTTGGATGATTGATTAGTTAGTATTTGAATCTCTTTTATGAAATAAGTTTAGAATTTCTACTGTCCTGGTTTCTTTTTTATTTTTATTTTTGTAAAAATACATAAGCAAAGGGTAATAGGGAACAGTGCACCAAAAACTATAAATTTGTCACTTTGGTACAAAACTAAATTATCATAGATATCTCTCTTGTCATTCCTTCCATATTTAAAAGCTAATGACTATCCTCAATATTCCTGAAGAGAAATTAACTTGCGTAACCAAAATGAAATAAAAAGTTACAAGTTTAAATTTTTGTGCATAAACAGGATTCTTTTTAATAGTATATCACATTACCACTTATAACTTCTCCATCCATTGGCAAACCACAAGAGAAATGAACATGCAATCTCTTCATGCGCTTCAGACCAGATCCTAGAATTGATTCCAAGTTTTTTCGGTAGGTTCCATGCACACAAACTGCATGCAGTGGCAAAATCAAGCAAATGAAACAAATAAAATATAAAAATAGAAAAAAAAAAATCTACAGAACAAGACTTGCAGAGACAAACATAAATATCTTCAGCAATTAGAATTACGTTGACACAATATCAGGTTAATGGTAAACCCTAAATATGGCAACATGCCCCCCCATCGAATAGAAAAGTTTGACTTATAAATATGTATATATAAAATTCAACAGTGAGTGTGTTCTATTACAAGGTTCACCATGAAAAAGTCTGGTAACACAACTCCAAAAGTCCAATAATTACACACCTGAAACTTCTTCAGCTGAAAGGATTGGTTTCAATAAGCTTTCTGTTTCAACAGCCTGCAAATGAAAAGTCAATAACTGCACCGTTAGAGCAGAAGAAGAAAATTGAATGAATTCACCATCCATAAAGCTCAACATAACATCGGTGAGAGCATTAATCTAATATTTATTTAAGCAATTGGAAACAGAACAGCATTAGTGACACATCTGATTGAGAAAAGAGGGCACACAACAGAATTAGGCAAGGCCATGGATAAAATTATTGGCATAATATTTTTCATTCACTTGTCTGAGAGAATCTTATCTAATATCTATATCTTCCACTAAGAGAATATAGAGCCAAGGGACAAAAAAGGTCTAGCTTATTTAAATTAGAAACTATTGATACCAAGTTATCAACATTTCTCAGTTTTCAATGCAGAATGTCAGCTGTCACAATCTCAATTCCAACTAGTGTTTGTTTTGTTTAAACTCATTGAGCATTGTATCTCCATCAACTTTAAGGCAGTGTTTGGTAGACAGGTTCGAGCAGGATAGAACATAATATATGGGTCTTGTTCTATGTTTTGTGTAATTCAAATAGAGAACAGAACATGACATTAAGGTTAAAAAGGTGGTATGTTTTGGTTCCACTAAAAGGGTGGAACCATATAGAACAGAATAGAATAGATTGTTCCATTCCATTCTATTTGCAGGCCAAACACTACCTAAAGGCATAAAAGTAAAGCAACAACAGATCATGTTATAAGTTATTTTCTATACTTACAATATCATATCTAAAGTGCTTTGAACTTTAAGTAACCATAAAAGCAGAGATTTAATAGCGTAACACTTTGCTAGTGAATATATCTGGTAAGCATATTAGCAGTTCTGATGAAGAAAACAAAAAACTCATGTGGTGAATAAAGGAAAGAAAGAGTGAAGCAAGACATTAAGTATTATTAGAGTTTTTCATTAATGGCATCTGAACATGACAATGAATAAGGCAAATTTCAACAGAAACTAGGTGCATTACCATTTAAATGCATTAGAGTACCAGACCTAATTACTTTAAAAGCAAAACTGTATGTGTCAGCATTTGATAAAAAGGAATACTCTACCGTTATTGTGTGGCCTTGGTTTGCACGTATTAGTAGCTCCCCATCCTCTTCTATAAGGCTGAAGCGCTGCTTATTATCCTTTCGAACAGCCTAAGGATAACCATGAGATAAAATGTTTTTCTTTCAGTTAATTCATATGAAAATGGAATAGACATTAAAATAACTAATGACTTAAATAAAATCAAATAAAAGTAACATTTAAATATAATTTAGAGATAAAAGAGGTTATATAAGCATAAATAATCATTCAACAGCAACATAAGCCATATACACAATAGATAGAATCAAGTTAAAATTTACGAGTAGGTTAAAACTGATAATACAACCAACAATGGATACTAAATTCAAATCCATCAATGGATACTTTCATAACCCACTTGGATCTCTCAGTTCCCATAAGAATGGATCAGGTGAATTCTTAAGCCATATTCTGACAGCCTTTACATGAGAAAGGCACGTTATCTTTCTTTTTCTAAATTCTATGTCGTGAGAAATGAAACTACTAAAACAATACAAGGATAAAATCATAAAAAGTAAAATAGTGTTGAAGGTTGACGTGCCAATAGATTCAATACAATGAACTGATATAAACAAATTAAAGAGTCTGGCCAATATAACAATATGACTATTTTATATATTTATTTTTATTTCACACAAAAGCTGCTCAAATAATATGACACAAGAATCTAATTACAAAAGAAATGGTATTGACACGACAGCATAAAAGATGGAATGAGCAAGTGTGGAAACAGAGAGGAAGACAAACATATATCTATATGAAATTAACTGACCTCCCTAACATCATCAATAGTGTGGGATCTTAGTGGAATATTAGCAAATGTCTTCAGATTCAGCTTTAGCAAATCATTAACTTTCAGATAACCATCACCCCGCATATTCAAATTCAATTCAGATGCCATATGACGTAAAATTCTTGTACTGCAGGTATCAAACAGAAACATGGATTGAGTGAATTTGCTTTGTACAAGAATTAAGCATAAAACAATTTAATTAAGATATATCACAAGGTTCATTCACTCCCGGTGGCTCAAATCCAAAGGCAAACTAAGTACATAAAGTTGTCAAAAGAACCTGTTTTTTATTGGCTAAAAGTTAAAAAGATATCCCATACAATGTTTCCTTCCTGTATCAAAGCATGACAGTTTGCCAAAACTCTTTCCACTCGTAAAAGGAATAAGAATATCCACTCTTGCTTTACAAACAAAACTATGATAAATGAAATCACATTTGGCAGTTACAAAGGAACAAAATAAAAAGGAAATATTTATGATAAATGAAAACTATTAGAGGGTAAAGTAGTGCTTACAGGAGCCTACCAAGAGCATCAATTTTGTCCTTTCCTGAGCCACTCCCACCACCACGCCCTCTTGTTCTTTCTCTATCATTTCTCATATCAAAGGCCTTTCCTCTGCCTCTGCCAGCACTGCTCACAAAATATCAGAAGGCATAAAATTCTCTGCTTGATTCTGTAATTGTAGCCATCAAGTGAATAAAAAGTAAAGCACTCAATCACACAAAAACTCATTTAAAGTACTGTAACTGAATCACGAGAAAGAACTAGGACTTCCAAAACACTGCAGCAGATATAGTCAGAAGCAGAAAAGAGATTAGGAACTAGAATAGAAAAGATACAGTGGTAGAAATCCAGTTAAGAGCAAGAGAGACTCCATAGAGTGTAGACTTTAGAAGGGAACACGGATCAACATCTTGCCTTCCTTACCCTCCTTTTACATGTATTAAATCCTTTTTAACCTTAAGTTCCTCCTCCAACCCATTTTCTTTGTTTTTAGTTATGGTTGCTACCTGTCACTGCAACCAACATGACAGATTCAGCACATGACTCAACAATCACTACATTATCTCCCCCATTAAAATAGACCTTGTCCTCAAGGTCACAGACAGGACAGTGCTGCCACAGGAAGGAGTGCACTCCCAATGTGACTTGTGCTATGTCAAATCCATCCCCATGGAATAAGAGTTATTATGTACCCACTCATAATTTGTATCTATGCAGGCCATACAGTTCTATTACTGTAATCACTCACAGAATTGACATAATCGGTTAGTCACAGCATTGCAAAAGAGGGTCTTGACTTGAACCTCAAAGTGTTGTACACATTACTAGAACACTCCAAGATAACTGTACGACTTCCCAACAGATTCTTTGGATCGCCAACCATGCAAAGCCACCTTCTTGTGTGGTGAAAACATCAAAATGCTCAATCACATTAGGCCATCCAATAATTACATCCCCCATGAATTCATCTACATTCTACAATAGAAAGATAGTCATCTCCAATAGGATGGTATTACAGCAATTCCAAATATAAGGAATCACATAGGTTCTCATTGCAAGTACCTACATTAGCTATGGGAGGAAGTCTAGTAGCATAAAATTGAGTCAACAACCAACATCTCAGTTGCAACAACTAAGCAACACACACCATGTCCATAATATCTAACGCTTTGATTCCCAATCCAATTTCCTAAACTGATCAAATCCTTTGAAATTCACAGTTTCTCTCACCACACACACCATTTCAACATAGGCATTAATTAAAATTTTGAATACTGGCCCTCAATTTTGTTCTGTCACGTGCTTCACTTCGGGGTCATGATTTCAGAAATTGCACTCAATCATTCTCACAAAATTACATGGTTTGGCATAAATTTAAATAGGAAGAAGCAAAATAAAAATAAAAATAAAACAAGCTCGATAACGAATAGAGAAAGGAAATTTGGTAACAATGAGGAAAGTGAGGAATGAAGGAGAGAGAAGAACCTTGGAGAGGCGTGAGCGTACGAGGAGAAGGGTTCGCTGTTGTTACGGGCATTGTCCATTGAAACGGAAGCACCGAACCTGTGTACAAGAGGTGAAAATATAACAGGGACACGTGGAAGTACACGTGGAAGTAGGAGAGCGCAGTGGCGTAAAATAATGGTGCTGTTGTTGGTCGCTGAAGCAAACATGAATGGATTGAATCAAATTCAAAGTGCCAAAGCTAAAACAGAATAGAAGTGAGAACAAGTGAATTGAAGGAGGAGGTGTAGGGAAGAGGAATGGTCACGGAACCCTCAAACGACGTAGTATAAGGAATTTTATTTTCATAATTGTCCTTGATTTTTTATTTTCGAATACCGAAAAAAAATTTAGTGAGAGAGAGTATTTGAAAGAAACAAAATAAAATTTTGTAAGACGAAGATCGCGATCAGTTAATAATTATAATTTAAAATAAATTTTAAGAATTTGTAACTAATTTTATTCAATCCAAACTAAAAAAATAATAATATATGTAAACAAAATTAAATTTAACAGTCTAATTATATTTAGGAAAATAGAAACACTTAGGAAATATTTGAAAGAATTTTCATTAAACATTTAAATTTAGAGTAAATTATATTTTTTTTCTTTGACATATACTTTTATTAAACTTTTTTATTTTAAAAGATATATATATCTCTTTTAAAAGATAAATAATTATTACATTTAAGTCTATTTTAACTTAAATAAGTTTTTTTTAGAATTTTCTATTACAGTAATTTTTAACATAATTAATATATATTTATATATCAGTTATTAATTTTATAATTTTTAAAGTATAAAAGAAAGAGTTTAAATCAAAATTAGAGATATTAATAAAAATATTTAACATATCATTATATCATCTAAAACATTAAAATAAATATATTAAAAATTAGTTGTTAACAATGTTATTGTAAAACAAGATAAAATACCATTGGAAGATACATTCTTACTGATATATCACATTTAAAAGATTTATTTATATTAAAAAATTGAAATATAATACATATTTATATTTTAGAAGAAAGACTATGTACTTTAAAATAAAAAGAGAGATCGTCTCTCAAAAATTGAAGAATAATTTACTCTTAAATTTATTAATATATGTTAGAGTTTTATTAACGAATATTTTAAGAATATTTATCGAATAATTAATAAATTAAATAACAAGTTAAGAATATATTAATAATATCTTTCAATAACAAATTTTATTTTAATTTTTTAATCAATTTTGACACAAATTAACATTTATCAATAACTTATGATGCTCATTAGTTTTTTTTTTACTCCATTTCAATATTTCTTTATAAACTTTAAAATTTGATAAAAATAAAATTTCTAACATAAAATTGCATTCAAACAAATCTCACACAGTAGATGTCTCAACATATCACATTTCAATTGTTTTATATTATTTTTTTCACTTTGTTATTACAAAATCAAAACTTAACATATACACTCTTCTGAGAATCTCAATACAAATTGAGTGAAGAACTAACATTTTCATGTCATAGGTTGTAAAATAATTTTAAAATATCACAAGAACTAACACACTTTAAGACACATCAATTTCAAAGTATAGCATTGAAATTGAAAACTTTACTGAACTAGTTCTCTTTTGTCCGTAGGAGGGATTAACTCACAATGAAATAATTTTCAATGTTTTACCCCAAGAAACTAAGTTTTCCAAGCTTTCTAGCAAGTTAAAGATCATCCAAATCAAAATTTCCTTGTCCAATTTAAAGGGTCCAATTTACCATCTTCAATGTGGAGCATAGAGACATTTATACTGATCCCAGCATTATAACTTCAATAGCAACAACATATAAATGTTTTCAGCGCGCCTGATATTTATTTCTCAAGTGCAAGTTGCGAGAGCAATATCATGAATCTAGCTTGTATCAATAAACTCTTTTGTCATATTGAAAATTTGTTTATAGTATTATATATTCTCTGACCATTTCATCCTTGAACTCAATTTGATTTGCAAAATACATTCAGCTTGTGAAAATTGCTTTGTAAGTGAATTTTAAGCTAGTAATTTCCAGAGTTGCAAAGTAAATCTAGCTTGTTTAAATTTCCCTTCTTCCATTGATTAATCATCCGTTGAGTTCCTTGTAAAAATTGGTTGCATCATTTTCCTTGATGAAAATGCATCATCAAATTACTCCCCCTTTATGTAGAGTATTAGTTGAGTTTCACAAATTAATTTAAAAATGTAAATATGCTTATGTGTGAGGAACAGGGTTTTCACTCTGATCTTTGGTTTTGAAACTTTCTAATATATAATAATAATAATAATATACATTTATTCTTTTATATGTATATATATAGTAAGTCATTTTTAAATTATCATATTTTTTAAATTTCACAAAAAAAATTGAGTGTAATTTAAAAAAAAATTTAAGATCTAATTATCTCACTCAAACCAATTTATTTTTGGTTGGATTAGTTAAGGTCAAATTGCAAATTTAAAATCAAATAAATCCAACCTAACCTGTTCCACTGTAATGTATTTTTTAAAAAATCCGATCCAATCAAACCTGTGAACATCTGTGTCCAAAGAAACATAGCACAATGAAATTGCGAAACAATTGGTTGAAAGGGAAGAGGGTACATCTATGTGGAAAGTAGGAAAAAGGTGAGATTGGGATGTTGTAATTAGGAGACAATATCTTTTGTAGTTTACACAAGTTTGAGTAAATTAAGCTAAGAAAAAAATAGTCATAATATGTTCATTATGCTTTTTAAATTGTGATAATTATTTCAGTAATTATTTATGACCTCTAAAATTACCACAAAATTTAAAAGTTCAGAGATACTTCAGTGTGGATGTACATTGATCATTACTCCTAAGCTACATGAATGTCCTATTTTTGTCATCTGTTTGTGGATCCTTGAATTCTCATGCATTTTAATCCAAAGTTCATCTTTAAGGCTTAGGTCAAGCCTCCTTTGTGATTGTATATCTGGTTCAGATTCTTCCCCTATAAGAATCTTGTGGGTGCAGAGTGTAAGACTTATGCTTTTGATGTCATGAGTGGACCATCTAAATGCTTCTTTATTTTTCCATAAGACGTTTTGCAATTTCTCTTCCATTGTTTGTATAATGTTAGAAGAAATAATAATAGAAAGAGAAAAAGTAGGAGGTAGAAATGCATACTTTAGATTTAAGAAAAGATACTTAAGTTTAAGCACTAGAGGTTTTTCAACTGATGGTTTAGACTTACAAGTTCCATAATCCTCTATACTATCGAATTTATTACCTCCATCTTCAACTTCTTTCGAGCTCTCACTCACAGGGGTTAAAAGGACATTAGTAATCTGTTGGTAGTCGTCAGTAGCCACGTGCTCCTTTTTGTTCTCTTTTTCCACATGCATCTCCAATTCTTTCTCGCCTTTAAGAGTAACCGCATTAGCTTGCTCCCTTGAGTTCACCTCAGGCTGGCTAGGTAAAGTTCCACACGCTTGCTGTGCCAAAAGGTTAGCGAGTTATCCCAATTGATTCTCTACATTCTGAAATTGGGTTTCCATATTCTGGACTCGGGACTCTAAACATGTTGGCTCCTTCCTTTCTAGCCTATAGTCTCCTTGGCTCTGTGCGTGAGAGGGCCTGTAAATAAATTGAGTATTATTAGTATAATTATTACCTTGATGTCCTCCCCAAGAAAGGTTGGGGTGATTCTTCCAAGTGGGGTTATAAGTGTTTCCCACATAATTAGCCTCCTCATTTTTTTGGGCTATATCAGCTTCAACAATGCATCATTCATCATCGAGACTTATGGATTCACAAGTATTACACGAGTTAGGTTCATATGCCACTGAAGTTTGGATAGGTAAGGTAAGTCGTGTCTGTGCTTGCATAAGTGCCTCCATTTTTTTTTAAGGCCTCTGACTGGCTAGCAGAGCAGTATGGTTGACTTGATACATTTCTGCCAATTCAGCATCTTTCTTCCTTACATGTCTATCAGCAGATCTCCATTGATTGCTATTAGCGGCTAAGTTTCCTATGATTATCCACGTGTCCTCAGGGGAATATGTATGATACCCTACCAGATGCTGCATCTATAACAACTTTATTGGCATAGGAAAGACTGTTGTAGAAGATCTGCACAATATGAGATATTTGGTACCCATGATGTGGGCACCTCCGGAGAAGGTTCTAAAATCTATCCCAAGCCTCATACATTGACTGTGGAAAGTATTGTGTCAAGAATATATTGTGTCAAGAATATAGACACTGTAATTGGTCCCAAGTAGTGATGGATGCTTCCGGAAAAGTAATTGAATGGCATCTTGCGTAATGCCGTTCATTTTAATGGTATTTGTCAGTCTCAGAAATTTTCTAACGTGGAGATGTGGGTCTTCTGATGCCGTCCCTCCAAATTGAAATGAGTTCTTAATCATGTTGATAAGGGCAGGTTTAAATTCATAGTTAAGAACACTTTCTAGTGATGAGATCGATATGCTACTTTGTAGGCCCTCACTCGTTGGGCCATGTAATCCAACGGTGTTCTTAGTCTTTGTGCTGCCATCTTTCTTACTTTGGTTTCTCGTCTCAATCTTTTCTCTATTTCAGGAATAAACTGCAATTGAGATATAATAATAAAATTATTTATTTAAATTTTTAATTTTTTTTAAATATATACACGTTTCAAGCAATTAAGATTCAAAATTCTAAGATTGTTGAAAAATAATACCCGGCAACGGCGCCAAAAACTTGTTGTGCGTTTACTGTGCGTACAACGTTTTATCCACGGGCAAGTGCACCCGTCGGTGTAGAAATGGGTATTTAAAACCCTTGATATCGTTCCCACAGAGACTATTTTAACAATCTTAAAAAAAATTAAATCCTTGAGCTCACCAAAAAAAGGGTTTGTTTAGAAATATTTAAAGTGAATGAAAAAAAAAAACAAAAAAAATAAAAGGAAAGTAAACGATTTAAACACAAAAGGGCACAACTACGACAGATAAATGTAATGACAAAACCGTAATATTAGCAAAGCTAACAATATGACGTTGCAACTTGTACTGTGAATGTGGAAGAGAGCTTCTGTCTCCAAATCCCACTGAGGGATACTAAAAGTGGTGTGAGAATGGAATGATGTGTCTCCGGGAGAATGATAAGTCTACGCTCCAGAAAGTGGTGTGGCCTTTTGAGCTTACGGTGGTGTCATATGATGTAGTAGAGCCTCCCTTTTATATGCGTGGATTAGGTTTCAATGTGGTGGACTGGGCTTGACCTAGCAGCTTCATAAGCCGTCGCGACTGATCTACGTAATCTTGTAGCACTGTATCATTGTCGCATTAAATGTACTTTTTATGTTTTTTTTTTTTATCCTCTTTTTACTCCAAAACTTGCCTATTTTCAAATTATTAGCTTGCGTAACCATTCCTACAAAAATAAGGAAAATTAGGTAGAATTACAATTAAATAATCATAAATTATATTGTAATTATAACTAATTTTCCGCAAATAAATCAACAGAACGGTGGTTTATCAGATATATTGGCTCAGGTAAACTCTGGTGAATTGACTTTGCGACTTTTAATGAAAGTGATTAGTTTCAATATTACTAACAAAATTTCTAATGCAGAATTGACGTGGTGTCCATTCTGTAGCTTTGAAGTTGAGATATTAGAAACTAGAAAGAGTGAAATGGGAGCTGCCATTTGAACATTTCAGATGGGTCTGCATACATAGAATTTGTGGATTACTTGATCAAACCTTTGGATACATTCTTAAACCTTCATTTTCTCATTTTCTGAAAGGAAAGCATTCTCAACGTGGAAGTAGAAGAGTGAAGTAACGTAAAATAATAATGCAGTGCAGCTTTCAATTATTGATTGGTCAGGACTTAGAGTATGTATGAATTATCAAACATTAATTGAAGAAAAACATGCAGGAAAATGTATCAGTCAGAGTCATAATCCCACTAGGAAAATTATTCATGCAACATCCAGATTACGTGTGCACATGTTACACCTTAATTCTATCTTCAACACCTAATTGCAAAATTCCATGAAAGAAAATTTTACACTATGGAATTGGCCCACTGTCATATATAGACGTTGAAAATTCCCTTGGATTAAAGATCATAAATCAAAAGTAATTGAAGGCATCAGATATTGAATTAAGCATGGCTAAAAGCTCTGGTTGCAGTTTACTAGTGGTGGCACTTATTTTTGGTACCTCCTATGTGTTGTTCCTACAACCTTCTTTTGGTACCAGCATGGCACCTTCCAATTCCTCTTCCATAAATCAGGAACTTGAGGCTTTACTCAAGAGCGGTTGGTGCAATGATCACCTAAATATCTCAAATCACTGTGATTGGAATGGTATCATATGTAATGAAGATGGAAGTGTGACAAATATTGATGCATGGGCTTTCAATATTCCTGAGTCAGAAGAATTTTGGCAGATTCAGAACTTGAATATGAGTGCCTTCCCCAATTTAGTTCGTCTTGATCTATATGCGTTGGGACTTACTGGAAGTATTCCCACCAAAATAGGAGCACTTACAAAGCTTACACATCTTGACCTCTCTCACAATCATCTTCATGGTAAGCTACCTAAACAACTTTTAAATCTCACTCAACTTGAGATACTTGACCTTTCAAGCAATTCTCTTAGTGGTGTTATCCCTTCTGCTTTAGGTCAATTGGAGAATTTGACCTATATTGGCCTTGGTTCTAATCAGATTCAAGGTTCCATACCAAAAGAACTAGGGAGTTTAAAACAGTTAAAGAGATTGTCTCTTGGAAATAATTTTCTCTCTGGTTCAATCCCAGATACTTTGGGTCAATTGAAGGGTTTGGTCTATCTTTCCCTTGGTTCTAACCAACTTGAAGGTACCATACCAGTGGAACTGGGAAATCTTACACGTTTAGGAGTCTTAAAACTTTCATATAACTCCCTTTTAGGTTCAATACCGTTAGAGATTGCAAAAGCCATTAGTCTTTGGAAACTAGAACTTTCCCATAACTACCTTACAGGATTTATTCCATCTCCTCTCTTGAATTGTCCCTCTTTTGCAACGGTGGATTTAAGCTACAACTTGTTAAATGGAAGCATCACTCCCCAAATTTCTTGCATTTCTAAACTTAACCTTAGCCATAATTTTCTTAGTGGTGAGGTTCCATCTATTTTGGGAATGAGTCCCATATTAGATAGCTTGGATCTTAGTTATAATAATTTCACAGGTAAATTACACAAGGAACTTGCTTCTCTAACATATATAAACCTTTCATATAATTTCTTTGACTTTTCACAAGATCTTAACTCAAAATCACAATTACCAGTCTACTGTTCTTTCTCAGAGAACTCATTAATCAGTTATAGCACACCAAATTTCAGATCCTGCCATTTTGTCCACCAAACCAATCGTCAAACTACTAAAACTAAGCCTTGCATTCTAATTGTTCTTCCTATCATTTGCTTCATTCTTTTTGTGCTTCTTCCAACATTATATTTCACTGGATGTATGTCTAAGAGTAAGACCAAATTTGAAGGAAGAATAGCAAAGAACGGAGACTTATTTTCTATATGGAACTATGATGGTAAAATTGCATTTGAAGACATCATTGAAGCAACTGAGGATTTCAATATCAAGTACTGCATTGGAACTGGGGCATATGGCAGTGTCTACAAAGCACAATTGCCGAGTGGTAACATTGTTGCATTGAAAAAACTTCACCAAATGGAATCTCAAAATCCATCTTTTGACAAGAGTTTTGGTAATGAGATTAAGATGTTAACTGAAATTCGTCACAAAAATATTATAAAGCTTCATGGATTTTGCCTTCACAAACGATGCATGTTTCTTGTCTATCAATACATGGAAAAAGGTAGCTTATTTTATGTGTTGAACAATGATATGGAAGCTGTGGGATTGAATTGGAGTAAAAGGGTAAATATCATCAGAGGAATGACATATGCTTTGTCTTACATGCATCATGATTGTACACCACCAATTGTTCATCGTGATGTAACAAGTAGCAACATTTTGTTGAACTCGCAATTGGAGGCTTTTGTTTCAGACTTTGGCATAGCTAGACTTCTTGATCCTGATTCTTCAAATAATACCTTAGTAGTTGGCACATGTGGATATGTTGCTCCAGGTTAAGAAGTTTTCAAAGAAGAAAATTTATTTATGGTTTCCTTCAATTGATTTAGTTATGTATTATGAGAATTTAACTTTCTTGTTTTTTTTCATTTACAGAACTTGCTTACACTTTGACTGTGACACAAAAATGTGATGTTTACAGTTTTGGAGTGGTGGCATTAGAAACATTAATGGGAAAGCATCCAGGAGACTTAATCTCATCTCTATCAAACTCATCTACTCAAAATATGTTATTGAAGGATCTCATGGATTCGCGTCTTCCTCTTCCTTCAATTCAAAAAATTGCTAACGATATAGTTGTTATGACAAAGCTAGCATTGACATGTGTGCATTCTAATCCAAATTCTAGACCATCAATGCAACAAGTGGCTCATGAACTCTACAGTCTCAAATTGTCACTTTGTTTGCCTTTCCATGAAATTTCAATTCATCACATCATGACTGATATATCTTCTTTTATGAGTATAGAGTAAGAAATTATGATAGTGAAAAGAAATGGTTGTATAATAGTTTGCCTTTTGAGGATGTAATTAATCAATTTTCCTTAAGCAAAACACTAAATCAATACAATATTGGTCAGCTACTCTTTGAAAATACTATATAGGTGTTATGGTGCTTGAAACCTTTTGTTGTTTTGTTTATATCTTAAGTTGAATTAATTGATTGATGGTTCATTCAGTTGAAAGTACCGAGCAGTTTATGATCTTTTGTAATATTTTCTATTTTTTTTTATTGTAGTAATATAGTGTAAGAATTAGATCAGATTAAAGAATACAAAAGAAAAATAGAGAAAAGTAAATCTGTATTCTCCTCCTTGAATCCTGCCTGGAAGGGAACAAAATTAAGGGGTAATGAACAAGAGATCTACAACACTCTTTACAAGGGAATTCGTTCTCTCCTCTACCAACTTCTTTCCAATCAACAACTAATAATTGTCCTATCTCAACTGAAACTTCCTCTTTTATATCTCCTAACTATCTCAACTAACTAACTAATCATTAATTATTACTTATTATTTCTTTTTCAGTCTGCCCTCTTCTCCTTCTAACATATACTTTAGTAATTGGGGTCTAATATATAGGTGTTGATATTTATATTTTTCGCTTCTTTCCTTTACTGAACCAAACAATATTGAAATTGAATTATTGATAGAAGTAATGTTGTCCTTGTTGCCGGGGTTTGGTTTTATAATCTATGATCAAGAAATTTTAAGTTGGTCACCTTTTTATATACTGTCACATTTGTCCTGTTTTCTTTTATTGATTTATTTTTATATATAAGGCAATGGTGATATTAGGCAAACAATTTTTGTTAACTGTTATATTGAAATTTAATTTGATTTCCCATTTTTTTCCTAATTTTTCCGAAACTAAAACACTAAAACATCTAATCACAAATCACGTTAAATAATAGAAAGATTTTGTTGACAGGATCAAAGATAAATAATATTATTTTATTTTTGAAAAATGTATTAAAAATAAAGACTTCAAGACCATGACACCTCAAGCAAGTAAGGGATGCTCTGTATCTACTGATATAATTCACATATTGGTTGTAAAAACCTTTGCTTTTTAAGACCAAACAAATGATCCTGTGATTTAAATATAGCATAAACATGGGGCTCTTTTACTTTTTACGTTTTACTTTTCATTTTTACAACATGTTTGCTTGAAATATTTTGTTACAAAGGAAACCAAATATCCGAGCTTTAATATAACAAAGCTAGAGATAGAAAACACAATTTATAGAAGCGCCATTTAGCTCATCTGAGCTTATACCCGAAGCAATTAATTGTGATAGGTTAGAAAAATGCTTCATTAACAAGTTGCTGAACTTAACTCTTCATATGTACGCAACTTAACATCGTTAAACCTGCTGCTCACAAAATATGGACACCATGATAACTACCTAGCACTATAACACATCATATATTTGATTACCACATGCTGTAACAATTATTTGGCTTAGTGCTACTGTTCTACTGTGTTATCAAAAGAACCACATGTGGGGCGTCCATAAGAAAGAAGAGGATTGCGGGACTCTAAGACGTAATACCTTCATGTTTTGACAAGATGGAACTGTTTCTATTTGCAACTCCAAAGCTAATAAGAGTTCATTTTTTAGTCAATTTTGCACCAAGGCAAGTACTTAAGAAAATTTGTTAAAAGGACATTAGCAAGTGGCAATTCATGATTTTCACCCAGTCTTTGAGAATGAGTGATATAAAAAGGACATTAGCAAATGCATCCAAGAACGTTAACCGCTTAGCAGTGGGTCTTCACAAAATTGGAATTATAGACAGCTTGACTTGCACAGAAACTGTGGCCCCACCAGAATGCAGAATAACTTACATATAACTGAGTCTTGGAAGTCTGTGTATGTATGTGAGTGAGGGTGAATCTACAATGAGTGCATTTTGTTACAGAGATTCCACATGCAATGCACACTTCACATCTTCATTCTATTTTCCACAAAGATGGCCCCTCCTTCCCCCTTTTCAACCAAAAACCTCACAGCTCCTTTGGGCAAAACCGTGTCTTTGGAACCAAATTTCCACGCTGCAGTGTTGACCACAACAACATACAAATGTAGGGCCCACTAAAATGGTGTTATTATTGAGATAATGTTTTTGAGGCTCATGGCTTAGGCTGATTGTTGTGTGGGTTAAGAAGGAGTAGTGTAGCATGTTAGTTCAAAGATTACAAAATCTTTCACCACAAATCTCACACCTTCATTGCATCTTCCACGCCTTTAACCAATTATTTTCATATTCGTTTATGCAAAACAAGGATTTGGTCCGCGGAACACGTTGAAAGGAAATTGAGAAGAAATTTTGCACATGAACGCGTTGGGGGCGCTATTGACCACAATTATATATACCAAAGTATCATTAGCAACTAATAAACAATTTGGAATCAAAATCAATATGAGGAGGTGTGGTTGTAGTTTATTGGTGATGGCAATTATCTGTGTTATTGTTAGCACAACCAGCATTGCATTGGCACCTTCTTCTTCTTCTTCTTCTTCTAATTCGTCTTCCTCCATAAATCAGGAACGACAGGCTTTGCTCCATACCGGTTGGTGGAATAGTTACCCAAATATCTCAAACCATTGTCATTGGGAAGGTATCTTTTGTGAAGGAGCTGACAGTGTTACAGATACTAACCCATCGGTTTTATGAGAATATAGCAGGCTCCATGTTAAAAACATTAATTCTAATATATTATAAAACAGTTTGTTTTAGCAAAGTTTTAAAAGATTAATAATAATGATTGTAATAAATTTTTATCAAACTTTTTTAACAAATTTATATTTATCAAAAAATATCTTAGTAATAGTTTAAACAATGTAACCATTAAAATTTAATATATTTTATTTCAATTTAATAAATTTTGTATCAATTAATATAATTATAAAAAAATTCATCGAAAAAATCTATATATTTTATAGAGACCATCCTTCATACTATTTAATTAATCCAAAAAAAGACATTAATATAGTTTAACTAGAAAGATATTTTCATAAGTGTCCATTTGTGATTTTTAACTTATTTTCAACATCAACCATATCATAACATGATTAAATATGCAATCAAAATTGGATCAAACCATCTGTTTGAACTAAAAATCGGTTGTTTATCCAGATTATTTAAACTACAAAATTATTTTGACAAAAAATTAGTAGTGAGTCAATAAAATCAATAAAAAAATAATAAATTATACAAATCTATATATTTAATAAAAATAAGTTTATATATAAAATAAAATTCAATTGGATCATTTTTTTAAAAAAATATTAAAATCATGTTATATTTTATTTAATTTTAAATGTATAATTTAAATTTAAAATTTTAAATAATATAAAATTTTTAATTTTTAATCATGTAAAATTATAATATTAATGTATTATATTATTATTATATATATTTATAATTTTTAATATATTATATACTATAAATATTTTAAAAATAATATTTAATTAATATCAATTCAAACACAATAAACTATGAAATTTTAACCGATTTAAAGACTAAGAACCTTTGTACACGAGAATGAAAAATGCATTCGAAAACATTAACTTACTATTAGTATGATTAAATTGACATAGTTTATGTTTGGAAACAATTTTCTAAAAGTATGTTCATAATAAAATTCAGTATAAAATTTCAATTTGACGTAGGAGTTGCAATTTATAATCTTGGCCAAACCTGGAGCAAAATTAAATTTGTTATAGATTGCCAAACATGTCAGCATGAATTTCCAACCACGTTTATATATTTAAACTTAAGTTTAGGAGCTTTCAAACATTCTCAATATAGTTTGTTGTGGATCATATGTCACTATAATATATTATATTTTTTTTAATATAGATTAGATATAATATTTTCTTAAAATATTATTAAAATTAATAAATAATATCTTTTTTATATTTTTGTAATTTTTTTAAATGTTATTAATAATATTTTACTATATGAATTAGATTTAATATCTTTTAAAATGTTACTAAAATTAATAAATAATTTTTTATATTTTTATAATATTTTTTAAATGTTAAAAAAAATATAATATATTATAATGAGTTATAAAGTGTGCTGAAAGATTGGAATGCAGTGCAGCTATCCATTATTGATAGGAATGGGAAAAGGGTTAGAAGCACTGAGCAACAAGGCATGGAATTATTGAACAAAAACTTGTAGGAAACGGCATTATGTATGTCAGTCACAGTCAACCTCGCAAGTCATAGTAAACACAGCCTTCCCTTCCTCATGGACAATAGTTAATGACAGAAACTAATCATATTTTATAATATTTAACAAATCTTGTAAAAGACACATGATCCATTTACCCAAAGTGACAGACAATTTATGATCTTTACCCAGTATTCAAAATCACCCATATCAAAGCACATTTAAAATTACATTCAAGAATGTTAACTTAATTTGCTGGAGCAGCTGGGGACCCAATTCTTTATTCTATCAAAACCTTAGTCTTTGTTTCTCATTTTTTATTTGTGTTCTAGGATATTTATTCATGTATTTATGTTTCACTTTTAAAATATAATATATTACTGTCTCTAAATCATTCCATAGCATAAATATTGTTTATCCAGCACAAATATATATCAGCAAAATAAAGTGCAAAGGGAATATATGAAACTCTCCAATACTTCATGCCTGTTGTGCAGTACCTTCTAATTCTGTACTGAAGATTTAATAACTATTTTTTACTTGTGTAGTGTTGTCTACGGATTATTATTGTTAATATTTCAAAAGAAAAGAGTTCAGCATGGATTAGACTAGAAATTATTGAGGTCGTTGTACACTTAAATTTACTTTCAACTTGTAAATAAGTAGAAAAGATAGGTGGTCTAACGTAGATGAGTTTAAACCGATTTAGTTTAAAATTAGAAAATTTTCTCTTGTACATGATAAATGAGATCATGATATTTTTGGATTTAAAATTCTTTTTTTTTTTAACTTGAACTTTTGTTTATTTGAAAAATATTATACTTATAAGTTTTAATTTTAAGTTTTCATCGATTACGCATTATTGACCTTAATTATTTTTTAATCGATCATTAACTATGTATCAAATTATTTTTTTAAATTGTCCAATTTTAAAATTGCCTATTGTTACACTAATTACTTTGAAAATATATTTACATACTACAGCTTTAATCGGAATATTTTAGTTTAATGAAAATTAATTTCGATTTAAAATTTTAAATTTAAATTTAAATTTTAAATTGATTTAAATATGCCTTTAAATAAATTTTATTATTATTTACACTTACCTTTTCGACACAACACACAACAATATTTGCAGTAATGAATACGTTGAATCCTAAAAAATACCATACCAAAGCACAAATATTTTTTTAAGACTACCACTACACGCCTCATAATCAAATATTTGTTAATAATAAACTTCATATCACAAGATATATTATTAAAGTTCACTTTAGCTGATATATCAATAAGTGACAGTTTCTTCAAGATCAATCACATGACAAGAAACCTACGAATTAAAATATGGAAGAACGTTGTTGCAAGATTCAAACGCGGAACTGGCCACTACTCATAACATAGTGTTACTACTCAAATGTACTGACCACTAAACTGAACCTTTTAGTTGTTATTAACCTTACTGATTATATTATTAATTTAAGTTGAGCTGAGTGGTGGGGCAGAGCCATCTTGCATAATTTACACCTGATTTCTTCTACTCTCCCTCACAGGTTCAGTAATCATCACATTAAGCCCATGGAAGTCCTGTTTCATAACTTCCATTTCCGCCTCTCACCAATCTTAACAAAATCAAACTTAGATGGAGAGTATCCCTATGATTTCCAACAACTAATATGATTCTCCATATACTATTATTCCAATCCATTTTGCTACCAGGTTGCTTATGTCGTGCATTTTCTCATTCTTTCGTTTGGCCAAAATAAAATCTCATTGACATGGATATTGCTCTGCATAATTATGCAGATTAAAGTGTAAGGATTGATTGTGGTGATAAATCCTTCCAATAAACATTTTTTAGGCAACTTACTATTGTTTTGTATATTTTCTTCACAGTCCACTCCTACTGTTGCATCCTTGGGAACTGATATTTAAACTCATTACTGATGTGGCAATTTGATTTTTAATTTAGTGTTAAGGTAACAGTAAGCAATATTATACTAAGGGAATTAACATGCAGCTAAATTAGGAATCATAGAGCAGCCCATACACAAGTGAAAATCAATCATTGATGCAATTTTTAGCTAAACTTCTATCAGAATCAATAATGAATTTGTGCTTTCTTGGCAAAAGGTGAGTTCTCTAATTTGGTTACCTCATGACCGATAAAGATGATCTAGCAAACTCAAACAGACTCACATCAACGTCCAAACTGAATCCAAACACACAACAGATTGTTTTTCAAATCAACTAAGAACTTCAATAAGGAATTTGGATATAAAAGTATTAGAACAGAGATAACGATTGATGCATTTAGATCCTAGAAACATATCTCTCCATGATGAAAACCTCATTTTCATTCATGATTTATAGCAACCAAACATAACCAGATGAAGCAAGTGTTCTATTAACTTCGATGTCAAAGATGAGAAGATGCAAAAAAGCTAACCTGTTATGAAGCCAACCTACAATACTACTCTTCTGCTCAATGCAATGGGGTAA
This sequence comes from Canavalia gladiata, assembly GCA_037954105.1. Classification (NCBI taxonomy): domain Eukaryota; kingdom Viridiplantae; phylum Streptophyta; class Magnoliopsida; order Fabales; family Fabaceae; genus Canavalia; species Canavalia gladiata. The sequence continues at coordinate 10,706,785 of CM075659.1, read as the reverse complement.
ACTTACATGAAGCTTTGCACCGGAATCAATGGACATCTCTTCTCTTCTCACTCAAACGGAGGAACGTTGGCCAGCAGGAGATTGGACTGGAATGTGAGAGCGATCTTCCAAAGTTCTCAGAGAAGCCAAGGAAAAATCGAAAAAGAAAAAAATCCCTCAAATGTGAAAAGACCTTCTCAATTTATATCGTTGCGGTTCCTTTCTTCAACGGTATGAGGGTGAAGGAAATAATGAAAAGAGAAAGAACCCCTCAAAACGAGCCCCCTAAGTTTTTTGCTTTTTCTTTTTCAAACTTCATAGGTTCTTTTTTTATTTTTTTATTTTTTTGTTTATTTTTCTATTTTTTTGGTTATTATTATTATTTGTTTTTATTTTTATTTGGATTTTTCTTTTTTTTTTAGTTTTTCCTTAATGCATATTTTATTTTTAAATTTTTTTTGTTAAACAATTTTAAACTAAATCATATTTTGATAAAACAAATCTTTATTTTAAAATTTTAATTTTATTCTCAAATGTTCACAATTAAATACTAATTAGTTATTAGAATGAAAATGGGTTGAAAAAAATGAGCAACAAGGCATGAAATGATTGGAGGAAACGACAATATGACAGCTAATCTCTCACCACACGTCTCACACCTTCATTCAATCTTCCACCCGTTTTACCAGTTATTTTCATATTTCTATATGCAAAACGGCAATTTGGTCGGTGGAAGAAGTTGAAAGGAAATTGAGAAGAAATTTTGCACATGAACATGTTGGACCGGTACTGGGCAGTGTTATATATAGCAAGTATCATTAGTCACTATATTTTATCTTCTGAAGAGCAGCGCCATGGTTACTATCCATCTCGATCTGAATCAGTCATGTAAGTCCTCTTCCTCGTTGTTATATTGTCCTCTTTCTTTTCTATAGCTCAATATATGATACAGTAACACTTACACACTAATTCTTGTAAAATTTGTTCTGTCCGGCCAAGAGGATTATTTTATTAAAAAAATAAAATTAAAAATGAACAAATGAACAAATGAACAAAATTATTTTTATTTTAAAATCAGTTTAATCAAATTCATGTTTATTTTTAACTTTGGTTTTTATTTCAATTTTTTAAAATTATTTGGACCGGTAACCGTACTAGTTTTCAGACAGGTTGAAATGACATCCAATTTGATTTGCATAATTATGAAAGAATGAATTTTCAATTGTTAAATTTTTATTTAATATTCCTACAACTTTTACAAAAAAAATACTCAATTCAATTTGCATAATATTCTCATTATTAAAAAAATGGTAAAGTAGCCAATGAGAACTTTACAACATATATAGTAAAAGAAAATTATCGCCTGAACCTGACAACTATTTGAAAATTTTGTTAAGTAATTGTTGATATTTTTTCAAACGTTATTTTAATTAATTTTTAATTTTTTTAAGCTCTTAACTAAAATATTTTTTTAATCTTTAATATATTTTACAATTTGATCTCTTATTTATCTGTTTATTTTTAAATTTAATATTATCTATTTCATTTATAAAAATATTATTAATATATATATTTTTTATTATGAACTATTATATTTTAAATTTTTATTTATTTTATATTATTTATCTTATATTATTTATTTTAATTATTATATTATTAATTTTATTTGTAAATAAAATATTGGAAATTTGTATTAAAATTTAAATTATAAAAATATTTTTTCAAAAATCATTTAAAATTTATTTATATAAAATTAAAATAAATATTTTTCTTTTAAAGAAATAAATATTTATTAATTAAATTTTAATATATATTTTTGTTCAAAAAAAATAACCCAAATTATCAAGAATGAATTCATTAAATAATTATGATTTTATTATTTTACATTAATTTATTAATTAATTTAACAATTGATTTTATGAAATATTTAATTCAATTGGTAATATATTAATCTTTAACTTTTAATTATTATTTTTTCTAACTTTTTAACTTTGTAAAACTTGCGTGTTAATTTTATCAAATATATCTTACATGATAGAATACATGTTTGTTAATAAAAACATTTTTTTATTTAATTTTTTAATTAAAATTAAATTATTAATATAAATACTATAGATCTACATCAACAGTAAAATATATTATATTAATAATATAGGATAATGATACAATATTTCAAATTTTTATATTAAAACTATATATTAATATAAAATATCATATTATTAATATATATTTTTATATATATTTAACATAATAGCTTTTGGAAAAATCTACTTAAGAATCATTTAGTGATGCATGTTATTTATTTATTTGTTGTTTTCCATTAATTATAAATTAAATAGTAAATTTGTTATGTGATTCTATTTTTCATTTTTACACAAAATATCATTATTTCGTGGATGTAATGCACATAACAATAGATCATTTTGTAGTATTTGAAAATTATAATTTTATGCATAATTAATTTGAATTATACCAACGAAACCAACTGTAAAATTAGAAGTAAAATTAACTATTTTTATTTTTTACATATTTCCTTCATTATTATATTAGATTGTTAATGGCCAGTCTATAATTTTTTTGTGTCTTTTTTTTTATTATGTACTTCGACGAATTACCAGAGTAAATTTGTATAAATATCCTCACACAAAGGCTTCAATAACAGCACTAAGGGAGAAAAGAACTACAAGAGCAGAAAAAGTGGCTTGTTCCTACAAATGCTATGAAGTTATGTTGTGAAAAAACAATACAGGGACACTTTGCTTGATCGTGCACATTACCTAGTAATCAACTAGTATCCAAAAGAAGTATATTGAAGAATGAGTGAGAGATCAGATATTTGTAGAGCAGAAAGGCTTGCACAATTAGGAAAGGCAATGCAGAGAATTGAAAGGGGTCCACAAACTCCACCACCCAAAATACAAAGGGTTGATAATCATCTGCGACAAAATCCAAATTTCGCCAAGTATTTTTTGCCTAGGCTGCTATCAATTGGTCCCATCCATCATGGCAAGGAAAATCTCAAGCTAGGAGAGCATTACAAACTTATTTGGACAGCAATGTATTTGAAGGAAAACCAACAAGACCCTGATTATCTATGCCAAAGAATTGAAGAAATTATTGAAGAAGTGAAGGGTCTTTACACTGAGGATGCAATTAGAGACTATAATGACAACACCCTCGTGTGGATGTTGCTTGCGGATGGATGTTCTGTTCTTCAAATCATGAAAAAATTTGACTACTTGCATTCAGAAGAACTGTGGATTAAGCCTGACCAACAACAACATGTGATTAGGGATTTGCATTTGTTAGAGAACCAAATTCCATACAAAATTCTTCAAATTTTGAGTAAGGACGAGGCCACGTTAGTGTCTTCCATGCTCAATCTTGTATTTGCGGGATTAGTTAAAAATGATATGTTCCATGAAATGGTAGACCAATTTTGTGGTGGCGAATATTGGGCTAAATTTTTTGAAAGACTTTCCTTAGAAGATCTTCAAGGGAAGCCCAAACCAAATCATTTGCTTGATTTTTTGCGTTTAATGTTATTGAAAAATGATCATGACATTATACAAAACAATAGAAAGCAAGAGACTCAAATCCAAATCAATGGTGATCATGAACATAGGATAGAAGTCCCTCATTTCTTGTGGCCAACATATAAAAACATAAGGGAACTCAAAGCAGTTGGGATCCGAGTGGAAAGAAAGGAGACATTATCCTTGGGTAATGTATCTTTTGTCTCCAAGTGGCTTTCTGGAGTTTTGAAGCTTCCTTGGATGTATGCGGATCAGTCCTGCCCTTATATTTATTTAAATTTGATAGCTTATGAAAAGTGCCCAGATTTTCATAATAATTTCGAGATATGCTCCTACTTAGCCTTCTTATACACACTAATTGATGATGCAAATGATGTGAAGGAGCTCAGATTGGGAGGAGTGGTTCACAACTTACTTGGAACTGATGAAGAATTGGCCAAACTCTTGAATGGCATTGGAACTGAATTGGCCAGCACAGGATTCTACATTTTAAGTACTGGCAAGATGACTTATTGTGATAAATATACCCAAGTCAGATACCAAATTGAAAAGCATTGTAGAAATAAGTGGAAAACATGGATGGCTCAAGCTTATAATACATATTTCAGCAATCCTTGGTCTATATGTGCCTTCTTGGCTGCAATATTTGTGCTTGTTCTCACTATAATCCAGACTTGGTTGGCCATTCATCCTAACAAGTGAGCTTTGTGAGGAAGAGCATGTGGGAATGAATACAAGATCGTCAAAGACTCTAACAACTATATTAAAATAGAGTTTTTACAGCGATTCTGCATATCATTTTACAGTGTTTATAGATACTATTAAAGCTCTTGTTGTAATAAAAAACAAACATATTACAGCGTTTGTCAAATACCGTATAATCAACTCTTTTACTGCGTTTAAGAGATAAAAATATTGTAGAAGGGTGTAATGTTTTACGGCATTTATGCCTTCTAAATGCAATAAAAGAACATGTATTTATAATGTTTTTCCCTTTGAAACGCTGTAATAGATTTGTTCTTTTTATAAGTTGTATAATTCTAACGTTGTGAGGGGAGCAACTAACTTCTAAATATTGTAAAATAATCAATTTTTTTTACGGCGTTTCAAACTTTAAATGCTATAATCGGAGTAACTATTTTGTAGCATTTTCTAATTTTGAACGTTATAAAAAAGTAAAATTTTTAAAAAATTATTCAATATTTGTTGATTTATCATTGGTAGAAAAATAAATTTTTATAATTTTACGTCGGTTATTCGCCAACCGATGTAGAAAAAAGACGGTGACATTTTTGTAAATAAATTTGACACTTTCTACATCGGTTTCTTTATAACCGATGTAGAAAAATAGCCGGTGGCATTTTTGTAAAAAAATTTAAACTTTCTACATCGGTTGCTTGATAACCGATGTAAAAAGTCACTTTCTACATCGGTTGCTTTATAACCGATGTAGAAAGTAAGACTTTCTACATCTGTTGGGTAGTGTAACCGATGTAAAAAGTTCTTTTTACGTCGGTTCTCTGAAACAACCGACGTAAAAAGTCTGTTTTCCCTCCTCTTTAGCTGATGCGACCGTTGTCGTCCTCATAACTGTAAACACTCGATTCCTGCCCTAACTCAGTTCCTCTAAGCTGCCAAAGCTTCCGTCGTTCTCAAAGCCGCCGTCGTTCTCAAAGTCACCGTCTTCGTCTACGCCGCCGTCGTCGTCGTCTACAGTGTCGTTACAGCGTCGTCTACACCGGTATGTACCATTCTGGCTCTCTATTTAGGTCTCTGTTTCCTGTTTCTGTTTCTGCATTAGTTGTTAGTCATAGTCTTTGCTTGTTTAGGTCTCTATTTTTCCTGTTTTTGTTTTGCCTTAGTCTTAGCCTTAGCCTTTGCTTGTTTAGGTCTCTGTTTTGCTTGTTTCTGTTTTGCCTTAGACTTAGCCTTAGCCTTTGCTTGTTTAGGTCTCGGTTTTGCCTTAGTCTTAGCCTTAGCCTTTACTTTGCCTATTACTTTGTATGAGGTAGATAGCTTTAACCTTTGCTTGTTTAGGGCTCTGTTTGGCCTGTTTCTGTTTTGCCTTAGTCTTAGCCTAGTCTTTGCTTTGCCTGTTACTTTGTATGAGGTAGATAGCCTTAGCCTTTGCTTGTTTAGGTCTCTGTTTTGCCTTAGTCTTAGCCTTAGCCTTTGCTTTTCCTGTTACTTTGTATGAGGTAAATAGCCTTAGCCTTTACTTGTTTAGGTCTCTGTTTTGCCTTAGTCTTAGCCTTAACCTTTGCTTTGCCTATTACTTTGTATGAGGTAGATAGCCTTAACCTTTGCTTGTTTAGGTCTCTGTTTTGCCTTAGTCTTAGTCTTACCCTTTGCTTTGCCTATTACTTTGTATGAGGTAGATAGCCTTAGCCTTTGCTTGTTTAGGGCTCTGTTTGGCCTGTTTCTATTTTGCCTTAGTCTTAGCCTAGCCTTTGCTTTGCCTGTTACTTTGTATGAGGTAGATAGTCTTAGTCTTTGCTTGTTTAGGTCTCTGTTTTGCCGTAGTCTTAGCCTTAGCCTTTGCTTTTCCTGTTACTTTGTATGAGGTAGATAGCTTTAGTATTTGCTTGTTTAGGTCTCTGTTTTGCCTTAGTCTTAGCCTTAGCCTTTGTTTTTCCTGTTACTTTGTATGAGGTAGATAGCATTAGCCTTTGTTTGTTTAGGTCTCTGTTTTGCCTTAGTCTTAGCCTTAACCTTTGCTTTGCCTATTACTTTGTATGAGGTAGATAGTCTTAGCCTTTGCTTGTTTAGGTCTCTGTTTTTCCTGTTTCTGTTTTGCCTTAGTCTTAATATAGTCCTCAACTCCACCTCATATGAGGCTAGTTTAGTGATATACACAATAAGCTTATTTCTCCCACAGCTACACATTGCTTATGCATTGGCTAAAATGGGGAGAAGGAAGGGGGTGATTTGATCAGTATAAGTTTCTCTTGACATGCCATTGTTGAGGCTGTTTTGCCTTAGCCTAGTCTGTTTTTCCTATTTCTGTTTCTGTTACTGTTTCTGTTAAGGTTGCAATTTGCAATGTAAATATGAATTGTATTTATTGTTTCTATTCAATAATTTTTTCATATTTGTTTTCTCTGTTTTTAACAGATACATGACTGACCCTTCAGAGGTTCCTCCTTCACAAAGTGGGTTTGAGAACCCTTCTTCTCGGCAAAAGAAGGGAAGACGAGCCACACGGTTAAAAGAGTTAACCCTTAGTCGAAGCGGTGAGCAAAGGATTCCCATAGAGTTTGATCAGGCCACTGGGAATCCATTAGGGCCAAACAAGACAAACTTTAAGAGTTATGTGGCCCTCCTTGGACAAAGCAAGGCCAGTATTTTGAAGAAGGATTGGGATGATGTTGAGATGCGAGTCAAGGATCAAATTTGGGAGACTATCATGGTATTTAACTTTAAAGCTTTAAGTTTTTCCATAAATTTATCATTCACTAACCAATTACATCTTCTTATATGTAGCTTACATATGACGTACCAAACACTAACTTCCTGAAGAGGAAGTGGCTTTCATTTGCTGGTGAGCGCTGGAGGGGTTTCAAGACACATCTCACCAGCAAATATATATATGGATCACTCAAGGATGTGTCTCCTTGTGAGGAGTACCAGTTCCTTGATCAATACACTTGGCAGAGATTTGTTGAGTCTTGAATGGATCCTGCATTCGTTGTATATATCTTGCTAATATTTTATTTTTTCAATTGACTAATATAAGCAATATTATGATTAATTGATTTGCTTTCTTATAACAGGAGAAAAGAAAGAAGGCTCAACAAATTTCTGCTAAGAACTTTTACCCCCACAGATTATCTCGTGGGGGTTATGAGTTGCTTCAGGAGAGGCTGATGGAGCAGAAGTCGAAAGATCGTCAGCAATCATCTGAAGCAGACCCCTCTACACTTCTCTCTCCACCTTCACGCCATGAGAAATGGAAGAGGGCACGCCAAAAGGCAACTGGAGAGTACACATCAGAGCCTTCTCGCATTGTTGCAGAGAAGTTTGTAAGTAATCACACAATTTTGTAAATTTCCTTTTTATTTATCTTCAAACATTTACATTACTGATAACAATCATTTTTTGTTTTGTAGGATTCTTTGGTTGAACAAAGCTCACAAGGAGTCTTTGTTCCAACTGGCCGGGATGACATCTTAAGTACTGCTATTGGCCAACCGGAGCATCCAGGGCGTGTTCGTGCAGTTGGTCGAGGTGTTGGCCTTAGACAGTACTTTGGATTGTCTTCTAGACAGACTTCCAAAGAAGGTTTGGTGTCTAGAGATGAGTTGGACGCCATGCGTGAAGACATGAGGCAAGCACTACGACAAGAACTTCGAGAATAGCTCAGATAGGAGCTTAGGCAAGAGCTTAGGTAGGAGCTTGCATCTTTGGGACTTTCCCAAACACAAACACAGGGTCACCATCCATCACCTTCTCCTAGGCGCGTGAGCACAAAGGGAAGTTGTGCTCCGACAGAGGAGCAACTACAAGGAGAAGAGGATGTGGATGTAGCTACAGACGATTATGAATTATATGTTGATGATCCATATCGTTTGGTAGCAATTGGGAAAGTCTACACCTTGGGTTCAACCATCCATCACCAGCAAATTGATGATGATCATGTTAGAGTGGTGGTTGAACGGGTTGAAGATGCAGATGCTCCTGTTCCTGTCCCTACTGAGGAGGTTCGTGTCGTGGGGCAAGCACCCAAGCATTTCATTATATGGCCGAGGAGACTTGTGCAGCGAGTTCAACCTCAGGTATTAGATAATTTTAGCCTATGTTACTAATTTTTTAATATATATATATATTGTGTATGTCTATATATGTATTTCTTATTATTTTGTGAATTTATCGTAGGTTTATAAGGCACATCGTGGGAAGAAGATTGATTTAAGTGCTAAAGCAGATCTTCCTGAGCCTTCTCCAAAGAAATATGAGGTTGATTTGCTCACACGTCTATTTGGTATCGCCATGAACTTGGGCGACCAAACTTTGCAAATAACAATGGAACATGATATCATAGGGAAGCCCACACCTATCCCCTTCTATATTACTAAGAAGGATATATTGGAGTTGGTTGTGGGTAACGATCTCTTATGTGTAACAGTTCTACAATTATGATTGATGTAAGTAAATTTCTAAACCTTACTTGAATTATTTCATTATCAAAAGCTAACATATGAAAATTATTCGCAATATTAGGTACCTGTGTCGTATCTGCACTGAAAGAGGTAACTTACACCTCTATGGATTCCTGGACCCAGTTCATATGCAGAAAACTAGGAATAAGGCAGCTGAGATACATGGATATCTTCAGAGGAGATTGCAGTCTGATAAAGACTGTTACCTAGCCCCCTATTTTCAATCGTAAGTCAATACTTAATTGCTTTATTTCATGAATTCAATTAAATTCCTAATTTTTGTTCATTGTCATCCATATTTTGTAGGGCCCATTGGCAATTAATCATTATTTTCCCCAAGCGGAATGTAGTTGTATTTCTATGCTCTGCTTGGCAAAAACCAAAGAAAGACATAAAAGACATTATAGATTTGTAAGTTTTTATGATTTTGGTATTTATATTCATATAACTTGTTATTGTCAAAGGTATTCATTTGCTTTTTATTTTACTGTAGAGTAATGAATGCTCGACTTCGGTTAAAAGGGACGCATCCATCAAATATTAAAAAGCCTGTATGGATAATTCCAAAGGTAAGTACTTTATTAAAAGTTATTCAATTATTTTATATTCTTTTATCAACATCTCTAATTATATTTCATACTCTTTTTATTTTTTTGAAGTGTCCAAGACAACCCGGAGGAACCGAGTGTGGATATTATGTGATGAGACATATGTTTCTCATTGTCTCGGCTTCTATTATTAACTCTTGGCACCAAGTAATTACAATTGTCCTCATTTAATTATTTAATTTTAATGCATAACATGACATGTTCACTAATTTTAATCAAAAACATTTTGTAGATATTTGACAATCCAAAACCTCTGTTAGATGAAGAGATTGATGATATCAGGAGACGTTGGGGGGGAATTTCTGATTAAGGTTGCCAATTTGGGTTGAATTCATGGGATTTTTAGATTTTTAGTTTGTTTTTATTATATTTTATAATAAATATTGATGTATTTACTTTAATTATATAGACTCTGTAATTTCTGTATTGTCTGCCTGGTATTCTGTTTATATACACAGGTATTGTGAATAAATAATATGACAATTTTCCTAAACGAAAAAAACATTTAAAAAAATATAAACTTTCTACGTCGGTTGTGACCTTAACCGATGTAAAAAATGAACTTTCTACCTCAATTGTGACCATAACCGATGTAAAAAGTCAGACTTTCTACATCGGTTAAACGACAACCGATGTAGAAAATTCACTTTTTACATCGGTTACGGTCACAACCAATATAGAAAGTATTACTTTCTACATCAGTTTTCGTTTTAACCGATGTAGAAAGTGGACTTTCTACATCGGTTGTAGAACCGATGTAGAAAGTCTAAGTTTTTATATCGCCCGCTTCAATACCATTCAAATAATTAATGTAAAAAATCTATAACAACCGATGTAAAAAACTATTTTTCTACCAATATATATTCTAATTAACTTCCTAGTCTTTTAATATTCTTAGTTTTATTCTATAATTTATTATACTTAACATTTATACAAATTAGGGAAGATATAACTTACATACATACTATTTAACTACACAATAGATAATTTAATATATTTATGCAAATTAATATATTAATTAAATTAAAAGATAACATGAATATTAAACAAAGTTACATTTGTTCAATATGTATATTCATTTTTTTAAATGATATGAAACATATATACCAACAAATAAATTATATGAACGTATATATGGTTAAAATATAATTTAGCAATCATATCTAAATCAGAGCAGCATAACATGTCAAAATATTAACATATGACGTGTAATCCACCGAAGTTGTTCTTCTATAAATATTCAATAACGAGTGCATGTCCAATCTAGCTCACCTAAATCACACTCCTTTCCATTTGGGTTGACTTAATTTCATTTCAATTATTTGAATTATAAAATTATTTTAATAAAAGATTGATAGAAAATTGATAAAATCAATAAAACAAAACTTCAATAAACTAAACAAATTGATATGTTCAATAAAAAAATTGGTTTATATATAAAATAATATTTGATTAAATCATTTTTTTCAGAAAAGGAAAACTAAAATTATATTATATTTTATTTAATCTGATATGTATAACTTAAATTTAAAATTAAAAATAGTATATAATTTTAATTTTTAATCATGCAAAATTATTATACTAATATACTATATTATTATATATTTATAATTTTTAATATATTATATATTATAAATATTTTAAAAATATTTAATTAATATTAATTTAAACAATAAATATCTTAGCTGATTTAATAATTGTTGAATTTGAAAACCTTAGACACCAGGATTAAAGATGCATTCGAAAACATTAACTTACTATTACTAGGATTAAATTAACATGGTTTATTAGAAGTTTATAATAAAATTCAGTATAAATTTTTCAGTTCAATGTAGAAGTTATAATTTATAATCTTGGCCAAAACTTGAGCAAAACTAAATTTATTATCGATTGCCAAACATGTTAGCATGAATTCTAAACCGCGTTTACATCTTTAAACTTGAGTTTAGGAGCTTTCAACCATTTTCATAGAAGTCTCCTTGTGTCAATATATTTTGCTATAAACAGATGCAATTACTGAATTACTTTAGTCAGAGCGCTTACATATACGGTGTGTAGAAAGATTTGAATGCATTGAAGCTGTCCATTATTGATAGGAATGGAAAAAGGGTTAGAAGCACCGAGCAACAAGGCATGGAATTATTGAACAAAAACTTGCAGGAAACGGCATTAGGTATGTCAGTCAGAGTCAACCTCATAAGTCATAGTAAACACAGCCATCACTTTCTCATAGACAACAGTTAATAACAGTGAAACTAATCATATTTTATAATATTTAACAAATCCTGTAAAAGACACATGGGCCTATTTACCCACAAGTGACAATTTATGATTTTTACCTAGTATTCAAAATCAACCATATCAAGGCACATTTAGAATTGCATTCAAGAATGTTAACTTAATTTGCTGCACCCATTTCTTATTCTATCAAAACCTTAGTCTTTGTTGCTCAATTTTTATTTGTGTTCTAGGATATTTATTGATGTATTTGTGTTTCACTTTTAAAATATAATATATTACTTCTAACTACCATTACCTTTTCCTTTTTGTGAAATTTCAGTCTATAAATTGGTGTCTCAGGAGATATATTGTCTTTCATTTCTCAACAAAGAAATTTGCAGAGGAAAAGGTAAAGGGATATAATACAATTCATCCTACGCAAATGAATCAAAATGCGGAAACGATAACGAAACGTGTTGAGAATCAGGATAAGATAAGATTAGGATAAAATAAGATAAGATGAGATGAGATAATGTAAAATAAGATAGAATAAAGTAAGATGAGATAAAATAAGATAAAATATAATAAGACAAGATAAGGTGATATAAAATAGGATAAGAGATGATAATATAGGTAAGGTAAGATACGGTGAGATAAGATAAGATAAAGGAACCCGACACTTGGCGGAGAGTAGCGAAGTTATCAAGAGGAATGTGACCCTTACCCTGCTAGAAGAACCAACGTTATCAAAGCTAATTCTTTACCCAAGAACCAAGGGAATAACTCACATAGAGATGAAAAAATTCTCAAAGAGAAAATATGATTATTCCTCCAAAATATGTCTTTTTACTAGATCCCTAACTCCTATTTATAGCTAACCTAATATAGTAAAAAAGGATAACAAATTAGAAATCCTAATTAGATTGCAATTTGAATTGCAACCAATTTAAAATAAATAACTTCTAGATAAATATCAAATCCTAATATAATCTATAGCAAATCATAAACTTTATTACTTAAGATCTTCAATAATATGACTATTGCAATTGGGTTTGGATCCACATAATCTTTTTCTTAAACTTTCTTGATGAGACTTTCAGGTGTTTGTTCCATACATTTGGTCCTGTTTCTCGTCACAGGACCTTACATTCCTGATAAATAATCTGTTAGATGATCTCTTTTACTTATCATGGTGCCTACGTTCACGTCAGGGCAGCTACAAGGAGTAATACTTTTCTTTCAAAGACTTAATATGAAGAAATTTATACTGTGATAAGCCCAGTGTTTCTACAATCTTAGCCTCTGATAAAATCACAAGTAAAAAGATAAAAAACAAGTGAACGGAAAATTTTATCATTTATTACACATTCATTAACAAAAAAAAATTATGATATTTATAGTTTTGAAGCCGTGGCATTAGAAATTATTAATAAGAAGATATTCATGAGAGTTAATTTTATCGTTATCAAACTCATCTACCCAAAACATGGTGTTTCTTGTGTATTTTAGACCTTGATCACAAGCCTTAATATTAAATAATACAGAAAGAAAACTAATTTAAATAGGCAAAGAGTAAAATAGCCAAATCTAAATTTCTTATTTATCTAAATAATATTATATCACAATGTATTTTAGATTTGATCACAAGCCTTAATATTAAATAATACAGAAAAAAAAACTAACTTCAATAGGCAAAGAGTAAAATAGTCAAATCTAAATTTTTTATATACCTAAATAATATTATATCACATTACCAATTACTTCTCATTTGTTAGTGAAGCACATGAAAATGACATGCAATTTTTTCTGATCATCTACTTTAGACCATAGATTTTTTCCCCTTCATGTGATAATATTCTTAAGACTGAGTTGGAATTTATTTATCTAATTTCTCTTACCTCCCTAACTTCAATATCAATCTAATACTTTGATGTCAGATACTATTTTCCTTCATCACGATGTCTTCTTCCCAATGACTGGCACTACATTTATTGTACGGGTTTGTTTAATAATCAATTACCAAGCATAGAAGCCAAGTGCTTGATTTTGTAAAGGAGTGTACTTTGATAACTTATCATGCAGTTGTATACAACTATACATACCACTTGCGCTACATTGTAACATGACTTCTTCCTTTTCTTTTTTCAGTATAAATAAAGCTAAGTCTTCTATAATATTTAATCATTCTTTTGTGATAGCTTTCTCTTCTCTATAGCAACGCCATAGCTAGTCAAACATGTAAGTTTTCTACCTCGTTCTCATGTTTTATACATTGCATGTCACAGACAAATGTGATGTTTATAGTTTTGGAGTGGTGGCTTTGGAAACAATAATGGGAAGATATCCAAGAGAACTAATCTCTTCTTTATCAAATTCATCTACTTAAAATAAGTTGTTGAAGGATCTCTTAGATTCACGCCTTCCTCTTCCTTCCATTCGAAAAGATGCTCAAAACATAGTGCTTGTGGTGAAAATAGCATTGGCATGTTTGTATTCCAAAACAAAGTTTAGACCATAAATGCAATAAGTGGTTGATAAACTCTCTAGTTCTAAATTTTCGTTGTCATTGCTTTTTCATGAGATTCCAATCCATAAGTTGATGGATCAAGAGATACCCATCTTTCAATTTGAGTATCAAAAATGAAATTTTGGAAGAAAAAATTAAGAAAAATAATTACATATTTTGTAAGAATAAGTAAGAAATTCCTATTGTTAAATACAAGACAAATGTATGTTGTTACCCTTTAGTTTACATGAATAATTTCTTGACTTAATTGGTTTCTTTCATATATGTTTTTATGCAAACTTTTTATCCACCTTTTTAGATTGAAAATTGATATAGAACAATTTATTAAATTATATTATTTATGATTACTTAAAGTTTAATTTATAAAATATTTTATAGTAGAAATAATTGATGCTATTAGACATGTCATCATTTTCATAGTTTTTTTATCCTTGAATGTTGTGCTATATTTTGCTATATGAAACTTATATTCATTTTAGCAGGGAACACATGTCCATTCCTAAGATAAGTTATAAAAAACAAAATAATATGAATAAAATTTAAAATAAAAAGACTATTATAAATAATTTAAAATGAAATGAATATAATAATTTTCTTTATATTTTTGCTAATCGATTAAGTTATTTTAAAAAATATATTTAAAATTAAAATTTAATATAATTTAGCCTCTTATAATAATGTTTATTTTAGTTTTAATCTTTTAAAATTTTTTAATATTAATCCTTATTAATTTATTTATCTTTAAAATGATCCATATATATTATTCCTTAACATGGTGTAACATATATCTATTCATACCATATTAATGGCATTTTAAGATAGTATGCAATATCATATATCTAAATGTATATTAAGTTATAAAAAATAGGGAGTTAAAAATTATTTAAAAAATTAAATTTATTATGACCAAAATTAAAATTAAAAAATTGAAGATCTAAAACTAAAGTTAATCCAATTTTTGGACATCATAACATAATTTATTCAACGATATGTTTGCTGATAAAAAAATTAAGCAAATAATATTTTAATAGTTAAAGAAGATAGTTTATCTTAAATTCTTTAATTCTTAGCTTATTACAGAGCTTGTTTACATATTAAGTGAGCTAGAATGATGTTTATAATTTTTGTATATTGGCATTAGAGATATTAATAGGAAAACATTTATGAAACCTGATCTATTTATCAAATTTATCTATTTATAAATATTGAACAATCTCTTAGATTTATATTTTTTTTTCTTTTTCTTTAAAAAAATTAAGATATAGTGTTTGTGGTAGCACTACTTTGTTTCAAACAAATGAGTTAATAATTCTATATTTTTAAATTACCTTTATCTATGTCTTTCAATAAAATTTCAGTCTATCGATTAATGAGTAAACATTAAATAATTTTTTTTTAGCATCAAACAAAAAAATCTTGTAGGAAAAAACTAAGAGATACTATAAATTTCTTCTAAATATGTATACAAGTCTTGCATGTGCATAGAGAAAAAAAAAATCTTGTAAAAAATAACAAGTGCACTTTTTTTTTATTAAGTTTAATAATTTATAGGTCTTTTTAGTTTATTTTCGTCTTTTTTATTTTACAAAATTTTTGCTTTATGTTCATCATGTGATTGAGAATTTAATTAACTTGATAAATTTATCAATATATATAAGTGTAATGCTGCTAAAATTATTTTATTTTATTGCTTTTCAATTAAATTAATTAGGAATAATACTAGTTGAAAATTGTTAAGTGATAAATGTCAAACAATGATATTTATTTAGTGATATTTGAGATAAATAAAGAATATTTTTGTAAGATAATTGAATATAATTTATAAATAATTGATAAACTTTTAATTTTTTAAGCAATTCTTATTAGGTGTTTTCTAAAATTTTGTGATTAATTCTTTGAAATTTTTTAGCATTGTTCATTGTTTAGGTTAATTGTATTTTTCAGAAAAATAAAGAATAAAGTGATTTGAACAATTTGTCTTTTTTCATTGTATCACACAATATTTTACATTAATTGATATGAAATTCCGAAGAAAAAGAAATATTATGTTATTTTGCATTATCTAATATCAAATTTTGTGTTAAGTAACACAGTTTACTACACAATACTATTAACAAAATATTTTTCTTTCATTTTTGATAGAGTTTTTAACTGTTGGAAATGGAAAGATTTGTAGATTTAAAGAATATCAAAGTGCAATATTCATCAAGTTTCATGAAGTTTTTCATAATTTCTTCTTCTTCTTCTCTTGTTTATTCATTTCTATTATGTGAAAATAGATTTTTAGTTAGAAAAAAAGAGATCCTAACCCTAACCTATTTGTAATCTAAATTTTGGTTTCTAATTCAAGTTTATTTGTTTAAATTGATTGTTTTTCTTTATTCTTAATACATCTATAAATTGACCACTTGTAGTTGATTTTAGATTTCTATCACAATAACAAAAATTGGAGTGTAAGTAGGAATTAAGATGAACAACATAAGCAGAGATACTCTAGGATATAGATCAACAGTTATGAGGTCTTGAGAGTTCTGGAACCTAATGTCTGCTCTACTTAAAAGTTTTTAAGGAATTAGAGTTTTTAATTTGGGGAAAAGAGTTGATGAGTTAAGGAATTGAACTTAATATTGTTAAAAAATAGTTAATAAATAAATGTTATATAAAAATTATCATTTCATTATTAATTTTTTCTTGTTAGATAAAAATTTATAATTCATAACTCATTTAGATTCATATGAATATCAATTCCTCCATACTCTCAGTTCAAACAATAGAAATATTAAAAAATCAATACTTGAATTAAAATTCTTACGGGAGGAACAATACTCTCTTGTCGTCTACCTTAAAAAAATATAATACACTTGCCATCATTTTTACCAGTACTGAACAATTTATGATCTTAAAAATATTTTCAATACTTTTTATTATAACAATTTATTATCAATATTTCAAGGTAGAATGGTTAATTCTTTTTAATAACAAATTCAAATTTTAGATAAGTTATTAATAAATTCATAAAAATTGATCTAATAATAGAAAATTATAATATATTTTATAAAAAATTTAATTTTAATTTTATTATTTTTATTATAAAAAATAAGTCATTAGCAACAAATAAAAGATTAACCAAACCAAAAGTAAAAGAACAATTCATAGAAGAACTCGGTAATTTTACATAATTTTAAATTAATTAATGACCTAAGTAAATTTAATATTATAAAAATTATTTTCACAAGTAAAAAGTTGGATAATAATTTTTATAATTTTTAATTATATGAACATAAAAGGAGGGATACAACTTATTTTAAAGTTACTAATGTAAATAATCTTACTTTCATACAAAGAAATTATCAATAGTATAAATATTATTTAGAAATAGAAAAAAATTCAATTTATATAAATGTCTCAAATTATAAATTTTAAAATACATAATAATAAAAAAAATTTATAAAAAAAACAAACCTCATAGCTATTTTGATCCTAGAAATAAAAATTAATCAATTTAAGTTATAAAGTGAAAACATAGCAAATTAAAGAATAATTTTTTATCATAAAAAATCATTTACTAATATATTAAAAAATATCAAGTGTTAGGATAATTTTTGTTAACATAAATTTTATCTAATAAAATTTAAATTTAAGGTTTAAATTTTAAATATTTATATTAATAAATAATATATTATACTGTGTTTAATTATTTATAGTATATATTGTGATTTAATTAATAAAATTATTTGTTATAAGATTTTTTTAGTATAAATTTATGATATTAATATTAATATTTTAATTTTCGTTACAAAATTATATTAATAAAGGTTAATATAATGTTAAAATGTTAATAAATCACACTGTTTTTATTATGTTTCAACTTTCAACATTATAATTTATAAATAGGTATACAATTTTCCCAGGACAAGAACGTACAGGAGAAATGACCATTAACCCCAGAGCACAAGATTGAAGAAACTTAAAATGGTTGATCTGACGATGGGACTTGCGAAGGTAGTCTTTTGATGTTAATTATAAAAAAAATATTATTTCTTTTAAAATATATTAATTATTATTTTTAAATATTTTTTATTTTATTATAAAATTTATGTTAATGAAATATTTATTTATTTTTATATTATTAATTAAATAATTTAATATTACAAATATCTTTTAAAGTAAAATTTAAATTTTTAATATATTAATTGATTTAAAAGAGTGGAAGAATTTTGTTGATGATTAAAGTCTAATTTTTTAAATGTAAAAATTATTATAAAAATTTTATTTTTAATATTTTTTTATATTTATGAAAAAATAAAATTCTATCATATAATTATCTACCAATTATGTCAGAATTTATTATGGATAATTTTTTTAACTCAAATTAATATTTTGAATTGGTTATTATAATTAGATTTTTTATTATATTTTTAAGATATAAATCTTTAAATTTATTTATTTTCATTTGGATAAGTAGAGATTTAAAAGATTTATCAAATCTTTAGATGAAAAAGCAAAAGAAAAGAAAGGAAAGGTATAATTTTTTTTATTATTTGTTTATGTAGAAAAATAGGAAGGAAAAAAACAAATTTTACAGGATTCAAGTTTTTAATTTCTCTTTAAAATAAGAAAGTTGAGGGGAGGAAATTTTTGGTTTATTTTAAATTATTAAATTATTATTATATATTTTAAAAAATAAAAATATATTTATAAAATACATAGTAAAAAATTAAATTTTTTAAAGTTAAATTTTTTTAAAAATTTATGTAAAATAAAATTTATACTATTAATATATATATATTTTTTACTATTTTTCATTTATTTAAACAATTTTTACTTTTTTTCTTATTTTTATTTTTATTTTATTATTTTTATTTTTATTTTATTTTTTCGATAATCCTAAAAAAGAATTAGAAACCAAAATTTTTATTAAGCTTGAGTGCTTAACCATATATATATATATATATATATATATATATATATATATATATAATAAATTGCTTAATTAATTTAAAAAATTTAATTTATCTATTATGAATGGTTCATTTTATTATCTACCAAAACTTATAATTTATTTAGGATGATTTATAATTTTAGTTTTAAAAATTTTATAAATTAAAATCAGTTTTTGTTTAGTTTTTAAAAGCTATTATCAAAGAAAATCAAGTCATTTTATTTTATTACTTTATTATAAATTCATAAAATATATAAATAAAAATGTTAATTTAAAAGATTAAATTATTTTAAAATAAAATAAAATTTAAAATTTAAAAAAATAATAAAATTAAATATTATTATTATGATAATGATAGTGAAATATTAATGGAGGTAGTAATAATGTTGAGAATAAAATTAGTGTTTATAAAATAATGATAATGATGTGGTGGTTATAATATAAAGAATAATTTATAATTATATAAATTTATATTTTATATATTATTTGATTATCGATATTCCAAATAAATAATTTTATATATATTATTATTATAATATTTTGATACTATTCAATATTTATTTTACCTAATAATAATATATATTATATTCTAAATAGTTATATAATATAAAATTATATATAATGTTATAAATTTAATATAATTTATATATCAAATAATATAATTTATTTTTATAATATATAAAAATTAGATAAATAAAAAATGAACAAAAAATTAAATTTTTTTTAAAATAAAAAATAAAAAATAAATTATTATTACGGTGATGGTGCTAATTATAACAATGATATTGATTATAATATAAAGACTATTATATAATCATATAATTTTATATTTTATATATTATTTGATAATTAATATATAAAATAAATAATTTTATATATTATTATTATCATATTTTTATATTATTCAATATATATTTTACATAAAATAATATATACTATATCATAAAAATTTATGTAACATAAAGTTATATTATGATACCATAAATTAAATATAATATTTAATATCAAACACTATTATTCATTTATGAATTTATAAAAATAGTATACATAAATTTTAAAAGTAAAAATTATCATTATTATTATTATAGGGTAACAATGATAATGATAAGAGTGAAAGTAAAAATTATGTTTATAAAATAATAATAGTTATAATATTAAAAATATTATATAATTATCTAAATTTTTATTTTATATATCATTTGATTATCAATATTCAAGATAAATAATTTTATATATAATTGATTTAAAAGAGTGGAAGAATTTTGTTGATGGTTAAAGTTTAATTCTTTTTAAATGTAAAAATTATTATAAAAAAATTTATTTTTAATATTTTTTATATTTACGAAAAAAATAAAATTCTATCATATAATTATCTACCAATTATGTCAGAATTTATTATGGATAATTTTTTAACTCAAATTAATATTTTGAATTGGTTATTATAATTAAATTTGTTATTATATTTTTAAGATATAAATTTATAAATTTATTTTTATTTTTATTTGGATAAGTAGAGATTTAAAAGATTTATTAAATGTTTAGATGAAAGAAGGAGAGAAAAGAAAGAAAAAGTATAATTTTTTTTATTTGTTTATGCAGAAAAATAGGAAGAAAGAAAATAAATTTTGCAAGATTCAAATTTTTTAAATTTCTCTTTAGAGTGAGAAAGTTGAGGGGAGAAAATTTTTTGTTTATTTTATTTATTTTAAATTATTAAATTATTATTATATATTTTAAAAAATAAAAATATATTTATAAAACATATAGTAAAAAATTAAATTTTTTTAAAGTTAAATTTTTTTAAAAAAATTTATATAAAATAAAATTTATACTACTAATATATTTTTTTCTATTCTTTTTTATTCATTTAAATAATTTATTTTTCCTTCTTATTTCTATTTTTTTTTCCTTCTCTTTATTTCCTTCCTATTTTTTTATAATCCTAACAAAGCATTAGAAACCAAAATTTTTATTAAGCTTCAGTCTATATGGCTTAATATGGCTTAATCATATATATATATATATATATATATATATATATATATATATATATATATCTATATATATATATATATATATAATAAATTGCTTATTTAATTTAAAAAAATTTAATTTATCTATGACGAATGGTTCATTTTATCATCTACCAAAACTTAAACTTTATTTAGGATGATTTATAATTTTTAAAACAAAAGCTATTATCAAACAAAATTGAGTCACTTTATTTTATTATAAATTCATAAAAAAATTATAAGTACAAATGTTAATTTAAAAGATTAAATTAATTTAAAATAAAATTAATTTAAAATTTTAAAAAATAATAAAATTAAATATTATTATTATGATAATAATAGTGAAACATTAATGGTGGTAGTGATAATGTCGAGAATAAAAGTAGTGTTTATAAAATAATCATAATAATGTTGTAGTTATAATATAAAAAATATTTTATAATTATATAAATTTATATTTTATATATTATTTGATTATCCGTATTCAAAATAAATCATTTTATATATAATATTATTATAATATTTTTATACTATTCAATATTTATTTTACCTCATAATAATATATATTATATTATAAATAGTTATATAATATAAAATTATATATAATGTTAAAAATTTAATATAATTTATACATCAAATAATATAATATATTTTTATAATATATAAAAATTAGATAAATAAAAAATTAATTTTTTATAATAAAAATAAAAAATAAATTATTATTATAATTATGACAATGATAGTGATTATAATATAAAGATTATTATATAATCATACAATTTTATATTTATATATTATTTGATAATTAATATATAAAATAATAAATTTTATATATTATTATTATAATATTTTTATATTATTAAATATTTATTTTACATATAATAGTATATACTATATTATAAAAATTTATGTACATAAAGTTATATTATGATACCATAAATTAAATATAATTTTTAATATCAAACATTATTATTCATTTATGAGTTTATAAAAATAGTATACATAAATTTTAAAAGTAAAAATTATCATTATTATTATATGGTAACAATGATAATGATAGTGATAGTAGTGAAAGTAAAACTATCTTTATAAAATAATGATAATGGTATAATAGTTATAATATTAAAAATATTATATAATTATATAAATTTTTATTTTATATATCATTTGATTATCAATATTCAAGATAAATAATTTTATATATATTATAATATTTTTATATCATTTAATATTTATTTTATATAAAAATAATATATATTATAATATATTATAAATAATTATGTAATATAAAATTATTTTATAATATTATAAATTTAATATAATTTATATATTAAATAATATTATTAATTTTATTTTTAATATATAAAAATTAGATATATAAAATTATTAAATTTTTTTAAATAACAATAAAAAATAAAAAAATTATTATGTAAAAGTGACAATAATGATAATTATAATAATGTTGATAATGATGATGATAGTAGAGTTAATGATTTGATAATGATTAATGAAAATGATGATTTAACGGTAATAATAAAATTTGATAGATTTAAAAATAAAATATTTTAAAATTAAAAACAGCAATTAGTAAATTTTTTATTTTTAATATATTATTTAAATCTATTTTTAAAATATTAAAAATTAATTTAAAATTATTTTTATCATACAAGTTTTATTTTTAAAATTAATTTAAAAATAAAGAACTAAAAAATTTGGCCTCAGCCAAAACTTCAATTATTTGAGTTTAATGATCAATCAAATAATATATATATATATATATATATATATATATATATATTAAAATTAACTAATCAACAAATAATTTTTTAAAAAAATAATACTTTTATAATTATTATTTTAAGATTCATATTTGAGATAATTTTAATTAATTAGTAATATACAAATATTAATAAATATATTACATTAAAATTAAAATTTTAACTTCAAGTTAAACAATTTTAAAAATAATACTAAAAAAAACATGTTATTTGTGTGAATTAAAAATAATTTTTTGGTTGGGCAACATGTAATTGTTATTAACGATTACAAAATTGTCAAAAAATTTAAAAAATTGTCATAATTATTTTTAAATTAATAAAAATAAATCTTAAAATTTTGACATTATCCTTTTAATCTTTTTATTTTAATCCTTAACATATTTGGATTGATTAAAAATAACTTTTATCAAAAATATTTGACCTATCAACTATTACTAATTTTTCCTCTAAAAGTTATAGGAAGAAATTTAAACCCATCCCATTCCAACAAATTAGTGAACTAACATAATTTTTTTTTAAAAATTAATAACCCAACGTCTATTTAAGAATTTTTCTATATATTTAATAGCACTAACCGTTTAGGGCTTTAGATTTTCATTAAAGAAAATTGAGAGATTACTAATTTTTCCTCTAAAAGTTATAGGAAGAAATTTAAACTCACCCCATTCCAACAAATTAGTGAACTAAGATAAATTTTTTAAAAAAATTAATAACCCAACGTCTATTTAGGAATTTTTCTATATATTTAATAGCACTAACCGTTTAGGACTTTAGATTTTCATTAAAGAAAATTGAGAGATTAATATGTAATAGAATAAAATAAGAAAATGATCATATCAGCTCATTTCATAATAGATTAAAAGTTTGATGGACCAAATCACTTAAATAAAAATATATATAAAAACAATAAAAGTAAAATAATATATATTTTTTAAAATAGTGAATGGGATAAATAAAAAATAAGAAAAATACATAAAAATAAAATCATAGAATTTGCACAATATACATTTTAAAACATATAAATGTTCTTACATATTTTTCCATTCCAAAATCTGCCAATTTCATCCTTCCATTAGGGTCCACCAGTATGTTTGATCCTTTAATGGCCTTATCAAAATCTAGTCTAATAAAATTAGATTGTAAGAGAGAGAAAGAGAGTGACTGCAAATAGCAATAACTAACAGGATAAATATCTCTGCAGAATTGAAGTACAATTGGTTAATTAACATGGTAAAGTCATATTAATTCCATAAATACAACTTAAACAAATATCGGTAACTTGCATACTTGATAAACAATTCCGAAAACTCCTTGTTCTATCTTATTGTTTGAATGATAATTATTAATTTCCAATCTCAGTTCTTTATAAAAAAAATGCCTAACATTATCTAATGAATGCCCTGCACAAAAAAATACAAACATGGTAAAAAATATATGTATATAAGGGAAACGAAAGCTGAAAAAAAGAAAAAATAAAAAAAAAATTTAGGTAAAGATATTTCCAGTTAAAAAATTACTGACCACTCAATAGATCTAGTTCTAAAGCAACCACAAGTCATAATGATCCTGGTATATTACTGCTATACTCTACAATCTGCATCATATAACATTCTAACATTAGTGAAATGCCACTTGTTCATTTCTATCACAGAACAGAGTATTAAAAGATATAGGCCTGATTTGTGTTACCATTAGAAAATTCAATTCTTGCATTTTCCATTAGAAAATCTAACGCTATAATGAAATAAGTGATGAATTTTATGTCACTTGTTCATTTTTATCTCAGTAAGAGACATGGGCCTTATTTGTTTACCATTGGAAAATCCAACTCTTTCATTTTCCATTGAAAAAGCTCACGTTCCAAGAAATACGCGGTGAGTTTTATACTTTGGTTCGCATATGTGAATTTGATGGACTCTTCTCTTTGATTATCTACATGACACTTGCTTTATTGCACTTTTACAATATTATTTCATTTATTTATCTTTTTAATCACATTAGTCATTCTTTTTTTAAAAAAATATAAAAATATACACACTAATTATGCAAATACAATTTCTGATTCCCATTCGGTGTTTCCTTATGGAACTTTATTTAGAAATAAACTTCACTTACTCATCTAACATGAGTTTCTCTAATACATAGACATGATGCATGTGTAGCATTGTCAAATCTTACATCTGCTTTGAGCATATGTGTACAGTTGAAGTGCAAGGGTGTGGTCACCCACAAGGCACACTAGCCCTTTGCTGTTACAACAAGCCTAATCTTTCCGTGATGCCAATATATTATATTAAAATTAAAATTTTAACTTCAAGTCAAACAATTTTAGAGATTATAAAAGAAATAATGAATTTTTCCGTCTTTTCGGGCGTATAACCAAAATCTCTAACCTAATATTTCAGTTGTTTTCGTAAAATAAAATTGATAACAACTCTATATTTTAATAAAAAATTTAATTATCTATCATCGTGATGCCAATATCGTTCCTGAGTTTTCTACAACAAGAATTTCGTGATTATTACTCAAAAGTTGATTTTACCGTACATGTTTGTTCTTTAACCACATACAAAGCAAAGGGAAATGCTTGATTTTACATAGTAGAATACTTTTTTTTAACTTTTGAAGCCACTTACATTTATAGCCGATTGTAACGTGATTTTTTCTTTTTTTTGTTCAGTATAAATAAAGTTAAGTCTTCAATAACATTTGGCTATTTTTTTTTATCTTCTGAAGAACATCGCTATGGCTACTATCCATCTATGAGTCAGACATGTAAGTCCTCTGCCTGGTTGTTATATTGTTCTCTTCCTTTTATTTTTATTTTCTATATCTCAATGACACAGTAACACTTACACACTAATTCTTGCCAAATTTGTTTTCACCAGCCAAAGAAGTGAAAGAATTGAAAAGATTGAATCACCTTAATCTAGATGCGTTCATTAGGTCAATCAGGATGTGTAGTAAAATAATATGGATGGAGGGTCTTAGGCTCCATTTTAAGGTTTATCCAACATACAATTGAAAATAAGGGAGAAAAATCAATATTTTAAAATCGGATAGAGCATTAAACAACAAAGATACGTACTAGATCATAGTTGATCAACTGTTTAACCATAGTGGAATTTAGGTCAAACTGATAGCAATATAATATATATTTTTAACATTATATAATACATTAATTAATAAATTAATAAAATTATAAAAATAAGTTAATTACTTTATTTTTAAATCAATATAAAAAGTTATATTACATATTTTACAAGATAAAAATTGTATAATAATTGTTTATATATATCTAGATATCATGTATGAATTTTTATTTAATTTTAAAATATTTTAAAATAAAAAATTAACAAGAAAATATATTTTTTTATGTTAAAACCAGTTTAATCTAATATTCTGCATTGATTGTTACTTATTTTTTATTGATTTGATCGATTTTCCGTTCCATTAGTTTTTTCTTATTTTTGAGATCGATAATCTGACCCATTTTTTTGTTTAATAGGTTGAATTGGTAAATCCAACCCAGCTTACATAACTATGAAAAAAGAAGCAAATTCCTTTTTTTTTTTTATTTGATATTCTTTCACCTTTACAAAGAAAAACTCAATTCACTTCGCATAATATTTTCAACATTAACTGCCATTATGATCTTATGACACTGCTAAATACTTAAAATAAAATGATTAAATAGCAAACGATAGATTGGCGTCGCAAATATAAACTTTTTTACAACATATACAGTAAAAGAAAAATAATGCATGGACATGACAACCAGATAAGTTACATGGAGAAATGCATGAGCAATTCGTTATTTGACTTTTTTTTAACAAAAATTAATTTATTAATATAATTATTATAAATCAACATTTTAACAGTAAAATAGATTATATTAATCATATAGTATAATGATATAATACATTAATTTTCTATAATAATATAACTATATATTAATACTAAATATATCATATTATTAATATAAATTCATAATATCTAAAATAATACTCAATGGAAAAAATCTACCTAAAAATCATTTAGTGATGCATGTTATTTATTTATTTCCATTAATTATAAAAGAAATAGTGAATTTGTTATGTAATTTTATTTTTCATTCACACAAAACATTGTTTCATGGATGTAATGCACACAGCAGTAGATCATTTTGTGTTATTTGAAAATTATAATGTTATGCATAATCAATTTAGAATTATACAAACAGAATCAAGAGAAAAATTGAAAGGAAATCTTTTTATTTTATATATATTTCCTTTATTGTTAGATTAGATTGTTAGTGGCCATTTTCTGATTTTCTTCTTTTTTGTATTATGAACTTTGATGAATTAGCAGAGTAAATTTGCATAAATATCCTTACACAATGACTCCAATAACAGCACTAAGGGAGAAGACAAGTGTAAGAGCAGAAAAAGTGGGTGACTCTTGCAAATGCTATGAAGTTGTGTTGTAAAATCAACAACATTGGAACAGTTTGCTGATGGTGCATGTTACCTAATAATCAGAGCATAACCAGAAGAAGTATATTGAAAAATGGAAAAGAGATCAGATATTTGTAGAGCAGAAAGGCTTGCACAATTAGGAAAGGCAATGCAAAGAATTGAAAGGGGTCCACAAACTCCACCACCCAAAATACAAAGGGTTGATAATCATCTGCGACAAAATCCAGATTTCGCTAAGTATTTTTTGCCTAGGTTGCTTTCAATTGGTCCCATCCATCATGGCAAGGAAAATCTCAAGCTAGGAGAGCAATACAAGCTTATATGGACTGCAATGCATTTGAAGGAAAACAAACAAGACCCTGATGATCTATGCCTAAGAATTGAAGAAATCATTGAAGAAGTGAAGGGTCTTTACACTGAGGATGCAATTAGAGACTACAATGATAACACCCTTGTGTGGATGTTGTTTGTGGATGGATGTTCTGTGCTTCAAATCATGGAAAAATTTGACTCCTTGCATCCAGAAGAATTATGGATTAAGCCTGACCAACAAGAGCATGTGATCAGGGATTTGCATTTGTTAGAAAACCAAATTCCATACAAAATTCTTCAAATTTTGAGTAAGGATGAAGCCACATTAGTGTCCTCCATGCTCAATCTTGAATTTGGGGGCTTAGTTAAAAATGATATGTTTCATGAAGTTGTACCCCAATTCAGTGGTTGTGAATCTTGGGCTAAAATTTTTGAAAGGCTTTCCTTAGAAGATCCACAAGGGAAGCCCAAACCAAATCATTTGCTTGATTTTTTGCGTTTAATGTTCTTGAAAATTGATCATGGCATTTTACAAAACAGACGTATGCAAGAGACTCAAATCCAAATCAATGATGATCCTAAACACAACAAGGAAGTCCCTCATCTCTTGTGGCCAACATATAAAAACATAAGAGAACTCAAAGCAGCAGGGATTCGAGTGGAAAGGAAGGAGACACTATGTTTGAGTTATGTCTCTTTTGTCTCTAAGTGGTTTTCTGGAGTGTTGAAGCTTCCTGGGTTCTATGTGGATGAGTCCTCCCCTTATGTTTATTTAAACATGATAGCCTATGAAAAGTGTCCAGATTTTCATAATAATTTTGAGATATGTTCCTACTTATCCTTCTTAGACACACTCATTGATGATGCAAATGATGTGAAGGAGCTCAGATTGGCAGGGGTGATTCAAAACTTACTTGGAAGTGATGAAGAATTGGCCAAACTCTTGAATGGCGTAGGAACTGAATTGGCCAGCAAAGGATCCTATTTGTTAAGTACTAGCAAGATGACACATAGTAAGAAATATACCCAAGTCAAATACCAAATTGAAAAGCATTGTAGAAACAAGTGGAAAACATGGATGGCTCAAGCTTATAATACATATTTCTCTAATCCTTGGTCCATATGTGCCTTCTTGGCTGCACTACTTGCGCTTGTTCTCACTATTATCCAAACTTGGATGGCCATTCACCCTAACAATTAAGCTTTGTGTGGAAACACATGAATGAATATAATACAAGATCACCACAAACTCTAACAATTGTTCTTATTTTATCAAACCTTAGTCTTAGTTGCTCAATTTTATTTGTATTCTAGGATATTTCTTCGCGTATTTATGGTTCATTGGTAAAATATATTACTATCTCTTACTTGGATAGTGTATTTGAGGAAGAACAAAATATTTTATTTAATCTCATTTTTTCATATTCTTAGACACAAATCTTCACTGTGGTCATTCTAACATTGTGTTAAGGAGTTTGAATATTCCTTACTATGGTTGTATTTTCAAAGCAACTATAGAATAAAAACATTAAAATTTATGTAGGTGCCTAAATGTTGGCCTCCCCTTTTGGTTGGACACTCTGACCATAGAGAAGACCCACAAAAACTAATAATTACCACTCAATAAAGTGCACACACGGTATTCTTTACTATGTACACTGCGTGGCAACGAAATTTGATGTTATATCAATCTAATACTTTATAATAGTTCTCATAAATCATCAGTAATTTTACAATGTGGGACTTGCAGGAAGATTAATGACACTTCAAACTTTGCAGAGTACCTTCATTTTCCATCATCACTATGGTTTTAACTCACCATAGCAATCATTTTTAGTTACTAGTGCTTAATTTGGTAAAAGTAAGGAATCTACAAGCACTATGTAATTACCTGAGAAAGCTTTTTAGTATCATATTATAATTTCTTTTGTTCAATACTCATTATAGTTAGATCTAAGTTCCCCAGTATGAGAGTAACCTCTGGTATATTCATTGACCCGTTTGTTATGTAAGGCTAGAGTTTGTTCTAGTATGTGCTGTGTTGACATGTACAACAAGTAGAAAGATTGGAATGCAGTGCTGCTAAGTTATGTATTATTAAATACTAATTAGTGATAATGAAAATGGGCAAAGAGGTAACGATGGTATGCATATCAGTCAAAGTCAACCCTGCATTTCAATATTTATTACTTGCACCACACGTCCCACACCTTTATTCAATCTTCCACGCTTTTGACCAATTATTTCATATTTCTCATTGCAAACTATTGACCACTGTTATGTATACAAAGTATCATTTTTGAATCCAAAATCAAACAAGTATGAGGAGGTGTGGTTGTAGTTTATTGGGAGTGGTACTTATCTCTGTTACCACCTCTTACATGCTGTTCCTACCATCTGTTATTGGTAGCAAAACCAGATTGGTACCTTTGTCTTCTAATTCCTCTTCTTCCATAAATGAGGAACGAGAGGCTTTGGTCCAGAGCGGTTGGTGGAAGCATAATCAGAATATCTCAAATCATTGTGATTGGGAAGGTATCATATGTGATGAAGCTGCAAGTGTTGTACAGATTGACACATCGTATTTAAGTATTCGTCCTTCACAAGAAATGTGCCAGATTCGGAAATTGAATATCACTGCATTCCCCAATTTATTCCTTCTATACCTTTCTGGAATGGATCTTACAGGAATAATTCCTACAGAAATAACCACACTTACAAAGCTTCAAATTCTTGATCTGTCCAACAATCGCTTTCAAGGTAAGCTTCATGTTTAGTGTTGTTATGTTATCACCCTTACAAGCCACTCTCATACATCTCTTCCTCCTTTTTTACCAAATTGCAGGTCCTATACCCCTACAACTAGGAAATTTGACTACTTTGCAGGCTTTGTCTCTGTATAATAATTCCCTTACAGGTTCAATTCCTTCTGCTTTGGGTCAGTTGGTGAATCTACACTATCTCTTCCTTCAATCTAATCAAATTACAGGTCCTATACCATTAGAATTAGGAAATTTGACAAATCTGAAAATCTTAAATCTGTCAAGTAATTCTCTTTTTGGTTTAATACCATCTCAGATTACAAAATTATTCTCTCTCTCAGAGATAGACCTTTCCCACAACAACCTTACTGGATCTATCTCATCCTCAATCTTCAAATGTCCCTATACCGAAACAGTGGATTTAAGTTACAACTTCTTAAATGGAACCATCCCTTCCAATATGAGTTGTGTTTATCATCTTGACCTTAGCCATAATCTTTTGAATGGTGAAATTCCATATTTTCAAGTAAAAGGTTCTTCATTAGATAGCTTGGATCTTAGTTATAATATTCTCACTGGTAAAGTACAAAAAGAGCTTTCTCTTTTATCATATATAAACCTTTCATACAATTCCTTTGACTTCTCACAGGACGTTCGCACAAATTCACCATTACCAGACTATTGTTCTTTTCATGAAGATTCGTCAATTAGTTACCACTCGCCAAATTTCACATCTTGTCATTTTATTCACCAAACCAATCCTCAAAGTAAAAAAAGTAAGCCTTGGATATTGTTAATTGTTCTTCCTGTGATTTGTTTAATTCTTATTGCATTTCTTCCAACATTATATTTTAGAAGATGTATGTTTAAGACCAAACCTGAAGCAACATCAACAAAGAATGGAAACTTGTTTTCAATATGGAATTATGATGGTAAAATTGCATTTGAAGACGTCATTGAAGCAACTGAGGACTTCGACATTAGGCATTGTATTGGAACCGGTGCATATGGCAGTGTATATAAAGCACAACTACCTAGCGGTAATATTGTTGCTTTAAAAAAGCTTCACCAAATGGAATCTCAAAATCCATCTTTTGATAACAGTTTTCGCAATGAGGTCAAGATGTTGATAAAAATTCGTCACAAAAACATTGTAAAGCTTCATGGGTATTGCCTTCACAACCGGTGCATGTTTCTTATCTATCAATACATGGAAAGAGGTAGCTTATTTTATGTCCTGAACAATGATGTGGAAGCTGAGGGGTTGAATTGGAGTAAAAGGGTTAATATCATTAAAGGAATTGCACATGCTTTGTCCTATATGCATCATGATTGCACCCCACCAATTATTCATCGAGATGTAAAAAGTAGCAATGTTTTGTTAAATTCACAATTGGAGGCCTTTGTCTCGGACTTTGGCACAGCTAGATTCCTTGATCCTAGTTCTTCAAATCAAACCTTGATAGTTGGTACATACGGCTATGTTGCCCCAGGTAATGTTATAAATTCTTATAATTGATTTAATAAAATATTTTGGATAGTTAAGCTAACTTTCTTGAATTCTTGCTCAATTGCAGAGCTTGCTTATACATTGCATGTCACAGAAAAATGTGATGTTTATAGTTTTGGAGTGGTGGTTTTGGAAACAATAATGGGAATACATCCAAGAGAATTAATCTCTTCTTTATCAAATTCATCTACTCAAAACAAGTTGTTGAAGGATCTCTTAGATTCACGTCTCCCTCTTCCTTGCATTCGAAAAGATGCTCAAAACATAGTGCTTGTGGTGAAAATAGCATTGGCATGTTTGTATTCCAAACCAAAGTTTAGACCATCAATGCAACAGGTGGTTGACAAACTCTCTAGTTCTAAATTATCATTGTCATTGCCTTTTCATGAGATTTCAATCCATAAGTTGATGGATCAAGAGATATCTCATCTCTCGTTTGAATGTCAAGAATGAAATATTGTAAGTGAAAATTAAAGAAAGTAATTACTTATTTTGTAGGAATAAGTAAAAAGTTTTCCTTCATTAAATATAAGACAAATGCATATTGTTGTGCTTTAGTTTATATGAAATTTTTTTTGACCTAATTGATTTTCTTTCATACAGGGATGGCAAGTAATCAACACATCTGATAAGGGTTAATGATATAGTTTTTTTAAAGTATGGTCTAGTCTGTTTAGGGTTTTTAAGAAATCCTATTAAATAAATAAGTCAAGTTTAAGTTTAATAGAAAATTGTTTAAATTTATTGAAAAACTATTATCTTTTATATTATATTTATATTTTATTTTATTATAAATATATTTTTATTAGATCACTTTAAACTTATGAGTATGTTTATTTAAACAGGTATGTAGATGTGGTAGGACTGTTGAAAACTGTTTTATCTATTGCAAATCTACTTTGTTAATTTTTCTCAATTTTTTATTCCAATATTGTTAGTTTTGTTGCTTAGTTTTTAGGAGCTAGTTGGCCTTTTTCAGGTATGCAAATCATGAAACCATGTTCAGAGTAATTACTTAATTCTATGATGTAGTTGCTAATTTTTACTTTCTTTAAACACTATTTCGGATCAATAAAAGTCATCTCTTCCCATTCAAAAAATTTATTCTTCTTACCTTTATTACTGTTTTATACAAGTTAGAGAAATAGAACCAAAAAAATCCTACAGAATAGTATCAAGAGCTCTCTTCTTGAAGGACCTATGAGTGAAGAAAAACACTTTTTTTCTCCTTTTCTTCTATAGATTCAAAAACCCTTTACACTGCACTTGCACCACCTATCTTCAATGGTGAAAACTATCATGTTTGGGCAGCAAGGATGAAGGCACATATGGAGGCAAATGACCTTTGGAAAATTGTTGAGGTGGATTATGAAATTTCTCCCTTTCTTGTAAATCCAACCATGACTCAAATAAAGAGTCACAAGGAGAAGAAAACAAGAAAGTCTAAGGCTAGAGTTATGTTATTTGTTGTAGTTTCATAGGAAATCTTTCTTAGAATTATGACAATGAAATCAACATTTGAGGTCTACAATTTCTTGAAGGTAGAATGTGAATGAGATGAAAGGATCAAGGGAATGCATATTCTCAACTTGATCAAAGAATTTGAACTTCAAAAACATCATTCAACAAAAAAATGTTGCACAAGTAGATGATGAGGAATAAGAGGGGACACTCTTCATAGTATCATGTTTTACAACTAGCAGCTTAAGTGACAAGTGACTTATTGATAGTGGTTGCATAAACCACATGACATTTAATTGTAATCTCTTCATGGAGCTAGACACTCCAATAACTTCCAAGGTACCAATTAGCATCGGATACTACATTCCTACTAAAGACAAAGGCATGATAGCAATTAGAAGCTATTCAGGTGCAAAGTTAATCAAAGATGTAATTTTTGTACCTAATATAAATCAAAATTTGTTAAATGTTGGTCAGTTGCTTGAAAAAGGTTTCAAAAATTATTTTTATCGGCAATTAATGTCAAATCAAGGATGCTGAAGGTAGAGATGTATTTAAAGTAATGATGAAAGAAAAAGGTTTTACATTTGATATCCAACAACTATGATCAATGTTGAAGTTTGATACAAAAGGCTAGGACATATTTTTTATAGAGCTTAAAAGTATATATTTTTTATGTCTATGATAATTTTTGAAAATATAAAATTAAATTCTTTTAAAAATATTTAATTTATTGAAAAAACATAAGCCTTCAAAGGCATGCCCTTAAAACGTATTACTGGTCATTGTGGGTGACATTTGACTACATTTAATCACTTTATATAAACATTGTACATAATCATTATTTTTTAAATGGTGATCCATAAATATTTTTATAAGTTATTTTTTTTAATTTAGGAATATACTTTAATTGTCATAAGAAAAATAGTAATTTTACATTTACATTCTTTACAGGAGCATACTTTAATTTCATGAAAATGCCCCTCTCACTTGATCCACCTTCATATTATAAATTTTTATTTTAGCTACTTAGCTTATGATTATGTAAATTAATTTATAGTTTGAAATTTTTAATAAATTTTTATGATTTTAATTTTTTGTTAAATTTTTTAATTTTAACATTAATAAGTATTTCCTAACCATCATAAAATTTTATTTTTATATAATAAATTATAATATGGTATATAAAAAGTAGAATGATAGAAGACTAATACTTTTATTATGTAATAATATTTGATCTCATTTTATGGTATGAAAATAATAATGTTTATTAGTTAGCATTTATGATATTGAGTTAAAAATATATTACGAGTTACCATTTACTGTGCATATTATATTTATGTTATAATTTGTATATTATGTGAGTTATCAGATTTAATAATGACATCTTACACATCATCAATGTTACATGATATTCGACCTGAACATGATAATTTTTTATTGTTTAGATTTCAGAGCGTACACATGCTAAATATTTTCATGCTTACACATCATCAATGTTACATGATATTTTACCTGAACATGATAATCCTTCATTGTTTAGATTTCAAAGCGTACATGTGCTAAACATTTTCATGAGTGTGAGGATGTTTCTCATATTCTAAAAGACATAATTCCCCAATTAAGATGAGTTAGATTTCTTAGGATTGCCAGTTATAATTTTTTCAGATTGAACCAAATCTAATCTCAGCAATGGTTAAGAGATGGAGGCCAGAAACTCACATATTTCACATGCCTCTAAGTGAATGCATGATAACATTACAAGTTTCTTTTGTTTTAATTGGGTTTCCAATTAATGGTTGACACGCTCGTCGCAAACGCTCAAAAATAATTTCTAGATTTCCCTCAAACTATTGGTATAGTATAAGGTGCAACCTAGGTCATTTCCCAAAGACCATTTCAGATTCTTAAGCAAATAAGGAGAAAATTAGAACAAGGGGGTTTTTGTAAAGATGTGATATCAAATGCTAAATACAAAATACAGAATGAAATTTATTTGACTTAACAATTATCAACTCAAGGAATTTAGAGGCTATTTTCATAACTAATCATTGATCACTAAAATCATGCATTGTGTTTATCAACCTAGGATCATCTGGAACCCCTACAATGATCCTTGAATTCTCTACTGAGAAACCTCTCAATTTAATTGATTATGATCAACAAGATTAGTAACCACTTAATCTTTTATCTAAACCAATTTCATAATCAGAATTCAGTTGAAGTAAGTAATAAAATGAAAACCTTCAATTCAATTACTTAATTTCTACTCTTCAAACTTTTGGAAAATGATTTACCAATCAAAAACCAATTATAAATCAATTATGCATTAATCAAAATACGTCAACCGATCAAACTTTGATTAAATAATAAAATTGAAGAATATAGTGAAGTAGAGTAGAAACCACTTAATAAGCATGTAAATAAAGATCAAGACCTCAAAGTTAAAATGAAAATAGCTTGAATCCTTGAATTGAAACTATGAACCTAGCCTTCCATGAAGGAGGCAAACTAACAACAAATAAATCCTAAGCCTTCCATGTAGGAGGCAACTAACAACAAATAAATCCTAAGCCTTCCATGTAGGAGGCAACTAACAATAAAGAAAAACTAAGCCTTCCATATAGGAGGAAAACTAACAATAAAGAAAAACTAAGCCTTCCATGTAGGAGGAAAACTAACAAGAAAGAAAGAAAGATGGAAAATGGTATTGGAGTTGATCTCCAAGTGATGTGTCTCCTCTTGTAAACCCTTCTATTTATAGAGGATTTGTGAGGCATCATCTTCAGAAAGTCACCAACTAGGATATTACTTTTCCACCCTTTTATTGCTTTCACATGGGCTTTGTTGAAAATGCAAAACACTTTTGAATTTTTGTCACCAATTAGCACAAACATTTTGAATTTCTTGCACCGCAATTTCGGATGTTCACATGTCCGAATTAGAGCTTGACTTCTGAACAAAAGTTGTAGCCCCGGATCTTAGCTGTCCAACAGATTTAATTTCATCTCAATATGACTTCTGTATCTCAAGATATGGTCGGATCTTTGCACACTGTTAAAATTCCATGTCAGCAACACTATCCATATTTTGAGATAATTTCGGAGTCCTAAACATCCCATTTAGAGTCTGCTCTTACTTTGTAACTGTGGACACTTCTTTAAGCTTTCATTCAAGACAGATTTCATGATTTTTGGATGTCTAAAACTCCTATTATGCTCAAAATACTATAATAGTGTCATTTTAATCGGGTAAGCAAAGAAATTCAATTAAACTTCATATGAACCCAAACTCATAAAATATGACAAAGACCACTTAATTGAACATATAAGAAGTCTTAATGAGATAAAAGTGATAGATAATTATTTATGAAATTTATGCTTATCAAATTCCCCCACACTTATCTTTTGCACGTCTCGGGCAAACTTAAGTTAAGGATTGGTGACTTTTTTTTTTTGAAAGAACATCAAAGTTTTGAGTTGATTTCTCAAGAATTCACAAAATTTCATGAAGCATTCTTTCATCATATTTTTGAAATTACTTAGAAAGGCAACTTTAATTTGAAAAACATAGATTGAGAAAGATAAAACCTCACATGATATACTCTGAATCTCTCAAGTGTTTGATTTGGTAAGTGTTTCTCTCAAATTCAATCCATGAAA
Source organism: Canavalia gladiata (assembly GCA_037954105.1). Lineage (NCBI taxonomy): Eukaryota > Viridiplantae > Streptophyta > Magnoliopsida > Fabales > Fabaceae > Canavalia > Canavalia gladiata. The sequence goes on along the minus strand of CM075659.1, from coordinate 10,669,860 downwards.
GATGAACTATCATAGGCTTGCATATCTTCTACTTCTCTACTACTATGTACACATGCAATGCACAAATCAATAGGTCTTTATTCTGGTTATAACAGGATTAGAAAGATGAAATGATATATTGAAGAGATACAATGTTGGACCAAAGAAAATGGTGAGGATTGAGAACTGAGTCTAAGTGCATGTGTGAGAAACAGATATCACTTCTTCATTTTTTTTTATTTTTTTTTCAATATAATAGTTTATTTATTAATTTATTGCTTCAGTTTTTTTTTCAACCATGATATTGATGAACACAACAATAATCTCCCCCACACTTATTGAAACACTTATGGTATGATAAATCCAGTATTTCTCACCTTCTATGGTCAGACAAAGTTGTTTTTTTTTTATTTGTGGTGAGCTAAAAAGAAGAAATGACTAATCGGCTCAAAGGGCTGATCAAAGGATAAAATTATATGGTTTGGTTATTTTGGCCAAGTGGTTTGTTCAAGAAAAACAGTGCTTCAATCATTTTTGTACAATTCATGTGAAAATTTAGCTTCAAAAAGAATCAATGCAAGTTCTGAAGTAACATATTTCATGGATGAAAATCACACAAGAAAGAAAATAATAATAAGGCTCAAAATCTTACAAGTAATATATTCATCAAATCTAATCTATCTAGTTCAAATATGTGTTGCCAAACTAATTAATCTCGAAATGTAAATCATTTTGCTTCAATTATTTTATGAAATCTAAAGAACAACAAACTTCCACATTCAATTTTTTTTTAATCATAAGATGCGTATCAAGAGTCAAGTGTAACTCCTTACTCAGCCATCTTACTCAAAGCAAGTTTATGATTCTAACCTAATTTTTTTTTTGGGTTTTTTTTTAATTTTTTTTTTGTTTTTTGTTTTTTTTTTTAGATATCGGACCATCCTCCCCCCAACCTATCCAAGACATTGTCCCCAATGTCTTAGATGGAATTTCATATAACAGGAAAAGAAATGTGAGAAAACCACCAAAGTAAGGAAAAGTTATAACCGAAGAGTGGTATTTGGTTCTCTTTTATCTCTGCCATCCTGATTTGGTTGGTTCACCAGCTGCATTGCTATATTCTAAAAATGGTGAAAATTTCAAATAAATTGAAAAGACAATGTAAATGACAAACATACACGCGTGAGAATGAACAGTAGTTGTGATTGTGGCTCACATCTTCCTCTGGTTTTACGTCTAGTAACGGCTGAAACGCCTTCTAAGAGTCGAGGATGTGCTTCCCATTCAGTTTTCTTGTAAACTGACAAAAGGGTCTTTTAAAGTCAGATTCCCAAGACTTTAACATGCTTTTTCCTTACGGAATAGTTCAAACAAATCAAGAATAGTATACCTAAAAAAAACATGTTAGAAAGGTTAAAAATTTTATACAAACTCAAAAAATTGTTAGAAAGGTTAAAAATTTTATACAAACTCCTAAATAAGCCCAGGAAACTAAAATGGTCCCCGGCAACGGCGCCAAATTTTTGACACGCTCGTCGCAAACGCTCAAAAATAATTTCTAGATTTCCCCCAAACTATTGGTATAGTATAAGGTGCAACCTAGGTCATCTCCCAAAGACCATTTCAGATTCTTAAGCAAATAAGGAGAAAATTAGAACAAGGGGGTTTTTGTAAAGATGTGATATCAAATGCTAAATACAAAATACAGAATGAAATTTATTTGACTTAACAATTATCAACTCAAGGAATTCAGAGGCTATTTTCTTAACTAATCATTGATCACTAAAATCATGCATTGTGTTTACCAACCTAGGATCATCTGGAACCCCTACAATGATCCTTGAATTCTCTACTGAGAAACCTCTCAGAATTTAATTGATTATGATCAACAAGATTAGTAACCACTTAATCTTTTATCTAAACCAATTTCACAATCAGAATTCAGTTGAAGTAAGTAATAAAATGAAAACCTTCAATTCAATTACTTAATTTCTACTCTTCAAACTTTTGGAAAATGATTTACCAATCAAAAACCAATTATAAATCAATTATGCATTAATCAAAATACGTCAACCGATCAAACTTTGATTAAAGAATAAAATTGAAGAATATAGTGAAGCAGAGTAGAAACCACTTAATAAGCATGTAAATAAAGATCAAGACCTCAAAGTTAAAACGAAAATAGCTTGAATCCTTTAATTGAAACTACGAACCTAGCCTTCCATGAAGGAGGCAAACTAACAACAAATAAATCCTAAGCAACTAACAACAAATAAATCCTAAGCCTTCCATGTAGGAGGAAACTAATAATAAAGAAAAACTAAGCCTTCCATGTAGGAGGCAAACTAACAATAAAGAAAAACTAAGCCTTCCATGTAGGAGGCAAACTAACAAGAAAGAAAGAAAGATGGAAAATGGTATTGGAGTTGATCTCCAAGTGATGTGTCTCCTCTTGTAAACCCTTCTATTTATAGAAGATTTATGAGGCATCATCTTCAGAAAGTCACCAACTAGGATATTACTTTTCCACCCTTTTATTGCTTTCACATGGGCTTTGTTGAAAATGCAAAACACTTTTGAATTTTTGTCACCAATTAGCACAACAATTTTGACTTTCTTGCACCGCAATTTCGGATGTTCACATGTCCGAATTAGAGCTTGACTTCTGAACAAAAGTTGTAGCCCCGGATCTTAGCTGTCCAACAGATTTAGTTTCATCTCAATATGACTTCTGTATCTCAAGATATGGCCGGATCTTTTCACACTTTTCAAATTCCATGTCAGCAACACTATCTCATATTTTGAGATAATTTCGGAGTCCTAAACATCCCATTTAGAGTCTGCTCTTACTTTGTAACTGTGGACACTTCTTTAAGCTTTCATTCAAGACAGATTTCATGATTTTTGGATGTCTAAAACTCCTATTATGCTCAAAATACTATAATAATGTCATTTTAATCGGGTAAGCAAAGAAATTCAATTAAACTTCATATGAACCCAAACTCATAAAATATGACAAAGACCACTTAATTGAACATATAAGAAGTCTTAATGAGATAAAAGTGAGAGATAATTATTTATGAAATTTATGCTTATCAAATTTCCCCACACTTATCTTTTGCACGTCTCGGGCAAACTTAAGTTAAGGATTGGTGACTATTTTTTTTTTTTTAAAGAACATCAAAGTTTTGAGTTGATTTCTCAAGAATTCACAAAATTTCATGAAGCATTCTTTCATCACATTTTTGAAATTACTTAGAAAGGCAACTTTAATTTGAAAAACATAGATTGAGAAAGATAAAACCTCACATGATATACTCTGAATCTCTCAAGTGTTTGATTTGGTAAGTGTTTCTCTCAAATTCAATCCATGAAAGATGAACTATCATAGGCTTGCATATCTTCTACTTCTCTACTACTATGTACACATGCAATGCATAAATCAAGAGGTCTTTATTCTGGTTATAACGGGATTAGAAAGATGAAATGATATATTGAAGAGATATAATGTTCGACCAAAAAAAATGGTGAGGATTGAGAACTGAGTCTAAGTGCAAGTGTGAGAAACAGATATCACTTCTTCATTTTTTTTATTTTTTTTTCAATATAATAGTTTATTTATTAATTTATTGCTTCAGTTTTTTTTTCAACCATGATATTGATGAACGCAACAATAATCTCCCCCACACTTATTGAAACACTTATGGTATGATAAATCCAGTATTTCTCACCTTCTATGGTTAGACAAAGTTGTTTTTTTTTTTTGATTTGTGGTGAGCTAAAAAGAAGAAATGGCTAATCGGCTCAAAGGGCTGATCAAAGGATAAAATTATATGGTTTGGTTATTTTGGCCAAGTGGTTTGTTCAAGAAAAACAGTGCTTCAATCATTTTTGTACAATTCATGTGAAAATTTAGCTTCAAAAAGAATCAATGCAAGTTCTGAAGTAACATATTTCATGGATGAAAATCACACAAGAAAGAAAATAATAATAAGGCTCAAAATCTCACAAGTAATATATTTATCAAATCTAATCTATCTAGTTCAAATATGTGTTGCCAAACTAATTAATCTCGAAATGTAAATCATTTTGCTTCAATTATTTTATGAAATCTAAAGAACAACAAACTTCCACATTCAATTTTTTTTAATCATAAGATGCGTATCAAGAGTCAAGTGTAACTCCTTACTCAGCCATCTTACTCAAAGCAAGTTTATGATTCTAACCTAATTTTTTTTTTGGGTTTTTTTTTTTAATTTTTTTTTTGTTTTTTGTTTTTTTTTTAGATATCGGACCATCCTCCCCCCAACCTATCCAAGACATTGTCCCCAATGTCTTAGATGGAATTTCATATAACAGGAAAAGAAATGTGAGAAAACCACCAAAGTAAGGAAAAGTTATAACCGAAGAGTGGTATCTGGTTCTCTTTTATCTCTGCCATCCTGATTTGGTTGGTTCACCAGCTGCATTGCTATATTCTAAAAATGGTGAAAATTTCAAATAAATTGAAAAGACAATGTAAATGACAAACATACACGCATGAGAATGAACAGTAGTTGTGATTGTGGCTCACATCTTCCTCTGATTTTACGTCCAGTAACGGCTGAAACGCCTTCTAAGAGTCGAGGATGTGCTTCCCATTCAGTTTTCTTGTAAACTGACAAAAGGGTCTTTTAAAGTCAGCTTCCCAAGACTATAACATGCTTTTTCCTTACGGAATAGTTCAAACAAATCAAGAATAGTATACCTAAAAAAAAACATGTTAGAAAGGTTAAAAATTTTATACAAACTCAAAAAATTGTTAGAAAGGTTAAAAATTTTATACAAACTCCTAATAAGCCTAGGAAACTAAAATGGTCCCCGGCAACGGCGCCAAATTTTTGACACGCTCGTCGCAAACGCTCAAAAATAATTTCTAGATTTCCCCCAAACTATTGGTAGAGTATAAGGTGCAACCTAGGTCATCTCCCAAAGACCATTTCAGATTCTTAAGCAAATAAGGAGAAAATTAGAACAAGGGGGTTTTTGTAAAGATGTGATATCAAATGCTAAATACAAAATACAGAATGAAATTTATTTGACTTAACAATTATCAACTCAAGGAATTCAGAGACTATTTTCTTAACTAATCATTGATCACTAAAATCATGCATTGTGTTTATCAACCTAGGATCATCTGGAACCCCTACAATGATCCTTGAATTCTCTACTGAGAAACCTCTCAGAATTTAATTGATTATGATCAACAAGATTAGTAACCACTTAATCTTTTATCTAAACCAATTTCACAATCAGAATTCAGTTGAAGTAAGTAATAAAATGAAAACCTTCAATTCAATTACTTAATTTCTACTCTTCAAACTTTTGGAAAATGATTTACCAATCAAAAACCAATTATAAATCAATTATGCATTAATCAAAATACGTCAACCGATCAAACTTTGATTAAAGAATAAAATTGAAGAATATAGTGAAGCAGAGTAGAAACCACTTAATAAGCATGTAAATAAAGATCAAGACCTCAAAGTTAAAATGAAAATAGTTTGAATCCTTGAATTGAAACTACGAACCTAGCCTTCCATGAAGGAGGCAAACTAACAACAAATAAATCCTAAGCAACTAACAACAAATAAATCCTAAGCCTTCCATGTAGGAGGCAACTAATAATAAAGAAAAACTAAGCTTTCCATGTAGGAGGCAAACTAACAATAAAAACAAACTAAGCCTTCCATGTAGGAGGCAAACTAACAAGAAAGAAAGAAAGATGGAAAATGGTATTGGAGTTGATCTCCAAGTGATGTGTCTCCTCTTGTAAACCCTTCTATTTATAGAGGATTTGTGAGGCATCATCTTCAGAAAGTCACCAACTAGGATATTACTTTTCCACCCTTTTATTGCTTTCACATGGGCTTTGTTGAAAATGCAAAACACTTTTGACTTTTTGTCACCAATTAGCACAACAATTTTGACTTTCTTGCACCGCAATTTCGGATGTTCACATGTCCGAATTAGAGCTTGACTTCTGAACAAAAGTTGTAGCCCCGGATCTTAGCTGTCCAACAAATTTGATTTCATCTCAATATGACTTCTGTATCTCAAGATATGGCCGGATCTTTTCACACTTTTCAAATTCCATGTCAGCAACACTATCTCATATTTTGAGATAATTTCGGAGTCCTAAACATCCCATTTAGAGTCTGCTCTTGCTTTGTAACTGTGGACACTTCTTTAAGCTTTCATTCAAGATAGATTTCATGATTTTTGGATGTCTAAAACTCCTATTATGCTCAAAATACTATAATAGTGTCATTTTAATCGGGTAAGCAAAGAAATTCAATTAAACTTCATATGAACCCAAACTCATAAAATATGACAAAGACCACTTAATTGAACATATAAAAAGTCTTAATGAGATAAAAGTGAGAGATAATTATTTATGAAATTTATGCTTATCAATGGTATACCTATCATTAGTAGTACATTTGCTCATGTTTAAGAGCCTATTATTGTATTACAATTTCTTAGAGTTTCTCCACCAGAAAATGATTTGCATTGAGGGTCAGTGAAAATGTTTTGGTTATTGAAAATTTTTTCAAATGTTGAAGACCACACACATGATGAAGTTCAACTACAAAGATTTTCTAGAACTTTCATTCTTAGGCTAATTGGAGGGGTTGTTTCTGGTGATCATTCAAGTAGTAAGTTTCCATTCAGGTATCTTTCTTTTCTTACTGTCCTTGATCAATGTGGCTAGTATAGTTATGGATTAGCTGCATTGACTTATTTATATTGAAAGCTTTGTTTGGTGACAAACTATGACAAAAATGAAATTTGTAGATTTACATGATTATTACAACTTTAGGCATGAGAAAGATTCCCATTAATTGCTCTTATTGATCCCAGCGTTATTGATTATAATTGTTTATGTGGAACATGGTATTTTTCATTCATATAATTAAATAATTTTTTTTACCAGTTATTGTCCATCTGTATATTGTACTAATTTAACACATATAATCTTACATGTGGAAAAGACAATCTTTTAAAGTTGTATGATAAGATGTGTGATTTTATAGATATGCATTTGAGTCTATGAAGTGAACACATGTAAGTGGTTGTTAAATTTTTAATTTATTTTTGTAAATGAAAAAAAAATAAGGCTTTGTATTTAATAATCCTTAATGAATGTCATACAAAGTTAGATTGTCTGGGAGTCATATTGTAATATGATCAACGTGCTACCTAACATGTGTAGAGATGGGCTAGAATATTGGACAACTATTGTGCTGCTTATGTATTTTTAAATTATAGAATAGCCCCAACCAGGTCAAGTAACAAGGCAATTTGGCATGGAACAATATATTCCTCATACTCCAAGTCAAAAAGATGACACCATGGTGTGACTTTGACAGGAGAGATGGATGATAATTGGTTGCATGCATACGTAGAATATATTGATTTATGGAATAATACACATAATATATTGACTTATGGAATAATACACATAATTTCATTTGATTATGTGAATCTCATGGGGGCTTGTTGGATGTTAACTCAGATTATATAAGATGATATAGTTAACACACTCAAAGATGGATCATAAGGGAATATGCAATGAAAGGACAAACAGTAAGTATGATTTTTAAGTTTGTTTTTATCTCATATTGAATTATCATTTTGCAATGTATTGTAATTTCTATCAAACTAGATGGATCAACTCAAGATAATACATTATTTGTAATCTGAGGTTTCTGTGTCAAGGATTCAATCTTCTTCACCAACCATGAACCAAGTAAGATAGATTGTTGAGAATGTCTTAGTCATGTTTGAGGAGAAAGATCGTGTGGTAGAGGCGAGAATGCTAGTTCCATCTACTACAGAAGAGGGTCTTTGTAAGGATATCCAAGCAAGGATGCTAGAAAATCATATTAACGTCAAGGATTGCAACATCACAAATGATGGGTGGAACATAAGCAACACACCATTTGACAATTTCCACCTCGTCAAAGAGGGTGAATATTTTGTGTCAATCCAAGATGTATCGTCATTGTTTACTCAAACATATTTTTTTCTTCACAATTTTTTTTATGCTAGTGTAAGAGCATATGTCGAAGGACCTTCGTATGTTGCTCTAAAAGCTTTTGCTCCTTCATATATAAGACATTCATTTGATGCTCTCCTACAAGGGTTTCCTTCTTTATCTGATTTTGGGTTATTTTCCACATGATTTACCTTTCCCACGATCCTACCTTGCAACATCATAACAGCCTCCCCAACTTAATCTTAGCATCAGGCCAAGTTATGTGACCCCATCTCCATTCCATCCGTCAATGATGACCCTAGCTACATCTGTACCATAGGCTTCTTCATCTAATAAGAATGCTAATTTTTTGGCAGATTATAGCTCACAAGGTATTGACCTAAACATAGACTTGTTAGCATATTTTCATGAGGGCACTCAGATTAATAATGAAATTCAACGTGACCCTAACTTGCTTAGGAGAAGCCCTTATCAACATACAAGAGATCGGACATGTGGATGTATATTGTCTCCCAACTCACCACACGAACACATGTATCACAACGATTCTAATTGATGTATTTGTTATTACTCTTTAATATTTATATGTTTTATATCTAGAAGTAATGATAGTTGCTTAAAGCATTAATGAGACATTAATGTTTGTTTAAAACAAGATTTTGTCATCGTTTTAATTTTTCATAAAAATAAATATAGTAATATTTTAAATATTTTAGTAATTAATTTAAAAATAAAATTTTTTGAAATTAATTTCATGAAAAAAGATTTTTGAAAAATCCCTATGATGGTATATATAATTTTAGATGATATAATTCTTTTATAATGAAATGGCTAAAATTAACACTATTTTTTAATAATTCTAACTTAAATTGATTGATAGCAAACATTTTTGGAAAAAATGGCAATAATGGTTTAAAATATATGAGACAATCAGTATATAAACAACAATTGGATATTGAACTACTTTTGATTAATTATCCTTTAGGATTACATTTTATGGTTGTGAGTTTTCATCATGTAATCGTTCGGGATAACGAGACTGACTATGATCCACCTATTTACAGGGATAACATCTTTGTTTTGGTTGTGGTTCTATCTAACTTATCTTACTTCTTATACGAGATAGATTTGGATCTCCCTTTTCCGTGCAATGTATCTTTGTCAAGAAAAAGTATCAAGTTTATGTAGATGGAAGAGTGAAACCATTCCCTATAGGCCATCATTATGTAGAGTATGCATTCACAATATGCTCTAACAAATAAACAGGATCCATAAACTGATAGAAGTCAATGAAAACTATACTATATACTACAATAACATGCGCACAAGGATAATTTAACATTTAAAATTTTCCACATTGATAGTATCATGGGGAAAGAATGACGACTTATTTGTGTCCACCTTTTTGGGTAATTAGGTTAAATGTCTCCTTAACCTTAAAACGTGAGGATTGTATATCATATATGCAGAGTTGATGAGAACATGTTTTTTTATTTTTATTTTTTAGTATACCATCAATTTATTTAGAATAATATCTTTGGCAATTGTTCAAATTTGCAGTTGCCTATACTTCTCTTTGTACAAAATATACAACCAATCTACTATATATCCACCTAATAAGAGTTGTCATTGACAGATTGTACGCTTCTTTCAAAATCTTATTTACAACCTGAGATAAGTTTATGGTCATATGACCATTATCTTCGGTCATTCTCATCATATGCTAAACTTCATATTTCCTTTGCTATGTTGTTGATCCATGTGGAAACCTCTGAACTTGTATGACGAAATTTCACAAGTTTTTCGTCAAAGACATGCTTACATATGGTGTAACTATAAACATCCAATTATGCCTGAGATGGTATTTCTCATATTAATGAAAAGAGAAATAATAAAGAATGAAGAAAAAACAAAATAAAAAAGAAAAGAAAAGAAAAATAAATAAGAATGAAGATAGTTAGGTTAGTTAAGAGTAGTTAAGAATTAGTTAGGAACAACAAAGAAAAATAAAAGAAACAAGAAAAAAGAAAAAGAGATTCAGGGGACACCAAATTTCAAAGCAAAAAAAAGGAAGGAAGGAGGGGGTGCTTCAGATATAAAAAGGTTACAGAGGGGAGAGGCTATATTTTCTTTTTTACTCTAATACTCTGCCAAAAAAAAGCTGGAGGGAGGTAGAATTTTCTCTAAAAAAAACTCTCCATTTTTCCCGATTCTCTCGACCTCACTCATTTCTCTCTCTGGTTCTCTTCATCTTTCTCAGGCTTCTCTCTGCCTCCTTCTCGGATTCTTTGATCTTTCACCGAGAAGAAGAAGGCTGCCTTGTACTGGAAATCACAGAGGAACCTCATGAATCATACATTAAGAGGTTGTTAATCAAAGATCACCATGAGCTCACTAGGTAAGATCATAAACTTAAGGCTCTTCTATATGCTTATGATTTGAATCATAGTGTTCAATGGAAAAAGTTTGGAACATAGCCAGATGTTATACTGTGATAGCCTTATTTCACATGATCCTTAACCAAGTTAGCATGTAGAATCTGCTATAAATCTAAGAACTGCACATCTTTGCATTTCTGTTGAAGTTTTAGTAATAATGGGCCATAATTGCATTGTTGTTTCCACCCTTGCCAAAGCCGAACCTTAAGATCCTTCTAAGAAATCATACATTATTCTTTAGGACGTTAAGTTCAACTGCTTCACCATGAAAGTAAGAGCAAAGGAATTGCATCTTTAGATAAGTTAAAACACACATATCTTAGGCCAAATGCAAAGCTAATTAGAGGTTGCTAGGAGAATAAACATAGTTGTATTAGCAAATCACTTGGTTCATGTTCGCTTGGTAGCAGAATTAAGTTTGAGAGAGGATCTTGTTCCACTTGAGCGCTGATCGAGTAAAGACGGGCAGAATATATGACGAACGCAATCTGACAGCAAGCCCTGTGTTTTGAATATATTGTTAGAGAACAGGAGGATGTTCTCAATCTAAGCTTGATTTCTTCTTGTGAGAATCAAAGAGTGAAATTGCAAAATCAAGTTTGCCACTGTAAACACTCAATTATATCCGAAGCCTCCAACTATTAAAATTAATCAAGAAACCAAAAAATAAATAAAAAGTAAGAAACCAGAAAAACTGAAACGATAAATAAATAAAGAATAAATAAATAAAATTGAATAAAAACAAAATCTGTTTCTTAATAGAAATTAGAAAATAAAAATAAGAGAAACCAAAAAAAGAAAATTAAAAAATACATATTTCAAAAATATGAATCAAAATCAGAAAAATGAAAAAAGAGAAAAAAAGATAAATTAAATAATTATTAATTAAAATTAAAAATAAAATCAGAATTTAAAATTTGAAAATTAAATAAAAATTTAAAATCTGAAAATTAATAAAAAAAATTTAAATCTGAAAAAGAAAATAAAGTCAAAAATAAAAACAATAAATGAAATAAATAAAAAATAATAAAAACAGAAAAAAGAAAAAAAAAACATAAATAAAGATTGAAAAAAAAACAGAAAAACAAACTTTTAAAACAGAAAAACAGATTTTAAATAAAAAATAAACGAAAATGGAGAAAAGGGGAGGGAGAAAAAGAGAAAAAAAGATAACAGATAGAAGAAGGGAGCTCTCTCGGGAAAAAAGGACTTTTGGGTTAGAGAGAACAAAAACTGGGTTCCTTTTGGAAAAAGGGACGGATATAAATCTTGTTACTGAAAACCAAAGCGGGGGAACCTCGAAGAAGTCAGTGGAGAGGCCGAAATAGGAAGAGAGAAATTCTTGCATGCGGAGAGGACCCTTTTCTTGGTGAAAACTGGTCAGCTTTACCCCAACACCAGCGGAAGGAGCGATCGTTCAGGACCAACCTCTGCGAGGTCCCGGCACGTATCTACACGCAGGTTAGCTACAATTTCCTTCCTCTAGCGTACGATTCATATAGAGATTAGCTAGAATTCAAGTTATGGTACAAATCTTGATTGGTAAAAACCGATTTAGCTTAGTCTCTGTCTGATTTTCTTTAATGAGCTTGGTTCACTCTAGACGTAATTAAGACATGGTGAATACTCAAGCATGCATGAGGATCGTAAGTGAGTGACGGTGCCCTTAGAATCTAGCATATTAAATGAGGCTAATAAAAGAGTAACGAAAGGATTTGAGTCAGAATCAAATAGCCACCTCCATCAATGAGGGCCCGCCAAAGAATTTTGCTAAAAGGAGGAGAATGGGTCCACCCCCTGATGTGGAAATTTCAACTCCACTTGCAAGCATAAACCATAAAATGAAGTGGCAAAAGTGGTTGAACACTTTACTCACATTCCCTTGGCCGCAGATTCGAGTCTTGGTACGTCAAGATTTTAAATTTCCTCACCAGCTCAATCCAAATAAATCCCCACATAGACCAAATCATGGCCAAATCTATTTTGTTGCAGATCAATGTATTCTTTTTTCAAAAAAAATAAAAAATAATAATAATAAAATTAAATTACCAATTAACTCCTAACCTTTTTATTAATTTTAAATATGCCTCCAAGACCTAAAATTACCAATTAGCTCCTAATCTTTCCATTAATTCCAAATATGCCCATGATCATTCCACAAAATGCCACTACCCAAAATACCTCCAGGGAATTGGATTAATCTCTATTCTGTCCCCTCAAAAATAATAAAAATTATATTAATTCTGGAAAATTAATAAAAATCTCATAAAATTCATAAAAATTAATATTAATTTTGGAAAATTAACAAAAATTACAGAAATTAATAAAAAATTCAAAATTTTCAGAAATTAATAAAAAATTTTAAAAATTCCAGAAAATTAATAAAAAATTCAAAAATTCCAGAAAATTAATAAAAAACTCAAAATTCCAGAAATTAATAAAAAATTCAAAATTTCCAGAAAATTAATAAAAAATTTAAAATTTCAGAAATCAATAAAAAATTTTAAAAATTCAGAAAATTAATAAAAATTCACAAAAATCCTAAAAATTCACAATAAATCATAAAATTCTATAATTCCTAAATGATTCGTAAAAATTCCATAATTCCTAAATAATTCATAAAAAATTCAAAATCCCTAAATCATCCATGAAACATAAAATTCTTTAGTTGATAAATTCCCCCATAATTTCTAATAATTACTTGTGACTTGCCCATTTTTATTCATTGTTCTTCAAAAATAAAAACCTTGTTTTGCAATTCTTAATCTCACGCGACGAGCTCTAAGTACGAACTGGTAGCTTTTTCTGTTGTTCGTTGTTTAGAGATTCGTATGGGTCCAAGTGCAGCAGTAGTTGTCTTGGGCCTTGTGCATATGTGGATTAGGGTGGCATTTCCTTTTACAAAATAAAAACCTTGCTCGTTTTATTCATCGTTCTTCAAAAATAAAAACCTTGTTTTACAATTCTTAATCTCACGCGACGAGCTCTAAGCACGAACTGGTAGCTTTTTCTGCTGTTCGTTGTTTAGAGATTCGTATGGGTCCAGGTGCAGCCGTAGTTGTCTTGGGCCCTGTGCATATGTGGATGAGGATTGCTTTTCTGAAATATTCTAAAAAAAATAAAGCCATTTTCAAATGTTACTTTCCAAGTAGCTCCGAAGGTCAAGCCTTCAAGCTTTTCAAACATTCCTTTTAAACACTTTTGAAGGTCAAGCCTTCAAATCAAACCAGAACTACGTAAGCCTTGAGTTTCCCATTGCACCGGGGAATACGTAGGAGCAGGATCAAGTCCTGTCAGGCTAACCCCCATCAAGTATTTATTTTCACTCTAATTAAAGGGATCAAAACCATTTTCAAATACTCACACACTCGATTTAAGGGTACCGTTCCCCGGAACGGGCGAATAGGGTGCCTAACACCTTCCCTATTCGTAACCGACTCCCGAACCTAAATCTCAGCCTCAAGTCAGGGTTTTTTCCAAATCTTTTTCCCTTAAATAAGAATTTGGTGGAGACTCCACATCAAATCAAATAAATTCATTTCTCAAATTTTTAGCGAGTTCGTCATCTCGTCGGAATTACGGTTGCGACAGCCACTAATGTTGTTTCAATGTAACAATTGATGAGCATAGGATAGTCGAACAATTAGGTTCTTCACAAGTATAGGCCAATAATGTGAGAGATACAATTCTCACACGCGAGTTTTCCTTATAGGAGTAGACAACATGTATATCTTTTCCTAAAATACACTTAAATGACCAACTACCATGCTTAGGAATATAGACTTGAACTGTCATAAAGAAGTTACTCTTTCCTCTAAATGAAATTAGGGAGTCCATCCAACCTTTGGCATATTGAGTTGATCTGAGGAAGTTTTTAAGGCTTTGTTTGCTTTTTGATTATAGCAACTACATGGGTCCACATGATCACACAAGCACTAGTCATGATTTCTTATGAGTCTTTTGTACAATAATCATACGTTATTCTAACTAAACCAGGTGGGTCCCTGGAGATAGAATAATGGCTTTTCCATCAAAGAATGGAATGAATAACTCATGTAAGATAATAACAGAGTTATGCTCAAATTCAGTGGTTGGTTTCTTTCTATTTTTCCTTGGGCCACACAAAAATTGTTTCTGCATCAACATGTTTGGTCTTGGCTTCTTTGCTTGGTATATAAGTGTATAAAAGCCCCTCTTTTAACTCAAGCAAGTTCAGGAAGTCCCCGAACAGTCTTAGGTGATTTTAAGTCACCTACATGTGTTGGTCATGCGCGCATTTGAGACTACAAAAGTGACAAAGTTTTGCTTGAAGGATGATCTTACTGAGACTTCTTCTGTATGAAAGAGAACTGCACAAGCTCTACATAAAAGACAGAAAGTTTGGGTTGCACACAATACAACTAACCAAAGCTCTACATTTACTACTATTAATTATTGGCTATGTTAGCCATTGGCCTGGACGTTCTTAATACCCCTGCTGCAGCCACATGGAGTTCATATGACTCCAGCCCCAGTTTGGTTAAGGTAATTACTGTGAAAAATGAGGCTAAGCTAAAAGCTCAGCTTAATGGTTAGCTTGCTGCCCATATGCCGCAGGTCCCAAGTTTGAATCCCACTTGCGGCCATTTATTTTAAACATTCTCGCATACCAGTTCGTGAGCATTGGGCTGTGATTCACATGTCACAATGGGCCCAACTGCTGCTGCCTTGGTCCCACAATTAGGCCACGCTGCCTTCAATTAGACTGTGGTAATTGGGCCAAAGTGCTACTGCCCCCAGTCATAATTGATAAGTGTCCAATACGACACTTATTTGATACATATTTCGATATAATTGCAAGTAATTGAAACATAAAATACCATTAAAGCATGAGAAAATGATAGAAAATTGAGTAACCCATACACAATCTGGGAAATGTAGTTTTAAAACCTTTTGGACGATAAATTATTATAAATCTAATGTGTTTTAATCTCTACAATCGCGTTGGCAACGCAACCAACATTGCGTGGAGCACATGAAATTATGAAAGACGGAAGTATTCTGTTATTCGCACTACGTTGGCAATGCAAGCATAGCCGTGTTGGACACGCAACACAACAGAACAGCACCTATAAAAGCCCAAAACAGAACGAAAACAGGGCATCACTCTATCCATCAATCTATCCAGTCTTCAAGTGCAAACACATAACAAAGCCGCCACTTCCCTGGACACTGGTTCTGTTCTGGGTAAAGGAAGGACCCTAGGGTTGAGGAAGAAGGGCAACCACAGCGTGTCGTCATACTTATGACTTCCACCCTCTCCCCTGTTTTCTCCTTTTAATATTATGTGTAACTAGAATTCTGTTAGGGAAGAAGAAGGTCATCGCTGAGCCTATATAATCCAGATATATTATATGCATTCACGATTGTTTTTCATTAAAATTGATTATTCTTCTCTTCGCTTAACACTTCTATGACTTGGCCACTTATAGATTAAATTTAAATTCTTCTTCACAATTGGGAAATTGGTTTTAGAATTGGAACTGAGATTAAATAACATAATTGTGAATGCTCTAGGGATAGAGATTCGCGATTGTGAGATCGTTTGAATTCTTGAACTTAAGGCTTAATCAAATTAGGAATTACTATAGGATTAGGATTCCTAATTTGAGTGAAGTATTGATGAGTTAAGCGATTGATCTTCAATTAATATTTGTGAATTCGATGTTCAATTACATTTTATCTTGAATGCACGTAATGATCTAATGTTACATAGGGGAAGTTTTGCTTAAATTCAACCCTAATACTTTCCATAGATTGATTTCATTCACACTCGTATCATCTATTCAGTACTGGACAGTTCTGGGTTTACTTTTAAATTAGTTTTATGCATGCTGGAACAGTGTTCCATTTTAGTTAACAAAAACCAGTATTTGGAATTATTTTATGTTCGCATTTCCTATGCACGCATTTGCATTGCCTACGCATTTCCATAACTGAGTTCAATTAGTGAACTAGTGGGAATTCAATACTTGAACCAAATCTTTATAGAGACGATACTATTTCTCACTCTTTACTCTGAAAAACGATAAGGTGCACTTGTCTTCATACAGTTATACACCAACAATAACCACAATTAGGCCACACTGCCTTCAATTAGGTCGTGGTAATTGGGCCAAAGTGCTGCTGCCCCCAGTGGGACACATAACTATAATGGGCTAAAACCAAGCGAACAACTAGGCCATGCTAAAGCCAAGTTGGCTCCCTTCTCAATTGGGCCACGACTGGGCCATATGGTTTCTAAATGGAGCCACAGGCAACCCTTTTAATTGGGATGTGCATACTAATCATAAATTGGGCCATCAAACTAGTTGCCCTCTTCCATCGCCTTTGGCTTTAAGCTTTCTTTTCTTCTTAATTTGGGCCAAGCCCATTTTTTTTTATTTGAAATCAAGTCTTCTTCAATTTAGGTCAAGTCCAATTCTTTTTTTTTTGGATCAAGCACAATTCCCTTTTTTAATTTGGGTCAATCCCAATTCTTTTTTTAATTTGAAATCAATTTTTTTTTTCAATTTAGGTCAAGCTCAATTTCTTTTTTTAATTTGGGTCAAACCTAATTATTGTTTTAAAATCAAGTCCATTTTTTATTTTGGGGACAAGCCCTTTTTTTTAATGTGAAATCAAGTTTACTTTTTTTTTTTAATTTAGGTTAAGCCTAATTTCTTTTTTTATTTGGGTCAAGCCCAACTCTCCCTTTTATTATTTGAAATCAAATTCATTCTTTCTTAATTTGGATCAAACATAATTCCCTTTTATTTTTATTATTTTGAAATTAAGTCCATTTGTTTCTCTTTTACATTGGATTTAGGTCAACCTCATTGCCTTCAATTTTTGATCTTCTTTTATCTCTAATTTGGGTCAAGCCCATTCCTCCTTTAATTTGTGTCAAGCCCAACCTATTCACTTCAAATTTACTCAATATTTTTTTTTAAGAAAAGAAGATAATAAAAATAATCAAAAATCAAAAATTAAAATAAGCAAAATACGATAATTAAGAATAAAATTTCAAAAGATACATTTTAAAATTCTCAATCTCACGCAAGGAACTCTAAGTATGAATTGGTAACATACCCTACTGTTCAATGTTCGAAAATCCTACGGATTCCCGTACAACATTCGTTTGTCTCGAATCCTGTGCGTATATGGATTGGAAATTTTCTTTAAAATATTCGAAAGGAATAAATACCACCTCATTCTTCTATTACCCTCAAACAATCACATTTTCAAAACATGTTCCGAGTTTTTTTTTAAATAATTCTAGATCTCACGCGATGAATTCTGAATACGAACTGGTTCTACTGTTCGACATTTAGAGAGTCATATAAGTCTTAGTGCAACCCTCGCTTAACTTAGGCTCTGTGCATGTGTGGATCTGAGTAAATATTTGAAAATCAAGATTTCAAAATACATCAAGCATTTTAATAATCCCGGATTTCACACAATAATCAAACACTTAGTCTCACGTGATGAGCTCTAGATACGAACTGGTAGCATACCCTACTCTTCGGTATTTAGAAATCATACAGGTCTCAATGCAGCTTTCATTTTACTCGAACTCTGTGCATAGGTGGACTAAGGAGTTTTCAAAAATTCCAAATTTCATTTCAATTCGATATAAACTTTACTTTTTACCTCTAAAGATTAAGTTTTCAAACCAGAATTACGTAAACTTGAATTTCTCATTGCACCAGGGAATACGTAGGAGCAAGATCAAGTCCTATCAGACTATTTTCTACAAACCTGTTTATTTATTCCTATTTAAAGGTTTAAGGGTATCGTTCTTCGGAACAGTTTTC
Organism: Canavalia gladiata; assembly: GCA_037954105.1. Classification (NCBI taxonomy): domain Eukaryota; kingdom Viridiplantae; phylum Streptophyta; class Magnoliopsida; order Fabales; family Fabaceae; genus Canavalia; species Canavalia gladiata. The sequence continues at coordinate 10,651,567 of CM075659.1, read as the reverse complement.
AAAAATATCAAAATCATACACTTAGTTTAAGAGTACCGTTCTTCGGAACAGGCGAGTAGGGTGTCCAATACCTTCCCTATTCGTAACCGACTCTCGAACCTATAACTCATCCTCAAGTTAGGATTTTTTCAAATGTTTTCCCTTAAAATAAAATTTAGTGGCGGCTCCACGATCAAATTAAATTCTTTCTAAAATTTTACCGAATTCATCATTTTGTTGTAATTACGGTTGTAACAGTACCCTACAAGAAAAAAGATTTAATATATATATATATATATATATATAATGGATAACTAATGTATGAAACACATACTTATCATACCTAAATTCAACAAATCTTTCTTTAACTTTTGATTCTTGAAGCGATAGTTAAAATTGCTAGCAATATCTCACATGCCAACCCAAGTGTGAATTGTTAACAATAGATTTTATACTTTGATTTTAATCACATATAAGATAAATCCTTTGTGCTTAAGTCACGTATTGTCTTAATAAAGGTAAGAACCAAATCCAAGCATCCAATATTTCTCCTTCAACAATAGCAAATGTTATTAAAAGTATAAAATTATTTCCATCTTATGTTGTGGCCATTAGTAATGTACCTCAATATTTCTCATAAAGGAAAGTTTCATCAATCTATATTAACAGTTTACAATACATAAAAGCATCACAACATTGTCTAAATTTCCAAAAAATTCAAAAAAAATTCAATAACAATTGTCCACTTGATGACCGAATACAACCTTTATGATTTCAAGTTTGTAAATAGACCTAGGAGCAAAATTTATCATCTAACCATTTTGACAATATTGCATATGCTTCATCTAAATTTTCAAAAACACACATAATTTACCTTTTCTTTTGTCTTCCATACTTTCCTATACAAGATTTTGTAACCAAATTAACTTTGTATCCCTTCTTGAATAGAGAAAATGGACATAGAAAAATATTGATTCCTTAATGCTAACCATATAAAATAAATAACTTCATCAATTTAAATTTCACATAAATTAATAAAAAATTATTAAATATAATAAAATCTTGTGGAAATATTACACAATGTGTAAAAATAAATAAATTCATAATCTAATTTGTTATGATCCTCTTACATTCACTATATTGACTTTTCTTTATTATAATTTTTTTTTTTACCTTTTTGATAGAATAGCTACCATTTGCCACATACAACTGTTTGAATGATTAGAACCTTTAATACAGAGTAAAGTTAGCTTTTGATTCAATTATAATAATTATAATAAAAGTTTATTTAATTTAATTAAGATTTATTTATTTTAATATATTATATATTATATATTAATATATTTATATAATTTATTAAAAATTATAATTTTTTAATTTTAAATTTTAAATAAAAGAATCCTATATTTATAAAATTATCTTTAATATTTATCATAAAAATTGTATGCATTATTTAAATTTTAAAATAAATATTTTATATTTTATTTTAATTTATATATATATATATATATATTTAAATTTGTACAAACGTGCGTGTTATTATCTACCTGTGTTATATTTTTATGTAATATTGCAACTCCAAAACTAATAAGAGTTATTTTTTCAGTCAATTTTGCAGTAATTAAGAAAATTTGTTAAAAATACATTGAATCAAGACATATTTAATAGAGTTGCCAAGTTGTTCATGATTTTCACCCAGTCTTTGAGAATGAATGATACAAAAAGGACATTAGGAAATGCATCCCAGAAGGTTAACTGCTTAGCAGCGGGTCTTCATAAAATTGGAATTATAGACAGCTTGACTTGCACAGAAACTGTGGCCCCACCAGAATGCAGAATAAATTACATATAACTGAGTCTTGGAAGTCTGTGTATGTATGTGAGTGAGGGTGAATCTACAATGAGTGCATTTTGTTACAGAGATTCCACATGCAATGCATGCTTCACACCTTCATTCTATTTTCCACAAAGATAGCCCCTACTTCCCCCTTTTCAACCAAAAATCTCACAGTTCCTTTGGGCAAAACCGTGTCTCTGGAACCAAATTTCCACGCTGCAGTGTTGACCACGACAAGGTACGAAATGCAGGGCTCAATAAAATGGTGTTATTATTGGGATAATGTTTTTGAGACTCATGGCTTAGGCTGTGGGTTAAGAAAGAGAACTGTAGCATGAATGTTCAGAGAATACACCACGCGTCTCGCACCTTCATTAAATCTTCCACCTTTTCAACCAATTATTTTCATATTCCTTTATGCAAAACAGGGACTTGTTCTATGAAAGAAGTTGAAAGGAAATTGAGAAGAAATTTTGCAAGAACGTGTTGGGCGCGGTATTGACCACTGTTATATATAGCAAGTATCATTAGCCACTAATCAACAATTTGGAATCTAAATCAATCTAAGTATGGGGAGGTGTGGTTGTAGTTTATTGGTAGTGGCACTTATCTGTGTTACCACCTCTAAGTTGTTATTGGTAGCAGCTGTTATTGGTAGCATAACCAGCATGGCACCTTTGTCTTCTAATTCCTCTTCTTCAATAAATAAGGAACGACAGGCTTTGCTTCATACCGGTTGGTGGAATGGTTACCGAAATATCTCAAACCATTGCGATTGGGATGGTATCATATGTGATGAAGCTGCAAGTGTCACAGCGATTGACACATTGAATTTAACAATTCGTCCTTCAGAAGAAATCTGCAGATTCGAGAGTTGAACGTCACTGCCTTCCCCAATTTAGTGTTACTAGGTCTATCTAAAATGGGTCTTACGGGAAGCATACCCGTAGAAATAAGCACCCTTACAAAGCTTGAAACTCTAGACCTGTCCAACAATCTCCTTCAAGGTAAGGTATCTGAGGCCTAAAGCAGTTAGAAATTTAGGTTCATGTTTAGTGTTTTTGTGTTATCAACCATACAAACCACTCTCATAAATCTCTTCCTTCCTTTTCACCAATTTGCAGGTCCTATACCCCAACAACTAGCCAATTTGACAAGTTTGCAGATATTGAGCCTGTATAACAATTCGCTCACCGGTTCAATTCCTTCTACGTTGGGTCAATTGGTGCATTTAACCCACCTCCATCTTGGCTTAAACCAGCTTCAAGGTCCTTTACCAATAGAACTAGGGAATTTGACACACTTACAAAAATTATATCTCTCGCATAATTCTTTTACCGGTTCAATCCCTGGTATTTGGGGACAATTAAAGAATTTGACTTATCTTCGCCTTGAGTCTAACCGCATTCAAGGTTCGATACCGGTAGAATTTGGGAATCTAAAAGGCTTATCTATATTGGATCTCTCATCCAATTTAATTACCGGTTCAATCCCTTCTGCTTTGAGTCAGTTGGAGGATCTCATATCTCTCTTTCTTAATTCTAACCAGATTGAAGGTCACATACCACAAGAACTGGGAAATTTGTCCATTTTAGACACTTTACATCTTTCCGATAATAAGATACATGGTTTAATACCTCCAAAACTTTTTCAAATGCCCAACATGCATTCTCTATATCTTTCATCAAATCAATTGTATGGCTCAATCCCATTAGAGAATATGATATGTTACTCTCTAAGAACCGTGAATTTAAGCTTCAACTTTTTAAATGGAAGCCTCACTTCCCAAATTAGTTGTGTTAATAGCTTTGATGCTAGTCACAATTTTCTCAGTGGTGGGATTCCATCGCTTATGAAAACGGATTCCGTACTGGAAAGTTTGGATCTAAGCTATAATAATCTCACCGGTAAACTACCCTGGGAACTTGCTAATCTATCACATATAAACCTTTCATACAATACTTTTGACTTTTCTTTAGACTTTAATTCAGAGTCACATTTACCGAACTATTGTTCTTTCCCAGAAAATTCCCTGATCAATTACAACCCACCAGATTTCAAATCCTGTAATTACGGTAACCAGACCAATTCTCAAACCAATAAAGCTAAGCTTATCATTATATTTGCCCTTTCTACCCTTGGTGGCATTCTTTCTGTCTTTCTTCCAACTTTGTATTTCACAAGATATAAGTCCAAGGCAAAATTTGAAGGAAGAATTGCTAAGAACGGAGACTTGTTTTCTATATGGAACTTTGACGGTAAAATAGCTTTTGAAGACATCATTGAAGCAACTGAAGATTTTCACATAAAGTATTGCATTGGAACTGGGGCATACGGGGCAGTGTCTATAGAGCACAATTGCCAAGTGGCAAAATTGTTGCATTGAAGAAACTTCACCAAATGGAATCTCAAAACTCATCTTTTGACAAGAGTTTTCGTAACGAGGTCAAAATGTTATCAGAAATTCGTCACAGAAATATTGCCAAACTTCATGGCTTTTGTCTCCACAATCGATGCATGTTTCTAATCTATCAATACATGGAAAAAGGTAGTTTATTTTATGCCTTGAATAATGATGCTGAAGCTAAGGAATTAAATTGGACCAAGAGAGTAAATATCATTAAGGAAATTGCACATGCTTTGTCCTACATGCATCATGATTGTATCCCTCCCATTGTTCATAGAGATGTTACAAGCAGCAATGTTTTATTGAACTCACAATTGGAGGCATTTGTATCAGACTTTGGCACAGCTAGACTCCTTGATCCTGATTCTTCAAATCAAACCTTAGTAGTTGGAACATATGGATATGTAGCCCCAGGTGAAGGCTTTTGTATTTTGTGAAAAAATAAATTCTCTTTATGACTTCACTGAACTGATTTAATTACATAACATGAGAAGTTAAGCTAACTTTCTTTGTTTCTTGATTGATTACAGAGCTAGCCTACACATTGACTGTGACAGAAAAATGTGATGTTTATAGTTTTGGGGTGGTAACACTGGAAACATTAATGGGAAGGCATCCTGGAGATCTAGTATCATCTTTGTTAGATTCATCTACTCAAAACATGTTGTTAAAGGATCTCTTGGATCCACGTCTTCCTCTTCCTTTTGTTCAAAAAATTGCTAATGATATTGTTGTTGAGGTTACACTAGCACTGTCATGCTTGCTTTCCGAACCAAAGTCCAGGCCATCAATGCAGCAAGTGGTTCAGGAACTTAGTCATTCCAGACCGCCACTGCCCTTTCCTTTCTGTGAAGCTTCAATCCATCAGTTGATGACTCGAGAGATTCATCTTCTTTCATTTGAGCGTCAAAAGGCAAAAACTAAGTGAAGTAATAGTTTGCTTCTTCATAACCAATTTTCCTTAGCTAAACTCAAGACTGCTGCTTGTTAGCTTAGTTCCTTTGATTTACATTAATAAATTCTAAGCCTTTTTAGTTCTCCATCATCTTTTCATTGCATTAGTCATTTGTTTGTCTTGACTATGATTGATTCATAATTGACAAAGATAAATTAATCAATTGTGAGTGTTCTGGTGCTAAAATCCTTTTTCAGTTTCGTTTAGACTTCAAATTACAAAGTCAACTATTGATAGCAATAGGTTAGGCTATGAATCAGTTTATGATTTTTATAATATTATCTGCATTTTCCTTTATTGCTGTATTGTAGTGGTAGCTATCTGAATTTTTTGTCTTCTTTCATTGTGTGACAAAGCCTGAGTCTCAGATATGTTATGGCCAACAAAAGAGACTAACCAAACCAAAATTAAAAAGACTAGAAAGCCAAATCTGGATACAGTCAATATAACAGCTCACTTAATTATTTGGCAACTAGGCATTTTAAGAAGTTTTGGCTTAAAAAATTTAATATTGAGAAAATTAATGAAGAAATATGTTATGGGTCTGCAACCAAGGCCCAAAATTACCAAGGTGTATGTAAGAAAGAATAGGAAGGGAGAAGCACCAGATAAAACCCCAAAAAAATGAGAGAAAATAACTAACTGCTGAGGTGGCAGGGAGCAAGGGGCGGGCAGCAGCGTAGTGGGGTTGCTGCCCAAAGCGGTTATATGGCTGGATGAGGGGAATAGAGAGGTTAGGCTGGAATTTAGGAGAGCATAGACACTCTCGAACTGCCTATTTTCATTGTTATTGTTCTTTCGTTACATTGCTTGTAAGCACTGTCATACCAGGCTTGTTAGGATAACAGAATCCTTAATATACAGTTTTCTTTTTCCTTCATTACCTTGCTATAATTTCTGGTACCCAACATTTGGTATTAGAGCTCCCGGTACAGGGAGCTTATATGGTTACCACACGAACAACCATGGAGTCAAGGGTGGAAATCTTGGAGCGTAATATCTAGAAATTACGAATGGAGAGCCAAACCTAGTTTAGCGAGCTCCAACAACTTTTGTTGGACCGCAACAGATGTAGAGTCAGAGGGAGGTCACCGCAGAGACACCCGCATTCCCACAGCTCAGTCTCAACAAGTAATGAAAGTCACAGAGACTCACGTTCTTCAACAAGACACAAAGATGATGACCCGTTTAATATGCAAGCGTTAACGGCAATGATGCGTATGGGTGGATTGTAAAGGTAGAAAGGTATTTCCGATTAAATGGAGTAACAGAGGATGGGAAATTAAAGCTTGTAGTAGTCGTCATGGAGGATCGAGCACTAAACTAGTTTCAATGGTGGGAGGATAGGCTTCGACAAAAGCTTGGGAATCGTTCAAGGATGTTGTGATACGGAGGTTTCAGCCAGGTTTGGTACAAAACCCATTTGGACCTTTGCTGAGCGTGAAACAAATGGGGAGCGTGATGGAGTATAGGGAGAAGTTTGAGATGGTAGCAGCTCCTTTAAGGGCAGCGGATCAAGCCAATTTGACAGGGGTTTTCCTTAATGGGTTGAAGGAGGAAATTCGAGCTGAGTTAAAGTTGTACTACTCTGGAACCTTATTTGAATTAATGGACAAAGCTCTCCTTATAGAGGAAAAAAATGCAGCGTTGAGCAAGGGAAGAAGTTGGGATGAGGATAAAAGAGGATGACAGGAGAAAGGAAGTTCAAGTATGAAGACAATCACTATGGGAGAGATAAACAGGGGACGTATGTTACACCAAAATTCTAATCAGGGAAATAAGTTATCTTCTGAACCAAAACCAGGAGAGGGGAGTAGTGATGAAAGAAAGTGGAATGGGGAAAAGAGATTGTCTTAGGCTGAGTTGCTAGAAAGAAGCAAAAAGGGACTATGTTTCAAATGTGGAGAAAAATGGGGACATGACCATGTGTGTAAGCTGAAACATTTTCAATTGCTTCTAGTGGAAGGAGAGCTGGAGGCAAATGATGAAAGGCAACAATCAGAGCTCAGGGAGGGAGAAATAGAGGTGGAGGAGAAAACCTTGCAATTATCTCTAAACAGGAAGGAAAGGCTGACCTCAAATCAATCTTTCAAAATATAAGGTCAATTAGGGAAAGGACAAGTGTTGATTTTGGAAGACTGTGGGGCTATTAGTAATTTTATTTCCAAGAAACTAGTAAAAGAAATGAAATTACAAGTGCAAGACATCCCGGAGTACATAGTGGAAGCTGGAAATGAAGCTAAAGAGAGGAATAAAGGAATTTGTAGGCACCTAAAGATACAGGTTCAAGGAATTGACATTGAGCAGAATTTTTTTATTGTGGAGTTAGGAGGTACTAATGTAGTATTGGGGATGGATTGGTTGGCTAGCCTTGGGGACATTGAGGCTAATTTCAAAAATATGACGATAAAATGGGAAAAGAAAGGGCATAAGAGGGTGCTAAAGGGTGACCCTTCCCTATGTAAGGCACAGGCTTCTTGGAAGGTAATGATGAAGGCCTTGCTGAACGAAGTAGAAGGGTATTATGTGTCATATCAACACATGGCAAGCAAAGAGGAAACGTAGGAAGGAGAAATTACGAATATGGGGATGTCTTGGCTGAATTTCCAACTGTTTCTCAGGAACCACAAGGACTTCCACCCATGAGACAACAAGATCATACCATCACCTTGAAGGAAGGGGATTCTATAACATACGACCATACAGGTACTTGTATTACCATAAAAATGAGTTAGAAAAGATTTTCATAGAAATGTTACAAGTTGAGATCATTAGACCCAGTATTAGCCCTTATAGTAGCCCTGTTATCCTAGTAAAAAAAAAATGGGAGCTAGCACTTTTGTGTAGACTATAGAGCCTTAAATAAGCTCACCCTTCCCGATAAGTTTCCTATTCCGGTTATTGATGAACTACTGGATGAACTGGGTGCTGCAGTTGTTTTTTCTAAGTTAGATTTAAAGTCTGGATATCACCAAATAAGAATGAAGGAGGAAGATATACCCAAGACTGCTTTCCGGACACATGAGTGGCATTATGAATTTTTAGTAATGTCTTTTGGCTTAACTAACGCTTCGTCTACGTTCCAAGCCCTCATGAATCAAGTTCTGAAACCATACTTGAGACAATTTATCTTGGTGTTTTTTGATGACATACTCATTTATAGTGCAAATGAAGACTTGCATAAAGAGAATTTACGGCGGATTTTGCAGACTTTGAAGGAGCATAGGTTGTTTGTTAATAAGAAGAAGTGCTCTTTTGACCAAAGGCATCTAGAGTACTTTGGATATATTGTCCCTGATCTAGGGGTAGCAACTGATCCTACTAAAATTAAGGATATGGTAGATTGGCCTGTGCTTGTGAATATAAAAAGGGTTGAGGGCGTTCCTTGGTCTAACAGGTTACTACAGAAAATTTGTGAAGAACTATAGTAAAATAAATTGGCCTCTTACCCAACTACTCAAGAAAGACAGTTTTGTGTGGGGAGAAGAAGCTCAATTAGCCTTTGTGAAGCTTAAAGAAGCCATGATCACTTTACCAGCGTTGGCAATGCCTAATTTTGATAAGTTGTTTATGGTTGAGACCGATGCTTTTGGAAAAGGAATTGGTGCTGTTTTGATGCAAAACGGTAGACCAATTGCATATATGAGCCAAACGATTTCAGAACGGGCTCAAGGAAAATCTGTTTATGAAAAAGAATTAATGGCGATGGTGCTAGCTATTAAAAAATGGAGACATTATTTACTTGGGAGGAATTTTGTGGTGCATACTAATTAGAAAAGTCTTAGATTTTTGGCAGACCAGAAGTTTATGGGTGAGGAACAACAGAAATGGATGTCCAAATTACTTGGGTTTGATTTTGAAATCAAATATAAGCCGAGGATAGAGAATAAGGCTGCTGATGCACTTTCTAGGAAGTTGCAATTTATGACATTGTTCACTATACACAGCTGCGAATGGAATGATTTAGAAGAGGAGGTGTAGAAAGATGTAAAGTTAAGAAAGGTTATGCAAGAATTGTTGCTGAATTCGGGTTCCCATCCAGGATTCCAACTTGTGAGGGGACGCTTGTATTATAAGGGTCGAATAGTGGTACCACATGAATAACCCAAGATCCTCATGATTTTGAAGGAGTTTCATCATTCAGCATTTGGAGGTCACGCCGGTTATTTCAGGACTTTTAAAAGGATTTCAACATTGTTATATTGGGAAGGAATGCGAAAAACTATACAATAGTATGTGCAAAATTGTGAAGTTTGCCAATGGAACAAGTATGAGGCATTAAATCCAGCCGAATTGTTACAACCTCTTCCTATTCTATCTCAGGTGTGGTCGGATATTTCAATGGATTTTATTGGAGGATTACCCAAGACCTTAGGCAAGGATACTATACCGGTGGTGGTGGATAGGTTAACTAAATATGCTCATTTTATAACTCTCTCTCATCCTTATACAGCGAAGGAGGTAGCAGATGTTTTTCTCAAAGAGGTGGTGAGGCTCCATGGGTTTCCCACGTCTATAGTATCAGATTGAGATAGAGTCTTCCTCAATTCTTTTTGGGCAGAGTTGTTTAAGTTAGCAGGCACAAAACTAAGGTACAGTTCTGCCTACCATCCCCAAATAGATGGGCAATCGGAGGTGGTGAACTGCTGTCTAGAAACTTATCTAAGATGTGTGATAGGTACTAAGCCTAAACAATGGCCTAAGTGGTTGAGTTGGATTGAATTATGATATAATACAAATTACCGTTCAGCTATTAAGACCACTCCTTTCAAGGCACTTTATGGAAGAGACCCCTATTGTAACTAAGGGAGATATACGGGCAGCATCATTGGAAGAGGTGAATCGATTGACGACTGAGAGGAACATGATGCTAGAAGAGTTAAAGGAATAATTAACTAAAGCACAGAACCGTATGAGGCAGCAAGTGAATAAGCATCAACGAGATATTCAGTTTGAAGTAGGAGAAATGGTGTATCTCAAGGTCCAACCTTATAAACTTAAGATTTTGGCAAAGAGGGTGAACCAGAAACTTAGTCCTAAGTTCTATGGACCTTATGAGATTGTGGAAAAAATCAACACTCTGGCTTATAAATTGAAGCTGCCAGAAAGGAGTCAAGTACATCCAGTGTTCCATATTTCTTTATTAAAGAAATCTGTGACAACAGAAGTGCAAAGTCAGCCATTGCCTCCTTTTTTGACTGATGAATGGGAGCTGAAAACCAGGCCTGAAACAATTTTAGCAGTGAGGAGCAATCAGCAAGGAATAGTTGAGATCCTAGTGAAATGGGAACAATTACCTGACTTCGAGAATTCATGAGAATTATTAGAAAATTTTCAAGAGAAATTTCCTGAATTTCACCTTAAGGACAATGTGAGTTTTGATGGGGGAAGAGATGTTACAGGCTTGCACCTAAGGCCCAAAATTACCAAGGTGTATGTAAGAAAGAATAAGAAAGGAGAAGCACCAGATAAAATCCCAAAAGAGTGAGAGAGAAAATAATTAACTGTTGAGGTGGTAGGGAGCAAGGGGAGGGCAGCAGCGTAGTGGGGTTGCTACGCAAAGGAGTTATATGGCTGGATGAGGGGAATAGAGAGGTTAGGCTGGAATTTAGCTGGAACTTGGGAGAGCATAGGCACTCTCGAAGTGCCTATTTTCATTGTTATTGTTCTTTCATTACTTTACCCGTAAGCATTGGCATACCAGACTTGTTAAGATAGCAGAATCCATAATGTACAGTTTTCTTTTTCCTTCATTACCTTGTTATAATTTCTAGTACCCAACAAAATATCAGTTATATTATGTAATACAAAGCATGAGAATTGATTGTTTCTCGCTTTCCTTACAGGGTCTACTATCATTATGCACCAAATAAAATGCAGCTTTTATATTTATGACTAACAATTATGTATAAAACAGTACAGTCTGGGGAATGATTAGTTTGCTGATAAAAGGAATTTTAAACAGGTTCAAAAACATTTTAATATTTAGTCAGTACAAACTATCTAAATTACGGCAGATAGCAAAAACTTTATAATGCAACGCTTGGGCATTCATAATATACAAGAAAACTAACTCGCACATGAAACCCCAACAAATTTTGATCACAAAATTATAGCATCAGTACGAAGGCAATTTTCTCCTAGCTACAATCCAAGATGTTGGAATTAGAGGTGTCAAATTGGCCATTGGCCCATGAGTTGGCCCATTTGGCCCTGAGCTTTGGCCCTAAGTTATATAACTCACTTAGAAGTAGGGATTTTTTAAGCCTTAACCCACATAACTCTTAATTTAAGGGGCTTAATGTGGGCTAGTCCATGGGTTAATTCATATAACTCTATTTTATTTTCATCTATTTTGAACTTATTTAAAAGTAAAATTTTTAAATCCTAACTCATGTAACCTTCAAATTAAGTGAAATGAATGAGTTAACTCATCTAACCCTATCTTATCTCCTTTGTTTTGTAACTCCTTTAAAAATAATATTTTATATACCTTAATTTATATAGCTAATTCATCTTATAACCTTCTATTTTGTAAGTAAGTTATAAGTAAGACTTTTAAATCCTAACCTACGTAACCTTCAAATTGAGTGGAATGGGCGTGGACTACCTTATCTTTTTGTAGCTCGTTTAATAATAAAAAATTTTAAATTTTAACCCACATAATTCTCAAATTAAATAAGACACGTGTAAATTAATTTTTATGATACTATCTTATATTTAACTCCTTTTTCTAAAATTTCTTCCTCTCAATTTTTTTTCTTTCTTAAAATTTTATTTTTAATATTTTTATTATATTAAAATATTATTTAATTTATTTATATTTCCTTTTTATATTTTTTATCTTTCTTTAAATATTTTTTCATTTATCTTTAGAATTTTTTTCCATTCTAAATTTTTTTCTTCATCTCTCAAATTGTCTCAATCTTTTTATATTTTTATCTTTTTCTTTATTTTTTATAGATATATTTGTCTCTTTATCTTTAAAGTTATATTTTCTTTCCATTTTCTCATTCTGTCTCTAGATTAGGGATGGAAGTAGGTTGAGTTAAGTTAAGATTTGAGTGTTTAAGTTTAACTTATTTAAAAATTATAAGGTTTGAGTCTGAACCTATTACATGTTAAAAATACTTTTTTTATGCCGGAGGTAAACCTTACGAGACCTACCTGTTTACGGGTTAAAACATGTATAAATAATTAATTAAAAAGGCTTATAAGCTTAAAATCTACAAGTTAAAAAGGTCATTAAATAAGCCTAGTATATATATATATATTAAAATAAATATAATAAATATAAATATATATATATATACATATATATATAAAGATAAATAGGTTACTCAATAGGTTAAATTGACTTTTCTGTAAATTTAAGTTTGACTTGTTTATCTAAAAATACTTTTTAATAATTTTAAATCTATCTATTTATTAAACAAGTCTAGTCAAGTTGAACTTTAAACAATCAAGTTGTAGGCCGAGCAACTTTATTCACTTTCATCCCTACCTTAAACTTTCTTACTAATTTTAATTTTTCATCTTTATTTTATGTTGAAAGAGTAAAAGAAAAAAATTAAAGAAAAAAATTAAGCCTATGAATTAGCCCTAACCCTTAGGGTATAATAGACTTTTAGCCCTATAGATTCTATAGATTTTACAAATGTGGGCTTGTGAACTATTTTGACTCTAATCCATGTGGGTTAGAATTGAGTTGGATGGGATGAACAAAATTAACAGCTATAATTAAAATACTTGTTAACACAAGCACATTTTCTTTCTATGAGAACAAAATTTCAAGGCATAGCAAACTTTAATACAATGATCCTCGATTATTCCCGGAGCAAAAAAAAGCAGTAATAAGTTTCCCCTTTTTAAGATCTCCTTGCCCGTATATTTAACAAGTATGATCCTCGCCATGGCAGATATATGACTTGCTGCACTTGTAGCTACTACTTAGGACCAAGTGCACAATACAATTTGTTGACTTGTTGACTTGATTCAAGTGCCACATCGATTATCAACCTTCAACTATTGTTCTGGGGAATCTTGTCAATCTGACTTGCATTACTCTTAACTAGGGACTATTCACTAACTTACTGTAGGGACTATTTACAAATTAAAAAAGTTTAGAATTTATAGTAAATCACGTTTAACTAGGCTTTCAGAACTTTCATATTTAAAGACACTTTTTATAGTAGGTAAAGTAATTGAAATGATTATGAACATTATAGATGTCTGCTGGGGGGAGGGGGGTGTTAAAGTTCAACGTGTTGATCAATGGCAAGCCATCATTGCCTTTTAATGAGGTAACATTTCCATAACGCTAATAGATATCCTATATTGGTTTATATATGCTTTTTTGGGTTTAGAACCTTGAAATCTAAATACTGCATTGTAGATCCCACAAATCCTATTCAAGCTAGATAACATGATATAAACAACAAAGATTACTTAGATTTTGATTTTGGTTCTTATACTTCAAAATTTTAGTTTAATTCCTATTTTTCATTTTTTATGTTTTGATCTCTATGATTTCATGTTGTTTCAGATTTGGTACCCACAGTTTCCTGCCTTTTTTTCCATTTCAGTCTTTATACTTTGCCAGACATTCTATTTGATTTACAGGATTTGAGCAAACTTTTTGAACGTGGGAGAATTATAAGGAGGTTAATTGTCCAAAGTCTTGACAATCCTTTATATAGTTAAGACAATTGTTTAATTCTTATTGCATTTCTTCCAACATTATATTTTACAAGATGTATGTTTAAGACCAAATCTAAAGTAACATCAACAAAGAATGGAAACTTGCTTTCAATATGGAATTATGATGGTAAAATTGCATTCGAAGACATCATTGAAGCAACTGAGGACTTCGACATTAGGCACTGTATTGAAACAGGTGCATATGGCAGTGTATATAAAGCACAATTACCCAGTGGTAATATTGTTGCTTTAAAAAAACTTCACCAAATGAAATCTCAAAATCCATCTTTTGATAAGAGTTTTTGTAATGATGTCAAGATGTTAACAGAAATTCGTTAAAAAAACATTGTAAAGCTTTATGGGTATTTGCAATACATGAAAAGAGGTAGTTTATTTTATGCACTGAACAATGATGTGGAAGTCAAGGGGTTGAATTGGAGTAAAAGGGTTAATATCATTAAAGAAATTGCATATACTTTATCCTGCATGCATCATGATTGCACCCCACCAATTATTCATCTAGATGTAATGTAGCAATGTGTTATTAAATTCACAACTAGAGGTTTTAGTCTCGGACTTCGGCACAGGTAGACTCCTTAATCCTAGATCTTCAAATCAAACCTTGATGGCTGGTACATATGGTTATTGCTCCAGGTGAAAAGTTCTTTTTTATTAAAAAAAATAATTTATAAATTCCTATTAAATATTTTGAAAAATTAAGCTAACTTTCTTGAATTTTTATCTCAACTGCAGAGTTTGCTTATACGCTGCCTGTCACAAAAAAATGTGATGTATACAGTTTTGGAGTGGTGACTTTGGAAACAATAACAGGAAGATATCCAGAAAAATTAATCTCTTCTTTATCAAATTCATCTACTCAAAACAAATTGTTGAAGGATCTCTTAGATTCATGTCTTCCCCTTCATTTCATTCAAAAATATGTTCAAAATGTGGTGCTAATGGTGAAAATAGCATTAGCATGTTTATATTTCAAACCAAAGTTCAGACCATCAATCCAACAAGTGGTTGACAAACTCTCTAATTTTAACTTATTGTCATTGTTTTTTATGATATTTCAATCCATAAATTAATGAATCAAGAGATATCTCATCTTTCGTTTAAATGTCAACAATGAAATATTGTAAGTAAAAATTAAGAAAAGTAGTTACCTGTTTTGTATGAATAAATAAAAAAATTAAATATAAGATAAATGCACGTTATTGTAGTTTAGTTTATATGAATAATGTGTTGATCTAATTAGTTTTCTTCAATATAAGAATGGGAAGTACCCAACACATCCAACAAGAGCTTATGATATAGTTTTTTTAAAGTATAATCTAATTTGTTTAGATTTTTTTAAAATAAATAAATTAAATTTAAATTTATTAAAAAATTGTTTAAATTTATTAAAAAAATATTAGCTTATTATGAATACTGAATTGTGTTTGAGACTTTTTTCCATAATTCGAACAATTCAATGATATTAATAAAAAACAAAATATAAACAAATAAAAAACAACAACAAACAAAAAACGTCAAACAGCAAAAAACAACCAAAATTAATCTAGGCCTAAAGTCTAACCTATCAAAAATAACAAAAAGGGGCTGATAGCTGTTTTTTTTTTTTTCTAATAAACCTCATCATGGTTGGCCCAAAGCAGAAAAACAGGAAGGATAATGGAGTTCAGTCTAGAAGGTAGTATTCTGTTAGAAGTTAGTTAATTATAAGAACGGTTAATTATAAGAATGGTTAAAAAACAGTCAGGGTGGGGTTAAGTAAAACTAAGGTTAAGTAAATTAAGTTGAAGAATATAAATAGCAAATAGTAAGAGGGATGGAGATACTTTTTGGGTTTTAGAAAAAGGTTCCCGGAAAAGCTCTGTCTCTGTTGCCCTCTAAGATCAGAAAGCATCCATAGTCCCCCATTATCAACCGAAGAAGCTTCAATCAAAAGACCTCTATACCAAAATCCTTCGTAATTCTCCAGGTACGACCATTAGATACTGCTTGTTCATTCACATCCCAGGGTTCGATTTCAGCAAGCATGTTTGTAAATGGAATATTGTCCTAGGAATCAAAATTTGAGCCAAAAAGCCTTGATAATAACTTGTGTAATGAAATTCTGATTCATACTGGTTTATGGTTAAGTCATCTATAGATTTCTCTGTATGTTTCGTGACTTTGATCTGAATAGTTATAATTAGTTTGCATTATTTATGTTTCGTATACAAAATCTAAGCCCGAAACTGTCACATTAGAGCAAATTCACAGAATGGTTAAGAATACTCGCTCCTCCACCTCCTCCGCCTAATGTTGTTCCTGCAAATGTTGTTCTTGTTATTATTGCCATTATCGTTGTCATTTTTCTTTCTGACAAGAATTACAGATAATATACACTTGCATTCACTCTCAGGCGAGATCTTAGCACCGAGATCTTGAACTTAGGTGTAGAAGCTTTTTCTTGACAAATGTGTCAGCGATCTTGCAAAGTGTGGTCGAAGTCTTCTTGCTTTAAAGAGCACGAACTTCCTAAAAATATTTTAATATTTGGCGTCAACACTGGTTGACCGAGGATTTTCCCGGAAAATGAACCAGGAGAATGGAAAGGCAACATTCTTGGCGCTGTCTCCTTCTGATGTTGACGTCCAAGATCCTAACAAGCGGTCAAAATTTTCATATATAAGAGATTTTCTTCTTTCCTTACACAAAAGTAACAGTACAGTAAAATTATCAATGGAGGCTCAGCTCTCAATTTCATGTGTGGTTGACGATACCTCTGGCTTTTTGTCTCCACCTAAATGTGTCCAGATTCTGAATGTCAAAAAAGGTGAGCCTGAAAAGTTTTTGTTGAAGGTTCTAGATGGTGTTAATCAACTACTGCAGAGGAGCAATGAACCATACCGGCCTCCTCCGAGCTAGCTTGACACCTACCTTCCCTCTCGCCCCTAACCTTTCCCGGACCATAATCGTCCGCCCTGTTACCCATCCCCGCACAGCGGCAGTCAGCTCCGCCATCCCCCATGACCTTCACCACACACCGGCCCTTATTCTCCTTCCCCCCACCTCCTCAAGCCGCGGTATCCACAGTCGATGACCATTGCCGCCATGATATGCCCCTATCTCCTTCTCCGGCGATCCCCCATCTCCATCCCATTGCTCATCGCCGCCACTGGACACCCCCGGTTTCCCCTTTCCGCCATCCGCCCCTCCGTAGCTGCGGCTAAGCCCCTTCAGGCTCCACTAGGGATCCCCTATTCCTCCTCCCTAATTAAGACCCTTAAGCACGAATATTCTGTTAAAAAAAAAACAAGGGAAGAAGCCCCCCAGCCTTTGGATTAAAGGCATAGGGCCTATTGGGTTCTCAAGAGCCGAAGGTAAGGTTCATACAATCAGATCAATATTCCCTTTTCTTTGGCATTCAGGACATGAGCAAATTAGCCCAAAATTAAGTAAACGTCAGGGTGGGACGCATACGGTTAGGATGTCTTTAGGGGATACAAGCTTTATTTAATCATAAGTAAAAGTGGAGAATTATGAATAGTTTAGATTCCACGAAACACCTAATGAGTTTTTGCCATTAAAGGCCTAGGAGGAAGTTGCGGGTAAGTGTCCAAAGGTGATATTTATTTGGTAAAAATTCTTTTGTAATAACAAGTAATTGGAATACAAATCATAATAAATTTATTGAAAATTAATTGGAAATCGAGAAATCTATACAAATTTTAAATTGTACAGTTTTAAAATATTTTGGTGATAAATAGAATCTAATGTGTTTTTACTGCGTGAAATTTATCATTGGATTATGTGTTGCCAACATAACCAGAAATACGTGGAGTACATTAAAGTCTGAGAAAAAGTTGATTCAATTTGTTGCTTTCAGTCTTGGCAACGCAAGAGCCAACTACATTGGACACGTACAAAACAGACCAGCACCTATAAAAAATCCAAAATTCCAGTAAATTAACAACTGGAACGTAGAAATAGATTCATCTCTCTCTTGTCAGTTAGCACAGATCTTCCTTTTCGTTGGATCCGCTCCTGGTGGTGGAAAACATGTAGGGTTGAGGAATCAACATGCAGCCGTACATGGATGCTGACTCCAACTCTTCTATCTTCTTCTCTGTTTTACCACTCTCTCATTATGTGTAATTAGACTTTTGTTAGAGAAGGAGGAATTCATTTTCTGAACCTATGTAATCTGGAAATTTTACATAAATTCAAGTTCACTTTTTCTTCAATTGATTGTTCTTCTCTTTACTTAAATCTTCTATAAATTGACCATTTCTAGATTGAATTTTTCTTTACAATTGGGAAATTGAACTAAGAATTGAAACTGAGATTGAACAAAATAATTGCAGGTGCCCTAGGAATAGAGATTCATAGTTGTGAGATTATGTGGATTCCTGAACTTAAAGCTCGCTTCAATTAGGAATCACTAAAGGATTAGGATTACTAATTTGGGAAAGTGTTGATGAGTTAAGGGATTGACCTTAAACTCGTATAAGGGAATTCGATCTTCAATCACATCTTTAACTTAAATGAAAGTAATGAATTAAGATTACTCAGGTGCAGTTTTGGTGAACTCTGACCCTAACACCTTTCATAAATCGATTTTTCTCACAGTTATGTCGTATAGTGAGTGTTGGACAGCTTTTGAGTCTGTTTTTAATTAGTTTTATACATGCTAGAGCATTATTTCATCTTATTATTAATAGTTATTAAGTGCAGTTCATTTACGTTCACGTTAACTACAACTTTCCATAACCTTAGTTCAAATAATGTACTAGTAGGAATTCAGTAATTGAATCAAATCTCTGTGGAGACAATACTCTTTCTCACTCTTTACTCTAAAAAGCGATAAGGTACACTTTCCTTATAGTTTTTAAACAGCAAGTTTTTGGCGCTGTTATCAGGAATTTGTTTTTCAATAATGATGAGTAATATGAATGCCAATACAATGAGCAATTTTGTTTCATTTGTTGTATAATTCTATTTTTTATATTAATTCTCATTTGAGTGTTAATCTTGCGGATACTTTGTTTATGCAAGGTGAAGAAGATCATGAGCTAATCTTTGAACTTGAAATTGAAAATCTAGTAAGAAGAAACTGAAGGGAAGCAAGGATAAAAAAAGCACGCTAATAAAAGCACAGTAAGAGCAACTAAGAGTGCAAGGGGTTAGCAAAGAGCACTCTGTACACCAATCTATGATGGATTGGTGTACAGCATAACAGGAAAATCACTTTAGGAGAGTACGTTATTCCAAATTCTGCAGGCTGCAACGCGTGAGGCCACTGATTGCTGCCAACAATTTTGAAATTAAACCATCACTTCTCCATCTAGTCCAACAGGATCAGTTTGGGGCAGTAAAATGGAGAATCCGAATCTCCACCTTTCAAGTTTTCTCCATCTACGTGACATAATCAAGATGAACGGAGTTTCCGAAGAAGCGATTAGATTGAGGCTATTCCCTTTCTCCTTAAAAAATGTGCCAAGTGTTGGCTTCAAACCTAACCAAGAGGGAGCATCACAACGTGGGAGGAATTAGTATCCAAATTCCTCATGAATTACTTCCCTCCCTCTAAATATAATAAGCTGAGAGGAGAAATTTCACATTTCACCAAAAAAGAATGAGAGTCACTCTATAAAGCGTAGGAGCAGTTTAAGGAGCTTCTAAGGAAGTGTCCACATCATTGCTTTTTTGATGTGCACCAAATTCACATTTTCTAGAATGGAGAATAGAGTTAAGCCAGTCACAAGGCTTATCATCGGCGCTTTAGCCGGAGGATCTCTGAATACTAAAACTACAAAGGAGACCATTGAACTGATTGAAATAATGGCTTCGAATGAATAGTCGTCACTAAATGATAGAAGCATGCCAAGATGAAGCGTGTTGGAGTTGGACACACAAACTGCAGTACTTGCTCAAAACAAGCTGATTTTCCAGCAGTTGGAGACTCTGAAAAAGCTTATTTCCCACAAAGGCCTAAATATCCTTCATTTTCTAACTCTTATAACCCAAATTTTAGGAACCAGAATAATCTCTCCAGGAGGAGTGAGCCATATATGCAGCAACAGTCCTCTCAACAACATGCAAATAAACCTCAAGACAATCCTGCTGACCTAGGAAACATACTGAGCCAGTTTATGCAATCAACCTAGGCCTCCATCAAGAATTTGGAAAATCAAATGGGGCAACTATCCAAACAACTAACAGAAAGAAATGTTGGGAGATTTCCCAATGATACAACAGTGAAATCCAAGAAGCAGTGCAATGCAATCACAACAAGAAATGGAAAGGTGGTAGAACCTCACCCACCAAAATTGAAAAAAAACAGGAGATTACAAAGTTGTACAGGAACATTGTGCTGCTGATCCAGTGGAGGAAACCTCCAAAAATGAAGAAGAAAAGCAACTTGAAGGAGATTCTGCATTAAGTTCACAACCAGCAATTAAGGAAGATCAGAAAAAAGAATTCAATGAAAGACCAACAAGAAAAAGTAAAAAGCAACTGTTTGAGGAAGCCATTTCCAACGCAAAGAAATTTTCGTTGGCAACACAGATTGTTCCATTTCCACAAACACTAAAAAAACAGCAAGAGGAGAAGAAATTCTCAAAATTCCTAAATGTATTCAAGAAGCTACAGATTAACATCCAATTGGCTGAAGCAGTGAAAGAAATGTCATCCTATGCGAAGTTCATGAAGGAGCTACTATCTCAAAAGAGAAAAATAAAAGAAGATGAAACTGTAGCTCTCACAGAAGAGTGCAGTGCAATCATTCAATGAAAGCTTCCTCAAAAGCTTAAGGATCTAGGCTCTTTCATCATTCCCTACACTATTGGCGAATTGCATATTACAAAAGCATTATGTGACCTAGGGGCTAGTATCAACTTAATGTCTCTTTCTATACTAAAAATACTGGAAATAGAGGAGGTGAAACCTACGCTAATGTGTCTCCAACTAGCTGATAGATCAATGAAATATCCCTATGGTGTGGTAAAAGACCTCCTGGTCAAGGTTGACAGGTTTATCTTTCTAGCAGATTTTGTGGTGCTGGACATGAAGAAGGATATTGAAATTCCATTGATCTTGGGAAGACCATTCCTCGCCACAGGGCGGGCACTTAATAATGTACAGCAAGGAGAACTAATGATGAGAGTACAAGATGAAAAGGTCGCCTTCAATGTCTTTGAAACTATGAAACACCCTGCTGAATCCTCTCATTGCATGCGGGTGGATGCGTTGGCCACGCTTCTGCCAAGTTCTCTTGAAAAACAGGATGATGAATCCATTCTTGAAGGAGTATTATGACAATCTAAAGGCCTGAACCAGGGGAGAGAAGAAGAAAGCCAAGATATGGAGGAATGCATAGCCAAATTCATAGCCCCATGAAGGCTTGAAGAAGGAAGAAAAAAGAGTGCACAGGCCATAGACAGAACTAAAACAACTCCCATCTCACCTCTATTATGCATTTTTTGGAGCAAATAACACATTTCCAATGATTGTGAGTAATTCCATCAATGAAGTAGAAGAGTAGAAACTGCTGAGAATTTTAAGGGCTCATAAATCTGCACTTGGATGAACTATTTCAGATTTGAAGGGAATAAGTCCTTCCTTTTGCATGCACAAAATTCTTACGAAAGAAGATTTCAAACCTGTAGTACAGCCCCAGAGAAGGCTCAACCCCACCATGAAGGAAGTTATGAAGAAGGAAGTCCTTAAGTTATTAGATGCGGCATCATTTACCCGATTTCAGATAGCTCGTGGGTGAGCCCAGTTCAGGTTGTACCTAAAAATGGAGGAATAACAGTGAGCCCTAATGAGAAGAATAAGCTCATTCCTAGAAGAACAGTGACGGGTTAGTGTATGTGCATAGACTGTAGAAAACTCAATGAGTCCACCAGGAAAGACCATTTCCCTCTTCCATTCATGGATCAGATGCTGGAAAGATTAGTGGACCATACTTACTACTATTTCTTGGATGGTTATTCCGGTTACAATCAGATTGTAGTGGATCCAAAAGACCAAGAAAAGATTGCTTTCACCTGGCCTTATTGGATCTTTCCATATTGTCGGATGCCCTTTGGATTGTGCAATGCACCTGCCACATTTCAAAGGTTCATACTAGCTATTTTCTCTAACATGGTGGAGAATTTTATTGAAGTCTGCATGGATGATTTCTTCATCTTTGGTTCTGACTATGACAACTGCCGAAGCAACCTCTCTTGTGTGCTGAAAAGATGTGAAGAGACCAACCTAGCACTGAATTGGGAGAAATATCATTTTATGGTACAATAAGGTGTTGTGTTAAGACAGAAGATCTCATCAAGAGGTGTGGAAGTAGATAAAGCCAAGGTTGAAGGTATTGAAAGGCTCCTTCCTTCGATAAATATGAAAGGAGTGAGGAGTTTCCTTGTACATGTTAGGTTCTATAGAAGATTCATGAAAGACTTTTCCAAAATATCTAAACCACTATGTGACCTCCTAATAAAAGAACCTGAATTCAAATTTGATGATTCTTGTTTGAAGGTATTCAACACACTCAAAGAAAGATTAATCACAACTCCTATAATTTCAGCTCACGATTGGAGTCTCCATTTTGAACCCATGTGCGATGTGAGTGATGTTGCTGTGGAGCTGTGGAGATGTGTTAGGACAACGAAGAGATAAGAGGTTACATGTTATATATTATGCTAGTAAGGTGCTAAACAATGCACAAGTGAACTATACAACCACTGAAAATGAGCTGCATATAAAAGGCCCAAAACTCTAGTAAATTGACAGCTCAAACTCAGAAATAGGTTTGTCTCTCTCTTGTCAGTAAGCTCAGACCTTTCTTTTCATTGGATCTGTTCCTGGTGATGGATAACCTGTAGGGTTAAGGAATCAACGTGCAGCCGCCCATGGATGCTGACTCCAACTCTTTTATCTTCTTCTCTGTTTTACCTCTCTCTCACTACGTGTAATTAGACTTTTGTTAGGGAAGAAGGAATCCATTTTTTGAACCTATGTAATCTGGAACTTTTACATGAATTTAAGTTCACTTTTCCTTCAATTGATTGTTCTTCTCTTTGCTTAAAGCTTTTATGAATTAACCATTTCTAGATTGAATTTGAATTTTTTTCACAATTGGGAAATTAGACACTGAGATTGAACAACATAACTGTGGATGCTCTAAGAATAGAGATTCATAGTTGTGAGATTGTGTGGATTCCTGAACTTAAAGCCCGCTTCAATTAGGAATCACTAAGGGATTAGGATTACTAATTTAGGGGAAGTGTTGATGAGTCAAGGGATTGACCTTAACCTTGTATAAGGGAATTTCATCTTCAATCACATCTTTAACTTGAATGAAAGTAATGAATTAAGATTACTCACGTGCAATTTTGCTTAACTTTGACCCTAACACCTTTCATAAATCGATTTTTCTCACAGTTGTGCCATATAGTGAGGGCTAGACAACTTCTGAATCTGTTTATAATTAGTTTTATACATGCTTGAACATATTTCATCTTATTATCAAAAGTCATTAAGTACAGTTCATTTACATTCATGTTAACTACAACTTCCGATAGCCTTAGTTCAAATAGTAGACTAGTAGAAATTCAGTAATTGAATCAAATCTCTGTGGAGACGATACTCTTTCTCACATTTTACTCTGAAAAGCAATAATGTGCACTTGCCTTATAGTTTTTAAACAACACGAGCCCATTATGTTAATTACTTTGCCATTTGATAAAATGCAAATTGCTTTGAGGAATTCAATTTCATTGATAAATAAAATTTCACCATTTATCCCGCAGCGCCTCCATCTTCATGCTTAAATGAAACTGAGTTCTGGAGTTAATTAGAAATTATGTTTAATTCAGCTCTACTTTCAATTTTTTTTTCCTTTTTAGTGGTTATTAATTTAAAATTCTCTGTTTCTAATTACTCTAAATTTTACACAATGATCTTTCAATACAGATGTGCAGCATATCTTGCTGTAATGAATTTTTAGTATGAACCTATAGTATATCTTAATGTATAATATTTCAAAAATTATTATAAATTTTAGTATAACCTTAATTTGTCTTAGACTTTGAATATACGTAGTTAGAAGAATATTTAAATTTTATTTATTTAAATCTTTTAATTAAATTTTTATTTTTTTATTTAAGTTTTAAAAATATATTTTTTAAAAAAAATTCCAAAATTCTAAACCTTTTACAATAATTTCTTAGTACGAATGTGTAGCATACCTATCGTCTAGTATTCAAAGAATTATATAAATATCAGTGCAACTTTTGTTTGCATTAGATTTTGAGCATATGTAGGTTTAGAAGAATGTTTAAATATTGTTTATTTAAATATTATATTACTTCAATTAAATTTTTATTTAACCTTTTTCTTTATAAATTCTTAAAAAATATTTTTAAAATTTCAAAATTTTAAACCTCACATCTACCATTTAATATTTAAGGGATAATATAAGTTTCAGTATAACCTTCTTTTGCCTTAACTTTTGAACGAATGTGGATCGGAAAAATATTTAATATTACTATTTAAATATTACAGGAATTCGATTAAATTTTTGTTTAACATCTTTTATATAAATTTCTAAGATAAATTAGAAAATATTTTAAAATTTCAATTTCAGTGCAACCTTCGTTTGTCTTAAATTTTGAGCATATGTGAATTTAGAAAAATATTTAATTATTATTTATTTTAAGTCTTTCAATTAAATTTCAAAAACAATATAATTTAAAGTTTTAAAATTTTAAATCTCATGCAATTAGCTCTTAATACGGACATATAACATACTCTGTCGTTTACTATTTTGATAGTTGTATGGGTATCGATGCAATCTTCATTTGTCTCGAACCTTATGCATATGTGAATTAAAATTTTTTACTAAAATATTCAAAATACTCTCAAACAGTCTCCTAATTCTCTAAAACAATCTTATTTTCACAATATCTTCAAAGATCAAGTCTTCAACCATAACTACACTGCCTTAATTTTTCATTTGGCATCGAGAACTACGTAGGAGTAAGGTCAAGTCCTTTCAAGATATTTCATAAACCCGTTTATTTTTATTTTATTTAAAGGATAAAATAATTATGAAAATATTATTATTACACACTCAATTTAAGGGTACTATTCTTCGAATGGGCAACCAAGGTGTTAATACCTTCTGTGTTCGTAACTGACACGCTCGTCGTAAACGCGCAAAAATAATTTCTAGATTTCCCCGAAACTATTGGTATAGTATAAGGTGCAACCTAGGTCATCTCCCAAAGACCATTTCAGATTCTTAAGCAAATAAGGAGAAAATTAGAACAAGGGGGTTTTTGTAAAGATGTGATATCAAATGCTAAATACAAAATACAGAATGAAATTAATTTCACTTAACAATTATCAACTCAAGGAATTCAGAGGCTATTTTCTTAACTAATCATTGATCACTAAAATCATGCATTGTGTTTATCAACCTAGGATCATCTGGAACCCCTAGAATGATCCTTGAATTCTCTACTGAGAAACCTCTCAGAATTTAATTGATTACGATCAACAAGATTTAGTAACCACTTAATCTTTTATCTAAACCAATTTCACAATCAGAATTCAGTTGAAATAAGTAATAAAATGAAAACCTTCAATTCAATTACTTAATTTCTACTCTTCAAACTTTTGGAAAATGATTTACCAATCAAAAACCAATTATAAATCAATTATACATTAATCAAAATACGTCAACCGATCAAACTTTGATTAAAAGAATAAAATTGAAGAATATAGTAAAGTAGAATAGAAATCACTCAATAAGCATGTAAATAAAGATCAAGACCTCAAAGTTAAAATGAAAATAGCTTGAATCCTTGAATTGAAACTACAAACCTAGCCTTCCATGAAGGAGGCAAACTAACAACAAAGAAAGAGGCAAACTAACAACAAAGAAAGAGGCAAACTAACAACAAATAAATCCTAAGCCTTCCATGTAGGAGGCAACTAACAATAAAGAAAACATAAGCCTTCCATGTAGGAGGCAAACTAACAAGAAAGAAAACATAAGCCTTCCATGAAGGAGGCAAAACTAACAAGAAAGAAACAAAGAGAGAAAGAAAGAAAGAAAATGGTATTGGAGTTAATCTCCAAAATGGTGTGTGTCTCCTCTTGCAAACCCTTCTATTTATAGAGGATTTTTGAGGCATCATCTTCAGAAAGTCACCAACTAGGATATTACTTTTCTACCCTTTTCTTGCTTTCACATGGGCTTTGTTGAAATTGCAAAACACTTTTGAATTTTTGCCACCAATGAGCACAACAATTTTGACTTTCTTGCACCGCAATTTCGGATGTTCACATGTCCGAATTAGAGCTTGACTTCTGAACAAAAGTTGTAGCCCTGGATCTTAGCTATCCAACAAAGTTGAGTTCATCTCAATATGACTTCTATATCTCAAGATATGGCCGGATCTTTGCACACTGTTCAAATTCCACGTCAGCAACACTATCTCATCTTTTGAGATAATTTCGGAGTCCTAAACATCCCATTTAGAATCTGCTCTTGCTTTGTAAATATGGACACTTCTTTAAGCTTTCATTCAAGATAGATTTCATGATTTTTGGATGTCTACAACTCCTATTATGCTCAAAATACTATAATAGTGTCATTTTAATCGGGTAAACAAAGAAATTCAATTAAACTTCATATGAACCCAAACTCATAAAATATGACAAAGATCACTTAATTGAACATATAAGAAGTCTTAATGAGATAAAAGTGAGAGATAATTATTTATGAAATCTATGCTTATCAGTAACCAACTCTTGAACCTAAAACTCTTCTTCATTAGGGTTTTTTCCAAACATTTTTTTTTAAAATAAAATTTGGTGGCGACTCCATAACTATAAACAATTCTTCCTAAATTTTTGCGATTTCTTCATAGCGTTGTAATTCTGGTTATGACACTTATATATTATATTTATATTTTATATTTCATTATAAGTATATTTTTTTTAGTAGAACACTTTAAACTTATGAGCATGTTTATTTAAACAGGTTTGTAGATGTGTTAGGTCTATTGAAAACTATCTCAACTACTACAAATCTACTTTGATAATATTTCTTATTTTTTTATTCCAATATTATTAGTCTTTTTGTTGGTTTTTAGGAGCTAGTTGGCTTTTTTTTTCATGATAATGCAGATCATGAAATCATGTTCAAAGTAGTTGCTTAATTCTAAGATGTAGTTACTACCGATTTTTACTTTCTTTAAAAATAATTCTAAATCAATAAAAATCATCTCTTCCTATTCAAAAAAAATTATTCTTCTTACCTATTGTTTTCTAAAAGTTAGAGAAACATAATAAAAAAAATCCTACAAAATGGTATCAAGAGCTCTCTTCTTGAAGGACCTTTGATTGAGGAAAAACAATTTTTTTTCTTTTCTACTTCTATGGATTCAGAAACCCCTTACATTGCACTTGCACCAGCTATCTTCAATGGTTTAAACTATCATGTCTAAGTAGTAAGGATGAAGGCACATATAGAGGCAAATGATCTCTGAGAAGTTGTTAAGGATGATTACAAAATTCCTCCCTTGCTAGCAAATCCAACCATGACTTAAATAAAGAGTCATAAGAAGAAGAAAACAATAAAATCTAAGGCTAGAACTACATTATTTGCTACAATATTCTCAACTTGATCAAAGAATTTGAACTTCAAAAGATGAAGGATTGAAAGATAGTCAAAGAGTATTATAATAAATTACTCCAAATTGGTAACAAAGTAAGATTAGTCGACTCTGAATTTCCTAATTTTAGATTAGTTCAAAAAATTCTTGTAACCATTCCTGAAAGGTTTGAAGCAACCATTTCCTCGTTCAAAAATACTAAGGATTTGTCAAAAATTAGTTTGGTAGAATATTGAACGATTTATTGAAACAAGAACATAAAAGATTTGTGAGGTCTAAAGAATCTGTTGAGGGTGCACTACCTATAAAAATTCAATCATATTAAGGAAAGAAAAAGAAGAATAAAAAGAAAAATTTTGTTTTTCATTCTCCTAAGTTTAAAAGGAAAATAAAATCTGATTTTCCTCCTTGCTAGCATCGTGGAAAGAAAGGTCATCCACCGTTCAAATGCTAGAGGAGGTCAAATTAGCAGTACAAGAAATGTTAAAAGATAGGACACCATCAAAAGATTTGAAAGTATAACATTCAACAACAAAATGTGGTACAAGTAACTGATAAGAAAAAGGATGAGCAACTCTTTGTAGCAACATGTTTTACAACTAGCAGCTCAGGTGACAAATGACTTATTAATAGTGATTGTACAAACCACATGACATTTTATTATAATCTCTTCAAGGAACTAGACACTTCAATAACTTCTAAGGTACAAATTGGCAATGGAAACTACCTTGTTATTAAAGACATAGGCACCGTGGCAATTAGAATCTCTTTAGATACAAAGTTAATCAAAGACGTATTTTTTGTACCTAATATAAATCAAAATTTGTTAAGTGTAGGCCAACTACTTGAGAAAGGTTTCAAAGTTGTCTTTGAAAGCAATCAGTGTCAAATCAAGGATATTAAAAGCAAAAATGTCTTCAAAATAATGATGAAGGGAAAGAGTTTTACATCGAATCCTTTATATCATGATCAAAAGGCTTATCCAACAACTATGATCAATGTTGAAGTTTGATGCAAAAGGTTAGAACATATTTTCTATAGAGCTTAAGAGTATATATTTTTTATTTCTATGATAATTTTTTAAAACATAAAATTAAATTCTTTTAAAAAACTTAATTTATTGAAAAGACATAAGCCCTCAAAGGTATGTCCCTTAAAACATATTAATGGTCATTTGGGTGACATTTGACTACATTGATCGCTTTAGATAAATATCATATATAGTCAAAGTTTTTTTAAATGGTGATCCATAAATACTTTTATTAGCATTTTTCAAATTTAGAAATATAATTTAATCTTGATAAAGAAAATAGTAACTAATTTTTAAATTTACATGCTTTAAAGAGCACACTTAAATTTTATGAAAATACCCCTCTTACTTGATCCACCTTTATATTATGAATTTTTTAATTTAGCTACTTAGCTTATGATCGTGTAAGTTAATTTATAATTTAAAATTTTTAAATATATTTTTATAGTTTTAATTTTTGAATTAAATTCTTTATTTTAATATTAATAAGTATTCATTAACAATGATAATATTTTTTTATATAATAAATTAGAATATGGCATAAAAAAAATATAACAGAAAACTAATACTTTTATTATGTAATATTATTTTATCTCATTTTATGGTATGAAAATAATAATTTTTATTAGTTAGCATTTATGATTTTGAATTACAAATATATTGAGTTACCATTTACGGTTCATATTATTTATTTTGTAATTTGTATATTATGTGAGTTATCAAGGTTTGGTAATGACATCTTACACATCATTGATGTTACATGATATTCAACCTAAACATGATAATCCTTCATTGTTTAGATTTCAAAGCATACATATGCTGAACATTTTCATGGGCGTGAGAATATCCTTTATATTTCAAAATAAATAATTCCTTACCTTAGACGAGTTAGATTTTTTGGAATTGTTTAATTACAATTTTTTTCATATTGAAGTTGATTTAATCTCAGCAATGGTTGAGAGATGAAGGCCAAAAACCTATATTTCACATGGTTCCAAGTGAATGCACAATAACATTACAAGATGTTGTAGTTTTAACTGGATTTTCTATTATTGGTAGTATATCTTCTTGTATTTGGGAGCCTATACAATTTCTTGGAATTTCTCCACTAGAAAATGATTTGCATGGAGGGTCAGAGAAAATGTTTTGGTTATTGCAACACTTTTTAAATGTTTAAGACTACGCACATGATGAAGTTCAACTACAAATATTTTCTAGAGCTTTTATTCCTAGGCTAATTGGAGGGGTTGTTTTCGATGATCATTCAAGTAGCAAGTTGCCACTTAGGTATCTTCCTTTCCTTGCTGACCTTGATTAATATGGCCAGTATAGTTGTGGATCAACTGAATTGACTTATTTATATTGAAAGCTTTGTGTGGTGACAGGCTACAACAAAAAAATAAATTTGTAGATTTACATGATTATTACAACTTTGGACATGAGAAAGATTCTCACTAATTACTTCTACCGATCATAATATTATTGATTATAATTGTCTATATGGAACATGATATTTTTCATTCTTATAATTAACTTACAGAATATATTGACTTATGGAATGATAGACATAATTTCATTTAGTTATGTGAATCTCATGAGGGCTTGTTGAGTGTTAACTCATATTATATGAGATGGTATAGTCGACATACCCGAAGATGGATCGAAAAGGAATATGCAACGAAAGAACAAGTAGTAAGTATGATTTTTAAGTTTGTTTTTATCTCATATTGAATTATCATTTTGTAATGTATTGTAATTTATGTGAAATTAGATGGACCAACTCAAGATAATACACTATTTGTCATCTGAGGTTTCTGTGTCAAGGATTTAATCTTCTTCGCCAAACATAAACCAAGTACGACAAATTGTTGAGGATGTCTTAGTTATGTTTAAGGAGGAAGATTGTGTGGTAAAGGCTATAATGCTAGCTCCATCTGCTATCGAAGAGGGTCCTTGTGAGGATATCCAAGCTAGGATGCTAGAAAATCGTATTGAATGTCAAGGATTGACACATCGTAGATGATGGATGGAATATAAATAACGCATCATTTGACAAATCTCACCTCTTCCAGAGGGTGAATATTTT
The DNA here is from genome assembly GCA_037954105.1 of Canavalia gladiata. Lineage (NCBI taxonomy): Eukaryota > Viridiplantae > Streptophyta > Magnoliopsida > Fabales > Fabaceae > Canavalia > Canavalia gladiata. The sequence continues at coordinate 10,620,894 of CM075659.1, read as the reverse complement.
ATTTCAATCCAAGATGTATTATCATCGCTTGCTCCAACATATTTTTCCTTCACAATTTTTTTATATTTTTCCTTCATAATTTTTTTATGCTATTGTAAAACCATATGGTGAAAGACCTTCGTATGTTACACTAAAAGCTCCTAGTCCTTCATATAAAAGATATTCATTTGATACTCCCGATATTCATTTGATCCTCCCGTACAAGGGTTTTCTTTTTTATCTAATTTTAGGTTGTTTTCCCATATGATTTACCTTCCCTATGATCCTACTTTGTAACATCATAGCAATTCCCCAACTTGATCTCAGCATTGGGTCAAGTTATGCGACCCCATCTCTATTCCATTCGTTAATGGTGACCCAGTTACATCTACACCATGGGTTTCTTCGTATAATGAAAATGCTGATTTTTTTTTTAAGATTATAGCTCACAAGGCATTGACTTAAACACAAACTTGCAACAACTTTTCATTCGAATACTTAGATTGATTATGAAGCTCAAGGTAACCTTGACCTATCCAAGAGAAACCCTCATCAACATGCTAAAGATAGGATACATGGATGTATATTGTATCTAAACCAACTACACTAGCACATGTATCACAATGATTCTGGTTGATGTATTTGTTATTAATTTCTAATATTTATGTTTTATATTTAGAAATAATGATGGCTTCTTAAAGCATTAATCAAACATTAACATTTGTTTAAAACAAACTTTTATGTCATCCTTTAATTTAATATTTCAGATATTTTAGTAATTAATTTAAAAATAATTTTTTTAAAAATTAATTTCATAATAAAGATTTTTGAAAATCAATATATATATATATATATATAATTTTAGATGATATAATTCTTCTATAATAAAATGGCTAAAATTAATAATATTTATTTAATAATTCTAACTTAAATTGATTGATAACAAACATATTTAGAAAAAATAACAATAATGGTTCAAATTATATGAGACAATTAGTATATAAACAAAAATTGGATATTGAACTACCTTTTTTTTTAATTATCATTTGGGATTACATTTTATGGTTGTAAATTTTCATCATGTAATTGTTAAGGACAACAAGATTGACTATAATCCACCTGTTTATAGAGATAACATCTGTCTTGGTTATGATTTTATCCAATCCATCTCACACAGGATAAACTTGGATCTCTTCTTTCCATGCAATGTATCTTTGTCAGGAAAAAATGTTAAGTTTGTGGTAGATGGAAGAGTGAAACCACCATTGTTTAGAGTATGCATTTACAATATGCTCTAATGAATAAATATGATTCACAAATGGATAGAAGTCAATTCCAACTACACTACATGCTACAATAACACGTGGGTAAGCATAATATAACATTTAAAATTTTCCATGTTGACAGTATCACGGTAAAAGAATGACGGACCATTTGTGTCCACCTTTTTACATAGTTAGGTTGAATTCTTCCTCAACCTTAACTTCAAAATGTGAGGATTGTAGGTCATATCTGCAAACTTGATAAGAACATGTTTCTTTTTTATTTTTTAGAGTACCACCAATTTATTTAGAACAATATCTTTGGCAATTTTTCAAACTTGCAATTTCTCATACTTCTCTTTGCATAAAATATTCAATCAATCTACTATATGTACACTTAATAAGAGTTGGTTTTGACAAATTGCATGCACCTTTCAAAATCTTATTCCTAGCCTAAGACAAGTTTATTGTTAAATGATCATATCTTTGATCATGATCATCATATGTTAAACTCCATCTTCGCTTTGTTGTCGATCCATCTGGCAACATCTGAACTTATTTGACAAAATTTCTCAATTTTTTCATCAAAGACATGCCTACATAGGGTGTAACCTCAAAAAAAATTTTAAAAATTTCTATATATAAAATTGATAACTCATGTATGAAACGAAACACATACATATCATACCTAATTTCAACAAGTCTTGTTTTAACTTTTGATTCTTAAAACAATGATTGAAATTGCTTGCAATATATCAAATGTAGTAAACATGATATGCATTTGAAGGTTATCAACCCAAGTGTAAAGTGTTAACAATAGATTTTATACCTTGATTTTGATTAGATATAAGATGAATCCCTTGTGCTTGAGTCACGTGTTATCTTAATAAAGATAAAAACTAACTTCAAGCATCCAATGTTTCTTCTTCAATAATAGCAAATGTTATTGAAAGTACAAAATTATTTCCATCTTGTGTTGTGGAAATTAGTAACGTACCTCAATATTTTCCATACAGAAAAATTTTATCAATCTGTATTAACAATTTACAATACTTAAAAGCATTGGAACATTGTCTACTTTTACAAAAAATCCAAAAAACTTTCGATAATGATTGTCCACTTGATAACCAATTATGACCTTCGTGGTTTCAAGTTTGTAAACAGACTCAAGAGCAAAATTTATCATGTATTCTAATCATTTTAACAACATTGCATATGATTCATCTCAATCATTAAAAACACACATAATTATCTTTTATTTTGCCTTCCATGCTTTCCTATACAGATTTTGTAACCAAATTGACTTTGTATCCTTTCTTGAATAAGGGAAATCGGCATAAAAGGTTCTTGATTCCCCAATCCTAATCATATAAAATAAATAACTTCATCAATTTGAATTTCACACAAGCTCATAAACAATAATTATATATAATGAAATGTTATGGAAATATAACCCAATATGCAAAAACAAATGAATTTATAATCTAATTTGTTGTGATCTTGGAAAAGTCTTGAATTCATACAACTATGTTAACATGTCCATTTTGTTATAATCCATTTTTTTTACCTTTTTTATAGAATAGTTCTCATTCTCTAGAAACAAATGTTTGAACACATATACTAATGTTGGCTTTGATTCAATTTAATAAAAGTTTGATAAACCTTCAATGCATAATACTTCATTGCTAATTACACATCATCCTTATTTTTAAACAATAACCTAACATACAATTCATCATCAATCTACAAATTGTGAAGCATATATAAACCTGAGAAATTCATCTCTTCATTAGAATCTTCCTAATTAATATAGTTTTTGTGTGAAGATAAAATCCAAAAGGCATTTTGTGATTCACCTGTTTAAATAAAAAATATTAAAAATTGTATTATAGTAAATTGCAACATGTGTATGCTTATAACTAACCTCATTCTTTGAGTTATGCAATTGCGCAGATCCACTTGAACTGGTGGGAGATGCAGAAAAAAATTGGATTTGGTATTTCCAAAAATTTGTATGTTCTCCATCATCGACATCTTATTCATTATTATAAAGAATTTTACCTTCATAAACATCATCATAATATGGAAAAATAATCAAGATTATCACCTAATATATATATATATATATATATATATATATATATATATATGTCACAATATGCTTTAATAACATATAAAAAATTATATACAATTATAATATTTACGTTAATTAGACTAAATAATTACTAATTTTATGATTTATAATACTTACCACTTGTTGACGCATGTAACAACATATATCGTAATGGAAGGGTGGAAAAATTTAAACGAGATTAATTTTAAAATAAAACAAAATTGTTACAAATTTTATTTAAAATACAAAAATTGAAAAATATTTTTATTTTAAATAAATGATAAAAATTGTTTAAAAAAGATTGGATTAGTTTGAAAATCGATTTATGAATAGAGAAAAATAGAAACTTAATCCCATGCCACCTTTATTTTGAAACAAATGAATAAATAAACAATCAAATAAATAAATAAATAAAATATAGGTAAATTAAGAAATATAAGATTTATTGAATTATTGGATAAAATAAAAATGAGGATTAAGTATTATAAAAATTAATTGACTTGACAATTTAATTTTCATTCCTACGTATCCTTTGATGCAATAAAGAACTCAAAATATCATAGTTCTTTTAAAAAAAATAACTATAAATTAATTAATTTCAACATAAGATGAGTTTTTTATTTGAAAGGTACATGAATTTGAGAGCACTAAAGTTATAATAACTCAGTTGTTTCTAATTAAAATGGAATTAACAAAATGTCTCATTTAAATTATCTCTCTTTAGCATGAAATTAAATTAAATTAAATTATTTACATAAGTAAATTGAATTAAGGATATCAAGTTATCGCAGTTTCAATGCCTATAATTAAAACATGGAATTAATAAGATATCTCGTCTAACTTATCTATTTTTATGTAAATCTAAATTATTTACAAAAGAAAAGAAATCTTAATATTAGATATATATTTTTTATATTATTTTTTAATAAAAATATTATAATTTATAAGCCATATAAATAGGGAAGGAAGTAGGTCGAACCGAGTTAGGCTTTGAATATTTAAATCTGACCTATTTAGAAATTTTGAAACCTAAGTCTACGTTATCTTTTAAAGAATTTTTTTTCCCGTCCATATGTTTAAAGCACACAAGACTTACAAATCTGTTTAAAAACTTGTATTTCAAAAAAGGTCAATAAATATATATATTATGTAAATAAAATATATTAAAATAAAAATATATACATATAATATATTAAAATAAATATAATAAATATAAATATATAATATATGAAGATAAATAAACTTTTAAATAGGTTAAATAGATTTTTTTATAAGTTTAAGTCTGACTTGTTTATCTAAAAAGACTTTTAACAAGTCTGACCTATTTATTGATTAAACAAGTTAAATTTTATTTGTAAACTCTTATCACACGTGTTCACTTTCGTCTTACATGTAAAATAAAAAATTATAAAAAATACAACTATAAAAAGAAAGAATAAAATCGATAACAATCAATAATAATAATAATATTAACAATAATAAAAAAGATAAAAATAAAATTGAATAATGATAATAATATCAGTGTAAAATAAAATAATAACAATAATAATTCAAAAATAAAACAAAAACATAAAAGTAAATAATACATCTAAAAACTTGAATATAAAATAAAATAATAATAAAATTAACAAAATTTATTAACAATAATGATAAAACAAAATAGTTAATAAAGATCTAATTTGTGATAAAAAAAATATAAATTAACTAATGATAAAAATATAAAAAAAATAAAAAGTTATCTAAAAAATATAATATAATAAAGATAAAAAATTATAAGTATAGTAGTAAGTGATAATAATAAAGAGTTAAAAATTAAAGATAAATAATAAAATATACTAAATATAAAATTATACTCAATAAATTTGATTGATAAAATTAGAATATTATTTTTTTTTTTAATTATACTAATTTATTTAATTGCAGGATTAATCTAAATTTAGAATAAAATTATGATATGTACATTATAAATAAGAAACAAATTTTTTATTTATATTATAAACAAATAAAAAGAAAAAATTTGAACATATATTATAAAAAATAATAATTTATATATATATATTATAAATAAGAAACAAAATTTAGCATATATTCTGATAAAAAATAAATTTTAACATAAATATTATAAGAAAGAGGAAAAATTGACCTATACGTATAAAGAGAAAAAAGTATATATTATAACAAAAAATAAATTCTGATTTATATATATTTAAAAAAAATAAAAAACTGTGATATATTATAAGTAAGAAATAAATTTTGATATAAATAAATATACATATATATATATATTAATCATACTTTTTGATATATATATATATATATAATTCTGGTACATATATTATAAAGAAAAAAGAAATTTTGGTATTCATATATAAAAAAAAAAAATTGATATATATTATACCAGACAAATAGCCCAATTAAAAAGGTAAAACCTATCTTTTGTAAAAGAAAAAAAAGATTCTATCCTAATTAAATGAAAAGAAAAATAAAAGGATAAGTGTATTCTGACTCACTCACATGTTTCATCCAAAAAAAATTGAAACAGAAAGAAAGGTGAAGTGAGCGTAGTGAGTGTTTATTATTGATGGTAAACAAGGAGACAAAGAGAGAAGGTAGAGATGATGATCAAGCTTGGGATGGTTAAACAAGATAATTGGAAGGTTACTTATCTGTGTGTGTTTTTGCTTCTTAAGTTTGTCTCCTCCACTATTTTTCTCCTCTAAACTTTCTCTCAAACTCTTGCAGCTTCTTTCTTCTGATTTTTGCTTTTAGGATCCTTCTTTGTTGTCTTTCATTCTATTTATTTTACATAATTTTTCTCATGTTTTATTTTATATTTTTGTTCTAAGTTTAACTTTTTTGTTCTTGTTAAAATTCAATGTGTCAATCCATTCTCCTAGTGCATTAGCATGTCGGTGTAATTGTTCGATGAATAAAGTTAATCAACTCGATGTACCATTCTATTTCAAGATTTCTTGTCTTACGTTACTTTTGCTAACTCTTTAATGGTGCTTAGCACCCGCATAAATCATGTTGTTGTTGTTCAAATACTATCTTCATTTTTTATTTTCTTGATAGTTTTGATGTGATTTCATTTATTTTCCTTTCAAGAATGGATTATCCCGTTCATGATTTATAATTTTGATTTTTATTATTTTATATTTTATTTCTTCATCTTTAATTAAAACAAAATTTAAATAAATAAATAAATATAATAAAAAGTAAATAAAATAATAGAATAAAAATTAAAGATAAATAAATAACTAAATGATAAAATTGAAAATAAATCACGAAAATATATATATATATATATATAAAAACAATTTAAAGTAAAAATTAAATGTAAATCAATAAATAAATGATAAAAAATAAATAAATAAGTAAATCATCAACAAGCATATGAAAATATAGATAACTAATTATGAAAAGAAAGTATACATAATTATAGTAAAAATTAAGAATAAATTAATAAATGAATCATGAAATTAAGAATATGATAATAATAATAATAATTGTGATAAAAAATAAAAGAATATATAAAAATAAGAAATATTGTAAAATGTGTATAGATTAAATAAAAAATAAAATATAATTAAATTTAATAATTAAATTTTTTTCATTTCTTTTTTTATCTGATTTTTGAAATATTCTAATTTTTATTTTTATTTAGTAATAAAATAATAAAATTCAGATAAAGTAAATAAAAATAAATAAAGTAAAATTTTAATATTTAATTTAGGAAAAATAATATTGAAAAAATAAACCTAATATTGATAATAATAGTAATGATAATAATAAATATAATTAATCAATTTAGATTGGATAAATATTTATAAAAAATAAAAAAATAAGTTAAATAAAATATAATAAATAAAATTTAGAAATAAAATATTTTGTACTTTTTTATCTATTATTTTAAGATTCTTACTTTTTATTACTTATTTAATATTTTAAAAAAAATCTTAAATTAACATAACAAAGATGTAAGAAAAATAGAAAAAAAAATTATAACAGAAAAATTAAAATAAATTTTTTTGGAAAGGAGATGATTGAGAAATATGTACACAATAGAAAAGTAAATAAATAAAGAATAAAAATGTGATATATGTATAATTTAATGTTGAAATCATATTTTTTGAAGAAAAAATTTAAGATTTTAATAAATTTTTTTTATTTACAAGATATTTCCATAATAGAATAAAATATAAGAATTGAATAATTAAAAAGGAACAAATAAATAAATGTATATATAAATAAAATAAATCAATTCAAACCAATGTTTTACAAAAATAAAATAAAAATATTAGAAAAAATAAAAATAGGCAAAATCTAACCGATAAGAGATGTAAAAGAGATTGGACTTCCTATTTTTAAAATATTTATATATTTTTTATTGTTGAGTATTATTCAAATACATTTATTATGTATTATGCATTTTTATCTTTACATATTTAAAAATTCACTATATTTAACCTCATTAAGAGAGACTAAAAACCTATCCATTAAAGTTGATAGAATTTAATTTGATATAAGTTTTAATTTTATATAAAAAAAATTTATTTAAACTTATATTTTTTTAACCTGAATAGCCTTCTTATTTCCTTTAAATGTTATCTTTTTTTTTAAATATTCTACCAGTTAAATAAACAAACATAATTACATAATTCATTTTTATATTTTTAAATTAATTTCATCAAATAATATTTTTAAATAAAAATAATAACTTACAAAAAGTTTGATCTAAATTATTTTTTATGATAAAAATTTTATTGCATAAATAATAAACTCTCCTAAACAATAATTCCTCAAATAAAAAAATGAACTCAAATTAATTTTCAGAACCAAATACTAGTGATAGAGAACAAAAAAATTTTAAAATAACCAAAATTATTAAAACATTTCATTTTAAAAAAAAAATATCATTTAATTTTTATGGAGATAGAGGTATATATTAATGTAGAATAAGTAACTAGATTTATAAAAGTTAACTGAATTGTTGTTTTTCAAATGCAACCGATGGGATACTTTTTAAGGTCCTATCACTTTTTTTCCATAAGGAGTACCACTAACAAAGTAATTTTTTTATCAACTTCTTAAATCTGCAAATTCCTTCCGTAAGAAGCTACACTGAGCTTTTTGACCACTAGACATATTTAACACCCTCGAGATAAACACAAAAGAGACATTTTTATATAAAGCAACAGTGAACATTATTAAAATAAAAAGTTTTAATCATTACTTTAAATGGTAAAAAAGTCATGATTTAAGTGTAGAGGTTTAGGATTTAGTTTCATTCAATCCTAGAAATTTTGGCCGCTCATAAGCATTCATAAGGCAGCCAAAACCATTAAACCCACTATTCAAAAAATATTGGCACTATAATAAATAGCACACTGAATATTTTCATTACAACTTACTTTAATGATGGCCTCAATTTGGAATAGAGCGTAGATAGACTAGTAGTAACATCACTGCACCTTTATATACGAACAGGAATGTACGAGTTTTAGATATCTCTAACTATGATCACACTTAATTTATTATAACAATAACAATTATATGATTATTACTTAAATATTTATTTATTAATATTTTAAAAAATAAATAAAGATAATTTTAATTTTTATCAATTTTTTTCAAAAAATTTATATTCATTAAAACTTATCTATTAAAAAATATTTTAATAAAAATTTAGATGATATAATTATCAAAATTAAATATAATTTTTATTAGTATAATATATTTTTATCAATTTATACAATCATTAAAAAAACAACGTCACAAAAAATTATATTTTTTACAGTATATTGTTATAATTGATATATTAAATATCATAATCATTAATCTTTTCATAATATTATGATTTATCTATTAATCATAAAATATCTAAATATTTATAATATATAATTTTAATACATGAGTTAATATTATTTTAGCTATATAATCATTTTTAATTTAATTTTTTTACTTTTTATATAATTTTTATCTTTCAACATCTTATAAGTAAACTTTATAAATTATATCATGACTAATAGGTCAATCTATTTAATTTTATATTCTAATTTTGTATTTTATTTAGAAGGATAGATTTTAAAATTTTAACTTATGCAGTTATTAAACTACGTAAATTAGACGAAGGTTAACTTAAGAATCAAATAATATATCTTTTTAAAAAAAATATTTTTTATTTTGTTTATTTTAAAAAAAATACTTTATATAATTCCTCTCTCAAAAAATTGATTCTTTTTTAAATATTTCCACTTTTACTAAAGAGATAAAAAATAAATAAATAATAAAAAATTAGAGATAATTTAAAGAGATAGATAAAGAAATTTTAGAGGAAAAAACAAAATAGAAAAATTTTATAAAGAAAGAATAAAAAGAAATAAAAAAATTAGAAAAGAAAAAAATTTTAAAAGAAGAAAAAATAGTATATCTAACCAATTTATTTAAATAAACAATTTTTTTAAAAAAATTAGACTTGGAAGTTGATTTTAGTTCATACCCTTTAGTTGAATTTTTTATTTGGAATTTAATGATCTATTGTTTATTTTGATCACAATCCATATAATATAAAGAAGGATTAAATTTATCTAACAATTCTAGTCATATTAATTATAATAAATTAATTGGCTTATGGAGTAGAAATAAGCCTGGTCAACAATTTAAATAATATTTTTTAAAATAATTTAAATTCATAATCTAGTACTAATCCATATAGTTTAGTAACTTTTTAATCTTATGAGTTTTAATTTTATGTATTAGGATTGTGTGGTCAATTTGACAGCACCGTTCATAAATACATAATTCTTTATAATCAAACAATAAAAATAAAAGTTATGAAAAATAATCAAACTTAAAAAATATGTTTTTATGAGTTCTATTTTTTTTAAAATAATATATTTATTTTTTAATATTTCATCCTTTAAAAATTATAATTCATATATATAATTTTAAGCTTTTAATATATAGCAAAATCTGCTTTCACAATATATCACTACTAAATTGTTCATAAATAATATCCATATCATTCTAATAAAATTACCACCATAAAAAATTATAAGTATGATATAACTTAATTTTTTAGATTTTAGTTATTTTTTTATTTTTACATAAAAAATATATTAAAAATTATGTTAGTTAAAATTTAAGAAGAATATTAAATTAATTTAAAATAAATATAATGATAATATTATTTTTTAAGATATGTTTGATAAACTAATGGATAAATTAATTAAAAATTAAATAGAGGGTGGGTGAAAGACAACTGAACTTTTAATTTGCAAAATTCAAAATCAACGAGCTATGAATTGCAGAAGGCAAAAAAAAAATGGAAAGTAGGTGCGTTTGCAGACAAAGTTATTATAAAAGTTTATTGAAAAAAATTAAAGAAAAATTACATTGATTTTTAAATTTTAAATAAAGAAAAATAAAATACAGGAATAGTTCTAAAGTTTCTTATTTTAGAATAAAATTTATTAATTATATGATAAATTTAAGGGTTTAGATTTAATTATATCTTAATTTAATTTTAGACACAATTTAACTGTTTATAAGAATAGTTTTAGAACCATTTACTCTAGACTAAAATTTTATCAATTATATGATAGTATAAATTTATCTGTGATTATATTTAAATTTGTATAAAGATAAAAATTGTATAATTATAAATTGATAATTAGATTAGTTAAAAATTAAATTAAATTGAGTAATTTTATATGGGAGTGTGATATAAAAATTTTAGATGCCCAATAATATATATATATATATATATATATAAATTATGTTAATAAAATTTGTAGAAATTATAAAATTATATATTTTTATATAAATTATAGGGGTTATAATATTTACATATAGAGTCGTAAGGAAACCTTTTAAAATAGGGCCTTATTTAATAATTTTAAGTTATACAGATATATTTTCATTTAATAAATATGAGGGAGTATTTGATTAATAAGTTTGATGGAAAAAGAAAATCACTTATTATTTTATAAAAATGTTTAAAATTTAATACTCTAGGATAGGTATTATTTTTCCTTCAAATATATGTCTATGTTATATAAAAATATAATTAGTATTTAATTAGCTATATATATATATAAACCCTTATATTTAAAATTAGTATAAAAAAATAAAATATAACACTGTCAAAAAAAATTATATTGGTAATTAGTTTATATAAAATTATTAGTCTAAGTTTTTAAAGGATATTTATTGGAGGTTGGAAACATTCTTTAAGTTTGTAGAAAATATACATAGAATATATATATATATATATATATATATATATATATATATATATATATATATATATATATTTATATTTATCTGTGTTATTGGTAGCAGAAGCAGCATTGCATTGGCTTCTTCTTCTTCTTCAAATTCGTCTTCCTCCATAAATCAGGAACGACAGGCTTTGGTCCATACCGGTTGGTGGAATAGTTACCGAAATATCTCAAACCATTGTGATTGGGAAGGTATCATATGTGATGAAGCTGACAGTGTTACAGATATTAACCCATCGGTTTTACCAATTCCACCTCCTTCAGAAATGCGGCAGATTGGGAGGTTGAACGTCACTGCCTTCACCAATTTATTCGTTCTAGACCTATATGGAATGGGTCTTACGGGAAGAATCCCTACAAAAATAAGGACACTAACAAAGCTTCAAATTCTTTACTTGTCCAACAATCTCCTTCAAGGTAAGGTATCTGAGGCCTAAAGCAGTTAGAAATGTAGGTTCATGTTTAGTGTTGTTGTGTTATCAACCTTACAAACCACTCTCATAAATCTCTTCCTTCCTTTTCACCAATTTGCAGGTCCTATACCCCAACAACTAGCCAATTTGACAAGTTTGCAGATATTGAGCCTGTATAACAATTCGCTCACAGGTTCAATCCCTTCTACCTTGGGTCAGTTGGTGAATTTAGCCTATCTCTATCTTCATTTAAATCAGCTTCAAGGTCCTTTACCAATAGAATTAGGGAATTTGACACTGTTGGAACAATTATATCTCTCACATAATTCATTTAACAGTTCAATCCCTACTATTTGGGGACAATTAAAGAATTTGACTTATCTTCACCTTGATTCTAACCAAATTGAAGGTACTATACCAACAGAACTAGGCAATTTTACTCAATTGAAGCAATTGGACTTGTCCAACAATTTACTCATCGGTTCAATCCCTTCTAAGTTAGGTCAATTGGTGAATCTGCAATATCTTCTCCTTCAATCTAATCAAATTACAGGTCCTATACCCCTAGAATTAGGAAATTTGACATATCTACAAATCATAAATCTATCACGTAATTTTCTTTTTGGTTTCATACCATCAGAGATTACAAAATCTATCACTCCATTCGAGATAGACCTTTCCCACAACAACCTTACTGGATCTATCCCATTCTCTATCTTGAAATGTCCCATTATCAAAAATGTGGATATAAGTTACAACTTCTTAAATGGAACCATTCCTTCTCAGATGAGTTGTGTTTATCACCTTGACCTTAGTCATAATCTTTTGAATGGTCAAATTCCATATCTTCCACTAAAATATTTTCCATTAGATATCTTGGATCTTAGTAACAATAATCTCACAGGTAAAGTACAAAAAGAGCTTGCTCTTTTATCATATATAAACCTTTCATACAATTTCTTTAACTTTTCGCAGGACGTTCACATAAGTTCATCGTTACCAGACTATTGTTCTTTTCATGAAAACTCATTAATTAGTTACCACTCGCCAAATTTCACATCTTGCCATTTTATTCACCAAACCAAACCTGAAAGTAGAAAAAACAAACCTCAAAGTAGAAGAAGTAAGCCTTGGACATTGTTAATTGGTCTTCCTGTTATTTGTTTAATTCTTATTGCACTTCCAACATTATATTTTACAAGATGTATGTTTAAGACCAAATCTAAAGCAACATCAACAAAGAATGGAAACTTGTTTTCAATATGGAATTATGATGGTAAAATTGCATTCGAAGACATCATTGAAGCAACTGAGGACTTCGACATTAGGCATTGTATTGGAACTGGTGCATATGGCAGTGTATATAAAGCACAACTACCTAGCGGTAATATTGTTGCTTTAAAAAAACTTCACCAAATGGAATCTCAAAATCCATCTTTCGATAACAGTTTTCGCAATGAGGTCAAGATGTTGACAGAAATTCGTCACAAAAACATTGTAAAGCTTCATGGGTATTGCCTTCACAATCGGTGCATGTTTCTTGTCTATCAATACATGGAAAGAGGTAGCTTATTTTATGTCCTAAACAATGATGTGGAAGCCAAGGGGTTGAATTGGAGTAAAAGGATTAATATCATTAAAGAAGTTGCACATGCTTTGTCCTACATGCATCATGATTGTACCCCACCAATTGTTCATCGAGATGTGAAAAGTAGCAATGTGTTGTTAAATTCACAACTGGAGGCTTTTGTCTCGGACTTTGGCGCAGCTAGATTCCTTGATCCTAGTTCTTCAAATCAAACCTTAGTAGCTGGTACATACGGTTATATTGCTCCAGGTGAAATATTCTTTTTCCCTAAAAAAAATATTATAAATTCATGTAATTAAGTTAATAAAAGATTTTGAAAAATTAAACTAACTTTTTTGAATTTTGTCTTAATTGCAGAGCTTGCTTATACCTTGCATGTCACAGAAAAATGTGATGTATACAGTTTTGGAGTGGTGATTTTAGAAACAATAATGGGAAGACATCCAAGAGAATTAATTTCTTCTTTATCAAATTCATCTACTCAAAACAAGTTGTTGAAAGATTTCTTAGATTCACGTCTTCCCCTTCCTTCCATTCAAAAAGATGCTCAAAACTTAGTGTTAGTAGTGAAAATAGCATTAGCATGCTTATACTCCAAACCAGAGTTTAGACCATCAATGCAACAAGTGGTTGACAAAATCTCTAATTTCAAATTGTTGTTGTCATTGCCTTTTCATGAGATTTCAATCCACAAATTGATGGATCAAAGCGATATCTTTTCTTTCATTTGAATGTCAAGAATAACTTGTAAATGATAATTAAAGGTAATTACTTATTTTGTAAGAAAAAATAAAAAAAAATTCTTTTATTAAATATAAAATAAATACATATTGTTATACTTTAGTTTGCATAAGTAATTTATTGACCTAATTGATTTTCTTTCATTTAAGAGTAACCAACCCATCCCATAAGAATTTATGATGTGGTCTTTTAAAGCATGATCTTATCTACCTAGCTTATTACAAAAGCAGACCTAAACTTCTAAAAAAATTCCTTTAAATAAATTAGTCATACTTAAACTCAAAAAGATTTTTTAAATTTATCCAAGAATTGTTTATCTTTATATTTTATATTTTATTATATTTATTAAAAATATATTTTTTATCAAAATACTTAAAACTTGCAAACATCTTTATTTAAACAAATTTATAAACTTATAAACCTTTAACCAAACCACGTCGAAATAACAAAAAATAATATATATATATATATATATATATATATATATATATATATATATATAATAGTAATAGGTTGGGTTTATATCTACAAATTTTAAAATAAGTCAAACTAAAATAAGGAAAGTACAATCTTCAACCCTTACTTTTATCCATGTTTTTATATAAATTTTTTGCTCCATCTTCTCTGATCGAAAATTGATGTAAAATAATTTATTCTTTTAAACTTATCAACTAAATAAAACACATATTTTGCGTTATATCCCACTTCAATCAATCTATGTGATAAAAGCTACCATACCAGTCTTTTGACAACATAATAGATTAATTTATACGCCCATAATGTCAATTTTTATTTAGATTCTTTTAAAAGCTAATGAAAACACATCCTTAAACCATCGAAACAAATCTCAACATATACAGCAAACGAAAGAAACCTCAACAAAATGAAAATGCAAATGCAAATGCCTTAAGAAATTCAGTCATAAATAAATAGGCAAACAATTAAGTTGAGATTACATCCGAATTAGCCTACTCATAATACTGCATGATAGTGCAGCATCTACCTAATCAGCCGAGAAATCAGATACTCTACCTAGCTGCAACTTACAACATTGAAACTACATCCTATAGTAATAGACATGAGCCAACAAGTTTGAAACAATCTTTAGATAACAGAGAACACTGTAAACATCAAATAAAACAGCTCAGTCGTGAATGTTGTCAGCAAGACTTGAGGATCATCAACTTAACTATCAGGCAAAGATATGTTAATATCAGTAGCTGACTTTCTTGAGTCTGGCATAGAGTGCATATTCACCCAACTCTCTCTTCTAAAGGCATTACTAGGAGGAGTGAGACTTGAATTAAGGGTTCCAGAATTTTGCAGCACATGTCCTCCTCCACCCATCACATTGATATCCTCTTTTTCAGCATTGATTGGAGGTGGTGGAACACAAGACACTGCAGTGGCTGGAGTAACGGTGGTAGCTGGTGGTGCATAATCACTAGACTTGGCCTTCTTTAGTTTCTGATCTTGCTGGCTGCTTGGTAAAAAACTTCCCACTACCACCTAAATATAAAAAGAAAACATGCACTTAAGTCATCTAAGATACATGAGAGCATGCAAACTTTATTTTGGATCTTGATTTTACAAATTTGATTTGTTATGATTAAACATGACAATTTTGTTGTAAAATCAATTCTCCAGAGCACCTATTAAGGCATGCAAGCTAGCCTCTTCTCAATTCTCAATCCTGTTCTGTTCTGTTCTGTAATGTACTTTGAGCAAAATTATGTGGTTGAATTTTCAAGCACACAAGTATAGGATTACTTATGCGTTAATGAGCTTTAGAGCATATACTAATAGGGAAGAGAGGGAGGAGGGTTACCTGTACAGGACTGGCAGCTACAAGAAGACCGGCAACTCCACCGCCTACAACTCGGCCGTCAGGGCTTGCCAACGAGACGCTCATCCCTCCTGACCTGCTTCTTGTTCCTTGGTTTTCGGCAGGCATGAATGATCCAGACAAGGAAAGTATCTCAAAACGACCCTACAACAAAAAAAAACTTTAGAAAAAAAGCAACTAAAGATATTATATCACCATCATTAGCATATGAAAAAAAAAGAGTAATACATAAAAAATATGAATAATAGAATATTGAAAAACCAAAACAACTCAAAGTTCTTTTGTTTTCGATTTTAAAACTAAAAACAGATATTTTTTTAATCAGTTTTTAGGAACTTCATTCATCAAACAAGTATTTTGTTTTTTAGGTTTTCAAAATCAATTAACTGTTTTCAAAAAGGGGAACAAACAGGTCATTGATAAACATAAACATAGCTGATTGATTTCTGTCCCCTCCCTCCGTACAAAAAATTAAATGAAGAAAAACCTCATTTTGGAGTCTGAAGCCTTTTATCTATGTTCACAACAATGTTCGTCATGTCTAAATTTAGTGTATATTCTGCTAGCTTCATTCAAGATTTCCATTTCTGTCAAGCTTTCAAAATCCACTGGAGCAGCTATTGTTAACATTTTATGGGTAACTAACAAAGAGCAATCAATGGAAGCACGAGGCTCCAACTTTCAATTGAAAGAATTTACTAGGAACATGGATAAAAGGGAACCAACAACAACTGTCATGTGTATTCATATAATATTAGATATAATAAAATATAAAAATTGGATAAGGATAAGAAAAGATATGAGTGTAATAAACTTTTATCCTATTTTTTATTTCATGTACTCCAGTATAATATGCCATATAGTATTATATTATATTATTATATTCAACATTTAATTTTTTAAGTAATCAATATATATATATATATATATATATATAAGTATCATAAAATTAAAGATTAATTTTAGAAATTTTTTTTGTAAAAATAACACTGGAAAAAAATATTAATATTGTAATACTTTTTTACTTTTAAAATTTGTTTTTTACATTTAAAATTCAAAATATTTTTGTTAAAAATATAATTAAACTAAAATAAAATATAAATCTTAAAATTATATTTATAAAATAAGTAAATATTTTTTTTATAAAAAACTAAAAAAGTCAAAATATAAAAAAAGCATATAATATTTTATAAATATTAAAGAAGATATGGGACAAGTGTAAGATGAAAAATTAAAAAGTTATCTATCCCAATAATTCTAACATAGCATCCTCAAGAAAAGAATTTTAAATATCAAGATAAAATAAAGTCAACATGATAACTTATCACATATTGTTAGTTTAACAAACATTGAAAATAAAATATGATAAGTTAAATTGTTCTATCCAACCCTCTTATTCTAGGATTCAAGCATAAAAAATCTCGTGTAATTAGCAGTTATTGTTAAAAAGTAGGAGCAGTAATTTATTATCAGAATATGTAATAACAGTTGTCACTAGGAATTATTGTATTATTAGAAATATAGAATATGTTCAACAACTGTCATGTTGACAGTTTGTAGCAGAGAATTAGGAGCAGTTATATATTATTAAATAATTTTGTAATACGGAAAATGGGAAGGATACATGTGTTGCCCTCTTATAATTTTGGACTGAGAACTTATCTCTGTAGGAGTTTGTGATCAAACGGTAAATACTGCTGTATTCTATTTATTTTATCTGATTTTATAATATTGTTCAATCAGTGTTCTATCAATGGACAAGCAATTTATTTCTCAACATTATGTCTATAAATTGCAACCACCAAAACCATAATAAAAGAAATATAATGACCAGCTTGGTAATAAGGTATGATCTTCTCTTGAACTGCTATTGATAACAGATAATGTAATAACTAACAATACTAATTTTTTACCTATATGTATATATACTAGTAAAACTGTAACATATTATAGAATTCAACTTTCTCACCCATAATTAATTTACACAAAAAGTGTTTACAAACTCAGGATACCATTACTAGTATTTCACTTTCTGAATTGATTATCAATATTAACAATCCAATAATTATTGCAATCCTCAAAACTTATACTTCTAGTTCAAGTAATTAATTTACCATCATGAGCATTACTTATGCTACAAATACAGTATCAAACAGAAGCAACATAACCTAGACAGCAAGTATATTCAGGTCAAGGAACATTGGGTTCAATCATAAACAACAAAAAGAAAAGATTCTGGCCTAAAAGAAAATAATACAACCGTAATGCATCCCTCATCCCTCTGGAAAGAGAGATAAAGATCAATAAGAAACAATTTACCTTGTGTTTGGATGGAGTATTTCAACATTTCAAAAAATTAGAAATATTTGAAAATTTAAATGCTTTTAATTTAAATACTTTCATTTGAAAATATTTTGTTTGGATAAAGAAATTTTAATTTATTATATTTAAAATTCTTTATTTGGACAGTGGAATTTAATTTCATTGAATTTTAAATTTTTATATTTTAAATTGTTTATTTAAATTAAATAATTTAATTTTTACTATATATGAAATTTTACATTTAAATATTCATAAGTTTATCTTAATTTTTCTCTTCTTTTTTTTTTATTCACAACAGAATTTAGATATACAGATATTTTTATCATACAACATATTTAATTAGAATAATAATCCAACAAATATACATAATTAAAATGATAGAAATATACAATTATATCATTTGATATTAAAAATATTATGTCTAAATACGAGAGATGAGGGAGAAAGATGTGAGATAACAACAAAAAAAAAATAATGAAAAAACAAAATAGTACAAATATAAATTAAGGAGAGAAAGAGGCATGAAGGAATTACAAACTCCATCTGTTTGGGAGGAATTTGAAATTATCTTGTTTTAATTGAAATTCCTTCATTTTGAAATTCCTTGCAAAATAATAGCCAAACAAAATATTTTAATGGTTAGAATTTTAAATTCTTTCAAAAATTACCTTCTCTCTTCCAAACAAAACAAAAGGTTAGGGAATAAGCACATGTAAGAATGGAAGTTTCATTTATATATCCTTATTTAGCAATGTTTCCAAGTTTGCCGCAAGCAAAATAAAACCCAACAAAGTAATTTGTGAGAAAGAAATTTCCAATGAATTTATAGGTTTCAAACAAATAGAGGATTCTTGCGTAGATTGCATTAACATGTCAATGTAAAAAAGCATAAATTAGTGTTGCACCTCATAAGTCAAAGTACCCCCAGAAGAATCAGGTTGACGAAGTGTAACATTTGAAATCACACCATTTGCAGATAAGATGCATATTGCTCGAGGCCCTTGTTGAGAAAAAGATATCACCTTCATTGTAATGTCCTGCATCCACAAACCATAAAGCAAGACAACCTTATTCAATTATGTTTTAAAGAAAGTATTAGCATCACAAAATATAAATAATGCTTAGGGAAGGTATAAATAAAGGCTTTTCTCCATCAAAAGTATAATAAATTACAAAACACTGGGCTTTTTTTCCCAAGTATTCAAATTCTTTGTTATGAATTAGAACCACATTCACAGTAACATCATAGGAGTAAGTCAAATATAGGCCAAAAAGAAATACAATTATCATTTGCTCACCAAACAATATGGCAGATCTAGATCCAAGTAAAGTATCATCAAACAAGAATAGCAGTAACAAATTATACAAGAATTATGAAACTACATTTTAAAATAACTAAATAATTGCAGGCTAGTCTTCGGTCAACAAGTATATTTCCAAGAAACAAGCTGAACTTTTTCTATACCTATCAGAATAAAATCATGAGATAAATGTTTACAACCATAGGGAACCAAAACTAGCAAATCCAGCTGGGAATGAAACTAAAACTGCATATTTGACCTTTTAAAACAAAATGTGTTGAGATCACCAAGGAAGCACAAACACTTAAAAATAAAAAATAATAACCATACCCATGTTGAACACTCATACTCGTAGCTGCATTTTACAATTTTTCTTAAACTTCTATACAATACAGATGGAAATAACACAACAATTAGATGAAAGCATTTCATTATGTTTTGTAATCACTATACTTCTGTATTAATTTTATGTAGTGTATTATAGTCATGTTGTTACCATATCCATTTTTATTTGATAAACTTAATGGCATTAATTTCACAAAAGTGCTCATTATTTTGAAAAAGAAACATGTTTCATACCAGCTAAACTAATGTATGAAGACTTCTGCAGAGTTCATACAAATCAACTCTAATATAAGAATAAAGAAGTTGATCTTATATATTAGGCTTTGCATGCATGCACCTCTGTCTATCATGCCAGACAAGCTTTCAAGAAACCATGACAATTTGATACCATCAAAGCCAATATAACCCTTGATATTGCATCTGTCTACAATTTTTTTAATCCCCTACTCAATATAACCCATTCTCAAAACAACATTGCCCCCTTTTTTCAAATATTTCCATATCGGATGATATCAAAATTTTTACACATTGATAAACATCTTTGTTGAAGCCAATCCAACATGGTATTAATGTTGAAAGATGCACATCCAGGATTGTAACCAAAATAGATAGCCACAGAAACTTTCAGACGATGATAACAAAAAGGAAGAAAAAAATACTAATATAGAACAAGTTTATGACACTGTAAAAAAACAGAAATCATTCAAAGGACAGAAAACTGAAGCTCAGCCAACAAACAATTTCTGTTTATAACACAGCCAAGTATTTCATAAAGCTTTCAAATATTATCATATTTCTTTCCTGGCTGAACTCATAATAAATAGATATTTAAATATCCATATTTCATAATCCATACCAGGCCAGAAGCAAAATACAATGCTTATTTCGATATCCTCAGTGGCTTTTGAAAGAAGGGGACAATAATCAGGAACAAACTTGAATTTCCATTTCAATTAGCAGATTCCATTAACAGAATAAGGAAAAAAGTCATATATAATTGCCAACCCCATAACTACAAATAAATAAACAATTGAAAAAAAAAATGAGTGATATTCAGTAGATTCCCAGTTCCAAATAAATAAGCAGACAAAGGATTAGCAAATGGTTATTGTCAATTTGCAAAGTCCACGCTCAAACCAGGAATTGAGCAACCCTGTATACACAATGGACAGTTTTACTTAACCGGTAATACATAAGAAAGGTGAAGTGGCAGATATCAGATATTTATAAACATCCACAGCATTATGGACCCTCAAGTGTGAGAATAAGAAGAGACAGATAAGAGATAAATTCAAGACAAACTCATGTGAACTAAATGAAGCTAAAACCTTTCTCCTTCCCCCACTGAAAAGCATACCTCGCCAGCATTGACAGTGATGATATGTGGCATAAAGTTTGTACCATCCGCACATCCATTCAAGTCACCTACAGAAGTACCAACAATAGACATTACTTAAGTTAGTTGAAACTAAGGAAATAAGCAATAATATCTATAACAACAGCCATATTTTCCCATCTATACATATGTTACATGAATTATCTAAACAATTAGCAATTTAAAATAACAACCAATTAGAATGGTGACATTTTCCTATCCCATTAGAGCTTAGGAGAAAAGGCCATGCCATTCAGAAATTAAGCAGCGTCAATTTAAATACAAAACAACACTCTGCCTGAGTAGACTAAAGATGATCAAAAACACCATTTCATTCAACAGATGCATTCAATCTCAATGATATTACATATCTCATCACCCACAAAATGTAAAGATGTAATAAAAAACTGTACAAGACTTCAATAAGCTAAGTAAAAACACAAATGGACAGTAAGTAAATTCAAAGAAGCAAAGCAAATTTCACCACAGGAAACAGAAACATAATTCAAACTTCACCAAAATGACAAGGTTACAAACAAAATAAAAAAAGTCATTTGATAAACCATATTAATTACCAATAAGAGAAATTAACATTAAAAAATCAAAGACCCATTCATTACCTAGATAATCCAACCCAAGTTTTTTTGACTGCTTATAATCCATCCCCCGCATCTTCCCTCGCTTCCCGGAAGAAAAATTATTAGAAGGCGGAGCTGAAGATGAGATTGGTAATGGTGACAATGCCATAGTAACAGACCCATCTGGCCCATATTTCCTTGGCCTACCACGTTTCTTCTTAAGTGTTGATCCATCCAACCCCACACTCACAGGTGAGACACCAACAGCTGCAGCAGCAGCAGCATCAGGGACATGAACCTGATTTGGAGCTTCACTCCTTGGTGCCACGTGATAAGCTGATGGAGCTTCTGCCCCAATCACAGTTACCCCGGAACTAATACCTTCTCTTGCTTCCATGCAAATTTATCACTCACCAAATCTATGTTACCAAACCAGCACCTACAACCCCGGAAGAATAAACAACAATCAGAAAGCTAATGGATTATTAGAGCATAATTCATTAACAAAAAGAATCAATGCTTTCAGCAAAAGCATCAATGCCTTCAAAGTTCAAACCTTCTAAAGCATGTTAGAAAGGCACAGTGAAAACCCATCAAAGGATCTCAAAAACGAGTAAGAAGGAAAACAAAAGACACAAACTTCAGTTTTACATGACGCTGTTCGCTATATCAGCAGAGATCCATCAGCAACTTTAGCCATGCAATTGAGAAAAAAAAATCAAGATTTTCGGGTTCAAAGTAGAGAATCATAACAATGAAATGCAGTTATTTTCCATCGAAGTTAAGTTCTTTTGTCTTTGTTCTCATATCTGATAAATGGGTACTTTGTTTCAAACACAGGAACCATCTTAACAAGAGATGAAAAAGAAAAATATATTAGCCATTAAAAGCAAAATAACAAAAATTAGTAAAATAGTACAATTTTAAATAATTTTTTTAAAAAATCCCCACTTGGCTAAAATAATTAGAAAAAAATCAGAAAAAAAGGAAAAAAAAAATATTCATTCATTTGCTTCAAATATTTCTGAGGCTGGAGTTAAAAATAAAGCAGAATCCATCCAAAAACATCAAAAGTTTTATCAAAAACAGAAAAATAAACAACACCCTTTAGCATAAATCTGCTTCATACCCAGCATTTTCCCAAACTTTAAAAGACAGAAAGCTGAAACAAAGAGAAAAAATTAGTAATAAATACCAAAAACATAAGAATAAAATTTAGAAACAAAACTCCTTATATATTATTATTCTCTTATTGAAAGCATATCAACATCAAGGGTGTGGATATTCTTCAGAATGCAAAGATCATGACCTGTCACTGTGATTCCACACTTGAACAAGCTTCTTCTAAAGCTGAAAAACTTGTATTCAGATTTCTTTTTCAGCTCAACCACAACAATTCATTAACTCTCCATTGAACTCACCCCAGAAAGTGAAAAATATAAAAATACAATGAAAAAAAAAAAGAAGAAAAAAATTTTGTTTGTTCTGGAAATTCTAAGCAACTTACAAATTTCAGAAGGTGAAAAAATCCGTTGGCTGGTTGGTTTTTCCAAAGCTGCTTGAATTGAAAGTTGAAAAAGAGAGAAAAATGGAAAGCAGAAAATAAATGCACTGTTACAACAATTAAAAATAATAATAATAATAATAACAATAATAATAATAATAATAATAAATCAGCGAGAAAAAACCAAAGATAAAACAAGGATGATAAAGTGTGTATTTAAATAAATAAATAAATATTAAAGATTTTATTTGATTTGAATAAATTCCTAAACCCGATAAATACAATTTGGTTAAGAAGAATTTGACGTCCGTGAGGGGCAATTAAAAATTTTTCAAAACCATATATGTGTACATATTTGGAACAATGGTTAATATGGTAAATTTGTTATAAAGCAATCTAATTTAGAGGGAAATAAAGTGATCCCTTTTTCTTTTTTTTCTCACAAATTAATTTATTTTCCCATTTAAAGCTGCAAAGACAGGGTTGGACGGCCAAACCTTTATGTTGCCGCTGACCTCCTTTTTGTCTTTTTTCTCAAAATGAAACATCTTATTCCTTATATCATCTCCTTCATGTCTCTCTTAATTACCATCTAATGCCACTCAAGTGCTTTTCTTTTTCCTCTATATATCTCTTTTTTGCATTTTCTTTTTTTTACTTCAAATTTTCTTAAATACATTCAATGTGTTAGTTTTGTGTTAATTAGAATTCATTCCATCACAAAATTTAAGTTTGACCAAACCAAAACCCTTTGATGTTATCCATATTTGTGATCTTAAATACCACTAATTATTATAATACCATATTGTTGGTATAATATGATTATTATTTTTTTAAAATTTTTAGTTTCAAAGTGTAACTTTAAAAAAAAAGTCTAATAATAATTATTGAATCACCTAAATATAAAATAGGATAAAAATATATGTTTGAGACTTTTAAAATATATAACCCTACTTATTACTATTTTTAGTGGAACAATCCTTCAAAACCATCAACCATACAATCTTTATTGTTATTTAATGAGTAAGGAAAAGTTAAAAAAAAATATTATATATGTTTATTTATTTATTTAAATAGGAGGATTTCCAAATTTTTTTTAGAATTATTATTTGAATTTTGAAGAGAAATTAATGTGTCATTTTAATTTTGTTTTCTTTGAATAATTAAAAAGTATGTTAGTTTTAAAAAATTCAGTAAGTTTTCTTACATTTAATAAAAAAAAGAATTGAATTTAATAATTATTAAAGTTGATAGGTGAAGTTTGATGTTTTTGGTTTTATGTATAAAAGGGGTATATAATGAATATATGATATAATGTAGATGCATACAATATCTAATAAAGAAAAAAGGAAAGTGAAGAAGAAGAGATCTTTATTACATAGTAGAATCTGAAAAGCATGCAATGGCACGTGACAGTGGGCATTGGTCCTTGTAGCAGGTAGCTAGGTGCCTTAGTTAGGAAAGACTTTCCTTACCCGTGACTGTGAGTGAAAGAGAAAATAATATATTTCTTTTAGAAGAGAAAAAAAAAAGAAAGAAAAAGCTTACCTTGCCCATAAAGTCATGGCTTTCATCAACAAATTTAAAGTTACGTTTCATCTAATCAAATCTAAATCTTACTATTATAAATTTCACTTGATTATTTTCAAATTATAATAATTGAAAAGTTAATGTGAAAAACTGACTAATTATGTACTCATGTTTAATTTTGGGTGGGATCAAATTTCAAACTATTTTAAGTGCTTATCATGACAGATGTGAAAGCAAATTACATCTAGGTCCCTTTTGCTTTCTTTAAACAATACTCTACCTAAATTAATTAATTAATTAATTAATTAATTAATTTATAAAATTTGTATTCTAACAAACTAACTTTAACTTTCTGCTTCTAATGAATTATCATTGACCGGAAGAGGGAGGGGAAGAATATGAATTTTTGAAGAATATTAATAATATACTCTTTAAAAAAATACTAATAATGCATTTTTAAAATATATTTTTGTAGGTATTTAATTTGTAAAAAAATATATTAAATTTTTAAAATTATTAATTATAAAACAAAATTTAAGAAAATTAATTAACTATAATAAATTGTTAGTATTTTTTTAAAAATATTTTATATCCTTATCAATCAAATAATATTGTAAATAGATCATTATGATTAATCTAATAATAAAAATTTTAAAGTTAATACAATTTATATTAAATTTTTTATTCAAATTTTATCGTTTATTTTTTACTATAAAAAAATATTGTTGTAAACTAAATTATCTTTCAATATCTCTTGAGCAGGTAGAATCCATATGTTGGTATAGGAAAGTAAAAAGTCATTCTAAATATTATGAATCTTAGGTAATAAACTTTAACTTGAACCATAAGAACCAAATCAAGTGAGAAGAATATAAGCAAGGTAAAGGCTTTCAAAGAATATTAAGATTGAATTGAATATTTAAGCTTGAATTGATTTTTTTCAATTTGTGACTCCATTTAAGGTGGTCTACCCAATCAGGCCTTAAATTGTTGCAAGGATGACGCTTTGAATTGTACTTTGCAAAGTGAAGAGAGTTTCATTTTTTATTTTTTACTTCTACTCAAAATCATGGTTTGATATTAAAATTACAGGCATGCATGATTGTTTGAAAATAAAATTTAATTATTATTTAGAATATTTTTTATAGATTAAATAAACACTGAGATATTTATTCGATTCATAATTTTTTAATAAGATGATATTCTAATAACACTGTAAAACCTATAAATTATATAAATACATTATGTGATTTGGAAAACTTTGAATGAAGGTGGTGCAAAACGCACATACTGTAAAGTACATTTATGATAGATAAGTGATGAAAGCCTTTTGTATAGCAATGTTACTGAGATTGAGTTTGCTTTGTGTGATAGATCTAATGATGTATAGTTCAATTTTAGATTAGCTCATTCTTTCATTGATTTGTTCTACCATATAAGTTTTTTTTTTTTTTCTTTTGGGTTTACTCTCCATTGTCGATTCTTTTGATCGCTTTAAATACCTACAACCACATAAATATATTAATTTATTGTTAAATAACAAGTAAAATTCCTTTTTTATTTTTTTTATTTTTCTTTCTGTTTTTTATATTTCTTTTTATAAGTTTATCTTTCTTATATATATAATACATCTTACATATTTACATATATCTCTCTTAAAAATATATTTTTCTTTTATGCAACACATTGAGAAATTTTTATATTTTTGCCTCTTTCCTTTTCATTCACTGTTAAAAAATTAAATTTGGATAAGAAAGTAACCTATTTTTAAATATTCAAAATTATCACATGAGAAATACTTACAGAAAAAATTCACTGCAAATTATAAGTCACTAATAAATATTTAGAAAGAGAACTACAATACCGTCACAAAATATTTAACTCTAAATGATAAAAACATATTGGAATTAGAAGTAAGAATATCTATCTCTAATTAGATATAAAATTTGTTTCTTTCTAGTTAAAGAGAATTTTTCCTTCATTAATTAGTAACAAAATAAAACCATCTTTAATTTGAAAAAGGATTTTTTACTGCTAATTAGAAAGAGAATCTAATTCCCTCACTAGTTTAACTTTAAAAAAAAAAAGTTGTAATGACATAAAAATTCTTTACAAACCACTGTGTCATAATAATAAAACTCCAGTAACATTAAAACTGAAAAATATGCATATTTTTCTACGGTATCCAAAGTTAACAATAATATTTAAACATCCAATAACAAAATTAATAAAGCCATCACCATATATAAGTTTCAAAATATCCATGAAAATAACAAAGTTCCTAAACAATCACCATGTTCCTCACCCTAAAATCACATGTTCTATGTAAAAAAAGAAATGATTTAAGTAACATAGCCAAAGGTATTAGAATAAAAAAACAAAAGTTAAAAATTTATAATTAAAAATATTTGAAATGTTCGTATAATATTCTATATGAATACATATTTAAAAATTTATAAAATATAATTAAAATTTTTAAAATATAGTGGTTCAACAATTTAATTAATATTTGATGAGCATTGACGACAAAGTAAAATTTGTTTTTATCTTATTTTCTGTATTTATTTATTTTTCTTTGTTTAGTTGAAGCCAACATCTTCATCAGGTAACAATAGAGAGAGTTACTTGTCATCTATAAATTATAGTATATAAGATATTTCAGAGTGTTAAGCAAGATAACATAAGTAGAATAAGATGTAATTTAATTTTTAATATATTGTTGTTTTCTTAAAGAAACCTCAATGAGATTTATGTGATGCGCAAACACGTCTAAAGGAAGAGTAATCTAAAGCTGGACAAGCTGTGAAAAAATAAAAAATAAAATAAAGTTCTTTTTTAAATTTTGGGCTATATATATATATGGAACCTAACACAGAGTATAATTAAAAAAATATGGAGAAAAATGATTTTAATATGTTATTAATGTAAAAAATTTACACTGTCAGTTAATTAGAAATAAAAATTATTATGAATAGGACTGTTAAAGTATTGTTATGATAAAAACTGATTATATACGTAGCTATTAGAATTGATTTATGATGAAAAAAATTGCGTAACACAAAGAAAATTTTGCATTTAATTTAATTTTTTAAATTATATATATATAAACTGATTATGGCTAACTTCATAATAGTTGGTTTCTTAATACGATAATATCTTAACGACCTAATATAATTAACTTTTTTGGTTTGTTCTTGTCTTTTGATCAAAACATGCGTGCAAATTAAATAAGTTGCAATATTAGAATTTAATTTGAATTGGAAGTCTTCTTAATATAGCTGCATATCAATATTCAACCCTTGTCAAGATTTTAACCGATTATGTTTGTTTCACAATAATTGATTGCTTAATATGATAATATCTTGAGAATTTAGCATAATAAACCTTTTTTGTGTGTTATTGTCTTTTTAATTGAGTATAGCATCTTTGTCTAATCTTTTTTTCTAAATGAATTTCAAACGCAATCATTTAGATGAGATTTTCTTAATAAAGAATCCATCACTTTGCTTTTTTTGAAATCATTGTTATTGAAATGCTGCAAATAAAAATGATTTTCAAAACAAGATATTTGTTGGCATATAAGAAAAGTTCAATTTAAATAAAGCATTAGTACAGTGTAGATTCAAATACGGGTCAAGGACCAAAGTCCAATGTTGTGTCCTTTCTTTTCCACGTGTAGGACACCCATGAACAACTTGGATTTTGGATTCAGCTATAAGCCGTTACACTTGTCCTAGGTTGCTTCACCTTTCAGACACTTATTACTTAGACCAGAGCTATGACTCTATCATTCTCTCTCTCTCTTAGAGCTATGACTCTATCATTCTCTCTCTCTCTTAGATAGTGCAAGCCACATGCTGTGTCTCATGCTACATGGTCAAACCCAACATAATGGCACTTTGTCTTCAACTCTTTTAAATATTCCAAACATAAAATTGGAATTGAAAAATCTTAATGTAATTTCTTTAGTGATTTTAATATAAATATAAAGCATGCATGTGTATAACATGAGGTTGATTTAGTGTTATATATTTGATCATATTGAATAAATTATGGAGGTTAAGTTTTGTATATAAAAAAATAATTAAAATTTCAAAAACTTAGTTTGGTTGTACTATAAATGCTTATAATTTGAATAAACTACTCTTATGGTGAAACTTATAATTTTTTTAAAAATGATTATTTACTTTTAAAAGTGTTTGACTGACTTCGTATATATAATTTTAAGTCATTAGTATTTTTTTATATTATACAAATATTTTAAATTTTAAAGAAAAACGTATATAATAAATATATCATTAATAGTATTTAACAGCCCTGATGTTACATATTTTGAGAATGACTTTTAAATTAATCTGCTTCCGTTTTATTAAATAAAAGAAACTGTAAAATTGTAAAAAAAATATGTAGAAAATTATTCCAATCAAAATATATAATTATTAATTATTAATTATTAATTTTAAGTTCAAATTTTAAATATACAATTTTATTAAATAAAATTTATTGTTTCTAATAATTTTATTTAATTCAGACAAAATAATATCTTATAAAAGATACATGGGGTCTTCCGCTTAAAAATTATGTATAATATCTAATTTTTATATTAATATGATATGATGAATTAAGATTTAAAAGTTAAAATAAAAATTAACTAAGTTTAAATAATATTATTTTTAAAAGATAGGATGCTAAATTAATGCAAATTAATTGACAAAATCAAAACAGAACAAATTTTAAAATATTATTTTTTAAGAATAAATACTTAAAGTTCATAATATATATATATATATATACATATATATAATTTGAGTATAAATTTTATTATTTTTATTTAAAATAAAAAAATTAATAATATAAAAATAAAAATAAATTATATTTATATTCTTTTATTTTAACAAAATCACATGTGAGATTCTTAACTTTTTTTTATGTTTATAAAAAATACTTTAATTGTTTAAGTATTGCTATAACATGTACTTCTAAATGTTTAATATTGTTTAACAAAACTAAATAAAACGTAGATATATAAGGTGAATATGTCCGTTAATAACTATTTCTTTAAAAATATTTTTATCTTTAATTTTAAATAGATAAAAATAATGGACACTTTCAACATCTTATGTATTTATTGCAACAGAATCTTAATTTAAAACAAATGTTTCTTTGATCCATCAAGATTAAATTAAATTAAAATTTAAATTACAAGATATTTACTTGTTCTTTTTTATAGTTTATTTTTAAGAATAAAAATAGATAAAATTAAATTAAATTTTAAATATTTAAATTTGATTTATTTAAAAATTTTGATGTTTAAGTCTAGATTTATTATAATTTTTTTATAAATATTTTGTTTATTTTAAAGTTTATCAAACTTATAAGTTTTTTAAAAAAATTATAATACAAAAATATTAATAAATAAATTTAAAATTTATCTAAATAATTGATTAAAATGATCTATAAATTTAAAATTTAAAAGATAAAAAGTCAAATATATATATATATATATGTGAGATTTAGAACTTTTGTAAATTTAAATTTTTTTATAAAAATATATTTTAATCATCTTTTTAAGTTTTAGAATATGTCAAACCAGCCTTTACTACTAGTACTACTTGTATAAAAAAAATCAATAATTTCATTAGTTTCAAATGAAAAAGATATTTAGAAGATCTATATCATTACAAATTAAATATTTTAAAATATGTATATTAAGCATTAATTATATACAAATATAGTAATATATAAAAATATATAATACACATGTACATAAACATGTTTAGATAGCATAAAAATTAAAGTAAAATATAAATTAGTTATTTTAAAATTAAAATAATGTACACAACATTTATAATAAATATTAGACAAATCATGTAATAAAGAGAATTTTACAACTATCTATTTTAGAATGTTACATTAGATTATGTGTCATATATGATATATATTTTTTTTTGTATAAAATCACCGTAAGAACTTATAGTTAAGTAAAGGTAGATCATGTTTTGCTCGATCCTATGAATGTATGGAGTGAAACTCTCAGACCGTGGAGGTAGACCAAGATGGTAGAAGATGTTTTTATTTTTAGAATAAGGAAAAAGTCGTTTATGATTTATTTTGTTTAAAAAATTAAAAATTAATTTTAATTTTTAATAAATTATGTAAATATATTAATATTATATAAACATAATATAATAAAATAAATATAATATATAAAGATATATAAACTTATAAATTAAATTCTTTTTTATAAATTTGAGTTTAACTTATTTATCTAAAAATAATTTTTAACAAATTTAAGTTGATCTATTTATTAAACAAATTAAATTAAATTACATTTTATTTCATAAATTTTTTTAAATGATCTTTATCTTTATACTTTTCACACAACCAATTTATTAAACCTTATGAAATTATAGAAGCATTTTCAAGAAAACATAATAATATGGGAATGTGATCCTTGTCTCTAATTCCCACGTCCTTGCCCCATTTATGCAAGGATTAAAAAATAAAACTTCATTCTCATCTTCAATTAGGATGAGAAAAA
The DNA here is from genome assembly GCA_037954105.1 of Canavalia gladiata. Taxonomy (NCBI): domain Eukaryota; kingdom Viridiplantae; phylum Streptophyta; class Magnoliopsida; order Fabales; family Fabaceae; genus Canavalia; species Canavalia gladiata. The sequence goes on along the minus strand of CM075659.1, from coordinate 10,589,171 downwards.
TTCATTTTGCACACGTTCTTATTTTTATAATATTTTTATTATAATTATTTTATAATTTATTATATTTTTAAATAAATTATATATTTTATTATTTTTTTAATCTAATTAATTTTTAAATATTTATATAATAATAAAAGTTTTTTAATTTAATATATTGTAATAAAATTAAGGACGGGATGAATATCATTGTTTCCATATTTAGTTTAGATACAAATTTTTAAAATTATATTTTATCTAAACTTATTTTTATTCCAATTAATTTAATTTTTTTATTAAATTCAATACGCAACGAAACAAATATCTACACATATAAATTTATTTATCTTGCCTATTTTTTAGTATGAAGGACAAAAGAAAGTATACTTTAATAAAAAAATAATTTTATCTTTACAAATAAATTTAATATAAAAAACAAATAACATCTCTTGAGAATAAAATTTCTATAAATATGAAGATAATTTATTCTAATAATAAATATTTATTATTTTAAAAATATATTATTTTAATAATCAATTTGATTGAAAAAATTAGTTTATAATATAATTGAAAGTTATTATATTTACAAAGTTACTCTATACCATATAATTGAATTTATGATCCGTCTTTTAATAGTTTGAATATATGTCTTACACAAAAGTATCAAACGTAACAGGTTCTGGTAATATTGGTTAGAATAAAATAAAACATATGAATTTTCTGAATATTTTAAACTTCAAATACGATACAAGAATAAAAAAATATAGTTTAATTTCACTTATAAAAAATACTAAAGATCGTAAAACATCTTATTTTATTTTGTTTGTGGGCTAAATTTTAATTGCATGGATGTGCCTGAAAATCTGTATTTATTTATCTTCTCCATGGTATTGGGGCACAACCCGGCTTCGCTAAACTCACTCCCAATTTTGTCAGAGATAACAAATTTGATATCAGAACCTGCCCCTTGTTCCACTCTTCTTCTACCTTTATTTTAAGCAATTTTTATGTTTTTCTCCTCTATTGTAAATTATATATTAAATACATTTTTAAATCATAGAATATAAAAATTAACATTAAAAGTATTATCAAATTAAAAATTGAAGTAGACACAGTTTTAGCTAACATTAAACTTTAGGGTCTCAAATATTTTTTTATTTTATATAAATAAAATATTCATTTATAAAAAATTTAGGCTCAGTTTTTTTGGGAGATCACAATTTTTTATATAATAATATTAAACGAATTTAAAATTTTAGGGATGATCATAACACCAGTCAATCATCCCATTGTCTTCACTTTTGCCTCCCATTATGAAGTATGCAAATAGTTATTATATTAATTACAATTTATTTCTTTTACCATATATATATACATTATATTAAGGTTTAATTTATTTATTTGTATAATTAATTCGTCGTTTCGTAATATTTTTTTTACTTAAATATAATCTTTTTAATTATTGTAATCAAATTCTATGATTTTTTCAATTGTTATAATCAATTCCTTCTGGTTTTTCTCTACCTAAAAAAACTCAAATTTTCATTTTTTAAAAAATCTTGTTAAATAAAACTCCTTAAGACATTTTGGGATGTATTTAAAAGAGCTTATAAAAAAGAGTTATTTCATAAGCTCTTTTATATTTATTTTTATAAATTTTTAATATAATTTATAAAAAATAAGAATTTTTAACTTATTTAAGTAGGTTTTGTAATTAAAAATATGACATAAACTTTCATGTAAAAAATAATTTGTTGAATAAATATTTAATTAAGTTTGTATATCTTAGTACATTCTTAATATTTTTTTACTATAATTTTATAAATTAAAATATTATATTTCATATAACCGAGGTTGTAAATCAATTAATGGAAAGTTGATTTTTAGTTTAATTTAAAGCCTCAAGTATGTAATTAGATTAAAAACTAAAGAAAAATTTATTATTTACAGTAATTGTATTCAATTAAGTAAGACTATTTTTAATAAAAATTATATTTTATTAAAATTAAAAATTTAAATTTAAATCTCTCTTACTCCATATAAAATCTCAATTTGATTTTTCAGTCTCAGATCTGAAACATCTCTTTAACATATAAATATTAGTGTAAAAATAAAATTTGAGAATTTTATATAAGGAAAAATGATTGAATAATTTTATAAATTTGAAAAAACAAAGTTGTTAAATAATCAAAATCATGCATTAATGGTAATAAATAAATCTAAAAACAGTTAATATCATTTGGTAGCTATTAATATTTTTTATAAAATTAATAATAAAAAATTATATATATATATATATATATTATCTAATAATGACGAATATCTAAAAAGGTCTAATTAAATTTTTAATCTTTATTTTATTATTAATTTTTATTTAAATTTTTACCATTTATTTTTATAGTTGTGGTTCGTTATTTTATAAAGATTGTTGATTTTAAGTTCTATCTTTAAAACTCTTTATACTTAATTCTTAAAACTATCAACATGTATGTCATTTAGTTTCTAAATTTGTTTCTTTATTTATATTTTACAATTTTAAGTTATTATTTGATTCTCAGAATATTTTAAGCTATGCATTTTGGTCACTAAATAAATTAATTTTGTTCACAACTTCACATTTTATTTATAAACTGTTTATTTTTTTATAAGAAAAAAAATTAAATTACATACACCACATATTTTGGAACTAAAATTTTTAAAAACTAAATTATATGTTTACTCTAACATTATTGCTTAACCAAATTTTAATAATGAAAATTAAAATTAAAATTTTTATAAAATTAAATTATAAAAATAACAAAAATAAAAAACTTCATTAAATCACTAAAACATATAAAAAAATGTATGCACCATATCTTAGAAAACGCCATCGGATATACCTTAGAATAATGCTTTATTACTGATTCTAAAAGATATATATAAATACCCGAAAGCATATCGGCATCTCAGTGTTCAATCTTCTAGCTATCTCTTTCTTTTACTTTTCTATATCAATGGCTCGCAATTTTCTCTAAGGCTTATAAAAATATTTTTATTTACCAAATATTAAAAATATACATCATTAGATTGTTTACTTGTGTGAAGAAGAATTTAAGCGAATTAGCATTCGTGTTTTTGCAACTCATCAATATAATTTAGTTTTTCTTTTTAAAATTTTTGTAACGAAACTAAGTACACCATAAAATATTTTCACATATAAATATGGGAATTTAGTACCATTGTATATGATGTTAGGATAAATTTTTATTTTATTAGTTATTTCTGACTTCTCAGTAAAAAAATCTTATAAATTTTGATATTATGACTTTTTTATATACTTTTCTTTTGTAGGTTGAAACATTTGACATTATAAAAATCTCTCAACCCTTAGTTCAAATTTACTAATCTTCTCGCGGCACCCTTTGTGAGATATTATTATATAATGCTATTAATTATGACATTATCACAGGAATTAGATAGATATTATTTTTAATTTGTTTGTATTTATTATGTATAAAAAAACAAATTAATTTTTGTAAAACATACAGAAATATTATTCATGAAAATGAAGGAAGAATTTTTTTTTTATTTTTTAGTGATTTTAAATTATTAAAATTATTAAATTTTATTTAAAAATAAATAAAAAATTATATTAATAAAAAATATAATAAACAAATTAATTTTTTTAAAGTTAAATTTATTTTTTAATTTATATAAATCAAACTTATACTATATATTAATATTTTTTCTATTTTTTTTTAACTCACCTAAATAATACAATAATTTTATTTTCTTCAATTCAAATAATTTATTTTTTCATCGTATTTTATACAATTTTTTACTTTTCCATTTTTTATTTCTAAATCATCCGAACAAAAACGATGAAATAAGGATTTCGTAAGTTATTATTATAGCGTTGCCTATTAATCTATGAAAAATCCTTTGATATCACATTCACCAATTTAATTTTAATTGAATACATATTGACACAAAAGATAACTGATTCCTTTTACACAAAAAGTGACATATACAAACATATAATGTGAAAATTATATGTTTTTAAAGCGACTCCGTTATTATAAATCCGAATTTTTATTTTTAAATAAAAATATTTTTAGAATCTATTTTATCTTTGTTAATCATGTAAATTCTTGTGGTTTCATTGTTTATTTTATTTATAATTTTTTATTTTTAATTATATTAATTACTTAAATCTAATTTTAATTTTAATCTTCATATTTTATATAAAATTCAAGATATTCTTCTTCTTTAATAATATAAAATTTATGATAATTGTAATTTTAATCAAATCTAATTTTAATTTTATTTTTAATATTTTGAATTTTAATATACCATATGAATAAAGGGGACATATCCCCATAGAAATAATTTATTTTCATAATTTTAAACTATAAAAATCATGTATTTATATATATTTTTTAATATAATAAGGTATTAATTATCACTAAAATAAATTTTTATGAATTAATTTATTTTTATTTATAAATATTATTTGAATTTATAAATATCTACCTAATGATCGAAAAAATTGTAATTAAGACAATTAATTAGAGAGTGTGTGCTTGCATGGGTTTAGAATGGGCTAAGTCTATTTCATAATTATAACTAAAAAAAAGTAATGCAATTAATCTAAATATATCTTTTTATTTTTATATAAACTCACTTCATTCATTCAAAGCACCATTAAAATTTAGGCAGATTTTTATCAATTTAATTTTAATATAAAAGAATAACTTTGCACATTAAATCTGTGTTGAATATTAATACACAAGTGGACTTTTTTACAGTAAAAATTTAGATGAGTTGCTGTGAGCTCATTATAGTTCAGGCATGTTTCAAGATTTAATGAATTTTATAGAGATATTTGGAGAGTATCCACCAACAAGATTGGATCGCATATTCACTTCTTACCGATCGTATCAACCGTTGTTTGAGATATAAGTTTTAGACATAATGGAAAATGGAGACAATTTTTTACTTTTTGATATATATTGTTTAATTAATTTGATAAATTTTTAAAATAAAAATTGATAGTTTAATGTTTAAAACTTTTATTAGTTTTTTATATTGTATAAATTTTTAATTTAAAATAGAAAATAGATGAAAACGAAACCTTGGAAGAGAAGCAAAAACTATTAGAAATACATTGGATTTAATGTATCTTTAAAAGTTGATTTCGGGAAGAATAATTATTTAAATTTTATAAGAAGTAATTTATATATATCCCTAAGTGATGAGAGGTATTTTATAAATAAATCTCTTTTACGTTAGGTATGTGGGATTTGTACGATGACAAAATAATTTTACGGATGACCTAACATTAAAAATGAATAGATTTTAATATTAAATTAAAAACAAACTAAATATACTGATTTTAAAATTTAACTAAATAAAAAAATTACATAACCTTATAAATAATATTATAATATTCATAATTAATTTTAACAAAAACTAAGTTTTTTATTGTTTAATTACGAAGATAAAATGGAGAAAACAATTAAGTAGAGAACAAAAAAGTTTTCTTCTTTAAGTAAAAAATAAAAAAATTATTCTTTTACATCAGGATGAATTATATCTATTTTTATATTATTAAATTTTTTTATTAAATAATTTATCAGAAAATAATCTGTTAGATTAATTTTTATTATTATATAAGTTATATATAAAAAATTTAGGAATAATATATAAATATTTGATATTATTTTTATGTACATCAAAATTAATGTTACTGATAAATTTAAAATATATAAAAATAAGAATTGTTTACTAATGTTTCTATTATTAATTATTTTCAAAAGATTCAACAAAAATAATATATAGTCATAAATCAACATTTAAATTAATAAAAATATTTACATAAAATTATATTAATTCAATTTCTGTATATATATCTGTAAAATTTACTAGCAAATAAAAAATTATCAAATGTTAGAGTAGTTAGTATAAACTTTACATAACAAAAGTGAAATTGTTTAAATAAATCATAAAGATAGATATTAAGAAATAAAGTATTTTAATAATATGTAATATATTATTTATATATTTTAATATTTTATATTAATAAAATTGTTTATAAATATCAATATTTTACTATTAATATAAAATTTAATAATTTAGCTTTTATTAAAAATTAAATTAATAAGAATTAATTTAATATTTAAATATTAATAAATGACAAATATTTTTTATAATATATATATATATATATATAATAACACTAATAATAAACACAAACACAAAAACTATTTTTTTAAATAGAGTTTTGATCAAAGCTAAAAGCCCAAAACTATGCAGCGGCATTCACTCGACAATTCTGACGATAAGAAAAAGTTTTGTGAGACATAAAATCCAACGCTATCACATCAATAAAGCAATAAGATTATTAGGTCATCTGAGGACTCACTCACCCAACATTATTGACAAATGAAAACCTTTTGGGCATTTATAAAAATAATAATAATAATAATAATAAAATACCATTTGGATATTATTGCCATGTAAACCATCATACAGTGTATTACACGAAACAGGATGAGAAAGGAAAATTTTATAGATTAATGAAAGTCAAACGCTGTTGGTGTTGGTTTGATAGAATCATTTATAGAGGGTTAAATTCAACTACTACAATACTACCAATATCAACCAAACTGTCCCAATCAAAATGGTTGAAAATTGAAGGTAGTTAATTATAATAAAATTTAAACAACCTAATTGAGGAAAGCTTAATTAAGAATATAGCTATCAATGAATAAACTAAACAAATAAAATTACTAGAACAATCCAATCCAATTATGTGGCCCAAAGACAATAATACCATTCACCTGGTAATTTTCATCAGACCCAAAGTGTTAATATCATGTGTCACATCCAATCCCACCATAGCTCTATGATTTAAGTTGGACAAGTGATAACCAATGAAAATACACATGTTCTCAATAATTAAATTAAAAATCAAAGAAAATTCCATGTTCTTTTTTTTGGGTCATGTTTGTTGTTTTGTCCTCTGTATACAACCGTGAACCAGTGCTCCATAACTAGAATTGTCACATTCTTTGGTTCATGTGTTATAATATAAGGTGTTATGTTAGCAATGTTACATTAGGGTAAATAGGAAAGAGGGGCTTATACTTGCTGGTCAATGACGACTGAACTTTAATTATTTTTTTATCGTAAATGGGATGAAAGGAAAATGTAAATATATATTTTTTCGTTATTTGTTTACTCAGAATAAAAAGACAGAAAATATTTTTCGTCTAATTTACACTAAAATTAACTTTCTTTTAGAAAAAAAAAAGTGAGAGGAAGATTTTTTTAATTTTTTATTTAGGTTAAATTATTAAAAATTTTATATTTAAAAAATAAAATTATATTGCAAAAAATTAATTTTTTTAAAATTAAATTTTATTTTTCTAAATTCATATAAAATAAAATTTATGTTACTATTATTTTTTATTTTTTTCATATATTCAAATAAAAAAATTATTTAATTTTATATTTCTATTTATTTAAATATTTTACTATTATTTTTATTTCTTTCCACATCATCCAAACAAACTGAACTGTGGATGACCCGCACTCAGTATGTTATAGATATATATATATATATATATATATATATATATATATATATATATATATATATATAATGCATTTGATCGGTTCTCCTTAGAAACACAAGATCTCCGCACAGTAATGGGACCTACCATCATATTTGAAAAGGATCAAAATTTCCTGTGATGCTAACATGAAAATAGAAATTAATTCAATATTAGATATTAAATTTAATAATTATATTAATTTAAATTTTATATTAAATATATTATATATATATTTTATATAAAATAAAAATTAATAAATATTTTATCATGTTATTTTATTTTAATATATAATATATTATTTAAATATATATAAATATCAGTTATTAAATAATATAATTATAAATATTTAAATTATTTAAAATTTAATATATACAACTATAAATACTATTACAAAATTTAATAATTACATCAATAAATTTTATATTTTATAAAAATATTAAATTAGTGTGAATATTAATTTTAATTTATCGACAAACTCTGATCTATCATTACCAATAGATAATAATAATTAGGAGTATTTTTAATTTCAATTTGAACTACTTCTTAGGTTAAAAATATCCAATCTATTAAGATCATCTTATGGTAAACGTTAATTTATTTGACGTATTAAATATAAATCTTATTATTTTTATTATAAAAAATAAAATGTATCCAATTTAATTATAAAAATAAATTTTAATATCAAATTTATTTCATTTAATTTGATTAAAAATAATTTTATTTGAATAAACAATTCGGCTTTTATATTTTTTTTCTAAATAAAAAATTTAAAAATACATTATAATCATAATAAAGAATAATTTTGAATATTAATTATCATACTTAAATTAAACATATTAGTCAAAATAAATTTAAAATTTCATTTAAATATAAATATTGAAATAAAGTTTATGCAAATTCTAATAAAAAATAATAGAGATAATAAAATTATGAAGAAAAAAGTTTGATATGATAATTTTATAAATTTTTAACTGTATAAGTATGAGTTTATGATAATTTTGAAATTAAGTATGCATTTATTAATTTAATTAAGTTGATTCTAATTTGATCTAATTTTATAAAAAATTTAATTTAATTTGATTTATATAACTTTATGTTTAGATAAAATATTTTAATATTTTAAAGAATTTAAAATATTTAAATATTTAAATATTTTGTTTGGATAAAAAATTTTAAATTTTGTATATTTAAAATTATTTATTTAAATGATAAATTTTAAATTTTTTATTTAAATTAAATAATTTAATTTTCATTATATATGAAATTTTATATTTAAATATTTATAGATTTTTTTTTAATTTTTCTTCTACAATTTTTGTTCATCGAAAAATTTAGATATATAAATATTTTTATTGTATAATATATTTAAATATATAATAACCCAACAAATTTATATAATTAAAATGATAGTAAAACATAATTATATCATTTAATACTGAAAACATTTTATCTAGAGATGAGATAAGAGAAAAAAAATGTGAGAATAATAAGAAAGAATAGTAAAAGAATATACTAAAAAAATATCTTTTAGTGATGATTTTAAATGACAGATAATGATAATTTTAACCTTCATCAAATATTTTTTGATGAATTTTTATTTGTAAATAATTATTTGTCGAAAGATACTTTAATGACGGATTATGTCACACCCCAGTATTACTTATATCTTTTTAACATTATTGGTATGTCGTCCTTTACGTATATGTATTAGTACCAAATAATTGTATGATCATGATGCACTTGGTTTGCCAAACATATGAATAAGCAACCTCTTGGTAAATACATACATATACATATATCCTCATTCAAACTACGTTAGTTCCACAATCTCATAATATAAGTAATATATGATACAATGACTCGGGTGATAATATAAGTACATACAACATTATGTTATTATATCTAATTAGAACTATAGGGATCCGCTTCTCTTTTTCGAATTGATACTCTTATTTTATAGTCGTTATTGGCTTTATACGTTGATGATCACTTCAACGTTGAAAGGAGGGTGATCCACATTACAAACTTATCAAGGAGTCACAGTCACGCATACAAAATATAATAGAGAGGAGTGAAATGTTTCATTCAAGTAAAAGTAAGAACAAGAGTAATGTATTAAATTATATTTTAACATAAAGAATAAATACGTTCTTTAACTTTTTAAACGAACTGTTAATCATTCCTTCTAAGCAATGCATGAATGATATTATTCTATACTCTCCGTCACAAATGGCTACGATGATAGACTTAAGAATAAGTTGAGATTATTGCATCGTATACCATAATAATGTTCACTAATCTAAAGTTGGTCATTACGATATGCAGATGCATGTTAGCCTAAACCTCTTTGCAACTTTATCAAAATAATAGGGATACCGAGATCCAATTTCAAATCACAGTGTGTCCTCGGAAACACTATATCATCATCATCCTCGTTCCACGACATTCCGAAATTATTCGGCCGATAATGATAATCGTCAGGGTCTTGTTGAGGCAGTCAAGTCCGACCAGAGCAGTCCCGGCTACAAGGAGAAATCCTAGATCATTGGGAGGCTTAAACTCAGCTCACGTACTTCCTAGGCTCGGAAGTCCTTACTATTATGAAGTTCTGTCTACATCCATGTGAACCGACCATTAGATTTCCCAGCTCCTTTCACATAAAGGCTCGCAGATTACCTCATTATAATTTACAAAACACTTTTATGCAAATGATGTATGTCAACTAATTGTTCTAATTCATATCTCTATCTCACCTTGAAGACATTACCTTATTCTCAAGGGGCAGGACCTCATGGTCCTCAATCAATTGTTTTATTGTTCAATTATATATGTATATATGCTCTATGTTTAATTATATATTTTCTACCCGCTTAAACGAGGTTCCTAACCTCCAATAACTATTCCTTAAAAACTTAGACCAATAATTTTATATAATTAACCATTAATATAATCTCCTTTGATAGTTTTATATTTTATTCCCTTATACTAAGGTTTAAATATAATAGGCTACATATATAAATAAAGTCAATTAAATACTAACTATAGTTTTATATAACGTAGAAATATATTGGAGGGAAAAATAATATTTATCATAGGGTATTAGGTTTTCAACATTTTTATAAAATAATAGGTGATTTCCTTTTTCTATCAAACTTATTAATTGGATACCCTTCTATTTATTATGTAGAAATATATCTATATATCTTAAATGTATTAAATAAGATTCTATTTTAAAAATTTTTCCTACAGCTCCACCATATGTAAATATTATAATCCCTATAATTTATATTAATTTATATAAGGATATATAATTTTATAATTCCTACAAAAGTTATTAACGTAATTTTTAAATAAATAAATATATATATATATATATATATTTAGGCACCTAAAATTGTTATATCACATTTCCATATAAAATTAATTTAATTACTAACTAATTCAATTACCAATTTATAGTCATATAATATTTTAAATTTAAATATAATCACAGATAAATTTACACTGTCACATCATTGATAAAATTTTATTTTAGAATAAAGGATTCTAAAACTACTTATATAAACAGTTAAATTTTATCCAAAATAAAATTAAGATATAATTAACTTTAATCCCTAAATTTATCACATAATCAATAAATTTCATTATAAAGCAGAAAATTCTAAAACTACTCTTGTATTCTACTTAACTCTTCTTCCCTTAATTGGAATTTGAAGACCTTCTTTCAACTCTCAGACAATAACTTTGTCCGCTAATACATGTAGTTTCAGTTTTCAATTCATATCGCAACCTTCAATTTCAAATTTCTTCCCTTATGCAATCCCCTTCAATTTCAATTTTTGCCTCAATCCACTGTACTCGAATACTGCCTGAATTTGATTTAATTTTTATTATTATTATAGATTATGTGGTATAATTGTTAAAATTTAATATATTTTATATAAATTTATACATTATAAATTATCCAAAAATTCTATTTATCGTAATAATAACATAAGTAAAAACAACGAAAGGAACATCAACATGAAAAGAGAACTGTTAATAATAAGAATAAGTTAAAAATTTTTGATAAATTTAAAATTTTATTATTTTGATTTATTAAAATATTTTTTTAAAATTTATAAAATTTTAATTTTTTTAAAAATTAATACAAGACTAAACTTTATTTATTCAAATTTTAGTTTATTCAATATGTAGGCATAATATAAGCATTTTGTTTTGGGTAGACATATAAATACTTAGTTATATTTTTCAAAACTTGATAATTAAAGAAGTCCATAAAAAAACATTAAAATACCTGCGGATTGAATTGCACATTACATACGCTTCCGGCGAATGATAGAGCCATTCTGATTGGTATAAAGCTACCCATCTTGAAAGAACCAATAACCTATTTGTTTTATATTCAAATCAATTTTACACACACTTTTTTTTTATAAAATCTTTAATTAAGCTGACATTGAATATATATATATATATATATATATATATATATATATATATAATATGATATTTAACGATTAAAAAATAATTCTATTAAAATTAATTTAATTCAATTTTAAACCAAAAATGTAAGAAAAACGTTGTCATGTTTTGGAATGCATTCAGATCATTGCCATATTCATGCTGAACATGTAGAAAGCTTCTTTTTCACTTATAGCTGGGCTAGGCTTAACACAAATCTATGAAAAAGTGTGTGATGTATGCATGAATGCATCCAGAAATGAAATGGAAATTATGTGTACCATAAAACTAGTACTTTTTACACAATGGAAAGAATTAATTTCCCTTGGCAAAATTTCTTGATTGAGAAGATTAATTCATACATGTTGTATACAGAATTGTGTTCAAATTAAACAATTTTACCATCAAATGGAAACTTCATTGATACCTGTCTTTTTTTTTTTTTCACCTTTGTACCTTTAAAATTTTGTGAGTCCGCGCATTCTTGCTTCAACAATATTCAAAATAAAACAAGAAAGGAGAGGAAATTGAGGAAGAATCCGATACTTCAAAGATACCATATAAATTACATTGTCCTTCTTTATTTTTATTAAATCACTAAAGTTTTGTTTGAGAACAATAAGGAGAAGGAAGAGAAATGATTTAAGAAAAAGAAAAGGATTTTTTGTTTAAATGTATAAAAAAAAGAAGAAAAAAATATATTAGTTGTATAGATTTTATTTTATATAAATTTTAAAAAATAAAATTTAACTTTAAAAAATTTAATTTTTTACTATATTTTTATTAACATTATTCATTTTTTAATTTTTAATTTTTAATTATATAATAATTTTAACAATTTATAATAAAAAAACAAAAAAAATTCTTTTCCTTATTTCCTCTCCTATTTAGTGAAACAAAATTTTTCTCACATAAAATGTTTCTTCATTTCTATTTCTATATCTAAATAAACAATAAAAAATTTATATTTTTCCCCTTTCTCTTCTTTTCTTTTCTTCCTTCTTATACCCATCTAAATAAATCATTGAAATTATTTGGAAAAATATCTCTTTACAGAATCCCTATTAAATGGAATTTGGCACTAAGAGGAATTATTCACATTGAAGAGGTTACCTTTCATATGACCAATCGAAAACTCAAAACATGTTATTTGAGTGCAGCTAGAAAGTTTGGATGGTGACATTTGATAATTATGATTAAGAGTTGTAAAGAGATTTTTTTTTTTCAATTTGGTGATTTACTGTTTAACTGCGAAAAGGAATTCATAGGGCAGGTTATTTGGTATTCCATAATTTAGACAAATTGGTTGGAAAGAGAACAATCTCTTTGGTTAAATTATAATTTCTCTAATTTTATAGAGCATTATGCAAGCTGGAACAACAATCTTTTAGGATTCTTGAGGTGATAGAAAAATGACAAAATAACATTACAGATTGAACACATCTTATTTTGGTGAGGTTTCTTTCTCGGTTATTTTTAAGTTCAAAAGCCCATTATTGGTGAGGAGTTATTGGTCCCAACACTTCTCATATGGCCTCAAGATCATGATCCAAGTCCTACAACATTCATATAGCAATTCCTACACCTATTTCAAATTGCCCTTCACTTGGACATCAATAGAGATGACAACCCAATATGTTGAGGTCAAAATATTGGATTTAGATCTTTTTCATTACCTATATTTGCAAGTATGAGAAAGATAAACATAACTAAGACATAATAGAGATGATTGTATTAATTTTTTTTGTTATTTTTTAAAATTTTGTATCTTTATCTCTTACAATAAAGAGTATTTTAAAAAAAAATGAAGAGAACAAAATATTAGACTACAATTTTATTAATGAGCAAAAAGATGACGGCAAACATGAGATTTGGTAGGGAAGTTTGACACATTACAGGTTGCTCATGGTATATGTTTATTTGGTAGGTGTTTGAGTGATCATTTCTACTGGTAGGAACAGAGGATAGAAGTTCATGTATTTGGGAGTGGGTTCAAGGATTTATTCTCACCTATGTATATTTTGTGAGTACCTCTTGCCTCATAGGGTCAGTTAATAAAAGTTTTTTTGTCATAAATTAATTAAACATTTTACCTAACTTTATTTTAGTTTTTGGTTAAATTATAATTTTAGTTCCAACAACAACCTTGGTTTTTGGATTAGTTTTTATAAGGAAAAAATCAATATTTTAGTTCTTATATATAAAAAAATTATAAATAGATCTTTATTATTTATTGAAGTTATAATAATGTAATGTATACAGGATCAAATTTAACATTATTCAAACTTAGACAAATAGGAAAGATGGATCTGTATACAATCTTTTTTATATAATTATTAAGTGAAAAAATTTTCATAAAGAGATTAAACCAAAAAATGGTGTTCAATATAGGGTTCAAATTTATAAATAAATGGTATTTTTTGTTCAAAAATAAAAATTAAATCAAATTTAATTTTGAAAACTAATAAATCTAATTGATGGATAATTATGTTAAATATACTGTTAAGAGTTTAAATTATAAATATGTATCTAAAAAATATTGGAAGAAACAAAATTTATTTTAATAAATTTTCATGTAAATTTTTTTAATTATTAGTTAAAAATTATCTTCGATAAACATAATTTTTTTAAAAAATACTTTACAGATAATTTTTTAATAGAAAGTTCAAAATTTAAAATTTTTATTAGAATCTAATTAGAGAAATTTCTTTATTTTTAGAAAAAAAGGAAAAAAGAATAAGTTAAACATTACTAAAAAATTCATCTATCTCTTATCAATTAACATTTCGTGAATAATTGCTTAAAAAAAATAATGAATCAGTTGAAATAAATTAAAGATTCCTATTTCTTCAAGAAAAACTAAAAATTTCTATTGAATTATAGTTAAGAACTAATCGTTCTGGTTAATTTAAAAGAGATGCTGATCGAACGAGTTCAAATAATAAAATTTAGAATTATCAAAAATTATTTTTGTCATATTTTTTGATCGTTTCCACCTAATAACTAAATCAGATTATTTGGGATGCAGGGTAAACAAGTGTCAGGTAGGATAAACGGGCAAGTCAGTTTAAGTTTATGTCATGAGTCAAATAAAAAAGTTGTAGTGCTAAATTTTTGAAATGTTTTTGAATAAATTTTTTTGTTTAAAAAATCTTAAATTGTGATGGATTTGTTACTTTATTTTAAATATTAAAAATTTATCAACCGATAAAAATTGGATTTTCACTAGACTAAATTTTAAAATTTCATATTATAATATCATATTAAATCAAGTATATCATATTATAATAACTTAAATTTGTAATTTTAAATATATATTAATGTTAAATATACAGTTATATTACATAATTTCAATTTTTTAATCTATTGGAAATAAACTTAAATATGTAAGTTCAATATCTATGTAGATAACATAAATAAATAAAAAATTAAATTTGACTTAATTGAAATTTTAATATTCATAATACATTTTATTACACATTAATTTTTAATAAATATAAAAAAATTACATAAAAAAAATTAAAATTAATTTATAATGGACACAACTATAAATTATCTTCAAAACTTGCAAAATAAAAATAAAATTAAATTAGTTAATTATATATTAAAAATAATATAATTAATAAAGTATACTATGATAAAAGATTAACATTTCAATAAAAATAGAATCAATGATCAATATCAATAGAAATTCATGAATATGAATGAACATTTTGTCCATGTTCAACAAAAATCAAAACAACCTAAGTACATAACAATTAACAAGAAGGTTAGTGAATTACTAGATACACATATTACTATTGAAATATTTAGACATCACCAATCATTCATTCAATAATTCATCACTTATCCATCATGAATCCAAAATTTTTCATGGTTAGAGATATACGTGAACAAGAATTACAGTATTCGACAATGAATAGGTACAAAATCTTAATCAATAGAAATATTGAAAGATAATTAAATATTTTAACTTAACTTACCTTATAATTAACATCAATAAAGTTTCTATTATGAGATTCATTTCAAAATAAATCCCAATGAATAGGCCAAATTTAAAAATCATCAATTATAATTAGTAAAACAAATAGACTCCAAAAAAATGGTAGATTTGAGATGATGTAGGAATAAAAAGACATGCAACAGTAGTTAAAAAAAATCTTAAAACATATCTAAAGGACATAATTAAAAAATTCAATAAAGTGAAAGTTTTACTCTTTAATATCGGTCAATATTACTTGGTTATGATTGAGTGGAAGAGTTTTCTCCCACTCCAATTCCATCATCAAGTCCAACTCCTCCAGAGTTTTCTAATTCTTAAGGGCATATACAAGTAACAAACACAATTAATCAATAAGGATTGAACAACATAACAGAATTGAAAAAATAAATGAAATTAAAATTACCTTCTAATACTTTTTTTGAAAGTTCCAAATCCTCACTAAACAAAATATCCTTAAAGTGTTGAGTGGAGAGCTTTAACCAATTTTGTGTACAAATAAGAGCCCCAATCATTTGAGAGGATAGGAAACTTCTAAGAGCACCCAACATCCTATTCTCCATGCTGAAAGGACGTTCTGAAGCCATAGTGGAGACTGGAGTGGCTAAGACATCCCTTGCTAAGATGGACAGTGTCGCAACCGTAATTCCGACGAGACGACGAACCCGCTAAAATTTTAAAAAATGTTGATTTTGATGAATGTGGAGTCGCCACCAAATTTTTATTTAAGGGAAAAGATTTGGAAAAACCCTGACTCAAGGAAGAGATTTAGGTTCGGGAGTCGGTTACGAGTGGGGAAGGTGTTAGGCACCCCACTCGCCTGTTCCAAAGAACAGTACCCTTAAACTGAGTGTGTGTATTTGAAAATAGCTTGATCCCTTTAATTAGAATGGAAATAAATAACGTGATAGAGGTTAGCCTGACAGGACTTGATCCTGCTCCTACGTATTCCCCGGTGCAATGGGAAACTCAAGGCTTACGTAGTTCTAGTGTGTGAAGGCTTGACCTTCGAAGAGTGCTTGAGAAAAGATTATTTGGTTTGTGAAGGCTTGACCTTCGAAAATGCTTGAGAAAAGATTATTTTAAAGATCTTGTTTTGAGAAAGCTTTATCTTTGGGAGGGATTTTTGGCCCACTCATGCACAAGACCCAAGGCGGCTAAGGCAGCACAGGGGCCTATACGAACTACTAAATGTTGAATAGCAGGTAAACCGCCAGTTCCCCATTTAGAGTCCATCGCGTGAGACCTAGAATTCCAAAGTATTAGAAAAAGATATTTTTAAAGTTTTGAAGGACTTCTAGTCCACTCATGCACAAGGTCCGAGGCGGCTAAGGCAGCACAGGGACCTATATGAACTACTAAACGTTGAACAGCAGGTAAACCGCCAGCTCCCCATTTAGAGTCCATTGCGTGAGACTTAGAAATCCCAAAATATTAGAAAAAGAAACTTTTAAATTTTGAAAAGATACGATTTGCAAATGATATTGATTCTTAAATAAGAGAAAACTTGAATTTGAGATAAAAATTTCGTTTTTGAGTTTTGGGTTACAAAAAGAATTTTGGCGTAATTTTGCAATTATGGAAATTTAGGATAGTTTGGTAATTATTAGAAAATTTTTTATGAATTTTCTAGATTTTGTATTTTTATGGATTTTTTGGGTCTTTATTAATTTTTATTAATTTTCGGAATTTTTATTAATTTTTGAATTTTTTGAATTTTTTATTAATTTTCTGGAAATTTTGTTATTTTTTTGAATTTCTGGAAATTTTTGTTATTTCTGAAATTTTTATTAATTTTTGAATTTCTGGAATTTTTTTATTAATTCTGGAATTTTTTGAATTTTTTATTATTTACTGGAATTATTTATTAATTTTTGAATTTCTGGAATTTTTATTAATTTTTGGAAGTTTTGAATTTTTATTAATTTTCTGGAAATTTTATATTTTTTATTAATTTTTCTAATTTTCTGGAATTTTTATATATTTTATTGATTTTTTGGAAATTTTATATATTTTATTATTTACTGGAATTATTTATTAATTTTTGAATTTCTGGAATTTTTTATTAATTCTAGAATTTTCACATTTTTTATTGATTTTCTGGAAATTTTATATTTTTTATTGATTTTCTGGAATTTTTTATTAATTTTTCTAATTTTCTGGAATTTTTATATATTTTATTGATTTTCTGGAAATTTTTATTAATTTTTCTAATTTTCTATTAATTCTTGAATTTTTTATTAATTTTTGGAAGTTTTGAATTAATTCTTGAATTTTTTATTAATTTTTGGAATTTTTTATTAATTCTTGAATTTTTTATTAATTCTTGAATTTTTGGAATTTTTTTATTAAATTTTTTAATTTCTGGAATTTTTTATTAATTTTTGGAAGTTTTGAATTTTTATTAATTTTTGGAGTTTTGGAATTTTTTAGATATTTTTGAATTTCTGGAAATTTTTATTAATTTTTCCATTAAGTGTTTATGGAGGACAAGGGGGAAATATTTGAGGAATTCCTAGGGGTAGTTGGGTAATTACTGTCAGTGGGGGTAGCATGGACATTTTGTGGAAAGGCCAGGGCAGCGGGATCATTTTATTATCAGGGATCTATTGGGCATTTCAATACCTAGGTGAGTAAAAAAAAAAGAAATTGTTGGGAATGAGATTCGAATTGCGGACGATGGGTTTGCCAACTATTTACCCAACCATGAGAGCCAGTGGCCATTGATGATTTATACTCCGTTTGGTCGCATATAGGCAATATGAGAGATGGTGTCACTTTGCATTTACTAGTCCCCTGCATGCCCCTGGATGATTTCATATGTGCGAGTTGCACATTAAATCATGCTATTCTAAAGACTGCTCCATAAGCATCTTGCTGCCCCATTCTCAAGCCTGCCCTCGGAAAAACACCTTGAGGAGGCTTTTGATCCCCTACTGATTAAACATCCTCCCACCTAGAACATGTAGCACCAGGGATACAGGGGCCCCTATTTTAGACTTACCCACTGATCTTAACATGATAATAATAAATAAATGAAGTCGTACAAAACTTAGCATGAAAATCCGTTCAAATGTTATATGTCAAAAGGTGCCCTATAGGCTATCTTGCCAACAGCAAAGGGGGCATTTATTCAATGGATATGCTTGTTTTCCGAATTTGTAACTCTTAATGCTACAGGTTTTTTTTTAGAGTGCTAGAGTGTGCATATTTTCTATCTTTTCAAGCACAAAGAAAACGAAAAGGGTAACTCTGTCTTGTACCCCTTTCTTCCTCATTTTATGGTTGTTGCCCACAGAATGAGATCTATCTTTTATCACATACTTAGAGTCATTCTTTACCATATATCCGGCCTACCTGTATCACTGCGATTGCCAATATCTACTCTAATTCTCAATCATTCCAAGAAGCTAATCGAGATCTTTTTACAGAAATGTCAATCGTGCATACAATTTTGACCATTCTCTAATGGAATCTTTAATCTTGAACGGAAAATTCACACACTCTTGCATAAGAATTTGAATCGAAGCTTATAGAACTCACCTGCTATGGGGTCTGGTAAGGGGCTTACGCGTGAATGCTTTCAAGGGAACGTCTAATCCTTCTTCCAGCGACGGCGGTGTTTGATCGAAGATTTCTTGATCCTCTTCTCTGTGGTTCTCCCAATTCCCCCGAATCTCCCCTTCTGAGTCTATCCCAGTTCTTTCTTATCCTTTCCCACAAAAAAGAAATTCCAGAAAAATCTTAATGCTTCCAGGAAACTCCACTCGTTTTCTCCTCCCCCCCAAAATCAGAACCCCTTCTCCATATTCTGCCTTCGTTTTTTATAGGCCCCAGCTTCTTCCTAATTTCCTTTCTTACCCCTTCCTCTTTGCCTTTTGGATTTTGTCCTTTTTGCAAATAATTTTTTTTTTGCCCTCTTTTTTTGATTTTGCTTTTAAAAACTTCCTTCATTAATTTTCATTTACTTCTATATATTTTTTATTTTTATTTTTATTATTTTTTTAGTTCAGAATTTTCAAAATTTTTGTTTTAATGGTTTGTTTTTTTTCTTTTTCTTAATTCTGCTGTATTTATTTATTTATTTATATATTTTTTATTTATTTATTTATTTATTTTTTAGTTCAGAATTTTCATCTTTGTTTTTTTTCTGATTTTTGTTTATTTCCTTTAAAATATTTTTATTTTTCCAGAATATTATATAAAAAAAAACTTGACTTTATTATCGTTTTTTATTTATTTTTTATTTTTATTTTTTATTTATTTGTCTGTTTCTGATTTGTTTGTTTTCTGTTTTCCGTTTGCCTGTTTTCTGTTTTCTGTTTTCTGTTTTCTGTTTTCTGTTTTCTGTTTTCTGTTTTCCGTTTTCTGTCTTCTGTCTTCTGTCTTCTGTTTTCTGTTTTCTATCTTCTGTTTTCTATTTTATTCATGTTGTGTTTTGATATATTTATTTTCCATTTATACCCACTATTTATTATTCTATTTTGGTTTTTTTATCCTCTTTATTTTAGTCTCGTTTTTATTCCGGATTTTATTTGTTTATTATTATATTTTCATTGGTTTTTTTGATTAATTTTAATGGTTGGAGGCCTCGGACATAAGTAGGTGTTTACAGTTTGCCCCTCTTTACTCATTTTCTTACCAGATAATGTGAGAAGCGATTCTCTAAATTATCGTAGTAGGAAATGAGTAAAGACGTGAACACCTCATGTCCGAGGCAGACTTTTGAAATGTTCCAAGAGTAGTACTAGCAGCTCATAGATGGCCTGACGACATAGGCCTGAGAGAGGCAAATCTACACTAAGACGGCCTGACAACATAGGCCTAAAAGCAGTAAATCAAACTAGGGCGGCCTGACAACATAGGCCTGAAAACAGTAAATCTAACTAGGGCGGCCTGACAACATAGGCCTGAAAAGTAGTAAATCTAACTAGGGTGGCCTGACAACATAGGCCTAAAAGCAGTAAATCAAACTAGGGCGGCCTGACAACATAGGCCTGAAAACAGTAAATCTAACTAGGGCGGCCTGACAACATAGGCCTGAAAAGTAGTAAATCTAACTAGGGTGGCCTGACAACATAGGCCTGAAAGCAGTAAATCTAAAACTAGGGCGGCCTGACAACATAGGCCTGAAAGCAGTAAATCTAACTAGGGCGGCCTGACAACATAGGCCTGAAGAGTAGTAAATCTAACTAGGGCGGCCTGACAACATAGGCCTGAAGAGCAGTAAATCTAACTAGGGTGGCCTGACAACATAGGCCTGAAAGCGGTAAATCTAAACTAGGATGGCCTGACAACATAGGCCTGAAGAGCAGTAAATCTAACTAGGGCGGCCTGACAACATAGGCCTGAAAGCGGTAAATCTAAACTAGGATGGCCTAACAACATAGGCCTGAAAGCAGTAAATCGAACTAGGGCGGCCTGACAACATAGGCCTGAAAGCAGTAAATCTAGCTAGGGCGGCCTGACAACATAGGCCTGAAAGCAGTAAATCTAACTAGGGCGGCCTGACAACATAGGCCTGAAAGCGGTAAATCGAACTAGGGCGGCCTGACAACATAGGCCTGAAAGCAGTAAATCTAACTAGGGCGGCCTGACAACATAGGCTTGAAAAGTAGTAAATCTAAACTAGGGTGGCCTGACAACATAGGCTTGAAAGCGGTAAATCTAACTAGGGCGGCCTGACAACATAGGCCTGAAAGCAGTAAATCTAGCTAGGGCGGCCTGACAACATAGGCTTGAAAGCAGTAAATCTAACTAGGGCGGCCTGACAACATAGGCCTGAAAGCGGTAAATCTAAACTAGGATGGCCTGACAACATAGGCCTGAAAGCAGTAAATCTAACTAGGGTGGCCTGACAACATAGGCCTGAAAGCGGTAAATCTAACTAGGGCGGCCTGACAACATAGGCCTGAAAGCAGTAAATCGAACTAGGGCGGCCTGACAACATAGGCCAGTGAGCAAGAATGAAAATATGCAATGCTATGGCCTGACAACATAGGCCAGTGAGCAAAAATGAAAATATACAATGCTATGGCCTGACAACATAGGCCAGTGAGTAAGAATGAAAATATGCAATGCTATGGCCTGACAACATAGGCCCGTGAGCAAGAGTGAAAATATGCAATGCTATGGCCTGACGACATAGGCCCGTGAGCAGGACAAACCTCATGATTTTGTTTGCAGACTCTGACTCCCTGGCTTTCTTCTAGCACCGATCAGATCCTTCAGAGTGAGCTGGATTTTATAAATTGTTTGTTTCTTTGATTACTTTGGGAGGCATATTTGTTGCATGCGCTGTTTTAATAAGATTTTTGGGTCAAAAGAACTTGCCATTAAGAAAATTTTGACATAACTTTTGCTTTAGTACAGTGTTAGTAATCAGCAAATGTCATTAAAACAAGAGGTTACATTCTGCATATACATTTTGACAATAGAAATACAGTTGTATGTGACAGGAAATTAACAAGATAGTCGAAAAGACATAGGGTATTTCATGACAAGGGGTTTGGTGAAATGGCTTTGGTTGAAGGTGATATCTTCGGGACGAAAAATGCTAGTATTGTATGTTGACGATCTCTTCGTGCCTTGATATCCCAGCTTCTGAAGAGCCAAAATTTTGCCCCAGTTTATTCATCTTGTTCCAGACCAGTTTTTTTTTTACTAGATCTATAGGTACTTGCCCATTTTTGCCTTATCATGAATCATAGATTACGACGGATTTTGCCCCAGTATAGATGGAGATTGTCTACTACCCTTTTGTATCCTCTTTAATTAGAGGATACGAATCTTGTTTCGTCGATGCCGCCTTTTGTCTAAACCGCCCTTTCGGGTTTTCGGCTTAGGATGTTTCTTGTTTGGAACCACCCTAACTTTTGCCTAGGTCTTTTGGTAGTGGTTGACCTAGCGGGCTTTTCTTTCTTGTATTGCCCTAACTTTTGCCTAGGTCTTTTGATGGTTGACCTAGCGGGCTTTTCTTTCTTGTATTGTCCTAACTTTTGCCTAGGTCCTTTTAATGGTTGACCTAGCGGGCTTTTCTTTCTTGTATTGCCCTAACTTTTGCCTAGGTCCTTTTGGTGGTTGACCTAGCGGGCTTTTCTTTCTTGTATTGCCCTAACTTTTGCCTAGGTCCTTTTGGTGGTTGACCTAGCGGGCTTTTCTTTCTAAGCGTAATATTTTTTGACGGCATCTGAATTGACAGGGTTAGGCAAATCTTTCCCATCCATGTCGGCCAAGATCAAGGCGCCTCCGGAGAAAGCCTTCTTAACCACATAAGGTCCATGGTAATTTGGAGACCATTTCCCTTGCAGCGTTTTCTGCATAGGCAATAGCTTCTTGATCACTAAGTCTCCTTCTTGAAATTCCCGAGGATGGATCTTCTTATCGAATGCTCTCTTCATTCGTCTTTGGTACAATTGACCATGGCATATCGCTGCTAACCTCTTCTCTTCAATTAGGTTTAACTGATCCATCCGAGCCTGGACCCATTCGGCTTCGTCCAGTTTAGCATCCATCAGGACTCTCAATGAGGGGATTTCGACCTCGATTGGGAGTACGGCCTCCATTCCGTATACCAATGAGAATGGCGTTGCCCCAGTAGATGTGCGGACAGAGGTTCGATATGCATGTAATGCATATGGGAGGATTTCGTGCCATTCTTTGTATGAGAGAACCATTTTCTGAATTATCTTCTTGATGTTCTTGTTGGCCGCTTCGACCGCCCCATTCATCTTCGGTCGGTATGGGGATGAGTTGTGATGTTGGATTTTGAATTGGTTACATAATTCCGACATCATCTTATTGTTAAGATTTAAGCCATTGTCTGTGATGAGCTTACTGGGTAATCCATATCGGCAGATTAGCTCTTTCTTCACGAATCTGACTACCACATTGCGAGTCACACTAGCATATGAGGCAGCCTCGACCCATTTTGTGAAGTAGTCGATGGCGACTAATATGAAGCGGTGTCCATTGGATGCCTTAGGCTCTATCGGGCCAATGACATCTATTCCCCACATGGCGAACGGCCATGGTGAAGACAGCACGTTCAACGACGTTGACGGCATATGGATATTGTCTGCGTATACCTGACATTTGTGGCAGGTTTTGACGTGTTTGCAACAGTCAGCTTCCATAGTCAACCAGAAATATCCAGCCCTGAGGATTTTTCTTGCCATGGCATGTCCATTGGCGTGGGTACCAAAAGACCCTTCGTGGACATCTTTTAAAATTTTTTCGGCTTCTGTCGCGTCTACGCATCTGAGCAGAACCATATCGTAATTTCTCTTGTATAGGACTTCTCCATTGAGGAAGAAACCTGTGGCCAATCTTCGTAAGGTTCTCTTGTCGTTTTCAGATGCATCGGCGGGGTATATTTTATTCCTCAAGAACTGTCGGATGTCATGATACCATGGTTTTCCATCCGGTTCCACCTCTATTGTTTGACAAAATGCCGGTCTGGAACGATGCTGGATGTGAATGAGAGGCATATTTTCTTCTTGTCCAATTTCAAACATAGAGGACAAGGTGGCTAAGGCGTCAGCTAGTTGATTATATTCCCGTGGTATATGTGAGAAGGTGATCTCCTCAAAGTATTCTAGCAGCCCCTGGAGATGGGCCTGGTACGGCACTAGCTTTGCGTCTTTGGTCTCCCACTCTCCCCTGACTTGGTGGATGACCAAGGCTGAGTCACCGTAGACCTCTAGGCGTTTCACTTTAGCTTCGATCGCTGCTTGAATCCCTAAGATACAAGCTTCATACTCTGCCATATTATTCGTGCAGTCGAAGGCTAGTCGGGCGGTAATAGGTATATACTGTCTCTCTGGAGAAATCAGTACAACTCCTATACCGTGGCCCATCATATTAGACGCACCATCGAACAACATCATCCATTTTTCTTCCTCTGCCTTTCCTTTTTCACCAAAGATCGCCATCAGATCCTCATCAGGAAATTCCGGTTGCATGGCCTGGTAGTCTTCTAGCGGTTGTTGGGCTAAATATTCTGCGAGTGCACTGCCTTTGACAGATTTCTGCGTTACATACAGGATATCATATTCCGATAGCACCATTTGCCACTTCGCAATTCGTCCTGACAATGCAGGCTTCTCAAATATGTACTTGATCGGATCCATCCTGGATATCAACCATGTGGTGTGACTTAACATATACTGTCTTAGGCGATGTGCCGCCCATGCCAAAGCACAACAAGTTCGTTCCAAGAGTGAATATTTAGCTTCTCCGCTCGTGAATTTCTTGCTCAGGTAATATATAGCCTGCTCCTTTTTCCCAGATTCGTCATGTTGACCGAGTATACAACCCATTGATTGGTCTGTAATTGCCAGATATAATATCAAGGGTCTTCCAGCCACTGGCGGTACTAGTACCGGTGGGTTTTGTAAATATGATTTGATCTTCTCAAAAGCGTCCTGACAATCCTCATCCCATCTCGAGGGTTGATTTTTGCGCAGTAGCTTAAAGATCGGCTCACATGTGGCTGTTAACTGAAAAATGAATCGGGAGATATAATTGAGTCTTCCTAGGAAGCCTCGGATCTCTTTTTCAGTTCTAGGAGCTGGCATGTCTATGATTGCCCGGGCTTTGTCAGGGTCTACCTCAATCCCCTTTTCACTGACGATAAAGCCCAACAGCTTTCCTGATTTAACCCCGAAGGTGCATTTAGCCGGATTCAATCGCAGCTTAAATTTTCGAAGCCTCTCAAATAACTTCTGCAAATCCATAAGATGGTCACCTTCTGTCCGGGATTTGGCGATCATATCATCCACGTAGACTTCCATCTCCTTGTGAATCATGTCATGGAATAATGTTACCATGGCCCTCTGATAGGTTGCACCAGCATTTTTTAATCCAAAGGGCATGACTTTGTAACAAAAGGTTCCCCAGGCCGTGATAAAGGTGGTCTTTTCTCTGTCGTCTTCGGCCATCTTAATCTGATTGTAGCCTGAGAAACCATCCATGAAGGAGAAGTAAGAGAACTGCGCGGTGTTATCTACCAGCACATCAATGTGAGGTAACGGGAAGTCATCCTTTGGGCTGGCACGATTAAGATCTCTGTAGTCTACACACATCCGGACCTTCCCATCTTTCTTGGGGACTGGTACTATGTTAGCAACCCATTCGGGGTAATTTGCAACAGCCAAGAAGCCGGCGTCAAACTGTTTTCTTACTTCTTCCCGGATTTTCAGAGACATTTCCGGTTTCATCCTTCTTAGCTTCTGTTTGACGGGTGCATATCCAGCTTTCATAGGCAGCTTGTGTTCTACTATAGAAATGTCTAGGCCTGGCATGTCTTGATAAGACCAGGCGAAGATATCACTATAGTCCTGTAAGAGTGAGATCAACCGCGCACGATTGTCTCCAGCAATGAGCGTGCCTATCTTGACTTCTTTTTTATTCTCTTCGGTCCCTAAATTGATTAAATCCACGGGTTCCTGATGAGGTTCAATTGTTTTAGATTCGCGTTCCACTAATCTCAACATCTCGTCGGTGGGTTCACATTCAAATTCTGCCTCTTCGTCGACCAGGTCATCAACACAGTCGAAATCGCCTAATACAATACTAGCATTATCGTCACGAGGCGGTTTCGGATCGAATCTGCGTGTTAGGTATGAGAAGAAGAAATAAGATATATATTTAACATGAGGAAGTATTTGAGGAGTAGAGGAGAGTATTTTTGGGTAATGCAACTGTATTTATTACTTGTCGAAAATATGTACAAAATGTTTATGTATAAAATTTTGTTATGACAATTACAGAATTACATTTGAACTGAACCAAAAGTCAGAGGTAGATCGAAAATTTCCCAATTGGTCAGTTCTCGTCCAGGGGGACAGGGCATCACCAAATCTTCCAGAGTCAACGTCTCTTCCTTGTCTATGACCGCGATCATGCTTGAGTTTTCGAAGCCGGCACTTCGGAAACTTTGTGATATGTGGCACAGAGGGACCTTATTATAACGGGGTCTTACTGCCTTATCCTCTTCAGTGGGTTGATATCCCAACCCATATCGCCGTCTATTCTTTTCCATTAATAATGGCTGAGATAAACCGCCCTTATTTTGCCCCAGTTTGCCGCTTGGCTTGAACCCATTCTTTAGCATCACTCGGGCCATCATCATCAGAGCTTTAGGGGGCAGCCCACGGTCAACCACATCACCTTCCTTAATTGTAGTGACATTGGCGACTTCTAAAGCTTGGAAATGAGTTTCCAAAGCTTCTTCGGCAGCCTCAATATAAGGAGGATTAGTGGGTTTGCTGACCAAATAGTCTTCTTCCGCCGAGACGATAATTAGTCTATCGTCTATGATGAACTTCAGCTTTTGATGTAAAGTTGAAGGGACCGCTTTGGCGGAATGAATCCATGGCCTACCTAGTAGGCAGCTGTAGGCTGGCTGAATATCCATTACTTGGAAAGTTACGTCGAAGAATACCGGGCCAATTTGGACTGGCAAGTCTATTTCACCAATCACTTCCCGTCTTGATCCATCGAATGCTCTTACTACCGTAGAGCTAGGCCTCATGTGGATCCTATCGTGTGGTAGTTTGGAAAAAGTCAATTGAGGCATCACATTCAGAGAAGAACCATTGTCTATCAAGACTCTAGCTAGAATGTGATCCATGCATTTGACCGATATGTGTAATGCCCTGTTATGTTTCGCTCCTTCATCCGGGATTTCTCGGTCGGCGAAGGTTATGAAGTTGTTGGCGGTCAAGTTGTTGGCAATTCCCTCAAATTTGTCCACTGAGATGTTGTGGACCACATGAGCCTCATTCAGAATCTTTAGCAGCACTTTCCGATGGGGTTCGGAATTCATCATTAAGGCAAGTAGTGAGATTTTGGCGGGTATACGGTTCAGTTGTTCTATTACTGTATACTCGCTTTGTCTTATTAATTTTAGGAACTCACAGGCCTCTTCATCTGAGACGGCCTTCTTTAATTCCTTCTCCACCTCTTTGACCGCAGTTTCAGGCTCCATTCTAGCCTGACTCTCTTTTTCTTGAATGGCCGGTTGCTTTCTTGTTTCTTCAGCGGGAGCGTAGATGCGACCACTCCTTGTCATTCCTCCTATTCCGGCTATGTTGGTTATGTCAGGTGAAGAGCTCTCCAACATATCCTCTTCACTTTTTCCTCCCAGAACCTTTACATCATACCTCCAAGGCACCTCCCTGTTACTGTGGTATTGGAAAGGTCCTGGCACTTTAATTGTGACAGGTCTTATCCCGTTGGGCGTCAGTGAGACCGACGGTTCGGTGTAGCGGATAATCAGGGGTTTAGGATGCCCTGGGAAGGATTCATCGACCATATTCACTTCCTCCTCAATTTCAACGCAATTTACCGAGGGTCCTGCTCCCCCATGGTTTGGCAGTGGATTGCTCCCCACACTAGGAGTATCCTTTTCAAAATTGAGCCATTTGGCATTAATCAACTTCTGGACCCTATGTTTTAGGGCCAGACAGTTTTCAGTAGAATGCCCTATCGTCCCTGCGTGGTATTCGCATTTTGCCTCAGGGTTGTACCATTTCGGAAATGGGGGTTCCAAAGGTTTCATGGGTACCAGTGCGACCAAAGAGTTTTGAATCAAACGGGGCAGCAGCTCCGAATAACTCATCGGAATCGGGTCGAATTGCACTATTTTCCTCGGGTTATTGTTGGTTTTCGGTTGAGGTTGGTTGGTACTTTGGTTCCATGGCATAGAGGGTCGTTGTTGAGAGAAGGTTTGAGGTGATGGAACTGTAATGGTAGTATTTGGATGGTATTGAGTAGGTGGGTTGTAGGATGGTTGGTGAGCAGGTTGGGCGGAGGCTACCATATGCGGGTGCGTGGGATATTGTGATTGGTAGGGTGTTTGGTAGTTAGGTGGGGTTGTGGTTGATTGATATATGGGTTGTGTGGGAGTTGGTCGGTTTGGATCTGCGGAGATATAATGGGTCTCAGCCTCCCTTTTCTTCCATGTATTATTTGTCGGCTTTTTCGTGCTCACATTGCCGACGGCGTTATGTATAATTCTTCCTCGGCGTAGACCACTTTCTATGCGTTCTCCTATCAGTACCATGTCCGAGAAGCTAGCCGAGACACTGCCTACCATCTTATCATAGTAGGGTGCGGAGAGCGTCTCCATGAATGTGCTAATCATTTCTCGCTCCAACAGGGGTGGCTGGACTTGAGCGGCTAGCTCCCTCCACCTCTGAGCGTACTCTTTGAAGGACTCATTTTCTTTCTTGATCATGTTCTGCAGTTGAGTCCTATCAGGTGCCATCTCGATGTTATACTTGTATTGCCTGAGGAAGGCATCGGCTAAGTCCTTCCATGAACGGATGTAGAACCTCTCGAGCTGGGTATACCAGCTGGCCGCTGCCCCTGTTAAACTGTCTTGAAAACAGTGAATAAGCAGCTTGTCGTTGTGTGAGTGAGAGACCATTTTTCTGCAATACATCGTTAGATGGCTTCTCGGACAGCCAACCCCTCGGTATTTCTCAAATTCCGGAGTCTTGAATTTCGGAGGTATGATGACGTCTGGTACGAGGCAGAGCTCAGAAGCCTCGACTACTCCATATCCGCCTCCCTCGATTGCCCTAACTCTCTCTTCTAGATGCGTCCATCTCCCTCCGAGGAGGGCTTCTTGGTCCGCCATTCTTGGCCATGGCTCATTTAGAGGCCGGCTGGCCTGAAGAGGTAAAGCATAAGGTTCCCTGGGTCTCGTGGCATGACCGTAGGGATGTGGCTGGTGTGGGTTTGCTGGATGAACAGCGACTGGCACAGAGTATGTAGGATCTTCTGTGGCGGTCGTGTTCATATGGGCATAGTCAGGGTGGACATTATATGGATATGTGGTTGATGGGTTAATATGAGAAGGGAAAGATGGGTTTGTATGTGTAGGGAAAGCAGAAGAAGTGTTTGTATTATAAGGGTAGGGGTTCATGTTTGCGTAGGCTGGGTGTGAGTATGGTTGATAACCCGTTGTATTAGCAGGAGGTAGGTAAGTTGGTGGATTGGTGTGAGGGTTGTGAGGGTTAAGGTTCGGGTGTGGAGGTCCAGCGGGAAAATTTGGGTGAGGCTGATGGGAAGTAAGGTTTATGTGGAGCGGTATCACATTATGGTTTTCACCAGCCAATATTTCTTGAGACCCATGAGGAGGTTCAAAGCCGGGTGGTAAGCCATACGGCCAATCTTGTTCAGTGACAGTCTGAAGAGGCAAAGATGTATTGGCTGCCCCAAGTGCCCCAGTGCCTGCGGGTCCCTCTGCGTTTTTCTCAAGTAGCTTCATGAGCTTAGCCACTTGATCTTTTAATTCCGCGACCTCACTGCGGAGCTCCTCATTCTGTGTTTCCAGCTCACTCATGATTTTTGTTCTTGATCTGGTGCTATATGAATGCCGGGGAAGTCGTAAGCCCGCTATTTTGTTACCTGTTTAAAAAAGTTAAATTCGTTTAAGTTAATTAATAATAATAAAAGATTTGACTATGCGGCGGATGCGGAGGGACCAGAATTTGACAGTGTGCTGATCGTGTGCATCTTTTGTGCTTGTGAGTGTGAAATGGAAATTAATGTGGAATTGCAGAGAAGAGCCCATTTTATTCAACATAGATGATGTCTATTTTACATTTCTTTCCTCTTGCTTGGCCAGTACAATATATTTTCTCATCCTTAAGACTAGGTCTTTACAAGTTTGAATGAAAAAATCTACTTCAGGCGGGGTGTGGAGTGGATGCAGAGAAGCTTCTGCCTTCTTGAGTGATTGCGGTAACTCTTCTATGGCCGTATTCGCTAGGTATGCCAGCCTTTGAAAGCATCTGATCCAGTGTTCAGCCGTATCTTTATACCACCCGCTTTCCTTTTGTATATCCTTTATGCCTTTTTGCTGCATTCTTATGATCTCGAGGACCTTCCATTTTTCCTCGTTCACCTCATCCTGCCAGGCTATGAGTAGGCCTTCAATTTGCTGTTTCATATCCTCTATCTTTTGCAACAATTCATTTCTCTCTTTTGTCACATTGTCTGCCTCTGCTTGGGCTTTCCTTTTCGCAGCTAGGATCTGATTTTTTTCTTCTCGGTTGTTGCGGACCTTGGCTCTTATCTGTTCCAAGGCATTCCTCAACTGGCTGTTCTCTTGGCGTGCGGCGTCCCTTTCTTGTGCTCTCATGCCGAGCTCTTTGTTGGCCGCTTGCAAACTCATGTGTACCCGAGAAGCACGCTCTCGTCCTCCTTTCTGCTGATCTCGGATAGAAGCTAAGAGAGCTTTATTCACTTCATCTTCTCTTCGCCACGCAGCGCTCTCTTGTCGTTCTTTCAGCAATTCTTCCTCTAGCTGAGCGTTTCTTTTGGTCATGGCTTCTAGTTTCTCTCTCAGGCTTTTGACAACCTCGTCTTCAAACTCTGTGGACGCCATTTGACTCTTGGATGGAGGAACAGATGGTTTGAATGGCAATTTGATGTGTTGCACCCTGTCTCTAACCCACTGTTTGTATTCTTCTTTAGCAGCGCAGCTTCGCACTCCCAGTTCTTTTCCTTTGCGGGTGACCCCTTCCCATGCCTCTCGAACTTTGCGGAGGTTCTCGGCAAAGTCTCCTTCATACTTTAAGTAGAAAGGAGTCAATAGTTCGTCAGACGGGGGTGCTTTAATAGGGTAGGCCAACTGTCTCTGTCCCAGTATCGGGTTATAACTGATACAACCTCTAGCTCCCATGAGGGGTACATTTGGGAACCCCTTGCAATGATAGATGACCTCCGTTCTTTGCTGCCACGAAGGTTGCCATCTAACCTGGTCTTCGGTTAAGCTGGCGAAGTGGGAAGACCATTCGAGATTGCTCATCTGTTTCAGCTGGTAGTTCAAGAAGTCTGCTATGGGATGTTGTGTCTTCATGTCCCTTTTGAAAATGTGGGTTGTGATCCATATGAATAACACGGGTAGGCAACAAATCAACCTAGTTCTCTTCTTCTCATGACAGAAGTTCAGCGTGCAATAAACATCTGCCAACAGGGCCGTCACAGGATTTTCTGCTCTATCTCTTTTGGCTAGGAAGATATCGACTGCACTCAGATCAACGAAGTCGTCTATGTAAGGGAAAAGAACTAACCCATAGATGGTAAGGGCTAACACATCCATGTATATAGCCCACTGGTTGTTGTCGGCTAAGTGTTGCATGTACTTCTCTAGAAATTCTCTAGTGAACCCCTTGACTTGGCCTTTTGTCTGATAACCTGCCAAATGTTCCCCAGTCTGTAACCCCAAAGCCTGTGCGACTGCCCGGAAGGAGGAATGATGTTCTAGGTAATGATACGGCCTAGCTCCCTCTAATGGCAGATCCAAAATCTGTTCGAACTCCTCTAGAGTGGGAGCCAGCTGAAAGTCTGAGAATGTGAAGCACCGGAGCGGCGGATCATAATATTGCACCATGGCAGTAAGGGCTCCTTCTTGTACTTGAACTTTTAAAAGCCTCAGTATGTTGCCATACTTTTTGGTGACGGCCATTTGCTGGATACTTGTCAACTTGTTTGCAAACACCTCTAAGCTGGCCAAGTCTGTTATTTTGACACCGATGCGTCTCTTCTTCTTCAACTGTTCAGATTCCACATTAATTTCCATTTCACCCCCTTTCACGATAGTCACCGAGAACCTGACCTCTCGTAAGAAAAAGATACAAACAAGTATGTTAGACCCTAAATGAATGATATTAATGTATAGGGTATGCATGAAGACAACAGGACATGGTTACTCTTACTATCCTCCCTCCCTCTTTTTTGGTTATTATTTTTTTTTATTTTGTTCCTCATTTTGATTTTCCCCCTTTTTTTTGACACTTTCCTTTCTTCTCTCCTCCTTTTTTGCACACTTTCCTTTCTTTTCTTCTCTCTCCTCTTTTTGTACACTTTTCTTCCTTTTCTTCCCTCTCCTCCCTTTTTGTATACTTTTCTTTCTTTTCTTCTCTCTCCTATTTCTTGTACACTTTTCTTTCTTTTCTT
Organism: Canavalia gladiata; assembly: GCA_037954105.1. Taxonomy (NCBI): domain Eukaryota; kingdom Viridiplantae; phylum Streptophyta; class Magnoliopsida; order Fabales; family Fabaceae; genus Canavalia; species Canavalia gladiata. The sequence continues at coordinate 10,556,156 of CM075659.1, read as the reverse complement.
CTCTCTCCTATTTTTTGTACACTTTTTCTTTTAAATTTAGAATTCTATAGTCACAGGTAAATAAAATCTTACAGAGCTGATGTCGTATAAATAGGGCGTGCCCTCCTCGTGTCCTAGAGAGGTAACCTGTCCTATGGATCTAGGGCTTTTAATGCATGAGCCTTTCCAAGGTAGGTTGTAATCCTAGGGTATAAAGGTCACTAGAGCCAAGTTCCAGCTCACAATGCTTGCCACAACAGTAGAAGTAGCCACTAGTTGCAGGGCATTATGAATAGGACGCACTCTTGCTGGGATTTTCATGATAGCCATACAGGACGTAAGCCCCAGCATGACACCACTAGATCCCTCTAATCCTGGGCAGCACTCAGACCCGGGTATAGGGCCCCACTCATAATAACATGTAATGCATGGAGGGCACTTTATTTTGGGATACCTGCAATTAGGGAACTTGCACAGATATATAGCAATTTATTGTTTGTCTATCCTAGGGTGTAGAGAGAGTAAGCAAACAATAAAACAAGAATAAATCAATAAATAAATAACATACAATAATTAAATCATATAAATAGGAAAAAGGGATCAAATATAAAATACACAATAATTAAATCATATAAATAGGAAAAAGGGATCAAATATAAAATACACTCAAATAAACAGGTTTGACTCTCTAAGTATCCCCAGTGGAGTCGCCATCTGTCGCAACCGTAATTCCGACGAGAAGACGAACCCGCTAAAATTTTAAAAAATGTTGATTTTGATGAATGTGGAGTCGCCACCAAATTTTTATTTAAGGGAAAAGATTTGGAAAAACCCTGACTCAAGGAAGAGATTTAGGTTCGGGAGTCGGTTACGAGTGGGGAAGGTGTTAGGCACCCCACTCGCCTGTTCCAAAGAACAGTACCCTTAAACTGAGTGTGTGTATTTGAAAATAGCTTGATCCCTTTAATTAGAATGGAAATAAATAACGTGATAGAGGTTAGCCTGACAGGACTTGATCCTGCTCCTACGTATTCCCCGGTGCAATGGGAAACTCAAGGCTTACGTAGTTCTAGTGTGTGAAGGCTTGACCTTCGAAGAGTGCTTGAGAAAAGATTATTTGGTTTGTGAAGGCTTGACCTTCGAAAATGCTTGAGAAAAGATTATTTTAAAGATCTTGTTTTGAGAAAGCTTTATCTTTGGGAGGGATTTTTGGCCCACTCATGCACAAGACCCAAGGCGGCTAAGGCAGCACAGGGGCCTATACGAACTACTAAATGTTGAATAGCAGGTAAACCGCCAGTTCCCCATTTAGAGTCCATCGCGTGAGACCTAGAATTCCAAAGTATTAGAAAAAGATATTTTTAAAGTTTTGAAGGACTTCTAGTCCACTCATGCACAAGGTCCGAGGCGGCTAAGGCAGCACAGGGACCTATATGAACTACTAAACGTTGAACAGCAGGTAAACCGCCAGCTCCCCATTTAGAGTCCATTGCGTGAGACTTAGAAATCCCAAAATATTAGAAAAAGAAACTTTTAAATTTTGAAAAGATACGATTTGCAAATGATATTGATTCTTAAATAAGAGAAAACCTGAATTTGAGATAAGAATTTCGTTTTTGAGTTTTGGGTTACAAAAAGAATTTTGGCGTAATTTTGCAATTATGGAAATTTAGGATAGTTTGGTAATTATTAGAAAATTTTTTATGAATTTTCTAGATTTTGTATTTTTATGGATTTTTTGGGTCTTTATTAATTTTTATTAATTTTCGGAATTTTTATTAATTTTTGAATTTTTTGAATTTTTTATTAATTTTCTGGAAATTTTGTTATTTTTTTGAATTTCTGGAAATTTTTGTTATTTCTGAAATTTTTATTAATTTTTGAATTTCTGGAATTTTTTTATTAATTCTGGAATTTTTTGAATTTTTTATTATTTACTGGAATTATTTATTAATTTTTGAATTTCTGGAATTTTTATTAATTTTTGGAAGTTTTGAATTTTTATTAATTTTCAGGAAATTTTATATTTTTTATTGATTTTCTGGAATTTTTTATTAATTTTTCTAATTTTATGGAATTTTTATATATTTTATTGATTTTTTGGAAATTTTATATATTTTATTATTTACTGGAATTATTTATTAATTTTTGAATTTCTGGAATTTTTTATTAATTCTAGAATTTTCACATTTTTTATTGATTTTCTGGAAATTTTATATTTTTTATTGATTTTCTGGAATTTTTTTATTAATTTTTCTAATTTTCTGGAATTTTTATATATTTTATTGATTTTCTGGAAATTTTTATTAATTTTTCTAATTTTCTATTAATTCTTGAATTTTTTATTAATTTTTGGAAGTTTTGAATTAATTCTTGAATTTTTTATTAATTTTTGGAATTTTTTATTAATTCTTGAATTTTTTATTAATTCTTGAATTTTTGGAATTTTTTTATTTTTTTTAATTTCTGGAATTTTTTATTAATTTTTGGAAGTTTTGAATTTTTATTAATTTTTGGAGTTTTGGAATTTTTTAGATATTTTTGAATTTCTGGAAATTTTTATTAATTTTTCCATTAAGTGTTTATGGAGGACAAGGGGGAAATATTTGAGGAATTCCTAGGGGTAGTTGGGTAATTACTGTCAGTGGGGGTAGCATGGACATTTTGTGGAAAGGCCAGGGCAGCGGGATCATTTTATTATCAGGGATCTATTGGGCATTTCAATACCTAGGTGAGTAAAAAAAAAGAAATTGCTGGGAATGAGATTCGAATTGCGGACGATGGGTTTGCCAACTATTTACCCAACCATGAGAGCCAGTGGCCATTGATGATTTATACTCCGTTTGGTCGCATATAGGCAATATGAGAGATGGTGTCACTTTGCATTTACTAGTCCCCTGCATGCCCCTGGATGATTTCATATGTGCGAGTTGCACATTAAATCATGCTATTCTAAAGACTGCTCCATAAGCATCTTGCTGCCCCATTCTCAAGCCTGCCCTCGGAAAAACACCTTGAGGAGGCTTTTGATCCCCTACTGATTAAACATCCTCCCACCTAGAACATGTAGCACCAGGGATACAGGGGCCCCTATTTTAGACGTACCCACTGATCTTAACATGATAATAATAAATAAATGAAGTCGTACAAAACTTAGCATGGAAATCCGTTCAAATGTTATATGTCAAAAGGTGCCCTATAGGCTATCTTGCCAACAGCAAAGGGGGCATTTATTCAATGGATATGCTTGTTTTCCGAATTTGTAACTCTTAATGCTACAGGTTTTTTTTTAGAGTGCTAGAGTGTGCATATTTTCTATCTTTTCAAGCACAAAGAAAACGAAAAGGGTAACTCTGTCTTGTACCCCTTTCTTCCTCATTTTATGGTTGTTGCCCACAGAATGAGATCTATCTTTTATCAAATACTTAGAGTCATTCTTTACCATATATCCGGCCTACCTGTATCACTGCGATTGCCAATATCTACTCTAATTCTCAATCATTCCAAGAAGCTAATCGAGATCTTTTTACAGAAATGTCAATCGTGCATACAATTTTGACCATTCTCTAATGGAATCTTTAATCTTGAACGGAAAATTCACACACTCTTGCATAAGAATTTGAATCGAAGCTTATAGAACTCACCTGCTATGGGGTCTGGTAAGGGGCTTACGCGTGAATGCTTTCAAGGGAACGTCTAATCCTTCTTCCAGCGACGGCGGTGTTTGATCGAAGATTTCTTGATCCTCTTCTCTGTGGTTCTCCCAATTCCCCCGAATCTCCCCTTCTGAGTCTATCCCAGTTCTTTCTTATCCTTTCCCACAAAAAAGAAATTCCAGAAAAATCTTAATGCTTCCAGGAAACTCCACTCGTTTTCTCCTCCCCCCCAAAATCAGAACCCCTTCTCCATATTCTGCCTTCGTTTTTTATAGGCCCCAGCTTCTTCCTAATTTCCTTTCTTACCCCTTCCTCTTTGCCTTTTGGATTTTGTCCTTTTTGCAAATAATTTTTTTTTTGCCCTCTTTTTTTGATTTTGCTTTTAAAAACTTCCTTCATTAATTTTCATTTACTTCTATATATTTTTTATTTTTATTTTTATTATTTTTTTAGTTCAGAATTTTCAAAATTTTTGTTTTAATGGTTTGTTTTTTTTCTTTTTCTTAATTCTGCTGTATTTATTTATTTATTTATATATATATTTTTTTTTTTTTTTTAGTTCAGAATTTTCATCTTTGTTTTTTTTCTGATTTTTGTTTATTTCCTTTAAAATATTTTTATTTTTCCAGAATATTATATAAAAAAAAACTTGACTTTATTATCGTTTTTTATTTATTTTTTATTTTTATTTTTTATTTATTTGTCTGTTTCTGATTTGTTTGTTTTCTGTTTTCCGTTTGCCTGTTTTCTGTTTTCTGTTTTCTGTTTTCTGTTTTCCGTTTTCTGTCTTCTGTCTTCTGTTTTCTGTTTTCTGTTTTCTATCTTCTGTTTTCTATTTTATTCATGTTGTGTTTTGATATATTTATTTTCCATTTATACCCACTATTTATTATTCTATTTTGGTTTTTTTATCCTCTTTATTTTAGTCTCGTTTTTATTCCGGATTTTATTTGTTTATTATTATATTTTCATTGGTTTTTTTGATTAATTTTAATGGTTGGAGGCCTCGGACATAAGTAGGTGTTTACAGACAGTATAGAGAAACACGATCTATTTTGTTTCTACCATAAAAGTATGTCAAATTTTTCATGATAATCTCCACATTATGTCAAATTTACCATGATAATCTCCACATAATTCACTTAAGTACCTCTTAAACTACTTTCTTACACAAATTGATTTTTTTCTCCTTAGATGTTGTCTAAAAGCATCAATTTTGTAAGTATTGCTAGGAACTGCAGGAGGGGTGGTTTAAACTAAACCAAACTAAACTGAATGTTGAGGTGATTAAGCAAGACTATGTTTCTATTCATGAAAAGCAGCATACCATAGGTAGAGTCTATACATATTCAACTTGAAATTAAAGGCTAACTTCAATATGAAACTCACTCTTATTTGGAAACATATCACGAAAGGACCACTCAACATAGTTAAACTTAAACGTAGGATCAAACATGACTCCAAAATAAATAAGGTTGTTTATATGAATAACATTACCACAATGCTTATCATATATATTTTTTTTCATCTCAAACCCAATATAGCAAATTTGGTATTTAGGTTCATAGAAGCTTGATTCAACTCATCATAGATAAGTGAAAGCCGATGGAATGCAGCATGAATGGTTACATGTGTAGAGGCTAAAAATACATTAGTGACATCATAAATTTTTTTTGAAGACCCTAACATTTTCCCAATAAAAACTAGATGGTATAACTATTGTCCCAAAGTATTCCCCTAAAACTAGGATCCTTAAACTCCAACTTATCAAATGAAGCTTGGTGTTTTTCAGCTACCTTTAGCGTTTGATATGTTGAGTTCCACTTGGTAAATACATTTAGACTCATTAGTTTCTTACAAGAAATCTTAAAATAGGCAATATATTCTTTAAATTTATCCAATCTTTATGGTGAGGACTTAATAAATCTAACAAGATTCCAAATGCAGGATATTAAGGATTACATGTCTTTTAACTCATTAGTTACCACTAGATTAAGGATGTGAGCACAACACCTTATGGGAAAAAATTCATCATTTAAGATTAGAGCATTGAAAGAATTTAATTTTTTTTAGATAATTAATGAACATATTATTAGAAGAAGCATTGTCAATAGTAATTGAAAATACATTCTTAATACCTCATTCTCTCAATACTTCTTTTACTTGTTTATTTATTGTCTCATCTTTATGATTAGTTATTATTGAAAAAGAAATTTTTTTTACAGCTCCATTCATTATCAATAAAATGAGAAATTAAGATTAAATATTTATGTTTTAGACAGAAGTCTACCAATATATAGTTAATAAAACTCAACTGCTGGTGGACCTAAAGAATGTCCTTAATCTAATTTTCTCATCTAAATAGAGTTGATAGAAATATTTGGTTACTGTGTGTCTAGATGGCAGGATAAATGGGACTACAACTACTTACAGAGGAGTTTGAAACCCTCACAATTTATAATTTTAAATGGTTATTCATCTAGAATAACAAATGTTACTAAAACCATCCTATAGGTCTTTACATTGAACATTTGGGTAACAACATCAAAACTTGAATTCTCTCCACTCTTGTTAGACTTAAAGGATAATTTCTTTTTTATGTAGGGTCATTAATGATAACATAAGTGTATTTTGGGCATCTTATGAGGTGGGAAGATATGGAAGAGGTGCCATGTTTCTTAGGGTGGAAGTAAAAAAATTTGTTACAGTACATACAAGCAACTTGAGGTGTACCACCTTCAACTACAGGAAATTTATTGAAATGGTCTCAAACATGTGAAGTGAATCTAGCTCCACTTGCATTTGACTTTATTTTTCTAGAATTTTTAAGGGTTGGCTAGGATTATTCAATAGGAGCAACTTTATTTGTTGGTTGTGAATTCCCACAAACACCCATAATTGATGGTTGTTCAATATTGGAGGTGAGTAAATGTTCACGAGATTGGTCCATATAGTTAGAATGAAGAAGTTATAGTCAACTACTACCATTTAGGTCTACTATTAAGATAAAAGGAATTTTGTTAGTACTTATTGGCCTTCTAAGGTTGTCACTCACCTAACTAGCTTAACTTAAGACTAAACTCGAACTCGAGCCACATCACTACCCAATAATCTTTATTTATCTTATATGAGAATTAAATCTTAAATTAATTATAGAATAAGAGGGAAACATTTTACAGTGGCTCATCATCATTGGACAATTTCATACTCAAATAAATACATCACAAATGACATGTAAACATCCCAAGAGAATTGAAAAAAAAAAATCAGTCTCAGCCTAAGCATCCTTGACTAGATCATAGAACAGGGAAAAAATTTAATCTCAACATAAGCATCCTTGACCAAAAAAGCATCATTGACTAGATCACAAAACAGGAAAAAAAATTAATCTCAGCATAAGCATCTTTGACCATAGAGCAAAATGTAGCATTATAAAAGAAGAAGATAAAAAAAATTAATCTCAGCATAAGCATCCTTGACTAGAAAGAAAAATGTAACATTATAAAAGAAGAAGAGGAAAAAACTAATCTCAATTTAAGCATCCTTGATTAGAGAGAAAAATATAGCATCATAAAAAAAGACGGGATAAAATCAATCTTAGCCTAAGCATCCTTGATCAAAAAGAAAAATATAGCATCATAAAAGAATAAGAGGAAAAAATTATTCTTATGCTTAAGCATCGTTGATCGGAGACCAAAATATAGCGTCAATTTTAGAAGAATGGGAAGATTAAAATTTTTTCACTCAAACATCATAAAATCAAAACAAGAACTGTAGCATCAATTCTAGAAGAATATGAAGATTAAAAATTTCTGAACCAAGCATCATAGAAGTAAAACCAAAATGTAGCATCACTTCTAAAAGAATAGAAAGATTGAAAATTTTTTAGTCAAGCATCATAGAAGCGAAACCAAAATGTAACATCAATTTTAGAAGGATATTAAAAAAAAATTCAATCAAGTAGCATAGAAGATATAACAGAGTGTATCATCATTCAAAATGAAAGAGATTAAAAAAATTTCTCAGTCAAATAGCATAGAAGATAGAATAAAGTGTAGCATCATTTGAGATGAAGGAGACTAAAAAAATTTCTCAATAAAGCATCATAGAGGATAAACCAAAGTGTAACATCATTCAAGAAGAATGAAATTAAAAAAATTTCTTAGTCAAATATCATACACATAAGACATACAAAAAAAAAACTTTAAAAAATATATCAGATAACACATCATAAAATAAGAATAGGAAGAGAGTCTTTAAAAAAGATCTTAGATCACATATCATAGAATAGGAAGAAGAAGAAGAGGGTCTTTAAAAGGATCTCAGATCATATATCATAGAAGAAGAGAAACTTTAACAAAGATATCAGTTCACACATCATAGAAGAAGGCAACGAACTTTAAAAAATATTAGAGAGCATATCACAGAATAAAAACAAGAAGACCTTTAAAAAGAATCTCAGATCACACATCATATAAGAATAAGAATAAAAGGATCTTTAAGAAAGATCTTAAATCACACATGATAAAATAAAAAGGAGGGTCTTTATAATTAATCTCAAATCACGCATCATACAAGAAGGGGGTATTTAAAAATCAATGAATAAAAAATATCACATAAAGGATAAATAACAAAAAAGATTTCAGCACACACATCTTAGACCATAGTGTAGTATCATAGAAAAAAAGGATATTTAATATTTTTCCAAAACAAGAATCATGGAAGAATAGAGACTTTAAAATTTTTCTAAGATCAAACATCATATATAAAAGAGGGACATGGCAAAATTTCTCAAAACAAGCATCATGGAAAATATACACCATAGTGTACTATCATGTAAAAGGAGGGAAAATAGAAAATTTAGTAGTTTAAGAATTATAGGGCAGAAACGAGTATCATCAGAGTCTCAATAAATATTATTCATTAATCATGCATTGACCTCATAAATAAACCAGAAGTAGTATTAGGGAATATGTAACTCAAGAACAAAAATTAATCTCGATGAAGTTATCATCATCATCATTAGTCATCATTGCATTATTACAATAATCAACCATCATACATGATAAGTGTCAAATAAGACACTTATTTGAAACATAATTCGATGTAATTGCAAATAGTTGAAGGATAAAACAACATTAAAACATGAGAAAATAACATAAAATTGAGTAACCCATACACAATATGAAAAATGAAGTTTAGGCGATAAATTCTCATAATTCTGTTGTGTTTTAATTACTGCAGTCTGTTATAGGGTTCCGACGTTGGCAACGCAACCGGACTTACGTGGAATACATGAAGATTTGAAAGAAAAGAAGTTATTTGTTACTTGCATCGCGTTGGCAACGCAGCTATGCTGCGTTGGACATGCGACGCTATAGAGCAGAATCTATAAAAGCCCAAAACAGAACAAAAATAAAGCATCCTTGATCATACACTTCTGGTATTCGAGAGACACAGAACCAATCTATCTTCTTGCTATCTGTTATGCTAGAATCACCTTGTTTCTGGGTCTGTTCTGGGTGAAGGAAGAAACCCTAGGGCTAAGGGCAAAGAACATCTGCAGCGCGTCGTTATGCTTGTGACTTCCTCTCTCTCCCCTGTTTTCTTTCTTTATCATTATGTGTAACTAGATCTCTGTTAGGGAAGGAGGAATCTATTGCTGAACCTATGTAACCCGGATACGTTATATGTATTCAAGATTGTTTTCCTTTAACGTTGATTATTCATCTCTTTGCTTAATACTTCTATGACTTGGCCACTTATAGATTGAATCATAAATTCTTCTTCAAATTGGGAAATTGGTTTTTGAATTGGAACTGAGATTGAATAACATAATTGTGAAGGCTCTAGGGATAGAGGTTTGCGATTGTGAAATCGTTTAAATTCTTGAACTTAAGGTTCACATCAAATTGGGAATTACTAAAGGATTAGGATTCCTAATTTGAGTGAATAATTGATGAGTCAAGGGATTGACCTTCAATCAATATTTGTGAATTCGATCTTCAATTACAATTTATCTTGAATGCATGTAATGATCCACTATTACATAGGGGAAGTTTTGGTGACATTCAACCCTAACACCTTTCATACATTGAATTCTTTCACATTCGTAGCAGTTATTGAGTCTTAAACAATTTTGCAATTATTTTGATTAGTTTTATGCATATCAGAACAGAGTTCCAGACCAGTTGATAGAAACCAGTGATTGTTGTTATATTCTGCTTGCATTGCCTACGCAACCCCATATCAGAGTTCAATTAGTGGATTAATAGGAATTTAATACTTGAACCAAATCCCTGTAGAGATGATACTCTTACTCACTCTTTACTCTGTAAAACGATAAGGTGCACTTGCCTTCATACGGTTTTACATCAACAATACAATAATCAAAATATATCAGTATCAAAATTAATAGAACCTAGTAGAGGCAATGCAAGATGCAACAGTGAAGACTTTAACTCCTTCAAGAGGTAATTTGTAATTCACCTTTGGATACATGCAATACAATAAACAATTAATCATGTTATAACTCATATTTAAATAAACCAAAGATTGATACACAAGAAATCATGGTAGAATAAAAATAAAAAATACATCAAACAAAGAATCACAAATATTTGTATACCTTTGTGAAGGGGATTAAATCAAGACTTGTGTAAAAACCACTTAGTAATTGAGTAACAATGTAACAAGACTTGTATCAGGCAAAATGATGGGGATTAAAACCTAAATACAATAAAACTAAACTAAAAATGATTAGTATACAAATTATTGTAAAAAAATAAACAAATAAAATTATACATATACAAATTAATAAAATTACTTTCAATGATTTTTCTTATCAAAAGGAATTGAAAAGTTGAGAATCCATTAATAATTTTTTCCATTTCACATAATTCACCCTTTTAATAAAGAAGCAAACAACCATTCACAAACATTAAACAACAAAACATAATAAAAAATAAGGTAACAACTTATAACTGGAATAATATAATCAAAAAATTATAATTTAAAAGCTTTGAAATGTTACTCTAATAGAGACATGCACCTAAGAAAACTAATGGAGACAATATCACTGTTAGATAGCATGAAATCTCAAAACCCATAGTTATGAACAAGAGTTTTGGAAACGAAAAATGATACACAAGATATTTGATAAAATCCTAATATTTGACGAACAACATTGTTCAAGAGATTTTGGTGAGATAGAAGTATAGAGGAAAATTAGAGCTTAAAAATTAGAGGTTAATGGAGAAAAGGGAGTGTAGATAGAGAAAGGAAATGAAAATCCTAAGAGGCTAATAGAGATAGAACGAGGAAGAACCAAGAAGGTGAGAGAAAGAAAATGATAAAGGACACACTCGAATTCACCTGAGAATAAGAGAGCGACGCAAATGGAGAGTTGGAAAACAATGGAGTGACTACACCACCCTTCCTTCCCTTATCCTAATTTTATAGAGTTTAGCAAAAATCCAATCAAAAATAGGCCTACAAATTATATATATATATATATATATATATATATATATATATATATATATATATATATATATATATATATATATATATATATACTTGGTCGGATTAGATAAAGTTGGTTAGACTTGAGTCAAATCGAATCCATCCAACAAAAATCATTAACACCTACAAATATTGATTTACCTTAACCCATTCATACTTATCCATCTAGTTCAGCATCTTTATCTTATTAGATTGGACGATTTTGAATAGTTCAAAATATTTTATTCATCCTTATAATTTAGTGGATTGGATATGTTACATTAAAATCAAATATCCAAAATTTTTTATAATAATAACATAAATATTTTAATAAATTTTTAAATATTTTATTATAATATTATTTAGAATAATTTTTTTTTGACTTCTATATTTTATTATATAGATTATTATTAAATATTAAAATTATTTTAAATAATTTACCTTACTCCACGTTATTCTTTTTCACTTTTCTAAATTTTTTTTATTTAAAAAAATTTAAAGTAAATTTTTACATTCAATATTTTATCTGTTTATTTTTTAAGATAATCCAAATATAACTTATTTGAATTAACATTTTTTTTTTACTCGAACCTACGTCCAATGCAATACAATATTAAGTAACTTCTACACTAAACGTGTATGTGATATAAATCAACATAATGCCAAGCATACTTATAGTTAAAAGAGAAAATAAATATGTATACAAATTGTTTTTCTTCTAAATCTCCTTTTCTGAATCCATCAAATCAAATAAAAAAATATTGCTATTCATTTAAAAATAGGTAAATAAAAAATTAAAAATCTATAATATAATATATAACATAATAAAAAATAAAAATATAACAAATTATTATTAAAATATATAATAATTAACATTAAAATCAAATAAAATTTAATCTTCTCAATTTTTACTTCATTTTTTCTGTAATTTTAATCCCTACTTTATTTACTTTAATTTGAACTCCAAACAATTTTCTCTCCCAATCCTGGTCAAACAAGTTTATAGTTGATCTCATATTTTTAAATATTTTTATTATCCCGATTACAATATATTTTTATTATATCACATTTTTTAATAATATTATTTTTAAATATAATAAAATTAAAATTAATGATTTTATATAAGTTATCATACTTTCTTATCACTATGCCTGTATAATATATTTTATTTAATATATATATATTTATATATTGATAATTTTATATATTTTTGATAGATAGTGAGTGAGGTAGGTTGGTGGAAAGAACAAAGATAGAAAGTTCACGGGGCTAGGGAATTGAAATACACATTAATTAGCCAGCTCAGCTATCCAAAGGAACTCCATCTTTCTTCTCTCAGTAGTCCCCTACATCCCAACCTTCCTAGGTTTTTCCCTTTTTCCTTTTTGCCACACCAACCTCTTCTTTCCTCTTCCTCTTCAAATTCATAAATTCCTACGGTACCTCTTTGCTACTGTGGAAAATATGTACACTAAAATAAAAATAAATCAATTTTTAGTTAGATATAAATAGTTAATACATCTATTTATATTTAATTATATATTATTGAATATATTTTTTTATTTTAAAATATTTTTAATTATTGAATAAAAAATTTTGAAAAATAAATAATATTATTTATATATAAAAATTATTATTAATAAAAAAAGGAAATTTTTTTTATATATAAATATTAATATATATTTATTTATATTTATGTATAGATGATTGGATTTATTTTATTTAAATAATATAAATAGATAAATATTATTATTTATATATAAAGAAATTATTATCCTAAATATAGATAACTAGCCTGTATACACGTTTAAATTCACTCATCCAATAGAATAAATTTCATTATAAATATGTATGTTAACAGATGCTCGCCACCAAAAGAGGTTTTATATGTTCTCTTGAAAATATGATTAAAATATTTAATATATTTATTCAAAGTTTTAAAAATATTTTAGAGATATAATATAATGTTATATTTTAAATAAATTTTATAATTTTAAAAAATACTATTCTTAATAATAAATTATTTTAACTTTAGATATCATATATATATATATATATATATATATATATATATATATAATAGAAAATTCCATAAAAGAAATACGCATAGATAAATCATACACTCAAGCCTCCTCCATTTAAATTCCACATTGTATATGAGACGACGCTACATATTTTAGGTGGGTTAGTCATAATTATGCGTATGGTCGTATGGATATTGATGTAAATATAAATGTATGTAAAGTAAGATTAGTTTAAAATTATTCCTAATTAAAAAAATAAAAAATATACTGTATTATATAATAAGGATATAAGAGAGAGAATATATTAAGACGTTTTTCTAAGGTAACTTTTATCTTTACAGATTTTGTACATTTTCGATAAAGATATTTTTATATCTTTTAAAATCCAATTAATTTAGATAAATTTATTAATAATTATTTGTAAAAAAAATAAAAATAAAGATAAGCTATTTTTTATAAATTAAAATTAAGAACAATTATTTATTTTTAAAAAAATTCGTCTAACTAATCAAAAGTTAAAATGCATAATATTTTTAAAATTTATTGATACATATAAGCTGATTTTATCTTGTAAAATACGTTTAGTTTATTTTATTATTTTATTTTTAAAAAAATACTTGTCAAAAAGTTTATCCAACTAAATATATATGTGAAAATAGTGGAGTTTTGTATTTGGATGGTACATGTCTCCTTGTCTTTTGGTGTGACATTATTTACATATATTTTTTATACATTCATTTATATTTATAAATTTATAAAATAATTATAATTAATTTATTTTAAATATTTTTTATCACTGTACTCATTTAAAAAATATGAAATAAAAAATACAACCAGTATTGTCTTGGCATAAGTAAAATACTTATTGTGTATCATTGATTTGATCATTTTGAATAAATTTAATAAAATAATAAAAAGCAGACAAATATGAAACAATATTTTTAAATATACTTTTACATAAAAATGATTTATTTTTGAGTAAGGCATTAATTTATCTACAAAACTGACATTATTAGCTAATTAAGTCTCTAATATTATAAAAGAAATAAACTTAATGTTTGAGTTTGACAAGTCTTTATTATTGATATCATTAGTTAATTTAGTTATTAATATTATCAAATAAGTTAAGTTAGTTCCTAATATTATCAAATAAGTTAATTTAGTCTCTCAATTTAACAACCGTAATTAATTCAGCCCTTAAATTTAATAAATATCAGTTAAAAGAGATATTGTTTTTGCTCCTCGTTACACAAATTCTTAACACCATAATAATTATGCAGACTTTATATTTTCCTATTTCAATTTTTTTAGAATTTAAAATAAATAAAAAATTCAATTTAAAAAATAAACTGTAAAAAACAAATACAATAACAAATATAAAACAATTACTGAAGTTAAAGACCAAATTAATTGTTGTGTCAAAGTTTGGTACCTAAAAATTAGTAATTGTTAAAACCACTGAATTGGAATAATCAACAATTGACAATTTCAAACATGAATTTTTTTTATATTCTCAAAAATTAAAAATAACAATAATTATAACATTAAGAATTAATTTAATATTTCACTCCATTATTTTATTATAAAGCTAAAAAATGTCAGTAATATAATTTTAATATCATACAAATATTATGTAAATTTTAGGTTTAATTGTATCTTGATCTGATTTATGTATTTTTTAATCTAAAAAAATTTAAATAATTTTAACCCTTTACTTTTAAAATTAGCAAAATTGTTTCATTATTAATTTTTTAATTAAAATTATATAATTTTAATTTTTTCCTTATATATAAATTAAAATATTTTATATCAAAATTTACTGACCAAAATATGAAATTTGATTCAGTATAAAAAAATCTAAAATTTCCTAATTTAAAATCTATATCAAATCTTATACTTTTCAACTTTTATTTAATTTTAACAAATCTTTATTTTAAATGTTTAAAATTATTTCATATTTTAATATTTAAATTTTGAATAGGAAATAATAATTTACAAATTTTATTTTAAAAAGAATAGAAAATTAAATTCATTAAAGATTTTAAAAGTAAAAAATTAAAATTACTAAAAATTTAAAAATAAAAATTATTAAATTAAAGAGTCAAAGTATAGGAAGTCTAAATTTTATGAAGTCATGAACGTTATTTTAATTTATAAAATATAACGAAAAATGATTAAAAAATAAGAATATTTTGATTTATAAAAGAGAGTGAGGTGGAGGTTAGAGGTTAAAAAGGAGAAAGTGACAAGAGAAAAAAAACAAAAAAGAGAAAAGGGAGAAAGGGTTGAGGGTTGATGAGTCCCTCCCCGAAACCAAAACGAAACCAAAAATGTCAGAGAGATAGAGAGGGACTTCGCAAACACAAAACCTCAGAGAGAGAGAGAGAGAGAGAGAGAGAGAGAGAGAGAGAGAGAGAGAAGGAGATAAAGTCACTACGCACTTTCCCATTCCCCATTTTCCCTCCTTTGTTCCATCCGTCTCCAATCTCTCCCTCCCTCTTCTTCAATAATCATTACAACACACACAAACACACACACACGCGCACACACTTACACACACTCACTCTCCACAACTCTCACATCCCATGAATTCTAACAAACGAGAGGAAGACGATCTCTTCCTCCCACACGATCTGGACGCACCGCACCAGATCCTTCCCTCCACAGACCCTTCCTTCTCTCTTCTCTTTCCATCCTCCTCCTCCGATTCCCCACCGAGTCACTCATCCACCGAGTCACCTCCTCCTCCTCAACCCCAATCCCAACCCTCTCACACTCACTCTCACACTCCCTCCAATTCCAAACCTCTCTTCATCAGTCCCGAACCTCACATCTCCTCCCAGTTCTACACCTTCAACCCTGATTCCCATTCCCTCATGATCCGCTGCCTCCTCCAGCGCCGCCTCGCCACCCCCGCCGAGATCCGCGCCGCCACGCCTCGCTCCGTTCTCAAGTCATGGCGCAACGTCTGGAAGGACCGCAACGAGGAAACCGCTTATCTCACCGCCTGGAAACGCATCCAGGACAAGCTCGCCGCGCACGTCGATCAAAACGGTAACCACTTCCTGTGTTTCAAGAACAACACGCAGCAATTCGTCTCTCACATTAACCAGTGGCAGGATATAGTCATGAGTTTCCATGGCGACACAGATTTGAAGCACCTAGGGCTCAAGGAAACGGTTGAGAGGATTAAGCAGGTTTGGACCGTTGGTGCTAAATTCTACGGCATTCCAGAGAGTTACATTAGGGTTTGTGTCGCTGCCTGTCCTGTCTGCTCCGCCGCCGCCTCCGGATCCGCTGCCGCTGCACGGAGCAAGCGGCGGAGGTTTGAGTATACCGAGTCCTTCGATGTGCCTGCTAAGGAAGTCCCTAATAGGCTTCAGCAGCTTGCTGCGAAGCACAAGGTTGTGCTCTGTATAAGGCAGAAGTATATTAGGTATAAGCCTTTTATGGCTGAGGTTAAGGATTATGCTTGTCACAGGGCTGGTGAGCCTGCTGCTAAGAAGTCCAAGATTTTGAAGAGGGAACCCTATGCGTCTAAACGGTGCGGGTGTGGGTTTAGGATTAGGGCCATTGTGCCTATTGCGAATTACAATGAGAAGGATAAGAGTTTTGTGTATCAGGAAGAGGGGGTGGCGGTTTTTAAGTTGTATGCTGTGCATTCTGGTCATGAGCCTGGACCGTTGGATGGGAATGCCAGGATTATGCATCGGGTTGTTGGACACAAGGGTAGTTATCTCATGGATCAGGAGACTGTGTATGGGGTGAGTGAGGAGATGGAGAACGAAGGGTTTGGGTTGATGGGGAAGGATGATGGAGATTTGCAGTTTTCGGTTTTGCAGCAGGTGCAGGAACTCAGGGCTGAAGTTGGAATGTTGGAAGGGAGGGTTTCGAAGGTACCTAGGGATTTGTTGGGTTCAGTTTCCCGGGAATTGTTTGATATTGTGAATAAGATTAGGAATATAGGTGAGGTGGGTTTGAAGCCGATTGAGTTGCTTCCTGATAAGTCACATGCGGATGATGTCCTGGTTGGGGATAATGATCTGGCAAACTGGAGTAATCATCATGAAAGGATTTATGGGGATGGCAAGGACACGGAACTGATTGAGGATGATGAAGATAGTTTTGGCCGCACTTTGGGGGAGGTGGTTTCTTGGGGTGATCATATGAGGACGGAGTGCAGAAGTCAGAAAGATCTGATAAGTGAAACTTGTAAGCCTGAAAAGTGGTTGAAATGCAGTGACTTTGATGAGAAAAGCATCCTTGATTGTGAGGATACTAAACTAACCAAGCCCATCAGACATGACGAGGCTATAGTTTCAGATGTAGGTCTTGGCTGTATACAGGTTGATAGTTTCTACCAAGACAATCCTAAATGGTATGATTCTCCTTGTGCTTTGGATACTGGTGCTGATTGTGGAGATAGTGGATTCCGTCATGGAGAAATTTTATAGTGCCATGAACATTCAAGTTAATCCACTCTAACTTAGAGATCAGAATCTATCCTTGGCTATTTACCCCTTCCGACAAGTAGAAGTGGGATTGTACATTTATGTATACAGAAGATTGGAGCTGCTCAAAGGCCTTTTAGGTGTATTTATTGTCTGTGGTTCTGTAAAGTATAACCAGCTATGCTTTTTGCACATAACTTTGTTATGAGTATGACTATATCTGTTAACCTTGTTCTCAGCCTTCAGATTTTTTTTATCTTGGTCCTTCTTCTAATGCACATCAGTGTTTTCAGTAATCTTTTTTTGGAACTCAGAGATTTTTGTATGTATTATGAGGAACCACTGGTGATTTATTTCCATTTGAACTATTGTATGTTTGAAAATTTCTCTATGACTTGTATGTGCAGTACTCCCTAGCCATTTGCTTAACATATTAACTCATATCTTATATGCAAAATATCATTTGGCTTCGGGTTCAATTTGAAGATTATCAATTTTTATGCCTTAGGGGTGAGACAACCCAATATATCATCAGTAGCTCAGCCCCATTGTCTAATTCATCGTGCCACATTTTTGGGCAATCTCTTTCATGCCAAATTGAAGATAGCAGGTTCATGGGGTCATAACAAATACCTTCAGGTACAGTCAATTTTCCCCCTTTCTTCAACTTTCAAAATTATGATGCTTATGGATTCTTGCAACCCTGTGCCTTTATTTTTTACTGTGGCTATTGTGAATACAGTGCCATAATCTATGCTTGATACATGATTGGCTAAAAAAAAAATATTAGTTGAGGCATTCCATTTGGTTCTGTCATAACCAAATCTTTACATCGACCATGGGAGTGGGTGTAGATATCACTATTCTTTAGGAGGGTAAAAGGATACCGCATTCTGAGATTGAACTTTGTTACAAATCTGAATCCATCCCTCACATAATTTTTATTCAACTGATACTTTTAATGGATCAATTAACGTATTATGAACCTATGGTGATGCTTTTATTGCAATCTCTCCCTTCTCCATATCAGGAGGCATTCAAGACATTAACCTTATCTGTATGAAAAATGGTTCAGTTAATGAATATTGTGAATACAGTGCTGTAATATATGCCTGATACATGATTGGCTAAAAAATAAAATATTAGTTGAGGCATTCCATTTGTTCTGTAAGATCCAAATCTTTACATCGACCATGGGAGTGGATGTTGATATCAATATTCTTTAGTAGGGCAAAAGGCTACCCTGCATTTGAGATTGAACATTGTTACAAATTTGAATACATCCCTCACATAATTTGTATTCAACTGATACTTTTAATGGATCAATTAACGTATTGTGAATCTATGATATGCTTTTATTGCATCTCTCCCTTCTCCATATCAGGAGGCATTCAAGATATTAACTTTATCTGTAGGAAAAATTGAAAATGCTACTGTTATATTTGCATGCCTTGTTGCAAGTCAAATGGATGTTCTAACATCATCAACTAATTTATGGTCAAATGAGTTCATGGGTCACCATCTAATATTATTCTATGGAACTTGTCCTATTCAGTACATTTTTTTGAAGTAGTCCTCTTATATATACTCCTTAAATAGGATCTTTCCATTCAGATTAAAGTCTCACTTATAGCTGTCTATTTTAAGTTGAGGGAAATATAGTGTTAGGTCAATCAGGATTGTTTGTACCAAGGTTACAATTCTTGTACTCAAAATCTTAAGATTATTGCTATGCATTAAGTGGTGCTCCCTGTAACTATATGCTGTCCATTGACGTCTACATCCTTTAATGCCTTTTTTAACATGCATACAGGTTAAATATAGATAACCTTATTTAGTGCCTAATTATAATTTTACATCTGTTTTTCATAGGTAAGTTCCATTGGCTCTGCAGGCAACTGATCTGGAGAAAGAGGCCAGATGCTGCTAGGACCAAGAAGATCAGGGTATAGCCTGAAATTAGGTATGCCTCCATATATAGATAGTGGGCTTGCAGTTTTGAACTGAAAGCACATCATAGAATCTGCGCCTTGTCTTTCATTGTGTTTTTATTCATTACAGTGCTAGACATGGTCCATTTTTATGTCTTGAATCTCTATGATAGTATATTCTCTTGCATACTTTTAATCTTTATGAAATTTGTTCATATTCTTCATTTGTGGCTTTAACTTTCCTTTTGATTCTTCTCAATCTTTATAATAGTAATTATGCTCTAAGATTTCATAATGTTGAATCAAGAATAAAGAACTTTGATTTGCTCTGACACTAGTACGCAAGTTGGGCTCTGGAATATTCTGCAACTTTCAACTGTTAGAATATAACAGCATATATTGTTTAATGTCACGAAACAATAGATTTGATTGCTTTGAGGTGTTATCATAATTACATATATACAAAACAGGATTTCAAATTTCAAATAAGCATAGAAAAATATATTGCTTTTGTACACATTTTTAATCTTTATGAAAATGGATCATGTTCTTCACTTGTAGCTTTATCTTTTTTTTTTGTTCTTCTCAATATTTATAATAGTAATTTTGTTTTAAGATTACATCATACAATTGACTCAAACTCGAAAGAAATTTTTTATGTGATTTTACACCTGTATGCCAAGCTGTGCTCTGGAATAGTCTGCAACTTACAACTGTTAGAACGTAATGGCTTACGGTGTCTAATCTCTAGCAATGATAGACTGTAATTTTAAGGTGTTATCGAATGTTATATAGAAAACAGGATTTGGAACTTTAGATAAGTATAGAAGAAAATGATGTTTTCATTTGTTCTATTGAGAATAGTGCAAGAGACCGTATCTGTTGATACATGTCTGCCGTCTGATATTTTTAAACATCATAAAACATGTAAATACCTTAAGTCACCTGGGAAACAAACAGAAGCAAACAGTCACACCCATCTTTTCCTTTTTGTCATGTAATTTTGTGATAGATCCATAACTTTGATTCTTTACCTGCTTTGACAAGAATGAAGGAACTTCAACCTGAGAACAAAATTGGTTCTTTTCTATTTGCTTTGTTTTATTGGGATTAGGGAATTGTTCATCTCTGGCCATCGGCTGTTTTGTTGTTCTGCTTTGCCAGTGTTCAAAATTTCCCTTTTGTTCTCTTCTGCGTATTTTATTATATTACCGAAGACTGTAAAGATATGAAGACTACGATCTCGGTTACAGATAGTGTCTATCTTTTACGGGTCTTACTGGCCACTGATCAAATGTGAAATTGGTAATCCTTATAGGAATGCAAGAGTTATTTACCAATATCTTAAATAACCAATCTTATGTTGAATACATGTTTATAGTGGTACAAATAGTTATATGTTCAAAGTATTTTTTTGGGGTTAAAAATATCTTTAGATGCTCTATTGAATACAATACTACAATGTCTTGAAGACCTGTACACATTCTAACAAGGAGTCTCCTAGTCTTTTTTACATAATTTATCTCTTACATAGTGATTGACTTGTTCTGTATATCATTGAAATTGGTGATATTTATGACCTTGTCTCTAATATCCTCTACCGCAGAAGAAGACTATTTTGATTTTCTTTGGGACCAGTGTTTAAGGATTGTGCTTTGGTGCTGTTCCGAAAAAAGACAGACTGCTTTGGGGGATATTTTTTGCTGTTAATAATTATGTTTGGTGTTTCATCTGTGCCGCTCTATTTACGTCATTGTTGGGTAATAAGTGAGTGCATTGTGGAAAAACATTTATTGCAGCGGTTTAGAAATAAATTGTTGCTGGAAGATTGCATCAAGCTGAGTTATTTTTACTCGGACGTAGTACTAGCACTGATTCTTTAGAAGTTTGTGATGAACTGAGTATAGTAAACTGCAGACATGATCAGAAAGTGGCATGAATCTGAGTAGTTTTGTTTCAGTATCATTAATGGAATATTTCAGTTCTGTGGGTGGAGTAATTAAGATTCCCTCGTCACGTGGATTGTTCAATAAATATGATTATTTATTTCATTGTCATTTATCGGCCTTTGGTTGATGTGTTCATGATTAAGTAACAGACTCTTGGTCACTTACCTTTTGGGATGGTAATTACCGGTCCAAATTTTGACTATTCGTAATCATATGTCGCTGTCTCTGACTGTAATGGGCCTTCAGTAATCTGCGTTTTTTAGAGGACTCAAATAAACATCATAAAACTTGATTATGCGCTTTTATATACCCGCTCTTTGGTCTATGCTCAATAAGGCAATGATTGTCATTCTATGATAATTGCATTTTAAACTTGTTCAAAATCAGAGCTCACGAGATTGAATTTCTACATATAAGTTTAGCCCTCTTCTAAGTTTCGCCGTTTTATGCCCTAGAAATGCTGTTTCATGAAGATGTCTAAATTTTGGGTTCTGAAATAGGTGTTTACGAGATTCAATTGATACAGCAAAAACAATCTTTCGTGTTCATATGGTTAATTAAGCTTGCGACCAATATACCATTAATAATTTGAGCCTGATGCTCGACATTACAGGTGCGAAGCATAATCAAATGATCGTTATTTAAACGGATACAACATTGCATCGTACATAAGCGTTCTATTTTATTGTAACAGTTTTGAGCTTATTATATAAGAGTGTCAAATTTAGAAGAAAAATAGTAGTGGAAAATTTCTTAGCCAAAGCAAAGGAGTACCCATTGGTACATAATTCTTCATGCTTGAGTACTCTCTTCCACTAGTACAGGTACAGTTAGCAACATTCTCAGGAAATTAAGCTATAATTTCATAAGACATGATTAACAAAAAGCATTGGCATGGAAATACATGAAAATCACAAGATAAGACCTCAGTTAAAGTTAGATGGCTGGAATCTTACTCCGGGCAGGTATTTAGACACAAATTCTCGAGCCAAAGCTTGGAGTTCCCCATCCTCTAGTTGTTGATCTGAAGGATTGAAAAAAGTGCTTAATTCTAAGGATGTTGAATGTGGTTGAAGAGGATCAAAGTACATAAAAGCACTTTGCAAGTCAGCATTTAATGCCAAGTGATCTGAGGAGGAATGAAGACTTGTTGGTGAAGAGTTTTGCGGTTGTGGAAGAGAAGCTACTGGGACTGGCAGGCGCTGCATTGTGGCAAGACGGGCCTGGACATAGGTTAGTTCAGCCTGCAAGTTCATTACCTGCGCCATACAAATCAAGATCTAACAAATCACTCCTGGGTTGTGCCATCTGAAACGTTGTTTTCAATAATTTTGTCTCACATGTTTTACATGTTGGAATTTATCATCTCCCTAGTTTGTTTTTTCAGTTTAGTGTCTATATAGTTTAAAGTTGGATAGGATTGATTTTGATATAATTGAATACAATTGAAACGTGTGCCTAAATTAATATAGAGCATGTTTATTTATAAGTGATAGTATTGATTTTTGAATTTTAAAACAGCAGGTACCATACTAGTTAGAAAACACTGAGTTTTAACAAAGCTTGAATCTTGGGTTTGAAAAGAAAACGCTATTAATGATATTGTCTTATGTAACCATCAAATTCAAATGATTGATAAATACATTGATCGGCACACTAGACACTATCAATATATACGGATATTATTTGTCTTGTAGAATCTGAAAAACACAGTATTTCACCAAGTGACTTTGTTTAATTTAATTATTTATTTTTTCCTTTTATCTTTGCCCTGAATACCTAATGGGCATTAAGATATACGCTTAGTTTGTGAAAATAGAGTATAAATGTAGATGTAAGTTAACTCTATCTTTTACCAAACTTACTTGTGTTTTTCTCCTGTTACTATTGTATTACATGAAAGCGCAATGAACTTCTAACCCATTTATATAAAGGAAAACAACAGTACATATCAGTTGCACCTCAAATTATCTATACATCATAGTAACAATTACTGTATATGTAGAGATGCTAATAGTATGATACTATTAGTATCTGATAATAATTCTGTAGCAAAATTAATAGAGCAAACTTTCTGAAGAGAATTAATTGATTAAAAAGAGCTTTTAACCAATCATAAAACAGACCGAAAGTAAAAGATTTACAGAGATGAACAGATAGAGATTATGGCTAATTACCTGCATCATGTGCCCATCATTTTAATACATTTAGACATATTTCCAAATTATGCATGCATGTGAAGAATATTCTTACATATTGTTCAATAATCAAAAGATAAAGTTAGACTACAATATCTTATTTTTTTGGCTGTTACATTTATGCTGCTTTGAGAAGACAAAATCAATCTTATCCAAACAACTTTTCCATTCTCTTATACAGGCTAGAGAATCTAGAAGGGATTACTTAATTGGTATTTGGTAACTAATCACATAGACAATGGAATTCTGCCTAATTAAAGTTAAGGAATCCATTGGTGTATATCTGCCCAATAATGGTCACGAAATGAGGGAAAAAAAAACATTATAATGCTGGTGTACTACGTGGAAATGTTAAATTACTACCTCCTCTTTTGTTAATCAGAGGCTTCATGGATGAATATGTAGAGGGTTCTGCCACTCAATTATTGAACCTTGGAATTTAGACTATACTTTAATGCATTCTCAAAGATAAGGAAAAGATTGTAGCAAAAATATCACGCTTAAGATTAAGAAACTTTATCTAGTACGAGTATCAATAATAATAATCTTAATATAGCCCATAGACCTGACAAAAGCAGCATTAGAAACAGGTAGGTTCTTCACAGCTACATCTTCTATGCATTTAAACAAATTAAATTTATCACCTTTTATCTTTATCTGTTCAAATGAATATGTTACAAAAATTTTACTTTAACCCACTTAATCCACAGTAAGTGACTCAATTTAGTAATTTTTTTAGTAATATTAAATTTCATTAATTTAACTATTATACTGTTAAATTAAAAGTGTTATTGAGTTAAAATTTATAAAATTTAAAACTATTTGATATTTCATTAATCAACTTTATTTTAACATTTTAAAAAATAAAAATAAATATTAATTATAACATTAATATTTACTTTATACGTACAGACTTATTTCTTTTTAGAATATACTTATTTTTGTTTAAGAATATTTTCATTTAGTCCTTGCAGATTTTTGTTCTGATGAGAAATGTGAAATTGAGTTGATTTATTTTTAGTGCAAAAATAAATCAAGTAAATTTTCCCTAACTTTGTAAAGTTCATTTGATGTTTTAGTTATTTTCTTGGGAGCAGTTCTAGATTATAACGTGTGGACTATAAATACAGGCACCTGCATTTTAATATTTGTTTTGTAAACGGGTCAAAATATTAAGCCAGTGATTAACCCTCTACCATTGAAAGTTCATTATATTAAAAAAAAAGTTATTTTAAACCTCACCAGATTCCAAGTACAAAATTAGATATTAATTACAGTCATCCATAAACTTCTAAAGGGAAGGAGTATATTTTAAAGAATAAATTTTTTAGAAAATTATTGTAAGATTATGATAAAATATATAAATATCAAATAAATTATAAAAATCTTAACTACAAATTTTCAATCAACGACAATCATTACACTGTATTCTCTGATCAACACTCACACCATATACAATCCATAGAGGAGACGTTTAAAACACCCTACACTGTAATTTCTAAAGCTATATTTTGGATATCTTATAATAAGCATAGTGTGATGGAATAGAACAAAATGAAGTGAAATGAATTGGAATGGAATGAAATCACCATTTGGATATATATTACGATAGAAACTTAATTTCACTACATGCCTCTCCACTTGGGAGGGACCAAAAATTGAGATTTTTGGATGGAATGAATCAATGGAATCCATTCTACTATGTACCATTCTATTTACTTTAATCTAAAAAATCCAAATAATAAAACATATTAAAATTTTATTCTGTCATTTCTATCAATCCAAACATAGCTTAAGGTTAGTTGGACTAAAATTTTCTCAAAAATAAATTATAAAGGATTACCATTTGAATATTCACGTGAAGGAACATCTGCATTTTTTTAGGTACATAATTTAATACATTGTGAATAATGATTACTATTTGCTAATATATAAATGTGCACAGTAAACTATGAGGAGGAAGAGATTGAAAGTCAATACTAAAAATATTTGAATATTTCTCGAGCTGCTAATTGCGTTGCTTGGTAGCTCCGGCAAGCAACCAACAAACAAGCCTCCGTAGTCAGCTACACCCTGTTGGCGGCAGCCACCACTATCCCTCTCTTTAAAAAAATATTAATGATTAACATGAATTTCACAAAATTTTATTCATTGAGAAACCTAATTTTTCACAACACATTGATTTCAGGTACCCAAATTTTTATGCTAAATCTAATCATGTAGACCTTTTTGGGTACGGTTTTTATACCATAGTAACATGGTATTAATTAGCTAGTATAGCCAACTTGATTATGCATATACCTTGAAATCACAAAACCTACCTAATAGGGGGTGTCCTAATTAACTAGTGTATGGCTTGCATAGAAAAATTGGCCAAAAGCTAACAAACGTGTCAAAGCAAATAGTACATCGTACATACTATAATAATATCCTAAATGGGAAGATTTTGACCTACGAAGAATACAAAACAGTGATACTTGTCAAGAGACTACACTGGAGATAGAGTACATGTATGACTTCACACCCAGGCGCATGTTAGCATGATCACTAGAAGTGTTTAACCTGATGCATTTATTAATCCCTGTCTTCTTTCTCCAATTAATTTGACTAAAAGAATCCAAACATAATGGGATTATTGAAAGACTGATCCAACTATATATGCACTGTATATATATTAAATCAGGAGTCAAGAGTAAGCAGCAAGTTAGTATTAGTATTCCTACATTTGGTTTATATTTCATAGTTAAATAAGAATTTAAATAAAATATCCTAAGTGTTTAGAGAACTTTACATTATTATGTTATAATTGTTTGTTATATAATTAAAAATTTTAATTTTTGCAATAATTATTTAAAAAATTATATTTATAATAATTTTAAACCAAATTTTAACTCTAAAAACCCAATGTAAAGTAATAAATAGAATGATTAATTTGCACTAAATCTTTTTGTGCAACAATTCTCTTAATTCTTAACTTCCCAACGTGTGATATGCATAGTTAGTTAAATTTATTTTAGAGAAATAATGATTTTTTTCATCAACCTTGTAAGTAAATTTTTGAAAAAATTTAAATAATTATCTTTTAGAATTAAGAACTTCTCAAACACACATTATGGGGTGTCTACTAAGAAATGCAACAAAACCCAAACCTAGAAAAGAAGAGAAACAAGGGAAGCCTTAACTGGATTTGCTTCTACACATTTGTTAATTACCCATTTCATTATTTTGGGTCACCAATTAATTAACCAAACACAAAAAAGAAAACAAAGGAAAGGAAAGAAAGAGAGAAATAAAAAAATCATGTATATGATTATATATATTAGAATTAGAATGAAGAAGGGAAAAAAAAAAAAACCTGTTGTTGAAGAGCAAAGAGGTGAGCAACACAACCATAAACGGGGTCTCTAGCCCTTGCAAGAGCCTCATAGCAAAGAGTAACAACAGCATCAAGACGTTTGTGAGCAGGGATCCGCATGAGTAACTTAGAGGCATTGCTAGCACCAAACACCTTATGCACTGCAGCAAAATGAGCTGTTCCTTGGTCTGAGTCAAAGTATGGTGCAAATATGCAACCCTTTACACACTTTCTCCTCAGAAATTTGCAGGCACCACAAGGCCCACCTCTCTCACTTCCACCAATCTTACCCTCACCACAATCCATCTTCTCTCTTCAATGATCTGCACCCACACCTTGGCCTAATGATCTTTTTCTTCTTCAGGGTTCAACCAACAATTCTTGTGGGTCACCCAGAAAGAGATATAATGAGGGAGATATAGATGAGGGGTGTTTGTGTGTTACTTGATTAACCTCATTTTGATTTGATGTGGAGAGAATAATAAGTGAATGCTTTTGGTGGTGGGTCACTCACTTGAGAAGGACTATCTAGTTTGTTTAATTTTCATTTCATTTTGGCTTATAGTGCAGACTTTGATTTCAACCTTACTATTCATTATTACCAAAAAAAAAAAATTAATTATGAAAAATATTAGAAATGAGTTTTTAACTGATTGTACAATTTATCAAATTATTTTTTAAATCATAAGAATTAATTAATTTAGTTTCTAAAATTATTATATGTAGGCTATTTTAATTTTTATTATTACAATATAAAAGATTAAAATAACTGATATTTTATAATTTTAATAATTTAAAAAACAAATAATTTATAATTTTGAAAAGCAAATTGATTAATTTTTATAATTTCCAAAACTATAATTTTCATTAATAATTAGAAAGGAGATGGATAACGAGATGAGTACAAACGAAATAATTGATTTGAAAAAGAGGGATTAAAAAAAAAAAAGCATTTTTGTGTATTTATATGAAAAGTGTTTGGTCAGCATTTGATGTTATTGTTATAAGGGTTGATAGTGTATTTGTTTATGGGGGGCTGAATTTGGTTCAAAGTTTGAAACTTTAAAGCGACGCAAGTAAATGTAAGAAGGGAATAAGAAGGGAAAGGGAAGAAAGAGAGGGCTTGCGTGAAGCAAACAGAGTGTACAACATGCTGAAGGGTGAGTTTAGTAGGTGACAGCATAAGCATAAGCATAAGCATAAGCTTCCAACCGCCACTAGAAGATGCCACGTGGCAGAAGTAAGCACGTGGGACAAACATCTTTTCCTTTCATCCTAGAAATTCTAGACCCTGTAATTCTCACCTGTCACCTCTCTCTCTCTCTCTCTCTCTCTCTCATTTTTACTACTTAATTTCCTGTTCCTCAATATGACACAAAGCAGATATTTGAGTGATGAAGGGATTTGACACTATGAAATGTGACATGAAATACTATTGATGCCCTGTGCTTCTCGTAATAAATTTCCACTTTCTTTCACCTCGTACACCTTCCCCTCATTTTTCTGTCTAGTACGAGATTAATTTCATTCGCCACAATCCCATTTTTCTGTCTTTTACCTTTTTGATTCGTTTTCAATTTAATTTTAATTTTATGTGTCACATGTTTAAATATAGTTTCCCACTGGTTTTAGTTTTTTAATTGCTTTAGTATGATATCATTTGTGTGTGTGCGTGCATGATAGTGTGTCTTCTGTTGAGAATCTCTTTAAGCATGAATGTAAAACTAATTCTTAAGCTAGAGGTAAATTTCAAGTAATGTTCTACTCCAAAATTCCAATCATGACATTATAGTTCAGAGATACTTAAGTCACTATCCAATTTTACTGTGATTGATTATTGATGGTATATCTTAGATTATCAAATTACATCATATAAGGGGTATGTTTGTTTAGTTATTATTTTGTAATAATTCATAGTATTCATTTTGACAATAATATCTAATTACACACACAGTTATCAATTCTAGAAGTTTTTTTTTTTTTTTTTACATGAGAGGTTATAAATATTATTATGAATGATATTAATATATATAAATATTATGTAACTTTTTTTATAAAAAATTTGATAACTTTTAAGTGATTATGTAAACACATAATACTAATAAATTGGAATTTATTCAAAAATATATTAGATTGAAATTTTATATATTCAACATTAATATATTAATAATAAGTATCACCTGTGTTTTGAGTTTCATAAAATTTTTCTGTCAAATTTTTTAATTAATGAAAGGTATAATTTGCACAATTCATAAAAAGATGGTCAAGCATCATAGATTCAATGGATTTAAAAGTGTCACTTACTAACTAGGATTTGGTCAATTAGTATAAGCAAAGAAGTGGATTCAAAAGTATTAACCTTGATTCTCATTAGTGATTCTTAAGTATTACTATAAGTTTATCATAAAACTTGTCACACACAACTTTGAGGGGCAACTATTTCCCTATCCCCAAAACTTCCACCATACTCAAATAATTTATTTAAAAAAGGCATCAACTCATTCACTTAGAAAGCGCACATTAACATAATAGAGGGTATCAAGATCGATATTGAGTTCATTTTATATTTTCATATTAAATATGAACATTTTTTATACATAATATTCTTTTCTTGGCTCCAATATATAGAGATGTGTGAATATTATCTAGACATCCTGAATGCCTGGACTTGAATCAAAGATTGAGGTACATAAGCTCTTAGATGTTTGGTTGGGTTTTCGGGCCATTTAATCCTAAAGTTGTTGTTAATAATTATTTAATGATCTACTTTCTTTAAAACCTTGTATTAGCAATGGGCCCAAATATTTTCTAATCATTGGACTTGGATGGATACAAAGTGTATAAGAGGGGGTGAGGAACGAGACTTAATTACTAGTTATTCAATTAGCTTAAGATTCATATCCGACATTGAAGGGTTGATCATTAAAATGAATACAATTTAGGAGCAGCATCTTACATGTTTTTAATATTATTATTATTCAATTAAAAATATAATTTTTACCTTAACAATTCTTGTTGACTTTTATTATGAAAGTTATTGAAATAAATATTTAATTTTAATCAACGACTAGAAATGTATTACACGTGCCAATTAAAAAAAAGGTACTGTACCTAAGTTTTGTTTCATAAATCCCCCAGCATATAAAAACAGTGATTAAATCGGTTTGCAGCAAACTAATCCTTACCCTATATATATTTAGATGGTGGAAAAAATAGAGTAAATATTTTTTAAAAATTTAAAATTTATATTATTTGGTTGAAAAAAATTAAAAAAATAGAAAGCCAAAAAACTTTAAGAAATAAAAATTTTAAAATTAGGGTAAATTTGACAAATATTACATACGTTTGTGTTTCTAATTAAAATTTTAAGATAATATTAAACTGATTTTGTTTAATATTATACTATCTTTTAAAATATTATTTTAATATGTCTCATTTTTTAATTAATTATGTTTGATGAATAATATTTCGTATTAAAATTGCTATCTGTATTTTGGTCTTCCCATCACTGTTAAAAATAAATTATTCTTTGGTAGCTAGAGCATTCCTTTCTGCCAAATCTTTTTCATGACTTATCACATAAAACGTTTTGAACTTTTTTTCTGATTATATGAAGAAGCTATTAAGCATACTGTTTAATTTTATTTAATATTTATATAGATAAATAATTTACGAATTTAATTATCCATTTTCGAGCTGTTAAAAATTATGATTTTTATAACCATTATTTAAAAAATTATATTTATCGTCATGGTTTTTAAATAGTTGATACTATAAAAATATTATATTGATAGAGTATTCAAATTAAAATTTAATTGAGTTTAATTTTAATATATTTTGAATATAATTTTTTTACACTATTAATATAAAAATTTTACATTTTCAACAAATTAAAAATTATAGTAGATGTCAGTTTTTGAAGTAATTATTATGTAATTTAATAATATTTAATATAAAAATTTACATAATCGGTGAATTTCAATTTTTTAATAAAAACCTTTTTAAAATAAGTGTTTTAAAAAATTATTACATTTATCAATTTATTTTTTAATTTTTAATTTCATTTTTTATTCCAAACAATTAAGTATTTTAATATAAAAATAAAATAATGCAATTACCTTCGTATCTTTTCTCATAATTTTCTAATAAAAAAAGTTATTCCCTCATACATTTAAAGTCACACCAAAATGCATGAATAATATTTTTTGATAAAAAATATTTATTTTCGACATTTAAATAAAATATATTAATTATGTATATATTTTATATACTATTACCTAGTCCTAAATTGTTATATCATTTAAAATTATTTTTTTTTATAATAATTTTTCATAATTTATATTACCATAAATTTTAATTAATTAACATTATAAAAAAATTTACACCAACCATACATCAAAATTAGAATCTTATTTTTATTCTTTAATTAATATATTAAAGATACTCTTTAACATTTTCATTATTTTAATAGCCTAATTTTGACCATTAATACAAACAGAAACTAAATTATTGGATCCTTGCATATGTTACTGATATACTAAATTAATTATTTAAATATAATAATTTTCAGGAAGTATATGCGGAAGGAAGGTGTATAATTTATAAAAATATTTAAACAAGGTAGATGCTAATTATTAATTTTTAAAGATAATTTTACTAGTTTTTAATTTTTAAGATTAATTTTAAGTATTTAAAACTAATATTTTTTTATTAAAAACAAATATTTATTATATTTGGATATTGACTATAATATAAATACTTGAATTTTTTTTAATAAAAATATAACACTTATAAATATTTAAAATTAATCCAAAAAATTGAGGTTAATATTTAGATGACATTAATGAATTGAAGAAAGTGATGGAAAAGGAAAGTGAGAGATGAGTAATTAAATGAATGGGTGAATGCAGATGAAGTGACTAGGAAGCACAAAAAATCACGCTTGATGTGATTACAACACATCAAGTCCCAACATGGGGCAAAGGACCCACCAATGGTGTGTTAGTGTCCTATGTCGTATCACAAGGAACCAACAATATATACAAAGTAAAAATTTTCACTATTTTTCTTTCTTTATTTCTTTTGTTTTTTATATTTTTTATTTTTTAAATATAATAAATTTTATACATATATTTTTTATATTTATCTTTCTAAAATAAAATTCTAAAAATTTGATATGCTTAGAACATCTTCAAAGGATGTACTTAAAAGTTCTTAAAAGTTGTTTAGAAAAAAAAAACTACTTATATAGAACTAAAATTGCTTATATAAGTAACTAAAAAAAAATTATTAAATATTTTATTATATTTTAAGTTGTTTAAATTATATTGGAATTGTTTCCCTTGGAGATGGAAATTCAACTTTATTCCCAACATGGTGATGTGCATGAGTATATAAGGTGGTTTAATGAAATAGGAGAATATTTGTTTTTTTTTTCATAACAATCTTGAATTTTTTTCTTCAGTACATGGGAAATATTCGTTGATGTAAAACCTGAAATATTTTTGTAATATTTTATTTTATAAAATATGTAATTTTTTTATACAAATATTATCTTATTTTTATTCTATTTTTTATTTTTAAAATTTTATACTAAAATAGTAAATAAAATAAAAAATAATTATTTTTATTTTATTATTTTTTAATAAAATACTACAAAATATAAAAAAATATTTTCTAAAACCAAATACTATCTTAATAATCTATTCTTTTTATAAAAAAATTCATAAATTACAAATTGTATCATTCCACCATAAAACATATATTTGAACTAATACAAAATCATTTGATCTATACCACAAAATTATTTACCAAATCTTTTTAAGAATATAGGCTAATAGATTGATCTAGGGTTATTATCTATTCAAATTATTTAAAGACAATTTTGATACTTATATCATCCTCTTTTCTTTTTTTCTTTTTAAAAAATATTCTAAACTTGTAACTATTTTTTTAAAGAAGACAACACAACCTTTTTTAATAAGAAATATTAATATATAATTTAAGAGAGCTAATTCACACGATAATTATAGAGTTATTATTTGCATTTAAAATAAGTACATATGTATATAAAAGTTTAACTCAAAATGACATGGATGTTTTTTAAAACTAAATTCAAAATTTGAAGTTTTTAACTATAAAAAATTATTTATTTATTTAGCCTACTAACGTTAGGTATGAATTGAAAAAATATTTTTTATATTTTTATTTATAAAAATATTTTATTTTTATGTTATTTTTTTAGTTTTATTATTTCATATACAAAATATTAAAAAATTAAATAAAATATTTCCGCAAACTAAATGTTATCTAATATTTTAAAATTACTCTTTAACATTTTAGTGCGTAAAATGTTTGATATAATACTTACAATTTTTTATGATATACAACTTTAAATATTTTATGTACGATTCTATTGTTCATATATTTATTTTTTTATGATTAATTAATAAAAATTGATTAAATAATTGGTGAATTGATAGATATTAATTATTAATTTTTTAAAATAAAATTTATGTGATTTTAAAGATAAAAATAAAGATATTTTTTCATATATTAAACTATCGCTCATCTCAAAATTTATATATAAATAATATACTACAATATACAAAATTTTATGAAAAAAAAATACATGATCATAAGTAATTATATATGATTTAAATAAAATATCAAATTGGGATAATAATTTTAAAAAAATTTGAATACGTCTAGCATTTATATTAAATATTATTATTTTTATCTATTCAAATAAAAAGTAATTTTTTATTTATTTAAATATTTAATATATGATTAATTTATTTTTTATATATATTCTTAATAATAAATGTGAGAAAAAGTTAAAATTATAATAAATAAAAAGAAATAAAAGTAACTATTAAATTATTCAAATTTATTTTTTAAAATAAGGGGATGGAAGTGCTAAATTCGAACTTTTATTCTTAAACTTTTTCACTTGTTGAGTTGATCTTCAAAGAAATTGTGAAGAAGGTCTTATTAGAAAAAAAATCTCAATAATTTTCAACATTCATTCATGTTTTTTCTAAAATGGAGGAAAAGACTACCATGCTCACAACTAAAAAAATAAAAGAAAATAAAAAAAAGAAGATGAGTTGTCATCATGAGAGGATGATGAAGGTAGTGGTGGTGGAGGGAGAAAGGGAATGTACATTAAATTAGGGAAATGGAAAATGAATACATTATAGGAATAGAAATTAGAATGACAAGCATCCTCGATCCTAATGTATTCTTAGATAGAAAACAATGTGACATGCCTAATATAGGTTACCTAGTTGGCATGCTAAATTTTCCACCATCCTTGGGGATCAAATTGTAAGCCCACTCATGAGTGAAAGGGAAGTTTTGCCATGAACTTGTGTTCCTACTAATCATGATCTAACTACTAAAAAAGAAATAAAAATAAGGAGTAATATTTCATATACAAATATAAACATGAGAAAGAAAAAACTAAGATTAATAATAACAATCGTCAATCCACAATAATACATTTAAATTTGATAATTAAGTACAAATCAAACTTTTCATATAATCATACTTAGTTATAAGTCATCATTATATTGGTGAACCTTATGATATAACTATTTAAACCTTATTCTTTTTTCATGATTTTATGTTTTCATTTTGAATGAGCACATTATTTCTTATACAATTATGTTGTTTTATAATGCTTAATTTATTAATAAAAATTATCTACTTTTGTTGATCTTTAAGTCAGTTGGTGGTAGGTGATCATATCATTCATAAATGACAGAATTGTAAGATAACTAGATATATGGATTTTGAAGGACCAATCGGAATCTTAGGATTTTAACTAATTATTTACTTTAGTGTAATCAACACATCTTATGTATTTTATGTTTCTTTTACTTATTTAACTTGCATGATCATCAGAGATAATGTTTAGAAAAAAGTTTATTACTATTGTATGATTATTGGGTAGTGATAGCATTAGACAAGTGGTTAAGCAATTGATGTTTAAATTGTTCGTAAGGAAACTTAGGAGTAAAAATAGATAAAATTATAAGGGAGTCCAAAGTTCCATACTTATTCATAACTTTGCACTTGTATTTTTTGCCTTTTATTTTCTTTTATTTCTACTTTCCTATTCTTATCTCTCATACTCGCATTAAAAAAAATTTATAAGCTCAAACTTAGAATTTAAACTTATTTTATAAATTGTTGGCATAGTTTCTGTAAGATCGAAATTAAAGGTCTATAATACCTTTTTTAACATTGACAAATATATTTGTCCATGAATAAAACTTGATATATAGTTTTAAACTCACGTTTTGCATGCATCACTTAGGAATACTAATAGTTCATGTTACCATATATGTTCTCACGAATGTCACTTAATTAACTAATCATGTTTCAAGAAAAGATTCAAATCAATCAACATACATGAATTCAAATGCATTGCATGATAATGAATCTTGAGATTCACTTAAGAGTAAAGGTGTCCTTATCACATTAAGTGTTTTCACTTTTGAGTTTATCATCACTAAATATTATTCATGTGGGTGAAAATCACCCTCCTTTGAAAATTTGTTAAGATTCAAATTTTCAACATCAAGTCGAATCAATTCAACATCTCAAATACTGGTCAATTAAGTAATCATTAATCCTAAAAACTTGTTTCAACTAATCATGATAAGCCTAAGTGTAGTTGAGATGGTCAAGTCGATTATGATAAACTTGATACTATGGTTTGAGATCTTCTATAAGTTATTCCATTTACATACATACCAACAAGATTCTATTCGATCAACTTTTATGATTTTTCAATGCATGTGGTTGTTGTACAACACTTCAAAGAAGCATGCTATGTGTGTGAAAATTTTAAGAGTTATTTTGTTTAATAAATTTTTTTAAACTGATAAATTTCATTAATCTAACAATTAAATTAAATTTTTTTATCATGTAGATAAAATTTTAAAACTTTCATAAAATTTAAATGAATTTGATATTTTATTAAATAATTTTAATTTAATATATAATATATTTCTTCTAATCTACATAATGTAGGGAAAAAAATAATGTATAGAAAGAGAGTTGAATGTGGTGTTATAAGAAAACTTTGACTTTTTCTACAAACAAAAAAAATTATAAGACAATGGATGTCTTTAAAACACTTAAACATAGAAAGAAAGAAAAAAATAATCACATCAAAAGTTTATACCAGTTCACTGTTACCAACCCAAGGGCTACATCTAGTCTCTATTATCATGAATAGATATTTTTACTATGTTGAAAAATAATACAACTACCAAATATAAGTGGACACTTTTGCAAATAATACTATCACAGTATCTTACACCAACCTTTTCCAACTTAACCAAGAATTTCTAGAAACTGATTGAGACACACCTATGTTTAACAAAATTCTTTTCGAAGGTTACAACAAAAAAATTGGAACAAAATATTTCACTTGTATTATGAGTATTTAGACTCTTCAGAATAATATTCAATTAATGTTTGTTGTCTTTTGTTTATATGTTTTGATCATTGTATAGAAAGGGATAAAATATTCGTTAAGAGACGAACAAAATTTACCATATCTTCTTCATTAGCATTGAATGCATGACCTTGGATTGAGAAAAAAAAATTGCTCTTTTTTGTGTGAACTACTTCATTCGTCAGAATCCTTCTTACACCTTTTTACTTTTTATTATGTATCTTTCCTGATACATATGTTTCTTTCTTTTTTAAGCTTATACATTTTTTTGATTAACCATTATCTACAAAGGGTTTAACTTTATGCAATGCCGACTAAGTTTACTTTTTGAGACAAGTGTTTTGAAAATTAGACCAATCGGTCGAACTGGAAACCGGTTCCCTCTCCGAATGAATTGAACGATAAAACTGTTTCATCCAAAAACTAGCAATGAACCAGCCGAATTGATCAAAAATTAGTTCTATATAAAATAATATTTTAATTTATTTTAAAAAATATTAAAATAAATTTTTATTTTGTTTTACTTATAAATAAAATAAATTTAAAAATTAAAATATATTTATTTTTTAATTTTTATTTATATAAAATTATTATTTTTATATAATTTATTATTATATATATTATACATATTTAAAAAATAATATTTATTTAATACCGATTTGATGATAGTTAAATCATTAAACTTTGAACTGGTAAATTGATCGGTTCAATAACCGATTCAATTTTAAAAATTTTGCTTGAGGCCATAAATGTCTTAAAATGCTTAGACTTTCATATTTGTCTAAGAATACAAAATATTATGTACATAAATTTTTATTATTTATTTAAAGTTTTGTTAATTTATATTTTTACAATTTATTTGAATACGTTAAATTAAAATTATTTAATAAAATATTAAATCCTTTTAAACTTTTATAAACTTTATCTATGTAATAATTTTTTTAATTTAATAATTAAATTAATAAATTAAATTTTAAAAAAATTATTAAATAAAATAATTCTAATTTTAAAACAAATCTCACTCGTTAATGTTATCCAAAATAAAAACAAATTTATCTCAAAATTTATCTAAAATTATTGTTGAAAAGTACATTATTCTAATTTCATTCTATTTTATATTTTTTATTCAAAATTCTTTTTATTTATAAAACCTACATAAACTCACCCTATTTTATAAATATTATACATTTGAATCCAAAACTTCTATTTTTAAATTAATTTGACAGAAACAGCCTTACCATAAATTTTCACTAATTATATAAAATTTCTCTTTTAAAACATTACATAAACTTCCTTATATTTTATATACATAACAATGCTCTCAAATAAGGATATCTTGCATTTATTTTAAATTTCAATAGAATTAACGTTAAAAGTATTGTTGTCTAAAGAATTGGTTTTGAAATAACTGAAGTTAAAATATTTTCATGATTTGTTTTTAGAATTATAGTTAAAAGTGAGTTTAGAAGAATTGGTTTTTTAAAATATAAATAAAATATAAAATGTAAACTTCACAGCGACGCCTAATTTTTTTTTTCTCTCAATGAAATGTCTAAATTTTTTTCATTTTTCTCCCAAATCAAATCTACGCATTACATAATTGATCCTCACAACTCCAACATCAAGCCGAAGAACCCAAGTTCTATAAAACCCAATTTAATAAATAATTAACAACTAGTGTTTGATTTGACTTTAATTTGAAAGTTTAAAGCTATTTTAAAGTTTAAGTTAAAATAAAAAACTTTATAAATTTCAAGTTAAAGTTATTTGTTACTTCTATATTTTTTTTTAATTTAAATTTATTTTCAAAATAAAAATTCTTAAATAATGTGTTTAACTATTTTTTCTATGAACCGTAGTTGATTCAAGTAGTATATACTTAACTTCTCTCAAATAATATTATTCTATAAATATTTTTAGTCCAAACAGAATTATTTTTATAAAAAAATATGTGATTTAAATTAAAAATATTTTTTATCTTTTCTTCATAAAAATTACTTTTCAATTTTTCAGAAAAATAATTATTTGACTTGATTTCTTCTTTTAAGAAAAAGGAGAAGTTCTAAATTAACCGAACCAATCACCATCTTATTCCCTACTGCACTTCTTTTAACCAAAATAAAATAAAGTTATGTCATTACATTCTAAGGTGATTAATAATTGAACATACTTCATCGCCTCTTTAAGAATAAAGCCAAAGTGATTGTTTATTATGAAAAAAACTTGAATGCTTTAAGCTGCCTTAAGTATGCAATATTAATGTTGCCTCACGCTTGCCATGGAACAGTAATTATAAAGTTCATAAACTAATATATAT
This sequence comes from Canavalia gladiata, assembly GCA_037954105.1. Lineage (NCBI taxonomy): Eukaryota > Viridiplantae > Streptophyta > Magnoliopsida > Fabales > Fabaceae > Canavalia > Canavalia gladiata. The sequence goes on along the minus strand of CM075659.1, from coordinate 10,517,321 downwards.
ATCATGAATGATGTTTAAGAATGTTGATTACTTTTTTTTAGATTAATAGAATGTTGATTACTTTAGTTAGGCTCAAGAAAATCCCCTGTACACAAAAGAAGAGTCAAATTCTTTTCCAGCTAATTTGAAAAAAAAAAACGTCTTCTTCAGTAGTTGATGAGTTACTTTTGGTCAAATCGGTTTTGCCACTTTCTTACATCTTTTGAAAGTATCCCTATTATGAGGAAAGGTGCCATGTCCGCATATGATTGTAATTTGAATTCATAGTTTATGTTAAAATGACAAACACATACCCTTCATGTACAAGAATAAGATACCCCCAATATGAGAGGAAAATGGCTCTTGCATGCAATAGAAGCATAAGTAGTGGTGATAACAAGAAGAGGGGATATAGGATCATAATATAATAAAAGGCCTAGAACCACTAGATGTATAGATACTTTGACTAGAATGAATTAAGAAAGTGATAAAAGTGATTCTTTGATGTCATGATTGATATGGTCCATACCCTTTTTTTTGACCCCTTTTAATTTCAAGTCTTTTTTAAAACATCACTTCTTTTTCTTTGCCTATGGTTTCTTACTTTCTTAGCTACATAAATAATTGTACTTAAGCAGCTAATTTGCCTCTTGTTCAGGTGACATCCTGTGGTTCAAAACACAATCAATGAAACTGAAATGCCAGAAAGTAATCATAATTACATTAATTATATTATTTTTTAATCATCCCCAGGTGTTGACCGCACGGGTGGGGGGAACTAGTGGGGTCCTTAAATAGAATAGATTATCATTTATCACACTCTTCACTTTTCACTCTTCATGCTGCATTTTTGCTGTCACCACCACCTTAGGCAGGCCTAATCACACGACACTTCCCAGACAAGTTTCTGGTCAATTCAAAGAATTAAATTCTGGATCTTGTACTATCATGTTCTATAAACCCATCACTAGCTTCTTTAACTATTATTATTAAGAAAATTATAATAGTTTCAAATTTAAAGATTGTTTTAAAAAAATTATTAAAAATAATATCATAATTAAGATTTATTAAGAATATTTTTAATAAAAATTATCTACTTTTAATTCTACAACTGATATTTAAAGATGCTAGTTACTATTCTTTAAAATGTAAAAAAATTAATAAATATTTTATTTTTCAGTAAAAATATATTAATGTGGATATTTAAAGTTAATTTAATGAATTAAAATTAATAAATTTATTTTTTTATTTTTATTGCAAGACTGGGGCAGAGAATAATGTTGCTTTAACTATGTGAGTTTTGAGATATTTAATACTGTTTAAGCTTTTATAGTGAAGTTAATTGATAGATAAGTGAGGGGCTTTTGTAGTTTGAAGAATTGATAGAAGGTGAGAAGAAAGGTAATACATAATTTGTAATTAGTCCCAGTGGCATGGAGAAGAAGAAATGTAATTTGTTTTAATAAGAAAGAAAAGTGAAAAAACTGAAAGACGACACACATAGTAATAGAACAACAACCGTACTTGTGATCAAAAGAATAACTCATCATTGCAAGAATATCTTTATTTATAAAATTTTGTATAAAAATAAAAAAAATATTTCTCAGTCATCCATACGCACTCCCTTTCCACCGGTTAAATATATTGATCATCAATTAATAATTTTGTAATCTGCTATTTAATCGATTATTATAGTTAATATTTTATTTAATATAAATGAATATTAAAAATATAATTATTTATTTATTTATATAATTAATGATGTAGAAAAAATTATTAACAAATTGTAAATATGATTAAACAATTATCAAGGATAACGGTTAAAACATAAGAGAATGTAGTTATTTTAGGAACATTACTGTCTAAGAGAATATAGTTATTTTAGAAATATTACTGTTTAAAAAATAACAAAAATTTTAACAAAGTTAAATTTTATATAAAATTAAAAATAAAATAAAACAAATAATATTTTTATTAATAAAAAAAATTATGTCAAATAATCTATAATTTTTTTTATTTAACAAGCATATTATTAGTAAATATATGTGTACATGGAGATATTTTATGTATGCATGGTAATGGAACGAGATAAATAGGAGTTTCATGTTCTCGGTTCCTATCCTATACATCTCATGTCCGTGTCTATTTTTATTGAATTTATAATATTAAATCTCATTGTATTTTTTATTAAGATCAGTAAAATTTATCTATACTTATTTTTTATATTTTAATTTTAAAAATTTTAAATTATTATATATTTTTTAAATTTATATAATTTATTAATTTTATATAATATTTTAAAATAATAAAAATATTTTAATAATTTTAAAGTGAAATAAATTCAGGAATGGAAACCAGACAAATATTAATGTTTCCATATTCGTTCTATCTCTTTTTTTTTTAATTAAATTTTATTCAAACCTATCACCGATCTTGATTCAACTTTAAATTTTTGCTGTCAAAATCAAAGTAAGACAGAATTGGATGAAGTGAGTATGAATTTTTTAGCCATGTCTATTCACACATTTATTCGGGATAAATTTTCTTTATTTGTTATTTGATTTGAAATGTGAATAGGAATTTTTATTTAAATTTAAACTAGATTTAATTAATATATGATAATATATTGAATGAGATTAGATTAATTTAAAATTAAAAATATAGCATATTAAATTTAATATTATATATAATTATATTAGAATATTTAAAATATAAAAAAAATTTAAGATATAATTTATTATGTAAAATAATATTTATTAAATTAAAAATTCTTATTATTAACATATAATATAATTGCTAAAAAATTACTTTACAACAATATAAAACACTTTATCAAGTCATGACTCTAAATATAAACCAAACTCGTTTTTGAAAACTTAGGTCTAGTTCTTAAATCTAAATCTATTAAAATTATTTTTGAACCGATATAAGTTAGATGGAACATGCCATAAATGATAATATATTTATTAAGTTATTATATTAATTATTTAAGTCAAACTGTGAAAAATATATGTAAAATTCTTATTACTGAAATGTGAGTGATATTGTTAGACTATAATAAAGGTGAATTATTTTATGGTTATATAAATAAAAAATTCCTAAAAATAGTTTTTTGTTACGGTTATTTTTATATATGACTGTATAAATTTATAGAAATATGTTAAATTGAAAAAAAATTATATTTGATTATGATAGTTATATTGTTTGAATTTTAAATATTTTTGGTGAATATAAATTTATTAAAAATAATAAAAATTAAAACTGTAACTTTTTATCTTTTAAATTATAAAAATAATATATTTTTAGTAAGTAAAAAAATGAAAGATTTATTTAATACCGTTCTCGTATTGAATATCCATTGTTAATGTGAGTTTCGCTGCAATAAAAAAATTCCAAAATTAACATTAATTTTTAGAGGTGGTGGGGTATGTTGAGAAGAAAGAAAACAAATGAGAGTCTGTTCCACAAAAAATATTAGATTTGGTATATATAAATTTATTTAAAAATCTATTTTTTAGAATGTAAAAAGCGATCAATTTTAACCTAAAATTTTTATATAAATCTATTCTATATTTCGTTATTAAATCAATTTTAATAGTTTGTTTATAAATACGATGCAACCTCCGTTCATTCTAATGCAAAATTCTGCATTTTTTTATCCGTATAAAACTTCATTTTTGAGTACGGCTAAATATATATTGATTGTCTGAGTTTTTCTTTTCTTAAATAGGATAAAAATTTAATAAAATATGCGGTTGAATAATATGTCCAATAATACACGCTTGTTTTAAAAAGAAAAATATTACTGTATAAATTAAAATAGGTGAAAAATATATATGATATATGATATGATAAAAAAATTTAAAAATATAATATATTCAAATAAAAATATGATTAATATATACCACAATCAGGATTGATTTATAAATAACAGAAATCTTAGCTTAATTCCAGTTATGTTCTCTAAGGCTATATAGATTATAACACTTTTATTTATCCAGTGACTTACATATATGTCAAAATTATATCATTTTGCAAATATACGCCACATCCAATCAAGTTAGGAGATATGTGAACAAAGACATTAAAATGCCACCCACCTTGACGCCACACATAAATTAAACAATTTCATATACTTCATATGTTCCATTTGTGAAAATTAGCATTAACCATTTTCAGATATGGTGTACGTTTTGTCTCGTAATATTTTTAGATATTATATTTGTCATCTCGGTAATTAAAGAAGACAAATTTAATTTGAAGTGATGAATGAGGTGCCATGTGCGTGTAAAAGGTGGGCTACCATTGATGACATCAAAAAGTTTATTGGAGCTATATTAAGCAAAAACATGAGAAGTTATACGCTTCTTTATTAGTACTGAAATATATTTTCCTAACCTTATTGTTTGTCAAAATCAATAAGAAATAACACGCTTCTCTATTTTTATTATATTTTTCATTCTTCAATTTTTTTTATTTCTTTTCTTTATATATAACTCATTTTGCATCCAAATGAATTATGATGACTGTCATGCACTAAAATAAATGTAACAATGGGTAGGGTTTACGAGAGTCTTATAGTACCCGTTTTTATATTTATGTTTTTTGAAAATTTATTTATACTTATTTTTTGGATAATGTTTTTTTTATCTTTATTCTCATACTAGCTGAATATTTAAATCCTTATATATGTTTTTATTATCTATAATTTAGTTAATTGAAATATAATCTTTGATCTTTTCTAACCTTGTTATCAATTAATAAAATATAAATATATTTTTAGTTTTTATAAATATAGTTAATATTTTTTAGTTCTTTTAAAAAATTTACTTTTTATTTTTTAAAATTTTATTTCTGGTATTTTTTATTAATTTTTCATTAAATATTTGTTGATTTAAGTGAAGTTTAACTAAATTTTATTATATGTACCAACTCAATATATATTAAACAATATAAATTATGATTTTAATTCTTAAATAAAATATAATATTTTTATAATGTCTTATTCAACTTATTATTTATATGATTTTTCAAAATATATATAATATATAAATACACGTAACAAAATTTAGTTAAACCTATATTAGTGAAGTTAGAACATATTAAACTGCAAGTTAACGACGGAGATAAAAAACAAAAATTTTAAAAAGGATAAATAACAAAAAAGTTATAATAAATAATTAAAATAATTTTTTTTATCTTTATTGGAAATAAAAAATATTTAAACCTAAATACTACTATAAAATAAAGAACATTCATTAAAATCATATCTAAATTTTCTCTGTTAAGTTTCAACATATCAATTTAACTATTAATTATATTTATTATTAAAATAAAAATTAAATTTTCTTTCAATAAAAAATATAAAATTATATTTATTTTAATTATACATACATATATATATATATATATATATCTGTTATTTATATATAACATAATAAATAAATAAATATAATAATATCTGTGTCCATATTTATAAAATTTTATAAATATTTATTTATATTAAAATTTATAAAATAAATATTTACCTTATTAAAAATAATTTTATAAATACTTATAATATGTAGGTATTGTACCATGAATCCCTGATGAACTAAAATGCGCCGTTGCAAGGTAAGATGAATTGAAGTCTCTGTCACAGCTTCCTCTTCACAGTGGTGGCGCACCGGACGGCGCGGTGAACACTGTTATTAACTGTTACCAAAATTTGTTCATTTATTTCACTTTTCATTTTTCATTTTTCTGACACCAAAGGAATATTTTGACGTGATTTTTTGCGTTAACAATCTTTTTCGTTTTTCATGTAATTTTGAAGAAGGTCGTACAACTGTTTGCGTTTCATATAGCTGACACATATTTTAAACTTCAATATATTAGTACTACAATTTAATTAAAATATATTAATAATGTAAATATTTGTATATCGTTTTTAATTCTAAATTATTAAATAATTAAAAATTAAGTTTTATAATCATATATCCTTCTAATTAAGTGTTTCAAGAAAATCATTTAAAAATTAAATGTGAATTCTTTTATTGAAATAATGTTATAATATATTAAAGTTATGAAGGAATATATATTATTAATAGTATTTTAATACAATTTTTTATTTTAAACTTTTAAGAATTTTGTTAATATTGTTTAATAATTATTTTAAAAATTATATTTATAATAATATTTGAATTAATTAACACATAATGTTCTATAATTATAATGTACAAAAATTAAATTTTTAATAAGATATGCAAAAAAAAATTAATATAATGATAGAATAAGATATAAATTAAATAAAAATAACAATTTATTTTATTAAAATTACATATATTTTTCTACATTTTTTATTTTTAAATAAAATATATAAATATTAAAATCATATTTTAAAAAAGTAAAAAATATTCTTTTATAAATAAATTTTCTCTTTTTTTAAAAAAAAATTTAATATAATTTATTTTATAAAAATACTCAAAGATAATTTTAAAAAATTTAATTTAATATATTTTAAAATGTAAAACATTTTTAATTTAAATTAAATTCCAACAAAATAAATACTAAAATAATATAAAAATAAATATTATAAAATTAATATAAATCTTTTTTACAATGTAGGAAACAGCGAGTGGGTTAGTAGTTAAATTTTTAATTTTTGTTTGAATAAATTAAAAAAAATAGAAGAAAAATAAAATAAAAAAGTATAAAATGAAGTATAAATATGATAAAAAAGATTATTTGAATGAATGAAAATAAAAGAAAAAATGATTTTTTTTATTATTTACATGAAACAAAAGAAACTAATAAAAATAATATAAATTTTAAAAAATAAATTTAATTTTAAAAAATTGATTCTTTTACTATATTTTTTAATATAATTTTTTATTTTTAAAAGTATTTTATTATTTTAATAATATTTTAAAATAAATAAATAAATAATAAAAAAAGTTATTCTTCCTTATTTTCAGAATGAGAAGTTTTTTTATAATATGAAAATTTTAATTTTATTTTTTTATATAAGATAAATTTAAACAAATAAAAGAAAAAAATAAAAATGATTCAATTTCAAAAAATAAATTTTTTTATTTTTATTTTTTACCAAAGTAAGAGTTCCACGGAACTACACTTTTAAATTTAAATAGATTTGACTTTAAATATGACTTTATATAGTTCCAATTCAGTCAGTATTTAACATTTTAAATAATTATATATTACTAAAAAATTATTTTATATAATATACTATCATATTTATGTTTATATTATTAATTTTAAAATATATGATAAAATATAATTGTTATTTATATATTCTTTTAATATTTAATTTGTCTATATATAACGTTAAAATATATACTGTATGAATAAATTAAATTCATATTATTTTACTTTTCGTATTATTATATTTTAATTGAATTGAATTTAAATTTAAATAATTTAGTCTGTAAAAAGTTCTGATTGGGTTAAGGACACTCTTTAGTTAAAAATGCGTTTGAAGAGAGAAAAATAAAAAATTATATGAAATTCAATATATATGAAAAAGAAAAATAAAAAATATTAATGAAAAATTTTAACATGGATAAAGTGAAAGATAAATTGGTCCAAACCGTTCCGTTTTACTTTTATCATCAAGGAACGTTTGGCGCCGTCGCATCTAAATGAGTCTTTCAATGCTTTTTTTTGGATGACCTTCGAACGCCGAACCGGAAATGTTGACTCGATTTTTTTAATCAATATTATTTTTTACTGCAAAAAATAGTAAAATTTAAATTTAAAATTATATATATAATTATTATAATTTTTAAATTTTAATAATTAGATAATTTAATAATTTAATATTCAAAATAATTAGATATTTTTAAATCAAATAATATTAAAAATCATAAATAATTACAAAAAAGTTATTTAATAACTTTTTAAATATGTTAGTATTATTTGGTTGGTTGACCAAACAATACTTAAAATAGAAAAATTAATTAATTTATTTATTTTTATAATTATAAAGATAAGATTTTAAAATTTTCATTTTTAGATTTCAATTAATTTTAATTTTAATTTTTAAAAATAATTATAAAACTAAACTAAATTATTTTATTTTATTATAAAATTGGTATAAATTATAATATATTTATTAATAATTTTATTTTTATTATATCAAAATGAAAATTAGTCTAACGTCAACATATGTATTTTTTAATAACATATCATTCTATATAGTAATAATCGGTGCCTATAAATTATTACTAAGTGAAATTTCACATGATAAAGCAATACCTTGGAAAACATTTATTATGCGTGACGTAATCGTTTTGAGCATATAAAATTGCGTGTAATGAAATATAATCTTGTATTTTTTTGTATTGTCAGTCCTAACAATATTTACAATTAATTTTCCATCATTTACCATTTAAATGACATCATATCTTTCCATTACAATTTGAGATGTGTTTAGAATAATTTATGAAAATAATTTATAATTTATAGAATATTTTTATTTATTTTCATAAATTTTATCAACAAAATAAGTTTTTCAATTTATTTTATTAAATTTTAAAATTAATAAAATTTATAAATAATCATTCATTTTATTAAATTATTATTTAATTGACCTATTTAGAAAAATGCATCCTTAATTTTAAAATTAAATTTCTATCATTATTTCTTTTAAAAATGTTACACAAATTTCTTGCCTCGCAGGATACAAAGAAATTTAAAATGGGCATATGAGAGATAGAAGGAAATAGAAAGGAAGGAGAAAAAAAACCAAATCGGATGAATGTGAAGCTAATTAAATGATCTAAACCGATAAATAATTTGACTATACACTTATTTAATAAAAATCTATTTACAAGTTTAACTATATTTATAACTTATTAGAAAAAATTAAAAAATTATTTTACCAAACTTCTCTATAAAATAAGTTAAAAGTAATTTGATGATAACTTGAACACTTTCTCGAGTTCAATGGACCCTTCTAAATACCCTTAAAATCTATATAATATAAGGCGCGCAACCCACAAATAATAATAACAATAAGTTAACCTATGTTAAATTGTTAACTATACCACCGCCCATCTTCTTAACCATTACACCTAATTAATTAAAAATATGATAAAGCTGTTCACTCGATTGTCGAGCATTAATTTCAACGATACCTTATCTTATAATAGATTAAAATATTGATGGTCAACTGATTTAAGATTAAAAAGTTGAAAAGTTAATTAATAAAAATAAATGAAAATTCGTAGGAGTTAACTAAATTAAAATATACTAGAATAATAAACTATTAAGTTAACTTATCACCGATAAGATTATGAAAATATATGATCAATCAACTTGTTGTATTAAAAACAATCAATTTAGTTTAAAAATAATTTATGTTAAAATTATTATATTTAATAATTTTTTAAAATATAGAATATGATTGATATGAATCTAAATAAAATACAAAATAATTATTTAAATTTTTAAAGTTAATTTTTAATTTTATTTGACTTGATAAGTTTTATTATAACTAAATAAAATAAATAATATTCTTTTGAACGTTATATCTATTAATTTTAATAATTTTAGCTACCAATTAAAAATTTTGATCTATTTTTATTTTTTCTATATTTGATGTTACATTATTTTATTTAATTATTAAATATTTTATTTAAATTATTTATAATAAAATATTTAATATTTAATGATAAAAATTTAAAAAAATATTTTTTTTATAAAAAATTATTTAAAATATACTTGTAAAATTTAAAAGAATTATTTATTTAAAATATATTTTTATTAAAATAATATAATAAATAATAAAATAAATAAAATTATCTAAACTTTTATTTTATAATATATAATCATCAAAATACCTATAAATTTATTTATATAATATTTTTTAATAAAAATATTTTAGAAAATATTATACTTATTTTTAATATTATAATTTAATTAAAATAAAAATAAAATAATCAATAATTAATAAAAATTATGATACTTAAACTCAAGTCTAATAATAAAATTTTTCGTTGTTATTTTATTTTTATTAATTTAATTTATTAAATACCTTTTATTTTAATTAGGAAAATTTTCAGTTTGTTTTCTTTTATTATTTTCAGTTAATTTTTTAAAATGCATCTAATAATTTAATAAATTTAATTATTAAATTAAACATTGTTATACGTAGATTAAGTTTAAAAAATCTAGTAAAATATTATGTTACATAATATAATTCTACCCATATTTTTGTACGAGATAATTAAAGATATTCATCGAATCATATTGATCTAATGAATTCAATTATTTAAACCAAATTAATTAAATTAATTTGATTTAGTTAAATTAATGAGCGTATTTCACTTTAGACTCTAATTGTAGCTTTTATTTAATTTATTTAAATCTCTTTATCTAATATTATGAATTGTCTTTAATTATATTTATATTCAACTTCTTGATCATCTTGAAAATAATAATACGAATAATTAATATAATTGTTGTTTAAAATGAGTGAAAAATACAATTTTTTAGTTTTAATAATATAAAATTCAACATTTTCTATAAAAAAATAACATGTGAAGATTAAGATTAAAAATAATAATTTATTTTTTTTAATTTAATCCAATAATTTCAAATTAAATGAACTAAAAAAACTTTAAAAAAACAAACTAAACCATTTCAATTAAACATAATCAATTTAAATTTCATTTTACCTTGTAAATTGTAATCAAACTAAACTCATATTCAGTATCGAGCTTTGCTATATTCATCTACAAATATTTTTAAACATCACTCCTATCATTTATTTTTGTAAAATAAATAATATTTGAAAACGTGGTACCTTTTGCTGCATGAAACAAGGTAACATAAATTCATTAGCTGGTATGCAAATTCCTCTTTCTCTCTCTCTCTATAGCTCGCTTTTTGTTCATCAGCCACTATATCATAATTTCACAGTTTCATTACCGACTCCGAATATAGTAAAATGAGAACTAATTACCCAATTTAATAGAACCTGATGAGGTATTCACGTCATTTTCTTGCCTTAAGTCCACAACTCACATAGTCATAGGTTAAGCGTTTTGGCATTTTGTAAAGAAGAGGAAGACAAAAGAGTGAGTCATTTTCAACCTTATTGTGTGATTGAAAGAAAGAAAGAAAGAAGAGTTGGCGTCTTTTGTCCTCCACGCAGCTTAAAACACGCACAGGCAAATATAGACACTCTCCTTCACACGTTTTCATTTCTCTCTCTCTCTCTCTCACTATTTCTCTATCTTTCTAAATCCCTTTCTCATACATACTTTCTTATTTTATCTTCTTTTTGGGGTCTGAAACAAAAACCTCTTTCAACATTTACATCATCCCTCTCTGCTCCAAATCAAAACCTTCCTTCCTTCCCATACATGCATCACATGAATATACACCTATAGATAGAAATAGTGTATGTGTGTGTCTTTAGATAGAGAAAGGGGAATGAATAGGTAGCATGAGTTTTATTGGATAAATTCACGAGGTGAAGGAAGACAAAATAGGAAAGAGATTAGAATTAGAGAAGCTTATCGCATGTTTGCTTCACGCAAACAACTAAATATGTGGGAGTTAACCTTTTCATCATATCCCTCGCGTGCCTTTAAAGACTTCTTCTAACCTTTTTAAATTCATCATTATGATATTTACACCTCACCAAACCCTAAATTCCTACAACACATACACCACCGTTCATTTTTCTTCTTCTTCTTCACTTCTTTCTCTTCCTCTATATTCCTACATACCTTTTTTTTTTTTTCTTAACCTAATCTCATGCCTCTATACACCTTCTCATAAAACTCTCAATATCTAGCTAGCACTAATCATAAAACAAAGATGAACATAAACTCTAGTAGTAGTAGTAGTAGAAGTGGTGGTGGAGGTAGTAGCGGTGTCGGTGGTAGCAGTGGAGATGGTGGTGGCAGTGGCAGTGGCAGTGGCGGTGGTAGCCCTTGTGGGGCATGTAAGTTTTTGAGAAGAAAGTGTGTGCAAGATTGTATCTTTGCTCCATATTTTGATTCAGAGCAAGGTGCCACACACTTTGCAGCGGTGCACAAGGTTTTTGGGGCTAGTAATGTTTCTAAGTTACTTCTAAACATTCCGAAAGATCAAAGGCTTGTTGCGGTGGTCACCATTTGTTATGAAGCACAGGCAAGACTTAGAGACCCGATCTATGGTTGTATTTCTCATATTTATGCTCTTCAGCAACAGGTAATTAATAATAACAATTGATTGATTAATTAATTGATGAGTTGATTAATAACAATTTTTTTTAATAGATTAAGTTAATGATCATGTGATTGTAGAGATAAGGATGAAAATGTTCTTCGCATATTTGTTAATTATTTGTTTGTTTCTTTGGCTGTCTCATCATCGGTATCTTCTCCCTAAGCTTTGCCAGCTATAGGAGCTATCTAGGTGAATCTTATAAGAATGTGGTCAGCAGTTTCAGACTCCTTTTTCTTTTCTTGACTTGAGAATATATCAACACCTTGATATGTTTTCTACATATTTAGAATTAGAAGGCCATAGGTTGTAGATGGTGGAATGGTTACTATTTTTATATTTAATATATATATATATTAGTACTTGCCAGAAACTGAACAAACCCCGTATATGTTTAGTGTAACCCCCGTTTTTGTTTTGTTTTGTTTTTTTTTTAGCCAAGCATTGAAAAGGGGATATTAATTCCCCACTTTTGATGATCACATCACATTTGAATGGTTGTGAATTTAATTGATGTTCATTTTATAACTCCTTATATTTAATGTAAAAAGGGAAGGGAAAGGAAAGAACAAAGCTAACTGATCAATTTATATATATTTAAATTGATGCTTAAAGATTGATCAATTTATAATATTTAGAACCTCTAATGAAATAATTATTTTATTTTCTTAAAAGTTTTTTTTTTTTGAATTTTTTTTCAAACATATATTAAAAGGGTATGGAATCCATTCATTTTATTAACATACTTTTTTAAGAGAAGTAATCTCCATTATTCAACAATGCCTTTACATACATGCTAGTAGTGCTTTATGCCCTCTGAAAGAGGAACATAGGTTGGGTTGGGGCCTTTGGGGAAAGAGGAAACAAGGTAGGGTATGCAAAGAGCCATAGAACATAGGGGACAGTTTCTATGCTTTTTACTGAAACCCACAATGCTTAATTGATTAAGAAATGATGTGGTCGGCGCTTACACAAATGGGTAGTGTCTAATAGTTCATGGCTTGAACCATTAAGGTCTTTGGTTTTTGCTGGTTTTAGGGGAGATGGTCGGTTAGTTTCTTGGGTTTTGGCAATTTGATAGCTATGGTACGTTTTTGTGTCCCTATCTTTAATATAGAAATTAATGACCTTAATTTAAAAAATCATATCAATTAATCCCACCCTTTTTCTTTTATTTAATTTTTAAAATAGAGGTGATCTTCGAGAAAGAGACGACACCATCAAATCAACCCAGCAATCTTCCTTAAATTGTGGAGTTTCTTTTCCTTTTTGTCAATTTTTAAGAATTTGTCACTTGTAATGTGTAAAGAAACTTAGCTTTTATTTTTTTTCTCCTACAAATTCCTTGTTTGTTGAAATAATAAACAGATATAGGGTAACATATAAAATGGTGATTATGTGTATTTGTTTCTTAACCTTTTTTTCCTCCTATTTCTATGTTAGCATACTATTAAGACAAAATATTATAAACAAAATAAAAGTCTTATAAGAATTATATATCATTCACACACATGAATTAGTACTATATCATATGACTATTCAACTAATAGTCAATTCATCTCTCTATCTTAGACATTAGTAAAATATTTTTATTTAATTATACAATTGCTAATTAACTAATCCCTATGTCATCATATAATTGGTCATTGTCAGAAATTCTGATTTTTAAACAAAAGTCATTTTCAAAATATATATGGAAGATTTGTTTTATTTCAAACAATCATTTCTTTTTCCCCTTTAAGTCGAATCATATTAATTTGTTTATTTACCCCCAAATGACTTAGTTCCTACAAAACTCTTGTTTTATAATTTCGAGAAGATTGTTTTAAAGTCACGCTTTCATACTTGTCATTCTTGAGTTAATTCACTTTCATTAAACTTAACATTTTTGTGCTGTTCAAGGTCCTGTTGAAAATAGGAACACGGGAATGTGCTGAAGGAGCTCTTCCCTAAGCTTTTCTTAATTACATACATCTACCTTTTCATGATATAGTGTTTACTTAACCAAGAACCTGCTTCGAGTTCTCACTTCTTATTAAGCAAACTTCTCTTCAACCATAACTCTTATCAATGATTTATGTCCCATGTAAATTTTCTCACTCTAGTTTTATATATGGTTGGAAGTAGATTTGTAAAAACAGATTATCCAACTTGAATCGGATTCGATTTAAGTTTTGGGTTCTATTAAATTTTTTTTATTCAGGTCTTAAAAATAGACGTTAACATTTTTTTATATTTATTATATTTTATATTTAAATGGACAAACCAACTCGAAACTGATCAAAGAAAATTCAGATAGATTAAATTTAAAAAGTATGAAATTGTTTAAATTTAAAATTTGAAAAAGTTTTAATATTATATTATGGTGAGTATAATCGAACCAATTCGAGCAACCTATTTTTCTAATTTTAATAAAAACAAAAATATAAAAGGTAAGATTTGTGATTCAAGGATTTTAAAGGTTTTTATTTATTTAATTTTTCTATTTTATGTGAGGTATCCATGTTAAGGGAGTCAACTAGATTTTTTTGAAAAATATGTATTGTATAAAAAAAAATTAATACTTTTAAAATAGTTAAAATAATTTAAAATGATCTATTCAATGTCTCCTTACTTAGGTAGGTAGTGCATATATATGATAAAAAATTCTCTTAGGATGCAGTGCATATGATAAAAAAAAAAAAAAAGTTTTTTAAATTTAATAAAACTTTACAAACAATGCATACTTATCTTATTGATGACCTTTCTTGCTTCTTTATTGGATAGGTGGTGACTTTACAAGCAGAACTCTCATGCTTACAAGGCCACCTTGCAACACTAGACTTACCACCACCACCGCCGCCGCAGCCGCCGCCACAAGCAACCATAGCACCTCCGGTGATCCCAATAGGTGACCTCCCAACAGCCCCTGCCACCACCGTGGCAGCCTCATATGACTTATCTTCACTTTTTGATCCAATGGGCCAAACATCTTCATGGCCCATGCAGCATAGGCCCATAGAGCCTCCTCGTCAATATTTGGGTAGTGGCACATCACTCAGTAATGTTGTTGGTGCTGATCTTCAAGTCTTGGCTAGAGAGCTTTCATCCAGACATGGATCTAACCCTACAGCTCCTGTTGCAAGCTCCAATCCTTCCTCATCTCAATCACTTTCCAAATGATCAATCTTTGATTTCATTCACTAATCTTTGCCTTTAGTTGATATATGCAAGACTAGGAAGAGATCTTAAATTTTCAATGTCTCATATGAGATAGTAATTATAATAATTAATGGTTCTTTCTTTATATCTTTTATTTCTTCCCCTCCTTTCTTTATTCATTGTTACATTATGCTTGCGAGCTAATATGTCGTTTATGAATACAAATTAATTGATTATTTTGACCAATTTTAGCATAGCGATTGCAATGAGATAGATGATTTGTCATCTCATTATCTCAGCCTTTATTTAGAAAATAAATTTTTGGAAGGAAAGGATTTGAAGAAATATAGAAAAAAAGTTTTTTTATTTTTTTAAAAAAGAAAGGGTAAAATTTTCTACATTTAAATGTGTAAAAAAAATTATTTTGTAAAAATACAACTCTTTTTTTAAGTATTATCTTTTAAGAAAATCTTAATTTTAAACTATTTTCATATCACAAGGATAAAGAAAAATATTATTAGATATTTTAAAGAAATGAAATCCGCACATATGTACAATAACGTACATTAGGCACATCTTTTAATCAACGTCAGACAGTATATATTCAGAGATATCCTTTAATCAACAATTACTGACGTTAATCCAAATTTTTTTTAAAGGAAGATATAGAATCAGGTTTTTAAAACTTTACACACTTTATTTTGATTGTTTCTTTATGTGACTTTTCTTTACACAATTTTAATTACTTATCGATTTTTCTTTTAAAAATGCTTAAGCCTTTGCAACCATTATTGCCTGAGAGATTCACACAAAGATATTAGGTCAGAGAAGTATTATAACATACAATTGTTATTCATCAAAATATATACGTCTTTTATAACTAGTATAAGTCTCATTTTCTATTTTTATTTAATTAATTTTAGATAAATTTAAATAATAATAATGTTAAAAATATGTTGTTAGAAATTTTCAATAATGGAAATTCTGATTTGTTTAGCTGAATGATTGAAATTAAAATAAAATGGGGATTGAATTGACAAATAACACGAACCAGATTGATATGTGTTGGTGTTCTGTCTTATTTTATTTTACTATTTAATTCATTATATTAATTTATTAGTATTTTAATCATTTAAGACTTTCTCTAAAAATAAAATAATAATTTTTCATACATGTGATGATTACGTAACAGATTACTATCTTCAAGAAAATCATAAAGATTTATTAAGTGATTTTGTACTAGTTAACTTATACCCTGAATAATAATAAATTCAGACAAAAAAACTTTTCATACTTAAAATTCGTTTTTTTCTTATTTGTTTTAAAATTTTGCTTAATTTACATATAAATTTTAATTCAGGTAATGACCTTAAATAGTAGATGTTATTTTTAATATCACTGCATCATAAGAATTTGTTAAGTATATAATCCTGTTTTAGCCTAAATTAACCTTGTATAGTGATGAATTGTTTGCTTTCTCTAAATATGAAAGAAAAAGTATTTTCATAATTAATTTTATGTACAAATCTTCTTTAAATATAAAGTAAAATCCACACGTGACTGATGATAAGAATGAAAAAGTAAAAATTATTTTTTTATTATTTTAATCAAATATATTTCATAAGTAACTCAATGTTAACTTGAATCTTCTATAATAAACTTATGTTATTTTTTTTTATTTACTTCTACATATATAATAAATAATTTTGTAGTAACCAACATTATTTCCCTTTCATCATTTGGTCAATAAAATGTTTTTATAAAAATAATTAAATATATGTAGTTACCAATGATGATGATTGAAAAGCAAATCCTATATTTATTATTATAGAAAGCATAAGAGCTTAATGAATACATTTTATAAATCCACTTTTTCAAACTTGATTTTTGTATAGTAACCTGTCGTGTTGAATAATTTGTAGGTTTTGTGTAAGATTATATCTTCAACACTCACTTCATTATCATTATCATGTTCATTAGATACTACTTGACTCTATATCTAAGCTTATATAGAGTTGAAGTTAAAAGGAGTATTGAACTTTTATCATTGAGGATATTTGTTTTTTAAATATTGGTTGATTCAAGTTATTATTGAATTTATACATTAGTCATATAGAAAAAATTGATCCTTACATATAATCATTTCATAACTAGATTCTTATCTTGTTGATCAGTTTAACATAGAGAATATAAATATTTAAAAATTTAAATTCATCCTAAACATTCTGTAATAACAGATGAATATAGTGACTACCAAAATTAGATTCATAACTCTAGAAATTAATATCTAATCATTAAGTTTCACTAAATGGAATGAATTTTTTTTTTCACTTTTTTATATTGCATGTCATTCAGGTAATTTATCATGTTAGACAAATATTTTTTTTTATTTTTAAAAAAGCTACCATCATCATCAATAAATTTATTGACAACATAATCTCACACATTCCGGAAATCCTAGGAAATCTTATGCATTTTTTCAAAATTTGATTAAAAATGAAATAAAGATATCATGAAAAAGTTATCAATTTAATTTTTCATGAGTAATGCTAGAAACATATCTCTTAAAATTGATTGGTTGTTAAAAATTTAGTTAAATTTTTTTTAGAAAAGAATTGATGTACCAAATAATTTTTTTAAAATTTAAAAAATTAACTAATCATAAAAAATATATTAATAATATTTTTGATTTTATATTCATATTCTTTTCAAATTAGGGTGGGGAAAGAAATAAATTTAGAAGAAAAAAAAATCATAGTTATAGTTATATCATCAATAAATTTAAGTTAGAAGGATGCAACTGTGGTCATGTGAAGTTCAGGTTAAAATAGAGTCCATATGCAGTTGCTTTCAATTTTTTCTCTTAAGCAACTTATTTTGTGCGATTCTCTTATCTACCACTTCTCTCTCTCTCTCTCTTGTATTATTTTTATTCAATTATCTATAATTTAATTTTTTTAATTTTCTGTTCTTGAATACAAAGAACGGATTCATCGTGATTTTGTCACCTTCCAATAACAAACAAATGTTATTGATATGGCCAACGAGTAATCAATTTTTATTGGTGTTGATGAATAAAACATTTTAAGACCCCACTAATGATATTAATATTTTAATTATGTACTTTATCATACTTAATTGTTTAATGTATATTTAACTTATTTTGATCAAGGGATTTAAATATATTCAACACGCCAGTGGATTTATTAAGTTGAAAACTTAGCAACGTGTCATGTAAATTATTACTTATGTGACTTTACTAATTTTTTTATAAAATAAAAAATGATAAAATTTAAATTCAAAATCTGGATAAATTATTTTAATTTTTGACTTTACTACTTGAACAACAAACTAATGCAGAGACCTGAAATTTTCAATTAAATAACTTATAAAATTAACTATTTTAAAAATTATTGAAACAAATTTTTTTTAAAGAAAAAAAAGGTGCTTATCTATTATAATAACTATAGAATCTTTTCAAGGATTCTGAGATTGCTATCAGGCAGGTGATTTTATGGCATGTTTGTTTTTATCGTTGTGAAGTCCGTTTTGAGAAATTGATAAGCTTTTCCTTTGGAAAATTCACGTTGAAGTGATCATTTCGAAATTCATAACCAACTTACAATTGTTAAATAAATGAGCCTTCTTTTTCGTACCCTTTTTTTCTTTTTGCAGCCCTTTAATTTTTTTTTAATTTTTTTATTTTAATTATACCTTTAACACCCTATCTCTTATGTTTTTTTGAAATTTTTTTTAACTTTCACAAGTAAAAGCATTTTTCGCAATTAAATCCATCTCTTTTCGCAAGCAAATTTCTGTGTTTAAGCTCCAAGCTTCAAGTTTAAGATTAGTATCCATTAACATTTTGTAGTCCATTTAGTAGGCTAGATATAGGGTTTTAGGGATTATGGTTTTAGGTTTGGGTTTAGGTTAGTTTTCCTGGTGCACTCTAAGATAAAAGACGACTGAGTATCAGATGTATTCCATAAATTAGATTGCGGAATACATCTCATGCATTCTGCAAATTAGTTTACTAAGTGTATCAAATATATTCCGCATTCTAATTTGTAGAATACATAAATTTAAAATTTAATTTTATCTTTTTACATTTTAATAATTAGGGTTTAAGGATTCAATAGTTAGGGTTTATTTTTAAGGTTTACAAAATATAAGTTTTTAAAGCATGTTAAGTTAATTTATTTATTTTGAAGGTTTAAGCATGTTAAGTTATTTTATTGATTATTTGGTGAATTTTAAGATATAACAAGGACTAGAGGTTCACATCGCAAATGTGGTAGTTTAAATGGAGAGGAAGCACACGTTTGACCAACTGCCTTTGCTCGTAGTCGACATGTTCAAGAAGCCCATGATGGGGAGCATGTTGATGTTAGAGCTGATATTCATCAGGAAGAAGAGACATTTCCCAGTGGTCCATCCGATGTCTCTGTTCTCAGATCATACAGGCAGCATGTAACATATTACATATGGACCGGAGAGGTGAGTGTCATCATTGTCTATGTATATGTTTTGTTAAATATATTAAGAAATATTTGTTTATTTAATTTATTGTTTTTGTTTCTCTGAATGTTATGTTAGGATCGTGTTGCTTTAAAGGTATTGACCCATGGACGAAAGGTCACTACTATAGAGCAGCCTTACGTCCAGAGTATCGTACAAGAAGGTGAATTAGTCGATGTAGTACGATGCAGTCATTCGATAGCAGACAAGGGCTTACTGTCTACTTTTGCAGAGAGGTGGCATAGAGATATATGCACTTTCCACTTGCCGATAGGAGAGATGACCATCACATTGGATGATGTGTCTTCATTACTGCATCTATCGATCACAGGGGAGATTTGTTCTGTTCGGTCGATGACACGAGAGTTCGCTTGCCACCTGTTGACAGATCTGCTTGGTGTTTTTGCTTCAGAGGTAAACACGAAGATAGATCACACCCGACGTGCGTACGTAAGATTCAGTTGGTTGCAGAATGTGTGTGATTTGTGCATTCGGAAGGGTCAATTGGATGCAGTTGCTCGTGCCTACCTGCTTCGATTGATTGGTGCACTATTTTTGCTGACAAGAGTGGTACCCTTGTCAATGTGTCCTATTTGGAGCTATTTAGGGATGTTCACATCATTGGGAGCTATGCTTGAGGTGCTATTGCACTGGCATACCTCTACGATAAGCTTAATGATGCGAGTTTTTGCAACATTAATGCCTAGGTGGTTATTTAACATTATTATAGATAAATGTCACTTATTGTACATCATTTAAGGGTTTTGAACTGATAGACTGTTACTTATTTGTTTATAATATAACTGTAGGCATGGATTGTTGAGCATTTTTCATGGATTGGGGGACGTGAGCTTAAGGATGACTTTACCCAAAATATGCTCGTGGCAATGCAGTTGAAGATGCTACGTGGTTCGGGGTATGTGAGACCATACAGGGCGGCTCTCGATCGCATACATGTGGATGACGTCATATGGACACCATATGATGAGTTCAGAGGTCATCGACTCTTTGCTGACACTTGTTGGTATAGAGGTTTGATCAGATGAGGTGATTTGGTGTACCCTCATTCACCAGATAGATTTCTACGTTAGTTTGGGCATGTTCAGGGGATCCCCATGCCTACTGTTGATAGGTTAGGTATGATTGGAAGTCTTTGGTCCATTGATGATAGTTTTTTAAACTATGAACTATCATTGGTGGCAGAGGAGGTTAGAGGTGTTGTTGCTACCATTCCAGGGTAGTGTGTTGTTGGATATATGAAGTAGTTTCGCAGGATCTCCCACCCATACCTTTTACCCAGTAGTTATGTGGGTGAGGGTGAACCTGAACCTCCTGTTGTGGTGGCAGAGGCTGGTCCATCTCATGCAGCAGAAGAAGTTTCACTTTTTACTCAGGTAATCCATTTGTTTATTTAAAAAATCATGTTATAAATGACATTGTTACTAATATAATTTATTTTGTAGGATCGTTTTGATATAATTATGGAACTCCTAGAAGGCATTATTGGTTCAGGAAGGCTCCCAGAGGATTCATCAGAAGCTGATATGGCACGCCAAGCTTTGAACATTGCACATGTTGGAAGTTGTGGGGGTGTTGTTACCTATGAGCGGAGGAAGAGGAGTCATCTAACCAATTAATGTCATATTTTAGGAGTTGAGGGTTGATTTTTGTATATTTCATATTATTAAACGCTGCATGTATTTGAGAAATGATGATTTATATATTTCCTTTTTGTACATTGCTTTTGAATTGAGCAAGATTGTCAAATTATAAGCAGGTTGTATTCATACTTTTTGTATGCTTTTGAATTGAACAAAAATGTCAAATTATAAGCGGGTTTTGTTCATACTTTTTGTATATTGCATTTGAATTGAGCAAGATTGTCAAATTATAAACAGGCACTATTCATACTTTTTGTATGCTTTTGAATTGAACAAAAATGTCAAATTATAAGCATGTACTGTTCATATAACATAAGGTAAAATATCAATAGTAGAAAGGATATTACAACTAATCGGTTGTAATGTTTGTGACATTGTCAACATTGTTTTTAAATAATGAATTAAACAAATCCATCCGACTAATATATGTCCACTCCCACATTCGAGCATTGTCGTCACAATATTTATGCCATTGCAAAGCAGTTGGAGGGACTCGAGCTCCGTTTACCATAAAAACCTACAATGATAATATACATTAGATCAAGGTACAAATATAAATAAGTTTCACTTGAAGAATAATAGATAGTTGGATGAATACCTGTACAAAATGACAACCATAAACAAATCCTATGTAAATAATACGATGACAATGCAATTGTGGTGGTTCACCTCTAAGCAGGAAAAATGTCATCGACCCATGAATGGAAATATGAATAAGTATGAAATTATACCTAGACGCAATTACATAACCCATATCAGGAATCGTCATCCATTTATCCGGTGAAACCATTTTTTCATTCCCAATAAACAAAGAAGTCCTTAACTGCATGTATCTTTCTTCAGTGCCAAACAGATTCACATACACATCACGATACTGACCAAGCTCCCAAATTAAATCAAGTCGGACTTGAGGCCAAGACTCCTCACCCTTTCCGAGCAATGCAGTAATTGCACGATATCCATAATTTCCATCAGCTTCAACATCAACTATGTGTTCAGTATAGTTATGTAACTGAACAAGAAACAATTCTAGCATAGGCATAACCTTTTTCTACTTGTTGTTGCGACATTTAATATTAGATGATAATCGAGGTGACGAGATATCATGGATAGAGCATAAACCATCAACATATTCAAAGATGGATGGTTCACGTTTGGTTGATCGTTCCATTTGGAATGTCTTACCTTTAATTGCACCCTTTATTCTTACTTTATCAGGAGGTGGACACATTGAAGTTATATCAGGAAATGTCAACTCATGAAGTTTATTTTTAAGCATTATCTTTCCACAAACATCAAGATTTGAGAATCGTTTCTATAAGGCTTCAAATTATAGTTGCAACAACAAATCGCTCCATGGCTCTGTCATTCCTTGATCAGCAAATGTCAATCTCTTCCAATGACGATGAACTGACTCCAATGGTACAAAATTACCCATGACAGTATACCTTGCTAACTCGCATGCACAAGGTAATCCATGTGTACTTCTAAGACTGCACCGACAAGTTATAGTGTTAATACCAACAATTTTTACCCGTTCAAACTCATTGACAATGTGGGCTAGAACATTATTTGATACAAAGCCTCGTAACTTGGCATAAAAACCTTTGTTGAATCTATGTTTTACAATGATTATGCTTATTTCAAATGACGTCTTTATATCACTATGTTGCAGCATTATCATATTATTCATTGCATCTTAGAATGAATGCAAGTCACTTCTACTATCTTGAAGCAACCTCTTTAACCTTGCACGTGCACTTTCAACCCTAAAAAAAACAAGATACATGTGATGAGCCCTTTATGTCATTCAAGTGTGTTTTGCGAATATTCATTTTAATTATAAAGATACTCGTTGGTGGTTGTATTTCCAAAATGCATCACCCTATCAATGCAGCAACTGACAAATCTTTCGTTGTAAGGATTCAACCAAGTTCTGTTCACATAATTTAAAAAAATAGGAAATTTTGAACACTTGGTTTCGAATTTAAGAAAACACTCTTCATGTTCAATTTCACTTGAAGAATCCATTAGAATAGCACATGCATCCATTGTACAATTTCATTCATCTATTGGAGATACTAGTAACTTGCACTTTGACTTCACATTTTTAAAAACATGAAATTGACAAAGCAAGTGTGTTGCAGGTAGAAACACTACTTCAACAGTATTCATTAAGGTGATATCTCTATTTGTCACAATCACTTGGGGTATTAATTCATCTATCAGAAACAAACCTCTAACTTTTTCTAATGCCTAGGTGAAATTATCTCCTCGTTTAGACTCCAAATAAGTAAAAGTCATAGAAAATGTCAACTCTGTTGAGGTTACTCCAACAATCTCAAGTAATGGCAAACGATATTTATTTGTTTTGTATGTGGTGTCAATGATCAACACAATATGGAATGCATTTAACAATTTGATGGCATCTGGATGTGTCCAAAACATATCTCGAACAACATTAGACGATTCAATCCTTCTATACCAATACACATATTTGTCATGTTCCATTAATTTCATCAAGTGCTGCAGTTTTATTCGAGGACCCCTTTCTGATTTTCAATATTTATGGCGAGCATTATAGATCTGTTTGATATTAGTCACATTATGATCATCATGACCTTTTAATGTCAACAAAATATTCATCGGCTTAATCATACTCTTGGTCATATCACCTAGTAAAGACTTCTATTCACCACTTAGTCTTCCAGCATACTCATAACCTTCTAATGTTTCGGCTACATCATGGTTGTGAAACCCACGTACAACGTTAAGCTTCTACCCTTCACCACTTCTTAATGACCTTCCTCTTAATCTGAAGGGACACTCACATTTTCTTGTTCCACTCACCTTACGAGCTAATTTATTCTTGTACTGTCTATATTTTCCATTTCTTTCACAACCTAATATTAACATTGTTTTCCATCCAATTCCACCACTGTCAAATCTAATAATAACCACAACAAATCCATGAGCTTTACCCAGTGCTCTAGTCCAAGTTAATAAATCATCCCGTGAAGGAAAAAGCTAACTATAACATACAGATAACCAAATATTACTAAATTATAGACAACCTAACAATTAAACCTTTCAATCTAAAAAGCATTTACCATATTAGTCAATAATGCATTCGTATAATCACCATTGTTTTTTATCAGAGCCAACTTATTTCCTTCAACACTTATATTATTCTGACATGACATATACCAAAATTAAGTCACATTAGACATTTTTATAAAAACAAATAAAAATAATTTCTCCAAAATAATATTACTATATCATCCTCTTCGAGACAAATTGGCATGTCAACTTCGTTTGAAATATGGTTGCTCCACCTCAGCAAATCTTTCATAATTATCTCTGCATAAAAAAGAAAAAAATATCAAATAACATAAGGATTTAATTTTTCAACTTTTTTATTTAATTAAAATAATTAACCTTCCGCAAATTAGTTTGCGGAATAGTAAAATTACATTCCGTAAACTAGTTTGTGGAACACAAATATACCATTCAACAAATTAGTTTACGGAATGTAATTTTGTTACCATTCCGCAAACTAATTTATAGAACATAAAAAATTATACTCTAGAATTTAATTTGCGAAATACATAATTATATTCCATAAATTAGTTTACAATGTGTAATTTTTTATGTTTCGTAAATTAATTTACAGAAGGTAACTGTTTTATATTCTGTAAGCTAATTTGCGAAAAATAAAAGTTGTATTTGGTAAATTAGTTTACGAAATACACTAATGAATTCCGCAAATTAATTTTTGGAAGGTTTTTAACATTCCGCAAATTAATTTGTGGAATATAAAATTCACAGCTCACCTTCATCTTCTCCGACGCTTCTCCGACGATGCTTTCCTCAGCTCCTCAACTCTTCCTCTGGCCTACAACCTCAGCTCAACTTACACTCACACCCAATTAACAATGGGATGTTGGAGGAAAAAAATAGTAACGGTAGAAACAGAAAACGAACAAAGGCTGCTGCTGGGGGCTGTTATAGTCACATGGGCATTTTGGTCTTTTCATGTAGACATGGATGCAAAAAGAAATTTGGAATGATATAAAAAGCAATTCCCTAAAAAAACGTATCTTTAGTGTGCTGCATAATCTTTGGATTGGACACCTAGTTGATGGGTTTGGGATGCTAAGAGCATCTCCAATGTAGAAATTCATTGAAGGTTGCTCAATAATTTTTTAACAATTTTTTAATGAAATTTACATCTACCTATTATTTTCTTTATTTTTTACAGTCAAACAACTTTTTATTCTGATCTAGCATTTCAATAAGAACTTTCAAGTAGATTCCATATGATATTTTCATGCAATATTTTTAATATATTTTTATTTTAAAATTTATTTTACTTAAATTTTAAAAATTTAAAATTTTTTATTATTTAAATATTTTAATTTTTAAAAGAATTCCTTTTAGTTTTCTCATAATTTAGAAAAATTTAAATAATTATTTTAAAATTAAATTTTCTCATTTTCAAAATAATTTTTTAAATTTTAAAAATAATTTATATTTATTTTTTTAACATTTTTAACATTTATATTTTATTATTATTATTAATTAATACATGTTAAAATTATTTATTTTTAAAATAATTTATTTGATAAAATAAAAATTACTAAAAATATAACAAAAATATTTTTAAAAACTAAATATTAAAAAATTATATAATTTTTCTTTACCAATTTTTTTACCATTTATTTCCTTTCCCCATTTGTTTTTACATTTATTTTCTTTTTTTCAAATTTTTTGACCGTTCATTTTTCTATCTTTAATTAGGGGTGGGCAAATATGCAGGATCCCACCGAACCTGAACTAACCGAAGGTCCAGAAAAGAGGTTGGGTCAAAATCAAGTTGTGCGGGTGTGAAAAAGCAGGTAAGCATAGATAGGCTAAGGCGGTTTTAGGTTGGTGATATATTACTTGAACTAACTTGTAGTAATACTAAAATAAAATTTTAGTCCGAATTCATTTAGAAAATCCTAGTTTTGTTTAGTCACTCTTGGCCTCCTTGAGCTCTACCCCTATAATGTGTTGCTTTTGAGCTTTGTCCTCCTCTCCTTATCTTTAGTTTGTCTTTGCCTCTTTACTAGGGTTTTCATTTTCCCTTTCATTGTGAAGTTTTAACAGACTCCACTTCACCAGTCATGTATTCTCATTCTAACTTCTAAGTTCTCTGCTTGGATTTTTACTCTTCTCATTATTGATTTGTCCCTTGCTTTCATTTTTTATTTAGGGTTATGTTTGTTTGATAAGGGTTGTTTTGGTGGCTCCTCTGTTCTTTACTTTACCTTTGTCCTCCTTTTTGTGCTCGACCTGGGATGTTGTTTATTGTGTTAGGGTTTGGGATTAGGATTTTTGAAAAAATTGACCCCTTCCATGTTGATTGCTCTTGCTCGGTTCAAAACCTTCATGAACCCGACAATGATAAGGCAATAGTATTATATTTTATTTGTTTTACTTTTATTTGAGACTTTGAGTAATGTTTAATATTTATATAAATTTTAATTTTTTTTATTTTGTATTTGTTTCTACTTCCATGCGACCTAGTCTCCTCCATGGTTATTGGTTAATCGTTAAGCCTGTTTGAAATTAGGATTTCTGGAATTTTTAGAAATTGACCCCTTCCATGTTGATATCTCTTTCTTAGTTAAAAACCTTCTTTTTCTTGATTTTGATCCTAATTTTAATTTCTGATATACATTTTATGCTATGTTAAATCATATATTCCAAGTTATGTATTCTTATTTTTGAGTTTAATCATGATTTTAATTTTTAATATACATTTTATGCTTCTTTTGCAGTTGAGGGTTTGTGATAGTCTAGATCAAAAGAGTGAAAGGGAATAGTTATATATTAAGCATTACTAAACTTCTCTAAAGTTCTGTTAATAATTTTAATGATAGATTGAGCTACGTATTATAGTATGCTGATTATGCTCCCTGGAGTCTGATGAACATGATGACTTCATTGACTTGACTGAGATTTATCTATACTTTTGAGTTACATTTTGCCCAATACTTCTATATATTATTTTGAGGTCAATGCAATGCATGCTAAATCTATGATGTTTTCTCATAGCTGAGAGAAGATTGAGATTAAAGGATGTATAATCTTTTTCTTATTTTCTGTGATTGTCCCTATGATCAATGATGGCTTCTGGTGAGATTAAATGATCATGTATGATCCTTTGTTCAATGCCTTGGTTTTGTGTGATTGCATCTTTGATAATAAAGGCATGTGCTGAGATTTAATGATGTTTGGTGAAAACTGTTATGACATTTGTGATGCAATTTTTGCTTGAATCAAGTTTTGTAGCCTATTTGCACTCAATTATTTAACCTCTTCTTATATTTGATTTTCATCAATGATATATACTTTTAGCTGAGATTAATGATGCTTATTTTTTACCTTAAATCATTGAGTATTTTATGTGCTACACTTGTATCTATGGTTGATTGGTTGGTGATCTTTATGCCTTTTATAACTTAGATGTTGGTTGACTATTATCTTCTTCTTTTTTCTCTTTAATTAATGATGTTTATTCATTACCTGAAATCAATGAGTACTTTGCATGCTACACTTGTTTCTAGAACATTGATTGGTGATGTTTTATATGGATAAGAGTCCTTTCACTAACTTGTTTTCTCTCTTCCGTTGTTTGATTAATGATGTCAATCTTTTACCTGGAATCAGTGAGTGTATCACTTTGTGCTATATGATTGCTATTTTTTGAATTTTGATAGCTTTTCTTTCTTCTTCATGCTCCTTCAACTGATTTTGAGACTTAACCTCTTCTGTTTTCTGCTCTTTGATTAATGATATCAATGTTTTATCGGAAATCAGTGAGTGCATCACCTTATGCTATATGGCTGTTTTTTTATAATTTTGATGGCTTTTCTTTCTTCTTCAAACCCCTTCAACTGTTTTTGAGACTTAACCTTTTTTGCTCTTTGTTCTTTGATTAATGATGTCAATATTTTACTTGAAATGAATGAGTGTATTACTTTATGCTACATGATTCTTGTTTTTTGAATTCTGATGGCTTTTCTTTCTTCTTCAAACTCTTTCAACTGATTTTAAGACTTAACCTCTTTTACTCTTTACTCTTTGATTAATGATGTCAATGTTTTACCTGAGATTAGTGTGATGCCTAAAACTAATATTTTGTCTCTCTTCTTCTCTTTGATTAGTGATGTCAGTATTTTTAGCTGCTTGATTGTATGATGCCCTAAAATGATATGTTTTCCTCTTCTTCTCTTTGATTACTGATGTGAATATTTTACCTGAAATCATTGAGTAATTTATATGCTACACTTGTATTTATTGTTGGTTGCTATTGTTTATGAATTTGTTGGTTGAGATGTGTTTGACTATTATCTTCTCCTTCTTCTCTTGGATTAATCATGTATACTTTTATTGGCCTAACTATGTGATACCCAAAGCTAATATCTTTTTCCTCGTCTTCTCTATGATTAATGATGTGAATACTTTACCTAAAATTATTGAGTAATTTGTTTACTACACTTGTATCTATTGTTGGT
Source organism: Canavalia gladiata (assembly GCA_037954105.1). Lineage (NCBI taxonomy): Eukaryota > Viridiplantae > Streptophyta > Magnoliopsida > Fabales > Fabaceae > Canavalia > Canavalia gladiata. Next base: position 10,488,238 of record CM075659.1, on the reverse strand, counting down.
TGCTGCTGTATATGCCTTTTGTTTGAGATATCAATGATGTAATAGCTGAGAATTCTATATAAATGCCCCTTTTCTTCTCTGATTAATAATAGCATGCATTTCACCAATGATGATAATTTCCCATATTATTCTTCACTTTGTTGTTTTTTTATGACTCTTTGATAGTCATTGATTAATTGGATGTTATGTATGCTCGAGTTAGATTATAATCTTAAGTTATAAAGGTCCAAAGTAATCCCTAAGTTGAGCTATAGATAACCATACATGTTGCATTCCATTAGTTAGCACTTATTTGTTGTGAGCTAAATCAAACATCCATGAACTTGAACAATATTTTTGCATCCATAGGGTATGAAATGAAAAAAAAAATGATAAGTATTTGAGTAAAATAATTCATATAAACCTGCTTCTATATTTCAATATCCTTTTTGATAAATTTTGTATTTTATATAAAATTATTAAATTAATATATATACGGATTCTAATTATATATATAATTAACATCTGATATCAACGGATTCTAATTATATATATATATATATAATTTTAGTATGCATTTATTACAAACTCATTACCTTCCAATAATATTCCAATAATAGTAATAATCATAATAATAAAAATAAATTTTTTTATTTTATTTATATATAATAATTCTATTATAAAATTTATCAACGAATCAGTTCAAATCTTAGACTGTTTGACCAAAGTGGGGCTGAAAAAAATAATAATAACGATAATGAAGTTGAAAAAATAGTATTTACTAGAGGGGGCGGAAACAGTGCCTTTGACGCATTAATTTATACGTAAAAGCCTTTGGCGCATTATTTTATGCGCAACACAATTAAATATTAGTTTTTTTTAACGTGCTGGGCTGTGGTACATTAATTTAGGCGCCACAAGGAAATATAATGTATTATTTTATTCGACGAGGCCTTTGGCGCATTAATTTGTGCTCAACAAGCGCAGTAATTGAGGCGCCACAGGGGCTTTGGCGCATTAGTTTAGGCGCCACAGGAAATTATTTTATTATATTTAATCCTATGACGCATAAATTTATGGGTCAAAGGTTCAAAAATATGACCGTTCGAGATCTGAAGCATAAATTTATGCGTCACATGTTCGGATTTACAGAGCCTCCCTTTCCCTTTTAAATAAACATGTAGGGACCATTCTTTTTTTGTTTATACGTTGTTATTATATTCCGCTTCTTGCCTCTCTTGTGGTTATTATATTCTACTGAGATCAGTGCTGGGGACCACTGCTATGAAGAATTAGAGTAAAATATTGAGAAAGATAACAATGTTAGTAATGTTAAAATGGTTGGATTGATGAGTAGTTTTAGGTTCTAAGGATTTGAAGAAGAAGAAGATGGTTACAAAGAAGAAATATTTTTAAAAAATTTAAGAAAAAATTTCACATAATTTTTTAATAAGTACAATATAAATAATTTCAGAATTAAAAAATATATTATTTTTGTACAGAAAAAAATAAAAGTAAACCAGATAAAATATAAAACTAATATTTAAAATAAAAATATAAAATTTTATAAAAAGTCAGATTCTGAAAGTTCATAATAAAATAATGTTAAATATATTATTAATAAAATTTAATATTTTAAATATTAAAAAAATATAAAGAAAAGAGAATGAGTTTTAAAAAAAATTAGAAAGTGAAAAAAATTGTGAATAAAATAAAAATATGCATTAAATATGTTAATCAAATTTTTTAAAATGATATAAATTTAATATTAATAAAATCGTTAAAATTTAAAGTGAAGAAATGTTAATATTATAATTGGTAATATAATTTTTTGAAAAAGTCACAATGTGAAAAATAAATTTATTAAAATAAAGGTTAATATATTTTTTAAATTTTGTTATAAAATTAATGTTAAATATATAAAATTTTTGAAGTAAAAATTTAAAAAATATATGCGGAAATTATAATTTTCAAAGTTATATTTTTATAAAATGAGAATATGAAAAAATTTTGTAACTCAAAAAATTTTAAATATATTTTTAAACTGTTTTTATAATTATAATAATAAATAATTCGAAAAAGTACATGTAAAAAAATTAAATGTTAATATTAAAATTAGAATATAATTTTTAATAAAAATTAAGAATGTGAAAAGAATTTGTAAGGAGAAAAATTAAATATATTATTAAAAAATTTTAAATTGAATATTAATTAAATTAATTTAAGTTATTCAAAATTTAAAAACATAAATTGAAAAATAGAAAAATATATAAAAAGAATACAATTGAGTATTTTTTAAAAATAATATAATGAAATTAATTATAAAAATAAAAACATATATAATGTAAATAACTGTTTAAGAAATTATTTATTTGGAAAAACTGTATATATATATTAAAAATTTTACAAAATTAAGAAATAAAATATTCTGTAATAATTGAAAAAAAAATAGTTTCTGAAATTACTTAAGGAGAACAATATATTTACATATTATTATTTATATATATATATATATATATATATATATTAAGAAGAAACGGTAATTATGTATTAAAATTAAAAAATTATAGTTAAATTTGCAAATATAAATATTAATAATATTTAATAAAAAATGTAATTGTTAATTTATATTTTTAAATGTAATTTAGTTTTGTTTAATTAAACGTACATATTTAAAATGTGTTTAATTGTATTTATTTATTTTATTTATTTGTATTAATTTATATATATTATTTGTTTATTTATTTAATTTATTATGTTTATAGTTTAATTATTTAGTAAAATATGTTTGTATATGTTATTTATTTAATTTTATGTTTAATTATATATTATTATAGGGCTGATTTAATAAGATTCATAAAATTTAAAAAAAATTTAAAGTACATTAAGATTAGAAAATAAATATCATAAATAGGTTTACATAAAATGTTACGTACTTATTTTAGTTTAGGGTTAATATTAGAAAAAATAAATATTTTATAAAATTACTAAATAAATTTTAAAAATAATAGATTTAAAAAATTATTTTTATTACATTAATTTAAAATGTTGATAGGTTAAGTTTACATAAAATATAAAACTTTAATGTAAATTTAGAAATAAAATTTAATATACTATATATATTTTATAAAATTAGTAAATAAACTTAAAAAATATTAAAATTTTCAAAAATTATTTTAAATTAGATTAATTTATCCTAAATAGGTTAGGTTTAGGGAAAATTTAGTATACTATATATATTTTATAAAATTAGTAAATAAACTTAAAAATTGTTAAAATTTTAAAAAAAATGTAAATTAGATTAATTTACCTAAAAGAGGTTAGGTTTAGGAAAAATTTAATATATATATATATATTTTATAAAATTAGTAAATAAACTTAAAAATTGTTAAAATTTAAAAAAAAAATGTAAATTAGATTAATTTACCTAAAAGAGGTTAGGTTTAGGGAAATTTTAATATATATATATATATATATATATTTTATAAAATTAGTAAATAAACTTAAAAAATGTTAAAATTTTAAAAAATTATTTTAAATTAGATTAATTTATCCTAAATAGGTTAGGTTTAGGGAAAATTTAGTATACTATATATTTTTTATAAAATTAGGAAATAAACTTAAAAATTGTTAAAATTTTAAAAAAAATGTAAATTAGATTAATTTACCCAAAAGAGGTTAGGTTTAGGGAAAATTTAAAATAGTATATATATTTTATAAAATTAGTAAATAAACTTAAAAAATGTTAAGATTTTAAAAAATTATTTTAAATTAGATTAATTTACCCTAAATAGGTTAGGTTTAGGGAAAATTTAATATACTATATATATTTTATAAAATTAGTAAATAAACTTAAAAATTGTTAAATTTTTAAAAAAATTTAAATTAGATTAATTTACCCAAAAGAGATTAGGTTTAGGGAAAATTTAAATAGTATATATATTTTATAAAATTAGTAAATAAATTTAAAATTTGTTAAAATTTTAAAAAAATTTAAATTAGATTAATTTACCCAAAAGAGGTTAGGTTTAGGGAAAATTTAAAATAGTATATATATTTTATAAAATTAGTAAATAAACTTAAACAATGTTAAAATTTTAAAAAATTATTTTAAATTACATTAATTTAGTGTAAATAGGTTAGGTTTAGAGAAAATTTAATATACTATATATATTTTATAAAATTAGTAAATAAACTTAAAAATAGTTAAAATTTTAAAAAATTATTTTAAATTAGATTAATTTACCCTAAATAGGTTAGATTTGCATAAAATTTAATATACGGTATATATTTTATAAAATTAGTAAATAAACATAAAAAATGTTAAAATTGACAAAAATTATTTTAAATTACATTAATATAGCATACATAGGTAAAAAAAAAATTTAATTTAGCAAGGTTGACTTAAATACAAATTTATCGTAGACTACGGCATCATCGAGTCAGTCATCCAGTCGTCACGTATCATCCGACCAGGCCCAGATGATGTGTCTCTACTGACACTTTAGAGTGTCCATATCTCGGATCGGATATGGAACGGAGAGCCCGATAGAGACTTGAAGATACAGAGGGCGAAGTTTCATCACGAGCGTGACAATATTCCTGTACTACCACTCGTGATTGCTGATAGGTTACGCCGAGCAAGCTTCTTAGGTGTAGCCCAGCTACCATTCCTACATAGTGATGCTTCTTTAGTTGAACCATTGGTTGAGAGGTGGAGGCCTGAGACGCATACCTTTCATATGATTCCTGGAGAGTGCACGATCACTCTTCACTCTTCAGGATATTGCTGTCTTGACCGGGTTGCCCATCGATGGTCAACCTCTTATTGGTACTACCTCCGCGAGGGTTTGGGAGCCCATTGTTCAGGATTTACTTGGTGCTTCACCTTCTGAGTGTGAGCTGCACGGAGGTTCCCTGAAGATGAGTTGGCTACTGCAGCATTTCAGGAGCATTGATGAGCACATGGGGAGTGATGAGCAGCTTGACCGATTTACTTGTGCTTACATCCTGCAACTTCTTGGGGGAGTTATTCTCTGCGATCACTCTAGTTCTAGAGTGCCTTTGAGATACCTTCCATTTATTGCTGACTTCGACCGATGTGGCCAGTATAGTTGGGGAGGAGCAGTGCTTGCATATCTTTATCGTGAGTTGTGTGGTTGCACAGATTACGATAAGAAGGAGATATGTGGATTCACAGGGTTGTTACAGTTATGGACGTGGGAGCGTTTTCCCAGACTATCTCCTGGACGCTTTCCATATGATGATCATAGTGTGCCTTTAGGTGCAAGGTATGCAACAAACGTCCTCCACAAATATGAATTACAAATTAAGATTTTGAATTCACATAGTGTTAACTATTTCCAATCCCTTTATAGATGGACACGAGGCTGCCTAAGGCCAGGCCGACACCATGATATCGGGTATTATAGGCATGTGTTCGACACCTTGGATCGACAGCAGGTTGGGTTCCAAGTTCTAATTCACTAAGCATTATATTTTTCCTTTTAAATGTTCAACTTAATTTAACTTAACTTGTTCAATATACAGATCACATGGCAACCATATAAGGCGGTCATGAATGATTTGCCTGATGCTTGTACAGCTGGTTCTGACATTTGGACAGTTGTGGTGCCTCTAATGTGTTTTAACATATTAAAGTGGCACCAACCAGACCGCTGCATGAGGCAGTTCGGTATGGCTCAGCATATTCTTCGACCTCTATCTCAGCCGGAGGATGTACATGGCATGACATTAAAGGGGAAGACGAACGAGAACTGGCGTAGAGTTGTCGGCCCTTTCTTAGCCTTTTCTTAGCTATCTGGGAGCACAAACATCAACGTGTGTGTCTGGGTGTACCATCGCATGAGTTGTTGAGTCATAACTCAAACTATATGAGGTGGTACATTCGACATACACGTCGATGGATCACACAAGAAGCTGCGATTAAGGGTCGCGTGGTAAGTTTGCAATCTCTTAACTTCATTAGTTATAATATTTAACTTAATTTTAATTATTGTTTAATGTTTATATTATACTTAGGCTGATGAGTTGGAGATCATACATTACCTCACGACGGAGGTTGCTGCTGTTGGGTCCACATCACATGCTGATCTTCTAGAGAGGATTCGTGGACATGTGGAGAGGATCATGCTGCTGAAGAAGATCGAGGATTGCCTTGTGTAGGCTAGGTTCGGTGCACCTGAACCTACTCAATAGGCTCCTCCATCTGATGCGAGAGTGGATATGGACCCGACGCGAGTTGAGCGGCAGGGTTTACAGCGGCGTCGACGGAGGACAGTTGCGGTTACACCTTCCATTCCCGAGCTTCCACCGAGGGAGGAGGGACAGTACTTTGTCCCGACTGAGGATGTGCCACCTTCGCCGCATCCGATGTACACATATCCATCTCAACGCTTCCACGATATCTCTGGTAAGTGACTTTATCTCGTTATTAACATTATTATTGTGCCTTTATATTTAACTTTTTAAAAGTAATTAACCTTTTACTCTTCCTAAACTTGTAGATGCAGGTCCTCAGGTACATCGGCTGAGTTACAGTTTGACGCAACATTTGGCTTATTTACCTCGCCAGACTTGCCCTCGCCGACATTCTTTTACGATGTTGATAAAGCATGTTATTTAATAGCTAAAATAATAAATTAAACAAAAAACTAAATGTACAACATTGTTCACTTACCACTTAATGCAGATTCACCCTCTTCATTAACAGTTTCAATTTCTACAAACACTTCAAGTACACGCATCAAAGGTTGTTGCTCAGATGCATTAATCATACATTTTACATCTTCGTCATCCCTAATTTGAGAACCTCTGTACTCTACCTTTTCGTATGACACCATAAATCTTCCTATTACATTTGAAATAATTTGGGTAGGTGATAATTTCAATTTTTCCTAATTTTTTTTTCTCAATTCATTAAAACTAACATTTTTAGAAACTTGAATTTGTTTTTTCTTCCCCTCAAAAGTTAAACCTTGCTCACCTTCAAATATTTTTCCTGAAAAATATATAATAAATATTACTTCATCCATAATTGGAAATTAAAAACATAAACTTAAAAAAATAACAATTTTACTCACAATAATAATTTTCAAAATATTTTCACACATTTAAAAACTATAAAAATACAAAAAAACTGCCTTCAACATGAAAAACAAAAGCTTTAAAAATACTTCACTTTCTTCTTCCTCAAACTCCTCTCTCGTTACTCTGATAACACACTGACCATACACAAATTTATCCATGGTTATTATGAATTTTTAAATACGTTATATATAATTTTAAAATAAATTAATGGCTGTGACGCATAAATTTATGCGTCACACAATCAAAAATTCATTTAAAATTCAGCTTTGACGCATAAATTTATGCATCACAGGCCACCTGAATAAAAAATAATTAAAAAATCCCCTGTAGCGCCTAAATTTAGGCGCCACAGGCCTGCAAGTTGAAATATATATATATATATATATATAATATAGTTGCGCATAAATTAATGCGTCAAAGCCCTTGTTGAGCCTAAATTAATGCGCCAAAGAGCCCGTCGAATAAAATAATACATTATATTACCTTGTGACGCCTAAATTAATGCGCCACAACCCCTGTTCACAAATTAATGCGCCAAAGACCTCGTCGAATAAAATAATACATTATATTGCCCTGTGATGCTTAAATTAATGTCCCACAGCCCAGCACGTTCAAACAAAAAAATATTTAATTGTGTTGCGCATAAAGTAATGGGCCAAAGGTTTTTACGTATAAATTAATGCGTCAAAGGCACTGTTTCCACCCCTCTACTAAATACTATTTTTTCAACCCCAATATCGTTGTTATTTTTTTTTTTTCAGCGCCACTTTGGTCAAAATGCCTCAAATCTTATAATATATAAATGAGTTTAATATAAGTTTTATAATATAAAAATATTAATTTTATAGAAAAATTTAAGTTTAAATTATTACTTAATCTTAAATATATGGAAAAAAATCTGATTTATACGCTATTTATTTATATTTCCTTTACTCTTGTTTTTGTCCATTAAATTTTTTTTTATAACCCTCTCCTTTTAAAATCAATTAAATTTTTAGTTATAGTTTATTTTTCTTTTATCTTTTTATTAGATGATAGACTTTTCATATATTCTTTTTCTTTTAAGTCTTGGAGTTTGGATCTTAAGTTACAATATTTGAAAATATGTTATAAAAAAAAGACTTTATATGTAGGTATATACGTATATTTATATATTATTATTTCGTTATTAGGAAAGTCTTGTATTTGGAATTTTAATTTATTATGAAAAAAGGTTATCATGTATTTTGAAAACTCTTTTTAACATATATTTTTTTATTGTTGGATAAAATTTATGAGGGCTCGCTACAATGTGAATAAGGTATTATTCTAGATTTAGTTGGTACAAATTTTCATGTATTGAGACTTAAATGATTTTTATTTAATAATAAAATCTGTATTAAAAACAATTTATTAAAAAATAAAATGTTAGTAAAGCTTTTTTTTTTCAAAATTTTTATTTAAAAAAATGTCAAATGAGGTTCGACTAACAGTCAATTACTATACTTCCACTTTTATAAAACATGTTTAATCAAATTATACAAGGCCGTTTGGATGGTTTTTAATTTTTAATTTTAAAAATTTTAGAAACTAAGATTTTTTTGGATGATTTTAAAATTTTAGATTAAACAATTTTAAAAATTAAATTCAATTTCAGTTTAAAATTTTTAATTTTTAAAAATTATTAGAAGAATGAATAAATCATTTTATTTTATTATTTTATTATCAATTTATAAAAATAAATAAATAAAATATTATTTTAAAAAATAACAAAAAATTAATATTATTAAAATAATAAAAATTTTATTATTATTATTATTATTATTATTATTATTATTATATTATAATGATAAAAGTGATAATGATATTGATGATAATAATAATATTAATAATATTTGTAAGATAATTATAACATTGTGATAATTATAATATAAAAAATATTATATAATTATATAAAATTTTATTTTATATATTTAATAATTAATATATAAAATAAATAATTTTATATATTATTATTATAATATTTTTATATTATTTTGTATTTATTTTAATAAAATAATATATATATATATATTATAATTTTATATTATGTTATCAATAATCATATAATATTAAATTATATTTTAATATTATAAATTTTATATAATTTATATATTAAATAATATTATTTATTTTATTAATATAATAATTAGATAAATAAAAATTAAAAATAAAAATATTATTACTATTATAATAATAATAAAAATTATGATGATGATAATAAATATAATATTGATGATGATTTATAATATGAAAAATATTATATCATCATATAATTTTATGTTTAATATATTATTTGATAATCATGATAAACATTTTTATATTATTTAATATTTATTTTATATTAAATATATATAATTATATTATAAAAATTTGTATAATATAAAATTATATTAAAATATTTTAAATTAAATATAATTTTTATATATAAAACAATATTATTATTTTTTAAATCTATAAAAATAGATACAAAAATTAATAAATAATTAAAAATTAAAATAATAAAATGTAAAAAATAATAAAATTTATATTATTATTAAAATAATGATAATGAGAATAATAATAATAACAGTTGCAAGGATGATGAAATTTTAAGATTTGAGTAAATATATTTAAAATTAATTTAAAATTATTTTTGACAAAAAAAATGTATTTTAAATTTTTGCGTCTATCTTGCATGTATGATGAGTGATTTTTGATTTTTAGTTTTTAAATTTTTAAAAATTAAATTAATTTTAGTTTTTAATTTGCAAATAAATTTAAACTTAATTTTTAATTTAAAATTTTGTTATAAAAATAAGTTAATTTATATGATGATGTAATAGTAGTTATATTATAAAATATTTTATAATTATAATTTTTTATTTTATAAATTATTTAATAATCAATAAAAAATATAAATAATTTTATGTAGTATTATAAATTTTTATTTATTTATTATTTATTTTATATAAAATAATATTATATTATAAATAATTATAGAAAATATAAGATTATATTACAATATTTTAAATTAAATATAATTTATATATAAAATTATATTATCTATTTTATTATAAATTATAAAATAATAGTTAAATAAAAAATTATTAATTAAATTCTTGTAAAATAAAAAAAATTAATTCTTTTAAAAAATAATAGTTAATATTATTAATATAATAATGATGATTGTTATAATATAGAAATATAATTTTTAATTTTATATTAAATTTAATGATTAATATATAAAATAAAATATTTATATATTATTATAATATTTTTTATATTATTTGATATATAAAATATTATTATATTATAAATAAATAATATAAATTTATATTGTAATTTTATTGATAAATATAATTTATATTTAAAATAATATTATTTTTTTAATTATGAATCTATAAAAATAGATAAATAAATAATAATTAATTAAAAATTAATAATATTTAACGATAGTAAAAATTTAAATTTATCGTTATTATTATTGTTATTATTATGAAGATGGTAATAATTATTATAAAATGATAATTATAATTTATATTATAAAATGATAATTATGATTTAATTACGATAATAACAGTTAAAAAATATAGTAATTTTATAATAATATTATAGATGATAGTGGTAATGTAATTTGATATAGTTAAAAACAGAATTATTTTAAAATTAAACATAATAATTAAAAAATTTATTTTTTATTTTAAGAATTAATTTAAAATTATTTTGAAAATATATTAAAAATTATTACATTTTTTATTTGATATATTTTTTAAAAATTAATTTAAAAAAAAATAAAAAATTATATCTTAATTTATTATCTTTAACTTTAGTCTTATTTTCAACAAATAATTTTTATTAATTTTGTTTTAAATTTTTAACAACTTCAATTATTAAAAAAAGTTATAAAATAATATCTTTCATTAAAATTATGAAGTACTTTCTAAAAAATTATTAAATTTTAAAAATAATGTCTTATTAAAAAACAGAACAAAAATAAAATATACCAAGAAAGCATTAAAACTATATTATAAACTCAATTTTAATTTTCTATAAGCCTATGAGTATTTGTTTTACGAAATAAAATTTGTTTGTTTTATTTTTAAAGTAAACATTAAAAAATTAGTTTGTTATTTTTATCTTTTTATTATGTATGTTACTTTATATTTTTTAAAAATAATTTTCAAAATTTGGATGTAATAATTTTTAAAACTAAAAAAAATAGAATCAAACACGTATTATATACGTAACAATAGGAAAAAAGCACATATTAAATCGGTTGAAATTAGAGATACAAATAGCATAGGCCTATATTTAGTATCTGACTATTGACTACCACTTCCCATTAACAAACTATGGATCGCTTGGAGGTTATTTCTTTTTCTTTTTGGATCTTCAAGTACAATGAAGGGAAGAATTATTCCAAAACCATGAAGATACCCCACAAATGTCTGTCTTAAAGACACAAAAGAAAAAGTGTCATGTTCTGACCCAAAACTTCATGGTTACTCTCTACCCCGCAAAATAAAGAGTTTTGATATTTTTGTATAATATTATATATTATCCTAATTTTTCTTCTATTTTTAAATATATATTTTTGGATATATAATACTATTTTTTAGTGAGAATATTATATAGATATATAAATAAAAAACTTTACATATGTGAAAATAACTTACTTTAATGATTTGTTATTATGTGAAGTACTGATTGATCTTTAACTTAAAAGGAAACTCATCAAAGTTTTTAAAATCTAATTGGTTAATATTTTGATTCAAGCTTTAATGATTTAACTCTATCTGAGTTGTATTTGAATTGACATTAATTAAATATTAATTTAAAATTATTTATAATGTATAATATATTGAAAATATATAATATTATAATTGTATATATATTATAAATTAAAGATTATATACTATTATTAAATTTTATAGATTTGATGCATTATTTTTAATTTGTTGACAATAACATTATTTTATATTTCAAGGCTTGATAATAATTGAAAAATCACTGAACCATCCTGTTTGTTTTAGTTGAACAGTTTTACAATTTAAGTGACTTAAAAAATATCTAATTTCTAATTCTACAAATCCAATTCTTATAACCATCAAACTCATTTACTTTGCTCGTTTGAATGTAAGGCATAATCAAGTTTTTGTTTGCAAATATTATCTGTTTGTTTAAGTATTTTAAAAATGTTTTAAGAGTTGAAAAATATAATCTATATTTTAGAAATTTTATAAAATATATATTTTATTTATAGTTATAAACGTCTTTATATTTTGAAATATATTTATAATTTATTTCTCAAAATAATTTGAAATTTTATTTTTTAGATATTTTTTCAAAAATTCAAACAAATAATTAAAAAATAAGTGCGATTATATTAAAAAAACTGTTTTTTTATAAAATAATTTTAAACAAATGAACTGCTTCCACATGCCACCTAATACTTTATCATCAACAAGTATATTATTCATGCATTAGACCGGTGATAATTTATAAAAAATAAAGATATTTCATTATTAATGATAAATATTATATTATATTTATAAAATTTTAGAAAATAAAACTCTTAAAGTTATTAATAAAGAATAAAATTTATGTTCCCTAAAGTTTATGAGACTAAATCACATTGCTAGAATAATCTTATAGATGGATCATTGGTAAATACTTAAGTTTGAGACATACTTCATTCTATTAAATTCCTAAATATCAACTCAACTAAATTTTTATTAGCCAAAAAAATTAAAATTAATTTGATAAAATTAAAATCATAAAAATTAGTTTATATTAATTTGATATATCAAATTAAAATTAAAATCACAATAAACTTAAAATTTATTTTATTTTAAAATTTTATTACAATATGTTAACATTTAAAATTTAATTAAGTTAACATATAAATAAACAAAAATATAATTTAAAAAATAAATATTTAGTATAAAAAAATTACATAACTTAATGAAAATAAAAATAACTTCTGAAAACACTTCATTTCAAGAATGAGTATTGTAAAATTACCAAATATCAAAATGTCGTATCCACTGCAACAGTGTTAAGTTTAAATGGTAGCCAACATGTTGAACTTTTTTAAAATTATGATTATTGCCGTGTGCTTTATTTAATTTTAAAAAGGAATTAACATAATTAATCTGAAAGTGTAAATTATTAATATAAAAAAGGGGAGGAGAACACGAATTTTCCATTTTCTCCGGCGATCTGCAATAGTTCAAACTCATTACTTTCCCTACATTATCCACTTTATTACATCCAGTAACATTGTTGCTTCGCAACAAACGAAGGGCTCTTGCGTCAATTCACATGGCACAGAGAGCGAACCCAAATTCGCGATCTCAATTTTCAAAGACTCACATGTAGTAACCTTCCCCGCGATTCAGATCCCGGAACCTTGCTCGCTCACTCGTTCATTCCCTTCCCCTTCTCAATTCACTGAGTCAACTCGTCGCCATTGTCGAATTACCTCTCTAGCTCCACCAACTCACTCTCGCAGCTCATGGCATCAAGATCCTAGCGCGAAAATCGCTCGCATTCGCTTTCTCCCGGAGATCTCAGGCTCCGCAGCATCGCCGACTCACAACTCGTTCCGAACTCGGGAATGGCTTCTTCGGAAGCCGATTCCCGTCTGAGTCAGGTCGTGGTTCCCGCACTCGAGAAGATCATCAAGAACGCTTCGTGGCGGAAGCACGCGAGGCTCGCTCATGAGTGCAAATCCGTCATCGAGAGGCTCGGTCACCAACTGCCGGTTCCTCCCGGTTCGCCCTCCGATACCGAACAGGAAAGCTCGGTTCCCGGTCCGCTTCACGACGGAGGTCCGGTCGAGTACTCGTTCCCCGAGTCCGAATCGATCCTCCGTCCTCTCATCAATGCCGCCGGCTCCGGCGTGCTGAAGATCGCCGATCCCGCCGTCGACGCGATCCAGAAGCTCATCGCGCACGGCTACCTCCGCGGCGAGGCGGACCCCAGTGGCGAGGCGACGGAGGCCAAACTGCTGTCGAATATGATTGAATCGGTTTGCAAATGCCACGATTTAGGCGACGATGCCATGGAGTTACTGGTGCTGAAGACGCTCCTCTCCGCGGTAACGTCTATTTCGCTGCGAATTCATGGTGATTGTTTGCTTCTCATTGTGAGAACGTGCTATGATATATATCTCGTGAGTAAGAATGTGGTTAATCAGACGACAGCGAAAGCGTCGTTGATTCAGATGTTGGTGATTGTGTTTAGGAGAATGGAGGCTGATTCGTCCACAGTGCCGATTCAGCCGATTGTGGTGGCTGAATTGATGGAGCCTGTGGAAAAATCTGACGTGGATAATTCGATGACGTTGTTTGTGCAAGGGTTTATAACGAAGATAATGCAGGACATTGACGGGGTTTTGAACCCCGTGACGCCTAGTGGGAAGGTTTCTCTGTTAGGTGGGCATGACGGTGCATTTGAGACCACCACGGTGGAGACCACTAACCCCACGGATTTGTTGGATTCCACTGATAAGGACATGTTGGATGCTAAGTATTGGGAGATTAGTATGTATAAGACAGCATTGGAGGGACGAAAGGGGGAGCTTGTGGATGGGGAGGTGCTGGAGAGGGATGATGATTTGGAGGTTCAGATTGGAAACAAGTTGAGGAGAGATGCTTTCTTGGTGTTTAGGGCGCTTTGTAAATTGTCTATGAAGACGCCCCCTAAGGAGGCGTCTGCGGATCCGCAGTTGATGAAGGGGAAGATTGTGGCTTTGGAGTTGTTGAAGATTTTGCTGGAGAATGCGGGAGCTGTATTCAGGACCAGTGAGAGGTATTATATTTTAATATAGTTCGTTTTTAGGACTTAGTTTAAACTTTGTAATTGTCGTCAGTTTGGGAGGAGATATGTCTTATTTTAATGATGCTGGTAGACAATAAGGTGTGCTTTAGAGATAGTAGTGAAGTTGGTAAACTTGACAGCATTGTCTGGATGTTCTATCTTGGTGATAACTCGTAGATAGACTTTCTCACTTGTACCATACATGGTTAAGAATTTAGAATTCATTGACACTAATGTATGAACCGAAGTGCTATATGGGATGAAATAATCTTTATGGATTTTTCTGTGGCAGAGATAACAGTATTAACCCAAAATAGATTTTATGATAGGGAGTCCATCAAGATACATGGTGATGATTTTTTGTAAACATTTTGTACAAAATCAATCTGTACTGTTAAGCGGTTCTGATGTTAGAATTAGTGCACTTACAAGTTAAACTTATCCTTGTAGAAAATGATACTGACCATTGAGTTATACCTAGTGTTCACAAATATTTCTCTTGCTTCAGAATCATTTTATAGTTTAATATTAATATGCGTTAACAGAATAAAAGAAAATATTTTGGATTAATGTAAGACATTGAGCATGATACACTGGAAGCAAACTATCAATCCATTAGAGGATTTTGTAAAATAGTCATCCTATAAAATTCATTTTGGTTGGTGTAACTACGTAAGAAATAAGAATAATTGTGTTTGTGTCAACAGATCTTGAAATAAGAATGGATTTAGTTACACACACATATCTATAAAATTATTTATTGGATAATAGAAAGAAATATGTCAATGTCATGCTGTGTCTGAGAATTGCTTGCTGGGCATTGTTAGATTAGGCTTTACAAGTATGATGATAATTTTATCTTAAAAACCAGTCTAGTCCCAGCAATTCCTTTAAGCTGGATATTTTATGGTTTCTACCAAACTGGAGCATCACTTTTGAGAAAAAATTTTGGTCTAGAAAATATTATGTCTGCTCAGGACTCAACTATATGTAATTATGTGTAGTTGATTAACATGGTCATTATAAGGGTGGTGGTCATTGCATGCGCAGTGTGCTCTTTGTTGCTGTTGACATCTTGATCCTTTCTGCATCATTCCCTCCTTCATTTAGGGCTTGTACTCGGGATCCCGACACAAATTACAATATTCATTGTCCTTTTTCCATGTTGAAAATATATGTTCAGTTTTTGTCTTTCATTTTTTCATTTTACTAGGATAAAAAAAACTGCTACCCGTTTTCACTCTCTAAGTTTTTCAATCTTGATAGGAGTGAATACAAACGTCATTCTTGGACTAAAAGCTTTGTTCTAATCTAGACTTGTCAATTTTATGCTATTCCTGGATTCAGCTGGTGGTGAAATTGTTTTTATTTGTTGTCTATTTCCCTGCTGCTTGTGTCTTTTGGGAATCTGCAATCTGGAATTTTCAGAACTTAAATGTTGATACAACCATTATGCACTAACAATGTTAATTTTTTTCCGGTCTCTAGTTGCAGAGAGGCAATTAAGTATATTTGTAATCAAGATTGTATGTCTTACTGAGATATTTGGGATTAATTGACATAAAAATAGGAAGAATATTTTCTGTTGGAAATTTACTAGCTCCTGGCTATTTTGGTTTTGCTTGTACCAAACATTTTCTTGGAATATAGAACAACAAATTTATCCGACTGTACCATGGTTTTGTTTCCCTGCACAATAAATTATGCTATGTATGTTTTAGTTTTTGAATTTCCTGCATCTTAGTTATTCATAGGCATTTCCATAGCCATGCAAGTTGTGTGCTTTAGTGAGGTTTTCCTATTTTGAGTTACCAGTAAAAATAAACAAACAATTGGATTAATGCACAAAAGGGTAATTTTGATCTTGCAACTTCTTTCCTAGTTTAGCTTAACATTTTTAGTTGTGTCATACACAAGTTTGAATATCCCTTTAGTCCTCATAACTGATTCAGCAGGAATTAGTAGAGTAATTGATTAAATTATGTGAACGTGCTATCTATGAATTAAATTTGCCTCTGCCTCATCTGCTATTATATTTTTTTTTTACTATGGACTATTACTGTGTTTTGATTTTTTGTTATTTTTGTCTCTTGAATTTAACAGAGAACTCTTCTTTTTTCACTATTAATGAAAAATAACATTTTTTTTTTTTCTAAATTCCTCTTGACACTTATTTTTACTATATAATTTTGCTGGATGATAAAAGATTACTACTGATGGTCACATTTGGTTGTCATTGGACAGGTTTTTAGGTGCCATCAAGCAGTACTTATGTTTATCTTTGTTGAAGAACAGTGCTTCAACTCTTTTGATTGTGTTTCAGCTGTCATGTTCCATCTTCATCAGTCTGGTGTCAAGATTTAGAGCTGGACTGAAAGCAGAAATTGGAGTTTTTTTCCCTATGATTGTTCTCAGGGTCCTAGAAAATGTTTCTCAACCTAATTTTCAGCAGAAGATGATAGTGCTTCGATTTCTGGATAAGCTATGTGTTGATTCACAGATATTGGTTGACATATTTATCAACTACGACTGTGATGTCAATTCATCAAACATATTTGAGAGGTGTGCTATGTATTATTTTATTTTATTTTTTTGGTACATATTTTATTTGATTCCTTTTTAAATTATATGTGCAATTTGGTTAGAATGTGAATCTCAAGTTTAATAGCATTTCTGTGTTTTTGGATTGTTTTAATGTACTATTCATACTGGAGTGGCTGTTGATATCCTCTGTATATTTTATACCTAATGGTTATGTTCTGCCTAGGATGGTCAATGGACTTCTTAAAACTGCTCAAGGTACCCCACCTGGTGTAACGACCACACTTATGCCACCTCAAGAAGCAACATTAAAACTTGAAGCCATGAAGAGCTTGGTTGCTGTACTAAAATCAATGGGAGATTGGATGAACAAACAATTGCGCATTCCTGATCCTCGTTCAGCTAAGAACGTTGAAGCAATGGATAACAGTCAAGAAACTGGTGGTTTTACCATGGTAAATGGGAATGGAGAAGACCCAGTTGAAGGATCTGAGTCTCATTCTGAAGCATCCAATGATGCATCTGATGTTTCAAATATTGAGCAACGTCGAGCTTATAAACTGGAACTCCAGGTAAACAAATGAATAAGGTTCTGAGAATAAAGTATATCTTTTCTTTAGCTGTTTATTAATGAAACTAATGCAAGTCTATGGCAGGAAGGTATATCACTTTTTAATAGAAAGCCTAAGAAAGGAATTGAGTTCCTCATCAATGCCAACAAAGTGGGTGATTCGCCAGAGGATATAGCTGTTTTTCTTAAAGATGCATCTGGGTTGGACAAGACTTTGATTGGTGATTATCTGGGAGAAAGGGAAGAGTTATCCTTGAAGGTAATGCATGCCTATGTGGATTCCTTTAACTTTCAAGAGATGGAGTTTGATGAGGCAATTAGGATCTTTCTTCAAGGATTTAGACTGCCTGGTGAGGCACAAAAAATTGATCGGATCATGGAAAAGTTTGCTGAACGTTATTGCAAATGTAATCCAAAGGCCTTTTCTAGTGCTGACACAGCATATGTTCTTGCCTATTCTGTTATAATGCTCAATACAGATGCTCACAATCCTATGGTGAAGGACAAGGTGTGCTTAGATAATTCTGTAAATTGATGTACAAATAATTATGACAGACATGATGGCTTATTTTCTTTTTTGTGGTTGAGTTATGCAGATGTCTGCTGATGATTTCATAAGAAACAATCGTGGCATTGATGATGGAAAAGATCTTCCTGAGGGATACTTGAGATCCTTGTTTGAGAGATTATCTAGAAAAGAGATCAAAATGAAAGAAGATGATGTGGCTCCCCAACAAAAACAGGCTGTGAGCCCTAATAGACTTTTAGGGTTGGATAGTATATTGAATATTGTGATCCCTAAGCGAGCGGAAGAGAGTATGGAGACCAGTGATGATCTTATCCGTCATATGCAAGAACAATTCAAAGAAAAAGCTCGCAAAACTGAGTATGTTTGGTCCATACTTTCCAAATTCTTTTCCCAGGATGAATGAAACATTTAACCTATTATGTTGGCTTCAGGCTGCTTATGGATCCTACCATATCTACTAGTATTTATTTGCTTTTTACATGTTCCATGTCTGCTTGAAGAGTGATGTGTATCAATCTAAAATGTTCATAGCAGTTTTTTTTTTCTCTTTTTATCTTTAATATTTTTGTGCTAATTATATCACTTTGGAAATTTTGAAGTTGACTAATTCTTCTATTGATAGAAATTTATTCTTATTTATTGCAGTTTCTTTCATAATTTTTGGGAAAAAAATAGTTCCTAGAAACTTTTCCTTTTTCCTTATTATGCATTTGCTTGCAATTTGTAGGTCAGTTTATTATGCAGCAACAGATGTTGTAATCCTCAAATTTATGATTGAGGTGTGTTGGGCACCAATGTTAGCTGCCTTCAGTGTTCCTCTTGATCAAAGTGATGATGAGGTTGTCATATCTCTGTGTCTTGAAGGCTTCCGCTATGCTATTCATGTTACTTCCGCTATTTCCATGAAGACTCATAGAGATGCTTTTGTAACTTCATTAGCAAAGTTTACCTCACTTCATTCACCAGCAGATATTAAGCAGAAAAATGTAGATGCAATTAAGGTATGTGACTTCATGGCTTATAAATAACACAAAAACTGGCTTATAAATAACACAAAAACTGACATGATTTTATGAATGAGAAATTTTTTATTGTATTATGTTACTTCCTACTCGCTGTCCTAGTACACCCTTTCAAAATGCATAATTGTTTGTGTATTCTTGCATTCCCGTGGCATCTTTTAAGTTTTATCATTTCTATTTTTGAGTCCATGTTTACTCTTCCTTTGAATGGATGTTTTTATCCTATACAATGCTACACTTTGCCAGTGCTTTCATCACTACATGTTTAACAATATCAACAAAAATAGTTTGGGCGTTCCTTGCTCTGCAAATATGATAATTACCAAATTAATGGAATATTTTTGTTGAGTTTTGCTGCATTTGCTGAAAATGATTCTTGGAACAATTTCTGAAGGCATATGATAGTTGTTATTTGTTGGATTGGATCTTGTAAGTTTAGGGTAATGTGCTCTTGGTACCTAACCTCAATGTTTAACTTTTGTTGATAACTTGATATGACTGAACTTGCCATTTGTTTTGTCCACAGGCTATAGTTGCTATTGCTGATGAGGATGGAAATTACTTACAAGAAGCTTGGGAGCATATCTTGACTTGTGTTTCTCGGTTTGAGCATCTTCATCTTCTTGGAGAGGGGGCTCCACCGGATGCCACATTCTTTGCCTTTCCTCAGAATGATTCAGAAAAAACAAAGCAAGCAAAGTCAACCATTCTTCCTGTTTTGAAGAAGAAGGGACCTGGGAGGATGCAGTATGCAGCTGCTACATTGATGCGGGGTTCATACGATAGTGCTGGAATTGGCAGTAAGGTTTCTGGAGCAGTCACATCGGAACAGGTGAACAGTATAGTGTCTAATTTAAATATGTTGGAACAAGTTGGAAGCTCTGAAATGAATCGCATATTCACTCGGAGTCAGAAGTTGAACAGCGAGGCCATAATAGATTTTGTTAAGGCTCTATGCAAGGTCTCCATGGAGGAACTGAGGTCTCCATCTGATCCACGTGTTTTCAGCCTTACAAAGATTGTTGAGATTGCGTATGTATTTTTCACACCTACTACTTCAAACGTGCTGCCTCTTTGCCTCTCCTCTGAACTTCTTTGGTTTTTTTTTTCATGCTTCTTGGGGTTCATGGGTTGAGGTTTTACAAAAGCAACATAGTTAATAGCACTTGGCAATATTTGCTTTCTTGTTTATAAAATGAGCATTTTAATGCCCTGATTTTCTCTTTTTGGTTTACTGCCTCTTCTAAATCCCCAATTCTAATGCTCAATTCTTTGTAGTTTGGGCAAATTGGTGAACTGAAATTTTTTTTTCCTGTTCAACACTTCAACTCTGGTAAAATATCATACGGTGCTGCATGTGAAGAGGTCACCTCTTTAACTCCCAGTTTTGGTCCAGATGGTAAAACATGGGACAGAGTGCTTAATTTTATTGATGAGGGGGACATTACAAGTGTGCTTGATGATGAAGGTGGGAAGGTGTAATTCATCTGGAAAACAAAAGTTTGAGCAGAGCATCAAGCATATGATTTATGTTTCGTGATTAATTCATGTTTATATGCAGCGGTCTATTGTTTGACATGATTATTATGTAACAGGCACTATAATATGAACCGCATCAGGCTTGTGTGGTCAAGTATCTGGCATGTTCTCTCTGATTTCTTTGTAACTATTGGCTGTTCTGCAAACCTTTCAATTGCAATTTTTGCAATGGATTCCTTGCGTCAGTTGTCAATGAAATTTCTGGAGCGGGAAGAGTTGGCCAATTATAATTTTCAAAATGAATTTATGAAGCCTTTTGTCATTGTTATGCGAAAGAGTAGTGCTGTTGAAATTAGAGAACTAATTATCAGATGTGTCTCTCAAATGGTTCTATCTCGTGTCAACAATGTTAAATCAGGATGGAAGAGCATGTTCATGGTAGAGCTGACATACTCTTACTATCTGTAGAGAGCTTCAATTAACACAAAATGTTTATTGATTTTTTCCTCTACTTATTACTCATAGACTTAATTTCAGGTATTTACAACTGCAGCTTATGATGACCACAAAAACATTGTACTCTTGGCTTTTGAAATTATTGAGAAGATTATTCGCGATTACTTTCCATACATCACTGAGACTGAAACCACAACTTTCACAGACTGTGTGAACTGTCTAATTGCATTCACTAATAGTAGATTTAATCAAGAGATTAGCCTAAATGCCATTGCCTTTCTTCGGTTCTGTGCAACAAAACTAGCAGAAGGAGACCTTGGCTCATCATCAAGGAATAAGGATAAGGAAGTTTTTGGAAAGATTTCCTTGCCTTCACCTCGAACAGGAAAAGAGGGGAAACAAGATAATGGAGAGGTGACTGACAAGGATGATCATCTCTATTTCTGGTTTCCTTTGTTGGCAGGTGAAGACATTATATAAAGTTTATCTTGACATGAATAGTAGGGAAAAAATTCATGAATCTATGAATAATAGGGGAAAAAGTAATGAATCTATTAATAATAGGGAAAAAGTAATAAATCTATGTTTCTTAACTTTGTCAAATGATTAATTCTTCATGCTACCATCTTGCTTCATGTTTTAAGAAGCTTATCATGTTTCAGATGTACTTATTTGTTATCTATTTTCTGCAGGTCTATCTGAGCTTAGCTTTGACCCAAGGCCTGAGATTAGGAAAAGTGCCTTGGAAGTTCTGTTTGAAACCCTACGTAACCATGGCCATCTCTTTTCACTACCTTTATGGGAAAGAGTATTTGAGTCTGTCCTATTTCCGATATTTGATTATGTTCGACATGCTATTGATCCTTCAGGGAATAATTCACCTGTCGATGAAGTAGAGACTGATGGTGAGCTTGATCAAGATGCTTGGCTTTATGAGACATGCACATTGGCCCTCCAATTAGTTGTAGATCTTTTTGTCAACTTTTACAACACCGTCAATCCACTTTTAAGAAAGGTGCTGATGCTCCTGGTTAGCTTTATAAAGCGCCCTCATCAAAGCCTTGCTGGAATTGGTATTGCTGCATTTGTTCGTTTGATGAGTAATGCTGGGGAGCTATTTTCTGATGAAAAGTGGTTAGAAGTGGTTTTCTCACTAAAAGAAGCAGCAAATGCAACCCTCCCTAACTTTATGTTTCTTCAAAGTGAGGACTTTACTGGGAATCATGAACACGCTTCAACAGCTGAAGATGATAGAGATCTTGCAGAGTCTGGGTCCCCAAATAGTGTAGAGGGCCTGAAGATTCGTCATCTTTATGCTTATTTAACTGATGCAAAATGCCGAGCTGCCGTTCAACTTTTATTGATTCAGGTAAAATTCTTATTGATATGTTAAAATACCGTTAGAAAGGAATTATAAAGGATCTCAGGAGTTGTAGCTGTGGCATTAGTTTATCAGGGAGCCTGAGACTGCTTGATCAAGATCCTTTACCATTGATGTTACAGTTATTTTAGCACCACTCAAATTGTGGATAATGCTCGGAATATGCACATGATGGGAGATGTGTCTTTCCTCTTCAATACCTCATTTCAATATTTATTATTGCGTTGTTATTCACTTTAATGCATCCCAGTCAAAATATATTCTGGTAATGTTGAAAAAAGATATTAACTCTTCCTGAAATTGGCAGGCGGTGATGGAGATCTATAACATGTATCGTTCTCACCTTTCAACTAAAACCATGTTAGTCTTGTTTGATGCTCTGCATGATGTAGCATTACATGCACACAAGATTAACAGGGATACTACGTTACGTTCAAAGCTTCAAGAGTTTGGTTCTATGACCCAAATGCAAGACCCTCCACTGTTACGCCTTGAGAATGAATCGTACCAGATCTGCCTTACATTTTTACAGAACCTTGTTGTTGACAAGCCTCCTAGTTATGAGGCGGATGAGGTTGAATCTCATCTCATTTGTCTTTGTAAGGAGGTTTTAGAGTTTTACATTGAAGTTGCAGGTTTTGTACAAAAATCTGAATCTTCTCATGGTAGAAAGCCACATTGGTTAATTCCTTTAGGTTCTGGGAGGAGGAGAGAATTGGCTGCACGTTCACCTCTTGTTGTGGCTACTCTGCAGGCTATTTGTAATTTGGGAGAAATTTCTTTTGAGAAGAACCTGTCTCATTTTTTCCCTCTTCTTTCTAATTTGGTAAGTTGTGAACATGGGTCCAACGAGGTCCAGGTTGCTCTCAGTGATATGCTTAGTTTATCTGTTGGTCCTGTTTTGCTACAGTCATGTTGATCACTTGGGTAAAAATTAACCCTGCATTTTGAGATGTAGGATATTTTTTGTTAAATTTTTGTTCATAATTTTCTCCTCTCTCTTTTGCTTTGATTACTTGTCAATAATATACTATGACAGTGTTTGAAAAGTTGGTAGCGACTTTCCTTACTTTTGTATTCTAGAAGCCTAGCATTTCCAGTCAATCGATATGTATTACCATAAGGCTCAATGTTGTACTTTTCTTTTACCCAATTTTTAAAAGGATTAGTTTTGCAGCATTATATCCTGTAAAGATTAGTCGATCGCAATTTTCTTGTTATAGATGATTAATTTGCTCGTTGTGAGGCGTGAATCCTAATTAATAAAGTTGCCTTTTATATGAAAAAACAATTTTGCCGGAGACGATTAAGATATATATTATACTCCGAGTGTGTGGAAAGGATCTGGTTTATATTCGATTATGAATTTGTGCAATTATATGGCTTATTGGGTGGTCTAAGTTTTCGCCTGGAAGGGTACATGTTTTCCACCCAGGTTTTTAACTTCAATTTTACGCAGTGAATATTATGGATGCGTTCCATAAAAATTAGTGTATAAGTTAAGATAAAAATTTTAAAGTTAGTTGAAAGTTAAAAAATTATTTGATAAAATTAATCTAAATTAAACAGAAATATACTAAAAAGATTCTTATTTTTATATAATTCAAAAGTATATAGTTTGTTAATTTTGACATACAAAAATAAGATATCAATAATTTTTGGATTGCTATAAAATTTTGCAAATAATACCTAGGGCAACAAATTTTAATCTGACAGCTGATTTTAAGATAAAATTGTTCAACAAACTGATTTTAAGATAAATTCAACAAAATTATTAACTGTGAAAATGGGTATAAATTATACCAGTGATGTTGATCTATCTTTGTAAATGTATCCTAAAACCTGATCTAAAAGCGGCATCAACTTACACTAATATAATTGATTTTGTAATATAAACTTTTCAATTTAACACTTAAATTATGAAATTTAACGTTTTTACAAAATTAGTAAATGAAGCAACTTTAATAAAAATTACTTTTAAAACATATATATATATATATATATATATATATATATATATATATATATATATATATATATATATATATATATATAGAGGTGTGGATCTATTAATACAAAGTGTGATGTTTGAATATGTACATTATTTAATTTTTTTATAAAATTTAAAATTTATCAATTAAATTGTTAAATCATATAATAATATTTATTATGTATATTAAATTTTAAATAATTAAAATATTAACAGTTTATTATTTAATCATTAATATTTATTTATATTTTAATAATATATTAATATTAAAATAAAATATTTATTAATTTGTATTTATATAAAAATTTGTAAACATAATTTACTTAATAAATTTTTTTAAAATAATAGTTTAATCGATGAATTTTATATTTTATAACATAGATGATAGAATTGCAGTATACAAGTCACGTAAATTTTTATTAAATTACGTAATATTTTTAATTAATTATATAATTTTCATAAAACTTTAAAATTTTAATCATTTATATATCATTATTTAATTATATTATATTTTTATTTTAAAAAAAAATTGTTCACAATTATCTAATCATATTTTATTTTAATATTTTTTTTTTATATAAAACGACCTTTTATTGGATAAATCGTTGTATAACGTATTAAAAGATTATACTTCTATCATAACAGAAAAATGTATTGAAAAATAATAACAACGTGACCCACTTTAAAATTATAATTTGACCTAGTTAATGGTGTCTAATGCTAGAGAATTGCTAAATACACCCTCCTTAATGTTACAGTATTTTGCATCCTTTCTACTAAACGATGGATTTGCTCTGTTTGTTTTACATTCTGAAGTTTAATTTTAAAGTTATTTATAAGTTTTTGAAATTAAATTTATGGAATAATTTTTTAACATATCTTCTAAAACGTTTAATTTTAAAATATAAAAAATATATTTTAGAATTAAAATTTTAAAATACACACTTTTTAGCTTTACAAATTTTAATTTCAGAATTGATAATAGAAGTGAAGGAATGCAAAATAAATGAATAGATTCATCATTTGACAGGGTATGCAAAATAATGTATCATTTCCCCTAATGCTATTACTTGACGGATAATGAAGAATTATATATCTGAAACGGTGATGCCAATACATGAAGTAAAGTACAGGTGTTTCATACCGTCCAATCTTATAACAAGCAAAACATGGAAATAACAAATAAGATTGTTTTTTTGAAGAGAATAGCTTATTAACATAGTTTATATTAAATATCGGTTAAGTTAGATTTATTTATTAAATAAATTAGTTAAAGTTATTTTTATAGTAAAGATATTTTCAGTTGACAGTTAAAAGATTAATTCTTTTAATATAGAGGTTATTAAAGTGAATTTTATCTTTTTAATAAAGTTTTTTTAATATATACTTACAAATCAAATCTTTCTCCTTATGCTTAAGAAATATAGTTATTTAATAATTAGATTAAAATTTGTTAGTACATTAATATCTTTCTAAAAGTTTATTTAATTGAAAAGATTAAATATTTTAAGATATCTAAAAAACTTTTAAACTCATCAAGTCAGGAATTGTATAAATAATATAATAATAATTTATTATGTTGGAACAATATAAAAATAACTCCAAACGTCAAATTTAATTTTTAATAATTATTATCAAAAATAAATTTTATCAATTAAACCATTAAATTAATTGATATTTTTGTAATAATCATATAAATGAAAGTTTATGTAATTTAAATATCTATAGATATTTAATCAAATAATATTATTTATTTACTACTAAAAAGTCTTGAAAAAGTGATTTTTTATTATATTTGATATTTAGTATTATTTAATTTTGTATTATTAATATAACATTTTAAAATTCTATACTTATTTTGTTTAAAGGTTTAAACATATTAATTTATATATAAATTATGTTCATTAATCTATTTAGAATTATTTTTTAACATATTTGAATTTTTTGATTAAATTAGACTCTTAAAGAAATCAGGCTAAATCTTAGTATATACTTAATTCTATTTAAGTACCAATTCAAGCTTAAATTTTAAAATTTTAAATTAGGTGAAACTCAAGTTTTGCAAAGCTATCTGAGCATATTAATCCACCACTAAGGTTGGATAGTATATAAAAAAGCCTTTACAAAGATCCATAATGGAACATTAGTTCCCCAGAAAAGAAGATTGTCTTCTTGTTCACAAAATTCAAATGCACAGTCACCAAGAAAAATGGCCTTTTCAATTTCATAGATGCAGTCATTTGGAGAGCCCACAAAATAATTGTAGGCCTGTGAAAGTGAAATTTGGCGAGTGGGGTTTTATTTTTGACTTTCACATCACCCACTATATAAGATCCCAATCAAACTCAATGAATCAGACCCTCTCAATCCATCCTTATCTGTTTTTCTTTTACAATTTAAAAAAATAATGAGGTTAAAATCTAAAATTTGTGTAAGATTACATTAATTTCCAATCTTCCACCATTGAATCAATTTTAGTTGTTTATCCTCATCTCCTTAATTATGTATGATTTAATAAACAGAATTTCAAATTAAAATCTGACTGATCCTTGGTTGTCTCACAAAGGGTTCACCCTTTTTACAAAGAGCCTGGAGGGTTGAGATCTCAAATAAAGCTTGGATAGCTATTACTTATTACTTGGTGATAAATGTTGGATAAATAGCTAATAAAAGTATTGTATTATTTAAGTTTATTTTTATAAATTTATTTTTTATTAATTATCTTAAATAATAAGTTAGGATGTATAATGATTACTTAATTCAAAATATACATGCTGTCAGATTGAGCTGCTCTGATTTGTCAGTATTTTATTTAAGCAATTTAAATTACTAGATAATATATATTTAAGGAAATTTTTAAAAATATTAAAATTTTATTTAAATAAATTTTATATCAAATAAAAAATTGAATACTTATATAAACAAAATTTTTAATAATTTTCCATTATGCTTAATTTTTTAAATTATAATTTATAATTTTTTCATATTTCATTTTATTTTAATCATCATCTTTAACAATTTCAAAAAAATAAATAAATTAAATTCTCCTTCAATGTCCTCCTTTTCTCACCAAGAAAAGGGGCTTGTCATAAAGCTACACATCTCATAACCTCATAGAAATATCAACCCCATACGCAACAAATTTCCTTTAATATTCACTGCTCTTATCGTTTCATTTGTTATACTCTACCACCACAGTTCTTAGTCTATCTCAATATTATGTTTCAACCTTTCACTACTTGCTTCACCTTTCTTCATAGGAAGAGCAAAAAAAATTTCTTGACCAAGCCAAGAATCATAAACACAATAAGTGTCTGGCTCAAAAGAAAACAACCCCACAAAAGATTCTCTTCAAGTTCTGACTTGTCATCAATCTCTTCTTTCCTTCACATGGAGGTTTCTTCCCAGTTTCAACAAGTTTTCAAGCTTATTGACACAAATGGTGATGGAAAGATATCAAGCAGTGAGTTAAGTGAAGTGCTTTTATGCCTTGGATCATACAACAAGTGCACAGCTGCTAAAGAAGCTGAAGGCATGGTGAGAGTGTTGGACTTCAATGGAGATGGGTTTGTGGACTTGGATGAGTTCATGGTTGCCATGAATGAAGAAGAGAAGATTGGAAGTGGCAAGGAGCAAGATGATGGTGATGATGATGATTATCTAATGGATGCTTTTCTTGTCTTTGATGCTGACAAGAATGGCCTAATCTCAGCTAAGGAATTGCAAAGAGTTTTGCTCAATCTAGGATGTGATAATTGCACTCTTAGAGACTCTAAGCGTATGATCAAAGGGGTTGATAAGAATGGAGATGGATTTGTGGATTTTGAAGAATTTCGATCCATGATGCAAATTGGACTTGCCAGTTAAAGCTTCTAATGGTTTTCTGCTCTATTCCACTATTATTTTCCTTTTTCTCTTTGATAAATTAGTGCAACATTCTTAAATTTAATATAATTACATACCATATATATATATGAATTTAGTTCTTGTAAATATAATTAAATATGTCTTTATTAGTCTTTTAAACATGTTTTTATTAATTTTAAGTTTTGTAAATTTTAAAAATTATTAATTTATTACTGATGTGATATATAAATTATATTATTTATTATTTTAAAATAGTTGCTGAGATTAAATATATGATATGTTATGATAAAATAATAATAAAAACAAGTTTAAATTTTTTACAATTTTGAAGATTAAATCAACAACAGAAAATAAAAAATCAAAATCTTTCATATTTATACAAAGTAAAAGTATATTTTATTTTTTTTCAAAATTATACCGACCTCTCTAACTTCTTATAATAATATAAAAAATTAAGAGAACTTTGTATTAATAAAGATTATATAATATGAATACATGATATTATATGAACTAGAAAGATTTTTATATAATAAAAAAATGGGAAAGTATTGTGTAATTATGTTAAATTTTAAGGGTGTTTCATGTTTGTATAGTTTACATTTTTTTTTGTGCTGTTCACTTACTCCGTAGTACACTATAGGAGGGTAAAAAAATAGGAAGAGATGAGAGATTAAGTAACGCAATTTCCTTCTGATTAAGCTGATTGAATAGTTTAAAGGAGAATTATTGCATATTTTGTTAAAAGACATGATTTTCCAAAACAAACATTTTTGGGCAAGGAAGCAAATATGATAGGGTGATATATATATATATATATATATATATATATATATATATATATATATATATATATATATATATATATATATATATATAGACACACACACAAAGGAAGGAATGACATGTGTCTCTCATTTCTTATCAAGGTTCAATGTGCCCTCTTTTTATGGGATTTTTTAGAGCACCGATTATCTTACACAGTACAATATCATCCATTCGGGTTATATCCATGATCGAATGGTTAATTTTTTTTTTTTAAAAAAATCAGATAACTTATATTTGAATATAATTGAATGTAAGCCGGTTGAGAATTATTTTTCAATTTTTTATGATGAAGTGGATGCCATATCAAATAATTTTTTAATGATTAATTTGATCTAACAAAAGAAAGATTAATCTGAGTTTTGGGCACTATTCTTGTTTTGATCATTTCCCTCAAAAAGAGATTGTCAATTTGCTAGGCATATTGGGCACCACACTTTTCACAATCTGCCAAGAAAACATGGAAAGAAATTAATGAGCAATAGTTTTTATCTTGTGTTGTCTTTTCTTCTCTTATGTGAATGCATATTTCTATTATTTATTAAAAAATTGTTCATTCTTCGCCCCAATCATTTACGCTTTCATTCTTATTCAGAGTAAAAAATAAAATAAATAAAAATTTCTTTTCATGGTGAAACTTATCTATCATCTTCATTAAAGATCATTGCCTACTGTAGTTTAGGCATCCAAGAAAAGATCGCCTGCTCTTTTATTGGAATTTAAGTGAAGAAAACTTTTTTCTTGAAAAAAGTGAGGAGTTACTGCCATTCATTAAAAAGTTAATGAATGTAAATTTAAACAATTACATAATTTATCTAACAGGATAAATTATAATAAATGTTAAATTTAATAAAATCATTTTGCTGAAGGTTAATTTTATCAATTTAATTATTAAATTAAATTTTTCAAAAAGTAGATTAAATTTATAAAATTTTACATAATTTAAAACTAATGAATACTTCATCATCCTACTTTATTTTAACATATATTATTTTTTAAATTTAATTTTGATATAGTGTCTAAAATTTATATTGTCAATCAATTAAAAATTATTTTAGAGATAATTTTTAAAATAATTATTAAAAAATTAATTTTTTAACAATACAAAAATCTATAATTAAATAATAATGTAAAATACTTCTACATTATTAATGTACTCCAATTAAATTTTATTTAAAATTAAATAAATATTCATTATTAGATTATATGTTATGTAAAATTTTATATAGATATTTATAACATTAATTAATTAATGGTTAAAGTAATAAAATTTATTTTTAATAAAAATTAATGGATATATAATTTTACTAAATTTGACATCTGTTATCATTTTATCTTCTCTCATTTATCATATATATGTATATATGTTTAATCATAATCTCTATTATTAAATTTTTAATAAAGATAATATTTTAGTACTTTATTAAGATTAAAAAGTAAAAGCCTGAAATTTAACACTTAGAAAAATTATAACCCATCTCGAAAACATATCCTATGTTAAGTTAAGTTATTAGGATTAGTTTAATGTTGAAAATTTTTAAATTAGAATAGTTTACATAAAGTATTGGTTTGAATCTCATATATTTTTTTTCAGTTGTAAAAAAAAGTATCCACTATTAAGATTCATAAACTGATTTTAAAAAAGTTGATAAACTCAGTTTTCTACTACATATCAACTAATGAAGAAACGTTTTTTTTGTCTGCACATATTTCATTTTAGATGAGTTACTTCAGTAGGCCAATGACTTTTTTTTGGGCCGAAAGTAGGCCCACGAATTCCATTCGATTCATTTTAGTACAAACCAACTAAGAGTCATGCTTCATTACTGGATCGTACGTGTTGGACCTAATGGAGATAAGTAGGAGGCCCACGGGCCCATTTGGAAAAGACTTAAGAATGATAAGTATTGACTTCAAATTTTTTAAGAGTTTTAACTTGAGTAATGCTAGTTGTACCTCAATTGAATTAATAATTCGAACTTTATTTTTTTAATGTCCAGTATTTTAATAAATTTATTAATAGTCCCCTAATTGCAAAATTATATTAAAAATTTCTATTTCAAATAACACATTCTTTTAAAGATTATATGCATGTTTAGCTTTTGATTAATTCGGAAAAACTTGTTTTTCTTTTGGTTAAAATTTAATTCAATAAAATTATAGTCATAATTTTTTTTATAAATATTATATAACTTAATCCAGAGATAGTTAGAATTAGGGTTTGAATATTTGGAAGATAGGATCATAAGGTTTTGCAGTTTTGCTAAGTTAACCTGTAAACTAAACATCGAACTTGCTACTACCTATAACACAATATAGTGAGTATTGATCAGTTCATTGACACACTTAATTAATTACGTCTATCGAATTCTATGAATTGGGTAATTAGAATTTTTTATTTATTTGGAAGCCTAAGCCTTCGTGCGCAAGAAAAAATAAATATTTTTAATATGATTAACTGCAGTTTCCTTTATATATAAATGAAATAATAGTTACATAATCAGATACATCTCAGTCTAGACATGAATTTTGTTTTGTACTATAATATTGTAATAATAATAATATCATTATTTATGACAAAAATAACATTTTTGCTTTGATAGGACAGCGAAAGACAAGAAATATATATAAAATTGAAGGGCTATATCTTCTTCGCAATCTATCAGTTATTAATTAAATTAAAGAATATGAAAACCAATTAAACATACTCTGTTAACGATGGATTTTATATCTCAAGTGGCTAAATCGACACCTTTTTTTTTTAAGCAATTACCTAAAGCAGATAGATACACGATATTGTGTGACACTTTCACTAGTATCTTAGACATTAATAATCTATTGAGTTGTTTAGGTTCTACCAACAATCAATCTCCTTTCAAATAGAAATTTTAATGGCGAAAACGAATTATTCATTAAAAAGAAAAACACTTTTCATTGATAACTTAAACAAGAATGTATTAAAGAACCCTGGCAACACAAGTCATGTTTCTAAGTAATCATTCTTTCAAGTGTATTTTTTAAAAGACAATTCCTTTTCTCATAGACATCAAACACCAATGTGTCATAGCAATGTTCTTTTATTTTTTAATACTGTATATTATAAGTTCCCTAAGCTCCAACAAAGTTCAAATTTATTACTAGCAAGCTTTTAAAATTTGCCACAGAAGTTTCTAAACTATAATTGCATGCACTTCCAAATATGTTGGAACTAAATTCTTTAAGCTTGCTATTTCCTTGTTTTTTCCCCTAGGTGTATCAGCCTATATATATATTTATAATTTAAATAGATAAATAAGACCACATACCTCAACATATAAATTCATTTCCAAATGAATAATATTTTTTTTATCACCGCTCCTTTTTCTAAACTACGGCACAAGAAACATAGTACGGAGTTTTTTTTCCCACTTTTTGTCCAATAAATTATGGGTTAGTTTCACAATAGGATAATATACCTTTCTCAAAATTAAAGGAGAACCCGTTACATTAATAATAATAAGACTTAGAAGATCCATTTTCTTTTTTCCTATTGTATTAATATTACTTGAACATATATCTCTATGACGCAATAGTAGCGGGCATGGAATCAGAATTGATGTTAAAATTATTCAAGATCTGCCAATCAAAATTTAAAAAAATAAAAACAAATTTCATGATCACTTCAATTTAAATGTTAAACGAGGATAGGGTTCTAATCCACAAGACTCATTAATAATGTTGACCCAACAATAAATGTGGCCAAAGTCCAGAAAAAATATGAATATGTTCAAATTCAAAGTACATAATGGGAAGAATTTAAGATTGGCACTAAGGACCATGCACCCACCAATCAAGTGGAAGGAAAATCGTTGACATTATGCTACCAATGGTTTTGTAAAATTTCATTTGAAAAGAGGTTAGAGGAGGCATAGCAGGTGCATAGATGACAAGAAAGGTTCCAAATCTATCATAATCCGTCACATGAACGCTTCAGTTTGGTCGGTTGTTTAGCCCTTAAAATAATGGGATTTGAATTAATTAACATAAGTTTGAAAGCTTTGGATTGGCTTTCCATGGAGGACAAGAGATGTGTGTGCAACAATCTCAACCCACTTTGAGTGAAAAGCGGCTTGTGAAAGAGTGAGAACATGCATCATCGTGCTAGGTTCGATGCAATAGGTGCCCTTCACATGGAATTCTTAGTTTTAAATTTTTTTCTTTAGAAGTGGTCCACACTCTTTGGGTTAACTTTACTAATAATTCTTTAATTACACTATGGATAGTGGGTTCCATTTGTTTAGTTTAATTTAAATGAGTTGATTAAGATAAGGATCGATTTATATTGCTGTTGTTGTCCGGTGCCATCATCTTTTAATTTTAAGTTTTTTTTTTATAGATAAAATGAAAGTAATGAAATTTAAATTTATAATCTTATATAAACTATCTCAACTTATTTTAACCTTAATTTTAAATTATATCATGTATTAAACGATGAATCATTGAAACTAAAATATTAATTTAAAATTTAAAATTATTTTTATTTAATTTTATAAATAAAATATTATTAATTCACTTACAAATAAAATTGTTCATACCATGAAATAATATAAATAAAATCTTATCTTTCGGCAAGATTTTTTAATAGACACATTCATTCAATTTTTTTTCCTTTTTTCTCTCTGTATATAAAGGGATGACTATGTCTTTCTCGAGGACTAAATGTCATTCACAAAATTCGAAACATACACGTCCACACACAAAAAATATATATTTTTTAGAGCTAAATGCGTGAACCAAACGTTGTTTGAACTTGTTTTGTGATAAAGTTTGGGAACCATTGACTCTTCACATTTTCGTTCAGCTTTAGCTTGGGATCAATGGCTGAAGTTAAAACAATACTTGTCAAATTCTCAAACAATTTATGCTTACGCTAGAAGAAATACACATGTGTATGCATAACTGGTTCCGCAAAGGAGCAAAAGAAAAGAATGTTACAGAGTTTAGTTCAGCTTTTTGAACACTTGCATAGGTTATACATGAGGCTTTTTCTAATTATCATAATTTGAAGATGGGGCTTCATTGGCGAAAAAGCTTATGAAAAGTTAGGAAATGCTTCAACAACTAGTTATATATAGTGGAATTCTTACTAAACAAGAGAATAAACTTTCTGAACTGGATATTATTAATATAAATTCCCTAAACATCAATAAAAATAATTTAAAAAATAACATCCCAAAATTAATGAAATGCCTATCACATCTCATACCTATATGTAAATGCATGCAAGATGATAAGTTCATTACCTTTCATTGTTATTATATAATATACATGACCTTAGTGGTCCACATACACTAAAGGTCCTCCAGCTCCGATGAACTAATATTAACATAATTTATGTGCCATCTGTTGCAACTTAGAAATATAATAGAGAGTTATTTCGCAGTCAATACAAAGCACCAAAGTGATAGGTAATTTCATTCGTCACCCTTTACCTAATTATATTCAGTCAATCAAGTTCCTTTAACTGTGTGAATTGGCCAAAGAAAGTCCTTTTGTAGCATGTTTGGGAGAGCGTTCATTAACCCCCAAACTTGCTTTTGGAATTGGCAAATGGGCATTTATAAAAAATTATGTTTGATTGCAATCTTTAATAATTAAGTTTGTTTTTAAAATCACGTGAGTAATTAGAAGCAAAAAGAAAATGTAATTTTTGTGATGTGGTAAGTATTTTATGCTAAATTTTACAGCAAATTTACTCTTGACATATAAATTTCTAAACATAAATTAACTTAAACTTAATTTTTACCTAAAATAAATTTTATAACATTAAATCATTCATAGTCAATCAAGTTTGTAGTTATTCACTAAACCACATGTTTCACTAACTAATTGATCCCTAAAGTACACGCACCATTATCGTCCCTAGAATGCAATTGATCATCTAAGTGATATAAAATCCAGTGGTGGAAAATAAAAGAATGGTGCAATTATATTCTTTGGTTAATCTATCTTTTTGAGGTATATAAGGGTGAGTATATGACCGTTAAAAATAAGCCAAAGTTTGAGAGGAAATAGACGTGATATCTAAAGGAGCATGATTAACCAATTAATGGGTGGAGATGAGCTTTTACTTGGTGAAACATATAGGAAGTGGAGGGGGTTACAAAATGTATATTGGTGATGAAGGAAACTTGGATTTTAGAACCTAGGAAGTGAGTTGGTGAAAGAATCATTGACCCCAAGTTCGAAAGCGATGCTTTTTGTTGTGTTATTATTTTAATGTTTCCATTTAATTTTATTAATTGTTTGTTTGTTTCTTGAGAAAGAGACGGGGTGGTTTGGTGTATTATGATGCTTTTATTTTCTGATGGTAAGGTTCTTTTCATCTTTGTCTTTTTCTTATATAAGAGAGAGATTGATAATGTGATGAGAATGAGGAAAGTAACATGAAGAGTGAGAAGAAGACGGACCGGTACTTCCGGGAGTGACCCCTTAAATAAATTATATTCTTCATCAAATCAATCACCAAACCTTAGCTCCATAATTTGTTTATTCTTTTTCTTCATCATATTCTTATCTTTCTTTGTTTAATTAAAGGAGTTGAGATAGTTCCCAATAAATGATAAATCATCATTTTCATCAAGAGCTTAGAATCACATCAAGGATCATGCATGTATTTGCCGTTATCTTTAGAAATAAATGTGTTACCTTAATTTTTGTATCTTGTGTTCATTAGGTTTTGACAATGTATATATAAATGGATAATTTATTAATTAAGTTTTTTTAGACTTAACAAAGAGATTATTGTTTTGATTTTATATAAGTTCTTTCTTTAATTTTGGGAAGTGTTAAAATGAACGAAGAAAAAACAGGTTCTGACTATGATTTGGATTAGAAAAAATGTATATATTTAATTAAAATTTATTTTCATTTTAGTTTATAACTTATTTAGTTTGTGTAAATTTATCTTTTATTTAAGAATTCTTTTTTTATTTTTCAACTTTTATTATTATCTTTTAAATTTATCCTTAGTACTATTTAAAAAAATTAATTTAATTATTTTAAGTAACTACATATAATTTTTTAAAAATAAAAGACTAATTTATATTATATTTAAAATTAGAAACAAATTTGAAAAAATTAAATAAGTTAAGAATTAAAATGCTAATAAACTTTATCTAAATATGATATATGCATTTAAAAAAAGTTTTAAAAATAAAAAATAATATGATAAATAATACAATAAAAGTAAAAAAATAAAAGATAAAAATAAGTAAAAGAAATATATATATATATATATATATATATATATATAATTATTTAGAATATATTGGTTGATGTGGATTCGAGGAAATAGGATTCATATGATTGACTTGATAAAAGTTAGATATCGGAGGTGATTTAATATCAATTAAGTTAGGGATTATATTTTTGTTTTTTTAAATTGATGTATAAATTCATTAAATTGTGTTTAAATGTGTTATTTTAAAAGGGAAAAATAATTTATTAAAAAATTTAAATTATTTTATTTAAATATTTTTATAAAAATTTAAATATAAATTTTTTAAAAAATAATAAATTAAAATAGATAATTTTAAAAACCAGAAAAATAGTGAGAATCAAATTCTCTCTTACTTCGTACTTGCATTCTATTGCACATTCTTACTTATAACCTTCCAATATTTCACAAAAATCGTATCGTAAGGATAAATTGAATTTAATTTAATATAATTTGTTATCTGTTATTTATTATCTATGTTTATTATCTATTATTTATTGAATTTGTTACGTTATCTAATAATAAATTTTTAGTATCTATTAGTTATATTTATTATTTATTATATTATTAGTTTGTTATTTTAATAAAGTAAGGTAGTTTTTATTATTTTCCTTTTTATTAAATATTTTTTAAAATATATTTTTATCAATTTTTAATTATGTCATGACAATAGACATCATATATTCCATTTAGTAAATTCTATGTTACAAGATATTTTAATTAAAATAAAATTATAAAAAATAAATTAATTAATATTTTAAATTAACATTAAGAATTAAATTATATGTTACAAGTTAAAGAATTATAATAAATACTCGAATAATGAAAATTTGTATGTAAATATCATATATGAGACTCTATGCATTTTAAAATCATTTCAGAATAAAATAAATTTTAAAATCAACAAAGAAAAATAATTTTTATAAAGAAACCAGTTCAATTTGATTTTCTACACTAATTTTTACTCGATTTTAATAGATTCTTAACCAGTTTTCTATTCCAACAATTAATTTGAAGTTATCTAGATTAATGACCTAATTAATTTTCAATGCAACCAATCAATATGACCGATCCAATCCAATTTTAATAACAATATTTCTAATCATCAAACTTCTTGTATATGAATAAAACCAATTTTATGAATCTGAGAATATATAATTATAAGCATGTTGAAACTAGCTAGACGATATACTTTGTTTTTAACTGTTATAATCTAATGTATATGTTATTTTAAACCTATTAACTTTACTTGATAATGGTTGATCACAGTGCAAGCAAATTAGGCCTTTATGTAACCTATCTATAAAATTTAGTTTCATGATTCATAATATATATAAAAACAATCAGTCAAAGAAAAAAAAAGTAATATATTTTTCAAAAAATTACTATTAAAAATTATTAATCACAACCACTTGAGTTTTGACTAATGATAGAATGTACCAATAGCTATGACTAATCATATATGTCACTGGCCACTATGGATGCTGGGTGCGAAATCAGCATACCCAAATATACGTTAAAAAAAACACACGTTATTAATTAATACCCATTACCCATTAGAATGGAAAAATATTTATGTAAAACAATTTCTATATATATTAAAATTAAATTACACCCATCTACTTTCCATTTATCGTCGTACAATATTTTTTTAAAATAAATAAATTTATAAACGTTAAATTTAAAATGTATATAAATATAAATCACTATTTATATGTAAAAATACTTCTCAGTATTTATATCCACACATAAAATTTGAGAAGTTATATAATGAATGATTGCTGGATCACCAAGTTGATCAGTAGTATTATTAAACTCACTCAGTTATAAATTACAATATATTTTCCAGAAATTCACAACATATTGCAATTAATTAAGAAAGCAATTAAAAAAGTATTGCCTTTAAAAAGGAAAGCCACACTCCAGATTTCCGCATAGATCCTATAATAGCATATAGCATATAGCAGACATTCATATTAAAATTGGACCTCAATTCTTTGTACGACAGAATTTAATAGTGTGTATATTAACCTTGTATTAAATTAACTAGACCTCTATACCCTAATTGTATATATGTCAAAGCTATAATATATATATATATATATATATATATATATAGCTTTGTATCTTTGAACTTTGTTAGACCCCCTCCGTGTGTGTGCACCGACTACTAAAAGCATTTAACTATAAGAATCTAAATTTCTTTTCAATTTTAGTTTCCATAATCAAGACATAGATTTTCAATCTTCTGTATTTAATTTTTTAATAAAAGATATTGGTTTTTATATAACTATTAATTTGACATTATTTAGGAGAAGAAAAGTTTGGCTTGTTCTATTCTAAACTCAGAATACAGTAATGTTTGGCGCGCATAATTAAGACAACGGAATGTCAGCGGAATTAAAATATAATTCTTTTTAACTTTGTAATTTTTTGTTTTATTATATTTTAAAAAATTAAATGTAAAATAAAATTTATATATATTGTTTTCATCTTTTTCTCATATTTATTGTTGTTATCTGATTCTGGAATGGTTTAAGAAATAACACAAGAATCTAATCTATAAACTTGATCATTAATATTGGTATATATAAAGAGAAGAAAATTGCAATAATCTATTGTGTAGCGAGTAATAATAGAAGTATTCAGAAAGTAATGCCTCTGAAAATTGTAGGAACACCTTTATATAATGAATTTTTTTAACAAGGATGGAAATGAAGGAGTTATATTTAATTATATAATCGTTTGATTAATTTTGGTTATACATTTATCTCATTTGATTGGTAGGACTATAAATTAATCAAGTCGTTCAAATAATTTAAAAAATTGATAAAGCAAAAAATTGATCATACTAAACATGGCAACGGGTGGGTCGGGACGGGTTTCACATTTCCCGTCCCCGTTTTCGACATCCCGTGCCCATCCTCATTCCCGCTCCTGTCTCCGCTGTATTAAGAATATTAAACCTGATGTTTCTATGTTTCTTCCTGCTCGGATTCGGGGAAACCCGCCCCGTACCCATTCCCGTATTTTTTATATTTTAATTTTCATTTTTTCATAATTTATTAAATTATTATATATTTTTTAAAATTTATATAATTTATTATTTTTATAACTTTATTAATTTTATATAATATTTTAAAATTATAAAAATATTTTAATAATTTTAAAGGTAGGATGGGTTCAGGGACGGGATAGGTATAAATATCTCCATACCCACTCCCTCTTTCAAAATTTGGGTTTTACCCGTCCCCGCCCCCAATGCCAGTCAACTCGAATTTTCTCCATCAAACTCGAGACGGAAGACGGCAGGAACAGGGCGGACAGATCATGTACGGATTAAGTTACCATCCATAGATCAAACCAATCAAAAATCTGTTGAAATCGGTCAAAGATTATTATTATCTAACTATAATTTTATTTTTTTCTTGTAGTACATATAATGTCATTTTTATGTTAATTTTAAAAAAATTAACTTATTTTTATATTATTTTATTATTTAATATATGATGTATTATTAAAAATATATGTCTAATTATTACTAGTTTAATCTGTTTTAATTAAAATTGAACTATTAATTGAGTTGTTAACCAATACCGTATAGTTTATTTCGATCTTGATTGAGTAAAGTTTGAGCACGATATGAGTATTATAAAATGAATAAAAAAGAAGTAGAATAAAAAATTTAACCATTAATCATTTAAGGTTATAATAAAATAAAAATGACCAAATAAAAAGGTTAGATAATAATAGAATAGAGTATGATATAAATTATATTTAAATAAAATAATTATCTTTCTATTAAAATTACATGCAATTTTTTAAAATTATCATTTAACATACATATTTCTATATTTTTACATATAATTTATTTTTTAAATATAAAAATTATGAAGGATTTTTTAATAATAAAAGGTGTGAAGCGATAAGAAAAATGATAAATAGTGTTGGATAACAACATAAACCAAGTGAAAGACAAAGGAAATAGTGAAATGTTAATGAAGGATTTCAAGTTGCAATAGTAAGGACGATTTAAAAAAAAATAGAGATTGTCAAGTGACAGCATGTTATATGATGGAAACATTGAAAAGTTTAAACAATGCAAAAATATTTTTTTTCTAATCTTTGTTATAAAAAATAAATAACTAATTTATTAAAACTGATAAAAGTAGTTGAACCATATGTTTAAATTTTATTTAAAAGAATATACATAACACTATATATTTAAATTTGTAACATAAAAATAGTAAATGTCTTATTAACACAAATCTCATAATAAAATAAGAGTATAAATTTTTTTTATCAATTAATATACCTGAAATTGAGTCTATGTTTCTTATATTACCTTTATTTCTATTTATTTGTTTAAATAAAAGTTTAAAATAATATTTAATATTATTTTTTACCACTATTATTTTATCTTTATAAAAAAATAATAAAGAGATATAATGCAATTAAATAAAATATGAATAAACTAAAAAATTTATTCAATAATTATAATTAATTAAATTTATTAATTTTTATGTTTTTTTAGATAAAATAAAAATAATAATTAAGATAAGCAAATATTTTTTTTAAAAAAATTACCCTTACATTACTTGTGTTTTAATAAAATCACATATGATATTTTTATTTTTTTTATATTTATAAAAACTTTTTTAATGTGACGTTATTTGGTTATAATATTAAAATTTTTTATAAAAATAAAGTTACTCTTTTAAAATTAAGGATTTCATTTATCTTCTATGAGTACTATAATAAGTAAATCAAATTTTAAAATAACATACACATCCTTATTTTTTTCACAATTTTTTTTTTCTCTTTTGATAAATTAAACTATATATTAATTTTTTAAAAATAATTAAAAAATTTTTATCACTATAATTATTTATTTCTCTTTGAACAATGAAATATTATCATGCTTTTTAAAAAATTGATAAAAAAAAATAAGAAGTATGTTCAAAGATGTTCTGTGAAGATAAAAATTGCGTATGTTAATAAATTTTTGAAACTACAGAGAAAAAGTACATGTTAAGAAGTTTGATTTAAAAGGTATTTTATTTTTTCCTTTTCTTTTTTAGGCTTTTAGCTTTCTTGATTTAAAATATATTTTAAATAATCATTTTCATGCCCCAAATTCTTCTTATTTCCCTACAATAAATATATTTATATATCTAAAATTTTTAGTAAAAAAGGAGTATGAGTAAAACTAAAAATATATATGAATATTTAAATATAAAATTTTGTATATAATAAAAATTAATTTATTTAATTTAAATAAAAAATTTTAAACTTTATAAATTTAAAATTCATCATCTAATAAAAAATTTTAATTTATTTATTTAAATAAAATATTTTTAAAATAAAAATATTTAAATTAAAAATATTTAAATTTTTAAGTATTTTAAATTTTTTAAAATATTAAAATATTTCATTTAAATATAATATTAAAATTTTAAGGTATAATTT
Source organism: Canavalia gladiata (assembly GCA_037954105.1). Taxonomy (NCBI): domain Eukaryota; kingdom Viridiplantae; phylum Streptophyta; class Magnoliopsida; order Fabales; family Fabaceae; genus Canavalia; species Canavalia gladiata. The sequence goes on along the minus strand of CM075659.1, from coordinate 10,445,940 downwards.
ATTTTTAGATTCATGATTATTTAAATACTAATGGTTAAAAATATAAATATGATTATAATTTATTTTATAACTTTCTTTCATTTTATTCTTCAATGTTTTCAAAATTCTATCTAATTATAAAAATTATTATAGGAAAAAAAAGTAAAATATAAGAAAATATATCTTCAATTTTCAAACCTTCATTACTAATTTAATCCTAATAATTTAGATTTATAAACATATTATAATTTTTTAAGATTATAACACTTATTAACATTACAAAATTATAAATTAAATTAATATCAATTTAATAAAAAAATAGATAAAATCGATAAAATTTTTTACTAACTTTAAAATTTATGCATCTCACTCATAATTTGTATAAAAATATTATGAGTAGGTACATATATATTAGATTCAAAAATTAAATTTGATCTTAAAATGTAGAGGTATGATTTTTGGCAGAGTGAGAGAGTTTGAATAAAAAAAGAGAAAGATGGGATATGATTGGGCCCCTTAGCGCACGGAAATGGCATTCGTGCTGTATGCTGTTAGTCTCTGTCACCACCGCACCCACACTCTACACTGTTCTCTGCTGTGTCTGTCATGTGTGTGCTTCTAGATACATATACACACGCCCACACAGGATAACTAACACACATACATATACATATACGCACCCCCACACAGGATAACTATCACACACTCTCTGACTCATCCACGCCCACACGCCTTGGTTTGCCATTCAACCTACAGCACTGTAGACGATGCATTCACTCAAAAACACACAACCTCCATTTATTCCCTTCTTTCTTCTCATTTCCTCTTTTCTTAACAATAACTATTTTTATATATACTCCTTTGTTGTTAAAATTATAAAATAAATATTAAAATATTAAAAATTTTAAAAAATAGTAATGTACAATAATAAATATATCATCTATCATTTTACAATTAAGAATTTGCAAAAGGAAAAGGTAAAAAATTATGATAAAATAATAAATATAAAAATAAAATAAAAAACTAATAATATATAAGCTCAAGCATTAAGTAATTACCTTTAAATATTACAAGTTTCTAAAAATTATTTTCACCAAACAAGTTAATTTTGTTAAACAAATATTTAAAATAAACTTTTTCTTCTGTTTATTTTTATCTGTCGACTGTCGTCTAAGAATATTTTATATATATATATATATATTAAGAAAATTAATTAATATTTTTTATTTATATTCAAGTTATTATGTTAATTTTTTATTATATCTTTATTTTGTATTAATTAATATTATCAAAATTAATAATATAATAACAAATATTATTTTAAAATTTTAAAATTAAAAATATAAAATAATAACAAATTAAAAAATAAAAAATAATAATTATTTCATTCATTCCTTTTTATTTCTTATCATTTAAAAAAAATAAAAAAAACATGTTTTGTTTATATGGTACTTTAAGGTTGCATCTAAATTGCAAAATTTTAAATTTTAACATATTTTAAAAATAATTTTAATTTAAATATTTATAAATATTTATATATTTTAAAATAATATTAATTTAAATATTAAAAAAATTATTATTATTTTTTAAAATATTTTTATTTTAACTTTAAATTCAGCCCAAATACAATAAATACAACTATTATTATTATCCTATTAAACTACTTCAATTATTATTGCTGTTATTATTATTATAACTATAACTATCCTCATATAAAAAATAACATATTTTTATTTTTTTTACTATTTTATGGTAGTTTAACTTTTTGTTAAAATTTTGTAATTAATAAATTTTTAATTATCAAATTTTTAATAAATTTAGTAGAGAAATGATAAATTAATTAATTTATTTATAATATTTTTTAAAAATTAAAATTTAATATATAAAATTAAAAAACTGCTTAAATTTTTTTAAATTTTAAAATTAAAAACTAAGAACTACGTTGGAGCCTAAAGTTTAAGACAACATTTGTTATTTCGTTTTTGTTATACTCTTATTTTTTACAAAAAAAAAATTAATTAATGAGAGAAGATAATTAATATAAGAGATTGAAAATATATATTATAGAAAATTTATAAACTATAACATATTACACTAATTTTAAAATAAAAAAGAATTATTTATTTTAACTTATGCAAAATAATCTTTAGTAACAAATAAAAAATAACTTCAAAAATTTTGCTAATCAATATCCTAAAGATACTAATAAAACAAAGTAAAAATGAAATATTATTATTAAAATAAATTAAAAATGAAATAATTATACATTAATAATAATTTTTTAATTTTAACTATTTATTGTATACTTAAAGATAGGAATGGTTAGCATTGTCGTAGTTGAAAACCTTACGAAACATACGCGTAATTACGAGGGTTGTTCCATTATTCAGTCCCGCCAAATAAGAAAGAAATTTGGAAGAGGAAAAACACGTAAATATGGAGATTATGATTTTGAATTTTTGTCTTTTCCTTTGGATTGACCGATTCATTTTCCAATTTGGAGCACCAAGAGCCAAATTTTCTTGTTAAGTGTTAGATAGAGACTAATACAAATTAATGATATTTAATTACATGATTTCAACTTAACAACATCTGCACGGCCATATAGGGTATATATCATAAATTAGTCAAAACTTTTAATAGGATATCAAACAACTAGGCATCACTCACCCACCTCCCAAATCATCAAATTGCCCAAATATATAATTCCATTAATTATCTATATAGTCTTATCAATTGCTAATCAAAATATTAGTTAAAAATTAATTAATAATAGTAAAAAGATTATTCAAATTGTATTAGAATTACAATATTAAGCTATGATAGAAGTAATAAATAAGAGTTAGAGGTTAGTAAATTTTACTTTTTACGTTATTTTATATATTATATATATATATATATATATATATATATATATATTATATATAAAATGTAACCTACACACATTATCTATGAAAGTATAATTTTCCTAATTCCTTGATCTTTTATTTGTTTCAGGCACTCAACGATATCTCCTTTTATTACAATATTATAATTTGACTTTTTATTTTTAAATAAAATATTTCTTGAAGTAATTTTAATTTTTATCAAATTATGTATGTTTTTAAAATTAATTATTTTATTTTATGTTTAAAATTTTATTTCTTTTAAATATTAATTTAATTTAAATTTTAAATGTTCATATATTATATCAAATTAAAGATATGGTTAAAATTTAAATAATTCAAATTTTAATATTTTTATAACCTTAATTAATCTAATATTAAATGATAATAAAAATAATTCATATTTTTTATAATTTTTCTCAATTTTAAGAATCTTATTTTTTGGTATCATACCATTTAATATAATAAAATATTATTATTAAAAATATTTAGTTTTTTATTAATTTTATTTTTACTTAAAAATTTATTTAAATTTAAATATATTTATACAATACACTATATACTAATCGAAGACATTCTTTTTATCTAACTTTCTATTCTTATGGTAATTCACAACGATAAACGCAGTGGTTTGCATTTATTTAATAATAAATTTATGAGAGATTAAAGAATGAAAATAATTTTTTATTTAAATCAAACTATTATTTTATTCTTCCAAAATATACCATTGAATTAAATATATTTATAATTTATATAAAGATGAATAAATTTATCATTGAAATTTTAAAAAAAATTATAAATTTATAAATAATATTTGTTAACAACTATTTTAAAATGATGTATTGAAATATATATTACATTATCAGCAAGAAAAGATAATTTATAATTTATAAAAATTAAAACTAAAAAAATATTTTAAACAACAAAAATTAAAATTAAGCACACTTTAAAGATTAAAAACGTATTCTATTCTAAAAAATTAACTTTAAAAAATTTGACATGAAATTAAAATGATTCAAAGTTATGTCATACAAAATTCGATGAAAAGACACTTTTAATATTATTTTAAATCTTAATAAAATTAATTAATATCACAATTTAAAAAAAAAATCAAATTGTTTGCAAATGTAAGTTTAGAAACAGATTCATGAAGATTTGAAACCAATCAAATCGTGAAGAACAAAGCATAATTAAATTTCCTCCAAATATGATAAGATCCAAATATTGAAAGGATCCATGAGTGATTTTCAACGAAGCAGCACCTTGAAGATCTTGTTGACACTCCACCTTTGCATTAATTTTCCTCACCTTTGATTCTAGGTCAATGATGCCATTTTTTACAATATCTCCGTAAGGTTCAATCACGACAAAAAAAAATGGACAAATCTAGAAAGGAATCATCAAATTTGATAACAATAAATCATATTGATGAACAAAGAAAAAAAAAAGCAAGAAAACAACAAAATTCAAAACCTTGCATGACTTGATACCTTGATTTGGAGTTATTTCACCAATGGGGACCTTGCAACCAAACATGTTTATCAATTCCTTCCTACAAATCTCAGCTGAATTACCAAAAAAATCCAAATTAAATTTCTTTGGAACACTTTTTTCTCTTCTTTTATTCCAGTTAATTTCCCAATAAAGACTATTTTTTGGAGAATGGTAAATAACAAACGGGTGTTAATTGTCAGTGCTTTAAGGGTATTAATAAAAAAACAAAAATACTTTATATTAAAATATGTTATAATATTTTTAAAATCATTTTTTATTTTAATTTTTTAAACAATATCTAGAATAGTGATTAATATTTATCCTAATAAATTACTCATCTCAAAGAAATAACATAACAAATTACTCTCTCTCTCTCTGGGCGCACACATACAGATCTACCACGTATAATTAAAACTATAACAAATAAAACTACTGTCTTATTTTTTAATTAGAAATATATAATTAATTTATTAAAATAAATAAAATAATTAAAATATTACCAATTTTATTTTAAAAATATTAATAATAAAATATTAAATAATAAAAATAACTATTTTGTTAATTCAACTGTCATAATAAAAAAGAATATAAAAATTTAACAAATAATATATCTAAAAATAAATTTAGATTTTTATAATTAAATAAACAATATTTTATATTATATATTGCAAAACAAATAGCGAAGATAATACTTAAATTAAAAATATAATCATGTATACTGTTATTTTAAAGTGTTTAGTGCTAGCTAAGTAGCTATAACATCATCATTTTGTGACAGATATGAGAAGATCTTTTATGAAATAGTTTCTCCGTATTAAGACAAATGAAAGCCAAAATTATATATATACTTTTATTTGTGTGTGATAATTATATCTACTTTAAAAAATGATGAAATTATACATGTGTTCAATAAAAACAGTAAATTACTTATAAAGATAATCCCAAAAATAATAAAATTAAGATCAACTGCGGAGCGGGCCAATGTGTTTAAAGTGGTGGAATGATATGGGAAATGTATAAAATAAGTCACTTTAAAAGTTCAAAACTAATGGGACCCAACTTAATTGTTACGCAATTATAGCATTCAGAATTATCCATAAAATTTAGATATAGTTTAATTAAATTTAAAAATATAGCAATTCATTCTAAAAAAAAAAAGTATGCATGCTGATTGCTGATATTGTACATGTTATGTGTATAATTGTAACATTAGATCGTTAATTAATTAATGTAATACAATATAACACAAGTAAGATAAAGAATGCAGGCACGAGTAAGGCAATTGCTGAGAAATAGTGGAGAAAGAAAGAATAGGCTATATCAGAAAAAAGAAAAAGAAAGAATGGAATCGAAGAATTGAATTTAAAGCAACAAAAGTTAAGCCAAGCGAAGATGCTGTGAAGTGACAGAAAAGATATTCTTCATTCATTCTTCTCTCACATTCACCTGACCCAACGAATATTCCCCCTTACACAGGAAAATATTACATGCATATATTAATATATTCTGTACAATTCTCAAAATGAATTTTGATCCTAACATCAATTCGACTCAACTGAATTTATCATTAGGTTGGATTATCAAAAAAATAATTAACAAGACTATCATATTTGTTTAGGGTTTTTATATTCAATAAAATTAACCAAATTTAAATTTAAATTTCGGTATAAATTATTTCATCTTTTTACTATGGAATCAATATTAATGACTAGTATTTGTTTAATTTAAATTTACTTAATATAAATTAAAAAATTAAAGTTACACCCAAATTAAAATAGAAACATTAAAAATTGCAATTAAACCTAATTTTTGTAAAAAAATTACCAATAATTATAACCAAAAAAAGAATATTTATAAATCTTATCATCTCTTTATTATCTATTGTAACTTTTAGATGAAATTTCCCTTAAAAATTTATTATCTATTATAAATTTAAAATTAAAAGTTACATATAAATTAAAATAGAAAAATTAAAAAATTACAATTAAATGTTTTTTTTTTTAAAATGTCATCAATAATTACAATCAAAAAACTAATATTTACCGACTTTATCATCTCCTTATTATCTATTATAATTTATTATAATTTTTAGATGAAAATTTCTTTTAAAATCATAGTAACCTTGGTATATATTTGACCTAAACATTATTAATATTGTCAAACTATATTATTTTTTAAACTTGCAATACGTGCTCTATGTAACTTTAGTAGTATCATATATTAAATATTTATGGTAGAATTTAAAATTTCAGTGTGCAATTATAAATACAATCATACATGCATTAGTATTGTAATTTTTGAAATCTTATTTTATCTTGAATACAATGTTAAAAAAGAAAAAAAAATGTTGCACTATAAAAGAACACTATTTTAAAATTAAAAAATGAACAAATTTTTAGTACAATTTAATTCTGATTTTATTTTTTTAAATTAACATAATGACATGTTAGGAATTATATACTCAGAATCTACATGTGGTAGAGTTTCGTACAACAATACTCACAAGAAAAAAGTAAGCATACGAAAGTTTTTATTGTGTCTCGCAACTGCAAGGATCAAATGGTATTTATAGAAAATTATAATCCAACCAATAATCAAATATTGATATCACATTAGAAATTAAATTCACCATAGTAAAAAATTAAAACTATAACGATAAAAAATAATGGTATAATAATATCTCAACAATCATAGGAATAAAAACACGGTAAATTCTCAACGACTACATAATAAAACAACAAAATAATAAGGTTGCTTCCAGTGTTACAAAACAAGTTTTAAGAATGAGAATAAATTGCATTTGCATGCTATTTGTCGAACAATTTCACAATAACTCTTAAACCTTTTAAATTAGGATGAAACCCCTACTATATATTACTTTGATATTCAGGTAAGTGTTTTATAAAAAATTGTAACTTTTATAGAAGACGGATTTTACCTTCTTCGTCACATATTTATTCACATAAATGTATCTCTTAAATATTAAATGCCTCTCAAAAATCACTTTTACATATTAGAATTGTGAATGAACTTTTATTTTATAATTTTTTTTTGAAAGTTTACTAAGTACGAATCAAAAGCACTCTTACAAATACATTAAATGCATCTCAATAACACTATCACAAAGGATTATGTATCTTTTTAAAAAAGTATCATCTCAAGTACATATAAAAAATCACTATCTTATAGATATAGTAAATGCATCTCAAAAGTACTACCATTAGAGACTATGTATCTCTTTCAAATGGCTTATAGATTCATCAAGTGTATCTTAAAAGTGCCATTACTAAGAGTTGTATATCTTTTTCAAATGAATATTACCTCACGTTATAAAGATAAAAATGTAATGCATAAGAGTAACCATGTAACTTAGTTTGACCAACAATTATGTATCCATCATATACTTTCCTCATATTTATACCTATAAATCACATTTCCTTGACAAATCCAGAGCATTTTCCTATTTAATCCTTTAGTAAAAAGATTAATAAGATTTTTTCTTATTTTTTATATATTTTACATATTAAAGAAAAAATTACATTATTTTAATCAATCACATGACAACATTATATCTAATATATATGTGACTTTTCTTTTCATCATAGCATATGAACTATATGGAAGTGATGGTATAGATATTTTTCATAAAAGTATGTCTACCAACAAGATTTCTTAAACACCTTATTTATTGGTCTGTTTCTTACGAGTAATCAACTCATTTCACTATAAAAGTTAGTTTTACATATAACATCTTGTTAAAAATATCCACTAGTAGAGCTTACTTTATTAATATATCAAATTCAATTATCATCTCAAAATCCTTCTAATATAAAAAAAAATTATAAAACTGAAAACTCAAATCCTAATACCTTTTAAGTATTTCAAAATATTATGCAAAATATTTCAATACTCTCCACTAGGATTATAAGTATAATTACTCAATCTGCTTATAATATATGCAATATTAGATCTAGTATATTTTATTAAAAATTATCAATAATTTTTGCATATTTAGATTGAAACATACTCTTATTATTGATATTTCTTTTATGGGTTAAAATCCGTTGACACCAGATGTCAAACTTTAACACTTACATTAACTTAATAACATTATATAAAATACAAGATTCACTAATCCAACCATTGAATCATATTATAATATCTTTATGATCATGTATGTCAAATTTTAAAGAATTTGAAAATTTGTAACTATGTTATTCAACTATATATATATATATATATATTTAAATAATATATAAACCATTAAAATAAAATTATGAGACGAAGTATCTATCAATTTTTGTTTTATATAAAATTTTATATATATAATCTATTTAACAATAACTTTGAAATTAATAACTGAATTGATAAATTTTGTATTTTATATAAAATTATTAAGTTAATTTAAATGTTAAAATATATCACTTAATATATTCTATATTAATATTATATAAAAATTTTATCATTCACTATAACTATTAATTTTTTTTAACAATTTATCAATATAATACAATTAATTTAAAAAAAATTATTTTCAGTTCACTTATAAATTATTTATCCAACACACAATTACAATCATAATTTTTTATAATATCCCTAATCATATAACACAAGCAGAACCATGCCTGCAGCTACATTTTAAAACCATCATTTTTATGTATAATTATTTGTATGAGTGATACTTAATAAAATTTATTTTAATACTTTATACTCGTCCTTTTAATTACTTTTGTTCTTGCATGTTTGAAATCATAGGCCTTAAAGAATAAAAGAAAGTTTGGTATTATATGTGTGGGTTAAGTGCAGAGTACTAATGTTACACATAATGTATGCACGTGCGATAAGTTGAAAGCAAGCTTGCATGTGAACATCATAACGTGGGAGCAACATCCAACGGCGCCTGACATGTGTGTCTTCAAATGGGTTGATCCCTCTATCCCATCCTTATTCACTATGATGTGTCTAACATGCATAGTCAATGCATCACTGATTATTAGAGAGGATACATAATGTGAAGGGCAAATAAATCTTATACAAAATTGTCGGATATGTATATAATTAGGTTATAAAAAATGTTAGAGTATTTTTTTTATTCAAATTTTGGTCATTTAAAATGATTGTTTTAAAAAATATTTCTTATTACTAATTTTCAGTTGTTTACATTTTTAAATTAATATTTTATATTAAAATAAATTTCTTAAATGTACATATTAGTGAACAAGTTATTATAGTGGTGAAATAAATAAATAATGATAAACCTTATTGAAGTGTGTAAAAATAATGAAAAAAAAGCTATATTTGAACATTAGATATTTAAAGGCATATCTGCCAATGTAACTACATTTACAATAAAGCACTAAGACAGTATAAAAGTAACTAGAGTAAACTATTTTAACCTTTATTTTATTTTCAAATTTTTTTATTAAGCCTTCTTTTTTTAATAGAAAATTGTACATTTTTTTGTATTATATATATATATATATATATATATGTTACGTTTCAATTTAAAATTATCAATTTTGTATTAAATTAATAAATTTTTATAGATTTTATCTCATTATATAAATATCTTTTTATTTATTAAATATTATACAAAATAATTTCTATTTTATAAATATATTATACTTAACATCCAAATTAATTTGAATTTAATTAGAATACATTAATGGTGTAAAAAGAGTTTAAACTGTCATTTAATTATACTGTTTAAAAAATGTTGATTTCTATAATAATTAATTTAAAAATTATATTTATGATAATTTTTATTGATTGTTAATTTAAAAAATATTTATACTGATAATATATTAAAATTAAACTCAATTAATATAGGATGAAAGTGAATCTAATTGATAATGAACTTCTAAGCACTTAGAGGGAGGGATAAGTAAAAATGACTATAAATTCAACCGAGCTAGTCAAGTTTTGTAAAATTTAAATTAGGGTTGACCCTTGACTTTAGGATTAAGACTGACTTGTATAAAAAAAATTAGATTGTCCTAATTACTTTACGTGGATTACTTTTTAAGGTTTAGTTGAATTTTTAAAAGTTTTCAATAGATTAAATTTTTAAAAATAAATTAATAAATCTAAATTTATATGTAGATAATAGATTTAAATTTTTAAAAAATATCAGCACATATAATAATAATAATAATAATAATAATAATAACAATAATAATAATAATAATTGGAGATTATATTTTAAAAAATAATTTATAATTATTAAAATAAATTAAAGTTTATAATTTAATTTAATTATATTTAAATAAATTTAAAATAAATATTATTTTTTAAATATTTTAAAAATAAACAACTCTATTCAAATATATTTTAATTTTAAAAAATATTTGAAAAAATAATGATTAATTATTTTATTTAAAAAATATTGCCAAACAATAGCATAAAATAATTATATTAAAAAAAAGTCTAGCTCATCAAGGCACTGATTATGAGATTAATTAGAATTAGGATGAAAGTTTTTTATTAGAAGTTACATTGAAACCTATTAAAAATTGGGATAATTATGCATTAGTCATGTTTTTGAATGAAACATTTATATGTTCAACTTATTAATTAATATCTTTAAGATATTAGTTTTTATTTTTAAAAAATTAATTATATTTTTAATCTTTTTAGTTTGAATTATGTGTAATAATTATTTTTAAAAAATTTAAATATTTTTATTTTTAAAATTTATCTTTTATTAATTTTTAAAATTAAAACTTCTGAATTATTATTTTTATCTAAAATTTTTGAAAAAAATTATAATGATATTAAAATATAAAATAATTTAAAAATATAAAAATAATAAAATTTAAATTTTTTATCAAATTTAAAATTATAATTTGAATGTTTTTATTTTTGATAAAATTTAATATTCTAATTGATAAAAATTTTGCAAATAAAATAACTAAATTAATTTAATCTATATTAAGTTTAAAAAAATTAATAAAAATTGATAAAAAGGTGATGGAACATATATTATTAAATTTTAAAGATAAAATTTTTCAATTTATTCGAAATATAGAGTTACACATATTAATTTAAAGAAATAATTCAAAAAAAAAAAAAAAAGAGGTGAAGCGCAGGGAAAGGACACGTAAGAGAGTCCAGAAAGTAGAGAAGTGGAAAGCACATAGAAAGAGAAAGAAAGGAAAGGAAGCATACTAAAAACAATGGTCTCTGTTATTAAGTGAAGAGTTGAAGACAGCTTCTGAGTCTTTCTCTTCTTAATTGTTTTGTTGGGTCCCTTCTATTTCACATGACCCCACATGTTTCTCTCTCTCTTTCTCTCTTTCTCTCTTTATTTTATGTTTACATTATTTGTGTTTTTCAGTCATAGAAACACGCCTTCATCTCTTCCTTTTTCCTTTCCACCGCTATTGATGACCCTCCATAGACACCTATCTACCTAAATTGTCATAAAAAATATATAATATGTAGGAAAGTATTAAAATAAAAATATTATTAAAATTTAATATAATAAAATCCATCTCATCAGTATTATTGTAATGTACTACGCATTCATTAAAATGGTCATTTAATTTGTTTAGTAATTTAGTTGACTCTCAAACAAATGTAGTTTTATTATGGTCAACAAGATTTTAACCATCTCAGTTTAAGATAGAATTAGTTTTCAAGCTTAAAGAACAATCCTTATTTCATCTCTGGAGAGTTTTTTAGTTAAAATAATCATTCATAAATGAATTAGAAAAAAAATATTATTAGCCAGTAAATTTTTTATTTAATTTTTATAATTAAATAAATGCGCTAGTTAAAATAATAAATTACATATCCTTTTCCTATAAATTTTCAATTACATTGTCTTGTAGTTTGGGCCATCTAAGATAAATACATTAAATTTTAACTTCATTTTAATAAATTGAAGACTTGTATTTTCAAATTAGACTTGTGGAATAAAGGAATTCATTTAATAATTAGTGAGGTTATTTGATATAATATTAGGAAAAGGATAAAAACAACCACACACAACAAATGATCAATTACAGTATAACTTTTTGTTTAATATATTATTTAATGATCAATCCACGTAATTTTATAAATTATTTATTATAACATTTTTATATGATATAACATTTATTTCATACTAAAAATTATAATAATTAATTATGTATTATAATAATATTATATATATAATTATATATTATATGTAATTAACATAATTCTACAATATATAATTTACAAATTTAATTAAGTAATTAACAATATAATATAATTAATGTATATATATATATATATATATATATATATTACTTATTTATGGGGAAGAATTTACGTATTTAACATCAAACATAAAATTATAAGCTTTATACTATCCAATCTTTTGATTTTAAACAATTTAAACGCATCCACAGTTTTTTTAAGGCTATTTTAAATAGCCTTTAAATTTATAAGCTCTTAATTTATTTTTTTTAAATTTTTATCTTTTCTATTTTATTATAATTTTTATTTAAATTTTTTAATTTCATGAACTCTTAATAAATATATTTAAAATAAAAATAAAAATATTATTATCCTAAATTTTAAGATGATAAATTATTGAAACTAAATTAAAATATAAAAACAATACCTATTTATATATATATATATATATATATATATTTTGTTACCGTATATTAAGTTGAGTTGATACTAAATATATTTATATAAATTAAGATTCATTTACATCAAATTAATATAAAAGTTTAATATTTATATTAATTTAATAATTTTTATAAAATTTATGATTTATCAATTTAACTATTAAAAAATTTTATTATATAAATTATATATATAAAATAAAAATTAATAATTATTTTATTATATAATTTTATTTTAATATCTAATATTTTATTTTAATATATAAATAAATAAAATATCTACAAATATTTAAATTTTTTAAAATTTAATATATATAATTACAAAAATATTATAATGTAATTCAATAATTATATTAAAATTTGTTTATATTTTATAAAAAATTATTAAATTAATATAAATATTAAATTTGATATTTGATATTAATAAATTCTAACACATTTTATATATGATACATTTATAAATTAGTTTAACAACTAATACAAAATACTTTTGAGATGTATATAAGTTAGTTTAGTTAAAATTTGAAAAGTAAAACATAAACCAATTAAAATTTATTAATTTGATTTATTTTAAATTTTTAAAAATAATAATTTCAATCTAAACCAACCTTTTTATCTTTAAATAGATAATTTATATGTATATTTTAATTTTTAATTAAATAATATAAAATAAAAATCATAAATATACCATTAAAAATGTATAGATTTATGAAAAAATAATAGTCCATAAATTTAAAATATTAATTAAAATATATTTAATAAAAAATTTCTTAAATCCTAAAAAAAAAGGAAAATTATATAAGATACAAGAATTAATTTAAATTTGATTGGTTTAATTTTAAAAAATACAAATTCAAGAATGAAAAAAAATTAAACAAATGTTTTATAATGTGAAAACAATAAGATTCAAATTTAGAATTTTTAATGTAAAATTATTTTAATTCTTAACTTTTTACCATTAAATCAATTATAATGGTTTAAATATAAATTAGATTAAATTGATTAATTTAAATTTAAATTTTAAAAATATAAATTCAAAAACAAATCAATAAAAAAAATCAGATTTAATTGGCTAGTTTAAAATTAAATTTCTTGCAACCAGAATAAATTGAGATTCACACCTTTAATACTCATATATACATATTTGTTCTAAATTTAGAATCTTTTCGATCAAACTTAACTTATGTATACTCATTCTACAAAATCATTATAATAAAATACATTAATCTTATCCATAAACTTCAATATAATCGGTTTAAATTACAAAATGAAACTCATACACCATTATAACAAGGAAAGAAATGCATGAATTACCCTTGTAACATCTAGGTGGTACTAGAACCTTTAACGGTTAAAAATGGTTGAAATTTTTCTACCAAAAACATCATATCATTCACTCATCCTACGATTCACCTACATATTTTCTATTTATAAAGAATTTATTTGATGATAAAGAAATGCACAATTTCTATTATTCTGAATTTGCTTAAACAGAATCTGACTTATGCAGTGAAATGTTATTGTAAATACAACTTGGTTCAGAAATCTTCATTATTCACACCAAATCAATAATATTTTATATTTATATAGTTTTTATTTTTTTAAACTATGATAAAACTTATATTATTTTATGAAACATGAATTCTATCACTATTATAAATAGAGAAATTTAATTTACACAATAAACTTATATAAAAAATTACAAAATAAAAAAATAAAATTAAAAGAAAGAAATATATAATAAAAATGATATGATAAAAAAATAAATATTATAAAAAAAATTTATGCAAATTTGATAACTCTTATATTTTTCTTTCTTTAATTAGTTTGTTTATTGTTACACTTTTATCACCAATAAAAGTTAGTTTAGTCAGTAATGGTTATATTTATATTCTATAAAATTATCAGCTCAAATTTTAAATCATGACGCATATTCTAATTCTGACTAACTTTCCATGCTTAACTTATCTAGACTTTGTAAATAAAAAAATACATAACTATACTTTTATCCGTTAATTAGTTCATTACAGTAATCTCCTAGCAAAATCTAATCTAAAGTTTTATAGAGATGGGACACGTTGGATCTGACCAGATATCATCTTAATTAACGGTCAATTACAATTGCAATATTGTTCAAGCGATTTAAACCAACTAAAATATTAGTAAAATTGAAGAATTGGACAACTTTGAAAAATCAGCCTATTCTATAACAAGGATCCAAGCTTTTGGAATCTTTGCATATTTTTCTTTTCTGTGGAGGCATAATATGATTGATAAATAAATACAAAAATAGAAATTAATCGAAGTCTTGCTCATAGTTATAAAATCACTTTTTAATGTCTTGTTTGGTGATTAAGAGGAATTGACAAATTTTTGACTTTTTTTCCTTTTGATTTTTCTATTTGTAAAATATGACCGGCTAATAGATAAGGTTTACAATTTACTTATTTTACAATGTATGTTTTACTGTATAAAAAGTTTAGAACGAAGAATTAATTTAAATAGTATATACTTGATTTTTTTTTAAAATAAGATTATGAATTTAAACTTTATGTGGGGAGAAAATTTTTGTTAAAAAGAGCTAGATCTATTATAATTCCATGTTTCTAGCCCTAATAGAATTGTCTTTTATATATAAAAGATACTTTTAATTTAGATAAAAAAAAATGTTAATATATCTCATATTCGTTAAGGATAGAGTTATAATTAATCAAGTTAATTTTTTTTAAATATTAATTAAGTCTAATTTTCTATTATGATATCACAACTTAACCAATCTTAATATTAGACTATCTACAAATATTCAGTCACACACTAGATCTTCAATTTTAGATATATGAGAGAATGTGTATTAAGATATTTTTTATTGACAAAAAATATAAATAATTAAAATTTACAATAATCATCCTCTATTAAATTAGCTTTTGCAAGTGGATTATATATGACCAGTTTTCTAATAAAAAAAATTTAAAGCGAAGGAAAACTCCCTCTAATTTGAAGATGAAAGTAAACCACTAAGTTTATCAAAAGATTACCATAGAACTATAGATAAGTTATTAATGGAGAAATCCTAAATTTAAAATTAATTTATTCCATTGTCACAGTCAAAGTGTATTTTTAATATTAATTTTTACTATCTATTAATTAAATAAACGGTTTTCTTTGACTTCATATTTTTCAAAACATTGTAGTGGGTTGGAAACCGTCAAAATGAGAAGTTGAATTGGACTGTTTTTTGTTTTTTGTTGGTTGGTACCAATATTTTTTTTTTATAACAAGTATTTCATTTTTATAAAAGACGCAGCTCCAAAAATCTTATATATAATCGTTCTATATATTTAGATTTTTATTTTAGTACAAATATATTATTTTTGTTTGTACATCAAAAATATTTCTCAACCGACAACTGAAATTTACTTTTCTTTTTACATATAAAAATCTTCGAAATAAATTTTGCAACAAAATCTTTATAATATACACAATCAGATTTGAACCCCTGTCAACAGGTATCGGTATATTTAAATTCACTATCAACGACTCCATTAAGTATAATCTATTTGGTTGCGATAGAAAATGAAATTTAATAAAACAATCAAGAAATCTCATCATCACTAAATATGATACATTTTTGTGTAGATGATATTGTTAACTGTTATGTTATTATGAACCAAATCTATTATTTCATGATTAATAATACATAAAGTTTCACATGATCAAGAACAACGTCAAGCAACATACTTCCAGAAATCATTTGAAACTCCTAGTACATATTTTTTTTATTCGGTATCAATGATTATAAACTTTTTTATATCATTTTCTTAGCCTTATAGAAAAACTAGCACCGAAAATGTGTGCATATATTACAAATACCATTCCTTATAAAAGAATATAAGCCGTGCGCGTATGTTTTTCGGTATAAAGTATGGCTATATTTAAACTACGCAAATCAATTAGATGATATAAATATATATATAAATAATAGATTATAAAATTTGTTTGAATGTCAATCTTACTCAGGAGTAGAGTATTTTAGAATGAAGAAACAGTTACTTCTATATTTTTTTTTATTTTTTTAATAAAAGAAATTTTAATGAGGGGAAGGTTACACTTACAATATTATATATATATATATATATATATATATATATATATATATATATATATATATATTTATAAGTAAGAAGAAAGTTTTAAAGCACGGGATATAGCTGAAGTTTGAAGTATACCGATTCTGCGAACCATCAGAGGAAGCAATAATGAGTTTCAAAGGTGGAGTGAGTGAGAGAGAGATGAGTGGCAAAGAGCTAAGGATTAAGCATTATGGATTTTTTTATAAAAAAGAAAAACAGTAGTTTTTATTTGGATATATATCTCAATTTTATAAATATTTTAATTTTTTTAGATGTTAAAATCATTACAAAATTTTTAAAAATATATTTACATGATAAAATAAATATTACCGTTTCTTGACAGGTAAGCGAATGACAAAATGCGTTATTATTTTTTAAAAAAAATAGAGTGGACCATCATAGAGGATTATATTATCTATAAATCATTTAATTAAATTTTAACAACTTAACATTTCAAACAATTAAATGTGGATAGAGAAAATCATTTTTAAAAAAGGTTATAATTTATATTTTCTCTTTCTAAATTTAATTAATTAAAAGATTGAATTCTCAACCTCATTAATTAAAAGATTGAGTTCTTTAATGAACTATGAAATCAATAATTTTTATGTTATGTAAAATTTTTTTGGATGATGAAAACATAAAATTATTAAAATCAATCTAATAATTAAAAATTAAAAATTAAAATAATTTGACTTGATTCAAATTTTAAGAATGTTTGAAATAGGCTGAATGCTTAGATTAAGTGTAGAGAGAGAAATGGGGCCCTCAAAATGAGAAGTGTAGGGTCCACATGAGCGGCCATGCGCACGCTGTCTTTCTTACCAGAATCAAACCCATCAATCCATCATCGATCCCATTCCTTGGACCTAACCCTAACCCAACAACACAGTAATAACCCAAATGGTTCCAACAAAAAATAAAATAAAATAAAAAAAAAAAAGAGAGGAAATAGCACAGAACCACGGCACTATGAAGGAAGTAGCATGATCCCATGGATCATGAATCCCTCTCCTCTCTTATTAACCCAAACTCATTTCTTCTCTTTCTCTTTCCCTTTCCCCCTTTCCCCCTTTCCTCCAAATCTTCAACTACCACTTCCTTACTTCCATAAACCTACCTTTGTTTCTCTCTTCCCAATCATCATAATCAAATTAACCAAATTTCTCTGTTTTCCATTTTAACTATGCTTCTTCTAACACCTACCTATACAACCTCCTCCCACTGCTCCTCACAGTAACCGTTTCACCCGAGGAACATTCTAGATCCCGTCCATCCATATCTCCATCTTTTTATTCTATCTCGAACTTTCTAGATTCTTCCATGGATCCTGTAGCTGCACAAGGACGTCCTCTTCCTCCTCCTTTTCTCACCAGAGATCTTCATCTACATCCTCACCACCAATTTCATAACCATCAAAACACCGATGAAGAAACCCCCAACGCTCGCGGCCAAAAGCGGGATCGAGACGACAATCTTGCCGGCGGCGGCGGTGCTACCACTCCTACAAACGGTGGCTCCGGCAGCATGGAAGGGAAAGAAGCAGGGTCTGGAGGAGAAGGAGGAGGTGGAAGTGAAATGGGAAGAAGACCAAGAGGAAGACCTGCTGGGTCTAAAAACAAACCCAAACCACCAATTATTATAACGAGAGACAGTGCTAATGCTCTTCGATCTCATGTCATGGAAATCGCCAACGGTTGTGATATTATGGACAGTGTCACTGCCTTCGCCAGACGCAGACAACGCGGCATTTGCGTTCTTAGCGGCAGTGGCACTGTCACCAATGTCACGCTGCGGCAACCGGCTTCGCCTGGTGCCGTCGTGACACTTCATGGAAGGTTTGAGATTCTGTCTCTGTCTGGTTCTTTCTTGCCGCCGCCAGCTCCGCCTGCGGCGTCAGGATTAGCTATATACTTAGCTGGCGGACAGGGACAGGTAGTTGGTGGAAGTGTGGTGGGACCACTTGTGGCTTCTGGTCCTGTTGTTATTATGGCTGCTTCTTTTGGTAATGCTGCTTATGAGAGGTTACCTTTAGAAGAGGATGAAACTCCGGTGGCAGTTTCTGCCACCGGAGGATTAGGGTCACCGGGAATTATGGGAACACAACAACAACAGCAACAACAACAATCACAACAACAACTTGTGGGAGATCCTAATACTCCTCCTCTTTTTCATGGAGTGCCTCAGAATCTTCTCAATTCCTGTCAATTACCAGCTGAGGGTTATTGGGGTGGCAGTGCTCGCCCCCCTTTTTAACAAAATGTTTTATTTTAATGCCTTTCTTTCGGTTAATTATCTTTGTTTGTCCTTTTTTCTTTTTTCTTTTTAATTTCAACTTTCTCTTTATGATCATCACTGTTCATTCTCCTTCTTCCTTAATTATAACTTGGTTTATGCTTAATTAAATCCTTTGATCGTGGTATTGATCCTGTTAAGTTGGAGAAGGATGTATAAATTCATGAATTTTTGGTGAGGTTTGATTAATTATTATATATCTAAATGGTTTTTCTCATTCGTATATGGTTGCTTCAAGATGAAGCAGCATCTAGCATGTGCTCTCTCTCTCTCTCTCTCTCTCCATGTTCTTGCTGCAATTCTAATACCTTGTCTGATAATTTATCGGTCAATCTTTGCAGGAGGGAGGAAATTAAAGAAAAACAGTTTTCTATTTTCTTTTATTTTTAGTAAATTTTATTTTTGATTTGTGTCTTTTTTATTTCCTATTTGGGGTTGTTTTCTAGGACCAGAACCTAGATAACACACGATCTAAAAATAACCCCACAAGAAAACATAATAATATATACATGAAGATGTTTTAAATTTTATCTATTTCAAGAAAAAATCTAGGACACAATAATTAGCATCCTTTGTACTTAGAACACACTAACTCAACCATCATTACCATTCACTCTTATCACTTTCTCTTCTACTAACACCCATCATTACATCCAAACTCCACAACTCTTTCCACACCCACATTATCAAAATTAGCACCATCATTACTATTATGTTACATGAATTCTAAAATTTTCTGCTTTTATTAAGCATCATAGTAACAACCCCACCCCCTTTTATGGGTGCAGTTAATTAAAACTATATACTATTTTATTACTAAGTTGATAACTCTAAGAAAGTAACAGATGTTGGACAGTAAAATTCATGCATTTCAAGGAATAAGGAGAATGGGGGGTTATGGGCTTCACTCTGTTTGTCTGTCTCTCTGTGATTAGGGTTTATTATGGAGGCAGAGATGAGCATTGGGTGTTGGGTCACACGTGCGCCTCTCTGTGGCAAAAAAAAAAAAAAAAGGTTCCTTTTCGAGGCAACAACCAGAACAAACAGACCTCAAGAGCTAGCACAAGCGTTAAAGCCTCTCTCTAAAGTACCACTGCCACTAGAGTGAAATAAAAGGGCTGCAACAAAAATCAAACTTTGAGGTTAGTAAGTAATATTAATATTTTAATATTATATATATATATATAATAATTATATAATATTAAAGTATTAAAGGGTAAGAGGGAAGAGAGATAAATAAAATGAGTTTTGTCTTGATTATGGAATAGATGCTCTCCTTGAAACCCTAGCTCTTTCTGCTTCTTTACACTGTTATTCCACCAATGCCAACATGTTCTTTGTTTATTAATATCCATCTTTTCCTTGGATTCTATTCTTAGTCTTGTCCAGTTCCTCTAGCAGAGTTAATTTTCCTATACATCAACATTTCCCAAAGATCATTCTCAATAATGAACAATGCTTGTAAAAGTCTACATACAGCATTTCTTGTGTTAAGGGTGATATTTTAGACACTTCGTACTTCTCCATTCCAACAACATCCAATAATATATATATATATATATATATATATATATATATATATATATATATAATTATAATTATGATGATTTCTTCTTTAATGGATAATTCTATATCTTCCTACAAAATCTTTTACTAATTCTCCTTCTTATTTAAAGATGAAAATGTTATTTTTTTTATATAAGATATTAAATATAATTATTTTCTCATTCTTTCTTTGTAAACTACCACAAGGATTATTTATAATATTTTAGAAGGATATAATATATATATATATATATATATATTTATATAGTATTAATACTCTTCTTCAGTACACATACCCTATGACTCATGATAAAACGTGTATCTTCTATTAATTACACTGAATTCAACATCTATTTTTTATTGAAGCTATATACGGGTCTTACGCTGAAGAAAAGAAACCGAAGAATCTTGAACTCGTCAGCACTTTAATTAGTGTCCTCTCATTCAGAATCAGAAACTACCATTGTGTAGTAGTTTCAAATAATTTTATTTATTTATTTATTTATTTATTGCACCGAGAGCTAGTTAATTATCACTTCACGTCTAGTTAGCTCACAGAATCAAAACCCTGGAATAAATATCGGCACGTAGCTTAATTTAGTTTTATCATGTTCGTAATTATCTTTCTTAATTTGATAACTTTTAGACATGTTTTTCGATCTGTAATGTGCATATTGGTGGACCATGACTACTGTGCTCTAGATTAGATGATTATGCCTTTCTGCATCATCATGATGAGCATCATTTAAAATTTGGAACTACATTACAATACTACCATACAATCTATATGATAATAAGATTCCATTATGATCAATATCTTTCTTCACCTGCTAGTTTATATACTCGGAAATTCATTATCTTGATGATAAACCCTTTTCTATTTAATACATAGATCAAAAACCGACATTTTCCAACTCCATTAACATTATCTATAATATCAATTTCGCTACGTTTGTGTAGTATTGTTCTTCTTCTCTGGATAAGGTACCTATTTATGTCATATTGGTAGGACGAGAGCTTATTCTGGATTGTGACAGGTGAAAAATTAACTTATCAAGTTAGGGATTAAGAGAAAAATAAACAAATTGGAGTGAGGGGAAAACATTTAATAAACTGACTTCATGAGATTGTTATGCTGGTTGTTATTGTTATTTATTATTTTAGTGATGCAGCCTGCACAAGTTTAATTGCATTCACAAAAAATAAATGTAAGCTAGATTTCCAGGTTCGGTTTTTTTGTTAAATTCGGATAAAACATCTATAAAATTTGGGCAGTATCATAAATACAAGTATTGTTTAGATACTACTTGGTGTAGTTTTGCACCTTAATCTTTGTAGTAAATAAATAAACATGAATTAAGGGTTAGTACCCTTTGTATTCGTTTAATAAAATTGTGCTTATATATATATAACATGTTTACTTTTTAAAGTTTCTTCACCTAATTAACAAGTGACAACTTCGTATAACATTGTAAAAATTTGAAATTTTGAACAAAAATGTATATTCCTTAATTTTTATAAACATTTACATTCTTTAATGGTTTTTTTAAGCTCTCAAATATTGAATGCATGAAACATTAAAAAAAAATATGTACTAACACATAAAAGTTTCTTCAATGTTTGGACAATCTTTATTAACATATTATATATATATATATATATATATATATATTGATAATATATACTAATATTTTATACTAACAAAATTAATTGTTAGTATAAAATCATGTGTTTATATTAAAATTTAAATTTTATTGAAAATTATAATAACAGAGACTAATTTAATATTAAAATTTTAGTAAATAACAATTCTTTTTGTAATGAAACCATCGTTTCAATGGTGTGAGTGTAATAACTGTTACAGTGGTGAATGCAATAACGGTAACTAGTATATAATTATTATTTTGTTTTATATTCTATAGGGAGATCTTATTTTGAACTTACGACAAACGAGAATAAGCATATGAAGAACCAAACCAACCCAACCACATAATTAACCATGAAACGTGATGAAGACTAAGGGAATTTTACTAGTTGATTTAGCCTCTGGTGAGTGGTATATTACTAAACACCATTTTATGTATACTATAGTGTACTAAAGCTGAATTTCTAATGTTCAGCGTGGACTGTTTTTAGCAAGTAATTGAATTTGAAAATAATATTTTTATAGTTCCCAAAATAAGTTCAAAGATTTTTTAAAATTAATTAGTAAAGGAGAAAAGAATAATGATATAAAATATACAGTTATGATATTCCTACAACATGTTTTTATAATTTATCTTTTTCTCTTTATCCATTTCTATCACATTACATATTTTTCTCTCTTTCTATCTCACCTGAGGGTAATGATCAATGGGATTAATAATTTATTACAATTAAAACTCATGCAAGATATATTTTTTTTAATTTTGACAATAGTGAAAAATAGTATAAAAATCAGAGTTTTAAGAAATAGATAGAAGCAACCTGCCCAAGTAACTGTATCTGATAAAAAATGAATAAGTGAAATAAATAATAATTAAATAAAAAGTAAAGAAAAAAATTGTGAAAAATAAATATTCAATATCTCTCTAAGAGTTACATACTTACTTCAAACTTAATAAAAGCAAAAATAACAAGAATTATGCGTTATTATTTTTTATTTTTTTAATAATAATAGCAACATAAAACTTTTAATTAAAAGGTTTTAATAAAAAATAAGTTAGCACACATGTATGAATATTCATTACACAAAGTTTGTCTGATAAATTTCCAGTCATGGCTTCCTCATATATACATCTCCAAAATTACCACTCACATAGGCAAGGAAGTTCCACTTTTGTCCTTACAGTAGAGGTAACTATTTTTTTAGAGCAATGATTTTTTCACATCCCAACAATGCATATACATCTCTTTACATCTCAATAGGATAGCAAAAATTTTAAAAAAATAATAAAAAAAAATTAACAAGACAGTCTTATACTCTTAAAAACGAGTTAGGTATAAATTCAAACCCAACATTATTTACTCCCTATATATCACCGAGGGTTGGAACATAGTTGGGGAATGGGGCATAACCCCCCGAATTTATGGGTACTTTAAGTTCAAAGGGACACAAGTTTTCAACCCCAAAAATTCAACTCATTTTCTCATTTTACTTGTCTTCATCTTATTGTGTTGTTGTTTCCTTCTTTTTTTTTTATGTATCAATCACAGTTTCAGTTTGGCTTATGGACTTGACATTGGAGACAAAATTGTGGTAGGAATTTTTGCCTTTTAATTCAAACCCCGATAAAACTTTTGATAAAGCTCCAGTTCCTAATAACGCATCATTCATGAAGGAAGGTTTTCTTTCATATTTTTTTAAAGGATTTGTTTGTTATGCATGATTTAATTTTACTTAGGGTGATAATGTGTAATTTTATTTTTATATTTATATGCTTTTAGTTTATGAAATTGAATCTCTCCGTTGCAAACTAGGCGCCCATTTAGGTGAAATTCATTTATATATAATAGATGACAACAAACCATCCTTGTGTTAGAAGCGAATGCTCTATAAAATAATACCATTTTTTTATTAGAAAATGATAATTTAGAAGTAAAAAATAAAATACATCTTTGTTCCCGTTCCTTGTGTTGAAGTTTGCAGCCTTATTTGTCATGGTGTGCGAAGTGTTAGTGTCACATTAATTACTGTGGGAATACCATAATTAATCAAAAGGGGAAATAAATCTCACAGCCAAAGAAGATTCAGTTGGTAAGAATTTAATTTGTCTTTTATGAAATTATGAATTTAAATTTTACTATATATAAAAAAATTATTAATATATTTAATAAATATCTCTAACAGCCACGGTTGCAACCTTAACGTTGTTGTAGATACTAACTGACTGGTTGCAATTGCAGTAGTACACTACAATTTCATTATTATAAAAAAATATCATTTATTAGTAATTTGATATTGGATTAGCCTCCATTAGTATAATTTTTATATAATAAAAATTTATTCATGAGTATAATATTATAAATCTACATAAATGATATCATACATTATATTAATAGACAATTTGGTTGATATAAAAAAATTGATATATATTATCAATTTATTAAGTATTAATATAATAGATCATACTGTTAACATAAATCTACCATATCTATATTAATAGCTTAATTTTATATATAATTACAACAATAACAGAGTGAATCCTAATGCATATTTTTTTGCCCGTTAATAAATGGCATTGTTTTTTAAATGCTTTTGAAATCATGCAGATGAGAGAGGAAGAGGAAGACAGATTTTTTTCTTTCCACGTGAGAGAGGAAAGAGAGCTAGGTGGATCTCGTGTTTTTCCTTTGTTGTTTTGGTATACTAGGTTCATTGTATCTCTTCCTCTTCAATAGGAGACGAATATGGTGTTATATATATATATATATATATATATATATATATATATATATATATATATATATATATATATGTATATATATATGTATGTATGTATAAAGAAAAGACTTCATAGACATTGTGTAAACTAAAATATTGGGAATGGGTTGAAGATTTTGGATGTGCCACTTTATGGGCATCTCGTGTTTCACTTACATGCTCATTCCGCACGGTATGTATGATATTTCAATTTGATGGCAAATGAAAAGGTCTAGGTTTACTTTTATTCTAAGGAGTTAAACGCTAGAAAATAAAGTTTTGAACATTGATGGAGAAATTAGGAGTATAAGAATCTTAACAAAAGAAGTTGAGGTTGGTTATAATGAGGAGGGGGAGGAGGATCCAAAAATGAAAGCATGTTGTGAAATTCAAAGCTGCACTATAAACACATTTGATAAAAGTGGTTACTTGAATTGTTTATGATGGAATCAACTATATAATGACAAAAGTTGAAGAGGTGCATATAAAGAGAGAGGTAATTAAGCATGGAAGTTTAAAATGAGGGAGAAATGGGGATGATCCAATTCAAATCATGAACTCAATCAATCTAACCCGTTCCAAAATAAAAAATTGAGTTGTTTTGAATATATGAGTTACATTCGAACATAAAGAGTGTAACTTGATTAATTATTGTTCAATGGAATATTGGATTATGAATTTTTATATTTAATAAATTTGAATCATTTTTCTTTTTTATTTTAATTTTTTACTAATATTTTTATAAATTTTAAATATATATTAATATTATTTTAAATATTATAAAATAAAAATAAATTTCTATTTACGTACAATATTTTTATTTCTTTATATTTAATTTAAAAATATCACATAATCAATTAACATAATTATCAATATAAAAAATAAATTAACAACTTAATATAAACGGTGAACGAAAATATAATTAATAATCACTCAATAAAATATAATTAATCGATTATTTTTATGATTAATAATATAAAAATGGATTAATTAATTAATAATTACAGTTAATTAATTATAAATAATAATTAATTAATTAATTGAAGTGTAATTAGATAAAGTTATTGTTTGAATGTAAAAATAATATAATTTTTTTTAAAAATGTTTCTTTAAAATAAATTAAAATTATAAATATATAATTTGATAATTTAATTTAACCTAATCTGAATTTAATATGATTGATTTAAATTGGATCACTACTAGAAAAAATGAACAAAAATTTAACCTAAATTCATTTTTAATAAACCTAACTCAACCCAAGTGACGGAACCCTAGCCATATAAACAATTAGAAAGTTAAAATTATGATATGGTCCAATGAGATAGAAAGAGAAACAGATGAGAAAAAGTGGTGGGAATGAAGTGATTGCCTTGCAGAAATGAAGGGAATCTGTAGTTCTCACATTTTCAGACAATAAACAGTAACTTAATCGAGTTGGCATTGTTATAAGCCTGCAAACTCTCACGTGTTTGAAGCTGTGTGATTGTTTGTCATTGTCATAAGATATATATTATACATTTGAATTCTGTGTCTGCAATTCATTCTGCTGAGACTAAGTTCAATCAAATTAGATTCAGACCTATCTCCAATAGCAGCCTTTACAAATGTGGCAGAGACCTAACTATTGCAACAATTTGCTGTTACCCTCATTTAGGCCTTTTAACTGTTGTCATCATTTATACAAATTTGGGTATGATATTAATAAAAGAAGACTTATATATATGGGGATTTTAAGATTTAATCAAATTTTTACTTTTTTAATTTTATATTTATTTTTATACTTTTACTTTTACAAATATTAGTTTTTAATTTGTTTATTTATTTTACAATTTAACCTTTTAAAAAATTATTTGATCCTAAAAGAATGTTAATTTATAAATTTTAGTCTCTCCATATATTAACTTCGTCCAAAAATTATTTACATTTTTTTGTTAAAAAATTAAATATATATGATCCAACTTTTAAAATTAAAATGTATATTTATTTAAATAATATCATATATATTTTTAATAATAAAAATTAAAATCAATTTTATAAAATGGACGATCAAAATAAAAAATTAAAATAAATTGAGAAATTAAAAACTATATTAATACTAATTGTAATTGGAATAACTCTAATTAATGTGATATATAATTGATAGCACTGCTGTGTTGAATAATTTTTTATGTACGATTTATTAATCATGTATAAACCGTAATATTTGGTGGAATGAATTAAACTAAAAAAAAAAAAAAATTGGGACCAGCACCATTTGTATTCTTTAAACAGCATAAATTTATGCTGCTAGGTAAGGTTAGTTATATCTCTTGGTAAGATTAACATCTGTTCTATCAAACATTTTCACCAATGGTTTTATTTATATATGTCCAAATCATCTCGAATAATTTTCTATTATTTTCTAAGTAACATACTGATATATATTTTTTCTAATATGTTTATTATCTATGTTATACTATTTTTTATTTTTTTATGTTATCCCTTTAAAATTCAAGCGCTTATTACAGAAATTACGTGTATATATATATATATATATATATATATATATATATATATATATATATATATATATATATATATATATATATATATTAAAGGAGTTTTGTATTTTATTTTTGGCAAGATCTATGGCTCAATCAATGAAAAAGCCGCATAATGGAATATCAGGAATTTTCATGTTTTAGTTTTTTTGTTTTACTTTTAATTATAAAAATTTTCAGGTTATTTTTATTTTATTTTTTGTTTTTAAAATTTATTAAAAAATTATAAAATATTTTGTCTTATTTTATTATTTTTATTTAAAATTTAGATATAAAAATGAAATAAAATGATAATTTTATAATTAAAAATAACGATAAAATATTGTTTTAAACCAAACAAATGACTCCTAAGAAAAGGAGGTGAAAAATAAAATAAAAGTATTTGAAATGGAAAACATTTGTTGAAATTGAAGTCTACTATTCTTATTTACATATCTCATTCTCAATTCCAACAGATTAACCTGTCAGCACGAATGGATAAATTTGCAATCAATTTTGATAAAATAATTACGTGAGTCCGTAGTACTTCAATTAGAATGAAATATTAGTCATATAATTTTTAAAATAAATAATATAAAATTTATATGTTTTAATCAAATTTTTATTAATTTTTTTTATAAAAAATGATAAAAATAATGAAAATTAAATTAATTAAATTCTATATAAAATATTACAATATCTGATTATTAGTTAGACCTAATATTTTTTATTAGTTTCAAGTAAATACATTGGACAATTAATATTGATATCAAATTTATAAATTTATAATATAAATTTGAATAATTTAATTGTTTGATTATCTAATATTTATTCCATATATATATATATATATATAATTTTAACATCTATAAAAATGCTATATAATTATAAAATCCAGTTATATTTTAAATAATATATTATATATTGAAATAAAATAAAGAATCATATACTAACATTTACTAGTTAGGCTGATCTTTATTAGTATAAAATGTCTATAAAATTAAAAATTAATATAAGTTTACTAATAATATAATACGTCGTGTTAATAGATAATTCTGGTGATATTGAAAAATGATATTATATTAATTAATGCATCATAATATTAATATGATAAAATATATTATTGAAATAGATTCATATTATTTATCATTAATAATTTAATTTATGTTAAACATATTTTATATCAACTGAAACAAGTCGAACCAAGGATTTTTTTTGATTTGGCAGTTGAAAAATCAATTTTTACACTTTAATATATATATATATATATATATATATATATATATCAATCAAATTATATTATTTACACATATCTTAAAATTATTTAACGATTCAAAATTAATTTTTATCAAAAAAATCAAAGGATCATTAAGTTTGATTATAAAGAGCTTTTTTTCTTGTAATTTATTGTCGCTAATACATGCAATTATGCAAACTGACAAAAAATTACGAAATTACTAAATTTTAAAGTTACTCTCCAATTTTTTTTTTGTCAAGTAATAATATTGTTTTCATTTTCTTGGGAAGTTGGGTAATTGTAAGAGTAGGAGTTAATTATATAGTTTTATTCCTTAGGAGGTAAATGTGGTTAAAATATAAATTAAATTTAATCATTATATTTGTCACAATTGCTAATTTAGTTATATGTAAAAAAATTAATTTAATTTTTATACGAATAAAATCTTTTAAAGTG
The DNA here is from genome assembly GCA_037954105.1 of Canavalia gladiata. Taxonomy (NCBI): domain Eukaryota; kingdom Viridiplantae; phylum Streptophyta; class Magnoliopsida; order Fabales; family Fabaceae; genus Canavalia; species Canavalia gladiata. The sequence goes on along the minus strand of CM075659.1, from coordinate 10,416,398 downwards.
ATTCTTGACCTCGCGTATGATATACTTTCATTTTTTTTTATATTTTTAATTCTTATATACATTATACAATTTTAATTTACTTCATAGATGTGATATGTAATTTTAATTAATTCTTTATATATAATTTTTAAAATTTATTCTTTATACATAAAAATTAATTTAGTTTTAAATTAAACAAAATTATTTAAAATTCATAAAGTTGATTCTTACAATAAAAATATATCCGACACATATTACTAATTTGTTTAATACTTGATATTTATAAAATATAGATCTTAAACCATTTTATTTTGTAATTTGGTTATGTAATTTCAATTAATTCTTTATATATAAAAACTTAATTTAATTCTAAATTGAACAAAATTATTTAAAACTCGTAAAGTTATTCCTACAATAAAAAATATAGTAACACATGTTACTAATTTGTTTGATGCTCGATATTTATAAAATACAAATCATAAATCATTTCAATTTATAATTTGGTAAAAATAAATAAATATAATTTATAAAGATATTTAGATTATTATTGGTTCATATACCAAAACACAAATATGTAAGTAAATAATAGAAATAGTGATTTTGATCCCTGAAAATTTTGAAGTGGGTCAACTTAATCCCTAAAATATGAAAATTACATTTTTAATCTTCAAAAGATAATAATTCATTATTTTAATTTTTTCTAAGGACTAAAATGAACGAACGAATAAGACAAATGAACAAAATTTTATACTTCGTGGATGAACTTATTGAATTTTACAAATTATGATATTAACCCTATATTGATAGTAGAAAAATCCTCAATGTTTTAACATATTTTTCAACATTTTGTGATCGGCACAAAGCAATCTTTAAAAAATCAATTAAGGAAGTAAATATTTTAACTTTTTTAAAAAAGAACCAATTATAATAAGAGTGTTTAAAGAGAATGTATTGCTTGCATTTCTCATTAAATTATTTCCCCATCTCTTTAATTTAATTGAATTTGTATATTTTGATTTTTTATCCTTAGCTTTTTAAGTTTGTTAGATCATTTTTTCGGGAAAAGGGGACAAGATTTTCATATCTCCTTTCGTTCTACTACGTTGATAACAAATATGAAAACCCTTAAACCTTAACTAAAATGTAAAACTAAGCTTACCTAAACTATAATTTACATGTATTCCTTTTACTAATCTAAAATAATATACGATTATTTTTTGAGAAAAAATTATAGTAAAAGTTAATGATTTAAAACATTACAAAATAGAAAAAGAAAGCTAACTGTACCTATCTACCTACCAATGAACCTTTCCAAATCATGAGGGAATATTTTGAAAATTTTGTACTAGAGACTTTCATTTTAGTTCTTTTAGCGTTCACTTAGGAATGAGATGAAAAAAAAAAGAAACAAAATAATACACATTATAAATGATGAAATAAAAATAAATAAATACAAAAAGAATATATAAAGAAGATAAATAAATAAATAAACAATGCACATATGTAGAAAATAAGACATGAAAAAAAATTAAATTTGATTCTATGTATATAAGGATAGATTAAACAATTAAGATCCAAACCGTACTGTAATTAGGCAGAAAAAAGCATCAAAGTTCATTTTAATTTTACATATAAGATATATTCAATAAAAAGAATTAATCTCAACTATCAAAAATTAATTCTTTCAAATATAAAGATCATCAAAATATATTTGATCTCTTCCAATAAAATCTTAAAATCGGAACATCCGAGAACAATATGTAAGTACTTGTAACTAAAAAGACCCAAACCATACTACAAATAGGCCTTCAATAAGAAAGCGGAAATTTCAAGCTCATCGAAAATCAATTTTCCCATGAGATAAACACTTTTCGGCCATGACAGAAAAAGAATTTCATTATCTGCGCTATAATAATACAATATTGACTATGGAGCATCTCTAAGTCATTTAGGGTAGTCAGAGTTTGACTACACCATGTTTGCTCGATCAAATTTTCAACATCTCTCCCCTACCCAAAAACCTCTTTCTTTTCATTCTTCGCCCTCTAATTACATATACAACATTCTAGGTCAGTGAAGATTAGAACCACAAAAATACGCACTAAACCCTGATATTGCACAAAACTAGCAAGGTATGCTACTCACCAAATGCTCCATTCAGAAGAATTTGGCAGTATCAGTAGATGTAGATCAGTCTCATCAGCAGTGGAACAAAATGTGAACCACCCCAGGAAGGATCTGCAATCAATATCAATAGTCTATATGTAATCGCCGCAATTCAGATTTGAACGGCAGGATAGAACTGAGAGTCCTATGAGCAAGATTTCTTATGTCCTCTCGTGTACAATCCCTCGAAATACGGACAAGCTCCCAAAGGGCACCTCCACTGATCATATCTTTTGCATTCACTTCTGCAATTTTTATAACCTCAATTGTTTTAGTTTTTTTTAACAAGGTACTACTTAAAAACTCGAAACATGACAAGGAGTCCCATTACCATGCTGTGCCAAGTGGCATAGTGCAAGTTCAATGTGACGCCTGATTGGCACAGCTTCACTATTGGCATTTTGTACCATCCACGGAAGTGCGCCATCTTCTATCAAAAAAGATCTGCCACTTTTTATCCCTGAGAATGCAAGATATAATTACCAGGATACAATCAATTAAACTTCCATATCATAATATATCTGGTGCTAGAAACATGGTAGTAACAAAAGTAGGAAGCAGCAGAGCGGGAGGAATTGATGACAAAGACTTGTTTAGAAATTAGAAACAAAAGGCTAATCTAAACAAAATGGCCGTGATATTTTCATTGCAGCCGTTGGCAACAATTTCGTTCATTTTCAGTGACTTAGAATGCCTGATGCCCCCATTATAACATTTTCACCATTGACAATCAAATATTTACAAGACAGCCAACCTTGACTAGAAGCTCGAGACTCGCATTTAGCAAAGTTGGCAATTCCTCGTGCAACTTGTGAAAGAACATCAGGATGTCCACATCTTACAATTCCCAGTAAAGCCTTAATCCCTCCTTGGGATCTCAGCTTCATCAATATTTTATCTGAATGAAGAAAAGAGACAAAAATGGTGAATAATTGATATCCAGTAACGTAAACATGAGTATCATGACTTCCAATGTAAAATTTACAAATGAAAGCAGTCTTTTAAACTCAGTACGCCATGTTTGGATAGTAGCTATCCATTAGCATGTATTGATGTACATTCAAAGAGATAACGGTTCTCTCTTCTCAATCCAAGAACCTCTTGTCTCTCTATGGTACACATTTTAATGTAACAGAAACGTAGCAGAAAAATAAATGACCTGAAGTTATCATCCATAGTTCATCAATCTCAGATCAGCTGACCCCTAAAAATGCTATAGCGAAATGGTTATATGCTAAAAGACTATAAATATGAGAAAATTAATTTTAGTGCAGATTAGGATTGATTTATTTGGGAGAAATAATTTCTATTTTTTTGGCAGCTTCCTCATTATTAAAAAATGATCATTTCCTAATAAATAACATCAATACAATATGCTACTATAACTTTACACATAAATTCTCAAAAAATGAAAGGCATGTTCGTAATTAATAATCAAAACTTGGTCCAAAGTCTAGACACAGAATGATGTCATGGCTGGCTAAGTGCCCGAGAGCATAGGGTGAATCAAAGATAGAAAAAGGAGAGGAGAATGTATTTGTTCAAGCTAGGAGAGGGTAAATCGCACCACTCTCATGTGAGAATATATATTAACAAAAGATAACAGAATTGGTTACACAAAGAATATCAAACATACACGTGTGTGAGTGTGATGAATTATACAGCTGTACAGAAACTAATTTTAAGCTTAATTACTTATCTTAACAATCAACAAAACTTGCAATGAATAGAAAAAATCAGAAAACCTTAGCCGTGTGAACAGAATAACTGAATTGGAAAAAGGAGACAAATAAGGGACTATGAAATGTGAAGAAAGGACAAAAGAAAAAAAATAAAGATCTCTATGAATGAACAGAACAGACACCAAAGGCTGAAATCAAGCTGCTATTCATAAACAAAGGGCTGGCCGGATGAGATACTGGAGCCTGGAAAGCAGAGGGTTCACTGAAAATGACATGGGAGTGTTGAGTTCCGTGGACAAAAATGAGACAGATGCTTGTGCAGTTTGGTAGTGAAATCAAGTGTTTGTTCTCCAATCAGAAGCCCTATGTTGTTTCTGAATTTTGATATAACTTCAAGTTGCAAAAATACACAAATGGGTTCGGCCCCACACAAATCGAGAACAAATTTCCTTGTGAAGTATAAAGGCCAAGATGGCCACAATTTTCCAGGATGGCAGCCATGACCTATTACAGTCAAACATGACCCTATAGACAACTAATACCAGCCGAAGGCTGCAGGGTGCCTCTCTAGTGGCAGGATTGCATGCAAATAATGACCCTGCCAGCACCAAGGTTCATATTGCATGATGAGTTCCTAATAAATTTCATAAAGTAATAACAGTATTCTTGTGATCTCTAAGACGGTCACAAAGCATTCGTTATTCTGTATCTTTATGCAATTTTTATTCACAAGGAACCTATCAAACACAAGGGAAAATTCTACCAGACAGATTATGATGGTGAATCTTGGGCAGTAATATGCCAATAAGAGCAAAAAAAAAGTTTCGGCAAAGATGAGAATGAGGAAGTGGATGTGCAGACATAAAAGAAAAGATGTGAGAAGACCAATAGAGGCTCCCGTGAAAAATGTGAATCAAACGGAAGATGGTTTGATTAAAAGGGATGAGGAAAATCAAAGAAATCCTTAGGAGAACCCAATTGTTGGAAACTGCATACATAAATAACCATTCCACGAACCAAGTAGCCTACATACAGGAAATTTGCATCATTAACTTGTTATTTTTTTAATTATTTCTTTCATGTAAATAACAGTATGTATTTATTTTTCATGTAATTGATTTGTATAAATATCATCACGTTTAGTTCCTACTTTACTCAAGTAGTTTCCTTATGAATAAGTTCCAAATATTTTTTTCCCTAAATTCTGGTCCACTAAAACAGACCCTGAGCTCAACCGATTAATTCAAAATTTGGTCTTTGATAGAGCCCACAAGTGTTTCTCCACATAACCAAATCCACCCACACCTAGTGGGATAAGGTTTGTTAATTGTTGACACTTGACGTATACATCTATGCAAATTAATCTCTCTAGACAAACAGATAACATGATGCAGCATCATCTCTTAAGTATTCATTCCAAAGGTCTTCAATCTGTAGCTAAAATATAAATTTTCAGAGAACTAGCAACATGAATGACTAGAAAACAAGTAAATGTACCATTTCCACATAGGTTAGCTATGGCCCCAGCTACCATTAGAAGAGTTTGTGGTTCTTCAGCATCAGATGCAGTTATAGATAACAGAGTGATTCCACCTTCTGCCATTATAAGTTCTTGATTGGCTTCTGAATTTTCATGAAAGAAGCAAAGTAATATCAAAACTAACAGTAGCTAAATGCACAAAACCACTAATACCTAGCAATAGTAACAAAGTAGGAACTGCAATTCAGTTAGCTCAAATATTTATGAAAAAATGGCTGCTAATCAACAATCACCATTCATGGCAAGATTGGCAATTGCCCCTGCTGCTACTCTGCGAACAGTTTCATCATCGTATTTTCTAAGAAGCATCAGCAAGGCAGCAAGACCACCAGCCTCAACAATACTTTTTTGATTTACCTCTGCATATTATATTGAAACAAATTACTCAACAAAATCTTTGTATATTACCAAGAAGAAGATATGTTTTAGAAGGCTTGAGTATGAATGCAATAAAAACATGGGGAAAAAAGGAAAAAAGAGGAATATAGTCTGGTAGGCAGGGACCAAGTCAAAACTAAAGTATGACTGCACTTCTGAACATTCATCCCTGCTGAGAGACCAATTGTTTATACAGAGCAATAAGATTTTTTCGGTTTTTCCTAGAGAAATAGAATGATGAATCATAACATCTATAGAAGATATTGTGATGATGCAGGCACTCATGGGCAAAATGGACGGAGAAAACTAAAACTTTTAAAACAAAGGCCAATATCTACTGTGATAAAATAAGTTTCTTCAGAAGACATGACAAACTAAAGAGTCTAACATAAAACAATATAAAAAGGCACACTTACTCAACAAGAGGCAGGTCCAGAAAAGATTAATATACAACATTTTCACAAATTCCAGATAAGAAACATGTCAAGAACCATTTCATCCTAAAAGATAGATGTCTGTAGGTTCATGACTAGGTTTGATTTATATTTTTAACAAACCAGAACATTTTATATCCATATACTTGACATGGAAAAAGTTTTACCCTTGATGATTATAAAGCAAAACCATAGAGCAGCACTAATTGACTTGTAAGTCAAGCACAGCAAATTATTGATAATAGGACAAATTTTTCAAGCTATGATTGTTCTGAATAAAATAATGTTTCACACATGAATTTCACTCCTTCCCAGAGTTCGTATAATATGACACAGACCATTGCAACAAAAACAAGAATAAAAACATCAAGTAATTACTCTCTGGAATCCACTACCACCTATCACAAAATTATCAGTACTGCCATCACACAATTTGTTAATGTGCTTCTCTTTGAAGATTTTTGCTAGCCAAACATCAAGAAACAAATAGTGCAAAGCAGAAGACCAAATAACAGCCTTAAGCATAGCAACAACCTTCAGCTGCAAGGTTGGCCACCACTTTAACAGCATGAATTCGTATGTTGGCATCATCTGACTCCAGCAATGACAAAATCTTTTGCAATCCAACTGTCAAAATAATGTGTCACGCATGCATGAATGTTGTCAAGATTCAATTATAACTCAACCAATTTGCACCTTGCTCAAAGAGTGCAGCAAAAGATGCCTTCTGACTGTTCCCCGTGTCTTTGAGTTGAGAATGCCTAACTTGAGACATGGAAGAATCCATGGCAGGGGATGCATTAACAGAGCTTTCACTTTCTAAACATCTTCTCATCTATATGACCATATCCATAACATTATTTATACTCACAAAAAGAAATTGAATAACACATGCCAAACTCATGCTAAAAGAACAAGGAAAATGCAGCTACAGGCTATAGAGTAAATGAAAACTTCAAGTCACTTAACAGTTATTCTGATTTCAATGTGCCAACCAAAACTATGCAACTTAATGCACTTTTCTTAAAGAACTTTACATTGTAAATATTTGTCAGAATTGACAATATCATTAAGAATCTAGCTCCCAATGTTCTGCATTGTGTTCCAGTCTTCCAGAGGCCCTATACAGAATGCTTAATCTGAACCATCAAGTGCATGTCATGAACCAACTATCTCAAGATCTTAAGCTATTATGTGAAACACTTCAATAGTTTTATATATCTCTCTCTAACACACCCCCACACAAAAAAGCTCTTTGGGGTTTAAGCATGAATAATGCACAAGCCAATCTACCATGTGCAATAATTCAACTTTTTATTAGAAGAAAATGGGATGAGCAAGGATTGTACTCTAGACCACTTCTTCATAGAGGCTTTGATACAACATCATATACCAATTACCCCAAAAGTTTAAGCTGTTAAGTTAAAATAGATGAATGATTTTATATGATATCTTAAACAAATCAGTTGACTGGGAGAATTTAGTTCAAGAGAAATGTGCAAGTTTCAAGGATGCCAGCTTTTCCCTTACATTTTTACAACTCCATTTGTGGCTGTAGTTGGTTTTGTTTCAAGGTAATTTCCATTGCTGGGATGCAACAATATTGGTGAGCCAACATGAATTTTTGAGTCACTTCTTATGGTCTCCCAATTGTACTTTCACTACTTTTTAATAACTTTTTTTCTTGCATTAAAAGAAATGTCTTTAAATCCAGTAGGTGTTTTGAATTACAATGTATTCCAATATATGTGAACCTCATTAATTACTAATTTATCAAGCACACTCCAAGCTAGTACTTATAATTCAAGCATATGCTGCATACTGAGTCAAAATAATACAATACCTGATCAGCTTCAAAGTTCAGTTGCAATAATTGACTTCTTAATATTATTATTTCTTCTTCAAGTTTCTTTTTCTGATTAGCCTCATCTTCCAGGATGCTTCGAAGCTTTATAATCTCAGCATCTCCTCCTGCCTAGTACACAAAAATTCCCAATATACAAGAAATCAATGCTTGAAAAATAAGAAGCCAGAGAAGTTTTTCATTCAACCAAAATATACCTCTGGTTGTGTATGTTTCCCCAGCAGACTTTTTAGATGTTCTATCTCGGCTTCAGCTACCTTTCTCCTATTGCTTTCATTTTCGAACAGCTTTTTGATTTCTGCAACTTCGTCTGAAGAAGACAGTGTAGGGCCCTGTGCCAACAAAAACTTCAACATCAGACCATTACACACTGAAGTGTTAATTAGAATATTGAATTTAGCACAAACCATGAAGATTGAAGTGAATAAAAGGGAAGGCAGGTAGGGAAATCCTTAAACAGGGATAGCATAATATTGATATAGGAATATACAAGCTAGGTGAAAAGGTGTTAACTTGCCACATTCCACCAAATTTTGGTGTGCGTGCAGATTGAGTGCATCAAAATAATCCCAACTGATATTTTCATACATCCTACTTAACTTGTACAATGACCTGAAACAAATACACACACACACAATAGAAAACAAAATGCTTATGGAGTAAAGAGTGGTCTAGCATAGCAATGGACAGAACCAAACGCAATGCAAAATTACAATTTGTTAGATAAACCATTCATCCTTTGCAAATCTACCTAACTTAAACTTTTGGGATAATTGGTCTTCAAGTCAAAAGGATCTTACATGAGGGAGCATGTTAACCATTGTAGACCAAAAGAAAAAAAGATATATAAAACCATTGAGGGGATTTACCTAACAGTCGAAGCTTTTAGTAGAATTGGTCTTTGACACAAATTAGCAACAGCAGTAAATTATTTATATTCAAAAACGAACTTATCAGAATAAAATGTGCTCACGATAATAAGATTAGGTAGAGATTGATGAATCCAGAAAAATGGTCACATATAACATCTCAATATCCACCAGTAATCAAAAACATGGAAGAAGAATCCCCTTTCAAGATTTCCAGAATGGTTAACATTGTTTGAAATGGAATACCTCTCCACAACCATCCACAAAACAATTGCATCTATGTCTTTCTTCACTTGACACCAACTTCTGCTCCAGTTGCTTAACAGATTCCATGTACTCCATCTGGCATTTCAATCTCTCTTTCTACAGGAAACAACTCAATATGAGACAGTATATAAAGATGAAAGAGGTTGTTAAAGAAAATCAAGAAAATTAGCAGACTCTTAGGTTCCCTAATAATATGAAGTAAAGGTGTGCACCATGTGTAATCTCTGCTGCAAAAGTACAATGTAGTTGCGAGTGTTCTTGAACGATACATTACTGTAACTTTTGTAATTTGGAACTTGGTTGCAACCACACACACATTGCAAACCAGTGGCATGGAATTAGATGATGTGTTTCCAAGGTCATAATGTTAAAAAACCTTTTATTTACCTCCATCTTTCAAGTTTAACTTCTTTCAATTAAGTCCCTACTTAAATGTACCCGAAAACCTAATCTATCGTACAAACTGTTCTAATTTCTATACAACCTGAGAAACGCTGTGTATTGTTGCTGTTCACAGCCCAGGAAGGCTAGTAAAACACCCTAAATTAATTAAAAAACGCTTCAGTATAAATATCCTGAATCACATACTTTAATAACAATAACAATTAAAATGTTCATTTATACAGCATGTTAATAAAACTTATTAAGCATTTCAAACTAGAAGATTTTATTTTAAAAAGAAGGTATTCAACTTAAGATAGTGCTGTTTTTCTTTACAAAATAACAGCAAACCTCTAATGCATCTGCAAATTTCCTCTCAACCTCGGCAATTTGACATTGTGCCTCCAAGTTTATTCGTTCAACTTCATCTTCAAAAGCCTTCTGCTGCCTTTCATTTTCTGCAATAAGCTTATCTAATTGTACCCCAAGCCTCCGAGACAAACTTTTATAATCAAACTCCTCCTTTATTTTCAGCATATTCTCAACTTTCATGGCCTGGAACATAAATACATATCAATCCATCTTTCATGCAAAGCCAACTATATCAATTCTCAACATTTTTCATTGAATTTGTAGTATTAGTAATAGCAATGATAATAGTAGTAAAAATAATAATAATAATAATAATAATAATAATAACGGTTTTGTTAACAGCTTATTTTAAACAACTAAATGTAGATTTTTCTTGGGAAATGAAACATTGATTATGTTGAAAATACAAGTTTAGTAAATGTTTCATTCTCAAGACCTTACTTGCTTAAAATGAGCCCTTATGGCTGATTTTAACAAAACTGTATTAATAATGATGATGATGATGACGATGGTAATGATGATCATCATCATCATTGTAACAGGACACATAGTAGGGATAATATCAGTAACAGGTCAAAAATGTTAAAATTAACTAAGACATTTCAAACTCTTAGGGGTAAATTAACTAGACAGAATATGCAAATTAACGCACTAGTAAGAGTATATTAATGCATGGCACAAGGAAGTTGGCAAATCCAATTCTGTCAAGGTTAGGCATTAAAAATAACTGGAACATGAGAACTCCAATATTAGATTGAGAAAAACATTTTTCAAAAAAAAATTCAACATCGACATTAAAGAAACTAAGCCTTGTAAAATATACAATGAAAAGGAATTTAAAGGCGTATAAACTTCGATAAGGGGTTAAATATGTTTTTGATTCCTATAAAAATATCAATTTCTTTCATTTTTAGTTCCCTTTTAATTTGTTTTCTGCTTTGTATCCCTTTCTTTTCAAAAGTGACAACTTTTATTCCTTGCCATTATCATAGATCCGTTGATTGATAGCACAGCAAACCAACTCTCAATTTAAGTTTGCCACATACCATGCCACGAAACACCAATACATGAATTTCTGTCTCATGTCAGTATCAAATATGTATCCAATACTGATACACCCATTACATCATTGACATGTATCTAATGAGTATTGAACACATTAAAAAACAAAAATTAGAAAATCTTGAGACATCCTCGACACTCTGACACATGACCAATGGAATTCTGATATGTTTAAGCACCTCTTCAATGGTGGAACTCTCACTTGTTAAATAAGACAAATGAAGGAGACATCTCGCTTTTCTCTAGAACTCAGTTTTTACGTGACCAAAACCTCAACTGCATAACAACGTAGTGCAACACTAACAACACCCAGTAGAACCACCCGCCCAGGAGCCAGAACCAAGAGCTTTTTCTCTCTCCAATCTTGCACCCAGCAACTCAAAGCCCTTGGTGCAAGTCTAGAAGATAATGATTTGCCTCTTGACAATTTCTATATGTTTAAGATGTTCTTAGTTTCCACTTTTGAATTACAATAATATATTTATTATATTGTGAGTTTTTATATATATTTATATATGTATCTTAAAAGTATTGTATCCTATGTTTTTCAAGAAATGACATATCACCATAACAGATACAATACCTACCCAATACTCGTATCAAATTTGTGCATTATTGACCATGTAAAACTTTTATGATCCACATGGGGTAAAAATTGTCAATGTAGGAGTGGCAAAAATCTCATGAAGCTTTCAATGGTAACGAAGTGATCAGGACCATCTATTCACTTCCATTTTCCAACATCCAATCCTCTCCCTTTTCCTGCCACCAATGACAGGTATTGACAACCATAATTTTTAGATCCCTTTTGTATGGATTGTGGCTCTATAAACTAGATGAAAATTGTAGCTTGGATTTCATTCCTTCCACAGCCTCCAACTAGTAAGTTCTAGTAACCAACATCCACCAAAAACCACTGCCAGAACCACAAGTCACCAAACCCCAACCAAAATCAAAACAGGAGTCCAATACCTAAAAAACACAACGACTCAGTCAAATCAAACAAGGATTAATCACAGAATCACCTAAGATCAGAGGTTCAGTGGGTTGGTATGACTTGAAATTGGGGGCTCCCATGGAGTTTGTAGGGGGAAATTGCAGGGTGGTTGTAATGGCTGGGATCTGAAATGGCTTTGTTTTAGGCCAGTAACATCAAATGTTGACAGTGCATAACTGCATATGGGGGCCTAGGACCTAGGGCCTAGGGCATGAGGGTGTGTCATGGTAGCTCCATATGATGCACATTTTGAAAGCAGGGAGGTTCCATTTTGGGGATCTGGGTACATTTGGTTGGGGTTTGTGTTTGGGGCATTTTCTAAGTTCATTGACAGTGGTGATTGGCATTGGGGTTTGGCTGTGGTGCAAAATACTTTGGATGTGGGGTTCTTGATTCTTTAATACCTTTTTTTCCTGAAGAACAGGACACCTTTAAGGAAGAGTTTGATGCAAATAGTGTTGAGAATGAGAGCAATAACAATGACCCATTTATGAGAAAGTCACAATCTTTGTCTTTGATTTTGCTGGACAATAAGAGACTGTTTATTTTCTTGTAATCTATACAAATGTGTAGTTGTAAATGGCTGCCATTGCCAAAAAAAGAGGACCATATTTGCCATGCTTCTTTAGCTGTTAGACCCAGCAAGTATATGGTTGCTGCTTGGAGTTTTGCGAGTCAGATTTTCCAATGACAGTGAATCAAAAAAATCATTTAAGGGGAGAATAAATCAAAGTAGAGGAGGTGAAACCGTGAGAATTCTGAGAGGGAGTAACTCAAAAGGCGGAGAGACAATATAGAAAGTCCAGATAAAGGAAAAGCCAAATTGACTTTGTATTAAAATTTAAATTATCTATGCCTTACTAATCAATTACCTAATCAGCTACTGCAACTAACTCTTCTAAAAACTACAGCTGTTAGAAGGATACTCAGCAATGATTTTATATCAAACATATTATATGAATAGAAATAATACATTAAAATAGAGACATTCATTGTAAAGAAAATTAACTCTTTGGCCAAACAATATGGTACTAGAAGTCTCTCCTCGATGACGTGGAGAAGGTCCAATAGTAACAATCAGTGAAGTCCTCGCTGTTCCTGCAAATGATTGGTAAAGATTAAAATGAAGAACAGAACATCGAATGATGTAGCAAAGACCACTGCACATTTGACAACATGTCATATAAGAATTCCTAAATAATAAATGAAATCTTACCACAGTATTTTATCATATCTTACCCCCAAAGGAATCTCTAAGCAATCTAGTAAGCTTTGAATCACGAAATGGAACATGAGCATTGTTTTCTGCTAGAGAATTAATACATTTTCCTAGTGCACTAAGTGAAAGATTGATGGACTTGGCTTCCTCTAGCATGTGCCCTTCACTTCCTGCGGGGAAAAAAAGAAAAGAGGCAGAGTTGAATATTCATAATAATATGCAAGCATATCTGAAAGTACATGCCCACACACAAAACTTATGCTTTGTTTGGTTTGAGAAAGAATATGGAAAGAGTGAAACTTGAAAAGGATATGATTAGAAAGAAAGTGGTGAAAAATAAGTGAATTTTTAAGCTGCTTAGTATAAGAGAAAAATGAAAGGAAGTGAAAAGAAAGAAGTCATATTTTCTTGTAAAGACATCTATTCCCCCTAAATACAAAATTATTTTAAACTAAAACAAAAAATATATTTTTTATAAACAATTATAAAAAGAGAAAAAAAAAATTGCTATCCTTCTCTCCCATTTTCTTGGCTATTGTGGAGAGAAAATATTTAGTGTGGGTTCTACATATTTTTTGTTTCTCATCTATTTCTTGGGTAGGTATTCCAAACAATGGAAGATGCATAAAAAAATGTGGTTTCTTTCTAGGCTACTTCATTTTTGGCAATTTCTACTATAACAAAAAAGCATTAAGTTCAGTTTCAGTATGTACCTGATTTATGGATGCGCTCTGATCCTGCCAAATCTACCACAACCAACTTGCTCCTTCGAACAAGAGGTTTCAAAGGTTTAGTCAAGTGAGAAGCATCATTATTTTCAGTAGAAACAATATCTTCACAATCCACGACAGACCTCTTAACATGTACCTGTGAGCATATATAATTTCATCAAGATAGGATATTAGTTTTATGAAATGAAAAACAGAGGCTAGTTGTATCTTTGTTTGTGACATGTAAAAATAACTAAAAAGTAAACAAAACACTTCATTATTTCACCGTCAGTATAGCATGACTTCGAGAAGATTCAGCATTCAACTTTGTGTTGGCAGCAACTCGATTAGCTTCCCCTACTCTTAGCAACTCCAAGAAAGTTTGCTGATCCCTGATTTCCACAGTAGTTGCCCCAGGTAAAGACACATCACCAGTTCTTGGATCTTCCACAATAGGAATATTATCATTTGCGGGGTTTAGCAAGTCCTGGAGAGTCTCCATGTAAAGCTACACAAATTCAAGGAGACATTTCAGCAAAAATTAAAATAGCCTGGAAAAATGATTAAACAGAGAACACTAACATGATCAAACAATATAGGGCACAAGCTTAATGGTTATATAAGTGCAGTATGATGTATTACAGCAGCCAATGGATATGATGCAAAATGCAGTAATACACATAAAAATATGCAACCTGCAGATATGAGACAGTGACCAAATCAGTTTCTGGAGATAGGTCAGCTAAGATATCCTCCATGGAACGAATCATGATACCACGATCAGAGGTGTCTTCCTCCCCCAATTGTCCAAGAGTAAAAGTTTTCCCCGTTCCAGTTTGACCATAAGCCATCACAGTTCCATTATAACCATCGAGAACACTCTACGAACACATTAAAAAACACATTAAGCCACATATACATTGAAAAACATGACAATCCTTTGATGGAGGCAGGGCGTTATTACTAACAATTATATTTATCTAGTCAAAATCATAATGACACTAAATAAAGTTTGATGGCTAAGAAAAGAATATTCTTGAACAATTAGGAAATGCATCATTACAACATACCTCAACAACGGGCTTAGCTACAACTTCATAAACACGCTTCTGTGATGCAAATTCAGTAAGCACTTCATCAAACTCATAAGTGTCCGAATCCCAATTGTTTCTCCGAAGTTTCAATCTTTTAAGCTGGACAAGATTTAAGACTATATGCATGAAAACTTAAACAAGGCTTGTGAATAAAATAAACCATAAAGTATATCTATAGTTAAATTAAAATGCAGTATCTACAGACGGTTTGACCACAATGCACCTCTGGCTGTAATTCAACACAGTCAGCAAAATCAGCATCAGCTACTGTTTCTTCAGTATTTCGAGGCCTCAATCTTACAGCCACTCGAACTCTTCCAGGCACTGTACACAAACACGATAAATAAGTGTAACAGTACTGCCATAAACACAAGATACAGTATGTATTCATCTTTGATTGCAAAGCATCAATCCATAATGCTGCTCCGAGGCCTATTTTTCATAAAATAAAGATATCAATAATATAATTGAGATCTGGATTTGAATTTAATTACACAATTTGCATGTAAGAGGCTAATGTGGATAGGGATATAGAGGTCCAAATTTTAAAAATTAACCTATATTTCCCCTTCTTTATAGTGTGATCCAAATGTTGAAATATCCAACACCTCAAATCACTTCTGATAACAAGAACTGAGGAATAAATTACAACGACACATAATCTATCAATAACTGTACATTATTAATCGTATTTCATTACTTCATAGCTACCTATCAACATTAATAGAAATGCTTCGTCAGAAAGAGATACAGAATGGAAGCATGTAAGCAGGAACCAATTACAACGAGAGAGAGGTTTTCACAGAACGCCGTAACTAGAAAACTTGCTACTCCAAAATCACCAAAAGATGGAACAAAACCGCACTCATTCGATAGTGCAACTTATCTTCCTAGTGATATCATTCTATTTTAGAACTACATTGCCCCTCCCTCACACATACACACACTTTCTATGCGTATGATGAAAATGAAGGCAGTCGTAACGAACTAACCTCCATCTCCGTTTCTAGCGGCAGGGATGGAGCGGCGGAGGGAGGATCCCGACGAATGAGGGAGGCGAGGCTTAAGCGACGCCGTTCTGAGGTGGTTATGGCGATCGAACTTGGCTGTGCTTCCCCTCTGAGGTAGAGCGACGCCGTTTCGGTGAACGGTCGAAGCCATAGGAGCTGCTAAATGAGGAAGAAGGAGGTAGCTGTTGAATGGAAATTCAAATGGAAGAGTTGGTGTTTGTGAGAGTGGGTTGCCTCATTTTCAGTTTCATAATTCAAAAGCCACAAAAAAATGAATAAATTCAAAAGTAAGGGAAGCTGAATGAGAGACAGATACACGGAAAACGTGTCCGTAACTCTCGAGTGACGAGGGACGATGGGGGAACCGGGTGGGCCATACTACGGAGAAAGGGAGCGAAAAGGACATTATCGAGATTTCGTTCAACCATTTTTTTGGTAACTAATAAAACTCAAACAAAATATACTTATAAATAAATATATTTAGGGAACGTTTTTTATTAACCAAACCAAATATTACGATTTAGATAAGGAAAGATTATCTCTGTGTGATGCAGAGAAATTTTAAAGATAAAACTGAGACTGTAGAGGTGTTTGTTATAAAATTATAAAATTAATTCTTCTATTATTTAATAAAAATTTGATTAAAATTAATTTATCTAAATATGTCCGATGAAATAATCGGTGTGGGACTGAATGAGAAATGGCAGAGTGCCCTGAAAGAAAAGTAACTCCATACTCAACTGTGGATGTCGTGTGTGTGACAGTGTGGGTCGCGCCATAAATCTACAACTTGGCCTAGGGTAGTAATAATATATTGAAAAATATGTGTCCAAGATGAGAAATGAGGAAATAAGGTTATATAAATTTTTGTATGTTTTATAAATAAAATATAACAAGCATTATATGCATCCCATGAGTATTTATAAATATGAATAAAATATAAAAGAATAGAAATTTTAAAAAATATTTCAATAAAATAATTTTAATGATAAATTTTGTTTATTGTTAATTAAAATATAAAATATAAAAATTTGAAGTATTTAATTTAATTAATAAAATAAATTTTAATGCTGATTTGTGAATGAAATTTAATGATGATATTGAGTTTAAGCTTTTGTAAGAAAATAAGTTTACTTCATTCTTAAATCAGATGATTTTTCTTTTTTTAATAAATCACATAAATTTTATATATTAAGTATTTAATTTTTTATATTTTTATTTTTTTAAATATTGATTTAAATTTTGAATGTATGCATTATAATAAATGTAAAAATATCTTTTATTTTTAAATAAATTAAATCTTAAGAATTTTATATCTTAATCAATTCAAATTTTAAATCTTAAATTCAATATATAAAATAAAAAATATTATGTGTAACAATTTTAAGAATAACTTTTAATTCTATATTCAATTTTAAAAAATTACTTTTTTAAAATTTTTTATTAATATAATATTTTTTATTAATGATAAAGATATTTATTATTTTTTTTATAAATTTTATTAAATTTTAAACATATCTAAAACTATACTAATATAATGCATTAACAGTTGAAGTAAGCATGCTAATAGGAGAGGCTGGAGGCATATTTTATTCTTTTTTACTTCTATCGGTACAAATAACAAAATGGGTTAAAGTATGGATTTAGAAAATATGGGATAAAAAATTAAACTCAATTCTAACTTTGTCAAGTTCAAATAATTTGCATAGAATTTATATCTTATTTTTTGAAAATTTATTATGAATTATATTCTTTTATGTATATATTATATGAAAAAATCATATATTAAATGTAATTTAAATAATGTATAAACTAAATATCAAAAAATAAAAAATTAATAATAAAAACATAATTTTAACAAAATATGAAAGTTTAATAACATTATTTAACTAATGAGTCCATATTAATATAATATATCATACTAATTCCAATTTTATCGGAAAAAATCTTAATATATAACTAGAACATAATATTATTGGTGTAGATCCATAATATATGTAATTGGTACATAATTATGTATTTAATATATTTATTAATAATTTAATTTTTATTAAAAAAATTAAATCGATAGAGAAAATTTTAACACTTCACATTTTGTATTTGTTTTAATAAATGACATTATTTAGTCATTGTATGCTCTAACATTTGCTCTAAAAGTTGCTGTAAGTTTAAATTTACTAATTCAAGTATCATATGTAAAATATGTTTTTATCAAAAATCATATTTTTTAAAAATTATAATTGTTATAAAAATTATAGATATATTTAATATATTTAAAATTTTTAAAAAACATTATCATTAATATAGTTAAAAAAATTCTATCATCAAAATAAATTTTGAATTCTTAACCCATCTCGTAAAATATTTTATTAAAAATATTTATAACAAACATAAAAGTCTCACATTCTCGACTATTTATGCCAAATATATGTAAGTGTAAATGTCCCATTATGTATTATAACTACTTCTGCTTCATGTCTCCATGTAAATAATTATATGGTCTCCTCATTCTCTAAATTATTACAATAAATCTATCAAAAAATTAGAAAGATGTTTCTTTTTTATCTAATTTTCCTCTTCCTTCAATCTTTTTTTAGTGTTGGAGTTGAATTGATTTTTCCCCATGCTTTCCGCTGCTCTTGTTATATTAAGTGATTCATCACATAAGCATAATCGTAGTCTCCTTTCCTTTCTTTAATAAGTGACCTACACGATCTGAAAATATAAACATCAGCTTTTAATAATCATTATTGTGTTTGATAAAGTAGCCATTTATTAGCAGAAAGTAGTGGGCAGCCACAACATGGAATGACTTTCATTCTAATCTTTGACCAAAAGATTATTAGCATTTTTCATGGATCATGTACTATTGTGTATTCTTTATATTAGAAGTTATCATCTATTAACTATTCCATTGATTATTAATTAGAGATGTGTTTTTACATCTATTAAATTTTAATAATGAATAAAAATAATTTTTAAATATTAAAAATTATAAAATATACACAATTATTAATTAAAAAACCATTCATAAGAATCTCAATAATATAAAACGAAAAATGTTTAGAAATTAGAATTAAGAAAAATATACACGATCACTTAAAAAGAATTTAAATTCAAAATTTAAAAATGTTTATGAACTCTGATGCTATATTTTTTTAACTGGATTTGAAGTATGAAGTAATTAATAAAAACCTTGATAAAATTTAAAAGATTTTATAAAATATGAAATTGAAGTTTGAAAAGAGGATATTTTAATTTTTTATTTCAGTGAACTTTGATATTTTTATTAGTAAATTTTGAATAAAATATAATTAAAATTGATTTAATTAAGAATGAGTAGAAATGAAAATTTAGGAGTTTTATATTATAAAATTCACAAAGATCAAATTTATTAAATTTTGAAAATATAAAAACTTATATAGCTAAAAAATTAAGAAAATAAAATTACGTATTTTGACTTAAAAAATAAAAATAAAATTAAATCAGTTATTTATCGGTAACTATTATTAGATTTTAAACTAGCTATGAAGATTGAATAAATAATTATTTTAATTTTAAAAATTAATTAATTAATTTTTTATTTTAAAAAATTATTTTAATCTTTAAAATCAATCAATTAGAATAATTGTAAAAATATTTAGTATAATATAATTATTAAGTAAATATTTAAAGGATGACAAATTATAACATGCAAAAGTCAACTATACATATCTTTCTTAATTTAGATTCTAAATTTTACATTATTTTATTCTTTCATACCATATCAATTTCTTTTATTAGAGAATCTCTATATAAAAATATTAAAGCAGATTTTAAGTATAAGTAATCATTCCTTGCATGGTTATTTTGTTGATTTGAAAAAAATTATGTAGAAGAAAAAATAAAATTTGAGTTACTTAAAAAAATGTAGGTACTTATTTAAATATTTATTGTAAAATGATAAAAAATTTAAATAAAAAAATAATAAAAAAAGATAAAATAAATATTAATAATTAAGCTCTAACACAAATTTATTAAAAAAATAAAAAAAAAGAGACATTTTAAAGATTAAATTATATACGTAGAGATGGTGAACTTAAAATAAAAGTAAAGGTTGGTATTGGAATAAAGAGGAAAAAGGTTGAAGGAAGATGGATGTTGTTAAGGTTAGGCTATGAATATGTGGGGTAAGGAAGTGAAGATTGATGGAAGTTGGGGTAGGGGTGGGAAGATGAGAATGGGGGTTGAAGGTGAGTGGAGATTTTCGGAAAGGAAGTGCATGTTCTCATAAAATGAAAGGAAAGTAAGGGTTGTTGAAAAGTAAAAAAATGGAACGATATTATGACTATTAATGAAATGAAAGGATAGTGTGGGTAGTTGAAAAATAAATGAATAGGGAAGGAAATGTATAAGTATATGGGGAAAGATAAAAATTGAAAAAGAGAAAATTATAAAATTAAAAATTAAAAATAATTAAAAAATGAATGAAACATTATAATTGTAACATTAAAAATTTAATGATAATTTTTTGTATAAAAGGATTAGTTGATTTCTTTATGATTAATTTTTTTTTTATGGAAAATTGATGGAAGTTAGGGTAGGGGTGGAAAGGTGAGGATGAGGACAATTGAAAGTGAGGGTGTAAGACATGCTATGCATATAAAAAATATAAAAAGTAGTAGAATAGGATTAAATATCTTTCGTCATTGCAATGTAATTTTCTTGCCTTTGGGGAACCGCGCTGAAGCTTTCCGGACGAAAATCAGAGCACTTCCAAGGGTTTTCCAAGCACTCAAAACTCATTTTAGATGGAATGTTTAGTATTAAATGTTTTGTGCTCAGGGACCTCTGCTTAAGTGACTATTTATAGATGTTTCTTTCCATCAAAAAACCTTCCCCAAGGTTAGTGGACATCATCTTGGGTTCATGGGGTATAAAAGGGAGATTAGGATAAGACCACTTTCTGATGGGGAAATTGCTCCATGACCCTTAGTGGGCAGTTCCCATGAACGTGCAAAGGTGCACGTATAAGCAACAATCTCTCAATTGGTCCGTATGCCTTCAATAAATACCTATGAAGTATCATGTACTTTAGAAACACATTACATGAATCATGGTAATATTTCCTTTTAAATTAAGTTGTATCTTCTATATATCATAATATATTTTGTTTCTAAATTTTACCCAACTTACTTAATGAATAAACCCGATATTTATTCTAGGTTCATACAGTAGTGACATTTCTTAAATAAATGAATGTGTATACACAAATGCTAGATGTGAGAAATGACAATAGAGTTTTATTAACATTTGTTCTAACAACAACAATTTACAAAGTGGAACCAAGTCCCATAGTGATTACAAGATCCTTAAATTTGTATGATGGCATGTCATTAGTTAAAGGATCAACTAACATTAGCTCAATGTTAATGTATTCAATGATTACTTTCATATCCTTGACATGCTTCCTAATGGCTAAATACTTAATGTTGATATACTTAATTTGACTTCCACTTTTATTATTTTTAGCCATAAATATTGCAGTTAAATTGTCACAATACCTCTTTATTGGCCTAGAAATGGAATCCAGAATTCTAAGCCCAAAAATGAAATTCTTCAACCATATTTTATGTGAGGAAGCTTCAAAACATGAAATGAACTCAGCTTCCATTGTAAAGGTAGCAGTTAAAGTCTGCTTGGCATTCCTCTAAGATATGGCTCCACCAGTTAACATAAAAATGTAACCAAATATTAACTTTCATGAATCAACACAGCTAGCAAAGTTAGAGTAAGAGAACCTAATCACCTTCAAATTATCTGAGTGTCTATACATAAGCATGTATTCCTTCTTTCCTTGAAGGTACCTCATGACTTTCTTTGCAGCACTCCAGTGACCAATACCTAGATTACTTTGATATCTTCCTAACATTCCCACAACAAATGCAATGTCAAACCTTGTGCAAACCTGAGCATACATCAGGCTCCCCATAGCAAAAACATATAGAATGTTCTTTATTTGTTCTCGCTCAAGGTCATTCTTAGGGTATTAATTCAAATTGAATCTATCACATTTGACAATAGGTGTTATACTTGGTGAATAACCATTCATCTGAAACGTTTCTAATACTTTGATGATATAGGTTTCTTAAGATAGACTTAAAATACCTTTATGTGTATCACCATAAATCTTAATTTCAATGACATAAGATGTATCACCCATGTCCTTCATATCAAAATTCTCAAAAAGAAATTGTTTCACCTCATGCAACATGCATATATTATTTGTTGCAAGTAAAATTCCATCCACATATAGAATAAGAAAATAAATTTTGCTCCTATTAACCTTATAGTATATACATTGATCCATGATGTTCTTAACAAAAATCAATTGAAGACATAACATCATTAAATCTCAAATACCATTGACAAGGTGTCTGTTTTAGGCCATATATAAATTTCTTTAACTTATATACCAATTTTTCATCATTACTAGGGGAGAATCATTCAGGTTGTTTCATATAAACCCCCTCTTCCAAATTTCCATTCAGGAAAGCTGTTTTTACATCCATTTGTAGCAATTGAAGATTAAAATAAGCCATCAATGCCAACATGATGTGTAAGAAATCTTTCTTAAATACAGGACTAAAAGTTTATGTAATCAATTTCTATTTATTGAGTAAATCACTTTGTAACAAGTCTAATATTATATCTTTCTATGTTTCCTAATGAGTTCCTTTTAGTTTATAGACCCATTTACATCTAATGGTTTTTACACCTTCAGGAAACAAGATGAGATCCCAGATATTGTTGCTCTTCATGGAGTTCATCTCTTCCTTCATGGCATTGTGATAAGCATAAATTTCATAAATAATTATCTCTCACTTTTATCTCATTAAGACTTCTTATATGTTCAATTAAGTGGTCTTTGTCATATTTTATGAGTTTGGGTTCATATGAAGTTTAATTGAATTTCTTTGCTTACCCGATTAAAATGACACTATTATAGTATTTTGAGCATAATAGGAGTTTTAGACATCCAAAAATCATGAAATCTGTCTTGAATGAAAGATTAAAGAAGTGTCCACAGTTACAAAGCAAGATCAGACTCTAAATGGGATGTTTAGGACTCCGAAGTTATCTCAAAAGATAAGATAGTGTTGTTGACGTGGAATTTGAACAGTGTGTAAAGATCCGACCATATCTTGAGATACAGAAGTCATATTGAGATGAAATCAAATCTGTTGGACAGCTAAGATCCGGGGCTGCAACTTTTGTTCAGAAGTCAAGCTCTAATTCGGACATGTGAACATCCGAAATTGCGGTTCAAGAAAGTAAAAATTGTTGTGCTAATTGGTGACAAAAATTCAAAAGTGTTTTGCATTTTCAACAAAGCCCATGTGAAAGCAATAAAAGGATGGAAAAGTAATATCCTAGTTGGTGACTTTCTGAAGATGATGCCTCACAAATCCTCTATAAATAGAAGGGTTTACAAGAGGAGAAACACAACCACTTGGAGATCAACTCCATACCATTTTCCATCTTTCTTTCTTTCTTGTTAGTTTGCCTCCTACATGGAAGGCTTAGTTTTTCTTTCTTGTTAGTTTGCCTCCTACATGGAAGGCTTAGGTTTTCTTTCTTGTTAGTTTGCCTCCTACATGGAAGGCTTAGGTTTTCTTTATTGTTAGTTGCCTCCTACATGGAAGGCTTAGTTTTTCTTTCTTGTTAGTTTGCCTCCTACATGGAAGGCTTAGTTTTTCTTTATTGTTAGTTGCCTCCTACATGGAAGGCTAGGTTTGTAGTTTCAATTCAAGGATTCAAGCTATTTTCATTTTAACTTTGAGGTCTTGATCTTTATTTACATGCTTATTAAGTGGTTTCTACTCTACTTCACTATATTCTTCAATTTTATTCTTTAATCAAAGTTTGATCGGTTGACGTATTTTGATTAATGCATAATTGATTTATAATTGGTTTTTGATTGGTAAATCATTTTCCAAAATTTTGAAGAGTAGAAATTAAGTAATTAAATTGAAGGTTTTTGACACGCTCGTCGCAAACGCGCAAAAATAATTTCTAGATTTCCCCCAAACTGTTGGTATAGTATAAGGTGCAACCTAGGTCATCTCCCAAAGACCATTTCATATTCTTAAGCAAATTAGGAGAAAGTTAGAAAAAGGGGGTTTTGTAAATATATGATATTAAGTGCTAAATACAAAATACAGAATGAAATTAATTTGACTTAACAATTATCAACTCAAGGAATTCAGAGGCTATTTTCATAACTAATCATTGATCACTAAAATCATGCATTGTGTTTATCAACCTAGGATCATCTGGAACCCCTACAATGATCCTTGAATTCTCTACTGAGAAACCTCTCAGAATTCAATTGATTATGATCAACAAGATTTAGTAACCACTTAATCTTTCATCTAAACCAATTTTATAATCAGAATTCAGTTGAAGTAAGTAATAAAATGAAAACCTTCAATTAAATTACTTAATTTCTACTCTTCAAAATTTTGGAAAATGATTTACCAATCAAAAACCAATTATAAATCAATTATGCATTAATCAAAATACGTCAACCGATCAAACTTTGATTAAAGAATAAAATTGAAGAATATAGTGAAGTAGAATAGAAACCACTTAATAAGCATGTAAATAAAGATCAAGACCTCAAAGTTAAAATGAAAATAGCTTGAATCCTTGAATTGAAACTACAAACCTAGCCTTCCATGAAGGAGGCAAACTAACAACAAAGAAAGAGGCAAACTAACAACAAATAAATCCTAAGCCTTCCATGTAGGAGGCAACTAACAACAAATAAATCCTAAGCCTTCCATGTAGGAGGCAACTAACAATAAAGAAAAACTAAGCCTTCCATGTAGGAGGCAAACTAACAAGAAAGAAAACCTAAGCCTTCCATGAAGGAGGCAAAACTAACAAGAAAGAAAGAAAGAAAGAAAGAAAGAAAGAAAGAAAATGGTATTGGAGTTAATCTCCAAAATGGTGTGTTTCTCCTTTTGTAAACCCTTCTATTTATAGAGGATTTTTGAGGCATCATCTTCAGAAAGTCACCAACTAGGATATTACTTTTCTACCCTTTTATTGCTTTCACATGGGCTTTGTTGAAAATGCAAAACACTTTTGAATTTTTGTCACCAATGAGCACAACAATTTTGACTTTCTTGCACCGCAATTTCGAATGTTCACATGTCCGAATTAGAGCTTGACGTCTGAGCAAAAGTTATAGCCCCGGATCGTAGCTGTCTAACAGATTTGATTTCATCTCAATATGACTTCTTTATCTCAAGATATGGCCGGATCTTTGCACACTGTTCAAATTCCACGTCAGCAACACTATCTCATCTTTTGAGATAATTTCGGAGTCCTAAACATCCCATTTAGAGTCTGATCTTGCTTTGTAACTGTGGAAACTTCTTTAAGCTTTCATGCAAGATAGATTTCATGATTTTTGAATGTCTAAAACTCCTATTATGCTCAAAATACTATAATAGTGTCATTTTAATCGGGTAAGCAAAGAAATTCAATTAAATTTCATATGAACCCAAACTCGTAAAATATGACAAAGATCACTTAATTGAACATATAAGAAGTCTTAATGAGATAAAAGTGAGAGATAATTATTTATGAAATCTATGCTTATCAAATTCCCCCACACTTATCTTTTGCACGTCTCGGGCAAACTTAAGTTAAGGATTGGTGACTAATTTTTTTTTTTTATGAAAGAACATCAAAGTTTTGAGTTGATTTCTCAAGAATTCACAAAATTTCATGAAGCATTCTTTCATCACATTTTTTAAATTACTTAGAAAGGCAACTTTAATTTGAAAAACATAGATTGAGAAAGATAAAACCTCACATGATATACTCTGAATCTCTCAAGTGTTTGATTTGGTAAGTGTTTCTCTCAAATTCAATCCATGAAAGATGAACTATCATAGGCTTGCATATCTTCTACTTCTCTACTACTATGTACACATGCAATGCACAAATCAAGAGGTCTTTATTTTGGTTATAACGGGATTAGAAAGATGAAATGATATATTGAAGAGATACAATGTTAGACCAAGGAAAATGGTGAGGATTGAGAACTGAGTCTAAGTGCAAGTGTGAGAAACAGATATTACTTCTTCATTCTTTTTTTTTCTTTTTTTTCAATATAATAGTTTATTTATTAATTTATTGCCTCAGTTTTTTTTTTCAACAATGATATTGATGAACACAACAATAATCTCCCCCACACTTATTGAAACACTTATGGTATGGTAAATCCAGTATTCCTCACCTTCTATGGTCAAACAAAGTTGTTTTTTTGTTTTTCTTTTTTGTTTTTTTTATTTATGGTGAGCTAAAAAGAAGAAAAGGCTAATCGGCTCAAATGGCTGTTCAAAGGATAAAATTATATGGTTGGTTATTTGGCCAAGTGATTTGTTCAAGAAAAACAGTGCCTCAATCATTTTTGTACAATTCATGTGAAAATGTAGCTTCAAAAAGAATCAATGCAAGTTCTGAAGTAACATATTCCATGGATGAAAATCACACAAGAAAGAAAATAATAATAAGGCTCAAAATCTCACACGTAATATATTTATCAAATCTAATCTATCCAGTTCACATATGTGTTGCCAAACTAATTAATCTCGAAATGTAAATCATTTTGCTTCAATTATTTTATAAAATCTAAAGAAAAACATACTTCCACATTCAATTTTTTTTTAATCATAAGATGCGTATCAAGAGTCAAGTGTAACTCCGTACTCAGCCATCTTACTTAAAGCAAGTTTATGATTCTAACCTAATTTTTTTTTTTTTGGGTTTTTTTTTATATATCAGACCATCCTCCCCCAACCTATCCAAGACATTGTCCCCAATGTCTTAGATAGAAATTATATAACAGGAAAAGAAATGTGACAAAACCACCAAAGTAAGGAAAAGTTATAACCGAAGAGTGGTATCTGGTTCTCTTTTGTCTCTGCCATCCTGATTTGGTTGGTTCACCAGCTGCATTGCTATATTCTAAAAATGGTGAAAATTTCAAATAAATTGAAAAGAAAATGTAAATGACAAACATACATGCATGAGAATGAACAGTAGTTGTGATTGTGGCTCACATCTTCCTCTGGTTTTACGTCCAGTAACGGCTGAAACGCCTTCTAAGAGTCGAGGATGTGCTTCCCATTCAGTTTTCTTGTAAACTGACAAAAGGGTCTTTTAAAGTCAGATTCCCAAGACTATAACGTGCTTTTTCCTTACGGAATAGTTCAAACAAATCAAGAATAGTATACCTAAAAAAAATTGTTAGAAAGGTTAAAAATTTTATACAAACTCAAAAAATTGTTAGAAAGGTTAAAAATTTTATACAAACTCAAAAAAATTGTTAGAAAGGTTAAAAATTTTATACAAACTCCTAAATAAGCCTAGGAAACTAAAATGGTCCCCGGCAATGGCGCCAAATTTTTGACACGCTCGTCGCAAACGCGCAAAAATAATTTCTAGATTTCCCCCAAACTATTGGTATAGTATAAGGTGCAACCTAGGTCATCTCCCAAAGACCATTTCATATTCTTAAGCAAATTAGGAGAAAGTTAGAAAAAGGGGGTTTTGTAAATATATGATATTAAGTGCTAAATACAAAATACAGAATGAAATTAATTTGACTTAACAATTATCAACTCAAGGAATATAGAAGCTATTTTCATAACTAATCATTGATCACTAAAATCATGCATTGTGTTTATCATCCTAGGATCATCTGGAACCCCTACAATGATCCTTGAATTCTCTACTGAGAAACCTCTCAGAATTCAATTGATTATGATCAACAAGATTTAGTAACCACTTAATCTTTCATCTAAACCAATTTTATAATCAGAATTCTGTTGAAGTAAGTAATAAAATGAAAACCTTCAATTAAATTACTTAATTTCTACTCTTCAAAATTTTGGAAAATGATTTACAAATCAAAAACCAATTATAAATCAATTATGCATTAATCAAAATACGTCAACCGATCAAACTTTGATTAAAGAATAAAATTGAAGAATATAGTGAAGTAGAATAGAAACCACTTAATAAGCATGTAAATAAAGATCAAGACCTCAAAGTTAAAATGAAAATAGCTTGAATCCTTGAATTGAAACTACAAACCTAGCCTTCCATGAAGGAGGCAAACTAACAACAAAGAAAGAGGCAAACTAACAACAAATAAATCCTAAGCCTTCCATGTAGGAGGCAACTAACAATAAAGAAAAATTAAGCCTTCCATGTAGGAGGCAAACTAACAAGAAAGAAAACCTAAGCCTTCCATGAAGGAGGCAAAACTAACAAGAAAGAAAGAAAGAAAGAAAGAAAGAAAGAAAGAAAATGGTATTGGAGTTAATCTCCAAAATGGTGTGTTTCTCCTCTTGTAAACCCTTCTATTTATAGAGGATTTTTGAGGCATCATCTTTAGAAAGTCACCAACTAGGATATTACTTTTCTACCCTTTTATTGCTTTCACATGGGCTTTGTTGAAAATGCAAAACACTTTTTAATTTTTGTCACCAATGAGCACAACAATTTTGACTTTCTTGCACTGCAATTTCGGATGTTCACATGTCCGAATTAGAGCTTGACGTCTGAGCAAAAGTTGTAGCCCCGGATCTTAGTTGTCCAACAGATTTGATTTCATCTCAATATGACTTCTGTATCTCAAGATATGGCCGGATCTTTGCACACTGTTCAAATTCCACGTCAGCAACACTATCTCATCTTTTGAGATAATTTCGGAGTCCTAAACATCCCATTTAGAGTCTGATCTTTCTTTTTAACTATGGACACTTCTTTAAGCTTTCGTGCAAGACAGATTTCATGATTTTTGGATGTCTAAAACTCCTATTATGCTCAAAATAGTATAATAGTGTCATTTTAATCGGGTAAGCAAAGAAATTCAATTAAACTTCATATGAACCCAAACTCATAAAATATGACAAAGATCACTTAATTGAACATATAAGAAGTCTTAATGAGATAAAAGTGACAGATAATTATTTATGAAATCTATGCTTATCAGTTTGCATTTTATTACTTACTTCAACTGAATTCTGATTGTGAAATTGGTTTAGATAAAAGATTAAGTGGTTATTAATCTTGTTGATCATAATCAATTAAATTATGAGAGGTTTCTCAGTAGAGAATTCAAGGATCATTTTAGGGGTTCCAGATGATCCTAGGTTGATAAACACAATGCATGATTTTAGTGATCAATGATTAGTTATGAAAATAGCCTCTGAATTCCTTGAGTTGATAATTGTTAAGTCAAATTAATTTCAGTCTGTATTTTGCATTTAGCACTCAATATTGCATCTTTCCAAAATCCCCTTGTTCTAATTTTCTCCTAATTTGCTTAAGAATATGAAATGGTCTTTGGGAGATGACCTAGGTTGCACCTTATACTATACCAATAGTTTGGGGGAAATCTAGAAATTATTTTTGCGCGTTTGCGACGAACGCGTCACATTGTATCATAATTTTGACTCCTTGTAACTCATGGCTTGTGAAAAGGATTCAAGGTCATTTTTGGCTCCAACATTATACTCACATTCTTGAAATACACTGCATAGTCATTTGGAATAGCTGATTTTCTTATTCTAGTAGATCTTCTTAATATTACATCAACATCTTCGATGAGGAACATGTTGTTCAACTCGATGTTCATCAATTTTTGACATTTGTTGAACAATATCTACTGGATCATTATTAGCAATTTTTAGAGCTTCAGGAACATATTGTTCAACACGCACTCAAACGAAAGGAGTATGATGAATAATTATAGTTCTATGACTTAATGTAGAAGGTTGTAGGTTAGATTGTTCTAACTCAAATCTTTCATTTAATGATCTAACGCTCCCACTAATCAAGTCTTTTTCAAGAAACTTGACATTTCTTGACTCCACAATTCTAGTACTATGAGATGGACGAAAAAACCTATACCTTTTAGACCTTTCAACATTTCCAATGAAATACCCGCTAATGGTCCTTGAATCTAATTTCTTTTCTTGTGGGTTGTAAACTCTCACTTCAGATGGGCATCCCTATACGCGCATATATCACAAACTTGGTTTCTAACCTTTAAATAACTCAAATGGTGTCTTAAAGGTAACCTTAGTTGGAACTCAGCTCAATATATACGCTACCGTTTTAAAAGCTTCAACCCATAAGAATTTTGGTTGTTTAGAACTGCTAATCATAATACAAATCATGTCCATTAAAGTTTGGTTTCTTCTTTCTGTTACATCATTCTAATCAAGAGAACCTAACATGTTATATTGGGAAATTATCCCATTTTGTTTATGAAACTTCGCAAATAAACTTGGTGTTTGTCTATCTTCAGTGTATCGATCATAATACTCATCACCTCTATCAGTTCTCATAATTTTAATTTACTCATCGCATTATTTCTCTACTTCTGCCTTAAAAACCTTAAAAGCATCTAGTGATTCATTTTTGTTGTGAAGCATGTAGAGATACATGTATCATGAATAATCATCTAAAAAGGTGATGAAGTATTTTTGTCCATAAGCATCCATGTCTGGGAAACAGATATTAGAATAAATGATTTCTAATATGGTTGAACTTCTTTTGGCATCTTTCTTAAACTTGTTAGTTTGCTTTCCCTTTATGCAATCTATACAAGTCTTAAAATTAGTAAAATCTCAAGTATTAAGTACTCAGTCATTCACTGATCGTTTAATTCTCGCAATGAAGATATGTCCTAATCTTTGATGCATAAGATAGAATAATCCTCATTAATGACACACTATTTAGTACCAATTTAAACATGCAAAACATCATGAGTGGCAGTATTTTGTAAATCGAGGGAATAAAAATCATCGCATAAAACACCATTACCAATATGCTCAGATTTAG
Organism: Canavalia gladiata; assembly: GCA_037954105.1. Classification (NCBI taxonomy): domain Eukaryota; kingdom Viridiplantae; phylum Streptophyta; class Magnoliopsida; order Fabales; family Fabaceae; genus Canavalia; species Canavalia gladiata. The sequence continues at coordinate 10,385,458 of CM075659.1, read as the reverse complement.
AATATAAATTGAAATCAGTGTTCATAAAACTAAAATTATATCCCAAAGGAACAAGCCTTGAAATATAAATCAAATTTAAGAAAAAATAGGAATATAAAAGGTATTTTCTAAAATTAAAATAAAGCAACTCCTAAGTACTAATTTGTAAGTTTCATAACTTCCACATACGATTGCATGTTGTTTCCTGAATAGATACATTGCTCAGCTTCTATTGGTTCCCTCAGGTTTTACAAACCCTGTAAGGTATTTGTAACATGGATTGTAGATCTAGAATCAATCCACCATATGTTATTATAAACATTAACCATATTAGACTTATAACACACAAGTGAGAGTAGGTTACCTTTCTTTTTAAGCCAAGATTGGAACTTAAGACAATCCTTCTTCATGTGCCATTTCTTTTTGTAGAAGAAGCACTTGAATTCTTTCTTTATATCTTCTTTGGGAGAAAATTTTCCTTTCCTTTCTTTTTGACTTCGTCATTCCTAATCCTTCCTTGAGTTGCAAGATGCACACTTTTACTGTTCTCCATAAGCAACCTCCCTTCCTCTTGCATACATATGGTCATAAGTTCATTGATAAACCATTTGTCCTTATATGTATTATAAGAAATCTTGATGGATCTATATTGTTGCAGTAGAGAATTAAATATATAGTGTACAAGGAAAGATTCTGACATAGTAACCTCAAGAGCCTTAAGTTGGGCCATTATATCTCTTATGTGCATGATGTGTTCACGCACTCCTTTAATATTAGTGAGCTTTGTGTTAGAAAATTTCATAATTAAGGTGCTCGCCAAGGCTTTGTCTGAAGTTGCAAATTTTTCATCAATTGTCTTTAGTAGGTATTGGACATTGTCATACTGCTCAGCAGAACCCCAAATGACAAAAGATGTTGGTCTTTACGAACATGACATAGAGACGATTAGATCACTCCCATATTTCATAGAGATAAACATCAATAGGCTTACTAACCTCCGTAATCAGAGGTGGTTCGTCCTTACAAATGACATAATCAATGTCCATCCAATCTAAATGAAGAAGAATTCTCTTCTTCCACACCTTATAATTATCACCATTAAGTTCAGAAATTTCACATTTCATATAAGATGTATTCATATGTTAAAAAACTGCATAGAAAATGTCTCTTCTACCATACTTATAAAATAAGGCAACTAAATAATTATGTTTTACCAATGTAAATCATACAATAAAATATAAATTTATTGACATAAAAATTGTCTGTGGGCTAAATTCCTAATTCAAATAAACTCATATAACCATATTGATAAAACTATTAAATTATATTCCTTTCCTTAATTCTTATGGATAACTAAGTAAATAATTCAATATTTTATCCCCAATTAATTCACTATATAATATAATAAGATCCTGTAAAATTAATTTATTATATTAAAAGAAATAATTGCAAATAATATCTTTAATTATAGGTGATTTATATATAATTTTTTCTAATTTAAAGATGTTGTAACTACTCTTTAAAAATTATATTAATCACAAGATATAATCTTCAAAATTTTGTGAAATTATTTAATATCTACAACTCCTCATATGATTTCAAAATAATTTTATCTAAAACTAACGTTGTTGTAGCTAAACAATAATTAGATAAAATTATTTTAATCATTAGATATTAAATTAATATTTATTACTAATTAATTTATATAATAAATTTAAATTTTATAAACATAAAAATTATATGCATAAATTATTCCAAAATTCCAAAATGTCAAGAAATATTCATGTAGTTTAATAATCATAAGTATTATAAAGCAATATTATAAAAAATTTGAAAATTAACTTTAAAATTTCCAAATCCAATTACCGTGCAGATTATAAAGCAATTGGTCCTATAAAGGTTTGAATACGAGACCATAAGGAGTACCAAGCTCCAACAACCATTTCACTACAAGCAATTATTACTAAGTATAGACAACATAATTATATTTAAGGATACGTGTTCAGGGTACTATTCATCTTCTTTTTCACCCAAATTTATTTAAAACAAGTCTATTTGACTTGTTTCCAACCCGAACAAAACTCCAGTTTTTTAATATGAGAATTACATTTTAATGCTCAAAAATCTTAATAATCAATTTTCTAATAATTTAGACTTTAATTTTTATTTAAAACAGACAAAATTAAATTATCCAAAAATTACAAATGCGCTCATAAAGCAAGACATAAGGTAATTGATTGCTCTAATACAAAATGTAAGACATGTTATGCATATAAAGAGCGTGAAAAGTAGCGGAATAGGATCAAATATTTCCCATCATTGCTATGTAATTTGCTTTCCTTTGGAGGACTGAGTTAAAACTTTTGGAACGAAAATCAGAGTACTTTGAGGGGTCTTCCAAGCACTCAAAACCTACTCTAAATAGAATATTTAGTGTTAAACGTTTTGTACTTAAAGACCTCTGCATAAGTGACTATTTATAGACGTTTCTTCCCATCAAAAAATTGCCTCCAAGTTTAGTGGGCATCATCATGGATTCATGGGTATAGCAGAGAGGCTATGATATGTCCACTTCCTGATAAGGGATCTGCTCCATGACCCTTAGTGGGCAATTCCCATGAACGTGCAAAGGTGCACGTATAACCAATAGAGGGGAGGCTCCTGAGAAGGGAAGGACATGCTCTAATAAAATGAAAGGAAAGTAAGGGTTATTGAAAAGTAAAAAAATAAGGGTTTTTTTTTCAAAGGGGGGTTTATTTTAAAAATAATTACTAAAATGGTGCAGGTTGAAAAGTATTGGATGTGTACAGTATCTATGATACATAAGTTTATGCATCATATGTGTGATGCATAATAAAATGTGTTAAAAGGTGGATAAAACACATTTTATTATATGTCACAAGATGAAGATCAAGGTGTGCCAGAAGGATGAATTGAGGTAGGTTGAAAGTTAGGAGTGAGACGCATTACTTTATGTATTATAGGTGCCTTTGATGCATAAATAAATGCATTATAGGTGGCTTTGATACATTTATTTATGCCTCACTTGTTTGAAATTTTTAGCCGTTGCGGATGCCATTATATACACACACATGTACGTAGGGCCAAACGTGGTCCTTACATGCTTTTCTTTCTCTCTAATATTACATTTTATCCTTGTATTTCTGCTCCAGCTCATTTTGGATTTTGACCATTTGAGGAATACCTAAGAAAATAAACAAAGTTAAAGAAAAATGTGAATAATAACTTTATTTACAATTTAAAGATTAGAGATAATTTTATTAGGATAGATTAGAAAATTGTAGAGTAATGTAGTGATTTTGATTGAATTTTATTATGTAATATTTAGTTATATATAATGTGTAATTTAAATTATTGTAGTTTTTTAGTAAAATTAATTTTTTGGCATGTAAATAGTTTATATATAGTAATTAATTTTCTATGTATACTTTGGAATTAGTATAAAACATTGAAATAAAAAAATAATTATATATTACAAAGTTTAAAAAGATGATATTAATGTATTAAGTAGAAAAAAATAATGATAATTAAAAAAATTGCTGAGGTAAATTAAAAAAATCAAAATATGTAATTATCATAAAAATAAAAAATGATAAGATATTGTATAAAATTTTAAAAATTATAGTAATTTATTAAGTGGAAAAATTTTAGTAGTTAAAAATTATTTGCTGATGTGAATTTAAAAGTTAAAAATTAAAATGTAATTATTATAAAAAGTAATATAGAAAAATAATTATATATTACATAAAATTTTAAAAAGTAAAAATTAATTTAATTTAGTAAGTAGAAAAAAAATAATTAGTTAAAAATTATTTTATTATCTTAATTAAAAAATAAAAAATTAAAATCAATAACTACTCTAAAAAAATTTAAATTAAAAATGATAGATATTTCATAAAAATGAAAAAGTGATATTAAGTGTGATTTACTAGAAAAAATTTAATAAGTGAAAAAAATTTGGTTATGTAATTAAAAAATAAAATATGAAAATCTATAATTAGTATAAAAATAATTATATATTCCATAATTTTTAAAAAGATATTAACTTATTAAGTATAGAAAATATGAATAAGTGAAAAAAATTGCTGATCTTAAATAAAAAATAAGAAATGAAAATAATATTAAATAAAAAATAATTACATATTGCATAAAATTTTAAAAAAAATGATATTAACTTGTTAAGTAGAAAATAATTTAATAATTAAATAAAAATTTTCTGATCTTAATTAAAAAAATTGAATATATGTAATTAGTATAAAATAGTTATTTAAAAAAATTATTATATATTGCATAATTTTTTTAAAATGGAAATTATATTAAGTTACTAAATAGGAAGAAATATAAATAGTTAAAAAAATATTTATAAATTAGAAGCTGTAATTATTTAAAAAAAATATTTGAATTAATTATTTGATGTTAATGACAAAATTAATATTAAAATTTACACACCTAATTTTTATAGGTAAATTTTTTTTTTATTTTAATGTAATTTTATTTATGATAATTTCATTTAGCTAGCATTGTAGCATATGTTAATTTATTTATGATAAATAATGAAATTGTATTTAGGTTCCTTAAAGTTACATAAATAATTTATTTATTTAATTATATTTTTGATTAATTTATGTATTGTTTAATGTATTTATTATATAATTGATTATTTAAAGTTGTTACCTATAGATTAGAAATATATTAATATAAATAAGTTTCATAAAATTTTATGATTTTAAATTTAAATATATATATATATATATATTAAAAAATTATATACCATTAAATAGAAAAAAAACTTAGAAAAAATTAATTAGTTTAGAATAAATTAAACATTTAAGTTAGAGAAATATTAAAGTAAATAGGTTTAATAAAATTTTAGGATTTAAAATTTAAATATATATTAAAATATTATATACCATTAAATAGAAAATAATTTATAAAAAATTAATTAGTTTATAATAAAAAATTAATTCATTTAATTTAAAATATATTAAAGTAAATAGGTTTCATAAAATTTTAGGATTTAAAATTTAAATATATATTAAAAGATTATATACCATTAAATAGAAAAAAAAACTTTAAAAAATTAATTAATTTATAATAAAAAATTAATTCATTTAACTTAGAAAAATATTAAAGTAAATAGAATTCATAAAATTTTAGGATTTAAAATTTAAATATATATATATATATATATATTAAAAAATTATATACCATTTAAATAGAAAATCAGCATATGTGCTTAGGTGTACCATCGGATGAGTTGTTGAGTCATAACCCAAATTATATGAGATGGTACACTCGACATACACATTGATGGATCATTCAAGAAATTAAGGGATGAGTGATAAGTTTATCAAATCCTAACTTTAGTATAACTAATTCTTTTTATGTTAAATTACGCCATTAATTTAAACATCGGTATTTTACGCGGACGAGCTTGAGATCATGCAATACCTAAGCACAGAAGTGGTTGTGTCTGAGACCAGGTCTTTGGAAGATATCCTTGATAGGATTTGACAACACAGAGAGCATCATTTTGTTGAAGAAGATTAAGGATCACCTTGTTAAGACTAGGTTTAATGCAGCTAAACCAACTCTAACAGGCTCCTCAGTATGAGGTTGTAGCTAATATCCCAGAGACACGAGTTGAGTGCTAGAACTTCAGCGTCAGAGACATTGAGCAGCACCTATTACAACGGATATTCCATAGTTTCTGCAAAGATAGGAGGGGTGGTACTTTGTCTCTACACAGGAGGTGCCTCTGTCTCCTGTTCTGGTGTACCCATTCCCATCACCATGATATTATGATAGCGGCGGTCAATTCTTTGTGCCTTTGAATTTTTTTCTTTTAATTTTATTTAATTATTTAACTAAACAAATTATTTGTTTTATGTTTAAACATGCAAATCCTTCATAAGTAGGTTCATCCACTCAGTTGTAATTTGGGTTTGATGGAGCAGTTTCAAACTCAACATTTGGCCTCATTACATCACCTGACATGCCATCCCCAACCTTCTTCGATCGAGTCGATCTTGGGGCAGGATCCAACTATATAGGGACTAAGGGGCCTTCATTGTCACACGTTGAGATGCCTTTCCAAACACCCTTATCATTTCATCCACCGTTATGTCCATGATCCTCAGATGATTCACTAGTATGATAAACAAGACATTAATTTAAATGCAGATTTGTCAGGTGCATTTCATACCGAAGCTCAGTTAGAGCAACCTATAGAGCCTTCATAGGATATCCTTCATTGGCAAATTAGAAGGACGACTAAAGGTAGGGGTGTTAAATTATTTGTTAATATATTTGTTTTTATAGTGAACGCTATGTTATAGATTTTGTTTATGTATACGATATATTTATTTGCTTTATTTACCATTTATATTCTATGGATTTAGTTTATTATTAGTTTATTATATATTTAATGCTATTCAGGAATATATATATATATATATATATATATATATTCTAGCATTTCTTTCTTGATGATGATTGTATCTTTTATTCTATAATTATCTCCAAACAATATGTACTTAAATTTAAATAATTAAATTCAAATATTGAAATGAAAATATATTTTGCAAAAAATACTTAAACACGACTTTAATATTGAAATTCAAATATTACAATGCATAGTTAAATTATTAAATAAAGTTATACATACATTTAACATAACATTTGGAAACAATTACTAAATGGAGACACGATAAAGTCATTGTTCACTTCGACCTTTTTATGGATATTAAGACTAATTGTAACCTAATTTTCTGCATAATCGACATTTAATCCTAGGTTGAGATTCAACCTAATCTATTTCATTTTATATATAAGTTTATTTCGGTTTATCCCTCCTTCCCAATCTATTATGAGAACCCAATCATAAATGTCTAAAAGGTCATTATCATTCCCAATTAGCCACTAATCAAGAAAGTAAGCATCGTAAATATTTTGTAATGTATAAACATCATCAACAAATTGATAGAGGTTAATACTAACCACTACACAAGCAGCTACTACATAAGAGTAAGGGTACCTTAATAATTGAAATCTACCACATTAACAGTAACGATTAGATAACCTTACAGACCATTTTTTATCTCTTTGTTGAGTTATTGGATTGAAAGCTTCTTCAACTTCAAACTGCAAAGACTACATATCATATCTTCTCACTTGGTGGGAACAAACATCATCTTGATTTTTTCTGATTGCATCCATAAATTTTTTACAAAAGCGTTAACCACTATCAATCTCAGACTTAGTTATTACTCTTCTTTACACAAAATATTCAACCAAATGATTATAAGTACATTTAACAAAAGTAGTGATTGAAAGATTCCATGCACCTTTTAAACATTTATTAACTGCCTCTGCTAAATTCATTGGTGTGACTATATCTCCTTCCATGTTCATCATACGCTAGACTCTATTTCTCCTTTGATATGCTATCTATCCACCTAGCCACATTTGCTTTAATTTGCCTAAACTTTTCAAGCTTGTGATTAAAAATTTATTTACATGTAGTGTAACTTGTAAAATCATTTTAAAATAATTAGCATTATAAACATTATTAGACAATATATCAACATTTATAAAGTATAACTTTACCTAATTTAAGCAAATTCTATTTTAGTTTTTGGTTTTTAAATCTATGATTAAAATTGCTTGCAACATGCCTTATGCAATAAACATGATATGCATGCCGAGGTTGTCATCCCAAATAAGGGTTATTGATAACTGATTTTATACTTTGATGTTTGTCTGATATCAGGAAAATTCCACTCCTTTGAGTTACATACTCCCTTAGCAAAGCTAAAAACTAACTCCATACATGCAATGTCTCACCCTCAACAACAACAAACACAATAGGTGACACAGTTATTTCCATCTTAAGTTGTCGCTATCAGCAACATTTCTTTGTATTTGCCATAAAGAAATGTTCCATGAATTTGTATCAAAGGTTTGAAAAAGTTAAATGTCTCATAACACTGTCTAAAACACCAAAATACTCAAAAAAAAAATTCAAGCTCCATTCTAAACCTGATCACCAGTAATCATATCTTTTGTCTCAAGCTTGGACCTAAACCCTCGTGCATATAGAATTATTTTATGTAACCATTTTGACAATAAAGCATACGAATGATCTCAATTCCCAAACACACGCACAATTGCTTTTTGTTTTTCATTTCATGCTTTCTTGTATGCAACTTTGTACCTGACTTAGTATTCTTTCTTTTGAATTAATAAAATTGACATAGGTGGTTCTTCATTTACCATACCTGATAAAAAACAATAAGTAAATAGGATAATTATTTAATGTAATAGAATATACAATACAACATATTATATTATCAAAATTACATACCCAATATGCGTAAACAAATGAAATCAGAATCCAACTTTTTATGGTTTTATGATAAAGAAGCATTCACGCAGTTATGTTGACCCTTCATTTTGTCACACACCATTTATTAGATCTTTTTGATATGGGTATTCTTATTCGCCATGGACAACCAATATCATAATTAGGACAACGAATAGAAAGAAATCTTCACTTTGATTCAACAACAACAAAAGTTTGGTGTACCTTCCTATAATAATGGTTCAGTGCAGTTTGCACTTGTTCTTTACTTTCAAATTGTAAATCGACATATAACGCGTCACCAATCACCCAATTCTCATGTCTTCATCCGGATATTGTCAATTGATATTATTATAGTGAGAACTGTTACTCCAAAATACCAACTCTTTTTTCAAAATAAATTAAACAATCTATATACGCGTATATAAAAACAGCATTTGTTTGACGCAATTGACTGTAACTTGTTTACCTGATTGACTTCTTCATTCAACAGATGTTCCATGTGATGGAGATGGAACGTTAAATGAACTTCCACCTCCACTCAAGCTCAACATAACTTGTTCATCATCATCATCATCAGTAGCAACAACAGTGTCACCTAAATTTTTCCATTGCAATTCATTCTAATTTAAATCATGATTTTCTTCACCCGTTAAATTCATTTATTAGGGACAAATAATGATCTTCATCATCATCATGAGAGAGATTTATACCAACAGCAAAGATTTATAATAAATCATGTACTATAATATAAATAAATAAACTTAAAAATTAAATAAATATTTGGTTAGCATCATGTACTTATCACTTAAATTAGATCCACTGCCTTCGTTAACTATATCAATATCAGCATACACTTCAAGTACACATATAAGACATCGTTGCTCAAATGCATTCATCATGCATTTCATATCTTCATTGTCTCTAATTTGAGATCCTCTGTATTCTACTCTTTCAAATGACACCAAAAAAAAAATTCCTATTAAGTTTGAAATAATTTGGCTAATTGACAATTTTAATTTTTTGAATTTTTTTCTTTGAATTCATTTAAACTAACATTTTTACAAAATTGAATTGGTTTCTTTTTTCCCACAAATGTTAGACCTTTTCACTTTCAAACATTTTTCTATTATAAATATAATAATTATAATTTCATTCATAATTAACAATGATAAACATAAACTTTTAAATCTTAATAAACAATAATAAATTTAAAAACTATTTTAAACAATTTCAAAACTATTAAAGGATGACAAAAATAACTTACATTAGCACAAAACAAATGTTAAATTAATAACCACATAAAAATCTTCAACACACTATATTTCTATGAACACAATGGAACCTACTATTTAAGCATTTTTATTACACATTTAATAATACGTTACATATATTTTAAATTAAATTAACATAAAATGTGACATTTATTTCTGCATCACAAGTGGCTTTAACACATAAATTTATATATTTTACATGTGACGCATAACTTTATGCGTTAAAGCCACATGTGACGCAGAAATAAATGTGTTACACACCTATGATGCACAAATAAATGCACAAAACCTTTGACATACCTCGATCTCCACCTTGTGATGTATAACAAAATACATCTTATCCAGGTGTAGCGCAATGTATTGTGTGTCACACTTTATGCAGAAATAAAAGTGTTATACCTTTAACACACCTTGATCTTTACCTTGTGACGCATAATAAAATGCATCTTATCCACCTTATAGCATATTTTATTAGATGTCACACATGTGACGCATAAACTTATATGTCACATACATTGTACACACTCCTCGCAGGAAAATACTTTTCAACTTGCATCACTTTAGTAATTTTTTTTTTAAAATAAACCCCCTTTGGTAAAAAAAAAAAGACCCAAAAATAAGGGAAGGGATGTTGTGAGTATTAATAAAATGAGAGAATAGTGGAGATAATTGAAAAGTAAAAGAATGAGGGAGGGGATGTGAGTATACATGGAGGGGGAAGATAAAACTAAAAATTAAAAAATTAAAATGAAAATTAATAAAAAAAATGAATAGAACATTATAATTATTACATTAAAAATTTAATAGTAATTACTTTTTTTGGTATAAAAGGATCTATTGATATATTTTTGATAATTTTTTTGGAGGGAAGATTGATGGAAATTAGAAAAGGATGGGGTGAGAGGTGAGGATAAGGGAGGTTCTTGGAATGGAAGAGCATGTTCTAACAAAAGGAAAATAAGGTCAAGGTTGTTGAAAAGTAAAGAATGAAAAAAGGATGTCATGAGTATTGATGAGATAAAAGGATAACAAAAGTAATTGAAAAGCAAAAGAGTAGAAAAGAAAACATGTGAGTATAGGAGGAAGATAAAATTGAAAAGGAGAAAATTATAAAATTAAAATATATAAATTAATTAAAAAATGAATGTAACTTTATAATTGTAGTGTTAGAAATACAACGATAATTTTTTTTGGTATAAAAGGATCAATTGATATATTTGTAATCATAATTATTTTGTGCATACTTTAAGTCAATTATTTTGTTTGAATTGTATTTTTCTATTATTTTATTTTAATTATCTAATTTTAATTATTTGTTTTAATTATTTTGATTCAATTATTTTCTTCTAATTTCAAATTATTCTATTCTATTTAATTTTTTATTATTTTTTCAATTAGTTGTTTTCTTTTAGTTATTTTTCAAATATTTTATTCTAATTATTTTATTTTAATCTTTTCAATTAGTTGCTTTCTTTTTATTTTTTCAATTATTTTTAATTATTTTATACTATTTTATACTATTTTTATTTTTATTAATTTTTTAATTAGTTACTTCTATTTTTTTCAATTATTTCAATGAATCCTAATTAATTCAATTTAAATTTTTTTAAATTATATGCAAAACTATTAAAATTCTATCATCAATCTTCTTCAAATGGGCTATCTTTTCCATTTCCATATCAAATTTGAATGTTTTAAACTTCATTACATAATTTCAAATATGTTGTATGCAACTTCGATGGTTATTGCTAGTGCGTGATTTATTGAAAATAAATCTGAAATACCATTTAGCTCCATATTTGACTTTTAATTTGCAACTTTTTCATCCAAATTAATTTAAAAAATATCATTTTTGATGAAGGAGAATTGGGCAAAGGTGAAAGAAGAAAAATTGGTGAGGTTCACCAATAAAAAAGGTTGAATGTTTCAAAAAATGCAACAATTGAAGTTGATAAAAAATTCGAAAACTTTTGCACAAGGATTACCAACAATTACAATAAGTATCGTGAATCTTTTGGAAGACCTAACAACAATGATACTCAACAACAACTACAAATGGAAAAGGCACGTGGGTTTCTAGGTGTGTTTGGAAGCATTGATTATATGCATTAGGAATGAAAAAATTGTCTAGTTGCATGGAAGAGACAATTTTGTTCAGACGATCATGCTAAATTCATAATCATACTTAATGCATTAGTATCATAACACTTGTGAATTTGACATACATTTTATGGGATTATCGGTTCAAGCAACAACATCAATGTATTAAACCAATGACGCGCTCGTCGCAAACGCGCAAAAATAATTTCTAGATTTCCCCCAAACTATTGGTATAGTATAAGGTGCAACCTAGGTCATCTCCCAAAGACCATTTCAGATTCTTAAGCAAATAAGGAGAAAATTAGAACAGGGGGATTTTGTAAAGATTGATATTGAGTTCTAAATGCAAAATACAGAATGAAATTAATTTCACTTAACAATTATCAACTCAAGGAATTCAGAGGCTATTTTCTTAACTAATCATTGATCACTAAAATCATGCATTGTGTTTATCAACCTAGGATCATCTGGAACCCCTAAAATGATCCTTGAATTCTCTACTGAGAAACCTCTCAGGATTCAATTGATTATGATCAACAAGATTTAGTAACCACTTAATCTTTTATCTAAACCAATTTCACAATCAGAATTCAATTGAAGTAAGTAATAAAATGAAAACCTTCAATTCTATTACTTAATTTCTACTCTTCAAACTTTTGGAAAATGATTTACCAATCAAAAACCAATTATAAATCAATTATGCATTAATCAAAATACGTCAACCGATCAAACTTTGATTAAAGAATAAAATTGAAGAATGTAGTAAAGCAGAGTAGAAATCACTCAATAAGCATGTAAATAAAGATCAAGACCTCAAAGTTAAAATGAAAATAGCTTGAATCCTTGAATTGAAACTACAAACCTAGCCTTCCATGAAGGAGGCAAACTAACAACAAAGAAAGAGGCAAACTAACAACAAATAAATCCTAAGCCTTCCATGTAGGAGGCAACTAATAATAAATAAATCCTAAGCGTTCCATGTAGGAGGCAACTAACAATAAAGAAAAACTAAGCCTTCCATGTAGGAGGCAAACTAACAATAAAGAAAAATTAAGCCTTCCATGTAGGAGGCAAACTAACAAGAAAGAAAGAAAGATGGAAAATGGTATTGGAGTTAATCTCCAAAATGGTGTGTGTCTCATCTTGTAAACCCTTCTATTTATAGAGGATTTGTGAGGCATCATCTTCAGAAAGTCACCAACTAGGATATTACTTTTCTACCCTTTTATTGCTTTCACATGGGCTTTGTTGAAAATGCAAAACACTTTTGAATTTTTGTCACCAATTAGCACATCAATTTTGACTTTCTTGCACCGAAATTTCGGATGTTCACATGTTCGAATTAGAGCTTCATGTCTGAACAAAAGTTGTAGCCCCGGATCTTAGCTGTCCAACAGATTTGATTTCATCTCAATATGACTTCTTTATCTCAAGATATGGCCGGATCTTTGCACACTGTTCAAATTCCACGTCAGCAACACTATTTCATCTTTTGAGATAATTTCGGAGTCTTAAACATCCCATTTAGAGTCTGATCTTGCTTTGTAACTGTGGACACTTCTTTAAGATTTCATTCAAGACAGATTTCATGATTTTTGGATGTCTAAAACTCCTATTATCCTCAAAATACTATAATAGTGTCATTTTAATCGGGTAAGCAAAGAAATTCAATTAAACTTCATATGAACCCAAACTCATAAAATATGACAACGACCACTTAATTGAACATATAAGAAGTCTTAATGAGATAAAAGTGAGAGATAATTATTTATGAAATTTATGCTTATCAAATTCCCCCACACTTATCTTTTGCATGTCTCGGGCAAACTTAAGTTAAGGATTGGTGACTATTTTTTTTTTAAAGAACATCAAAGTTTTGAGTTGATTTCTCAAGAATTCAAAAAATTTCATGAAGCATTCTTTCATCACATTTTTGAAATTACTTAGAAAGGAAACTTTAATTTGAAAAACATAGATTGAGAAAGATAAAACCTCACATGATATACTCTGAATCTCTCAAGTGTTTGATTTGGTAAGTGTTTCTCTCAAATTCAATCCATGAAAGATGAACTATCATAGGCTTGCATATTTTCTACTTCTCTACTACTATGTACACATGCAATGCACAAATCAAGAGGTCTTTATTCTGGTTATAACGGGATTAGAAAGATGAAATGATATATTGAAGAGATACAATGTGAGACCAAGGAAAATGGTGAGGATTGAGAACTGAGTCTAAGTGCAAGTGTGAGAAACAGATATCACTTCTTCATTCTTTTTTTTTTCTTTTTTTTTCAATATAATAGTTTATTTATTAATTTATTGCTTACGGTTTTTTTTAACCATGATATTGATGAACACAACAATAATCTCCCCCACACTTATTGAAACACTTATGGTATGATTAATCCAGTATTCTCACCTTCTATGGTCAAACAAAGTTTTTTTTTATTTGTGGTGAGCTAAAAAGAAGAAAAGGCTAATCGGCTCAGAGGGCTGATCAAAGGATAAAATTATATGGTTTGGTTATTTGGTCAAGTGGTTTGTTCAAGAAAAACAGTGCCTCAATCATTTTTGTACAATTCATATGAAAATGTAGCTTCAAAAAGAATCAATGCAAGTTCTGAAGTAACATATTCCATGGATGAAAATCACACAAGAAAGAAAATAATAATAAGGCTCAAAATCTCACAGGTAATATATTTATCAAATCTAATCTATTTAGTTCAAATATGTGTTTCCAAACTAATTAATCTCAAAATATAAATCGTTTTGCTTCAATTATTTTATGAATTCTAAAGAAAAACATACTTCCACATTCAAATTTTTTTTTTCAATCATAAGATGCGTATCAGGAGTCAAGTGTAACTCCTTACTCATCCATCTTACTCAAAGCAAGTTTATGATTCTAACCTAATTTTTTTTTTTAGGTTTTTTTTTGGGTTTTTTTTTTAATATCGGACCATCCTCCCCCCAACCTATCCAAGACATTGTCCCCAATGTCTTAGATGGAATTTCATATGACAGGAAAAGAAATGTGAGAAAACCACCAAAGTAAGGAAAAGTTATAACCGAAGAGTGGTATCTGGTTCTCTTTTGTCTCTGCCATCCTGATTTGGTTGGTTCACCAGCTGCATTGCTTGACTGAGCTCAGATGTAGGATTTTGCAAAATCTCAAGTAGTTGTTCAACAGTTGAAGCAGATACTATGATGTTGCGTATGGATTGTGGCATGAACTCCTGCTCTACTGCATGATCTAAAAAGGATATCAAACCATTATAAAAGCCATTAATATTCAATAAGCCCAAAGGTTTTTTATGAAAATTCCGATAGGCCCAAAATATAATGGTAAAAATTTCTTCCATTGTTCCAAGACCACCAGGTAATGCAATAAATGCATTAAAATTAGCCAACATGTGTCTCATACGGTCATGCATGGTTGCAACCTTCAATTCAGTACCCAGGGTCAAGTAGGGGGTGCTCCCATTTTTAAGTCAACACCTAAGACGTTACACCCCTTTGTGAGTGCAGATCCTGCAACACATCCTTTTAAACCCTGAATCCCTCCCCCATAAACAAGATTGATTTTTCTTGCAGCTAATGCCTTACCAAGGGTATAAGCTGCATGTTGAAATTCTCCATCCTTTCCAAGGTTAGACCCACCAAAAGCACAGATAGTATTGATCCTATCCATATACGGTGTTTCTGTCTTTTTTTTTGAAAAAATATGTCATAGAGGTTGATAATTTATAGGGACTCAATATCAGACAAGGAGATCGCTTGAATAGTGCGGGATCAGGATTTGGTAGCAAAAGTTTGAATTTTTGTTGCAAAAGTTTGAATTTTTTGTTCAAGGAAAAGGTGAATGTCAGAGGGGAAAGACTTTAAGCAGGGGTGAAAATTTCAAAAAAATGGTGGCCCAATAATTTGAAAAGACAATGTAAATGACAAACATACACGCATGAGAATGAACAGTAGTTGTGATTGTGGCTCACATCTTCCTCTGGTTTTACGTCCAGTAACGGCTGAAACGCCTTCTAAGAGTCGAGGATGTGCTTCCCATTCAGTTTTCTTGTAAACTGACAACAGGGTCTTTTAAAGTTAGATTCTCAAGACTATAACGTGCTTTTTCCTTATGGAACAGTTCAAACAAATCAAGAAGAACTCCTTGTACATGCCTACTAGGATGCGTCTCAAGAGTCTGAATGATATCATCCAATGACTCCTTACTCAGTCCATCCTTTATGAATTGAATTTTGTGCTCTCGATTTCTTGAAACCATTCCAGGGTTCTTGCATCTTGTGTTACAGGTCCATCTTGTACACCTGTAGCAAACTCCAATTCTTTTTGCCCTTCTCTTCTTTGCATAGGAACTTCTTCCCATACCTGGCAAATTTTTAATAAATGATTCTTGAAATTCACCTGCTAAACGTACCTTAGCTTCAATGATCCAACAGACATCTTCTGGAAGGCCTAAGAGTGTTAATGCCCTCAATCGTTCAAGTCTGCAATTGTAAATGTTTTTAAGAAAATTTATGGGGAGAGTAAGGAACAAAATTTTGATCCTGGTGAGAGCTTTCTCCATTTTTTTTATAACACTCAAGTTAATATTCCTGCAAGCTCAATGTAGTGTAATAGTTGGGATGATTTAAGAGGTGAAGAAGAAAGTTGAGAGATTAGTTGAAACTTATAAGTGAGGAATGTGAGAGAGGGAGAGAGAGAAAGAGAGAGAGAGGGAGAAAGAGAGATAGAGAGAAAGAGAGAGAGAGAGAGAGAGAGAGACTTCTCTTGAATTTATTGCAAGTATGTAGCATTGTGCAAATGCACTTCTTCTACCGTGTGCTTTTGAAAACCTTCGAAAAATGGTTTAAGACGATGTCCATTCACCTTGAAGATTTTTTTCACTTACCTCATTTTTTATTTCCACTGCACCATAAGGAAAATCATTAGTAACTACAAATGGTCTTAACCATCTAGAGCGTAACTTAACAGGCATAAGCTTTAGCCGAGAATTGAAAAGGAGAACTTTTTGTCCAACGGAAAACTCCTTTCTTGCCAACTTTTTGTCATGAAGAGCTTTGACATTTTCTTTGTAAATTTTGGAGTTTTCGTATGCTTCCAATCGAATTTCTTCAAGTTCCTGCAATTGAAGCTTCCTATGGATTCCTACTTGGTCTAGATCCATGTTGCATTTCTTTACTGCCCAAAATGCTCTATGCTCTAATTTAACTGGAAGATGACATGTTTTACCAAAGACAATCCTGTAGGGAGACATGTCAATAGGTGACTTGTAGGCTGTCCTATATGCCCATAACGCATCAACAAGGCGCAAGCTCCAATCCTTCCTGTTAGGCTGAACTGTTTTCTCTAAGATTTTCTTGATCTCTCGATTAGAAACTTCAGCTTGACCATTTGTTTGAGGATGATATGGGGTGGAGACTTTATGCATGACTCCATATTTGCGGAGTAGGGCTTCCATTGTTCGGTTGCAAAAATGAGTACCTTGTTCACTAATTAGAGCTCTAGGAATGCCAAACCTACTAAAAATGTTAGACTTGATAAAATCTGCAACAACTCGAGCATTATCAGTACGAGTGGCTTTTGCCTCCACCCATTTTGAAACATAATCAACAGCTAGCAGAATGTAAACAAAGCCAAAATAGACAGGGAATGGACCCATAAAGTCTATACCCCATACATCAAATACCTCACAAAAGAGAAGTGGTTGTTGGGGCATCTCATTTCTGCGCGAAATACTCCCTATTCTTTGGCACTGCTCACAAGTTATGCATAAT
Source organism: Canavalia gladiata (assembly GCA_037954105.1). Lineage (NCBI taxonomy): Eukaryota > Viridiplantae > Streptophyta > Magnoliopsida > Fabales > Fabaceae > Canavalia > Canavalia gladiata. Next base: position 10,367,927 of record CM075659.1, on the reverse strand, counting down.
CTGTGTGCATCATGAAATATTGTAGGCCAATAAAAGCCTGAGTCTAGTACTTTTCTAGCTGTCCGTTGTGGCCCAAAGTGTCCACCACAAGCTAGGGAATGGCAAAAGGTAAGTACAGACTGAACTTCATGATCTGGAACACATCTTCTAATGATTTGATCACTACATGTCTTCCAAAGGTATGGTTCATCCCATATGTAGTGTTTGGCATCACTTTTCAACTTGGCAATTTGCGATTTGGTGAAGTGTTTGAGTATTTCTTTAGCAACCAGATAGTTTACCAAATCTGCATACCAAGGATCCTTCCCGTGCAAATGATAGAGATGCTCTTCTGGGAATGAATCTGCAATTGAAGTTTCTTCACAAGGTTGTTGGATCCGACTTAAATGATCTGCTACAAGGTTCTCTGCACCACTTTTGTCTTTAATCTTTAAATCAAATTCTTGCAACAGAAGCATCCAACGAATCAGTCTTGGCTTAGCATCTGCCTTATTCAGTAAGTATTTCAGAGCTGCATGGTCAGAGAAGACAATAACTTTAGATCCAAGCAAATAGGAGCGAAATTTATCTAATGCAAACACAATTGCCAAAAGCTCATTCTCAGTAGTTGTGTAATTGGATTGGGTTGCATCAAGTGTGCGAGAGGCATATGCAATGACATGAGATCTCTTGCTAACTCTTTGAGATAGTACAGCACCAAGGGCATAATTAGATGCATCACACATTAATTCAAATGGAAGCGTCCAATTAGGTGGTTGAATGATGGGAATGGTTGTCAACCGCTTCTTTAGTTCATCAAATGAATCCTTGCATGCTTGATCAAACACAAATTTGGTATCTTTTTGTAGTAGTTTAGAAAGAGGTTGTGCAATCTTGCTAAAATCCTTGATGAATCTTCTGTAAAAACCTGCATGACCAAGTAAAGAACGTACTTCTCGCACAGGAGTGGGGTAAGGTAGAGAAGTAATAATGTCTATCTTAGCCTTATCAACCTCTAAACCTTTGCTAGATACCAAGTGTCCTAAGACTATACCTTCTGTTACCATGAAATGACATTTTTCAAAATTCAAAACCAGGTTAGTCTCAATGCATCTCTCCAAAACTTTAGAGAGGCTTTCTAAGCATGCATCAAAAGAAGAACCATATACAGTGAAGTCATCCATAAACACTTCCATGCAACTTTCTAAGAGATCAGAGAAAATGCTTACCATGCATCTTTGAAAGGTTCCAGGGGCGTTACATAGACCAAATGGCATCCTTCGATAGGCAAAAGTACCAAAAGGACAAGTGAAGGTGGTCTTATGCTGGTCTTCTGGGGCTATATGTATTTGAAAATAACCTGAAAAACCATCTAGAAAGCAATAGTGAGATTTTCCTGCTAATCTTTCCAAAATTTGGTCTATGAAGGGCAAAGGGAAGTGATCCTTGCGAGTAGCTTGGTTAAGCTTCCTATAATCTATGCACACTCTCCAACTGTTTTGTATTCTGGTAGGGATTAGTCCATCATTGTGATTTTTGACTACAGTCATGCCAGTCTTCTTAGGAACTACTTGCACCGGGCTTACCCAATCACTGTCTGAGATGGGATAGATGATACCAGCTGCCAAAAGCTTACCTACTTCCTTCTTTACCACATCTAGGATGGTTGGATTCAAACGCCTTTGTGGTTGTCTAACAGGTCTGGTGTTTTCCTCCAGCAATATCCTATGCATACAAGTAGATGGGCTAATGCCTGGAATATCAGCCAAAGTCCATCCAATTGCTTGTTTATGGCTTCTTAAGGTTTGCAGCAACCTTTCTTCTTGTTGTGGTAGAAGGTTCTTTGCTACAATGACAGGAAGCTTCTCATTTTCCCCCAAATAAGCATACTTTAGATGTTCAGGCAAAGGCTTCAACTCCAAAGGAGGTGGTTGTATTATGGAAGGAAGGGATCTATCTGAGATTGAAATGTCTGCAACACTTGCATCTAACATGTCATCTTTCAACGAAGTTTGGTCTGCAGCATTAATCCTGGAACACACAATACATGGATCAAATTCATCACATGTGCAAGTAAAATTATCTAAGTAATCTAAATCAAAATCAAAAAATTCAAAAAGTAGATTGTCAATAGAATAATCATCCGCAAGAAGGTCTATGGCATCAAGTTGAAAGAGAATGATTCTCTATAGGATGCTTCATGGCTTCAAATATGTTGAATTGGATGATATCATCTCCAAATTCCATAGAGAGAGTCCCCGTATGCACATCTATCTTTGTTTTTGCAGTTTTGAGGAAAGGTCTCCCTAGGATCAAGGTTGCTCTATTGATGGATGACTCATCTTCCATATCCAAAATGTAGAAGTCAGCTGGAAAGATTAGCTTATTCACTTGAACTAGCACATCTTCAAGTACTCCAGCTGGATGTGCTGTACTTTTGTTGGCTAATTGAATCACCACACCAGTTGGCTTCAGTTCTCCCAGATTCAAAGATTTATAAACTGATGAGGGCATAACATTAATGGAAGCACCTAGATCCAGCAGTGCATCACCAAATGTAGAGTTTCCTATTGTGCAAGGAATGGTGAAAGTTCCTGGATCTTTACATTTCTGAGGGAGGCTGGGTTGAATTAAGGCAGAAACATTGTGTCTCACACTAATCTTCTCATCCCATTTGAGTCTTCTCTTATGCGTGCACAAGTCCTTTAGAAATTTGGCATATTTGGAAATTTGCTTGATAGCATCTAGAAGTGGTATGTTGACTTCCACTTTCCTGAAGGTATCTAGAAGCTCCTTATCCAATTCTGCATGAACATTGGGCTTGGATTGGACCATTCTATTTGGAAAAGGTAAAGATACCTTCTGATCAGCACAAGTTGGGGTTTTCGTCTCATCAGATGCTTCAAGTGCAGATCGTTTATGGCAAGCTTCTTTTTGTTGATCATTCAATGTCTTATCGAAGGCTGGTGTACTTTTTTCATCAGACTTTCCCTCTGATTCAGATGGCTTATCAGAGATGTCTCCAGGTGTGGAGATAAATGCTTCTTTTTAGTGTGGATTAGTCTGATTGAAGCTTTGTTGCTTTAAAATTGTAGGGTCTGTCTGCACTTTCTTCTCACTTCTCAAGGTCATGGCATTCACACTTTTGGGATTTATGACAGGTTGAGAAGGTAGTTGACCAGAACCTTGAGATTTCAATTGGTTGACAGTGGTAGCCAACTGCCCAATTTGAGTTTGTAAATCCTGAATGGTAGAACTTACATTTTGTTGAAACTGAAGATTGTTGGTTGCTAATTGTTTCACCAAATCATCAAGAGAGGGTTCAGAAGCATTAGAAGGTACAGATTGCTGCATATGCTGTTGTTGTTGTCTGAATGGCGGTGGTTGGTATTTATTTTGGGAGTCAGATATTTGAATCCTTTGTTGTTGTGGAGGACCATATCTCAAGTTAGGATGGTTTCTCCAACTAGGATTGTATGATCCAGAAGGTGGTTCAAACTTCTGTTGCTGATAATGTTGAGGAGGCCTGTATTGTTGTCCTGTGCCAAAAATACCATTTACTGCAGCCTCAGGTGTCTCACTTTCTTGCAATGTTGGGCATGCATCAGTAGGATGATCTGCAGAAGTGCAGATGCCACATGTTTTGGTTTTGTCAACAACATTAAGTTGCTGTTGTTGTCCGATAGCCAACTGTCTTATGATGGAGGTTAGTTCTTCAATTCTGTTCTCCAATCGTGTATGGTCTGTCTTGGTGGTCATTTCATGGACTCCTTTAGACAAGGAATTAGTTCGAGAATTGAATTGCTGAGAATTTTCTTCCATGTTGGCAATCAAATCTCGAGCTGCTGTAGGAGTTTTGTCCATGAGTGCTCCACCACTAGCTGCATCAACCATGCTTCTGTCCATTGGCATGAGTCCTTCATAGAAATACTGAATCAGTAATTGATCACTGATTTGATGGTGTGGACAAGTGGCGCATAGTTTCTTGAATCTTTCCCAATACTCGTAGAGAGTTTCTTGGGAGTTCTGTCTGATGCCGCAAATCTCTTTTCTGATAGCTGCTGTTCTAGATGTAGGGAAGAATTTCTCCAGGAATAATCTCTTCATATCATTCCAGCTTGTAACAGATGTTGGATGTAGATAGTACAACCAGTCCTTAGCTCCATCATTTAAGGAGAAAGGAAATGCCTTCAACTTGATATGATCTTCAGGAATTCCTTGTGGCCGCATTGTGGAACACACAATGTGAAATTCCTTCAAATGTTTATGAGGGTCCTCGCCTGCAAGGCCATGAAACTTAGGTAGCAAATGTATTAATCCAGACTTTAGTTCAAATGGTGCATCAACATCAGGGTATTGAATACACAACGGTTGATAAGCAACATCAGGTGCAGTTAATTCTTTTAGGGTTCTATCAGCCATGTTCTTAGCAGAATATTTGAAACTATCAAAATTTAAAGATGCAAAATCACTACTGTTACTTTCTTGGTTATTACTGGATGAATGCCTTCTATGTGCTCAAATGGTGGAATGTTCTATCAATCTCAGGATCATATGCATATAAATTTTCAGGATTGGATCGGGTCATACACAAAAAGGTGAATTCATACAGAAAATCCAAGAATATATACCTAAAGTAAAAAAAAAATTGTTAGAAAGATTAAAATTTTTATACAAACTCCTAAATGAGCCTAGGAAACTAAAATGGTCCCCGGCAACGGCGCCAAATTTTTGACGCACTCGTCACAAACGCGCAAAAATAATTTCTAGATTTCCCCCAAACTATTGGTATAGTATAAGGTGCAACCTAGGTCATCTCCCAAAAACCATTTCAGATTCTTAAGCAAATAAGGAGAAAATTAGAACAGGGGGATTTTGTAAAGATTGATATTGAGTTCTAAATGCAAAATACAGAATGAAATTAATTTCACTTAACAATTATCAACTCAAGGAATTCAGAGGCTATTTTCTTAACTAATCATTGATCACTAAAATCATGCATTGTGTTTATCAACCTAGGATCATCTGGAACCCCTAAAATGATCCTTGAATTCTCTACTGAGAAACCTCTCAGGATTCAATTGATTATGATCAACAAGATTTAGTAACCACTTAATCTTTTATCTAAACCAATTTCACAATCAGAATTCAGTTGAAGTAAGTAATAAAATGAAAACCTTCAATTCAATTACTTAATTTCTACTCTTCAAACTTTTGGAAAATGATTTACCAATCAAAAACCAATTATAAATCAATTATGCATTAATCAAAATACGTCAACCGATCAAACTTTGATTAAAGAATAAAATTGAAGAATATAGTAAAGCAGAGTAGAAATCACTCAATAAGCATGTAAATAAAGATCAAGACCTTAAAGTTAAAATGAAAATAGCTTGAATCCTTGAATTGAAACTACAAACCTAGCCTTCCATGAAGGAAGCAAACTAACAACAAAGAAAGAGGCAAACTAACAACAAATAAATCCTAAGCCTTCCATGTAGGAGGCAACTAACAACAAATAAATCCTAAGCCTTCCATGTAGGAGGCAACTAACAACAAATAAATCCTAAGCCTTCCATGTAGGAGGCAACTAACAATAAAGAAAAACTAAGCCTTCCATGTAGGAGGCAAACTAACAATAAAGAAAAACTAAGCCTTCCATGTAGGAGGCAAACTAACAAGAAAGAAAACCTAAGCCTTCCATGTAGGAGGCAAACTAACAAGAAAGAAAGAAAGATGGAAAATGGTATTGGAGTTAATCTCCAAAATGGTGTGTGTCTCCTCTTGTAAACCCTTCTATTTATAGAGGATTTGTGAGGCATCATCTTCAGAAAGTCACCAACTAGGATATTACTTTTCTACCATTTTATTGCTTTCACATCGGCTTTGTTGAAAATGCAAAACACTTTTGAATTTTTGTCACCAATTAGCACAACAATTTTGACTTTCTTGCACCGAAATTTCGGATGTTCACATGTCCGAATTAGAGCTTCATGTCTGAACAAAAGTTGTACCCCGGATCTTAGCTGTCCAACAGATTTGATTTCATCTCAATATGACTTCTTTATCTCAAGATATGGCCGGATCTTTGCACACTGTTCAAATTCCACGTCAACAACACTATTTCATCTTTTGAGATAATTTCGGAGTCCTAAACATCCCATTTAGAGTCTGATCTTACTTTGTAACTGTGGACACTTCTTTAAGCTTTCATTCAAGACAGATTTCATGATTTTTGGATGTCTAAAACTCCTATTATGCTCAAAATACTATAATAGTGTCATTTTAATCGGGTAAGCAAAGAAATTCAATTAAACTTCATATGAACCCAAACTCATAAAATATGACAAAGACCACTTAATTGAACATATAAGAAGTCTTAATGAGATAAAAGTGAGAGATAATTATTTATGAAATTTATGCTTATCAACCAACAAATGTCTTTAATTATATTTTGTAACGAATGACTCCTAAAGTATAATTTCCTAAAGTATAATTTATGATGAATAGAATTCAATATAACATAAAATATTATTTATCAGATGAAATTTATTTAGAATGTGCTACATTTGTCAAAACGATCTCAATGTCACAAGAAGAAAAGAAAAAATTATTTTCTAAATATGAAGAAGCAGTAAAAAAGAATGTGGAACAAACATTCCATATGCTTCATCTCAATTTGGAATAATATGTGGTGCAACACGTTGTTGGCATATGAATATATTAAAACACATAATGTATGCATGTATCATATCGCATAATATGATCGTTAAAAATAAATGGTAAATATATAATATTAATGTATATTTATGTTATGATCGTTCGAGAAATTATATAATAATAAATAAACTATTTAATGGTATCTATTTCAACTTTCAAAGTTATTTATAAAGGAAAGCGAATTTTCAGTATAGAAAAATGCACCACCAATTTCAAGTAGATTCCGTTAAACGTATTTAAAAATATTTTAAACATCAATGAAGATTGAATGTTATTTTATTTTTTAATTTGTATATATTTTAGATAATTTTTATTTTAATATAATTTTAAATATTATTATTCTTATATTTTTAATGAATTATTTATTTTATCAAATTTATTGTTTAAAATTTAAATTTTTTAAAAAATTTCAATTAAATTAATAATATAAAATATATAATAATATGTAAGTTTCATTTGTATTACTTTGTTGAAATGAAAAATTGTTTAAACAATAATAAAAAATAATATATATATATATATATAATTTATATAAAAAATTAAACAATTCAAAGAGGAATGTCCACGAAGTTGCTGGTAGTTAACGTATGTACTTGACTTTTTTAATTTTCGGTAAGTTTTGGGATCCCAAACTACAAATTCTACGATGTCGGTGTTCTCCTTGCCTTCAAGTTGGACACAATATCTATAAATTTATAATTTGTACTAATTAAATCCAGTTAATCTGTGTATGTATTATTATTAAAAATAGCATAAAAGATTATAATTTCATATAATTTATTTACCAACTGTGAATATTCATTTGTGAGTGGATTATTAAAAAAATAATAATAAAACAATGAAAAGAGAAAAGGTAAAATAAATAAAAATTGAAAACAAAAAATCACTCTCGAGTTCTATATTAAAGAAGTTACAATTTTTCAGCCTTTCATTTTTTATAAAGAAGTACTCTTCATAATTTTTATATAAAAAAGGAAAAGTCAATACCCTCAAGCTTAACATAAAATATAAAATCTATATATTTTTTTAGGAATTAATAACCATGCGTTACTCTTGAAGTTTTGATTTGGTAGTGTGCAAATCCAACAACTATTATTTTTATAGCAACTTATAAGTTATTTTTAAGTTTGAGAGTAGGTATAAAAGTAAATGTACAAATTTAACCATTTTAAAGAGAGCTATCAAACTTATCTGGTGTTTTCTTCATAGAAGGAAAACATTTGTGGGTTGTTTTTAAGTCTTGAAACACAATCTTCAAAAATATTTTATATATTTGAGGTAAGTGTATTTAATTATTTTTTATTCATGTATTTTTATATTTTAATCCTTTTACCTTTTATGGTATGTATTTTAATATTTTTATACAACTTTTTATTTTAAACAATTTGATGCTTCTTTTCTAAATTTTAATTTTATTTTAAAATTAATTTAAAAAATTATTATTAAATTTATAGTACGATCAATTTGAATTGGATAGTAAGAATTTATTAAATATATATACATTAACTTGAACATTATAAAGGTTGAATTTATCTTTTAAATTAAAATAATATTTTTTTAAAATTTTAAAAATTATATTTTTTTTGTTCATAAATAATTATTTTAAATTTATATAATATTTAAATATTATTTGAATAATTGATTTATTTTAATATTTTAAAAATTTCTAAAATTATTTTTAAATTTTAATATGAATTAGATATATAAATAAGTTAAGTTGAATTAAATTTTGAATGTTTAATTTAAATTTGTTTAAAAATTTAAAGATCTAGATTTAGGTTTGTTAAAAATTTTTTTTATCGGATTTAAAATTTATAAATTTTACAAGTTTAAAATTTATATAAATAATTAATTAAAAAAATATTTATAAATTTAATATCTAAACGATAAAAAATTACTAAATATATTTAAAATATATATATTATATATATAAATATAATATTATTAAAATAAATATTATATAAATATAATATATTAAAATAAATATAAATATATAATATATATAAATAAATAAATTTTTAAATAAATTAATTTTTTTATATAAATTTAATTCTAATTTATTTATTTAAAAATATTTTTTAATAAATTTAAATTTATTTATTTATTAAATAAATTAAATCAAATTATATTTGAAACAAGCTGAATTTAAGTTTTAGTTTATTTATTTTTATCTTTAAGATAAATGAATTTATTTTTTAAAATTCATAAAAAAAGTTCTTTTCTAAATTTGTTTAATTTTTTAAATAGTTTCTCTGAAATTTTAAAAATAATTTTTCTGTAAATTTTAAAATAAATCTTTTCAATAATTTTTATAAAATAAAAATATTTTTTTTATGAAATTGAATTCAGTGTTTTCAAAAGCATAAAAAATATTCTCAAATTTATTTTGAAATTTAAATACAATTTTCTTAAAAGATAAAAAAATATATTTCCCAAATTTCTTTAAAAATTAAGTTTATCAAACATTATTTTCTTAAAAAGTAGTAGTTTTTAACTTTCTCGTAAAAACGAGAATAGAATCTATCAAGCCAAAGTAATTTTTAAAATGATTTCTTTAAAATAAGAAAAATAAAAGTTTCCTTGTAAATAATTTCTTTTCTAGCTGAAAAATTAAAATAATTAAAACAAAAAAATTATTTTAAAATGAAATAAATATTTTTAAAATTAATTAAATTTATACAATTATTTAAAAAAATAAATTTTTAACATATGATGTTAATATATTTTTTATTTATAAATAAATTTTAAATTGAGAATTAGTTTCGAAAATCTTATTTTTTTAAATAAACATTTTATTTTAAATTTCTTTCAATAAACTTTATTAACAAGTTCACATATTTTTAATTTTCCATTTATCATACCATCATGATCCCGATGGCAAAAATTGGTTCTTTTTTTATCACAATAACAATTATAGTTAGCAACATCATCGCTTCCAGACTTTACCATTCTTGTAAACACTTTCGAATGCGTATAGTATTTTACATCTGAATATATTTATCGTTAGAATTTTATTTTTATTTTTATTTTTAAATGTTATACGAGATGGTTGTGCCACTTATAATTTGTTAACATCCTTTGTATAGTTTCAATAACAGTTCAATTTTCAACCAACTCACAAATAAAAAATAACTTACATTATGAAGATAAGATCAGATATTGGAATCTAAATGTCAGTTATCAAGACAAAGTCAATGGAAGAATGAAGGGGCTCCAGCTCAGAATAATTCTTAACACGGAAAAAGAGAAGAAACATACAATAGGTCTCTAGCAACCTGAAAATCATGTTTAAAAAGGATAAAATTTAATAAATCAGACAAAGATTTATTTAAAATGATAAGATAATCCTAAGAAATTAAATAAAAAATTGTTTATGATAAAAAGATAATTCCAAAAAATATCTTCTAATATGGCTAGTATTACAATCTACCTATATGTGTAAAATAAGAATCTTTATTTTTAAGTGAAACACAATTTTATAAATTATTCTTTTTCTTCTTAAAATCATGTAATTTTTTATGCATTAAATATTTAATTTAATTTTTTATCCTTTTTAAATATTAATTTGATTTATATTTTAAATATTTATATATTTCTTCTGTTAATTTATAATATTATTAAATTTTATTTTTGCATTATTTTTATTTTTACGTAAAATTTAATCAAGCCAATACTAACTTTCAACATATATTAAATGATTGATTCAAATATTTGTTTTGATTAATTTATAATATTGTTGAAACACTGGTTGCTGAAAAAACAATTAAAAAATTTATTTAGCAAAAAGATTGTAATATTATGTTGTGTAATTTATAAAAATATTCTTTATTAATTTTTGCTGGAAATATTTATAAAAAGTATAAATTAATCTACTAACAATTTATTAAATTTTTAAAAAAATCAAACAAATAAATAAAGTATTCTATAAGTATAATATATATATATATATATATATATGTTTATATATAAATTCTTGAATGGATAAGTTTATTATGTAAAATTACAAGCCATTCAATTAAATTTTATCAATTTAAATTTTTAATTAATTAAAAATAAAATTAACTTAAAATTTAATATTTAAAATTTTAGTTATTAATAATTTTAGAGTTAGAATTAAACTTGGTTAGGATAATTTTTAATTTTTTATTAATTAATTAAATCTAAATTAGAAAATTTTAAACAAATAATTCATAATTCTACGTAATCGACTTATTACATTAATAAATTTCTCAATATATATAAATATTAAACTATAATAAATCATTCAACAATTCAATTAATTTAAACTATATAGTTGGTTGATATAAGTTAAAAGATATACTAACTAAATAAAATAAAAAAATCGATTACCCATAATGAAGTTTATTAATGCAAGTGTTAATATATTCACTTTTCTCATGTATTTATTTAATTTTAAATTCTGATATAATTTAAATGTAAAATAGGTAAAATTACTGAACTAATCATATTTTAAAATAATTAAAATTATTATACTGAAATAAATCGATGATCGAGAAATAAAAATAAAAATATTTTCATTTATAAATAATTAGAATTCTCATATTTTAAAATTTATATATTATTGAAAATATTTATAAATGTTGAAAATTAATCTATTAATAATTATCATAAATATTTATTGTAAGAAATTTAAATTTAAATTTAATTAAATAAATAATTAACTTAAATGATTAAATTTATTTATTTAATATATAATTTATTAGCTTGTATACAATTTTAATTCATAATCACAGATTTAAATTAAAGAAAATACTGGAAGTAAAAAAGATTTTAAAAAAAGTATCTATTTAAAAATTTCACAACTTTTAGTTAGAAATGAATCCTAAATTTTCTCTAGAGTTTAGTTGGTAATGGGAAATATTCTGGTCAATGATCTTATTTACAATATTATAAAATTCAGATTCACTATTAACTCAGTTAACATACTTATTACTCAGTTAATAATTTATAGTTAAATATAAATAGATATATATTACTATTTAATATTTATATATGTAATAAAGTTTTTTCCATTTAAGTTATCAGTTGCATAACATAAAAATACACGTGTAGACATTCTAGCTTGTGTCTGGCTTGCCTTATCAAATTAACACGCACGCATAGCATATGCATGCCTCTATGGCTTGGGAGACTATGCTTTGTCAAGCCTATGCTGAGTGACACATGCATGACATGCGCCCAAGTAAGGTGACATGTCCCTTTCCCCCAGCCCCAATACCCGTCTCATTGATCCTAACAATTTTTCTTTTGAAAGAAGTATTTTAATATTTTTAAAATTTAAAATATTTAGACTTTAATATAAAAATTTAAATTTTATATTTAAAAATAAATTTAATTTTTTTATTTAAATGAGATAATTCAATTTTTATTATATAAAATTTTTTATAATTAAATATTTATAAATATTTATTATTTTTTATTTATCAATAAATTTAAATATACAAATATTTCTATTATGCAACAATATATTTAAATAGAATAATAATTTAATATATATATGAAATTAAAATTATAATAAAATATAATTATATTATTTAATATTAAAAATATTATATTTAAAAATAAAAAAATAATAATAATAACAGAAAAAATATAATAATAATAAAACAAGAAGTTTTCATTTTAAAAAAAGGTAATATAAATAAAACTATTGTTTACGAATATAAATTAAATTTTTTTATAAATTTTAAATTTTATATTTTTTAAAAATTTAATTTATTAAAATATTTTTTAAAATTTACAAAATTTAAATTTTATTTTTAAAAAAATTTAAATAAATTATGTTAATTTTTATAATTTTAAATCTTTTTTAAATTTATTTTTTCTTTCTTAAAATATTCATTAGAGCTAGAAATGGAAATCCGAACCAGTTCAATTCGTTTAAAATTTATTTTAATTTAATTTATTTAATAAATAAATAAATTTAAATTTATTAAAAAAAATTTAAATTAATAAATTAGACTTAAATTTATAAAAAAATTTATTTAATTTATTTAAAATCTATTTATATTTATTGATTATATATTAATATTTATTTTAATATATTATATTTATTTTAGTATATTCTATTTATATAATATTAATATATATATATATTTTAAACATATTTAATAATTTTTTATTTTATAAATTTTAAATTTTTAAAATTTTTAATCAATTATTTATATAAATTTTAAATTTATATATTAATTTTTTTAACATGTATACTTTTAAACATATAGATAAATTTTGTAGATTTTAAATTATATTATATCTTTAAAAAAATTTAATAAACAAAAAATTTATTTTAAAATTTTTAAATAACCCAAATTTAAATACTTAAAATTCAGCTAACACTTCTTTCGTCCTAAACAAAACACACAATTACAAGTCGAATCTTCAAGTTCATCCCTTAAGCGAGGGCCCTCGGCTACTCCTCCATTTTGGAACACATCTGAAAATTATCCTAAACATTAGCCTGCCAACACACACCTCACCGTACTTGTGGATCTGGAATTTAAATGGTTCTGAAATAGTTACGTTCAGATTATATATATATTTTTTAAAAATTGTATTTTAACTATTTTCATATATTAAATTAGAATTTTTATTTTAAATAATACTTTTAGGATCCACTTTCTTCTTATTAAGCTATGTAATTTTTATATTAAATATCATTTTTCTAAATTTTTATTTCTTTTAAATATTATTTTAGTTTTAATTTTAAATATGGACACATTATAATAAATTTAAATTTTTTTATTTTTATAAAACTAAATTTAAGATTATCTTAATCAATCTTAATTTAAATTTTATTTTAAATTTTAATATATCAAATTAACAAAAGAAATTTATTTTATAATTAATAATTAGTTTCTTTATTTTTAACAGTTCTATTTTTTATTTTTTTATTAATAATATTATCAGTATTAATTAATAAATTCACCACTAATAAAAATATTTATTATTTTAATTTATTTTTATTATAAAATTTATTTGATTTTAAAAACATTCATACATTGCATTAATGAATAAAATAATATTTAAATATAATTTTTTTTTTATAATTCAATATAGAACATGGCCAATCCCTTCTATGAGAAAATATTATGCTTAGTTTCTCCTACAGTTATATTTATTTTATTTATATTTTCATATTTTTATCTTTATTAATGATAGTTCATTATTTTTATCTTCATTAATGATTGTTCTTAAATTTTTTTTTTGTGTGCGAAAATTTTCTTTTCGAACCAGGCTTATTTCTTTTAGAAAAAACCAAAACTATTTCGTGTCACTTTCGTTTGACATATACCGCGGACGTGTCACCATTGCTTGTGTATTAATTTATTTATTTATTTTAAAAACCCAACTTGATCTTACCTTTTGCCATTTTTAATTAGGAATGATAAAATAGAATCAAACTTTAATTTAAAATTATTTTGCACTATATTTCTTATCTGCAACTGATAACGAAATAGAATTTCTCCATATATTTTTTTATATAAAATTTTATTTTTTATATTTTTTCATAAAAAGTAACTATATATATATATTTAATTATGTTAAATTAAATTAATCAATGAAATATTCATGATAATTATTAATAAACTATTTTAAATTTTAACAAATATTTTTAACAACAATATATATAATAAAATAAAAACAATAATTTACGTTAAATAAATATCTTTATTATTTATTTAAACTTTAAAATAATAATTAATATTTAATAATAACTCATAACACTTAGTAACTAGTTACAATTTCATTCCATGCATCAATTATGATTCTGAAATTATTTTATATTTAAAAATCTTTTAAAATTATTATATTATCTTTGATATAATAAAAAATTTTACAAAAGAAAAAACTCATAACATTCGCGAGCCATAAACTAGTTAACAAATAAAATAAAACAAAACAAAAAATGTCAACGAAAAAAATAAATAAAACGAAAACAAAGCAAAAAATAATGCATTATATACCTCTTAACACCCTGCATTCTCTCATTCACTCTCCTCTCTTTCAACTCATAGCATTAAGTCTCCACAAGCAACCGTGTTCAATTTTTTCACCGCACAATGAACAACCCGGACACAAAAAATAGGTGGGTTTGGAAAATGAATCATTTTTTCTTCCATTTTGTATATATTTTTCATTAATTATAAATCCAATATGTTATTTGTATTATTTATGTGTTTGTCTGGTTGGTAGAATTTCTGGAACAGTCTCAAGAATTTAATTATTTCCAAACCTAACTTGTAACACAAACATCTAAGCTTAAAACAACATCCCTCTCTAATCTTAGAACTTGATTTGTATTTGTTTTTCCTTTATCATTCAGTTTGGGATTAATTTGGATATACAAGGCTTAGATTTTATCTACATCTGTATCTTTGATCGGTTATAAGCAGTTTCATAAGGGATAAGCTAAAAAATAGTTACGACTTTATTGTGTGACTAGTTTTTATATGCAAATTTGAACTAGCCAACCAAATTTTTACAATAATGTTTCAAAGCATCATGTATAAGAATCTATAAAAATTAAGCTTTGTATAAACGTGTTGGTGGGAGTTACAAGTTTTATACATGTTGTATTTACAGGACATTGATTGAGGAAATAAGGAGTCTAAGATTTATAACTGCGGTTAAAACTCCATACCTACCCAATGGCCAAATTGATCTTGAAGCATATGATAAGTTGGTGAATATGCAAATTGAAAATGGAGTTGAAGGTATTCTTGTAGCTGGCACAACAGGTGAAGGCCAATTGATGAGTTTGAAAGATAAAATAATGCTTATTGAGCATACAGTGAAATGTTTTGGTGACAAAGTTAAGATTATTGGTAACGCTGGAAACAACTGCACATCATTAGCAATTAAGGCCACAGAGCAAGGTTTTGGTGTTGGAATGCATGCTGCACTTCATGTAAATCCTTATTATGGCAAAACCTCATTGGATGGTTTGATTGCTCACTATAATAGTGTGCTTTCCATAGGCCCTATTATTATATATAATATACCAACAAGGACTAATCAAGATATTCCTCCAAGTGTGATTGAAAAATTGGCTCAAAATCCAAATTTTGTTGGTGTGAAGGAGTGTGTGGGAAATGAGAGGGTAAAAAAGTATGCAAGTGAAGGAATTGTTGTGTGGACTGCAAATGATGAAGAATGCCATGATGGTAGATGGGATTTTGGGGCTGTTGGGGTTCAATCTGTTGCTAGCAACTTGATTCCTGGTTTGATGAGAAAACTCATGTTTGAGGGAAAGAATGATGAATTGAATTCATTGCTTAAGCCTCTGTTTGATTGGCTCTGTTTGGAACCAAATCCAATTGCTATGAACACTGCTCTTTCTCAACTTGGGGTTATCAAACCGGTTTTCAGACTACCATTTGTGCCTCTCCCTTTGGATAAGAGGATAGAGTTTGTCAATTTGGTGGATGAAATTGGTCGGAACCATTTTGTTGGAGAAAAAGATGTTCAAGTTCTTAGTGATGATGACTTTATCATTGTTGGTTCATATTGATTTGGAGCACTCCTTTCAAGTGTTACTTTATGTTATTATTATTTTTTTTGGTTTTTGTCTCCTTTCTATTGTTTGCTATTATGGTGTTGATTTATGGAACACAATAATACAATATTCGGTTCCTTTTCTCTTGAGTAATTTTCCTACCAAAATTATATACTTTCTTGTGATTCCTTTTATGAGAAACAAACAATTAACTTATTAAAACTAATAAAATGATAAATATAATTATTTTTCTAGTATTTTTTTTATAAAATTTTCTTATCAAATAATATATTAAAAGAATATAATAATATTAATTTTAAAAATTAGTATAATTTTTTATAATTTTTATTTAATGTAAAATTTATTTATATTATTTAAAATTATTAAAGTTGTGAAAGATAAACATAAAAAGAATAAATATTTCTAAAAATTTATTTTAAAATATTCATAATATGAAATATTTAAATTGATTTTATAAAAATAAAAAATGGAGATTTTATCAACACAAATCTCATGATAAAGTAAAAATATAAAAACTTTGATAGTTAATTTATTTAAATAAATTAGATTTTTATAATTACAATAAAAAATATTTTTTATAAAAAGAAGCGAAGATAGTAATGTTTTGTCTCTAATTAGAGAAATATTGATATTTTCGTATTTATACCCATCTCTGATTGAGATTAAATTGGTATTCCGTCTCTATCGTAACAAAATTATATTACACTTTTTAATTTATGTTTTAGATTTTTTAACATACTATTTTAAATTTATAAATAAAATTAACCCAAAAAGAAAATAATCCTATAAATATTAAATAGAAGGCCAAAAATGAAATTTAAACAGAATTATATATACCGAAACCAAAATGCATATTACTATAAATTGGGATCTTGTGTGAGCTGACAAAAATTAGTCTTTCTTCATTACAATAGAAAAATAAAGGAAAAACTGCACACGTAATTATACAAAAAATTTAGAACTATCCATGCAATATTATATCAAGAGAACCTCTAAGTTATCAAAAACTATTTTACATTAAAATAAATTAAAAAAAAAATTACAGGCTCTTCTACCACCGGTGGGCCTTCACTTTTCTTTTCTAACAAAATAAAGAATGGCCTTGTTTTATGGTATATATCTAATTAAAATTTTAGGACTAAAATTTTCACTAATAGTCTTCCTATAAATGTTATTCATGGATAAATTTAGAAGTATATCTAGTTATACTACTTAATCCATATAATTAATTATCGTTTGCAAGATAAAATATATTTTCTTTAGTCAATTTTTAAAGAAAATGAATTTAAAAATTATAAAGAACTAAAATTTAATTAAATTTAAAATATAACATTTATTAATTTTTAAAAAAAATTATATTAATTAGACTTAAGTTAATGTAAAATTACTTAATATATCCCTTCAATTAAAATGATAACAAAAGTAGTATGAATTATTCAATTTTTATTATTATTTATTATATAGATTAAGTAAATTTTAATTTTAATTAAATTTATTTTAACATTGATTAAAAATTAATTAAAATATAATATATTAAAAAACAACATAATCTACGTTATCCAAAATTTAAGTTAATATAAAAATATTCGGTACACTTCATTATTAAAATAATAATAAAAATATCATTCAACTGTTTTATTCATATCTCAATTATGTATAAATAAAAAATATATGTAAAAAAATTAAAAAATGATATTTTAAATAAATTTGATAAATATATAATATAACAATAAATAAGAAAAATAAAATAATAAACATGAATTGTAAATACTATAACGATAAATATGACAAAAATAACAATCATAATAAATTCTAGATATAAAATACCAAAGAAAATAACAATGGTAATAAACTAAACAAACCTTAATTGCTGACATCAACAAAATAATTAAAAATTAATAAAAATAGATAAATTAAATTATAATAAACACTAATATAACAATATTTTGAAATTTAACTTTATAATAAACCAATAATCAAATTTAAATTAAAAAAACTAAAAATTTAAAATATTATATATTTATATATATAAACAAATAATAAATTTTTTTTATTAAAGTTAAAAAAACTAAAGATTTAAAATATTATATATATATATATATTTTACGAGAAAACGGAAAGCATAACGTATATAATTTGAAAAAAATAAAATAAAAAAATGGATTTTCAATTGACTAATATAAGCATATGTAAAAAAATTGATAAAAAAAACTAACTCGTTATAATATATATATATATTACGAGAAAACGGAAAGCATAACGTATATAATTTGAGAAAAGTAAAATAAAAATAATAGATTTTTAATTAACTAATATAAGTATATGTGAAAAAATTGAAAAAAAAATTATCTCGTTACAAAATATATATATATATATATATATATAAATTAGGATTTGTTGATATTAGTTGTTAAATTTTAATATTTATATTAATTTAATAATTTTATATAAAATATAAAATTTATTAATTTAACCATTAAATTATATTATAATATTTAGTATATTATACATATTAAATTTAAAAAAATTTAAAAATCTGAAAATATATTATTCAATTATTGACATTTATATATATATATTTAAATAATATATAAACCGTTAAAATAAAATATCAATTAATTTTTATTTTATATAAAATTTTATATATATAATTTATGAGATATTATAATATGATTCAACAATTGAATTAATAAATTTTACATTCTCGATAAAATTATTAAATTGATATCAATATTAAAATTTGATAGTTAATTCAATAAATTTTGATTTTATATGTATAAAATAAAATATATAATACATAATATATAATGTTAAAAAGAAATTTTAAAATTTATGTTCACTTATACTTTCTTTCTCTTTTTAAATTACTAAATTTAATAGAAATTTGCAATTAATTTAAAGTAAGGTCCTGCAGTTCTTTAACTTCATAGAAATAAAATAATAAAAAAATTATTTAAAGGAACTAAAGGGGCTGGATTTTCCGGAAGAGAGTAAGAATAGCACACACTGGATAATGGCAGGGAAATAACAAAGGCAAGGAGATCAAAACGAAAAAGAAAAGGGAAAAAGACGAGGGAAGAATAAATGGAAAAGAAAGATCTAAGTTACTTCCAACATTTTTAGGAATGTAATTGACGACAACTGTCCTAGAGACATGGCATGGTCTTCTCAACCATGAGTGATAAAATGGTAGAACGGAAATGACATGGCATGGTCTTCTGTTTATGGCTAAAGGTAAACAAAAAAGAAAAAAAAATCTAAAATTCCATGTTTTATGATTTTTTATTACCATTATTATTGTATTTATTTATTTTTTAATTTTGTATGTATTTAATCATCCACATGATATGTTGGACTATGTTTGATTTATTTATTATTTTTAAATAATGTTGTATATAAATAATATGTATGTAGATAATTATAAAAAATGATGATCGTTCAATGAGTAAGAATGATAAAATTAATTTGGTTGAGTGTGAAATATTTGATATTTTTCTTTTCATGTTTTACTTCTATTACGTTTTGTTTTTTCAGTAGATTTTTTTTTTTCAATTTTTTGTGTGTTTGTGATGATTTTTAAGAATTTTTCTACTTCGTCAAATTTTTTTTTATCTGTTGTCAATTTTTTATTAATAATAAATGGACAAATTTTTTTATTTTTAGTCATGAACAATAATTTTTCTTTTGTGTAAAAGTTTTTTCTAGTACTATGTAGTTGTTCATATCTACCTTCAATTACTTTTTTTTATTAATTTAAAATCAAATTTAAGTTTTTTTTATTTTTTTTAATTTTTAATTTTAAGCTAATAAAATAAATCTTTTTTTATCTATTTTTATTTTAAATTAATTAATAATCAATTAAATACTAAAATTAAGGTTAAAAGAAGATAATTAAAAAAAATAAAATAATAAGTAATAAAAAAAAAGCTAAAATAAAACTGATATTTATATGTATATTTAAAATGTATGCTGAAATTGATACACTTGATAATTCAACAACAACCACCGTTGAAAATGATACAACTATATTAATAGGTAAGTAAAAATAAATTTATGAAAAATATTATTTACTAAATATATTACTTTGTTAAATTATGTTAAAAAATTTATTTAAATATTTTGCGTGAGTTATAAATTTATCTAATGATGATCAAAATCATTATTTATTGATAATAAATGAAAGTATTAATGAAGAAGATCATGATTTAAATGAAAATAAATGAGATTTAAAAAACTTGGATGGCACTAAGGATGATGAAAAACAAATTGTATTGAGTTTGAGTCTAAATTTATATCATGTTCTCTACTAGGTAATGAAGTTACAGTATATGTAATGAAAAAAATAATTTGTTATTAAGAAAATTAATTAACTAATTTTTTACATTAAAATAAGATTTGATATTTTGGAATAGTAATTCTTACTACACCAATATTTCATGGAAATATCTGAATGAAGACAGGAACTTTGTACAACTAATGCACCTCTGAATTGGATGATTGGGGAAGAATTGTTTGTTGGTTTAAAATTTGAGAATAAAGAAGAAATGCATCTGACAATGAAATATTGCTCGATAAATGTAAATCAAACATTTGTTGTTATTGAATTGAATGTTATATTTCTTTCTATTCGTTGTCCTAATCAAGTAATTGGTTGTCCATAATGAATGAAGGCATCCTTATAAAAAAGATCCAATAAATGATGTATCACAAAATGATGAAGGGTCAACATAATTACTTGAATGTGCATGTGTCTAATTTCATCTATTCATGCATAATGAGCATATATTTTTCATATTATATGAATTTTCTAAAGGTTTTTCTATATTGTATTGCATAAATTGGACTTATAATTTAATTTCAGTTATTTACCAAGCATAGTAAATGAATAACCATATGTTTCAATATCATTGATTCAGGAAAGAATACTTAATCAATATGGATACAAGATCTCATACAAGAAAGCATGGAATGAAAAATAGAAAACAATCATTTGTGTTTGGGGATTAAGATGAATCATATGCTTTATTGTCAAGATAGTTATATAAGATGATTCAATATACACTAGAGTCGAGGTATAAACTTGAGATAGAAGATGTTATAATTGGTGACCAAGTTCAAAATGGAGCTCAAATTTTTATTTTTATTTTTTTTTGAGTTTTTTGGAGGTTTAGATAGTGTTGTCATGCATTTAAATGTTGCAAACGTCTTATACAAATCAATGGAACTTTCCTATATGGAAAATACAAAAGTACGTTACACATAGGACAACTCAAGATGGTAATAATTTGTGCTACTTATTGTTTTTATTATTGTTAAGGATGAGACATTGAACGCATGAAACTAGTTTCTAGCCTTGTTCACAGAGTATGTTATCCAAAGGAGTGAAGCTTTCCTAATATTCAATAGACATCAAAGTATAAAATTAGTTGTAACTAACCCACATTTGGGATGGAAACTTCCATGCTTATCATGTGTATTGCATAGACATATTGTAAGCAATTTCAATCATTGATTTAAAAATAAAATTTGAAGCAAGAATTGCTTAAATTAGATAATGTGTAATTTTATATATTATTATTTTTAATTGTGTTGATTATGATAATTGTTTTAAAATGAATTTATTAGTTATACCATATCTAAAGAAGTATTGATCACAAACTTCAAAAGTTTAAACAGACTAGCGTAGTGACACGCTCGTCGCAAACGCGCAAAAATAATTTCTAGATTTCCCCCAAACTATTGGTATAGTATAAGGTGCAACCTAGGTCATCACCCAAAGACCATTTCATATTCTTAAGCAAATTAGGAGAAAGTTAGAAAAAGGGGGTTTTGTAAATATATGATATTAAGTGCTAAATACAAAATACAGAATGAAATTAATTTGACTTAACAATTATCAACTCAAGGAATTCAGAGGCTATTTTTATAACTAATCATTGATCACTAAAATTATGCATTGTGTTTATCAACCTAGGATCATCTGGAACCCCTACAATGATCCTTGAATTCTCTACTGAGAAACCTCTCAGAATTCAATTGATTATGATCAACAAGATTTAGTAACCACTTAATCTTTCATCTAAACCAATTTTATAATCAGAATTCAGTTGAAGTAAGTAATAAAATGAAAACCTTCAATTAAATTACTTAATTTCTACTCTTCAAACTTTTGGAAAATGATTTACCAATCAAAAACCAATTATAAATCAATTATGCATTAATCAAAATACGTCAACCGATCAAACTTTGATTAAAGAATAAAATTGAAGAATATAGTGAAGTAGAGTAGAAACCACTTAATAAGCATGTAAATAAAGATCAAGACCTCAAAGTTAAAATGAAAATAGCTTGAATCCTTGAATTGAAACTACAAACCTAACCTTCCACGAAGGAGGAAAACTAACAACAAAGAAAGAGGCAAACTAACAACAAATAAATCCTAAGCCTTCCATGTAGGAGGCAACTAACAATAAAGAAAAACTAAGCCTTCCATGTAGGAGGCAAACTAACAAGAAAGAAAACCTAAGCCTTCCATGAAGGAGGCAAAACTAACAAGAAAGAAAGAAAGAAAGAAAGAAAGAAAGAAAGAAAGAAAGAAAGAAAATGGTATTGGAGTTAATCTCCAAAAAAATGGTGTTTTTCTCCTCTTGTAAACCCTTCTATTTATAGAGGATTTGTGAGGCATCATCTTCAGAAAGTCACCAACTAGGATATTACTTTTCTACCCTTTTATTGCTTTCACATGGGCTTTGTTGAAAATGCAAAACACTTTTGAATTTTTGTCACCAATTAGCACAACAATTTTGACTTTCTTGCACCGTAATTTCGGATGTTCACATGTCCGAATTAGAGCTTCACGTCGAACAAAAGTTGTAGTCCTGGATCTTAGCTGTCCAACAGATTTGATTTCATCTCAATATGACTTCTGTATCTCAAGATATGACCGGATCTTTGCACACTGTTCAAATTCCACGTCAGCAACACTATCTCATCTTTTGAGATAATTTCGGAGTCCTAAACATCCCATTTAGAATCTGCTCTTGCTTTGTTACTTGGACACTTCTTTAAGCTTTCATTCAAGACAGATTTCATGATTTTTGGATGTCTAAAACTCCTATTATGCTCAAAATACTATAATAGTGTCATTTTAATCGGGTAAGCAAATAAATTCAATTAAACTTCATATGAACCCAAACTCATAAAATATGACAAAGATCACTTAATTGAACATATAAGAAGTCTTAATGAGATAAAAGTGAGAGATAATTATTTATGAAATCTATGCTTATCAAATTCCCCCACACTTATCTTTTGCACGTCTCGGGTAAACTTAAGTTAAGGATTGGTGACTGTTTTTTTTTTTTGATAGAACATCCAAGTTTTGAGTTGATTTCTCAAGAATTCACAAAATTTCATGAAGTATTCTTTCATCACACTTTTGAAATTACTTAGAAAGGCAACTTTAATTTGAAAAACATAGATTGAGAAAGATAAAACCTCACATGATATACTCTGAATCTCTCAAGTGTTTGATTTGGTAAGTGTTTCTCTCAAATTCAATCCATGAAAGATGAACTATCATAGGCTTGCATATCTTCTACTTCTCTACTACTATGTACACATGCAATGCACAAATCAAGAGGTCTTTATTTTGGTTATAACAGGATTAGAAAGATGAAATGATATATTGAAGAGATACAATGTTAGACCAAGGAAAATGGTGAGGATTGAGAACTGAGTCTAAGTGCAAGTGTGAGAAACAGATATCCCTTCTTCATTCTTTTTTTTTTCTTTTCTTTTTTTTTCAATATAATAGTTTATTTATTAATTTAATGCTCCAGTTTTTTTTTCAACCATGATATTGATGAACACAACAATAATCTCCCCCACACTTATTGAAACACTTATGGTATGATAAATCCAGTATTCCTCACCTTCTATGGTCAGACAAAGTTGTTTTTTTTTTTTGATTTATGGTGAGCTAAAAAGAAGAAAAGGCTAATCGGCTCAAAGGGCTGATCAAAGGATAAAATTATACGGTTTGGTTATTTGGCCAAGTGGTTTGTTCAAGAAAAACAAAATGCCTCAATCATTTTTGTACAATTCATGTGAAAATGTAGCTTCAAAAAGAATCAATGCAAGTTCTGAAGTAACATATTCCATGGATGAAATTCACACAAGAAAGAAAATAATAATAAGGCTCAAAATCTCACAGGTAATATATTTATCAAATCTAATCTATCCAGTTCAAATATGTGTTGCCAAACTAATTAATCTCGAAATGTAAATCATTTTGCTTCAATTATTTTATGAAATCTAAAGAAAAAAAACATACTTCCACATTCATTTTTTTTTTAATCATAAGATGCGTATCAAGAGTCAAGTATAACTCCTTACTCAGCCATCTTACTCAAAGCAAGTTTATGATTCTAACCTAATTTTTTTATTTTTTATTTATTTTTATTTTTTTTGGGTTTTTTTTTATTATATCGGACCATCCTCCCCCAACCTATCCAAGACATTGTCCCCAATGTCTGAGATGGAATTTCATATGACAGGAAAAGAAATGTGAGAAAACCACCAAAGTAAGGAAAAGTTATAACCGAAGAGTGGTATCTGGTTCTCTTTTGTCTCTGCCATCCTAATTTGGTTGGTTCACCAGCTGCATTGCTTGACTGAGCTCAAATGTAGGATTTTGCAAAATCTCAAGTAGCTGTTCAACAAGTCAAGCAGATACTATGATGTTGCGCATGGATTGTGGCATGAACTCCTGCTCTACTGCATGATCTAAAAAGGATATCAAACCATTATAAAAGTCATTAATATTCAATAAGCCCAAAGGTTTTTTATGAAAATTCCGATAGGCCCAAAATATAATGGTAAAAATTTCTTCCATTGTTCCAAGACCACCAGGTAATGCAATAAATGCATTAGAATTAACCAACATGTGTCTCATACGGTCATGCATGGTTGCAACCTTCAATTCAGTACCCAGGGTCAAGTAGGAGGTGCTCCCATTTTTTAAGCCAACACCTAAGACGTTACACCCCTTTGTGAGTGCAGATCCTGCAACACATCCTTTTAAACCCTGAATCCCTCCCCCATAAACAAGATTGATTTTTCTTGCAGCTAATGCCTTACCAAGGGTATAAGCTGCATGTTGAAATTCTCCATCCTTTCCAAGGTTAGACCCACCAAAAAGACAGATAGTATTGATCCTATCCATATACGGTGTTTCTGTCTTTTTTTTGAAAAAATATGTCATAGTGGTTGATAATTTATAGGGACTCAATATCAGACAAGGAGATCGCTTGAATAGTGCAGGATCAGGATTTGGTAGCAAAAGTTTGAATTTTTGTTGCAAAAGTTTGAATTTTTTGTTCAAGGAAAAGGTGAATGTCAAAGGGGAAAGACTTTAAGCAGGGGTGAAAATTTCAAAAAATGGTGGCCCAATAAATTGAAAAGACAATGTAAATGACAAATATACACGCGTGAGAAGGAACAGTAGTTGTGATTGTGGCTCACATCTTCCTCTGGTTTTACGTCCAGTAACGGCTGAAACGCCTTCTAAGAGTCGAGGATGTGCTTCCCATTCAGTTTTCTTGTAAACTGACAATAGGGTCTTTTAAAGTCAGATTCCCAAGACTATAACGTGCTTTTTCCTTACGGAACAGTTCAAACAAATCAAGAAGAACTCCTTGTACATGCCCACTAGGATGCGTCTCAAGAGTCTGAATGATATCATCCAATGACTCCTTACTCAGTCCATCCTTTATGAATTGAATTTTGTCCTCTCGATTTCTTGAAACCATTCCAGGGTTCTTGCATCTTGTGTTACAGGTCCATCTTGCACACCTGTAGCAAACTCCAATTCTTTTTGCCCTTCTCTTCTTTGCATAGGAACTTCTTTCCATACCTGGCATATTTTTAACAAATGATTCTTGAAATTCACCTGCTAAACGTACCTTAGCTTCAATGATCCAACGGACATCTTCTGGAAGGCCTAAGAGTGTTAATGCCCTCAATCGTTCAAGTCTGCAATTGTAAATGTCTTTAAGAAAATTTCTGGGGAGAGTAGGGAACAAAATTTTGATCCTGGTGAGAGCTTTCTCCATTTCTTAAAAAACTCAAGTTATTATTCCTGCAAGCTTAATGTGGTGTAATAGTTGGGATGATTTAAGAGGTGAAGAAGGAAGTTGAGAGATTAGTTGAAACTTATAAGCGAGGAATGTGAGAGAGGGAGAGAGAGAAAAAGAGAGAGAGAGAGAAAGAGAGAGAGAGAGAGAGAGAGAGAGAGAGAAAGAAAGAGAGAGAGAGACTTCTCTTGAATTTATTGCAAGTATGTGGCATTGTGCAAATGCACTTCTTCTACCTTGTGCTTTTGAAAACCTTCGAAAAATGGTTTAAGACGATGTCCATTCACCTTGAAGATTTTTGCAGTTACCTCATTTTTTATTTCCACTGCACCATAAGGAAAAACATTAGTAACTACAAATGGTCCTAACCATCTAGAGCGTAACTTACCAGGCATAAGCTTTAGCCGAGAATTGAAAAGGAGAACTTTTTGTCCAACGGAAAACTCCTTTCTTGCCAACTTTTTGTCATGAAGAGCTTTGACCTTTTCTTTATAAATTTTGGAGTTTTCGTATGCTTCCAATCGAATTTCTTCAAGTTCCTGCAATTGAAGTTTCCTATGGATTCCTGCTTGGTTTAGATCCATGTTGCATTTCTTTACTGCCCAAAATGCTCTATGCTCTAATTCAACTGGAAGATGACATGCTTTACCAAAGACAATCCTGTAGGGAGACATGCCAATGGGTGACTTATAGGCTGTCCTATATGCCCATAAAGCATCAACAAGGCGCAAGCTCCAATCCTTCCTGTTAGGTTGAACTGTTTTCTCTAAGATTTTCTTGATCTCTCGATTAGAAACTTCAGCTTGACCATTTGTTTGAGGATGATATGGGGTGGAGACTTTATGCATGACTCCATATTTGCGGAGTAGAGCTTCCATTGTGCGGTTGCAAAAATGAGTACCTTGGTCACTAATTAGAGCTCTAGGAATGCCAAACCTGCTAAAAATGTTAGACCTGATAAAATCTGCAACAACTCGAGCATCATCAGTACGAGTGGCTTTTGCCTCCACCCATTTTGAAACATAATCAACAGCTAGCAGAATGTAAACAAAGCCAAAAGAGACAGGGAATGGACCCATAAAGTCTATACCCCATACATCAAATACCTCACAAAAGAGAAGTGGTTGTTGGGGCATCTCATTTCTGCGCGAAATACTCCCTATTCTTTGGCACTGCTCACAAGTTATGCGTAATCTGTGTGCATCACGAAATATTGTAGGCCAATAAAAGCCTGAGTCTAGTACTTTTCTAGCTGTCCGTTGTGGCCCAAAGTGTCCACCACAAGCTAGGGAATGGCAAAAGGTAAGTACAAACTGAACTTCATGATCTGGAATACATCTTCTAATGATTTGATCACTACATGTCTTCCAAAGGTATGGTTCATCCCATATGTAGTGTTTGGCATCACTTTTCAACTTGGCAATTTGCGATTTGGTGAAGTGTTTGGGTATTTCTTTAGCAACCAGATAGTTTACCAAATCTGCATACCAAGGATCCTTCCCGTGCAAATGATAAAGATGCTCTTCTGGGAATGAATCTGCAATTGAATTTTCTTCACAAGGTTGCTGGATCCGACTTAAATGATCTGCAACAAGGTTCTCTGCACCACTCTTATCTTTAATCTCTAAATCAAATTCTTGCAACAGAAGCATCCAGCGAATCAGTCTTGGCTTAGCATCTGCCTTCTTAAGCAAGTATTTCAAAGCTGCATGGTCAGAGAAGATAATAACTTTAGATCCAAGCAAATAGGAGCGAAATTTATCTAATGCAAACACAATTGCCAACAGCTCCTTCCAAGTAGTTGTGTAATTGGATTGGGTTGCATCAAGTGTGCGAGAGGCATATGCAATGACATGAGATCTCTTGCTAACTCTTTGAGACAGTACAGCACCAAGGGCATAATTAGATGCATCACATATTAATTCAAATGGAAGCGTCCAATTAGGTGGTTGAATGATGGGAGTGGTTGTCAACTGCTTCTTTAGTTCATCAAATGAATCCTTGCATGCTTGATCAAACACAAATTTGGTATCTTTTTGTAGTAGTTTAGAAAGAGGTTGTGTAATCTTGCTAAAATCCTTGATGAATCTTCTGTAAAAACCTGCATGACCAAGTAAAGAACGTACTTCTCGCACAGAAGTGGGGTAAGGTAGAGAAGTAATAATGTCTATCTTGGCCTTATCAACCTCTAAACCTTTGCTAGATACCAAGTGTCCTAAGATTATACCTTCTGTTACCATGAAATGACATTTTTCAAAATTCAAAACCAGGTTAGTCTCAATGCATCTGTCCAAAACTTTAGAGAGGCTTTCTAAGCATGCATCAAAAGAAGAACCATATACAGTAAAGTCATCCATAAACACTTCCATGCAACTTTCTAAGAGATCAGAGAAAATGCTTACCATGCATCTTTGAAAGGTTCCAGGGGCGTTGCATAGACCAAAGGGCATCCTTCGATAGGCAAAAGTACCAAAAGGACAAGTGAAGGTGGTCTTATGCTGGTCTTCTGGGGCTATATGTATTTGAAAATAACCTGAAAAACCATCTAGAAAGCAATAATGAGATTTTCCTGCTAATCTTTCCAAAATTTGGTCTATGAAGGGTAAAGGGAAGTGATCCTTGCGAGTAGCTTGGTTAAGCTTCCTATAATCTATGCACACTCTCCAACTGTTTTGTATTCTGGTAGGGATTAGTTCATCATTGTGATTTTTGACTACAGTCATGCCAGTCTTCTTAGGAACTACTTGCACCGGGCTTACCCAATCACTGTCTGAGATGGGATAGATGATACCAGCTGTCAAAAGCTTACCTACTTCCTTCTTTACCACATCTAGGATGGTTGGATTCAAACGCATTTATGGTTGTCCAATAGGTCTGGTGTTTTCCTCCAGCAATATCCTATGCATACAAGTAAATGGGCTAATGTCTGGAATATCATCCAAAGTCCATCCAATTGCTTGTTTATGGCTTTTTAAGGTTTGCAGCAACCTTTCTTCCTGTTGTGGTAGAAGGTTCTTTGCTACAATGATAGGAAGCTTCCCATTTTCCCCCAAATAAGCATACTTTAGATGTTCAGGCAAAGGCTTCAATTCCAAAGGATGTGGTTGTATTATGGAAGGCAGGGATCTATTTGAGATTGAAATGTCTGCAACACTTGCATCTAACATGTCATCTTTCAACGAAGTTTGGTCTGCAGCATTAATCCTGGAACACACAATACATGAATCAAATTCATCACATGTGCAAGTAAAATTATCTAAGTAATCTAAATCAAAATCAAAAAAATTAAAAAGTAGATTGTCAATAGAATAATCATCCGCAAGAAGGTCTATGGCATCAAGTTGAAAGAGTGAATGGTTCTCTATAGGATGCTTCATGGCTTCAAATATGTTGAATTGGATGATATCATCTCCAAATTCCATAGAGAGAGTCCCCGTATGCACATCTATCTTTGTTTTTGCAGTTTTGAGGAAAGGTCTCCCTAGGATCAAGGTTGCTCTATTCATGGATGACTCATCTTCCATATCCAAAATGTAGAAGTCAGCTGGAAAGATCATCTTATTCACTTGAACTAGCACATCTTCAAGTACTCCGGCTGGATGTGCTGTACTTTTGTTGGCTAATTGAATCACCACACCAGTTGGCTTCAGTTCTCCCAGATTCAAAGATTTATAAACTGATGAGGGCATAACATTAATGGAAGCACCTAGATCCAGCAATGCATCACCAAATGTAGAGTTTTCTATTGTGCAAGGAATGGTGAAAGTTCCTGGATCTTTACATTTCTGAGGGAGGCTGGGTTGAATTAAGGCAGAAACATTGCGTCCCACACTAATCTTCTCATCCCCTTTGAGTCTTCTCTTATGCGTGCACAAGTCCTTTAGAAATTTGGCATATTTGGGAATTTGCTTGATAGCATCTAGAAGTGGTATGTTGACTTCCACTTTCCTGAAAGTATCTAGAAGCTCCTTATCCAATTCTGTATGAACATTGGGCTTGGATTGGACCATTCTATTTGGAAAAGGTAAAGATACCTTCTGATCAGCACAATTTGGGGTTTTTGTCTCATCAGATGCTTCAAGTGTAGATCGTTTATGGCAAGCTTCTTTTTGTTGATCATTCGATGTCTTATCGAAGGCTGGTGTACTTTTTTCATCAGACTTTCCCTCTGATTCAGATGGCTCATCAGAGATATCTCCAGGTGTAGAGATAAATGCTTCTTTTTGGTGTGGATTAGTCTGATTGAAGCTTTGTTGCTTTAAAATTGTAGGGTCTGTCTGCACTTTCTTCCCACTTCTCAAGGTCATGGCATTCACACTTTTGGGATTTATGACAGGTTGAGAAGGTAGTTGACCAGAACCTTGAGATTTCAATTGGTTGACAGTGGTAGCCAACTGCCCAATTTGAGTTTGTAAATCCTGAATGGTAGAACTTACATTTTGTTGAAACTGAAGATTGTTGGTTGCTAATTGCTTCATCAAATCATCAAGAGAGGGTTCAGAAGCATTAGAGGGTACAGATTGCTGCATATGCTGTTGTTGTTGTCTGAATGGCGGTGGTTGGTATTTATTTTGGGAGTCAGATGTTTGAATCCTTTGTTGTTGTGGAGGACCATATCTCAAGTTAGGATGGTTTCTCCAACTAGGATTGTATGATCCAGAAGGTGGTTCAAACTTCTGTTGCTGATAATGTTGAGGAGGCCTGTATTGTTGTCCTGTGCCACAAATACCATTTACTGCAGCCTCAAGTGTCTCACTTTCTTGCAATGTTGGGCATGCATCAGTAGGATGATCTGCAGAAGTGCAGATGCCACATGTTTTGGTTTTGTCAACAACATTAAGTTGTTGTTGTTGTCCGATGGCCAACTGTCTTACGATGGAGGTTAGTTCTTCAATTCTGTTCTCCAATCGTGTATGGTCTGTCTTGGTGGTCATTTCATGGACTCCTTTAGACAAGGAATTAGTTCGAGAATTGAATTGCTGAGAATAATTAAGTGACAAATTTTTGACACGCTCGTCGCAAACGGGCAAAAATAATTTCTAGATTTCCCCCAAACTATTAGTATAGTATAAGGTGTAACCTAGGTCATCTCCCAAAGACCATTTCAGATTCTTACGCAAATAAGGAGAAAATTAGAACAAGGGGATTTTTGAAAAGATGCAATATTGAGTTCTAAACACAAAATACAGAATGAAATTAATTTCACTTAACAATTATCAACTCAAGGAATTCAGAGGCTATTTTCTTAACTAATCATTGATCACTAAAATCATGCATTGTGTTTATCAACCTAGGATCATCTGGAACCCCTAAAATGATCCTTGAATTCTCTACTGAGAAACCTCAGAATTTAATTGATTATGATCAACAAGATTAGTAACCACTTAATCTTTTATCTAAACCAATTTCACAATCAGAATTCAGTTGAAGTAAGTAATAAAATGAAAACCTTCAATTAAATTACTTAATTTCTACTCTTCAAACTTTTGGAAAATGATTTACCAATCAAAAACCAATTATAAATCAATTATGCATTAATCAAAATACGTCAACCGATCAAACTTTGATTAAAGAATAAAATTGAAGACTATAGTGAAGCAGAGTATAAACCACTTAATAAGCATGTAAATAAAGATCAAGACCTCAAAGTTAAAATGAAAATAGCTTGAATCCTTGAATTGAAACTACAAACCTAGCCTTCCATAAAGGAGGCAAACTAACAACAAAGAAAGAGGCAAACTAACAACAAATAAATCCTAAGCCTTCCATGTAGGAGGCAACTAACAACAAATAAATCCTAAGCCTTCCATGTAGGAGGCAACTAACAATAAAGAAAAACTAAGCCTTCCATGTAGGAGGCAAACTAACAAGAAAGAAAACCTAAGCCTACCATGAAGGAGGAAAAACTAACAAGAAAGAAAGAAAGAAAGAAAATGGTATTGGAGTTAATCTCCAAAATAGTGTGTTTCTCCTATTGTAAACCCTTCTATTTATAGAGGAATTTTGAGGCATCATCTTCAAAAAGTCACCAACTAGGATATTACTTTTCTACCCTTTTATTGCTTTCACATGGGCTTTGTTGAAAATGCAAAACACTTTTGAATTTTTGTCACCAATGAGCACAAAAATTTTGACTTTCTTGCACCGCAATTTCGGATGTTCACATGTCTGAATTAGAGCTTGACTTCTGAACAAAAGTTGTAGCCCCGGATCTTAGCTGTCCAACAAAGTTGATTTCATCTCAATATGACTTCTTTATCTCAAGATATGGCTGGATCTTTGCACACTGTCCAAATTCCACGTCAGCAACACTATCTCATCTTTTGAGATAATTTCGGAGTCCTAAACATCCCATTTAGAGTCTGATCTTACTTTGTAACTATGGACACTTCTTTAAGCTTTCATTCAAGACAGATTTCATGATTTTTGGATGTCTACAACTCCTATTATGCTCAAAATACTATAATAGTGTCATTTTAATCGGGTAAGCAAAGAAATTCAATTAAACTTCATATGAACCCAAACTCATAAAATATGACAAAGATCACTTAATTGATCATATAAGAAGTCTTAATGAGATAAAAGTGAGAGATAATTATTTATGAAATCTATGCTTATCAAATTCCCCCACACTTATCTTTTGCACGTCTCGGGCAAACTTAAGTTAAGGATTGGTGACTAATTTTTTTTTTTTATGAAAGAACATCAAAGTTTTGAGTTGATTTCTCAAGAATTCACAAAATTTCATGAACCATTCTTTCATCACATTTTTGAAATTACTTAGAAAGGCAACTTTAATTTGAAAAACATAGTTTGAGAAAGATAAAACCTCACATGATATACTCTGAATCTCTCAAGTGTTTGATTTGGTAAGTGTTTCTCTCAAATTCAATCCATGAAAGATGAACTATCATAGGCTTGCATATCTTCTACTTCTCTACTACTATGTACACATGCAATGCACAAATCAAGAGGTCTTTATTCTGGTTATAACGGGATTAGAAAGATGAAATGATATATTGAAAAGATACAATGTTCGACCAAGGAAAATGGTGAGGAGTGAGAACTGAGTCTAAGTGCAAATGTGAGAAACAGATATCACTTCTTCATTTTTTTTTTCTTTTCTTTTTTTTTTCAATATAATAGTTTATTTGTTAATTTATTGCTTCAATTTTTTTTCAACCATGATATTGATGAACACAACAATAATCTCCCCCACACTTATTGAAACATTTATGGTATGATAAATTCAGTATTCCTCACCTTCTATGGTCAGACAAAGTTGTTTTTTTTTTTTTATTTGTGGTGAGTAATAAGCATAAATTTTATAAATAATTATCTCTCACTTTTATCTCATTAAGACTTCTTATCTGTTCAATTAAGTGGTCTTTGTCATATTTTATGAGTTTGGGTTCATATGAAGTTTAATTGAATTTCTTTGCTTACCCGATTAAAATGACACTATTATAGTATTTTGAGCATAATAGGAGTTTTAGACATCCAAAAATCATGAAATCTGTCTTGAATGAAAGCTTAAAGAAGTTTCCACAGTTACAAAGCAAGAACAGACTCTAAATGGGATGTTTAGGACTTTGAAATTATCTCAAAAGATGAGATAGTGTTGCTGACGTGGAATTTGAACAGTGTACAAAGATCTGGCCATATCTTGAGATACAGAAGTCATATTGAGATGAAATCAAATCTGTTGGAAAGCTAAGATCCGAGACTACAACCTTTGTTCAGATGTAAAGCTCTAATTCGGACATGTGAACATCTGAAATTGCGGTGCAAGAAAGTCAATATTGTTGTGCTAATTGGTGACAAAAATTCAAAAGTGTTTTGCATTTTCAACAAAGCCCATGTGAAAGCAATAAAAGGGTGGAAAAGTAATATCCTAGTTGGTGACTTTCTGAAGATGATGCCTCACAAATCCTCTATAAATAGAAGGGTTTACAAGAGGAGAAACACACACCCCCTTGGAGATTAACTCCAACACCATTTTTCATCTTTCTTTCTTTCTTCTTAGTTTTCCTCCTTCATGGAAGGCTTAGTTTTTCTTTATTGTTAGTTGCCTCCTTCATGGTAGGCTTAGCTTTTCTTTCTTGTTAGTTTGCCTCCTACATGGAAGGCTTAGTTTTTCTTTCTTGTTAGTTTGCCTCCTACATGGAAGGCTTAGGTTTTCTTTCTTGTTAGTTTGCCTCCTACATGAAAGGCTTAGGTTTTCTTTATTGTTAGTTGCCTCCTACATGGAAGGCTTAGTTTTTCTTTCTTGTTAGTTTGCCTCCTACATGGAAGGCTTAGTTTTTCTTTATTGTTTGTTGCCTCCTACATGGAAGGCTAGGTTTGTAGTTTCAATTTCAGGATTCAAGCTATTTTCATTTTAACTTTGAGATCTTGATCTTTATTTACATGCTTATTAAGTGGTTTCTACTCTACTTCACTATATTCTTCAATTTTATTCTTTAATCAAAGTTTGATCGGTTGACGTATTTTGATTAATGCATAATTGATTTATAATTGGTTTTTGATTGGTAAATCATTTTCCAAAAGTTTGAAGAGTAGAAATTAAGTAATTTAATTGCAGGTTTTCATTTTATTACTTACTTCAACTGAATTCTGATTGTGAAATTGGTTTAGATAAAAGATTAAGTGGTCACTAAATCTTGTTGATCATAATCAATTAAATTCTGAGAGGTTTCTTAGTAGAGAATTCAAGGATCATTTTAGGGGTTCCAGATGATCCTAGGTTGATAAACACAATGCATGATTTTAGTGATCAATGATTAGTTATGAAAATAGCCTCTGAATTCCTTGAGTTGATAATTGTTAAGTCAAATTAATTTCATTCTGTATTTTGTATTTAGCACTTAATATCACATATTTACAAAACCCCTTTTTTCTAACTTTCTCCTAATTTGCTTAAGAATATGAAATGGTCTTTGGGAGATGACCTAGGTTGCACCTTATACTATACCAATAGTATGGGGGAAATCTAGAAATTATTTTTGCGCATTTGCGACGAGCGTGTCAAAAATTTGGCGCCGTTGCCGGGGACCATTTTAGTTTCCTAGGGTTATTTAGGAGTTTGTATAAAATTTTTAACCTTTCTAACAATTTTTTGAGTTTGTATAAAATTTTTAACCTTTCTAACAATTTTTTTTAGGTATACTATTCTTAATTTGTTTGAACTATTCCGTAAGGAAAAAACACGTTATAGTCTTGGGAATCTGACTTTAAAAGACCCTTTTGTCAGTTTACAAGAAAACTGAATGGGAAGCACATCCTCGACTCTTAGAAGGCGTTTCAGCCGTTACTGGACGTAAAACCAGAGGAAGATGTGAGCCATAATCACAACTACTGTTCATTCTCATGCATGTATGTTTGTCATTTACATTTTCTTTTCAATTTATTTGAAAATTTCACCATTTTTAGAATATAGCAATGCAGCTGGTGAACCAACCAAATCAGGATGGCAGAGACAAAAGAGAACCAGATACCACTCTTCGGTTATAACTTTTCCTTACTTTGGTGGTTTTGTCACATTTCTTTTCCTGTTATATAATTTCTATCTAAGACATTGGGGACAATGTCTTGGATAGGTCGGGGGGAGGATGATCTGATATAAAAAAAACACAAAAAAATTAAAAAAAAAATTAGGTTAGAATCATAAACTTGCTTTGAGTAAGATAGCTGAGTAAAAAGTTACACTTGACTCTTGATACGCATCTTATGATTAAAAAAAAATTGAATGTGGAAGTTTGTTGTTCTTTAGATTTCATAAAATAATTGAAGCAAAATGATTTACATTTCGAGATTAATTAGTTTGGCAACACATATTTGAACTGGATAGAGTAGATTTGATAAATATATTACCTGTGAGATTTTGAGCCTCATTATTATTTTCTTTCTTGTGTGATTTTCATCCATGGAATATGTTACTTCAGAACTTGCATTGATTCTTTTTGAAGCTACATTTTCACATGAATTGTACAAAAATGATTGAGGTACTATTTTTCTTGAACAAACCACTTAGCCAAATAACCAAACCATATAATTTTATCCTTTGATCAGCCCTTTGAGCCGATTAGCCTTTTCTTCTTTTTAGCTCACCACAAATTAAAAAAAAAACAACTTTGTTTGACCATAGAAGGTGAGGAATACTGTATTTATCATACCATAAGTGTTTCAATAAGTGTGGGGGAGATTATTGTTGTGTTCATCAATATCATGGTTGAAAAAAAAACTGAGGCAATAAATTAATAAATAAACTATTATATTGAAAAGAAAAGAAAAAAAAAGAATGAAGAAGCAATATCTGTTTCTCACACTTGCACTTAGACTCAGTTCTCAATCCTCACCATTTTCCTTGGTCTAACATTGTATTTCTTCAATATATCATTTCATCTTTCTAATCCTGTTATAACCAAAATAAAGACCTCTTGATTTATGCATTGCATGTGTACATAGTAGTAGAGAAGTAGAAGATATGCAAGTCTATGATAGTTCATCTTTCATGGATTGAATTTGAGAGAAACACTTACCAAATCAAACACTTGAGAGATTCAGAGTATATCATGTGAGGTTTTATCTTTCTCAATCTATGTTTTTCAAATTAAAGTTGCCTTTCTAAGTAATTTCAAAAATGTGATGAAAGAATGCTTCATGAAATTTTGTGAATTCTTGAGAAATCAACTCAAAACTTTGATGTTCTTTCAAAAAAAACAAAAAATAGTCACCAATCCTTAACATAAGTTTGCCCGAGACGTGCAAAAGATAAGTGTGGGAGAATTTGATAAGCACAAATTTTATAAATAATTATCTCTCACTTTTATCTCATTAAGACTTCTTATATGTTCAATTAAGTGGTCTTTGTCATATTTTATGAGTTTGGGTTCATATGAAGTTTAATTGAATTTCTTTACTTACCCGATTAAAATGACACTATTATAGTATTTTGAGCATAATAGGAGTTTTAGACATCCAAAAATCATGAAATCTGTCTTGAATGAAAGCTTAAAGAAGTTTCCACAGTTACAAAGCAAGAGCAGACTCTAAATGGGATGTTTAGGACTCCGAAATTATCTCAAAAGATGAGATAGTGTTGTTGACGTGGAATTTGAACAGTGTACAAAGATCTGGCCATATCTTGAGATACAGAAGTCATATTGAGATGAAATCAAATCTGTTGGAAAGCTAAGATCTGGGACTACAACCTTTGTTCAGACGTAAAGCTCTAATTCGGACATGTGAACATCCGAAATTGCAGTGCAAGAAAGTCAAAATTGTTGTGCTAATTGGTGACAAAAATTCAAAAGTATTTTGCATTTTCAACAAAGCCCATGTGAAAGCAATAAAAGGGTGGAAAAGTAATATCCTAGTTGGTGACTTTCTGAAGATGATGCCTCACAAATCCTCTATAAATAAAAGGGTTTACAAGAGGAGAAACACACACCCCCTTGGAGATTAACTCCAACACCATTTTTCATCTTTCTTTCTTTCTTCTTAGTTTGCCTCCTTCATGGAAGGCTTAGTTTTTCTTTATTGTTAGTTGCCTCCTTCATGGTAGGCTTAGTTTTTCTTTCTTGTTAGTTTGCCTCCTACATGGAAGGCTTAGTTTTTCTTTCTTGTTAGTTTGCCTCCTACATGGAAGGCTTAGGTTTTCTTTCTTGTTAGTTTGCCTCCTACATGGAAGGCTTAGGTTTTCTTTATTGTTAGTTGCCTCCTACATGGAAGGCTTAGTTTTTCTTTCTTGTTAGTTTGCCTCCTACATGGAAGGCTTAGGTTTTCTTTCTTGTTAGTTTGCCTCCTACATGGAAGGCTTAGGTTTTCTTTATTGTTAGTTGCCTCCTACATGGAAGGCTTAGTTTTTCTTTCTTGTTAGTTTGCCTCCTACATGGAAGACTTAGTTTTTCTTTATTGTTAGTTGCCTCCTACATGGAAGGCTAGGTTTGTAGTTTCAATTCAAGGATTCAAGCTATTTTCATTTTAACTTTGAGATCTTGATCTTTATTTACATGCTTATTAAGTGGTTTCTACTCTACTTCACTATATTCTTCAATTTTATTCTTTAATCAAAGTTTGATCGGTTGACGTATTTTGATTAATGCATAATTGATTTATAATTGGTTTTTGATTGGTAAATCATTTTCCAAAAGTTTGAAGAGTAGAAATTAAGTAATTTAATTGAAGGTTTTCATTTTATTACTTACTTCAACTGAATTCTGATTGTGAAATTGGTTTAGATAAAAGATTAAGTGGTTACTAAATCTTGTTGATCATAATCAATTAAATTCTGAGAGGTTTCTCAGTAGAGAATTCAAGGATCATTTTAGGGGTTCCAGATGATCCTAGGTTGATAAACACAATGCATGATTTTAGTGATTAATGATTAGTTATGAAAATAGCCTCTGAATTCCTTGAGTTGATAATTGTTAAGTCAAATTAATTTCATTCTGTATTTTGTATTTAGCACTTAATATCACATATTTACAAAACCCTCTTTTTCTAACTTTCTCCTAATTTGCTTAAGAATATGAAATGGTCTTTGGGAGATGACCTAGATTGCACCTTATACTATACCAATAGTTTCGGGGAAATCTAGAAATTATTTTTGCGCGTTTGCGACGAGCGTGTCAGTGAGCTAAAAGGAAGAAAAGGCTAATCGGCTCAAAGGGCTGATCAAAGGATAAAATTATATGGTTTGGTTATTTGGCCAAGTGGTTTGTTCAAGAAAAACAGTGCCTCAATCATTTTTGTACAATTCATGTGAAAATGTAGCTTCAAAAAGAATCAATGCAAGTTCTGAAGTAACATATTTCATGGATGAAAATCACACAAGAAAGAAAATAATAAGGCTCAAAATCTCACAGGTAATATATTTATCAAATCTAATCTATCTAGTTCAAATATGTGTTGCCAAACTAATTAATCTCGAAATGTAAATCATTTTGCTTCAATTATTTTATGAAATCTAAAGAACAACAAACTTCCACATTCAATTTTTTTTTATCATAAGATGCGTATCAGGAGTCAAGTGTAACTCCTTACTCAGCCATCTTACTCAAAGCAAGTTTATGATTTTAACCTAATTTTTTATTTTTTGTTTTTTTTTTAATTTTTTTTCTTTTTTTTTATATCGGACCATCCTCCCCCCAACCTATCCAAGACATTGTCCCCAATGTCTTAGATGGAATTTCATATGACAAGAAAAGAAATGTGAGAAAACTACCAAAGTAAGGAAAGAGTGGTATCTGGTTCTCTTTTGTCTCTGTCATCCTGATTTGGTTGGTTCACCAGCTGCATTGCTTGACTGAGCTCAGATGTAGGATTTTGCAAAATCTCAAGTAGCTGTTCAACAGATGAAGCAGATACTATGATGTTGCGCATGGATTGTGGCATGAACTCCTGCTTTACTGCATGATCTAAAAAGGATATCAAACCATTATAAAAGCCATTAATATTCAATAAGCCCAAAGCAAATTAGGAGAAAGTTAGAAAAAGGGGTTTTGTAAATATATGATATTAAGTGCTAAATAAAAAATACATAATGAAATTAATTTGACTTAACAATTATCAACTCAAGGAATTCAGAGGTTATTTTCATAACTAATCATTGATCACTAAAATTATGCATTGTGTTTATCAACCTAGGATCATCTGGAACCCCTACAATGATCCTTGAATTCTCTACTGAGAAACCTCTCAGAATTCAATTGATTATGATCAACAAGATTTAGTAACCACTTAATCTTTCATCTAAACCAATTTTATAATCAGAATTCAGTTGAAGTAAGTAATAAAATGAAAACCTTCAATTAAATTACTTAATTTCTACTCTTCAAACTTTTGGAAAATGATTTACCAATCAAAAACCAATTATAAATCAATTATGCATTAATCAAAATACGTCAACCGATCAAACTTTGATTAAAGAATAAAATTGAAGAATATAGTGAAGTAGAGTAGAAACCACTTAATAAGCATGTAAATAAAGATCAAGACCTCAAAGTTAAAATGAAAATAGCTTGAATCCTTGAATTGAAACTACAAACCTAGCCTTCCATAAAGGAGGCAAACTAACAACAAAGAAAGAGGCAAACTAACAACAAATAAATCCTAAGCCTTCCATGTAGGAGGCAACTAACAACAAATAAATCCTAAGCCTTCCATGTAGGAGGCAACTAACAATAAAGAAAAACTAAGCCTTCCATGTAGGAGGCAAACTAACAAGAAAGCAAAACTAAGCCTTCCATGTAGGAGGCAAAACTAACAAGAAAGAAAGAAAGAAAGAAAGAAAGAAAATGGTATTGGAGTTAATCTCCAAAAAAATGGTGTTTTTCTCCTCTTGTAAACCCTTCTATTTATAGAGGATTTGTGAGGCATCATCTTCAGAAAGTCACCAACTAGGATATTACTTTTCTACCCTTTTATTGCTTTCACATGGGCTTTGTTGAAAATGCAAAACACTTTTGAATTTTTGTCACCAATTAGCACAACAATTTTGACTTTCTTGCACCGTAATTTCGGATGTTCACATGTCCGAATTAGAGCTTCACGTCTGAACAAAAGTTGTAGACCTGGATCTTAGCTGTCCAACAGATTTAATTTCATCTCAATATGACTTCTGTATCTCAAGATATGGCCGGATCTTTGTACACTGTTCAAATTCCACGTCAGCAACACTATCTCATCTTTTGAGATAAATTCGGAGTCCTAAACATCCCATTTAGAATCTGCTCTTTCTTTGTAACTGTGGACACTTCTTTAAGCTTTCATTCAAGACAGATTTCATGATTTTTGGATGTCTAAAACTCCTATTATGCTCAAAATATTATAATAGTGTCATTTTAATCGGGTAAGCAAAGAAATTCAATTAAACTTCATATGAACCGAAACTCATAAAATATGACAAAGATCACTTAATTGAACATATAAGAAGTCTTAATGAGATAAAAGTGAGAGATAATTATTTATGAAATCTATACTTATCATGTAGATATGACTAAATGGATTAATAGCATATCAAAGGAAAAATGAAATCTAGCCTACGATGAACATGGAAGGAGATACAATCATATGCCAATTAATTTTGGCAGAGGCAGTGAATAAAGTATTGAAAGGTGCACGTAATCTTCCAATCGCCACTATTATAAAATATATTTATAGTCATTTAATTGAATAATTTGTTCAAAGGGGAGCAATAGCGAAGACTAAGATTGATAGTGGTCAACGTTATTGTAAGAAATTAATGGATGCAATTCAAAAAAGTCAAGATGAAGTTTTGTCTCACCTAGTTAAATGATATGATAGGCAGTCTTCACAATTTAAAGTAGAAGAAACTTTCAATCTAATAATTTAGTAAGGTGGTAACAAATGACCTGTAAGGTTGTTTGATCATTATTATGAATGTGAACGATTTCAACAGTTAAGGTACCCTAACTCTAATGTAATAGTTGCTTGTGTTGTAGTTAGTATTGATTTTTATCAATTTTTTTATGATGTGTATATATATTACAAATTATACATATTGCTTACTTTGTAGATTGGTGGCCAATTTATAATGATAGTGATCTATCGCATGTTGAAGATTGGATACTTATCTTAGATAAAGAGAGATTGAGAGGTAAGTATAGGTCCAAGTTGACGGATATAACAAATGAAATGAATTGAGTTGAATTTCAATCCAAGTTGAGATGTCACATATGTAGAGACATTTTTCACAACCAATCACGGTGTCCGCAAATAGTACCAAGTCAACAATGAATTAAATGATAGGAGCTTATTAATCCTTTGTAATCGTTATGTTATGTGATTGAAATTAAGGTAGATGTTTTAGCATGGTACAATTGCCTATATATATGGATTATAAAATTTAAATTGTTGTTCATATTCTTTATAATATCAATCAACTAATTACTTCAGTTGAATTATATCGAATGCAAACCTTAAAAAAATCGTGTAGTGTAAAAGCAGTTATAAAAACGATAATAAAAGTAAAAATAATCAATGTCAATAATACATAAAGTGTGTCAAATATAATATGAAATTTTCATACATAACTTGAGTATTTAAAAATAAAATAAAGTCTAAACTCAACCACCCTACCCCTAGTAGTCCTCCTAATTTGTCAACAGGGGGATATCATTTGTTGCCTCGGTAGGGTGGTCAATCTAAGCTTTGTTATAAAATGTAGTGAACAAATCAGTGTTCAAATAATATCTTACCAGTTATAGTTATGTAAAATATCAAAATTATGCACATAATCATGCACTTGAGAGAGAGGTATGACCATAGGTGGATGAAATGTTGATGGAGTGTAAAATACTGCCTAAGAACGTGAAGTATAACCCGCCTCAACTAAATACTACCTAAGAATGTGAACTATAACTTGCCTCATTCCTAGTTAAGTTGGGACCAACCCTAACATCCCCTCCTTCAAAGAATGCCTTATGTGATGGTAAGTCAAATGAGGTGAATAAGGTAAATGATGAGTCTGACCTTGCTGCCTCAAATTCAAATTGTACCTCAGTCAAGGGACCTACATTCAAAAGAACTTGTAGTTATTTGTAAAATATCTGTTAAAACTTAGACATAATTATTGATTTAATTTGTTAATAGTGAGGAAACTAACCTGCATAATCGTAATATCATTGAGATGGATATGAGTATGTCGAGTATGGTGAGAGGGGGAACC
Organism: Canavalia gladiata; assembly: GCA_037954105.1. Taxonomy (NCBI): domain Eukaryota; kingdom Viridiplantae; phylum Streptophyta; class Magnoliopsida; order Fabales; family Fabaceae; genus Canavalia; species Canavalia gladiata. The sequence continues at coordinate 10,324,861 of CM075659.1, read as the reverse complement.
TTCTATGTGGGGACAAAATATTATCCCCCTGCTTCTACAAAAACTAAGGTATCTCCTTTGACTAATGAGCAACCTATTCCCTCCGGCACTGAAGTCCCTTATGTTCCACTCATGTCTAAGGGATATTTGTTAAAGCCTCCATGTGAGGGGCTTGTTGAGTGTGATCAAATACATTGAACCTAGCCTTTACAAACCGATCCTCAACCTTCTTCAGCAGCATAATCCTCTCGATGTGCTCTCTAACTTGGTCAATGATATCTGCTAATGAGATGGTTCCTAACCCAGCAACCTATATACTCAAGTAATGGATCATCTCTCGCTCATTCGTTTCGAATACCAAAGTTTAAACAAATACTTATTAAATAAGGAAGATATCCCAAGTTATGTCGAGTGTACCACCTCATGTAATCTGAGTTATAACTTAACAACTCATTAGATGGTAGACCTAAACATACATGCTCATGTCTATGGTTCCATCATCAAGAATAGGGTAAATACCCTCATCTAGTTCTTGTTTGTCTTTCCCTTAAATGTCACGTTGTGCACCTCCTCCAGCTAAGATAAAGGTTGAAGGATATGTTGGACCATCTTGAACTGTCACATGCAACGATCAAGTTGATGTCACTCTAATATGTTCAAATAAATGAGTGACACAATAGCAGTCCACAACTCCATCCCTTGCCTACAAGTATCAAGCAAGTCATTCATGACTCGCTTATATGATTGTCATGTGATTTGAAAAATTAAAACAAACATAACTTTAAATGTTGTTTGAATAATACATGCATAAAACCAAGAATTTTAAATGTAATGTGATTACCTGATCTTGATCCATGGACTAAAAAACATGTATTTAGTAAGATATGTCTTGTCAAGCAACCCTAACTAACCTCTACTTCCATCTACAATGAGATGGTCACAAATAACATTATTAACTTAAAAAAAATAAATCAAAGTTCAATAAATTGTGTATATACCTCACTTCATATGGAACAATGTGATTAGTGTAGTTAGGATCGATGAATGTAATCATGGAAAATCATTCCCAAATCCATATCAAAGTAAAATGTGTAATACATAAAGTTATCCATAACATAATATGGTGCATTTTAGAATGCATTACATGTTTAGAATTTTGAATTTAAATATGTGATACATTCAATAATGTGTTTTAGCACTTCATAAAATGTATTATTAAATATGTTACACCCCTACCCAAGACAACCACCTGTAACGTCTTAAATATCAACATATGACATATGATAAAATACATTTTATCTAGTGTGTGACATTTTATTATGTGTCTTATCTGTGACATACAAAATAATGCATCACAGACACTGTTACAACACTCTGTAGGAAAATACTTTTGAAGATATACCCTATTCAAGAAAATATTTTTTAAAAATACTCTATTGGGGTAAAAGAGTCACATTAATGAAAAAAAGATAAATAAAAAATGATACTCTTTCTTTGAACGTGAAAAATGTATAAGTTTCTTACCATCAAGTTTTTATCTCTCAAATTAACTGAAGAAAAAATAAAAAAATAAAGCTAAATATCTTCTCTTTCCTTATATAAATGTGAGATTGTACATACAAAGTTATTACAACTAAACTTTTAAATATTTTATTTATCTTTGTAAAAATATTAAAATGATTAAAAAGAAAGAAATAAAAAATAGTTTGTTCTAATTAAATAAAAAGAGATTTTAAAGGTGTGTGTAAGTTGAGCATCTTTGAAAAATAAGAGAGAAAGAAAAATATTCTTGATTCAAATTGTGAAGGCATGGCTTATTGCTGGTGGTGGTTCATGGTGATGGAACAAAGAAGGAATGAAATGGTTCGGTGAAACCCTGAAAAAGAGAAAAATATTTTATCTTCCTTTCCTATATTCTATTGTTGTATTTTCATTTTATTTTGTGCATTTATCTATGTGTGTTGACTTCTTTATCTTCTTTTCTTACCTTCTCTTTTAAAACTCTTGAATTTCAAATTCTTATTTACTGCTATTTTTTGCATCCAAATCTTCTTCTATACTTATTTTTTTTATTAATCTTTAAAGCATATTTAGTTCTTAAATTATCTAATTTTTTTTTAATTTCAATCTATTTAACTATCCTACATATTAACAAGTTTTTTATCAAAATTATTTATGTTTTTCTACACCATTCCCATTTTTGGTATTCCTTCATTCATTTAACCACCACAACTACACTTTACTCTATTTTTGAAAATTCTGCTATCTTTCCTATTGAAATTTACTTTTTCAAAATTTATCTCACTATTATTTTATTTTATTGTTATTTTAAAAGAACTTTTTAAAATTTTAACTTTTCTTATAGCCTTTTCTTACATATTTAAGTAAAAGAAAAAAAATATAAAGGATTTAATTGATTAAAAAAAATATATGTAATAAAATGATAATAATAAAAATAATTTTTAAACAATATAATAAAATAGAAAAAATAAAGATGGTATAAGAAATAATGAATCATTTTGAAACGAATAATAAAAAAAAGATATTTAATTTTTTTTACAAATTATAAAATCAATAAGAGTAAATAAAAGATCAATTAAAATTAAAAAAAATAAAATACATTGTTCTAAACTTTATTTTTTATATGATTTTTTTCAAGATTTTATTTATTATTATTATTATTTATTTATATTAAAAAAAATAAATAAAACTAAATTAAATATGAAAAGATTTAAAACGTTTAAATGTGGTAGTAATTATAATAATAATTAAAATAGTAGAAGTAGAAAAAATTAGTATAAAAAATAAAAGAAAATAATAAAAAATTAGCATAAAAAATTTAGTAGAGAAATTGCTTTCTATTAATTACCCAACAAATTTTTTCTAATTTTAATTTTGTTGTTTACGTCACATTCTAATAAATCAAATTAACGTTAAAAATATTAAAATAAAATTAGCATTTAGGATTAAATCAAGGAATGATAATGAAATTGAAAAATATTTAAAGTATCTAGTAAAATCTTTTAATTTTTTGGCTAATTATTTTAAAATTTTTGTTTTTATTATGTGTAAAAACTAAAAAATACACTATAAATAAAGATGAAGAAATATTTAAAATTAAAAAATATTAATTAAAATAGAAAAAATTCAATCCAAATAAAAATGAATAAATTTGTATAGGTTGAGAAAATACTCATACTAGCAAAATAAATATATAATAAAATATGATAGATGAAAATTTAATTTTTAAATATATTTTTATTTTTTATCTAATTTTTTAAAATTTTAAAATTTTTATTTTTATTTTGTATATAAAAATTAAAACTAAAAAGAAGTAAAAATAAATAAAGTAAAAATTTTATATTTGATTAAGAAAAATTAATAATGATATTAATGATAATAGCCTAAGTAATTTAGATAGAAAATTACTAAAAAAATATTTATATAATATAAAGGTAAAAATATTAGATAAAATATGTAGACAATTTTGTATTCAACTTTATATTTTTATCTGAATTTTGAAGTTTTAATTTGTTATGATTCATTTATTACTAATAAAAGTAAAAACTAAATTAAAATAAAATACAACAATAGAAGATCAATAAAAATTTAAAATTTAATTAATAATTAAAAATAATAATTAAAATAAAATTAATAGTAATAATAATTTAAAAATTAAATTAAATAAATAAAATATAATAAATAAGAATTTATAAGTAAATTAGTGATTAATTAATAATTAAAATAACATTAAAAAAGAATTAAACTAAATAAATAAAATATAAAAAGATAAATAACGATTTAAATAAACTAATAATAATAATAAAACAAAAATTAAATTAAAATAAATAAAATATAAATAAAAATTTAAAATTAAATTAGTGATTAAAATTAATAACTCAAAAAATAAAATAAAATAAAATTTATTTATATCGAAAAAGATTGAAAAAATATTTAGATAATAGAGAAAGAGTGTAGTAAACAGAATTTAATATCTAACTTTTCATTTTTCTATAAAATTTTTAAGATTCTAATTTTATTATTTAGAAAATATTTTAAATAATAAAAAAATTAAACTTAAAATAATAAGATAATATAAAATATAAAATAAAAATAAATAAAAAAATAAATTAATTCAAAATATTTTTTAAATTACAAAATATAAAATATAATAGATAAAATTTAATTTTTACAATACGCTTAACAATACTTTTGTAAAATTTCAAATAATCATCCTCAAAATATTATTTTCCAATCCAATGTGAAAATAATTTTTAATGTTAACTCCTTTTTATTAAATGTTGAGTTAAATAATAAAGATTTATTTTTAAATAAATGTTTAGAACCTATAAAAGTTATAGTATTTATGGAATGCGAGTATCTAATTTTTTTTTAGGATCAAATTCCTGACTTTTAAAACGTGTATAAAGTGTTTTTTTAATGTTAAATAGTGATTTAAAAATCGAACTAAATTGATTGATCGAAGCAGTTGAATCGAGAACTAATTTTATTTTTAGAAGAATTGAATTATAAAATTATTTTAAAAAAATTTAGTAATAAATCAGTAAAATCGGTCAAAAATTAATAAATTTATAGTAAATTGGTTAAAAATTAGTTCTATATAAAATTATATTATTATAAAAAAATTTAAAAATAAAAATAATTATTTTATTTTGTTTTATTTTATAATTTAAATTTAAAATTTTAAAATATATAAATTTTTAATTATATAAAAGTATGATTTTGATATATTTTATTATTATTATTATATGTTTTTAATATAATTACATTATATATATTTCAAAAATAATATTTAATAATATCGATTTAACTACAATTAAATCATTAAATTTTAAAGTAATATTTTAATCAGTTCAATGATTAATTTAATTATAAAAACCTTGATATTAACTATTTTCTGTAAAATATTGAGTTAGAGAACCAAAATCCAACTTACCACCATTCGGTGTTATTTAGTGAAAAATATTAATCAGCAAACAAACATACTATGCATCTCCAAAGCTTCGAACCTACAACTCTTTTAGTACCTATTGTTTTCAATGTTCCTAGCCATAGATTATTTAACGTTAAAAAGAAAAAAAAAAACCCAAAATATGTTTTATGGAAAACCTGGTCCACTTGTACATGTTGTCTTCTAGTTATGTCCATCCATCATGCCTTTTTGCAAGATTTGATTTCATACCTTTACAATTTTGACACTTTCTATTCTATAAATGGAAGGTACACAAGATTTGAGAGTGGGGCTAATTACACTAAAAACATATTTAAGAATATTCAATAAAAGGATCCCACATGTTGAATAGGAAATTTAACTTATTGTTGTACTAACTAGATGATATGTGGCAATACTCATCTCATATCTAATTGGGTTTAGAAATTTAATGCTGACAATTGTTTTTAAATAACTAATTTCAAAATTGCCAAATTTCAAGGATTAAAAATAAATTTATATTGATTATTACTGTGAACCTTCAAAATTTATACTAAAAATTTAGAATTTGTTAAATAAAATCTATATTAATAAAAATAATTTTAATACTTGATAATTTTTTATTAATAAATATTTTTTTGTAATGAGCTGAAAAATAAGAAAAAAAAATAAGTTATATAAAAGAGATGTAGAAAAAAATGAGTAAAAATAAAATTACTGAAAAATTAAAGAGGGGCTAGAACTAAAATTCGGTAATTTTACAAAGAATATTGAAAACACTATTTTTTCTTAGTTTAATTATACTTTTGGCTTTCTAATTTAATTTATGTGAAATTTTTGATTCCCTACCTTTATTTTGAGCAATTTGGGTCATTTTTACCTTTAAATTTTAGCAAATTTTGTTTATATTTTTATTTTCTTCAAATAAAAAGTTTTAAATTATTATTTTTATTTAATTTTTTTAGATTTTATTATAGTATTGAAACAAGAAAAGTTTTTAAATATTTAAAAATAAAAAATTTGTTGAAATTGAATAAAACGTGAAGAACTTTATAAGATTGGAGATTAGATTTTAAAGAAAAATTAATAATTTTTATTATTTTTAAGTCAAATTTAATTTTTTAGTTTATAAGTTTTGGATATAAATTTTTATTTTAATTTGTAAAAATTTTGGTAAAAAAAAGAATTGTAAAATTTTAAATAAAAAAATGGTACATTAAATTTGTTAAGTTTTAAAAAGTAAAAGAACCAAAATTATTTTAAAAAATCTAGAGAATTAAAATTTCAAATAGATCAAATTTTATTAGAAAACTCGAAGAATGTTGGAGAGCCGATTCATTGGCTTCGGTGCCGATTAATCAATGAACGAGCTATCGCCTATCAAGGAAGAATTAGCCGATACTTCGGAATAAGGAGAATCAATGAAATCATACGGGAGTAGAATTTTTTCTACCAATAAAAAATAAAAAATAATATAATTTAAACTAACAAATAAGTGTGAAAAGTTACTTACAAGCAAATTTTTAATATTTAATTTTTAAATTAATTTTAAAATAAAATATATTTGATAAAAGTAATTTTAAAAAAATTATTAATATATTTTTAAAATAATTTAAATTTAAATTTTTTAAAATAAAAAATTATTAAATATTATTTATAATTTTAAAATATTTTTATTTTTAAATTTATTAAACTTTATTATCATTATAATTATTACCATCATAAAATTATATGATCATTATTATTAATTAATAATAATTTATTATTTTTATCATTTTCTTATTCTAATTATTATTATCTTTATTAATATAATTTATTATTATCATTTTTAATATTAAAATTATAATAATAATAATTTATATTTATTTTATATTATTTTAAAATAATTTATTATTTATTTATTTAATTCATACATAATAAAAATAAAATAAATAATATTATTTAATATAAAAATTATATTAAAATTATAATATTATAATATAATTTTATATTATATAATTATTTATAAAATATATATTATTTTATTTAAAATAAATACTAAATAATATATAAATATTATAATAATAAATAAAATTATTTATATTCAAATAATTAAATAATGTATAATAAAATTTTATATCATTATATAATTTTTCTATATTATAACTTTTATACTACTAATATTATCTTAAAATATTATTCAATATAAAAATTATATTTAATTATATTATTATAATGTAAATTTATATTATAAATTTTTATAATAAAATATATTATTTTATATAAAATAAACATTAAATAATATAAAAATATTATAATATAAATATATATAATTATTTATTTTATATATTAATTATTAAATAATACGTAAAATATAAAATTTTATGATTATATAATATTTTTTATATTAAATTATATTACTCTTACAATCAATATTATAATATAATTATTATTATATAATAATATTATTTATTATTATTTTAAAATAATTTTTTTAATTTTTTAATTTAATTTTTATATATAAAAATAAAGAATATCATTTAATATATAAATTATATTTAATTTATAATTTTAAAATATATTATTTTTATATAAAATAAATATTAAATAATATAAAATATTATAATAATTATATATATAATATTATTTATTTAAATATTAATAATTAAATAATATAAAATATAAATTTATATAATTATATAATATTTTTTATATATAATTATTATACCATTGTCTTTATCTCACAAATATAATTTTTATTTTTTATATTATTATTATTATCGTTATTATGCTGATAATAATAATATTATTATTTATTTTTATTATTTTTTAAAAATTTAAATTTATATTATTTTAATAGATTGAAATTTTTAAATTAATATTTTTATTTACATATTTTTTCTAAATCTATAACAAAATAATATAATAAAATAATTTAAAATATTTTTGTAACAATTTTTAAAAATAAAAATTAAAAAAAAATAATTTTAACTTTTAAAATATTTAAAATTAAAAGTAAAAAATAACTTCAAATAGAACCTAAAAAATATATAAATATTTGCTTCGATAAGTTTATGAATCTAAGAATATTAAACTTTAATAAATGTATACCAACAAAGTAATATCTACATAGTATTAATAATTCGATTTGTAAAAGTTTAAAATACTGTTATGGTATAATAATCTTTTCAAAAAAATATGTTTACATAAATTTAATAAAATATATAATTTATATTTTTAAAATAAATAAATATAATATTATTTAAATGACTATTATATTGTTTAATTTATTTTTTCAATTAAATTTTATTTTAATTATCATCTAAAATTTTAAATTTAATTAATATTTAATTCATTTATAATGTTAATCTTTTTTAATAATTAAATTAATTTTAAAATTAACTTATCGCATTACGTTAATATATTAATTTTATGTATAATTTAAATTAAATTTTAAATAAATTTATAATCTCAAGTAATTTATTGTCAAAATTATATATAATATTTAAATTAAAATTTAAAAGATATTATTATTTTAATTAAAAATATTCAAATAAAATTTAAAATAACTTATTATGTTCATTAATTTAAAATTTAAAATATATAATATGTAAATAAAGTTTACGCATTCTAATTTATATATAATATTTAAAATAAATTTAAAATTGATTTATTACTTAAACTACGTATGATATTTAAATTAAATTTAAAATTAATTTATTATGTTAATTAACTTATTTGATTAATTTTTCATAATAATTAAATTAATTTATTACTTTAATTATCAAATACTTATAATATAAAAATAAAGTTTATCTTAATTATATAATTACATTAATTTTTAAATTTATATATTTTGGTTTACATATTATATTTAAATTAAATTATAAATTAATTTTAAAATTTACTTATTCCTTTAATTATCTACTATATTAAAATTTAATTTTACATTAAATTATTATCATAATTGATTTAATATATTAATTTGATATAATATTTAAATTAATTTTTAAATAAATTTGTTATCTTAAATTAAAAGATTATCTGAATTAACTAGAAATACTAAACTGATTATCTTAATTAATTTAAAATCCTAGTATAAAAATGAAATTTTGTATATTTTGATTTACCTATATTATTTAAATTAATTTTAAAATTAAACTTATTACCTTAATTAATTTATTAGATTAATTTTTAAAATAATTAAATTAACTTAGTAACTTTTATATCATATTAAATAATATAAAAATATATAAATTTATACTTTTTGTCATTTTTTATTATAAAATAATGTAAATTTTATAATTATTTAACATTTTTTTTAATCCTAAAAAAAATTATATCAATTATTTTTATAAATAAAATTAAATATAATTTACATATTTAATTTAAAATTAGGTTTATTTAAAATAATATTTATTAATTAATAAAATACTGATAAAGTGAATTATATTTAATAATTTTAAATTAAATTTTATTTTTCATTAAATTCATTTAAAATATACATAACATTAATTTATTTATCATTTTTTTCAACAATCTTAATTGCTTTTTTTTACATTAATTTTAATATTTAAATAACATATATATATAGATTATAATTTAATTATAACTTATTTTATTCTAAAGTAATTATAATTTTATATTACATAATAATTTTATATAAATTAATAAATTATATTATAAAATATATTAATATAAAAATTTTATAATATTATAATATTATTTTTTATTTATATTTAAAATTAATAATTTTTTAACATTAATCTAATACAATAATACATAATATGATATGATATTTTTTAAAATAAAGTAAATTTAATAATTATTTCTAAAAAAATTAATTCAATATTAAAATAAGTTAAAAAATTATATAATTAGAATATTATTTTTATTTATGTTATTAACAAAAATTGAAATATAAATTTTGTATTATTGAATATTTAAACTATGATAATATTAATTTATTACATTAATTTTTTTATAAATTATTTATCAATTTAAATTTGTGAAATAAATTTTATCAGTTATAATAATTATTTAATAAAATTAAATTTTACATTGAAATATAATTTAATTAACAAATATTTTGATTTTTTTAAATTTATTTTATATTTTTTAATAAATTATATTATAAACATATATAAAATATTTTAAATAAATTTATGTTAATTATTTAAAAATAAGATAAATGAAATAAAAATAAAAAATTTTAAATTTTAAAAATTAAACTATAATTTTTATAATAATTTTTTTTAGTAAAAAATATAATTAAATATTTATGTTTTAATTATATTGAAAATATAAATAACAGGATAGCATTGATTGATTTATATTAACTAATATTTAATACGTTCAGATTTGAAAAGATACAGAAGAAAAATCTAACAAAAAATAAAGTCTTACTATATTAATTCTTTTTAAAATAGTTAAAATATTAATAAATAATTTAAAAGTATTAAAATACCATTCAAAAGTTTCTTCTATGATTATCGCTAAAACAATTATAAATATTTTAAGTTGGGTTTTGAATCGTGAAGAGCCGACATTATTGACCTGCTCTACAAATATTGAGGTAGAGGATAGTATTGACATTACATCAAAGAATAAAATATCTCAAGTATCATTCAAATTAAAACCTTTTATATAATTAAAAATAATAATATTGTCTTCAAAATAGAAACCATACACAAAAAATAATAAAAACACTATAAAATTCGAAGACACTAAATAAACAAAAAAATTGTTAATAAATGTAAATAAAATAATACAAAGCAAAAAACAATGCATATACATACATAATATATAATATTATTTATATAAAGAGTATATTATTACCCTTAAATCAAGCTAGTCGCTATCACCACTGTATCTATCACTCCCATAAGAGTTCTAAAAACCCTTCGTTCTCTGATACCTTATCTGTTGCTTCTTCCTCTTCCAAATCCTACTCGAATCCTAACAAGTAGTTGTATTACCCAATGAGCAATTCAGAGGTGAATCGGTGAGTTTCAATAATGAATACGCTGTTTCATTTTGTATATTCATTTTCCATGTTCCATGTTTATGTGTGCACTTTGTAAATCAGGTAGGAACTTTTTGGAGCTTAAAACAATATTTCTCTCTAATCACAACTTAGAACTTCATGTGTATTTGTTTTGCCTTCATCATTCACAGAGATTTAGTTTGGATATACAAGCCTTATATTAGATCTATATCTATGTATCTATGACGAATGACTGTTGAAGCATATCTAACTTCAAACTGAAAAATTGATGTATAAATTGTATATACACTATGTTTCTAGTTTCATTCATGAATACTCTGATGTGTGGCTGGCTTTGGTTTACAAATCAGATCCCCAAATTTTTACAATTAGGTTTGTAAATATCATTACAATTTAAAAATTAAGCTATGCGGAAACTAGTTGATGGGAATTATTACAAGTTTTATAGAAACTAAATTTACAGGGCATCGATTGAGGAAATAAGGAGTCTAAGATTGATAACTGCTGTTAAAACTCCATACCTACCCGATGGCCAAATTGATCTTGAAGCATATGATGAGTTGGTGAAGATACAAATTGAAAATGGAGTTGAAGGTATTCTTGTAGCTGGCACAACAGGTGAAGGCCAATTGATGAGTTTGAATGAGAAAATAATGCTAATTGAGCATACAGTGAAGTGTTTTGGTGACAAAGTTAAGATTATTGGTAACGCTGGAAACAACTGCACATCATTAGCAATTAAGGCCACAGAGCAAGGTTTTGCTGTTGGAATGCATGCTGCACTTCATATAAATCCTTACTATGGAAAAACCTCATTGGATGGTTTGGTTGCTCACTATAATAGTGTGCTTTCTATAGGCCCAGTAATAATTTATAATGTACCTACTCGCACAGCTCAAGATATTCCTCCTAGTGTGATTGAAAAATTGGCTCAAAGTCCTAATTTTGTTGGTGTGAAGGAGTGTGTGGGAACTGAGAGGATTAAACAGTATACAGATCAAGGAATTGTAGTGTGGACAGGGATTGATAAAATAGGTCATGATGCTAGATGGGATTGTGGGGCTATGGGGCTTCACTCTGTTATTAGTAACTTGATTCCTGGTTTAATGAGAGAAATCGTGTTTGGGGGCAAGAATCCTTCATTGAATTCAAGGCTAATGCCTCTGTTTGATTGGCTTGCCCTGGAGCCAGTTCCAATTACTTTGAACACTGCTCTTGCTCAACTTGGGGTAATCAAGCCAGTTTTCAGACTACCACATGTGCCCCTCCATTTGGATAAAAGGCTAGAGTTTGTTGATTTGGTGAAGCAAATTGGGCGAGAGCATTTTGTTGGAAAAAAAGATGTTCAAGTTCTTGATGACAATGAGTTTGTCATAGTTGGTCGATATTAATTTAGATAAGCTTTTTCATGTTTTGTTCTGTTATTATGTTGTGAGACTTTTGTGTGATTTAATCTTTTCAACACACTTATTATAATTGGATGAGGTTTATGTAGAAGCTATTGAGTAGAGGTTGAAATTCTCATTATTAATAGGACTTGCATGAATTTTATCCTATCATAAAATGTCTGTCGAATAAATTGTATCAAAGTTTGTTGTTAATATTTTTCTTATATCCTTTTTAAGGATTGTGGAACAGCATCCACAACCTAGCAACTTGAAAGTTGTTTAAGTTTAATTTTAGTAGAAGTTATATATATATATATATATATATATATATATATATATATATATATATATATATATTACTTTTTACTGTATAAGCAACTTTTCACTTTAATAAAAAAAACTTACAAAAATTCAGAAATAGATCTTGTTTTTCCTTGATCTCTCTCCCTCGCCTTCTCTCAACTTTTCTTATTCTGTCCCTCATGCTCTTGCCTCTTGGTGTGATTTGCCTAATCCTATTCTATATTTTTTTCTAGTTAATATTACAGGAAGTAGTTGTTCCCAACAATTTGATCCTAGAAAACTTAATTAAGCAATCATTGTTTAAAATTTTTATTACATGTCATCCATCTAAATTTTTTTTATCCAGTTACCTTAAGCATATTTTCTTAAAAAAAAATTAAATCAATGTTTTTGTTTTCGAATCTTTTCATTGCTTTCATATTAATAATTGAAATAATTGCACATTCAAGTCTTCAAATTTGACAATTGTAATGAAAATTACTTTCCAATGCTAGTTTTGTAGGATTACAAGTAATGGTGGATCAAGATTTTCTCCAATTAAATAAATAGTTAGAGAATTAAAACCATGAAAATGTTTATTTGTGTAAAAAAAATATAAACAATTCCCTTTCAAATTGTTGTTCATAAAATTTAAAGTTTAAAGTTTAATTTGAAACTTGAATTCAAAATGGGTAGTCTATAAGCATGGGAGAAAATTGTTAGAATGTCTCCTTCTTTAAAAGGCACAAAATCTGCAAAATACAAGACATCTTATAGTAAGATATTCTTTATAATTAATCTTTTCTAACTTTTATACCAATACATGCTCACCATCATGAGCTCCAATTTATAATATTACAACCTTATCAAGATTGACATATCAAACATATCAAAAATAGCTGCTCTTATATAAATAAAGGATAATATCTGTCAATAAAAAAATTTAAAATTTAAAATATTGTTATATCAAACAATTCCATATATTGTTGTTCACAATCACGAATAAGATTTCAAGCATTTGTTTTAGCAACACATCTGGTGCTTGATAGAATCTTCTTTCCTTTGAATAATGCATCTCTTCAAGTGTTAAATTAAATTTTGATATGGAAAGAATTATGTCAACATTGTGAGTCATTTTTATCCAACCACCTTCATATAAGGTTAAATATATATCATTTAACTTTTTTTTTTTACTATCAAAGGAAATTGTTTTCCTTCCTTGGATAATACTTAGCTAGATTTTGGTGAATGTTATAATTTTTGGTAACTCATTTAATATTTTTTTAAAACATAAAAAAAATTCTAGGCAAAACTAGTATATTAAAACAATAAAGATTATCTTTATTATTAGGATGGTAGTAATTATATAATTGTTAACATCTTGAATATAAAAATTAACCTAATTTAAATCATATGGAATATAAAGTTTTTGCCATTTTAAAAGATTTGGAGTAGATTTTTTTAAGGTATAATATGAAATTATTATGATAATAAATACTACATTTAATGATATACTTGATATAAAATATATTAAAAAAATTTAATAATAATTTTAAATGATAAATAATAAACAATTTAAATTTTTATTAGATATTTTTAAAAAAATTATTTATTAAAAATTATTTTAATAATGATTTAAATCATATAATTTATTTGTTTAAAATATCTATTAAAAAATATTTTAATGACGATTTAAATGATATAATCATCAAAATTTATATTTTATATAAATTTATATAATTATTATAAAATATTTGTCAAAATAATTTTTAATGATAATTAATATAAAATAAATTTTTTTGTATTTATATCAATAATATTAAAGAAGATAGAAAGTTTTATTTTTTAAATCTATTTTTTTATAAAAAATTTAAAAATAAATATTTATTTTAATAACTTATCATCTTAACTAATAATTATTAAATTTCAATATTTTTATAATTTTTCTTCTTAAAATTTGATAATGATCTTCAAATTATGAATTTGGTACTAAATTATTCTATAATTCTTTTTTTCATGAGGATATAGGTAATTTTAATTTTTTAATAATATAAAAAATAATATATTTAAATCTCAAGTTAAAAAATTTAATCATCTCTTTTATTAAACTTAATTCAATTGTCAAAATCTTATCAACATCGTGAGAATATATTTTCAATTTCAACCTTATGACACTTTTTTAGGAAGAAAAAAGTATATAAAAAAATATGAATTAACAACTCATTAAAGGATTTTTTTTATAATTATTATTTTTTATGACTATATAAATTGACAAAATATATATTAAATTAATAAATTATATATTTAATTTGATAATTATACTATTTTAATTATTATTAAAATATTTTTTAACAACTAATTTTTAATGAATTTGTTAAAAAAATATTACAAATCAAAATTATTATTATTTATTCTTAAAAATTGTTATTAAAATTTTTATAATAATTATTATTCAAAAATATGTTATTAAATAAAAATATCATGCGAATCATATTTAAATTGTGAAAAGTTAGCTAAAACTTTTTAAATTATAAATGAATTAAATTACAGAAGAGTAAGAAATTAATTAATTTTAAAAATGTAGAAATATCTTGTGGCTGCCCATACCTACTTTAGCAGACGATAGTATAAACAAATAGACGCTACCCCACCACTCTCCATTCGATGCACATTCCCCTAGGTGACTATCGTGTGCATCACCCAAACCATGCTTATCCTTTTCTTTTATTAATAAAATATCAACAACTACTCTTAAATAAAAAATAAATAAAAATTACTATAAATTGGTACTTTTTCATAAAAAGTTAATCACTATTTTATTATTTTAAAAAATTATAATAATAATTTATTTATTTATTTAAATTTAATTTTTAAAATATAAAATGATAAAATTTAAATTTAAAATAATAAAATTTTGTATAAATTATTTTAATCTCAGATATTTTACTAAATCAATTTTAATGATTCATTTAAACTTAATTTTAAAAAATAATGTTGATGAACATAAATATTAATTCTCATAGAAAAAGACATGCATATTGATAAATATTATTAAATTAAAAAACAACAATATGTATAGCAGGATTAGATATTTCCAGCAAAATTTGAAAGTGGACTTTATTACGTAAATCACTGAAACATGTATTGGCATATTTAGAATTAATTGTTTTAATTATTTTTTAAAATCATAAACAATAATTAGTTTTTTTTAAAATAAAAACTCAAACCTATCCTTGAGAGCTACAAAATTCACCAACTCACTTCAATAATATCTTGATCAAATAATTAATTATTTATAGTTTTTTGTATTATGTTGTCAAGAAGTGCGTATAACATTATTAAATGAAGAGTATAAAACGATTACGTAATTAAAATAGGTTAATGCTATTTTTATTCTTCAAGATACATACTAAAAGGAACAAAACATTTTTTTTCGTGTTTTTTTTTAAAAAAAAAAACTCGAAAAGGAGGAATGATTATTTTTCAAAAGTAATCATTTATGTTCGTATATTAAATATTTTGGTAGTGAATTTCTTTGATCTGGACTAGTCTTGATGATGTAACACGCTTTTAAGGATCACGTTATTATTATTAATTTTTAAGCCTTTTTATGCTTAAAGTCTCACTTTCATTTATAAGTAACCATACCATATTAGTGGCTGATTTGTGACTAGTTATGGGGTTTGTAACATTTTTATGTCTCAACATATATAGCATTAATTAACCGTACATGTCTATATCTGAGCATTCATACACGATTTTAAGATTAAGAGTGTTCTATACATTTCTTACAATAATAGGCAATTTTTATGTTATTGTATGAAAATGACCATACAGTCTTTGTTCTCTATACATGTTTCAATTATATTGTGGTTCACCGTGCAGATAGTACTTCTTGTGAAATACAATATGGGGACCACAAATCCTGTTCAATTAATGAAAAGATTAAAAAGGTTTATGTAGAAAAAAAATGTGCATGTGGAATTCAAAAAAATTAAAAAGAAAAAAGAAAAAAAAAAGATATAATGAAGAGTTTTATTCCAATATTAAAAATGTCTTATACAGACGGATAGCAATTACAAGATTCCTATAGTTGTAATTAAAGATCTTCAACTTTGATTATTTATGTATAAAAAATAAACACATCAAATTTATGTACATTTATTTTTTTTGTTTTAAATATTATTAAATTAGAAATATTTATTAAAAATAAAAAAATATCCTCTTTTTTTACATGAGATTCAACTTCTAAATTTATTCTTGAAGATTAACTGTTTATAATTATGCCCATGAAATTGGTGAGGACCGAGGCACAAAGTAGAAAATAAATAAAACGAAAAAAATGGTTACCAAAAAATAAAACCGAGGATTAAATATATCTTAACTTTGATTGATTTTAATTATTTAAAAATTTTCGTTAATTTTAATTTTTGTAAATTTTAAATTTCTCAAAAAAAAATTTATTATTAATTAATAATGATATATATATATATTTAAATATTTTATAAAAATTATTTTCAAATAACATGTGAAATGATATTATTAACTTTTATATATATATATATATATATTATTAAATATACATCTAACTACTGATAAGTAGTAATAAAAAATATTTTTAAAATTGAAGAATACAAATCAATAAGATAATTTTAACAATTAAAAAAATAAAAATATATTTACACAAATTAAAATCATATTTAACTTACAAAATAAAATAAGTAGTAATAACGATAATAAATATAAATTATATTTATTTTATTACATAAAATTTATACATATAAATTAATTTTAAATTGATATAGTATATTATTATATTTTAATTAAAATACTCTCATTAAAATTTTAGTTTATTTATTTATTTAATTTATATTTATTCATAATTATTAAACAATAATATAAATAAAAAATAATTAAATAAATCTTAAAAATTTAAAACATCAAAACTTTTACACAAATAAAAAAGGAACATTTATGCCATATGCCCCTGAAGTTCGCTATTTATCATCCGTCGCATCAGAATACCCACCAGATCGAACTTCTTTTTTCTTTTTATTCTTCATCTTCTTCATCCGTTTTCGGAGCTCCAATCGGGTCGGATCTTGATCTATCGTCGATTCGGAGCTTGATTCGGAACTGCGTTCAGTGATGGCCATGTTGAAGAGTTGTAGTAATAGCGTGTTGTTGAGAGACCTCGGTTCGCGATTTTTCCGCTCCGTTCCCTGCAATGTCATCAAGAGGTAAAATCTTTTACGGCTTTTCTTTTAATTAAATAAATAATCGCTTTGTTTATTTAAATCTCTTGTTTATTTTCTTGCTTCTTTCTTTTTACATAGTGATTTGTTGCTAAATATTAACGAGCGAGTTTCAGATATGTACATATTTATTGCTTCATTTTGTATCTCACTATCCCATGGAAAAGGAGGTTGCGAAAATACTGTGTATGATGAACTTGTTTATTCACTGCATGGGTGGAAATATGGTTCTTAAATTTACCTGAATAACAAGCTTATTTAAAATTTTATTTTATAATAAATAATACGTGAATTAACAGACTTCAGCAATATCAAAACATCGTATTAAAAATTAAACAATAATAATGATGACGGTGATTTAAGCCTACATAATATAAGAGTATTATTATTATTATTATTATTTTATTTATATTTATTTAAATAGGTTGGTTTATTACATTTAAAAAAAATTGGATGACTGAAAATTGACCTTTTTGACTAAATAAACTTTTTAAAATTTTTTAATATGATTTATTAGATAAATAAATTTGACTTGGTCTTAGCTTAATGTAAACTAGGCTGAAGAAGTGGTTTGACGTATTTCCATCCCTTATTATTATTGTTGTTGCTGCTGCCACCATAGAAGTTTACTCGTTGCATTTCAGTTGTTATTATTTTTTATATAAATGATAGGTTTTAATAAAATTAACTGCTTGGTGAATTTATATATCAAACTCCTACATCCAAATTACTTTTTAAAATGTCATTTGTTTTTATTATTTTTGAGGGTTGGGACCAGTGATTGGTGCTAATTGCATAGCACAAAGGTACAATGTGTAGCTAGTAATCTAAAATTTGGTTAATTTAATAACTTTAATGTTTCTTTGTATGATCCAGGAACTTATACTGGAAGGCTCCACGGGCAACTGTGACGTCCAATTTTCACCGTCCAATGAGCACCACATGGGTGAAAAAAAGGTGTGTTGAATAATGAATGTGCTAATCCCTGTCGTTTCATTCTCCTAAATAATTCTATATTTCCCTTTGTTATCATTCCAATTAGTTATCTCTAATATCACGTGTATTTATATGTGCATTGCATAGATCAGCTGGTAATGTTTAGAATATCTGCTCTGGGTAAAATTTCTGAAAGGATAATGAATCCTCTTATGTTACCACTGTGATTGTTGTTAGGGTCCACCATTATTGTCTCTCTTAAGGGAAAAACGTGAAAGGATTCAGTACCCTATAATTTTCACTTACAGTTTAATATGTATTTATATCACCATTTATCATTCACATTGAAATTTGGTTTGGAACTATAAATGCTTGCTTATATGTCATCTAGATATGTATCTTTGATCTGTGAAGCAGTTTTATAGTGATTTAAATAACAAAAATCTGCTACTGTGCAAGTATATATTTCAATTTTCAAGGAATGTACTGAACAATATTGGATGATTGGACTAATATACAGCTTGCTTCTAGTTTCCCGACTGCTTTTTATCTGACTGGTTTTTGTTTACGAATATGAACTTGATCTGTAGTTGTCAACAATTTTTACTATCATGTTTGCAAAACATCATAAGGATCTATAGAAGTTGTGTAAACTTGTTCATGGGATTCATGTACTGTATTTGCAGGACATCCATGGAGGATATAAGGAACCTGAGATTGATAACTGCTGTTAAAACACCATACCTACCTAATGGCCAGTTTGATCTTGAAGCATATGATAACTTGGTGGATATGCAAATTGCGAATGGTGCCGATGGTATTCTTGTAGCTGGTTCAACTGGTGAAGGCCAATTAATGACCTGGAATGAACAAATAATGCTTATTGCACACACAGTCCACTGTTTTGGCGATAAAGTTAAGATAATTGGTAATGCCGGAAGCAACTGCACATCAGAAGCAGTTAAGGGCACAGAACAGGGCTTTGCTGTTGGAATGGATGCTGCACTTCATATAAATCCTTACTATGGAAAAACCTCATTGGATGGTTTGGTTGCTCACTATAATAGTGTGCTTTCCGTTGGCCCTGTCATCATATATAATATACCTTCCCGAACTACTCAAGATATTCCTCCCAGTGTAGTTCGAATCTTGGCTCAAAATCCTAACTTGGTTGGTGTGAAGGAGTGTGTGGGAAATGACAGGATCAAACAGTATACGAGTGAAGGAATTGTTGTGTGGTCTGCAAATGATGAAGAATGCCATGATGCTAGATGGGATTGTGGGGCTGTTGGAGTTCAGTCTGTTGTTAGCAACTTGATTCCTGGTTTGATGAAAGAACTCATGTTTAGAGGCAAGAATCGTGGACTTAATTCAAATCTCATGCCTCTGTTTGACTGGCTTTGCCTTGAGCCAAACCCAATTCCTTTGAACACTGCTCTTGCTCAACTTGGGGTAATCAAGCCGGTTTTCAGGCTACCACATGTGCCTCTATCTATGGAAAAAAGGATAGAGTTTGTCGATTTGGTGAAGCAAATTGGTCGAGAGCATTTTGTGGGAGACAAAGATGTTAAAGTTCTTGATAACGATGAGTTTATCTTAGTTGGTCGACATTAATCTAGATTACCAACCTTCAAGTGAATCTAGTCTTGTTTTTATGGTAATCTTTCTATTGGGTTTTGTATCCTTTCCAAAGTTTGCCATTTCCCTTGGTTCAAAAGCCATATGACGAACCATTGTACCAATTCATGTAAGCTCAATAAATCAACATTAGTTTCTTTTCACTCACTATTTGCAACGGAAAGCTGGTTTGAACTAGTTTCAATGTATATTTGCATAGAGAAAATTTTTGCATATATCCATTTATATCTGGATCTATGTTGTTAGATCTGTTTTAAATTTTTTTAACCGATGGATGAAAAATGTAAATAATAGTTGGATACTACTATTTATACGGAAAAGAATTTTTGGTGATTTGCATATGCATATTTTTGTTACACAGACAAATTTCTCTCTGAAAATAACATTGATTTCTAAACGCTGACGTCAGAACTGCTTATCAAGATGGGAGGGAGATGTCCAAGTGGTGCCTTTTGGCGTAGCAGTAATTTTAATTCTCAAAATAATGTAGTTTCATGGACATCTTGTGTTGTGACTTAAAGCGAAATTATATTAACAAAGTTGAGGACTTCAAGCATAATTTATGTACCAGAATTTTTCTATTTAATAATATCAATCGTTTTAAGCATGCGACAAGTCATACTATTAAGTCATGACCAGTACAAATGCAACCAAGTCATGACTTAGTGGAAGTAGCGTTTCATGCATCCTGTGAAATGTGTGTATATAATTTTTGGTGAAGCAAATAAATGCTGAATTTCCCTTATCACTACAAAAATTGATAGATAAATTCTTTAAGGAACTGTGTAAGAAATGAATGATTCTCTTTCTTGCTTCTTTTATTGGCGAATCTTTAGATATACTTGGCTCTATTCATCAAATAATCTTATTCTTGTTTGTAAAATAAAAATACATATTTTTTAATTTTAATGAATAGAAAATTACTGTAGGATCATATATTTGATTATTTATTAGTTTTTACTTTTTATTCTATTTTTCAATTTTAAATTAAAAAGCTCCAAATATATACCTTTTTTGTACATCAAGGCAAGAAATTTCAAAAATTAAGTCGTGTTGCAATCAAGTTAAGTGTACACACATTTAAAAATTCATTAAATATAAGCCTAATGTAAGTGGTGATGGAACGATAAATTCATAAAATAAAAATAAATTAGCATTTTCTCTAATTTTAATTTTTCATTTTTATCATTTAGGAATTTTTTATTATTTTTTTCAAAAATATAGAAAATAATGTGATAAGGAAATTTTTTTAGATTTAATTTTTTATTATTTATTCGAAGAAAAATTATGTAAGTACCTTTAGAAAAATATTTAGTTTTTTAAAAATTGTGGTCATTTCAAATTTTTAATTTTTTTATTAACGAATATGTAGATCAACCGGCCGTCTGTCATAATCCTATTTGACCTGAATAAGATTGCATCTAATAAAAAAATACCAAATCTTTCCATACAAATTATAAAGGAATAATAAATGTTCATAACAAATTCAAAACAGATATATCATTTTCCTAAATATAATACCCACATCCCTATCATAATAAGAAGTACAAAATATTCTCCAA
This sequence comes from Canavalia gladiata, assembly GCA_037954105.1. NCBI lineage: Eukaryota > Viridiplantae > Streptophyta > Magnoliopsida > Fabales > Fabaceae > Canavalia > Canavalia gladiata. The sequence continues at coordinate 10,302,884 of CM075659.1, read as the reverse complement.
CTATAAAATATGTAATACTCATAATTTTATCTTTTAAATTTCTAATCATCCAAACAATTTTAATTTATCAATATTATTTTTCTTTTGCATAAGCCTTTTTATGTTTTATTGTTTCACTTCTATCATTATTATCTTTTATGTTTGTTCATCTAGAATATTCATAATATTATTTTTCTTATTTTTTTTCAATATAACTAATTACAAACAAAAAACATAAAATCAATAGAATTTACAAAATATTAATACATAAAAATATTTTATGTATACTTAAGATTAGGATCGATGTATAGATAGATTCAGTAGGTAAAATTTGTAACCGATTTAATCTGACAATAGTATAAATAGATTTATTCTTGATTGCATTTTTTTTTGGATTTATTGAGTTTTAAGTTAGATCACTAAGTTTTATATTGGATTTTTAAAATATATATTTTATTATTAATTTTAAAACTAAAAAGTTATCCAAACATATAATTTCTTAATTAATTATTTTATATAAATTAAAATAAATTATATAAATTTAATTTATATATATAATAAATTAAACCAGACAAATTTAACTATATATCATTCAGATATTTATTTAATAAATTTAATTTTTTATTTAAATTTAAATTATTTATTTTATAAATTAAATTAAACAAAGTTGAATCAATCTCATCCCTAATTATCATTTAAAAATTAGAAATTAAAATAAAAAAAATTAGATCGATGATGATAAATTACTCAATAAAAAAGTTGTGTACTTTTGATACTCTTTTATTCTTTTTTGGGAACAAAAGATCGATAAAAGTTAGTATTGTATTTATCACATTGATTCCTTCGTCAACGTCGCGATCTCACCGTCGCATCTTTTTCTCTCCCTACCCTGTCCTCTGTTTCCCAACTAATCCGAAACGAAATCATTCTCCGGAGCTTTCATCGGGCCGGGTCGTTGCCTCAGTTAAATTCGGGTTTGATCCGCTTATTATTTGGAAGAATCGCAACTGCGTTCAGTGATGATGACCATGTTGATGAACTATCGTAGCATGTTCAGAGGACCCGCCTTACTGTTTTTTCGCTCCATTGCCCGCGATTGCAACAAAAGGTTAAATCTATTTTAATTTAAATAAATAATCAATTTATTTATTTAATCTGTTTTTTTTATTTGGTGAATTTTTGGTTTTGGTGTATTTTTTTTGTCTCGTGGTTTTTCTCTCATGAACTTTCGGATTTTTTTTGGGAAGAGTGATTATTTATATGTTAACACAGTGAGTTTAAGAAAGATGGCTTATCTTTTGGTTTATTACGTACATATATATTATCTCACGGAAAAAGAGGTTACCAAAATTACATGTTTGGTTGAACTTAATTGTAGAGAAATAATAATATTTTTTTAAGTTCTATCAAGAAGAATGATTATTTCTTACAAATAAGTTGAAGCAAACATACAATTAGTATGATGATTGTTGTTGAGGTTGTTTATTCACTGCATTTTGGCAGTTGCCATTCATATGTAATTAACTTGCAGGATTTTATTCAAGTTAGCATTTGAGAAATTGTATTTATACAACAAACAATACAATAAAAAAAGAAAAGACAAAAGTATGTGATAAGATAATTAATGTTATCGAGACAGAGTGAGAAATATAGTGTTGTATAAAATTGATGTAAAAATAATATAATTATTAACATTTAGGTTGTGCCGTTGGTTGTTTGCATTTTAGGTATATGAGAAAAGAACTAATGATGAGGAAGGAAATGAGTTTAAAAGTCACAAGGTTTCCCATGAACTAGGAGTCATCTTCAAAAGTCAGTGTAGGTTTGATTCAGTATATTTTGGAGAAAAAATAACTTACTTTTGCCAGCTTCATGATAAATTTTTTTGAAAAATAAGCAATTATTTTATAGGTGTTAATCTTTCCCAAACTTGCACTAAGATCAGTGATTTGTGCCATCTGCAGAAAGAAAGATATCAAATCTTGTAGCGGTTAATCAAAATTTTGGTTGGTTTAATCACTTTAATTTTTGTTTTGTATGGCACCAGGAGCACATGCTGGAAGCCTCCACAAGCAGCTGTGAGAAATTATTTTCGCCAACCAATGAGCAGCTCAGCGGTCAAAAATAGGTTGATTTGAATAATAAGTATTCTGTTCCAAATGGATTCATTATTCTGTTAAATTTATATATTCCATTCGTTATGTCATTCCAGTAAGTTATTTTGTGTAATATGTGTATGTGTGTGCATTGTGTAGAATAGATGGGGAATATTTGGAATCTCTTCGCTTGGTAAAATTTCTTGAGGAATCTCTGGAATTGATTTTCTAATCTACCTTATGACACAAGCATCTAGAGCTTTAATGATATGACTCTATTCTTCATCTAGAAGTAAAAACTTGGTTTATGCAAGGCTAATATTTCATCAAGATCTGTCTCTTTGATATGCAATGCAGTTTTTTAGTGATTTATATAATACAAATCTGCAACTGTGCAAGTGTATATTTTAAATTTTAAGGAATGTGTTAAAAAATATAGATGTATGTCTAGTAAGCTTTTCACTTCATGACTAGGCTGGATTTTGTTGATAAGCCTGAACTTGTTAACCAAACTTTTACCATTATGTTTGCAAACATCATAATGTGGAAACTTGTTCATGGAATTATGTACTGTATTTGCAGGACATCATCGATTGAGGATATAAGGAGTCTGAGATTTATAACTGCAGTTAAAACTCCGTACCTACCTAATGGCCAATTTGATCTTGAAGCATATGATAACTTGGTGGACATGCAGATTGCAAATGGTGTTGAAGGTATTCTTGTTGCTGGCACAACTGGAGAAGGCCAACTAATGACCTGGGATGAACAAGTAATGCTTATTGCACACACAGTCAACTGTTTCCGTGATAAAATTAAGGTTATTGGTAACGCTGGAAGCAACTGCACATCAGAGGCAATTAAGGCCACTGAGCGGGGTTTTGGTGTTGGAATGAATGCTGCACTTCATATAAACCCTTACTATGGCAAAACCTCTTTGGATGGTTTGGTTGCTCATTATAGTTGTGTCCTTTCCATAGGTCCTGTCATCATATATAACATACCTACAAGGACTAATCAAGATATTCCTCCTAGTGTGGTTGAAAAATTGGCTCAAAGTCCTAATTTTGTTGGTGTGAAGGAGTGTGTGGGAACTCAAAGGATCAAACAGTATACAGGTGAAGGAATTGTTGTGTGGACAGGGATTGATAAAATAAGCCATGATGCTAGATGGGATTGTGGGGCTGTTGGAGTTCAATCTGTTGCTGGCAACTTGATTCCTGGTTTAATGAGAGAACTCATGTTTGAGGGCAAGAATGATAAACTGAATTCAATGCTCATGCCTCTTTTTGATTGGCTTTCTCAGGAACCGGTCCCAATTGCTTTGAACACTGCTCTTGCTCAACTTGGGGTCATCAAACCAGTTTTCAGGCTACCACATGTGCCTCTGTCTTTGGAAAAAAGGAAGGAGTTTGTCAATTTGGTGAAGCAAATGGGTCGACAGCATTTTGTTGGAGAAAAAGATGTTCAAGTTCTTGATGACGATGAGTTTATCATAGTTGGTCGTTATTAATGCTCATTACCTTCTTGTTCTATGTTACTCTTTCTGTTGGGTTTTGCATCCTTGTAAGGCTTGCCAAGGTTCAAAAAGCAGATCATGTAAATAAAACAATGAGGATCTTTTTTACCTTGGTGTAACTTTTATTTTATTCACTTTTCTTAAATCAATTTGGAGTAACTTGAAATTTAACTTTTACATTTAAAAGAAAAAAGTTACCAAGTGAATAAAATGATTCAAAGTTGCACCACATGGGTCTTCAAGTGGTGAAGAACATAGCCTTATCTATCTTCTCTTTTATTGTACTTCTATAAATTCTCATATTTTCTTAGAGTGAAGATCAAGTTCTTGCTATCTTTCCCTTCTTAATTTCCTCCCATTAATGGTCATTTTTCTTATTATGTCAAAAGAATATTGTGCCTAATGGAGGTTTGAGTTCATCACCCTAAATTTATATTCGATAGTTTCCCATGGATAATGAGAATAGAGTTTATTGATCTGTAGCATGAAGATAATAAAGTGATAGGAAGATAATGTAAAGTACAAATATAAAGTACAATAAGATAATGATATTGACAAAGTGGATTAATGTGTCTGCTAAGTACCACTTGGAGTTTTTGATCCTCTCAGCCACTCCTCTGCAAAATCTCAACCATTAAATAGGTGATTGCACAGTAATTAAAAATAAAAGAGAATATGATGTGTGGTTGTAATTTTTGCTGAAGAAAAATGATGGCCGGACAGAATCTAGATTCGTGCCAATTGGGAATTGATTGTTTTGAAAAAATTAAAAAATTGAGAAGATCAATCCATTTTTTATTTAACAATGGATTGACTCGCGAATCAATCCAATCTAAATAATAAATAAATAAATAATTAAAAGTAAGAATTAAATTAAAAAATATAAATAAAAAATCGAGTTAAATAAAAGGTAAAATATGTAAGTAAAATTAAAATTATAAAAACAATTTTTATCATCTTTGATTTTAATTATAAAAAAAATATTTTGATGTTTACTCCGATACTTTTGTATATCCAAAATATTAAACTTAAACTGATATTATGTATGATTTTATAATTAATATAATCAAATTTATTGACATATATTTATAAATAGATTTGCATGCTGCTATCGTACATTAGTCCTTTAAAAAATATATTTTTATATAAATTTAATAAAATAGATAATTTATATTTTTAAAATAAATAAATATAATATTATTTAAATGATCATTATATTATTTAATTGTTTTTTAATTAAATTTTATTTTAATTATTATCTAAATTTTAAATTTAATTAATATCTTAATTAACTTATTATATTAATTTTCTTTAATAATTAAATTAATTTTAAAATTAACTTATCGTATTATGCTAATATATTAATTTTATGTATAATTTAAATTATATTTTAAATAAACTTATCATTTTAAATAACTTATTGTTAAAATTATCAATAATATTTAAATAAATTATTAATTTAATTAAAAAAAATTAAAATAAAATTTAAAATTAACTCATTACCTTAATTAATTTAAAACTTTAAATCTATGATATCTAAATAAATTTTACATACTCTGATTTACATTTAATATTTAAAACAGATTTTAAATTGGTTTATTACTTAAGCTACGTATAATATTTAAATTAAATTTTAAATTAACTTATTACCTTAATTAATTTAGTAGATTAATTCTTCATAATAATTAAATTATTTTTAAATTAACTTATTACCTTAATTAATACCTATAATATGTAAATAAAGTTTACCTTAATTATCAAATTAAATTAATTTTTAAATTTTTATATTCTGATTTACATATCATATTTAAATTAAATTATAAATTTTTAAAATTTACTTATTTTATTAATTACCTATTACAATAAAATTAAATTTTATATTAAACTATAACCGTAATTAATTTAAGACGTTAATTTGATATAATATTTAAATTAATTTTTAAATAATTTTAAAGTAAACTATTATCTTAATTAATTTAAAATACTAAATCAATTATCATAATTAATTTAAAATCCTACATCTATAATATGAAAATGAAATTTTGTATATTCTGATTTACCTATAATATTTAAAATTAACTTATTACATTAATAAATTTATTAGATTAAATTTTTATAATAATTGAATTAACTTATTAACTTTTACACCATATTAAATAATATAAAAAATATATAAACTTATACTTCTTGTGATTTTTAATTTAATATTTTATTTAAAATTAATTCTATTTTAAAAATATTTATTAATTAATAAAATATTATTTAATTGATAAAGTAAATTATAATTAATAACCTTAAATAAAATTTTGTTTCTCATCAAGATTGTTTAAATTGTACAAAATATTAATTTTCTTATCATTTTTTCAATAATCTTAATCGTTTCTTTTTACATTAATTTTAATATTTAAATAATATATATATATATATATATATATATATTGAAAGTTAATTATAATTTTATATCACAAAATAATTTTATATAAAATTTTAAATTCTATTATAAAATATAAAAAATATCATTTTCATTAAAAATTTATAAAATTATAACATTAATTTTTTATTTTTAGAAATGACATGATTTCTATTAAAGTAAAGTCAATAATTATTTTTAGAAAGAATTTAATTCAATATTTAAATAAAATAAAAAAGTATATAATTAGAATATTATCTTCTATTTATGTTATTAATAAATTTTGAAATCTAAATTTTACATTATTAAGTATTTAAATTTCAATAATATCAATTTATTACATTAATTTTATTTTTATAAATTATTTATCAATTCAAATTGTAAAATAAATTCTATCAATTATAATAACTTTTAATAAAATTAAATTCTACATATAAATGGAATTTAATTAAAAAAATTTAATTTCTTCTAATTTTTTAACAAATTATATTACAGACATATATAAAATATTTATATATTTTAAATAAATTTACATCAATTATTTAAAAACAAAATAAATTAAAAAATAAAGAATTTTAAATTTTAGATGTTAAATTACAATTTTTTATAATAAATAACTTTTAAATAAAAAAATATAATCAAATATTAACATTTTAACTACATTAATTATATAAATATACATGAAAATATTTAATTAATTTACATTAATTAAAATTTAGGACATATAAGTACCGAAGAAAACATCTAATTCTATATACTATCTATTACTTCTGTATGCTAAAAAAAAATTGGATGTAAAACTTATGTAAAAAGTTGTATATATGGTTATCTTACGCACAATAATGAAAGTAACATTCTATCTTACTTTATCCAATTTTTTACTACAAATGCTAGTAATATTTTTAAACATATTTTTTGTAATTGAATTATTTTTAAAAATTAAAATATTTTATATAATTTGACTTTTTTTAAAAAATATTTAATTTATTTTTAAAAATAGACCAGTTATGAAAAATATATCAAAGGGTAGTTAATATCTTATACAGTGTACTACTCAGTTTTAAATTTGAAGTATTGACAAAACACACATTTTCTACGTCGTTCCAAAATTAATTATTACTTTATAGAGATCGAATTTTATTTACTAGAATAAAAAAAAATTCTGAAATTAAGTTTTTATGTGAGTTGAAGCAAGTGAAGGCTGTTATCAAGGAATAGTTTCCGAAGCTAGCTGAGCCTTAGTTTGTCACTTCATAAGGCAGATTACAAATAGTTACTCATTTTCAACATGCAATCTTTTTATCCTTTATTGGGCCATATGGTGCTGCATGTAAATATTTCGATTAATATATACTTAATTTTTCTTTTCAAAAAGAAAGAAAAAAAGCTAGTTAGAGCGTATCTCTGTCATTCTTATATTTTCAGTTTCATACAATTTTTTTAATGTGAAATTAGAATTAGATTTTTTTTTCATGACTTATTTTACTTTGAACATGTAATATCTCTATATTAAAAAATAATTGATTAAATTTTTATAGAAACTTCTTCCCATTAACAACTAACAATCGATCTTGATTTTAAAATTTTGTAATATTTCATGTTCTAATTGTAAAAAATTATTAAATAAGTTAAGATAATCTAATTCACTTTTTCAGTATTTGATAAATTTTCTGACCATATATTTAAATATATTATGAGAGAAAAATTAACTTGAAATAAAAAAAATTCTTACAGAACATTTAAATAAAAAAACAAACAAGTTATTCTAAATTTAAGGGATGAAAAAAATTAAGTTGTTGGAATAACATATTTATAAAGTATTGTAAAAACCTATATAATAAAATAAATTAAATTGGTGTTTTATGAAAGCTTCAGATTGTATTCTCCTAAAATTGGATCATTGTCCCAACTCATTGTGACTATTGCGTGTGACTGGAAATACTTTATTCAAAGCCTACAACTATCAAGTAAGAATATATGAATTTAATTCAGTAAAGAGACCAAAATAGAAAATTAGTAAAACTGGAAAAAAAATCCTAATGTTAATTAAAAAAAAACAGTTAATTATTTCTAGAAAACATAAATTATTTAGCTAGCTAGGGTATCAAGGCTTATCTAGCTATACCAATGTCACATTAAATTATTTAGCTAACTAGTACCTAAGGCGTATCTAGCTCCATCCCAAGCTGTGTAATAATTTTCTTTTAAATTGAATTTGGTATACCAGGTAAATACTCAAGTATATCCATAACCCATTAATATCACCTCTCACAAAATAAACTAACCATACTTGAAAGATCATGGTTCTACAAATTAAAGAGACAAGCAAGCTATAAAGGTCTCTCCTACAATCAATAATTGGTACACAATCTGATCATATACTCTAATTAGAGGAGAAGAAACATCAAGCACTCTCAATTTATAACTGGAGCCAGCAATTTCTTATTCAACTTCTATTCCAACTATAAGTTTGAGATAATGTTTGTTTATATTATATTATCATATATATATATATATATATGTGCGTGTATTCAGTTCATTTCAACTACGTACTAATATGATAATTAATATGATCCCAAGAAATGAATATATATTGATTATTTGCCAGTTTGGTACCAATTTTCATACTGAGCTATAATTGCATTATTTATTTAAAAAAAATGTCATGATGATATGGCTAAGTTGTTGGTAGGAAATGAAAATATATAGTGAAGAACAGCAAGGTTTGAATCGAATTTCCACAAATGCTCTCATTTCATTTATTTTTTCTTCTTCTTCTACACTTACATCACTCCCTTTCCTCTTGCATTAGGGGTCCATCTAGCTATGAGTTTCACTGAATGCGCCTTTTCCCAAACCGATAGTGTGGGCACGAAGCCTTATATTCAAAAATAAAATAAAAATGACATAAAAATAGGATGATGGTGATGTTAGTAGACAAAAAAAGTGAAGTGATAATGATGATGATGAGAATGTGTACCAATTTCGAAAGCAATCAATGGCAGTGGATATATAATTGAAGGGCAGAGATAGAGATCATAAATTTCTTATTTGAAATGAAGGGAAATTGTGAAAGTTGAAGTGGACCACAAGATGTGAGAGGTGCATGAGCTAGCAGTCAATACATACATAGTGCATGTGAAATATCCTTCCAACTTAATTTACATTATAGTTTCTTGACATGCAGATAACCCTCTATCCTATGTGTTACATCAATTTAACTAATTTATAAAGATTCATTATAAAATTTAGGTCATTTTTAATAGAGTGTTTTTAACTTACTTTAAATAATTTAAAATGTAATAAACTATTTAAGTAATATATCTTTTTACTTATTTATATAAATAACTACTATTATATATAAATATTTTTTATTTAAACAACTTTTTTAGAGATGTTCTAAAGTCAATTTAGTTAGTGATATTGATAAGCATAGATTTCATAAATAATTATCTCTCACTTTTATCTCATTAAGACTTCTTATATGTTCAATTAATTGATCTTTGTCATATTTTATGAGTTTGGGTTCATATGAAGTTTAATTGAATTTCTTTGCTTACCCGATTAAAATGACACTATTATAGTATTTTGAGCATAATAGGAGTTGTAGACATCCAAAAATCATGAAATCTATCTTGAATGAAAGCTTAAAGAAGTGTCCATATTTACAAAGCAAGAGAAGATTCTAAATGGGATGTTTAGGACTCCGAAATTATCTCAAAAGATGAGATAGTGTTGCTGACGTGGAATTTGAACAGTGTGCAAAGATCCGGCCATATCTTGAGATATAGAAGTCATATTGAGATGAAATCAACTTTGTTGGACAGCTAAGATCCAGGGCTACAACTTTTGTTCAGAAGGCAAGCTCTAATTCGGACATGTGAACATCCGAAATTGCGGTGCAAGAAAGTCAAAATTGTTGTGCTCATTGGTGGCAAAAATTCAAAAGTGTTTTGCAATTTCAACAAAGCCCATGTGAAAGCAAGAAAAGGGTAGAAAAGTAATATCCTAGTTGGTGACTTTCTGAAGATGATGCCTCAAAAATCCTCTATAAATAGAAGGGTTTGCAAGAGGAGACACACACCAATTTTGGAGATCAACTCCAATACCATCTTCTTTCTTTCTTTCTTTCTTCCTTTCTTTCTTGTTAGTTTTGCCTCCTTCATGGAAGGCTTATGTTTTCTTTCTTGTTAGTTGCCTCCTACATGGAAGGCTTAGGATTTATTTCTTGTTAGTTTTGCCTCCTACATGGAAGGCTTAGGATTTATTTGTTGTTAATTTGCCTCTTTCTTTGTTGTTAATTTGCCTCCTTCATGGAAGGCTAGGTTTGTAGTTTCAATTCGAGGATTCAAGCTATTTTCATTTTAACTTTGAGGTCTTGATCTTTATTTACATGCTTATTAAGTGGTTTCTACTCTACTTCACTATATTCTTCAATTTTATTCTTTAATCAAAGTTTGATCGGTTGACGTATTTTGATTAATGCATGATTGATTTATAATTGGTTTTTGATTGGTAAATCACTTTCCAAAAGTTTGAAGAGTAGAAATTAAGTAATTTAATTGAAGGTTTTCATTTTATTACTTACTTCAACTGAATTCTGATTGTGAAATTGGTTTAGATAAAAGACTAAGTGGTTACTAAATCTTGTTGATCATAATCAATTAAATTCTGAGAGGTTTCTCAGTAGAGAATTCAAGGATCATTGTAGGGGTTCCAGATGATCCTAGGTTGATAAACACAATGCATGATTTTAGTGATCAATGATTAGTTAAGAAAATAGCCTCTGAATTCCTTGAGTTGATTATTGTTAAGTCAAATAAATTTCATTCTGTATTTTGCATTTATAACTTCATATCAAATCTTTCCAAAATCCCCTTGTTCTAACCTTCTCCTTATTTGCTTAAGAATCTGAAATGGTCTTTGGGAGATGACCTAGGTTGCACCTTATACTATACCAATAGTTTGGGGGAAATCTAGAAATTATTTTTGCGCGTTTACGACGAGCGTGTCAAAATTTGGCGCCGTTGCCGGGGACCATTTTAATTTCCTAGGCTCATTTAGGAGTTTGTATAAAAATTTTAATCTTTCTAACAATTGTTTTTACTTTAGGTATATCATTCTTGGATTTTCTGTATGAATTCACCTTTTTGTGTATGACCCGATCCAATCCTGAAAATTTATATGCATATGATCCTGAGATTGATAGAACATTCCACCACTTGAAAAGAGCACATAGAAGACATTCATCCAGTAATAACCAAGAAAGTAACAGTAGTGATTTTTCATCTTTAAATTTTGATAGTTTTAAATATTTTGCTAAGAACATGGCTGATAGAACCTTAAAAGAATTAGCTGCACCTGATGTTGCTTATCAACCATTGTGTATTCAATACCCTGATGTTGATGCACCATTTGAACTGAAGTCTGGACTAATACATTTGCTACCTAAGTTTCATGGCCTTGCAGGTGAGGACCCTCATAAACATTTGAAGGAATTTCACATTGTGTGTTCTACAATGCGGCCACAAGGAATTCCTGAAGATCATATCAAGTTGAAGGCATTTCCTTTCTCCTTAAATGATGGAGCCAAGGACTGGTTGTACTATCTACATCCAACATCTGTTACAAGCTGGAATGATATGAAAAGATTATTCTTGGAGAAATTCTTCCCTGCATCCAGAACAGCAGCTATCAGAAAAGAGATTTGCGGCATCAGACAGAACTCCCAAGAAACTCTCTATGAGTATTGGGAGAGATTCAAGAAACTATGCGCCACTTGTCCACACCATCAAATCAGTGATCAATTACTAATTCAGTATTTCTATGAAGGACTCATGCCAATGGACAGAAGCATGGTTGATGCAGCTAGTGGTGGAGCACTTATGGACAAAACTCCTACAGCAGCTCGAGATTTGATTGCTAACATGGCAGAAAATTCTCAGCAATTCAATTCTCGAACTAATTCCTTGTCTAAAGGAGTCCATGAAATGACCACCAAGACAGACCATACACGATTGGAGAACAGAATTGAAGAACTAACCTCCATCGTAAGACAGTTGGCCATCGGACAACAACAGCAACTTAATGTTGTTGACAAAACCAAAACATGTGGCATCTGCACTTCTGCAGATCATCCTACTGATGCATGCCCAACATTGCAAGAAAGTGAGACACCTGAGGCTGCAGTAAATGGTATTTTTGGCACAGGACAACAATACAGGCCTCCTCAACATTATCAGCAACAGAAGTTTGAGCCACCTTCTGGATCATACAATCCTAGTTGGAGAAACCATCCTAACTTGAGATATGGTCCTCCACAACAACAAAGGATTCAAACATCTGACTCCCAAAATAAATACCAACCACCGCCATTCAGACAACAACAACAGCATATGCAGCAATCTGTACCCTCTAATGCTTCTGAACCCTCTCTTGATGATTTGATGAAGCAATTAGCAACCAACAATCTTCAGTTTCAACAAAATGTAAGTTCTACCATTCAGGATTTACAAACTCAAATTGGGCAGTTGGCTACCACTGTCAACCAATTGAAATCTCAAGGTTCTGGTCAACTACCTTCTCAACCTGTCATAAATCCCAAAAGTGTGAATGTCATGACCTTGAGAAGTGGGAAGAAAGTGCAGACAGACCCTACAATTTTAAAGCAACAAAGCTTCAATCAGACTAATCCACACCAAAAAGAAGCATTTATCTCCACACCTGGAGATATCTCTGATGAGCCATCTGAATCAGAGGGAAAGTCTGATGAAAAAAATACACCAGCCTTCGATAAGACATCGAATGATCAACAAAAAGAAGCTTGCCATAAACGATCTGCACTTGAAGCATCTGATGAGAAGAAAACCCCAAATTGTGCTAATCAGAAGGTATCTTTACCTTTTCCAAATAGAATGGTTCAATCCAAGCCCAATGTTCATGCAGAATTGGATAAGGAGCTTCTAGATACTTTCAGGAAAGTGGAAGTCAACATACCACTTCTAGATGCTATCAAGCAAATTCCTAAATATGCCAAATTTCTAAAGGATTTGTGCACGCATAAGAGAAGACTCAAAGGGGATGAGAAGATCAGTGTGGGACGCAATGTTTCTGCCTTAATTCAACCCAGCCTCCCTCAGAAATGTAAAGATCCAGGAACTTTCACCATTCCTTGCACAATAGGAAACTCTACATTTGGTGATGCATTGCTGGATCTAGGTGCTTCCATTAATGTTATGCCCTCATCAGTTTATAAATCTTTGAATCTGGGAGAACTGAAGCCAACTGGTGTGGTGATTCAATTAGCCAACAGAAGTACAACACATCCAGCTGGAGTACTTGAAGATGTGCTAGTTCAAGTGAATAAGCTAATCTTTCCAGCTGACTTCTACATTTTGGATATGGAAGATGAGTCATCCATCAATAGAGCAACCTTGATCCTAGGGAGACCTTTCCTCAAAACTGCAAAAACAAAGATAGATGTGCATACGGGGACTCTCTCTATGGAATTTGGAGATGATATCATCCAATTCAACATATTTGAAGCCATGAAGCATCCCATAGAGAATCATTCACTCTTTCAACTTGATGCCATAGACCTTCTTACGGATGATTATTCTATTGACAATATACTTTTTAAATTTTTTGATTTTGATTTAGATTACTTAGATAATTTTACTTGCACATGTGATGAATTTGATTCATGTATTGTGTGTTCCAGGATTAATGCTGCAGACCAACCTTCGTTGAAAGATGACATGTTAGATGCAAGTGTTGCAGACATTTCAATCTCAGATAGATCTCTTCCTTCCATAATACAACCACCTCCTTTGGAGTTGAAGCCTTTGCCTGAACATCTAAAGTATGCTTATTTGGGGGAAAATGAGAAGCTTCCTGTCATTGTAGCAAAGAACCTTCTACCACAACAGGAAGAAAGGTTACTGCAAACCTTAAAAATCCATAAACAAGCAATTGGATGGACTTTGGCTGATATTCCAGGTATTAGCCCATCTACTTGTATGCATAGGATACTGCTGGAGGAAAACACCAGACCTGTTAGACAACCACAAAGGCGTTTGAATCCAACCATCCTAGATGTGGTAAAGAAGGAAGTAGGTAAGCTTTTGGCAGCCGGTATCATCTATCCCATCTCAGACAGTGATTGGGTAAGCCCGGTGCAAGTAGTTCCTAAGAAGACTGGCATGACTGTAGTCAAAAATCACAATGATGAACTAATCCCTACCAGAATACAAAACAGTTGGAGAGTGTGCATAGATTATAGGAAGCTTAACCAAGCTACTCGCAAGGATCACTTCCCTTTGCCCTTCATAGACCAAATTTTGGAAAGATTAGCAGGAAAATCTCACTATTGCTTTCTGGATGGTTTTTCAGGTTATTTTCAAATACATATAGCCCCAGAAGACCAGCATAAGACCACCTTCACTTGTCCTTTTGGTACTTTTGCCTATCGAAGGATGCCCTTTGGTCTATGCAATGCCCCTGGAACCTTTCAAAGATGCATGGTAAGCATTTTCTCTGATCTCTTAGAAAGTTGCATGGAAGTGTTTATGGATGACTTCACTGTATATGGTTCTTCTTTTGATGCATACTTAGAAAGCCTTTCTAAAGTTTTGGACAGATGCATTGAGACTAACCTGGTTTTGAATTTTGAAAAATGTCATTTCATGGTAACAGAAGGTATAGTCTTAGGACACTTGGTATCTAGCAAAGGTTTAGAGGTTGATAAGGCCAAGATAGACATTATTTCTTCTCTACCTTACCCCACTTCTGTGCGAGAAGTACGTTCTTTACTTGGTCATGCAGGTTTTTACAGAAGATTCATCAAGGATTTTAGCAAGATTGCACAACCTCTTTCTAAACTACTACAAAAAGATACCAAATTTGTGTTTGATCAAGCATGCAAGGATTCATTTGATGAACTAAAGAAGCGGTTGACAACCACTCCCATCATTCAACCACCTAATTGGACGCTTCCATTTGAATTAATGTGTGATGCATCTAATTATGCCCTTGGTGCTGTACTGTCTCAAACAGTTAGCAAGAGATCTCATGTCATTGCATATGCCTCTCGCACACTTGATGCAACCCAATCAAATTACACAACTACTGAGAAGGAGCTTTTGGCAATTGTGTTTGCATTAGATAAATTTCGCTCCTATTTGCTTGGATCTAAAGTTATTGTCTTCTCTGACCATGCAGCTTTGAAATACTTGCTGAAGAAGACAGATGCTAAGCCAAGACTGATTCGTTGGATGCTTCTGTTGCAAGAATTTGATTTAGAGATTAAAGACAAGAGTGGTGCAGAGAACCTTGTAGCAGATCATTTAAGTCGGATCCAGCAACCTTGTGAAGAAACTTCAATTGCAGATTCATTCCCAGAAGAGCATCTCTATCATTTGCACGGGAAGGATCCTTGGTATGCAGATTTGGTAAACTATCTGGTTGCAAAAGAAATACCCAAACACTTCACCAAATCGCAACTTGCCAAGTTGAAAAGTGATGCCAAACACTACATATGGGATGAACCATACCTTTGGAAGACATGCAGTGATCAAATCATTAGAAGGTGTGTTCCAGATCATGAAGTTCAGTCTGTACTTACCTTTTGCCATTCCCTAGCTTGTGGTGGACACTTTGGGCCACAACGGACAGCTAGAAAAGTACTAGACTCAGGCTTTTATTGGCCTACAATATTTCGTGACGCACACAGATTATGCATAACTTGTGAGCAGTGCCAAAGAATAGGGAGTATTTCGCGCAGAAATGAGATGCCCCAACAACCACTTCTCTTTTGTGAGGTATTTGATGTATGGGGTATAGACTTTATGGGTCCATTCCCTGTCTCTTTTGGCTTTGTTTACATTCTGCTAGCTGTTGATTATGTTTCAAAATGGGTGGAGGCAAAAGCCACCCGTACTGATGATGCTCGAGTTGTTGCAGATTTTATCAGGTCTAACATTTTTAGCAGGTTTGGCATTCCTAGAGCTCTAATTAGCGACCAAGGTACTCATTTTTGCAACCGCACAATGGAAGCCCTACTCCGCAAATATGGAGTCATGCATAAAGTCTCCACCCCATATCATCCTCAAACAAATGGTCAAGCTGAAGTTTCTAATCGAGAGATCAAGAAAATCTTAGAGAAAACAGTTCAGCCTAACAGGAAGGATTGGAGCTTGCGCCTTGTTGATGCATTATGGGCATATAGGACAGCTTACAAGTCACCCATTGGCATGTCTCCCTACAGGATTGTCTTTGGTAAAGCATGTCATCTTCCAGTTGAATTAGAGCATAGAGCATTTTGGGCAGTAAAGAAATGCAACATGGATCTAGACCAAGCAGGAATCTATAGGAAGCTTCAATTGCAGGAACTTGAAGAAATTCGATTAGAAGCATACGAAAACTCCAAAATTTACAAAGAAAAGGTCAAAGCTCTTCATGACAAAAAGTTGGCAAGAAAGGAGTTTTCCGTTGGACAAAAAGTTCTCCTTTTCAATTCTCGGCTAAAGCTTATGCCTGGTAAGCTACGCTCTAGATGGTTAGGACCATTTGTAGTTACTAATGTTTTTCCTTATGGTGCAGTTGAAATAAAAAATGAGGTAACTGAAAAAATCTTCAAGGTGAATGGACATCGTCTTAAACCATTTTTTGAAGGTTTTCAAAAGCACACGGTAGAAGAAGTGCATTTGCACAATGCCACATACCTGCAATAAATTCAAGAGAAGTCTCTCTCTCTCTCTCTCTTTCTCTCTTTCTCTCTCTCTCTCTCTTTCTCCCTCTCCCTCTCTCACATTCCTCGCTTATAAGTTTCAACTAATCTCTCAACTTCCTTCTTCACCTCTTAAATCATCCCAACTATTACACCACATTGAGCTTGCAGGAATAATAACTTGAGTGTTTTAAGAAAAAAATGGAGAAAGCTCTCACCAGGATCAAAATTTTGTTCCCTACTCTCCCCAGAAATTTTCTTAAAGACATTTACAATTGCAGACTTGAACGATTGAGAGCATTAACACTCTTAGGCCTTCCAGAAGATGTCCGTTGGATCATTGAAGCTAAGGTACGTTTAGCAGGTGAATTTCAAGAATCGTTTGTTAAAAATATGCCAGGTATGGGAAGAAGTTCCTATGCAAAGAAGAGAAGGGCAAAAAGAATTGGAGTTTGCTACAGGTGTGCAAGATGGACCTGTAACACAAGATGCAAGAACCCTGGAATGGTTTCAAGAAATCGAGAGGACAAAATTCAATTCATAAAGGATGGACTGAGTAAGGAGTCATTGGATGATATCATTCAGACTCTTGAGACGCATCCTAGTGGGCATGTACAAGGAGTCCTTCTTGATTTGTTTGAACTGTTCCGTAAGGAAAAAGCACGTTATAGTCTTGGGAATCTGACTTTAAAAGACCCTGTTGTCAGTTTACAAGAAAACTGAATAGGAAGCACATCCTCGACTCTTAGAAGGCGTTTCAGCCGTTACTGGACGTAAAACCAGAGGAAGATGTGAGCCACAATCACAACTACTGTTCATTCTCATGCGTGTATGTTTGTCATTTACATTGTCTTTTCAATTTATTGGGCCACCGTTTTTTTTTGAAATTTTCACCCCTGCTTAAAGTCTTTCCCCTCTGACATTCACCTTTTCCTTGAACCCAAAATTCAAACTTTTGCAACCAAAATTCAAACTTTTGCAACAAAAATTCAAACTTTTGCAGCAAAAATTCAAACTTTTGCTACCAAATCCTGATCCCGCACTATTCAAGCGATCTCCTTGTCTGATATTGAGTCCCTATAAATTATCCACCTCTATGACATATTTTTTCAAAAAAAAAAAAAGACAGAAACACCGTATATGGATAAGATCCATACTATCTGTGTTTTTGGTGGGTCTAACCTTGGAAAGGATGGAGAATTTCAACATGCAGCTTCTACCCTTGGTAAGGCATTAGCTGCAAGAAAAATCAATCTTGTTTATGGGGGAGGGATTCAGGGTTTAAAAGGATGTGTTGCAGGATCTGCACTCACAAAGGGGTGTAACGTCTTAGGTGTTGGCTTAAAAAATGGGAGCACCTCCTACTTCACCCTGGGTACTGAATTGAAGGTTGCAACCATGCATGACCGTATGAGACACATGTTGGTTAATTCTAATGCATTTATTGCATTACCTGGTGGTCTTGGAACAATGGAAGAAATTTTTACCATTATATTTTGGGCCTATCGGAATTTTCATAAAAAACCTTTGGGCTTATTGAATATTAATGGCTTTTATAATGGTTTGATATCCTTTTTAGATCATGCAGTAGAGCAGGAGTTCATGCCACAATCCATGCGCAACATCATAGTATCTGCTTCAACTGTTGAACAGCTACTTGAGATTTTGCAAAATCCTACATCTGAGCTCAGTCAAGCAATGCAGCTGGTGAACCAACCAAATCAGGATGGCAGAGATAAAAGAGAACCAGATACCACTCTTCGGTTATAACTTTTCCTTACTTTGATGGTTTTCTTACATTTCTTTTCCTGTTATATGAAATTTCATCTAAGACATTGGGGACAATGTCTTGGATAGGTTGGGGGGAAGATGGTCCGATATCTAAAATTAAAAAAAAAAAAACAAAACAAAACCCAAAAAAAAAAAACAAAAAAAAACAAAAAAAAAATTAGGTTAGATTCATAAATTTGCTTTGAGTAAGATGGCTGAGTAAGGAGTTACACTTGACTCTTGATACGCATCTTATGATTTAAAAAAAAAAAAAAAAAAATTGAATGTGGAAGTATGTTTTTCTTTAGATTTCATAAAATAATTGAAGCAAAATGATTTACATTTCGAGATTAATTAGTTTGGCAACACATATTTGAACTGGATAGATTAGATTTGATAAATATATTACCTGTGAGATTTTGAGCCTTATTATTATTTTCTTTCTTGTGTGATTTTCATCCATGGAATATGTTACTTCAGAACTTGCATTGATTCTTTTTGAAGCTACATTTTCACATGATTTGTACAAAAATGATTGAGGCACTGTTTTTCTTGAACAAACCACTTGGCCAAATAACTAAACCATATAATTTTATCCTTTGATCAGCCCTTTGAGCCGATTAGCCTTTTCTTCTTTTTAGCTCACCACAAATAAAAAAAAAAAAACAACTTTGTCTGACCATAGAAGGTGAGGAATACTGGATTTATCATACCATAAGTGTTTCAATAAGTGTGGGGGAGATTATTGTTGTGTTCATCAATATCATGGTTGAAAAAAAAAAAAAAAAACTGAAGCAATAAATTAATAAATAAACTATTATATTGAAAAAAAAAAATAAAAAAAAATTGAAGAAGTGATATCTGTTTCTCACACTTGCACTTACAATCAATTCTCAATCCTCACCATTTTCATTGGTCTAACATTGTATCTCTTCAATATATCATTTCATCTTTCTAATCCCGTTAGAACCAAAATAAAGACCTCTTGATTTGTGCATTGCATGTGTACATAGTAGTAGAGAAGTAGAAGATATGCAAGCCTATGATAGTTCATCTTTCATGGATTGAATTTGAGAGAAACACTTACCAAATCAAACACTTGAGAGATTCAGAGTATATCATGTGAGGTTTTATCTTTCTCAATCTATGTTTTTCAAATTAAAGTTGCCTTTCTAAGTAATTTCAAAAATGTGATGAAAGAATGCTTCATGAAATTTTGTGAATTCTTGAGAAATCAACTCAAAACTTTGATGTTCTTTCAAAAAAAAAAAAAAAAAAAAAAAAAAAAAAAAGTCACCAATCCTTAACTTAAGTTTGCCCGAGACGTGCAAAAGATAAGTGTGGGGGAATTTGATAAGCATAGATTTCATAAATAATTATCTCTCACTTTTATCTCATTAAGACTTCTTATATGTTCAATTAATTGATCTTTGTCATATTTTATGAGTTTGGGTTCATATGAAGTTTAATTGAATTTCTTTGCTTACCCGATTAAAATGACACTATTATAGTATTTTGAGCATAATAGGAGTTGTAGACATCCAAAAATCATGAAATCTATCTTGAATGAAAGCTTAAAGAAGTGTCCATATTTACAAAGCAAGAGAAGATTCTAAATGGGATGTTTAGGACTCCGAAATTATCTCAAAAGATGAGATAGTGTTGCTGACGTGGAATTTGAACAGTGTGCAAAGATCCGGCCATATCTTGAGATATAGAAGTCATATTGAGATGAAATCAACTTTGTTGGACAGCTAAGATCCAGGGCTACAACTTTTGTTCAGAAGGCAAGCTCTAATTCGGACATGTGAACATCCGAAATTGCGGTGCAAGAAAGTCAAAATTGTTGTGCTCATTGGTGGCAAAAATTCAAAAGTGTTTTGCAATTTCAACAAAGCCCATGTGAAAGCAAGAAAAGGGTAGAAAAGTAATATCCTAGTTGGTGACTTTCTGAAGATGATGCCTCAAAAATCCTCTATAAATAGAAGGGTTTGCAAGAGGAGACACACACCAATTTTGGAGATCAACTCCAATACCATCTTCTTTCTTTCTTTCTTTCTTCCTTTCTTTCTTGTTAGTTTTGCCTCCTTCATGGAAGGCTTATGTTTTCTTTCTTGTTAGTTGCCTCCTACATGGAAGGCTTAGGATTTATTTCTTGTTAGTTTTGCCTCCTACATGGAAGGCTTAGGATTTATTTGTTGTTAATTTGCCTCTTTCTTTGTTGTTAATTTGCCTCCTTCATGGAAGGCTAGGTTTGTAGTTTCAATTCGAGGATTCAAGCTATTTTCATTTTAACTTTGAGGTCTTGATCTTTATTTACATGCTTATTAAGTGGTTTCTACTCTACTTCACTATATTCTTCAATTTTATTCTTTAATCAAAGTTTGATCGGTTGACGTATTTTGATTAATGCATGATTGATTTATAATTGGTTTTTGATTGGTAAATCACTTTCCAAAAGTTTGAAGAGTAGAAATTAAGTAATTTAATTGAAGGTTTTCATTTTATTACTTACTTCAACTGAATTCTGATTGTGAAATTGGTTTAGATAAAAGACTAAGTGGTTACTAAATCTTGTTGATCATAATCAATTAAATTCTGAGAGGTTTCTCAGTAGAGAATTCAAGGATCATTGTAGGGGTTCCAGATGATCCTAGGTTGATAAACACAATGCATGATTTTAGTGATCAATGATTAGTTAAGAAAATAGCCTCTGAATTCCTTGAGTTGATTATTGTTAAGTCAAATAAATTTCATTCTGTATTTTGCATTTATAACTTCATATCAAATCTTTCCAAAATCCCCTTGTTCTAACCTTCTCCTTATTTGCTTAAGAATCTGAAATGGTCTTTGGGAGATGACCTAGGTTGCACCTTATACTATACCAATAGTTTGGGGGAAATCTAGAAATTATTTTTGCGCGTTTACGACGAGCGTGTCAGATATTTTTTATTTATCATTTAACATTGTTTCATATATATATATATATATATTAAAAAACTAACTAATATTTTTATTTATATTAAAATTGTTATAACTTCTATTATATCTTTAAATAAAGTGAAAAAAATTGTCTTTTTATGATTGCCAACGAGATCATAAAAATTAAAATTTTCCGGAGACTGAAGAATAAAGCTAATTTTTATAATTTAATTTTTTTTTCATACATATTAATCTTTTCTTATTAATTAATACCATTTGAAGAGTAAGGGTATATTAATAAAAAAATAAAATTATTTTAAAATTTTAAAATGACAGAAGAATTTAAATTATGACTAATAAAAAATAAAGAAGTATTAAATTTGTACATATATAAAAATAATTTGAAATGGACTATTATTTTTTATTTTTATATATTTCAAAATGAATGCAATATACTTTTATAATATATAAAAATAATTTTTATTATATTATTATTGTTGTTTGATTTTAATAAAATTTAATATAAATAATCAAAATAATATGTATTTATAATTTAATGATTAGATTAATAAAAATTATATATATAATATTAAAAATATAACATTCAATTTAATTTATATTGATAATGTGATGTAAGTTGATCTTGCATATGAATTTTGATATGTTAATATCGAATAATAAATTTAGATATTTATGTAATTTAATAATTTTTATAAAATATAAAATTAATTATTATAATTATTAGTATGAATTTTTTTATCAAATTAAATATATTTATAAAATTTTATATTAAATATAAAATAAAAATTAATGTATTATATTATATTATTTTAATATATTATATATTATTAATATATATATATATATCAAGTATTAAATAATGTATTTGTAAATATCTGTATTATATATATATATATATATATATATATTTTAATATATTATATTTATATAATTTTAATATATTTATATAATTTATTAAAATTAAAATTTTTAATTTTCATTTTAAACGAAAAGAATCATTTATTTATAAAATTTTTTAATTTATTATAAAATTTATATATGTTACTTTAATTTTAAAATAAATATTTCATATTATACTTTTAATTTTTATATATATTTAAATTTATATATAAATACATGTGCGCTATGTTTATGTATTATATTTTTTTATATATTATTATATTTATATAAAATTAATGTTTACAATATTTATTTTAAAATTCTATAGTTAAAGTTATAAATATTTTATTCTGTTGTTATAAGGTTTAGATTTTTTTAATTAATTATTTACATAAATTTTAAATTTATTTATTATTTTTTTTACAATGGAATTTTAAATATGATAAGTATTAGATCTATTTTAATATTTTAAATAAATCAAACTTAAACATTCAAAATCTAATTTGATTCGATATATTAAAAAAAATTGTTTAATAAAATTTTAAAATTTTAAAATAATAAATATTTTAAAGTAATTTTTTTTAAAAAAGAATTAAAAAATAATATATATATATATATATATATATAAAAGGAAGAATCAATTTACTTTAAGAATAATTTTTTATAAAATTATTTTATTCAATAATTTTTATAAATAATTAAATTTTATAATTTAATCGTTAAATTAATAAATTATATTATATAAATTATTTTAAAATTTATTTATAAAATTTTAAAAAATTTAATACTTTAAAAATAAATTTAAATTAATAAATAATATACTATTTTATAATATATATTAACTTAAATTTATTTAATAAAATATTAAATTTTTTTATAATAATCTATATAATATAATTTATTAATTTAATAATTAAATTAATAAAAATTAATAAATAAAATTATTTTAAATAAAATTATTTTTAAATTAATTTAAATTTTTATTTTTATATATATGTATAATCAAATTACATCACTTATGAAGCATTACATTGATTTGGTTATACTGTTTATAAGATTAACGTTGAATGAAATATATTTTTTATTAATTTTAACAATTATAATGATTTATTATCATGATAGTTTAAAATAAATTTTATAAAATTTATAATTAAATAATTTTTTATTTTTTAATACTTTAAGTATATATAACACGTATTAATTTTGTATAAATCAATTGTATATAAAATAATTATAAATTAATATAAAATTTATAGATAAAATTTGTTAATATTAAATATCAAATTTAATATTTATATCAATAACTTTTTAGATAATACAATATTTATTAATTTAATTATTAATTTTAAATTTTTATCAATTAGACCATATTTATAAAATTTTATTAAAAACAATTAATAAATATTTATTGCATAATTTTATTTTAATATTTAATATATTATTTAAATATATATAGATATTTATAAATATATAAATTATTTAAAATTTAATATTTATAATTATAAAAATATTATTAGTTAAATTAATGAATTTTATATTATATAAAAAATTATTTAATTAATATAAATTTTATATTATATAAAAGATTGTTAAGTTTACGTAGATTTAGGGTGAAAGTATGAGCCAATATATAGCCGCTGAAAAATGGACTAACGGTGGACAATAAAAGGAGAACAACACTCCATTAACGATTGTAACTTTTTTGGGCATTCGATTTAACATATTTTACGTGCAATTAAATTGAATCATAATTATTAGTTGGATCTCTATTTTATCACATATATGTTTATAGCTTATGAGTTTCTTCATCTCAAATTTACTAATATTTAATATTTTAAGAGAGCTAAAATTAATATTTTTCTGATATTTTTAATAAATAAATAAATTTTTAATCAGAACTAATAAAAATATTTAAATCAATTAATTTTGTTATAAATTTAAATTTTATTTTAAAAATATTTATAATATTAAATAATTATATTGATGAAAAAGGAAGTAAATGGTTGTCTTGTTAATCTAAATCTTATGATAAAATAGTTATAAAAAATTAAACAATTAATACATCTAAAATTAAATCAATATTTTTTATAATTCAGAAAAAAATACTTCCTTTTATTTATTATGGATCAAAGAGAGTGGAATGGTTTTAATAAATTATTCTTATTATTTATTAACGTTGGTTGTTAAAAATTTATTTCACAATAAAAAAAATTAGGCGATATTTAGTTTGCGGGAACGTTGTCTATTTTTATTTTTAATATTTTATATAGAAAATATAGAAAATAGAAAATAATTATTTTCTACTTTTATTTTACTATTTTTAATAAAAAAAATTTACAAATAGAATATAAAATAAAAATAATGTAATATTTTTATAAATAAAAATTAAAAATTAAAATATTTTAAAAATCAAATACCACCTTATTGTATTTATTATTTGATTAAATTAAAATAAAAATAAAATAACTAACGTTTCATTGAAATTTTAAAACATCACTTAATATGAAAATAATTAGATAAAAACGACACTTAATTTAAAATAAGAGAAATATTAATTGTTACCATTTTATCTTTAATAAAACAATTCATTATTTATTATCTCTTTTAATATTATTTTATCTATTTAAATAAATTTATCCTCTAATGTTACACTATTTATTTTATTTTTATACAAAAGTGTTTGATCTTTTAAAAAAATGTTTAAAAATAACTAAAAAGTTAAAACTATAGATAATTGCCCAAAATTATATTTGTGTCTATAATATTAAAAATTATATAAACATATCCCTCTACAATACTCTATATCTATCAGCTAATTATCAAGCATTTTAAATTCAAGAAAGTTAAGAGCTCTAATTTTTAGCTAAAATTTAACTTCTAACTTCTGCAATCTTTTTGCATCAAACGAAGACTAATATCTGATTTCTTTTACAAGTTTAATTATTGATTTTTTTAATTAATAGCTATAATACACACTTTTCCATTAAAATACATTTTCTATTTTAAAGCAATCAAATTTCCTATTTTTAATAATTTCAAATAAACATAAAAAATTTGAGAGAGAGAGATGTCGATGTAATTATATTCTTACAATATATCGAAGGAACTCCCACCCCCTACCCAAGATTAGAACACATAAAGCTGCCCTCTAAGCTTGAGAAATTAAAGAGATATTTATGAATTTTAAATTGTGCTCCAATTAATTATAAAAAAATAATAATATAGAGAATGAAACCATCTTATGGGGGATTTTGATATCATAGTTGACTACCAACATTTTCATATCTCCACGTAGTGCTAGTATTTTTGGTGGTAGTAATACAAGAAATGAGTGAAGGATAGTGGTCCTTGTCCTCATCGAATAGCTTAACCTTCCTTGTTCAAAAGGACATCATGAGGGCTTCAAGAACCCAACTTCAATTGGAATCTACTTTTGTACATGTGAAATATATACGCACACGTATTTACGCAACATAAATAAATAAATAAATAAATAAAAATAAGTTACATATAACCATATCAGCATATGAATGCATAATTAAGTAAATTACTTTTGTTCCTTTTTCCTCTGCTTTGCCTTTATAGCTCTCTATACTAACTGAAAAAGACTCCCTTGAAACTCTAAGTTACCCCACAAGTTTTGCCCTAGTATGAAACTTCACTTTCATCACTAGCATCTCCACATTATTAGCTATGTTGCATCCTTAGCTAAAATTTCTTAATGCACCTAGACACAATCAATTCATTCATGATTTTTCACCGTCATGGTTGTTACATACTTTCAAGGTTAATTAGGATTCCAATAATGTAAAATAATTACAAAATTAATTTTCATTAGGCTTATTTTGAATTTATACCAAGGTGATGATTTGCTTTTGCTAAACAAGTTAAAGGGAGCATGTGAAGTGGCTGTGCCGTAGTTGGACCAATAATACTACCTCCCATTATATATATATATATATATATATACCATCATGATATAAACAAAAACCGCACACCCAATGGTCATAATGATAGAGAAGAAGATGAATCCAAAATGGGGGTTCATTTTCCAAATAAATGAGGATAGCTTTGGTACTCAATTACTTGAAGAAAAGGGACAATGAAGGACCTAACCAAATTGACTACTACCTTTTTCATCTTCATTACCGCTACCCTCTCTTCCAATACTACACTCATTTTCAATTGGTTTAATCTTATCCACATGTGACTTTCACGTGCAATTCCATGTGACTCTTCTTTTGAAGTTGGAATCGACAGGGGTTGTAACATTACATTCCCAAATTTGGTTATATTATAATAATATAATAATGTAGTGTAAAAAGGAACATAATTGGTTGCGCTTTGTGACTCCAACATTTAATTAATATCGATTACGTCTCTAATGATCTAACAAAAAAGGAACTAATTAATTAATAGGCGTGCTAAGTCAGGTTGGGTATTTATAAAAATTAGTCAATTGGGTTACGTTTTCAAATTAAGCAATGATTAATCTTTGATGACAATATTTTGGATTTTCATTATTTGAATTTTGAGAAACCTAACACGTATGCTATTTTTTTTTGTTGGTTAAAATAAACAATTCTTCTCTGTATAGTTTTTCTTCCAATTTGGACTATTGTTTTTATAGTTTTTTTTTTAAATAATATATGGTCATTATAATTCACTCTTTTTATTCATCCAATTTGAAATCTATAAGGATGAATATATTTTTTTTTCAAAAAGGAACTAATATCTTAATGAATAGTGAAATTCAAATAAATAAAAACATAAGCTCATTAATATCTTAAAGTAGGGACCGACATCAAAATATAAAACTGTTATAAACAAATAATCTTAGATGTCAAAATTCAAATCGGATTAAACCATAGGGATTCAACATTTGTTTTTGACCTTTATTTTATTTCTAGTTGAATATTGTCTCTACGATCTCTTAAAATTCAAAGGATGAGATTCTTAATGAATAAGGAGAGCATATTTTCAATGTAATTCTCAGTTGCTCATTGATATAAACAGATTTAATTCCTGGATTCTGTTATTTGTCTACTCAAGACAATAGAGAACAAAGGAAAGTACTATATACACAAATTAATTTACATCATTGAGATGTTGGGGGTACAATCTAGCAGCCACACGTGCACCGAATCGAGAATATTAGAAAATTAATTAACTAGTTAATTAATACAGAAAAATAGTTAAAATATTTTAATTAAAAAAACTTTTTCAAAGAAAGGTTTCAAAAAGATAAAAAATAATCATCACCAAACATGTGCATCGAAGGACAAATCTACACATTTACTATGGGGGCACGTGTCCCCGCTCAATTTCAAATTTTTTATTATACTATTAATTACTTAGGTTGAAATTTAAGTGATATTGTCTTTAATTTTAAAATAATATTTTCAAACACTTTTTTACTTTTTTTTTTCATCATATCATTCCATCTTATAATTTCACACTCTTTTTTTTATCCCTTTTTATGTATAAATTATAGTAAAAAGGTGATCTTAAAATAATGTTAGTCTAACTTTATCATCACAATATATATTTCTTCATTCAAAATGTGTAATTTTAACTCATTAGAATTTGTCCAATAAAATAAATAATTAAAAAATATACATGAGGTTCTAGACATAAATTTTGTTATTTTTATTCTATACTAAAAAAAATTCTGGTTCCGTGACTAATGCACTTCCATGAAAATCTCTTTAAGAACAAAGGGGTGAAATTAATTTCCAAGAGAAATTCTCCAACTTTATGCAACTTAAATTTCATAAGAATATCAAAATCCATTAAATGATATGGTAACCGTGAAGTGTGTAAAAGGCCTTAAGAAAAGTACTATAGAAGACCAGAAGCTATTACATGCTAATTAATTTGAACAATGTGTTTATACAACAAGAAAATTAGTTTTTTCTACCCACATTATTTATATAATAAATATTTTTATAAAGTATGGAACAAAAAGCATCTTTGGGTTTCTTAATGCAAAATATTCTTTGTGTGGAACTTGTACTATTTGGGACTGTCTGAAAACAGTAGGCATGCAGACAGAGGTGTAGTAATAACTATATATTGAGACTATAAGCAACCCATGCAGTGGCCCATTCTAAATGAACAGTAGTAAATGCAGGTTGGCACGTTGAATAACATGTCAAAATTGTCTTCTACCATAATTATCACAACAATTTCATAACATCCCACGTGCCTTTATGACTATTTCCTCTTTCAAGTTTGAAGATCCCATGGTAACAGTGAGGACCTAAACAATCTTAAAACTGAAGAGGAAAGTTCTAAAATTCGAAAAACAGTGTAATTCAATAGTTAGTAAGATATTAATTAATAAAATTTCATCTAGTTGATCATAAATAGTTAAGTTTTTTAGACTATCAATTAAGGTCCAATTTTAAATTTTATATATATAAAAAGTTTTATTAACAAAAGAGAAACTTATACCATGCAACATATGGATCAATTAGCATAAAATTAATCGACTTTAATAATTTATATCAAATTTTAATTTTTAATATGTAACTATATTAAATATTAACAATTTATAATTTTACTTGACTCAAATAAAATTAATTTATATAAAAAAACATATTAAAGAAAAAAATTGTTTCAATAATTTTAAAAAAAATTAAAATGGTGTTTAGTTTCAATTTTTTTAATTTTAATTTTTAATATTTTGTACAGTAAACAGTAAAAACAAAAAATAATAATTTTTTTCACTTTTCAGTATAAAATTTTAAAAATAAAAATAAAACAAAAAATTCACATTTTTTAAATAAAAATAAAAAATATTTTCTAAAATTAAACCTCTAATTTTTCCATCAATTAAAAAAATACTCATAATTAATAATTTAATATATAGCACAAAAATAGTTAGGTGGGGTAGTGCACTAGTTATTTTTGTGTCCACCTCTCCTCTCTACGTTACCCACTAACAAAGTATGAGCATGATAGAGTAAGTAGGCAATCAAAGATGCCAAGAAAGAAGAGAAGCAATTTTTTCTTCACCCCCACCTTTCCCCCCTCTCTCCCCTTTCTTCCTCCTTCATCTATTGCTGCCCTTTGTAATCATGAGTCCTTCTGTCATCATTGCTATGAAAAGTCTCTCTCTTTCTCTCTCTCTCTCTCTCTCTTTCTCTGTCTTTCATGGGCAGATACAAACACAAAATCACAGCTATATCACCTTTTCATTCCCCTCTATATAGTTTCTTAAATTATGTTTTTCACCTATATGCCTATATAAACCCCTTGAAACTCAATTGTGATAAACCAAACCTTATCCATCTCTTTGAAAGAAACGGTATGTGCGCTTTCTCTTCACAACACTCACCATATGTTCCTCTTCTTTTTGCCCTTCGCCGAATATGGCCATCCAAGAGACATCACCACCACCTTCAATTCAACCTCCATAGGTACTTTTCAAGTTAATTTCACCATCTTTCTTTCTTCTTTTTTTCATCCTTTCTAAACTTTTGTGTGAATGTTTTCTTTTAGGAGAATGAATCCTTTCTTATGATAAATTTATGTTTATCTTTCTCTTCTTCTCTTTGAATATTTCAATTTTTTAATAATAATAATTATATATATACTGACAATTATCTATTTTTATTAATCTTTTAAATTTTTTAACAATTTTTAACCATCATAAATACTTATTATTAATATAATGAAATCAAACAAAAAATTTTAAAAAAATCTGAAAATTTAGAAGAATTTTGATATAAATACTATGTATATGTATGATTACATTTTTCTAATTTTTTTTCTAAAATTTTTGGAGATAAATTTTGTGGCAAACAAAAATTCATTATTAATTTTGGCACCACAAGATATTTAGAGAAAAAAGAAAGTAACATTTTAAAGAAATACACATTTTAAGCAATGATTGTACTTCTTAAACATTTTTTAATAATTTGGTAATATATCATGATAATAATATGTAAGAAAAGTTTTATACGTGGTTGAACAAAATTAACGTTTAGTTTTTTGTGCATGTGTGATATTGATGGTTACTTGTTTGATGATGTTGATACAGAAGGAGAGCACAAATGCAAGAAGCAAGACGAAGGAAAATTGTGATGAAGAAAGATATTAAGATGAGAAATTTAAAATTGTACATGGAGAACCAAAGCATCATTGAGGAGAATGAGAAGTTAAGAAAGCAAGCAGTGCTTCTTCACAAAGAGAATCAGGCCCTTTTATCTCAGCTTCAAAAGATTTCCGAGCAACATAACACCAAAACCGATCTCTAGTTAGCTTTAATTTTAGCTAATAAAGTTTAATTGTTAAGGTCGAAAGTAGGAAAAATTGGAGCATCTTTTATCATTAATCCTTTTCTTGCTATAAGTTTTTATATGTCCTTTTCTAATTACCTTGTATGTTTCCGAGTTTCTTTCTATAAAGTTTTAAGAGTTTAGTTGTAACCCATTACAAGGAATATAGTATTGTGCAATGTTACAATTAGATTTAAAATAATGTCAATTAATCCTGTTAGTTTCCTGATGATATGTGTATATGATTAAAATTCATAATTTTTTTTACATCATTTTTATTTTGTTGCCGTATACACCTACTTATAAGCATTTTCTTCCTCTCTTTAGCTCTTAAGTGACTTGACTTTTTTATAAAATGGTATCGACTAAAAACATTTCTATATTATTGAACATCTCTCTCCTTTTAGAAATTTTGGTTAATAAATTAGTTTTAGAAAAGCAAATAAAATTACAAGAGAATGTAGTTTTTAACCAATATCGTATAATGGCATTATGTTGAGATAACCAATGTTTTTAACACATCTCTATGTATAGTAAGGACGGTGTAAAGCAAGCAAAGCACTTGCTTTAATTAAGTCTCCAAATAAACAAGGCCTCCAAAATTTTTTACTTATATTATATAAATATGGCAAAGTTATAATACGTTTAAAAATTTAGAACAGGTATGACGGTGACCTGGGGTGGGGGAAAATTTTGCTCTTTTTATTTATATCTCACAAAGAATCTGAACAAATTTAAGATTCAGGTACACGTTTGAAAGATATGGAAATAAAAAATTAAAATCTAACTTTGTTGGATTTGGATAAATTCACAAGGAACCATACCTTATTCTTCTTAATTATTTTATGCATTATATTCACAAAGCTTAAATTCATTATTAATAGTTGATAGATTTTTTTAATTAATTATTAATCCTATAAATATTAATCATTTTCATTATCTATTCTACTAATGTTTTGTTGTATTGAACTTCTGGACTCTAGGTATAATAAATAAAGTATTAATTACTATAATAATTTTAGGTAAAAAAAATTATTGTCAATTTAAAGATAATACTAATTAACTATTAAAAATTATCTTAGTTTAATAATTTTATTCTCATATATATCATTTACATGTGTAATTTAATAAATAAAATCTATTAATTTTTATTAAATAAAAATTATTACATATTTATTGATCTATTTAAATTATTGATATTCTATTATCAATAGTTATACAATAAAAAACAATTTAAATTAAAATTATAAAAAACTTATTTTATATTATCGCAATCTTCATTATAATAATAAATCTCTAATTTTAATTAAGAACCTTATTATTATATTAACAACACAATAATAATTTTATTATTTTATTAACCAAAATAATTTTATTACTAATTAATAAAAAATTGAACCTGAAACATATTTATTTATCTTTAACAATTCAAAATAAAATTAATAACCATTTTATTTATCTATTTAATTTAATTTATAATACTATTAATATTAATAAAACATACCTTATTACTAAATTTTTTAAACTATAAAACACCAAAAACTTGTTACACATTCTATTTGTAAATGTTCCCAAATTTTATTTCGATTTTTTTTCAAATTCTTATTCACTTCTATTGTCGGCCTTCTCCTTGCCTTTTTGAATATCACACCATAATACTATATAGGAGAATAAGTGAGAAACTTTTCATTTAAATTCTCTCCATGCAATGAATTTAATTATAGTAAACCTTTTTTTTAACATTCTCTCAAGCGACACTCCAAAATTCAATGTTTATCAATGTTGCTATAGAACAATCAAAAGGTCTTCCCTCATTTTTTGAAAATTATAAGAATGGTGGGCTTGAAAATGTTGTTGTTTTGGTAAAAGATACTAAAAATATATATTTAATAACACATAAAAAGTATATTATATTAACATTTAATATATTAATAGTATATACTGATATTTTGTACTAATAAAATTATTATTAATATAAAATATTTTACTATTAGTATAAACTTACATTATCTCTACTAACAATTTAATTTTTATTATAAAAAATCTATACTAATGAAGGTTCACACAATATTAAAGTATTAATAAATAATATTTTTATAATGGAAATTGTCAAAAAAGATATAAAATTTAATTCTTGTGAAAATGTACTATACTTATAAAAATATATATTGCATTTTAAAATAAAATTTTCACTTTAATAAATGAAGTGATTATTTCACTTTAAAATATATTTTAATTAAATGTGCATGAAAATATTTTTATTTTTTATTTATTATTGGTAAATTAAATTCATTACATAGAGAAAATTTAAAATAAAATTATTTCGATGTTAAATTTTCACTAAAACATAATTATTGTGCAAATATTGATAGATTAAATTTATTTTTGGAGCTGAAAGTTTTAAACTAAATTAGATAAATAGAAGATGGAGCCCTAATTGATACTTAAAAATATTTTATTCTTTTTAAATACATATATTGCTTATAAAATAACATTAATAAATTCATGTAGTAATTATTGCTTTAATTGAAAGAATATTTTCAAAAATAAAATTATAAAATTTTACAATATCTTAAAAATGAATAAATAAATTTTCTTTAATTATTAATTAAAAATATTAAATGTTTTAAAGATAAATTTTAAAATAAAATTATAATAATTTAATAAATTATTTTAAAAATCATCTTAAATTTCACTTTAAACCTAAATCAACGTTCTAGACCTACTTTACAACTATAAAATTTTCCCCTTCTGTTTTTTGCGTGTAACAGTAAGTTGGGAAAGAAAAAGTCAACAAATTGGGCATATTAAAATCCAGTGTGTCAACACATTCGAAAATAGGTGTAGAATAGATATCATAAAAATAGGTTTATTAAAGTTAGAAAAGAAAAAGAAAAAGGAAAACATTAACGGCAGGATTAGTGATAAATTTGGGATTGCTTATTTTTAACTTTAGTTGTACAAATCAGTACGGATAAATCACAAGTTTCAACTTTTGATTAAGATATAATCAGATACAATACGCGTGCTCCACACAGGATAAGTGGACTGGTATATATCAAATCACAATAATTTTAGAGTAATTTTTTATTAAAAGAAGTAATGTTATTATTGGATTGGGTGGCTAAAGATTGAATTGGACATTTTTATTAAGATAATAATACTAAATGAATGACAAGTTGACAATTGCATGAATTGGTTTAGTAATTGTCAAAGCATGTGATATATATAATTGTAAATATGTCAGCCCATGCTTTGATTTTTTTTAACACACTACATTAATGGATAATTTCTTATAAATCTCACCAAATAACTAATTAAGTTTATTCAATGTTTAATAAAAAATTTACATAAAACTTAATCCAATAATAAAATATGTTGCCAACAACTTTAATATTTTTATTGATAAATAAACGATTACATATTAGAATATAAACTGCTATACCAACTTATTTGAGACCTAAAAATTTCTTTGAAAGTCTCGTAGTCTCAACAAGAGTGAATTGTGTTTGATTGAACGAAGAAAGCATATTAGTTGAGATTGGCACAAATTATTCGAAACACACAACCTTGAATATTAAAAAATATGCAATGACGATGTAAGTACCAAATTATGATATACCTTCATTCTCAAGAGGAAAACATAATCAACAAATCAAAGAGATTTATCATGCATCCAAGATATAGCCATGATATATATATATGTTTAGACCTGCGAAACATGAACGATTTTTGGTAATTTAATGACAGTAATGAGATCACAGTGATAATAACATATATGTTATGATAAAAGAGAGGTTCATTACTATAAATTAGTGGAAACAAAGAAAATAATGTTTGTTCCTTGTGGTATTTAACCCATTTTATAACTTCATTTAATATAGTAGTTTTTTTTTTTTTCAGATGTATGCAATATTGTTTCAACTTTCAACAAAAGGCAGGGTCACATGTCCAAATTAAATATCAATGATTATTTGACTTATGATATGTAATACCTTTCAGACGAGATAATCTTATTTGAAACAAAAACATCAATAATTCAATATGATTAGTTTTTGATAAAATATTTTTTCACATAATTTTTTTGCAAAGGCCATCAAATTCAATAAATACAAAATGTTAACCCTAGAATTTATTTATAAGAAATCAAGTCTACTTGAATCAACCTCTAGTTGAAATAAGTTATCAGCCTACTATTTCAGTTTTCAACCTTTTTCTCTCTTTAATTATCATCTTTAGTTTCTTATACTAGCAGCCTTGCAGTCCACACAAACTCACTGCCTATGACTTTTAGGGTTTTTTTTTTCCACATGCACTGTTACAAATCATGAAGCTAACTAAACACAAGACATCCATTGCTTGTATGGGTTCATTGACTCTTATTTCTGTTACCATTTGTAAAAAAATCATGATAATTGCTTTGATTGTACCTTTGATGTTTGAGAACGATCATACGGGATACTTTTTTGCCTAGCAATGATATATAGTTTGATATCAACTAATTAATTATTCTATTATCTATTGTATCAAATTACCCTTCATATATTTAAAAGTTTATTTATTTCTTGTTATTTTCCTATAGTCTATTTTTTTTATTACCCTTCCCTTACCTACTTGATATAGAATCTTGGATCAACATTTAGGAAACCAATTTCCCTATAATGTATAAGGTGAATGTGAGGGTATTAAACTTATTCAGACTCATTTCTAAATTCACAAGTTTTATTTGTTAAATGTAATTTTACTTGGACCAAAAGAACGTTTAAGTGAACTATTTAATTAAACACTTATTTAATACAATTTTATTTATAAATTTAGCTGTGAAACATATTAAGATAAACTAATTAGATAATTTAAGTTGATTAGTTTATAAAAGTTGTTAAAATAAATTTTAAAAAATTATAGAAAGGTTAAGCGAGTTTTTCACAAATCTATAAATAACGCATATACATGGCCGGTACTCTTGGACGAATATCTCTTCATTATTTTAAACGATCAGATGCATGCTTCAAAATTAGGATTTAGCCTGATGGAGAACTAAAGTTGAGAAAGGCTATGAATTGAGTAATTTGTTGTTTTCAAGATGTGTTCAGGTTATAAACCAGCCACGTTCATGCCACGTTTATACAAATGTATTGAATGAACATTCCCGGACAAAATCATGCAAGCAAAATGGCCAGAAAATCCATATGTATGACGAAAAGATATAAGCCATAAAATGCTTCAAATATAATTAGGGGGAAGGAAAGGGAGAAACATTGATCATTGAAATACAGAAGATTCCTTAAAATCTACAACTTAATGCCCAAATAGACTGCATATAATCCCCATTCCCCACTATCCAAGAGAATCTTCTTCAGTAACTTCATCATCTTCGTCCATGGTATCATCCTGCTTTTGATCCTCCTCAACATGGTCACCACCGCTCTTAGTTTCTGCATCAGATATTAATTCCCCTTTTGTATCTGCTATAGCATCGGAGCCAGTGTTGCTGCAACAAGCAGTTTCTGAATCAGATGAACAGTCATGTTTTCCCCTTTCTTGATCACAACCATTAGCAGAACCTCCAAATTTCCCCTTTAAATCAGGAGCAACAATGCCAATCATCTCACTTAGTGCTCGATGTTCATCATTCTGGCTGGTGGCAGCAGCATCGGTAGGGCTGCTCTGATTCTCAGCCACCATATCATTCGAATTGAGCAATGCCCCAGAACCTTCACTGTTGTTTTTGTTTCTTGGAGATTCATTTTCTCCATATGCAGATGGGGCTGTACTGCATGCCCAGCTACCAGCAACTTCGGAAGATACAAGGTCTGCTGTTCTGATCATGTCTCCAGCTCCTGTATCCTCAATGGTCTTTTGAATGTCTACAGGGTTATTTGATTGAGATTGATGTAAAACATCTTGACAAGTTATTTGAGCAGGCCCTTTGATTTCTTGTATACTGACATCATCATCAAACTGCATAGTGTCCCCAGCTAGAGCACCACACAAGTTCAAATCAGTATTTTGGCCACCATAATTTGATGGACTTTCAGTTTCAATAATTCGCTCAGTGCCTACAGCATCTCCCTCCATCAAAGGTGCTGTGCCAATGCCATTGGTATCAGAACCAAAGCCACCTCTGATACCTTGGTCATGATCTGCACTTGTGAATTCTGCCTCTTCTGTATTTTGGCATTCTTCATTTCTTATATCACAGTTGTGGTTCTCAGTAACACTGGCTTCATCGCTGCTTGTTTCAACTTCGTCTCTGTTAACTTTCTGTGCAGTAGCTGATGCTGTCTCTGTAGTATTGTTACTATGGTATGTTGCAATATCATTTTCTCTGTGTGAGGTTCCACCCATGATTCCATCCATATCAACAGATGTATTCTCATAATTGTCTTCATCTTCTAAAGTTCTCCGCATTGCCTTCAATTGTTCCTGTTGCTTAGCAAACAGCACTTGTATCTCCTCAGTTGTGGAATAAAATGCTCGTAGCTGTGTTTCACTGAATGACACATAACCATGGTTATTTAATTGTTGAGCTTCGGCTAAAATCTAAATATCTATTATCACTGTGAAGATAGACATAGATGTAATTAAAAGCCAAATTGTCTATCAGCATATCAATTGTAAGAAATATAATAAAGATAGAAGTTAAAGAGAATTGAATCTAAACTTGTAATTCTTTCTAATAATCTGAATACAAAAGATCCAGTATTTATTACTGGTTAGCTACAGGATTGCAACTGTATCCTAACATCAATTATCACACAAACAATACAATGCAAAAGCATGTTAACCAAAGGAATTTGTAAACATATATCTAGAATAATGCGAACTTAAGATGTACTTATGGAGACCAAGATCCTCAACTTGTTGAAATGGCGAATGTATACTCCAATCAGAAGAACTCAATTATAAATAAACTATAAAAGATGTGTATAAATGTTAGGGGGGGTCAGAAATTAGTAAAGAAAAGAGGACCTTACTGAAATAGAAAAAGAAAATGCTCAATAAGCGGTTACAGTCTAGAAGGATCATTCCCTCTCCAAGGATGATGCTCCTCCAGAGATTCAGTCTGTCTAAAAGCCAAAATGGTAACGGCATGCCCCCTCATACTCCAACTCTTAACTACTTGAACTCCCTAGCCAGATTCACAAAACTGACTCCTGCCTATTCACCAGTAGCCTCTCCTTCACGGGGAACAGCCGTCTTCCTCCTTGAGTAACCTTTCTGTTTTGTGAGTTTCATTTAAGTCAGGCCCAGAACCCGATCCACTTGGGCTTGCTCCGGCTGATCAAGGATTAGGCCCAGTTCTATCAACAAATATGCCCTATATAGACAGCTTCCTTTAGTCTTGTTTTCCTCAATAATTATTAAAGAAGGAAGAGTGTGTGAATAGAAAGGAATATAAGTAGCGATTGCTCTGAAGATCAAACATCAAAGTAAGATTGCCTAAGTTGCTTGACAATCCTATCTATTGAACCCATGCTTCTACACTCTATCCCATTATATTTTAGCGTAGCTTAAAACTAGCCTTATAATCCATTATTATATTGTATATAAACTCTTGAAAAATTTTATTAACTCATTTTAGAATTACTTTCCATTTTTAATCTCCAGAAAAGCATTGTTATTAATAATTATATAAAGGGGAAGAAGTATTGCAACACAGAAGATGATGAGGATTAAAAAGAAAAAAAGATGATCAAGGTAGAACACGCAACTTCCTTCAGTCATATTAAGCACCTGTCAAGGATATGCATTGCCTACAAGAACCTTGAGTTATACAACGCACCGAAAGAAAATATACAGCCCCAAAAGATATGCACTGACACTTGGGAAACATCAACAGAGTTTCTGAGGCTTTATGATATTTTATCATGGTTTCAGTGCAGCAAAACCCTAGTCCCCGCAACTTTGTTCCCCCTATAATCCATCATTGCTTCCAGTAATTTTCTGTAAAGACTTTCTGTTAATCACCATTTGGATGGCTGCATGTTTAGCAGCCTTGTTTATGAATGATTACTGAACAACTCAATCAAACAACATTTCTCAACATTAAAACCATGACAGATCAGAAAACATGGGGTACCAAACAAGCTGAAACTAATAAAAGAGTAGGTGGAATAATTATGATAGCTCAAACGCTGCTCTATGTCCTCTGACCTCTGATATTTTAAGCCACCATGTCTACACAATTAGATTATGTTGAAATTATGATAATCATGTTGATTCACTCTACACACACTATTCAAACTGCAGATGTTAATATGATTCAAAATCCTTACCGAAGCATAAGTCTTTCCCTGGCACCTTTTAACTTTTGCCTCTCAAAATCAAAGTCTCGCATTGCAGCATTTATCTCAAGCTCAAGAATGGAAACTTTAGCCCATGCTTCCTCTCGGGTTGCCTGCTAACAACATCAATGAATAAAGAAACTTTACCCAAAAAAGCTTTAAAGTAAAACAGGATAAGATAGAAAAGACAAAAAACCAAAAAAGAAAGATAAAAATCCAAACAAGAAGCAGAAATTAACAAATTATGTATGAGACTTCATTCTCTGGACTATGTGGCATGACCAATGGTCACTTAAGGCATTTGTCCATTGTCACATCAACAACTTACCCTGCAGTCTCATGAAGTGACATAAACAAGATAAGTTTAAGAATGCACAGGTGAGAGCACAAAGCAAACATCATTGCCATAACACAGTTTTCTATCAAAAAAATTCTCTGTATTGCATGACATGAATTTCTCATCTCTACCTTTTCAATCTCAAGCTCTTTCCTTAATCTCCTTGTCTCCTGTTCGAGTTCTTCCACTTTCTGCTCCATTAATTAGCATGACTTAGCATTTACTAGCAGCTAAATATCAACCAAAATATGAATAAGCAACATCAAACACATAAAATGATTACCTTTATCCCATTTGAAGAGGCCAGCTGCTCTTCATGTACTCGAGTTTCCAATTGGCGAACTTTATTATCGGAGGCAACCAATTTTTGCCTAATATCCTCCTGCAACAAAGAAGGAATAATATTTTTGGAAGTACAAAAAATTTTTGCCTTAGGGTTAAGCTAATGAGATAAACATTGCAGCCATACCAACTTGGACCTCAACGTTTCAACCAGCAAAGACCTTTCCCTTTCTGACTCCTAAAACAAAAAATAAAGACAACGTGTAAGCCCCTTAAGGTAGAGAAAATCTTTTCACTGCTTTTGTACCCAAAATTTTCAAACCTGGAGCTTATTTACTGCTTCTTGTAGCTCTCTTTCTCTTCTTAAGGCAGCATCAGAAAGTCGTTTTAGTTCCTCCTGAGCCTCAGATTGGGCTTTACGTACAGCAGCTTTTAGATCATCTGCAGCCTTTTCTCGCTCTTCTTTTCGCAGAGTTCTCTCTTCATCCAATTGTTCCTTGACTTCAGCTATGCTTACATTTTGACTGCAAAAAGAGCACAAGGGAGAGAGAGAGAGAGAGAGAGAGAGAGAGAGAGAGAGAGAGAGAGAGAACTACTATAATGTCCATCACAAATATTACTACTTTCAACATAAAAAGAGTCAAATCCATAATGTCTAATTTGATGGCAAACCTGAACCATGGCACCACTAGAACTGTAAGTATATAATATGAATTACCTGTAGGCTACAATACTTACCTCAATGGTCAATCTAGTAAAATTTAAAGGAATTAAACAAATCATACCTATTTATTATAGCATTTGCTTCAGCACAAGACTGCATAGAAGCATTAAGCCTTTCATTAAGGTCTTCCATGGCATGCTTCTGTTAAGCAAATGCTCTGTTGACTTCACTTAGTTCCTTTTGTTTGAGATCCACCATTAGCTGTAATTCTTTTAATTGATCAAGGTAACATTTTGCAGCCAACTCTTTGGTTGATTTAAGTTCCTATAGAATGGATCATAAATTAGGCAGACATTATAGGTTATAGGTAATAGAATAAATGAGCTAAAATCAAGACCAACATTTCATCTAGAATCCATACAAGGCACAGATAGTTGTTAATATCAAATGTTCTTGTTATTGTAAGACAAGGGAAGAGAAGTCAAGAATTCAACAAAAATGACATACACTTTCATGAAGCTCAGCAGCAGCACGATTTTCACAATGCAAAGTATTATTCAAAGCAATCTGATTCTCCAACTGCTTTCTCAGTTCCTGCTAGTGCCAACAAGAACATTTGATACCATGATAGAGAGAAAAAGTTTGCAACACTCTACGATATTGCAATCTTTCTAAATCGACACACCGTGTTTGATCTTTGAAGGCTTCGAAAATCATCAAGAGAGATTGGACCCTCAGGAGCACCAATGCCTAAACCTTTTAATCTCTTGTTCTCAGAAATTAATTCCTCTATGCATCCAAGAAAAGGGACAAGAAATGGAAGGAAAAACAAATATCAGTATCAATGTCACTGTTATAAATATGAAGAAAATTGCAAAAGTCCATCAATTAATTAACAGCCATGTCTATCACCAATGATAGACAATCATAAATATCACAAAATATGTGAAATGTCAAACCTTCATAAAATTAGAATTCTGAACTCTAGTTATGAGTATAGGTCAGAGTAGATTGCAAGAATGAATAAAATAGTATGTGTGCTGCTAATCATAACATTACCTGCTTTTCTTTTAGAAACTACATTATCTGGAGTAGGAGTGGACACAAGCACCTCTCGATATACAAAAGCAAATGCAAGCTCTGTAAGGCAAGACAGAAGTTATGAAATTATAACAACCGGAAAATATCATACTCATTACATGAGTATTATTAAATTTGTCTAAAGTCTTAAAAATACAAATTATGAAAGAAAAAATATATAAGAGAAAACATGCTTAACATTATAAAGGAGATATACATAATTAATTCATGAAGAATCCAAAAAGTTTAGCATTAAAGAGAAAATGTTTAAAATTATAAAGAAAATATGCATACATAATTCAAAAGAATTTAGAATTAAAAATTAACATTGGAGAATTCAAGAATGATTTGTCATTCTGTAAGGAGAAGACAAACTTGGACCATCCTCAAGAAAGTGTATTATAATTTAAAACAAAGGAGTGGATTTGGGAAGAGGTAAGCCTTGCAAATATTAATACTCAAAAGCCGCATTTTCCAAACTTTTAACAAGGAAACTATGCTAAGTGCTCAACCTTCGAAAAATAGGATCCAGAAGCAGAAAGAAATGCAGCAGAAGTTGTAACACAGCAAAAATTATAAGAAAACCTCACACACTCATGTGGACGCACACACATACACATTAATCATTTGAGTAAATACACTCTCCTCTCCTGAGAGATGCTTACCTGCTCTCCCCTCTATTAGGAAAAATTACAAGTTCCTCCCTTGAAAAATTTCACTTTAATCCATTTTAATGTGAATGAGTCTCTTAGTGACAATTTTTTTCTCTTTGAAAACTTCCAGTGTAATTAGCAACTAGTTTTAAACCTCTATTATTGATTTTAGGACTTAAGAATATAAAATTAAGATTTTGGATGAATTCCAAAGCCAATAATAGGAATGTTTAAAACTTCGTTTTGTCTTTTAAAGTTCAAAAGCTGATAAAAGGGTGTTCAAATTAAGTGTCTCTGACACTAAAAGTTGCAAAGAGAGTAAAAAATGACCCTAGAAGACTCATTCATAGTTGCTCACGAGCACCAAGAGGTTTGTCTGCATTAAAATGGACAAAAGTATAGCACATTTCATCTCTAAGGAATGGAGTGCAATTTTTAAAACACAATGCAGAGGGTAGTGTAATTTGAATATATCTTAGGAGAAGGGTGTGTAATTTATCCTAATAATTTTTTTCAACAAATAACAATGAATCTATAAAATGGAAAGAGCATAAATATAAAAATATTAGATTTTTCAATGCCAATTGCCAAGAAAGGAGCATTGACATATTTCGTTTCTACGCGTCATGTACTATTTTCTTCAACTTTGTATACTTTTTAATTTTAATAGATGAAGCATATTAAAAGAGAAATGTATTCAGTTAGAGTAGGGAACCAAGACATTAACCAATAAATATTTTTTAAAATTGACAACTATGATGAGAAAGTGGAATAATGGAAATATTGAGTCATTGGAAGGAACTCATATTACCATGATGAGGGGGAGCAGCAAATGATATAATATCTCCATGGTGGATTTTAGCAGCAGGGTTATTCTTTTTCAACTTCTCCCAGTTAAGATAAGTTCCATTTGTGCTGATCAAGGTTTTAAAAAATCAGAATACAACAGAAAAAACTAGAATCCATACTCATTCTGGTCCTCCAAGCATTTTCATAACATCATAATGGTCCTCCTCTTCCATTTATTTCAAATTGGTCTTTTAATAGTAAACCAGTAATTAATCGTATAAATTTCATCCTCCAAGGAACAACTTGACATATTCTAACTAAAGACAGACCATGATGACAAAAATGTGACATTGAAGGACCAGTTTGATGCCGCATACTATCTTTACACAACCAATTGAAGTATTAAGGGGAAGATCAATGCAATACACTGTAACTTTTGAAGGCAGCTAACAAGAACAATTACTCTCAAAAAAACAAAAAAGAACACCAAATTTCTTCCTCTCAATTAGGAACAGAAAAAACCTCGTATCTTTCAACAAAATGGAAGTGGCATCCCGCTCCATGTTTTCGCTGGTAACCTTCATCCTGTAAATTCGGCAATGATTTGCACTAACGGAATTGGACTCAATCTGAAAGTGCCCATTCTCCACCAACCGCCCAATGCAGTGCTCATTACCAGTTAACAACATATTTATTCCCTGGTCACATGCAAAATTCAAACAACATATCAAAGATTAGCATTGCATTTACCAAAAACAGTTTCATTTTTTGATTGACACAGTATATTATTAACACGGTAGATACTTATCTCTCTCTCTCTCTTTCACTTTTCTATCTTTCCATCTTTTCTGTGTACACGTATCTCAAAAATATGCTCAAAAGCAAAGGTAACTTTCGTGCATTGAAGCCATAGCACTAAACGAATGAATGAATGAATGAACCTGTGTCCTTTTGCGAGCGATGTTGGAAATGGCAGTGAGGACACCCCAAACGTGAGGATCAGAGTAGTGAAGGGACTGGGAAGCCAACTTGGAGGCCACCGACACAATGAACTCTCTCTCTATGGGAATCGATGCCTTCTTCTTTGGGGACTCTGCCATCACATCCTTCGCTCCGGGTTTGGCCTCTTCTGTTACCATCGCCATTGCACTACGCACAATTTGGCGGGGTTTTTGAAACCCTAATTAACTGATTTTGGAGCCAAAGGTTAACTCATCATGTATTCAACTCACCTCTCATATTGGTCCTAAGAAAGGTGAAGTTCCTTTTTTTTTTAATTAGATAAAAATAAATATTTTAATTTTTGAAAGGTAAATAGTTGAAGATAAAAAAATTATTATTTTACTTTTAAAAAACTAAAATGATCAAACTTTTTTAGAAATAATAATAGTAATTTTAAAAAAAAT
Organism: Canavalia gladiata; assembly: GCA_037954105.1. Taxonomy (NCBI): domain Eukaryota; kingdom Viridiplantae; phylum Streptophyta; class Magnoliopsida; order Fabales; family Fabaceae; genus Canavalia; species Canavalia gladiata. Next base: position 10,258,778 of record CM075659.1, on the reverse strand, counting down.
ATATGATCGATCCTAATTTTTTTATAAATTAAAATGATTATTTACTTTGGAAGAAATTATTTTTAGTATTTTATCTCTTCTTTTATTTTATTTTATTGATAATTATTCTTTTAACTTTGAGATAAAAATATTTTTTATATTTAAAATATAAAATACTAAATTTTATTTGTATAAATATATATAGATAAAATAATTATTTTTTAATATATATATCTTTGAATTTGAATCATTTAAATAAAATTTAGCAATATAATAAATAAGTCTTTTTACTTTATTAACTATATATATTTATGGTATTACGGCAGGTTGAAGCTAAGTTTTTCCTTCATCATTTTTACTTTTATCAAAGATGAAATAAGTTGGGAGACAAATTTAAAGAAAATAAAAATAAAAAATTTAAATCTAACCATTTTTTTATCAAAATTGAAAAAATCTATAAAAGTTTGTTTTTGTCATTTAAAAAAATTATCTATATATATATTAAATAAATTATATATTAAATACATTTTAATTTAAATAATATGTAACATTAATAGAAAACATAAATTTTAAAATAAAAGATTTAATATACTTTTTATTAAATTAATATTATAAATATTTATGTAAAATTTATGTAGATATATTCTTTTTTTTAAAGAATATTCATTTATTTTGAATCAATGCAGTGAATAAGAAACATAAAATAAAATTTATTAAATTAATTTTTTTTAATTTATATATTTTTCTCTAATCTAAACTAATAAAATTGGATTATCGTTCAACACATTTAAAATATATGATTCGAAATTTAATGACTCATTAATCTAAACTTTTTTATCTCATATATATCTTTTTAATTTGTATACACAATTTTTTCATTTTGACCCATGTTTTGTTTAGATAAAAAAGAAAATAAAGTGATAAGAAATGATAAAAATAAAATAAAAGAAAAAAAAATAATGAAAATAAAATAAAAACTTAGATTGTGTGAATGATATGAAAAGAAATGAAAAGAGTATATTTTTTTTTCTTTATTTCTGTTTAAATGCATTGCACAAAAATAAATAAAGAGATGTATATTTTTGTTTATTGACAAAAAGACTCTCATCGACAAAAACAATATTTATATATTTTGTATATATAGACATAAATAAAGGGTAGGATGGTCCATAACATTTATAGTTTCAACTTTCCCTACATTTTCACGACTCATTAGCTAAAAATAATTAAAAGTGGATCCTACCAAAAATAAAGTTTTTCACTTAAATAAGACAAAATTCACCGAATACACTTAAGATTGATGATCTATGTCTTTTTCTTACTCGAACTTTTCTTCCGTTATAGTTTTGCACATCCAAATAAAGTGTAAAAGAAATATCTAAATTTATTAATTTTTTATTTTTACATAAATACACTATTCAACATCATTTTAATTAAAATAAAAATTATTTAAAATAATTAATCTAAATTTTATTTTTTATTTTTAAAATAAAACTAACCATTCTAGTTTTGTTGAAAAAAAATTATGAATCTAAATTAAATCAACTTAATATTAATGTATGAAATAAATTTGATTAAAGTTTGGTTATGTTTGAGTTGGATATTAAATGAAGTATCTAAGTAGTAGATGTTTTTTAATATATATTAAAAACAATAAAATTTGAATTTAAAATATTATATAAATTATTCAAATTTATTATCACTTAATCAATCTTGATAATTTTTAATGATGGATATTTTGATCTTTTAAGAATAGAAAAAGTTTATAAAAATAATTCATCTCTTATAATTTTTTTTATACTTATTTTAATATGTTTTTTTATGTAACTTATTGAAGTATTTTTTATCGTATTCCAATAAAAGAATTTATTAAATAAATATTTAATTAAGTTATTTATCCAAAATACATCCTCAGTAGTATTATCTCATTTGATAATAAGGCGCCGTGAACCATACATATCCAGAGGATTCATAAAGCTATTGAATATGATGGAGAAAAGTAGACTTTAATGAGATCAAAATTTAGTCATCCATCCTAAGCAATAAGTTCTATGAAGGGTTTGATTGTATGGAATTTTTTCTTCAATAATATAGTTTTTCCAAATATCCAAGAAACCACTGATGATACAAAAGATAAAATTAGGGAAAAAGATTCTACATTATCTAAAGGAAATAGTTAAAAAAGTAAAGGCAGCTTTTTTTGTATAAATATAATAGTGGGTATAACCTTATCACGAGTACAATTCCTAACTTAAATAGTAATTTTCAGTAACTAATGAGTTTCTATTAACCCACTATTGTAACCAAACATACATACGGAATGTTACAATTTAAATGGAAATTATTAACAAAAAACTTTGAACGGGATTCGGTTTTTTATCTAAATCATAATATTTTTTCAAAGGACAATTTTGCTCAAACTAAAAATATCTACAATATAAAAAATTTAACTCTTTTAATAATTTTGGTATAAACAAAATTTAAACTTAAGATCTTATTTAAAGAAAAAAACAAATTAGTATATCTTAAATAAATCATACGTTGATTTTAATAATTGAAAAAAAATAAAATTAAGTTACTATTGTACCCTCGATTAAAACATAAACACGATCGATTTATCAGTACACTTTAAAGTTCTTAAAGTTCAATTTTTCTCCTCAACGTATATTAGAGGAGAATCAAAATTAATACAAGACTTTCAACCACCTTCATCCTCCTTTTCTTCCAAAGTCTAAACCAAACCAGAAAAGATTATCCAAATTCCTCCCATTTTTTCATCCATTCCCCTCCGATCAAATATTATGTAATTGATATTTATTTATATTAAATAAATAACATAATGCGCTTTTTTGACTTATCAATATGATTTTATTCGCCAAGCAAATGCATCGAGTTCACATGTGAAAATGTGGCTTAAATTTGGAACTCTGCAAGAATAGTTTATTTAATACACGACGTGATTCTCCCAGAAAGTAACATTTTATGCTGCTTTAATCCCTAAAATATGTCTATACAAATTAAGTTATGAAAACGTCAACTTCGTAACAAATTTACCCTGCTTGGAAGTCAACTTAAATAATTTCACGCCTAGAAAAACTAATTTGTATAGACAAAAGCTTTTTATGACCTGTCAAAAATTATTTTCAAGAACCAAAGCGTTTTAACTTGAAAATAGCTAATGCATTAAATGAAAATCATGATAGATACGCTAAAATCTGGCACCTCATTTACATATAAATACTAAGGTCATACCATTTTTATTTTTTTTTGCAAAGATTCATGCACAGATTATAAGACCTCTGACTAAACAAAGAAACTAGTCACATGAGAATATCATTTTAACAACCCAATCTACCCCATCCAAGTTCGATTTGGACTACTGGAATGTACAACTCAGAATATCAAACCTTTCTTCTATACCTATTCTAGGAACTGTATTTTGCTTCACTTCAGACCATTGATCATGCAATTTTCAAACTTAAAGGTTAAAAAGATAACAAACCATCAATTAAAATTCGATGAAGTGAATGGCAATAGAATTATCAATAACAATAATCATTGCGTGTAAACTAGCTGTTGCTACTAGTGGTGAACCACACCAAGATACCACGATCTCTGACATTAAAATTTTGCTACTTCAACTAATTCATAAAAATGTGCATATCGTATTATGCACATCTCACAACTGTTAATTCGATGTACATTTTACTACTTAATCAAAATGCTTCTCTGAATCAGAAGTCGGTATGAACAAGAACTCAAATCAGTATTATGTAAGAACTCCCTTTGTCCTCCCCTTCAAGTTAGATCAATTTTTGGAAAATAAAAACTTCAAATTTTACATATACAAGACAGAAGTCTAACCAGCAAGTGGATTAGCATGTATTGTTACACGATTGAGCCTTATCTCTGCAAGTGGTCGGTCCCCAGCCCCAGTTTGAGTCTGCAGAACAAACAATTATATTATCTATTCTTTTCTCTAATTATGCAGAGTTGCAGACACACATATTCTCTAGATGTGCTGTATGAATATGACACACACTTATTCATCTCTTTTCTTTGAAGAGAAAGAAAGAAAGAAAGCAATTTCAACAATGGTAGAAGAATATGATACCTTTTCCATGAGATCAAGAACTTCAAATCCATGAATTACTCTGCCAAATATAGTATATAGTCCATTCAAATGCGGCTGCTTAGCATAAGTTATGAAGAACTGACTTCCATTAGTATTTGGACCACTGTTAGCCATTGCCAATATTCCCCTTGCATTGTGCTGGAACATACAAAAGGACAACCTATTAACTACCACAGTCATTAGATGAAGAAAAATGTCTATAATCATTGCTCCATAAAAGCTGAAGCACATCAAAATGAAATGTCCCACTACTCTTATGCCAGCCCTCAGCTCACTACTATCATCATAAACCAAAATGATTATGACATTGAGTACTATAATGTAACAGCTGTAAGATAATAATATTTTAACACAGTACATTTGACATTTATAGACCAGAGGAGTTGTCCAATCAAGATGTGTATAAATAAATAAATAAAAGACAGTTTAGCCTGCTAATGCCAACCAATTAGGCTATGATGAAACTGATGCTTTGTTAAATATTGTCAACTTTCTCAAATTTTCAAAGTTAAAATATCAATAAATAACTTTCATTTCAGCTACAGAGATTGCTAAAACTACTCCGTTTTATATATCTATGTTTTTCAATTGCATCCTCTAGATAAGAGTATATCTCAATTGTACTCTCAATTTTACAGCATGTTAACGAAATTGGTATACATTACAAACTATATGCAATATCTACATTTGAATTTTATAGTTCCAATGTTGGCATTGAAATCAAGTAATCAAAACAGACACATGCCTAAGGCAGCTTTGGGCATGCAAACAGTTAAATTTTTTTTCTAATTGATTTCGCCTCTTTTGGTGGAACCAAAATGTACTACTTTTTAATCCTATGCCCCGTTCTATATATTTTCTTAAAAAAAATGCATCAAACATAAAATATAATTCATATGCTTTGTTTTGTCCCCTTCTAACACATTTATGAAACGCTACTGAAAGAGATGGCTTCACAGTGGATGGACTCACCTTCAGAGACTCTCTTATCTCATCGTTAAATTTCTTGCCCCATATACTGGTCCCTCCTTTGCCAGTTCCAGTTGGGTCTCCGCCTTGAATCATAAATCCCTTAATGTTACGGTGAAATATAGTCCCATCATAGTAACCACTTGCACATAGTGCTAAAAAATTCTGGATTGAAACACGTTTACACAGAAGAATAGTACTGTTAGTTACTGCACCTTTCAATATAGGACAAAGCCAGCCGAAAAACCTCAGACAAGGACAACATTTACCAGGTTTAACCATTATTAAGGCAATATAAATTACAAGCAATGCAGTGATTTTGTACACAGTCATCACTTTCAAGAATTAAGGCAGTAAAAGCATATTATTTTAAGCTTTTTATTTCTAAACACTGAATAAGTTTTTAAAATATAAATAAATAAAGAGAAAGCAAATCCCAAAAATAAATTAATCCAAACCAAATAAACACAAAATCCATATTAAAATCATGGCAGCATCCCTCTATATAGAACAACCAATGGAAACCTCAGGTAAGGACAAGAATGATTAAGTTAAACCAATATTAAGGTAACAAATAGCACAAGTGATGCAGTGATTTCGTTCACAATTATCATTTCTGAGAATTTTAAGGTAATAGAAGCATACTATTTTGAGTTCTTCTCAAAACACTTCATACTTTAGAGAAAAATAAAATAAAACGAAAAAGAAAGCAATTTTCCCCCCAAAATTAATTAAAAATAAGTAAACACACAAAATCCAAATTAAAATTAAGGCGAAATTGCGAGTAAATAAACGTTTCACGATAAATTTCAGACTGATTTCTTTGGAGATAATTTAGTACGGAATAGTGAAGTAATTATTTTATTTAAGTTAATTGCTTAATTAATTTTTTTAAGGGAAGGATTGAATAGAATAAAAGAAAGCATAAGTAAGCGCAGAATTGAAGGGAGGGAAGGTTACCTCGGAGGTTTTGGGGACCTCGTCGCAGAAGATTTCGCACTTGATGTCTCCTAGGTTTGTGTGCAGAGTCACCGACTGAAAACCAACAACAAAACTGGGTGAGTTAGAGGAGAAGAGAAGAGATTTTTACGTACACGAGCAAGGTGGAGTGAGTGATGCTACTAACCATTTGATTCAATTTGGTTGGTTACAGCACAATTCCGAAAATCGCTAACCCAACGATTGAGTTCTCAGAGTGGAAGCTTTTGATTTTGAATGCGCTTTCGCGAGTATGAAAGAAATATATGAATGAAGGCTTGCTGCTACGGCAAGATTCTTCTGGAAACTGGAATCGAGGGTTCGCGTTGTGTTTAGTTATTTGGGTTTGGGACTTTAGGAGGTCTAATTGGAAGCTTAAAATATGCACCACTGGTTTGCGAGTAAATTCTTATTGGTAGTTTATTAAAATTGTATAAATTGAAGTTGATAAAAATAAATAACTTTTTTTATTAATTTTAAATTTTTAAATTTTAAAAACTAAAACATTGACAGACATAATTTTAAAGATTAACTTAAAAGTTTATTCCATAATTTACATACCCATAACTAAATTTTTGTTATTCTTGCATATGAGCAGTCAAAAATTATCAAAATTGCAAGTGAAACAACAACCTACATGTTTTGTTTGGTTTAAGAAAGAAAATAAATAAATATATAGGAAAAACGTTATAAAAAAGTTAATTTTCAGATTGTTTAATGAGATAAAATCATTTGGTCAGATAAAAAGGTTGAGAAAAAATATTTTTTTCTTAATGTTCATAAAAATAATAATAATAAACTATTTAACAAATAAAATAACTGATATGTATTAATAAATAATCTATTTAAATAATAACTAACATTTATCATCATTTATCAAAATAAAATATTCCTCTATTAAAATATTTAAATATACAAAATAAAAATTTTAATAAATTAAAAAATTGTAAAAAAAATAATACTACTAAAACTACTATCTAATTCACAATTGAGTGATTTTAGAGGCAAAATATATTTCATGGTCCGATCTTATTTCATTTCATAATTTTTACCTATTAAAGAGATAGATCATATAAAAAGAAAATAAAATAAAATTCTAAACATAATATAAAAACAAGACGAGTATGATTTTTTCGAAAAATGATTATTAGAACAAGTTAACTAAAGAATAGCATAAAAAAAATAAAAAAAACTCTCCCAGCTTTCTTTATAAAATTTGGAAGAAATAAATTTATGTAGGTCATAGATAAATAATTTCTCTTTCTAATATTTTTAACAACTAAAAAGAGAAAATTATAATCTTATTTCCAATTTGTCTCCCTCCAACTTCTTTCTTTCCTTTGTTATTTATATTAAATATAGTTTTAGAAATAAAAATAAAATAGATTAAGTAAATTTTACTTAAATAAATTTGACCTATTTTCAAAATTTATGACATAAGTTTGTTTTATTTACTTGATATAAGTCATTTTTTGAATACTTTCCTCGTTTACCTTAAAAAGAAACTATTTGAAAATATATTTTATGCTCACTTTTGAATAGGTTAACATTGTAGATCTAAGTCTTTATGTAGATCAAAAGGCCTAAGCTTTTAACTATGTTAATAAATAAATAATTTGAAACTAATATAATAAAAATAGCAATGGTGTTGTTATATTTATTTCAACAAGTATCATATAGGTTTAAAAAACCTTTTAAATAACATAATTTTTTTAACTAATTAGGCTTGGATTCGAACCATTTCTTGTAACAGAAGCGTCATAATGGAGAAAAAATGAAAAAAAAAAAAATCTTAATTGGTTGTATAACTTACTAATTATATTTTCTTTTCTCCTTTTTTTCAATCTCTAACAAGATTACATCTTGTCAAGATCAGATGTAAAATAAGATATAAATCTCCGATAAGCCTTAGATCCAGCCTCATTCCTAACGCCATTGCTTGAACACCGGTGAAATGCAAACAGCTCCATATGAACAAATAGAAAGTATCCGAACTTTTGAAAAGGTAGTGCACTCTTGCATTAACAACTACAAAAAATAAGGGAGTTTCAGCTGCTGATGTGAATAATCTCTATCTTATGGAGAAATCTGTCTCACACAGGATACTGAATTCCATAAGTTGGTATTTCCCATAATAATAATTATTATCGTTATTATAAAAGATCTCAGCACTCAGCAGCATTTAAAAGAACATGATATAACATTTAAAATATATTTTTGTAAAAAAAATGAGGAAAAAAGGCCAGAGAAGATTTTCCACAAAACAGTCAAAAGTCAACTGGTTTTGTGGTTATCAACATACCACAAAATCGGGTCCTGTAGAACAACACAAATTTCAATCGACCAGACAATAGAAGGGGGGAGGGGTTTGACAATTGAAATCCTTGCGGTAAAAAATCAAAATCAGTATGTGATTTACCTGAATCATGAGCGTGTTGCTAGACAGTGAGATATGAGTTCTGCAGGAATTTTCGTTTCCATTTGATCAGATGAACTGATAAGTCAGCATCTTGTACATGACAACTTGCCAATGGATTTAATGTGAAATGATCATGTGAAGACAGAGAGTAAAACAATCTGCAGGCAGAAAAGTTGTCACTGAAGCTCTAGGGTCATTCACTAAAAGCCTGTTATTGATAAATTTTATTGCATCCTCAACTCTTTCAATCTTTTTTTCTGTCTTCCTAAAAAGTGACTGGCTTTAATGAGAAACTGTAGTCGAAGTACATCACTAGATTATTGTCAGCCAGAAAATTGAACATGATATCCTGAGGAAAGGTCATGTTAGTAATTTAATTTAGTTGTAGCGTAGCTCATCAAGGAAGACATGAACAAAACCATATCATAAAAAAGAATCTCTAAGGTAGACATAATTTAGTTGTTACCATGAGCAAGGCAATGTTAGGGCTCCCAGAAACTACATATCACTTGTACTAAGAACTTTATCCAACAATTGACTCATACCACATTAGCTATTATTCCTACAGTAACTATTCTTTGTATGAAAGGCAATAACAAAATCCTAATTTTCCCAAACTTCCACAACCTCAACGGTTCCAGATCAGGATACACCCTATAATGCTTATCTAAACAGAAAGGTTTCACATGATTTTCTAGTTTTTAAAAAAGTAAAAATGTTACAGCAAAACCAACAAAGCCAAACTGAAAGTCTCAAGCCATACCTTTTTAACATGGAAATTGTATAGAGTTCAACATATAAATGAAGGGAAGTCAATTTCTTTTTGAATGAATGATGAAGTTAGCTATCTACAGCTCATCAGTTCAAATTCCTCATTATTTTTTGGATTTTTTACTCATGATACCACTCTCCTTCCCTCTCTCTTCTCTCTTTCAAAAATCTTATTTGCAATCCTAGAAACTCTGCCATTCTAGAAATATTCTCAGACTCTGGATGTGACTTATCCCCGGAGGAGAAACTATGCAAATACAAGGAATCATCATTAGCAGCATCCACCCAACTAAATCCCACTTCTTTCTTTACTCCCCTCCCTCTCATCCTTTTTCGCACTTCAGCAACTTTCTCCCACTTCCCTTTCTCTGCATATAAGTTGGCCATTAACACATATGGACCTGAACTTGCAGGATCCATTTCTATCAAACTACCAACAACCTTCTCAGCCATCTCCATATTCCCATGTAATCTACAGGACCCAAGCAAACTTTGCAACACTGACAATCCAGGTCCTCCCGGAATCCGGTGCATCAACTCTTCTGCCTCATCTAGTTGGCCAGCACGGCCCAACATGTCCACAACAATAGAATAATGCTCAGGAGTTGGCTCAATTGAATGTTTTTTCACCATGGAGTCAAAGATTATTTGGCCTACATCAACCATGCCCTTTCTACAACATGCAGCTAAAACAGAAAGGAAAGTGATGGAGTCAGGACTGCTTCCTTCACTCTCCATTTTTGTATACAAACTCATCACTGATTCATAGTCTCCATGGCGGGCATAGGCTGATATCATTGCTGTCCAAGCAAACTGGGTTCTTTCGGGTGTCTCATTGAACACTCTTTGAGACTCACTTATGCTTCCACGCTTGCCATACATGTCGAGCAGAGCCCCTGAAACAATTGGGTCAGTGTTTAAACCAAATTTGAGCAAGTGAGAATGGCAACGTTGCCCATGTTTCAAAGAAATATCCTCAGCAGCAGCAATAGCATTTAAGACACTACCAAATGTGTATTGGTTGGGCTTTATCTCCTCTACTGCAGATAAAAATGTAAGGAAAGCTTCTTTACACAAGCCATTTTGAGCATACCCTGAAATTAATGCATTCCACGATATTGTTTCTCGAAAGTTAAGCTCCTCAAAAATCTTCTTTGATTCTTGAATGGACTCAAACTTGGCATACATAGTAATAAGGCTATTGGAGACATTTTGTTCTGATGAAAAGCAGCTTTTTATGCATAAACCATGAATTATTAGACCTATTGTCACTAGATTCCTAATTGTTACAGCATGTATTAATCCTATAAATGTAACATCATTTGGATACACACCATCAATTCTCATCGCATTAAAGAGAGACACTGCATCTTCTTCATCAATAGAAATCATAGTGGTCCAAGAGACTACATTTCGATTAATAGTGAGCTGAAAGACAGCTTTTGCATCTGTAGGGATCTCACATTTTGAATAAGTTGACATCAAAACATTGCAAACTGAAACATGTGTCCCATATCCCACTTTTTGGATCAAACCATGCATCTGCCTCCCTAGCTCTAAATTTTTCATATAACCACAAGCTGAAACCACAGCTGTAAGTGAAACATAGTCAAGTAATATACCTTGTCTTACCATGTTGACAAACAATGAAACCGCTTCCAACCCATAACATTCCCCCTCTTGAGCATAGCCCGAAAGCATTGCATTCCACGAAACCACATCTCTTCTGGGCATCCCATCAAACACTCTCCTAGCCTCATCTACCGTCCCCCACCTCGAATACATGGTTATAAGAGCATTCCCTATAAAAACTTCACAGCCAAATCCACATTTAAGAACAAGTGAATGCAATTGCCACCCAAAGAAAAACCCAAGCTCATCCCAACAAAAGGAAAGAGCAGTAGTGAACGTTACCGGATCAAAATCTATCCCACTTGAACGCATAGAACACGCAAAACTCAAAGCATCCACACTCTTCTCAAACCCCGAAAGAATAGTATTCCAAGAAACTATGTCAGGATGACTCAAATTCTCAAAGACAAGCACAGCCTTTCCAAAATTCCCAGACATGCAGTACATTTTCATGAGCGAGTTCGACACAGTGACACATGAAACAAACCCACTAGACACGACAAATCCATGGATTTGACACCCAAATTTTAACTCTCCTTTACATGCCTTGAGGGACAAGGCAAGAGTAACCTCGTCAGCATGTTCAAGAGAATGCAACTGGAATTGCTTCTTGAATACGGCAAGAGCTTGGAAGGGACGGTTGTTGTGCAAATGGTTAAGCATGGAACGGTTAACCGAGGCAACGTTTGGTTGGGGAATATGGTCGAACAGGTGGTGTTCATGTTTAAGTGTGTGGAACGGTTTAGAGGCAAATTTAAATAATAGTTGTAGCGGTACTTTATGGAGGGTTTTGAAAGGTACTTGAGAGTATACCATGAGAAACAAAACAAGGTTTGTGACTGTGTTTGTCTATAGGCACGGAATGAGGCCAGGGATGAGTTGAATGGTTTGGTTATGTTATGTGGTTCTTAAATGCAAGGATCTTGGAATAGGATCAACCAACAAAAATGTAACTGGCTTGGGTCTTGGGGAAAGGATTAAGTGATTAACCCACAAAAATGTAAGCCACCGTTGGAATTTCTCTTTGAGAGACCACAAAAAAGTTTGACGCACGTTGCGTATACTTTTAACACATGAGGGAATGCTGATATAAAAAATAAAATAATAACTTATTCACCTCCACTTTATTTAGATGGAGCATTTTAATATTTTAAAAATTTTAAAATATTTAAATATTTTCATTTTAAAGATATTTTATTTAAATAAAAAATTTTAAATTTACTATATTTAAAAAAAATTATTTAAATAATAGATTTTAAATTTATTAAATTTTAAATTTTTGTAACTTTAAATTTTTATTTAGATTAAATAATTTAATTTTCAATATATAAATTTTATATTTAAATATTTATATATTTTTTTAATTTTTCTTCTACTATTTTTGTTCACCAAAAAATTTAGATATATAAATATTTTTATTATGCAATATATTTAAATAAAATAATAATTTAATAAATGTACATAATTAAAAAATAATAAAATATAAATATAGAAAATATTATATTTAGGTATAGAAGCGAGCAACAAGATAGATCAATGAAAGAATAGCATGAAAAAATAACTAGAGATAGATAGGACAAAACTTGCAAGTGGGTAGGCAAACTTTCGGGTTAGGTGAATTTGAACCAATGAAATTATTGATCCATTTAAAAGTGTGTTTTTTCAACTCAATCCAATTAATATGTGGGTTAAGTGGGTTGGACCCGCAGTTCAGTTTACAAGTCAATTTATTTAAAAAAAAAAAATTATTAATTTTTTTATTTTTTATAAATATTTTAATAATTAAATAAGTTAAACTCGTTGATTCGTTAATTTACATATCCGCCAATCACAAGCCACGCTTTTTTTTTCCATTTATTTTGTAAATTAACTTAGTTGCTTCATTTATTGTGAGCTTATGTAGAGAATAAACGGGTCAAATTAGTCTATTTACTTGGTGAGAATAAGTTAAAAAATTTTGAAAAATTGTGAATTTTTTTAATTTTTAAATTAATTTAAAAAAATATATGTTTAATTAAAATAATTTTTAATATATTTTTAAATTTATTTTAATTTAAATTTTAAAATAAAAAAATTATTAAATAAAAATTTTAATTTTAAAATATTTTGATTTTTAAATCTATCAAATCTCATCATCACTGTATCATTATCATCATCATTATTTATAATATAATATTATAATATATATTATTTTTATTTAAAATAAATATTAAATAATATAAAAATATTCTAATAATATATAAAATAAAAATTTATGTAGTTGTATAATTTTTTATATTATAATAGTATACCATTACTATTATCTTAAGAATATTATTTTTATTTTTATTATTATCATTATTATTATAATAATAATTTTTTTATTATTTTAAAAAAATTTAATTATTAATCTATTTTTTATAGATTTAAAAATAAATTTTACTGTTTGATATATAAAAATTATATTTAATTTATTATATTATAATATAATTTTATATTATATAAACTTTTATAATATAGTATATATTATTTTATATAAAATAAATATTAAATAATTTAAAAATTTATAATACATATATATATATATATATAAATATTGATAATTAAATAATATATAAAGTATAAATTTATATTATTATATAATATTTTTATATTATAATCATCATATTACTATTATTATTTTATAAATATTATTTTTATTTTTATCGATATTACTATCTTAATTATCATCATAAAATATTAATAATAATAATATTTATTTTTATTATTTTTTAAAATTTTAAATTTATATTATTTTGATATATTTTAATTTTTTAAATTAATATTTTTATTTATATATTTTGTAAATTTATAACAAAATGATATAATAAAATAATTTATTTTATTTTTATAATAACTTTTAAAAATTAAAAATTAAAAATAAAAACTAATTTTAGTCTTAAAATTTTTAAAACTAAGAAATAAAAATTATCCTGAATGAGATCTAACTTTTCATATTTATTAATATAAGAATTTACAAAAAAATTTAAAAAATTTATTATATTTTTCTCATATTTCCTTCAGTATTATTCAACACTTTTAATTCTAATGTTTTAATTAATGAATAAAATTAATGAATTTAAAATGAAATTTGACTTTAAATAAAGATAAATTTAAAATGTTATTATAGTTTTTTAAAGTCAATACAATAATTAAAAAAATTTAATTTGTGTGGTTTTGAATGAAAGGTCCTATACATAGGAACATAATTTACAAAAAAATAAGATTTTAGTTACTAGCATTCAAGTTCTCATTAATTTATAGATCTTTTTCAAAATTACGTACCTTTAGTATTAATGAGATATATTTTTTAATCTTTCTAGCTAATTAATTAATTATATCTTTACTTAACAATCTTTCTTTATTATTTTATCAGAGATATTTTATAAAAAATAATTGATGTACTAAATATTATAGATAGGATCTTATTAAAAAATATAAAAACAAACTTTTCTTTTCATTCTTATAAAAATAATTAAAAATATTAATTTGGTATGTTGGCTATAATTTGAGTAGTAAATGTTTAATTTTACGTTCTTTGCATATTAGGAAAATTAAAAAAGAAATCTAACTTTTGTAAAAAGAAGTTTGATCCCAATTGAACGATGTAGGAGTAAAAAACATTGAACCTTAAAAAAAATTGTACGTTTCAGAGGGAAAAATTGGCCTCGAAGTCAAACTAAAGGTTCTGGTGTGCGATTTGGAACATATTAATCTAGGTTATTTGGATATAACTCACTCAGTTTAAGTTAAATAAAACAAATTAGAAATTTATTATTAAGGAAGAATTTACAACTTTATAAGAGGTAGATAAAGCATGAAATTAACTTTTAAACTTATTTAGTTTTGCTCATTTTGATTCAAAGAATTCCCTCTAATTTTTTTTCTACGTTTTTACATTTTTATTCAAGTTTCTCCCATGAAATAGCATAGTTTGAGTTTTAAGATTCTATGCTTATTTGTATGTAGGTATCTTTTCATTTTCTTTGATTATGCATTGTTCTTATATAACGAATGTGTTTGACGTAAAACTTAATTAAATTTAGACTCTAATAACACATTGAAGTGGTTAAAATTATGATTCATTTAATTAAAAATTTGTCAGACAATAATTTGAGGCTAAGTTAATAAATTTGGTGTTATAAGTTTTGTATTGGGCTTAAATCAACATGGGTTTGTGATTTACTGGTGTAAATATTTTTTTTCATCAGTTATTATAAATATTTTACATCAATTCTAAAATCAGTATAAATAACACAATATAAACAAAATTAAATTTTTACATCGGATTAAAAAATTAATGTAAAAGTGAACATCTTTTACTTTAGTTAAAGAATTAACTGATATACTATGTGAAAAAATTATATACAAATTTATGTAACAATTTTGACGGACATTATTTTTTAGAATATATTAAAAAATAAAAACAAAAACATTATATATATATATATATATATATATATATATATATATATAATTACATCGTTATTCAATGAATGAACATGATTTATATTTGACAAGTAGTATTTTATAGCTTAGTCGTGACTTTTACATGGATCCCAGAAGATTTCATATTTTCAATGCATAAAAGTAATAAATAGCCGATGAACTGAGAGAACTTTATCTAGCAAAGCATGTTAGATGTATTTCTACATCAAAGGACTGAAATTTAAAAAGTTATGTATTCAATTCTAATAAGACAAAAAAAAATGATTAGAAACGGTAACTACCAATTAGTGAATCGTGAATACCGGTGACCACAACAGGGAGCAACAGAAGCAAGAGATAAATTATGATTCCATTTCACTCCTTTTTGGTTGACAAGTTTTGCTTCAAATTACATTAAGAAAGGAAGACCAAAATAACTAACATATATAAAAGACCAAAATAATTTCTCCTTTGATAAGGATGACTTGGACCGGTTACCAAACAATTGCCAAAAAGGGGAAGGGAGAAAAAAGGTTTCTCAAATCACTTGGTATCTGCATCCAAATCCAACCAAACCATTTAGTAACTAAAAAAACAAATGTTGTTTTAGGTCTAACTCAAATGGTTTCTTCATATTAAAAGTTCTACGGAAGTAAGTAATGTAAAAAACATGAGTATTTAATATGAAAACAAATTTTACTCTATAAAACAGCTTTTAGTATTGAGTTTAGGGAAACCAGTTGAAACAGAGAATAAGGAATGAAACGCAAGGGAAAAAGAAAAGGAAAATGGAAAAAAATAGAGAAAGAGAGAGGCGAACCAGAAGTTGAAGTAACGAGATGGATGTTAAGTTTGTTTACAAAAGTGTTACCCTAATGTGAGGTGACTGATAAAATTAATTGTATGAAGATACTAGTGATCTTAGTAACAGAAGGATAAGGTAGAGAAATCGTGGGGTTACCAAGAACTTTCAAATTGACTGAGACTGATTTGTCTCTTCATATACCTTAATACCTTATTTATTAATTCACTGCTTCTAACGTCTACCAAAGTCACCTATCAACTTAATTAGTTACTCTTTTTTTTTTCTTGCCCATTTATGAGTCAATTTCGTCAAATTACTTGTACAAACTAGGGATGGAAAGGTACCCGCTACGGATTGAAAATTGGCAGTAATCAACAAAGAAAAATACAAACGAACAGGTGAAATAAAAAATTAAATTGCGGCAGTTTTTATAAATGATTAACAGCGGATTAATACAAACGAACAGATTAAATAAAAAATTAAATTGCGGCAGTTTTTAATAAATGATTAACAGCCGATTAATCAGTGAAACACGAGTTTTGAAACAAAAAATTTATGAATTCGATAATGATCTTCATTCTTCTATGCATAGCTTTCAATTTTTTTTTTCTGAGTTTTATAGTTTTCAAAATCATTACTGCACACTAAATTCAGCTAAAAGTATAGTTTTATATTTTTATTTTTTCATATATTTTTTTTTATTGATTTTTCTTTTTTATTGATTTTTCTTTTCATTCATTTGTCTCTCTAATCATGTTTGTTTCTAGTTTTTTCTTTTTCTTCTTCATCTTATGTTCATCTAACTAACTCATAATTACTGTAAACCGAAAACCAAATCAAGCTGTCATATTTCTTTTTTATCAAAAACAACTTTAACAAATTCCAATTTTATTACTCAACATCGTCCAAAACTCATCCCTAATATAAAGAAAATGAAATTGAATTTTTCTTCCACTTCGTATCCAACCTTACTTCTCTATTTATTTTTTAAACTTTTTTTTTTGTTTAATATTGTACATTTATTTTATTTATTATCAATTTTAACATTATATATTATATTTTTATTTTTTAAAATATCCACTTAATTTAGATGTACATTTCTAATTTTTTTTTTGGATAATGTCAAATTTTAATACACTGACTACTAAATGTAAAGTCTTTTCTATTTAGGATTTTGTCAGATACTGATTAAAAAGTTAAAAATAATTTTTTTTAAAAATCATGTTATTATGTATTAAAAATTATATATAGATGTATTAATAATATTTTTTTTCAAAAATAGTATTTTGTTTATATTTAACATAAAAAAATTTAAATTTCTTAATTACTGTAAAATATAACCGATATTCCATGCCAATGCAAGCTATGGATTTATAGTTATATTCATTTTTACATATACGTATTAATTAATTTATATATTATATTAACCATTTGTTTTAATTTTATTTTCTTCACTAACTAGGAAACTAAATTAAATTTATAGTATATCTTATATTATATAAATATAATATTTAAATATTTAATTTATGCAAAATAATATGCATGAAAATTTTGTAAAAAAATATATTTTATATTAAAATTTGACAAAATAATATTATAAAAAATTAAAATATTAGTTAATTAGATTAATTTCTTTAAATATTATGTTTATATTGCACGAGAGTGAAAAACTTCAAATTAAATAATATTAATTGTAAATTCTAAGAATATATACTTTCATCATCATATTATATTATATTATATTATATTATATTATATTATATATATATATATATATATATTAAGATGAGATAAGAATTTAATTAGATGTTATTAATTTTAGTAAACTAAATCTTATATTACCATGAAATATCAATAACACTTTATAATATTTAAGGATTTTTAAATATAACAATTTTCATGGGATAAACATCCAAATGCGGTGGATTCATTAAAAAGTGGAAAAAATAATAAAAAGATAAAGTATAAAGATGTTATAAGAAAAAACTAAATTTATAAGATTTTTTTAATTTCATTATAAATTTATTTTTCAGATCCATTAATTTTTTATTATAATATTAAAATAACGTCATCCAAATTTTTTCTTATCTCACTGCAACAAAATTTATGATTTGTGGCAGTTATAAATAAATTTTTTGGGATGCTACAAATGATTTATGACAATTTTTGATTAACTGCGCGCAGAACTGTCGTAAATGGTAAATAAATTTTACTGAAGATTAAAAACGGCTAGAAATATAGAAAAAACTGCCACAATTTTTATTTTGAATAAATTGTGGATTTAATATATTAGTGACAATTTTTAACCGCCAGAAAAATTTATTTAAAAAATATACATATCTTTAATCATATATCTTTATTTGAATTTTTTCTATACACTTTTAAAATGTTCATAATATCATTTTTCAATAAAAATTATATTTTAGATCATCCTTAAATAAAAAAAATAAAATTTAAAATATTAAATGACTTGTAAACTTATATCCATATTTTACATAATTATTAAAACATATAGGATTTGAGAAATATATTTATAAAATAATTAATGAAAGAATTTTATTGAAATATGTTGCAACAATAATTTTCTCAGATATTTAAAACAGTTTATCTAAGTTTCGTGTGATCATATCTACTAATTTCACAACATTGAAATATATGATAATTGGAAAATCATATCTCTGCACAAAATGACTTTTATCATTAGATAAATCATTTTCAATTTCCTATTCCAAAACAATTCAATAACATCTAATCTACAAGGTTATCACAATTCCGATCCTAAAAAATCAATGAAAGAATGATTTATTTCAAACACTGAATATAAGCTGGACATGCATACATAGCATAACATTGGATATGATAATTGAAATATCATATATCTCCACAAAATGGATTTTACCATTAAATAAATCATTTCCAATCTCCTATTCCAAAACAATTCAATAACCTATCATTTATGAGACCATCAAAACTTTGATCCAAAAGATCAATGAAACAAGGATTTACTTCAAACACTGAACATAAGTTGGACATGCATACATAACATAACATTGGATATGCCCATAACAATAACATACAAAATTATCCATATCAACCAAAAGTAAAATTTCCACCACTTAAACTTCAAAATTTAAAACACTTCATTTGAAGTGAAATAATCTATAATACAAATCCTGCAAAGAGTGGTATGATATACAAATGATCAAATAGTATATTCATGTGACTTAAGTGGTTCCTTCCTATCTTTTTTTTTTTTCAAACACTTCCTTCCCTATATTGTGAAAAACTATAATGACACATATGATTCAAAAGAAGAACAAGGAATCCAACATAATCAATTCCCAAGATATTAGTCAATGTAATCAACAATACATTTTTATATGAACAATTGTTAAGTATATCAATCATGGACATAAAACTACATAGGTATAATAGTATATTCATAGTTTTGACCTAGCTGTTTATTAGAAAATTAGCATATGTATAGTCTCTACTTGTACCAAAAATTTCAAAAAGTTTAAGATTCAACACACCTATATATTTCTAATGACGATTACTATCTAACAAAGATCCTTCTTGTCCGCTCACTTCATCCTAGGAAAAATGAAATTATTGCATCACATTAGCTTAATGAAAAGTAGATATATCAATATTAAACATCAAGAAAATATTAATAATATATGAAATTATTACCACTAGATGAGTAGAAGTACCAAACAAAGTATCCAATTTCACAGGAATGTGTCCTCTTTCATTCGTATATATAGCATCTAATGTTTTAACATTTTTCTAGCTAACTTGGTTTTTAAAGCACTAACCTCCTCTTTTAATTGAGAATTTTCAGTTGTACTAGAACTTGAGTTGTTTCAACCTTTCCATATCTTTCCATTATATTATTTATCACCTTACATATTTTTTTTTATTTTACATTATATTCAAATATTGTTTCATGTCTTGTTATCTATTTTGTTATATTTATTTTTTTTATAACATTTATAATTTGTTTAGATAGGATGAGAAATGAGAAAAGAAAATGAAAGGAAGAAAAAAGAATATAAATTTTTTTCATCATTTGTCTATACATAAAAATAAGAGGTAATAAAATAATTTTTGCAGAATTCACATAAAAATAATTCTTTTTAAATGAGAAAACGAGAAGAGAATGTTTTATTTTTTTTAATTATGTTAAATTGTTAAAAATTTATATTTTTAAAAAAATATTTTAACAAAAATATATAGTAAAAATTAAATTTTTTAAAGTTAAATTTTATTTTTTAAAATTTATATAAAATAAATTTTATATTATTAATACGTTATTTCTTTTTTTTCATCCATCCAAATAAAAAAAAATTCTTCTAAATTTTTAATCATCTAAACAATTTAATTTCTTTTATATTTTTTTCTTTTCTATTTTCTATTTTCTATTTAACCAATCAAACCAATAGAACTTTCTAAATGCAAAAACCTTTAAAAATAGGTTTATTATTGATTTTAATTCTTATTTCTTTTAATGTGACTGAATGTGACTATGTATATTAAATCAAATTAATTATTGATTTTAAATATTTATTTAAAATTTTGTTTAAATTTAAATTTAAATTAATTTAATTAAAAATTTTAAATAATATTTAATTATATTTACCATCAAGTTAATTTTTAAAAAATATTATTTATATATATATATATATATATATATATCGAAAAATATTAATATTGTTAAGTTTTTTAATTTATTATTTCTTGTTAGTTCTGTGTTTTCTATTTTATTGTAGAGAGACCGTTGAAGTCAAAAATTCTTTAAGACAATATTGTCATACGTTTCAACTTATAAGATAATGTCCAGTTATTTCCAATAATATTAGGGATTAGGTTCAATAATATATCTATAAAAGTGTTTTTTTTCTAATTTTTGAAATATCTTTTTTATGATTATTGTTATTATTTCTGACTAATACAGGTGTTATTAAATGGATATAAATTTAATACTGATTTTATTAAATTAAAATTTGATTTAAAATAATATTAATGTTAATATTAATAAAATACATTAATTATCTCCATAAATGTGAAATTAAGATTTGTAAGATATTATGCATATTATATTTTTTTAGTTGTAATAATAAATATATATTTTATTAATTATATAATATACAAATTTCTTGATATGTATATATGTGAGTTTTTTTTTTCTAATTTTTCTAATTGAAAAAGATAATATTCTTATTTAAGTTTATCCTTACTTCTTTGAAATGTCAATCAATATAATAAAAAAATTGATAAATTTTATAGTAGTAACAATGCAGCATAAATGAAATGGTGAAATAGTATATTGATTAGTTTAAAAAAAAATAATATAATTTTTACATTTAATATACGAATTACGTTGGCTTGATTGTTTTGCATTTTTGCTAGAGAAAGTAAATTACTATATTTTCCTATGAGAAATCATTTTTACTTTTGAAATCTGAATTAACATGCTTCAGTTAATTACAACTATAAATTAATTTATCTTTTCATATTTATACGGCCAGTTATCATCTTTTTACATTAGGTTCTCTATGTTCGCCCATTTTGTTAGATAAGGGATTAACTTTGTACCATTTATGAAAAAGTTATGAGATTCTACTAACAAAAATTTAAAATATTTATATAAAAGATACAAGTAAATAAGTATCATTTATTGCATTCCACTAATTTTAGAAAAATGTTTCAAAAAATTATATATTAAGTATCTCTTACTATATTCTCACTTAATTAACAAAAAAAATAAAGACTTGTTATGTTATTATTATAAGATGATATTATCTTAAAGATTGATTTGTGAATTTATTTTTAATTTATTTTAGATTATAATATTAGAAAAGCTTATAAATATATTTATTTGGTTACAATGTTCAAATTAAATATTTGATTATACAAAAAAAAAATTAAGATCTTATTGAACTATATGAAAAAAAATTATATAAAGATGAGATATAAAGATAATCATGCTCTATTTTGCTAAATTTAATTTGGTGAAAATTTATATTGCAATCGTGTAGAAGAGTCATGAGATATTTGATTTTTTTTTTTGCATGCTATTCTTATAATAATGTTTTTATCTTTTAAGATATAAATGATATTACGCTTATGTGTGAAAAAGATCATGAATATAAACACAGAATTATATCCGACATTATATTTTTAAAATTAGTAAATAAATAATACATAATTAAAATTAAATTTATTAAAATAAAATAAAATAAAAAATATAAGAAATAAAAATAAAATAATATGAAGTTTTCTTACTGTCCTAGTTGGTAAAATTGAAAGCAAAATGGAAAGTCCAAAATAAAAAAAAAAAAGAAAAGAAAGAAGAAACTATAAATTGAACGAAAAGTTAAAAAAAGAAACCTTTTTGGCTGAAAAGATATTGTTCTAAAAAAATTAATTAAAATTTTAAAAAATTTTATTGTAAATTTGTTAAAAGTTAGTTAAGATTGTTATAAATTAGTTAAATTTAATAGAGTTAACAAGAAAATTAGTTAAGTTTATTTGGCTATAAATAATGAAAAAAAAAATGGAGAGGACTTTTCCCTTTTTTTGAAAAGTTAAAAACTAAGATTAAAAATTCTTTGAGAATTTTTTTTTTAAATTTTGTTGGAAGTTTTCTCTGAGGATTTTCTTTGGTTCTTACTGAAAATTCTGAAAATTCTCTCTCTCTTGCGTAAGCTTAAGAAGAAGACAATTGCATCTTCGTCATTTCAGAGATAAGAGGATTAGAATTGAGCATAGGCAGGTTAAAACTTCTTTTGAAGATCCATAAGTTTTAGGTATGCTTCTAAAAATCTGCACTCAATCACATAATAGAAACAAAAGTTATTGATACTCGTAAGGAACGAGATTCAAACCAATTCATCAGTTATTAACATTCAATTTAGTGTATGCATTGCTTTGAAATCCTTATTTAGTTGCACTATAATACTATTATTTACTAATCTTACAAGTTTTATGCTAAGTTAAAACAAATCATCACATTCATCTCTTCATCATGCTCGATAACTAACAAAAACCAAGAATCATATATTTAGTCTTGCTCTTTGAATATTCTTAGCAAATTACCTTTAATTATTTATTTTAGGATTCTTTATCTTTAATTATCATAAATAAAAATATTTAAAATTTTTAATCTTACACAAGAATTTTTTTAATACGAACGAGTAGCATCATCTACCGTTTTGTATTTTTAAAATTTACACAGGTTCAAGTGCAACCTACGCTAGGCTTGAACCCTATGCCTACATGAGTTGAAGAAAATTATATTTAACTCAATAAAATTTTAGCTAAAATTATTTCAATATTTTAAGTTCTAAATTTTTTAAAAATCACCTGACAAATTCTAATGTAAACGAGTAGCGTTCTCTACTGTTTTATATTTTAATTCATACAAGTTCAAGTACAGTTTATGTTTGGCTTGAACCCTCTGTACATGTGAGTTTTAGAAAATTATATTTAATTTAATTCAGATTAAAATTGTTTTCACTGTTTTTAAAAGATTCTCAATTTTCTAAAATCACGTGACGAATTCTAATATGAACGAGTAACGTTTTCTACTGTTTTGTATTTTAATTCGTACGAATTAAGGTTCAGCTTACGTTTGGCATGAACCATATGTACACGTAAGCTTTAGGAAATTATATTTAATTTAATTCCATTTAAAATTATTTTCACCTTTTTCTAAAAATTCTAATTTTGTTTTTAAAAAATCACGTGACGAATTCTAATGCGAACAAATAGCATTTTCTACTGTTTTGTATTTTAATTCGTGCAAATTCAGTGCAACTTACGCTTGGCTTGAATCTTGTGTGCACACAGATAATTTCTTCACAATTCTTCTCAATTTTCTAAAATTCCTTTATTTTTTAAGAGATCTTTATTAGAACTACGTAGCCCTAAGTTTCCGACTGCACCAAGGATTTTTATTCTATCAAGGGATCAAACAATTTTCAAAATATTAAAATCACACATTCAATTTAAGGGTACAGTTCTTTAGAACGGGCGAGTAGGATGTTAATACCTGCTTTATGTGTAATCGGCTCCCGAACCTAGAAATTTTCCTATGTTAGGGTTTTTCTAAATATTTTTTCTTAAAAATAAAAATTTGGTGGCAATTTCACGATCTTATAAATTCTTTCTAAATTTTTTCGAATTCGTCATTTTTGTTGTAATTACGGTTACGACAATACAGTATGAATACAGTAAGGTGTCTATTATACGATATAATTGATGTTTTATATAGTAAGATAAATTTTAATTTTGTATAATTTATCATTTGATATATTTATATGAATTAAATTTTATACATGCGAAAAATTCAAAAAGTTAGGGTGCATTCTCCAGTACC
Organism: Canavalia gladiata; assembly: GCA_037954105.1. Taxonomy (NCBI): domain Eukaryota; kingdom Viridiplantae; phylum Streptophyta; class Magnoliopsida; order Fabales; family Fabaceae; genus Canavalia; species Canavalia gladiata. The sequence goes on along the minus strand of CM075659.1, from coordinate 10,234,261 downwards.
TTTGTAAATTTGGAAGTACCGTATCCTAAGCCATAAAAATGGACATGTGTACAATGTCATTTATAATAGTCAACTTTTACATTAGAAAATAAAAGTTAAAATATTTATATTTTGATCCTATTTTTATCAGAAACATACTTTATGATATTTATAGTTTAACCCCTTCAACATTAAAATATTTCACTTAATTCTGCTTTCCTCTTTCCAGTGCCGCCATTCCAGCCAATTCCGCTCCTCTCCATTCTGTTCCGCTCCGTTGTGCTTCTTTCTCTGTACAGTTATTTATTTTTTCGTGAATAGTCTTTGTCATTACCATCTTCTTCTCCTTTTCATTTTTTTTATCATTTGGTGGTGGTGTATGGTGGAGAAGCTATCATTCCCCAACCCAGCATTCATTTGCAAATCTTATAATGAAATTGAGACTGCTCGACCTTGGAAGCTAATTCGCGTGTAGGCAGCACTGTCTTTCATACATTAGCTCTATCTATTCATTGAATTAACTTTCGTTCATTTTTTGTTAAAGGCTTGCTCCCCAAGAATTAATGCACTTCCCCTTGACTTTAGAGGGCCTTCTCTAATAGGGGAAAGACCTTCCATTTCCGTCAAATGACCTGTCCCCCTAGCTCTTCCACCATCTAGGCTCCCTTTCCTACCTATGCTATGGTCCCCCGGCATAGGCCTACCATGCTTCACGCCCACAGTGTTTTCGTCGGACGATCTTTGCCAGTAGTGCCATCCTCCTCGTTAGCTGCATGGGCGGGTGGTCCCTTGCCGTTACGTTCTGTTAGGTTATGGATTACAGGAACAAATGTAGTTGAACGAGACAACATGCAGCTTACACGTTCCGCTGTGCTGAGATGTGGGGTGCAGGTGGTAATGATCATCTGGGGGTATGCGCTAGCGCCCTTGACAGGCAGTCCAGGACCCGCCAACCCTCATGAAAACCCGGGTTAAAATAAACAAATATAAATTAGTTGGATTTATAAATTAGGGATTAAATTATAAATATTAAAATTTTTGTCTCTTTTGGATAGATATACAAAATTTTATACTAAAGTTGACTGTAATAAATGACTTTATACACATGTTCATTTTCTATTACTTAGGGTACGGTACCCCCAATTTTACAAAGGTACCAAAGAAAATACCAAAAGTTATTATATGTCATTGAAACAAATGATATTTTAAATTAATTTCAAAATTATTAGGAAGTGTGGAAGTTTAATAATGTCATAAAATTATAATAGAAATTTTCCAAATATTAAAATTACATTATTGAGAATCCCTATAATGTTGGTGCGTAACAAAAGGAAATATATATACATGATCTTATTGTATAATAAGAGCATGACAAAATATTTGAGAAGATCAATGAATATCATTAATTTATTGTAAAAAAAATATTTTTGTTATGTTTGTAATACTTATTAAATATTGGAAGGATATCATAAACTATGATATTAATGAGTTTTCCTCTATATTAGAATAATATAATGATAATCAATAAATTAGATTAGTACGAGAATAAATCACAAATATATTTATTGTAATCTCAAAAAAATATCGTGATTTGTATTTTCCAAATATAATAAATGGAGACCAAGTTGTTATTATTCAGTTGGGAGAGAATTTGGAAATGAATACTAAGAAAAAAAATAAATATATTGTTATTGCTAGTAAGCAATAAAATAATAATAACAATCAACCGAAATATGATCATATAAATCAAAATTTTGTGAATGATTATTAAATAATTATGAATCCTAATTAATTTAAAGTCAAATATTAATTTGACTCTATTTCTCATAAAGCAAAAGCCTAGTGAATGACATCGAGAGGAATACAGGTTTAACCAAATAAAATCAATAATAATGGGAAGGCAAATGTTGTTATTGAAGATTTCACGAAGAAGGTTCATATGGATAATAGCAAGTTATTGTTGACCCTTCTACCACCACTATTTATTTTTATTAAACTTGATGTTTTTAATGACTATCATATTTTTTTATGGGTGGGATATAAAATGCATGATACACTTGATATAAAAAACATGAGTGTCAATTGGAACTTGTATGAAACTGAGGCACAATCTTTAGAACACGTGTGAATTACCAAACATGCGCATGACCTATTTGCACAAAACCCAAAACCAGTGAAAACGACAAGCATTGAGGTGTAATGTGACAAGTGAACCTCTAACTTATGCCAAAATATTTTTGGTTTATAGAAATTTTGTTTCACTAAAAAACTGCAAATTAAATTTATATGATTTATAGTTCAAAAGACATCAAATCTGATGCATTACATTCATGCGGTAAATCCAGCAAAATTTATTTCATAAATTATATTTTATTAAACTTTTTTTAAAAGCTTTTAAAATATATGGAAGATTGTTGTAAAAAATAAATATTTCAAAAAAATTTAAAATATAAAATATAATTATAATTTATTGATTATCCATTTAAAGTATGATAATTAAACTTTTAATTATAAATTTTATAACCATCTTTTATTATTGGTTTTAATTCTTATTTTTTTTAAAACATGAATACATACATTGAATCAAATTAATTACTAATTTTAAATTTTCATTGAAAAAAAAATTAATTTAAATTTAAAATTTAAATCAATTTAATTAAAATTTTTAAATAATATTTAATTATATTTATCGATAAATTAATTTTAAAAATTTTACCTTTATACGAAGACTATTCTTTCCATTTTATATATATATATATATATTTAAAATATATATATTAAAAATCACTAAACTAAATTTTTTAATTTTTTATTTTTTATTAGTTGTATTTTTTATTTTATTAAAAAAAAACTGTTACAACAATTTTACACACTTTAACCTACAAGATAGTATTCAATTATTAACACAAGTAATATTAACTAGATTTCTTATCATAGTTATAAAATAAAAAATATTATATAATAATTATAAATTCATCATGACAGTAAGTCACGATAGGATTTAACGTTAAAGTGAGATAGAATTTAATTATTCAAATAAGATAGGATAATAATAATAAAATCCAACAAAATTACTCATAAACTTTTATATCATCTTCAATATCATAATTATAATATCACATATATTTTCAAATATATGAAAATGTATAATAAGATTGAGGTATAATCAAAATTTGTTCAAACCACCTTCTTTAAATGTGTAATTATTTTTAATATCTAAACTCATATGGAAATTCACCTAAAGTTTTAACCTCATTTTAAGAGGACTAATAATTAATATAAAGGTTTAAATAAGTTTTCACTTTATGACAATAGAATTAAATTTAATTTTAATTTTTTAAAATATTGATTTTAATTTTTATAAATTTTAAATTTTTAAAAATATTTTTTTTATCACATATTTAGGATTAAAAATAATAAAGTTAAAATAATTTATATAAAATTTTTAATTTAAATTTCATTTCTTTTATCGTACATAAAAATAATAATATTCTTATATCACTTGATATGCATTCAAATACACTATTGTTAAAATTTATTATACAAATATTAATTTTGTGCAGGTTTTTTTTATTATTTGAATGAATGATGAATGAATAAAAATGTCAGTAATTTATGATAAATATGTGTAGAAGAAGCGTATTTTGTAAAAAAAACAAAACACATTATGCTTGCTAATTGTTTGAATAAAAAATCTACAAGATTGTTGTTTGTTAATTTGACCAAATTTTCTTCCTATCATCCTTTATTAATGTATATAGTCATTTGCATAAAAAATATTTTACAATTTTAAATAAAAAAAGTTGTTTGTGTTTTCGATCCAAGAAGGGAAAGAAATAATTGATTTTATCTTATATTTGTTATGAATTTTAACCGTTAATAAATAAATTTATATTTTTAAAGATTTTGTCTACATTTAAAAAAATCATTAAAAATTATTTGCAACACTTATTAGTTCAATAATTTGTTAAACATTAATCACAATATTTATCATGATTATTAACTATAAAAAATTATATTTTTAACCATATGAAATAACAGATTATCTTATAATCCCACCGCAAAGAAAACCACTCGTTTCTTTTTGAAAAGACAAATCCATTAGAAGGGAACAAAAGAGCTTTAGTAAAAACACAAAAATAAAGCTGTCTTATCATCATCTCGTATTTATCTTCCTTGATTTGTTATCTTTCTTGATTTAATGAATGGGGTATCTTTTCTCGTTTAAAAAAATACAAAAACAAAAATAATTCTCACTTTCAATTAATATTTTTAAATGATAATTTAATTAGTAAAAATATTAATTATTTTATAGTCTAATAGTTTAATTAAGATTCAATCATTTAAGAATTAGTAATAATAAATTAAATTATAAAATAATATTTTATGTATAATCATATAATATTAACCCAATTAAAAAAATAAATAATATTATATTATTATAAAAAATGATACCATATCCAAATATATTAAAATTTTTCAAATATTTTTAATTTAAAATGTTTCAATTGAGTCAAATTTTAATAAATTAATTAAAAATTAACTTCAGATATTTAATTTAATGATTTCAATATAATAATTATTTTTAATTCACTTTCATAAGAAATAATTCCAAAATACTAAAATTAATTATAAAATTAGTATTATATATTAACATAAAATATTTTTTAAAATTTTTTCATAAAATACTAGATTATTTTTTAATAAAAATTAAGAAAAAATTTGAGAAAAGGTATGTGGGACCAGGGTAAAATAATAAATATCTTATTTAGATGATTTCTAGCTAAGTTATAAATTTTTCCTCATAATGAGAATTCCAACTGGACGAATGAGATAGGATAAAGGAGCAGGAAAAACTATCATACACTTCTGCTACTTGTTAACAAATATTAAAAATAATATATATATATATATATATATATATATAATATCATATTTTATTTCATTTATCTTAATCGCCAAAAGAATCTTAAACGTAAGAATTAATTTTGAAGGTCAAATTTAATTTATTCTTTTATTAAAAATACGAATCTTCATTTTCAAATGCAAGAATTTTTTTACTATTCCCTATTTTATTTGTGACCTATGAATTTATTATTATTTAATGTTAAATTTTATGTTTAAAAATTATCAAATGATTAATTATTTAAAATTTTTATTTTATGATTTATTAGTTTTCTATTAAATTAATTTTAACTTTATATGCAATTAAGATATATGTCTAAATTAGTTAAAATCATTATAAAGTATAAAACTTAATTTTTTAAAATAAATTATATTGATACCTTTTATGATTTATTGAAAAAGTATTTGATACCTATTTTTTATTAATTTTTTATAATTTATATAAAAATATAATATTATATATCCTTTTAAATTATATAATTTTTTATAATATTATATATGTGAACAGTAGTTTAATCAATTTCTTAAATTATTAATTATAATTATTTACTTTTTTAATTATATTATTTAATTAATTATCAATTTATAAAAAAAATAAGATAAGTAATTTAATATATATATGAAATTAAAATAAAAAAATAAAAAATAAAATAAACCATTTTAAAAAATAAATAAATAAAAAAAGAGTAGTTAAAGCTAGCATTTTAGTAATAGCACATAAAAATAAAAATAAAAATGAATAAAACCGTTCGAAAAAATATATGATTTGATTCGATTAAAGTTTAACTTAATTCAGCTTGTTTAAAAATAAATAAATAGGCAGACTCAAATTTATTAAAAAAAAATTTATATAAACAAGTCAAGCCTGAACTTATAAAAAAATCTATTTAACTTATTCATGAATCATTTATTTTCATATATTATATATTTATATTTATTATATTTGTATAGTATTTATTTTAATATATTTTATTTACATAATATATATATAGTATTTGCTTTAATATATATATATATATATATTATGTTTATTTAATTATTTTTTATCTAGTAAACTTTTTTCAACCAATCATTTATATAAACTTTAAATTTATTTATTAATATTTTTAAAAATATAGACTTTTAAATATATTCGTAAGAGACTTTAAATTAGGTCAGATTTTGATAAAAAAAATTTAACAAATAATAAATTCAGATAATCTCAATTTTTTTAAAGAGATCATATTTTTATTTCTATCCCTAAATACCTGATCATAGTTGAAATGCACTCTTACATGTTAAAAAATAAAAATCAAATATAAACAATGAAAATTATAACAAATAATATAACACATTTAAAAGAAAAAAAAAAGAAAAGAAACGAAAATACTTCAGTGTGAGAAGGAGATTTAAGAAATTTTGAAAATTTGAAGCTTGCGGATAAGGTAGAAACAACAAAACAAATGGTTTTCTTTCCCCTTTTCTATAAATTTCTTTCCCTGCTTTCTCTTTATGTGGATCACTTATACATCTTATGAAATGGCTATCAAATACGTCAATAGTTTATGTACTAATTTATGTCTTTGTTTTTTTAGTTGATTTTTATTTATTTTTATTTTTTAATATTATGTAATTAAATAAAACATCATATGAATCTGTTATTTGTTAAAGATTTTTTTTTCAAGATCTAGCCTGATTAAAAGCTTATAAGATCTACAAATCTATTTAAAAACTTACATTTCAATAAAATTCATTAAATAAACATAAAATCTATATAAATAATTGATTAAAAAGGTTTTCAAGCTTAAAACCTACAAGATAAAATGACTATTAAATAAACCTAAAATATATATATATATATATTTATATTATGTAAATAAAATATGTTAAAATAAATATTATACAAATATAATATATTAAAATAAATATAAATAGGTTCCTGAATAAGTTAAATAGATTTTTTTATAAACTTAAGTATGATGTGTTTGTTTAAAAAGATTTTTTGACAAATTTAAATTTGTCTATTTATTAAACAAGTTAAGCCAAATTTAAATTTAAATAAATTGAACCATAAACCTTTATTGAATTCACTTCCATCCCTGCAACTAAATCGTTCCATTCAATTACAAATTAGTTCAATAAAAATAATATAGTAAATGGCTACTTTAATGCTTTGAGTCGATTGATTTCATTAATAAAAAATTGTTGATTTTTTCTTTTTTTAAAGGTTATAAAAATAAAAATATATATAAAATAAAATATCATTATATTATTTAATTAATTATTTATTTTGATCAATTTAATTTTTTTTTCTGTTAGTTTATTTTTTTACCATGTAGATTATGGTTTCTTTTAATATTTAATATTATTGATATTTATTGTTATACCTTGTTACTGTAGTTATTTATTATTGCGGGGTGCTGTAATGGATTGTTTTAATATGCAATTTATTGTTTCTTTATATTGTTGTTATTATTTAGATTTATTATTATTATTATTATATCTTTAATTAATTTTGCTTATTTTGTGTAGTAATCTTTATTATTTTATTGGTGTTCAGTGTATATTTTTTATTTTATTTTATTTTTATTATTGCTATGGATATTGTGAAAATTAGAATTTAGCATTATTATTAATAATTAGGTTATTATTGTTAAATCATTTATTATTATAATTATTTTATTATTTTATTATTTTATCATTCTTATTTTATATATAAATTTGTTCTGAACTGTTTTTAATTTACTTTTTATATACATATTTTAATTGATACAGTGATTCACAATAGATATTTAGAAATGATCTATATTATTTTTACTATTATTTTAATTGAATCGATTTATTAAATTTTTTTATTCTAATTTAAGTTTTATATTTTTTAAATAGAAAATATCTAATAAAATTAAAAACTTTTAATATGATCGTTAATTTAGAAGTATCCTATGTTTTATTCACCATCATTTTAATTGAATAAATTTATTAAGCAATTTTATGTTAATTTAAATTATATTTTTTTAAATAAAAAATATCTAATTAAATTAGAAAATTTTAATATGATCGTTAATTTAGAAGTAGTATATATTATCTTCATTATCATTTTAATCGATGAAATTTATTGAATAATTTTATATTAATTTAAGTTATATATTTGTTTTCTAAATAAAAATATCCAATTAAATTAAAAAAATTTAATATGATTGTTAATTTTTTTTTTTGCTTAAAAGTAATAATAATAATTAAAAAAATAATTTTTTTACTTATAAAATAATCGATGATAGAAATTGAGTAGTTTATACTACTTTCTTTATTAGTTTAATCAAATAAGCTTATTGAGGAATTTTATGTTAATTTAAATTTAATATAAAATATATTATTTTTAGAAAATATTTTATATTTAGATCGTTTAGAATCGTTAATTCTTTTTTTCTTAGAAAATTTAAATAAATGAAACAATAAATCAAACTTGTCTTGTTTAAGAATTTTAAGATTTGAATATAAATTTGTTAATTGTTAAAGACTTTTTTTTGTTTGTTAAAATCTGATTTGATTTAAAGCTTACTAGACCTACAAACATGTGTAAAAGTTTATGTTCCAAAAAAGACTACTTAATCATATATACATATTAAGTAGCTTTTCTTAAAAATATTTTTTATTTTAATAAATTTCAATTTTTTTAATATTTAATTCCTTTTTTGTCTTCAAAATTTAAATAAATAAAATATATTTCAATTTAGACAATAATTTAATGGTTAAGATTAAGTAGTCTATACTATTTTCACTATCATTTTAATTGTATAAGCTTATTGAGTAGTTTTATGTTAACTTGAATTTAATATAATATATTTTAATTTTAATTTTTTTTTCCTATTTTATATTTAATTAAATTTTAATTATTTAGAATTATTAATCTTTTTTCGTTTTCAAGAATCGAATAAATACAACATATTTTAGCTCATTTGATAATTAATAATAAAGATGGAGTAATTTATATTATTTTTATTATTGTTTTAATCCTATGAACTTATTGAATGACTTTATGTTGACATGAATCTAATATAATAAAATTTTATTTAAATAAAAATATTTTATATTTATTTAATTTCTAATGATTCATAATATCTTTTTTTATTTTAAAAAATAAATATTTTAACTTGTATAATATTTAATAAGAATGATTGATTAGTAGATATTACCTTCATTTAATGTTTGACATTTATTGAATAATTTTACACTACATTAAATTTTTAAATTTTTTTAAAATAATATTAAATTTTATTTTTTTAAATTAATTAACATATAATTATTTTTTATAAAATTATGTAACTTTAAATTTATTATTACATTGAAGAATAATATATAGAAACGGCAATTCAACCATCAACTTAAAATTAATTTTTATAACATTTATTCTTTTTATTTAATTAATTAATTAATTATTTATAAATATTATTTTAATTTAATATTTTCTTATAAAATAATAAAATAAATATTTTAAAATTATTATTAATTTGTACAATTTAATTAAAAATAACTATTTTAGAATAGGTAAATGTATTAAGGATGGTGTAGGTTAAGTTTATATTTTTTTACATATAAAATAACTTTTGAATATGTTATGTTTTTTAAATTATTTTTTATTTTAAAATAATTTTTTTAATTTTTTTAATTTAAATAAAATTAATAGTAATTCTATTTTTAAAAATAAATATTTTTTAAATTTATATTTATTTTTTTATTTTCATGCTATCATCCCGATTGTGATAATATCCATAAGAGATTAAAATAATAGAAAAAATATTGCATACTTTTTTATATATATGAACGTAATTTGTTATTTTGTTTACTATTAGCAAGACTTATGCGATAATCTATTTGTCTGCAATCTATAATTTAGAGATTCTTGCTGTAAAGCAATCATATGGACTTCATTTTGTATTTTAGTTTTAACTTTCTTTCTACCTTTCAATAGTTTTCTTCATTTTTATATTTTTTAAATTTTCATTTATTTTCTGACATAATAATGTCAACTACATTAGTTTTTAATAAATTTAAAAATTTTACGAATGTATACTAATTTTAAATAGATAAAATTTTAAAATACATTCCGGTTCATCTAATGTGGTCAATTATGTGTTTGGTCAAAACTATTGGTCGGTTATCTACATAATCGTAATGCAGCGGTAATGCCTACATCTATAGAGTAATGGGGTAAAAATTATTTTGAAAAGAAAAACGATGGCCATCAACATTTTCTTGTCTTCTTTGTTCTAATGATGCAGATCCAAATAACAAAAATGAGAACAAGCATGTGACCAATTAATTACTATTTTAATTTGAACATCATACAATGCACATCCAATTAATACCGGTATATATCACCAATCATCAATCATCAATCATCAATCATCAATCATCAATCTCAACATCATACAATAAAGTCTTCTTACTTATCAAGATTTCTTTCTTGAATTACCTTAACTGGATGATTGTATGATGTTGATGGCCAGCATTAATTTGATGATTGAAAAGGTTCAACTATAAATTACATACGCTAGCCCATCACCACCTCATATAGAAGGGAACTCTTGGAAAGACTTTTTTACATCGTTTGTCAAGAGAATGAAGGAAGCTGAGGTAATTTTGTTACAATTTTAAGCATCTATATCTACTTGATTTATTACAAAGTGGAAGATTACACAAATGCTTTGGTCAACTTAATTATCTTGCGCTTAAGTTACATCCATATCTCAAGCTATACTAGACAGGCCGGTGCTGGGTCAGCGTATGTATGATTAAGTTACCTTCAAAATTGTAACATATATACCATTGTAACGTATCCGCACTCATGCATATTATAAGTCTGACATAAAATCAACAATAAGTATACAAAATGAAAGTAAATTTTATTCTATATAATCATGGATATATAAAATAAAAATAAATTTTGTTGTATGAGTTAAGTCTTAAAGTTAAGTTAGATTCAAATTCATTTTTAATAATATATTATATGTATAATATATTGTCAATTTTAAGTATATAAGGGACTATTTGCACCCATCTCACATTTACTGCACGTCTAGCATGGTAGCTTATATAATACATACCTCATTTTTCTAAATGATAAAAGGTTTATTCTTCAGGATCTTTATATTTTTATACTCTTTCATTTAAAAATTGTTATTATAAAAAATTGTTGTTTGACTCTTAAAATTTATTATTTGATCCTTTATTTTTTTTAATTTATCTTATTTTTAAACAACTGATAAAAATTTATTTAAAATATTTTATTTAAAAATATAAATATTTTACATATATTTGTAATATAATTTGTTAAAAAATATAATAAAGATTAGAAGAAATTAAAATATGTTAATAAAATTAGTTTTAATATAAAATTTAATTTTATTACATAATTATTATAATTGATAGAATTTATTTTATACTCTAATTTAATAAATAATTTATATAAATAAAATTAATGTAAAAATTAATATTACATTAATTTAAAAATTTAATAATACAAGTCTAAATTTCAATCTTCGTTAGTAAGCAAATGAAAGATAATATTCTAATTTTATAATTTTATAATTTATTTAAATATTAAATTAAATTAAATTTTTTCTAAAAATAATTATTAACTTTAATTTATCTTAATAAAAATCATATCATATTGATTTTACTATTGTATTGGATTGATCGTTAAAATAATTATTAATTTTAAATTAAAATTAAAATTAACATTATAAATTTATAAATGTTTAACTAAAATAATATTTTCCATATTAATATTTCTAATTTTTTATAATATAATTTAAAAATTTACATAAAATTATTTTTTGATATAAAATTATAATTAATTAAAGATAAAGTAGGCTATAATTAATTATAATATATATATGTTACTAAAATATTAAAATTAATGCAAGAAGAAGCAATTCAGATTATTGAAAGGATGATAAGTAAATTAATATTTTCTATAATTTAAACAATTTTAATGATGAATAAAATTTAATTTAAGGATATTAACTATAATTTAATTTATCAGTTAAATAATATTTTATTAATTAATAAATATTGTTTTAACTAGAATTAATTTTAATTAAAATTTGTAAATTATTTTTTATGTTATTTATAAAAGATAATTTATATAACCGTTTGTTTAGGATTAAATTTTATTTTAAAAAGTATATAAACTTAAATTATTTTATAACTAAAATAAAAATGATAAGAAATATAATTTTATATATTTTTTACATTATTCAATATGATATAAAGTTCAATAAGTTAATTTAAAAACTAATTTAATTATTCTAATAAATTAACCTAATAAGTTAATTAAAGTAATAATTTAATTTTAAAAATAATTTCAAATTTAATTTAAGTATTATAGATAACTAGGATAATAAGCTAATTTAAAATTTATTTTAAATATTCAAGGTAAATATGTAAAATTTCATTTACATATTACAAGTTCAGAACTTTAAGTTAATTAAGGTAATAGATTTATTATTTTAAATTAATTAGGGTAATAATTTAATTTAAGGTAATAAGTTTATTTAAAAATTAGTTTAAATATTATGTTGAATTAATGATTAAGTTAATTATGATAATAATTTAATGTAAATTTTAATTTTAATGGAATAGGTAATTAAGAGGTTAAGTGAATTTTAAAATTTATTTATAATTTAATTTAAATAGTATACATAAATCTGAATATATAAATTTAAAAATTAATGCAATTAAGGTAAATTTTATCTGCATATTCTATATATTAGGTAATTAAGGTATTTTTAAAAGTTTATTTACATATTCTATATAATAGGTAATTAAGGTAAAAAAATGTATTTCCAACTTATACTTTATTTAATACCTTTATATTTACAAGAGTAGAAAAACAAACACCATAATAAAATACTCCTTCCTCATCTTAAAAAGCAATTAAGTGTTAACTATCATGAAATCATACATCATTATAAAGTCAACAACAGATTTTCCCACTTGATTCACCAAGCCTATAAACCTCACGTACTCCCTTACGTATTAGATAACCATTTGAATCCATTCTAAAGACTATTTGAATGCAATTTATTAATCAAAATTTCAATCCTTTTAATTTTTCTCAAAATTTACATTTAGTTAGTATGCCGCACGTTTATTTCAATGGCAACGATCCTATCTACCAAACATTCAAGCATCGAATATTACCCACCCCATTTCCTGCTTCAACTTTATCCTGTAGCAGTGTCTATTCCATTAGCATTTTCTTTAACCCTCATAGTCCATATACCACATTTTCAATTAATTTCACATATTTACAGAAGCGAAGATGGTACATAAAAAAAAGAGTTAAGGTAGCCGAGTTGACCAAAAATAATATAAAGTCAACAAAACACATATACCAATGTGTATTTTTACATTTTTAAAAGTATATTTTCAAAAATACATTTTTATATTTTTGAAAGTTAAATTTCAAAACAATTATTATAAAATATGATTTTAAAATTTTATACTTTTAGGAAAGGATAAATTTAGAAGCACTTTTTTTTTTTAAAAAAAAAGGTGCTTATAGAAAAAAAAAAAGAGGTTACAAGGTTTTAGCCTAATACAGAGAATTTGGACCAAAACATGTAGGCATAGAATGAAAATGTTTGGCAAGCTTAAGTTGCAATTTTCACAGCTTGTTTTTGACTTGTTTTGCTATGGCACAATGGAGACCCAAATCAAGAACATGAGAAAAATTGATGTGGCTAAGTAACTGACCCGGTCCCTGTACAAGTGAGGCAACAAGTTATTGGTAACAAAAAATGGTGCCCATAGCCACAGTTAATGCACTTCCACTCACATCTGCGGGTTTAAGATTCTTATATAAGTTTAAGGCCAATGTGTAGTGGTTTTTTAAAGTAAAATAATGTTTCTCTTACCTATAAAATTAACTTATATCGGATATAAACTGTTTAATTTTTTTAAAAATTATCTAATTATTAGATTAAAGATGTAAGAAGTATAAGTTATTATTTATATTTAAAAGTATCATTGTTATTGTGACAATGGTGGCATAGACATATTGGTGGAGGACTTCGTAGGCCGATTGAAGTATAGACAGATTGGTTTTTGGGTCTTTTCAATGGGAAACTACAAGTGACGCAATTTCAATTCTCGTGATTGTGACAGTTGGAAAATTAACACAAGAACTGTTATGCAAAGAAGAGACAAATTCAATATTTCATAAAAAATTATTATTGATGAGGAAGATGGTTTTTTATGTATTTTATTTACTTTATTTTAAATGGACAGAAAGATTAATTTTTTATGAATCCTACAATTTTATTATTTTTTCTTTTTAATCATAAACAAGAGAGAAAAAATAATGATGCAGTGTTACGTTGTCTTCTAGCTTTAACTTTAATGTCCATTGATTATTTTTTATTTCACAACTTTTTTTATTAACATATATTATAATTTTATAAATAATTATTTTAAAAGTTAACTAATAAAAATAAATATTATATTTATAAAAATATTTTTTAAGTTAAATTTTATTTTTTAAAATTATATAAAATAAAATTTATACTATTAATATTTTTCTTTTTTATTTATTCAAACAAAAAGAAAAAAAATTTATTTATCCAAGCATGCAATAAATTTTTTTATTCATTTTATATTTTTAAAATTATTATATATTTTAAAAAAATAAAATAAAAATTATTTATAAAAACAGTAAAAAAAATTTAAAATTAAATTTTATTTTAAAATTTATATAAAATAAAATTTATACTATTAATATTTTTTTTATCTATTCAAATTAAAAAAAAATTCTTTTCATTTTTTATTTTTATTTATTTAAACAATTTTTTTTCCCTTTCCTTCTTAATTTTTGTATGATCTAAGCAAAGCGTTATGATAAATAAGTAACGTGGTTGGGGACCGTGCCTCCTCTTCAAATGTTGATTCCTAGAATTGCCTCTTCGGTCTCTTCCATTTAATGCTTTTCAAAGGCTAGAAGTGAGTAACCTTTCGATGGCATGCCTAGTAAAGATTAATGGTCATCAACTTAATCGTACAGATGTCTTTATTGTATGTGCAGGTAAAAGGTTGTAAATAAGAAATAGTAGGTGTTGTAATATATAAAATTATGGAGAATCTATATTGATTTTATTTTATATACGATGTTACATCAAAATTGAAACACAAATTAAGTAATTAATATTGAGTGTCAAGTTTCAACACAAAATATAAATGGAAAAATGAGTGTAACGAGTTTCACGTTTTTTATTAGCCTAAGTATAGTTTATTTTAGTTTTTCCTTGTGTTATAATATTTTTTAATTTGATTTAATTATTTAATTTTTATGTCATAATTAATTTCGTGATTGACTTATATGTTATAGTTGTGCATCCTGAAGGAAAATATATTAAGAGGTGATACACTAATGGGCTCAATTATAAATAGAGGTAACACTCTTCTATCTGTTCCAACATGGATACGTAATTAGACATATTAAATCCATGGGTGAACCAATTAAGCTAGTGATGCTCTTCTTTCAATCCTTGTTTGGTCGTCGAAACCGGTTTCCCTTTGATGTAAATGTTCCAGTTATAATAGTTTTTACTTTGAAAAACTACACAGTGGAATGCACTCCATCTCAATGCTATGCCACCATTGTGTCAATTATAATTCCCACTCTAGTTGGCTTTGTTCAAATACTAAGCAATAATCAGAACATGATCCAATTAGATTTTCCATTTAATGAACCCTCAATAGGAACAACCATGACTTGTATTTTTAGCTTGGTACTCTATTATTTGGCTTCTAGGGTAAGGAAGAGTTGTTTTCCCTATTACACTCCCGAATTTGGAATTGTCATGGATGTTAGTGCTTCCATTTGCGTGGCCTCTTTGGTTTCACTTATTGTTCCTCATTCATGGTGGCTTTTGAGGTACTTACTCTACATCCTACTTTTCTTGGTTGAGTTGCACCATTGTCTTAGAGGAATATTTCATAAATATTTTGGGAGATTCTTCTTTCCACACCAAAGACAATGGTGCAGGATGAATGAACACCCTCTTCTTCCTCATACCTACATGGATATTCAACTTTATGGTAACCTTAATCATCCAACACGGTGCGTGATCACTCAACCGGTACAAATTCTCGCAAGCATGCCTCAGGTTAATATTGATGTGTCTAACTAATCCCTACTTTTAAGTATGTCTTATACATGTAATATATTAATCCTTAATTAATTAACTGCTTTGGTGGAATAATTGACTCATTAGATATGGATGAAAAGCTTATTATTATTATTATTATTATTATTATTATTATTATTAAATAAGTTGGGATTTGAATCTGTTGATACTAGATATTAAATTTTAATATTTACATTAATTTAGTAATTTTATATAAAATATAAAATTTACTAATTTAATCATTAAATCATGTTACAATATCTAGTAAATTATGCTTGTAAAATTTTATACAAAATAAAAATTGATAAATACTTCATTTTATGACTTTATTTTAATAACTTATATATTATTTAAATATATGTAAATATCAATAGTTGAATAACATACCTATAAATTTTAAATTTTATAAAATTATATATACATAATTTATGAGATATTATAATATGATTCAACGGTTAGATTAATAAATTTTATATTTTATTTAAGATTATTAAGTTAATGTAAGAGTTAAAGTTCGATACTTGATGTCAACGAATTCTAACGATATATATATATATATATATATATATATATATATATATATATATATATATTAAGCAACTTTAGCTAGAGTTATTCTGTTTAATAACTCTCATAAATAATTAAATTTTATTAATCCAACAATTAAATTAATAAATTATATTATATACATTATCATTATAAAATTTTATAAAATTGGAAGAGTTTTCTATTTTATTAAATAAACTCAAATTAACGGACATTATAATAGTTATATTATATGTTAATTTGAATTTATTTTTTGAAATATTAAACTTTTTTAAATTTTATAAAATTTAGTACGGATGATCTATATAATATAATTTATGAATTTAACGGTTAGATTAATAAAATTTAATTATTTATAAGAGTTATTAAATAGAGTAAGTTTAGAAAAAGTTACTTGTAGAACAACTTGATTCCATATATATATATATATATATATATATATATATATATATATATATATTCTTTGTGTTGGAAATAATTAGATATTATATCATAAGTTGAGGCTTACGATAACACTCTTCTTAAGGGTTTGTGTGCTTAACATTATCCTATAAGATTCGATAACCTTCTCTGCAATAAAATAGGACAGAAATAATAAAAAATAATAAATTAAAAAACCCAATAATATTAGTGATTTTATATATATATATATATATATAATAAAAAGAATAGTTTCCTTTGTATAAATGTGGGACTTTTTAAAAATTAGTTTGTTGAATAAATATAATTAAACAACATTTTAAAACTTTTAATTAAACCGATTCAAATTCAAATGAAATTTTAAATATACATTTAAAATCGGTAATTAATCTGATTTAATCACGATTAAAAAGAATAAAAATTAAAACCGATAATAAAAAGGATGGTTACAAAATCTATAATAAAAGATTTAATGGTTATAATTTAAACGGATAATTAATAAATCATACTTATATTGTAAATAATAATATTTAAATTTATTTACGATTTATTCTTGTACTAATCAAATTTATTGATCATTATATTATCATAATATAATGGAAAAATCATTAATACTATAGTTTATGGTATTTCTTCAATATTTGATGAGTATCACAAACATAACAAAAATATATTTATTTTATTTTTACAATAAACTTATATTATTTCCTTTTATTACGTATCGACATTGTATGAGATTCTCAATAATATAATTTCAATTTATGAAAAAATTCTACTATGATTCTATGATGTTATTAATCTCTCACACTTCCTAATATTTCAAAATTAATTCATAGCATATTTATTTCACCAGTACATGATAAACTCAATTATACCAGAATTATTCGAATTTTTAGCATGTATAAAATTTAATTTACATAAACATGTCAAAGATAATAAATTATCCAAAATTAGAATTCATCTTACTATATAAAGCGTAAATCATACCATATAATAGAAATATTAGTATATTTATATTGCATGATCTTTTCTAAACTTTTGACATAATTATAATTTCATTTATATCTTAATTGCTATAAATATTATTATAAGAATGACATGCCAAAAAAAATTCAAATATCTCATAACTTTTCGACATAATCACAATATAAATTTTCATCCATTAAATTTAACAAAATAGAGTATGATTACCTTTATATCCCATCTATATATAGAAAGATTTTTTATTTCATATAATTTAATAAAAACTTAAAATTTTTTTTTACATAATTCAATATTTAATTTCAACATTCTTAATAAAGCAATCTCAATTAATATTTTTTAAAAATTTAAAATATTTATATCCAATATTATAACCAAATAAACACATTTATAAGTTTTGATAACAACTAACACCATAATTTGTAACAAATAAAAGGTAAATTTACAAATCAATTTTTATGATAACACAATAAGTCTTTATATTTCTTTTTTAACTAAATGATGATGTTGTAAGAGAAATTTGATATATAATTTTTAAAATATTTTTTAAAATAGGTGGAAGGAAAAAATGATATTTATTTATTTATAACTTTATATAAATATGTTTGATTTTTTTAATAAAATTTTATAACTTTTTCATAGATGATAAAAACTTAATCTCTCATAACAAATCAAATAAAAAAAATGACAAATAAACATTGAAAGATAAGTAAATTCATAGTTAAATATTTGCCGGAGGATATCAATTCATATTTATAGAGATAATTAATTTATTTTTTATTATTATTATTATTTTAAATAAATTTCTAAATAAATAAAAATGATATTAAACTTATATTAATTTAATAATATATATATTAATGAAAAATAATAAATAAATAATTATTTTAAAAATTAGAACGAATAGATCTTTATAAAAATAATATCAAATATCAAACCAAATCTTATTGAAAATCTTTAGTTTGAGATATATAGTTACATTATCCCTAAAAATAGTTGTGTGTAATATTCAAGATTCAACTGTCTCTATTATATATATATTAAGATGTATGCAATAGGAAAAAGTAGTCTTCTTTATAGAAAGGTAAAATTTTTTATAAATTCATTTTTTAATAAATATAATTAAATATAATTTAAAACTTTAAATTAAATTAATTTAAATAAATATTTAAAATCAATAATTAATTTAATTTAATATATATAATCATGTTTAAAAAGAATAAAAATTAAAACCGATAATAAAAATGATGGATACAAAATATTATAATTAAAAATTAAATTATCATAATTTAAATAAATAGTTAATAAATTATAATTATATTTTAAATAATAATTTATTTTAAATTTTAAATTCTTTTAAAATATTATTTTTTAAAATCTTTATTACTATTCATGTTTCAAATTCAAACGAGAATGAACAAGCATATCTGAGATGTAATATGAAACAATTAATTTATGTGATTTTACATACTTTATTAATTTCCATCTTCACGTTGAGATCCAACCAAAAGAAAATATTCTTCTTTCAAATGTTAAAGAGTTTCAAAATTACCACGGAATCCAAACTTCACTCTGAATAAACTTTGGAACCACAATCAAACTGTAGAAAATTTTGTGGAAGCTACTTAACAGGAATGCAATTCTAGTCATTCATCTTTTTTAAGAAAAACATTATATATTATATCTATGCTTACGTGCCCTTAATGGAAATGTTACAATTTGTTGTTACGTTTATATCGCTATCTGTCAGATGTCTACTGTTAGAATGTTTTCACAGCTGTAATTTGTATAATTATGTTGCATTTTTTTTTTCAAATTTTTTATTTATTTTTAAATATGTAATAAAAAAATGTCTTGTCTACATTCTCTTTAGCACAGTTTTTAAATGTTTGTATCAGTTTTGCTCAATTTCTTTATATATACAATAAGTACTGATAACCATATATTTAGACATAATTTTTATTTTAATATATTTTATTTTATTTTTATTTTTATTTTCTATCATTCAATATATTTTAAATAGGATATGTAACAAATATTTTTCTCTAACAAAATTTTTAATTAGAAAAAAAAAATTATCTATGTTTATATCCGTGTTTCCATGTTTTTTGAATTGAAATACAAGGTCAGTTTATCTGGAGTTGAATCCAGAAAGTTAAACAGAATAAAGAGTTTACAAATTATTCTATGTATGAAATTTCAACCTTTGCTTTAAAAATACGAATTTAATTTTTATTAACTAGAACAATTCTTATTGATATAAGTAATGATGTAATATTTATCTGTGAGATGCATAATTTGTATTACATATTTTATTATATTTTATATATTGTATAATTTGTTGTTTAATTTATGATAAAAAATATAATTTTTCTATCATTATCTAGTATTTCATTGTTTTTCTTTTGTTAGCTTAGTTCTATATTCAAGACAACAGCAAGTGAAGGAGCCACAAGGTCGAGAAATAATGTTAATGTTTACAAGTATGCTGGTCATGTTCAGCTAAAGTTGTACCAAAACGTCAAATTATATAATAGACAAGAATATTTGCAACATTTTTTAGTAAATAATTATTTTTAACATTGAAAGATTAGGAATTAATTATTTAAATTTAAAAATAAAAATTATTATTTTATTTCTTAACAAATAAATAATAAATTATGTTAATTTGTAAAAAATAAAAAAATCGGTTATTTTATTTATTTTGTAAAAATTAAAATGACAGTATTAAATTTTTAAAAAAATAAAAATAATATTTTTTATTTTTAAAGATAATAATAATAATTTTCTATCTTTTAAAATTTATATAACTAATTTTTAAATTTAAAAATTAAATTATTTATTCCCTTTTTAACATATTAATCGGATAAAATTCATCTTATCTTACTCTTTTGATTGGTGGCCAATTTGGAATGAAAGTGATCTTCCTGATGTTACCAACTAGATTCTCATTCCAGATGAAGATAAGTAGAGAGGAAATGGTAAACCGAAATCAACTCGAATAAGAAATGAAATGAGTTGGGTTGAATCACAACAAAAAATCAGATGTCGCAGGTGTAAGGAGTTAGGTCATAATCAGTCTCGATATCCTCAAAGAGACCAAGGTTAATTATCTATGACGGCGATTCATGCTTTCTATGAAGTTAACTTTGGTATTTTAAGGTTGCTAATGATATGTATTGAAGAGACATTGTTACATTTTTATATAAGTGTAGACGTTATATTCAACTATTTAATTTTATAAATACGTCATTTCAATTTGAAAATAACTTTCCAAAAAAGTTAGAAAGTCAATCTCAATTCCAATTATATATGTTCATCTAACATTACTCAGGAGTATTAGCAATCTAATTTATGCTAAGTAAATTGATTAAATAGTAAAAAAAATCTATATATGTCATGTAGTACCCATAAATAGCATAAAGTCAAATATAAAGTCCATACGAAAAGTGTCATATAGTACATGTACAATGAGTAAAATCAAAATACAAGGAAAATACATAAAAATAATCAAACGCTTCGTCCCCTAGTAGTCCTCCTACTCTGCTGACAAGGAATCTGCTGTGCATGTTTAAACATTTTGAAGCTTGTAGGGATGGAAGTAGGCCGAGCCAAGCTAGGCTTGAGTGTTCAAGTCTGGTCTGTTTAAAAATTTTGAGGTCTGAGCCTGAGTTTGTTACCTGTTAAAGGCTTTTTTTCTGTTAAGGTCTGACCTGATTTAAAGCCTATAAGGCCTGTAAGCCTGTTTAATAGCCTACATTACAAAAAAATCAATAAATAAACCTAAAGTTTATATAAATAATTAATTAAAAAATCTTGCAAATTTAAAGCCTATAAGATAAAAAAACTATTAAATAGGTCTAAAATATATATATATATATATATATATATATATTAATATCATGTAAATAAAATATAAAATAAATATTCCATAAATATAATATATTAAAATAAATATAAATATATAATATATAAATATAAATAGGCTCCTCAGTAGGTTAAATAGGTTTTTTTATAAGCCTGGGCCTGGCTTGTTTATCTAAAAAGGCTTTTTAACAAGTTTGAGCCTATCTAGTTATTAAATGAGCCGAGCTTAACTAGGCTTTAAACGAGCTGAGCCGTAGGCCCTCGTCGGACGACCTTGTTCACTTCCATCCTTAGTGAAATGCAGCTGACAAATCTGCATTTAGATCAATGCCTTATCCATCAAACTGGTGATGCATGTGTGGAGGATGGACATAGGCATGCATGGGAGGATCCGGAGTGACCAACGGTGCCTGGAAAGGTGAGGGAGTGTGAAAAGATGTGTCAACATGGGATGATGATGCTCCCTCTGTCCCCTGAAAAGCCGCTGGTACTCCAAGCTCAACATGGTCAAAAAGATGTCGGCGATGGCAAGTCTGGCGAGGTAAACAACCCAAAAGTAGCGTCAAACTGTAACTCAACTGAAGTACCTACATGACCTGCATCTACAAGCATCACATGAGTCACATGTTACTAAATTCACAACTAAAAAAATCATAAATTTCTTAATAATGATAATATAGAGAGAAAGTAACAAACCAGATGCATCATGATATCTCTGGGATGGAAATGTGTACATAGGATACGGCGACAGTGGCACATCCTCAGTCGGGACAAAGTACCGACCCTCCTGTCTATGTGGAAGCTGGGGAATGGGGGGTGTCACTGCAACTGACCTCCGTCGATGTCGCTGCAGACCCTGCCTCTCGACTCTCGTAAGGTCCATATCTACCCTCGCATAAGTGGGAGGAGCCTGTTGAGTTGGTTCAAGTGCACTGAACCTAGCCTCAACAAGGTGATCCTCAATCTTCTTCAACAGCATGATCCTCTCCACACGACCACAAACCCTGTCTATAATATCAGCATGTGATATAGACCCATCAGCAGCAACCTCCATAGTCAAGTAGTGTACGATCTCCAACTCATCAGCCTAAGTTTAATGTAAACATTAAATAATTATTAAGTGTAAGTTAAGTATTATAACCAAATAAGTTAAGAGTTTGCAAACTTACCACGCGTCCCTTAATCGCAGCTTCTTGTGTGATCCATCGACGTGTATGTCGAATGTACCACCTCATATAATCAGAGTTGTGACTAAGCAACTCGTGTGATGGTACACCCAGACACACACGTTGATGTCTATGCTCCCAGATGGCTAAGAAAGGGCCGAAAACTCTCCGCTAGTTCTCGTCAGTCTTCCCCTTCAGTGTCATGCCATGTACATCCTCTGGCTGAGAGGGAGGCTGAGGAATATGCTGAGTCATACCAAACTGCCTCATGCATCGGTTAGGTTGGTGCCACTCTAATATGTTAAAACACATTAGAGGCACCACAGTTGTCCATATGTTAGAGCTAACTGTACAGGCATCAGGAAAATCATCCATGACCGCCCTATATGGCTCCCATGTGATCTGTATATACAACAAGTTAACTTAACTTAAGTTGAACATTGAACAGAAAAAATTAAGAAGTTAGTCCATAAGAAGTATGAACCCAACCTGCTGTCGATCCAATGAATCGACGATATGCCTATAATACGCGATATCATGGTGTCGGCCTGGCCTGAGGCATCCTCGTATCCATCTATAAAAGGATTGGGAAATAGTTAAGACCTAAAAATTAAATATCTAAAGATGTAATTCATAATTGTCGAAGATGTATGTTGCATACCTTGCACCTAAAGGCACACTATGGTCATCATATGCAAAGCGTCCAGGAGATAACTTGGGAAAACGTTCCCAAGTCCATAACTGCAACAAAGAGGTGAATCCTCATATCTCCTTTTTATCATAATCTGTGCAACCACACAACTCACGATAAAAATATGCAAGTACTGCTCCTCTCCAACTATACTGACCACATCTATCGAAGTGTGCAATGAATGGGAGGTATCTCAAGGGAACTCTCGAACTAGAGTGGTCGCAGAGAATAACACCACCAAGCAGTCGCAGGATGTAAGCACATGTAAATCTAACGAGCTGCTCATCACTGCCCATGTGGTCATCTATGCTGGAAAAGTGCTAAAGCAGCCAACTCATCTTCAAGGAACCTCCCACAAGCTCCCGCTTAGAAGGCGAAGCCCCAAGTAACTCCTGCACAATGGGCTCCCAGACCCTCGCAGATGTAGAACCAATAAGAGGTTGATCATCGATAGGTAACCTCGTCTGCACCGCAACATCCTGAAGAGTGATCGTGCACTCCCCAGGCAGCATATGAAAGGTGTGCGTCTCTGGCCTCCACCTCTCAACCAATGCTTCAACTAACGAAGCGTTGCTGTGTAAGAAGGGTAGCTGGGCTACACCTAAGAAGCCTCCTCTGCGTAACCTAACAGTAATGACAGCATGCACCACAGGTATATCATCACGCTTCTGATGAAACTTCGCCCTCCGTATCTTCAACTCTCTGTCGGGCTCTCTGTTCCATATCCGCTCAGAGTTATCGACGCTCTGAAGTGTCATAAGAGACGCATCATCTGGTCCTGGTCGGATGATGCGTGAGACTTGATGATGTCATACTTTACGATAAATTTGTATTTAAGTTAACCTTGCTAAATGTATATGTATTTACTAATTTAATTTCTAAACTTAAATTTATATTTTAAATTGTATGTAAACCTAACCTAATTATGCTAAATTAATCTAATTTAATGCTGAATTTTTTAAATTTTAAATTTTTTAAGTATATTTATTAATTTTATAAAGTATATAGTATTTTTTTTAATTTCTAAAGTTGAATTTATATTTTAAATTTTATGTAAACCTAACCTAATTATGCTAAATTAATCTAATTTAATGCTGAATTTTTTAAATTTTAAATTTTTTAAGTATATTTATTAATTTTATAAAGTATATAGTATTTTTTTTAATTTCTAAATTTAAATTTATATTTAAAATTTTATGTAAAACTAACCTAATTATGCTAAATTAATCTAATTTAATGCTGAATTTTTTAAATTTTAAAATTTTTAAGTATGTTTATTAATTTTATAAAGTATATAGTATTTTTTTTTATTTCTAAAGTTACACTTATATTTTAAATTTTATGTAAATCTAACTTAATTATGCTAAATTAATCTAATTTAATACTGAATTTTTTAAATTTTTAATTTTTTAAGTGTATTTCTTAATTTCATAAACTATATTGGATTTTTTTTAATTTTTAAATTTAAATTTATATTTTAAATTTTATGTAAACCTAACCTATTTAGGCTAAATTAATCTAATTTAATGCTGAATTTTTTAAATTTTTAAATTTTTAAGTTTATTTTTTAATTTCATAAACTATATTGGATTTTTTTTAATTTCTAAACTTAAATTTATATTTTAAATTTTATGTGAATCTAACCTATTTAGGCAAAATTAATCTAATTTAATACTGAATTTTTAAAATTTTTAATTTTTTAAGTGTATTTCTTAATTTCATAAACTATATTGGATTTTTTTTTTTAATTTCTAAACTTAAATATAGTTTAAATTTTATGTAAACCTAACCTAATTAGGCTAAATCAATCTAATTTAATACTGATTTTTTAAAATTTTTAATTTTTTAAGTGTATTTCTTAATTTCATAAACTATATTGGATTTTTTTTTAATTTCTAAAGTTAAATTTATGTTTTAAATTTTATGTAAATCTAACTTATTTAGGCTAAATTAAACTAATTTAATACTGAATTTTTTAAATTTTTAATTTTTTAATTGTATTTCTTAATTTCATAAACTATATTGGATTAGTTTTTAATTTTTAAAATTAAATTTATATTTAAAATTTTATGTAAACTTATTAACACTAGATTAATCTATCTTAAACTTCTGATTTTTTTTTTAATTTTAACTTTACTTAATAATTTTATACAATCTATATTCTTTTAAATTAAATTTGTATACTTAAATTAATATTTAACATTTTATGTAAACCTATTTATCATTTTTATTTTTAATCTTTATTTACTTTAAAAAATTTTAAATTTTATAAATTCTATTAATTTAATCCTATAACAATAATCAATTGAATAATACAATAAATAGAAATATGGCTAACTAAATAATTAAACCATAAACATAATTAATTAAATAATTAAATAAATTACATAAATAAATAAATAAAAATATTATTCATCACATATCAAATATCATATCCTATAATACTAAATTAAACTAACTAAATCATATTTAAATAACAAAAATTAACGATTAGATTTATTTATTAAATCTTATTATTAATTATATTTTTAACTTAAATTTAATTTTTTAATTTTGAAAAATAATTATAGTTTCTTTTTATTGTATATATAAATAAATAATAATATGTAAATCTATTTTTTTAAAACATAATGTTACAATTTTTTTCAATTATTACATAATATTTTAGTTCTTATATTTGTAAACTTTTTAAAATATATACTGTTTTTTTAAAAATTTAATTTGTTCAACAATTATTTACATTATATATGTTTAAATATTTTTAATTAATTAGTCAAATATTATATTTAAAAATACTCATTTATTATGTTTTAATTTTTTTTTGCCTATTTCCTTATTTTATTTTAAAAAATTTTAAAAACTGCAATTATATTAATTAATATTATATTTCTAACATTTTTTAATAACATATTTAACTCTTTTCATTAACAAAATTTTTTAGATTCTTAATTTTCAAAAAAAAATTATATTACAAATTTTGTACATCAAAATTTTCAAATTATTTAATATTATAATTATTAAAAAAATTTAAAAACATATTTAACATTTTTGTATTAAAAATATTTTTTACATTCTGAAAATTTTAAAATGCTATTTTATATATTTTAATATTTCCATTTATATTTTTTATTTTTACTTAAAAATTTTCTAATTAATTAACATTATTTTTATAACAATATTTTAATCATATATTTACTGATTTTTTTTAATTTTTTTTCACATTCTGAATTTTTAAAAAATTATATTATCAATTTTAATATTAACATATTATTTTACTTTAAATTTTTTCGAATTAATTAATATTAAATTTAAAACAAAATGTTAATAATATATTTTTAGCTCCTTTTTATTAATTTTTTTTTCATATTTTGATATTCATTGAAAAAATAAAATTATCAATTTTAATATTAACATATTTTTTTTACTTTAAATTTTTGAATTAATTAATATTAAATTTAAAACAAATGTTAATAATATATTTTTAACTTCTTTTTATTAAATTTTTTTTTCACGTTCTGGTATTCATTGAAAAAATAAAATTATCAATTTTAATATTAACATATTTTTTTACTATTCATTTTTTGAATTTATTAATATAACATTTATATTTCAAACTTTAATAATATATTTAACGCTGGCCTTTTATAAAAAAAGTTTTTTCTATTTATTTTTTTTCGATATTATTAATATTGAAATTATAAAATTTAATTAATAATATATTTAACATTTTTTTTAATTACGAACTTTTAGATTTTTTAAATAATTTTATATTTTCATTTAAATATTTGTATTTATATTTTTTCTGTTTCTCATATTTTTTTCTTTACAAAAATAATTTATTTAAAAATTTTAAATATATTTCGAATGTATTTGTTATAATTTTTTTTTAAATCTTCCTTTAATATTTTTAAATCCTTTCTTCTTCTTCTTTGTCCTTTGTCCAAATCACAGACTCCAAAATCACACTCATCAATCCAAATCCAAACCCTACACTGAAATTTTCTAAACCTATCTTAACCGATTTCTAAACCATTTCAACATGACTAATCTTGTTTTATTTTTCAATATTTAACTCTAACTTCTACAATATTCCCAAATTGCCAATAACTTCTAAACGTTCAAACACTTTCTCAACAAAATAACAACAGAGAAATAGAGATACAGGGAGGGAAGGAACATACACCACAAAAATAGTCTCTACTTACTTGTTTGTTTAAAGGAAGAAAGGATCGTTAGA
This sequence comes from Canavalia gladiata, assembly GCA_037954105.1. Classification (NCBI taxonomy): domain Eukaryota; kingdom Viridiplantae; phylum Streptophyta; class Magnoliopsida; order Fabales; family Fabaceae; genus Canavalia; species Canavalia gladiata. Next base: position 10,206,301 of record CM075659.1, on the reverse strand, counting down.
TTTTTTTATTTTATGACGTATAAATTTATGCATCATAGAATACAAAATTATTTTCAAAAACCTATGACGTATAAATTTATGCATCACATATTAAAATATATTATTTTTAAAAAGGTATGATGCATAAATTTATGCCATTATCACAGTATGGATTTTTAATAAATACTTTTTTCTCAACCCTACATATATAAATATATTTTTTTAAAATCTAATTTAGTAAAAAAGCTAAAATATTCTCGTCAAAACAGTCCAACGAGACGCTCAAAAAATTATTTTTGGTAGAGATTATAGAAAAATAATTTTTTTAAAATAGAAGAGATTTAAAGGGAAAGAGTTATTTTTTTTGTTTTTAATTTTTAAATTAAAAAATAAAAAAAATAATGATATTCATAGAAATAATATAATAAAAATTAAATTTTTTAAAAAATTAATATAAAATAAAATTATTATTATTATTATTATTTTATTTTTATATATTCAAATAAAATAAAAGAATTCTTTCTTCTTTCTTTTTTATTTCTATTTATAAAATATCTTAATTTTATATTCTATTTTTATCCTTTATTTATTTTCATTTAATTTTTCACTTAATTACAATATAAATCGGAAAATGTTGATTTTGGGTGCTAGGCAAACCAAAGAAGGGAGAAGTAGGAAATGTGATGGGATGAGATGTGACGAGAAAGTAAGTTAAGAAAGAAGTGGGTGTGAAAAAAAAAAAAACAAAAAGACAGTGTGAAATTAATACTAATATTATAAAAATGATAATACAAAAAATGTGAAAAAAAAACAAAAAGATAAGAAAGTGTGAAATTAATCCTAACAATTATATTATAAAAAGGATAGTACAAAAAATTATCTTAATTATTCTATGAATAAATACTTTTATTATAAATAAATGGAAATATTATATTAAAAATAAATTTATTTTTTAAAATTTGTATATATTTTAATTGATTTAAAATAAGATTATTTATTTTATACGTCAATTTAGATAATTTCTACTATAATTATTTTCTGTTTTAAACTATCAAGTATTTTCTTATGCTAAGTTTTAGCATAACTTTTAAATTTCTCCGTTAAAAGTATAAAAAGAACGTAATTTTAACATGCTTTCAAAATAATATATTTTAATTTTTTCTTAATTTTTTTGAGAAATTTATAACGAACAACTTTGTTCTTTAATTTTTTTTAAAATAGTTTTAAATTTTATTTTAAAAAATATAAACCAAGAACTGATAAAAAAAAACAAAATTATAGTTTAGATTACGGATTATCCTTTATAATAAGGTAGTTTTATTTAAACAAAATATTCACAACATAATACAGTTAGTTCTTCGGTGAAATTTTTTATTTATATAAAATTTAAATTTTAAATTTTATTTAAAAAACGTAAGCATATATTATTTAAAAAACAATTATTCAATGTAAAACACATTCTTCAAGGATGATAAATTAAAAACTTTTATGAAATTTTTTTATCTATATTCTCTTTATTCTTGTCAAATAATTTAATATATTAGAGAGAGTGTAAATTAAAAATAGACGTGAATCAAACATATACTTACATTATAATATTCGAAAACTGTCACAGATAATAAATAAAAGTAAGTCCATGTATCATTCGATTTCTTTTTATTTTTAAATAATTAGTTTTCTTTTAAAAGCTCTATTATGCAGTTAAGGAAAAAGTTAAAAATAAGTTTATACGACTAAAATGATATAATGGTAAGATCTTGGTGGTCTATTTAAAATATTCAACACTATTAGATTGTATACATTTTATTAAAATCATAATTTATTCAATCAATATGAATCCTCTGTCTGTTATAATAACTTAGGAATCTTCTATGGTACTTTTAAATGATATTTTAAAATTAATATTAATTTTTTATAAATATACATCTAAATTGTACTTTTGGCAAGTAATTTTAATTAGCTTACAGTTGATTTAACTAGTTACAATATATTTAACTAACTTCTAACAGCTTTTAAGCAGCATTTTTAAGCTTATAACTCAATTATTTCAATTGTTATCATCTTTTAATGAAAAATAAATTACCATCTTTATTAACATTACATAAATTATTGTAATAAAATTGTTACTTCACATTACATTATTTATTGTAAGCCGTTTGGTTAAACATAAAATATATTTAATAAATTTAATAAATAAATTAGTTAAAAATAATAAATTATCTAATTATATTAAAAAGATTTAATAAAATTAACGGTTAAATTAGTTGATAAATATAAAATTATATATTATTTAGATATAAAACTTATTAAGTGATGCGTATTTAAATAATTATCACTTATTTTAATTTATTTCAAATAGTTTATTATTTCAAAAATTAGGATACTAATTTTTATATTTTTAAAAATAAAATAAAATGATAGAAATAAATTTATATTATAATATATAACAATTTTTAACTAAAAAAGTTATACTAATTTGATGAGAAAGTGAAAGATTAATAGAGTCTTATGTAACATAAAAAATATTGAATTGTATTTTTATTCAGTCTAATATAATTTATGTATAATTTTAATTTCTCAAATTTTTTCGAAAATTTCCTATCACTCTACTTTTAAAATTATCAAATTTTGATTTCCATCAATTTTATTTTACCTAAAATTTTACAATTTTTATTTTTTACTCAAAATTTTAATAAATTAAATTGATTAAACTATTTTCCTTAAAAATATAAGTCAAAATATTAAATTTGTTAAAAAAATCTCAATTTTATCCCTCTTCAAATCCTAATATTTTAAAAATAAAATAAATAAAATTGTTAAGAATAAATCGGATGGATCAAAATTATTAAATTTAAAAATAATAAAAACTAAAAGTGCAATTAAATTGATATTTTATTATGATTTTACCCTTAAATTGATATTTTTTTATGATTTAACCCTTAAAATTATATTTTATTATTATTATTTTAGGAATATATTTTTCTATTTTAATATTTTTATAAATTTATTTGTTTTAAATTAATTTAAACTTTTTATTGTGTCTCATAATTTTCTACTATAAAAATAAATTTTCGTCAAAATTAGTGTAGCAAAGATAATAAAATATTTTATTTATATATTTCTGATTATAATTTTTAATAATTTTTTATTATGTGTATTCTTAAATATACACAAAATTATTAAATTTAAAATAATAATATAAAAAACTGAATTATTTTATTTAATTAAACCGTTTTAAATCCAACTAGATTGAATTAAAATTTTATTTAAACTAATCCAAATTATTATAGTTTAGTTTTTTTTATCAAAACAAATGATCATTTATTAAAACTTTTGTAAAATCGAATGATTATTTATTTAAAACTATATCCTATCTTACTTGTGTTGTGAATATTGTTGGGAAAAATATAAGTTAAGTAGCCCAAAACAACGATATATTTATAATTTGGATCAATTATCATTATATATATGTTTTAGTTTTATTATTTGTAAAATTTACACACATATTAACGTATGACATTATAATTTACTAAAATAATAAATATGTGATGATGTTATTAGATTACCTAATAATTTCTCAACTGAAAAATGAGATAGAAAGATTAAGTTATGATATAGATTAAGTTATTAGAATTCATCGGAGAAGTTAAAAGTTAAAAATTAAGATTAATTTAATAATAAAAAATTAAAAATTAAAATAATTTAATATAAAAGTTTAGAATTTCATCCTATTTTTTATATGGTAAAAGGTTGATGAACGCATTAATTGCGGGTGTAAGCCATGTTTTGTTGTTTTATTTCATTTATTACATCTTGTGTATACGTTTAACTAAATAAAAATATTTTTTTAAAATAAGTATTAAAAAATTAATAATTTTAAATTATATAATAATTGTTAATTGAATGATAGTATAAAAAATTATTATACTGTAAATGTATTTTAATTACATTTTTTTTATTTAAAACTTACTTTTAAAATAATTAATATTTGAATCTAAATTATTTTATTTTGATTTACTTTTAACAAATTAATTTTATAAATCATTTGTCCTTTGATTTACTCCTATCCATTAATAATATCTTTTTTAGTTAAAAACTAATTAATTTTGTGAAGTCAAAATCGATCCTTTCAAATTAAATTTGTAGTCTTATACACGACGGTTTGGATGATGACTTTGGATTTAAGCAAGACAGTGACTTGGGATTGAATCCAAACAAGTTTCCCTATGATGTATGGATATATTTATAAAAATGTAAAACCTAATATTCAAAATAATATGAGAAATTAATTTAATAAATAATTATTTTATTGATAAAATATTTTAAATTTTAAAATTTAAATTGCATATTTTAAAATTTTATATTAATTAATAAAATATTGTTTTAATGATAATTTACAAATATTTTATTACATTCAATGTTAATTAAAAATTAAGTAATTGATTAATAAAATTATGAAAGTAAAAAATATTTTATTTAAATAAATTATTTTTTTAAAGTAGATATTTATGACATATGTCAATGAAAAACATATTGATATCATAAAAATAAAAAATGGTGTAATTTTATGAGATTTAAAAATGAAGCTTCAATTTTTTATTTTAATAATTATGAAACTTCAAAATTTAATATATATATATATATATATATATATATATATATTTATATATATATATTTATATATATAAGTGCATATTTCATTGAAAAACTATGTGTAAAATCAACTAACTGCCCATAGAATATTGTAGTTGATAGATAATTTCCAAATTTAATTTTTCCTTTAGTATTAATATTTTGTGTAAAACAATTAATTTTTGAATAATTATTATTTAGAAAATATATTATTTTAATTTAATTTAATGTTAACATAAGTTAATTTTATAAAATCAAATTAATCATTTAAAATTAAATTTATAAACATATATGCACCGGACGGAGCCTTTCTTCGACTTTGGAATGCACTAGTCAGCGACTTTGGATTGACTTCAGTGAGACCAAAGTTAATTGAAACAGGATTTTGCTAATTAATGTTTAAGAATAATGTTTGAGAAATAAAAAAAAATTATAAATTATAATAATTGTGTATTTGTAATATTTTTAATAAAAAATTTATATTTTAAATTTTTAATCAATGTTCTTAAAATATTGGTTAGTATTTTTATTAAAATACTATATGTAAAAATAAAGTTAGAAAACTAAAAATATAATTTTTCCTGAGAAATATTAGAAAAACTTATTCAGATTATTAAATGTCATCATAAATTACAAATTGGTCTAAATTAAAAAATCACATGTCAAACTAATCATTAATTTAAAAAAAAATACAAATATATGCTCATATAAAATGAAGAATAGAACAACTTTTAGATTAGGGTTTTTTAAAGTTGTGCATTTTCGTAGCTCAATTATTTTACTGTTTCGGTCCAGTTTTGATGGAACATTGAAATAATAAAAATTAAAATGACTAAAAAATAATTTTTCATATTTACCTTTTTTAATTGGGAATCCATTAATTCTTTTTATTGATGAATGATATTTGAACTCGTTCTTTAACACTTTTAATCCATAACATTTAACCAGTAAGAATGCTAAAAAAAAACACAACGATAAACACTTGTTTTAATATTATAAGGTTTTATGTAAGTGCTATTCAACAAAATATTTCATTTTTTATTAATTTCCCCAAAATAAAACTTTATCTAATAATATAAAAAATATTCAAAAAAGTATGCCTTTTGGATTTATCTTCAATCTATAATTGGGAACTTCTATGTGCCTTTCCAACATAAAAACAAAATGAAAGAACAAACAAACGCAAATGGATATAGTAGCAGCCCATTGGGCTTCTTTAGGGAGGATACATTATTTATAATGGGCTTTTGGGCAATGGAACAAGGAAAAGAAAAGGTAAAGAGGACACCGTTAATGTGAAACAGAAGTCCAAGTGTGACGAAACATGCAGAAGTGGGCCTCACAAAGAAAGTAGAAAAACTCATTAAATGAGGGCCCACATAACACCTCAACGGAAATCCCTATGAACTGCTATCGCCATGATCGCGGTTACCAGAAACGGAGAGAAACCCTTCTCAGATGCGCGTGGTCGTCAACCACAGCCAAAGAGGGAACTGTTTAATTTTAAAATCCAGTAAAATTATTTTTTGATAAAGTTAACTGTTAATGATTGAATATATATAGTTCCTACTATTTCATATCCCACGTACTGAAATGACTTGTTAACGTTATCTCATATCTCATGTCACAATTTACATTATAAATTATCACGTTATTATTCAACTAAACTGAATGATGTTTATGAATGTTAAGAGTTTTAGAAAGTTAAAACTAAGTCTCTACCTTGATTTCAATTTAAAGTGGCTTCACATTGGCATGAAACAATTGAGCCTTGGTGCAGGTATATCATCAATAAATTTATATAAAATATAAATTATATTAGTCTAACTCATAAATTATAATTTTATATTATTTTTATTAAATTTGTTAGAATTAAACAATTATCAGACTAATTGAAGTGTTTATCTTTTTATATATTATAAAGTATACATTACATTAATTTTAATATACATAATTAAGGTATTAAATATTATTAAATTTAAAATTTTGTAAACGGAACTTGTACGATTTTAATGCAATAAAAAATTATTAAATAGTATATTATTTAGTGTAACTTGTATAAAATCAATCATTCTGTCCTTTCATAATATATATATATATATATCATATATTAAATTTAGATATTTACATTATTTAATTATTTTTATAAAATATAAATTTATTAATTTTATTATTAATTTAAAATTTTTATTAAATAAATAATATTTATAAAATTTTATATAAATAAAAAATAAATATTTTATTATATAATTTATTTTAACAAATAATATGTTGTTTAAATATAAATAAATATAAGTTAGTTAAACAATACATATATAAATATTTGAATTATTTAAAATTTGATATGTTCATAAAAATATTATTTTATAATTTAACAATTAAATTAATAAATTTAAAATTAATTAAATAATTATTAAATAATATAAATGTTTAAATTTAATATATGTAATTTAAATATAAAATAATATTTTTACAAATATGCATATCAAAATAATAGTAATTTAAAATATTATATTATTTAATAAAATTCGAATACTTGCATTACAAGTGATGTAATTCATGATTTATCAAGAGTTTCAAGTTAATTTGAGATGTAACCAATTATGTGTATATATAAGAGAATAATACTTGTATCGTGAGTTTGTTTATTAAATTAATTTATGCTTAAATTTAATTTTTAACATAATATTAGAGTGTATCCTATCTGTATTATTGAAATGTTGCATATGTAAAACATTCAAATTTTGTGATAAATTTAAAAGATATGTTCTGATATTTTTAACTTTACAATATGTTTTTTTAACAAATTTATATTTATCAAAAAATATTTTAATAACAATTCAAACAATATAATTATTAAAATTTAATATATTTTGTATCGATTTTTTATAACTACTAAAAAAACATGTTAGAAAAACCTAATTTTTTTAGTAATAAGAAAAACGTGTTAAAATTATATATTAACTATAAATATGATCAATATATATATATATATATATATATATATATATATATAACAACTCTTATTTTCATCTGTTAAGATTGAGTTATAAATTACTGTTATTATAATTATTAAATTACTGTCATAATAATAATATTTTATTTTTAAAATTTTATAATTTTTTGAAAATATATTTTTTATATTTTGTTAAATTTTTTTATGCTGTTTAGATGGATGAAAAAGAGAAGAAAAAAATATTAGTTGTATAAATCTTGATTAATTTATATAAATTTTAAAAAATAGAAATAAAATTTAAAAAGTTTGAATTTTTACTATATTTTTTTATTAATATAAGTTTATTTTTTATTTTTATATAATATTTAATAATTTTAAAAAATTAAAATAAAAAAAATGTCTTTTACTTTCACAGCTGAAAGTAGATTAAAACAAACTAAATTTGAATATTCAAGTGATCTGTTTAAAGATTTTAAGATCTAATCTGTTAAAAAAATTAAATTTTTTTTTTGTAAAGGTATGACCTAATTTAAATCTTACCATACCCCGTAGATCTGTTTAAAATTCAATAAGAAATCACTGGATAAACTTAAGAGTCTATATAAATTAATGATTAAAAAGACATGTAAACTTAAAACTTACAGGATAAAAAGGTCATAAAACAAATATAAAATATATATTTTATGCCATTAAAAGGTTAACAAGTTTTTCATCTTTTATGAAAATATATTATAATATTTTTAAAATTATAAAAATTATCAATCCAATTCTTATTAGTACTACTTGTAAAAACTAAATCAAAATTATCTAACAAACAATAAATCAAATATATTATTTTAAATTTATATAACACTATAACTTATATCGTATATACAACAAAACACATTTATGATTTATTGATGTGTTATCTAACATACCTTTCTTGCAAAATCTTAAGGGTTAAAGGTTGAGGAGTAACCTTGTGAAGTTAGACAAAAATGACATATGGTGGTTGTGTTTTCAGAACAAGGATGAAGTCATTTAAGATTTATTTTGTTTGAAATTAAAAATTAAAAATTTTAATTTTTAAAAAATTATATAATATATATTAATATTATATAAATATAATATATTACAATAAATATTATACAAATATAATATATTAAAATATAATAAATATAAATATATAATATATAAACCTAAACAGATTCTTAAATAGGTTAAACAATTTTTTTTAAAATCTAAATATGATTTATTTATTTATTTTAAAAAATATCTTTTTAATAAATTTAAATTTATTTACTAAATAAATAAATAAAATTATATTAAACTTAAATAAATTAAATAAAATTTTGTTGAACAACTTTATTCATTCAATTTCTAATTAAAAAAATATTTTTTATGAATCACATCAAATTTAATTTCATCTATTTGTATAATAAAAATAAAATTCATACAATTTTTTAAAAAAATTTTCATATTTTTTTCTAACCAAATAAAAGATAAGGTTCACATATCATAAGCTCTAATCCGTGACGCCTTGCAATTCATTCATAAGATTTGATAATCTCTCCTACAAATAGGTAATTAATTTTTTAATAACTATTTCAACATTATTTTATTAAAAAAGCCAATTAGATTACTTGATTCGAGGCATCCAACTCTAATAAAATTTCTATATGTCAAAAATATGTAAAAATCAATTTTAATATATTATTAATATTAAAATATTTAATCTATTAATTAATTATAATTTAGGATTTATAATAAATATAATTTTAAAACAATTACTATAAGTAATTTTAATAATGTAACAATTTATAATTTGTTTATTATATTTCAATTAAAAATGATTTTTAAAAGACTAAACATGCCAATTCAGAAAATGAGACTTGTGACTGGAACGTGGTTCTCACGCTCTTAACAATGTTGAACAGTGTAGTATAACGTAAGGTTCATCCTGTCCTGTCTGAACGTGACTGCTGCAAAGCCTTGCAACGTATTAAGCTCTTTGTCAGAATCCTCTGACACCCCTTTTTTCTCTCTCTTTCTCTCTGCACTTCTTAGCTCACAACAATAAAAGAAGAAGTAAAGAGAAAAATAAATAAATAAGGGAAGGTAACTGCAGAAGCCCTTCTGTGCTGAGCTTAGGCTTTTCAAATCTCCTTTTAAGATTCATTCATTTATACTGAAAAGCAAGGAAGGAAGCATTTTTTTTTTCTTTGATCATTGCTATCAGAGACAGAACCACTAAGAAAAAAGTAGAAAAAGCTCATGTGAATGTGACAATGGAAGCCAAGCCTCTTCGAATTGTTCCCTCTTCACACAACATCTCTGGTTTCTCTTCCATTCTCTCTTCTTTTACCCATCACACTCTTCTTCACTAGTACCCTTTATTGTCCTTTTATTTTATTTGTTTGGGTTTTTCTTCTTGTTCTCATGTTTGTTTCTGTGGTTTGTGTCTTTTTTAGGTGGACCCCAGAAGAAGATTGACATGGGACACACGATGGAAGGTGAGGGAAGAAAGAGGGTTGTTCTGGTCAAGGAAGAGAAAGAGAACACTTCTTCTACTGTTGAACTTCATCTTGGGGTTGCTGCTACTTATTCTGCACTAGAACCACACGCAATAAACCATGTGATGATCACAGAAGCTCAGAGGCGTGAGTTTGACCATCAAGTTCTCATCTTCAACCACTTGGTCTATAACCTTCCTCTTCCTCAACCTCACCACCTTGTGCAATTCCCAAGCAACATGTCAGGTTTGTAATAACCTTTGATCAAGTGATCATGCCCTTTTCAATTTTTTCATGTATAAAAAGTCCCCCCCCTCCCCTTTATTTTTTTCTGAAATTGTGTTGTTTATTAGAGGAAGTGAGTGTCTGGTTTTATTAATTGATTCTGTCTTGGAATGAATAAGCTAATTATTGGCTGAATTTTGTTTTGTTTGGTTCCAAAAGTTGGGCAAATGTTTAAAAAAAGTATTTAATTAGTGCAAGGCTCCATTTTATGATTTTCATATATTAAAAGGTAAGCTGAATTTCAAATATTTTGATGCTAAAAGTGTGTTTGGTTTATGTAATTGTGAGATGATGATGATTTTTTCTTTTTTTTTTATTTCTTTCTGTTACAGAATACAATAACCTGGGTTTTGATTATGGGAGTATGGTCGATCCAGAACCACATAGGTGTAGAAGAACTGATGGAAAGAAATGGAGGTGTGGTAAGAGTGTAGTGCCTGATCAGAAGTACTGTGAAAGGCACATGCATAGAGGCCGTAATCGTTCAAGAAAGCCTGTGGAAACATCTCAAGTTAACTCTCCTTTGGCATCAAAACCTTCTACTAGCAAGTCACATACCAAGCCAGTGTCAAAGACAGAAGTTGAAATTTCAAATCCAAACCTTTTGCCCATTCAGCCCAGTGACACATCTTCCAGTACCCCATCAAGGAGCAATATTGCCAATTGCTCTTCTGCTAATAATAGGTTGAAAAATAGCATGAGTTCTACAGACTACCTCACTTCGGTTTGTTCTGCTTCTGTGGTGTCCTCTGGCTCCATTCTTGCTCCTAAGGTGGCCACTTTCAGCAGCATTGTTAATGTTACTTCAGATACCACAAGTTGCTTAAACGTATGCAAGAAAGATAACCAGCCCAAGAGCTGTACCAGCAATAACACCAGTATTAAAAATGGTGGTAAAGGAAGCATTGCTGGTGATAGTAATGGAATTTCTACTGGAATAGGCTTCTCCCCAAGGAGTGTTCTTCAAGGTAATTTTGGTGGGGTTGCAACCATTTCTATGATTTTCAATAAATTTTATCTAGAACTAGAGGGTAATGGACAGATCTCCCATCCTTTGCCACACTACCTGAATAACAAACTCAAAAACAACCAATCCTTTCCCATTTAGCAGGGTCAGTGATGATTATGACATGTCATATATCATATAGTCATGAAACCTTATGTAGTTTAAAGGAGAATCAATAACATCTTACCAAGTATGTTCTGTCTTGTTCGCTGTCATGTAGATTCTGTGTGGCTTAATTCAAGCTTCAGAATCTCATGCCATCATTGATATGATCTGTAAGTGCAATCTAATAATATTGTGCTCAATCAGTCTAGATGACTTCTTCCAATTCCACTCCTATCTTACACGCTCATAGCACGTTATCATCTCATAAACTCTTGTCTTTTTTAAGGAATTAAGTGTTACCACAGGGATGCATCTTCATATTTTGTATGCCCCCAATGGCATTTTCTTATGCTATTTGAGGATATCTGTTTTTGTCATGGTAGGATATAATTCCAAAGGAGCTAGTTTCTATTGTTTGAATCATTAGTTGGGAGAAGATGCAATAGAGTTATGCAAAAGACACCAATTGAGAGATTTGCAGATTTAGCATTCCATTTATAGGAGTAATCTGAGTACTGTTTACTGTAAGAAGCTACATCAGCTACATAAATGAAGTAGAAAGAGTATGTAAGCAGTATATGATCAATTGCATTCACCTATATTATTAACATTGATATAAAAAGAAAAACACAGTTATCACCGCTAAAAGATCTGAATGTGATGGAAAGCGTAATCTTCTCAATCCCTATCTATGTTAAATTTCAGTACATCCCTGGACTTGTACTTTCTGTAACATTTTTTTTCAGAAATTGCATCTCATTTTAGAATATTAGTTTATGCATCTCTTTTTGCTTGTTATTGTTATTATAGGTTAACTTTTCATCAGAAAGCTGATACAGCTTAGTTGCCCTTTTTGCTATCATTTCAGTTTCTGGTTGCAACTCTTCATACCTCAATGACAGAAACAACATAGAACCTGAACCCGGTAGGTGCCGGAGAACAGACGGTAAGAAGTGGCGATGCAAGAGTGCTGTCCTTCCTGGTCAGAAGTATTGTGCCACGCACATGCACAGAGGTGCGAAAAAGCGATTCACAGACCGTGAACCAGCTGCTGCCACCACTCCTTGTTGTTCGGCTGTTACCATTGCTCGGTTGCCTCACTCTTCAGCCACAACCACCATTCAGAAAGCTTATTGTACAATACCAAACACAAATCTTTCCATGTCAGTCCCAGCAAGTGCACCATTCATTCAGTGTAATGAGAAAAGTCCTAGCAGCAGTGACACTGATACCACCATCAGTGACACCTTGAATGAGTGTAGTTATGCTTCTTTCTGAGAAGCTGTTACCTTCTTTTTTTTTTCTTGAAACCTGCTTCATGTTTACATAAACAAGTTAAGTTTATCAGCATTTTGAGCTCAGTTTTGTGTGAAGTGAACAGTGGTCTTCCTGAAGAAAAGATTAATGAGGTCTTTTTATCATGTTATCCTCACAATATGGGACGAACTAAGCCCCTTTTGTTTTGGTGTAGAAAAAATTTATTTTTGTACTTTCCAATGAAAAATGTCTGTTTTTATATTATGATTAAGATTAATATTAAAATAAAATTTTCCCAACTTACAAACCCTCCCTAAACTTATCAGTTTTTGTGTTCTTGCAGGAAAATATGAAGATAGATTCTCTTGTGAGATTTAGACATCATAAATTTATGTGAAAATTTTATGCTTATGTAACAATCGCTGATTTGCGTTATCTGTGGCATGTCAATGATTACCTTCATGCATGTACTTACTTTGGATATATTTTGTTTAGAGTAAGTAGTAAGGAAAATAGAGATTAAAATATGAAAATATGGCGTCGCCCGGACTTGAACCGGAGACCTTCAGTGTGTTAGACTGACGTGATAACCAACTACACCACGACACCACCTATGACCTTAGTTAAATTTATTTTTACCAGCTCTATTATTATTGATAACTACGTTATCTTTCTCTTCGATAAATAGGTACTGTAGCTGAAATCAGTTAACCATCCAACTCTTCAAGTGACTAATTGGCTTAAAGTTGATTGTAATTAGTTTAGATAAAATTAAGTTTAAGTTGACGAAAATAATTTAAATATATGTATAAATTAATTTAAATTAGAGATGTTAATAGAATAGGATAAGTATGGTGAGAGCAATTCCAATTCAAAAACTAATAAGAATTGTTTAACTTTTATTTAGATAATTTTCATGTAGTTATTATATATATACATTATTTTATAATATAAGCAACTATTTAATGTAATTTAGCAATTTTTTGTTCAAAAGTTTCATAATATCGTTCAATTTCATCTCGTGTATTTTTATTTTTTTTTTATATATTTTTTTAAAAATTTATAATATCTTTTCCCTCATCTATATTTATCTTTTTTTTTTCATCTCATTTTTTTTAATCTATATTTACTTTCTTTTATTCTTATTGAGAATTAGATTTCTTCTCTCATCGATCTTTCACATTTTCCATTTTTTTTACTTTTTCTTTTTGTCAATTTATCTGAAGTAATTCAATTCTTTGTCAATATATTTAAAATAACTCGACTATTAAATTTATTTGTTTCGAACAACTTAATTCTTTGTCAATTCTCTTATTGACTTATCTCTTTGTCGATCTCTTTCTTGTTGATTCAGTTATTAATCTTTCACTCAACATCCTAATTTTATGTCCATTTTCCTTTCATTCTTGGTTGCATGTTGATTTTGTAACTTTTCTAATTTTTTTATATATCAATGTTTTTGAGTTTTCTTTTTTACCTTTTTATTGTTGGGACCATGGTTGTTGAGGCAAATAAAGTTTCTTTTTTTAATTTTTCTAATATGTTTTTTCATTTGAATTGGTTGGAATCTTTAATTTTGAACTTGCAAAATAATCTTAAATTAAATTGTTTCTACAAGAAACTAATGTTAAAAATTTATCCTCCTTATTACTCTCCAACCCAATAATTAGTATTAGTACCTTAAATCATTATATTAATTATAACAGCTAAAATTAGTTACAATTTTAAAATTAGTTTCTTTTTATCTTTTTATATAATCATTTTCTTTATTAAATTAATATCATTTGAATTTTATATTGCTAATATTATAATATGGGATCAAGAGACTATTGAATTTTTTTCTTTGCACATTCTCTTTCATGGCTCGCACCTTTGTTATTGATGATGTTTCAAGCCTGTTCTTTCTTCATCCATTTGATAGTCCTGACTTAATTATTGTTTCGCAACCTCTCACAGAGAGAATTATAGCTCCTAGTCCAGGGTGATGAAAATGACGCTATTCGCAAAGAACAAATTCCAATTCTTCAATGACTCTCTCTCGATTTTTGCGGCTGATGATACTTCTTTGCTGCATGCTTGGGAACGCAACAATAACATTGTGGCCTCTTGGTTGCTTAATTGCATTTCTAAAGAAATCATCGCAATCGTCATTTACTCCACCTTTGCTGCCACTATTTGGAGCGATCTACAAGAATGTTTTCATAAAAAGAATAGTCTAAGAGTCTTTTAATTAAAGCAACAATTGGTGAATACTTCTTAAGATTCACTCACTATGAATCAGTATTTCACAAAACTTAAAGGTATTTGGGAGAACTTGGTGAGTATCACCCTATTTCTAGTTGTGCTTGTTGATCTGCTCATACCTTGATGGAATACAATCATATGGATTATATCATGTGTTTTCTCATGGGTTTGAATGACTCATTTGCTCAAATCTAGGGCCAAATCTTGTTGATGGAGTCTCTCCGACCCATTAACAAGGTCTTTTCTCTCGTTTTACAAAAGGAAAAGCAAAAGGAGCTTGGCTCAACCTCTTCCTCTATTGATGTGCATGTTGTGTTTGTTATTAAGTCTTAAGCATCTGCAAAATCTAAGTCAGGAAAGAAGGACCGTCCTCAGTGTACCCATTGTGGCATTCTTGGTCACACAATTTCCAAATTTTACAAATTAATTGACTATCCATTGAATTATAAGAAAAGTCAGCTTGCAAGGACTATTCATCAAGTATTTGGATGCTGGGTCTACTTTTGTGCCTGGACCTGGTTCATCATCTACCTACATTTACTCCATATTAGTATCAACAGTTAATTGCTCTACTTCAGTCTCAACTTTAGCTCGATTCTTCACCACAACTTGAGAATCATGAGGTTTCTCCTTTAGTTGGTATGACTTTATCTACTAGTAACTTTTGTGGCTTTGATTCTTCATCTTGATGGATCTTATACTTTGGTACTACTTGTCATATTTCTTGCAATAAATCATTATTTCTAACTTTTTGTCATAACCGGGGTCACGACAAATGGCGAACTGAAAGAGATTTAGGAAGAAGAAATTATTTTCAAAAAAAGTGAAGTCGCCACCAAAATTTTAATTTATTTTTAAAGGAAAAAAACTGGAAAAACCATTTGAAATAAAGATTCTAACTCTGGGAGTCGATTACGAATAAGGAAGGTATTAGGCCCATCCAAAAGAACGGTACCCTTTACTAAATTGTGCAACTAATTAATCCTAAATTTAAACAAATGACAAGGTCCAAGCTTACAATTAAATGATGCAGAAAAGAAAAAAAACTAGACAATTAGACAATAGTGAATAAGTAGTACAAAAATATTTATTTACATATGAGAAAAAATAAATTAAATATGTACATAGAATAGCCTGACAGAAATCGAAATTCTGCTCCTATGTATTCCCGGATGCGATGGGAAACTCAAGGCAACGTAGTTCTGTATTTAATGGTTCAGAGATATGTTACGGGTACTTTTAAGAAACATTCAAATTGAAAATTATATTTTGAAAAGAATGACTTTTATAAAAAAAAAAAATAGTAGAAAAAATTCCTGTTTAATTTTTTCGAGTTCACGCACAAAGTTTAAGACAAACAGTTGCACTTAAACTCATACGATTCTTTAAATGCCATAAGATAGAGTAATCTATACACACGCATCTAAAGTTCGTTGCATAAGATTTAAAATTAAAATATTAAATTACGAAAATAATAAATTTAAAGAAAATTTTTAGTAATACTTTGAACCCACATGTGCACAAGGTTTGAAATAAACGTAGGTTGCACTTAAACCCCCATGACTCTTCAAACACAACAAGATAGAGTAATCTACACATATGCGTCTAAAGTTCATTACATGAGATTTAGTTTTAGAATATTTAAATTAAATATATAAGGTGATAAATTTAAAATTAATTTTATCTAAAAAGAAAATTTTAGTAATACTTTGACACCCTATACGCATAAAGTTTAATAAAGTTTAAGACAAACGGATGTTGTACTTAAACTCATACGACTCTTCAAACACGATAAGATAGAGTAGTCTATACATATGCGTCTAAAGTTCGTTGCGGAAAGTTTAGATTAAAAATATTCAAATTAAATATATAAAATGATAAATTTAAAATTAATTTTATCCAAAAAGAAAAGTTTTAGTAATACTTTAAAACCCTATACGCATAAAGTTTAAGACAAACGTAGGTTGTACTTAAAATTCATACGACTCTTCAAATACGATAAGATAGAGTAATCTATGCATATGCATTTAAAGTCGCGAAGGATTTGCAATTTAAATATTTAAATTAAAATAATTTTATTTAAATATATAGAAAAAAATGAAAAAAATATTTTCTTAGATATATTATTATCATATTTTAATTCAAAATTCAATGATAACAAATAAATTATTCACGACTTATTTTACAATTTATATATATCTAGAGAAAATTTTGGTTTCACCATCTTTTATTTTGAGATATAATATAAATAATTTTTAAAATATATACAAAAAAAATACTAATAATAAATAAATAAATAAATCATTTTATCATTTCTAATTTAAAATTGAAAATAAGTTTTACAAGATTTGAGCAATAATAATAATAATAAATAAGAATAGTAATTATAATGATAAAATAAATAAAAATTCACATGTAATATAAAAATATTCTTTTTTAACAAAGGTAAAAAAAAATTATTTATTATAAATCTATTCTACGAAAACATTTTTTTTATTGAGAGGAAAATATATTTGATTTTATTGGGCTTAATTCTGTTTGCACCTATTTTGTTTGAAAGTTTGAGCTTGTTTTTTTAGAGAATTTTGGGCTCAAAAATAAATAATCCAACTAAAAGAGAAGAAATGCAATGGCTGAGAATTGAACCCAAGACTCTAAGAAGCTTGTAGTAGTGTAACCACTAAACCAAACACTCTCAGGTTAGAATAAATGCTTACTAAATTTTACTTAATAACATTCAATGAAAAATAATAAACACTTAAAAAAAAATGAATACCCCAGGATTCGAACCCATGCCCCCTAATAAGCCTTAGCCATGCTACCGCTAAGCTAAGTTTATGCTTATGATTAATTATTTTATGATTTATTTAAGTATTATTTAAAAAAAAGTTACCCATGTCACTTATAAGGCAAAAACCCTTTTCCCTATCAGTCTAAACGTGCCTAAAGTGAACAGAGGAAAATTCAATACTCTGATTTTAATTTTATTAGGGTTAGGGTTTAAAAGAGGCTAAGGGGAAGAAAGGAAAGAGATAGTCGTCGTCACGGCTCTGGGGCGAGCGACGTCGCTGCACGAAGAAGAGGATCACAGTTTAGGCCTTAGGGAGGAAGGAAGAGAGAGAGCTCCGACTAGAGAGAGGCTCTCTCTACCATCGCTCGCGGGATGGACAAAAAGGAAAGAGATGACGATGGCCGGAGATAGCAACAGTGAGGCATGGGGTTAAGATAGATGGGAAATATGCGGTGCAGATTGAGTCTATAGAGGTTAGGAACAAACTCCGGCAGTGGTCACGACTGGCTAAGGATGAACGACGACGAGTTCAAGGTAAGGAATAAAGTTATGCTTTTAACTTTTAATATAAGCGAAAATCCTATGTATAAATCCTGATTTTTCAAAGGAAGAAGAAAAAAGTTTGGTTGGTGAAATCAAAATCTCTTGTATAAACCTAAGATTCTATGAAATAAATTTGGGATTTTGCTCTGATTTTCCTTGATTATAGGTGTATGTGAACATGTATGTATGTTGATTTGGATTTTTTAGGAGCAAATTAAGCAAAGAATCAGGAGCTTAGACACAAATTCTAGATGAAGTCAAATTAAGCAAACATCATATTCAATAAAATTAAAAACATGACTTTGATAAAATTTGCAAACTGACCTGTGAGCAAAAGTATCAAACTGAAATTTGATTTTTGTTTCAAGGATGTTTTTTCGAAGAATGGCCACCCCCCATCCCAATTTTTTGGGTTCTGTTTTATAATACAAAGGTTTTTTTTTGTTTATGCCCAACAAGCTTTTTCTCACTGTGTTTTTGTATCCATTATTTTGAGCAATCTGATTTCTTAAATTGCAATCACCTAATCCTCTACCCCTGTTACACTTGTGTGTTAAATTGCTTTTTGATTTCAGAGTGTGTTTTGCCATTTTTGGGCACCTGTGACCTTTGTTGGTTGTTGCCCTTTTGCTTTGTTTGTACCCTGCAACACTGTGCTCACTTTCTGTTTTTCTGTTAAAGAAAATAGGGGTATTCACACTTTTGTTCCCCTTAAAGATGTCTTTGTCATTCTTCCTATCGATCACAAATTTTCTGTCCATACTATAGACACTATCCATATTAACTCTCTCTTAACTTTACATAATGTTTACTATGTTCATGATTTTCATGTAATTTTTTTTGTTAGTGATTTCTTACGGAATCCTTATTATTGCATTAGTTTCACTAATCACTTGTTTATTATTCAAGATTTGAAACAATTGGAGATGATTGGAAAGGGTGTGACCGTTGATGACTTATACCTTCTTCAACAATTTTCAATTGATATTGCTCATAATCACTCTTTATTTTTTGTAATTAGTCTTTTTGTTTCATTAAATGCTACTAATACTGTTCATTTTGTTTGCACTCCTATTTTTTAGCATAATAGGTTTGGTCATTTGTTTGATAAAATTTTGAAATTGCTTGGTAATAAAATTCCTTTCCCTTATCCTGCCTTTTTTAGTTCTAGAAATTGTGATAACACCTTTACCCTTTGATCTATTTTATTGTGACATATGGGAGCCTGCCATCATCTTACACATAATGGTAAGTGATATTTCTTAATTTTAGTTGATGATTGCACCAGATATACATAGACTTATCTGTTGAAACATAAATCTAATGTAACTTCTCTTATAATGGATTTCTTAAGATAATTAATACTCAATTTGGTGTGACTATTAAGTGCCTTAGGTCTGACAATGCAAAAAAATTGTTTCTTACTGATTTTCTCAAGTGTCAAGGCACCTTACATCAATTTTCTTGTGTTGAGAGTCTGTAATATGGAATGCAAGCATCAACATCTTCCAAATATTGCACACTCTTTATTCTTTCAGTTTAAAGTGCCAATTTATTTTTAGTGGTGAATGTCTTGAGACAGCAACATACTTAATGACTCGTCTTCCTTCTCCTTTTTTGCAGAACCAGTGTCATTCATTCTACTTTTTAAGAAGGATCCAGATTATATGGCTATCAAGGTGTTTGGTTGCTTATGTTTTGAAAGCACCTTAGTTTCTCACAGGAATAAGTTTAGTTTAAGGGAAATAGCAGCAGTTTTCTTGGGTTATATCTCTGTTTACAAAGGTTATTGGTTATACAATATACAAGTAAGGAAATTCTTTATTTCTAGGGATATACCTTTTCATGAAGATAAGTTTTCATTTGTTTCTATATCATTTGAGACTACCTTGCTAGATTCGTTTGCTGATATTGTCGTTCCTCTTCCACAATCGGATGATCTTTCAAATTTACCTTCTACCACTGTACATATTGAAGTTGTTGAGACTCTCATTATTGTGCCTATTACAATTTCTACTACTAAACATGTTGTTAGAAGATCAACCAAAATTATTTGAGCTCCTTCTTACTTGCAAGATTATATTTATATTGTTGATGCCACTAATTCGTCTCTGTAGAACCTTTCTCACACTTACAAGAAGTTCATAATGCAAGTTAACTCCATTTATGAACCATAATTCTTCCATCAAGTAGTTAGATTTCTAGAATAGAGATTAACAATGGATGTTGAAATTCAAGCTATGTAAAATAACAAGACTTGGACCTTGGTAGCCCTTCCTCCTCACAAACATGCCATTGGATGTAAATGGCTATACAAGGTTAAGTATAAAGTTGATGGTTCTCTTGATAGGTATAACGCCAAATATGCAGCTAAGGGATATAATCAACAAGTTGGTGTTGATTTTATAGATACCTTTTCTCTGGTTGCTAAATCGACAACTGTTCATGTATTACTTTTCCTTGCTATTATAAGAGGTTGGTCTTTGCTTCAACTAGACAGTAATAAATCTTTCCTGAATGGCGATAATTTTGAAGAAATTTATATGGAACTTTCTCAAGGTTATCCTAGTAAGAGGGAAAACATGGTGTGTAAACTCAAGTCGATATATGGTTTACGGTAAGATTTAAGACAATGGCTCAATAAATTTTTCATTACCTAGAAGAATGTTGGTTTCCATCATCCCTTAATGATTATTCATTATTCACCTTGGGTTCCGATTCTTGTTTGGTTAGTTTGCTGGTGTATATGGATGATATCATCATTGATGGTCCTTCTAAACAAGCCATTGCTACTATCCAAATCAAATTATTGCAATTATTCAAACTAAATATGATTGGTGATTTAAAGTATTTTTTGGGACTTGAAATAGCACGTTCTTCCAAAGGAATCTATTTATCTTAAAGGAAATATACTTTGACTTTCTTAAAAGACATTGACCATTTTGAGTCTAAGTTATAATTATTACCTATGGATCTAAGTTCTAAACTATCCTCAACTGAAGGTGACTTATTGTCAGACCCAGGTTTATATTGAAGACTTATTGGAAGATTAATGTACCTCATCATATCTAGGCTTGACATTAGTTATACAATTCGTAAACTTAGTTAATACATGTATTAATTAAGATGTGCACACCTACAAGCTATTCATTACTTACTACGATATATTAGGAAAGCCCCTGCATAAGGATTATTCTTTATTTTCCTATATATATATGTTGCATTCCATGTGGTCTTGGGTTCAAGTCCTCCTAGCTTCACATTATCCTTTTTTATTTAATTTTAAGTCAAACTATGTACAAGATGTAGCAAATTTTCAATTTAACCTTCAAAATTTAAAATTTCACATTTCTTTAAAATTGTATTTTGTTTTCTTTAATTTATTTAATTTTATTTTTTTCTCTTTAAGTTAAATTATAATTTTAATTATATATATATATATTAAGAATAACTTATGTATATTATGTATATAAAATTTAAATTTATTACATAAAGTAACTAGTAATAAATATTAATTTAATATCTAATGATTAAAATAAATTTTTAATTATTGTTTAGCCATGTTGCTTTAGTTAGATAAAATTATTTTGAAATCACATAAAGAGTCATAAATATTAAATAATTTCATAAAATATTGGAGATTAATGCCTTGTGATTGACATAATTTTTGAAAAGTAGCCCTAACATCTTTAAATTAGGAAATTTTATTTATATATAAGTAACCTATAATTAAAGATATTATTTGCAATTATTTCACTTTTAATATAATAAAATTATTTTACAAAATATTATTATATTATATTATGAATTAAGTGGATGAGTTATTAAATTATTTAGTTAATTATCCATAGAAATTAAGAATAGAAAATATAATTTAATAGTTTTATCAATATGTTTATATGAGTTTAATTAAATTAGGAATTTAGCCTACAGGTAATTTATATGTCATAAAATTTATATTTTATTGTATAATTTACATCGGTAAAATATAATTATTTAGTTGCCTCTTTTTATAAGCATATTAAAAGAGACATTTTTTATGCAATTTTTTAACCTGTGAACATATTTGATATGAAATGTGAAATTCCTAAATTTACGGGTGATAATTATAAGATGCGGAAGGAGAGAATTCTCCTTCATTTAGGTTGGATGGATATTGATTATGTCATTCATAACGACGAACCACCTCTAGTTACAGAGGTTAGTGAGTCTAATGATGTTGATCTCTATGAAAAGTGGGAATGATCAATTCGTCTCTGCGTTATGTTCATAAAGACCAACATCTCTTTTTCCATTTGGAATTCTATTTAGCAATATGACAATGTCTGAGTTTTATTGAAGGCAATTGATGAGCAATTTGCAACTTCAGATAAAGCCTTAGCGAGCACCTTAATTATGAAATTTTCTACCGTGAAAATCATCGGTATTAAGGGAGTGTGTGAACACATCATGCACATAAGGGATATAATAGTCCAGGTTAGTATGTCAGATCCTTTGTTATGCACTATATATTGAATTCTCTACCGCAACAATATGGATTCAAGATTTCTTATAACACACATAAGAACAAATGGTCCGCCAATGAACTTATAACCATATGTGTCCAAGATGAAGGGAGGTTGCTTATTGAGGGCAATGAAAGTGTGTATCTTGCAACTTAAGGAAGGAATAAGAATGACCAAGTCGGAAAGAAAGGAAAGGAAAAATTGTTTCCTAAATGAGACATAAAGAAAGAATACAAGTGCTTTTTCTACAAAAAGAAAGGGCACATGAAAAATAATTTCTTTAAGTTCCAATCTTAGCTTAAAAAGAAAGGTAATATATTCTCACTTGTCTGTTATGAGTTTAATACGGTTGATGTTTGTAACAACACATGGTGGATTAATTTTAGATCTATAATCCATGTTATAAATACCTTATAAGGTTTGCAAAATTTGAGGGAATTAGTAGGAGCTGAGTGATGTATCTATTCAAGAAATAAGATGCAATCGCATGTGGAAGTTATCGGAACTTGCAAATTAGTAGTTATGAGTGACTTTATTTTAATTTTAGAAAATACCTTTTATATTCCTAGTTTTTATGGAAATTTAATTTCTATTTCAAGACTTTTCCTTTGGGATGTAATTTTAGTTTTATGAACACTGATTTCAATTTATATTTTAGATCAGAACATATTGATAATGGCGTTTTATGTGATGATCTTTATTCTCTTGGTTTACAAAAATACTGCCCCTCATGATGTTTTGCATGTTCAAACTGGTATTAAATGGTGTGTTAATAATGAAGATTCTTCTATCGTATAGCATCAGAGATTAGGATATATCTCAATTGAGAGAATTAAGCGATTAGTGATTGACAAAGTACTTAGTACTTTAGAATTTATAGATTTTAAGACTTGTATAGATTGTATAAAGGGAAAGAAAACTGACAAGTTTAAGAATGATGCCAAAAGAAGTTCAGTCATATTAGAAATCATCCATTTTTATATCTGTTTCCCAAATATGGATGCTCATGGACAAAAGTACTTCATCATCTTTATATATGATTACTCACGATACATGTATCTCTACATGCTTCATAACAAAAATGAAGCACTAGAAACCTTTAAGGTTTTCAAGGTAAAAGTAGAGAAACAATGTGGTAAGCAAATTAAGATTGTGAGAACTGATAGAGGTGGTGAATATTATGGTAGACACACTAAAAATGGATAAGCACCAAGTTCACTTGCGAAGTTTTTTTTTCAAGAAAATAGGATAGTTGCCCGATATACCATGCCAGATTCTCCTTATCAGAATGGTGTAATGGAAAGAAAATATCGAACTTTAATGGACATGATTCGTAGTATGATTAGCAGTTATAAACTACCAAAATCTTTATGAGTTGAAGCTCTTAAAATGATAGCATATATATTGAACCAAGTTCTAACTAAGGATGTCTCAAATACACCATTTAAGTTATTTAAAGGTTGTAAACGAAGTTTACGACATATACATGTATGGGGATGCCAATATGAGGAGAGGGTTTAGAACCCACAAGAAAAAGAAATTATATCCAAGGACCATCAGTGTGCATTTCATTGGATATGATGAAAGGTCTAAAGGATATATATTTTATTGTCCATCTCATACTACTAGAATTATGGAGTCAAGAAATGCTAAGTTTCTAGAAAATGACTTGATTAATGAGAGCATCAGATCATTAAGTGCAAGATCTGAGTTAGAGTAATGTAAACTACAACCTTCTACATCAAGTCATAGTCGAAATATAATTATTCATCATACTTCATCAGTTCGAGTGCCTGTTGAACAACCTATTACAAATTGCTGATAATGATCCAATAGATCCTGTTCAACAAATGTCAAAAATTGATGAACATCCAGTTGAACAACATGTTGCTCAAGAAAATGTTGATGCAATATAAAAAAGATCTACTAGATTAAGAAAATCAACTATTTCAAAGTTGCAAAGTATCGTAACAAAAATTATAATGAAATGACGTATCCGATAAAATTTAGAAAGAATCTTAATATATTTGTGGATTCGCCACCAAATTTTTATATTTGAAGGGAAAATATTTGGAAAAAACCTTAACAGAGGAAGAGTTCTAGGTTTGGAAGTTGATTACAAATAAGGAATGTATTAGAAACTTACTCGTCCGCTCTAAAGAATGGTATCCTTAAATTGAGTATATGATTTTGATATTTTGTAAATTGCTTGATCCCTTAAATAGAATAGAAATAAATAGATTTATAGGAAATAGCTGAAGAGGATTTGATCCTGCTCTTACGTATTCCCTGGTGTAAGAAAAAACTCAAGGCTAAGTAGTTCTAGTAAAAAGACTTGATCTCTGAAAAATAAAAAGAACTTTAGATAATTAGAAGTTTGTCAAAAATTTACTTGTATGCGCACAAGGTTCGAGTCAAACGAAAGTTGCACCTGAACCAGTACGAATTGAAATTCGGAACGACATAAAATGCTACTCGTTCATATTAAAACTCGTCACGTGAATTTTTTTAAAAATTTAGAATTGGAATAATTTTAAATGGAACTTTATTGAGTTAAATATAATTTTCTTAAACTCACGTGTGCACATGGTTCGAGCCAAGAGTAAGTTGCACTTGAACTTGTATGAATTCAAATGAAACGGTAAAGAATACTACTTGTTCGTATTAGAACTCGTCACGTGAATGTTAAAAAATTTAAAATTTAAAATATTGAAATAATTTTAGATGGAACATTATTTAGTTAAATATAAATTTCTTAAACTCATGTATGTATAGGATTCTAACCAAGTGTAAGTTGCACCTGAACTTGTACGAATTAAAATACGGAATGGTAGAGAACGCTACTTGTTCATATTAGAACTCGTCACATGAATTTTAGAAAATTTAGAATTTTAAATATTGGAATAATTTTAGATGGAACTTTATTTAGTTAAACATAACTTTCTTGAACTCACGTGTTCATAGGGTTCGAATAAAGCGTAAGCTTCACCTGAACTTGTACTAATTAAAATACAGAACGACAGAAAACACTACTCGTTCATATTAGAACTCGTCATGTAAATTTTTAGAGAAGTTAGAATTTTAAAAAATACTGAAATAATCATAGATGAAATTTTATTAAATTAAATATAATTTTCTTAAACTCATATATGCATAAGGTTCAAGTCAAGCGTAAGTTGCACTTGAACCTGTATGAATTAAAATACGGAACGGTAGAAAACACTACTCGTTCATATTATAACTTATCACGTAAATTTTTTAAAAATTTATAATTTTAAAAAATATTGAAATAATTATAGATAAAATTTTATTAAATTTAATATAATTTTCTTAAATTCATGTGTACATTGGGTTTAAGCTAAATGTAAATTGCACCTGAACTTATACAAATTAAAATACGAACGCTAAAGAACACTACTCGTTCGTATTAAAATTCGTCACATAATTTTTTTGAAAATTTAAAATTTAAAATTATTTTATTCATGATAATTAAAAGCGAAAAATTTATTCTAAAAGGACCATCAACAGTAGCCTTTAAAAATTGTTTTTGGGAGCAGGCGTACATTACACTTCATGACCTTTCTAGATTTTTTTCCTTATGGTATATCCTTATTTCACTTTAAGAATAACTTGATTTCGAAAAAAAAGTTTTGCAATTTCACTAGATAATTAAATTATGAAATTAATCATATTTATTCAAATTTTATGAAGTCTTGAGATTTTTATCTATTTATATATCTTTAAAGTGTCCTGTGGTGACAAAAGTAAATGAATAAATAAATTTACTTGACTATGAAACTTGAATTGGTCGCATTGGGCTTTCCTAGTATTGTGAGGCTTTAATCAATCGATCTTTTCTCATGAATTTAAGGGAGTTGCTTTTAACACCCCTCAATTTGCTTTTCGCACCCCCCCTTCATGTAAAAAGACAAAATTATCCCTATAGATTTAGCTTCCGGAAATGTAAATTCGAGAGATTTGAATTTTTTTCTGGAAACATGTATCCGGAAGGTAAATTGTACAGAGTTCATTAGATCCGAAAAGGTGTATCCAGTTCGAATTTTTAATTTTAGTATTTAATTTTATAAAAATGAATATACATTTCCATTTTGCACCCCCATTTTTACTTTTCACAGCCCCCTTTCATTTTTGGTAAAATTAAATACCAAAATTGCCCTTCATTTTTATTATTCGAACTGAATTTAATAAGTTTCCGGAAATAATTTTCCGGAATGAATTGAACTTCCGGAAATCCTTTTCCGGAATAGATTTATTAAACTTCCGGAAATACTTATCCGGAGAGTAATTAAACTCATTTCGAAAAAAATCTTCCGGATACACATTTCCGGAAATGTATTCATTGCATTACGGAAACGTGTTTCCGGAACATCCGAAAATTTATTCATTGCGTTACGGTCATTTCATTACGGAAACATGTTTCCGGAATATCCGAAAATTTATTCATTGCATTACGGTCATTGCATTACGGAAACGTGTTTCCGGAACATCCGAAAATTTATTCATTGCGTTACGGAAACGTATTTCCGGAACATATATTCACACTTCTTTCACGCAACATTTTAAAAATTCATATTTTCATTCCGGATACGCCTTTCCGGATATAATGAACACTGTACAATTTACCTTCCGGATACATGTTTCCGAAAAGAAGTTCAAATCTCCCAGATTTACATTTCCGGAAGCTAAATTTACAGGGATAATTTCGTCTTTTTACCTGAGAGGGGGGGTGCGAAAAGCAATTTGAAGGGGTGTAAAAAGCAACTCTCATGGGAGTGCAAAAAGCAACTCCCTGAATTTAATTGCTTTTAAGTCGGAGAGCGAGTTAATTATACTTATGTGGGCTAAGTGGCCCAAGCTGGCCCAATGGAAAGGTTGATGCGCATTTACTAAATCCAGGCTAGGAAAGTGATAATAACTAAGATTATTAGCACATAATTAGGGAAAAGGGGAAAATTAATCTCTAACATTTGATATTTTTTAACCATAATTTTGGCCATATAACATCTCCACTGCGCTTCCTATCCTTAACATTAGTCCAAAAGCGAAGCGTTGGATTCCACTATTGCTAAGACTAGCAGCAGCGGGCTCAAGATTGCCAAGGTGGCCTGCGAAGGTTCGAGTAGTCACATACATGAGGTTGTTGATGACGTAAACAAGGATAGCTAGTGCGGCGAGGGGGAAAAGGAGATTAAGTTCAATCCATGTGGCAGATAGGAGGTATTCGGAAAAGGAAACGAGGCCACCAGGAAGCGAGGTGAAGCAGGAGCACAACAAAGAATCGGCTTTGAGCTAAAAAATTGTCATGCATGGTCTCACCACGACTCTTCAATGGCATTGGGCTTAGATCTATGCTAAAATGAACTACGTCAGAAACGAGAGGAACTTCCAGGTCAGGTACTAGTTCTGATCTTTATCGTTCTTGCTTCTATCAAACGCGGCGATGGGGGTTTCTGTCAATCTTATGATGGTAGCATTTTAAGCCAGGGAATAGATATGGTATCAAGGTAAACTATTTCAAGCAATGATTACAAGAGCTCAGGGAAGAAGAAGACATGGATTTTTATCATATTATGACTAATTTCATTTCTTGATTTGGTGTAAACTCATGTGAATCATAAACAATACAAGATAATTTGAACTAAATTTTAGCTTGAAATTGCATGAACAATACGAGCAAATTTGGACTATACTTTAGCTAGAAATTTTATGAACAATTAACTATCGAACACTGCAAGATTGCCAAGAATTATTTACAGGAATCTCAAGAACAAAAATTACATTTCTAAAGTAAAAATGGATGTGATTTTATGACTTGAATCTGAAATCTGAGAAAAAATTGAATACTACGAACGCCGAATCTCAAGTTCTTCGGATTTCCCACACGAATGAGCCAGAGAAACATTTTCAACGCTAGAAAATTCCCTCCATAAATAGGCAAAGATTCAATAACTAACTTGTAACTTATTTCATCATAATTTAATAAACTCTTAATTGAAATTTATATAAATTTATTCATTTTTTTATTTTCATTTTTATTTTTCTTTTTTCTTTTTTTTTTATTTTTGTTTTATAAATAAATAATTTTAAACCAAAATATTTTTTGATGCTGTTTGGGCCAAAAAGAAATTTGAGATTCAATTATAATTTTTATTTTTGGTTTAGTTTTTTTTAAGTTTAGGTTTAGGTGTATTAATTTGAGTTAATAAAAAATTATATTTTGTTATTTTTAATTATTAGATCTAATAGATTAACTTTAAATTAAATGTTATTTATTTATTAATTAATTTATAAAAATAATCTCGAACATAATTTAGTGTTCACACAAGGAGTCAAAATTATGGTATAATGCCATGAAGGAAGAGATGAAAACTCTACCAAAAGCAACAATGTCTGGATCTTGTCTTGTTGCCTGAAGGTGTAAAACCCATTGGGTGTAAATGGTTTATAAAGCCAAAAGTGACTCATTAGGCAACATAAAAAGGTATAAGGCTAGACTTGTTAAAAAAGGATTCACTCAGTAAGAAGAATTGATTACACAGATATTTTTAGTCCCGTATCTAAGAAAGATTCCTTACGCATCATATTGGCACGGGTGGCTCATTTTAATCTTAAGTTGCAACAAATGAATGTGAAAACAACTTTCTTGAATCAAAATATGGAAGAGGAAGTTTATATGAAGAAACCTGAATGATTCTCCTGTAGTAATGGTGAGCAATTGTCATGCAGGCTAAAGAAATCCACATATGGTCCAAAACAAGCATCTTGTCAATGGTATTTGAGATTTAATGATATTATCTTTTCATTTGATTTTGTCAAGAACATCATGGATCAATGTATATATCAAAAGGTTAATAGGAGAAAATTTTATTTCCTTTCAGTTACAGTGTTTATGGCTAAAAATAATAAAAACAAAAGTCAAAGTAAACATATCGATATTAAGTATTTAGCCATTAAGAAACATGTCAAGGATATGAAAGTAATCATTGAACACATTAACATTGAGCTAATGTCAGCCGATCATTTAACTAAGAACATGCCACCATACAAATTTAATGATCATATAGTCATTATGAGCCTTGATTCCACTTTATAAGTTGTTGTTGTTGTTAGAACAAACGTTTATAAAATTCTATTGTCATTTCTCACATCTAGCATTTATGTATATACATTCATTTATTTAAAAAATATCACTACAATTTGGTCTTAGAATAAACATTGGATTTATACATTAAGTAATTTAGGTAAGATTTAGAAACAAGATATATTATGATATATGGAAGATACTACTTAATTTAAAAGAAAATATCACCATGATTTATGTATTGTATTTTTAAAGTACATGATACTTCATGAGTATTTATTGAAAGCATAGGACCAAGTAGGATATTCTTAGTTATACGTGCAATTTTGCACATTCATGGAAACTGCCCACTAAAGGTCATGGAGCAGTTCCACTATCAGAAAATGATCCTAATCTCCCCTCTATATTTATGAACCCATGATGATGCCTACTCAGCATGGAGACAATTTTTTTTAATAGTAAAAAGCGTCTATAAATAGCCACTTATGCAAGGTCCCTGAGCATAAAAACATTTTACACTAATATTGCATCTAGAGTGAGTTTTGAGTGCTTGAAAGATCCCTTGAAAGTGCTCTGATTTTCTTTCGGAAAGCTTCACCTTGGTTTTGTAAAGACAAACAAATTTCATAGTAATGACGGGAGGTATTTGATCTTATTTCTCTATTTTTTATGCTCTTTATATGCATAACATGTCTTACAAAGCATATGTTTGTGTTTTTTTTTAGGGATCACTAATCAGATGGAAGGCTAAGAAATAACCTACTATTACTATATCATCAACTAAAGCTGAATATAAGACTTTAACATTTTTAACAAGTGAGTTGCTCTGGTTGACAAATTTTCTTAGTAATTTCAATTTGTAGATTAGTTCTGCAATAATTTTTTATGATAGTTGTTTTGCAATTCAATTGACTTCCAATTTAGCCTTATATAAGAAATCTAAACATAGACATCGATCGTTATTTCACTAGAGAGCATGTGAACTTAGAATTTCTTAAATTGATTCATATGCTTTCTCAACATCAAGTAGCAGACCTTCTAATTTAATCAAACAAATCTCTATTGTTTTACAATTTATTATCCAAAATGAATCCTAAAAATATTTATGGATGATCTTGAATAAAAATATTGATATCTTAAGTCATCTTATTAGTTATAAAGTTGTAATTAATTATAATTTTAAAATTAATTTTTAAAATTAATTTCTTTTTATCTTAATATATAATTTTTTATTAAATTTTAGTATTTACCGGAGATGCTTTTTGTATTTTTTTATCTATAAATTTAAAAATTATAAAAAATATAATTAACATTATAAAAAATTAATTGAATTATACTTTTCATTTCCTAAGTTTAATTTGATTGTTTAACTTTTTAAATTCAATTCAGTCTTTAAATTTAGTTGACTAAGTTATTTTTTTATCCAACTTTTTCTCTAACTTTATTCCACCTTTCAATTTTTTATTTATTTATTTAAGTTTTGATGTAGGCATATCTTCGTAATAAAGATGGTTAATAATAAAAATAATAAAATTTAATATTTGATCAATGGTAATAAGTGGGCAGTAAAAAGTTGTTTCGGGGAAGTTAAATTAGTAACTATACAAGGCCATGTTTTGATAATAAAGTATAAAGGAAATGTAAAGTATGGAAAAATAATATGGTTTAAAGTATTTTAGAAAAACTTTCTTCAAAGGACATAAATAAAATTAAAGGAAAAGTTTGACAAAAAATAATTTAGAGGATTAAATTGGATAAAAAAATGTTAGATTAAATTGAAACCTATATATTAAACGTAGAGAATTAAATTGATTATAAAAAATATTAAAAAATAAAATCAAAGGCAAAATTAAATTTAAAGGAAAATTTTTTATAATTTGGCCTATGATATTATATGACATCGTATTATGTTAATATCATATAATGTTATATGTTTATTTATTAAAAAATTTATTATAAAATAACAATGAGTTATAATGCACAAGTGAGATCTTAGATTAATTTAGAATACAATAGGATTTTTTTATTTATTGAAAACCTCTATACAAAATCTATAATATACACATTTGTAAGTTAATTTATAAAAAATTGAGATATCACTATCTCATGAGCGAAGGAAAATGAAAATAAAATATGAAAAGTGGCGTCGCCCGGACTCGAACCGGAGACCTTCAGTGTGTTAGACTGACGTGATAACCAACTACACCACGACACCGTATGGTATAGTTTTAGAATGATAAATTACTAATATAAGATATTATGACTTGCGGACTCGAAAGTAAACAAAACCGTACAAATGAGGCTTGCCACTTGATTTATGTAATAAATAGATCATCTTTTAAGATAAATAAATTAGGTTGAAATTTATAATTTTTTTTAACTTATTGAAAAGTTTTTGTATTTTTATATATTATATATTTATATATATTTTACTTATATAATATATATATATATATATATATATGTTTTAGGTATATTTAATAATTTTTTATTTTGTAAAATTTGTAAATTATTTTAATTAATTATTTACATATAATATAAATTTATTTATAAATTTTTTTAAAATATAAATTTAAAATTAGATCAAACTTTAATAAAAAAAATTTCTTAACAGATAACAAACATATATTTATATTTCAAAATTTTTAATTAAATCAAATTTATATATTTCAAGTTTAGTTCAACTAAACTTACTTCTATCTTTAATTATGTTAGAATATAAAAATCAAATAAAAAACTATAATTCTATTATATACTATAATATCAGTTACATGATATCTAATTCTATTTAAATTTTAAAACAAGGCAGGAATTCCTTTTATATCAAGTTAATGTTTTCCCTGTTCAATTTATAATCAATTTTATCTTAACAAAACACACAGATAATTTATTTTATAATTGGATGAAATTGATTTTAATTGAATTAGTTTTAAATATAAAACATAAATAAAATTATATCCCAATTAGTTCCAACTATAAAGTTCGCTTAATTAAATATTTTTCAAATAGGCACACATTAAAATCGCTTAATTTTCATACTGAATCCTTAAAATGACACACAAATTATTCAGAATAGATTTTATAACAAATATCTTTTAAGATACAACGGTTACTTCATGTTAAAACTACACTTTAAATCATACAAATTTTAAAACATTTTATAATTTAATTTATTAAATTTACATTTAATAAGAAGATAGTAAATAGAATAATTTTAAAAAAATATTTTTAAAATAATCCCATCCTTTCTTATATATATAGACTTGTAACACCACAAACTTGATTATAAATTTAGTAAAAGATAAAAAGGAAGCAAGGAAACAAAATTTAGAGAGATAAACCTATTTATTATTCATTTATTAACAAGTATAAAAAATTCCTTTTAATGGGGAGAAAAGGTCAAAATAAAATTTTACTTTGAAATAAATAATAAAATAAAAAATTTCAAAAAACAATATAACAACAGATTCCAACATTTTCATATAAATAGACAAAATCATCATAATATTAGTGAATCATCATTCTGAAAACTGGATCTGCAAAATTAACTAAGCCTTTGCCCGTAAGATAGAGTCGACTGAATAGATCCTATTGAAAACGTTAACAAAAAAAGAAATGTGCATCCAAAATAAACGTTTTATATATAAAAATGAATCATACAAACTCGTGTATCTACGTGGACGTGCTATTATGAAGAAATTACAATATTTGTAACAGAAAATGCATTGAGCAGTGATAATGACCATAAACGTTTCCGCTTCATCCAAAAAAAAAAAAAGAAAGAAAAGAATTGATCCCAAAGATGAATAAGTTATTAAATCAAATTTTTGCAAACTTCAACATATGGAAGCAAGAGCACTGCCAACTGCGAGGGGCCAATATCTAACTAATTAAATTTCTCACTAACTTGAAGTCTCGAACTGGTTTTTTTTTTTTTCGTTAGGGTATAATGAAGATAGATTTTTGTGGGAGATTTTCACTGCAACAAACTTATGTAAATATAGATTAAATCATATTAGATTTTAAATGTTCTTGTTTATACGATTGATTAAAAAGATATTTATAAAATAAAAAAATTATTAAATAAATATAAAATATATATATATATTATGTAAATAAAATATATTAAAATAAATATATATAAATATAATATATTAAAATAAATATATAATATATAGAGATAAATAAACTAAGAAAATTTGATAAGTTTAAATTATCTATTTATTAAAAAAGTTAGGATAAACTAAATTTTAAACAAATAAGTTGTAAATTTTTATAGAACGATTTTATTCATTTAAATTTTTTGTTTTATTTAATTATTTTTTTGGTAGGATAAAATTTTTAAATTAAATTTTTTATATCTAAATTTTTAATATTTTGAAATTTAGACCATCAAATATCAATGTTATGAGCAAATATCTAGTATGCTAATAATTTTCATTTTTTATTTAATTTTTAAATTTTTTTATTTTTATTTTTAAGAAAATTAAATTAAAAAATAACCATATAAAATTAAATATATTATTATTAAACATATGAGTATAAAAAAATAAAATATATTGTTATACATGTGAAAAAAGTGAAATAAGTGAAAATAAAAAAGATAAAAAAATAAAAAAAGGAAAAAATAATATAATTATTATATTATTATATTATTTTTATTTTTAAGAAAATTAAATTAAAAATTAACTATATAAAATCAAATA
This sequence comes from Canavalia gladiata, assembly GCA_037954105.1. Lineage (NCBI taxonomy): Eukaryota > Viridiplantae > Streptophyta > Magnoliopsida > Fabales > Fabaceae > Canavalia > Canavalia gladiata. The sequence goes on along the minus strand of CM075659.1, from coordinate 10,171,698 downwards.
TATTATTATTATTTTACATATGAGTATCGAAAAAATAAAATATATTGTTATACATGTGAAAAAAATGAAATAAGTAAAAATAAGAAAGATAAGAAAAAAAATAAAATAATATAATAAAAGATATAAAAATATAAAAAATATAATAATTATAATAATAAAAAGTTTCAACAGCCATTCACGGAAAGTTATCAATTTTTTTATACATTATTCTTTTATTAATATACATTTTGAGTATATTTATTGTTTTGAATATTAGGATGAATTGGAAATGATTTTTTTTAGTTAATTAAATTATAAAATTATTTTAGTAAAAAATAGTAAAAAAATGATAAAATTAATAAATTGGTACTGAATCGATAAAATCAACAAAAATTCAGTTAATATATAAAATAATATTATTTTAATATTTTAGAAACATAAAATTATATTATATTTTATTTATTTTGATATGTATAATTTAATATTAATATATATATATAATATTTAATTGTATAAAATTATATATTTATACACTTTTATAGCAGTTCAATTGTTAAACTATTAAACGAATGTCTTGACTCGATAATAACAAAATTTGAATATATCTATTGGTTTTAAAAATATTAAAATATTTAAAATGGCGTCGCCCGGACTCGAACCGGAGACCTTCAGTGTGTTAGACTGACGTGATAACCAACTACACCACGACACCATTTGTTGCACTTTTCATTTTAGTATATAGATTCCATCTTTTACTGTGATGTAATTTACATTAGTAACCACATTGAAATAGGCTTATATTGTGTTTGTAAATATATGAATATAAAAATGAAAAAGAAATATGAATATTGGCGTCGCCCGGACTTGAACCGGAGACCTTCAGTGTGTTAGACTGACGTGATAACCAACTACACCACGACACCGTTTAATACATTTTGTCTCCATTTTTCTTTCTATTTTACTTAATGAGTCATGTACAAAAGAAGTTAGAGACAAGATGTTAAAATTGGTCAAAATAATAAAGAGATAAGATAAATTAAACTTATTTTTATAAGTTAAAATTAGTTTATATATCTCAATTCTTAGATAATTTAGATGAGAAAAGTTTTCAAAAATTAAATATACAATTTAATTTTAGCTCATAATTTTATTAGATTTATTTTTTTTATAAGAATTAATTAATTAATTTATCAATTTAAGTTGAATTTGATTACAATTTTAATTAAAACATATTAATAGTTTAAATATTTTTACATTATAATCCAACATGATTATCATGTTATTCAGAATCCTTGATTTTTGTAATTATTATTATAAAACTATTTACTATAATTTTAATTGATTGACAGTGTGAAAATAGTTATAATAATAATGTATGAAAATTAAATTATTTGATTATACAATTAAAAATTCATTAAATATGACAAAATATTTAGACTTTAGAGCATATAATGTTTTCTTTATCATGCAGGGATATCCATACAAAATTGTTTTCTCCATCATTTTTTAACTGCTTTTTTTTATTGTTATCCAAAAATATTTCTTTGTTAGTGTTAATTTTTTTTAGACCTTCAGTGTGTTAGACTGACGTGATAACCAACTACACCACGACACCGTTTGATCAATGTTTTCCAATTGTTTTATCCCATTTTATCGTAAATTATAAGTGCATAATTTTTTATTGGATAAATATATAATGGGCCCAAGAGGATGAGATAATTGGTCAAACTTCTTAAAGTACGTACAAAAATAATAAAGACAACGTAAATGAAACTATTTTTATAAGTTAAAATTAATTTATGTATCTTAATTTTTAGATGAGGTAAACGAGAAAACTTTTAAAAAATTAAATACGTAAGTTAATTTTAGCTCATTATTTTTCTTATTTGATTAATTTTTATAAATATTAATTGATTAATTTAAATTTAACTTTATTACGAATTTTATTAATACATTGAAAGTATAAATGTGCTATCATTCAATTATGGTTCTCATATTGTCATAACCGGATCATGATGGAACGACGAATAAAAATATTTTAATAAAAAATCCTTCTCTTTGTAATTATTATTTAAAATATCCTTCTATTGATAGTATTTATACTGATATTGTATGAAAGTTAAACGGGGTTTACATACCATAAAAAATTTATTAAATATGACACAATTTTAAACTTTAGAATCTATCATGCAGAGATGTTACTACAAAAGTTAAACTTTAGAATCTATTATAGAGAGATCTTACTACAAAAGGTAATTACTTTTCACATTTTTATTTTATTTCATCCTTTCCTTTCTTTTGTATTCTTAATAATCAATTATTAAAAATATATAATTAATTATTTATTAATTATATAATTAAATCAATCATAATTTTTTATAGATTTAATTATTATTTTTTATAATTAATAATTAATTTTTTATAATTAATTACAATAATTGAATAATTGATTTATAAAAAATATAATGATTAGCTCTATAAAAAATAATAGATAAATTTGTTATGTTATTATTATATAATCAATTATTAAAAATATGTAATTATTACCAAAAGTAAGATTTAATACGTAGCATGTAGAAGAATCATTCTTGTTTTTTTTTATAGAATATTAAATATTTTTTTTAAAATTACTATCATATCAATGTCAATGTTGCTTTTCTATTCCATGCTCATTTAATTTTTGAATTTTCTATCAATTAATCTAAATTCTAGAATTCATAAGATTAAAAATGGTGATGAATGAATTTTTCAACAATCTTAATAACTCCTTACTTTTTTCAAGTCATTAAATTTAACTAATCAACAATGATTGTTTTACATATAAATAATGTCATTTATTTATTTATATCTATCATTTTATGACTGGCAGCTTTTTAAAACAAAATATATAAAATTAAAATAAATCAACCTATACCTTTCATTTAATGGTTGATAGTTTTTTTTTTTTTAAAAAAATATGCAAATAAAATAAATCCAAAAATTACACATAAATATATGTTACTATTTATATGTAATAAATTTTTTTTTCTAACTAATCCATTCTCTTACTCAAAGGCCCATTATCAACCTGTACCAAAATTTACAATTGCTTTAAACTAATGAATTTTGATTGGTATCAGAATTTAAATTTTAAAAAGTATTTTTTTCTACTTCTAAAATTTAAATTTTAGAAATATAAAAATATATCTTTAAAATTTAAATTTTGAAAATATTTTATACACTTGTAGAGGGATAATTTTAAAAATACAAATTACAGAAAAAGGAAGGAATGTAGTTAAAAAAGAGTAAAAAAAAAATTGCCTATACAAAACTGGTGACCCATTGATAATCACTGTGACAAGAATTACTTTCAAAATGAGTACTATACTACATTAGTTCCTTAGATTATAAATATCAATCAATTCAATCCATAAATTACATAAATAAGGTAAGTCTTAGAGTAAGGCGAGTAAAACCCTAATTTTTAAAAAAAATACTTATTTATAATATTTTAAGAAATAAAAAAGATAATTACTTAAATAATGATTGAAGAATACTTGTGATACACACTAAAATGATCTTTTCCCCAAAAGATCCTTCATCTTGTTATAACTCCCTCTTCTCATAGAAAAACACTTTATATATTATTTTATTCTCTCTAATAATTAATATCATTCCCTCTTCCTATGTATAGTCCCGTTATCGCATTGTTATATCCTTGTTTGTTGATTCACGTCAATGTCCGTATCCTGGTTAATTCCTACCTTTATATCATTCTTGTTCTAAGCACAAGGAGAAAATATTTTAACGAGATTAGTAAGAGCTTGAAGTAGGCTTCAATGATCACCCTAATTAGCCTACAAGTTTCAATTAGAAAATCAATTTAAAACCGAAAAAACTAAAATAAAATTTAACGACATGAGATGGTGTGCAATTTTGAATTTCTATTATAACAACACATTACTGAGCTCGGTGAAGCTAGCAGCCCTCGTTAATGTTCGGTCACGGTCCACGCAGATTCAAATAAAAACCTCTGTGGTATGTGTTTCTTGTGGTTTGGGTGTTAGTTCAGCTGGCAGGAACCAACAAGGGACAACACACTGGTGTAAGTTTGGCAAGCTATCCATTGTCCATTCCACAACTTTCCAAGGCATAAGAAATATGCATTTCGAACATAGAAATCAAATTACAAGCATGTTCCAACTTCAAAATTTCTTAGCAGTTATGTTTGAAGAGGATTTGTTTGTTCATGCTTGGATGTGTTTCATCAGAAAAATTTAGATGGCCAACATAGTCCATGGTAAAGATTTCAACAGTCAATACAAACAAAAGATCAGTGATTTTTTGGAAAACAGACGCATTTGGTGACTCCAAATTGCATGGGGTATTATTTTCAACAACAGCAGTGCATAATTTTATTCCAAAGAACATTTTTGCTCAAATGCTTGCTGCTCTTTACGACACAAGTCAAATTCATTTGTGTGGTAGTACATGCAGCCAACATATTCATCCATCTCCTTTGTGCACTTTTGGTGTAGGTCCTTCAGACTGTACAACATGCATATAATTGCCACCGTTCAGAAACCCTCAAGGAAAAATCCATAACATTATCAAAAGCCATAATACTGAGGAGTCATCATACTCAAAATTCATAGTTATAACATTGGATAAATCATAAAAAAATTATATGTATCTAAAAACAAAATAGAACACATTGAGCATGAGCAGTACTAATGACTAAGAATGTTACTTCTCACCCCCCCCCCCCCAAAAAAAAAAAAAACAGGGAATGCTTCCTTCCAAGCACCAAGAAGTCATCAAATAAATTTTCAATAAGAAGTTAAAGCAAGAGTAATGCCAACTGAAAGAAGTAGGTGGGTAACAATACAGGTTTGAAACAAATAGCACATGTTTGTTGTCAACTTGTCATCATTATTGTTATTACTGTTTGATGAGAACCAAGAAGTAGTAACGATAAAGAATGAAGGAGATAAAGAGAAAGATCTCCTACAAGAACTTGGAAGAACTATGACAATTAAAGAAACCTTAAATTAGATGGTCATAAATATATTTAAGGCCACCTAAGGTATGGAAGAAAAGAGTACAAAATTAATCCATTGTGTTCAAAATGAAGATTTAGAAGAAAAGAACCAAGTTTAACTTACTTTAACCCATTTGTATTTTGTGTTAAGACTTTACGTTTACTCTAGTAATTAATAACATAGGTTTGGTTTATGTTAATAGACTTGAACATAATGATTATTAAGTCTTTTTTAAGATTTGTTTACTTTTATTATATTATGTTAATGAGTCGGACCCTAGTAACTACTAAACATTTATGATATTAATTTTATTACAAATACTTATGTAACTCTTCTTAAAGAGACAATTTTTTATGATAATAAAAATTGAGGTTTTTCCTCTTGAGAAAGCTTGTATGCCTTTTATGGTTGTTGGAAAGAACCATTTCTTGGATCTTATCAAAAGTTTCTTATGCTCTTCTACAACAAGCTTATCACTCTCCTTTCTCCGTAGAATTAAGGGTGTGGTACTTCCCCCCATTCATTCTCTTTTTTCCATCTTTTATTCTTGCAATTATCGAAATCCTAATTTTAATTTGTTTATGTTATAATACTAATTTTTATTTAAGTGAACCAACTCAAGAAAAGATCCGTTTAATTCAAATCACTATTCCATCATATATTTTAGGCTTCCAAGTTAAGAGATGTCCTAATTCTAACAACAAACCACCAATAGAGCTGCGGTCGCACATAATAGCACAGCTATCACTGCAGGGGGCCACTAGTGAGTTGATCATGTTGCATTTCAGCATCATGGCTATGGTGGCTGCATAGCATTGGAGATTGCACCATTTTATGTGCTTTTGGGCCACAATTCTGAAATTGGTTGAAAACTCAAATATGCCATAAAAAATATTACAGAGGCAAGTTTGGAGTGATTTAGGGTTTAGGGGTCAAAAAATGGTACTTCAAAAGGGTTTGAAAGAACACCCTTCGTGACTCATCTCAGTCTTATTCATGTGCTCCCTTTTCTGCTACTGCAAAACTCATTCAACCCATTGCTCTCCAGCAACTTTCCAGCCAGGGTCTGGTGTTTGTGGTGAACCCACACTCTCTATCTTTACCAACCCTTTCTGGCCAAGTGTTCTGTTCACCCTTTACTTCTCACTGTCCCACAGGTTGCTGTTGTTCTCTCCTTGTTCTCTTCTTTCTGTTCTCCTTTTCTTTGTTACTTTAAGCTTTGGATGCTTAAAACTTTTTTTTTTTGTCATTTATGTTTTGCTTAAGACCTATGACTTTCTATTGTCAATTATGTTGTCATGAATTTTAAGCAACTTTTTAAATTTTTAAGCAAGACATGTATATAGTATAAATTATTTAATTTCAGAATAGCAGCGATCTAACTATGCACTATCCTGCTATAGCATGATTTTGGGGTTAGCCAATACACGCCACTTTCCAAAATTGATAAATCTGCTTCCACAGGCATTAACAAAATCATCAGATCATGGATTTGATAATAAAAGGATAAAACCAGCAATTAACAGAGATGGCAAACCCACAGGATTATTAGATATGCAAACAACCACAAGAGACTTTCATGTAAATAATTAATAAGACAGTCCAAACAACCATCACAACTTGTAACTTGTAAGTTCTAATACAAATACAGCATCTTGGAGCAAAAGGTCACATATCAATTGTTTCCAATAGTAATATCAACCAAAGTATCACCATTCTATAAAGAAAGAGAAAAAAGAAAAGGTATGTGGCATTTCTTCATGGCCAAAAGGAAAACGATATAGAAATTAATGTAAGATATCAGTTCACCACAGTCCATAGTTATGCACATTTTTGTTTAATTGTAAAAGACAGGCCTATTGTTAATCTCATTTCTCAGAAACAGTATATAGGAGCTGCAGAAAGATGGGAAGTTGATTCTTCTCCAATCCAACCCTTGGTCACTTAATATAAAAAAGTTTACAAGGTAGACAATTCAATTTTTGTTCCTGCTTTGAATAACAGTGAAGGTATTGAGATGATGACAATACAAAACACATTATTGTACTAAATCACTTTTGGTTTTATAATTGCAGTGCCCTATGAATCAACTCAGTTATTATTATAATTCAAGCTTCATCATAAATAGAAAAATTCATATCATTTCACTTTGAAAAAAATGCATTATTGCCAATATATTGAATCTCAGATTAAATTTCAAATATAATGACAATAGTATGGATATGCACATGAAATCATGTTTTCATTTAAAAATTATCAGGAAAAATATAACACTATTGTTTATGAATGGGTATTCAAATCATCATCAAATAGGAATTATTGAATCTGAAGTCTGAACGGATATTTAGTACTATAACTAAAATCAGAAGCATGTCAAATAAGTAGCCAGAATTTTGACAAAGTTCAGCCAGATTCAAGGGTAATTGTTGGATGTAAAATGTGGTAGGGACCATTCACCGATTGAAGAACCAACAAGCACCCCAAATCATTTTGTTGAAATTCCCACATTTAAAAGTTCTGCCTATCTAGCACCTTTCAAAGATTGTATTTTCACTGAATGCCTTGCACAGTTAAGGTTCCAATAACTAGTCCAAAGTATGCAAAACAAAACAGGAGATAAGCCTGACAAAGTCAAACAATGAGGGTTATTAATAACACCAGTCCATGACTTCCAAATCCAATTCTTCATGTAAGAGTGGTAAAATATCAAGCCAATATACAAAAGAATAAAGGATATTGAAATATCATTTGAGCAATACCACTTGCACACTCAATGATATCACGAGAGTAAATAAAAAAAACAAAACACACCTTGGCCTGCAGGCCCTAGAGCTGATGATAAACATAAATCAATCATCCAACTGCTTGGAGAGGGATTTGTTTTCATTTGCAATATACATAAATGGCTGGGCAAGTATCAAAGTAACACAATTCCATCTTCTCAAATTTATTAATACAACATTCAAATGTACAAACCTACTGTGGTTTACCGACGAGATCACACAAAAAAAGCATTAAGAACACTGGATCAGTGAAACACATTGGAATTGAGGAATCATTTCATTATTTGAAAATTATTTTAAAAAAAAACTAATCAATTAAAAAAAAGTTATTTCAATTTTCTCCTCAAGCATTTTCTCATATATAAAAAAAATAAAAAATCAAGAAAAACAGCAAAGCTAATATTTAAAAAATTAAAAAAAAAAACTCACAGCCCAAGGACACAGCGCGTAACATCACGGCCTTTATCGAGACACTTTTCAGGGTTTTGATCCTTCTTCTTGCATTTGAGAAACTCCAAGTTCTCGGAGTGGCATCTTATTCCAATGTGCTTCGACGATGCCATCAAAACCGATGAGGTTGGGATCGGGTTTCCTGCAGCATCGACAGCGCTCGCCATGTGGTCCAATTCAAACACTCAGCTGAAAAAAAGGGAACGCCAAATTGATCGGTCTCGCTGTGTTTGGTTCCGAGAAAATGAAATAAAACTACTCGGAAAGAGTGGAAAGGGATAAATTGAAACCTTAGGGAAATGAGGTTTGAAATGTAATAGTAAAATTGAAAATGGAGAACCCTTTACCTTGAATTACACTAATTTGTCGAAGTTGTGGTAAGAGAGAAGATGGCAATTAGGGCAGTGATTGTGAGTGCGAGGAATAGTGGGGAAAATGCGAGTGAGCACCATGGGATGGGATTGGACAAGACATTCAAGGGCATTCTCGTAATTAGATTTTTGAGGGGAAAATATATCTAACTAAAGTTTACTGTTTTTATAATATTCACTTAATTTAGTTTTAAAAGGTAAGTTTAAGCAAAGGCAAATATTTTTCTTTTATCAAAATTAAGTGTCTATATATATATATATTTGACTTTAACATAATTCATTTTCAACTTATAAGCATGATTAAAATATATGTCTAAAAATTTTCAACAAGAAATTTCATAGTAAAACATATGTTATGGTGTATGAAAATAATTGAGGTAAAATCAAACGAATAGGTGTTAACATGAACACATTAATATATAATTTCAACATGAATTAAGCATATCTCTTCACTTATACTTAGAATAATATCTTTTAAATAACATAAATAATCAAAATAAATATAAGCTTTCACAACAAAATCTATTTGTCATAATCAACATTTTATAAAAAAAATTCAATCATCTCTCAGTAATATATAATTTTAGATCAAGTACATGTGCCTCATATGATTAAAATGAAAAATTAAAATAAGACAAATATTATGTAATGTCCTTAAATTAATGATTAAGAAAAACAAAAATAAAATATTAAAAAATGAAGCATTCATTATATCATTATGTAAATTCATTTCATTAATTTTTTAATATATTCAATAATATACAATAAAAATTTATATATAATAATTTTTTATTAAAATTATATATTTAATATATTAAATATTATAATTTCTAATAAAAATATTATTTATTAGTTTCATATTATCTGTAGATATATATTAAAATATCAGTTAAAAATATTCAATAAACTATATTCAATATTTCTTAATCAATAATCTTAAAATATTATAACTAACATACTTATTAATGAGATATAGAAATAAAGCACCAAATCAAGAGCAAGTTAGTACACTTTAAAGTTTTTTCAACTACAAAATATTAATTTGTTTATTTTAGTTCATTTTCTGAAATGTTTATATAGATAAAATGAAAAAAATTTTACTTTTTATTATTTCTTATACAAATTTTTGAAAATAAAGAAGAAAAACTAATAACAATTTTATAAATAAAACTTAAAAGTAAAAAAATAAAATAAAACAAAAAATATTTCTCAAATGAAACTCCCTCTTTACTTCCCCATTTTTCTCCTTCCCAGGTCCTAGTACATGTGCTGTTGCAAATTCCAGATTAATTTTGAGAATGAAGTATTATTCCCCGCGAAAAATAAATATTGCGTCACAAATATATGAAGTATCAAGCTGGGGCAAGCATTTCATTCCTTCCCAATCCCAAAAAAACCTATGTTGATAAATGTGTCAAAATCGCCAATTTCCTGAGACCCCGAAAGAATAGGAAAAACGGAAAAACAGTTCAATCCTGTGCGCATGAAACTCATGGAATAACTTTATACCTTTTTATCCATATAGAATGAAACTTGCTGTTGGAATGATACATGAAACTAGTTTAGAAACACTCAATGGACAGATCTCATTCTATATACACAAAATTGACACCACAATAGTGAATTTCACAATTGATAATCAGATGCTCATTGCTAATAGACTTGAACTCTGAAAACATATAGATATGCTATCACATTAAAATATCCAATGTAGAATTCAGTCCTAATCCCTCTGTGCCACAGATAAACACGACTAACTACAAGTTGATGCTACTTGCAGACACCCATAGGATTTGCGTTCTTGATTATCCAAGGATGTTCCATTATCCTTTGAAGTGAGAGCCTTCTTGATGAGTCTTTTACCAGGAGCTACAACAATGTACGCATTAAATTGAAGTAAGAAAAAGAAGCAAATCTATTCGCTGAAAGGATACGCTTTTGCCTGGATACAATCATATGAATGAATATGTAGATATGAACATACCCGACTAATAAGATTTTTGGCATCTGAAGAAACATAAGGGGTAGAAGGGAAGGTAAGGTCAACCTTTATTATCCTGCACAAATCTAAATACATTACATATACATTGCAAAAGGACATTTATTTTATGGTAAACTGCATAGTATATACAAATCTCATGCACTCCTATACCTTTTGAAGGTATCAGTTTGACTCTCAGCCTCAAATGGAGGAACACCATAAAGGAACTCATAACAAAGGATGCCCAGAGTCCAGTTATCAACTGCATAATCATGAGCTTTGTTTTCTACCATTTCAGGTGCTAAATAATCCAACGTTCCACACATGGTATGTCTTTTGCTTCTAGACTGTACAGACCAACCAAAGTCTGCAATCTTAAGTCGACCCTGAAACCAAACCATCATCAAATTAATTGTACAAAGTTCCCTTAAAGTTCAAAAATAAATGGTTCCAAGTTCCAACTAGTTACAAAACAATCTTCATCATATATCCACAGTAAGCAATGTACTCAGAGTAAGATTGCTTTCATTCCTTTCCCTTTTCTGAATGGGGAGTAGGACCAGAAAAGGGATAGAAGAAGAAAAAATAATTACAAAGCTAATATGCCAGGAGTGCAAGTGTTCCTTTGATATAAAGTTAAATAAAATTGATTTTGAACTGTTGAACTTGAACATCATTGAGATGTGCGTTAAATTAATCTAAAGTTCTAAACCACATGTTTTTATTGAAACATGTTTTCTTCATTATAGAAAAAAGAGAAGGGTTGATAGCATGGTTCTTAGTTTAGTGAAGAGGGAGCCAAAAAGAACTTGGGAAGAAAATATTAATAGAAATTTCATAGTAAATACTACTTCAAAAAAATTGGTCTTTAATCGAGTCCTATGATGTGTGATGTTTTTTATTTGAAAATGTGAGAATTAAACCATTGCATGGGGGGGGGGGGGGTCAATAGGATTGAACTGAACTGCAAACTGTTGTCCGGTTAATATTATGTAGGTAACTGAATTTCTATGGTCTGTGTTGCCATAAGTTGATGCTAAGTGAAGAAAAATACACATTCTTAGAATAGGAAAAAAAGAAAGGTAAAGTGAGTATAAGAATAGAAAACATACCTCATGGTCAAGCAACAAATTTTCAGGCTTGATATCCCTGTGAATAACATGCTTCTCATGACAATATGCCAATGCCTTTGTGAGGCTTAAAATATACTAAAATTTTCAAATTAACGAAAGTTAGAGTCAACATAATACAAAATTACAAAAGACTTGCTTCAAAAAGATACGCATATAATAGTATAAACCCTACTTAGATATTTAGTACTCAATATTTTCAAATGATAAGCATAGAATATATCATAAATACCACTTGAAATTTTCTTTATATTGTTTGAATTTCTAATCCATTTTCACTCAATTTCTCTGTAGTTCCATATTTCACAGCATGTGAATACAATAAGTTTAACAGCTACAACCATCACAAACATATCATAATTTGAGATTTAATCTTATGAAGAAGAGTTCTGCTCTGCTGCCCATTCAATTTTTTCAGTTCTTTAATCATTTTTCACACAAAACAAACTACCACAGATTCTTTTAGTTCTTTCTCATCTTTTCTCAGAAGTCAAAACCTAATAATCTAACATACTAGCTAGAACCAATGAAAAAGTTCATCCTACAGCAACTACAACACAGTTAGGCTTCCTCCAAGAGAAGGCCAGATCAAAGCAATAATAACAGTTTGTTAGAATGGCATAAGAATCAGGAAGGGCATCATTTAGCAAGGAAAAGGTTACACAGTATAGTCAACCTTCACGACCTCAGAAGTCACACTACTCTAGTTAATACCAACTCAAGAAACCAGCCTTATGACACTACGGGTGCATTTGGGTAAACAATTTAGCTAATTCAACTAAACTAATCTCTAATCAAATTAGAGCTTATGTCATAAATTTGACTATATAACTTGCTGGAATAAGAAACTATAAGGAACTTACAAAAGTCATTAATTATTTTTATACGCTCTTTATAAACTTTTCCAAACACCCCTTTAGTCGTCAAGGAGGCATACACATTACAGAGACACACATCACAGTAAGAAAGGATTACCGTGGCAGCTTGCTTCTCAGTGAAATGACCTCTTTTGCTAAGCTCGTTGTAAAGCTCACCATTGTGAGCATATTCAAGAATCAAGAAGACACGCTCAGAATCATGAAACCAACCATAGAGACGCAGGATGTTCGGGTGCTTAAGACTGGTCTGTATCTCCATCTCCCTCCTTAGTTGATGATGAATTCTGTACTTTTCAAGTTGTTCCTTAAAAATAACCTTTAATGCAACCACAAATTTGCTCTGAACCCCCCCCCCCCCCCCAAAACAAAATAAAACAATAAACTTAATTAAAAAATTCCATTCCGTTCCACTGATCATTTGAAAATTCCAAGTACTTGAAAACCTATTTATGCAATATTAGGGACATGACACACACACACACACGCTATATTAACCAAGTAAATATGAGGAAACTTGATTCCTAAAGGTTTTTTCTTGTGTTAGTTTAATCAACGCGGGTTTCAATCTATAAAGAATTGATCCCTGAACTACCGAAGATATGAATCAAAACTTTTAAGGATGAAATTTGAATTTGATTTATTTCAACATGAAAGAAAAATACAAATGCTTCATACACGATAGAAACTGCAAAAAGCTCTTGAATTTCTTCACAAAGTACACAGCGAAACACATTAAAATTGTGAAGAGCAAAAACAGGGGTGCGTTAATTGGGTACCTTGATTTCTCTGGCTACATAGACTCTACCGAATTTGCCTTTGCCGAGAGGCTTGCCAATCTCAAAGTCGTTGAGGGACCATTGCCGTTGCGGGTTTTCGTCCATCTTCGATTCGGAGATGAACGATAACGGTTATCAGAATTTGAATTTGTTAGAAGCCGCCCAATCTCAAACGATTCCCTTTCCTACAGTGAGGGCAAACAGGTTAATTTTTTTTTTTTTTTTTTTTTTAAAGAGTTAAGATGATTTTGCGTTTACTTTGTTAAGTTTGTATAAAAAATAATTTTTAAAAATAAAAAATAAAATAATATTTTTTTTTTCAGAGTTATCCAGGATTGAGTCTCATATGTTTGTTTATGATTTTCATGTAAAATTTTTAACTAATCCTGTTAACATAAGCCTTAACTTGATTTAAAAGTTTATTTACACAATTTTAATAGATTTTGTGGAAATATGTTAATGCAATAATTTTTTAAATAAGTTAAAAAATTCTTAAATAAATTAAAGCATTTTAACTTATATATAAATTAATAAATTTAAATCTTTAAATAGATCAATAAATATATATTATTATTTAATAAAATAATAATTATATTAATATTGATTAGTTTTTTTATAATTATTTCAAGTAAAATATAAGAAATATTTTGATTTAACATGTATAAGAATGTTGTTAAATTAAAGAATCCCTAATGTTCATTTTAAAATATTTAATAGTTAAAATAAGGCACAAACAAGGTTGATTGGCTCACACACTTTTTCATATATTTTTATATATTATGATTCCATTGGTTTATCCGCTAATTTGAAGATTAAAGTGTCTAATATCGCTCCTTTATTATCTTGCTCCAGACTAGTAATGTGTCTATCACCTTTACCAAAGTGGTAGATCCTCATAAGCCGTAAAGATATAAAAGAAATTGCCTAAATCATCATCTACTTATATTTATATAAGTTAATCTATTAGGTTTAAAAGTTTTTTTTTTCTTTCTAAAATAGCTAATTACTTCTTTTTTTTTTAAATTTTTTTTCACAGTTTAACATTTTTATTTTATTCATTTTTTATTGTATTTTATAAGATGAATGAACAACTAATTCTTTTCTGCTAATTTTACACTTTGAAATTAATATGTACTTTTCTTGAACAATATGTTGAATAATTAATAAAAGAAACAACATAATAAAAATCAAACAATAATTTTTTTAAAATATTAAGATATTAATTATTTTTTAAAATTCTTATGCATAATCATAAACGTTTTAAAAAATATATGAAGAAGGTATATATCACCATAATGTTAATTTATTTTCAAGAATTAATATAGATCAATAAGGATTGAGTTACTAATTGTTATTTCCGAGTATATGATGAGAATTAATTAATTAGATGGAGACTAAAATTAAAAAAAAAAAGAAATGAAAGATTTGTAACAAATGAAGTTAAAAAATATTCAGCATAAAATAAGGATTATGAATAAATTGTTTTAGGAAACATATTTAAAGTACTTTAAATTTAATATGTTATTTTCGAGTATATAATGAGAATTACTTAATTAGATGGAGACTAAAATTAAAAAAAAAATATGAAAGATTTGTAACAGAAATTAAAAAATCATTCAACATAAATACAAGAATTATGGATAAATTGTTTTAGGAAACATATTTAAAGTGCTTTTAAGTTTAATATGCTATGAATAAATAGATAGATTATTTTTATTATTTATATTTTTTTAGGGTATTTTATTTGAGATACAACAAAATATTTTTTTAAATGGGAACAAGTCATTCCCTTTAGATCTAATCTTTTGTAATGATAAATTAGATGTTTTAATGAAATTTTATTTGATTCTCCCGCTTTTACTATATCATAAATTATTTTTTAAATAATATTGTTTGATTATGTGGTTAAAATTTGTTGTAAAGATAAAATTATCCTTTGTTAAATTTTTTGTGAAGAAGAATAAGAAAAAAAATCCCAGTTTTTTTTACTCTGAAGCTAAAAGATGTTTTGACTCTTGTGCTATAGATGCTAACCTTTGCAGTGGTAGATTCAACTTTTGCCGATAAACCAAACCACGCTGAGAAGAGCAAGAACTCAAACAATAACATGAGGAGAATGAATATCATTCAATCTGCTCACAATAACCAGTAACACCAGTAAATGTTTCTTGCTTTTTGGGGTAGTTAGAAACTTTTGTGCTTCCATCAATATACCTGCTAGTTTTCCTACCAGCTAAAACATCACCAGCCCCACTTACACCCATCAAGGCTGAGAGCCAAAGTGTATATGATGTTGAAAAGGAAAATGAATCCAATCAATGCCTACTTCCTATCCAATACCAATATGCATCTGTGAAAAAACCCATGGGACTCTAAAATTTGAATTCCCAATGTCTTATTTGAACTTGGGTGAACTATAAGGAAATGAACTAGGTCTGCATGTTTTTGAATTAAAAGTAAATTATCACTAAAGTTGAAAGTTAAAAGAATTATGTGGTTCCAACTATTTTCCAGGAATTCATTCACCATTGATGCATTCTATCCATACATCAAAGGTGAAATCCAATAACCCCATATCCACTAACTTTGGATACTCTCTGCTTCATTTTTAATAAAGCTTTTTTATCTCCCAAAATTTGGATCCAATCCAACTACATAGTGAGTGAGAAATACCCAAACAACAGCTTCCATAGATGTAATTGGGATTCTAAGGATCAATGAGGGAATGACATATACCATGAAGGATAAAATAAAAGATCTTGCTGCTTGTAAAAAACAGTTTGCTTTACAATAATCATATCTCTAAGATTGAAGATAAGGATACTTTGAAAGAAAATTTGATTAATGGACATGTGTCACACGACTGGTTGTGTTCAGTGTGTTAAGATCATCAAACATAAAGGGAGTACACTGTATAACAAAAGAATTTTTTTATAGGTATCAAAAAAGCAAAAGTATCCAATTTGTAAATTTCCTTAAAACACAGGAGGTACCGGTATAATTTGCCTCTACATAAAAACTACCTTACTTTCACTTTATTTCCTTATTGTTAAGAAATTTGCAAAAAAAATTTAAGAGTGAAAATAAAACCAGCAATGGGCAGAAAAGTTTTGTTTCATTTTTATTTGTTTTGTGATTGCAAGGCAATAATGGAATAAGTGTTGAAGTTGGACAACAGGAGAAAAAGCTTAGAACTTACACTGACTGGTAGTTGATTATGATAGTACAAAAAGGTTGCATCACTTCTCTTTCAGTCTTTGTCAATTGTCCCTCTCTTTCCCATGAACAACATTTCTGAAGCTGCTGCTATGCTTTGATAAGTCTTCTACCTCTGATAACTTGTTTTTCGGTGTGACTTGTGAAGATTGGAGAGTCATATTTGGACACACAATAATGAATTTCAATTCAAACTAGTCTACCTTATCCCACAAGGAGCACAAACTTATCAGCAAGTTGTGAGAGCCATTCATGTATTGGTTATCCTCAAGTTTAAAGAGACAATATATTTGTTTTAAGACTTTGGATTAATTCACTCCCTTCCAGCAATGAATAACTGGTTTGGATTAACCACCAAGGCTATAGATTAGTTGACAGAGACTGTTCTAACTTAATCAGTAATTTTGAGTTCGAGTATCCTGCAATTGTGTTAAAACTTAGTTGGAAGAGTTTTGCCACCATTAGTGGTAGGCTTGCAACAATTTTGTCCCCTTTCAACCATTTCACCACAAGTTAGTACACTAGCAGGAATATAGCAGTTCTCTACCAAACATTATAGGAGGGCAAAACATATTCACAAACTTTTATATTTGCTTTGTTTTGAAAAAAATGACATTATTTCCATCTAGAAGGTTGTTTGAAATTATTGCGTTCAGTAATTTCCAATAGTTATTTCATGCCATTTCCAATTCCATTCTCTACATTTTACTACCTGTTTTGCTAAGTTACATCCGATTGGACTGGCGATAATAAGACATTATTTTCATCTGGAAGATAATGTCACCTTCTTCTATATATATGCCCTCTTTCAGTAGACAATCTCAGATAAATGTGTACTCTTTTCCATATTTTCTTCTACTCTCTGAATATTTTTTGGATTTTGCATCCTTTTGTCTTACTCATTAACAAAGTATAGTGGCCAACAGGTCTAATTGTCAAAAAACATTAGTTTTCTAAATTTTAATAATTAAAATGCAGAAAGCTTGGCTGTATGAGGAATATGGTCCTAAGGAAGTCCTTAAGATGGGGAATTTACCTATTCCTACTAGCACAAGCAACTACCAAGTTTGTTTAATATAAGTTTTTATTTATTAGGACCTAACATGAATATTCTTAAAGTTTAACTTAATTTGAAAGTTTATTTACACAACTTTAATGTCTTTTGCGTATATATGTTAATGTAATAATTTTTTAAATAAGTTAAAAAATCCTTAAATAAATTATAGCATTTAAATTTATATATAAATTAATAAATTTAAATCTTCAAATAGATCAATAAATATATAATATTATTTAATAAAAATAGTTATATTAACATTGATTTTTTTTAAGTAAAATATAGGAAATGTTTTGATTTAACATGTACAAGAATATTGTTAAATTAAAGAATTTTCAATAGTCATTTCAAAATATTCAATAGTCAAAATAAAGTACAAACAAAATTAATTGGTTCACACATTTTTTCCTATATTATGATTCTATTGGT
The DNA here is from genome assembly GCA_037954105.1 of Canavalia gladiata. Classification (NCBI taxonomy): domain Eukaryota; kingdom Viridiplantae; phylum Streptophyta; class Magnoliopsida; order Fabales; family Fabaceae; genus Canavalia; species Canavalia gladiata. The sequence goes on along the minus strand of CM075659.1, from coordinate 10,153,627 downwards.
TCATCTGATGACTTGAACATTAAAGTCTCCATCACCTTTACCAACGAGTAGTTCAGATAAGCCTTGAAGATTAAAAGAATTTGACTTAGTCATCATCTACTTATATTTATATACAGAAAAGATATCCGTACACATATACACCGTAAAATATATCCTTATACATCTGCAATGATTCTTATTTTTAAAATTTTTTTTAAAAAAATATCAACAACTTACATCCTTGTTTATATGTTTCCGAATAAGCTCATTTATATAAGTTAATCTATTAAGTTTAAATGATTTTTTTTAAAATAGCTAATTACTTCTTTTTCTTTTATTTTGGTTTCATCATGATGTTAATTCATTTTAAGAATTAATATGAATAAGTGAGGATTGAATTGATAATCGCTATTACCTAGTATATTAGGAGAATAAATTAGTTATAATGGAGATCAAACATATATTAATTAAATAAAAAAATGAAAGGTTTGTAATAAATGAAGTTAAAAAGTCATTCAACATAAATATGAAGATTATGAATAAATTTCTTTAAGTCACATACTTAAGTGCTTCAAGTTTAATATATTATAAATAGATAGATACATTATTTTTATTTATCTAATTTTTAAGAGTTTATTTTATTTGAAATACTGCAAAGTATATCTTTTAATGGAAACAAGTCACTTCCTTTAGATCCAATCTTTTTTAATAATAAATAAAAAGATATATTACACTCGTATGTTTAATATTGTTATTGTCTGAGTATCCTACTACTTTACCGTAGCAAAAATCAACTCTTAGGGGATGTTGTTTAATCATCAAGTTAAAGTTTTTTATGAAAATGAAGTTACTTTCTTGTTAAAGTTTTTGTGAAGACAATAAGAAAAAGAATTCCAATTTTTGAATCTCAAGCTAAAAAATGTTGAATCTTGAGCTATAGATACTAACCTTAACTTTGTAGCCATGGATTCAACTTTTGCCGGTAAATCAAGCCACGCTGAGAAGAGCAAGGACTGATAAACAATAACGAGGAGAATAAATATCATTTGATCTGCTCACAATAACCAGTAACGCAAGCAAATGTTTCTTGCTTTTTCGGATAGCTAGAAACTTTTATGCTTCCATCATTATACCCACCAGTTTTCCTAACAGTGAAAACATCCATTAATGTAGTTTTACCAGTACCATTTACGTCTATCAAGTTTGTGAGAGCCAAAGTGTATATGACGTTGAAAAGGAAAATGAATCCAATCAATGCCTACTTCCTATCCAATGTCTTATTTGAACTTGGGGTGATCTGTAATTGAAGAGCAGATGAACTAGGCCTGCATGTTTCTGAATTAAAAGTAAATTATCACTAAAGTTGAAAGTTACAATAATTATGTGATTCCAACTATTTTCCAGGAATTCATTCACATTTACTGCATTGTATCCGTACATCAAAGGTGAAATCCAATAATCCCATATCCACCAGCTTTTGATATCCTCTGTTTCATTTCCAATAAAGGTTTTTTATCTTCCAAAATTTGGATCAAATCCAACTAGATAGTAAGTGAGAAATACCCAAATAGCAGCTTCTATAAATGTAATAGGAATTCATGAGGGAATGACATATGCCCATGAAGGATAAACTTGAAGGTCTCGTTGCTTGTAGAAAACAGTTTGCTTTGTTTTGTGATTGCAAGGGAATAATGGAATAAGTGTTGAAGTTGGACGACTGGACAATATGCTTAGAACCTGGCATTGACTGGTAGTTGATTATTGATAATACGCACAGGTTGCATCATTTCTCTTTCAGTCTTTTTCAATTATGTACCACTCAAGCTGCTGCTATGCTTGTCCCTCTCCTCTTTTCTATGTACCATACTTCTCAGGCTGCTGGCTATGCTTGGATAAGTTTGCCACAAACTAGTCTATCTTATCTCACAAGGAGCACAAACCTATTGGGGTATGTACAATGTGAGCCTTGTAATACACACTCCACAATAATGAGTGAGCCTTGTAATACAAGGTCCACAATAATGAATTTCAATTTAAACTAGTCTACCTTATCTAACAAGGAGCACAAACCTATTGGTAATACACCCTCCTCATGGGGATGGAGTTTGCTGGACAAGTGCGGATGGTCCATTAATTAGGCTACATTAAACTTGAACCTAACTTAATTCCAAAAACTAACTTGTATGAGGGTTTTCCTTAGTATATAAACTCATGGTTATTCTTCCCTTTATACAAAGTGAGATTTGCAATAATTCATTTACTGGTTATCCTCAAGTATGAGACAATATACTGTTCTAAGACTTTGAATTAACTCACTCCCCTCCAGCAGAGAATAACTGGTTTGGATTAATAACCACCAAGTCTACAGATTAGTAGACAGAGACCGTTCTAACTTAATCAGTAACTTGAGTTCGAGTATCCTGCAATTGTGTTAAAACTTAGTTGGAAGAGTTTTGCCACCATTAGTGGTAGGCTTGCAACAATTTTGTCCCCTTTCAACCATTTCACCACAAGTTAGTACACTAGCAGGAATATAGCAGTTCTCTACCAAACATTATAGGAGGGCAAAACATATTCACAAACTTTTATATTTGTTTTGTTTTGAAAAAAATGACATTATTTCCATCTAGAAGGTTGTTTGAAATTATTGCGTTCAGTAATTTCCAATAGTTATTTCATGCCATTTCCAATTCCATTCTCTACATTTTACTACCTGTTTTGCTAAGTTACATCCGATTGGACTGGCGATAATAAGACATTATTTTCATCTGGAAGATAATGTCACCTTCTTCTATATATATGCCCTCTTTCAGTAGACAATCTCAGATAAATGTGTACTCTTTTCCATATTTTCTTCTACTCTCTGAATATTTTTTGGATTTTGCATCCTTTTGTCTTACTCATTAACAAAGTATAGTGGCCAACAGGTCTAATTGTCAAAAAACATTAGTTTTCTAAATTTTAATAATTAAAATGCAGAAAGCTTGGCTGTATGAGGAATATGGTCCTAAGGAAGTCCTTAAGCTGGGGAATTTACCTATTCCTACTCCTCAGCCCAAGCAACTACTTGTCCAAGTTCATGCTGCTGCTTTGAATCCAATTGATTCGAAGAGGCGTCTAAGTCCCATCTTTCCTTCTGATTTTCCTGTGAGTATGAGTACTTATAAATCGGATCATAATAAAGCTCGCCAAAAAGACATTTGCTAGGTACTAATAATGTTGCTTTGACACATCAAAGCATATTTTTTGGGAGTGTTGGGAAAATTTAGAAGTGAGACTTCATTTGGCCTAGGTATTTATATATCAATTATGCATAAACATAATAACATAAAAGATAGACTATGTAGGCTTGCAAATTTGAAGAGCAAATTTTGGGTAACAGCTGTAGGAATAGCATGCATAGATTTAACCTATGATTTAAAAAATCATTGGAGGATGAATTAAGCCAAAAACCTAGAGTTTCATTATTTTACTTAACCATAAATAACTAAATCTATTTAAATGCTGGGGCAGTAACAACCCTACATCTGATTCCTAAGTATAAGCAACCAATAACTATTTTTGAACAGCAAGTGGAGTTAGGAATTCATTTCAAGATTCTTAGTAAGAAATTGGATAAGTCTCCTATTCCCAAAATGTTCAATGTCTTGTGCTTCTGGTAACTTCCTCAATTGGATGCTTATTTCTAACCCTATGTTTGGATAAAAAATTGTAGAATTTCAGAAATTGTAAAATCAACAATGAGTAGTCATTAAAAATAAAGTTAAATATGATATAATTAGTTGATTTAATATATTTAAGCCAGTCATTTAAAATTACTTTATCAAACATGGATAATTAGTTGATTTCCTTATTTGTTACAAGGTATAATGTTCAAAATCTGGCTAATACTGATATAAATTGGGATTATGCAGGTAGTTCCTGGCTGCGACATGGCTGGTGTTGTGATAGGAAAAGGTATTGAAGTAACAAAATTTGATGTAGGAGATGAGGTCTATGGCAACATCCAAGATTTCAATTCCGCGGAAAAACTAAAGCAGATTGGAACTTTGGCACAGTTCATTGTTGTGGAAGAATGGTTGGTTGCAAGAAAACCAAAATGCCTTTCATTTGAGGAGGTTGCTAGCTTGCCTTTAGCAGTTCAGACAGCAATAGAAGGCTTCAAAACTGCAGGTTTTAAGAAGGGCCAGACAATTTTTGTGGTTGGTGGAGCAGGTGGGGTTGGAACTTTAGTCATTCAGCTGGCCAAACTTTTGTATGGAGCTTCTTATGTAGTTGCTACAACTAGCACCCCAAAAGTGGAATTTGTAAAGGAGTTAGGTGCTGATAAAGTGATGAACTATACAAAGATTGAATATGGAGACGTTGAAGAGAAATTTGATTTTCTTTATGACACAGTTGGTAATCTCTTCTCTGAAATCTAATATCAGTTTCAATATAATTGAAGTGCTTCATAATTTCTCTCTTACCACAGTATCCTTTCATATGAAGCATTGGTGCATCACCTATACATGTCTAAGTCTGGCAATTTTTAATATCAATTCTGGCTACTAGTTGAAGGGAGTGGTTGGAGGGGAGAGTGAAGGGAGAAAATTAGAAGTTGAACCTAATATTAATTTTGCATATACTAAGCATACTTCTCTTAATGGAAATGCTTCTTGCCTTGGTGTTATTCAATTTGTTATTAGCAAGTTGGCAACTAGACTTCCTGTTAAGGCTATTATTTGACTTTTGAACTTGATGGCTTGGATAACATCCTAGAGTGCTATTTATGTACAGTTTAATATATGCTTTAAAATTTTCAGGTGACTGCAAGAAATCTATTGTTGTATCAAAGGATGATGCAGCAATAGTTGACATAACATGGCCTCCATCTCATCCAAGAGCAGTTTATTCAAGCTTAACAGTGTCTGGTGAAAGCTTAGAAAATCTTAGGCCATATTTGGAAAATAAAGAGCTCAAACCTGTGATTGATCCCACAGGTCCCTATCGTTTTGACAATGTAATTGAAGCTTTTCGATATCTAGAAACCGGAAGAGCTAGGGGGAAAGTTGTTGTCTCTTGCTTCCCTACGAAGGATCCTCACTCTCCCATTTTGTCTGAGGTTAATACTAATGTTGGAGAGAATGGCTTCTCAAAAGACGTTTGCCTGAAGTAGTTCATATTATTATTTGCTGGTGTATATGTATGTGTGAAGATACCGTTACTCTACCATGAAGCATTATGAATTATATGAAGGAAAATGATTGAAATAAAGGTTGATCTGTACAAATTAAGGGTGACACTGATGCTGGGTACAATAGTATGTATGTTCAGTGGAAGTACCAATGTGTTTTTATGCTTCTTTGAACATTTGATAAATAAAATCAAGATAATTTCATATACAATAGATCTGAGCCTTGGATGTTCTTTCTGTGCTTAATGTTTTGCTTGACAAGTATGAATAATGTTCTGTTAATAATTCATGTACATTTAACTTGCAGAATTTTATTTTTAAAAAAAAAAATTGGTTTTTTTCTTATACAACCAAAAAAAAAAAAAAATACATTGCATACATTCAAATTTACTTTCTTTTTTCATCACATAAAATTAGGGTTCATGCTTTTATTTATTTCTTATTGTAAGAATATAATAAAATAATGTTTTTAATAAAAAATAAGTAAAAAAGATAATTGTAAATATTTAAATTTTATCTATTATATTATATTTTTTATTTATTAATATTTTTAATTTTATAAATTTTTCTGGGCTAATTTTTTTATTTATATTATTTTAATTATCATTATTATTGTTACTATTCCTTAATCTAATTTTAAATTTTTATTTAAATTATATTTTTTTAACTTTCCTTTGTCATGTCTAGAGATGAAAATAAACTAGTTCAAGTTAAGAAGTGTTAAGTTTAATTTGTTTAAAAATTTTAAAATATGAAAATGGAACTTACCTTTTAGAAGAATATTTTTTGCTACCAAAATCGAATCTGTTTTAAAGTCTATGATATAAAAAGGCAAATAAATAAGTTCAAAGTTTATACAAATGATCGATTAAAAAGGTTTACAAACTTCAGTATCCGTTAACAACAGGTGTCAAACTTTAAACTTATACCAATTTAATATTTTAATATAGAATGCAAAATTTACTAATCCAACCGTTGAATCATATTATAATATCTAGTAGATTATCTATATAAATTTTCACAGAATTTGAAAATGTATAGGTATGTTTCTTAAACTATTGATATTTACATATATTTATATAATATATGATACGTTAAAATAAAATCGTAAGATGGTATTTATAGATTTTCAAATTCTATGAAATATTATATACAGGATCTACTAGATATTATAACATAATTCGACGGTGGATTAGTAAATTTTGCATTCTATATATAAAATTATTAAATTGATGTAAGTCTAAAGTTTGATACCGGATATCAACGGATACTAACTCATATATGTGTTTGATTTAAAAGGTTTGTAAAATTAAAATTTTTTATGAAAATATGTTTCAATAACTTTTTTTTTAAGTTGTAAAAACTGTTAAATTAACTTTTATTAGTATTACTTGTACAAAAAAATTAATGAAAATTATCTAATTAACAATGAATTCAGTATGTTATTTTAAATATAGGTAACACTATAACTTGTATCACATACACAATAAAACACAATACACAAAATAAAAATATGCAAATAAATGTTATGTTATTAGATTGTTTGTCGTACTATAACAAATTTGATAAAGATTTAAGTCTTTAAATATCAAACAAATTAACAAAAAATATTTAATTTTCTTAAAATATAAAATTATTAAAGACAATAGACATTAGGTCAACAATCTAAAACATCTAACACAAAACTAAAATCAACCTTCAAATTTTAAATTTAATGTTAAAATAAAATTACAAAACTTACAATAATATCCAACATCATCTAAATAAAATAATAAAAAAGACAACCAGCAAGCTTGTGATTTCTTGAACAAGGATAAATTACATTAACATCTCTTGAGATATATTGAAAAAGAACTTGATACCCCTTCATTTTTAATATTTCTTTGACTTATATTATGCATATGATATCATAAGAAAATAAAGAAAGCTTGTATAAAGTTGTATAATTGAGAGTGATATACAGTGTTATGTCTTTATATGTAGGATAAAAAAATGAAGGAGTTTTGAATACTTTTTCAAATGAATCTTAGGAATGTTAATATAATTTTTTCTAGAAGAAATGATTATTAAAATAAAAGATAATTTTAAAATAATTATTTTGGGATATTACACTAGGTGATGTGTTACATTCAAAATCACCTTATACACTAGGAATTCTCATAAACTGGAGGTTAAGTGGAAGTAGATCATCTGAATCATATCTTACTCAAAATTGGAAATATGTGAGGTAAATGGTTAGAACCGTGGAGATTGACAAATGAAAGAAGAGTTTTCTATTTTGAAGACAAATAGAAATCTCTTTAGAGTTTCTTTTATTTGAAATTAAAAATTTTAATTTTTAATAGATTATGTAAGTATATTAGTATTATACAAATGTAATATATTAAAATAAATATTAGATAAATATAATATATTAAAATAAATATAATAATATAAATATATATTATATAAAGATAAATAGATCCTTGATCAGGTTAAATAAACTTCTTTATAAGTTCAAACCTTGCTTGTTTATCTGAAATTTTTTTTAACAAATGTAAACATATTTATTTATTAAACAAGTCAAGTCTCTGGACTTCATTCACATAACCAGCTTTATTTTCGTTCCTATTCACACCATTATGTGTTTTCCATGATTTGAGAAGGGCATGTTACATAAAAAACTATCTTGCTTATATAATAATCTCCATCTCCATCTTCTTAACAATGTTGTATTAAAATTATTTATTTAACTTTCTCTTCCTTGAGTTTATGATCTGTTTCACAATCTACCCATGGTATCTACTTCCCTTCCTCCGCTCATCCAAAGAAATTTTCTTTGTATGAAAATAATTGTTAGGAAGCTTGAAAAAAGATAAGTAAAACAACGAGAGAGAAGATAATACCAATTTTAGAAGAATGATGCATCCATAAAAAAAATGAAAAAAATGACATTTTTTTAAGAGACAATTAATTGAAAAGGCTTATCCTTAATTGGTTTCTAAGTAGAATACACCATTTAGGATTCACACCCACTTGGTAGCTCCAAATATAGGAAGGGAAGAGCCATTGTTTTACAATGGAGAACCATTCCGTTGTATCCACAACATATTCAAGAGAAGAAAGGCAAGCTACTTGTCTTTTAACATGATATCATATTAGAAATTGAACTTGAATTTAACTCAACTCCAAAATTTAGGTCATAGGATGAAGTTTGTCTTCACTTTATATATTTATGATTGACCTTATCTTTAGAAATACTGAAATCTCGAGCTCTAATACCAGTTGTTAGATAGCATAAGATATCAATCAAAGATATGAAAGAGTACAAAATATCCTTTACATTCTTTATCCTTGAAAGCACTCGTAAGAAAAAATAAAATAAAAGAAAGAACATGCAAATTTAACATGTCCTAGGAAGCAGCCAAAGGAAGGAAGAAAATGCAAATTTAACATGATTTAGCACTATCTACCAACATCGACAGAATACCTCGTAAGTATTTATTACTACTTGCAATATTATATTCAAAGGATCACATTATTTACATTATTGTAGTGAAACACTGCTGCCCAAGTTATAAAGGACTACATTATTTTTAGGCGATGATAAAACTTATACACAACTTTCTTATTTATAATATTTTTTACCTCTTTCCTTCTTTAAATTATTCGACGATGATATTTAAACGAAGAACATCCTAACATTCTCTTCCTTCTATTCTAATACATCTATTTAAAATATACACTAACATATTTCCTCTTATAAAACATCTACCTAAAGAATCTAAGGATGTACATGCAATACTTACTATGGGAGGAAGTTGGTTACTTTGATGATTTCATCATTATTTTTCCCATCCAGGACCACTATGTAAGCTTGTTGTTAAAACCAAGGTTATGAGTTAGGTGCTAGTTCATTTTAAACTATTGTGCTAAGGAAGGAAGTTGGTCATATTGGTGATTTTATCATTATTTTTCCCTTACACAACGGTTGTGTGAACTTGTTGTGATCAAAGCCAACGTTGTGAGTTAGGTGCTAGTTCATTTTAAACTATTGCTTGTTGTTTAATACTCTCACAATAGAAAGTTTTGTTAGAATGGATGCATTGATGACTATTTCATTACACATTTGCAATATTTTAAAATTTATATTTTGAAAGTTATTTATAAATTTTTAGAATAATTTTTTAATATGTTTTTAAAATTTAAATTTTGAAATGTATTTTTAATATTTTGTAATTAAAATTCCAAAATGCATGTTTAATATTTTTTATCCTTTGAAATATTAAAAATATATTTTAAAATTAAAATTCTATAAAATTTAATTTTAAAATATAAAGTTATATTTTAAAATTTTAATTTTACAATAAAAAATATATTTAAAATTAAAATTTTAAAATACATTATTTATAAAAGAAAGAAGGTGTAAAAATATATACAAGATAAAATATAAATGCAAAATTATAGGAAGGATGTAAAAGATTGAATACTTGGAAAAGATGAAAATGTTGTCATAAATAATTTGTATTTATTTGTATAGTTGTTATTATTCTTTTGTATTATCATAAATAATCAAATCAACCATTAAAAGAATAGATTAGAATCAATACAAAATAGTCTAGCAATCCTGTAATTTAGCTTAGCTTTCAACACAATGTTCTCTGTACATTCCTTTATATATTCAAAGAAAATCCATACAATAGACAAATTTTTTGTCATTTAAAATAATATTTGATATGGTAATAGAGTTTGTATTCTTTTCTTTTTTTTAAGATTCTAGCGTAGAAATTTTATTTTCTAATCATCCCTCTTGTTTGACATCTTGGTCTTGCTTTTGTTTTTTTGGGATTTTGTTTGTTGTTCGCTACTTTGAGCTTACATCGAATTTTTTTTCTCCCTTCTAGTCTGATCTTGTCACTTCCTTCCTATAATGGTTGGTTCCAATTCTGAGTTTTGAGTAAAATTTACTGGAAAGAACTATTCTCTATGGAAATTTCAATTCAGATTGTTTATTATGTGAAAGAAGTTATGGCATCATATTAATGGTTTTGTACTATCTCCTACGGATTCTACACAACTGGATCAATGGAATGTCATGGTTACCAAAGTCATGTCTTGAATCACTTGGTCTTATGATCAACAAATAGTTCTCCATCTCCGTCCCTTTGAGTAAGGTTTATAACCAAATCAATTCGACTAGAAGATTTCAACTAGAGTGTGTGATTGCTAAATACACTCCGAGTAACTAGTTTATTCAAGACTATTATTCTTATTTTCAAAATATCTTTAGGCTGAATTTTCAGATATTATGTGTGCTTCGGTTTCTAAAGAATCTCTTCCCGTTGTGTTAGAGGTGCATGAGACCACTAAATATGATTAGTTTATGATAAAACTACGTTTAGAATTTGAAAATGTGCGTTCCAATCTTATGAGTCATGATCCTACTCTCACCCTCAATACATGCTTTGCTAAATTGCTCCGTGAAAAGCAATGTTTTTTTAGTCAAGCCATTCTTGAAAAAGATACTTTCATTACTCCCTATATAGCTTTTGCGGTGCAAGGTAGAGGTAGTAGTAGAGATATAAGTAAGGTTTAGTGTTTCATTTGTAAGAACTATGATCATATTGCTACAAATTGCACTAAGAAATTTTACAATTATTGCAACAAAAAAAAACTAGTTCATATCATCAACAAATGCTCTATTCACCCTCCAAAATGCTAATCCATTGCTTTTCAACCCAACATAGTCACTTCCTTTACTGGTTAGCATGCAAACTTGGCCATAACTACATCAGCATCCATTCAAAATCCCCTACCTATTGTTCTTACTCTTGAAATGGTGCAATGAATGATTCTCTTGACCTTTTTCAACTTTGGAGATTCAAGGTAAGGATCTTTCACAAACTAAGTCTTAACCTCTTAATTCTACAACATCTAATCATATGACAAATTCTAATAATGTCCTTAAAAATGTCCATTTGTATCATGGTTTCAAGCATATTTAGGTTGCTAATGGTATTATTATTCCTATTTTTGCTGTTGGAGATGTTACCCCTCCTTTCAACAATAGTCTTGTATCACATGAACTCTTTCCCAATCTTCTATTGGCCAACTGGTAGAAAATCACTATACTGTACATTTCTCTCGTGATGGTTGTTCTGTGCAGGATCAAGTATCGGGGATAATGATCGTGAAGGAACCTAAAGTTGGACAACTCTTTCTACTATGTATTCCTAGTCATGTTGCCTTATATTCTTGAATTGCCAATAAAAGTGACGTATGACATAGATGCTTGGGGCATGCTAATTTGACTATTTTATCTCACTTGTTCAACTCCGATTTATTAGGACAAACTGCTCAAATATCTTTATCTGATCTTTCTTTTGACTATTCTACTTATAAATTAGGAAAAAGTAAAATTTTTCCTTTTCCAATTTTGGGTAGTTGTGCAACAAGATGTTTTGAGGTTTTATATAGTGACATTTGGGGGATTTCTCCTGTTATTTCTCGTGGCATTATAAATACGTTATGACGTTTATTAATGATTATAACATATTTACATGGATTTATTTTCTTAGATCTAAAGATGAAGTACTTCAAGTGTTGAAACTTAATTTGCCTCTAATATTAAGATTCTTTGATAAGATTCTGGAGGAGAATATATATCTCATGAACTTTATTTATTTATTTATTTTTATTCAAAAAGGAATTCTCTCACAATGTTGTTGTCCATATACACCTTAATAGAATGGTTTGGTAAAACGGAAAAATCAACATCTCTTGGATGTGATTCACACTTTGTTACTTGAATCTTTAATTCCTACTAAATTTTGAGTAGAAGCTCTATCCAATGAAATTCACTTGATTAATTGAATTTTTACTCAAACTTTGAATCTTGACTCTCCTTATTTTGTCTTTATGGTCATCATCCTGACTGCAAGCATTTGCATACCTTTAGTTGTATTTGTTTTGTTCATTTTCCTTCTCATGAACATCACAAGCTATCAAATTAATCTATCAAATGTCCATTTATGGGGTACATTCATAATTACAAAGGATTTGTTTATTATGATCCTAGTTCTAGAAAAATATGCATTTCTCGAAATGTTACTTTCTTTGAGAATTAGTATTTTTTTCCATTTCATGATACCTACTCACTTGAAATGGCTATTCTTCCAAGCTTTGATGAACAATTAACTGTTGAATGTTGTCCAACGCTTCAAGCTTGGCTTTATGTATCAACAATGTTCATCAACAACAACCACTCTAACTGATCCTGATCCCATTGCATTGAGACGATCTACCCAAGTTTCTCATCCTATTTCCTAATATATCTCTTGTATTTCTACTTTGTCTAATATTTCTGTTTCTTCTTGTTACTCACATGTTGCCAAACATGAGTGTTAGCAAAAAGCAATGCAGGAGGAGCTTCAAGCGCTTCAAGATAATCAAGCATGGGACATTATTCAATGTCCATCTCATGTCACACGCATTGGTTGTAAATAAGTTTATTTAGTTAAGATTTGTTCTAATGGATCTTTGGATCATCACAAGGCCTACTTAGTTGCCTTAGGTCACCAACAAGAGTACAAGATTGACTATGAAGAGACATTTGCTCCTATAACCAAAATGACTATAATTTGAACCATTATTGCTATTGCTGCCTCACAAGACTGGTCCCTCCAACAATTTGATATCCAGAATGTTATTCTCCATGGTGATCTCAAAAAGGAAATATACATGATTCCCCCCTCCTAATTTGTTTTCTTCCTCTACCAAAGAAGTTTGTAAGTTGAATTGCTCCTTATATAGTTTAAAACGGGCTCCTCATGCATGGTTTGAGAAATTTCACTCCATTTTGCTTCAGTCTAATCTTGTGTAAAGAAAATATGATTTCTCATTATTTCTTCGCACAACCGGTGCTAGGGTTGTCATTCTTTTGGTATATATGGATGATATTATTATCACTAGCACCGATTCTTTATTAGTTTCTTAGTTCCAACATCTTCAAGCATCCTTTTACATGAAAGATCTTGATAACCTTACTTATCTTTTAGAGTTGGAGGTGCATGGGGACTTTTCTAACACTTTCTTACATCAACATAAGTACACATAAGAGTTAATTCAATTAGTTGGTCTTCAAGTCTCCTTCTTTGTTGATACTTCTCTTAAAGTGAATGTTAAATATCATGCTGATGAGGGCGAGCAGCTTTCTTATCCTTTGTTGTATTGTTAATTGGTCGAAAGTCTCAACTACTTAACCATTACATGACTTGTTATTTCTTTTATCGTTTAGCAAGATAGTCAATTTATGCACTCCCCAAGACATTTTCACATGGTTATTGTACACAACATCATTAGATATATTAAGGGTACTACCTCTCGTGATTTTATTTTATTTTTGCTGGTTATTCTATTCAATTAGTTGTATATAGTGATGCCAATTAGAAGAATTGTCCTAATACTCGTCGATCTATTACTGATTGGTGCATGTTCCTTAAGGATTCCCTTATTTCACGGAAGAGTAAAAATCAAGATCATGTCTCCAAATCTTCAATTGAGTCAGAATATCACATGATGTCTACTACATGTTCTGAAATCACCTAACTTTGAGGATTGTTGATTGAGCTTGACTTTCCACAATCTAACCCTAATTCTCTTCATGTAACACAAGTGCCATTCAAATTGCTACTAACCTAATCAACCATGAGGGTACAAAACATATTGAAGTGAACTATCATTACATTTGTGAAATTATTGATATGCAACTCTTCTCTCCCACTATATATTCCAACAACTTTAAAAATTGCTTATTTATTCACTAAATCTCATACTAGATTTCATCTTCAATTTTTAGATGCTAAATTAATGCTTTTAAATAAATCAATATTAATTTAAAAAAAATATTGTCATAGATAATTTATATTTATATATATAATTATTATTCTTCTTCTGTATTATCACAAATAGAATTAAATTATTCATTAATAAAATAAATTAAAATTAATATAAAATAGTCTAACAATCCTAATAATTTAACCTAGATTTTAGCATAAATTCCTTTATATATTCAATAAAAATTTAAACAATAAGCATTTTTTTATCATTCAAAATAATCTTTGATAAAAAAAAAAAACAATTCCGTATGTATGTCTTTTCCTTCTTAAACCCACCAATCCCCTTGGCTAGTATATGAAAAAAAAATTCGATGATAACAATGCATTACTTCTATAAGCAACTGATTATTTTAAGTAAATTTTACTTCCTATAACACTCGGATGTGGAGGTGATGCTTAGTCCTTAAGCACCGGAAATATTAGTCTTGAAAATATCATTCACATACATGATTTCTAATAATTAGGGTAGGATTTTTATGTTTTAAAGATTGATATATCTGTGGTCAATTATTTTTAAGAATTATTTGGAAAAATAAATAAAAGAAGATATAATATTTATTTTAAATAAATACATTTTACTTAAATTATTTTTAACACAAAAAATATAAAATAATAAATTAATTGATGCTTTATATTTGATTTTCAAACTATCAACATTTTAAGTTAGAATATTCAAAAGCTTGAAAAAAAAATTTTACAATATAAATAGTAATATATATTTATTTATATTTTATATCTCGTTAAATCTATTTTACTTTTTTGTGTTTTTTATTTTAAAAAATTATCATCCATCAAATAAGAATTGTAGATGAATATATGATCCTCTCTTTATATAGAAGAATCATTAGAAAATATAAAAGCATTTTAGTTATCAACACTTGTATTGAAACTGCAGGGCTGAAAGCAAACAGAGGTTTAAGAAAAAAAAAAACTAGTGTTAGAAAGGACTAAAACATAATTAACCAAGACTGCAGAAAAACATAGGAAACATAAATATAGGAAACTCCAAGTTGACCTGTAATTTGAGGTCATTCATTTATTTTGTATATTTTAATTTGAGGTTGGAGCTTTAGAAGCCACCTTTTCTTTGATCACAACCTCTGAAGAAAAACAGCACAACACACACAGAGAAAATGGATATTTTGTACACCCTGTTGACTTTCATAGCCTTTTCTTTTCTGGGTATCTTCTTGGCTTTCTGTTTCATCATGTTGTTTATGTTCATGGGAAAGTCAATAGGAGACCCAGAATATGCACCTGTTAGAGGCACAGTGTTTAACCAGCTATTGTACTTCAACACACTCCATGACTACCATGCTGAAATGGCCAAGACTCATCCAACTTTTAGGCTTTTGGCTCCTGATCAAAGCGAGTTGTACACCACAGACCCACGAAATGTTGAACACATACTGAAAACCAACTTTGATAAGTACTCCAAAGGCAAGTATGACCAGGATATTGTGACTGATCTTTTTGGTGAGGGGATTTTTGCTGTTGATGGTGACAAGTGGAGGCAGCAGAGAAAGCTTGCAAGTTATGAATTCTCCACGAGAGTTCTTAGAGATTTTAGTTGTTCTGTTTTTAGATGTAATGCTGCCAAGTTGGTTGGAGTTATCTCAGAATTTTCCCATCAGGGTCAGGTCTTCGACATGCAAGTAAGTGGTAATGTTTTCCTGAAAGGAAGTACGAGTTTGGAAAGATTAAAATTTTTGTTTAAGAGGGCGTTCGGATATTTTTTTATGGAACTTCTTTGTGCTTTCAACCTGTCAATAACTTTTTGAGCTTATTTATATAAATAATTTGACAAGAGGTTATTGAATAAAGTCTTAATTAAGTTATATATCCAACACACCCTACGTTGAAATTGGTGAGGAGTGTTTAATTATTGTCATTATCTGACCGTATATTCTTAGCTTGTCTTAATCATGGTTTTCCTAGAATGTAATCATCAATTTAAAAGCTAGGTACATGTTTTAGAAAGTTTTTTTAGGGAAAATAATCGCTTAAGTATTAAAATCTTTTGAGGAAACTGCTAAAAGTAAATGATTATTTCTTCAAATAAATTGAACCAAACAGGTAATTAGTCTTTCAATAGTGAAGAAAAGTTGACCTATAAAATATATAGATTACTTTGTATGGGAACATTACATCACATAATCTTACAGTTGAATAGGTAAGAACAGAATTACGAATTACTAACATGTTTTCTTTTCAGTTGCTAGCATTACATGAAATAATCTTATACTTGAAAGCATGATGTGGGTTTAATGATTGTTCTTTTCTAGGACATACTAATGAGATGCACTTTGGACTCCATATTCAAAGTTGGGTTTGGAACGGATTTGAATTGCTTAGAAGGATCAAGCAAAGAGGGAAGTGAATTTATGAAGGCCTTCGATGAATCAAATGCTTTGATTTTTTGGCGTTTTGTTGATCCATTCTGGAAGCTTAAGAGGTTCCTTAATATTGGCTGTGAAGCTACCCTTAAGAGAAATGTGAAGATTATAGATGATTTTGTCCATGGAGTAATTAAGACCCGAAAAGCACAATTGGCAGTTCAACAAGAATCTGTGAGTTGACAATGCAGTATTTTTCAAAAGACTTGTGATGATACTTTGGATATGGTCCATTTGAACTATTTGATCTTCCAATTTTTTTTAGTGCTTCTTTAAAAATTGTTACAATTATGGATGAGTGGATGACATTCGAATCAAATGGTTGCTTTGATTTTCAGAATGTTAAAGAGGACATACTATCAAGGTTTTTGATTGAGAGCAAGAAGGACAAAACAACTATGACTGATCAATATTTGAGGGATATAATTCTGAACTTCATGATAGCTGGCAAAGACACAAGTGCAAACACTCTTTCTTGGTTCTTCTACATGCTCTGCAAGAACCCTCTTATAGAGGAAAAGATTACACAAGAAGTGAGAAATGTCACTTGTAGCCATGAAAGTGAACCAAACATAGATGAGTTTGTCGCCACTATAACAGATCATACCCTTGATAAAATGCATTATCTTCATGCAGCATTGACTGAGACCTTGAGACTTTACCCTGCAGTTCCTACGGTACTTCCTATAAAGTTTTCTTATAAACATCTCGAACTATCTCTTCCTTGTTCTACAGAATTTTTATATGAATGTACTATTGTCACATGTTACTTAATTATCCAAATTGAGCCTATGATAGTTGCACAATCTGATTTGATAGAGATAAAATCATTCATTTGTCTTCACCTAATACCTTTAGTTTTTCTGATAGTTAGCTCTTAACATGACATGGTATCAGAGTTTCTATAATCAAGTACTCTAGAATTTTTCTCCAATCTTCTAACAAAAAGTTGGAATTTTGTAAAGAACAACATGAACTTATACATTATTCACATTAGCTCAAAGGGCTCTTGCATGAGGGAGCATATTAGAGAGAAAACTATTCATGTGTCTTCACCTAACACATTAAGTTTTTGAAACTATTGGTTCATGACAAATATCAGTATATACTATTTATCTGTAATGGAAAAATGCTTTATATGGCATTCATGTGATGTGACTCTAATATATATGATTCTGATTATCTATTCTTGTGTTTGGTATATATGATTCAAATTCAAGGATGGGAGGACTGCAGAGGCACCTGATATTCTTCCTGATAACCACAAACTGAAAAAGGGGGATGGAGTTTACTACTTGGCTTATGGTATGGGTCGGATGTGTTCCATTTGGGGTGAAGATGCTGAGGAATTTCGTCCTGAAAGATGGCTCAACAACGGAATTTTTCAACCCGAATCTCCATTCAAATTCATAGCTTTCCACGTTTGTACCTTAAAAGATCATGCTAATGCTAAAGATATTGGCTAAGAAATTAATAAATATAAATGAGTACATCAGTGATATTTTCTTTATATACAACGGTTTGTGATTTTTTATTTTTTAAAATAGATTATTTTTATTGAGATGTCAAATATTGGTATAAGTACGTATCATGATTAAAAGTAGTTTATTTTAAAAAAATAAAGGATTAAAAATATATTTTATAAAAAAAAAAATTACTTTTGATTTCTCAACTGGTATTTGAAGCCACTTGTCAGTATTTTCTTCAAATTAATTTGCTTTATTGATATGATGTAAGAATAAGCTTCAATTAATGTGTCATTGCAGGCTGGACCCCGAATCTGCTTAGGTAAGGACTTTGCTTACAGACAGATGAAAATTGTAGCAATTGCACTTCTTCGTTTCTTCAGGTTTAAACTGGCAAATGGAACACAAAACGTGACTTACAGAGTCATGTTTACGCTTCACATGGACAATGGCCTCCCTCTTTGTGCAATTCCAAGGTCATTAGTAGGGTGACAAGTGAAGCAAAGCAAATCCCTTAGCAGAGAATCTCTAGTGTTTCACTTTCACCTTGGTATTTAAGAGCTATTTTACAATATGCTATGTTAAGTTTATTTTCCAAAGGGCTTTTCATGGAACTTTCATGGAACTTTGGGTTTTTTTAGTTGATGTTATGAATTTTGTTATGGTCTTTGACTTGTGGCTTGGGTCTGTAAAATTCACTAAGGTTTCAATTTAGGGAAGGATGTTGAAAGAAAAGGAAGAATCGTTGACATTTTGTATATAAGCTCCTGTTGAAGAGGGTGGGTTAAAATTGTCTGTATAATTGGGTACTTTTGTGTTTGTATAAATTATTACTTTGGATGTTAATATATATCTTGGAATCAATTACAATGTAGATTGGTATGCTCCAGTACATAATTGAATGAGGAATAAATGATTTTTATTTTGCTCACTCAATTTTGGCAATCCCTTTTATTTTATTCTCGGGACTGTGCTTTCAATGTTCATATTGTAAACATTACCGTATTCTTCCAATAGTAACTTACATTTGCATGTATCTCAAATTGAACGGTCACAATTTTTTCTGTTTTTTTTAAGGGATCCATTGGCCATAAACAGGATGTATTGGGATACATACTCCTTGTAAACTCAGCCTTTTTAAATTTTAAAGGGAAAAAAGAAGACAAAACTTAGATGTAAGAGCTTCTAGTATTGCTCTTTAATTGTGTAAATAGATTATTTCTTATTTAAATAATCATAAGATTCTACTATAAAATTATTCTTGTTTATAACTATTAATTATTTTTATATTAATTTTTATAGGAATGATTAAGTGTGTAAATAGATTTAGACCAACATGCAAGTCTAGTTTTTTTTTTATTTGAACAAATAAGTTTAATTGATTTGTTGTCCTTTTGGTTTAAAATTAAATAAATATATTTGATTTTGATAATATTAATTTTGAATTGTTAAAATATTTTATGATGTATTAACTAATCTGAATCATACATTTTTTAAAATTATATTTTATATTAAAAGTTGAGAATTTAATTTTATAATTTTAAAATAGATATATTACAATTTTTCGATTTGAATTGTAGAATTCCACTTTCAAAGAAAAAATTATTATCAAATATAATCATAATATTTTCATCTATCTACGTCTAATTACATGTAGTAAATTTATCTTTAATAATTGAATATTAATTTTAAATAATTAATTACTGTAAAAATTTATAATTGACAATATAAAAAATATGATTAATTCTTTATATCTTCAGTAGTATATAATTAATCATACATTTTTATTAATTGATTATACTTTTATTTTAAATAATTATGTACGTAAAAGTATTAGCTATCATTAATTTTTTATTCCGTTATTCGTTAAAAAAATTTAAAAAGTGTAAATAGATTCGGTTGAGATATAGGATTATTAGATCACAATTTTTATCAATTTTTTATTATATGAGGAAATAAAAGAAGACAATCATAATTTCTTTCTACTAATGAATCACTAATAAAACCGAATTATTAAAAAAATATATTGTATAAATTAAAATATAAAATCACATATATCTTAAACATAATCGAATTTATTTATAAGCGTTTTTTTTTATTAAAAAAAATATACCAACAAAACATCAAGTTATATAAATTATCTTTGACCTTTTCATCAGCTTTTAAATATAATAGTATTCATATCTAGCCTTGTCATTTGAAAACGAGGTGGTGTATCATCTCTCTCCCTGTTCCGTCTTCTTCTTACTTTTCCATTCATCTTCTTTTCGTCCCCATTTTTTTTGGTTCTTGATTTATATTTTTTATTGTTACCTTTTCTTTTCTTCTTGCCTTTAACAATTTTCTGTTGGGTTGGATGGGTTCCTTATTTAAACAACAATTACTTAATTAAATAACTGGTTTTTAGTAAAAAAAAATATGGATATAAAATAATTTGTGAAAATATTGAATAGATTATGTAAAATTATACTATTAAAAATTTGTTTAAATTATACAAAACATAAAAAATAACATATCATCATAGAACTTACAAATTAAAAAATTTAAAATTTTTTATAAAATTATTCCTTTAACGATTCTCTTAGAACCGGCGTCACAATAGTATACCAATTTAGCAGTCCAACACCGGTTCATTAATATAATAATCTAAATGGTGTGATTAGATCAGCAGATGCTTCAATTTTCAGTTGAACCAATTCAACTATCCAAACCAATCTGATTTTCATAACATTGTTTAAACCTGACAACCTTGTTCATATTAACATCCATTCACAACAAATTGTTATTTAGGTAAGTGAAAAAAAAAAGAGTTGCTTCATGAATATATATATATATATATATATATATATATATATATATATATAAATAAGAACTCATTATAAAAGATTTAAAAATATTGACTTATTTTTAAAAAAAGGAAAATTGTAAAGAATGTTACCACACATATGGTTAGTAGGTTATTAGTTAAATCCATACGGGACAAGTTAATGATCAATTATTTTCTCTAATATATGTATTATGTATTAGACTTATTAGTATATCTTAAACTTTTCAGTATGGGTCAATATTAAATTTCTATTATATACTCTCTCTCTCATTCATGCCAAGTTATTCAAAATTATAAATCATATCAAGTTCGTGTGTAGCAAGGTACCTAGGTACGTGTTAACTCTCCAAAATATAAAGCTTATTAATTACTTCATTATTTGTTTGTATTTATGAAAATAATGTTTGCAAACATAACCAAGTCTATGTGTAGCAAGATATGTAGCTACATGTTTAGTTATATGTTAAGAGAAAACAAAAAGTTACGTGAAAGTAAACTTAAACCCCTGTTTCACTTACTTAATTTATTTTATAATTTAATTAAAATACATTAATATTTTAAAAACTTGTTATTCAATTATCATATTATGAAAAGAGTATTAATTTTATAATAAATACTTTAAAAATTATTTTTAATTAATTGACAAGTATAAAAATATTTATTTTAAAATTAATCTCATAATGCTATTTGTATAAATATAAACTCCAAAGATTTTCAAGTCCTTAAATACAAATCATTAGATAAAGACATTGGTCCTATCGTAATTGTTTTTTTTTTTTTTCCTTTTTAATCTTACGTATACTTCGCATACTTTGCGCACTTATATGTTATTTAATATTTAAATAATATTAATCTTGAAAAAATCAGTTTAATTCGAAGGTGCATTAAGTGCACGCCCCATAAGACCAATAATGCACCGTTTAAAACCACTATATATAAAACTTAAAATGCTATATAATTTTCCAATTTCAGTTCATTTAAAATTTAAATATTTTATTACTAATATTTTTTAAAAGTAAAATTTTATATTTAAACACAAAAATTATTACTTGACATTATGCTTACCATACTGGAATCTGAGGCTATAGAATATAAGGGTATGTTTATAATCATCTATTCTTAATATTGATGAAAATTTATTTTGTATTTAATAAAAAATATTAAATATATATTACGTTAATTTTTATTTGAATTCCTCTCATACATATCATTTTTTGGAGCATATTTATAATTTAAATACCAAAAAATAAATTTTTTATGATAAAATCTATATTATAAAAGATAATAAAAAAGCTAACAAAATTATTTAGACAGCCAAAATATCTTGTGCGTTGTATGACTTCAATGACTAATTAGTGTCTGATTTACGAATTTTTTATTTACAAAAATATTAGATTATTATTTAAAATATTTTATATAGGAACTAATAAAAATAAAATTATTATTTTTTGTTTTTATTATTTTTAGTATAAAACTTAAAAAAATAAAAATAAGATAGCATTTTTATAAATCAAAATAAAAAACAATTTTACAAATCAAACACCGCTTAAATTCACTGTATAATATATTATGCCAAAGGTCAATCTCATCCATCCCTATTATTTTTAGAATATAATCAATGCATCAATTTTTACATAAGTTCATGTCAACATTCTTCATTCCATCCACAATCTAAAAATCATTTTTTTAAAATACCCATTTTATTTTCCACTTCATCTATTCCCTATTTTGATAAGAAAACTTGCATTTGTTACTCTCCATTCCTTCAAGAACGCTAGATTGAAAGCTCTCACACTTTTTAAACATAAACCTCTCACTTCTCATTCTTATCCTTATATCAGATGTATTTTATAAAACTCCTCACCCACACCCTACATGGAATGGAGTGTTCAATTAAATAAAGACTCAAGTGAACATCTTTCAAAGCCAACAAGGAAAGAAACTACGTAGATCGGAATTACTAGAAGAACAAATAAATTTTTACTTCTCTAAGATGGAAATTTACCTCCTCACTTTATCAGTCACAGAATATATATATTTTTTTTAATTTTCTTGTGTTTGAATGAATAATTTTATAATTTTAAAAAAATGTTTAAAAATAAATTATTATTAAAAATTAAAGTATGAAAAAAATTAATAAATATATCATAAAAATAAGCATAATAGATAATTTTTTAAATTCTCTTTAAATAGATATTATTTAAAACTCTTTCATTCCATATAAAAATTATTCAAATAAAAATCTGCAATATTTTTAATTTTTATTACTAAAATATATATAATATAGTAATTTAAAGTTATTCTATTTAAACACAAAATTATAACAATTTTAAGATATTTGAATGAGATCAAACCCACTTTGAAGTTGATCAATATTATACTTGTTACCTCCCATAACTGGCAGCTTTCCACATCGATACCTATTATTTGACGTAAGAAAATTAACTTGAGGCGGACATAAATTAATTCAAACGTTGCTATACTGTTTTTATAGTCCAAATGTTTTAATAGATATCCTTCTTTATAATAAGAGTATCGTCTACATATTCCAAATGTGATATCACCACCTCATGATATCCTTTTCATCAACTTATAAATACCTGGGCAAGTACATAGACTTGTTAATCATAAGCTAAAGCCATCCACTGCAATAAAAAAGAGTAACTTATTGTATCTTTGTTCCTTCCTTCTAGTAAGTAATTATATAAAATCTTTAAGATAGATTATTATTGTTGCTAATATTATATATATATATATATATATATATATATATATATATCATTAGAAGTATATTTTAGACGTACATATAGATGGTGTTTAGTTTGTACATCTTAACTAGTTCACCTCCCTTGTAGTTATGTACATTTAAAGAATGATGCCTAGCTGTTAGATGATACATTGAAAATTCTCCTACATGTCCGATGGCAAGCTAAAGCTAGAGGCATAATCATATGAAGTCTAAAAATAATGAAAAACATTTAGTGAACGGAGACAATTCCATTTGTTACCAGCAAAATGTTAATTAGACATGCATAAGTACAATATGTTTATTCATGGATCTTTGATATTATGACAGTTATTTTAACAGCAACAATTTTTTAAAAGAATTTATTACTGTTAGACTAAGATGGATGGTACTATACCATATGTATTAATATTATTATTCTTGTTAATATCATTAATATAAAAAAAAATTATTTGACAAGATCGACTATATTTAAAGAAGCTTTAAATTACCTCATACAAGCTCTAAGTTAGCAATCTACAACATCCTCTTGAAGCTTTATAATGATTGTACAAGTAAAAAGTAAAAGGAAATTTCACATGTCACCTAAAGGTACAAGAAGGAAAAGTTTGTTTTAAAAAGTACTTTATTTTCCTATAAATATCACAAAGCTACCTAGATGCTTAGCTTTTCACATAAAAAATAAATAAATAATGAAGAATTACATTTAATGGATTACTGGAGGTTATTTTTAAAAAATGTGATAAAAAAATATATGTTTAAGATTTAGGGTGTATGTATGAAAAAAAAATATTAAAAAAATGAAAAAAAAATGTACAAGAGAATGGGAAGAAGTTTTATTCATATTTAACATTATGTGATGTTAAAAAATGTAATTGTTCTTTCTAAGAGATTCAAGAGTTATATATTGTTAACATCTATAAGAAATTTTTTTTGTAAATATGAAACTTCAAGTGCAATTTATAGAAAGAACAAAAATGTTAGAATCAAAGATGATTGGATAAAACAAACCATGTAAGATAACATGATCCTTAAAAGAATGTTAAAAGATTTGATTTGAGTACATAACAATAAAAAAGAAAAGAAATACATGAAGATATCTACTAGGGGTAATTTTTAATTTTTAAATATATTAAACTAAAATAAAGTTAAGTTAATTTTAAAATTAATTTTAAAATATTTTATCTCAATGCTTAAAACAGAAAAAGTAGGTTTGTTTCTTAAATTTTAGTGACAAAAATAAATTATATAAATTATTCATATTTTTTAAAAGATATAAACAATTACCACTATCATTAGTTAATTAATACTAATGCTACAATCATGTTTTTATTAATAATGATAATTATAATATTATCATTATCACTTTCATTATATCCATTTAGTATTATCATTATTAAATATTATTATAGAAAATAATCATTAATTATAATTATTTATTATCATAATAATAATTATTATTAATATTTAAATATTATTATTATTATTATTATAATTGTTACTATTATTATCTTTATTATATTGAAATTTTTTTTATCCTTATAAGCTCTTCATTTTTGTTATTTACTTTCTCTTTTAAGAATTTTTATTATTTACTTTATTATTAAAAAATATTAAATTAAGTAATTTATATGGTAAAATTTAAGATTTTATATAAAAATTTGAAAATAGAAAGTTTACAATTAATTGAAGTTAAAATTTATATAACTAAAAACTAATTTAATTTTAAAAATTTAAAACTTAAAATTAATAACCATTGACTTTAGAATTATAAAATAGAAGTTTAATTTTTAAAAAAATTTCAATTAAGATTTACATATTTTTATTTAATTTTTTTTGTCACTTTTAGAACTTAAACTTACTAAAAGAAGAAAAAAACTTCCTTAGCATGAGGTGGCTCTAATCAAATTTTTTTAACGGGGTTAGGATAAAAAAAAAATTTCGGCAATGAATGTATATCGAAATTAACTAACACGTTATAAAAATAATATTTATTATTATTTTATGCGAAAGATGAAGAATTAAAATAGTTTTCAATAATTTTAAATTTGAGTTTGAATTTTATATATTTTTTACATTGTATTATATATATATAAAATAAAAAGAATTAAATTATTTTAAAAATAATTTTAATTAAAATTATTTTTAAAATAATTTGATCTTCTTCTTTTTTTTTATATATATATATATATATATATATAAACTGTTAAATTAAAAAAAAATATGTTATGTAAAGTGTAGAAATTTATTTTAAAAAGATATAGAGGACGCCATAAAATAAAATCATATTTATGCATAATATTTTTGAAAAATATTTTTTTGATAACTAAAGCTGTCTCAATTATACAAAAGGAGGGGCTGTTCCGATATAATTCATATTCGAATTTTGATAAAAAAAAAAAAAAATAGATACACCAACTCTTGTATAATTTTCCTTTCCTTGTCACTATTCAAATTTACATTTCATATATACAAAACTGGTCGACTTAAAAAGATTAGTTAAAAGTTAAAAAAATTAAAATTAAAGATTAAAAACTTCGTTAAAAATTGATAAATTAATAGATTGAATTAAATTTTTTAATAAAATTAATTATTGAATTACTCAATAAATATTTGATAGGTAAAAATAATTAATTAGTAAACTAGAATTTGATAAACATATACATATTTTTAATAGAAATATATTAAAATTTAATTAAATAAAAAATATTTTTTAAAAGTAAAATTTTTTATTTTTTAAATAAATAAAATTTTAAAAATTTATTTTCATAATTATAATTTTATCAATAAAAGCTAAATATTTTATGAAAAACAAAATAAATAATATAATAATTAAAATATATAGCAGAATATTAAAATAATAATTAATATATAATATTTCATAATAATATTAAATAATAAATGTATAAAAATTATTAATATTACTATAAAATAATAAAAGGATAATAACTTTATGAAAATATGAATAAGTGGTTAAATTATTAACATATATCAAAAATAGAAATAAAAAATATTTTAGTTAAGAATTAAAAAATATATTTAGAGTAACGTTTCAAAGGAAGCTAATAAATAATAATCATCCAAAGATGTTAGTATTCTAAAAAAAATTATTTTACTTAACAAAGTAAAAATATTTTAAAAAGTTTTTAATTAATAATTTTAACTTTCAACTAATTAAAATAAAATTATTAAACACATTTTAAATTAAATTGAATTTTAAAAAGATCATTTTTGAGTGATAAAAATTATAGGAGTGACTTTCAGTTTTCTTAATTATTTTAGAGAAAATTTCATATATATTTTCTCACACTAATTCTAGCTACTTATACAAATTTAATTTTTGTAACTATAGATGCTACTATTAAATTTTATTATAATAATTAAAAAAAAATAAAAAATTATATAATTTTTAAAATATTTTTATCTTATCATCTATATAAATTTATCACTTTCATACAACATTTTTATCATATAAATTCAGTTTATTTTTATTTTTTTTAAGTATAAGGTATGACCAGAAATGAAAATGAACAAAGCCGTCCCACATGAATCTATGACTCGACTCGTTTAATAAACAGATAGATTCAGGTTTGTACAAAAGTTTTTGTAAACAAAGAAGTCAAACCTAGACTTATAAAAAAGTCTATTTAATCTATTCAGAGCTTATTTATATTTATATATTATATATTTATATTTATTTTATGTTTTATTTACATAATATTAATATATATATATATTTTAAGTTTATTTAATGATATTTTTATCTTATATACTTTAAGTTTACAAATCTTTTTAATCAATTATTTATATAAATTTTAAGTTTATTTATTAAATTTTTTTATTACGTAAGTTTTTAAAGACTTACAGCTTCAACCTCAAAATTTTTAAACAAATCTAATTTAAACATTCAAAGTCTAGTTTGACTCGATCTACTTTCATCCATGTTGATCCATGATTTTATGTTTAAGTGAATTAAAAAAATCATTACTAATCTATTTAAATGATAAAAAATACAAATACAAATAACACTATATTTTTAAAAAAATTATTTTTTAAATAATTTATCTTTTTCTCATCATCTCTTATTTATATATTATATATATATATATAAACCAACTAACTTTGGTTTCTCAAAGTTTCATTTTGACTGGGCAACACCACAGAGACAGTGGCGCAAATACTGATAACCTGTTAGTTATAGCTGTTACTTTCCCCAATCCCCATTCCACCCTCTCGCGCCCAATTCGCCTTCTCTCTCCCTCTCTCATTTCCATTCGAGGCCTTCGATCAAATCTCTTCGTCACTCTAATTTAACCGCTGCTGCATTCATCTGCACCAAGGTATCCATTCCAACCTTTCGCTTTTTCTTGGATCTCACGTCACCCAAACAATGCCGATTTTCTTACGATCCGTTCCGTGCCTTTTTTTCCCTATCTGTAGAGCTCCGTGTTATCATTGCGTGAAAATGTTTCCATGTTTGATGCAATGAAAGCATCACTGCTGTGTTGATCCGTTCTCACATTACGATAGGTGATCGAATTGATTCTGATTCTGTGAGTTAATGCGAACTTGCTGTGCAAATTCCAACCAGTGTAGTTTTTTTTATTTTTTATTAATCTTGTCTATTGAAGAATGCGTTTATGTGTTTAGGAAAACCGAAGCTTTTGAGTGGTGTTTTTGTTAAGAATTTTGACCAAATTCGAGGTGATGTTTGTTTTTATTTGTAATTTAATGTTTTCATGTTTAATATAGTTGATTCCTTAGCAAAGGACCTGTCATTGTATTCAATTGTTGTATGGTCTGCTCTCTAGATATCTGTTATTGCTTTTCTTTTTAAATATTTTGCTGGAGATATTATTCATGTTGTTACATGCAGGTGGATTGGAGTTTTGATTATTTGAATGAATATTTATTAGCTTCTTTGTTGATAGTATAATGGAAGAAGAGGAAGAGCCTAAAGAGATAAAAATATCTGAAAATAAATTAGATAGTCGTGAAGTGATAGATAGAGGTGTGGAACAAGTTTTTGAGAGTCCTCAGAAGGATAATGTAAATGCTGGCAGTGACACTGTGGATGAACAGGCAAATGAAAGGGTATACTTACAGGGACATGGAATTGATTCAGTAACTACAGTTACAGATGTGGACCAGTTTGAGCGGGTATCTTCGAAGGATCAAGAGAAGAATGATGAGGATGTGGATTCAAACCAATCTTCGGGTTCAAATACGGTACAACAGCCATTTGGTGAAAATGCAAGGGATTTTAAAAATTCATCTGGGATGTACTCAACAGAGTCTAAATCTTCCCCAGTTGCTGACGTGGAAGATGATCATCTTTCTTATAGCCCTGGGTCAGAGGGGCCTTTTGGCCATACAAACGAGCAGTTTGCTTCATCTTTTAGTTTTGGTTCACCTGTATATTCTCCTGGTAGTTCTCCACAAAAGCCTAGGCATGAAGATGGTAAACCAAATATGTCTGCAGAAATATTGCATTTAGTTGATTCTGCTATCATGGGGAAACCTGAAGGTATGGAGAAACTGAAGAATATTGCCAGAGGTGTAGAAATTTTTGTGAGTGGTGAAGAAATGGAGAGCGCATCTTTCTTAATTGTAGATTCACTTCTTGCAACAATGGGTGGTGTTGAAAGTTTTGAAGAGGATGGTGATAATCCCCCCAGTGTAATGCTGAACTCCCGGGCAGCCATTGTGGCAGGTGAACTGATTCCTTGGCTTCCTTATGCAGGTGATTCCGATGTTGTCATGTCACCTAGGACAAGAATGGTAAGGGGACTACTTGCCATAATTCGGGCGTGCACAAGAAACAGAGAGATGTGCTCAATGGCTGGTCTGTTAGGAGTGCTGTTGAGAACAGCCGAAAAAATTTTTACAGTAGATGTTGGGTTAAATGGGCAGATAAGGTGGGATGGAACTCCTTTGTGCCACTGCATACAATACTTGGCTAGACATTCTCTTAGTGTTAGTGATCTTAATAGATGGTTTCAAGTCGTTACAAGAACACTGACCACAATTTGGGCTCCGCGCTTGATGCTTGCAATGGAAAAAGCAATAAGTGAAAAGGAATCAAGTGGACCAGCTTGCACTTTTGAGTTTGATGGTGAAAGTTCTGGTTTGCTTGGTCCAGGTGAGAGTCGCTGGCCATTTATCAATGGGTATGCATTTGCAACTTGGATCTACATTGAATCATTTGCTGACGCATTAAATACAGCTACAGTTGCTGCTGCAATTGCTGCAGCTGCATCAGCTAAGTCAGGTAAATCATCGGCTATGTCAACTGCTGCAGCAGCTAGTGCACTTGCTGGTGAAGGTACAATACACATGCCACGGTTATTTTGTTTTTTGTCTTCTGATAATCAGGGTATAGAGGCTTATTTTCACGCTCAATTTTTGGTTGTTGAAATTGGTTGTGGAAAGTCGAAGAGATCTGCTTTACATTTTACGTATGCATTCAAACCACAGTGCTGGTACTTCATTGGTCTTGAACATACAAGCAAACAAGGAATGCTTGGGAACGCAGAACATGAAATTAGGTTATACGTAGATGGGTCTTTATATGAAATTCGTCCTCTCGAGTTTCCTAGGATTTCTAAACCCCTCGCATTTTGCTGCATAGGAACTAACCCTCCTCCTACTATGGCTGGTTTGCAACGCCGTCGCCGTCAATGCCCTTTGTTTGCCGAAATGGGCCCTGTTTACATCTTCAAGGAACCGATTGGTCCGGAAAAGATGGTACGCTTGGCTTCTAGAGGAGGTGACATTGTACCTTCTTTTGGAAATGCTGCAGGGCTACCATGGCTTGCGACAAATGCCCATGTGCAAAGCAAGGCAGAGGAAAGTGTTCTTTTAGATGCAGAAATTGGAGATTTCATTCACCTACTCTATCATCCTAGTTTGCTTAATGGGCGTTTTTGTCCAGACGCTTCACCTTCTGGTGCTGCAGGTCAGATAATTTCTGGGTGTTGATTTTACGGTAATATATAAATGTTTCTGCTGCTGCATAAATGCATGTTGATTTTTCATGCAAAACGTCCCTGATGCTTGAAAAATCATCTAAAGTTGTTTGTAGATTAATATGGTGTAACTCAAAAATTTTTACAACCTTTTGGGTTGGAATAGAATGCTTTGAGTAACATTCAGGGTTTTCCTTTTTCACTTAGTGATAACAACTTGTTTAGTTATAATCGGATACTTTCCACTGTAATTCTTCTCTCATTCTCATTTTTTGTTGTCCTGGTGGAAATACCATTTTTCTTATAATTTAGCTCTTCCTTAAAGGAAGTAGAAGTCGTATTTCTTCTAATAATTTGTGATCAATTTATTCCATTTTTCCCTTTTGAGGATATATTCATATATTTAAGTTTGATGTAAAAATATCCTATGCCATACATCTGGAAATCTGGGTTTAAATCCTTCGGTACTGGATGAAAGACGTCTCTTGCATGTAAACTGCAAACTTCATGATTATTCTTACAACGTAACTAAACAATTATTTTGACTTTGAGAATCACAGATTAAATTCAGTTTCCATGCATTGAAAGAAACTATTTGCATTTTTGTTTTAAGTAAAAAATTAGTATGCTATCCAATTTAGAAGAAGAGGGGCTGATCCAATTTTAAGCGCCGTTGCTTTCTTGATTCTTCCCTCCTTTCCTTCTTATTCATAGTCTAAACCAATTTCCATGATCAATGCTGGTTCTCTTAATCTCTTGTCAGTTTTTAATTTTGAAACCCCTGGTTATTGGTTGGATCATAGATGGCTTGATCTTAGGAAATACAACAACAATAATCAAGCAGTTTCTCACTTGGTGGGGTCGATTACATGGACCAAGTGATGCCGAAATGTTGTGTCATAAATCGTGTCTATAGACAACCTATATCCTTAAGTTTATTTAAATGCTTATATGTATTTTTGTACTTATTATCAGACCACGATAAACTTTCTTTTGAGCATATGTAAATAAGTTGCATTGCTGACCATTCTTGTTACGGTTCCTTTATTATGATTCAGGAATACTTCGACGTCCAGCTGAGGTTCTTGGGCAAGTCCATGTTGCCACACGAATTCGACCTGTGGATGCTTTGTGGGCATTGGCTTATGGCGGTCCGTTATCTTTGCTTCCCTTAGCAATAAGCAATGTACATGAGGATACTCTAGAACCACGGCAAGGGAATTTTTCTATGTCTGTAGCCACTACATCGCTTGCGGCTCCAATATTTCGAATTATATCGATGGCTATTCAACATCCAAGGAACAACGAGGAGTTGGTACGTTGCAGAGGGCCTGAGATTCTTTCAAAGATTTTAAATTATCTTCTCCAAACCCTATCTTCACTTTGTCTTGGAAAGCATGATGGTGTAGGAGATGAGGAACTTGTTGCCGCAGTTGTTTCACTTTGTCAATCGCAGAAGATCAACCACAGCCTTAAAGTGCAGCTCTTCTCTACATTGTTGCTGGATTTAAAAATTTGGTGTTTATGTAGTTATGGAATACAAAAAAAGCTTCTATCATCACTTGCTGACATGGTTTTCACTGAGTCAGTAGTAATGCGAGATGCCAATGCCATTCAGCTGCTTCTTGATGGCTGCAGAAGATGCTATTGGACTGTTCTTGAAAAAGATTCACTAAATACTTTTTCTCTAATGGGTGAAGCCAATGCTTTGGTTGACGAGCTCTTAGTGGTAATTGAACTTCTAATCGTGGCAGCATCTCCTTCATTGGTCTCGGATGATGTCCGACGTCTGCTAGGGTTCATGGTTGACTGTCCACAACCTGGTCAGGTATGTAGTGATATGGGATGCTTTTATTCTCTGTGTTTCTTGGATAGTAAAAGCAATAAGAGGCTTAGTTATAGTCAAGGTTTTTAAACCGATCATTTGACACTGATTAAAGGTAGAATCGTTTAAGCGTCATGGATAATTAAATATTATTTTAAAAAAATATATATAATACATATGATATTAAGATATAAAAAATATATAATAATAAAATATATTAATATCATAATTTATATAATTAAAAATTAAAAAATTATATACATTTTAATTTTTAAAATTTAAATTATACATATAAAATTAAATTAAATAAAATATAATTTTATTTTATATATATTAATTTTTTATTGATTCTGTTAGTTTATCGTTGATTTATCAGTACTATCAAGTCGTTATCATTATTTTATTAAAATAATTTTGTTATTTAATTATTTTAAAGAAAATTTTACTAAAAAGATTTCATTAAAATGATTTTGTTATTTAATTATTTTAAAGAAAATTTTATTAAAATGATTTTGTTATTCAATTATTTTAAAGAAAAGAAATTATTTCCATTTCAATTGATCTGATCGGCAGATTCAGTTTGGTTTTCAAAAGCATAGGTAAAAGTTTATTTCATTACAGTTTTTAAAAACAAGGAAAAAATGTTTTGGGTAACAGTTTTTGGCTCTTTGTTATCAAAATAGTTTTGAATATTCTACCTTCTTAAAACTATAAAACTAAAACATGTCAACATGTCAGAGATGCTTTATGAATACTGTTTTCAGTTTCCAGAAAAACACGGTGGCAAATTGTTAGATAAGAGAATTCATTAATAGCAACTTTGTCAAAAAAAAAAAAAAAACCTTTTCCCATGATTTCGCTGTTCCTGATAACATCTTTTAGCGAGGGGTTGACCATTTTCTTCCGGTGATGCTCTTATATTTCAGAAACTGTTAATATTTTTTATTCAAACAAGTTTTGTCTTCATCCTACCTAGTCTTGAAAGTGTTATAAATCGAATGAGTTATAAAACTAGTATGAGCCAGATTGATTCAATAATTTTTTATAAATTAGGTAAACCAGTTATCCCGGTCAAAACAGATTAACATTTTTTGTGTTAATAATAAAAAAATTAAAATTAAAAATAATTTAAAAGTAAAATAACAAGATTTTGTATTTTTTATAATTTTAAATTTTTAATCTCATCTTAATTATTAAATTCTAATTTTTATCTTTCAAAATTTTATTCAGTTTAGTATTATAAATTTTTTCAACCATCAATCTTAATATGTAAAACTCAACATTCTTTATTTGTTTCTATTTAAATTTAAAAATAGATTTCATTTATGAAATATAATACTGATTCTAACCTATTGATTGACTATTTAGATATAAAATTTATATTTTATATTTTTAATTTATAAACTTATATTTTAATAAAATCTTAAAATTTAAAATTATGTTTAGAATGGATCCAAGTTTTTAATTTTTGATTTTTAAATTTATTTTAAAAATAAAATATGTTTAATAAAAATAATTTTAATATATTTTTTAACATATTTTTAAAACAATTTTAATTTAAATTAAAAAAAAGTTTATTAAAATTCTCTGTCACTAAATCGTCATTAATAATAATAATAAATATTTTATTATTTAAAAATAGTTTAATTTTTTATTTATCTAATTTTTATATAATAAAAATAAAATAAATAATATTATTTATATATAATTAAATTTATAATATTATAATATAATTTTATTTTATATAATTATTTATAATACAATATTATAATATTATATTATTTTTATATTAAATAATATATAAAATTATATATCGTAAATATTAATAATTAAATAATATATAAAATAAAATTTGTATAATTATATATTATTTTTATATTATAATCAATATTATTATCTCATTAATATTATTTTTATTTTTATCACTACTATTATCATAATAATAATATTTTTTTAAAATTTTACATTATTTTATTATTAATTATTTATTTATTTATTTTTTATAAATTCACAAATAAAGGATATTATTTAATATATGAAAATTATATTTATTTTATAATATTATAATATAATTTTATATTATACAAGTTTTTATTATATAATATATATTATTTTATATAATATAAATATTAAATAATATAAAAATATTATAATAATAATATATAAAATATTTTGTTGTTATATATTGATTATCAAATAATATATAAAATATTAAACTATATGATTATATAATTTTATGTATATTATAGTCATTATTATAATATTAATAATAATTTATTTTTTATTATTTTAAAAAATTAATTTTTATTTGTATAATTTTTATATATTAAAAAATAAATAATATTAATTTATATAAATTATATTAAATTTATAATTTTATATTATATAATTATTTATAATATAATAATACAATATATATTATCTAATATCAAATAAATATTAAATAATAGAAAAAATATTATAGTAATATATATATAATTTTATATCTTAAATATTAATAATAAAATAATATATAAATATAAATTTATATAATTATATAATATTTTTTATATTATAACCAAAATATTACTATTTTATCTTCTAAACACTATTTTTATTTTTATCGCTATCACTATCATTATTATTATCTTAATTATCATAATAATTATAATATTTAATTTATTATTTTTTTAAATTTAAAATTTATATTATTTTAATATAATTTAATTTTTTAAATTAATATTTTTATTTATATATATTTTTGCTAATTTAAAATAAAATGATATAATAAAATAATTTAACTTATTTTTAAAATAATTTTTAAAAACTAAAAATTAATATTAAAAATTAAAAATAAAAAATGATTTGTTTTTAAAATTTTTAAAGTTAAAAATTAAAAATCATCCCCAACAAAGTTTTAATTATTTTATAATGTTTTAAACTTGTATTTTAAAAATTTTTTATAGCAAAGTTGTAATGTTTAATTAGACATTTATGTAGTTGTAATTTTTTTATTTAAATTTAAAATATTTTTATTTTATAATAATGGTAACTCATTTTTTTAAAAATTTTTAAAAAAATTTAAGTATAAATTTTATAAATTTAAATATATACCAATTCAACGAATGATTTATTTATTCATCTAATAATTCATTGATTTAGTACTTAATCGAATTAATGTTCAAATTAAATTTTATAACATTATTTAAAAATATATCCGAAACATATTTTTAAAATAATTCAAAAAATTAAAAAATTAAACAAAAAATATTTTTAAACAAGTCCTAAAAATTATTTAAAAATGTTTTTATTTTATTTTATTATAAAATTACCATCTTATTTCTATTTTATTTTTTTTAAAACCTTGTATAAGTATAGTAAAAAATTTATATAGAAAACAATAATTTTTACTATACAAAATTTTAAATAAGGAAATAAAATAAAAATAATTTTGCAATTAAAAATAAAAACCAACACTCCTAAAATTTTGATCCTTTAAAAATTAATGATTTTCCATTTTATTCCTCACTCATTTTCACATTTTTTTAAATGAATTTTTAATAATATATTTTTATGAAATATTTTTTTGTAAATTTTAATTTTCAATCCTTTTAAATATTATAAAAAATTTTATTTGATCCCTTTAAATATTATAAATCTTTTCAATATCTTAAATTTTTGTTTTAATCTTTGAAATAAGAAATAAAATAATAAAAAAAACTATTTTATAAAAAAATATTTTATGAGAGACTCATTTAAAAAAATTAAATAAAAATAATAGATTTTTAAGGATAAAAAAATGAAGTAAGTTGAAAAAAAATCATAAGAAAGATGCTAGCTTGAAAGAAACAAACACTATATCATTCTATAATGCAAATTTCTTGAGAGTATCTTTGTATCATATTTCTTTAATTCTTATGTGATCTTCAACTAACGGTCATTAGATAAAAATATTGAATTTTTAAATAATATCCTTTTTAAATGTAAAAACTCAAATTGATAACATAAAACACAAATGGTTTAGTTCTTTTAGGATATTACTATTATGGTTATCCAGATCCAAAGGCTATAGAGTCTTCTTATCTACATCTTGTTTACAGTAAAGTTTTCTTATAATTTTTTTATTTATGCTTTTCTTTGTATTTGAAGTTTTTGTTTTTATATAAGTGAAAAGTGACGAAATTTAAATTTAGGATATCATGTAGACTATTTTTTTTGAAGCGACACAATATAATAGCATTATAGGAGTACCGGATGTACTCAAAATTATAGAATTAAGAACAACCTATTTATAATATGAATAAGTAATTATGTATAAAGAAATACAATTAACTTATACCTTCTCACAACACTCTAGCACCACACATGATCTTTTTCCCTTCTTTATTCAACGACAGTCTGTATGACATGTCAAAGATGTTCCTCAAATTTAACATCCAATTTGAAAAGAAGTAACTAAAGTGAGGGCTCTTTGCCATGATCCATGACCAAGATCTCAGCTAAATTATTTCCAACACCTTATTACAATGAAGGTCTTCCTTGTTAAAAATCACTACATTACGTGCAATCCAAATGCTTCAAATGGATATGAACTATCAAAATTGTCATTTTTGCTGTTTATGTTTATTTGCAAGCCAACAAATTGGTGAAAATGATTTCTTTCTTCACTTATTAATGCACTTTAAACCACTTCAAACTGATCATCCATATTTCATATGTCCTCTTCCAGACAAAGAATAAATGCTGGATTGTTTCCTCCTCCTTGCCACATAGGTGACATTTGATCATCTGTTGTGGTATGATGTGATATTTCACCAGTTTTGCTGCAATTGATATTTTTTGTTGCAGACGTTCTTATGCTGTGTTAACTTTAGATAACAAGTAATTATAACCAAAGTTTACGAAAAACACCTCTTTTGTATCTCCCCCATACCCACAGTTTTTTACCCCTCTTCTATATTCTCCGAGCTAAGCACTCTTTCAATACCTCATCTTTCAAGTAGACTATTATAATTTCAAATCCTTTATCATTAGACAATTCTAGCAACTTTTTTTTTGTGTTTGAAGTTTGCTTATACTTTTATTCTACTTCAACATCTTCCATGAATTAATTATTTCTTTTCAAAATGAAAAGTCTTTTTTTCCCTTTTATCATAAAGATGGTTATCATTTATGATATAGTCTTAGTTGAATAACTGATAAAAGAACATCATAAGCTTGGGCAGCGGAGAAAAGCCTTCGACTCTGTTGAAAGTATGTGTATAGTGTTTTTAAATTCTTGGTATATGATAACAAAATCATGTGATTATAGTAATTTGATTGTAGTATATGTATTTATCATTTAATCCAGCTCCACAGCTCCTCTGTGCAGTTTACAACTTAAAACGCATGAATTTCACCAGGCTTCATTTTTCTCTTACTTTAAAGATGGTATTTATAGGCTGACGAGAGGTAATACTTGGTGGCTCCATAGCCCACCGGTGATTTTCATTTATTCATTTATTTTGAACTGTCTCATTTCTGGTTACTGGCCTCTATTGCAATGTCATCATTCCGAGAACTTCGGAACCTTTAGCCATCGTCACCATTGTTCTGCTTCCAACAGCTGATGAGTCCCTATTTTCTCGAACTATGTTAATGTCCCTCTCTCCATTGAATTCTGAAACATGGGCAAAAAAACGTCAGTGACTTGTCAAATTATCTATTTAACTCTGAAAAATATTCAGCAAGCGAAAGGAACACATTTGTTATCCATTTTACGTCAAGAAATATAGAGTAACTCCCAACATAGTAGTAAAAGTAAGATGTGTAGGTTGATTGACTCAAGTTAACATTAAAATTTAATCCACATCGTTGGTTATTAAGGGCATCCAGAAAATGTCTGGGGTCAAAATATTACTTTCAAAGTAAGTTCCAAACTAGTGAATGCTGCCAAAGGGAGTGGCAATGACATATGAAAAAAGGAAGAAGAGACTCATAAATGTTGGATGAGAGTAACTACAATACTTGAACTTTTGATATCATACCTGAAAGAGAAGGATGTTGGGATCTTGGAAATTTGTTATCCAGAAACTTTGCTTTCACGGCTAAATGGCTTTGGCTTTTTCCTCTATAAACTACCTCTTTATGGCATCAAGTTATTAGAAGTATGGTTTGCATTGTAATAAGTTCGATTCCTTTTTAGCGGTTAAAGCAACACATGCTGGCCCCTGGAAATTCATCTATCAATGTTATGCTTCTTTTAGATCTCTTGTTTCCTTGGGTTCGGGTGATGGTTTCCATATTAAATTTTAGGAGGACCCCTGGGAGGGAAATTTTGACTATGTATATATATAAACCAGTTTAAAAATAAGATCCAAATTCAAAGTAAATAATAAAATATGCCAATAACAGAGTTCCTTTTAATTACAATGATTACAAAGCAGTCATGTGAAACAAGTTCCTTTTACCTAGAGTTTGTAAGTTGTACAAAGCTTTAATTTTATATGGGAGGGTAAACCCAACAGTTGTGTTGGGGTATTTGTCACCTCTGCGTCAATTGTCCCAAAACTAAACTGTATTTTCTATATAGTATGATAATATCATATGATCTAAAACTAATAGCTGAGAGTCCCCACCGACTATACATATGGCCCAAATAGAGCTTATATAGGGTTGCCAATCATCACATCATGTTGGAATCTGTCTGAATACAAGTAATCTATATCTTCTGCTTGTGGTCATCACTAATTTCAAGTTTAGTGGCGTATTTTGAAATTTGAAAGATCTAACATGAACTTACAGTGTTTTGGTTTAATTTTTAAACATCGCTGAGCTATCTCTAATCTAAAGAAAAATTTACTCTTTATTTACTTTATTTTCCAGATTGCTAGGGTGCTACATCTCTTCTACAGGTTGGTTGTGCAGCCAAATACAGCTAGAGCTCACTCATTTGTAGAAGCATTCCTAGCATGTGATGGGATAGAAACTCTTCTTGTTCTGCTCCAAAGGGAAGCTAAAGCTGGAGAAAGTGCTGTTGCGGAATCGTTGTCAAAGTGTCCTGACTCTCATAAAAATGAAACTGATGGTAGCAGTGAAATCGCAGAAACATGTCAGGATGACAAAGGATTGGATGGGAAAAGAGAAGCCATCT
Organism: Canavalia gladiata; assembly: GCA_037954105.1. NCBI lineage: Eukaryota > Viridiplantae > Streptophyta > Magnoliopsida > Fabales > Fabaceae > Canavalia > Canavalia gladiata. The sequence continues at coordinate 10,114,257 of CM075659.1, read as the reverse complement.
TACAAGACAATGACCAAGGTTCTCAATCTGTTGATAGTGGCAGTAACATTGATCCTAGTTCTCCTGATGTGAATACTGAAAGGATGTCATTTACCTCTGAAATTCCATCTGTCAAGAATTTGGGAGGAATAAGTCTATCTATCAGTGCTGACAGTGCTAGAAAAAATGTTTATAATGTTGATAAAAGTGATGGCATTGTTGTCGGGATTGTAGGTCTCTTAGGTGCTTTAGTAGCTTGTGGGCATTTGAGGTTTGGTTCCCGTGCTGGTCCTGATACAACAAGCAACCTTTTGGGTATGGGACTGCACGAAGGAGGTGGTACAATGTTCGATGATAAGATTTCTCTTCTTTTTTATGCCTTACAAAAGGCTTTCCATGCAGCACCCAATAGGTTAATGACGGACACTGCCTACACAGCTTTATTGGCTGCCTCGGTACTCCCTTTACCTTATCCCTACTCTGTAGTCCATACCAGTGGAAGCTAACATAGGCATATACTAAATTGAAAATGGCTACTCATTTTGCTTTCTATACTTATTATATTGCGAAAGAGCTATACGCTGATTTAATTGCAATACTCATGCTTTATTTGATATAAGCTTACTTTTATGTAGCCAGTATAAGCTTATAGGTTTCGTTCTTTCTAAGCCTGTGTAGATATTTGAGGACATGGACATGTTTTTGTTTGTGAATAGTAGCAGTTATAATTTTTTCCACTGAAATATATATATGATATAGTTCTTATGTATATTGTTACACGTACAGGCTATCAATGTTATTTGCATTCTACAGTTATAGATTATGTACACCTACCAAATGAAATGGGCAAACTCACTCATTCTATCTTGTCCAGGGTCCTTTGGTACTATGCGCGTCTGTATTTTATGTGACTAACTTATAAATATTGTCTACGTCTCACCTTTACGTAGCTATGAAATTTGCTTAATATTGTGTTAGGGATTAATTCTGATATTGAAGAAAGATACTTTTTTTAAAAAAACTGCTGGTATTTGAGAGATCTGATTCTTTCCCAATATCTAAGGCCCCATCCTCTCTAAATTGACAAGATACCTTCTCTCTCCATCTCCCTTCTTATTTATAAGCAATATGCCTTAATTCTTTTTTGTTTCAGCCCAACTAGCTGACAAGTATATCAATAACTAATTGACTACCTAAACACTAATCATACGTGTAAGGCTCTTAACTAACTATGGGGTTACCTATCAATACTCCCCTTCCAAAGTTTCACCTTGTCCTCAAGGTGAATGACTTGTGGCTGCTGAAATGAAGTCCCACAGATGTTCCAACGGATTGAAGCATGATGATCACTGGGTTACTAACTGGACCTTCATTCTGCATCTGTATTTCATCTACCGGTTTTAGACATCCCAACAAGAAAACAACATAGGCAGGGTCTGGTGAATTCTTTATCAGGATTTCAGCAGTGACATGGCCACCAACCCTCAACTTCATATGAATTCCACCCGGTTCAAATACAAACACATGACTTCCTCCATGCTCCTTTAGTACTCTGTTTTTTTTAGTATCTCTGGCCATGAAACAGAGCATCAAAGTCTTTATAATTATAATGAGTTCCCATGGCTCCTTTGTAAGCTGCATTACAACACATGGTTGCAAGTGATGATTGTTAAGATCCTCCACATTATTTTACTTCTGTGGTGGGTTGATTGTACTACCCATGCCCAAACCCCCATTACTGTTGTCGGTTTAGTCCAACCCTTCCTATCTCTACCATCTTCTTCCTTCATACACACATACTAAGATTTCTCTTATTCTCAATCATCTCTTGCATTGACCACTTTTATTTTCTGTTTCTTTTCCTTCCTCACCCTTTGATACCGTCTCTGCAACCTTAATTCTAATTCTTGATCTCTAAAGTTGTTGATGGTTTTGATTCACCATAGTTTATCTCTTCTTGATCTCTAATGCCAACACTTCCGATTTTGCCTTTGTTCCACCAAATCGACAACTAAGGCTCTTGATCTTCAACTCTACATTTTTATTTTTATCTTCTTTGCTCTCCAAACCTTCATCTTCTTTTATGCTGTCTTGCGCCAACGAACCTTCATCTTCAACACAAAAGGGCAGATATGGGTCACATATTCAGGCTGAAATTGCTTGAGCAAAGCCGTCATGAAGTCCCACCATGATGCATTTGGATGGTCCTTTTACCACACAAACCACCAAACAAAAGTATGTGCTCGCATAGCCTTCCCCATCTTTATCTTTTCTTCTTAAAGTATTCCTACGGCCTCAAAATGCTGCTCCACATTCATCAACCACCAGTAAACTTCTTTTCCTTCAAATTCCGGAATCATCTTTAAGAACACAATACCCACAACTCCAAGATCAGAGTTCTACTACCATTGTTAGGAACTAGTTCAGATATTGAAGAAAGAAACTCTTTTTACAAATAAAAACAACAGTACAGTCTAGATATTTGAGAGAGTTGGTTCTCTCCTAATGCCCAAAGGCACCAATCCTCTCGAAATTGACAAAATACCCTCTCTCTCCATCTTTCCTCTTATTCATAAGCAATTTGCCTTAATTCTTCTCCGTTTCCGCCCAACTAACGACAGATATATCAACAACTAACTAACTAAATATTAATTATACCTTTAAGACTCTAACTAACTATGGGGTTACCTATCATATTGCACCTTGCCTTGTAATTGCTTATGATTGTTCATTTCAATTTATATTGGGGGCACTTGGGTTCTATCATTTTTATGCTGCTATTGTAATGTTCCTCTATGAAATGCTTTGGCATCAAATGCCCCGGTTTTCCTTCCTACGTTCCTTATGGAAACAAAAAATAACCAAAAATATAATTAGAATACCCTTCAATGTGGATATCTTGGAATCCCCCTTTATCCAACATTTGCATGAGTTTGGAATTTCAATTTTCAAATGCCTCATTTGTTTTAATCTGTTTTGCCAGGAAGAGATTGTCAATGATGCATTTCTCTAATAAAATGTTATTATGTTGTTCTTTCATGTTTCGTCTGCCACTTTCCTGATAGTATTCCTGCAATTTTTCTGACCTTTTTTTTATTATATACTGGCTGAATTTGTTCTCTTTCTCAGTAAAGAGGAAGTTTATTAATTGAAAGGAGAAGATAATGCTCTAATACAGCAAAGTCTTGAATCCCCTTTAATTATCTGTTGAGGAAACCCCTTGTAAAATGTCATTAGCTAGCAAGTTGCTATAAAGGAAATCTATTCTCTTTATATGATGTTTTCTTTTTCCATGTTTCTTTTTGTTTTTTTCTTTCCATTCCAGATCAATGCTTCTTCAACAGAGAATGGACTGAACTTTGACGATTCTGGTCATCGTGTTGAGCATTCACAACTTCTATTGGTGCTTTTGCATTCCCTTCCATTTGCTCCTAGGCCTCTGCAGAGCAGAGCAATGCAGGTATTAGCTTAACACTTCTCATTTTTCTACAATATGCATGGAATGTTCATGCACTGTATTTGTTTTTTTTTGGGGGGGGTGGTGGTGGTGGTGGGCTGGTTGCCATAATTTTAAGATCTGAAAGATCATGAAACATTGAAATCATTTCCTTACTTCTTCAATAGACAGGATGAGGATGGAAAAAGACTTACAAATAATAAAATGATAGCTTCTTATTGACTGCATTTTTCTCTTCTTCTAAAGTGTGGTTGATTCTGTAATCTATATTTAAAAGATTTGCTTTAAATTGTTTTCTTAGCCTCTCTTGGTGTTTAGTGCATGTGGAAATGGCAGATATGCAGAGGGACGGGTCTGTTCTTGTTTAAATGTTTTTCTGTATCTAATGCTTTTGTTGGAGGCTCTGAGCAGAGAATATCTTATTCTTCCTTTTGTTTTGTAGTTTTTCCTTTTCTCTGTTATATTTTCTTCATTTATCAAATAAATAGATTTAACATATGTTTCCACTTTCCATTTCTTTCTGGTTGTATGATAGATGTTCTGTTTATTACTAGTCTTGTCCTTAAGTACTCCTTGTTGTGTTAGAATTAAGGAATGTAGTGCGTGTGCATGTCACAGCCATATAGATTATTGTTTATGGAATTTAAATAGATGAAGAGTTTCAGTTATGCAGACATTTCCTACTGGAAAACTTGTTTTATACCCCCTCATTTTGAGCTCCCCGTTTGTGTATGATTTCAGGATCTTCTATTTTTGGCTTGCAGTCATCCAGAAAATAGAGGGAGTCTGACAAACATGGAGGAATGGCCTGAATGGATTCTGGAGGTCCTAATCTCAAACTATGAGGTAATAATATATAAGGGTTTTGTCCTCCTCATTCTTTACCATACTTCATTACTCTTTAACAAAATTTCACACACTCACACATGCATGAGCTTAATCCTAATCTCAAAAGTGTTTATTGTCTTATCCAAGTATTCAACAGTTACGAGTAAGCCGTGACTATATCTCCTAATTAAAGTAAAACATGTGGCTTTCTACCCATTGATACCATGATAACCAGAATGTTGTTTCTTGCCTTCTATGATAGATGGTTGTCTAGGTGGATTTCAGTTGACCATGTTTTGCAAAGAGGAGAAAATATTGTTTGAAACTGTTGTCAAACAAACAAAGCCAATGATGTTATTACCAACAGGCTGTGTTAGAAGCCACTTGAAGGCATTCATTCCTTGTTAACAAGCTTAAGCTTCATGTTTCTCCGTCCATGGAAACTACAAATACATCCCATTTGTTTATACCTGAGACTAAATTTCTACAAAGGTTTCAGTGAATTTCTGATAAGAACCTTGGGAAAACCATACCTCAAAAGCTAGCTGTTGTAATTGGAGAGTCCAAAGGATTATAAACCCCACACCTTCCAATGTGGGACTCAATTCTCATACTTTGCCATTGAATCCTAACATCTCACCATGCTCTGCAGCCTTGACACCCATGCGGGTTGGCTGTGCACTAGCCCCTTGACTAGTCCCAAGCAAACATTGCAATGTTGGCATCATTATCTTGCAATTGAGTCCTCACAATTTCTCACATAAATGGTCAAGATTAAAAGTTATTTGAAGTCATATGATTGCTTATAAAAGAAATGATTTTTGAAAAATTCATAACTTGTGTTTTGATTTTGAACATTCATGGTAAGATCTAATGGTCAATATCTTTTTTATCTCACTTTCACATAAAAAATCCCTCTATCTACCCATTACACACATGTGTATTTATATACATACTGTGGAGAATTGATTTTTATTCCACTGTGTTTGAATGATTACAACAAACAGTATAAATAGGGAAAAAATATACATATCTAGAACTTGATTTCAGCCTATAAATAAGGAGTTATAATCTCTTATCTAACTAAAAATTGAAACAATATATACATAATTGTTGGAATAAATAAAAACTTGATCTATCCTATCTGTACAAATAAAATAAGAGATCCTCTCTGATTTGGTGAGAATAAAAACAGAATCTGCTATTTTTGGAATGTAATCATTGACACTCCCCCTCAATTTGGGTGATAGATGTCTATCATGCTCAAATTGGTCCTTATGCTTTCATATGTATGTCTAGGAAGAACCTTAGTTAAGATATCTATTATTTGGCTGCTTGAAGGTACATGATCAACACTAATGATCCCAAAGTCAAACTTCTCCTTTATGAAATGTCGATCAATTTCCACATGTCTTTTTCTATCATGGTGGACTAAGTTTTTTGTAATACTAATGGAAGTTTTATTATCACAAAGTATTCTTTCTGAGTAGTTAGTAAGAACTTTGAGTTCTTCTAGCATCCTTTTCAGCCATCTCCCTAATCAGTGTACACTTCTATGCTCCTATTCTGGGATTTCTGGAAATACAGCCCTTTACCAAGTGTACCTTTCAAGTATTGCAAAATTCTGGTTACAACTTTCATATTAATGTCATTTGGATTGTTCATGTGGTGGTTGACCATGCTCACAACAAACCCAATGTTGGGTCTAGTTTGAGTTAAGTAGATTAATTTTCCCACTAAACTTTGGTACCTCTCTTTGTCAGTTGGTTGACTTTGGTTTTCATCATTGCTTTTTTTGACTAGTTCCACAGGCGTGTATGCAGCTTTACATCCAAGCATCCCAGTTTCTTGTAGCAAGTCAAGGGTGTACTTCCTTTGGGATACATAGATCCCATCCTTTGATCTAGCCACTTCTATTCCTAGAAAGTACTTGATCTGACCATGATCTTTGACTTCAAATTCCTTAGACAAGAGTTTCTTTAGGTGCTCAATCTGTTCATGATCAACTCCTGTGATAACTATGTCATCTACATACACTATGAACAAGGTTGTCCTCCCTTGCAAAGAGTGTTTAACAAACATGGTGTGGTCTGTTTGACATTGTAAGAATCCATCCTTTTTGACAACTCGGGTCAATCTACCAAACCAAGCTCTTGGGGATTGCTTAAGACCATATAGGGATTTTTGAAGTTTGCACACTTTGTGAATGGTCCTGGTGGGATTTGCATGAACACTTCCTCTTTTAGTTCACCATTCAAGAAGGCATTCTTGATATCCAATTGATGTAGTGGCCAATCCATATTTGCAGCCAAAGATAAGATGACTTGCACTGAATTGAGTTTGGCCACAGGAGCAAATGTCTCTTCATAGTCAATTCCGTATGATTAAGTGAACCCATTTGCCACCAATTGTGCCTTATATCAATTTATGCTTCCATCAGCATTATACTTAACAAAGAAAATCCACCTACATCCAACTGCCTTTTTTCCTTCTGGTAGAGTGGTGAGCACCCAAATGTCGTTTTTCACCAAGGTGTGCATCTCTTGCTGCCCACTTTGGATGTTGAACAGCTTCTTGAATGTTGTTTGGAATTTTGATGCTATCTAAAGAGGTTACAAATATCTGTGAGATAATTTTCCATAAGACTCACGTTTCTCAATTGGATGTTGGGTACAGGTTCTAACACCTTTCCTTACGGCAATGGATACATCAAGTTCAGTTAGTACTTGACTATTATGATCAAGACTTGAGTTAGGAATAGTGTTACCTGTTAGATTTTCATTTTTTGGAATTTGGTTGGACTCATGGCCTTGTAGTGGAGTTGTGCTAGACTCTACCTCCTTTTGCATTTCCTTTTTCCTAAAGTAAACCTGTAAATTGGTTTCTTGTGCAGTAAGTTCTTATGAATCTGCTCCTGCTGGTTTAGTAAATTCTGCTATTGGGACATTTGTTGTAGTCTCCTCAAGTTTTAATTGGGACATTTGTTGTAGTCTCCTTAGGTTCAACCATTTCAATTGTTTCTATTCCCAAAGGTTGAAAGTCTGCTTTTATAATAGATGTCTTCTCCCCCTGAGTTTCAGCTTTAGGGTAATAGGGCTGGTTTTCAAAAAATGTGACATCCATGGTGTCATAAAATTTTCTGGTCATTGGAGAGCAGCACTTGTAGCCCTTTTGGTGTGGTGAGTAACCAATGAAGATGCACTTTATGGATTTTGGATCAAGTTTGCTACAGTGGGGGTTATGGTTGTGGACAAAGGTTGTGCATTCAAATATCTTGGAGGGAAGTGTATTGAGAATTCGATTTATTGGATAAAAGGTATGACGATAGATTGTGGGGTGCAAAAGTTAAGGACTCGAGAGGGCATCCTATTTATAAGGTATGTAGCAGAAAGTATAGCTTCTCCCCAAAAATGCTTTGGCACATTAGTAGCTATCATTAGTGATCTTGTGACCTCCAAAATATGTCTATTTTTTCATTCTGCAATCCCATTCTGTTGTGGGGTGTCCATACATGAGCTTTGATGTACAATTCCATGCTTTTGGAAATATATGTTCAAAGATGAGTGAAAATACTCATGACCATTGTCAGTTCTAAGGACTTTGATGTTGGTTTGGAATTGAGTTTGCACCATGTTGTGAAAGCATTCAAATATCCTTCCCACTTCTGATTTTTCTTTCATTAGGAAGATCCATGTGACCCTTGTGTGGTCATCAATAAAGGTGACAAACCACCTAGAGCTAGAGATGTTGTTGACTCTTAATGGTCCCCGCACATCACTATGTGTTAGGTTGTGGAGCCTGATGCTTACCTATGGATTAAGTTTCCTTTTAGATTGGATTTACTTAATGGTTAAGTAAACTTAATAGCTAAGCAAATGTGGTGATGTGACACCTATATATATCCTCCCGTGTAGTTGTATTTTGAGATGGAATTCTTTGTACCTGTATATGCCTAGAATCATCAATAAAAATATCTAACCGCCGTAGAAGTTTACCCACGGGGTGTTACCACGAAATCATTTTTCTTCACGTTTCTCTCTCTCTCTCTCTAACTTTACTCTCTTGATTCTTCATCTTCTTCATCCGGTTCTTGGTGTGTGTTGAGGGATAAGATCCTAACAACTGGTATCAGAGCTTGGAGATTCAACACGAACACTAAAGATGGACAGTTCGAAGCTTGGAATCGAGAAGTTTGATGGATCCGATTTCGGTTTCTGGAAGATGCAGATTGAAGACTATCTGCACCAGAAAGATCTTCACGAACCCTTGACCGGGGTGAAGCCGGATTCCATGACGGAGGAGCAGTGGAAGCTCAAGGATCGCCAGGCGCTGGGTTTGATCCGGTTGACTTTGTCAAGAAACGTGGCGTTCAACATCGTGAAGGAGAAGACTACATCCGGTCTGTTGAAGGCGCTCTCAAATATGTATGAAAAACCATCGGCGATGAACAAGGTATATTTGATGCGTAGATTGTTCAATTTACAGATGTCTGAGAGTGGATCTGTTGCTGATCATATAAATGATTTCAATATGATTGTGAGTCAACTGAGTTCTGTGGAAATCAATTTCGAAGATGAAATTAAAGCGTTGATTTTGATGTCATCTCTGCCCGAGTCTTGGGATACTGTTGTTGCTGCGATTAGCAGTTCTCGTGGATCTGAGAAACTGAAGTTCGATGAAATCCGTGATGTTGTTCTCAGCGAAAGTATTCGCAAACGAGAAGTGGGAGAATCATCGGGTAGTGCTCTCAGCGTTGATCGAAGGGGGAGAAGCAAGTCAAAGGGCCAAAATCAACATGGTCGATCAAAATCAAAGAATCGCGGAAAATCTCCGAACAAATCTAACATAACTTGTTGGAACTGTGGAGATAAAGGACACTTTCGGACAGAGTGTAAGAAGCCAAAGAAGAAGCAGAATCAGAAATCTGGAGATGACAATGATTCTGTGAATTCAGCGGAGGACATTGGGGATGCTCTAATACTTAGTGTAGACAGCCCAGTTGAATCTTGGATTTTGGATTCTGGTGCATTTTTTCATTCTTCACCAAGCAAAGAATTATTCAGAAATTTCAAATCTGGAAATTTTGGAAAGGTGTTTCTTGCTGATAATAAAGCCTTGGTGATTGAAGGAAAAGGGGATGTCTGCATAAAAACACCAGCAGGAAATCAGTGGACATTGGAGGATGTCAGATATATTCCTGGTCTCAAGAAGAATCTGATCTCAATTGGTCAGTTGGATAGCACGGGATATGCAGCAGAGTTTGGGAAAGGTTCTTGGAAGATTGTGAAGGGTGCTATGGTTGTAGCACGAGGCACAAAATATGGAACCTTATACACCACTGCGGGGTGTATTAACATGGCTGCTGTTGACAATGTTGCTTCCGGTTCAAGTCTGTGGCATGACAGACTTGGACACATGAGTGTTAAAGGGATGAAGATGCTGGTTGCAAAAGGAGCATTAGAAGGTCTGAAGTCTGTTGATATGGGTCTTTGTGAAAGCTGCGTGATGGGCAAACAGAAAAGAGTTAGCTTCACAAAGACTCCGAGAGAGCTGAAGAAAGTGCAGTTAGAAATGGTCCATACAGATGTTTGGGGACCATCTCCAGTTTCATCACTTGGAGGATCCAGATTTTATGTCACCTTTATTGATGATTTCAGCAGGAAGGTATGGGTTTACTTCTTGAGGCATAAGTCAGATGTGTTTGCAACTTTCAAGAACTGGAAAGTTGAAGTTGAGAATCAGACTGGGTTGAAGATCAAATGCCTAAGGTCTGATAATGGAGGAGAGTATGACAAATCAGAGTTCAAGGCATTCTGTGCAGCTGAGGGAATCAGACTGATGAGAACAGTTCCCGGTAAGGCAAGGCAGAATGGAGTTGCTGAAAGGATGAACAGAACGTTGAATGAGCGTGCAAGGAGTATGAGAATACACTGTGGGCTGCCCAAAACATTTTGGGCGGATGCTGTGAGCACGGCTGCGTACTTGATCAACAGGGGACCATCAGTTCCTTTGGGGTTCAAGATTCCAGAGGAAGTGTGGACTGGAAAGGAACTCAAGTATTCACACTTGAGGACTTTTGGTTGCACTGCTTATGTTCATGTTGATCCAGAGAAAAGAGACAAGCTTGATGCTAAGGCTGTAAAGTGTTACTTCATAGGTTATGGTTCTGATTTGTTTGGCTACAGGTTTTGGGATGACAAGAACAGAAAGATCCTGAGACACTGTGACGTGACGTTTGATGAGTCTGTCCTGTACAAGGACAGAGAGCAGAAGGTTTCAGAGACTACAAAGCAAGTGGGAGTTGAGGTTGAGTTGGAGAAGAGTACCCCCAGAGATGTTGAAGCAGATACTCAATCAACTCCAGACACTGTTGCTGAAGAACCAGAGGTGGAGCAAGTCACACCTGAGCAGGTGTTGAGGAGGTCATCCAGGACCATCAGGGCACCAGATAAGTATTCACCTTCATTACATTATCTGTTGCTGACTGATGAGGGTGAACCAGAGTCTTTTGATGAGGCCCTACAGGTGGAGGATTCGATCAAGTGGGAGCAAGCCATGGATGATGAGATGAGTTCACTTGAGAAAAACAACACATGGGTGTTGACTGAGTTACCTGTTGGGAAGAGAGCCTTGTTGAACAAGTGGGTGTTCAGAATCAAGGCTGAACCAGATGGCAAAAGAAGGTTCAAGGCTCGATTGGTGGTTAAAGGATATTCACAAAGGAAAGGTATTGATTATGCTGAAATATTTTCTCCTGTTGTGAAGTTAACCTCTATTCGAATTCTGTTGAGTATTGTTGCATCGGAGAATTTGCATCTGGAGCAAATGGATGTAAAAACAGCATTTTTACATGGAGATCTGGACAAAGAGATCTATATGCAGCAACCGGAAGGATTTGTTGTTCCAGGCAAGGAACACACGGTGTGCAAGCTCACCAGGAGCTTGTATGGACTAAAGCAAGCACCAAGGCAGTGGTACAAGAAGTTTGACTCCTTCATGACTAAGAACGGCTTTTGCAGGGCTGAAAAGGATCAGTGTTGTTACTTCAAGAAATACACTGATTCTTATGTCTTTCTACTCTTGTATGTGGATGATATGTTGATTGCAGGATCTAGTATGAGGGAGATTAACAATCTGAAGACAAAGTTGTCTTCTGCATTCGAGATGAAAGATTTGGGGGCAGCGAAGCAGATTCTGGGGATGAGGATTTCTCGGGATAGATCTGCTGGTACTTTAAATCTATCTCAGGAGTTGTACATTAAAAAGGTGTTGAGCAGATTCAGGGTTCATGATGCTAAACCCAGGACTACTCCATTGGCAAATCACATTAAATTGTCAAAGGAGCAGTCACCCAAGACAACTGAGGAGCGTGAGCATATGACACTTGTTCCGTATGCTTCAGCAGTTGGAAGTTTGATGTATGCTATGGTCTGCACTAGGCCTGATATAGCACATGCAGTGGGAGTTGTTAGCAGGTACATGGCGAACCCGGGGAAAGAGCATTGGGAAGCTGTGAAGTGGCTTCTGAGATATCTGAAAGGTACATCCAATACTTCACTTTGTTTTGGCGAAGGCAAGGTGATACTACAGGGTTTTGTGGATGCTGATCTTGGTGGAGATGTGGACTCGAGCAAGAGTACATCTGGATACATTTACACCATAGGTGGAACAGCAGTGAGTTGGATGTCCAGGCTTCAGAAGTGTGTTTCTCTTTCATCTACTGAAGCTGAGTATGTGGCAATAGCTGAAGCTGGGAAAGAGATGATATGGCTGGCAGATTATCTGGAAGAATTGGGCAAGAAGCAGAGCGAGAAGATTCTTTATTCAGATAGCCAAAGTGCCATACAGTTGGTAAAAAATCCAGTCTATCACTCGAGGACAAAGCACATCAGAAGGCGGTACCATTTCACTCGCAGGGCAGTGGAGGATGGTGATATGTCCTTGGAGAAGATAGAAGGTGCAAAGAACCCGGCAGACATGTTGACGAAATGTGTTGATGTTGGGAAACTGGGGTTATGCAAAACCTCGGTTGGTCTTCTGTAGTTGTTTCTACAGATGTTGCGGTGCAATGACGTATTGATGATGCAAGGACAAATTTTGTGGGAATGCAATTTTTTTTGGTGACTGGATCAGTCTCCAAGTGGGAGAATTGTTAGGTTGTGGAGCCTGATGCTTACCTATGGATTAAGTTTCCTTTTAGATTGGATTTACTTAATGGTTAAGTAAACTTAATAGCTAAGCAAATGTGGTGATGTGACACCTATATATATCCTCCCGTGTAGTTGTATTTTGAGATGGAATTCTTTGTACCTGTATATGCCTAGAATCATCAATAAAAATATCTAACCGCCGTAGAAGTTTACCCACGGGGTGTTACCACGAAATCATTTTTCTTCACGTTTCTCTCTCTCTCTCTCTAACTTTACTCTCTTGATTCTTCATCTTCTTCATCCGGTTCTTGGTGTGTGTTGAGGGATAAGATCCTAACACTATGGACTAGAGAAAATGGTTGGGATGACTCATAAATTTGTGTCGGGTAAGTGTTTCTCATGTGTTTGGACATTTGGGATACTTTGGAAAATCCTTTTATTATCATTGAATAATGAAGGGAACATCCTCTTCAAGTACAAAAAATTCGGGTGGCCTAATCTATAGTGCCACATCATTACAGAACTCTTAGTCCTTGAATTTACTGCTGCATAAGCATTTGCTTTAGGTTCACCTTTGGAGCCATCAACTTGAAGGAGATAGAGTCCAACACATTCCTCAGCACTACCAATCGTCTTCCCCAATCCCAAAATCTAGAATTCACACAAATTGGGAGAAAATGTTGTAACACAATTCATATCCTTCATCAGTATGCTAATGGGCAACAGATTACAATCAAGTTTGGGAACATAGAGAATTGATTCCAGAACAATGTTTTTAGAAATTATGACAAAACCTTTACCCATAACTTTTGAGAGAGTACCATTAGCTATTCGGACCATTGAACGACTGTTATACGGAGTATAATTATTAAGTGTTGTTATATCTCCAGTCATATGATTTGAAGCTCCTGAATCTACAATCCAGGACTTTGATTTTCCTCTACTGGTATTTAGGGTATTAAGAAAATTACCTTTTTGTGCTAAGGAGGTTGTACCAATGTTCTTTTCAGCATCTGGTATAGTTTGTTGAAGGAGTTTTTGTACGAGTTCCATTTGTTCCTTGCTGAAGGGAGCAACATCGAACGTCATTTCTTTACCTTGGGAACTCACAACGGCTGCATTACCTCGAGTCTCCTTTCCACAGGGTGGTTTTCCATCAGTTGGCTTTCCATGAATAGCCCAACAAATATCCTTTGTGTGGCCTGACTTTCTACAGTGTTCGCACCATGGTCGATTTTTCTTTAGAGATGGTCAAAACTAGTTACTTCTTGCTGGCATAGCTGAGCTTTCACTGTAGGTTGCTGGATTAGGATTCCCTAACATCAACTTCCTCTTGCTATCTTCTCTCCTTATCTCAGAGAACACCTCTCGAATTTTTTTGCAGGGGGTTAATTCCAAGAATTCTTCCATGAACTTCATCTAGTTCTTGATTGAGTCCCATGAGGAACTTGTAGATCTGATCTTTTTCAACTAGGTCCTTATATTGTTTCTTATCTTCAGGACATTTCCACTCTATCTCTTCATAGATATCAAGCGGCTGCCAATGCCGATTAAGGGCATTAAAGTATTCTATGACTGTGGACTCATCTTGCTAGAGATCATGGAGCAAGCTTTTGATCTCAAAAATTGCTAAGGTGTTGTTCACGTTTGAGTACATTTCCTTCACTGCATCCCACATCTCCTTGGTGGTCTTGTAATACATAAAATTTTTCCCAATTTCATTGGTCATGATGTTAAGCAACCACGACATTACCAAGCTGTTTTTTAGTTGCCATTTTTTATGGTTAGAATCTCCTTTCTCTGGTTGTTTGGAATCTCCTGTAATGTATCCTTCTTTTCCTTTTCATTGGAGAAAAACCCAAACAGACCTTGGCCATTGAATGAAATTTTGACCATTCAATTTGTAGCCTATAATAGGAAGAATTGATCCCTCGCTTGAGCTGTTACCAAGGAGAGTAGTGGTCTCCATTGTTGGTGCTCTCTCTGATTTTTCACTCTCCATGATAGGACTATTACTAGTCGCTAGCGATGGTTCAGATTGTACTCTGATACCATGTGGATAATTGATTTTTATTCCACTGTGTTTGAATGATTACAATAAACAGTATAAATAGGGAAAAAATATACATATCTAGAACCTAATTTTAGCCTATAAATCAGGAGTTATAATCTCTTTTCTAACTAAGGAAACTATATATATATATATATATATATAATCTTTGGAATAAATAAAAACTGGATCTATCCTATCTGTACAAATAAAACAAGAGATCTTCTCTAATTTGGTGAGAATAAAAACAGAATTTGCTATTTTTGGAATCTAATCATCGACACATACAATATCAATTACACATTGACTTGTATGTGTCTAATGTAGACTACAAACAAGTGTATATTTATAGACATACAATATTAATTTTATTTGGGCAAATGACATTGACACCCCTTGAGGTTTATTGAAAAAGCACTTGGTGCACCTTCCTCTTTCAACCGTACACAAACTTTCTTTAATTTATATAAAGATATAACATCTTATAGTACTATCAATTATACAACTCTACACAAACCTCCTTTAATTTTTTATGATACTATATGCATAAAAGAGGTCAAAGAAATGTTAAAAATGAAGCGGTATTAAGTTCTTTTTCGATATATCTCAGAGGATGTCAATGTAAATTATCCTAATTACATTAATTATAGAAATCAAAACGAATAAATTAAATATCTAGTGTTAAGGAAATTATCCTACAGATAACACTCTCCCTCAAGATGGAGCATATAAATCATATGTACCAAACTTGTTATAAATATATTCAACTTGAGATGCTTTGAGGGATATGATGAACAAGTTATCAAATTGATCATTGGAACGGATAAAGTCAGTTATGATTTCACTGCAAGGACCTTTTCTTGAATAAAATGATACTCAATCTTTGTGCTTGGTTTTCTCATGAAAAATGGATTGGAAGCAATGTGAAAGGTGGCCTAATTATCATAAATCAACTTCATCTCCTTGATAACTCCTAATTTTAATTGTTGGAGTAGTTGTCAAAGCTAAGTCAACTCACATGTTGTATGTGGCCATGGCATGGTATTTAGCTTTTGCATTGGATTAAGCAACTATGTTTTGTTTCTTACTTCTCCATGAGATCAAATTTCCTCCAAGAAGAACACAATAGCTTGATGTAGATCTTCTTTCAGATGGAGATCCTTCTCAATTGGCATAAAAGTAGCTCACAACCTTAGTATGCCTTTATTTGCATAAAATAAACCTTTTCCAAGTGCATTTTTAATCTATTTGAGGATGCAAAGCACATCATCCCAATGAACATCATATGGGAAATTAAGAGATTGACTAACCACATTTACTACAAAGGTAATGTTAGGTGTGGTTACTGTAAGGTAGTTAAGTTTCCATATCAAGCGTTAGTATATGCTTTTGTCTTCAATGCCTTCCTTTGACCTGGTAGCAAATTGACATTAGGATCCATAGGTATGCCGCAAGGTTTGCAATCTATTATGTTAGTCTTGGTAAGAATGTCCAAAGCATACATGCATTGACTAAGGACAATGCCTGAAGTAGATGGGGAAACCTCAATATCCAAGAAATATGTGAGAGGACCCATATCCTTGGTTTAAGCTGTTGGAACAAATACTGCTTAAGATAGGAAATACCAGCATGGTTATTCCAGTGATAACAATATCATCAACATAAATCACCATAATTATAGGTAGCAGGAGATGAAAGTAAGAAGAAGGCAAATTGGCTTCACATCTAGTCAAGCCAAAATGTTTCAAGGGAGTACTTAATTGGCTGAAACAAGAACCAAGAGATTGCTTCAACTTGTAAATTGAATGACAAAGGCAACATAAAATATTATGAGCATCCTTAACAACAAATCCTGGACATTGGACCACATAGACTTTTTGCTACTCACCATGTAAAAAGAAATTTTTAATGTTTAAACGTTTGAGGGGTTAGTGGTGGGTAGTAGCCAATGCAAGATAGAGTATGACAGATGTGATTTTGGCCAATGGTGTGAAGGTTTGCCAATAATCTAAGCCAAAAATTTGGAAGTAACCTTTAACCATGAGACAGACCTTCAAGCAATCAATGCTACCATTAGGTCTAATTTTGATGATGTAAATTGTAAAGCCATCTACCACTAATAGTGGACTTTCCTGGAGGTAAAGGAACAAGAATCCCAGGCTAAGTAGTTCTTGCAAAAGGTCATAAATGTCTGGAATTGGAATGCACATGCTAAGTAGTTCTTGCCATTAAGATGAACCAATATGACATCATAATTTTCATTAGACATAAGGCTGATGAAAAAAAGGGACAAGACATATGTTAAAAATTGGGCTTGGACCTAACGAAACTACAAAAGTTAGCCCATGGGATGAGAATTATTCTCACCTTATATACAATTGGTTTGCCATATCTCTAGTTAATGTGGGACCTTAACACACCCTCTCACACCAAGGGCTGAATATCTAGAATGTGAAGTTTGTGACTAGGCATCTGCAGGCATCCAATAATAGATTTAGGATAGACTTTGATACCATGTTTGAAATTGGGCTTGGATCTAGCTCAACCCCAAAAGTTAGCTCATGGGATGAGGATTGCCCTCTCCTTATATTTGGTTGATCATATCTCTAGTTAATGACTCTAACAGAACAAATCACAAAAGGAACAAGAAGCAAGAGGAACTTAGTCTGGACCAGGACAGACTTGAGATAAAAGGCTAGAAATATTGGGCAAAGCTATGATAGGATTGCAACTCAAACTTATAGCATGTTACACTCTGAAAAATGTAGGTCAAAACCATGTTGTCTTTCTGGAGTATTCTCATATAACTAGTGTAATACAATAAATTGCTAAACTGCTATAAATGCTATCCTGCAACAGAGCTATCCTAATAAAAGAGATAATAACATAATTACAGCTGTACTGTCATGCAGGATTTGCTGATTTGCATGGGCTATCCTAATTAAGAAAATAACACAATTACATAAGTACAACTGTACAATCATGCAGGATTTGCTGGTTTGAATGGTCAAATATTCTGCTATTAGTTACCAATATTCTGCTAGTCAATTCCATTGACACTCCCATCTATATGACCCCAGAACTCTTTTCCTTTCATAGACAACTTGAACTGATACTCCCAAGCAGAATAATTTTTCCCTGTCTTAAAACACAACACCACCCAGCTGAAAACAGCACGTAGCCAAGAAGGTGATACAGCCAAGATGACACCTCGAAATCACCCACCAAGTTCCAAGATAAGAATTGCGTTGTGGAAGGGCTGACCAGGTTCAGAGTTGTAGCTCTGATACCATGTCAGATATCACATTTGTCTTGACAAAATATTTAGAAAATTGTGTTTGGAAAAACTTGCCTGTCCTCTCGGGGATTTCCGCATTAAATAGATATCCTATAACTTTATAAGAGAAATGTTAAAGGAGAGGTTACAGTCTTACAATTATTTATAGCAGATAGCAGTTACAACTACTTACAACAGATTTACAGGGAAAGAAATAAAATCTTATGATGCTGACTGTTACATAACAAGTGATAATTATGACAGATTATGATAGTCTAAAAGACTGTAATGTAATAAATGGCATCATCATAGATTATGATGGCCGAAAAACATGTGAATATATGAAAGAGATGCAGACGCATTAACACATATAAGGTTTTATGGAATTGTTTGTCTAATGAAGACTACACACATGTATATTTATACACCTACAGTATCAATTATACTGATTACAAAAATTAAAATGAATAAACTAAATATCTACTGTTATAGAATCTAGTGAGAAGACCATTTTTATGAGAGTGAGATGAGTATTAGTTAAGATTAAAGACTGCTTAAAGTCACATGATCACTTAAAAAGTCACATGACTTCTTAAAAATTACATAACTTGTGTTTTGATCGTTACAATTCATGGTAAGATCTAATGGTTAATATTTGTCTCTCTCATTCTCACATAAAATGTGTTCTCTCCTTTGATACCTATTTCACAATCTAAGAACTGGTATGCGTATGCAATGTTAATGACTATCACTGTCCTTTCAACTTATAGTGTTTGGTAATTGAGAAAATGAGAGGAAAGTCAAAAGAGAAAAGGAACATCCAAGAGAAGGTGAGGAAGAGAGAAAAACTAATTTTATTGATAGAAACGCAGCTAATAATTACAAGAGATGAAATTGCTGGTGTTTACAGCGTAGCCCGTACTCCGCGTCCAAACGACCCTTCTAGTATGGACGCCGAGGCTTCTTGAATGGCTTCCCATAGTTTCGGCAGAAGGAAACATGTTCCATGGCTGGCTGCTGTGTTCTACGGCGGTGCCTTCTTTGCTCTGCCCTGCTCTCGCGCCCTTAGCTGTCACTGGACTCTGATACCATAATAGAAATTGGACATGGACCTAACTCAACCTCAAAAGTTAGCTTATAAAGTAAGGTTTGCCTTCACTTTATATACCCATGGTTGGCTTACCTCTAACCAATGTGAGACTTGCAATAGCTAGAAATCTATATCTATAGGCTTGCAGTCTATAGAAGAGATCAGTGACAGCTAGCATACGTCTATCAGTTAGTTACAACTGAAATAACTTTAACTAGTCAACTAACAACTCAAGCATTAAAGCTACTGAACAACCGTAAGTAAAATGAACTGCAGTAGGCTTATACTCTAACACAAAATTGGTACAAAAGGGTATGTTTTCAAGTCAGTGGTATGGGAAAAATCAGACCTACTTATAAATAACCAAAAGTAATTGTGTGTGCATGAGTACATGTCAATTTATTGTGTAATGTTATTATTTATGCTACTTACATTCTTTACTTTGACAGTTGGGTCCGAGAAAATCATAGCATGTGTGTGCATGAATACATGTCAATTTCTTGTGTAATGTCATTATTTATGCTACTAATAATATTCTTTGATTTAACAGTTGGGTCCAAGCAAATCATCTGATTTGACAAGCCTAGGGGACATAGAGGACCTTATACATAGATTCCTTAGCATCATGCTAGAACATTCAATGGGCCAAAAGGATGGATGGAAGGTTGATATTTATTTGAATAACTAACTTCCTTTTTTAGGTGATGCACTTTCATGATATCCTGTCTACATCCTGCTCATGCAGTAATTTGTTTCTTGAAATTTATGTATTAATTCTTTGTTTCATTGGCTAGAGTTGTAACTATTGAATGCCAATATTAGATAAGAATTGAACTTGAAACGAAGTTTGTGAATAATTTTTGGTTCACTAAGGTCAGCTACCTGGACCATTTGACCCAGGTAGCCAACCCTACCTAGCGAGATTAGATTTGATTGTTGTTATAAAATGTGAATTGATATATTGAATCTCTCAAGAATTAGAATTACAAGATTTTGAATTTATATGAGTACCTATGGTGATTGCTAATAACAAAATCAGTTGTAACTAACTAACAGAAAATAGAATTTGAATGTTCTAGATAAAACTATAAGCTATACAATCTGATTAGCTATATATTTTAACAATTGTTGTCAAATTTCATATGGCCTGTAGACATACAAAAGATCCTTTTCTTCTTCGTTTTTTTTTAATAATAAAGGAATTTGGTTCAATAAAAAAGAAAAAATACTACCAGGGGTGGTGGTGGCATGATGTCATGCAAGCAAAGGACCAAATAAATGGGAGCTAAAGTGGCCGAAAAGTGCAACAGAGCTGTCTTATTAAGTAACATTTCTTGAACCATGTGATTAATAAAACATTTTTGGAAATATTTGCTTAAATCCTTGGGCTGAGTAAATATATATATGAATAAGCTAAATATAAATTTTAAAATATTTTGTCATGTCATGCATATCACATCACATAATTGTGGTATTTTGAATTAAGCAGGAATTTATATATAGAGCAGCAATTGACTGGTGGTATATTGTGGAATATTTTGCTCAATCATGCTATCTCTATGCTGGAATTCCTATTTGTTTGGTTGCCTAATTTCTGATTTTATCAGGTTCGTTCATACACCTTACTGTTGCTTAATTTGTGTAGGATATTGAAGCAACAATTCATTGTGCAGAATGGCTTTCTATTATAGGTGGATCTAGCACAGGAGAACAGCGAATTAGGTAAGGTTATACATCCATTACATGCTCATTAAATTTATTCTGCATTTCTACTACTATGCATCCAGCATCCATTGTGGTATTCTGTTCCTTTTGTTCCTTGATACTGTTCAACATTCTTTCTTAAACCTGAACTAGACATTATGCTATATCTGTTAGGAACCACGAATATAAATCGCAAAGAAAAGAAAGGTTTTATTGAATTGAATGGAAAGAACAAAAAATGGGAGGGAGCTCTCTCCTCCAAGGGTTTCCTCTTCACAAAGGATTTCTCCTTTTTGCAAAGAGCACAGTTCAACTTGCAAAATGATACAAGATAGAATGAAACCTTTCCCCATACATGATCCTGTTTATTTAACTCACTAACTTCTTACCTAACTAATTAATTATTATAATTTTCCTAACTAATTGTCCTAACTCTTAACAATATCTTGGTATAAAAGCATACTTGTGAGCTTTGAAGCTATAACAAGTTTACAAAGCTATCACAGAAGTGATTACATTTCTATAAATTTTCTGGCAGAATGATTGTTGAAGCTATAAATTTATCCTATTTCATTGTTGCCTATGAAGCATGAACTATATTTTTCTCAAAGGCATAATTTGGAATTGAAACACGGCATATCATGGCGATATGTGCCAGGGTTGTGAAGGTAGTCCTAATTAAAGATATTCTGGACCTCTGGAATATTATAAGTCTCACTCCAGTTTAGATCAGGTTTTGGTAAGCTCTAAATTTGTATAAAAGTTGTAGACACTTGATGAGGAAACATGAAAACCAATAGGTATCTATGTTCTACATAGATTGACAGGGAACCAAAGAGGAACAATTATGTTTGAGAACAAGCATGAATAATTGATGTTAGTGGCATTAATGATAATGAATGAGCTGTTCTTTTAATAAGGCTACTCTACACTATTATTCAGCTGACATGTACTCCTTTATTTTCTTGTGCTTTCTCTTAATTTTACCCCCTCTCAGAATACATTGTCATGATCCTAGTCTAGCTTTGTACAAAAAGATTATGAAGAATTTTGTGGAAGTCTTTTATAGGCTCTTTCTATACGACCATATTATTCCCCTCTCATGATAAAGAAATTTCCGGTGAAGATAAACTCATTTTTTATGACAATTTATGTGATCATTCTTCCTTGGTTCATGTCTTGAAGACGTGAAGAATCAGTACCTATATTTAAGAGAAGACTCTTGGCTGGGCTTCTGGACTTTGCTGCTAGAGAATTGCAAGTCCAGGTACATACTGTTTTCAACAATTATTGATTTTTCATATAAAAAGTTTCATTTATGCCATGGAATGATGATGATTTTTGTCTTCAAATGTTATTTTTCCCCATCAGTCAATTTTGGTTATTAATGTGTATGCTCATCTAGAAAATAAAATCTCTCGACTTATACCTAGAGCACGCTTACTAATGAAACTGCATTTGCAAGAATAAGTACAAACGCAATTACATATATTTATTGTTTTTTGTTAAAAAGAGTGGAAGAAAAACAGAAATAATGTCTACATTCAGATTTTCCTTATTGCAGACCCAAATTATTGCCGCAGCTGCTGGTGTTGCCGCTGAGGGTTTATCTCCAAATGCTGCAAAGGCAGAAGCTGAGAATGCTACTCACCTATCTGTGGCTTTAGTGGAGAATGCCATTGTGATACTTATGCTTGTTGAAGATCATTTACGGTCACAGAGCAAACAATCCTCTTCTTTACGTACTGCAGATGGCTCTCCATCTCCCCTCTCTCTCCTTTATCCAACCCTTAATAACTCGACATCACTATCAACAAATAGAGAATCAACAGAGGTTATGGGTGATCGCACATCATCATCTAGCAACTCTGAGGGAGTCTCTCTAGATGTATGCATATATTAATTTAAAAGTAGACATACATGCATGTTGTGTGTCATAAACACAGTAATTTGCTCTCGAGTGCTGTTCTTGTCATTCCAACATAATTCATGCAACGGTTGCAACCCATCATATTCTTCAAAATCCTTTTGCTAAAAAAATAATGACAATAGGTTGTGCATATAAGTTTATTTGCATTCTTGTTAATTTAATTTGTACATACCCTTCTCTCTCTGTCTCTCTCTCCCCCATTCTTGCATATATTTGTTTCTATATTGGTGAGACTTATGCTGTCAATTGTTTTAGGTCCTTTCTTCGATGGCTGATGCAAATGGTCAGATCTCTACTGCAGTTATTGAACGGCTTGCTGCTGCAGCTGCAGCTGAGCCATATGAATCCGTTTCTTGTGCTTTTGTATCATATGGGTCCTGTGCTAAGGATTTAGCTATTGGGTGGAAACATAGGAGCCGTTTGTGGTATGGTGTTGGCCTTCCCTCAAATACAGCTTCACTTGGTGGTGGTGGGAGTGGATGGGATTTTTGGAAGTCTTTATTGGAGAAAGATGCCAATGGATACTGGCTTGAGCGTCCTTTGGTGAAGAAATCCATCGCAATGCTCCAAGCATTATTGCTAGATGAGTCTGGGCATGGTGGTGGTCTTGGTATAGGTGGAGGGTCAGGTACTGGAATGGGAGCTATGACTGCATTGTACCAGCTTTTAGACAGTGACCAGCCATTCTTCTGCATGCTTCGGATGGTTCTCCTATGGATGAGGGAAGATGATGATGAGGAAGAACATATGTTGACGAAAACTGCAAGTATTGAGGATGCAGGCCCTGAAGGAAGGGAACCATGCTCAGCACTTTTGTGGAGGTAAGCAACCTCCGTGATCTGACTTACTTCCAACCCATTTATTAATTCTTGAATGATAAATTTCCCTTGAATTGATTTGATCATTACATAGAAAAGTTCCAACAAGATCAGCTACATTGGCATTAACTTGTTTCACCATACATAAGATGTACTTTTTTCACTCTCCTCTGTATTTTTGTCCCTTTTTTTATTTTTAAATATAGGTACAAAAAATATAATTTCACAATTTTCTATATCTCCTTTATTTTTTGTAAATAAGATTCATTAAACTAAAGCAACAAGAGATGGATACCATTTGTTCAAACAATACAATATAAGTATGACATAACTGACAGGTTAGTCTAAAGCATAGGAGTATAGACACATAACAAAATAGTCTTTTTAAAAAATTAAGTGAATTATTGGTTTGTTTTCCATTTTTATTTTCAATTTATATTTTTCATTAATAATTTATGCGCTCATTTATATTTTTCAATGTATACTCCATCATATTTTGTTAGTGAAATATTTGGTTGTTGCCTTTGCCATGTATGTTGGCAATAACCCAAATCATATAAATTTTTGTGTCTTTTGTTCCTACACTTCTACAATGTTTTTGTTGCATTTTTTGTGTTGTTACCAAGGTAGTTAAAATCGGAATTTTACCTAAGATTGGAAAGGGGATGTAGGATCGTAAAATCGGATCGTAAGATCCTACCTAAAATATAATTTTCTATATATGCATATAAAATTTATATAAGTGCATGTAAAATAATATATATAAATATTAAATCACATAAACACTTAATTAAACATACATTCATAGAGATAATATCCTTAAAGTCACCATTTGTCTCAACTCAAATAACAACTTAAATACAAAATAATTAGATTCTCAATTTCCTAAAATATCATGATAGTTAAATAAATCATCCTCTTGATCCATTAGATCTTCATCTTCATCAAGTTCATTATCACCATTTTCATCAAATTCATTGTTACCATTTGGTTTCACATAAATTTATTTGGACATAAGATTATAGAAAATTGTTATGTATTCTCTTTGAACAATCATTTGAAAATTATAAATTTAGAAACAAACTGATGTTATTGCAAATGAGTAATGTTTAAACATCTGCAAAATATCTTGAAAAGAGAGAATGATGCATTAGATTAGGTAATTTGTTATTTTAAGGATATTTTCTTTTGGATAAAAAGGAAATTTATTAAGATGATGAGGATAATATTATAGGAAAACAAGGATTAAATATTGTTAGAGTATTAGCTCAGTTAGCTTTGCTTAAGATGTATCAGTTAGTTAGAAACTGCTTTCTGTTGTATGTCCAGCTGTCATATTGTTACTGTTATAACAGAATATACAAGGCAGGAACCTTCTAGTGTTTCAGTTAGACTTATTATGATCCCTCTATATAAAGGGATTGCACTGTACTGTAAGAGTTAGCTCAATATAACACAGATTCAGTTTTCAATAAACTCTCTCTCACATACACTTCTCTAAAACAAAAATCTTCATACTTTTAAGAATAAGAAGAATATGTTTTGGGACAATTGTTTTACCTTATTTTTGTGGATCTTATCTTGTTAGGAACCTTATCTTATCTTTACTAAGTTAACTGTTTCCTTATTTGATTGGGTTAAGAATCTAGTATTTAACCTTAATCCTAGTATAAATAAGGGTTTGTGCTCTATCCATTGTATATCTCATGATAATATACCATATTAATTTAATATATTGTTATTGAGTCTATATTTTCTCTTTTTCTCCTTAACTAAATACTATAATTTCAACTGGTTAAAGTTATTGTTAAAATATTCCACATTAGTAGGAATATGGTCAAAATACAGTTCATATGACCTTGAACAATCCTCTTCACATGAGCTAACTTTTGAGAGTAAGTTAGTCTCGATTCATAACTAATATAGTATCTAAGCTTATCCAATTTTACAGTTGGGCTACCTGCAAATGTTCACTCTTGCAAACTTCATGCATCAAATGTGCAGTCCTGCATATGAGGGAGGTGCTCAGATTTGGTTAAGAATAAGGATAAAATATTTCTTATAAAGACTTGAAATAATCTTCCATCCTTGAGCTAGCTTTTCGGAGTGAGTCAGGTCCGATTCAATTTTCTAATATAATATTAGAATCTATCCAGTTTTAATGTTGGCCACCTGCAAATATTAGTTCTGGGCATGAGGGGTTTATGTTAAGATGTCCCACATTAAGTAGGAATATAACCAGAGTACTACTTGTAAGGCTTGGGCAATCCTTCTCCTTAAGGTAGCTTCTGAGAGTTAGGTAGGCTTGATTTGTTTCTAATGGTTATCTTTTTATTTATTTTTGTAATTTAACAGTGTTCTCTCACCTGTTCTCAACATGCCAATTTCTGATTCTAAGAAGCAAAGAGTCTTGGTAGCATCTTGTGTGCTTTATTCCGAGGTTAGTTTATCATTTTTTATTCTTCCTGTGTTATCCACAATGTGCTATTTGTCTTCTTTTGTGCCCAATCATTGTACTTACCATAATACAATATATTTTCAGGTATACCATGCTGTTAGCATAGACCGAAAACTTCTTCGTAAAAAGTACCTCGAGGCTATTTTACCTCCATTTATTGCTGTCTTAAGGAGGTGGAGACCCCTTTTGGCTGGAATTCATGAACTTGCAACTGCTGATGGTTTGAATCCTCTTACTGTGGATAATCCTGCGCTAGTTGTTGATGCCCTGCCAATTGAGGTAGTTTAATATGTATATATTTATGTGTACAAAGTGAAACAGATATAAGTGCATGAATTATACATACAGTCATACACAATTGCATATGTGAACTATAACTGTTAGAGTATAACCTACTACTGTCTGTTATGATTTTATAACTAATTTTTTGTTATAAATAGTTAGTTTGTTTTCTGTTATAAATAGTTAATTTGTTATGTTGAGATAGAATTTTTAAGTTTAAATTAGTTTAAATATTGATAATCTCTTGTATCAAATCAATTGATTCTTTAATTAGATATTCAATAAATCATTCTTTTTTATCTCTCTATATCCTGAACTGTATCAAAGAGCTTCTTGATCCAAACACCATGAATGCTGCGACTACTCCAATGAATGCCAATGGCGATGGCATTTCTTCCCCAATGGCAGAACCTTCACCACCTCTCATAGTGCCTCCTAGTGCTCCAACCATGTTCGGCCATAATATTTCTATCCAACTTGATGACAAAAATTTTCTTTTATGGAAACAAGTGGGAGCAGTTATCAAAGCATACGGATTACACCGGTTTGTTGTCAACCCACAAATTCCTTCTCATTTTCTTACAAAAGAAGATCGTGATTCAAGATGCATCAATGAATCCTATCTTCAATGGAAGTAGCAGGATCAGTTACTCTTTTCTTGGCTGCTATCTTCATTATTTGAATCAGTCCTCACTCGTGTTGTAGGATGTATTCATTCATGGCAATTATGGAATGAAATCCATGATTTCTTTCAATCTCACACCCGTGCTAAGGCCAAGCAACTCCGCATTGAGCTTCACAACATAAAAAAAGGTTCCAATTTTGTTTCTGAATATCTTCTTTGCATTAAGTCCACCATTGATTCACTTCTGGCCATTGGTGACATTGTTCCTCCATGTACATTGATGCTATTCTTGACGACCTTCCTGAGGATTATGATGTATTTGTAACTATGGTATCAAGTCATATTGAACCTTATTCAGTACACGATCTTAAAGCCCTCCTCCTTGCTCATGAAGCACATCTCATGAAAACTCGTCAACTCACTAATTTTAACGCATTCTCAGCCAATCTTGCTCAAAGTCAAACATCATCAGCATCCTCTAATATGCCAGCAAATGTGCCTATTCCATAGCAATCCTTTCCTGCTGATTATCAACACCAATACAGATCACACATGAATTCTTGACGCAGATACAATAAAGGCTATAGAGGTTGTAATAATCGAGGATACCGTGGCCGAGGTAGAAATCAATTTTATCCTCAAAATATTTGTCAAGTCTATCAAAAACCTAGTGACGATGCACTCTGTTGTTATCATTGTCTTGATCTGCTTATGCTTCTACAAATTCCCAACAGTCTCATTATGATCAACCAGTTTTTTCTAGGCTTCCTGTTCAGGTTTCTGCATAGCGGCAACCATATCCTACTCCAAATCAAATTCATTATGGCCAGGTCTCAGCTCCACCCTTTCACTCTTTTCCTAATCCTCATGCTTTTCTGACAGCATCTGCAACCAATCTTCCATCTCAAGAGCCACATCATGTAACTCATTTCAATAATCTACAACAGAGTCATCTTTTCTAAGGCAGCGAACAACTTCTTGTTGGAAATGACCAAGGTTTACCCATCTCCTCTATTGGTTGTTCTCATTTTCAATCACCTACACAACCACACACTACTTTCACATTAAACAATTTATTATTAGTTCCGGATATCATCAAAAATCTTGTCAGTGTTAGCAAATTTGTACGTGATAATCACGTTTATTTTGAATTTCATCCTGAACACTGTTATGTTAAATCTCAAGATTCCCATCAGATTCTCTTGGAAAGGGTGCTCAACAGTAATGGTCTCTACAAGTTCAACAACTTGTAACTTTCAACTTCAAGGCTTCCTACTGTACTAAATACCAATTTAATTGGTGATATACATGTATCTCCCATTGTATCTTCAAGTTCCAATACTTCCCATGCAACTTGGCATAATCATCTAAGACACCCTCACTCTAGTGCACTTAAAGTTGTATTGCAACAATGTAATATCCCATTCAATAATAAAAGTGATTCTACCTTTTGCATAGCTTGATATTTTGGAAAAGCTCATCCCTTACATTCTTCTCTATCTACTTCAACGTATACTGCACCTTTCGATCTTATATATGCTAATATATGAGGACCTGCTCTTTTTTTGTCTTCTCAAGGCTACTCATATTATATCTCGTTCATTGATGCATGCACAAGATTTACATGGATCTACCTTATTCACCAAAAATCTGATGCTTTGCTAACTTTTAAGAAATTCAAGAACATGGTGGAAGTTCAATTTTCAGCAAAAATTAAGTCAGTACAAACTGATTAGGGGGGTGAATTCCGTCCCTTCTCACAATTTTTGGATGAACTTGGGATTCAACACCATGTAATCTGTCCCCACACTCATCATCAAAATGACACAGTTGAGCGCAAACATCGACACATTGTTGAAATGGGACTTACCTTATTGGCTCAAACTTCTCTTCCTCTTTCTTTTTGGGACCATGCTTTCTTAACAGCAGCTCATCTTATCAACTTACTGCCCTCAACCAATTTACAATGGGATAACCCATTTTCCAAGCTTTTTCTCATTATGCCTGATTATCAATTTTTACGCACATTTGGATGTGCTTGTTATCCTTTTATGAGGCCTTATAATAAGTTCAAATTAGACTTTCACTCTCAAAAATATATATTTTTGGGGTACTCTACATAGCACAAAGGATACAAGTGCTACTCCAAGGATGGAAAAATTTACATCTCTAAGGATGTAATTTTTAATGAACAATGCTTTCCTTATCCAGTCCTTTTTCCTTCAAAATTTGAGACTTCAGCTTCTAGTACTTCTACAATATCATCCTCTATTCCGCTCCTTAATACATATCCCTCTATGTCACCAGCTTTAAATATGCCTTGCAGACCAGCTAACACTACTTCAGGTCCTGTTGAATCTCTAGCACCGACGTCATCTTCTCTACCAAGATCACCATCTCAAGCCTTAGCTGACCCAAATTGGGTTGCAGCCATGCAAGCTGAATATACCGCTCTTCTAGCCAAACAGACTTGGTCTCTCATGGCTCTTCCATCCCATCAAAGTGCTACCGGATGCAAGTGGGTCTTTAGAGTCAAGGAAAATCCGGATGGTTCTATTAATAAATATAAAGCAAGACTAGTTGCTAAGGGCTTTCACCAACAGTATGGTTTTGACTATACTGAAACATTTTTTCTAGTGGTAAAACCTGTTACTGTTCGTATTATACTCACTCTTGCTTTGACTCTCAAGTGATCTATCCAACATCTTGACATTAATAATGCATTCCTAAATGACATACTCACTGAAGACATTTATATGACTCAGCCTCTGGGATTTAAAGCTCAACATAGATTTCTTGTTTGTAAGCTCCATAAATCACTTTATGGACTCAAACAGGCACCTAGAGTCTGGTTTGACAAGCTTAGTGACACTCTCCATCAATTTGGGTTTAAAACCTATTGCTGTGACTCTTCTCTGTTCATTTTTACCACCTCCACTGCCTGCATTTATTTTTTAGTCTACGTTGATAACATCTTAATCACAAGCAATTGTCCCCAACTTCTTAAAGAACTCACCTCAAAACTCAATTCTGTTTTTGCAGTCAAACAACTTGACAATCTTGATTACTTCCTAGGTATTGAAGTTAAGTATCTTTCAAGTGGATTTATTCTTCTTTCTCAACATAAATATATTTCAGATCTTCTCCATAAGACAAACATGCTCGCTGCCAAAGGACTATCAACTCCCATGGTTAGTAACTCAAAATTGTCTAAGTATGGATCCGATTACATTACTGATCCTTCACACTACAGATCCATTTTGGGGCACTTCAATATGTTATAGTGTCAATAAGGCCTGCCAATTTCTTTTTCAGCCATTGGAAAGTCACTGGAAGTTGGTCAAACGTATCCTTAGATATCTACGAGGCACAATCTCCCATGGCCTTCAACTTCACCCAGCTAAGACTACTCAAGATCTTTGTATTAGGGCCTTCTGTGATGCTGACTAGGCCTCTGATATTAATGATTGCAAATTAACTTCTGGAGCATGTATCTATCTCGGACCTAATCTAATTTCCTGGTGGTCATGAAAATAAACATTGGTTGCCAGGTCTAGTGCTGAAGCTGAATATCGGAGCTTGGCCATGACTGTGACTGAAATCCTTTGGATTTAATCACTGTTACAAGAATTACATGTTCCCACCTGTTAGTAACCATAGAATATGAAAGAATCATAACGGTCCTTTAATTGTCATTATTTCTCATTATTTGTAATCATATGTAATTATTCATAAGACTCTATAAATACTACCTGTGTGATCTGCTTTAGACACACAACACATTCTAAAATCTCTTTCTCTTATATGGTATCAGAGAGCTAAACAAATCCGCTGCTCTCTTTTCCTTTATTTTTTTTTTTTCGTGCTACTGTAGCCATGACCAGTAGCAGCGCCTCCGACGGCCATTTTCTTTGCCGTCGCTACCTCCTTTTGCCGGCGTAACACTCCGACCAGCATCGGACATCGTCGACAAAGCTACTCTGATTGCCGCCCTCATCGGAAACCTATGCACGTGCCGTGATGTCTTCTAGTAACGCATCCAATTCAGCCGCTACAATTACAAGTTTCACCAATGTCCCTCTCATTCCTTGTGAAAAACTACTTGGTTCTTCTAATTATACCTCATGGGCTGCTGCGGTTGAGCTTTGGTTCCAAGGACAAGGCCGTTCTAATCATCTCACTAAACAACTCAAAGATATTCCTAAAAAGGACCACGATCGTTGGAAACAAATTGATGCTTCTTTATGCAGTGTTCTTTGGTATTCTATTGATCCCAAATTACAGGTTACATATCGTGCTTACAGGACATGCTACGACGTTTGGCACAAAACCAAGAAGATCTACTCCAATGATATTAATCGCTTATACACGGTTGTCACCAATGTTGTTCATTTGAAGAAAGAGGACTTGGATATGGAGACTTATCTGGGTAAGCTTGACAGTCTCATTGCTGACTTTGATAGTCTCTTGCCTTTCACTCACGATGTAGATACCCATGCGGAGCAACGTAGTAGATTCTTCATGACTCTTGCTTTGGCTGGTCTCCCACCCAAGCTTGATTCCGTACGGAATCAAATCCTATCCAATCCTTCAATACCTTCTTATGATATGGTCAGTGAACAATTATTGCGCATTTCTCAGACATCCGCTCCACCTCCCTCTGTCACCGTTGACTCTTCCGCTCTTTCTTTCAACTCTGCTCGAGGAGGCCGTGGTGGAAATCGTAATCGGCCTCGTCCACGTTGCACCTATTGTAACCGCTATGTTCACACTGAAGATATATGCCGTACAAAAGCTCGTGCTCAGAATAAATTTGTCAATCTTGCTACAGTCACATGTTCTGCTCCTTCTGATGAGGTGACTCTTTCTAACGCTGAATATAATGAGTATGTTCAATGGAAAACAGCCATGCAATCCTCTACTCCAGTTGCCCCTATTGCTCATAGAGATAATCCTGTTGCTTTTGTCTCTCAATCCTCATCTCTTGGACCTTGGATCCTTGACTCAGGTGCTTCAGATCATCTATCTGGTAATAAATCTCTTTTCTCTACATTCTCTCACATGGCCCATTTACCCCATGTCACATTAGCAAATGGCTCCCAAACTAAAGTTGCCGGCATTGGGGATGCTTCTCCACTTCCCACTCTTGCTTTGAAGTCCGTGCTCTATGTACCTGGATGCCCATTCAACCTTATCTCCATTAGCAAACTTACTAAAACAATGCCATATTCTATGATCTTTGCTAATAATTCTGTTTTGATTCAGGACCAACAGACTGGAGAGATGATTGGAACCGGTCATGAGTCTGGAGGATTGTATCACCTTTCTTCTCCAAAAGCTTGCCTCACCTCTCAGTCACCAGAAGTCATTCATCAACGGTTGGGTCACCCAAGTCTTCCAAAGCTACGACTTATGGTTCCTCATCTCAAAGTTTCAACGCTTGAGTGTGAGTCTTGCCAGTTGGGGAAACACTTTCGAAGCACATTTCCTATTAGAGAAAATAAACGAGCTACGTCTCCATTTGAGTTAGTCCATTCTGATATTTGGGGTCCTAGTTGTGTCATGTCCACTTTAGGCTATAAATATTTTGTTACTTTCATAGATGATTTTTCCCGTTGTACTTGGCTATTCCTATTACGAAATAGGTCTGAGCTATTTTCAGTTTGGCAAAACTTTTACTCAGAAATTTGCAATCAATTTGGTGTTTGTATCAAAGTTCTTCGTAGCGATAATGCTCTCGAATACCTATCTTCCACATTTCAAGATTTTCTTCGCACACACGGCATTATCCATCAAACATCTTGTCCACATACACCACAGCAAAATGGTGTTGCCGAACGCAAAAATCATCACTTGGTTGAGACAGCTCGGACAATGCTTCTTCATTATCAGCTTCCATAATCTTTCTGGGGCGATGCTGTCATCACTGCCTGTTATCTCATCAACCGCATGCCCTCCACAGTTCTGGACAACCAAGTTCCATATTCTGTACTATTTCCAAAACAACAACTGTACTCTCTTCCACTTCGCGTATTTGGTTGTACTTGTTTTGTGCATGACCTCACTCCAGGCAAAGACAAGCTGAAAGCTAAGTCTCTAAAGTGTTTGTTCCTTGGATACTCTCGTACCCAAAAGGGCTATCGGTGCTATTCTCCTGACCTCAGACGATATTTTGTCTCAGCTGATGTAAGTTTCTTTGAGACTCGTCATTTCTTCTCCTCATCAGACTGTTCGCCTGCTCTTGAGAGTTTTTCACCACCAGAAAGTTCCCCTGCTCCTACCCCGGTTAGTATTCCTTCGGTGACACCACGCCCTTTGATCACATATCAACGTCGTCCTCGACCTCCTGAGTCTCTGCCTGTTATACAAGCTCCTCTAGACTCATCACCTGTTCCAGCAACTACTCCTGCTCCGTCTCCTGAAGCACTTGCCTTATGCAAAGATACCAGGTCCTCTCGAAACTCTAAACCTCTTTATGCTTGCACTTTCTCTTACCATCGTCTATCACCTTCATATTATGCATTTGTTTCCTCCTTGGATTCTGTCATAATTCCTAAGACTCCAGGTGAGGCCCTATCTAATCCCGGGTGGCGCCAAGAAATGATTGATGAAATGACCGCCATGCACTCTAACAACAACTGGGATCTTGTTCCTTTACCTTCAGGGAAGACCATTGTTGGTTGTAAATGGATCTATACCGTCAAAATTGGCCCTGATGGTACCGTTGATCGACTGAAGGCACGTCTTGTTGCTAAAGGCTACACTCAAATTTTTGGTCTAGATTATGCAGACACCTTTTCCCCTGTAGCCAAAATGACGTCGGTCCGTCTCTTCTTGGCATTAGCTGCTATCCACCAGTGGCCTTTACACCAACATGACATTAAAAATGCATTCTTACATGGTGAACTACAAGAAGAAGTTTATATGGCCCAACCCCCATGTTTTGTTGCTTACGATGCTCCTGATTATGTATATAGACTTCGTCGCTCCATCTACGGCTTGAAACAATCTCCTCGTGCTTGGTTTGGCCGATTTAGTGCTGCATTAAAGGAGTTTAGCATGACTCAATATGAGGCAGATCACTCTATTTTTTCTCCACTCATCTCCTACTACTTGTCTATATCTCGTGGTTTATGTAGATGATATTGTTATCACCGGCAGTGATCATGACGGCATTAATCGACTCAAAGTCTATTTGTCTCACCAATTTCAAACCAAGGATTTAGGTCCTCTTAATATTTTTTGGGGATTGAAGTTGCACAATCTGCTTCAGGTATTGTTCTTAGTCAACGTAAATATACTCTTGACATTCTAGAAGAAACTGGCATGCGCAATTGTAAACCATGTGACACACCCATGGATCCCAACATAAAACTACTCCCAGGTCAGGGGGAGGCATTGAAAGACCTGGAGAGATATCGACGATTGGTTGGCAGACTTAACTATCTTACAGTCACTAGACCGGACATTACCTTTGCAGTAAGTGTAGTAAGTCAGTTTCTTAATGCTCCATGTGATGCCCACTAGGATGCAGCAATCCGCATTCTTAGATTCATTAAAAACTCTCCTGGTAAAGGTTTACTTTACACAAATAAAGGCGATTCTAGCATTGTAAGCTACTCTGATGTTGATTGGGCTGGTTCACCATCTGATAGAAGATCCACATCAGGCTATTGCATACTCTTTGGAGGAAACTTAATTTCATGGAGAAGCAAGAAACAAAATATAGTTGCTCGAAGCAGTGCAGAAGCAGAATATCGTGCAATGGCCGTCACAGCTTGTGAGCTAACTTGGCTCCGACAGTTGCTTCAACAACTAAAACTCGGAGATACCTAGGAGATGAAGTTGATTTGTGACAACCAAGCTGCACTTCATATTGCCTCCAATCCAGTCTTTCATGAGAGGACCAAACACATAGAAATAGACTGCCACTTCATTCGAGAAAAAGTCCTTGCTGGTGAAATTACAACTGATTTTGTCAACTCCAACAATCAACTAGCAGACATGTTTACCAAATCTCTTAAAGGGACCCGAGTTGAATTTATTTGTAACAAGCTTGGTGCATACAATCTATATGCTCCAGCTTGAGGGGGAGTGTTAGTAACCATAGAATATGAAAGAATCATAACGGTCCTTTAATTGTCATTATTTCTCATTATTTGTAATCATATGTAATTATTCATAAGACTCTATAAATACTACCTGTGTGATCTGCTTTAGACACACAACACATTCGAAAATCTCTTTCTCTTATACCACCCAAACTCCAATTGTCTACTGTGACAACTTAAGCACTGTGACTCTCACTTTGAATCCTGTTCTTCACTCATGAACCAAACACATTGAACTAGATCTTTATTTTGTTTGAGAACGGGTTCTTAATAAAAGTCTTCATGTCTGCCATATCCCTTCAGATTGGTGACATACTCACTAAGGCCCTAGGCACAACTAGGTTTTGTTACCTTAAAGACAAATTCAATGTAGTTGACTATTCTGTTGCTGCTCAATCTACCTTGAGTTTGAGGGACCAATGTTAGAATATAACCTACTGTCTATTAGGATTTTGTAACTAATTTTCTGTTATAAGTAGTTAATGTGTTATGTTTAGATAGAGTTTTTAAGTTCAAATTAGTTTAAATATTGATAACCTCTTGTATTAAATCAATTGATTCTTCAATTAGATATTCAATAAATCATTCATCTTTATCTCTCTATATCCTAAACTTCTAACAATAACATTGATGTACTCAACTACTTTATGTGATCATGCATATGTGCATGTACTATTGTCATCTCAGTCATTTGAAATGTGATGGAATTCTTCTACAATTTTCCCCCGTATAATATTGTTAGTTTAATGTGTTCACAAAACTTCTATTTTGGTAACAAATTTTTCATTAGTTGAGTGCTACCTGTCAAAAGTGGAACACTGTAGGGTTTGTTTGCTTGTCACTCCAATAATAGTTATACAGTAAAATTCAAGTGATGTGCTAATAAATAGCTTTCTTATTATGATGCTAATCTTGTATTCATTTATATGATTTTGGTGCATTAACTTAATTATACATCTGACATTTCTTTTAGGCTGCTCTTGCTATGATATCTCCAGCCTGGGCGGCTGCTTTTGCATCTCCACCTGCTGCAATGGCATTGGCTATGATTGCAGCTGGTTCTTCCGGTGGTGAAAGTCATAATCCTTCAACAAATGCTCAGCTTAGACGTGAAACCTCATTGCTAGAACGCAAACAGGCTCGGCTTCAAAAATTTTCAAGCTTTCAAAAACCTTTAGAAACTCCTAACAAAATGCCACCCCTACCAAAGAACAAAGCTGCTGCAAAAGCTGCTGCACTGGCAGCTGCTCGTGATGTTCAACGATTTTCAAGGGTTGGTTCTGGAAGAGGTCTTACTGCTGTTGCAATGGCTACATCTGCACAGCGAAGGAATGACAGTGATATGGAGCGGGTTAAGAGGTGGAATATTACTGAAGCAATGGGAGTTGCCTGGATGGAGTGTTTGCAACCAGTTGATACAAAGTCAGTATATGAGAAAGATTTTAATGCTTTGTCATATAAATTTATTGCTATTCTTGTTGCCAGTTTTGCCCTTGCAAGGAATATGCAGCGTTCTGAGGTTTGTCTGCTAATCGTTACTATGGTTTTCAGATTACATTGAGATACTGTATGTTAAATATTTCTTGTTGCCAGATTGACCGGCGTGCTCATGTAGATATAGTATCTCGACATCGTACCAGCACTGGAATTCATGCATGGCGCAAACTTATTTGCCAGTTAATCGAGATGAGAAGTCTTTTTGTGCCTTCTACAGATCATTTGTACAGCCCGCCTCGTGTATGTTATGATATAACTATCTTCATTTGTTACCAATTGACCTTAAATTCTATTTTAAAGAGTATATGAAAAAGATCTAGGAAGATGTGTTTCGCTTGCTGTTGTTTGGTGTATATGCCTGGAAAAATCCCAGAATTTGAAAACAACTACTTTAGCCTTTTTTGCACTTGTGTTCCTAGCATTTATATCGGGAGCTTTTGATTTTGCAAAATAATTTGACTTCTCTTTTGAGCTGATACTCCAATTTTTCCATTTTTGTTTTCTTTCCCTTTTTGGGCTGTTTTTGTAGGATTTCTTGTCTACCCAACTCATGATCTCTAATTGTTAGAATAGAAGCATTTCACTGATAGTCATTAGCTTAGCTAATGTCTTCTGTTGGTTGTTACAGTTGTAACAAACAGCTTATATCTAGCTGATTGTATCTAATGGTTAGTTAGGATTCGGCTAGTCTGAACCATCAATACATCAAGTACCCTTCTATCTCCTTGGAATGTATTGACAATACAAGATCATTCTGACTCGAGTATCTCTCAACCTCTCTCTCTCTCTCTGTCACTTTCTGTGTTTTATTGAACTTTAATACTAATGTTAAAATCTTATCAAAATAATTCTTTTAATGATTCATGTCGCCATACTGATTATTTTATAATTTATTTCAGGTTTTCTGGAAGCTAGATTTTATGGAAAGTTCTTGCCGGATGAGAAGATGCATGAGGAGGAATTACCAGGGGTCTGATCATTTAGGTTGTGCCGCCAATTATGAGGATTATTCAGGGGAGAATAATGATCAGAGCACTCCGATTTTATCAGCAGAAGCAATCTCAATAGAGGCTGTGAAGGAAGACAAAGAATTGATGGAAACTGAAGTTAGGGTTGATGATATAGAAGATAAAGTAGAGAATCTACCTAGATTTTCTAAAGAAACTAAGCAAATTGAGAAAGCATCTTCTGATTCCAATGCCACTCAACTTGAAAGTGATGGAGGTGTTGTTCAGAGTTCTTCAGGCTTTGAACCTGGTTATGTTCCAAGTGAGCTTGATGAAAGAATTGTTATTGAGCTGCCATCGTCAATGGTCCAGCCACTTAGGGTTGTACAGGGAACTTTCCAAGTAAGTTTAAGATCTAATTTAAAAGTAATTTTGAAGCTATCCTGATGAAACAGAATCTCACTTTCTCTGTTTCAGTTCTCTCTCACATTCTCTCTGCTTTCCTGCACTTTCTATTCTTGAGCCGTAGCCTAGATTACTCTAAGATATCACGATATATTTTTGGGACTTGATGACGACACACCCAAATCCCTTACATGCAAAATGAAAAATTGAAGAGAAATAACATTGGTTTAAGATTAAGCATTTGTTTTTCTAATTTTAAATAATTTGTTTGAAAAATAATTTATTAAGAAAATGGCCGTTGACATTTATTTGCATTTTTGGTTTTGGCGGATACCTTTAGTTTGGATCAAGATCCATTTGATTGATGCCAAAAATAATCAAGAACTTACGAAGTAGTCTTGACTCTACTTCATGAATGCTCATCATGTTTTGCAATTAATGGTAGTTAATTGGATGAATTTTCCGTATCAATTACCTAGGAAATTGAACCCACTTAATCTATAAATTTGGATGTTCTACATAAAGGCTGCTCTACATAAGAAAGCAATTTCGCTCAAGCTATTCGATCCTATCTCCCTCTCTCAATTTCTATCTTTCTTTCCCTCTAAAACTCAACATGGTATCAGAGTGATATCGTTCTCCATGACCTATCCTGTCATAATTTCGTTGCCACATTCCCAAAAATATTAAATTGTTTTGTTTCCAGGAGCATTCTTTTCTTTTGTCATGTGCTCTTGTGCAAATAGCCAAACATCCTTGTTTTTCTACCTTCTTCCTGCTGGTCTTCTCCTCCACAATCACTCTTTTCTGGAAAGCTGAAACCGATAGCAAACTTTTTTGGTGACATCTTTAGCAAACCTCTACCCGGCAACTTTTCTGGCAAGATGTCACCACCGGTGAACTTTCCTGCAAACTCTTCTGACAACATTTCTGCCAAGCTTCAACAACTAGGGAACTTTCCGGAAAGATAGTCCCCCTTTATCTCTGTTACGTGATCTCTTTTAGAAATTCTCAGTTGTGTCAATCTCCAGCTGTTTGGGCACACACCTAGTCTATTTGATCTTATTCTTACATTTGTTACGGGAATTCTCAGATTCTGTTTGGCTCCTTTGGGCAAATTTTACCAGTTATAATCATATATATTGTGTTCTTTCTTCGTTAGGTGTGATGTGTTGAGTTCTTGGTGAATTTGAAGTTTTCTAATTCTTATAGTGTATAAATTGTTTGCCTAGAAATTTTTGCTGATGATCATTCCAGCTAAATATCTTCTTCCTTGGTCATGCAACTTTTTCGACTAGCTCTTCAGGCTAATGATCGTTCAAGGCATTGTGTTGTGTTGTCTTTCCCGCAAAGCTCATTTCTCCTACGTCTCCAACAGCTTTGTTACCTTTTCAATTGTGTTTAGTGGATCCCAAATTATATTTCTATTTTTTTGAAAAGGGGGAGAGGGAGGGTATTGTGACATGCTTTGTTTTAGTTTGAGGGACAATGTTAAAACATGCAATTCAATAATCACATGTTAAATGCGTTTAGCATTCATAGGCTTTAGTATCTGGGAAGTAGCAGTCACTTGTTCTTAGCCTATGAAATAGTACCCACTTGTGGTCTATATGTATAATGTTATGCATAAGAAAGCAATTTTACTAGAGCTACTCCATCCTATCCCCCGCGTGTATTTCTCTGTTTTCTGCCTCTAAACTCAACAGTGATCATATTTCGTTCATTCGGATAGATAATTCGGACAGATTTATTCCTAGTGATTGTTCCTATTCTAAGGAACTAATTATTCTAGAAAAATGTAAATACCGTTTGTACAGATGATTAATTCAGAATAATATTTCAGATATTTCCTTTCAACTAAAATTCTTATAGACCGATAAATAGTTACAAAGATTTGGGAGGATAAGGAATCCTCTTTAAAGTAAGAGCAAAAAACAAAATATTAAGAGTATATAAATGGAGTGAGGCAGCAGTCGTCACCAATTGCTTTAAGGAAACCCCATCGAAAAACCATTTGGTTTACACAAAATTGAAACCAAATACCTAATTTTACCCTTATCCCAAAGCAAGTTTGTGACATAGAAATCTTTAAATATGAGAATTGCACACAAACCAAATGTACCAAAGTGTAGTGTAAATTGGACACTGTCACATTTTTGCGTCTATACTTTTGCTGAAGGCATGAAAGCCATCATAAAAAACTGGTCCATGGGCCTAGAGCACTCCCAACACCAAAGAGGTTCCATAGAGCTAGTTGAGAGCAGTGAGGATGCACCATACATACACACGAGGGGAAAGGGCCTTATGCGGCCAATGCGTGCCACGTGTCATTGGTAAATTGTTTGCACACATGGATACAACAATCACACTTAATGTTTTTGTTTGTTAAATTATAAATACTTTGGCCCATGATATTTGGCATTTTGTTACTCAATCATCTTTATCCCATTGTTCCTACAGCTTTCCTCGCTTCCTAGAATCAAAATACAGGGAAACATTTTGTTAAATTACCATTGTTTTGTTGTAGGTAACCAGTAGGAGGATAAATTTCATAGTTGTTAATATCGAGATGAGAGCCACGATAGATGGTTTGAATTTGGATTCTGAGGCAGGGGACCCAAAAAAGGATCGCAGCTGGTTAATGTCATCTCTTCATCAAATTTATAGTCGGAGGTGAATTCATATTTTTGGCCATTTATTATCTTGAACATTCTATTATGTGCACTTGTTATCATTTTGATTATGGTATATATATTGACTGTAGATTGTTGGAATACATAGTTAAGAAAGTATAACTTAGGCTCCCTGGTTAGTTTTCTATTAGGTAGGTTAGTTTTCTATTAGGTAGTTTCCTGTTAGTTAGTTTTCTATTTTTTAACTTATCTATTAATAACAACAGAATTCAGTTAGTTACCATTGTAGGTGCATGTATAAACCCAAAACTCTTGTATTTTTATTACTTAAGTAATTCAATATATCAATTCTCATTTTGTAACATGATATCTAGAGCTGCTATTCGATCGTGACACATGGCTACACCACCTGAAATTTCGCCACAACTAGTGGTTTCAGTCATCGCAGTTGTCACATTCTCTCATTTTATTTCTATAAAGCTAGACAAGAAGAACTATCTTCTCTGGAAGTAGCAGGTTGAAGCTATTATCAAAGCTCATCGTCTTCATTGTTGTGTTGTTAAGATTCCTTCACGTTTTCTCTCTGAAGACGATCGCAACTGTGCACATATCAATGAAGCCTATCTTTACTGGGAACAATAGGATCAACTTCTCTGTCGTTGGATGCACTTATTCTTGGCAACTTTGGGATGAAATTTATGACTTTTTTGGCTCGCACGCACGTGCAGAAGCTCGTCAACTCCCTTCTAAACTTTGCAGCATCAAGAAAAGTTCTCGCACCATCTTTGATTATCTGCTTCGCATAAATCTTTAATTGATTCTTTGATTTCTATTGGTGAACCAGTGCCTCCACGCGACCATATAACGCCATTCTTGATGGCTTACCTGATGAATATGATGTTTTCATTACCTTTATTAATATTAGACTTGAGTCCTATAATGTAAATGAATTTGAATCATTGCTTCTTGTTCATGAAGCTCAACTTGAGAAAAATCGACAGATCTCTTTGATTGATGCACTTTTTGTAAATCTTACTAATGTTTCCAATCAGAATTCTTTGATCTCCTCTTCTTCAACTAACAATCACTTTCCTGCACACAACTCTACCTCCAGTTTTGATAACTCAAATTCTTCTTGGAATCAGTTTTGAGGAACTGGTCGTAACTATCGAGGTCGAAATCGCTATCGAGGATGAGGTCATCATACACAGTCCCGCTATTTTGTAACCTACCAGGTCTACCATAAGCCTGGGCACGATGCTCTTGCTTGCTATCATCACTTCAATCATGCCTACACAATTTCTTCCTACTATGGACCTCCACAGTCCCCACATTTTGTGTCACAACAGTCTGCTCCTTATGGAATTGCTCTCATAGTCCCACCACAACCAAGTTCACCTCATCCACATGCCTTTTTAACCATGCCTCATCCTCCCATTTCTCAAGAATGGTTCCCTGATTCTAGAGCAACTCACCCTGCCAATCTGCAACATAGCACCTCATTCCAAGGTCTAGATTAGGTGTTCACTTCCAATGGTCAAGGTTTGTCTATCACTTCCATCGGTCAATCTTATTTTTAGTCACCTATTCAGTCACACACAACACTAGCTCTTAAAAATATGCTACTGGTTCCCTTCATTACCAAGAACTTGGTCAGTGTGAGTAGATTTGCCAAAGACAAGAATGTATACATTGAGTTTCATCCCAAATATTGAAGGGTCCTTGGGAGCTAATGGGCTTTACAAGTTTCACCACATGCAACTACCATATAAGTTCTCTCATTCAACTAATGTTTCTAAAAATGTTGTTCCATCTAATATGTTCTCCATTTCTACTATATTTGTTGTATCTACTTCTCCATCATCCTTCTCCTACACTGTTTAGCACAATAAGCTAGGTTACCCACACCATACTGCACTTAAGATAGTATTATGGCATTGTATAATAGTTTTTACTAATAAAGATGACTTGGATTTTTATTCTTCATGCTGCCTAGGCAAGGCTCATCGTTTGCCCTCATCTCCTGCTATTTCTATCTACGATCAACCATTGCAATTAATTTTCAGCGATTTATGGGGACCAGCTCCCATGTTGTCTACTACTGGTTTTTCCTACCATATTTCCTTTATTGATACACATACATGCTACACTTGGATTTAGCTCTTAAAGTCAAAATATGAAACTGTACATGTATTTAAACAGTTTAAAAGCATGGTTGAAGTTCAGTTCAATACACTAATTAAAAGTCTACAAATAGATTAGGGAGGAGAATTTCACCCCTTTACCAAAATGCTCATTAACTTTGGTATCGTTCATAGAATCATTTGTCCATATACACATCACCAAAACGAAACTATTGAAAGAAAGCACCGACCTATAGTCGAAATGGGTCTTACCTTTCTAGCTCATTCATTGCTTCTTTACAAGTTATGGGATTATGCATTTCTTACTACTGTGCATCTTGTCAATTATCTTCCTTCAGCATCTATTCATGGGAAGGTACCTCATAGTGAGTTTTTTAAGATAGAACCTGATTATCATTTTCTTCACACATTTGGATGTGCATGCTA
This sequence comes from Canavalia gladiata, assembly GCA_037954105.1. Lineage (NCBI taxonomy): Eukaryota > Viridiplantae > Streptophyta > Magnoliopsida > Fabales > Fabaceae > Canavalia > Canavalia gladiata. Next base: position 10,071,446 of record CM075659.1, on the reverse strand, counting down.
TCATTTCTTATGCCCGTATAATCCTCACAAACTTAACTTTCATTCTCATGGGTGCATTTTTCTTGGGTACGCAGCAAATCACAAGGGATACATTTATCTTTCTCCCTCTGGTCGAATCTATATCTCCAAAATTGTTCTCTTCAATGAACGAAGTTTTCCCTATCACACCTTATTTCCTCCACATACATCCTCCTCTTCTTCATCCAGCATGGTTCTGTCATCCTTATTCCCACTTTTACCTCCACCTTTGATGATACTTCACATGCAGCTATCAAAAGTCCAACATTTGACCTTTCTACAGAGAATGTCTCTACCTCTTCCACTGCTGACAATCATTCATCTTCTTCACCCAGACCAATTTCCACTCATCCTATGCAAAGTAGGTCTAATTCTAGAATTATACAGTGAAGACTTCCTCCCACTATAATTTTTAACCCATGCTGAACCTTTCACTATTCAGAAAGCACTCATAGATCCCTTTTGGCTTGCAACAATGAAAAAAAGTACTCAGCTCTTCTTGCTAACAATACCTGTTCTCTTGTTCCTCTTTCACCTCATCGCACTGCCATTGGATGCAAATGAGTCTTTCAGGTTAAGCAAAATCCAAATGGAACAATAAATACCTACAAAGCTCGCTTAGTTGCTAAGGGATATCATCAAAAGTTTGGTTATGATTTAAACTTTCTCTCCTATTGTTAAACCTGTCACCATCCCTGTCACCATCCGTATTATTCTCACACTAGCACTAACATTTCACAACCTCCTGGATATTAATCATGCCTTTTTGAAATGGTTACTTAAATGAGGAAGTATACATTTCACAACCTCCTGGATTCACAGTCCTAGATTCATCCCTTGCGTGTAAGCTAAATAAGGCACTCTATGGCCTTAAACAAGCCCCTAGGGCTTGGTTTGAAAGGTTCACTACCACACTTTGCAGTTTCAGTTTTAAGTCATGCCGTTGTGATCTCTCCTTATTCATTCTTTCCACTCCTACCACTATTGTTTATATTCTGGTGTATGTTGATGATATTCTAATCATTATAAATTCTCCTACTTATATTTAGAAATTGATTGCTCAACTTAACTCAGTTTTTGCTCTAAAAGACCTTGGCCCTGTTGATTATTTTTTGGGCATTGAAGTAAAACACCTCAACAAGGACTCTCTTCTCTTATCTCAATCCAAATAAATTCGTGACATTCTCCATTGTGCAAACATGACCACTACCAAAAGGATAGTCACTCCTATGACTAGCAATACCAAATTATTAAAATATGGATCAGATTATGCATCAAACCCAAGTTTGTACCGATCCATTGTTGGTGCCTTACAATATGCTACCATCACCCGTCCTGAACTAAGCTACGGTGCAAATAAAGTATGTCAATTTCTCTATCGACCTCTTGAAAGTCATTGGAAATTAGTTAAAAGGATTCTTAGGTATTTACAAGGAACAATATCCCATGGTATTTTACTATAGCCTATATCCTCTTGAAATCATCTACTTATTCAGGTCTTTCGTGATGTTGGTTGGGCTGCAGATCTTGATGATAGACGCTCTACTTTAAGAGTATGCATTTATCTTGGTCTTAATCTAGTATCTTGGTGGTCCGGAAAGCAAACATTGGTTTCCTGATCCAATACTCAAGTAGAATATCGCAACCTAGCAGCCACTGTTACTGAAATTTTATGGATTCAATCCCTGCTACAGGAACTTAAAATTCCTACAACCACACCAACAATCTATTATGATAACCTCAGCACCATATCTTTGCCTCACAACCCTATTCTTCACTCTTGCACTAAACAAATGGAGTTGGACTTGCACTTTGTTCGAGAAAAGGTCATTAACAAAAGTCTCTTAGTCTCTCACATTTTGTCTTATGATCAAATTGCTACCTTCTCACCCTCAACCCACCTGATTTTAGGGGGCCAATGTTAGAATACATAGTTAAGAAAGTACAACTTAGGCTCCCTGGTTAGTTTTCTGTTAGATAGCTTTCTGTTTTTTATTTATGTATTAGTTACAACAGAATTTAGTTAGCTACCAGCTTAGGTGCATGTATACATCCAAAACTCCTATATTTCTATTACTCAAGTAATTCAGTATATCAATTCTCATTTTATAACATAGATTGGCATGGTTTATATTTGTCTATTAACAATTGTTTTTTTGTTAGTTTCAATTTCATAATTAATGTTGGGGAATCCTTTCTGCTTTTCAAATACTTCTTTGTTGACATGATAGGGTTTCTTGCTTCTATTTAGTGTTTGGTTTTGTTGCCATATATAATTTGTATTTATGTGTATAGTCGTTATTATTCTTTTGTATTATCACAAATAGGATTGAATTAGTCATTAGTAGAATAGATTAAAATCAGTACATAATAATCTAGTAATTCTTATAATTTAGCTTAGATTTCAGCATAATATTCTCTATACCTTCCTTTATATATTCAATGAAAACTCAAACAATAGACATCTTTTGCCATTTAGAGTAATCTTTGATATGGTAACAGAGCCTGCATTTTAGGGTTCCTTTTTTTTTTCTTATCTAAGATTTTAGTGCTGGAAATTTTTTCTTGTTCTTGCCTTTTATTCGCAATCTTGGTCTTGCCTGTGGTCTTTTGGGATTCTATTTGTTGTCTTTGCTACTTTAAGCTTGCATTAGAACTTTTTCTCCCTCCTGGTCTGATCTTATTACTTCCTTCTTATCATGGATGGTTTTAATTTTGAATTTTGTGTCAAATTTATTGGGAAGAACTATTCTCTATGTGAATTTCAATTCAAATTGTTACTGGAAAATAATTATGGGGTTATATAGATGGCACTGTACCAACTCCTAAAGAACTTGCACAACTAGCTTAATGGAATGTCATGGATGCTAGAATGATGTCTTGGACCATTGGGTCTTGTGATCAACAAAGTGTTCTTCATCTCCACCCCTATAAAGCCGCCAAATCTATGTGGCATGAAGGTTACAACCAAACCAATTCAACTAGAAGATTTCAATTAAAGTGTGAGATTGTTAATTACACTTAGAGCATCTTTTTTATTCAAGACTACCATTCTTATTTTCAAAATCTTTAGGCTAAATTTTCTGATATTATGTGTGCTTTAGTTTCTAAAGAATCTCTTCTTGCTTAGTTAGAGATGCATGAGACCAGTAAGCATGCTCAGTTTCTAATGAAACTGCGTTTAGAATTTGAAAATGTGCATTTTAATCTAATAAGTCGTGATCCTACTCCAACCCTACATACATGCTTTGTTGAATTACTTTGTGAAAGAACAATGTTTTCTTAGTTAAGTCACTCTTGAAAAAGGCATTTTCAATGCTCTTTATATGGCTTTTACAACGCAAGGTAGAGGCAATAGTAAGGATATAAGATGGTTTAGTATTTCAGTTGTAAGAAGTATGGCCATATTGCTGCAAAGTGTACCAAGAAATTTTGTAATTACTGCAAAAAGCGGAGTCATACCATCAAAGAATGCTTTATTCTCCTTTCAAAATGCTAGCACATTGCTTTTCAAGCCAATGTAGTCATTTCCTCTACAGGTTAGCATGCAAACCTAGCTGCAAATACATAAGCTTCCACTCAAAATCCTCCACCTAGTGTTCTTACTCCTAAAATGGTGTAACATATGATTATCTCAACCTTTCCAGGTTTGGGGATTCAAGGTAAAGGTCTTTCACAAACTAAGTCTTGGCTTATTGATTTTGCGACATCCAAATCATATGACCAATTATAATAGTTTTCTTAAAGATGTTCATCTATATCATGGTTCTAAACATATTCAAGTTTTTGATGGTAGTATTATTCCTATTTCTACTGTTGGAGATATTACCCCTCCTTTCAACAATATTCTTGTATCACCTGGAGTCTCTCATAATCTTCTTTCTATTGGCTTATTGATAGAAAATCACCATACTATACATTTCTCTTATGACGGTTGTTTTGTGCATAATAAGCATTGGAGGCAATGATCATTAAGGGATTAAAGTTGGGTGACTCTTTTCGCTACACATTCTTAGTCATGTTGCTTTATTTTCTTCAGTTGCTAATAAAATGGCATAAGTGCTTGGGGCATCCTAATCCAACTATTTTGTCTCTCTTGTTTTGCTTCGGTTTATTAGGACAATATGCTCGACTTTCTTTTTGTTCTACTTGTAAATTAGGAAAGAGTAAAATTCTCCCTTTTCCAATTTCGAGTAATCGTGAAACAAGATGTTTTGATGTTATACATACTGATGTTTTTGGGGGATCTCTCATGTTCTTTCTCATCCATATTATAAATACTTTTGATGTTCATTCATGATTATAGCATATTTACATGGATTTTTTTTTCTTCAATCCAAATCTAAAGTACTTCAAGAGTTCAAATATTTCTTCCTTATGTTGAAACTCAATTTGCCTCTAATATTAAGGTTCTTCAGTTAGATTCTAGTGAAGAATATATCTTATGAATTTCATATTTTTTGACTCAAAAAGGAATTCCCTCACAGTGTTATTATCCATATACAACTCAACAAAATGGCCTAGCAGAATGGAAAATTTGTCATCTCTTGCATGTGGTTCACAATTTTTTACTTGAATTCTCAATTGTCATTAAATTTTGGGTAAAAGCTTTGTCCATTGTAGTTTACTTGATCAATCGACTCCCTTCTCAGACTTTAAATCTTAACTCTCCTCATTTTTTCCTTTATGGTCATCATCCTGACTAAAAGCAATTTGCATACCTTAGGTTTTGTATGTTTTGTCAACTTGCCTTTTCATAAACATCACAAATTGTTAGCTTGATCTGTTAAATGTGCATTTATGGGATACAACCATAATCACGAAGGATTTGTTTGTTATGATCTTGGTTCTAGTAGAATTTGCATTTATCAAAATGTTACTTTCATTGAGAATCAATATTTTTTCCATCTAATGGTACTTGCTCACCTGAAGTGACTATTCTTCCAAACTTTGATGATCACTCAACTATTGTCCAATGCTTCAAGCCTAGCTTTGTGTATCAACAAACGTTCTTCAACTGCAGCCACTCCAATTGATCCTATCCCCATTGTACCGAGACAATCTACCCAAGTTTCTCGTCCTCCTACCCGGTATATCTCTTGTACTACTACTTTGTCTGATATTTCTGTTCCTTCTCGTTATTCCCATGTTGCCAAACATGAGTGTTGGCAAAAAGCAATGCAAGAAAAGCTTCAGATGCTTCAAGATTTGACATTGTTTAATGCCTAATTCACAGCCATTGGTTGTAAATGAATTTACTCAGTTAAGCTTTGGTCCAATGGATCTACGGATCATTATAAGGGTTGGTTAGTTGCCTTGGGTCATCGACAAGAGTATGGGACTGACTATAAAGAGACATTTTCCCTTATAGCCAAAATGACTACGGTACAAACCATTCTTGCCATTGCTGCCTCAGAATGTTGGTCCTTTCAATAATTTGATGTTAAGAATGATCATGATGATTTCAAACAGGAAATATACATGATGCCCCCTCCCGATTTATTCTTCTCATCTACCAAAGAAGTTTGTAAGTTGAATCACTCCTTATATGGTTTAAAACAGGCTCCCCATGTATGGTTTGAGAAATATTGCTCCATTTTACTTCAATTTGTTGTTGCCAAAGTTGTCATTCTTTTGGTATATATGGATGATATTGTTATCACTGACATTGATTATTTACTGATTGCCTAGTTACAACAGCATCTCCAAGCATCCTTTCACTTGAAAGATCTTGGTAACCTTTCTTTTGGGGTTAGAGGTACATAGGGACTCTTCTGGCCTTTTCTTACATGAGCGTAAGAACACACAAGAGTTAATTCAATTAGTTGGTCTTCAAGACTCCTCCTCTATTGATACTTCTCTTAAGGTGAATGTTAAGTATCATGTTGATAAGGACAAGCAACTTTTTTGATCCTTTGTTGTATCATCAATTGGTAGGAAGCCTCAACTACTTAACAATTACATGGTCTCTTCTTTAGCAGATTAGTTAGTTTAAGCACTCCCAAGACATTTTCACATGGTTGTGATTTGTCGTATCATTAGATATCTCAAGGGTACTACTTCTCGTGGTTTATTTTTTTTACTGGTTCTTCTATCCAACTAGATGCATATAGTGATGTAGATTGGGAAAGTGGTTTTAATACTCGTCGATCTATTACTAGTTGGTGCATGTTCCTTCTTTGATTTCGTGGAAAAGTAAAAAGCAAGACCGTGTCTACAAATCCTCAACCAAGTCAGTATACTGCGCCATGTTTACTGCTTGTTTTGAAATTACTTGACTTCGAGGATTGTTGGTTGAGCTTGGCTTTCCACAGTCTAATCCCATTTATCTTCATGCAGATAACACAAGTGTCATTCAAATTTCTACCAATCTTGTTTACCACAAGTGTACAAAATATATTGAAGTGTACTATCATGACATTTGTGAAGTTGTTGATACGCAACTCATTTCTCCCCTACATGTTCCAACAACTTTATAAGTCTTTGATTTTTTCATTAAGTCTCATACTAGACATTGCCATCAGTTTCTTGGGAGCAAATTGATGCTTCGAAATAAAACAACTTCAATTTGAAGAAGGATGTTTCCAGATATAAGTTGTATTTATATGTATAATTGTTATTATTCTTTTATATTATCATAAATAGGATCAAATTAGCCACTAATAGAATAGATTAAAAACACTTGGTATATTACCTTTACGTACCAAGAAATTGGTAGAAGAAGGATGTGTACCGATGTTTTGGAAGGTTTGTTGAAATAATTTTGTAGCATTTCCATTTGCTTCTTATTGAAAGGTCCTAATTTAGTTGCATGTCTCATTTTATCCTTTTCTGGTACATTGGTGGAAACTAAATTGACCCGATTTTCTCTACTGCATGACCTCTTCATATCTGTTGGTTTTTCCATGGATATACTAGTAGATGTCTTTGGTATGGTTTGACTTTCTACAATGATCACAACAACTATGTGACTTCTTTTGGTGATTTCATGGTATCCCTTTATAACAATGGATGACACCTCATGATTTGGGTTTGGTGTCCCCAACAATTTTTCCTTATGCTTTCTTCCTTTCTCGCTTCAAAAAATGCTTCATGAATGATTGAAAGAGGCTTTGTTTCTAAAATTCTTCTTGGGACTTCATTAAGGTTCTTATTTAGGCCTAGCAAAAACTATAGATATGGTCTTTTTCTACCAACTTCCTATATTATTAGTTATCTACTAGACACTTCCATTCGATATCTTCATGGATATCTAATTGTTGCCAGTACCAGTTAAGAGTATGGTAGTATTCTATGATTGTAGAGTCACTTTGACGTAGATCATGGAGAAGGATATTTTGATCTTGAATATTGTTGATGTGTTGTTGACATTGGAATAGGTTTCTTTGGCTTCACTCTCAATTTCATTGGTCCTTTTTCTTTGGTTATTTAAACTTTCCAATTATATATTCTTCCTTCCATTTTCCTTGAAGAGTCGAACTAATTTGGCCTAATGGATATAATTCTAGCCATTTAGTTGTAACCAGAGAGGTAGAATGGAGGTTTATGTTAGTGTTGGAATGTTTAATTTTGGTGTTAAGTTAATAATCGAGCTTGAAAGCTCGTTAGCCAGCCATGGATGAATGATGTGAAATTTCTTTTTTTTTACTACTAGATCAAAGAGTGCTCTAGTATTATGTAGAAAATATTTTATTTTTCTTGTTGTAATAGGTTACATAAATGAAAATAAATATAAATTGATGTACAAGAATAAGGGACAAAAAAAACTAAGAATCCTATCAAGTCATACCTGTTGTTACATGATTTTAATTATAGTAAATACAGTTGACTTATTTTATCATAAAAAAGAATTAATCAATTAATGCTAGAAGAATATTTCCAAATTTGTTGAATCTGACCTAACATATATGGGTACAAATTTTGGGATGACCAAAATAAGGAAATCATTAAAAGTAGAAATGTAACTTTTAATAAAAAAATTATGTTTTACAAGGATAGATTTTATGTAAAATTTATGAGTTCAATTAAACAATCAAAACTTTTTGAGAAAGCAACATTAGAAGAAATTTCATAAAGTGATGCAACCAACAATGCTAGAAACACCCATAACCCAAATGAGTATGTCTAGTAAGGTGACTAAAACTTTGTAAATATTAAATGGAAGCTAGCAATGAAAAATGAGATAAGATCCCTTAAAAAAAATTGAATATGGTCTTGACCAAGTTATCGAAAGCAAAGAAAGCTCTAAAATCTAAATAATAAATGAGTTTATACACTAAAGGAAAAATCTAATAGTAGCAAAATGTGGAGAATTGATTTTTATTCCACTGTGCTTGAATACAGTAAACTTTATAAATAGGAAAAAAAATATACATATCTAGAACTTGATTTCAGCCTATAAATCAGGAGTTATAATCTCTTATCTAACTAAAAAGGAAACAATATATACATAATCTTTGGAATAAATAAAAACTAGATCTATCCTATCTATACAAATAAAACAAGAGAACCCTTTTGATTTGGTGAGAATAAAAAAACAAAATATGTTATTTTGGAATCTAATCACCAACACTCCCCTCAATTTAGGTGATAGATGTCTATCTGCGCAAATTGGTCCTGATGCTTTCATATGTGTGTCTAGGAAGAGCCTTAGTTAAGATATCTATTGTTTGGTTGCTTGAAGGTACATGATCAACACTAATGATCCCAAGGTCAAGCTTTTCCTTTAAGAAATGTCGACCAATTTCCACATGTTTTGTTCTATCATGGTGGACTGGATTTTTTGCAATACTAATGACAGCTTTATCATCACAAAGTACCCTTATTGAGTAGTTAGTAGGAACTTTGAGTTCTTCTAGCATCCTTTTCAACCATATCCCTTCACAAATGCCATGTTCCATGACTCTAAATTCAGTTTCAGCGCTGCTTCTTGCCACTACATGCTATTTTGTACTCCCCCAAGTGACCTTATTGCCCCAAACAAAGGTGCAATAGCCTATCGTTGATCTTCGGTCTATTATGCACCTTGACCAAATCAGTGTACACTTCTATGCTCCTATTCTAGGATTTCTAGAAATATAGCCCTCTACCAGGTGTACCTCTCAAGTACTGCAAAATTCTAGTTACAGCTTTCATATTAATGTCATTTTGGATTGTTCATGTGGCGGCTAACCATGCTCACAGCAAACTCAATGTCGAGTCTAGTGTGAGTTAAATAGATTAATTTTCCCACTAAACTTGGTACCTCTCTTTGTTAGTTGGTTGACTTTGGTTTTCATCATTGCTCTTTTTGACTAGTTGTAGCTTTACATCCAAGAATCCCTGTTTCTTGTAGCAAGTCAAGGGTGTACTTCCTTTGGGATACATAGATCCCATCCTTTGATTTAACCACTTCCATTCCTAGAAAGTACTTGAGCTGACCAAGATCTTTGACTTCAAATTCCTTAGACAAGAGTTTCTTTAGGTGCTCAATCTATTCATGGTCATCTCCCGTGATAACTATGTGATCTACATACACTATGAACAAGGTTGTCTTTCCTTCCAAAGAGTGCTTAACAAACATGGTGTGGTCTATTTGACATTGTAAGAATCCATCCTTTTTGACAACTTGGGGATTGCTTAAGACCATATAGGGATTTTTGAAATTTGCACACTTTGTAAATGATGTTGGAAGGCTCAACTCTTGGTGGGATTTGCATGTACCTTTCTTCTAGTTCACCATTCAAAAATGCATTCTTGATATCCAATTGATGTAGTGGCCAATCCACATTTGCAACCAAAGACAAGATGACTCGCACTGAATTGAGTGAACTCCTTTGCCACCAATCGTGCCTTATATCAATTTATGCATCCATCAGCATTATACTTAACAAAAAAAAAATCCACCTGCATCCAACTGCCTTTTTTTCTTCTAGTAGAGTGGTGAGCACCCTAGTGCCGTTTTTCACCAAGGCGTTCATTCTTCTGCCACTGCTGCTACCTACTTTGGATGTTGAACAGCTTCTTGAATGTTCTTTGGAATCTTGATGCTATCTAGAGAGGTTACAAAGGCTTTGTATCCTTGAGATAATTTTTCATAAGACACATGTTTCTCAATTTGATGTTGGGTATAGGTTCTAAAACCATTCCTTATGGCAATGGGTACATCAAGTTCAGGTAGTGCTTAAATATTATGATCAAGACTTGAGTTAGGAATAGTATTACCTGTTAGATTTTCATTTTTTGGAATTTGGTTAGACTCATGGCCTTATAGTGGAGTTGTGCTAGATTTTACCTCCTTCTGCATCTTCTTTTTCCTAAAGTAAACTTATAAACTGGTTTCTTGGGCAGTAGGTTATTGTGAATCTGCTCCCCTGAATTTTCTCTTGCTGGTTTAGTAAATTCTACTATTGGGACAATTGTTGTAGTCTTCTCAAGTTCTACAAGTGTAATTAGGACATTTGTTATAGTTTCCTCAGGTTAAGCCATTTCAATTGTTTCTATTCCTAAAGGTTGAAAGTCTATTGTTATAATAGATGTCTCATCCTCGTGAGTTTCAACTTTGGGGTAATAGGGTTGGTTTTCAAAAAATATGACATTCATAGTGTGATAAAATTTTCTGGTCATTGGAGAGTAGCACTTGTAGCCCTTTTGGTGTGGTGAGTAACCAATGAAGATGCACTTTATGGATTTTGGGTCAAGTTTGCTGTGGTGGGAGTTATGGTTGTGGACAAAGGTTGTGCATCCAAATATCTTGAGGGAAAGTGTATTGAGAATTTGATTTGTTGGGTAAAAGGTATGGAGGATAGATTGTGGGGTACAAAAGTTAAGGACTCGAGAGGACATCTTATTTATAAGGTATGTGGCAAAAAGTATAGCTTATCCCCAAAAATGCTTTGGTACATTAGTAGCCATCATTAGCGATCTTGTGACCTCTAAAATATGTCTATTTTTTTGTTCTGCAATCCCATTCTGTTGTGGGGTGCCCACACATGAGCTTTGATCTACAATTTCATGCTTTTGGAAATATATATTCAAAGATGAGTGAAAATACTCGCGACCATTGTCAGTTCTAAGGACTTTGATGTTGTTTTGGAATTGAGTTTGCACCATGTTGTGAAAGCATTCAAATATCCTTCCCACTTCTAATTTTTCTTTCATTAGGAAGATCCATGTGACCTTTGTGTGGTCATCAATAAAGGTGACAAACCACCTAGAGCCAATGATGTTGTTGACTCTTGATGATCTTCACACATCGCTATGGACTAGAGAAAATGGTTGAGGTGGCTCATAAGTTTGTGTTGGGTAAATGTTTCTCATGTGTTTGGACATTTGACATACTTCACATTGGAAATTTCTTTTATTATCATTGAACAATGAAGGGAACATCCTTTTCAAGTACAAAAAAATTAGGGTGGCCTAATCTATGGTGCCACATCATTACAGAACTCTGAATCCCTGAATTGACTGCTCCACAAGCATTTGCTTTATGTTCACCTTTGGAGCCATCAACTTGAAGGAGATAGAGTCAAGCACATTTCTCAGCACTGCCAATCGTCTTCCTCGATCCCAAAATCTTAAATTCACATAAATTGGAAGAAAATTTTGTAACACAATTCATATCCTTCGTCAATCTACTAATGGACAACAAATTACAATTAAGTTTGGGAACATAGAGAACTGATTTCAGAACAATGTTTTAGAAATTATGATAGAACTTTTACCCATAACTTTTAAGAGAGTACCATCAGTTATTCAGACCGTTGAATGATTGTTATATGGAGTATAATTATTAAGTGTTGTTATATCTCCAGTCTTATGATTTGAAGCTCCTGAATCTACAATCCAAGATTTTGATTTTCCTTTGCCAGCATTTAGGGCATTAAGAAAATTACCTTTTTATGTTAAAGAGGTTGTACCGATGTTTTTTTCATTTGTTGTAAGAGTTTTTGTATGAGTTCCATTTGTTCCTGGCTAAAGGAAGCAACATTGGACATCATTTCTTTACCTTGGGAACTCACAACGGCTGCATTACCTCGAGTCTTCTTTCCATGGGGTGGTTTTCCATCCGTTGGCTTTCCATGAATAGCCCAACAAATATCCTTCGTGTGGCCCGATTTTTTACAATGCTCGCACTATGGTCGATTTTTCTTTAGAAATGGCCAGAACTAGTTACCTTTTGCTACCATAGCTGAATTTTCACTGTAGGTTGCTGGATTAGGATTCCCTAACATAAACTTCCTCCTGCTTTCTTCTCTCCTTATCTCAGAGAACACCTCTTGAACTTTTGCAGGGGCTTAGTTCCAAGAATTCATCCACAAACTTCATCCTGTTCTTGATTGAGTCCCATGAGAAACTTGTAGATCCGATCTTTTTCAACTAGGTCCTTATATTGTTTCTTATCTTCAGGACATTTCCACTCTATCTCTTCATAGATATCAAGCTGCTGCCAATGCTGATTAAGGGCATTAAAGTATTCCGTGACTGTGGACTCACCTTGTTAGAGATCATGGAGCAAACTTTGATCTCAAAAATTGTTAAGGTGTTGTTCACATTTGAGTACATTTCCTTCACTGCATCCCGCATTTCATTGGCAGTGTTGTAATACATGAAATTTTTCCCAATTTCATTGGTCATGGTGTTAAGCAACCACAACATCACCAAGCTGTTTTCTAGTTGCCATTTTTGAAGGTTGGAATCTCCTTTCTTTGGTTGTTTGGAGTCTTCTGTAATGTATCCTTCAATTCTTTTTTCTTGGAGAAAAATTCGAACAAACCTTTCCCATTGAATGAAATTTTGACCATTCAATTTGTGGCCCGTAATAGGGAGAACTGATCTCTCGCTCGGGTTGTTACCAAGGAGAGTACTGGTGTCCATTGTTGGTGCTCTCTCTGATTTTTCACTCTCTATGACAAAAGTATCACTAGTCACTAGCGATGGTTCAGATCGTGATCTGATATCATGTGGAGAATTGATTTTTATTCCACTATGTTTGAATGATTACAACAAACAAACAGAATAAGTAGGGAAAAAATATACATATCTAGAACTTGATTTCAGCCTATAAATTAGGAGTTATAATTTCTTATCTAATACAAAAGAAACAATATGTACATAATCTTTGGAATAAATAAAAACTGGATCTATCCTATTTGTACAAATTAAACAAGAGATCCTCTCCGATTTGGTGAGAATAAAAAAGTAGAATCTGCTATTTTTGAAATCTAATCACTGACACAAAAGATACAAGTTAAGATTTGTTATTAATAGAAATAAAGAATTGGCTTTATTGAGATTTTTTTTAAGCCAAGATGACAATTATCAAAGTTACCCTAAGCATTGTAGTTGCACAGAATTTTCTTGTTTTGATGTTAAAGTTACAATATTATATGGGGATCTAGGAAGAGATATTAATATGATACAACTTGAAGGTTTTTGGTGTTCTAATTAAGGAGAATTTTGTAAAAAAAAATTCATAAGAAGTTTGTATCGCTTATTTCAAGCACAAAACTAAAAAGTTGAATAAGTTTATAAGCAACTTTAGAATTAGTATATGCAATATGAATTATTGCTATTATGTTAACAAGTTTGTTTGATAGTTATACTATTATTGATGTATATGTTGACGACACGTTGATTATAAGATTTATTATGATTGAAATTAATAGATACTAAAAAGATTTGTAAAAAAATTATTAAAGGAGATTTAATAATAAATAATCTTTTAAAAAATATTTTTTTTATTAAACTTAAAAATAATATACGATATGTGTAATCAACAACACTTAATATGATAAGATTTATATTGGTATTGTTGAAATTATTTAAATGTATATTTTGAAATATATATATATATATATATATATATATATATATATATAAAAAGAGAGATAAACTTATTTGAGTTCAAATTAAATTTACTTTTATACAATTAATAATTTTATATAAAATATTATTTTAATTTATTTAATTGTTGAATTATTATTTAAGTTAAATTTTATAGAAATTGAATAATAAAAAAATAATTAAATGGTTTTTATTTTTAAATATTTTGAAAATATTTATTATTTTAATTTTAATGTACATAAATTAGATATCAAATAATTTTGGATTAATTTAAATTTTTGTAAATATGATATATAATAGAAAATTTTAATGTAATAATAACTATTAGAATTAAATTATCTAATCAAAAGTTAGAGAGTGAGTGTAACACATAAATGTAAGTTAACTCCTTTTTCTCTCTTTGATTATAGTATAGTATAAATGTACGTATGTATATTCTTTCTGTTTGCCAATGAGTAGTTCATGTTACAGATATCTTCTCAGAAGAAGTGCGCTGGAGCTATTTATGGTGGACCGTTCAAACTTCTTCTTTGACTTTGGGGTATTAATTCTTGAATGTGCCACTTTGTTTCCTTCTATTTTTCAGGAACAAAATCTTGGATTTGTAATTATAATCGGTGCCTGATATTTCTAGACATCTTACTCATGATTGTTATATGTTGCAAACTTATAATCCTAGAACTTATTTTCCCTACCAAACTTTCCTCTTCAGAGTAGTGAGGGGAGACGAAATGCATATCAAGCTATCGTTCACGCACGACCTCCTCATTTAAACAATATATATTTAGCTACTCAGGTATTATCTTTTCTGCGAATTTTCATCTTCGTAAACTTCTCTGCATCTAGGCTTAGGATAACAATAATGTACTTTTCAGAGGCCTGAACAACTTTTGAAAAGAATTCAGCTTATGGAGCGCTGGGCTAGGTGGGAGGTAAGAGAACTGTGCATTAACCCTAAAAGATATTATTGTACGTTTGGGTTTGCATGATTATAATGGGAAAGAATTCTTTTGTCGGATGAAGCCGTTTTCTCCAAAAGCAATTATGTAGGATTGAAGCATAAAAGTTTATTATTTTTTCGTACACAACATTTTTTTTTTGCTAAAAGCTAAATTAAGTATTATAACTAATATTTTTTAGATTATTTATAAAGCTTTGAGAGATAAATATTGTTTAACCTCAATCAAAGAACTTTTTTTTTCAGCAATTCCGTTTATTGTTTGTTAATTTTAAAAAAAAAGTGATTCTTTTCTTACATTCCAAAACACTTTCCTAAAATAAATTATGAATTAACATTTCTGAATATATATTATCATAGAAAGACAAAGTTAAGTTTGTTAATTAGCATTTAGTTAGTTTGTATGTTAATCTCTGTCAGATGGTTGGGATGAGATAGAGAAGAAACAAGGGAGATTGCCTATAAATAAGAGGAGAGGTTAAGAGAGGGAGGGAGCTTGTCATTTGAGAGGAATTTAGAGCTTTTTGACAATTGGAGGTGCAGACCATCAAAGTTCTGCAATGTGTTCTGTGGTTTGGGAGTTACTCCCCGTATTTTCATCATAAAGATACCTGATTCCTAACAACTGGTATCCAAGCTCCTAGTCTTGGGGCTGTCGGTAGCTTTTGAAAGCAATGAGTGTCATCTATGAGGATCTTGAGGCATGCTTGGAGAAGCTATCACTGCAAATGGAGGACAGCCTGTGGAGGAGGGAGGAAAGTTGATTAAGAATGAAGAAAGAAAATAGAAAACCAGGGAAATGCTGAGAACACTGATCCAGAAGATAGGCAAGAAAGATGAAGGTCTGAATGCAGGTCAAGAAAAACAAGATAGGGAAGAAAGAAGCATCCATGATGGTGGAGAAGAAATCTACAATGGAAGAGCAAGAAAAGTGAAGGGAACCAACCTGACAATGAAGGTGATGGAAGGAACATTGCTGCAAACGATAATAGAGAAAAAGGTGAGGTAAAATGGCCTGAACCTTGAAGCAAGAAAAGAAGGGTTGAAGATCAATAATCAGAATTGCAGTGGGAAAATTGAATCTCTGGAGCAAGAAAATAGGAGGAAAACTGGAATCTTAAAAGATGAAGAAAAAATACAGGAAAGGAAAGAATCAGATGTGGGAAGCAAGGTTGTGGGGCAGAGATGGAGGAAAAGTGTCATAGCCAAGAAGGAATGGTTTGAAAGTACACCAGCCAACCCACCCCTGCTGCTGAAAGCACCAAACATGAGCTCTTTTTCTGATTTAATGGGCTAAACCCAATTTCATATGTCTATTTTGGTCATTCAAAAGGCAGCTTATACTGTTGTATCTCTTGCTAAGAGGAAAAATGACAAACACATGTTATGCTTCAGGCAGTGGGACCACGGTGGAATTTTGTCACAGTTGTTGGGGTCGAACTTTCACCTTGAGGACAGGGTGAATGTTTAGGGGGAAGTATTGATAAATAGACATAGTTAAGTTTTTTTAATTAACGGTTAGTTAGTTACTGTTGTTAGAAGTTAGTTAGTTAGTATGTTATTTTTTGTTAGATGGTTGCGATGAGATAGAGGAGAAACAAGACAGATTGCCTATAAATAAGAGGAGAGGTTAAGAGAGGGAGGGAGCTTGTCATTTGAGAGGAATTTAGGGCTTTTTTGGCATTGGGAGGTGCAGATCCTCAATGTTCTACAGTGTGCGTTCTGTAATTTGAGAATTACTTCCTATATTTTCATAATAAAGATACCAGGTTTCTAACATATTAATTGTCATAATTGATATTCTTGAAAGTATTTTTAACACAATCTTTATTAACAGCTAACCAAAAACACAATTACTTTCTAATATAATTTTGCTTATGAACATCAGTTTAATGATGCCCTTATGCAGATCAGTAATTTTGAGTATCTAATGCAACTCAATACATTGGCTGGGCGTACTTATAATGATATAACCCAGGTGACCTTGGTTATCAATTTTTTATTTTCCATCATTAAACTCTTCTATCTTCATGTTGTCATTTATTTTATCATTTTTTTTTGGCAGTATCCGGTTTTCCCCTGGATTCTTTCTGATTACACTTCAGAGATCTTGGATCTTTCTAATCCTTCTTCTTACCGAGATCTTTCAAAGGTTATCATGAATGTTGCTTCAACGAGTTCAAGGTAAAATACTTTTTTAAATAATTAATGCTTTTGATGTGATGCAGCCTGTTGGTGCACTGAATCCAGATCGTCTGAAAAAATTTCAAGAGAGATACGCTAGCTTTGATGATCCTGTCATCCCTAAATTCCATTATGGATCACATTACTCAAGTGCAGGAACAGTAGGTCCCCTCACCCCTTCTCCTTTTTTTTTACTTGGGTCATTTTTTTATTATAGTAGTATGTTAGCATTCTAGCAGGGTGTTGCATTTAGCCTGTTGATGTAGGGTCCCTTTGGTTTATTTTTTTTACTTTGTGAGTTTATTCATCAAATCAGTGCTCTCCAGACAGCTTGATCCACATGGGTCTTAAGTGGTTAACTTGGAGCTGATCTGAAGTTTGATTCTTTGGTACAAGCTCCCAATTTCAATTTTTAAATGACTTCTACTGACCCTCACCAATCCTGAATTACCACCAATAAGTAAAATGTGAATAAGTTTTGGATGCATTATGTTAGTGTTGAAATCATCAAGTCTCACCTTGGCATTCACAAGAGAGAGAATATTGATTGCTTTTGGACAGATGATTTTTTAAAGGGAAACCAAGTAGATTTTATAGGCAAATTGTTTTAAATTGTCAATCACATGCAGGTAAAACTAAATGAATTCGTTTGGCTTCCAAGTAATATCAATACAATTATGAATACTCAAAAAGACATTAAAATAAGATTGCTTTACATTTAAGTAACATCAACGAAGTCCTAGTACAAAAGATTTAACACCTTCTTAAAGCTGATAAAGCTATCATTAAGCTTTTGGTTTTTGTTTCTTGCTTGCTGTTAGCATCGATGTTTCTTTTTGGCTTCTAGATTCAATTGTCTGTTTGTTTGCTGAGTCATAGAATAAACCTATATGCATGATGATGTGATTTTTCTCTGTTCTTTAGAAGCAATTTGTAAGGAACTGAATCAAAATTACAAGAAAGATATAGGAAAAGAGAAGAGAGTAATTGGGGAGTAATTGGGTTTTTTTTTCTTCTCTTTTATTCAAGGGATAACAATGATTTAAATAGGCGAAGAGAGAATCAATTAGGGAGATCCTCTTGCCTAAACAGATTACAAGATAATTTAAATAAGGAAAACTAGGAAAGTATTTAAATAAAGAAAACAAACAATATCAGGTCAGATTAAGGGAAGATTCTGACCTGATTTTATTCTATCCTAAGTTTCCAAATATAAAAGATTTACACAATCTTAACAACCCCCCTCAAGTTGGTGCATAGATATCCAACATGCCTAACTTGCTTACAAGAAATTCAAAGTTAGGTTTAAACAACTCTTTAGTGAGAATGTCTGCCAATTGTTGTGAGGTTGGAACAAAAGGCATGCAAATAATTCCTTCATCCACTTTCTCTTTTATAAAATGTCTGTCAATTTCCACATGCTTGGTTCGATCATGTTGGATAGGATTCTGAGATATACTTATGGCAGCCTTGTTGTCACAGTATAGTTTCATAGGAAGAGTCATAGGAAGCTGCAACTCTTCAAGAATTTTTTTTAGCCACAAGATTTCACACACTCCTTGTGCCATGGTTCTATACTCGGCTTCAGCACTACTTCTTGCAACTACACTTTGTTTTTTACTCCTCCATGTAACCAGGTTTCCCCACACAAAGGTACAATACCCAGATGTTGACTTCCTATCTGTAATTGAGCCAGCCCAATCTGCATCAGTGTAGATCTCAATTGTTTGTTGCCCAGTCTTCTTAAAAAACAACCCTTTACCAGGTCCACTCTTCAAGTATCTTAGAATTCGGTAAACTGCATCTAAATGTTCTTCATGAGGGGAGTGCATAAATTGGCTTACCAAACTTACAACAAATGCAATATTAGGACGAGGATGGGATAGATAAATCAGTCTTCCTACCAACCTTTGGTACCTGGAAGTATCCACCGGTGCACTTTCTTGGTTGTTCCCAAATTTTTTATTAGGGTCAATCGGAGTTTCAGCTGGTTTACATCCACTCATTCCAATTTCATTGAGAAGGTCTAATATGTATTTCCTTTGAGAAACCACAATTCCTTTTCTAGATCTTGCAACCTCCATTCCTAAGAAATATTTTAGAGGTCCTAGATCCTTGATTTCAAATTCAAGGGCCAAAGACTTCTATAATCGACTCCTCTCAAGCAAGTCATTCCCTGTGAGAACTATATCGTCTACATAGACAACCAGTATAGCCAATTTTCCTTCAAAAGAGTGTTTTACAAACATAGTATGATCACTTTGGCACTGCATATACCCTTTCCTTTTTATAAATGTAGTAAACCTCTCAAACCAAGCTCTAGGGGATTGCTTCAATCCATATGGTGATTTCTTAAGTTTGCAAACTTTTTGTTTAAAGTGTGATTCAAAACCTGGAGGTGCATCCATATATACTTCTTCTTCCAAGTCTCCATTTAGGAAAGCATTCTTGACATCTAATTGCTGTAGTGGCCAGTCAAGATTGGCTGCCAAGGATAAGAGAACTCTGATAGTATTTAACTTTGCAACGGGTGCAAAGGTCTCCATGTAATCTATCCCATATGTTTGGGTAAATCCTTTAGCCACTAACCGAGCTTTGTATCTTTCAATCAACCCATCTGCTTTATACTTGATTGAGAAAATCCATTTACAACCCACAGTTGTTTTTCCCTTGGGCAAATCCACCATATTCCAAGTTTGGTTCTTTTCTAGAGCCCTCATCTCTTCCAAGACAACATTCTTCCCCTCTGGAACCTTTAGAGCAGAATGTATATCTCTTGGTATTTCTCCTTTGGTCATTTCTGAAATAAAAGCTCTAAAAGAATGTGATAAATTATCATTTGACACAAAATGAGAGATAGGATACTTTGGACCTAACCCCTTTCCGAATAGCTATTGGAAGATTAGATTGATCTAACTCTAAGTTAATAGACTTATTAACAGGCTGGACAGTTTCACAAAAAATGTTACCTGGTGCATTTTCAGACTCTTGGCAGTGTTGAGGTTGTAGAGTATCACTTGGCCCCAATGTTTGACCCTTTTTCTTCCTTGAATAGACAAGATTAACGGGTTTTTTGCCCTCAGTCATTGTAATTGTCTCATTTCCCCCTATTTCAAGGCTCTTAGGACCAGAAACATGTTGCTGTTCACCATGTTCAGCTAGTATTTCAGAATTTTTTTCAAAACTTAAAAATTCTGGTTCCGAGACTTCTTCGAACATTTGAAAGTTACGTTCTGCATCTTCAACTCTTCTCCCCCCCCCCCCCTGAAGATGGCTTCCAAAAAAAGGTGTTTCCTCAAAGAAAGTGACATCCATAGTTACAAAATATTTTTTTAAACTTGGATCAAAGCACTTGTAACCTTTTTGGTTAGGAGCATAACCAACGAACACACACTTTGTTGCTCTTGGATCAAGTTTACTTTGATTAGACACATGTGAATGGACAAATACTGTACAACCAAATATCTTAAGGGGCAAACAAGTTGAGATTCTATTTGTTGGAAAAATTTTCATGAAGAAATCAAATGGAGTTTTAAAATTCAAAATTTTGCTAGGCATTCTGTTTATTAAATAAGTTGCAGTCAAGATTGCTTCACCCCAAAGATATTTAGGCATATTATTTTGAAATAACAAGGCTCGAGCAACTTCAAGAATATGTTTATTTTTCCTCTCAGCCACACCATTTTGTTGAGGGGTATTAACATAGGAACTTTGATGAATAATTCCTTCTTGAAGGAAAAAACTACTTAAACATCGGTTAAAATACTCTCTCCCATTATCACTTCTAAAAATTTTTATTTGTTGTTGGAATTGAGTTTTTATCATTTGAAAAAAGTTTTTAAAAATCCTTTCCACTTCTGATTTTTCCTTCATTAAATACACCCATATTAATCTAGTGTGATCATCTATAAATGTAACAAACCACCTTTTTCCAAGAAGAGTCGGATCACGACTAGGACCCCACTCATCACTATGAATGAGACTAAAAGGACTAGACTTTTTGTAGGGTTGAGGGGAATAGGTTGAGCGATGATGCTTAGCCAACTGACATGTTTCACAAGTAATTAAAGATGGATTTTTATTCTTAAAAAGATTGGGAAACATGTGTTTCAAATAAAAGAAACTTGGATGACCTAATCTATAATGCCATAACATAATTTTGTCATTCCTTGAAATAGATACTGAATTGAGACAATTACTTTGACTCTCTTTATTGAAAACAGTTTCTTCTTCAAAGAAATAGAGGCCATCAACTTCCTTAGCACTGCCAATCGTCTTCCCTGATTTCAAATCCTGGAATTTACATGAAAAAGAATCAAAAACAGCAAGACATTATTGATCATGTGTTAACTTGCTAACGGACAAGAGATTGCAAGATAAGTTGGGGACATGAAGAACATTATGGAGAGTAAGAGAACTTGAAATAGGGATAGAACCAACACCAGCTATTGCAGAAAAAGAACCATCTGCAATTTTAACCTTTTTGTTACCTGCAGAGGGACTGTAAGTAGAAAACAAATTTGGACAATCTGTCATGTGATTAGTAGCTCCAGAATCAATGATCCATGGAGCATGAGAATTCTATGTAGAACTAAGAAAAGTAGTAACTGACAAAGGGTTATCTTTTTGTGCCAAGGAAGAGGATGAAGTAACTGACCTTTTTCCAGAGAAAATTTGATGCAACTGCTCTAACTGTTCCTTTGTGAAAAAAGATGACTCGGAAGTATTTTTCTGTTCTTGGTTTTCAAAGTTGGAAGATAGAGTTTCAACGGCAACAATAGAGGGTGCATCATTGTTGTTTGTTGTCATGGAGGTCATTGCAGTGTTCGATCCTCCATTTGCTCCACCCGCTCTAGTTGTTCGGGTTTCTCCGGTCATGGCCGTCTTAACCATGATAAAATAGTCCCTGGATCAGAGCTGTACAGCTCTGATACCATATAGGAAAATATAAGAGAGTAATTGGAGAGTAATTGGGTTTTTTTTTCTTCTCTTTTATTCAAGGGATAACAATGATTTAAATAGGCGAAGAGAGAATCAATTAGGGAGATCCTCTTGCCTAAACAGATTACAAGATAATTTAAATAAGGAAAACTAGGAAAGTATTTAAATAAAGAAAACAAACAATATCAGGTCAAATTAAGGGAAGATTCTGACCTGATTTTATTCTATCCTAAGTTTCCAAATATAAAAGATTTACACAATCTTAACAAAAGACATTCTTTATTAATAGAAAACAGCAATACAGTCCAGGTATTTGAGAGACTTGATTCTCTTCCAATGCCTAAAGGCCCCCAATCCTCTCACAAATTGACCTGCTATTCCCCTACTCCCTGCCCTTTATTTATACACTTTACAGACCTCTAACAGTTTAACTAACTCAACCTAATTAGTTATTTTCAACTAATAAATAAAGAGTAGCTAACTAACTAACTTTTATTTAACAATACTCCCCTCTTGAAGAATCACCTTGTCCTTAAGGTGAAGGTTTGACCCAAATAGCTAATGACAAAATTCCACTAGGATCTCACTCCTCTTCTCCTTCCTTGTCAATGTCTTTATTGATGATTAGAACCTGAAGTTGCTTGTTTTTGCAGACATGACTTGGTCCAAATTTTTTGTCACATCAGTAGCACAATCCTTTTCTTAATCTTTTTTGAAATTCTTCATCTGTTAACTTCTCGAATCCCTTGCCTCTATTAGATTTTGTTGTTCCAATGTTGTTGGACTTCACAGTAGATCCCTTTACATCTCCCGTATGTTCTGTTTTTCTCGCTCTCTCTTCCCACGTCACAGTTCTTGAAGAAGGATAATTTCTAGGTGGGTTGCTTCCCTTATTACTCCAAGAAATCCCTTTTTCTAGTAACTGATTCTTCTCATCAATTCTTTGAGCATAATCCATTAATTCTGGCAGGGTACCTAGCTAATGCAACCTTAATTCTACTCTAATTATATCTTTCAACCCATTCAGAAAAATACCCGTTAAGTATGGTCCTGCATATAATTCAAATTGTTTTCTATATTCCTCCATTGAGGTTGTTTGTTTAAGCCCCATCAACAATTCATATGGGTTTTGCATCATAGAAGGCTGAAACCTCCTTATCACAGCTGTTCAAAAATCTTCCCAGGAACGATTCTTGGTGCAAAATTCCCACCATTGGAACCATGTGAGGGATCTACCTTCCATAGCCACCATTGCCGCTTGCAACCTTTTTTGCTCCAATATCTTTCTTAAATCAAAATATCTCTCCACTTGATTAACTCAGTCATATGCGTCCTCTCCAAAAAATAAGGGAAATTTCTATTTTCCTCCATCGGTCTTTAGTTAAGTCAGGAGTTGATTCTGCTTTTGTTCTACAATTTCCTTCAGCTTCATTAAGATTACCTCTAGGAGCATTACTAGAATGTTCGTCCTTCTGGGTGTTACGATTGAGGTTCTCCTGCAGTTCCTCGAACCTTTTCTTGGATTCTTACCTATCTTCCTTGAGCTTCTTTAGGAGATTCTCAAAACCCCTTTCTAAGCTTTCCAATCGGCCTTCCATCCTGGTGTTCACCATGAATGGTTGCCCAGGATCTTGAGCTTTGATACCAGTTGTAAGGAATTGGAACAGAATTACAAGACACTCTTTTTTAATTAATAGAAAACAACAGTACAATCCAGATATTTGAGAGACTTGGTTCTCTCTCAATGCCTAAAGGTCTCCAACCCTCTCACAAATTGATGTGCTATTCCCTTGATCTCTGCCCTTTATTTATACACTTTACAGACCTCTAACAGTTTAACTAACTCAACCTAATTAGTTATTTCCAACTAACAAGTAAAGAGTAGCTAACTAACTAACTATTATCTAACACAATTGCCCAGTATGTAAAGGATGTCATCTAATATGGTTGCATTTTAGTTGCTTATTTTACATCAGTTAATGGTTATTATCTTTTACAGGTTTTGTATTATCTTGTTAGGGTTGAACCATTCACTACCCTTGCAATCAAACTGCAAGGTGGAAGATTTGATCATGCAGATCGGATGTTTTCTGATATTTCTGCTACTTGGAACGGAGTTCTTGAGGATATGAGTGATGTGAAGGAATTGGTATATGTTTATTAATTTACAACAGAACAATTGGTTGCTATACTTTGTGTACTATGAGTTGATTCTTTTGTCTCTTTTTGATAAGTTTTAGTTGTCCTTTGAGGACATCAATGTTTTTACTATATATTAAATGCTTATCATGATTTTATTGAAACTTTTATCTTAAGCAGTTTTTTTCCTTCTTTTCTAATATCAACTTATTAGGTTCCTGAGCTATTTTACCTCCCTGAGGTCCTCACGAATGAAAATTCAATTGATTTTGGCACTACACAATTGGGAGGAAAGCTTGGTATACTCATTAAGATTTTCTACATTGGTTTTTTAAAAACACGTCATGGTATATTCACATGCATATTACAGTTAATAGCTCTGCTTGTGATTTACTTTTGCCATACCAGATACTGTAAGACTTCCTGCATGGGCTGAGAGTCCGGTTGATTTTGTGCACAAGCATAGGATGGCTCTGGAGAGTGAGTATGCGTCTGCTCATTTGCATGAGTGGATTGACCTCATATTTGGGTAGGTCTTTTTCCTACCTTTCAGTTTCTACACCTTCTTTTGGAGTGTGCACATGCTTTAAAGCTTCCTCTTGTTTTTTCATGATTTTCATTTTTATTAAATTTGCATTTTAAATATAGATCTATCTATAACATTCCTTTTAAAAGTCCAATTTATATTAGTTCCTTGAGAATTTACATCTGGTTACATTAATGAGTTGGACCATGCAGGTATAAGCAACAGGGCAAAGAGGCTATTGCAGCAAATAATGTTTTCTTTTATATTACCTATGAAGGGACAGTGAATATTGATAAAATATCTGACCCAGTATGTCTCTTTTTCATCTCCATATTTTCAATTCAATTGATTGTTTGGGTAACATGCAATTCAAACCCACCAAAACAAAAGAACTCATCAAAATATGGGAACATTCCTTTTAAATTGAGATATGAGAATTACCTTATTTTGCTAAAGGTTTAAATTACATGTTTGTTTGTCATTTGAATGTGTTTGCTTGCATAGTTTTTATTATACATGAATTAATGACTTAAACTTGATAATCATGATAGTCTTTTTACCGGCAGTTAGCTGTCAGTTTGTCAATACAACTTGGCATTGTGATCAATAGAAATTGCAGAGAAACTGATAGGGGAATAGAAAAGATGAAATGGAAAAACCTTTTCTTTTTTAGTGAAAGGAAGAAAAGTCCTTTATTATCGGCTTACCTGGCACAAAATTGACACTAGTGAACAAAACAGTTTGAAATAATGGATCTGGAGGCAATCTGATGATATTTATTTGGTAATGTTAGGTTTAATTTGTAGAACCCAACTATTCTAGCATCTCAATTTGGAAATTAGACAGTTGGAGCCTGGCTTAAATTTAGGATCTAATGTCTTGTGATTAATACTCATACTTCTAATGAAAAATGTGTCCATAAACTTGATTCTGGATAGGTTTTGTTTATTTTGGATCTTTTTTGGTATCCAGCACTTGGTTTCTTTGAGAGAATCATCTTAGTTAGCATAGGGATTGAAAAACCGTTGTGTCAATGCTTTTTCCTGTGTACTTTGATTATTTTTTTAAAAAAATGATCACCCCTGTCTAGACTTAGGTTGCTTGAGTGTTTGTGTGGTGTGATAATTGTCCCTATCTATCTCTACCGTGTAAGACAGAAGTTCTTAGCTGCAATCATTTGCTTTAGTTAAAATAGATAGGGACACAATGATAATTGTCCCTAACTATCAGTGTCTCATGCTCATGGCTATTTGTCTTCACTGACCATAACTTCTACCATTTAAGCTCCATTCTGTGTTCATTTTCTAGTTAAAATCTTGACCTTTCAACTAGTAATTATCCTCTTCTGACTATCCAAGTTTAAAGTTGTCTATTGACCTTAAATGTCTGTGTTGTTCCAATTTTGTTAGAATTAAAACACAATTTGGTTGTTGAGAGATATACCTTGCATGCTTTTAGTCCTAGGAAGTAGGTTGTGTACAAAATAGTCTTGGAATTTCTTCAAGTTCTAATAAGTTAGTCTTTCTGTTAGTTAGTCTCCAAAGTCCACAATGAAGAAGCTTATTTACCCATTAATTGCCGACCTGTCTACTTCATAACGTCCCATGTGTGTGCTTCCCTCTGGGAGTTAGAAGACCTATTTACGATGGATAAACCAACTTTTTGTACTTAGAAAATCAGGATTGATTTTTATGTTACAAACTTTCAGCAACTAACAGCACACATGTTTATCGTCGAGGGACTAAATTATGTATTTACTCATTTTCTTAATGATCAAAGGAAGCAATTTAATATTTTTCTCTTTTAATAGTAAAGGCAAGAAAAATTGAACTCTCCATTGATTCATATTAGATCATAGTCAGGTGACGATCTCTTCAAACATTTGTTATTGCTGATAGATAATTACTACACACATTTTCTTTTGTTTGTAACATTGTTTTCTGTACATATATGAATTTACATGGCATTAGTAGCTCTAATTGAATGGATTAGGAAAATTTTATTGCAAAAAAAAGGAAAACTTTGCATGCAAATTTATATGTGGAATGCATTTTTGTAAAACATTTACAATAATCCATCTTAATAGTATCAGACGTCAACAAATAATTTATTCATGTTTCTGTAGCTTATTACTTTCTTCTGTGCATGACAAGTAAAGGTGCAACAGTGTGCCACGCAAGATCAGATTGCTTATTTTGGACAAACACCGTCCCAACTTCTGACTGTTCCTCACCTGAAGAAGATGCCATTATCAGAAGTTCTGCATTTGCAGGTAACATTGATTGCATTTGGTTTGACAGCGACTTTATTGATACAATTACTTCTTTCTGAGCTAGCATCTATGCATGTTTGAGTATGTTTTTATGCTTCTTACACCTGTTTTTATTTGGCCTTCAGTATTATGTCTATATTTACCTACCGAAATCATCAGCTAATTTGTAATTTCTTGATTAGCCATGCATGGTTAATGGCTGATTTTTTAAATTTTGGTTGAAAATATTAGGATAAAAAACTTTTTGACTAAATTACTCTCTATTTGTTACTGCAAATCCCAAACCTTATCAAAAGTTATATTCTACCCCGTTTTTTATCTTTCACATACCAGACTTAACGCACTCTGTACTCTACACACTTCAGGCTTGCCATCCATATTTCATAGGTCCTCTCACAGGGGAAGAATAGGTCCTGGACAGTTTTCTCCTTCTTGCCGCATAGGTGACATTTGGTCATCTATTGTAGTATGATGTGACATTTCATTAGTTCTACTACAGCTGACAATCTTGGTTGCAGACATAGACATGTCAAAATCCAACCTTGAAAGATATTAATTTGTTCTAGAAATCATGCAAAAATTTGTCCTGCGATGTGTTAGCATTAGTTATCAAATAGTTATAAGTAGAGTTTATCGAGAATACCCCTTTTGTATCTCCCCTCCACATCGATAAGTCTTTTACCCACTCCATCAAATACTGCCTGAGCTAAACATCCCTCTAACTCCAGTAATATGCACACTTATGAAAATTATTAATTAAAGTTTACTAGCATTTTAGTCCCTAACTTATTTAGTTTTTATAAATTTATCCTTAACTTTTAACATAATACAAATTAGTCCCTCTCTAAATGACATCAAGGATGAATTTAAAAGACTAAATGATTAATTTGCAAAAGTTAAATAAGTTAAGAACTAAATGTTAAACTCTTATTAATTATACAAATCACTATGATAAGATGACTTTTTTCTCAACAAAAATGCCCTAATTATAGGAGTTAGAATGTAGTTGTGAATCATTTAAATAGTTAGGGAAATATCATTAAATGAGGATATTATTTTAAAACAGTATTAATGCTTTCTTGATTTTCTATAATGACAAATATTTTCAAACAAGCTTAAACTTCTATATATGTTACAACAAAATGTTTTAAGATAACATAATGAATTTTTCTTCACAAAATTATAATTTTAATATAAATTGAAAATTATATAAATTAGAAAAATATTATAAATATACTTTATATGTGTAATTGTGTTACTCCTACAAATAATATATGCTATTATATTTATTATAAAAATTATACCTTTGTTTCCTTTGTTGAGTTCTTTATCTCAATAACTTTAAAGATGTAGAATAGTATGCTTTTGTTTTGCATTTTATTTTTCTTTATTTATTTACTGATTGTTTTTAGCATTGCAAATCAGAATCTTGTTTAAAAGCTTAAAAATTTCCAAATGACATAAGATAGGATTTGATCATGTAAAAAAATAAAGTAGGATTTGCTCTATTTGTGCGTGTTCAAATTTCATTTCAAAGTTAAGCGCTGATGGGAGGAGGATCCCTCCCCCCACCCCCAATTCCAACTTTTCTTGGCCAATAGTCTCGTTATGGAGACATCTTTTTGTATCTATCCGTTATATGTCAAATATCAACTCAAGTGAGATTGTTAGCACTTTATTTGTCTATTCATACCTATTCTTAATTTTTTATAATTTTGATTACCTAAATTGTCCTGTATCAGCTTATGTCTTTAAATAGTAAAAAAAATTTCTAACCTACTCATTTACCTATTATTATTTTATTAGTTAATTTTTTTCAATATAAATTTAATATGCATAATACTAATCATAAAATTATCACCAAGAAAACAAGAATAAATGAAATGAATCATTTTATCATTTCCTATGACTTATTCTTTGCTTTTCTATTTTATTAAAAGAAATGTGTTATAATTCTAAAATTTCCACAAGTAATAATCATCTAAATGGTTAGAGGTAAAATGAAATTTACCTTGAACTAGCAAAAGGAAGCATTATAATGTTCATTTATAAAAAAAATTTATTTTTATTGTGAAATACATATTCTCCTTTCCCCTAATTAGCTTGTACGATTAGAGCTATTAAATTGGTTTATGACCTATGAGCCGACCCATTTGATCCTAAGTTCTAGTCCTACATTATGTAGCCCACTTAGAAGTAAGACTTTTTCAAGCCCTAACCTACATAGCCCTCAATTTAAGTGGGCTTTGTATGGGTTAGCTCATGGGCCAACTCATCTAATCCTATTTTATTCTCTTCTATTTTGTAATTTGTCTAAAAGGGAATTTTTAAATCACAATCCATATAACCCTCAAATTAAGTGGGATGAATGCGGGTTAGCCCATTTGTTCCGATCTTATAGCTTTTTATTTTGTAACTCGTTTAAAATTAAAAATTTTTACACCTTAATCCACATAACCCTCAAATTAAGTAGGATGAATATGAGCTAACGTATCTAATCCTATCTTATAACATTTTGTTTTGTACCTAATTTAGAAATAGGGTTTTTTATACGTAACCCTCCAGTTAAATGGGATGAGTGTGAACCAACTCATTTGTCTGTATCTTGTACTTCTCTATTTTGAAGCTCGTCTAAAAGTAGGATTTTACTCTGATCCACATAATGGTCAATCAAGTGAGATGAATATGGACTAACTCATATGATTTATTTTTATTTTCCTTCAAAATTTTATCTTCTCTCAATTTTTTTCTCTCATTTATTTATTTATTTGTCTCTTTAAATATTCTCTTCAATATTTTTATTATACTAAAATATTCTTTAATTTATTTATCTTTTATTTAGAACTTTTACAAATATTTTTTCATTTGTCTCTAGAATCTCTCTCTCTAATTTTTCTCTTTCTCTCTTAAGTTTTTCTCAATTATTCTATATTTTTATCTTTTTTTTTTTTAAAAAATTTTTTTTCTATTGCATTTATCTCTATCTCCAAAATTATCTTTCCTTCACATTTTTTCCTCCTTCTCTCTCTAAATTTTCTTATTCATTTTGATTTTTGATCCCTATTTTATTTAAAGGGGGGAAAAGAAAGTAGGAAGGGAAAAAAAATTATAGAAAAAGATAAAAAAAATTTAAGACTGTAAATTTGAAGAAAAAATTAAGCTTATGGATTGACCCTAACCCATAGGACTTAATGAATTTTTAGCCCTATGGACTTTGCGTGTATGAGCTTATGGACCGTTTTGAGCCTATCCCACATGAACTAGAATTGGGTTAGATGGATCAAATTGACACATCTATGTATGATGGATGAGTAAAATTTTATTAATAAAATTTGGAACTTAAACATAATAAAAATGTTATTTTTACTATTTTCTATACAAATATTTGAAAATACAAACTTCACTTGTATTACAATCCTTTTGCCACTAAACTTCCTTTCTTCTTGATTGCATGGTTCATCACGAAAGAAAAGATTTGCTGAGCACTAACTTTTGTAATTAAAAATGATAATATTAAATAAAAACCAAATAATATTTTTGTAAACCAAATGGTTCCTAAATTTTTTATAATTGGAAATCAAAATTCATTAAGATAAAGTTTCAAATAAAGTAACGTCTATATAATCTCAAATAACCTTAATGGATAATTTAATATACCAAATAATTATTATTTTTTTATTTTCAGAAGTCCTTGTTGGATTTTTATATGTATATTTTGGTTATCAGTAACAAATAAGAAAATAATTAGATGCGAGCTTGTTCAAGTGGTAAAGTCCTTTGTTGTTTTCATTGCAAGGACTTGGGATTAAATCTTGCTTTCACTCCTTGGAGCCAAAAAGTTGTCTCTCCTCCCTACCCCCAAGTTGAGGTTGAAATCTGTAAGGTTTTCCATATCAATTATCTCTAGGAAAAACACACACGCACACAATTGGTTCATGAGATTTATACGAAAGTGATTAGCCTTTTGTCTCAATTAAATAAATCATGAATAATGTATATTAAATATATAAAGTGAAAATCATTAGTTTAAAATGTAAATAGAAAGAATATTAACTGAAAAAATTTCAAGCTTACATGAAAAATAAAATTATTTATATGATTTAATAAAAGTGTAACTAGAAACAAAATTATACCTAAAATATTATTTTATTTCAATACGTTAAAAGTGTTAATTCAATAATTAGTCAAAGACAAAAAATATGCTGGGGCGTAATTTATGGCCAGGTATGGAGTTTCCTGTTATTTTGATAAATTTCAAGGTAGTGAAATTAATATACCTTTCCTTTTTTACCAAAAATATTAGGAGCAAAATATGGTACTGATAGTAATAATGAGAAAGATAAAATGCTGTCCCTCAACTTCGGATGAGTTTCAATCACAACCCAAGTGCTAATGGTAGTTATTTAGCACCTAAACTATACAATTAGTAGCAATTTCTCTAAACTAAAGGTAGCTACTAGCAATCATGTACTGTGGGCTAAACTTAAGTTTTATTTAACAGATTTCAATAAAAATCTGATACAAGTTACTGATAAAAGTGCTCTAATATCCTCCAGCCAAATGCTCCATGAGTCAAAACAAACTCAAATACTTAAGACCAATATCCCCTCATCCTATCTTTGAAGAATATTGTAAATCCCTCCCCTTCCTGGCGGTAAAAAAGAGAAAAAATTTAACCTGGTTTAGACATTTCCAAGTCAAAGAAATGTTCATTTATCTGTTTTGAGTAGTACTATTATTGTTCATTGGTGTGTTATGGTGCTCATCAGTAGACTTCATGTAAATACAAAAAGGGTGTCTCTTCATGTTTTAAGATCTGTTGTGATGAATGTTTTTGAAATTCTCTTCCATTGTTTGATGTTTCCTCAACTATTGATGATCAATGCTTGTGATTATAATAATATTATGCATATTTCTTTTTATATCAGACGATTTTCCGCAACCCAAAAGTGGTCAAACCATATTTTGTTCCATCCCCTGAACTCTGCAATCTACCTGCGGCTGCCATCCATGCTTCTAAAGATATGGTTGTGGTTGTTGATATGAATGCACCAGCAGCTCATGTTGCACAGCACAAGTGGCAACCTAATACACCTGATGGCCAGGGTACTCCATTCCTCTTTCAGCATGGAAAATCTCCAACAGGCTCTGGTGGTGGGACATTTATGCGCATGTTCAAAGGACCTGCTGGGACTGGTGAAGAGTGGCAGTATCCCCAAGCATTGGCTTTTGCTGTTTCTGGAATTAGAAGCCAGGCTATCATTTCTATAACATGTGACAAAGAAATTATTACTGGTAAATCTAGATGAGCTAGGATTGTTAAGATATGCTGCATTTTGTAGTTAACAAAGAAATTATTACTGGTAATCTCATATATAAGAATAATAGTTAGTATAAAATAATAACCATTACTGTGGATTTATTCTCACCTGGAACCAGTGGTAGTTATTACTTATTAGATAATATGATTTATCAAATTAAAGGAAATTTTCTCTGGGGGATTAACCTGTGAGGTTTTCAGGATGTTAACAGTACTTGCATAGCATTTGGTATTTCCTTTGTTTGTTCTAGTTTTTCTAAGAAAAGGCAGAAAATTGTATGTGGCATTGCAACTATGCATAGCACCTGTTTTATTCTGTAGAAGAGAAAATTTGTTAAGAAAATATTCAGGTGCAAGAATAAGGAGGGTAAAATTATTTGGATATAAAAATTGAATTCCAATAGTTCCAACCTCTTCTAGAATTTGCTGGAGAATACTCCCTAATTAAAGTAGTGGCAAAACAAAATAGAGCAATCAATGCAGCAACCTATATATTTAATTTAGCCAGATCTTTAAAAGGCACTTCAATTAATTATACAAGAATTTTGGCAAGTTTGACCGATCTTTGTGATTGGAACTTGTCTTCAACAACAAAATCATAGACATATGGTTATAAAAGCCAAAACCATTAAAAACTCTAGGTACAGATGGAACCATTTACTACCTATGAAAGATGTCAAATTGGGAAGAAGTTCTTTTCCTAGGAAATAGTGTTTTTGTTTTTTGGATTATATCATCTTCTTCCGCTTGGCTCGCGCCACAGCATTTAAGAAACTTGCAATATCTGTTGTAGTTGCTTTTTATACTGGCTGTGTGTTTTACATCTAACTTGAAAATTTGACTTCTGACTAGGTGGGCATGCTGATAATAGTATTAGGGTAATATCCTCCTCATATGGAGCTAAAACCTTGGAAACTGCCTATGCACACTGTGCTCCTGTAACTTGCCTTGGTCTTTCACCCGATAGTAACTACCTGGTGACAGGATCCCGAGATACAACAGTATTACTCTGGAGAATACATAGGGCACTTGCATCTCCCTCCAGTGTCACATCAGAATCTTCTACTGGGACTGGCACACCGCCATCAACCAGCAGCAGTTCATCACATTTGTTGACAGAAAAGAACCATAGACGTCGTATTGAGGGTCCTATACAGGTACTTCGGGGGCACCACAGTGAAATACTCAGTTGTTGTGTCAACTCAGATCTTGGAATAGTTGTTTCATGCTCCCACTCATCAGATGTTCTCCTGCACTCTGTAAGAAGGGGACGTTTAATCAGAAGGCTGGATGGTGTGGTGGCTCATACTGTCTGCCTTTCCTCTGAAGGGGTTGTCATGACTTGGAATGAATTGCAGCATATTCTCAGTACCTTTACTCTTAATGGTGTTCTAATTGCTAAAACAGAATTGCCTTTCTCTAGCAGCATTAGTTGCATGGAAATTTCCATTGATGGGAGGTTTGCGTTGATTGGAATAAATTCTCAAGAAGATGGTAGAGCCTATAATGATAGTTGGAATTTGCAATCGAGTAAGTCAGGTATTGTTGATTTTTATTCAGAATCAGAAGAAAATCATGAAAGCAACAGAATAATTGCTCCGTCACCATCAATTTGCTTCCTGGATTTGCACACTTTGGAGGTACAATATTAAAATGTTTAAGTTGAACTGTTGAAAAATCAAATCTTATGGGTGTTCTGCATTCTGATTCTCTCAAATTTTGTTAGTCCTGTTTCCATCCCACTATGCATCAGTTGTGGACTGTTTTTCAATGCTAACCACTCTACCGCACTATCTTATGTAGGTATTTCATGTATTGAGATTGGGAGAAGGACGGGATATCACAGCTGTTGCTCTAAATAAGGATAACACAAATCTTCTGGTTTCAACTTTGGATAAACGATTGGTTATCTTTACTGATCCAGCTGTAAGTTAAATCACTCTTGATAAGGATCATTGTCAAATTGAATCAATTGCTTACAAATGAATTACTGTTTTTCAATATTCAATGTCCTCGGAGAGTTCTTTTTTCTTCTAATTCTTGTAATTGTCTAAAGGGATAAACTTTTATATTTTACTTGCAATCTAGTTTCTTAAAAGAATAATCACCGTTGCACATTATTTGCAGTCTCACAATTTATACTATGCAGTGTGGTAGATTTTGATAATTTTATGTGCCTGTTGGACCAAATGCTTACAAATCAAATTCTACTACATTGCGCTAGCGAGTGTGGGGATACACATACTGCTTTGCAACATTCATTTATTCTGAAAATTTGATATTAAATCATATTAGATTTTCATTCCTTAACAAACGTCAAAGCTGTGGATTTTTGCTATGCATAATCTGCATTACCCAAA
This sequence comes from Canavalia gladiata, assembly GCA_037954105.1. Classification (NCBI taxonomy): domain Eukaryota; kingdom Viridiplantae; phylum Streptophyta; class Magnoliopsida; order Fabales; family Fabaceae; genus Canavalia; species Canavalia gladiata. Next base: position 10,036,904 of record CM075659.1, on the reverse strand, counting down.
ATATTATTCCTTCAAACCTCCATACACAGACCTTCTGTTAGAACTTGTTGTATATGTCTAAAGTCTTGTTGCTTATTGCTTGCAGTTGAGCTTGAAAGTGGTCGATCAAATGCTCAAGCTTGGTTGGGAAGGTGATGGGCTTAAGCACCTTATAAAATGATAGCTTTTAGGGCATGCGAAGATGGATTTCAGATCTTTAACACAACAGTAACTGTTAGGAAAATAGGATGAGGTTATAGCACTCATATGGTCGCATCTCTCTGGTTCAGAGACTTCTTGTAACATATGTAACAACCAACACTCACCACCATAGTACTAGGTTATTAGATGTAGCATAGGGTCATTTTGCATTACTGGCTGTGCCGCAGTATTAATATCTAACAAGTTTTTGACTGAGTTTTGTGCCATTACAGTTTTGTTCTTTAATTTTTTTATTATAGTGAATGAAATATAATAGCCATTCTTTCTTGTAATACTTATCAAACGTTGAGGCTCAGCAGAAATTCTGCTGAGGCACCAGCCTTCAATATTTTGTAGATATTAATAAAAGTATTTCAGTGGTTAATTGGTTATTCTTGCTTTCTATTTCTATATTTTCTGTTTTCCTTTTTGGTTTTTGTTTCGTCTTAAAGTTTAAATACAAGGTCAAATTTGGATAAGCCACAAAATTAAAATACAGTACGTTATATAGTATTAACCTATAATGAGAAATATTACAAATTTAAATCTCCATCATAAAAAATGTGTTGGGTCATGAATGGTTTAGAGAAAAAGGATGAAGTAAAATAAATATATGAATAAAACAATAGTACACGAAAATTTATATAAGTACCATGACCAGTGATATGATAAAATGAATAAAATAATAGTATACGAAAATTTATATAAGTAACACAACTAATGATATTTCTAAGAGAAATTATATTTTTCAACAATTTTTTTATAAATAAGAGATAAAAAGAAGAAGAAAGTATTATAGATAAGATGGGTAATGTAAGAAAAATAGAGAAAAAAAATTAAATTATATAATATATAATAAAAAAGTGTAATAAGAATAACATAATTTTAATTAAGAAATTTTATTTATTTATTTATTTGTGATAAGAAAAATAGAAAGAGAAGAAAATATATATATATATATATATATATATAATAATAATAAGTAATAGGATGAAAAGACATAAATACAACAAATGAATTATAAGATGTTATACAAATATTTAGCAAGACTGAAGTAACTTTACATGTTTATTTGTAATAAGACATCGTCCAATGTACTTTTCTTCTAACAATTATTTTGTGCAAAATACATTAGCTTTGTTGAGAACAAAGCCTGTCAACTACTCATTGAATTTTGAAATCCATTTCATTTTCTATTATTGAACCTCTTTGAGTTTCACCAGAGTTTGAAATTGCCTAAAATCATCTTCTAATCCCTGTATCTATGGAAGGATTTGATTTCAAGCCCTCCATCAATATGAAGATTTAACATCGTCTTGTAAGTGACATTTTTCTTCTCATCATTCAATTTGAAGCGGAAACAGCCTAACAAAACTGCTGAGAATATCTTCATCTGTCTGTAAGCAAACTCCTTTCCTAGACAAATCCGAGGACCGGCCTGCAGATGAATGGAAAATCATGTAAGGTTACTGTACAAGCACACGAATGCTTCCACACGTACACGCAAATACATATATGAGTTTGACCGTGTGCCCAATTGCACTTACTAGTTATTACCCTTCATTAGTTACTTCAAGAGACAAATATTAAATGCTTTTGAATTTTCAAGATATTAAATGTTTATATTTTTTTAATTCTTTAACATGTTCCTTGTGCATGCAATGTCCTAAGAAAAACTCTACCAACCTGAAAAGCTGTAAACTTGAAAGGGCTCTCTGGCTTAAAAATGCCATTCTCATCAAGCCATCTTTCTGGTCTAAACTCTTCTGCATCATCACCCCATATAAATTTCATCCGACCCATTGCATAAGGTTGGTAAGACACCATATCTCCCTTATTAACACTGTATCCATCTGGTAATGTATCATCAGAAAAACAAATCTTTGCATCCTGCATGAAGAGTATATTGTGATTTTAGCTACAATGATATTAAATCAATCCTTGAGAATTTAGAAACTTGATAAGTTCATCCATACTTCTTAGTCCTTTGTCCTTACCATGTAATTTAGAGGAGGGACAGATGTGTTTGTGCACGTGTGTAAATAAGGGACATATCTAGTGAGAGCATTAGTTTAGTGAGAGAGAATCTAAAAGCTTGATCATGCACTCAAAATCAAACAACCTTTAGATGAGTCAATTCTAGCCATTTATGCCAGCAAAACTAATGGTCAAGATTTGTTCCTCCTACACCCAATGATGATGAGATGAAGTTCAAAATTAACCTTACCACTGGAACTGCAGGATAAAGTCTGAGAGTTTCTGTAATAGCTGCGTGGAGATAATTCATCTTTTCAAGAGCTTCGTCTGTCATATTAGACACAAACTCTGTATAGCTACTAATTGTTTTTGTGTTGGTTACTTCTTTCACTTCTTCTGCTGCTTTTTCTTGAACTGAAGGATACTTACACAGCATATACATGAACCAAGCAAGTGTGGCAGCTGTTGTGTCTTTCCCAGCAATAACGAAGTTTAGAATTATATCTCTTAAGTATGTTGAATCATATCCCTTTACTTCCAGAAGCCTTGAGAGAATATCTCCTCGTTTGCTCTGCATATGTAAAGTGAAAAAACATTATATATCGGGGGCAGATCTGGTGAAAGTTAGGATAGCTAATTTTAACCATACAATCATATATAAATAGTCAAGACTATTTTATATAAGCGTAATCTTGATTATCTATTTTGATTGTATAATCAAGATTATTACTCATGTCATGCTCTCACAATATCACCCTAATAGACTTACAGCAGAATCATCCTTTGAAATCTGCATTTGTTGGATTCTAGTGTTGATCAGCTTAAAAACAAATTCATTTAAAATTTCAGTATTCTTCCTTAATGTGGCCTCTGATCCAATATTCAGAAATTTCTTTATCTTCCAGAAGACATCAACATAACGATAAAGGGTTAGTGCACTTGAAGTATCAAAAGCATCGGCAAAAGTCTTCCCTTCTTGATTTGATCCACACATGCTGCCAAGTTCAGTTCCAAATGCTACTTGGAAAATTGAATCCAGAGTGGATCTCATTAGAAGACCCTATATAAATTATTGGAGCATGTTAACATGCTAACCAAGGAGATTAAAGAAGGCAGTATGATAGTATCTTTCAGAATATATATTTTTACCCACTTGGATTTCCATTGAATTATTAGAAGTTGCAGCTTCAGACACTATATTTGCAAGTTTTGCTGCATTCTTTCTGAATATTGAAATGCTGAAGTCCCTTAACATTTTGGTAGAGAATTCATAACTTGATATCTTCCTTTGTTCGCGCCATTTCTTACCATCAACAGTAAAAATACCATCACCTAGCAAATCCTTCAAATTGTGGTAGTTGTAAAGCCCCTGCACCAAAATTGAGGAAAATTGAAGCCGTTAAGTCAAACTTCATCATTTAAGAATCAAACAGACCCCTCTATGCTGTGTTAATGAAAAAGCTCTATCACAAAGTACCATCCATGTATCTACAAACATTTTTAAGTGATTTCACACATTAAGATGCTGGTGGCAGGCTATGAATCTCCTTGTCTTAGTACCCTTCGTAACTATCAATTCAAATGTTTCCATAACATGCAGACACCGCTCACTTTGATTTTCCCTCGTATTATGTGTGCTGGAATACTATTTGAGCAGCATATAACTATTACAATAATTAGAAAAGGTATCCAAGGTATCCGCAAGCAGAACCATGAAGTTGGCAAATTGGAATCACAATCTTAGTATCAGTTCAAAATGACAAATGCATCACTTTTCGAAATAACATAGAAGCACTCAAAATCAAAACCTATTCACTAATACCTTGAAAAGCTTAAGCTACAAGCAAGTTCATTTTTTTATTACATAGTCACAACCCATATTAGTTCATAAAATAAATCATGGGATCTTACATAAACTAAAATAAATGAGATTGTCGGCACAGCAGCAACGGCAACAACACCACAGTCTTTTCACATTAGATAGGGTCAGCAACATGTAACAAACAGTGTCATAACGTTCTACCATAAATCATGTCTATAGACAAATGATAGACTTCGTAATCCTTCTTAACGTTCACCACTTTTGTACAAACAAGCTAACGAATAAAACAGACCCTTGAAACCTCTTCGTCCACATCATTAAATACCCATCTATATAATAATCTATTCATCCAGTCATCCACCCCAATGGCTTGTCTGGTCTAGAGGAAAAGAAATAGATGAAGATATTTTTATATTTGATTAAATAGAAAAGGAAAAATTAACTTTTAAAAAATTTAATTTTTTCCTTCCTATTTTAAATTTCTGCTCCCCTAATTTTCTTCCTGTGAAACATAGAAGTGAAAAAGCGAAAGTCAAGGAGAACAAGTATCAATCAATTCATCCATCAAGACAGTATCTACCTTTCCATAATTCTCAAAATTGGTTTTGAGAATATACTCAACATTTCTTGGGTCTGCAGTGTAAACCTCATTTCTGAAAGGGTTGACCAACCTGTATGTCCTGTATTTCCCTGCAAGATCAGTCATGTAATGATGCAGCCTGTTGAAGTTGAACATCTGATTAAGTACAGTACCCGCAATAGGATGGTACTTCTTTCCATGCCTTCTGTTCAACTTTTTGAACAGAAATTGACACATCAAAAGAGTTAAAGCTGCAAGCAACGCTGCAAGCAAATATGGATCTGAAAGAAAATCCATGGATGCCATGATGAGTTTGGGAAGTTACAATGCTAATGATGTCGAACATACTAAGCTACTAAGATATTTTTTTTTATAATAAATCCTTGGATGTCACTTTCTCGATTTTCGAACACCATTTTTTTTTTTGGATGATAAGGCAAATTAATCCTGAAAAAATAAAAAATATTGGAAATACTTTGATTCCTAAAAAATATATAACCATTTTAGTTTTCGAAATTTTTTATTTAACTTAATTAAGTTCATAAAATTTATCAATAAAAGACGGTTTAGTTCTTATTTTTAATTTACAAAAGGAATAAAGTGATCAACAATTATAATTTTAAGAAATGATTTGTTGATTTTCTTTTTTAAAAACCTAAATTAAGTTTAATAAAAAGTTTAAACCTGAATATGATATTCACTTCACTTTTTAATATCTGATTTACGATAGTTGAATTGTTTTAAAAAATAAAATGTTTTTTTCGGCTAAACACTATCTTTATAAGGTAATTGCTTTTTTACTTTTTCTTTTCTGTTCACATCCACTGCATTTTTTAAAATTTATTTTTAATTTTATATTTTTATAAATATTTTAAAATTAATTTACATAATATATGTATTTTTATTTTTTACAAACAAATATAATTTAAATATATTCTATTTTTGTACGAACAAATATAATTTAAATATATTCTAAAAATTAGTCAAAAAAATATATTTTTTTACACTTTATAATTTGATTTATGGAATGTATCGGAAAAAAAAAACAGAAATAACAAAAGTTTAATAAAAAATGCAAAGAAAAAAGTATGACCGGGGTCTGGTTGGTAAGTGCTCCAATTTTTCGGCTAAAACTGAACATTTTACATAAAAACATTGCTAATTTAAAAGCTTAAAATATGCAATTTTAAAATTTAAATTTGCATATGCTTGTTTGGCTGTCACAATGGTCACATTTTCCAAAATGCAATTTGTAAAGTCAAAAAATTTTAAAAATAATAATTATATTATTAAAATACATAACAACAAATATAATAAATAAATAAATAATTAGAATGATAGTTGGGTGAATTTAATTTATAGAACTGAGAATTATGATATCCAACAATCTTAACACAAAAGTCCGAGAAAGTAGTTGAATGAGTTGGATTGCAATTTAAGAGGTTAATAACCTGGCCACTTACATTCAGTGTGGATCTATAACATGGACCAATAAAAAATTTGTTAAAAATGCATTTTTTTTTTAAATTTAATTAAAAATTTTAATTTTTTATATTTTTTTATACTTGTAAAAAATTGTATAAAGCGGTACATTCCTCCATACTAATTGTGTTTGAAAAAATAAACGTTGATTTTTAATTTTAAAAGATATGATCTCATTATTTATAAATCTAAATTATTGTACATTAAAATAAATGTCTAAATTTTTTAAAAATATCATGATAATAACCATATCTCCTAATAGTAATTGTGAATTAATTTTAATAAACAAAAATAATACTCAATAGATAGAGATAATTATATAATCTGTTGAACAATAAAAAAGTTGTCAAAAATAAATATTAAATATTACAGACCAAAATTATGTATGTAAATAAATTACAATTTTTTTTTAAAGTTTTTCATTGTTCAGTTGTTAGGTGTTGGAATAGATGTGACCTATAAATTTACCATATAATTATAGTATCAAATTGTACAAAGCAAATTTTATAATTAAAAAGATAATATGATATGATAAAATTAAAAAAAAATGTTAATATAAGCATTATTTAGATGAACAATATTGATAAAATAGAGCAGCAACAAAATAAAAAAAAAATAGTAACTTTAAAGAAATAGATATTTTTTCTTATACAGTAATTTGGTAACCAGCCGCTACTTAAATATAATAAATAAAAATTTGTAGTTTGAACGAAAATAATCGATTAGTGCAAATTTTTTATAAATAAATTAGTTAATATTATTTTTAATAATTTCAAACTATAGATTTAAGTTAACTTGTAGAAAGAGATTATATTCTTTAACCAATCATAAATTCGGAACATCAAAAACCCTACTATCCTTTTACTTTAATTTTTAATTTTTAATTTTTAAGATACGTCAAAGATTTACTTAGATAAATTTTATTTTATTTTATTTTCTTGTTGAATGTTATTTTAAAATATTAAATTTGATTTTGAAGATTATAAATAACTTTTATTTTACATTACTTTGTTATTTAGGTATGATGTGATGATTTTTTAATTACATAAATAATTTACTTGATTTGAAACAATTTAAGAATTGTGTTACTTTGTTACTTAGAAATTCAAGTTTCCAACTATTTTTATATTTGGCAGCAGATTTTTATATTAACTTGATCTCCAGGAGTTTTTGGTATTTCTCGATAGTTTCAATACTAAATAAATAGATATTTTACGGCAGTTTTTTCCATTGTCTGGCGGCTTTGACAAGATATTTGCGACAGTTTTTTAGCATTCTGTTGTGTAAAACTGTTGCTAAATGTGTACGTGCGAGTCTCGCACCAGTTTTTTGTAATTGTCATAAAATATCTCTCAACACAGGAAATCGTTGCAATTTTTTAACCTCCAAATGAATATTTTGGCAGCAATTTAAATCACCACTAAATATAATTATAACCGCCTCAAAATTTAATTTTTTTTGTATTGATGTAATAATATGTTAGTGTTATGCAATAGTACCATAAGTATCACTTAAGTATATTTAAGAAAAAAATAAATTAAATTTTAAAAAAAAATTAAAATATATTTTTTATAAAAATCAGTTATAATTTTTAATATCTTAAAAATATAATATTTATTTATTATTTTAAATTTTTTATTTTTATCATATCATTCATTTTATCTAATTTTTTTATTTATAACATCTATCACTTTCATGTCTTTTTCAAAATATGTCATATCTAAAAGTTAACGTGTTATTTTTGTTAACTGTCTCATCCAGGTGATCTTAAAACCTAAGCAGATAAGAATAAATATTTGGTATTTAATGTGTTTGGGTATGGCTATTTTTAATAAATTAAATTTTAAAAAGTTTAAAAATTACTATTCAACATATGTTTAAAAGGTTATTTTATCTAAATTAAAGAAAAAATAATTAATTAAATTTTTTTAAGATAATTTCAATGTAATTTGACATTATAGTTATTTTAATAGTTAAATTAAATAAATAATATTTTTTAATATTATCTCTATAAACTTTTAAGATTTCAATTATTACTTAAAATTTATTATTTTATTTTTATTATTTATATATTTAATAATTTTCTATTTATTTTGAAATATAAAATTTTTATATTATTATTTAATACAATGATATTTAGTTTAGTTATTAAATATTTAAATTTTTATAATAAAATATTTCATTTTTATTGATAAAAAATTTTAAACAAATAAATATTTTAAAAAATATATTATTTAAATATATATTTATAAAATTTTAAAAATATTATTTTTAATTTTTCAAAAAATTATTTATTTAAAAAATATTTTTATTAAAAAATATATCATAAATAATAAAGTAAGTAAAAAAGTCATCAAACTCTTTTTTATATATAATTATCAAAATAACTATAAATATATTTTATTTTAATATAATAATTTAATTCAACTAATAACATAATATAGTTAATAATTTAAAAAATTATAATACTAAGCTGAAGATTAATAATTATGTTTTTATTTATAATTTTATTTTTATTACTTAATTAAATAATTAATTTTATCAAGTATTTTATTTTATCTTTCATCTAAATTTTCATTTTTCATTTAGTTTAGGTGTTAGTTTCACCAAGCACATCCTTTATGTATATAAGTATTGTTATATAAAAATTTAATTTTTAGTTACTTTTTAACAAAAAAATATTTTTTATGAAATAAGTAAAATTTTAAAATTTATAATTTTAAAATTTATCATCTTATTTTAGTGAATTATTATTTTTATTTTATTTTTAATAATAAATTATTTTATGTATAAAGTCAACTATTACAAATAACTTCTTATTTATTTTTATAATTTTGTTATAAAAATTGTACAGTTTAAATAAAAACTTTTATAATCACTTTTTATTAATTTATTCAAATAATAATCTTACTTTAAATAATTAATTATAATTATTATTAATTATTAAAATAATTTAGTTTTTTTTATCTAATTTTGCCCATTCATGTTCAGTTAAGCATGTTTTGCTGGTTTCTGATGACTCATCAATGAGTCAACTCTATAACCCTACCCAATGCTCATCATTATCATTTATCCACTACTCATTTAAGTTGTGGCTAACAACCCCATGCTGATGAAAAATATAAAGGTACTCATTCTCTCTCCCATAATTCAAGCTCTCTCTTACGCCCTACATAACAATTCAAAGGAAGTTCTCTTTTTTCTATTCACACTTTTCATTCCTCCTTCAACCCTGATTTTCGATTTTAGTTAATCAAATGTGATAAGTTGCGTTTTATTTTATTCCTAATTGAGGTTAATTTGTTACTTTTAACCATTAGCCAAGTGGAAGAAAAGTCACTAGTAAGGTTTTGGTGTTAGGAAAGAAATGGATTATTCACTTTATTGTTACTCCTTTTTCATTCATATTTTTTAGATTCATATTTTTTTAATTTTTTTTAATTTTTAAAATTAATTTATAAAATATATCTTATATATTATGTAAATTAATTTGTGAAATGTATTTTAATTTTTGTTTAAATTTATTTATTTAATTAATTTATATTTATATTTAAAAATTTATAATTTAAAATTTAGATTTAGGATTTAGAGAATATAAAAAAATTTATAAGTTTGTTATTATTTGATTTAAGTTATATTTTAAGTATATGCCTAAAAGTTTGGTTAAGGAAAACTTATTAATTTGTTGTATCTTATTTGGTGAGTTTTAGATATGATCAAGATTAGAGGTTCACATATTAGGATGGTATTTTGCAAAGAGGTAGAGGAGGATGTACTGAAGAAGACTGAGTGAAAGAACGGTTTCGACCAACTACTTCTAATTGCAACTAATGTGTTTGTGAAGTACAAGATGATGATATTGTGGAGTATAAGGACGTTAATGTTGTTGTAGAAGAAGAGACATTTATAGACGGTCTAGTGAATTGATCTATTCTTTGATCATACTGTTAACATGTAACTTTTATTATATGGTCTCAAGATATGAAAATTATTAGTGTTTATTTATTTAAATATCAAATAAATTATTTATTTATTTATTTATTTGTTTACTTGTCTTATGTTTTTTCAAAATTATGGTGCTCTTAAGGTGCTAACCCACAAACTGAAGTTAAACAAGACAAATGATACCTATGTATAAAATATCATATGAGAAGATGGGTTGACATTGCTAGTATAATGTAGTCACTCCATTCTGGATAAGGGATTGTTATCCGCTTTTGTAGAAATATGGCATAAGGATACTTGCATCTTTCATTTGCTTATGGGAGAAATAACCATCCTATTTGATCATGTGTCTTCATTATTACATCTATCAATAACAATATAAATTTGTTCCCTTGAGGTGATGATACTGGAGTCAGCATGCCAGGTTTTGATGGAGCTACTTGGTGTATTAGTATGAGGCAAACATTGAAATAGATCACACACGAGGTGCTTATGTCAAATTTAGTTGGCCACAAGATGTATATGACCGCTACATTGGAGAAGGTTATTTGGATGTAGCTACTCGAGCCTATTTACTACGATTGGTAAGTTACATAATCTTTTCCAACAAGAGTGAAACTTCTATTGGAGTTTGCTACTTAGAGTTGTTCGGGGATGTGCATGTGATCAGTATTTATGTATGAGGCATTATTGTGTTAGCATACCTATATAAATACATTAGTGATGCAAGTTTTTGTAACACTAGATGTTTGAGTAGTTTTTTGATGTTGTTATAGGTAATTATTACCCTTTTGTACATCAAAAGTGTTTTGTAATTATATATGAGTATTAATTTTTTTATAATTTCATTATAGGTATAGATTATAGAGCATTTCCCTTGGGTTAGGAGCATTAGCCTAAGTTGAATTTTAGACTTGACATACCATCTCGATGCGGTTGCAAATGTTACGTGGTTCAAAAGATGTTAAACCATATAGAGAGACCTTGAATCGCATACACGATGATGACATCATATGGATGCCATAAGATTTTAGAGTACATCGACCATTTATTAATGCATCTTAGTATTTAGGTTACATTAGATGTAGTGATTTGGTATATCCATATTTACCAAAGAAAGTATTATGTCAGCATGATCATGTTCAAGGAATTCCTGTGGCAGCATCTGATTAATTGGGTATACTAGTAGTATGCGCTCTAATGATAATAGTTTTCTAAACTATGAATTATCGTTGGTAGCAGTGGAGGTTAGAGGTGTTGTTGCTACCACCTCATGAGAGTGAATTGATGGATGGATATATAGAGTGATTTTGCAGGATCTCCCACCTATACCTTATACTTGGTAGTTATGTCCTAGTTGTTAATAGACTACATATTACAATGTCAAAGACTTCTCATCAAGTAGAAGAAGTTTCATTATCTACTTAGATAGCATGTTTTAATGTGCATTATCATGTTATAAATTTTGTTAACATTAACATAATTAATTTGTAGGATTGATTTAATAGAATCGTTGAACTACAGGAAGACATCATTGTTTTGAGAAGGCTCCTAAAGGAAACAACAAAAGCTTATATGGCTTGTAAGGCATTGAACATAGCATGTATTGGTAGTTATGATGAATAGTTACCTATTAGAGAAAGATGAGTCCATCTAGTTATCATTATTATTTATTGTGAATATTTGTGTATTTAACTTTTTTATATGTTGTATGCATTTATGGATTGATTGATGAATTTACGTATATTTTTTTTCATATGAACTATTTTGCTTATTACTTTAATATCATTGTCATATGATAACCACAATTGTTCATATCACATAAGGTCTAATATAAACAGTACAAATTGTATTACAACTAATCAATCTTAATGTATATGAAATTTTTAACATTGTTCATAAATAATGAACTAAACAACTCCCTTTGAGTAATATATGATGAATTCCACATTCAAGTACTATCATGATAATATCTATGTTATTACAAATTAGTTAGACGAATCGAAGCTCCATCCACCAAGAAAACATATGATAATAGTAAAGATATTAATAAATAAATATAAATAAGTTACCAAAAATATTAATTAGTTAAATGAATACTTATACAAAATGACAATTATTAACAAATCATATGCAAATAATATGATGGTAATACAACGTTGGTGGTTTACCCCTAAACAGAAAAAATATCATTGATCTATGGATGAAATATGAATAAGTACAACATTATACTTAAATGCAATTACATGACCTATATCAAGAATGATCATCCACTTATACAATAAAACCATTTTTTTCATTCCCAACAAATAAAGAAGTCTGTTATTAAATGCATAAATATTTTTCCAATACCAAATAGATTCACATACTCATCACAATACCATGCAAGCTCCTTAATTAAATCAAGATGTATTTTAACCTAAGACTTCTCCCCATTTCCAAGTAATGCAACAATTGCATTATATCTATAATTTCCATTTGCCTCAACATCAAAAATGCGTTTAATATAGTTATAAAGTTGAATATGAAATAGGTCAAGCATTGACATGACCTTTTTCTGCTTGTTACTTTGACATTTAACACCAGACAAAAGTTGAGGTGATGAGTTATCATGGACATAATACAAACTATCAACATATTTAAAGAAAGATGGTTCATGTTTGGTTGATCTTTTCATCTTCAATGCCTTATCATTGATTGCACATTTTGTTCTTACTTTATCAAGAGGTGGACATATTGGAGTTGTATTAGAAAATGTCAGTTCATATACTTTATTCTTTAGCGTTATTTTTTCACAAACATCAAGTTTTGAAAATCATTTCTAGAAGGCCTTAATTTTTGGTTGCAACGACAAATCAGACCATAACTATCATTCCTTGATTAGCAAAGATCAATCTCCTCCAATGACAATGAATTGACTTCAATTATATAAAATCACCCATGACATGATACTATACCTTACTCGCTCGCATACACATAGGGATGAAAATGAATAAGACCATCTGACAGGGGTCTACGGTTCAACCTGTTCAAAGTCTAACTTAACTCAGCTTATTTAATAAATAGATAGATTCAGACTTGTTAAAAAGACTTTATAGATGAACAAGTCAAGCTTAAACTTATTAAAAAACTTGTTTAGCCTATTTTAAAACCTATTTATCTTTATAAATTATATATTTACATTTATTACTTTATTTTAATATATTATATTTATATAATATTAATATATTTACATGATTTATTAAAAATTAAAATTTTTAATTTTTAATTTTAAACAAAATGAACTTTATATTTGTGAAACTCTCTAATATTTATTATAAGAGTTCTGCATGTTACTTTAATTTTAAAATAAGTGTTTTATATTTTATTTTAATTTTTATGTTTATCTAAATTTGTATATACATGCGTGTATTATATTTTTTTGTATATGTTATTGTATATGTACATAGTTAGTGCTCATTATTCATGCTCTAAAATTATATAGTTAAGGTTACGAACTTTTATCTTGTTGGTTTTAAGACTTAAGTCTTTTTAATTAATCATTTATATAGGCTTTAAATCTATTTATTGGCTCTTTTTGTATTGTAGGCTTTTAAAATGACTTGTAGGTCTTATAAACTTTAAAATAAGCTAGACCTTAACAACAAAAAAAAGTCTATGACAGGTAATAGACCTAGACTTAAAATTCAAAATTTTTAAATAGATCAAATTTAAATATTTAAAACCTAATTCGGCTCGACATTTTTCCATCTCTACATGCACAAGATAATCTGTATAGTTCTAAGAATACAACCACAGGTTAAAATGTCAATACCTATAATTTTGACCCTATTGCAACTAGCGTTATAACAAGATAACGAATAAAAAAATAATAAAAATAGAGGGGTCGTTATCAAAATTTTTTAAAGAAAAATTTAGAAAAAATTTAAATATATGATCTTTGAGACCAGTTTGGATTCGAGAGTCGTTTACGCATAAGAAATATATTAGCACCCTACGACATCCATTAAAAATAGTTATCTTTTAATTAATTGTGTAAAAATATGATTAATTTTTAAATATTTATTTCACTCCAAAGAAAAATTATTTTTACTATTTTATTTTATTTTATGTAAGTTATTAAAAGAAGTTTTTTTAATTTTTTTACCTTTATGAAATATGTGAAAAAATAGTCTAAAATTTTTATCTAGACTTGACGGATCTAATTTCTGTTCTACGTATCCTCAAGTATAATATGAAAATCAAAGGTTATAAATTTTTGAACAGAGACTATGAAATAAAAAAATTATAAAAAATGCATTTACGCTTTGATGCATACTTCCTAACACAAACTTCATATTTGAAATGTTTTGTCTCTTTTTTTGTGAAAAGCGTGTCTTTACACAGGAGAATGAGAAGCTGAAAAAGTATTCTCTTTCTGATGCGAGACTTTCATCTCCTTATATAGGATAATAAAAGATTGGATGGGTCTCATTCTTCTTATGTGAGACTTGCAAAGGGGATTTCAGATTTCTCATTATATTCAATATGAGACACTTGTTTACTTTTTTCTTATTTTTTGCTATTTTTCTATATATTTTTTAGTATTTTTTATTCTAAATAACTTGGAAAGAATTAGATATTCACAGACCATTCATACTCAATAACAATGTGAGCTAAAACGTAATTTGATATAAATCGTCGTAACTTGACATAAAAGCTTGTACTGAATCTGTGTTCTACCGAGATGATACTCCTTTCAAATGATACCTTAATTTTACTATGTTGTAATATTATCATATTATCCATGACACTTTAGTATGAACACAAGTCTCTTCTATTATCTTGAAGCAACCTCTTTAACCTTGAATGTGCATTCTCAATCTTGTGAAAATCAAGATAAATGTAATAAATCTTTTATGTCATTCAAATATATTATACAAAATTTTACTTCAATTATAAAGATACTTGTTAGTAGTTGTATTTTTAAGATGTATCATCCTATCTATCTAACAATTGATAAATATTTTCTTACAAGGATGCAACTAGGTTTTATTCACATAATCCAGAAAAACAGAAAATTTTAAACACTTGAATTAGGTTGGGAACTTTAGGGCATGATCTACACTTTTGCACCTTTCCATTTTATCTTTCACACCCTCTTTACTTTTGAATTTTTGATATATTTTTTTTAGTATATATTTCATACACTAATTTATGAAATATATTTAAATTACTTTAAATTTTGTTTGTTTATACTCATATATATATATATATATATATATATATATATTCAGTAAACTAGTTTACAGAATATAAAAATATATATCCTGTAAACTAGTTTAAAATTAAAAAAAATAAAAAAATAAAAAAGTACAAAAAATAATTCCCTTAAACCATTTAGATAAATGTTAGCTTAGAAAAAAAATAATAAAATATAGCCCAATAACTATCTTTCTTAAATTTGATTACTTTGGATTTAGATTTATAATAATTTTAGATTTAATTTTTTTATTCTTAAGTAATCAATCTCTATGATAGTTTGTGCTCTTTACTATTTATAACATTAAAATGTGATATTGAAGGATAATTAATAATAATTACAGTAAAAATATTGGTTGTATTAATTTTTCACTATTTATAAA
This sequence comes from Canavalia gladiata, assembly GCA_037954105.1. Classification (NCBI taxonomy): domain Eukaryota; kingdom Viridiplantae; phylum Streptophyta; class Magnoliopsida; order Fabales; family Fabaceae; genus Canavalia; species Canavalia gladiata. The sequence goes on along the minus strand of CM075659.1, from coordinate 10,021,294 downwards.
TATATGGTTGTTGTTTTTTCATGTCCATCTAAAGGTTGTATCCAAAGTTTAATTCATATTATGATAAAATTAATGTAAATGGCTTTTATATATTGAAAATCACAAATTGTGAAACAACCAGCTATCATATATGCATTTAGATCAAGATGTTCTAAAGTGCATGTTGCTTCAAATAGAATTCATTTTCAAAGGTTTAGTTTCAAAATAAAATTTGTTAGATTGTATTGGGATGAATTATTTTAAAAGAATAAAATAATTTAATAGATAATTTAAAATTTTAAAATATTTTGTTTGAATATTTTTTTTAAAAAAATAAATTAAAAAAAGTTTAAATTTTTTTAGTAAATTAAAATGGATAGCTTTAAAATACTGCTGAAATTATAAGAATTTTAGAAATTTTATGATTTACTTTCAAAGTATTTGAACTCCACTCACTTTCTGTATAGATTGAAGAAAAGTATGAAAAAAAGAATTTATTTTTTAAAATTAAATAAATTTTATTTTTCTTCTTCTGTTTGTTTATATTTATTTTATATAGAAAAAAAATTAATTTTCATAGAATTTACAAAAATATTTTATTCCCTCAAAAGAAAAAAAATAAGAGAGCCAATTTTTTTGTTTTTTATTTATTTTAAATTATTAAATAATGTTATAAAATAAAAAATATTAATAAAAAGATATAGTAATTTTTTAAAATTTAAATTATATATTTATAAATATATGTATATAAGTGAAAATTTATATTATTAATATTTTTTTTGTCTTTTTCTATTTTATCCGAATAATTTTTTTTATTTTATTTTTACTTCAATTTTTATTCTTCTATTTTTTTTCTACCTATTTTTTAAATCATACAAATAAAACATAAGTATTCTTGATGAATGACATTACAAATTCATCCAAGATAAACTGTGACTTTTAGGTTCAATAATCGTCATCCTATTAGCTATTCAGAGCAATACAAAATAGAAAAAAATATAAAACAAATTAATTAATAATTAAAGATAGCAAATAAAAAATTGTAATAATTAAAAAATATGTTATTAGTGTATTAAATTTTTTATATTTTAAATAAAATTCTACTTACTAATATAATAAAATTTCAATTTTTAATTTTTTAATCTGTGCATGAAAAATCAAATGTTTGATATAAATTATACAAGTATATGATATTCAAATTTTTTTATTCTATTTTATCCTTCCAAAAAATTCTCAACCAAATTATAAAGACTAAAAAATCAAGTAAATGAATAAATTATTTTTAAAAATTTTTATTAATGTTATTCATCTTTTAAATAAATATTCAAAATTAAATTTATATGTAAAAAAATAATTTTTTCTAATTAAAATAATTAAAATACAAAAATTAAAAATGTTAAAAATTTAAAATTCTTCATCCATATTAAAAATTTTAAATATGATAACTTAAAATTTTTTATCCAAAAAAATATTTTTAAAATAAATGTATTTAAATTGAAAATATTTAAATTTTTAAATATTTAAAATTCCTTACAATGTTAAAATACTTCATTTACACATAATTTTAAATAAAAATTTTAATAAATTAAATTTTGATAAAAATATAATTAAGCATATGTAAAATAAATAACTTAATTTTGACTTTTGCATATCCATTTTCATTCTTTTTCTTTTTTATATTATTATTTTTTATATAAAAATATAATTATTTTTAATTTTCTTTTTATATATATAAAAATGATAAAATTTAAATTTATAATCTTATGTAAACTAACTTAATCTTTTATTATCATTAAAACAAACAATAATGCATAAACATTTATTTATATTTTTTATTTTATTTCTACTAAATAATTTATAATTTTATATAGAATACAAGGAAATGTAAAATAAAAACTAAAATAATGTAAACCGAATTAATGATTATCTGTAGCAAATTATAGATTTATTAGAATTTTTTTCTATGATTTTCTTATGAGTGGTTACCATTAGGAATGGAAGTAGGCCGAGCCGAGTTAGGCTTTGAGTGTTCAAGTCTGACCTGTTTAAAAATTTTGAGATTTGAGTCTAGGCCTGTACCTGTTAAAGGTTTTTTTTTCTATCAAGGTCTGACCTGATTTAAAGCCTACAAGGCCTGTAAGTCTGTTTAAAAGCCTACATTACAAAAAAAATCAATAAATAAACTTAAAGCCTATATAAATAATTAATTAAAAAATCTTACAAATTTAAAGTCTACAAGATAAAAAGGCTATTAAATAGGCCTAAAACATATATATATATATATATATTATGTAAATAAAATATAAAATAAATATTATATAAATATAATATATTAAAATAAATATAAATTATAATATATAAATATAAATAAGGCCCTGAATAGGTTAAATAGGCTTTTTTATAAGCCTAGGTTTAACTTATTTATCTAAAAAGACTTCTTAACAAGCCTGAGCCTATCTATTTATTAAACGAGCCGAGTTTAACTAGGCTTTAAATAAGCCGAGCCGTAGACCCCTGTCGGACGGCCTTATTCACTTCCATCCCTAGTTACCATACAATTTTCATTGATCTACACTATAAAATAATTTATCCGGATCTATAATTTTTGTGTCTATCTAAATTCATATTTAAGCGGTTAAGATTTTTGTTTACAAACTTACTAAAGAATAAATGGATTATACATTTTTACCTAAAGTATATATTTATATAATCTTCTAATTTTTCTTATAAACTAACACAACTTACGTTAGTTTCATTAAATTAGATCTTCAAAAAATTGAAATGTTATTCTTTTAAAATTTTCATATTTTTTAAAGATGTAAAATATCATCATAAATTCATCAAATGAAATGATGACATCTCCGCTAATTAAAATTTTGAAGAATTAATAAAGTGAATGATACATGAAAATAAATTTCAAAGATTAACTTTTCCTTAATTTATTTTGATTTTTAAAATCAATTCTCATATTGTTAAATAAAATTCACATATTTTAATGTATCTATAATAGAAAATGCATATTTTACTTATATTTAATAATTTAAATTTATTTTTATAAAAAAAAAATTAATAAAAAATAAATATTAATATTTGTAAAGTTGTAGAGTAATGTTTATTTTAATTCATTCTATTTTTTAATTTAGTGGAAGATTTAAACCATCACTCACGATTATCAAAATAGTCGTTAAATTAAATTTAGTAGTTTTAATTAAAAAAATTATTATAAAATTGGTTTAGCAATCATTTTAATAATTTTTAGTAACGATTTATAGTGGTTTTTAAACAAAAGAAATAAAAAAATAAATTTAGAATTGAATGAAAAAAATTAGAGGATGAAAAAGAAAAATAATGATGAGAGAAAGGAGATATTTAACAAAAGGATTTGAACTGAAAACAAAAGGTTGAAGATGAAAGTAAAATTTATTCTTTTTTATTCAACTCGTGATAAAGATGAAATTCTATGACTGTAATTTATTAAAATAGAAAAAAATTTCTTTCAAATTATAAGGTTTTTATTAAAAAAAATTGAGTTAATAAATGTGTAATTTTATTAAATTTTAAATATTTAATTATAACAAATTTAAAATGATAAAAATTTAGTTAAAATTTTTTAAACTATATATGAATCTTATTAAAAAAAATTGATACACAATCTAATTACAAATTTAATGAAACTATAAACAATGAAAAATAATGTAATCCAAAAAAAAGTTAAGAAGACAATATAAGATTTTATTATAATAATATAACTCAATTTAAAAGAAAATAAAGAATAAATAAGAGATGTCTTTTAATCTCTTGTCTTTTTTAAAATTTTGTAATGATTAAAATAATCATAAATATTTATTTAATAATTATTTATGATAATTAAAATCATCAAAAAATTTAAAACTCGGATAGATAAAAATATATATTACTGTTAAATTAAATGATAATAATTAATTAACAATTATTTTAAGATTTATTTATTAACTTCACTAATACTTAAAAGGATATAATAGTTATAATATGTTATTATAATTTTTTTTTCTTTTCTTTTACAAATCAATTAAAGAAGCTCTTTTTTTTATAATTTTTTTCTTCTTTTTCTTCAACTAAATTATAAAAAAAATATTATTTTTCTTTCCATTATTTTCTCTTCTCTCCCAATGATTAAAAATAGATCATTTTTATTATTTTTTAAATTAAAATAAAACCAAAACTTAAAATTGACTTGTTAATTTATAAAAGACATGATACTCAATTTCGCTTACCGTTTGGATTTGATTCGGTAAAAAATAAAAAATAAAAAATAAAAATAAAAATTGTTATTTAATTTTATTTTTTTATTAAAATTATTATTTTTATTTAATTATTTAATATAGTATTAAAATTTATAAATATACTAATTTACTATTTAAAAGATATTTTTATATTTTTATTGTAAAAAAATGGGATAAAAAAATTTAAATATTTGAACATAAAAATTAAGTAATGATATTGTTAAGATGAACTTATACTTTAACGAGTATATCAATTTTTTAAAATATAAAATGTTTGAACTTAATTTATTTATGTATTTGAACATAAAATAAATTTTAAATTTGCTTGTTTATTGAAAAAATAGAATACTTAATTAGTTTAGTTTAAATAATTAATAAATAACTATAAAAATTTACAAATAATTCAACTCATTTACAGTATTAAGAAACCAAAGTAAATTTTTTTATTAAAATAATATATTTATTTATTTTCTTATAAAATTATTATATTTTTATTTTTATTTAAAACTTTTTCTCAATTAATATTAATAACATTGAATAAAAAAAATAATAAATTAAATTAAACTGTAACTTATTTACAATTTTACAAATTGATTATTCATTTAAAAAAATTCATTTGTTAATCTCCTATTTGGATCTATCTTGCAAATGGCACCATTCATAAATTTTTTTTTATTCACTCAACAAGCAAGTAATCATTTTTTTTTTTCATCTAACAAACACACCAAACTGGTATCTCTTTTAATACTCAACTAATGCTTTCTCCAACTCCACTCCATCACTACTAGTCTAAAAAATTTCAAATACTTTTTCCAACTCCACCAAAAATCATATTAAGATTTTTTTTAAAAGATCAAAATTTTGAATGAATAGAATAATCCCACCATACCAAACAAGAATAAATAACCTTCAAAATTTAAAAAAAGATAAAAAAAAGTTAATTAGAACGAATAGGAGGAACATGTTTTATTGTTATTCTTGTAATAAAGATTGAAAGAGTAAAAATAAATGGGTAGAGGAATTTTGATGACATGAGGATTTGATCCACAAAATATCATTTTCTGTTATTAGGACTATATCATAACAAAAATAAAGAAACAAAGAATGAGTGAGAGATTTTGTGCTCATATTGTTATGCATAATAGAGAAAGTATAGATGATAAAGTTGAAGAAAAAAGATATGATTGATTGGATGGTAAAGAATATAGTGGATAATTTGAGACTGATAATGATAGAACAAGAAAAAAGTGATAATGAAGTGTGTGTTTACTAAATGAGCAAAAGATAGAAGAATTATTTGAGTGATAAAGAAATGACAATTGGATGTAGATAATGTCATTTTGAAAGAAAAAAAACAGACAAGGTTTAAGATGAAGTTATTTTGTAACCCACGTGATGAAACTAACATAGAAATTGGTTTATAAGATAAAATAGAGATTAATTTATAAGATGAAACAGGATATTAATAAATAAATTTTTTTAAGTAAGAGATCAATTTACAAAATTATAAATAAGTTAAAACTAATTTAACCTTTAATTCAATATAAAAAATATCATTTGGTTTTAATGAAAAATTAAGAAACTTTTAAATGGTAGAAATAAAATTATTTAAAAAATTATAATTTACATAATAAAAATATTTAAAACAATAATAATTTTCATAAACATCAGTTATTAGAAATAATTTTTAGTAATTAAAAGCGAGAGATTATTTTTAAATAAAAAGCATTTATTGATAAAACTGAATGATAATACATCCTTTTAATATATTTTAATAATAATTTTTAATAATTATTTATTTTAAATTAAATATATTAACAATATAATTTTTTTATCTTGTTCTCATCATAAGTTATATATTATTAAAAATTATTTTATAATAATTATATTTATCGTAATTTTTAATTAAGTTGATAATATAATTTTTTTTATTTCTATAACATATCAAAATTAAACTCTTAAAATTTTTCTTATAACTTTATATTAAAAAATTAAATAATAGTAAATTTTTTTCTTAATTTCTCTATCGGTGACAAAATTTAATTTAACTTTTATTGTGTTTTTTCACAAATGTTGATATATAAAAAAAATTAATTTCTTAACTATTTTTCCTAAGTAATTAATATAATTAAGTCAAGACAATTTTTTTTTTCATAAAATGAATACATTAGAGATGATAAGTTGAATACTAAGGTAAGATTTGATTTAATAGGATTTGCTTTGACTCAACATAATTTGTTGGTCTTTATTTATTTTTATCTTATTGAAACAATTTTTTCTATAATGGTTACAAACCAGTTTTGATGCCACCAAACTTGTCTTAATGGTTTAGTATTGATTCCTACCTGTGATCGTTTACAACTATACTTTGTATCACACCGAGTTCCAAAGTGATCAGATATTGAAAGATTTTTGGTTGAAATTTTTTTCAAAATTGAAGTTTAAACATGCCGACTAATATGATTGGTGATGTGTTTTTGAGCAAATTTTTGATATTTTTACAATAATTTTATTAAAGGTATAATCAAAGAAATAGTAAGTAAATTTGTTATTAAAAAGTTATGATAAAAATATATTATTAATAATATTAAATATTATAATTTTATAATGTTTTTTACTTTAATTTTTTTAATTATTATCTTAAATATGATAGTTTTTCTTTTTTTTTTTTATTTAAAAAAATATAGAATTGGGTCTAAAAATACTTTCCTGTTTTGGATGCCCTGAACTGTGGCTTTCCTCATTACAAGCCGTCGTCGTTCTGTTCCGTCGTCTTAGTAGGGTTTCATCCAAATTTCTCTGTTCAGAAAGAAATAACTCACAGCAGCGACAGTACTACATTTCCTTCTCTCGATTACTCGCGAAATCGAACCCTTTTTTCGTTTCGTGGGACATTGCACCTGAAACACAAATGCCTCAGGTACTCCTCCATCTATTTTTTTTATAAGGATTATTAATTCCAGTATTTTGAATCTCAGCATTTTTTGTTCTCGTAAAATTGATGCTTATTTTGCTGGGGCATAACCAATTTGATTTATTTATCAAACTGAAGAAGCAAAAAAGCAGAATTCCAGGTGCCATGGAAACCCAATATGAAGAGAGTGAGATGGAGGACTCTGTTTTGTCTTCCAGTTCCTCAGAAGATGTGGGTAGCTTTAAGACATCATAAAGTTACAATTTTTGATATTTTTTCTTTTGGGTTTCTTCAAAACAAAGTTCGTAGCAAGTGTAAAGGGTGATTGATTTAAATGATTATAGGAGGAGGAGGAGGAGGAGGGGGAGGAGGAGATAGAGAAGGAGCTGGCTGATGTAACGTTTGAGGAGTTGCAGAAAGCACGCTCAAATGGGGCACATGCATTTTTCCAGAAACCTAAAGAAGACAAAAACTTGAAAAGGGCCAACAAGAATAGGTATTGTATTTGTAACGGTTTAACGGAGGTTTTTTCTGATTCTTGTGTCAATAAAACCACTTCCAAATAAATTAGTTTCTAATGTTTGCTTAGGCCAATGGAGGCTAGTAGCAAGAAGCCAGTTTCTGCTTTTAGAGAGGTCATTCAAGCTCCTAAAAAGGTGGGTTTATATCTTGTGTGGAGTATAATGTTCTCTTTTATTTTATTTTATTTCATTGTACCACTATTTGTTTACTCCATTGACACATTGAATGCGTTAACGTTTCTAAGTCTAACGAGGGCCGTTAGGTTGTTAAACCATTTGCAAGCTCATGTAGAGGAGGAATACCAATTGCACCCTGTTGCTTATTCTTTGCCTTACATGTGCTCACACATCCTCACATGTTAATAAGGCTCTGGGTTCATTGTCTTGTGTGTAGGTTTAGGGTATGAGCTGGTTTAAGTGAATTACAGCAATGCCTTTTGCTTTGTAAATACTTATCAGAAGTTTTGTTGAATTTGAATATGGATATGCCTTTTGCTGTATGTTGTGGAACTTTTATTGAATTTGAATATGGATATGATCTTTCCATTTTCTGTATATCTGGATATTTTTGCTAAGCTATGTATACCTTCATTAATGTTCAGGTTGTACGTGATCCAAGATTTGAAGCCCTTTGTGGTAACCTTGACCCTGAAGGGTATGTTCACCTCTGGCCATGTGCCCTTTGTTCTTAGTTTTTTTTCAAATGTTGTCATCAAGTACATTTCTGTTAAGAAATGCCATTATTTTAGTTGCAATCATCATTACAAATTTTCAGCAACTCCATGCTCGTGTAAAGTACACTGATTCTGGTTACTTTTGCCATTTTAGAGCATGTCTAGCCAAGTGCCATTCCTTAACTATTATTATTTTAAGAAAAAGCTTGAATCCACTCTCAAGAAGGAGTCAACTTAGTAAGAATGGGTTAAAACTTAAAATACATAAGAATGCTAATTTCACATGAAAATCTTGCTTAATGTGAGGCTATTTTATTCTCTGCTGCCAAGTATGAAAATAATCCTTAATAAATGTTAATATCCAAGATGATAATCTTTTCCCTGTCATTGATTATTCTCTTTCTATAATCCCCTCAGATCCTAACTCAAAACATATTATATCTCTACTATGCCTTAGAGCCTGTCAGTTAATATTGAAGCATCCTTATGCTGATGTTTATTTTTAGTGCATAGCAAAAAAGTGTCAAGTAATTGATAAATATCCGGTCCATGGTTGATCTTGACGATTATGTATTTGATTCAAGATTCTTATCATCCATTTTGTAAGATATGATATGATGTTTATCTTATTATAGGAATGTGGGAGAAATATATATATGTATGTATATTTATGTTACACTATTGCTTAAGCATGTTACTTTGGGTTTGGCATTTGGTATCTTCTCTTTGGATGATGCTATAACAGTTCTTTAAGTAGTTCTTACAATTCCCTGTCCTTTAAGTAGGTAGCATTTGCTGGGGGATTAATATTTATAATTACATAATTAATAGTTCTAGCCTGGGTCGCATTTGCTTTCTAATAGGTTTTATTTACTTGTTACTGGATTACATTTATATACCTATGAACAATTTAATGCAAGTGGTATTTATGTTGCTAGTTTATTTTAAGCAGGTGCTTTCAACTAAATCTGGAAAAGCTTCTCTTGTTTGTATAATGGGAACTGTGTAACACTAGTAATATATCTACTTGGACTTGCAGGTTTAGGAAGAGATATAACTTTTTATATGAAAATGATCTTCCTGCTGAAAGACAGGTAGTCTTCTAGATTGTAAGTGAATTTTGTCTATAGCTTATTCTATGACTTTCTTCTCATGACATCATTTGGGCCTAGCAGGCTCTTAAGAAGGAATTCAAAAAATATAAAGATCCACAGCGCATAAGTGAAGTTGAAGAACGTATAGCATGGATTGTAAGTACCTGACATTTTGCAGTTTGTCTTCTACCTCCAGAAGTGTGATGTTTATTAATTTATTTGATCACATTTACATGTCTTTTCAGGATAAACAGTTGAAGTCAGGTTCAGCAAAGCATATTGATGCAGAGATATTGGCTAAACACAAGAAGAAAGAGAGAGAAGCAGCAAAGCAGGGGAAGCGTCCTTTTTATCTCAAGAAATGTAATGCTTCTTTCTCCCATCCCCTTTCTAATTATGTTAAATCTGTCTGCTTTGTTATAAGTTATGGTCCCTGCTTAACCCAAAATGTATAGTACATATTCAATATGTGGAATCAATGGTGCATGATTAGGATGACTCTTGTAACTTAAATAGTTTTGGTATTATAGTGATCTAAATTCCCAGTTCACTTGTTGGCCGTAGCACTGCGGTGGTTTTTTGTTGCAATATGCACTGGTGGTTTTTAGTTGCAATGTTTGATAGTGATGATGCTAGTAATGTGTGTAGTTCATGAAACAGCCCTATTATTTCATCATAGAATTAAGCTTTTTAAGTAAAACCTGTAATAGTCTAAAAGCCACTTATCAATCCTGGATCACAGTGCAGAGTGGCCAACCCCATATACATACACATGCACATACATACATATATGGATCAAGATCAAATGACACCAGATGTTAAATATAGTAAAATGGCACCTCCAATGACTTTCAAACAAAAGAGAATTCACCACCTAAACCGTTGATTCATCATTATAATGTCATGGTGATCATGCATATAAAGCCATGTAAATGAGGTTCATTAAAATTCTCATGTTCTAGTTTCCTTCCCACGTTTACAAAAGGATAAGAGGATCATTAAATAACATTTTCTAGGAGTGAGAAGGTTGTTGATGTGGATTATGTTATCCATACTTGTTCTAGCACTACAAGTGAGGATAGTTATTTTTTTCCTTTTCTTTTCATGCATGTAAATGAGGAAATATTCTATGGGGATGTTACAATCTGTTGTTGTGTAACACTGTAGGATATAAAGCCACATCTATGTAGTATAAGTGAAAAGCAATCTATCGTTGCTTCCCAACTAGGTTCATAGCCAATTCTATAAAAATTTAACTCACCAAACAAATAAACTTATTGACATATCAAACAAATAAAATGAAACATCAACTGTAGATGCTGACCATTTTTTCTGTTTCTTGCAGCTGAAATACGTAAGCAAAGGCTTATTGAAAAATATAATCATCTCAAGGTATGCATCTTAGAACACCTGTGTGTTCCCCTGCCCCCAAGCCCATCATGCCATCTATTGTCTTTTCTACTAACCCTATATATGCTTGTCATTTTTAGTCGTCTGGCAAACTTGAAACATTTGTTGAGAAAAGAAGGAGGAGGAATGCTGCAAAGGACCATAGATACATGCCATACCGTAGATCTGGTGATGTGGAATAAGTTTTTTAGCTTTAAGACTTTGATAGGCTATAATTATACTGGAAAATAGCACTCAAACAAATGCATTTTAGTCAATGATGATTTTCAGACAGCATATTTTAGAAATGCTTTCAATTTAAAGCATTTTTTTTTCTTGTTTGTAAATTTTAAGTAGCCTCTTTTGAAACCTAGTAACCATGTGCATGTCCATTGAGAGTGTAAACTGAGGTTCATCCACCAATAACATACTTTGCTAAATAATGGTTGAGTTGTTTTTGAACATTGGTTTTGAGCTCCAAACCATGCTTTGAAAAAAAGTTGCTATTTCATTGGTCAAACCATAGTTTGCATTGTAAACTAGAATGCAAATATGCTAAAGTAGTGGAAGGTTCTAGTGTCAAGCAGTGTTTCCCTTCCACTTGGGCACTGCACCGCATCTAGTTCTGTTTTAAATCTCCAACTTTATGAATAGAAGAGAGAAGTTTTGTAGTTTCGGAATAGCCTTCCATCTTGACAAAAAAAGTAACCTGCCGCTCGAACATCCACTTGGTTAGGATAGTAGGTTAATAAATCACTAATTAGATCAGGGAGTTATTGGATGAATCAGTGCAAGTTAAAATTTATAAAATTTATACCTAAAATATTTTAAATACATTGGTTAACTTTTATATTTTCAAAATAGTTTAAATTTAAATGTAAAAATAATTATCATCATATAAATATTTAATTAAATAAATAAAAGTTAAGATTTTGTTACAACATAAGTTAAAATGTAAATTTAAAATATAATCAAATAACTAAGTTTAAAATTTTATCAAAACATATTCAAAAATTAGAAATACAATTAAAATAATGCAGAACTTATATTTAAGGAATTAATACTTTGGAAATTTTTTATTCAATGAAAATTGAAGTTTGATAATTGATATGAGATTAAGAATTTGAGATTATGAAAAAATATAATTTTTTTATTTGATTTTTAAATTATATTTTTAATTGATTTTTTTAATATTAACATTAATGTCATTTAAAAAGATATATTTTTTTAATTTTTTAAAAATTTTGATTAATCGTTGATCGGTTTATTGATATTTTTTTTAAAAAAAAAATGATCGCCGAATTAATAATATATACGACTTAATAAATCATTTAAACGGATCGGATGATTGGTTTCTGGTTGAACCAACCGATCGAGCTATGATAGCATGGACCCATACTGTCGCGTTCTGTTCTGTTTGCGAGGGCATTTTGATTCTATTTTTATGTTTGATGGATTTCAAAATTAAGACAGGCTGAGAAATAAGGTTATTGTAAGCGGCATGTCTTGGCTCTAGTAAAAGGGTGAAACTATTGTTATATTATTTTATATAACTTCACATCTAAATTTATTTCACATTAATTTCAATACTTTCTATTAATTTCGTAAGATTTCAAGCGGAATGCTTATATATATATATATATATATATATATATATATATATATATATATATATATATATATATATATATATATATATATATATATAAAGAGTCAGAATGGACACAACTGTTCTTGCTGCTCTTATGCAAGAATTATAGACGTACACGTGTTGGCATTAATAATTTATAGAAATAAGTATGATGTGTGATGTTTAAATCCTTTTTGAGAGGTATATATATAAATGGTAGCCAACAAGTATTGTGCGTAATCATCCATCCTGGAAAATATAGTTGTATTTAAACTTAGGATAATGCTTTGTTACATATATTACTAAATTCGGATCATTAATCAATTTGATTGCGATAATCAATCACCTGTTTAGTAGTTTAATAATAATAATAATAGCAAGAATAATGATCATCGGAAAAAAATTAGCATTAAATAAAATATAAAAAATGTCAATAATGTAATATTTTATTATTGGACTAATCATACTAAAATAATGTGAACACGCTATTTTTAACTAGATTCGCATAAATTCATTTGAAAGAATGTGTAAAAAATGTATTATAAAATTTCCCATTTATGATCCAAATCATAATGCATTCAAATTAATGAATGTTTTCTGAATTTGATTATGCATATACAATCTTCCTTAAAGCATCTTCTACGGTACAACTTCTTTAAGTTGCTTAATTTTTATTTTAATAATTTTAATATAGGTTTCACAAAAATATATAATTTATTTTTATCTTTTACAATTTCAACAACTCTTTATTTCAATCATGTAACTATATAAAAAAAAGATTTCTAAACAGGTTCTACCAGTTATCCCACATGTTTTAATATTTTCATTTTAAATTAAAATTAACTTATTTTATTTTAATTTTCACCTACATGTATATATTAAAAATGTGAAATTTATCTTAACTATTTTTTGGAAGGAATAATATTTTCAAAATTAAAATAAAAAAACTTGGTGAGAGTCAGTGACAATTCAAGTTTGTATAATAGCAAGCAAAGGGACACAGGCTTCACTTGTATGAACTAATCTATTTTCTGACAGAATTGTTCCATTTGTATTATTACAACAGCTTATTAATCACCCATTGCTTATTTAAAATGCCGCCTCAATGTACTCCAACAGTGCTCTCTTGTAAGATACCATTGCTTATCACTAAAACCAAAACAAGCACCTCAGAGTTGGAAATGTTATTAGTGTCATGCTTGGATGGGAAATAACTTGGAGAGGTTGCGCCTTATGCAAGGTAATCCCATATTTCTCAGATATGTCAATGTCTTCTGGCTTTTTCCCATTTGAGAGCTTCCAATCATAAGCACATAGAAGAGAGGCCAACACAATGTGCATAGTCCTAGAAGCCAATGGCAACCCAGGACAGATCCTTCTTCCAGATCCAAAGGGTATCAACTCAAAATCTTGACCTTTAAAATCAATATCATTTTCTAAGAATCTTTCAGGCTTAATTCATTTGGATTTGTCTAAATGCTTGAATCTCTCCCTGTGGCCCATACATTAACTAGAATTTGGGCACTTTTAGGCACCATGAAGCCACATAGTTCAACATCAACTTTTGACTTGTGTGGCACTAAGAATGGGATGGGTGGATGCAAGCGAAATGTTTCCTTCACCACTGCTTGTAGGTAAGGAAGCTTTGAGATGTCTGATTCTTCTGGTTGTTTACCTTTGCCAAACACATGATCGAGTTCTTTTCTAACTTTTTCTAGTTTTTCTGGATTACCTAGTAACTCAGTCATTGTCCATTCTATTGAGCTTGATGTTGTGTCTATTCCGGCCACAAATAAATCCTGGTATACGCGATCAATTAGTAAAATAATATAAAATGATATTAAATCTTTTAAGATTTACTGAGAAACTGAGAAAGCATAATAAATGAAGTTTACACTATCATCCAAATAATCAAGGGAAATGAGATACATTGACTAAATGGAGTAAAGTTTTTGAGAATTGAGTCTTGGGGCATCATATTGGTAAATTATGTAGGATGAAAAAAATCATAAGGTACAAATAAATTAGGATTTTGTCTTCAAGTATAAGAAGAGTAATGTGCTTGCCACTTTTCAAGGTTTCTCAATTTAAGGTGTACCTTTGTATGCTATATGAAATATGATGCCATTAAGTAATTATACACCGTTGGCATATTAGCAAAACAGCCTTCATCACTATTATATGCAAAGAAGTTTTAATTAGTAACATATTTATATTATTTGTTTATCTTTCTAAATTATATTACATATCTTATTTTAATTTTCTATGTTTGGTGAACTGTTTGATAATACAAAACTTAATTACTCAACAAATTCAGTCTAAATTCAAGTCAATGCATACTTTTTATTGGACAAATATTAATTTAAAAATAAAAATTGACCATGTTTAACAAAAATCAGATATAATTATTTTGTAAATAATTTTCTTCTAATTATTCATACAACAATTTATGCAAGTATGCATGTGAATTCGTACTAAATTCAAACTAAATTTGTACCAAATTTCAAGCGTTTTGGCACCTTTCTCTTTTTTTTTTCTGTTTGGAAAATGTTTTATACATTTTTTTTGGAATGCCTATATTTTGAGAAAAAATATAATATATTAGAAAGTAAAAATATTAAGTAAATGTCAATATTATTTGTACTTTTATTTTCTTTCCAAGAATAAGGAATGTAACGTATTATCCTTATGAAAAGACTTTTGAAAAAAGTCGGAAAAAGTGGCTAGACATTGATACTTAGATTATATAATGGTTCTGTGATCTACACTGTAATATACTCTCACCATGCATTACAGTTGTGCCCCTGCCATTGAGGAGATCCATTGTTGCATGTTCTGAGCAGGCGTGAGATTTCTGGCTTTTTACGCACAGCGATGACGATATTTATAATATTTTTTTTTATATATATTAAAAATATATTTTATTTATTTTTATTTTATTTATGTTTGTACCATCATATATATATATATATATATATATATTATCAACTTTTAGATTTAAGATGTAAAAAATGTAAAATAATTTTTGTATCTATGTCCATCATTACTGTTTTACATTCTATTACATTTAAAATCGAATACTTTAAGATTTTATTTAAATAAATTAAAATAATTTATATTTGAATATATCTAAATATAACAAGATATGTAATTATATTTTCAAATTTAATTAAATATATATATTTTTCAAAAATTCTTAAAATTAATATAATAATAAAATATTAAAGATTAAAATAGTTTTACACATAAAAGTGTAACAGTAATTTTTGATGCGATAAAAGTGTAACAGTAATTTTTCTAAGTTTTTCCGCTTAGTCTTTGCGCTAAAGGAGAGGTGAAACGCATTTTTTGATGCGGTTAAGAGTCATACGCAAAAGTTTGTGCGAAAAAAGCTCCTTTAATGCAAAAACTTATAAGTTAAAGGTTGTGACACATGGATGAATACGTGTCAATTAAGTTCGAAATAATTTGAGTAGATGACAATTTTAATTTTTTGAATTTTTTTTTTCATTTCATTAAAACTAACATTTTTAGAAACTTGAATTGGTTTTTTCTTCACCTCGAACGTTAAACCTTCCTCACATTCAAATATTTTTCTATTAAAATATATAATAATAATTATTTCATCCATATATAAAATCTAAAAATATAAACATAAAAATTTTTATTTTTAAATAAACTTACAAAAATTAAAAACCATTAAATTAAGCAAAAATTACCTTCAACGTAAAAAAAACAGCAATAAAAATTGTTTACTCTTCCTCAACAACTTAGATTTTACTTGACGGATAACACAATCAACCCATCTATTTATACATCCTTATCACGCATCTTTTAAATACGTTATGTATTTAAAATTAAATTACTAGATTTAAGATTTCAGTTGAAATTTTTCAATCCTTTGTTGCATTATATTGTTTGCTTGAAAGGGGCTGAAACGCATAAAAAATGCGTTTAAGGGTGTACCACCTTTTTTGATGCGATAATAGTGTAACGGGATTTTTTTCAAGTTTTGCCGCTTAGTCTTGTGCGCTAAAGGAGAGGTGAAACTCATTTTTTGATGCGGTTAAGGATACGCAAAAGTTAATGCGACAAAGGCTCCTTTAATGCAAAAAATTATACTTTAAAGGTTGTGACACACACATTAATAGGTTTCAATTTTATTCGAAATAATTTCACTATATCACAAATTTAATTTTTAAAATTTTATTTAATTCCTTAAAACTAACATTTTTAGAAACTTGAATTAGTTTTATCTTCACCTCGAATGTTAAACCTTCCTCATTTTCAAACATTTTTCTATTAAAATATGTAATAATAATTATTTCACCCATATTTAAAATATAAAAATATAAACTTAAAATTTTTTATTTTTAAAATAATTTACAAAAATTAAAAATCTTGAAAATATGCAAAAAATTACCTTCAACGTAAAAAAAACAGCAATAAAAACACTTCACTCTTCTTCACAAACTTAGATTTTACTCGACGGATAACACAGAAAGCCACTTGTTTATACATCCTTATCACACATTTTTAAATACGGTATATATTTAAATTTAAATTAATAGCTTTAAGGTTTCAGTTGAAATTTTTCAATCCTTTGTTGCATTATATTGTTCACTTGAAAGGGGCTGAAACGCATCAAAAGTGCGTTTAAGGGTGTACCACCTTTTTTTATGCGATAAAAGTGTAACGGGAATTTTTTTAAGTTTTGCCACTTAGTCTTTTTGCGCTAAAGGAGAGGTGAAACACATTTATTGACGCTGTTAAGGGTTATACGCAAAAGTTTGTACGACAAAGGCTCCTTTAATGAACAAAATTATACGTTAAAGGTTGTGACGCATACATTAATACGTTTTAATTAAGTTCGAAATAATTTGATTAGATAACAATGTTAATTTTTTGATTTTTTTTTTCAATTCATTTAAACTAACATTTGTATAAACTTGAATTGGTTTCTTCTTCACGTCGAACGTTAAACCTTCCTCACCTTCACACATTTTTTTACTAAAATATATAATAATATTTATTTCGTCCATATTTAAAATCTAAAAATATAAACTCTAAAATTTTAATTTTTAAAAATTTAAAAAAATTAAAAACCATTAAAATATGCAAAAATTACCTTTAGCTTATAAAGAAACAACAATAAAAATTCTTCACTCTTCCTCGAAAACATAGATTTTATATGACGGATAACACAATCAACCCATCTATTTATACATCCTTATCACGCATTTTAAATACGGTATATATTTACAATTAAAATAGCAAAAAATACGGTATTTATACATCCTCACCTTTAAAATATGCAAAAAATTACCTTCAACGTAAAAAAAAACAGCAATAAAAACTCTTCACTCTTCCTCCCAAACTTAGATTTTACACTCGACGGATAACACAGAAAGCCACTTATTTATACATCCTTATCACGCATTTTTAAATACGATATATATTTAAATTTAAATCAACAGCTTTAAGGCTTGAGTTGAAAATTTTCAATCCTTTGTTGCATTATATTGTTCGCTTGAAAGAGGCTGAAATGCATTAAAAGTGCCTTTAAGGATGTACCACCTTTTTTTTTATGCGATAAAAGTGTAACGGAAATTTTTGTAAGTTTTGCCACTTAGTCTTCTTGCGCCAAAGGAGAGGTGAAACGCATTTATTGATGGGTCATACGCAAAAGTTTGTGCGACAAAGGCTGCTTTAATGAACAAAATTATACCTTAAAGTTTGTGACGCATACATTAATACGTTTTAATTAAGTTCGAAATAATTTGATTAGATAACAATGTTAGTTTTTTGATTTTTTTTTTCAATTCATTCAAACTAACATTTGTATAAACTTGAATTGGTTTCTTCTTCACCTCGAATGTTAAACCTTTCTCACCTTCACACATTTTTCTACTAAACTATATAATAATATTTATTTCGTCCATATTTAAAATCTAAAAATATAAACTCTAAAATTTTAATTTTTAAAATAATTTAAAAAAATTAAAAACCATTAAAATATGCAAAAATTACCTTCAGCTTGTAAAGAAACAGCAATAAAAATTCTTCACTCTTCCTCGAAAACATAGATTTTACATGATGTATAACATAATCAACCCATCTATTTATACATCCTTATCATGCATTTTTAAATACGGTATATATTTACAATTAAGTTAATAACTTTAAGGTTTCAGTTGAAATTTTTCAATCCTTTGTTGCATTAGATTGTTCGCTTGAATAAGGCTGAAACCCATAAAAAATGCGTTTAAGGGTCTACCACCTTTAATTGTGCATTAAAAGTGTAACGCAAATTTTTGTATGTTTTTCCGTTTAGTCTTGTGCCCTAAAGGAGAGGTGAAATGCAGTTTTTGATTCGGTTAAGAGTCATACGCAAAAGTTTGTGCGACAAAAACTCCTTTAATGCAAAAAATTATACGTGAAAGGTTGTGACGCACACATTAATACGTTTCAATTATATTCGAAATAATTTCACTATATTACAAATTTAATTTTATGAATTTTTTTTTTCAATTCCTTAAAACTAACATTTTTCGAGAAACTTGAGTTGGTTTTTTCTTCACATGGAATGTTAACCCTTCCTCACCTTCAAAAATTTTTCTATGAAAATATTTAATCATAATTATTTAATTCATAATTAAAATCTATAAATATAAACTTAAAAATTTTTATGTTTGAAATAATTTACAAAAATTTAAAACTATTAAAATATGCAAAAATTACCTTCAACGTAACAAAAAAAACAGCAATAAAAACTCTTCACTCTTCCTCAAAAACTTAGATTTTACTCGACAGATAACACAATCGACCCGTCTACTTATATATCCTTATCACGCATTTTTAAATAAGTTATGTATTTAAAATTATATTAATAGTTTTAAGGTTTCAGTTGAAATTTTGCAATCTTTTGTTACATTATATTGTTCGCTTGAAAGGGGCTGGAACGCATAATAAAGGCGTTTAAGGGTGTACTACCTTTTTTGATGCGATAAAAGTGTAACAGTAATTTTTCTAAGTTTTTCCGCTTAGTCTTGTGCGCTAAAGGAGAGGTGAAACGCATTTTTTGATGCGGTTAAGAGTCATACGCAAAAGTTTGTGCGACAAAAGCTCCTTTAATGCAAAAAATTATAAGTTAAAGGTTGTGACACATAGATGAATACGTGTCAATTAAGTTCGAAATAATTTGAGTAGATGACAATTTTAATTTTTTGAATTTTTTTTAATTCATTAAAACTAACATTTTTAGAAACTTGAATTGGTTTTTTCTTCACCTCGAACGTTAAACCTTCCTCACATTCAAATATTTTTCTATTAAAATATATAATAATAATTATTTCATCCATATATAAAATCTAAAAATATAAACATAAAAATTTTTATTTTTAAATAAACTTACAAAAATTAGAAACCATTAAATTATGCAAAATTACCTTCAACGTAAAAAAAAAACAGCAATAAAAACTGTTCACTCTTCCTCAAAAACTTATATTTTACTTGACGGATAACACAATCAACCCATCTATTTATACATCCTTATCACACATTTTTAAATGTGTTATGTATTTAAAATTAAATTACTAGATTTAAGATTTCAGTTGAAATTTTTCAATCCTTTGTTGCATTATATTGTTCGCTTGAAAGGGGCTGAAACGCATAAAAAATGCGTTTAAGGGTGTACCGCCTTTTTTGATGCCATAATAGTGTAACGGGATTTTTTTTAAGTTTTGCCGCTTAGTCTTGTGCGCTAAAGGAGAGGTGAAACGCATTTTTTGATGCGGTTAAGGGTCATACACAAAAGTTTGTGCGACAAAGGCTCGTTTAATGCAAAAAATTATACTTTAAAGGTTGTGACGTACACATTAATACGTTTCAATTTTATTCGAAATAATTTCACTAGATCACAAATTTAATTTTTTAATTTTTTTTTAATTCCTTAAAACTAACATTTTTAGAAACTTAAATTAGTTTTATCTTCACCTCGAATGTTAAACCTTCCTCATCTTCAAACATTTTTCTATTAAAATATGTAATAATAATTATTTCACCCATATTTAAAATCTAAAAATATAAACTTAAAATTTTTTATTTTTAAAATAATTTACAAAAATTAAAAACATTTAAAATATGCAAAAAATTACCTTCAACGTAAAAAAAAAACAGCAATAAAAACTCTTCACTCTTCCTCCCAAACTTATATTTTACTCGACGGATAACACAAAAAGGCACTTATTTATACATCCTTATCACGCATTTTTAAATACGGTATATATTTAAATTTAAATTAATAGCTTTAAGGCTTGAGTTGAAAATTTTCAATCCTTTGTTGCATTATATTGTTCGCTTGAAGGGGGCTGAAACGCATCAAAAGTGCCTTTAAGGGTGTACCACCTTTTTTTTATGCGATAAAAGTGTAACGGGAATTTTTTTAAGTTTTGCCACATAGTCTTTTTGCGCTAAAGGAGAGGTGAAACACATTTATTGACGAGTCATACGCAAAAAGTTTGTGTGACAAAGGCTCCTTTAATGAACAAAATTATACGTTAAAGTTTGTGACGCATACATTAATACGTTTTAATTAAGTTCGAAATAATTTGATTAGATAACAATGTTAATTTTTTGATTTTTTTTTTCAATTCATTCAAACTAACATTTGTATAAACTTGAATTGGTTTCTTCTTAACCTCGAACGTTAAACCTTCCTCACCTTCACACATTTTTCTACTAAAATATATAATAATATTTATTTCGTCCATATTTAAAATCTAAAAATATAAACTCTAAAATTTTAATTTTTAAAATAATTTAAAAAAATTAAAAACCATTAAAATATGCAAAAATTACCTTCAGCTTATAAAGAAACAGCAATAAAAATTCTTCACTCTTCCTCGAAAACATAGATTTTACATGACGGATAACACAATCAACCCATCTATTTATACATCCTTATCACGCATTTTTAAATACGGTATATATTTACAATTAAGTTAATAGCTTTAAGGTTTCAGTTGAAATTTTTCAATCCTTTATTGCATTATATTGTTCGCTTGAATAGGGCTGAAACCCATGAAAAATGCGTTTAAGGGTCTACCACCTTTATTTGTGCATTAAAAGTGTAACGCAAATTTTTGTATGTTTTGCCGTTTAGTCTTGTGCCCTAAAGGAGAGGTGAAATGCAGTTTTTGATTCGGTTAAGGGTCATACACAAAAGTTTGTGCGACAAAAACTCCTTTAATGCAAAAAAATTATACGTTAAAGGTTGTGACGCACACATTAATACGTTTCAATTATATTCGAAATAATTTCACTATATTACAAATTTAATTTTATGAATTTTTTTTTTCAATTCCTTAAAACTAACATTTTTCGAGAAACTTAAATTGGTTTTTTCTTCACATGGAATGTTAAACCTTCCTCACCTTCAAAAATTTTTCTATGAAAATATTTAATAATAGTTATTTAATTCATAATTAAAATCTATAAATATAAACTTAAAAATTGTTATGTTTGAAATAATTTACAAAAATTAAAAACCATTAAAATATGCAAAAATTACCTTCAACGTAAAAAAAAAAACAGCAATAAAAACTCTTCACTCTCCCTCAAAAACTTAGATTTTACTCGACAGATAACACAATCGACCCATCTACTTATATATATATCCTTATCACGCATTTTTAAATAAGTTATGTATTTAAAATTATATTAATAGTTTTAAGGTTTCAGTTAAAATTTTGCAATCTTTTCTTACATTATATTGTTCGCTTGAAAGGGGCTGGAACGCATAATAAATGCGTTTAAGGGTGTACTACCTTTTTTGATGCGATAAAAGTGTAACAGTAATTTTTCTAAGTTTTTCCGCTTAGTCTTGTGTGCTAAAGGATAGGTGAAACGCATTTTTTGATGCGGTTAAGAGTCATACGCAAAAGTTTGTGCGACAAAAGCTCCTTTAATGCAAAAAATTATAAGTTAAAGGTTGTGACACATAGATGAATACGTGTCAATTAAGTTCGAAATAATTTGAGTAAATGACAATTTTAATTTTTTGAATTTTTTTTTCAATTCCTTAAAACTAACATTTTTAGAAACTTGAATTGGTTTTTTCTTCACCTCGAACGTTAAACCTTCCTCACATTCAAATATTTTTCTATTAAAATATATAATAATAATTATTTCATCCATATATAAAATCTAAAAATATAAACATAAAAATTTTTATTTTTAAATAAACTTACAAAAATTAGAAACCATTAAATTATGCAAAAATTACCTTCAACGTAAAAAAAAATAGCAATAAAAACTGTTCGCTCTTCCTCAAAAACTTAGATTTTACTTGACGGATAACACAATCAACCCATCTATTTATACATCCTTATCACGCATTTTTAAATGTGTTATGTATTTAAAATTAAATTACTAGATTTAAGATTTCAGTTGAAATTTTTCAATCCTTTGTTGCATTATATTGTTCGCTTGAAAGGGGCTGAAACGCATAAAAGATGCGTTTAAGGGTGTACCACCTTTTTTGATGCGATAATAGTGTAACGGGATTTTTTTTTTTTAAGTTTTGCCGCTTAGTCTTGTGCGCTAAAGGAGAGGTGAAACACATTTTTTGATGCGGTTAAGGGTCATACGCAAAAGTTTGTGCGACAAAGGCTCCTTTAATGCAAAAAATTATACTTTAAAGGTTGTGACGTACACATTAATACGTTTCAATTTTATTCGAAATAATTTCACTAGATCACACATGTAATTTTTTAATTTTTTTTTTAATTCCTTAAAACTAACATTTTTAGAAACTTGAATTAGTTTTATCTTCACCTCGAATGTTAAACCTTCCTCATCTTCAAACATTTTTCTATTAAAATATGTAATAATAATTATTTCACCCATATTTAAAATCTAAAAATATAAACTTAAAATTTTTTATTTTTAAAATAATTTACAAAAATTAAAAACCTTTAAAATATGAAAAAAATTACCTTCAACGTGTAAAAAAAAAACAGTAATAAAAACTCTTCACTCTTCCTCCCAAACTTAGATTTTACTCGACGGATAACACAGAAAGCCACTTATTTATACATCCTTATCATGCATTTTTAAATACGGTATATATTTAAATTTAAATTAATAGCTTTAAGGCTTGAGTTGAAAATTTTCAATCCTTTTTTGCATTATATTGTTCGCTTGAAAGGGGCTGAAACGCATCAAAAGTGCCTTTAAGGGTGTACCACCTTTTTTTTATGCGATAAAAGTGTAACGGGAATTTTTGTAAGTTTTTCCACATAGTCTTTTTGCGCTAAAGGAGACGTGAATCACATTTATTGATGGGTCATACGCAAAAGTTTGTGCGACAAAGGCTCCTTTAATGAACAAAATTATACGTTAAAGTTTGTGACGCATACATTAATACGTTTTAATTAAGTTCGAAATAATTTGATTAGATAACAATGTTAATTTTTTGATTTTTTTTTTCAATTCATTCAAACTAACATTTGTATAAACTTGAATTGGTTTCTTCTTAACCTCGAACGTTAAACCTTCCTCACCTTCACACATTTTTCTTCTAAAATATATAATAATATTTATTTCGTCCATATTTAAAATCTAAAAATATAAACTCTAAAATTTTAATTTTTAAAATAATTTAAAAAATTAAAAACCATTAAAATATGCAAAAATTACCTTCAGCTTATAAAGAAACAGCAATAAAAATTCTTCACTCTTCCTCGAAAACATAGATTTTACATGACGGATAACACAATCAACCCATCTATTTATACATCCTTATCACACATTTTTAAATACGGTATATATTTACAATTAAGTTAATAGCTTTAAGGTTTCAGTTGAAATTTTTCAATCCTTTGTTGCATTATATTGTTCGCTTGAATAGGGCTGAAACGCATAAAAAATGCGTTTAAGGGTTTACCACCTTTATTTGTGCATTAAAAGTGTAACGCAAATTTCACTAGATCACAAATTTAATTTTTAAATCTTTTTAAATTCCTTAAAACTAACATTTTTAGAAACTTGAATTAGTTTTATCTTCACCTCGAATGTTAAACCTTCCTCATCTTCAAACATTTTTCTATTAAAATATGTAATAATAATTATTTCACCCATATTTAAAATCTAAAAATATATACTTAAAATTTTTTATTTTTAAAATAATTTACAAAAATTAAAAACCTTTAAAATATGCAAAAAATTACCTTCAACGTAAAAAAAACATCAATAAAAACTCTTCACTCTTCCTCCCAATCTTAGATTTTACTCGACGGATAACACAGAAAGCCACTTATTTATACATCCTTATCACGCATTTTTAAATACGGTATATATTTAAATTTAAATTAATAGCTTTAAGACTTGAGTTGAAAATTTTCAATCCTTTTTTGCATTAGATTGTTCGATTGAAAGGGGTTGAAACGCATCAAAAGTGCCTTTAAGGGTGTACCACCTTTTTTTATGCGATAAAAGTGTAACGGGAATTTTTTAAGTTTTGCGGTTTAGTCTTGTGCGCTAAAGGAGAGGTAAAACACATTTTTTGATGCGGTTAAGGGTCATACGCAAAAGTTTGTGCGACAAACGCTCCTTTAAAGCTTATGACGCACACATTAATACGTTTCAATTAAGTTCGAAATAATTTCAATGGATGACAAATTAATTTTTTGAATTTTTTTTTCAATTCCTTGACACTAACATTTTTAGAAACTTGAATTGGTTTTTTCTTCACCTTGAATGTTAAAACTTCCTCACTTTCAAACATTTTTTTATTAAAAGATGTAATAATAATTATTTCATCCATATTTAAAATCTAAAAATATAAACTTAAAATTTTTTATTTTTAAAATAATTTACAAAAATTAAAAACCATTAAGATATGCAAAAATGACCTTCAATGTAATAAAAAACAGTAATTAAAACTCTTCACTCTTCCTCCAAAACATAGATTTTACTCGACATATAAGACAAAAAGCCACCTATTTATACATCATTATCACGCACTTTAAATACGATATATACTTAAATTTAAATTAAGCTTTAAGGTTTCAGTTGAAATTTTTCAATCATTTGTTACATTATATTGTTCGCTTGAATAGGGCTGAAACACACAAAAAATCCGTTTAATGGTGTACCACCTTTCTTTGTGCGTTAAAAGTGTAACGGGAATTTTTTTTTTAAGTTTTTCCGCTTAGTCTTGTATGCTAAAGGAGAGGTGAAACGCATTTTTTGATGCGGTTAAGGGTCATACGCAAAAGTTTGTGCGACAAAGGCTCTTTTAATGCCAAAAATTATACGTTAAAGGTTGTGACGCATATATTAATACGTTTCAATTAAGTTCGAAATAATTTGAGTAGATGACAATTTTAATTTTTTGAATTTTTTTTTTCAATTCATTAAAACTAACATTTTTAGAAACTTGAATTGGTTTCTTCTTTACCTCAAATGTTGAACCTTCCTCACCTTCAAACATTTTTCTATTAAAATATATAGTAAGAAGTATTTCATCAATGTTGAAAATCTATAAATATAAACTTAAAAATTTTTCTTTTTAAAATAATTTACAAAAATTAAAAACCATTAAAATATGCAAAAATTACCTTCACCGTAAAAAAAAAACAGCAATAAAAACTCTTCACTCTTCCTCAAAAACTTAGATTTTACATGATGGATAACATAATCAAATCATCTATTTATACATCCTTATCATGAATTTTTAAATACGTTATATATTGAAAATTAAATTACTAGATTTAAGGTTTCAATTGAAATTTTTCAATCATTTGTTGCATTATATTATTTGTTTGAAAGGGGCTAAAACGTATAAAAAATGCGTGTGAGGGTGTACCACCTTTGTTTGTACGTTAGAAGTGTAACAAATTTTGTTATGTTTTGCCGCTTTAGTCTTGTGCGCTAAAGGAGAGGTAAAACGCATTTTTTGATGCGGTTAAGGGTCATTCGCAAAAGTTTGTGCGACAAACGCTCCTTTAATGCAAAAAATTATACGTTAAAGGTTATGACGCTGTCGCAACCGTAATTTCAACGAGACGACGAACTCGCTAAAATTTGAAAATAGATTTTGATGATTCCCTAGTGGAGTCGCCATCTGTCGCAACCGTAATTCCGACGAGACGACGAACTCGCTAAAATTTGAAAATAATTTGATTTGATTGTGGAGTCGCCACCAAATTTTTGTTTAAGGGAAAAAGATTTGGAAAAACCCTGACTCAATGGATGAGATTCGAAGTTCGGGAGTCAGTTACGAGTAGGGAAGGTGTTAGACACTCACTCGCCTGTTCCAAGGAACAGTACCCTTAAACTGAGTGTGTGATTATTTGAAAATAGTTTGATCCCTTATTTAATTTGAAAATAAATAGGTTGATGGAGGTTGGCCTGACAGGACTTGATCCTGCTCCTACGTATTCCCGGTGCAATGGGAAATTCAAGGCTTACTTAGTTCTGGTTTTAAGAGACTTGATCTTTTGAAGAAGCAGAGGGGTGATTTGAGGATAGGATTGATTTTTGAATAGACTAAAATTGCGTACTTGCATAACCCAAACCGTCGTAGGCCGTGAGTGAGTTTGCACGAATTATAACGCGGAACAGCAGAGAAGGCTGCCTGTTCGTATTAGAATCCGTTGTACGAATCTTAGAGATTTAAAATAGATATTTGAAATAGACGTTTTCTAACAGTTAGTAGATAGAGATTTTCTAAAATTTATGCTTGCAAAATCCAAATCGTCGTAAGCCGTATTTGGAATCTACACGAATTTAAAACACAGAACAGCAGAGAAGGCTGCCTGTTCGTGTTAAAATCCGATTGCACACATTTTAGAAAATTAAAACAGATATTTTGAAATAGACATTTTTTGGTGGAGTTAGTGAACAGTGATTTTCTAAAATTGCGTGCTTGCAAAAATTCAAATCGTCGTAAGCCGCATTTGAATCCGCACGAATTAAAACACAGAACAGCAAGGAAGGCTGCCTGTTCGTGTTAAAATCCGATTGCACACATTTTAGAAAATTAAAATAGATGTTTTGAAAAACAGATGTTTTTACAGAGTTGGTGAAGATAATGTTTCAAAAAAACGATTGGATTTAATTTAATAGTTACAGAACCAAAATTGGGCTTGACCCAAATTAAAAGAAAATGGAAGAAAATAATTGAGTTTAAGTGAAAAGAGGGGCTTGGGCTGGACCCATGGCAAAATTGAATTTGATTTCAAGAAAAGGAAAAAGATCGGGCTTGACCCAAAGAAATGATTAAAGAAAAGAATTAGGCTTGACCCAAATTAAGCAAAATCCAACTTTAAAGAAATTATTTAGAATTAAAGAAAAAGAAGTGACCTTGACCCAAGTGAAGGAAAATTGGATCGAGATTAAAAGAATTGGGCTTGAATTAGACTTGATTTAACATAAACTTGACTTGATTTGAAGTTAAGGAAATGAATTGCGAACATGCTTCAGTAATCAAGTGATAGAAATTTCATTTCAAGTCCAAATTAGATAAATAATATTATTCTGGAAACTAGAGAGAAATACAAAGAAAACGCAACAAAAATCATCAAAATCGGAGATCATTTGATTGACTAAAAACAAAAACGAAAAACAGAGATGAAAATCAACCTCAAGAACACACAAGTTTTTGGCGCCAAAATTTGAATTCAAATCTCAGAATTTTTAGAAAATATTTTTGGTAGATACGAAAAATAAAAACTGATCAATTGAAAGATATGGATCATAGGAATAAAATAAAACAAGTTTTACATCAATCCAATCAGAAATGAGCAGGATATGCACAAATCAAACAAGCTAGGTCAATTCGCGCACTAAGATGAACATGCTTCGGTAATCAAGTGATAAAAATTTCATTTCAGATCTAAATTGGACAAATAATATCATTCCAGAAACTAGAGAGAAATACAAAGAAAACGAAACAAAAATCACCAAAATCGGAGATCATTTGTCTGATTAAAAATTAAACCAAAAACAGACAAGAAAATGAACCTCAAGAACACACATGTTTTTGGGGCCAAAATTTGAATTCGAATCTCAGAATTTTTAGAAAATATTTTTGGTAGATCTAAAAAATAAAGACCGATAAATTGAAAGATATAGATCATAGGAATCAAACAAAACAAGTTTGACATCAATCCAATCAGAAATGAGCAGCATATGCACAAATCAAACAAGCTAGGTCAATTCGCGCACTAAGATGAACATGCTTCGGTAATCAAGTGATAAAAATTTCATTTCAGATCTAAATTGGACAAATAATATCATTCCAGAAACTAGAGAGAAATACAAAGAAAACGAAACAAAAATCACCAAAATCGGAGATCATTTGACTGATTGAAAATTAAAACGAAAACAGACAAGAAAATGAATCTCAAGAACACACAAGTTTTTGGCGCCAAAATTTGAATTCGAATCTCAGAATTTTTAGAAAATATTTTTGGTAGATCTGAAAAATAAAAACCAATCAATTGAAAGATATGGATCATAAGAATGAAACAACACAAGTTTGACATCAATCCAATTAGAAATGAGCAAGATATGCACAAATCAAACAAGCTAGGTCAATTCGCGCACCAGGATGAACATGCTTCGGTAATCAAGTGATAAAAATTTCATTTCAGATCCAAATTGGACAAATAATATCATTCCAGAAACTAGAGAGAAAGACGAAGAAAACACAACAAAAATCATCAAAATCGGAGATCATTTGACCGATTAAAAATTAAAACGAAAACAGACACGAGAATGGACTCGGAAATCCGAGAAGAAGCAAGAAACTTAAGAGGGATAAAATTCGGACCTAACCTCCATTGGAAGGTGATGAAGAGCTGATCCTATGGAGGCCAAGGGCTGAATTGAAGGCCAGAGAGTCTCCTAGGTCCTCCCCTCAAAGGTTCTGAAAATTCCCTTCTAAGACTCCAAGTTCTCCTCCTCCCAAGAATTTCCAAAAATGAGAAAAAGCCCATTTATTTTCTTGTTTGTAGGTATATATAGACACATCCCTTCTTGGCAAGGGTGAAGCTCTTTCAAAGAGTCAAAAGCCAGCCTCCTCTCTCTTAGCAAGGGCCAAGTCCTTTCAAAGGGCCAAAAACCATCCCTTTCTAGGAGCCAAAAGCCAACCTCTTTGATTTCAAAATTTTTGTTCCCTATTTTGATTTTTCAGCTTTTTCTTTTTTTCAATTTTCATTTTTTTTACCTTTTACCTTTTTCGTTTTTTATTTTTATTTTTTTTCTATTTATTTATCATTTTTACTTATTCTTTAATTTCCCTTTTATTTTTATTATTTTTTTTATTTTTTATTTTTTGCTTTCTGTTTTCTGTATTTTCTGCTTTCTATTTTTTCTGTTTTCTGTTTTACATCTTTTCAAATTTTTAATTAACTTAACTTTTGGTTAATTTTAATGATTGGGGGCCTCAGACATAATTGAGTGTTTACAGTTTGCCCCTCTTTACTCATTTTCCTACCAGATAATGTGAGAAATGATTCTCTGAATTATCGTAATAGGAAATGAGTAAAGATGTGAACACATTATGTCCGAGGCAGGCCTTGAAGAAGTCCGACAAACAGAAGGAGCCTTGGACTTGAAATTGAACCTCATGGATGCCTGGAGAAGGATGATTGAATGACCTTATCGACTTCATGTATCGATAGGGTTTAAATATGCGAGGCTTAGCTGTATAACCTAACTAAGCTAAGTGGAATGAATGAATGCCTGTTAGGACTGGCATGGAATTCAATGGGATGGCTTGTTAGGACAAGCAAAATGAAATGAAAATGGCCTGTTAAAACAGGAAAAGCAGAAGAGAAATGGCCTGTTACGACGGGCTCAGTAGAGTGAAAACGACCTGTTTTAAGACAGGAAAGCATGCAAGAACTAAAATGTAAGTTATGTACAAGGTGGCCTGACAGCATAGGCCGAGGTATCTATCTAAGTTGGAGGCCTGACATCATAGGCCCAGCTGTGGAAAAACGAACTTGGTGAGCCCTGACATCGTAGGCCCAAAAGCAGAAAAGTAAACGTGTTGGGGCCTAAATAGGCCAGGATGCAGAAAGTAAATGTGCTTGGGCCTGAATAGGCCACGGTGCAGAAAAGTAAACGTGCTAGGGCCTGAATAGGCCGGGATGCAGAAAAGTAAACGTGCTGGGGCCTAAATAGGCCAGGATGCAGAAAGTAAATGTGTTTGGGCCTGAGTAGGCCAGGGTGTAGAAAACTAAAAGTGCTGGGGCCTGAATAGGTCGGGATGCAGAAAAGTAAATGTGCTGGGGCCTAAATAGGCCAGGATGCAGAAAGTAAATGCGCTTGGGCCTGAATAGGCCACTGTGCAGAAAAGTAAACGTGCTGGGGCCTGAATAGGCCAGGGTGCAGAAAGTAAATATGAGGGCATCCCGTTGTTGACGGGAAGGAATGTAAAAAGGGGGTCCCGCTGTTGCAGGGAAAAATGCAGGAAAATTAAACATGCTTGATATCCTGTTGTTGCCGGGAAAATGCAAGAAATTAAACATGCTTGATATCCTGTTGTTGACAGGAAAATAGACATGAGGTCCCGCTGTTGCCGGGAAGATGCAAATGATGACATCCTGCTGTTTCCAGGATAAATGCAAACCTGCTTGAAGGGTGATAGAAAAATAGACATGCTTGAGGTCCTGTTGTTGACAGGAAAATAGACATGGGGTCCCGCTGTTGCCGGGAAGATGCAAATGATGACATCCTGCTGTTGCCAGGATAAATGCAAACCTGCTTGACAGGTGACAGAAAAATAGACATGCTTGAAGTCCTGTTGTTGACAGGAGAATGCAAATGAAGTCCCGTTGTTGCCGGGAAGATGCAAATGATGACATCCTGCTGTTGCCAGGATAAATGCAAACCTGCTTGACAGGTGACAGAAAAATAAACATGCTTGAAGTCCTGTTGTTGACAGGAGAATGCAAATGAAGTCCCGCTGTTGCCGGGAAGATGCAAATGATGACATCCTGCTGTTGCCAGGATAAATGCGAACCTGCTTGACAGGTGACAGAAAAATAGACATGCTTGAAGTCCTGTTGTTGACAGGAGAATGCAAATGAAGTCCCGCTGTTGCCGGGAAGATGCAAATGATGACATCCTGCTGTTGCCAGGATAAATGCAAACCTGCTTGATAGGTGACAGCAAAATAGACATGCTTGAAGTCCTGTTGTTGACAGGAGAATGCAAATGAAGTCCCGTTGTTGCCGGGAAGATGCAAATGATGACATCCTGCTGTTGCCAGGATAAATGCAAACCTGCTTGACAAGTGACAGAAAAATAGACATGCTTGAAGTCCTGTTGTTGACAGGAGAATGCAAATGAAGTCCCGCTGTTGCCGGGAAGATGCAAATGATGACATCCTGTTGTTGCCAGGATAAATGCAAACCTGCTTGACAGGTGACAGAAAAATAGACATGCTTGAAGTCCTGTTGTTGACAGGAGAATGCAAATGAAGTCCCGCTATTGCCGGGAAGATGCAAATGATGACATCCTGCTGTTGCCAGGATAAATGCAAACCGGCTTGATAGGTGACAGAAGATTAAATATGCTTGAAATCCTGTTGTTGACAGGAGGATGCAAGCCTGCTTGACAGGCAAAGGAAATGAAAGATGAAAGAGGCCTGTTAAGACAGGCAACAAAGAAAGGATCCTGTTGTTGAAAGGAAAGATGCAAGCCTGGTAGAGAGGCAAAGGGGAATGAAAGAAGCCTGTTAAGATAGGTCAAATGAATGACGAAAACTATCTTACTAAGACAGGATGAATGTAGATGGACTCTTGATAAAAAAAATAAGCCTGCTAGACAGGAAAAAGGAAAGATAAAAGCCTGTTAAGACAGACAAAAACAAAAAGATCCTGTTGTTGACAGGAAAGATGCGAGCCTGCTAGACAGGCAAAGGAAAAGTAAAGTGATCTATACTAACTTGAAAGAATGGCCTGTTGGGGCAGGCAAAGCATGAATGACCTATTAATAGAGGGAAAGGAAAAAAGATAAGAATCTATTAGGATAGGTATCGAAGGAAAGCCCTGTTGTTGACAGGATAGAAATGAGCCTGTGAAGATAGGCGGGAATCATGCGGAGGTCCTGTTGTTGACAGGGTGGAATGAAGATAGATACTTGATAATTATTTTCTTGAAAATACTTGAGATACCATTTTGCCCCAGTTTAGAGGATTCTTGATAATTGATGGATGTCTTGATTTGAAGGGATTTTAGGCAAGTGTTTGCCCCAGTTTAAGCCTCGATGAGATTGAAGATGAGCTTGACTTGAGTTTTTCTAGGCAACTTTGCACTATTGAACTTGATTGGAGTTGAGGAATTGAGCATTGCCTCAACTTGGATTTTCTTGGGCAAATGTTTGCCCCATTTGAACTTGACTGAAAATTTAAGGATGACCTCAGTTTGAAATTTGGTGGGCCAGTGTTTGCCCTTGTTTGAACTTGATTCAAAATTTTTCGACTGTCTCGATTTGAATTATCTGGGCGAATGTCTCCCTCTGTTATGAAATTTTTGGAATTGAGGATCGCCTCAACTTGAATTTCTAGGCAAAAGCTTGCCCCAGCTTTGTTCTTGAATTCAAATCTTTCTTGGAAAAATGTTTGCCCCAGTTTGGACTTGATCCAGAATCTGAGGATGACCTCAAATTGAACTTTTTTGTGGGCAAGCGTTTGCCCTAGTTTGGACTTGATTCAGTTTTAATTATGACTGATTTGGGCAATTTTACCTAGGTCTTAATTACTTTTGAAAAATGGGTCGTGCGATGCTTGAATAAAAAGATGCTTATGTGCTGTTTGAATGAGTGAAAAGAATGTGGTGTTAATGATGCTTGAATAGATGCAGAAATGATGTGGGGTTCTTATTTTGATGCTTGAAATAATTATTTGATTAGACATATGCTATTGAATGCAAACCATGAAATGGTGTAAAATTTTTGTTTCTCTTGATTTTTTTGTTTTTTCTGACGCCTCCTTCCTCGACAACCCCATAGTTGGTGTGAAAGGGATCAAGAATCAAGGCGAGCTGGATCGACTCAATCTTTTGGCTTATTGGTCAATTTTGAAATCTTCTTTCCGGGATTTTTGAAACCCAGCGGTGGTCAGTATTATTGAGTAAGACACACTCTTTCTTTGGTGGCATCTTGGTTGGTAAAAAGATGAATCCTTGGGAAACAATCCTGTCGCGTTGCAACGGTCGAGGATTTATCCGACTTGTCATGACTTTTCAAAATTAATCCATTTTTAATTCTTTTTACATTTTTCATGTTTCCTTGTGGCACGTGCATTTTGAGGTGTGCAAAGTGATGCTGGATGGTCAGAAGAAGGAGATAGAGAATTTTGAGGTTGTATGTTTTAAGGTGGTGTACTTGAAAGGAAAAGGATGATGAAAGGGGTGGGTTTGATTGCCCAAATGGCACCTTTTGATGAAAAATGCCAATGCTGCTTTTCATAATCTTGATTGTCAAATTAGCCAAACTTTTGAGAAATGGCAAAATTTTGCCCCAGTTTTAAGAAGATATAAGGTGTAGAATATCATGTTGTCTTGGAATTCCTAGTTTGGCCTTAATTTTTGCCTGGGTTGTTCTTTTGAGTTTTCAACCCAGCAGGTCTTTTGTATTGCCCTAACTTTTGCCTAGGTTACCCTTACGGGTTTTCAACCTAGCGGGCTCTTGATTGTGCCCTAACTTTTGCCTAGGTCGTTCTTGAGGATTGTCGACCTAGCAGGCTTTTTTTACTCAATTGTGCCCTAACTTTTGCCTAGGCCGTTTTTAAGGGTTGTCGACCTAGCGGGCTTCTGCTTGAACGTGCCCTAGATTTTGCCTAGGTCTTCTTTGATGGTTGACCTAGCGGGCTTCTGTTTGATTATGCCCTAACTCTTGCCTAGGTCGTCTTTTATTGTTGACCTAGCGGGCTTCCGTTTGATTGTGCCCTAACTTTTGCCTAGGCCGCCTTTTATTGTTGACCTAGCGGGCTTCCGTTTGATTGTGCCCTAACTTTTGCCTAGGCCGCCCTTTGAGGGTTTTCGACCTAGCGGGCTTCTGTTTAATTGTACCCTAACTTTTGCCTAGGCCTTCCTTTGAGGGTTTTCGACCTAGCAGGCTCTTGATTTTGGTTGTGCCCTAACTTTTTCCTGGGTCGTTTTTTATTGTTGACCTAGCGAGCTTTTATATGATCCTGATTTTTGCCTGAATTGCTTTTGGAACCCAGCAAGACCTTTTCTGATCATGAATTTGTCGATCATTATTTTGGACTTTAACCCTACTTTTGCCTGGATTATTTTTGGCTTTTAACCCAGCGGGCTTCTCTTCTTCTTGAATTTTATGTTTTGACCTTGATTTTGCCTGGATTATTTAAGGCTTCCAATACAGCGAATCTTTTCTTGGATCCCTAATTTTGCCTGGATTTAAACTTGGTTCCAGCGGGATATTTTTACTTTGAGTGGCGATGTAGAAGTCCTGGTTGTTTATTCTGCTTCCTCATTGGGTTTTTCTCTTTTAGCTTGATTAATTCGACGTTCAAGATTACTTATTACAGCACTGACATCCTCACCAATTGGTATTTATTGTTTTGGTGTAGGAATAAGAAATAGGTTGAGTGATGAAAAGGATGATAAATTTTAGAAGTAAAGTCAAAATGTAAAGCACGTGCTCAAGAAACATGAAAATGTAACTTTTGTATTATTCATTGAGATTTGTTTACAAAAGATTGATTTTGAAAAGTACGACAATTTTGGATGAGTATCCTCGATAGCTTGATTTGTACAATGCAACTTGTCGTGTTTCTCCCATCTTTTCAGCTGGTCGATGGGCTCTCGTGATTTGGCAACGGATTGTTTTCTGTATTAGGAGCAAGCCTCCCGAAATCCAGCCATTTCGCATCGATTAGGCTTTGTACCTTTCGTTTCAAAGCTAGGCAATCCTCTGTAGAATGACCGATGAACCCTGCATGGTAATCGCATCTGGCATTAGCATCGTACCATTTAGGATATGGTGGCTCTTGAGGTTTCAGAGGATAAGGAGCAACCAGCGAGTTTTGGATCAGCCGAGGTAGTAGCTCAGTGTAAGAGATTGGGATAGGGTTAAATTGGACAGGCTTCCTCTCCTTT
This sequence comes from Canavalia gladiata, assembly GCA_037954105.1. Classification (NCBI taxonomy): domain Eukaryota; kingdom Viridiplantae; phylum Streptophyta; class Magnoliopsida; order Fabales; family Fabaceae; genus Canavalia; species Canavalia gladiata. Next base: position 9,985,687 of record CM075659.1, on the reverse strand, counting down.
TTCTGGCTTTGGTTGGCATTTTGGCTCATGGCTTGTGTTTGGGTCGTATATGGTGTTGGAGGTCGAACTTGTGTCGGATGGTTATAAGTAGGAGGGTATGGTGTTTTGTATGTAGCTGCAATGTAAGGATATGGTAAGTAAGGTGTGTATGGTGTATATGGTGGTGGTTGAAAGCCAGCTGGACCATACTGTGCCATTTGAGGAATGTATTGGCCTTGACTAGAAGCCACATTGTAAGTTTCACCTGCCTTTTTCTTCCCAGATCCACTGGAAGCGTTGACTACGCCTACGGACCTTTGCATGATCTTTCCACGGCGCATGCCACCTTCAATCCTTTCTCCAATGATGACGACATCGGAGAAGTTAGAAGTCACACTTCCAATCATCTTGTCATAGAAAGGATTTTGGAGTGTGTCCACGAACATGCTGACCATCTCTTTTTCGGATAAAGGAGGTTGTACCTGAGCAGCTAACTCCCTCCATCTTTGAGCGTACTGCTTGAAGGTTTCTTCTTCTTTCTTGGCCATATTCTGGAGCTGAGTCCGATCAGGGGCCATCTTCGTATTGTACTGATACTGCTTTGTGAAAGCCTCGGCAAGGTCTCTCCATGAATGGATGCGAGTCCGCTCCAGTTGAGTGTACCAGTTTGCAGTTGCTCCTGTTAAGCTGTCTTCAAAGAAATGGATGAGCAGCTTCTCATCATAGGTACATGCAGACATCTTCCTGCAGTACATAGTTAGGTGTTTCTTTAGACAGCTGGTTCCTTGATATTTCTCAAATTCAGGAACCTTAAATTTTGGAGGGATGACCACGTCTGGAACCAAGCACAGATCAGCTGCATTTTTGGCTTCATAAGCGCTTCCCTCGATCGCCCGGATTCTATCTTCTAGGATTCTCCACTTTTCAGTATCCTCATTTGAAGGATGGCTTGGGTGTTCCTCTAGCATATGGTGAGCTTGAGAAAATGGTATGTACATAGGGTGAGGCCCTTGGGTGAACATAGGATTCGTTCCCCCAACAGCCGTTTGGTATGCTTGTGGAATGGTGTTTGGCGGTAGGTTATGTGTTTGGGTTTGTGTTTGAGCTTGTGTTTGGGGTAGTGTATGTGTATGGTGGTGAGGAAACCCATAATAAACCCCTTCGGTTGGTGGAGGCATGGTTAATGCTGAAGGGTTTTGTGGAGTGAACCCAGGAGGATATGACAGGTCGTTTGGTTCTCCCGGTAGAGATTCCCTTGCCTCTTTTTGTTTGGATGATTGGATGGCCTCCATCAGCTTGGCCATCTGTTCGCTTTAAAGATTTGACCTCATTTTTCAGTTCCTCGTTTTGTCTCTCCAACTCATCCATGATTCTTGATTTGGAACGAGTTCTATAAGGATGCTGAGAAAGTTATCTGTCTTCAATTTTTAATCTTTCTGTTAAATTAAAAATTAATTTTTGAGAAACAATGTGGATGCCAAAATCAATGAATGATAAAAATGTTAATGCTTCAGTGAATATTAAAATGAGGGAGGTGGGGATAATTTTCAAAATCGATGATAAACTTATTTAACAAATGGATGAATGCAATGTTGGATGCACAGATAATTAGAGGTTTGAAAGTTGATCATTTTGAATGATCTTTATTTATTTTGGCTTCTTTTTGGATTCTTAGTAATTTTGGTACTTTTTAGTTTTGCTAAAACAAAAAATCTTTTGGTTTTGCTAGAATTTCCCTAGCTTTCTTTCAAACCTAAAAGCATTTTTTGTTTTCAATTTCCTTTTTCTTCTTTTTTTTGGATTTTCCATAATCTGTTTATTTTAGTAATTTAATTTTTCTATTTCTTTTTCAAATGTTCTAACTCTCCTCTACTTTTGGATTTGTATATGTTTATGTTCCAAAATCTTAATTTGAATTGGTTTAGGCAAAAATTTGCCCCAGTTTCACTTATTAGTATAAGAAATTATTTTTTGAATTTTCTTTAATTTTTTGATTTCATTTGTCAAATCTGTTTATTTTCTTCCTTTTTTAGTTTCCAATTTTCTTTGGCTTTTTTTTTTCTAATCTAAATCAATTTCAAATCTTAATATTTTGTGTTTTTTCCCAAAATAAATATGTTTTTTCCCCCCTTTTTTTTTGTGTCATATGTGAGGTGATGTGACATAGATCTAAGGTCTTTCTAATATATGCTTCTCACACAGGGTAGTTTGTAATCCTGGAGGTTATGATGGTCACTAGAGCCAAGTTCTAACTCCTAGTGCTTGCTACAACCGTAGAGAAGGCTACCAGTTGCAGGGCACTATGAAAAAGACACACTCTAGTTGGAGTTTTCGTGATAGTCAAACGGGACATGCATCCCAAGTGACACCACTAAACCCCTCTAGTCCTAGGTTTTCACTCGGACCCGGGTGTAGGGCCCCACTCATGTTATGCATGTAGGACTAGAATGTATAAAATAACATGCAATTTGAAACACAATAGATATATGTCTTCTACCCTATGGTGAGAAACATACAAACTTGAATTATCATGAATATAAGAAATAAATAACAACATGTGAATAAATAGAAAAGGAATCAACATACATTTATACACTCAATTTGGAACAGGGTTTGACTCTCTAAAAGTCCCCAGTGGAGTCGCCATCTGTCGCAACCGTAATTCCGACGAGACGACGAACTCGCTAAAATTTGAAAATAGATTTTGATGATTCCCCAGTGGAGTCGCCATCTGTCGCAACCGTAATTCCGACGAGACGACGAACTCGCTAAAATTTGAAAATAATTTGATTTGATTGTGGAGTCGCCACCAAATTTTTGTTTAAGGGAAAAAGATTTGGAAAAACCCTGACTCAATGGATGAGATTCGAAGTTCGGGAGTCGGTTACGAGTAGGGAAGGTGTTAGGCACCCCACTCGCCTGTTTCAAGGAACAGTACCCTTAAACTGAGTGTGTGATTATTTGAAAATAGTTTGATCCCTTAATTAATTTGAAAATAAATAGGTTGATGGAGGTTGGCCTGACAGGACTTGATCCTGCTCCTACGTATTCCCCGGTGCAATGGGAAATTCAAGGCTTACGTAGTTCTGGTTTTAAGAGACTTGATCTTTTGAAGAAGCAGAGGGGTGATTTGAGGATATGATTGATTTTTGAATAGACTAAAATTGCGTACTTGTATAACCCAAACCGTCGTAGGCCGTGAGTGAGTTTGCACGAATTATAACGCGGAACAGCAGAGAAGGCTGCCTGTTCGTATTAGAATCCGTTGTACGAATCTTAGAGATTTAAAATAGATATTTGAAATAGACGTTTTCTAACAGAGTTAGTAGATAGAGATTTTCTAAAATTTATGCTTGCAAAATCCAAATCGTCGTAAGCCGTATTTGGAATCTACACGAATTTAAAACACAGAACAGCAGAGAAGGCTGCCTGTTCGTGTTAAAATCCGATTGCACACATTTTAGAAAATTAAAACAGATATTTTGAAATAGACATTTTTTGGTGGAGTTAGTGAACAGTGATTTTCTAAAATTGCGTGCTTGAAAAAATTCATAAGAATGAAACAACACAAGTTTGACATCAATCCAATCAGAAATGAGCAAGATATGCACAAATCAAACAAGCTAGGTCAATTCGCGCACCAAGATGAAAATGCTTCGGTAATCAAGTGATAAAAATTTCATTTCAGATCCAAATTGGACAAATAATATCATTCCAGAAACTAGAGAGAAATACAAAGAAAACGCAACAAAAATCATCAAAATCAGAGATCATTTGACCGATTAAAAATTAAAACGAAAACAGACACGAGAATGGACTCGGAAATCCGAGAAGAAGCAAGAAACTTAAGAGGGATAAAATTCGGACTTAACCTCCATTGGAAGGTGATGAAGAGCTGATCCTATGGAGGCCAAGGGCTGAATTGAAGGCCAGAGAGTCTCCTAGGTCCTCCCCTCAAAGGTTCTGAAAATCCCCTTCTAAGACTCTAAGTTCTCCTCCTCCCAAAAATTTCCAAAAATGAGAAAAAGCCCATTTATTTTCTTGTTTGTAGGTATATATAGACACATCCCTTCTTGGCAAGGGTGAAGCTCTTTCAAAGAGCCAAAAGCCAGCCTCCTCTCTCTTAGCAAGGGCCAAGTCCTTTCAAAGGGTCAAAAGCCACCCCTTTCTAGGAGCCAAAAGTCAACCCCTTTGATTTCAAAATTTTTGTTCCCTATTTTGATTTTTCAGTTTTTTCTTTTTTTCAATTTTCATTTTTTTTACCTTTTTCATTTTTCATTTTTATTTTTTTTCTATTTATTTATCATTTTTACTTATTCTTTAATTTCCCTTTTTTTTTATTATTTTTTTTATTTTTTATTTTTTGCTTTCTGTTTTCTGTATTTTCTTCTTTCTATTTTTTCTGTTTTCTGTTTTACATCTTTTCAAATTTTTAATTAACTTAACTTTTGGTTAATTTTAATGATTGGGGGCCTCAGACATAATTGAGTGTTTACAGATGCACACATTAATACGTTTCAATTAAGTTCGAAATAATTTCAATAGATGACAAATTTAATTGTTTGAATTTTTTTTTCAATTCATTGACACTAACATTTTTAGAAACTTGAATTGGTTTTTTCTTCACCTCGAATGTTAAACCTTCCTCACCTTCAAACATTTTTCTATTAAAATATGTAATAATAATTATTTCATCCATGTTTAAAATCTAAAAATATAAACTAATTTTTTTTATTTTTATAATAATTTACAAAAATTAAAAACCATTAAAATACGTAAAAATTACCTTCAACGTAATAAAAAACAGCAATAAAAACTTTTCGCTCTTCCAAAACTCTTCCCTCTTCCTCCAAAGTTTAGACTTTACTCGACGTATAACACAAAAAGCCACCTATTTATACAACCTTATCACGCATTATTAAATAGGGTATATACTTAAATTTAAATTAATAGCTTTCAGGTTTCAGTTGAAATTTTTCAATCCTTTGCTGCATTATAATGTTTGCTTGAACATGGCTGAATCGCATGAAAAATTCGTTTAATGGTGTACCACCTTTTTTTGTGCGTTAAAAGAGTAACGAGAATTTTTTTAAGTTTTTCCGCTTAGTCTTGTACGCTAATGAGACGTGAAACCTATTTTTTTATGCGGGTTTGTAAACACCCAATTATGTCCGAGGCCCCCTTTTAAAATTAAGAAAATAATAATCAGAAAAATAAAGATTCCAAAAATTCAAAAATTAATAAAAAATTTCCAGAAATTCAAAAAATTTATAAAAAATTCCAGAAATTCAAAAATTAATAAAAAATCCCAAAAATTCAAAAAATTAATAAAAAATTCCAGAAATTCAAAAATTAATAAAAAATTCCAGAAATTCAAAAATTAATAAAAAATTCCAGAAAATAGAAAAATTAATAAAAAAATTTACAGAAAATAGAAAAATTAATAAAATTTCCAGAAGATTCATAAAATTCTAAAATTTCTAAATAGGTCACAAAAGGTCTAAACTTCCTAAATAAATCATAAGACACTCAAAACTCCTAATTAAGCTCCAAATAATCCTGATATTGTTAAATAATTATATTTAACCCCAATTGCCTCAAAAATCTAAGATGAAATTCTTCCCACTTAATTTGAGCTTTCTTTTATTCAAAGACCTACATCAATTGCAAAGTGTTTCTTTTTCAAAAATTTGAAAAATCTTTTTCCAAATATTTTGGGATTTTCAAGTCTCACGCAATGGACTCTAAATGGAGAACTGGCGGTTTACGTGTTGTTCAACATGTAGTAGTTCGTATAGGTCCCCGTGTCGCCTTAGCCACCTCGGGCCTTGTGCATGAGTGGACTTGAGGTCCTCTTTCAAACTAAGAAAAAATCCTTTTTACAAATATTTTGGGATTCTAGGTCTCACGCAATGGGCTCTAAATGGGGAACTGGCGGTTTACCTGCTGTTCAACGTTTAGTAGTTCGTATAGGTCCCCGTGCTGCCTTAGTCGTCTCGGGCCTTGTGCATGAGTGGGCCAAAAATCCCTTCCGAAGATAAAACTTTCTCAAAACAAGATCTTTAAAATAATCTTCTCTCAAGCACTTTCGAAGGTCAAGCCTTCACAAACCAAATAATCTTTTCTCAAGCACTTTCGAAGGTCAAGCCTTCAAAGCAAACTAGAACTACGTAAGCCTTGAATTTCCCATTGCACCGGGGAATACGTAGGAGCAGGATCAAGTCCTGTCAGGCTAACCTCCATCAACCTATTTATTTTCAAATTAATTAAGGGATCAAACTATTTTCAAATAATCACACACTCAATTTAAGGGTACTGTTCCTTGGAACAGGCGAGTGGGGTACCTAACATCTTCCCTACTCGTAACCGACTCCCGAACTTCGAATCTCATCCTTGAGTCAGGGTTTTTTCCAAATCTTTTCCCTTAAATAAAAATTTGGTGGCGACTCCACATTAATTCAATAAATCCATTTTCCAATTTTAGTGAGTTCGTCGTCTCGTCGGAATTACGGTTGCGATAGATGGCGACTCCACTGGGGATATTAGAGAGTCAAGCCTGTTTGATTGATTGTGTATTATATTTGATCTCTTCTTTGTTTATTTGCACGATCCATTACTGTTTATCTATTTGCTATCTGTTTGTTTATTCTTTGTACAAACCATAGGATAGACAAACATTAAATTACTATATATATCTGTACAATTTCCTCAATTGCAGGTATCCCAATCATTTGTGTGCGCTTATACATTGCATGTGCATTTATCATGAGTGGGGCCCTATACCCGGGTCTGAGTGCTACCTAGGGTAGAGGGATCTAGTGGTGTCACGCTGGGGCCTACGTCGTGTGTGGCTATCACGAAAATCCCAGCTAGAGTGCGTCCTATTCATAATGCCCCACAACTAGTGGCTACTTCTACTGTTGTGGCAAGCATTATGGACTGGAACTTGGCTCTAGTGACCTTTATACCTCTAGGATTACAACCTACCTTGGAGAGGTTCATGCATTAAAAGCCATAGATCCTTAGGACAGGTAACCCACACAAGAAGCAAAGAGGGCACACACACCCCTTTCAAGATACAAGGGATTTGAAGGCTACAATTATGGAGATACAAAAATCAAATCAAGATAAACATCAAGAAAACCAAAATAGAAGGAGAAAATTCCTAGGAAAAATTAGAAAAATATTTTGAAAATATAAAAAGATTTGAAAGAAAAAGAATGTTTTAGAAATAGGAAAAATTAGAAAATAATCTTTTGAAAATACAGACAAAATAAAAAGATTTAATAGATAGAAAGTCAAATTTTGAAAACCTAAAGAACGCTTTCTAGAAAAATTCTAGCAAAACTAAAGAGTTTTTCTAAACAAAACCAAAGGTTTTCTAGCAAAATAAAAAAACACCAAAACTCATAAAACACAAAATTGCTAAAAAATGAATAAAGCAACTCTGATTTATTTTCAAAATAGCTAGACTTCAAAAGCCTCTAAAATTATTTGCACATAGCATGCATGCATTTATCCATTCATAAATTTATCATCAAAAGAAAAGTTTCAAAATCACTCCATACACTTTTTCTACACATCATACTCATTTTGCATTAACATCTTTATCATTCATGATTTTGCATTCAAATTATTTCTCAAAAAATTAATTTTTAACTTTAACAGAAAAATTAGAGAAAGACAATTTCCTCGACATCCTTATAAGACTCGTGCACAATCAAGAATCATGGATGGGCTGGAGAGACAAAACGAGGAGTTGAGAAGTAAGGTCAAGACTCTAAAAGAACAGATGGCCAAGCTGATGGAGGCCATGCAACTATCCAAACAAAAAAAGGAAAGGGAATCTCTACCGAGAGAACCAACTGACCTAATACATCCTCCTGGCTTCACCCCACCATTGACCTTACCTCCGCAAACCGAAAGGGTTCATTATGGATTTCCTCATGGGCATACACACACATTAACCCAAACACAAGCCCAAACACACAACCTACCTCCAAATACCACTTCACAAGCCTACCAAGCAGCCGTTGGGGGAACGCACCCTATGTTCACCCAAGGGCCTCGCCCTGTATACATACCGTCTTCTCACCATCACCACATGCCAGAGGAAAACCCAAACCATTTTTCAACTGAGGATACAGAAAAATGGAAGGGTCTAGAGGACATGATCCAGGCAACTGAGGGAAACGCTTATGAAGTCAAAGATGCATCTGATCTATGCTTGGTCCCAGACGTGGTCATCCCTCCAAAATTTAAGGTTCTTGAATTCGAGAAATATCAAGGAAGCAGTTGTCCAAAGAAACACCTGACTATGTACTGCAGGAAGATGCTGCATGTACTTACGATGAGAAGCTTCTCATCCACTTCTTCCAAGACAGCTTAACCAGGGCAGCTGCAAACTGGTACACTCAACTTGAGCGGACACGCATCCGTTCATGGAGAGACCTTGCTGAGGCTTTCACAAAGTAATACCAGTACAATACAGAGATGGCCCCTGATCGGACTCAGCTCCAGAATATGGCTAAGAAGGGAGAAGAGTCCTTCAAGCAGTATGCCCAATGCTGGCGAGAGTTGGCCGCTCAAGTACAACCTTCCTTATCCGAAAAGGAATTGGTCAGCATGTTCGTGGACACACTCCAAGATCCTTTCTATGACAAGATGATTGGCAGTATAACTTCTAGCTTCTCCGATGTTGTCATCATTGGAGAAAGGATCGAAGGTGGTATGTGCCGTGGAAAGATCGTGCAGAGGCCTACGGGGACAGTCAATACTTCCACCGGACCTGGGAAGAAAAAGACAGGAGAAACCTATAATGTGGCTTCTAATCAAGGCCAATACGCTCCTCAAATGGCACAGTATGGTCCAGCTGGCTTTTGTCCACCACTATATACACCATACACACCTTACACACCATATCCTTACGTCGCTGCTACCTACCAAACACCATACCCTCCTACTTAGAACTATCCGACAAAAATTCGACCACTAACACCATATACGGCCCAAACACAAGCCATAAGCCAGAATCTTAATCAAAGCCAGAAAAAGGAGAAGAAGCCCGTCCAATTTGACCCTATTCCAATCTCCTACACCGAGCTGCTACCTTGGCTGATTCAAAACTCTCTGGTTGCACCTTATCCTCTAAAGCCTCAGGAGCCACCATATCCTAATTGGTACAATCCACATGCCATATGCGATTACCATGCATGGTTCATCGGCCATTCTACAGAGGATTGCCTAGCATTGAAACGAAAGGTACAAAGCCTAATCGATGCGAAATGGCTGGATTTCGGGAGGCTTGCTCCTAACACAGAAAACAATCCGTTGCCAAATCATGAGAGCCCATCGGCTAGCTGAAAGAGATGGGAGAAGCACAATGAGTTTCTTCGTACAAATTGAGATTGAGGATACTCATCCAAAATTGTCGTACTTTTCAAAATCAATCTTTGTAAATAAATGTCAATGAATAAATACCAAAATTACATTTTTCATGTTTCTTGAGCGCGTGCTTTACATTTTGACTTTACTTCTAAAACTTATCATCCTTTTTGCCACTCATCCCACTTCTTATTCCTATACTAAAACAATAAATACCAATTGGTGAGGATGCCAGTGCTGTAATAAGTAATCTTGAACGTCTAATTAATCAAGCTTAAAAGAGAAAAGCCCAATGAGAAAGCAGAACAAGCAACCAGGGATTCTAGATCACCATTCAAAGTATCATGTCAATTAAGATATCCCGCTGGAATCAAGTTCAAATCTAGGCAAAATTAGGGATGCAAGAAAGGATTCGCTGAATTGGAAGCCCAACATGATCCCAGTAAGGTCACTATCTGAATACATAAAATTCAAGGAAAAGAGAACACCCGCTGGATTAAAGTCAAAAAATAATCCAGGCAAAATCAAGGTCAAAACATAAAATTCAAGAAGAAGAGAAGCTCACTGGATTAAAAGCCAAAAATAATCCAGGCAAAAGTAGGGTTAAAATTCAAAAGATGAATCGACAAAGTCATGGTCAGGAAAGGTCTTGCTGGGTTCCAAAAGCAATTTAGGCAAAAATCACGATCGAATAAAAGCCCGCTAGGTCAACAATCAAAAACGACCTAGGAAAAAGTTAGGGCACAACCAAAATCAAGAGCCTGCTAGGTCGAAAACCCTCAAAGGGCGGCCTAGGCAAAAGTTAGGGCACGATTGAACAAAAGCCCGCTAGGTTGAAAAGTCTTGAAGACGACCTAGGCAAAAGTTAGGGCACAATCAAGCAGAAAGCCCGCTAGGTCGACAATCCTAACGACCTAGGAAAAAGTGAGGGCACGATCGAGCAGAAGGCCCGCTAGGTCACAAACTCTTGAAGACGACCTAGGCAAAAGTCAGGGCATAATCAAGCAGAAAGCCCTCTAGGTTGAAAACTCTCAAAAGAGACCTAGGCAAAAGTTAAGGCACAAGCAAACAAGAGCCCGCTAGGTCACAAACTCTCGAAAACGACCTAGGAAAAAGTTAGGGTACAATCAAACAGAAGCCCGCTAAGTCGACAACCCTCAAAAGCGGCCTAGGCAAAAGTTAGGGCATAATCAAACAGAAGCCCGCTAGGTCGACAACCCTCAAGGGCGACTTAGGAAAAAGTCAGGGCAAAACACAAGACCTATTGGGTTAAAAACTCAAAAGAACAACCCAGGCAAAAATTAAGGTCAATCCAGGAATCCCAAGACAACATGACATTTCTGCACCTCATATCTTCCTAAAACTAGGGCAAAATTTTGCCATTTTTCAAGTTTGGCTAATTTGACAATCAAGATTATGAAAAGCAGCACTGTCATTTTTCATCAAAAGGTGCCATTTGGGCAATCGAACCCACATCTTTTGTCATCTTTCCCTTTCAAGTACGCTACCTCAAACATCCCTTGCGAACCTTCTCTATTTTTTCATTAACCATCCAAGATCACTTTGCACACCTCAATAGCGCACGTGCCAAAAGAGATGTGAAAAATGTAAAAATAAAAAGGATTAATTTTGAAAAGTCTTGACAAGTCGGATGGATCCTCGACCATTGCAACACGACATGATTGTTTCCCAAAGATTCACCTTCCTACCAGCCATGATGCCACCAAAAAGGAGTGTGTCTTGCTCAATAATATTGACCACCGTTGGATCTCAAAGATCCCAGAAAAGTCCAAAATTGACCAATAAACTAAGAGACTGAGTCAATCCGACTCGCCTTGATTCTTGATACCTTTCACACCCACTATGGAGTTGTCGAGGAAGGATGTGTCAGAAGAAATCAAAGATCAAGAGAAACAAAAAGTTTTACACCATTCCATGGTTTGCATTCAATAGCATCTGTTTCGTCAAATAATTATTTCAAGCATAACAAATAAGAACCCTGCATCATTTTTGCATTTATTCAAGCATCACAAACATTGCATCTTTTATCCATTCAAATAGTACATAAAGCATCTTGTCCTTCAAGCATTGCACAACTCCTTTCTAGAAATAATTAATACCAAAATAATTGCTCGAATCAATCATAATTAAAACCGAGTCAAGCTCAAACTGGGGCAAACGTTTGCCCATAAAAATTTAATTCGAGGTCATCCTCAATTTCTCTAGTTCAAACTAGGGCAAACGCTTGCCCACAAAAATTCAATTTGAGTTCACCCTCAGAATCAAGTTCAAACAAGGGCAAACACTTTCCCACAAAAGTTCAAACTGAGGTCATCCTCCAGCTTTTAGTCAAGTTCAAATTGGGGCAAACATTTGCCCAAGAAAATCCAAGTTGAGGAAATCATCAATTCCTCAACGCCAGATCAATGAAACTGGGGCAAATGCTTGCCCACACAATTCAATTTGAGGTCACCCTCAGAATCAAGTTCAAACAAGGGCAAACGCTTGCCCACAAAAGTTCAAACTGAGGTCATCCTCAAGCTTTTAGTCAAGTTCAAACTGGGGCAAACATTTGCCTAAGAAATTCCAAGTTGAGGCAATCCTCAATTCCTCGACTCCAATCAAGTTTAATAGGGCAAAGTTACCCAGAAAAATTCAAGTCAAGCTCATCTTCAATCTCATCGAGGCCTAAACTCCCTTCAAATCGAGACATACATCAATTATCAAGAATCTTAAAACTGGGGCAAAATGGTTGCCCAAGTCTCTTCAAGAAAATAATTGTCAAGTGCCTAAAAACCTTCAAGTTCAAGGTAGAATAAGCAGCTTGTTTTAATGGAAGAAAAACAAAATTCAAAAATAAAGTTGTCCGATGGCAACTGACGAAGAAGTGTATAATCCCTCTTCACGCCCCACCTCAAGGCACATCAAGTTTGTTTTCCACCCTGTCAACAACAGGACCTCTACATGATTCCTTCCTGTCTTAACAGGATCACTTCTTTCCTGTCAACAACAGGGCTTTTCTTCGATACCTGTCCTAATAGATTCTTGTCATTTTCCATTTGCCTGTCTTAACAGGTCGTTCATGCTTCGCCTGCCCTAACAGGCCATCCATTCAAGTTAGTATAGATCACCTTTCACTCAAGTAGTATAGGACCCTCCCACCTCAAAGTCACCTATCTTTACAAGTCCTTTTTGCCATCCAAATAGTCATCATCAACTTTTAATTTTCTGCGTCACGGCCTATGTTGTCAGGCCTCGTCATTTTTATTCTCCGCATACATCCTGTCAAGCAGGATTTCATCTGCATCCATCCTGTCAAACAGGATTTCAAGTTTTAATTTCTGCACTCATCCTGTCAAGCACGACTTCATTTTTATTCTCCGTATACATCATGTCAAGCAGGATTTCATCTGCATTCATCCTGTCAAGCAGGATTTCAAGTTTTAATTTTTGCACTCATCCTGTCAAGTAGGACTTCATTTTTATTCTCCGCATACATCCTGTCAAGCAAGACTTCATGTTTAATTCTGCATACATCCTATCAAGCAGGATTTCATCTGCACCCACCCTGTCAAGCAGGATTTCAAGTTTTAACTTCTGCACTCATCCTGTCAAGCAGAACTTCATGTTTAATTCTGCATACATCCCGGCAACAGTGGGACCCCATTTGCATTCTCCTGTCAACAACAGGACTTCAAGCACGTTTAGTTTTCTGTCCACCTGTCAAGCAGGTTTGCATTCATGCTGGCAACAGCAGGATTTCATTTGCATTCTTCCCGAAAACAGCGGGACCTCATTTGCACTCTCCTGTCAACAACAGGATCTCAAGCATGTTTAATTTCTGTCCACCTGTCAAGCAGGTTTGCATTTATCCTGGCAACAGCAGAATCTCATCGTTTGCATGTTCCCTGCAACAGCGGGACTTCATTTGCATTCTCCTGTCAACAACAGGACTTCAAGCACGTTTAATTTTCTGCCCACCTGTCAAGCAGGTTTGCATTTATCCTGGCAACAACAGGATTTCATTTGCATCTTCCCGGCAACAGCGGGACCTCATTCGCATTCTCCTGTCAACAATAGGACTTCAAGCACGTTTAATTTTCTGTCCACCTGTCAGGCAGGTTTGCATTTATCCTGGCAACAGCAGGATTTCATTTGCATCTTCCCGGCAACAGCGGGACCTCATTCGCATTCTCCTATCAATAACAGGACTTCAAGCACGTTTAATTTTCTGTCCACCTGTCAAGCAGGTTTGCATTTATCCTGGAAACAGCAGGATTTCATCATTTGCATCTTCCCGGCAACAGCGGGACCTCATTTGCATTCTCCTGTCAACAACAGGACTTCAAGCATGTTTAAATTCCGTTCACATGTTAAGCAGGTTTGCTTTCATCCTGGCAACAGCAGGATTTCATTTGCATTCTTCCCGGTAACAGCGGGACCCCTTCTGCATTCCTTCTCGTCAACAACGAGATTCCCCTCAAGTTTAAATTTCTGCATCATGGCCTATGTTGTCAGGCCACCATCTAGTTTAGTTTACTACTTTCAGGCCTATGTTGTCAGGCCACCATCTGGTTTAGATTTATTTCATTCAGGCCTATGTTGTCAGGTCACCACCTAGTTTAGATTTACTGCTTTTAGGCCTATGTTGTCAGGCCATCATCTAGTTTAGATTTCTGCATCATGGCCTATGTTTTTAGGCCACTATCAAGTTTACATTTCTGCATCATGGCCTATGTTGTCAGGCCGCCATCAAGTTTAAATTTCTGCATCATGGCCTATGTTGTCAGGCCGCCATCAAGTTTAAACTTCTGCATCATGGCCTATGTTGTCAGGCCACCATCAAGTTTACATTTCTGTATCATGGCCTATGTTGTCAGGCCACCATCAAGTTTACCTTTCTGTATCATGGCCTATAGTGCCAGGCCTCCTTCGAGCTTTCTTTTCTGCACTTCGGCCTATAATGTCAGGCCACCCTGTACATACCTTACTTTTTTAGTTCTTGCATGCTTCCTTGCCTCAAACAAGCCCTTTCTACTCCACTGAGCCCGTCCTAACGGGCCTTTCTCTTCCACTTCGCCTGTTTTAACAGGCCATTTTCATTTCATTTTGTTTGTCCTAAACAAGTAATCCCATTGCATTCCACGCATGTCCTAATAAGCCTTCACTCATTTCAGCTTACTTAGGCTATGCCATCTAGCTTTGTATATTGAAACCCTATCGACACACGAAGCCGGTAAGGTCATTCAATCACTGCTCCCCAGGCATCCAGGAGGTCCACTTTAAGCTCAAGGCTTCTAGTGTTGCTCTCGGAATTTCTTCGAAAAACTCGTCTCAGACATAATGTGTTCACGTCTTTACTCATTACCTACCACGATAATTCAGAGAATCATTTCTCACATTATCTGGTAGGAAAATAAGTAAAAAGGGGCAAACTGTAAACACCCAATTATGTCCGAGACCCCCCTTTTAAAATTAAGAAAATAATAATCAGAAAAATAAAGATTCCAAAAATTCAAAAATTAATAAAAAATTTCCAGAAATTCAAAAATTAATAAAAAATTCCAGAAATTCAAAAAATTTATAAAAAATTCCAAAAATTCAAAAATTAATAAAAAATTCGAAAAATTCAAAAATTAATAAAAAAAATTCCAGAAAATAGAAAAATTAATAAAAAAAATTTACAGAAAATAGAAAAATTAATAAAATTTCCAGAAGATTCATAAAATTCTAAAATTTCTAAATAGGTCACAAAAGGTCTAAACTTCCTAAATAAATCATAAGACACTCAAAACTCCTAATTAAGCTCCAAATAATCCCGATATTGTTAAATAATTATATTTAACCCCAATTGCCTCAAAAATCTAAGATGAAATTCTTTCCACTTAATTTGAGCTTTCTTTTATTCAAAGACCTACATCAATTGCAAAGTGTTTCTTTTTCGAAAATTTGAAAAATATTTTTCCAAATATTTTGGGATTTTCAAGTCTCACGCAATGGACTCTAAATGGAGAACTGGCGGTTTACCTGTTGTTCAACATTTAGTAGTTCGTATAGGTCCCCGTGTCGCCTTAGCCGCCTCGGGCCTTGTGCATGAGTGGACTTGAGGTCCTCTTTCAAACTAAAAAAAAAATCCTTTTTACAAATACTTTGGGATTCTAGGTCTCACACAATGGGCTCTAAATGGGGAACTGGCGGTTTACCTGCTGTTCAACGTTTAGTAGTTCGTATAGGTCCCCGTGCTGCCTTAGTCGCCTCGGGCCTTGTGCATGAGTGGGCCAAAAATCCCTTCCAAAGATAAAACTTTCTCAAAACAAGATCTTTAAAATAATCTTCTCTCAAGCACTTTCGAAGGTCAAGCCTTCACAAACCAAATAATCTTTTCTCAAGCACTTTCGAAGGTCAAGCCTTCAAAGCAAACCAGAACTACGTAAGCCTTGAATTTCCCATTGCACCGGGGAATACGTAGGAGCAGGATCAAGTCCTGTCAGGCTAACCTCCATCAACCTATTTATTTTCAAATTAATTAAGGGATCAAACTATTTTCAAATAATCACACACTCAGTTTAAGGGTACTGTTCCTTGGAACAGGCGAGTGGGGTGCCTAACACCTTCCCTACTCGTAACCGACTCCCGAACTTCAAATCTCATCCTTGAGTCAGGGTTTTTTCCAAATCTTTTCCATTAAATAAAAATTTGGTGGCGACTCCACATTAATAAAATAAATTCAATATTAAAATTTTAGTGAGTTCGTCGTCTCATCGGAATTACGGTTGCGACAGGATTAAGGGTCATACGCAAAAGTTTGTGCGACAAAGGCTCCTTTAATGCAAAAAATTATACGTTAAAGGTTGTGACACATACATTAATACGTTTCAATTATATTCGAAATAATTTGACTAGATGACAAATTTAATTTTTTGCAATTTTTTTTAATTCATTAAAACTAAAATTTTTAGGAACTCTAATTAGTTTTTTCTTCACCTCGAATGTTAAACCTTCCTCACCTTCAAATATTTTTCTATTAAAATATATAATAATAATTATTTCATCCATATATAAAATATAAAAATATAAACTAAAAAATTTTTATTTTTCAAATAACTTACAAAAATTAAAAACCATTAAATTATGCAAAAATTACCTTCAACGTAAAAAAAAACAGCAATAAAAACTCTTCACTCCTCCTCAAAAACTTAGATTTTACTCGACGGATAACACAATCAACCCATCTATTTATACATCCTTATCACGCATTTTTTAATACGTTATATATTTAAAATTAAATTAATAGCTTTAGGGTTTCAGTTGAAATTTTTCAATCTTTTGTTGCATTATATTGTTCGCTTGAAAGGGGCTGAAACGCATAAAAAATGTGTTTAAGGGTGTATCACCTTTGTTGATGCGATAATAGTGTAACGGGATTTTTTTTAAGTTTTGCCGCTTAGTCTTGTGCGCTAAAGGAGAGGTGAAACACATTTTTTGATGCGGTTAAGGGTCATACGCAAAAGTTTGTGCGACAAAGACTCCTTTAATGCAAAAAATCATACGTTAAAGGTTGTTACGCACACATTAATACGTTTCAATTATATTCGAAATAATTTCACTAGATCACAAATTTAATTTTTTGAATTTTTTAATTCCTTTAAACTAACATTTTTAGAAACTTGAATTAATTTTATCTTCACCTCGAATGTTAAACCTTCCTCATCTTCAAACATTTTTCTATTAAAATATGTAATAATAATTATTTCACCCATATTTAAAATCTAACAATATAAACTTAAAATTTTTTATTTTTAAAATAATTTACAAAAATTAAAAACCTTTAAAATATGCAAAAATTACCTTCAACGAAAAAAAAAACAGCAATAGAAACTCTCCACTCTTCCTCAAAAACTTAGATTTTACATGACGAATAACACAATCAACTCATCTATTTATACATCCTTATCATGAATTTTTAAATATGTTATATATTGAAAATTAAATTACTAGATTTAAGGTTTCAGTTGAAATTTTTCAATCATTTGTTGCATTATATTGTTCGCTTGAAAGGGGCTAAAACGCATAAAAAATGCGTTTAAGGGTGTACCACCTTTGTTAGTACGTTAAAAGTGTAACGAGAATTTTTTTATGTTTTGCCGTTTAGTCTTGTGCACTAAAGGAGAGGTAAAACGCATGTTAAGGGTCATACGCAAAAGTTTGTGCCACAAACGCTCCTTTAATGCAAAAAATTATACGTTAAAGGTTATGACGCACACCCTAATACGTTTCAATTAAGTTCAAAATAATTTCAATAGATGACAAATTTAATTTTTTCAATTTTTTTTTCAATTCCTTGAAACTAACATTTTTAGAAACTTGAATTGGTTTTTTCTTCACCTCGAATGTTAAACCTTCCTCACCTTCAAACATTTTTCTATTAAAATATGTAATAATAATTATTTCGTCCATATTTAAAATCTAAAAATATAAACTAATTTTTTTTATTTTTATAATAATTTACAAAAATTAAAAAACATTAAAATACGCAAAAATTACCTTCAACGTAATAAAAAACAGCAATAAAAACTCTTTACTCTTCCTCCAAAACTTAGATTTTACTCGACGTATAACACAAAAAGCCACCTATTTATACATCCTTATCACGCATTTTTAAATAGGGTATATACTTAAATTTAAATTAATAGCTTTCAGGTTTCAGTTGAAATTTTTCAATCCTTTGCTGCATTATATTGTTCGCTTGAATAGGGCTGAAACGCATAAAAAATCTGTTTAATGGTGTACCACCTTTTCTTGTGCGTTAAAAGTGTAACGGTAATTTTTTTAAGTTTTGCCGCTTAGTCTTGTACGCTAAGAAGAGGTTAAACGCATTTTTTGATGCGGTTAAGGGTTATACGTAAAAGTTTGTGCGACAAAGGCTTCTTTAATGCAAAAAATTATACGTTAAAGGTTGTGACACATACATTATGTCCGAGGCCCCCAATCATAAAATTAATCAAGAAATTAATACTAATTTAAAAATAATTCTGAAAGAAACAATGAAGAAATAGGAAAAAACAGAAAAAACAGAACAGACAGAAAACAAATACAAAAAGACAGACGAACAGAGAAACAGACAATAATAATGAGA
Source organism: Canavalia gladiata (assembly GCA_037954105.1). Taxonomy (NCBI): domain Eukaryota; kingdom Viridiplantae; phylum Streptophyta; class Magnoliopsida; order Fabales; family Fabaceae; genus Canavalia; species Canavalia gladiata. Next base: position 9,967,188 of record CM075659.1, on the reverse strand, counting down.
AAAAGAAAGAAAATTAAAACAACAGAATAAACAAAATAAACATTAAAACAAAAAATTAAAAGAAAACAATAAAAGAAAATTTAATAAACAAAAATACAAATCTAGAAAAAATTAAAACTAAAATCAGAAATAAAAAATCATCAAAAACAAAAATCAGAATAAAAACGTTTTAAGAAATAAATCTAAAGGAAAATTTAACAGAAAGAAAAATTTAACAAAAAGGATAATAAAGGAAAATGGAAAATAAAATCTGAGAAAAAAGAAGAAAAAAAGCTTTAACAATTAATATAAAAAGAAATTAGAAAAAGAAATAAATAAAACAGAAAAGACAAAAATAGGCGGGTTGGAACAGAAAAAACTGTTTTTGAAATAAAAAAGAAAAAAGGGAGAGCTCCGGGGGGATGATTCGGATTTGGGGGGGGGGAACTCTCCTGAAAATTAGAAATTCTTGATCCAAAGGAGGAGAAGACGCCAAGAAAGAAGAAGAGAGAAAAAGACTCTGGAGAGGGACGAAATCTGGGTCTTGGGAGCGAAGGCGCAGCGTCAGGATCCTAGTAAGACTGAATTGGTTAAAGACCGCATAATGAGATTATCGTTCTTGGAAAATCCTCCAGGTAAGATCAAGAACTCTTCTATAGGTATTTCGGAAGCTAGGAATGCATGCATCAATTAGTGTATAGTAGTTTCGAATATGGCTTTATCGCGTTGAACTCGTACCATGAACCATCTCCTGTTGGAGCTCGATCGAATCTTTGAATCTTTGGGGCTCGCTTGGCCATCCTATGATACGGTTAATCTTCTCCCATCAATCGTTTGTGTTAATTGGGCATGAGTACCGAGGGTCACTCGTTCATGTTAATGGAACGAATCTCACCCAATGCTAGGCGTTGAGCATATGTAAACACGACCTTATTGTCATGCATAAGGAACTCGAGGGTGATGATATCTAAATAGAGGGAATTCACACCATTCGAATGAACAATAGATGGGAATCGTTGCACTGTTGTTGAGAGGTTTTTCACGTGGCACTTAGGTTCTTTAGATTAGGTTGTATACCTGACACGCTCGTCGTAAACGCGCAAAAATAATTTCTAGATTTCCCCGAAACTATTGGTATAGTATAAGGTGCAACCTAGGTCATCTCCCAAAGACCATTTCAGATTCTTAAGCAAATAAGGAGAAAATTAGAACAAGGGGGTTTTTGTAAAGATGTGATATCAAATGCTAAATACAAAATACAGAATGAAATTAATTTCACTTAACAATTATCAACTCAAGGAATTCAGAGGCTATTTTCATAACTAATCATTGATCACTAAAATCATGCATTGTGTTTATCAACCTAGGATCATCTGGAACCCCTAAAATGATCCTTGAATTCTCTACTGAGAAACCTCTCAGAATTTAATTGATTATGATCAACAAGATTTAGTAACCACTTAATCTTTTATCTAAACCAATTTTACAATCAGAATTCAGTTGAAGTAAGTAATAAAATGAAAACCTTCAATTCAATTACTTAATTTCTACTCTTCAAACTTTTGGAAAATGATTTACCAATCAAAAACCAATTATAAATCAATTATACATTAACCAAAATACGTCAACCGATCAAACTTTGATTAAAGAATAAAATTGAAGAATATAGTGAAGCAGAGTAGAAACCACTTAATATGCACGTAAATAAAGATCAAGACCTCAAAGTTAAAATGAAAATAGCTTGAATCCTTGAATTGAAACTACAAACCTAGCCTTCCATGAAGGAGGCAAACTAACAACAAAGAAAGAGGCAAACTAACAACAAATAAATCCTAAGCCTTCCATGTAGGAGGCAACTAACAACAAATAAATCTTAAGCCTTCCATGTAGGAGGCAACTAACAATAAAGAAAAGCTAAGCCTTCCATGTAGGAGGCAATCTAACAAGAAAGAAAAACTAAGCCTTCCATGAAGGAGGCAAAACTAATAAGAAAGGAAGAAAGGAAGAAAGAAAGAAAGAAAGAAAGAAAGAAAGAAAGAAAGTGGTATTGGAATTAATCTCCAAAATGGTGTGTGTCTCCTCTTGCAAACCCTTCTATTTATAGAGGCTTTTTGAGGCATCATCTTCAGAAAGTCACCAACTAGGATATTACTTTTCTACCCTTTTCTTGCTTTCACATGGGCTTTGTTGAAATTGCAAAACACTTTTGAATTTTTGCCACCAATGAGCACAACAATTTTGACTTTCTTGCACCGCAATTTCGGATGTTCACATGTCCGAATTAGAGCTTGCCTTCTGAACAAAAGTTGTAGCCCTGGATCTTAGCTGTCCAACAAAGTTGATTTCATCTCAATATGACTTCTATATCTCAAGATATGGCCGGATCTTTGCACACTGTTCAAATTCCACGTCAGCAACACTATCTCATCTTTTGAGATAATTTCGGAGTCCTAAACATCCCATTTAGAATCTTCTCTTGCTTTGTAAATATGGACACTTCTTTAAGCTTTCATTCAAGATAGATTTCATGATTTTTGGATGTCTACAACTCCTATTATGCTCAAAATACTATAATAGTGTCATTTTAATCGGGTAAGCAAAGAAATTCAATTAAACTTCATATGAACCCAAACTCATAAAATATGACAAAGATCACTTAATTGAACATATAAGAAGTCTTAATGAGATAAAAGTGAGAGATAATTATTTATGAAATCTATGCTTATCAAATTCCCCCACACTTATCTTTTGCACGTCTCGGGCAAACTTAAGTTAAGGATTGGTGACTTTTTTTTTTTTTTTTTTTTTTTTTTTTTTTTTTTTGAAAGAACATCAAAGTTTTGAGTTGATTTCTCAAGAATTCACAAAATTTCATGAAGCATCCTTTTATCACATTTTTGAAATTACTTAGAAAGGCAACTTTAATTTGAAAAACATAGATTGAGAAAGATAAAACCTCACATGATATACTCTGAATCTCTCAAGTGTTTGATTTGGTAAGTGTTTCTCTCAAATTCAATCCATGAAAGATGAACTATCATAGGCTTGCATATCTTCTACTTCTCTACTACTATGTACACATGCAATGCACAAATCAAGAGGTCTTTATTTTGGTTCTAACGGGATTAGAAAGATGAAATGATATATTGAAGAGATACAATGTTAGACCAATGAAAATGGTGAGGATTGAGAATTGATTGTAAGTGCAAGTGTGAGAAACAGATATCACTTCTTCAATTTTTTTTTATTTTTTTTTTTTCAATATAATAGTTTATTTATTAATTTATTGCTTCAGTTTTTTTTTTTTTTTTTTCAACCATGATATTGATGAACACAACAATAATCTCCCCCACACTTATTGAAACACTTATGGTATGATAAATCCAGTATTCCTCACCTTCTATGGTCAGACAAAGTTGTTTTTTTTTTTTTTTTTTTTTTTTTTTTTTTTTTATTTGTGGTGAGCTAAAAAGAAGAAAAGGCTAATCGGCTCAAAGGGCTGATCAAAGGATAAAATTATATGGTTTAGTTATTTGGCCAAGTGGTTTGTTCAAGAAAAACAGTGCCTCAATCATTTTTGTACAAATCATGTGAAAATGTAGCTTCAAAAAGAATCAATGCAAGTTCTGAAGTAACATATTCCATGGATGAAAATCACACAAGAAAGAAAATAATAATAAGGCTCAAAATCTCACAGGTAATATATTTATCAAATCTAATCTATCCAGTTCAAATATGTGTTGCCAAACTAATTAATCTCGAAATGTAAATCATTTTGCTTCAATTATTTTATGAAATCTAAAGAAAAACATACTTCCACATTCAATTTTTTTTTTTTTTTTTAAATCATAAGATGCGTATCAAGAGTCAAGTGTAACTCCTTACTCAGCCATCTTACTCAAAGCAAGTTTATGAATCTAACCTAATTTTTTTTTTGTTTTTTTTTTTTTGGGTTTTGTTTTGTTTTTTTTTTTTTAATTTTAGATATCGGACCATCTTCCCCCCAACCTATCCAAGACATTGTCCCCAATGTCTTAGATGAAATTTCATATAACAGGAAAAGAAATGTAAGAAAACCATCAAAGTAAGGAAAAGTTATAACCGAAGAGTGGTATCTGGTTCTCTTTTATCTCTGCCATCCTGATTTGGTTGGTTCACCAGCTGCATTGCTTGACTGAGCTCAGATGTAGGATTTTGCAAAATCTCAAGTAGCTGTTCAACAGTTGAAGCAGATACTATGATGTTGCGCATGGATTGTGGCATGAACTCCTGCTCTACTGCATGATCTAAAAAGGATATCAAACCATTATAAAAGCCATTAATATTCAATAAGCCCAAAGGTTTTTTATGAAAATTCCGATAGGCCCAAAATATAATGGTAAAAATTTCTTCCATTGTTCCAAGACCACCAGGTAATGCAATAAATGCATTAGAATTAACCAACATGTGTCTCATACGGTCATGCATGGTTGCAACCTTCAATTCAGTACCCAGGGTGAAGTAGGAGGTGCTCCCATTTTTTAAGCCAACACCTAAGACGTTACACCCCTTTGTGAGTGCAGATCCTGCAACACATCCTTTTAAACCCTGAATCCCTCCCCCATAAACAAGATTGATTTTTCTTGCAGCTAATGCCTTACCAAGGGTAGAAGCTGCATGTTGAAATTCTCCATCCTTTCCAAGGTTAGACCCACCAAAAACACAGATAGTATGGATCTTATCCATATACGGTGTTTCTGTCTTTTTTTTTTTTTTGAAAAAATATGTCATAGAGGTGGATAATTTATAGGGACTCAATATCAGACAAGGAGATCGCTTGAATAGTGCGGGATCAGGATTTGGTAGCAAAAGTTTGAATTTTTGCTGCAAAAGTTTGAATTTTTGTTGCAAAAGTTTGAATTTTGGTTGCAAAAGTTTGAATTTTGGGTTCAAGGAAAAGGTGAATGTCAGAGGGGAAAGACTTTAAGCAGGGGTGAAAATTTCAAAAAAAAACGGTGGCCCAATAAATTGAAAAGACAATGTAAATGACAAACATACACGCATGATAATGAACAGTAGTTGTGATTGTGGCTCACATCTTCCTTTGGTTTTACGTCCAGTAACGGCTGAAACGCCTTCTAAGAGTCGAGGATGTGCTTCCTATTCAGTTTTCTTGTAAACTGACAACAGGGTCTTTTAAAGTCAGATTCCCAAGACTATAACGTGCTTTTTCCTTACGGAACAGTTCAAACAAATCAAGAAGGACTCCTTGTACATGCCCACTAGGATGCGTCTCAAGAGTCTGAATGATATCATCCAATGACTCCTTACTCAGTCCATCCTTTATGAATTGAATTTTGTCCTCTCGATTTCTTGAAACCATTCCAGGGTTCTTGCATCTTGTGTTACAGGTCCATCTTGCACACCTGTAGCAAACTCCAATTCTTTTTGCCCTTCTCTTCTTTGCATAGGAACTTCTTCCCATACCTGGCATATTTTTAACAAACGATTCTTGAAATTCACCTGCTAAACGTACCTTAGCTTCAATGATCCAACGGACATCTTCTGGAAGGCCTAAGAGTGTTAATGCTCTCAATCGTTCAAGTCTGCAATTGTAAATGTCTTTAAGAAAATTTCTGGGGAGAGTAGGGAACAAAATTTTGATCCTGGTGAGAGCTTTCTCCATTTTTTTTCTTAAAACACTCAAGTTATTATTCCTGCAAGCTCAATGTGGTGTAATAGTTGGGATGATTTAAGAGGTGAAGAAGGAAGTTGAGAGATTAGTTGAAACTTATAAGCGAGGAATGTGAGAGAGGGAGAGGGAGAAAGAGAGAGAGAGAAAGAGAGAAAGAGAGAGAGAGGGAGAGAGAGAGACTTCTCTTGAATTTATTGCAGGTATGTGGCATTGTGCAAATGCACTTCTTCTACCGTGTGCTTTTGAAAACCTTCGAAAAATGGTTTAAGACGATGTCCATTCACCTTGAAGATTTTTTCAGTTACCTCATTTTTTATTTCAACTGCACCATAAGGAAAAACATTAGTAACTACAAATGGTCCTAACCATCTAGAGCGTAGCTTACCAGGCATAAGCTTTAGCCGAGAATTGAAAAGGAGAACTTTTTGTCCAACGGAAAACTCCTTTCTTGCCAACTTTTTGTCATGAAGAGCTTTGACCTTTTCTTTGTAAATTTTGGAGTTTTCGTATGCTTCTAATCGAATTTCTTCAAGTTCCTGCAATTGAAGCTTCCTATAGATTCCTGCTTGGTCTAGATCCATGTTGCATTTCTTTACTGCCCAAAATGCTCTATGCTCTAATTCAACTGGAAGATGACATGCTTTACCAAAGACAATCCTGTAGGGAGACATGCCAATGGGTGACTTGTAAGCTGTCCTATATGCCCATAATGCATCAACAAGGCGCAAGCTCCAATCCTTCCTGTTAGGCTGAACTGTTTTCTCTAAGATTTTCTTGATCTCTCGATTAGAAACTTCAGCTTGACCATTTGTTTGAGGATGATATGGGGTGGAGACTTTATGCATGACTCCATATTTGCGGAGTAGGGCTTCCATTGTGCGGTTGCAAAAATGAGTACCTTGGTCGCTAATTAGAGCTCTAGGAATGCCAAACCTGCTAAAAATGTTAGACCTGATAAAATCTGCAACAACTCGAGCATCATCAGTACGGGTGGCTTTTGCCTCCACCCATTTTGAAACATAATCAACAGCTAGCAGAATGTAAACAAAGCCAAAAGAGACAGGGAATGGACCCATAAAGTCTATACCCCATACATCAAATACCTCACAAAAGAGAAGTGGTTGTTGGGGCATCTCATTTCTGCGCGAAATACTCCCTATTCTTTGGCACTGCTCACAAGTTATGCATAATCTGTGTGCATCACGAAATATTGTAGGCCAATAAAAGCCTGAGTCTAGTACTTTTCTAGCTGTCCGTTGTGGCCCAAAGTGTCCACCACAAGCTAAGGAATGGCAAAAGGTAAGTACAGACTGAACTTCATGATCTGGAACACATCTTCTAATGATTTGATCACTGCATGTCTTCCAAAGGTATGGTTCATCCCATATGTAGTGTTTGGCATCACTTTTCAACTTGGCAAGTTGCGATTTGGTGAAGTGTTTGGGTATTTCTTTAGCAACCAGATAGTTTACCAAATCTGCATACCAAGGATCTTTCCCGTGCAAATGATAGAGATGCTCTTCTGGGAATGAATCTGCAATTGAATTTTCTTCACAAGGTTGCTGGATCCGACTTAAATGATCTGCTACAAGGTTCTCTGCACCACTCTTATCTTTAATCTCTAAATCAAATTCTTGTAACAGAAGCATCCAACGAATCAGTCTTGGCTTAGCATCTGTCTTCTTCAGCAAGTATTTCAAAGCTGCATGGTCAGAGAAAACAATAACTTTAGATCCAAGCAAATAGGAGCGAAATTTATCTAATGCAAACACAATTGCCAAAAGCTCCTTCTCAGTAGTTGTGTAATTTGATTGGGTTGCATCAAGTGTGCGAGAGGCATATGCAATGACATGAGATCTCTTGCTAACTCTTTGAGACAGTACAGCACCAAGGGCATAATTAGATGCATCACACATTAATTCAAATGGAAGCGTCCAATTAGGTGGTTGAATGATGGGAGTGGTTGTCAACCGCTTCTTTAGTTCATCAAATGAATCCTTGCATGCTTGATCAAACACAAATTTGGTATCTTTTTGTAGTAGTTTAGAAAGAGGTTGTGCAATCTTGCTAAAATCCTTGATGAATCTTCTGTAAAAACCTGCATGACCAAGTAAAGAACGTACTTCTCGCACAGAAGTGGGGTAAGGTAGAGAAGAAATAATGTCTATCTTGGCCTTATCAACCTCTAAACCTTTGCTAGATACCAAGTGTCCTAAGACTATACCTTCTGTTGCCATGAAATGACATTTTTCAAAATTCAAAACCAGGTTAGTCTCAATGCATCTGTCCAAAACTTTAGAAAGGCTTTCTAAGCATACATCAAAAGAAGAACCATATACAGTGAAGTCATCCATAAACACTTCCATGCAACTTTCTAAGAGATCAGAGAAAATGCTTACCATGCATCTTTGAAAGGTTCCAGGGGCATTGCATAGACCAAAAGGCATCCTTCGATAGGCAAAAGTACCAAAAGGACAAGTGAAGGTGGTCTTATGCTGGTCTTCTGGGGCTATATGTATTTGAAAATAACCTGAAAAACCATCCAGAAAGCAATAGTGAGATTTTCCTGCTAATCTTTCCAAAATTTGGTCTATGAAGGGCAAAGGGAAGTGATCCTTGCGAGTAGCTTGGTTAAGCTTCCTATAATCTATGCACACTCTCCAACTGTTTTGTATTCTGGTAGGGATTAGTTCATCATTGTGATTTTTGACTACAGTCATGCCAGTCTTCTTAGGAACTACTTGCACCGGGCTTACCCAATCACTGTCTGAGATGGGATAGATGATACCAGCTGCCAAAAGCTTACCTACTTCCTTCTTTACCACATCTAGGATGGTTGGATTCAAACGCCTTTGTGGTTGTCTAACAGGTCTGGTGTTTTCCTCCAGCAGTATCCTATGCATACAAGTAGATGGGCTAATACCTGGAATATCAGCCAAAGTCCATCCAATTGCTTGTTTATGGATTTCTAAGGTTTGCAGTAACCTTTCTTCCTGTTGTGGTAGAAGGTTCTTTGCTACAATGACAGGAAGCTTCTCATTTTCCCCCAAATAAGCATACTTTAGATGTTCAGGCAAAGGCTTCAACTCTAAAGGAGGTGGTTGTATTATGGAAGGAAGAGATCTATCTGAGATTGAAATGTCTGCAACACTTGCATCTAACATGTCATCTTTCAACGAAGGTTGGTCTGCAGCATTAATCCTGGAACACACAATACATGAATCAAATTCATCACATGTGCAAGTAAAATTATCTAAGTAATCTAAATCAAAATCAAAAAATTTAAAAAGTAGATTGTCAATAGAATAATCATCCGCAAGAAGGTCTATGGCATCAAGTTGAAAGAGTGAATGATTCTCTATGGGATGCTTCATGGCTTCAAATATGTTGAATTGGATGATATCATCTCCAAATTCCATAGAGAGAGTCCCCGTATGCACATCTATCTTTGTTTTTGCAGTTTTGAGGAAAGGTCTCCCTAGGATCAAGGTTGCTCTATTGATGGATGACTCATCTTCCATATCCAAAATGTAGAAGTCAGCTGGAAAGATTAGCTTATTCACTTGAACTAGCACATCTTCAAGTACTCCAGCTGGATGTGTTGTACTTCTGTTGGCTAATTGAATCACCACACCAGTTGGCTTCAGTTCTCCCAGATTCAAAGATTTATAAACTGATGAGGGCATAACATTAATGGAAGCACCTAGATCCAGCAATGCATCACCAAATGTAGAGTTTCCTATTGTGCAAGGAATGGTGAAAGTTCCTGGATCTTTACATTTCTGAGGGAGGCTGGGTTGAATTAAGGCAGAAACATTGCGTCCCACACTGATCTTCTCATCCCCTTTGAGTCTTCTCTTATGCGTGCACAAATCCTTTAGAAATTTGGCATATTTGGGAATTTGCTTGATAGCATCTAGAAGTGGTATGTTGACTTCCACTTTCCTAAAAGTATCTAGAAGCTCCTTATCCAATTCTGCATGAACATTGGGCTTGGATTGAACCATTCTATTTGGAAAAGGTAAAGATACCTTCAGATCAGCACAATTTGGGGTTTTCTTCTCATCAGATGCTTCAAGTGCAGATCGTTTATGGAAAGCTTCTTTTTGTTGATCATTCGATGTCTTATCGAAGGCTGATGTACTTTTTTCATCAGACTTTCCCTCTGATTCAGATGGCTCATCAGAGATGTCTCCAGGTGTGGAGATAAATGCTTCTTTTTGGTGTGGATTAGTCTGATTGAAGCTTTGTTGCTTTAAAATTGTAGGGTCTGTCTGCACTTTCTTCCCACTTCTCAAGGTCATGGCATTCACACTTTTGGGATTTATGACAGGTTGAGAAGGTAGTTGACCAGAACCTTGAGATTTCAATTGGTTGACAGTGGTAGCCAACTGCCCAATTTGAGTTTGTAAATCCTGAATGGTAGAACTTACATTTTGTTGAAACTGAAGATTGTTGGTTGCTAATTGCTTCATCAAATCATCAAGAGAGGGTTCAGAAGCATTAGAGGGTACAGATTGCTGCATATGCTGTTGTTGTTGTCTGAATGGCGGTGGTTGGTATTTATTTTGGGAGTCAGATGTTTGAATCCTTTGTTGTTGTGGAGGACCATATCTCAAGTTAGGATGGTTTCTCCAACTAGGATTGTATGATCCAGAAGGTGGCTCAAACTTCTGTTGCTGATAATGTTGAGGAGGCCTGTATTGTTGTCCTGTGCCAAAAATACCATTTACTGCAGCCTCAGGTGTCTCACTTTCTTGCAATGTTGGGCATGCATCAGTAGGATGATCTGCAGAAGTGCAGATGCCACATGTTTTGGTTTTGTCAACAACATTAAGTTGCTGTTGTTGTCCGATGGCCAACTGTCTTACGATGGAGGTTAGTTCTTCAATTCTGTTCTCCAATCGTGTATGGTCTGTCTTGGTGGTCATTTCATGGACTCCTTTAGACAAGGAATTAGTTCGAGAATTGAATTGCTGAGAATTTTCTGCCATGTTAGCAATCAAATCTCGAGCTGCTGTAGGAGTTTTGTCCATAAGTGCTCCACCACTAGCTGCATCAACCATGCTTCTGTCCATTGGCATGAGTCCTTCATAGAAATACTGAATCAGTAATTGATCACTGATTTGATGGTGTGGACAAGTGGCGCATAGTTTCTTGAATCTCTCCCAATACTCATAGAGAGTTTCTTGGGAGTTCTGTCTGATGCCGCAAATCTCTTTTCTGATAGCTGCTGTTCTGGATGCAGGGAAGAATTTCTCCAAGAATAATCTTTTCATATCATTCCAACTTGTAACAGATGTTGGATGTAGATAGTACAACCAGTCCTTAGCTCCATCATTTAAGGAGAAAGGAAATGCCTTCAACTTGATATGATCTTCAGGAATTCCTTGTGGCCGCATTGTAGAACACACAATGTGAAATTCCTTCAAATGTTTATGAGGGTCCTCACCTGCAAGGCCATGAAACTTAGGTAGCAAATGTATTAGTCCAGACTTCAGTTCAAATGGTGCATCAACATCAGGGTATTGAATACACAATGGTTGATAAGCAACATCAGGTGCAGCTAATTCTTTTAAGGTTCTATCAGCCATGTTCTTAGCAAAATATTTAAAACTATCAAAATTTAAAGATGAAAAATCACTACTGTTACTTTCTTGGTTATTACTGGATGAATGTCTTCTATGTGCTCTTTTCAAGTGGTGGAATGTTCTATCAATCTCAGGATCATATGCATATAAATTTTCAGGATTGGATCGGGTCATACACAAAAAGGTGAATTCATACAGAAAATCCAAGAATGATATACCTAAAGTAAAAACAATTGTTAGAAAGATTAAAATTTTTATACAAACTCCTAAATGAGCCTAGGAAATTAAAATGGTCCCCGGCAACGGCGCCAAATTTTGACACGCTCGTCGTAAACGCGCAAAAATAATTTCTAGATTTCCCCGAAACTATTGGTATAGTATAAGGTGCAACCTAGGTCATCTCCCAAAGACCATTTCAGATTCTTAAGCAAATAAGGAGAAAATTAGAACAAGGGGGTTTTTGTAAAGATGTGATATCAAATGCTAAATACAAAATACAGAATGAAATTAATTTCACTTAACAATTATCAACTCAAGGAATTCAGAGGCTATTTTCATAACTAATCATTGATCACTAAAATCATGCATTGTGTTTATCAACCTAGGATCATCTGGAACCCCTAAAATGATCCTTGAATTCTCTACTGAGAAACCTCTCAGAATTTAATTGATTATGATCAACAAGATTTAGTAACCACTTAATCTTTTATCTAAACCAATTTTACAATCAGAATTCAGTTGAAGTAAGTAATAAAATGAAAACCTTCAATTCAATTACTTAATTTCTACTCTTCAAACTTTTGGAAAATGATTTACCAATCAAAAACCAATTATAAATCAATTATACATTAACCAAAATACGTCAACCGATCAAACTTTGATTAAAGAATAAAATTGAAGAATATAGTGAAGCAGAGTAGAAACCACTTAATATGCACGTAAATAAAGATCAAGACCTCAAAGTTAAAATGAAAATAGCTTGAATCCTTGAATTGAAACTACAAACCTAGCCTTCCATGAAGGAGGCAAACTAACAACAAAGAAAGAGGCAAACTAACAACAAATAAATCCTAAGCCTTCCATGTAGGAGGCAACTAACAACAAATAAATCTTAAGCCTTCCATGTAGGAGGCAACTAACAATAAAGAAAAGCTAAGCCTTCCATGTAGGAGGCAATCTAACAAGAAAGAAAAACTAAGCCTTCCATGAAGGAGGCAAAACTAATAAGAAAGGAAGAAAGGAAGAAAGAAAGAAAGAAAGAAAGAAAGAAAGAAAGAAAGTGGTATTGGAATTAATCTCCAAAATGGTGTGTGTCTCCTCTTGCAAACCCTTCTATTTATAGAGGATTTTTGAGGCATCATCTTCAGAAAGTCACCAACTAGGATATTACTTTTCTACCCTTTTCTTGCTTTCACATGGGCTTTGTTGAAATTGCAAAACACTTTTGAATTTTTGCCACCAATGAGCACAACAATTTTGACTTTCTTGCACCGCAATTTCGGATGTTCACATGTCCGAATTAGAGCTTGCCTTCTGAACAAAAGTTGTAGCCCTGGATCTTAGCTGTCCAACAAAGTTGATTTCATCTCAATATGACTTCTATATCTCAAGATATGGCCGGATCTTTGCACACTGTTCAAATTCCACGTCAGCAACACTATCTCATCTTTTGAGATAATTTCGGAGTCCTAAACATCCCATTTAGAATCTTCTCTTGCTTTGTAAATATGGACACTTCTTTAAGCTTTCATTCAAGATAGATTTCATGATTTTTGGATGTCTACAACTCCTATTATGCTCAAAATACTATAATAGTGTCATTTTAATCGGGTAAGCAAAGAAATTCAATTAAACTTCATATGAACCCAAACTCATAAAATATGACAAAGATCACTTAATTGAACATATAAGAAGTCTTAATGAGATAAAAGTGAGAGATAATTATTTATGAAATCTATGCTTATCAATACCCTTCTACTGGAACTGTAGGAGTTTATTATGCTCCTCTCAACCATTAAACTTCTTGGCATACCTACCATCGGGTATTCTGACGTATAGTTAAGGCTTTAGTCCCGTGCCCATGATTACCACCTAGTAAGGACCAAGTAATGTGGAAATTACGTTGACGATATAACGTCCCTGTTGCCATGAGTTAATTCAAGCATTTGAGGAAAATGTGATACTACTCACTAGATGTACAATTCTGTACCCCCTTTAGGTGTGCAAAGGTCATGGAGAGATGAGTCGACATACCCAGCTCGTTCACGTACTAAGATTATTGCCCTCCTCCCTTAGGTATTGTTCGTTGTTTTGGGCCAAAGAATAGTGCAAGTACTTCCGCCATTCTGGAGCGTATTGTTACGGACACTATAGCATCATTGATTGAGGCATACCATGGTCACCATCAGTAGGATTGGGCGTTAATTCTGGTTAAGGACTAAAGCTGTGTAGTGCCTGCAATGGTCCATCCCTCAACATTCACAAGGGGCTGTTGTCTGGACTCTTGAAGATCCTCGCTCCGAACATGCAGGGGAAGAAGCCAAATCTAGATATGAAGTGCCCTTCCATCTTGAGGTTTTTTATTTTTGTAGAACCAGAGAAATGCATGTGCATGGTCCTTTTGCCACAAGCCGCTGAGTCCAAGCAAAAACCCTTCCACAGTTTGGTTCATGACCTGAGCGATAGATTTGGAAGAAAAATCCCATGCAGTGGGCGTATGGATCTAGGAAAGTGTCAACTAAAGGTTGCTTTAGAAATATTCAAGGGGGTGTTAAAACTCAATCAATAGTTCGTTCTAGTGGTAAGCTCGTTGATCCCTGTGGGTTGCATTCTCTTCAAAATCTCCCTAAGCCAATGTGAGATGTTTGGGCCGAGTGTTACAGCCTAATGTTTAGCATGCACAGGGGCTACCTCTTTGTTTGATGTGTATTGTTGTGCATCAAAGGGGCCTCACTATTAAAACCACATGCACTCTGCATGCCATCCGCGCCAGGTTATATTCTTTCAGGCGACTATTTCATTTTAATTTCCCCTTCCAGCCGCACGCACGCCACGTGTCTATGGCCAGCCTTAGCTTCCAAATTTTTGCAAAGGACTAAACTGCCCCTGCCTTTTCAAAAAATGCCTAAACTGCCCCTTGTCATACAAAAGACCAAATTGCCCCTCCCATTTCCCAAAAAATGCCTAAACTACCCCCTCCTTCTTAAAGAACCCATAAAATAATAAAAAATGCTAAAAAACCCAAAAAATAATAAAAAATTCTAAAAAACCCAGAAAATAATAAAAAATATTAAAAAATTCAGAAAATAATAAAAAATTCTAAAATACCCAGAAAAAAATAAAAAATATTAAAAAAATCCAGAAAATAATAAAAAATATTAAAAAATCCCGAAAATAATAAAAAATTCTAAAAAACCCAGAAAATAATAAAAAATTCTAAAAAACCCAGAAAATAATAAAAAATATAAAAAATTCAGAAAATAATAAAAATTCTAAAAAATCCAGAAAATAATAAAAAATACTAAAAAAAATCCAGAAAATAATAAAAAAATCCAGAAAATCGAAAATTAATAAAAATTTCCAGAAAATCCAAAAATTAATAAAAAATTTCTAGAAAATCAGGAAATTAATAAAAAATTCTAAAAAATCAAAAATTAATAAAAATTTCCAGAAAATCAAAATTTAATAAAAAATTCTAAGAAATCAAAAAATTAATAAAAAATTCCAGAAATTAAGAAAATTAATAAAAAATTCCAGAATTTTAAAAATTAATAAAAAATTTTGAAAAATCCATAAACATTAATAAAAATTCAGAAAATTCATAAAAATTTATAAAATACAGAAAATTTATGAAAGTGCAGAAAATCCATAAAAATACAAAACTTCCAGAAAATTCATAAAAATCCCGTAATTGCTAGATAATTACATTAAAACCCTAATTACTCCAAAGGTCAAAAAATGAAGATTCTTCTATTAAATTCGAGCTTTCCTTTATTCAAGGATCAACGTCAATTGCAAATTATCCCTTTTTCAGAAATTTAAAAATCTTTTTCTAAATATTTGGGATCTTTAAGTCTCACTCAATGGACTCTAAATGGGGAGCTGGTGGTCTACCTGCTGCTCAACATTTAGTAGTTCATATAGGTCCCCGTGCTGCCTTAGCCGCCTCGGGCCTTGTGCATGAGTGGACTTGAGGTCTTCTTCAAGATTTAAAAATCTTTTAAATATTTTGGGGATTATAGGTCTCACGCAATGGGCTCTAAATGGGGAACCGGCGCTCTACCTACTGTTCAACATTTAGTAGTTCGTATAAGTCCCTGTGCTGCCTTAGCCGCCTCGGGCCTTGTGCATGAGTGGACCAAAAATCCTTCCCAAAGATAAAACTTTCTCAAAATGAAATCTTCGAATATTCTCTTAAAAACACTCTTTGAAGGTCAAGCCTTCACGAGCTAGAACTACGTAAGCCTTGAATTTCCCATTGCACCGGGGAATACGTAGGAGCAGGATCGAGTCCTGTCAGGCTAACCTCCGTCAAATTATTTTTCACATTAAAGGGATCCAAACAGTTTTCAAAATCACACACTCAGTTAAGGGTGCCGTTCTTTGGAACGGGCGAGTGGGGTGCCTAACACCTTCCCCACTTGTAACCGACTCCCGAACTTCGAGTCTCATTTTCTAGTTAAGGTTTTTCCAAACTTTTCCCTTAAATAAAATTTGGTGGCGACTCCACATAGATCAAAACAATTCATTTTTCAAAATTTAGCGAGTTCGTCGTCTCGTCGAAATTACGGTTGCGACAGATGGCGACTCCGCTGGGGAAACTTATAGAGTCAAGCCCAACAAAATTGAGTGTGTTTAATCTAGATCCCTCTTTTATTTCTGTGCATGTTTTATTTATTCCATGATTTGTTCATCGGCTTCGATTTGCTAGTTTGTTCATTATCTGTATAACCCTAGGTTAAATGAACAATAAATTATTGTACATGTTTGCACGATTTTCCCAATTGCAGGTATCCCAATAAATGTGCCCTCCATACATTGCATTACATTTATCATGAGTGGGGTCCTATACCCGGGTCTGAGTGTTGCCTAGGATTAGAGGGATCTAGTGGTGTCACGCTGGGGCCTACGTCCTGTGTGGCTATCATGAAAATCCCAGCTAGAGTGCGTCCTATTCATAATGTCCCACTACTAGTGGCTACTTCTACTGTTGTGGCTAGCATTGTGGATTAGAACTTGGCTCTAGTGACCTTTATACCCTTAGGAATACAACCTACCTTGGAAAGGTTCATGCATTAAAAGCCATAGATCCTTAGGACAGGTAACCCACATAAGCAGCAAAGAGGGCAAACGCACCCCTGTCAAAACACAAGGGATCTGAAGGCTACAATTAGGGAAGATACCAAATAAAATCAAGATAAAAATCAAGAAAACCAAAATAGAAGGAGAAAATTCCTAAGAAAATTAGAAAAAGTATTTTGGAAATATCGAAAAGATTCCAAGGAAAATTTAAGAGGGCATTTTAAAAAGTAGGAAAATAATCTTTCAAAATACTGAAAAAAAAAAGATTCAATAGGAGAGAAAACGAAATTTCGAAAACCTAAAGAACGCTTTCTAGAAAAACTCTAGCAAAACTGAAAAGTTCTTCTAAACAAAACTAAAGGTTTTTTAGAAAAATAAAAAAATACAAGTTTGTTAAAAAACAAGAATGAATAAATAAAGCAACTTTCAGTTGTTTTCAAGATAGTCAAATTTCAAAGATTTCCAAGATTTATTTATGCATAATATTCATGCATTCATGCATTAAATAAATTTATCATCGGAAAAAAAGATTTCAAAAATCATTCCACATTGCATTATACTCGTTTTATCATTCCTGATTGTTTGCATTCAAATTATTTCTCAAAAATCAATTTTTAACTTTAACAGAAAATTGGAAAAACACAACTTCTTCGACATCCTTATAGAACTCGAGCACAATCAAGAATCATGTATGAGATGGAGAGACAAAATGAGGAGCTAAGAAATGAGGTCAAATCACTGAAGGAACAGATGGCCAAGCTAATAGAGGCCATCCAGCAGTCTAAACAGAAGGAGGCGACGGAATCCTTGCCGAAAGAACCAACAGACCTGTCATATCCTCCTGGGTTCACTCCACCATCAACTATGCCTCCGCTAACCGAAGAAGTTCATTACGGGTGTCCTCATGGACATGCACCCTTATACAACCAAACACGAACTCAAACACAAGCCCAAATACAAACTCAAACACATAACCCACCTCCTAACACCATTCCACAAGCATACCAAACGGCTGTTGGTGGAACGAATCCTATGTTCACCCAAGGGCCTCACCCTGTGTACATACCATTTTCTCAAGCTCACCATATGCCAGAGGAACACCCAAGCCATCCTTCAAATGAGGATATTGAAAAGTGGAGAATCCTAGAAGGTAGAATCCGGGCAATTGAGGGAAACGCTTATGAAGCCAAAGACGCAGCAAATCTGTGCCTGGTTCCCGACGTGGTCATCCCTCCCAAATTCAAGGTTCCTGAATTCGAAAAATATCAAGGAACCAGCTGTCCAAAGAAACATCTGACTATGTACTGTAGGAAGATGTCTCCATGTACCCATGATGAGAAGCTGCTCATCCATTTCTTTCAAGATAGCTTAACTGGGGCAACTGCAAATTGGTACACTCAACTGGAGCAGACACACATCCGTTCATGGAGAGACCTTGCTGAGGCTTTCACAAAGCAATATCAGTATAATACGGAGATGGCCTCTGATCGGACGCAGCTCCAGAATATGGCCAGGAAGGGAGAAGAGTCCTTCAAGCAGTACGCCCAACGCTGGCGGGAGCTGGCTGCTCAAGTACAACCTCCCTTATCCGAAAGGGAATTGGTCAGCATGTTCATGGACACACTCCAAGATCCTTTCTATGACAAGATGATCGGCAATGTAACTTCTAGCTTCTCCGATATTGTCATCATTAGAGAAAGGATCGAAGGTGGTATGCGCCGTGGAAAGATCGCGCAGAGGCCTATGGGGATGTCGCAACCGTAATTCCGACGAGACGACGGACTCGCTAAAATTTTAAAAATGGATTTATTGAATTAATGTGGAGTCGCCACCAAATTTTTATTTAAGGGAAAAAGATTTGGAAAAACCCTGACTCGGAGAAGAGATTTAGGTTCGGGAGTCGGTTACGGGTGGGGAAGGTGTTAGGCACCCCACTCGCCTGTTCCGAAGAACAGTACCCTTGAACTGAGTGTGTGATTATTTGAAAATTGTTTGATCCCATTAATTAATGTGAAATAAATAACTTGATGGAGGTTAGCCTGACAGGACTTGATCCTGCTCCTACGTATTCCCCGGTGCAATGGGAAACTCAAGGCTTACGTAGTTCTGGTTTGATTTGAAGGCTTAACCTTCGAAAGTGTTTAAAAGGAATGTTTGAAAAACTTGAAGGCTTGGCCTTCGGGGCTACTTGGAAAGTAGCATTTGAAAATGACTTGATTTTTTTAAGAATATTTCAGAAAAGCAATCCTTATCCACATATGCACAGGGCCCAAGACAACTACGGCCGCACCTGGACCCATACGAGTCTCTAAACAACGAACAGCAGAAAAAGCTACCAGTTCGTGCTTAAAGCTCGTCGCGTGAGATTAAGAATCGCAAAACAATATTTTTTTATTTTGAAAATCGTGGAATAAGAATGAGCAAGGTTTTTATTTTGTAAAAAGGAAAGGAAACCTTAATCCACATATGCACAAGGCCCAAGACAACTATGGCTGCACTTGGACCCATACGAATCTATAAACAACGAACAGCAGAAAAAGCTACCAGTTCGTGCTTAGAGCTCGTCGCGTGAGATTAAGAATCACAAAACAAGATTTTTATTTTTGAATAACGATGAATGAAAAAGACAAGACACAAATAATTATTAGAAATTTAGGAGGGAATTTATTGATTAAGGCATTTTATGAAAATACTTGATAATCTTGAATTCATGAATTATTTAGGAATTTTAAAGAATTTTTCTTTTTAATTTCTGGAATTTTTAAAATTTTTTATTAATTTTTGAAAAAATTTTATTAATTTTCTGAATTTTTGAATTTTTTTACTAATTTCTGTATTTTTGAATTTTTTTTATTAATTTTCTGTAATATTTGAATTTTTTATGAATTTTTATATTTTTGAATTTTTTTATTAATTTGTGGAATTTTTATTAATTTTCTAAATTTTTAGAATTTTTAATTAATTTTCTGGATTTATTGAATTTTTTATTAATTTTCTGAAATTATTGATTTTTTTATTAATTTTATGAATTTTTTATTATTTTTCTGAATTTTTAGAATATTTTATTAATTTTTTGAATTTTTTAAATTTTTATTAATTTTCTTAATTTCTGGGGGACAGAATTGGGATTAAATAGATTGTTTGGGGGTATTTCAGTAATTCTACTACTTGGGCAGAAATGGCATAAGTTGGAATGACCAATGGGAATTACAGGAAAACCATGTAAATTGGGACGAGGCATATACCCGACGCATTGAGAGGCATATTGCCAAAGTCGACACCATGCTAATATCTACCCTTGAATTACCTTGCAAACAGGTGCGTTTCTTGCAGGGGGTTTGTAGATTAGGGAGCAAGTGAAATGGAAAGTCTCTGCCTTACTTTGGTGTATGCCTTTTGCAACACGACGTGTACTAATCCAAGCTGCCATTGCTCCAATATAAATCCCCACGTGACTTATTCTTGGATATGCATGGGGTTTCATTTTTTGTAACCCAATCCAAGTTCAAGCATGCTTAGTTCGCGTCTCCGAGTTCGACGCAACCATTTATGGCTAAGGTGAAAGCCTATAACCACCTATTGCAGTTTAGCCATTCCTGTGCAGGCCACATTCACCTAGTCCTCCCACAGTCTTTGATGCATGCTTTGAATTGCCCCCCCCCCCCTTTTTGTACAAACTGCGTGGTCAACTTTGAAGGAGGCTAGACACATGCATGGGTGAACGTGAGTATAATTGGGCTTCTAGATGGGAGGAGGGCTCTTGGTAGGAGTCCCGCATAGTGTTCTAAACCTTCCTCTAGACTCCCATTATGACAAACAGCTAGGATTCTGCACCCGGTTTGAACAATTGCACGTTCAATAGAAGCCTCCGATCCTACCCATATACCATCCAAAGAATCTATTGCAAAGTATGAATATGGGAGAGGTGACTTTGCTTCTTTAGCAAAGTCTAACGAGAGAAGAGCCATGCATGGCACTCATTCAGCTATTCTTAGGAATCACACAACTTCTCCTAGCAATGCTAGTAGCATGGGCATATGGCCATCATCGACCCTCAAAGCCTTCGTCCATCACAATACAGCAATACCCCCTCTTTTGGACGTCAAGCGACTTGGTTGACCTATGGCAGCCACCTATAACTCACCTTTTGCCTTCAAACGAGGTCATGACGACTTGCCCATCTCTTATATGTTCTTACTCGCTCTATCTCAACCTTATACACTAAGGTCATTTGATTCCTCATCATACAAACCCCGATCTACGGCTATGGCAAGATTAGGAACTAGGCTCTTGATGCAACAACAATAATTTAGAAATCAGTTTTTCTTCCCTAAAACCTAGCAACACAGCATCATGCTTGTAATAGGTTCTAT
Organism: Canavalia gladiata; assembly: GCA_037954105.1. NCBI lineage: Eukaryota > Viridiplantae > Streptophyta > Magnoliopsida > Fabales > Fabaceae > Canavalia > Canavalia gladiata. The sequence goes on along the minus strand of CM075659.1, from coordinate 9,946,270 downwards.
GCCTATTGGATAGAATTGTCGGAATTTCGTACATTCTACACAACTGTATGCTAATAAATGGCATTTAGCTAAGTCTGTTATATGCCTATCGAGACCACTCATGGATGGCAAGATTGTAAATTCAGATTAAAGCGATAGTATCAAATGGATTTATTCAGCTTCGTTTAACACTCTCCATGAACGACAGACAATGTAAGGCACACAAGCATTGCATTAAAGAGAATCCACATAATCTTTAGGAGCCGATTGTGATCGGCGCCGACGTTGTACAATAAACTTAACTACATGCAAAAAGAGATCCTATTTCCTCTGTTCTTGGTTAGGCAGAGATCGTTCAAGGGAACGAGTCTAAGGTTCATGTATATCTTGGTGAAAACAGCAAGAATACTAACCTGGATACAAGATTCCACTCCAAGGGTGTGATTTTTCGGTTTTTGGTGAGAATGGATGCTAATCGGAGGTCTTCCCCTCTCTTCTTATTTTCTTGGTTTTTCTTTATGCTCTTGCTGAGAAATCCCACCAAAAAGCGAGAACCTCTCCCTCTGCACGCCCCCTCCTCCTTTCTAATTTAGTTTTCTTTTCATTCGTTCCTTTTTTTTGTTTTAACTAATATTTTCAGTTTTTTATTTGTTTTTTTTTTAAAAATCTTTTTCTTATTAATTTCCAGATTTTGTTATTATTATTCTAATTTTCAAAATATTTATGTCTTTATTTTTTTTTAATTTCACATTTTTATTTCCAAATTTAAATTCTTTCCTTTTTCTCTCTCTTCTTTTTTTTTGGGAAAATTAGTTTTTTTTATTACTTTTTGGTATTCTCTTAATTTTTCTATTTCTTGCTTTTTCTGTTTTTTTTTCATTTCGCTTTTTGATTTTTTTTATTATTGTCTGTTTCTCTGTTTGTCTGTTTATTCTGTTTTCTGTTTTTATTTCTATGTTTTTTTTTTATTAATTTTGCTAACTGGGGGCCTCAGACATAATTGGGTGTTTACAGGGGACAGTCAATACTTCCACCGGACCTGGGAAGAAAAAGACAGGAGAAACCTGCAATATGGCTTCTAATCAAGGCCAATACGCTCCTCAAATGGCACAGTATGGTCCAGCTGGCTTCTGACCACCACCATATACACCATACCCTTACATTGCAGCTACATACCAAACACCATACCCTTCTACTTACAACTATCCGACACAAGTCCGACCACCAACACCATATACGGCCCAAACACAAACCATGAGCCAAAGTACCAACCAAAGCCAGAAAAAGGAGAAGAAGCCCGTCCAATTTGACCCTATTCCAATCTCCTACACCGAGCTGCTACCTCGGCTGATTCAAAACTCTCTAGTTGCACCTTATCCTCTAAAGCCTCAAGAGCCACCATATCCTAAATGGTATGATGCAAACGCCAGATGCGATTACCATGCAGGGTTCATTGGCCACTCTACTGAGGATTGCCTAGCGTTGAAGCGAAAGGTACAAAGCCTGATTGATGCAAAATGGCTGGATTTTGGGAGGCTCGCTCCCAACACAGAAAGCAATCCATTGCCGAACCACGAGAATCCATCAACTAGCTAAGAGATGGGAACAGCACAACGTGTTGCCTTGTACAAAATCGAGGATACTCATCCAAAATTGTCGTACTTTTCAAAATCAATATTTTGTAAATAAATCTCAATGAATAATACAAAAATTACATTTTTATGTTTCTTGAGCACGTGCTTTACATTTTGACTTTACTTCTAAAATTTATCATCCTTTTCATCACTCAACCTATTTCCTATTCCTACACCAAAACAATAAATACCAATTGGTGAGGATGCCAGTGCTGTAATAAGTAATCTTGAACGTCGAATTAATCAAGTTAAAAGAGAAAAGCCCAATGAGGAAGCAGGATAAACAACCAGGGATTCTACATCACCATTCAAAATAAAAATATCCCGCTGGAACAAAGTTTAAATCCAGGCAAAATTAGGGATGCAAGAAAAGATCTGCTGAATTGGAAGCCTAAAATGATCTCGGTAAGGTCAATATCTGATTACATAAAATTCAAGAAAAAGGAGAAGACCGGCTGGATTAAAGTCAAAAATAATCCAGGCAAAATCAAGGTCAAAACATAAAGTTCAAGAAGAAGAGAAGCCCACTGGATTAAAAAGCCAAAAATAATCCAGGCAAAAGTAGGGTTAAAATTCAAAAGATGAATTGGCAAAGTCATGATCAGAAAAGGTCTTGCCAGTTTCCAACAACAATTCAGGCAAAAGTCAGAATCATATAAAAGGCCCGCTAGGTCAACAATAAAAAACGACCCAGGAAAAAGTTAGGGCACAATTAAACAGAAGCTCGCTAGGTCGACAAACTCTTAAAGATGACCTAAGCAAAAGTTAGGGCATAATCAAACAGAAGCCCGCTAGGTCAGCAATAAAAAACGACCTAAGCATAAGTTAGGGCACAACCAAAATCAAGAGCCCGCTAGGTCGAAAACCCTCAAAGGGCGGCCTAGGCAAAAGTTAGGGCACAATCAAATAGAAGCCCGCTAGGTCGACAACCCTCAAAAGACACCTAGGCAAAAGATAGGGCACAATCAAAAAGCCCGCTAGGTCGACAATCCTCAAAACGGCCTAGGAAAAAGTTAGGGCATGATCAAACAAAAGCCCACTAGGTCAACAAACTCGCGAAGACGACCTAGGCAAAAGTTAGGGCACAGTCAAACAAAAGGCCCGCTAGGTCGAAAAACCCTTAAAGGGCGACCTAGGCAAAAGTTAGGGCAAAATGAAAGACCTGTTGGGTTGAAAACTCAAAAGAACAACCCAGGCAAAAGTTAAGGTCAAACCAGGAATTCCAGGACAACATGATATTCTGCACCCCATATCTTCTTAAAACTGGGGCAAAATTTTTCCATTTCTCAAAGTTTGGCTAATTAGACAATCAAGATTATGAAAAGCAGTATTGGCATTTTTCATCAAAAGGTGCCATTTGGGCAATCGAACCCACCCCTTTCATCATCCTCTTCCTTTCAAGTACACCACCTTAAAACATACAACTTCAAAATTCTTTATCTCCTTCTTTTGACAATCCAGCATCACTTTGCACACCTCAAAATGCACGTGCCACAAGGAAACATGAAAAATGTAAAAATAATTAAAAAGGGATTAATTTTGAAAATTCATGACATGTCGGATGAATCCTCGACCGTTGCAACGCGACAGGATTGTTTCCCAAGGATTCATCTTCCTACCAACCATAATGCCACCAAAGAAAGAGTGTGTCTTACTCAATAATACTGACCACTGTTGGGTTTCAAAAATCCCGGAAAGAAGATTTCAAAATTTACCAATAAGCCAAAAGACTGAGTCAATCCAGCTCGCCTTGATTCTTGATCCCTTTCACACCAACTATGGGGTTGTTGAGGAAGGAGGAGTCGGAAAAACAAAAAAAAATCAAGAGAAACAAAAATTTTACACCATTTCATGGATTGCATTCGATAGCATATGTTTAATCAAATAATTATTTCAAGCATCAAAATAAGAACCCCACATCATTTCTGCATTTATTCAAGCATCATTAACACCGCATTCTTTTCACTCATTCAGACAGCACATAAGCATCTTTTATTCAAGCATCGCATCTTTCAACAGTAATTAAGACCAAAGGTAAAATTTTCCTAATCAGTCATAATTAAAACTGAATCAAGCCTAAATTGGGGCAAAAGTTAGCACAACAAAATTTAATTTGAGGTCATCCGCAAATGATGAATCGAGTCCAAACTGCGGCAAACGTTTGCCTACAAAAATTCAATTTGAGATTATCCTCAAATTCTCAGTCAAGTATCAAACTGGGGCAAAAGCTGGCCCAACAAAATTTAATTTGAGGTCATCCTCAAATGATGAATCGAGTCCAAACTGCGGCAAACGTTTGCCTACAAAAATTCAATTTGAGATTATCCTCAAATTCTCAGTCAAGTATCAAACTGGGGAAAATGTTTGCCCATACAATTCAATTTGAGGTTATCCTCAAAATCAAGTTCAAATTGGAGCAAATGCTTGCCCACAAAAGTTCAATTTGAGGTCATCCTCAGATTATAGATCAAGTCCAAACTGGGGAAAACATTTACCCAAGAAAGATTTAAATTCAAGAACAAAACTGGGGCACGCTTTTGCCTAGAAATTCAAGTTGAGGCAATCCTCAATTCCTCAACTCCAATCAAGTCCAATAGGGCAAAGTGGCCCAGAAAATTCAAGTGAAGCTCATCTTCAATCTCATCGAGGCCTAAACTAGGGCAAACACTTGTCTAAGCTCCCTTCAAATCAAGACGTCCATCAATTATCAAGAATCATCTAAACTAGGGCAAAGTGGTTGCCCAAGTCTCTTCAAGGAAATAATTGTTAAGTGCCTAAAAACCTTCAAGTTCGAGGTAGAATAAGCAGCTTGTTTTAATGCAAGAAAAACAAAATTCAAAAATAAGTCGTCCGAAGCAGCTGATAAAGAGCCCACGTTCCACCTTCACGTGCTTTCCTAGGGCACATTATGTCATTTTTCTTTTACCTGTCATAACAGGCCAATCATCATCTTGTTTTCACACGACCCGTCTCAACAAGTATGTGTCATCAATTCCTGCCTGTCTTAGCAGGTTCATCCTTTTCTTGTCAACAACAAGATTCTTCTGCTATACCTGTCTTAATGGGTTTTCTTCATTCTGTTATACCTGTCCTAACAGGTGCCCCATTCCACCCTATCAACAACAGGGCCATTACATTTAACCTGTCCTAACAGGTCTTCACCTTTTTCTTTTTCACCTATTTAGCAGGCTCGCATTTTCCTGTCAACAACAGGAGCTCGTTTACACAGTTTAGTCATTGTCACTCATTTTTCCTGTCTTCACAGGTTCTTCCCACCTCCCACTTCAAAGTCACCTGTCTTAACAGGTCCCTTTTTGCTATACAAATAGTCATCTTCAAGTTCTTTTCTGCATCATGGCCTATGTTGTCAGGCCTCATCAAATTTTATTTTCCGCATATATCCTGACAACAGCAGGATTCCATTTGCATTCTTCCCGACAACAGCGGGACCTCATTTGCATTCTCCTGTCAACAACAGGATTGCAAGCATGTTTAATTTTCTACCTATCAAGTAGGTTTGCATTTATCCTGGAAACAGCAGGATCTCATTAGCGTCTGCTCGGCAACAGCAGGACCTCATTTGCATTCTCCAGTCAACAACAGGACTTCAAGCATTTATTTTCTGTCCACCTGTCAAGTAGGTTTGCATTTATCCTGGCAATAGTAGGATTTCATTTTCATTCTTCCCGGCAACAACAGGACTTCATTTGCATTCTCTTGTCAACAACAGGACTTCAAGCACATTTATTTTTCTGTCCACCTGTCAAGCAGGTTTGCATTTATCCTAGCAACAGCAGGATTTCATTTGCATTCTTCCCGGCAACAGCGGGACCTCATTTGCATTCTCCTGTCAACAACAGGATTTCGAACATGTTTAATTTTCTACCTATCAAGTAGGTTTGCATTTATCCTGGCAACAGCAGGATCTCATTAGCGTCCGCCCAGCAACAACGGGACCTCATTTGCATTCTCCTGTCAACAACAGGACTTCAAGCATTTTACGTTCACCTGTCAAGCAGGTTTACATTCATCCTGGCAACAGCAGGATTTCATTTGCATTGTTCCCGTCGACAACGGGATTCCCCTCAAGTTTACATTTTTGCATCATGGCCTATGTTGTCAGGCCACCATTAAGTTTACCTTTCTGCATCATGGCCTATGTTATCAGGCCACAACCTAGCTTAGTTTACTGCTTTTCAGGCCTATGTTGTCAGGCCGCCATCTAGCTTAGTTTGCTGCTTTTCAGGCCTATGTTGTCAGGCCGCCATCTAGCTTAGCTTACTGCTTTCAGGCCTATGTTGTCAGGCTGCCATCTAGCTTAGTTTACTGCTCTTCAGGCCTATGTTGTCAGGCCATCATCTAGCTTAGTTTACTACTTTTCAGGCCTATGTTGTCAAGCCACCATCTAGTTTAGTTTATTGCTTTCAGGCCTATGTTGTCAGGCCACCATCTAGCTTAGATTTACCGCTTTCAGGCCTATGTTGTCAGGCCACCATCTAGTTTAGATTTCCCGCATATTGGCCTATGTTATCAGGCCAACCTGTACATATTTTACATTTTAATAAGTCATTTTTCACTCCGCTGAGCCTGTCAGGATGGGCCACTCTCTTATGCTTTGCTTGTTTTAACAGGCCATTTTCATTTCATCCTTGCTTATCCTAACAAGCAATCCCACGACATTCCAAGCTGGTCCTAACAGGCCTTTATTCATCTCACGTAGTCTAATTAGGCTATGTGATCAAGCATTGCAAACCCTATCAGTTTATTCATAGTCTAATTATGTTATCAGGCCGGCAAGGTCACCCAAAAACCACCATCTTCCAAGGCATCAATCTTTAAGCTCAAAGCCTCTACATGCTTCTCGGACTTCTCTCAAGCTCACCTCGGACATAAGGTGTTCACGTCTTTACTCACTTCCTACCCAGATAATTTAGAGAATTGCTTCTCATATTATCTAGCAGGAAAATGAGTAAAGAGGGGCAAACTGTAAACACCCATTTCTGTCTGAGGCCCCCAATCATAAAATTAATCAAGAAATTAATACTAATTTTAAAATAATTCAGAAAGAAATAATGAAGAAACAGGAAAAAATAGAAAAAACAGAACAGACAGAAAACAAATACAAAAAGACAGACGAACAGAGAAACAGACAATAATAATGAGAAAAAGAAAGAAAATTAAAACAGCAGAATAAACAAAATAAACATTAAAACAAAAAATTAAAAGAAAACAATAAAAGAAAATTTAATAAACAAAAATACAAATCTAGAAAAAATTAAAACTAAAATCAGAAATAAAAAATCATCAAAAACAAAAATCAGAATAAAAACGTTTTAAGAAATAAATCTAAAGGAAAATTTAACAGAAAGAAAAATTTAACAAAAAGGATAATAAAGGAAAATGGAAAATAAAATCTGAGAAAAAAAGAAGAAAAAAAGCTTTAACAATTAATATAAAAAGAAATCAGAAAAAGAAATAAATAAAACGGAAAAGACAAAAATAGGCGGGTTGGAACAGAAAAAACTGTTTTTGAAATAAAAAAGAAAAAAGGGAGAGCTCCGGGGGGATGATTCGGATTTGGGGGGGGAACTCTCCTGAAAATTAGAAATTCTTGATCCAAAGGAGGAGAAGACGCCAAGAAAGAAGAAGAGAGAAAAAGACTCTGGAGAGGGACGAAATCTGGGTCTTGGGAGCGAAGGCGCAGCGTCAGGATCCTAGTAAGACTGAATTGGTTAAAGACCGCATAATGAGATTATCGTTCTTGGAAAATCCTCCAGATAAGATCAAGAACCCTTCTATAGGTATTTCGGAAGCTAGGAATGCATGCATCAATTAGTGTATAGTAGTTTCGAATATGGCTTTATCGCGTTGAACTCGTACCATGAACCATCTCCTGTTGGAGCTCGATCGAATCTTTGAATCTTTGGGGCTCGCTTGGCCATCCTATGATACGGTTAATCTTCTCCCATCAATCGTTTGTGTTAATTGGGCATGAGTACCGAGGGTCACTCGTTCATGTTAATGGAACGAATCTCACCCAATGCTAGGCGTTGAGCATATGTAAACACGACCTTATCGTCATGCATAAGGAACTCGAGGGTGATGATATCTAAATAGAGGGAATTCACACCATTCGAATGAACAATAGATGGGAATCGTTGCACTGTTGTTGAGAGGTTTTTCACGTGGCACTTAGGTTCTTTAGATTAGGTTGTATACCCTTCTACTGGAACTGTAGGAGTTTATTATGCTCCTCTCAACCATTAAACTTCTTGGCATACCTACCATCGGGTATTCTGACGTATAGTTAAGGCTTTAGTCCCGTGCCCATGATTACCACCTAGTAAGGACCAAGTAATGTGGAAATTACGTTGACGACATAACGTCCCTGTTTCCATGAGTTAATTCAAGCATTTGAGGAAAATGTGATACGTCATTACTCACTAGATGTACAATTTTGTACCCCCTTTAGGTGTGCAAAGGTCATGGAGAGATGAGTCGACATACCCAGCTCGTTCACGTACTAAGATTATTGCCCTCCTCCCTTAGGTATTCTTCGTTGCTTTGGGCCAAAGAATAGTGCAAGTACTTCCGCCATTCTGGAGCGTATTGTTACGGACACTATAGCATCATTGATTGAGGCATACCATGGTCACCATCAGTAGGATTGGGCGTTAATTCTGGTTAAGGGCTAAAGCTGTGTAGTGCCTGCAATGGTCCATCCCTCAACATTCACAAGGGGCTGTTGTCTGGACTCTTGAAGATCCTCGCTCCGAACATGCAGGGGAAGAAGCCAAATCTAGATATGAAGTGCCCTTCCATCTTGAGGTTTTTTATTTTTGTAGAACCAGAGAAATGCATGTGCATGGTCCTTTTGCCACAAGCCGCTGAGTCCAAGCAAAAACCCTTCCACAGTTTGGTTCATGACCTGAGCGATAGATTTGGAAGAAAAATCCCATGCAGTGGGCGTATGGATCTAGGAAAGTGTCAACTAAAGGTTGCTTTAGAAATATTCAAGGGGGTGTTAAAACTCAATCAATAGTTCGTTCTAGTGGTAAGCTCGTTGATCCCTGTGGGTTGCATTCTCTTCAAAATCTCCCTAAGCCAATGTGAGATGTTTGGGCCGAGTGTTACAGCCTAATGTTTAGCATGCACAGGGGCTACCTCTTTGTTTGATGTGTATTGTTGTGCATCAAAGGGGCCTCACTATTAAAACCACATGCACTCTGCATGCCATCCGCGCCAGGTTATATTCTTTCAGGCGACTATTTCATTTTAATTTCCCCTTCCAGCCGCACGCACGCCACGTGTCTATGGCCAGCCTTAGCTTCAAAATTTTTGCAAAAGACTAAACTGCCCCTGCCTTTTCAAAAAATGCCTAAACTGCCCCCTGTCATACAAAAGACCAAATTGCCCCTCCCATTTCCCAAAAAATGCCTAAACTACCCCCTCCTTCTTAAAGAACCCATAAAATAATAAAAAATGCTAAAAAACCCAAAAAATAATAAAAAATTCTAAAAAACCCAGAAAATAATAAAAAATATTAAAAAATCCAGAAAATAATAAAAAATTCTAAAATACCCAGAAAAAAATAAAAAAATATTAAAAAAATCCAGAAAATAATAAAAAATATTAAAAAATCCCGAAAATAATAAAAAATTCTAAAAAACCCAGAAAATAATAAAAAATTCTAAAAAACCCAGAAAATAATAAAAAATATAAAAAATTCAGAAAATAATAAAAATTCTAAAAAATCAAGAAAATAATAAAAAATACTAAAAAAATCCAGAAAATAATAAAAAATTCCAGAAAATCGAAAATTAATAAAAATTTCCAGAAAATCCAAAAATTAATAAAAAATTTCTAGAAAATCAGGAAATTAATAAAAAATTCTAAAAAATCAAAAATTAATAAAAATTTCCAGAAAATCAAAATTTAATAAAAAATTTTAAGAAATCAGAAAATTAATTAAAAATTCCAGAAATTAAGAAAATTAATAAAAAATTCCAGAAATTAAAAAATTAATAAAAAATTTTGAAAAATCCATAAACATTAATAAAAATTCAGAAAATTCATAAAAATTTATAAAATACAGAAAATTTATGAAAGTACAGAAAATCCATAAAAATACAAAAATTCCAGAAAATTCATAAAAATCCTATAATTGCTAGATAATTACATTAAAACCCCAATTACTCCAAAGGTCAAAAAATGAAGATTCTTCGATTAAATTCGAGCTTTCCTTTATTCAAGGATCAACGTCAATTGCAAATTATCCCTTTTTCATAAATTTAAAAATCTTTTTCTAAATATTTTGGGATCTTTAAGTCTCACGCAATGGACTCTAAATGGGGAGCTGGCGGTCTACCTGCTGCTCAACATTTAGTAGTTCATATAGGTCCTCGTGCTGCCTTAGCCGCCTCGGGCCTTGTGCATGAGTGGACTTGAGGTCTTCTTCAAGATTTAAAAATCTTTTTAATATTTTGGGGATTATAGGTCTCACGCAATGGGCTCTAAATGGGGAACTGGCGGTCTACCTGCTGTTCAACATTTAGTAGTTCGTATAGGTCCCTGTGCTGCCTTAGCCGCCTCGGTCCTTGTGCATGAGTGGACCAAAAATCCTTCCCAAAGATAAAACTTTCTCAAAACGAAATCTTCGAATATTCTCTTAAAAACACTCTTTGAAGGTCAAGCCTTCACGAGCTAGAACTATGTAAGCCTTGAATTTTCCATTGCACCGGGGAATACGTAGGAGCAGGATCTAGTCCTGTCAGGCTAACCTCCGTCAAATTATTTTTCACATTAAAGGGATCCAAACAGTTTTCAAAATCACACACTCAGTTAAGGGTGCTGTTCTTTGGAACGGGCGAGTGGGGTGCCTAACACCTTCCCCATTTGTAACCGACTCCCGAACTTCGAGTCTCATTTTCTAGTTAAGGTTTTTCCAAACTTTTCCCTTAAATAAAATTTGGTGGCGACTCCACATAGATCAAAACAAATCATTTTTCAAAATTTAGCGAGTTCGTCGTCTCGTCGGAATTACGGTTGCGACAGTGTAACGGGAATTTTTTTAAGTTTTGCCGTTTAGTCTTGTGCGCTAAACTAAAAGAGAGGTGAAACACATTTTTTTTATGCGATTAAGGGTCATATGCAAAAGTTTGTACAACAAAGGCTCCTTTAATGCAAAAAATTGTACGTTAAAGTTTGTCACGCATACATTGATACGTTTCAATTATATTCGAAATAATTTGAGTAGATGACAATTTTAATCTTTTGCAATTTTTTTATTTCATTAAAACTAACATTTTTAGAAATTTGAATTAGTTTTTTCTTCACCTCGAATGTTAAACCTTCCTCACCTTCAAACATTTTTCTATTAAAATATATAATAAGAATTATTTCATCCATATTTAAAATCTATTAATATAAACTTAAAATTTTTTATTTTTAAAATAATTTACAAAAATTAAAAACCATTAAAAATATGCAAAAATTACCCTTAACGTAAAAAAAAACAGCAATAAAAACTCTTCACTCTTCCTCAAAAACTTAGATTTTACTAGACGGATAACACAATCGACCCATCTATTCATACATCCTTATGACGCATTTTGAAATACGTTATATATTTAAAATTAAATTAATAGCTTTAGGGTTTGAGTTGAAATTTTTCTATCCTTTGTTGCATTATATTGTTCGCTTGAAAGGGGCTGAAACGCATAAAAAATGCATTTAAGGGTGTACCACCTTTTTTGATGCGATAAAAGTGTAACGGGAATTTTATTTTTTTAAGTTTTGTCACTTAGTCTTGTGCACCAAAGGAGAGGTGAAACGCATTTTTTGATGCTATTAAGGGTTATACGGAAAAGTTTGTGCGACAAAGACTCCTTTAATAAAACAAATTATACGTTAAAGGTTGTGACGCATACATTAATACGTTTTAATTAAGTTCGAAATAATTTGACTAGATGACAATTTTAATTTTTTGAATTTTTTTTCAATTCATTAAAACTAACATTTTTAGAAACTTGAATTGGTTTCTTCTTCACACATTTTTCTATTAAAATATATAGTAAGAATTCTTTCGTCCATATTTAAAATCTAAAAATATAAACTTAAAAGTTTTTATTTTTAAAATAATTTACAAAAATTAAAAACCATTAAAATATGTAAAAATTACCTTCAACGTAAAAAAAAAAATAGCAATAAAAATTCTTCACTCTTCCTTAAAAACGTAGATGTTACACGATGGATAACACAATCGACCCATCTATTTATACATCCTTATCATGCATTCTTGAATAAATTTTTCAATCCTTTGTTGCATTCTATTGTACGCTTGAAAGGGGCTGAAACGCATAAAAAATACGTTTAAGGGTGTACCACCTTTATTTGTGCGTTAAAAGTGTAACGAGCATTTTTTTAAGTTTTGCCGTTTAGTCTTGTCCGCTAAACTAAAGGAAAGGTGAAATGCATTTTTTTATGCGGTTAAGGGTTATACGCAAAAGTTTGTGCGACAAACTTTCCTTTAATGCAAAAAATTATACGTTAAAGATTGTGACGCACACATTAATACGTTTCAATTAAGTTCGAAATAATTTTTACTAGATGACAAATTTAATTTTTTGAATTTTTTTTTCAATTCCTTGACACTAACATTTTTAAAAACTTGAATTGGTTTTTTCTTCATCTCGAATGTTAAACCTTCCTCACCTTCAAACATTTTTCTATTAAAATATGTAATAATAATAATTTCATCCATATTTAAAATCTAATAATATAATCTTAAAATTTTTTATTTTTAAAATAATTTACAGAAATTAAAAACCATTAAAATATGCAAAAATTACCTTCAACCTAAAAAAAACAACAATAAAAACTCTTCACTCTTCCTCCAAAACTTAGATTTTACTTGACGGATAACACAAAAAGCCACCTATTTATACATCCTTATCAGTCATTTTTAAATACGGTATATATTTAAATTTAAATTAATAGCTTTAAGGTTTCAGTGGAAATTTTTCAATTTTTTGTTGCATTATATTGTTCGCTTGAAATGGGCTGAAACGCATGAAAAATGCATTTAAGGGTGTACCATCTCTTTTGATGCGATAATAGTGTAACGAGAATTTTTTTAGGTTTTTCCGCTTAGTTTTCTACGCTAAATGAGAGGTGAAAGGCATTTTTTTATGCGGTTGAGGGTCATTCCCCAAAGTTTGTGCGACAAAGGCTCCTTTAATTCCAAAAATTATACGTTAAAGGTTGTGACGCATACATGAATACATTTCAATTAAGTTCGAAATAAGTTGGCTAGATGACAATTTTAATATTTTGGATTTTTTTTTCAATTCATTGAAACTAACATTTTTAGAAACTTGAATTGGTTTCTTCTTCACCTCGAATGTTAAACCTTCCTCACCTTCACACATTTTTCTATTAAAATATGTAATAAGAATTATTTTGTCCATATTTAAAATCTAAAAATATAAAATTAAAAGTTTTTATTTTTAAAATAATTTACAAAAATTAAAAACCATTAAAATACACAAAAATTACCTTCAACGTAAAAAAAACAGCAATAAAAACTTTTCACTCTTCCTCAACAACTTAGATTTTACACGACGGATAACACAATCGACCCATCTATTTATACATCATTATCACGCATTTTTAAATACGTCATATGTTTAAAATTAAATTAATAGCTTTAAGGTTTAAGTTGAAATTTTTCAATCTTTTGTTACATTATATTGTGCGCTTGAAAGGGGTTGAAACGCATAAAAAATACGTTTAACGGTGTAACACCTTTTTTTGTGTGTTAGAAGTGTAACGGGAATTTTTTTTAAGTTTTTCCCCTTAGTCTTGTGCGCTAAAGGAGAGGTGAAACACATTTTTTGATGCAGTTAAGGGTCATAAGCCAAAGTTTGTGGGACAAAGGCTCAAAAAAATTATACGTTAAAGGTTGTGACGCATACATTAATACGTTTAAATTAAGTTCGAAATAATTTGAGTAGATGACAATTTAAATTTTTTGAATGTTTTTTCAATTCATTAAAACTAACATTTTTAGAAACTTGAATTGGTTTCTTCTTTACCTCGAATGTTGAACCTTCCTCACCTTCAAATATTTTTCTATTAAAATATATAATAAGAATTATTTCATCCATATTTAAAATCTATAAATATAAACTTAAAAATTTTAGAAAAAAAAAATAGCTATAAAAACTCTTCACTCTTCCTCAAAAACTTAGATTTTACATGACGGATAACACAATCAACTCATCTATTTATACATCCTTATCACGAATTTTTAAATACGTTATATATTAAAAATTAAATTAATAGCTTTAAGGTTTCAGTTGAAATTTTTCAATCATTTGTTGCATTATATTGTTCGCTTGAAAGGGGCTCAAACGCATAAAAGATGCGTTTAACGGTGTACCACCTTTTTTTGTGCGTTAAAAGGGTAACGGGAATTTTTTATAAGTTTTGCAGCTTAGTCTTGTGCGCTAAAAGAGAGGTGAAACGCATTTTGTGATGCGGTTAAGGGTCATACGCAAAAGTTTGTGCGACATAGGCTCCTTTAATGCAAAAAATTATACGTTAAAGGTTGTAACGCATACATTAATACGTTTCAATTATATTCGAAATAATTTGACTAGATTACAATTTTAATCTTTTGAAAATATTTTTTTTTCCAATTCATTAAAACTAACAATTTTAGAAACTTGAATTGGTTTTTTCTTCACCTCGAATGTTAAACCTTCCTCACCTTCAAACATTTTTCTATTAAAATATATAATAACAATTATTTCATCCATGTTTAAAATCTAAAAATATAAATAATTTTCAAAAATATGCAAAAATTACCTTTAACGTAAAAAAAAACAAAACATCAATAAAAACTCTTCACTCTACGGATAACAGAATCAACTCATCTATTTATACATCCTTATCACGCATTTTTAACTATTTTTAACTATGTTATATATTTAAAATTAAGTTAATAACTTTAGGATTTCAGTTGAAATTTTTCAATACTTTGTTGCATTATATTGTGCGCTTGAAAAGGGCTGAAATGCATAAAAAAATGTGTTTAAGGGTTCACCTCTTTTTATGCGATAAAGGTGTAATAGAAATTTTTTTAAGTTTTGCCGCTTAGTCTTATGTGCTAAAGGAGAGGTGAAACACATTTTTGATGCAGTCAAGGGTGATACGCAAAAGTTTGTGTGACAAAGGCTCTTTTAATTCAAAAAATTATATGTTTAAAGGTTGTGACGCATACATTAATACGTTTCAAGCACTGTTTCGACTCTATTTCGGTAAATAATTTTCATCCGATCCCATTTTCGTATATATATATTTATATATATATTTTCTTTTTTAGCACCAGTTTGATCAAAAAGCCCAAAGACATCACTATGCATCCACAAAAAAAAAAAAGGAACAATATGTCTTGCTCATTCAGACCATATCTCCAAAATAATTATTATTGATTTTTATCAAATATTTTTATTTTTTTTTTAAATTAATATTTTTCTAATAAATAATATGTATTTAAATTTATATTTAATGTAATTCAATTTTGTATTATCCACAGTAGATTGAAAAGAAAATTTTTAATTAGATTTTTAAAATAATTTAAAAAAATAAAAATAAATTTAAAAAATATAGTAAAAAATTTTAAAAATAAATTTATCAAAAAAATTTATACAAACATGATAGTTAACATAAGGGTAAATTATTTTTTTCATTTTTTCTTTCCATTTTTTTATATATATATTTTTTCTTTTACATACATATAGAACTTCAGAGTACATCATTACCTTTTTTTTATTTTCATATGAACCTTTACATTTAGTAGAAAGTATAGTGTCTTATATAATTTTTTTGTCATTTTTTATACTATTTACCTTTTTTCGTTCATTTTGTTATTATTTATGATTCATTTTATATATATATAGATTTTATTTTTAAATATTATTTATTGCATAAAATAAAAGAACATACTTTAATGTTTTATTTGGCTTACAGAGAAAATAGAAAGGAAATAAGGGAAAAGAAAAGAAAGAGAAAGAAAGTAAAAATTCGAAGGAAAAATAAACTATTTAAATGTATTAAAATAGAAGGGAAGAGAAGGATTTCTATTCTTTGCAAATGTGAAAAAAGGCGAGGAAAAGAATATATTAATAATAAAAAATTTAACTTAAAAAATTTATTTATTTTATTATATTTTTCTATTAATATATATTATATTTTTGATATTTTTATAGATATATAATAATTTTAACAATTTAAAATTTAAAAAATAAGGATGCAAACTTCTTTTTCCCTTTTATCACCAATTTAGGGGATAAATTCTGGTGGAACCCACAGAAATTTGTTTCTTCCCTCTTCTACACTCAAACAAAACTTGTTTATATCTTTTTATATTTTTCTTTCTTCCTTATCCTTTCTTTCCTTCCTATTTTACCCTATTCAAACAAAGTATAAATGTCTCCACCAATTTTAAAAAATACTTTTGAAATACATATGTAAAAAACTAAAAAGTTAAAATATACAAAAATCACATGCATATCTAATATTAAATTTTAGATGTTTGAGAATTGAAATATTTAATTTTAAAATTGTATAACTAAATTGTTAGAGCACATGACTACCACATGCTTTCAATGGCATGGATGCCACCTTCAGCACAATGGAGGACCCTTAGGAGAGTTTGTGCTACCAAAATGTTCTCTTCTCAACAACTTGATTATACACAAGTTCTTCGAAAAAAAAAAAGTGAAAGAATTGATGGATTATGTTGAGAAAAGATGTAAGAAAGGAGAAGCTTTGGATATAGGTAAGGCTTCATTTACAACCGTGCTTAATTCTATATCAAACACTTTATTTTCTATGGATTTGGGTCATTACACTTCTGCTAAATCTCAAGAGTTCAAGGACATCATTTGGGCTATCATGGAAGAAGCTGGAAGGCCTAATGTTGTGGACTTTTTCCCAATTTTTCGCTTCCTTGATCCACTAGGTGCACGTGCAAGAATGAATAGTTATTTTGGAAAATTAATTGCGTTTTTTGATAGTCTTGTTGAAGAAATATTGCGCTTAAGAGGTTCAGAAAATGAATCCAAGGCATGCAATGATGTGTTAGACTCTGTGTTGGAACTTATGCTTGAAGACAATTCACAAGTGACCCGCTCTCATGTGTTGCATTTATTTCTGGTGAGCATTTCGGCTAGAAGTTCAATTTAGTTTCATTTTTTACACCGAATTTCATAATGAAACTTACCTCATCAGGGATTTTATATAAAGGATAAGGAAATATGAACTTAAAATAGCTTATATTTATTTTAAAAATAAGTTAGTTTTTACCAAGAAGGGCTAGTGAACACATTTTTTAACATATTTCTTTCGACATATTTTTTTAATTGGTTAGAATTTGTGTGAACCTCACTAAATTACATAGATAGGTTTCATTCTTAAAGTAGTGGGACCCTTATAAATTTTAACCAATAATAAAGAGGATATTGAGTAACATTGTTAAGAAATATGTAACTAATTAAAACTTCTTTGCAAATAATAGTCATGAGGTTGTTTTTCAAATATGCCAACGGTGCATGATTACTAGTGGGATCGTATAGTATAAAATGGTAAACATTGACTTGTGAAACCAAAGAGTAGCAGCATTTTTTTGGCTTATATTTTAAGAGCACAATCCTAATTTATTTGCACCTTTTGATTTTTTTTCCTCTTTAATTTATCAAACTGATGCCTCAAGACTCAATTCTCCAACATTTTACTCCATTTAGTCAATGTATGTTACTTTCTTGATTATTTAGATGGAGTATAAACTTCATTTATTGTACATCTTTCTTAATTTGTCGGTAAATCTTATAGATACATCATCTTATATTATTTATTAATTGATGACATATACCAGGATTTATTTGTGGCTGGTACAGACACAGCATCAAGCTCAATAGAATGGACAATGACTGAGTTGCTATGTAACCCATAAAAACTAGAAAAAGTTAGAAGAGAACTTCAACATGTCTTTGCTAAAGGTAAACAACCAGAAGAATCACATATCTAAAAACTTCCTTACCTAGAAGCAGTGGTGAAGGAAAGTTTCCGCTTGCATCCACCAATCCCATTATTAGTGCCACACAAGTCAGAAGTTGATATTGAACTATGTGGCTTCATGGTACCTAAAAGTGCCCAAATTCTTGTTAATGTATGGGCTATAGGAAGAGATTCAAGCATTTGGACAAACCCAAATGAATTTATGCCAGAAAGATTCTTAGAAAAGTGATATTGGTTTTAACGGTCAATATTTTGAGTTGATACCCTTTGAGCTGGAAGAAGGATCTGTCCTGTGTTGCCACTGGCTTCTAGGACTATTCACATTTTGTTGGCCTCTCTTCTAAATGCCTATGATTGGAAGCTCTCAAATGGGCAAAAGCCAGAGGACATTGACATATCTGAGAACTATGGGATTACCTAAATAAGGCTCAGCCTCTCCTTATCATTGTGGAAATAGGAAGAGAAAAAAAAAAAGTAAAATTATAAAAAAAAAATTGTTTAAATATTTTAAAATAAAAGAGAAGAGAAAGATTTTTATTATTTAGAATTGTAGAAAAGAGAAAAAAGAATATATATTAATAATATAAAATTTAACTTAAATTTTAATTTTTTATTATATTTTTCTATTAATATATTGTTATATTTTTAATATTTTTATAAATATATAATAATTTTAACAATTTAAAATTAAAAAAAAATATAAGCTTTTTCCTTCTCTTTTCTCATCACTTTAGGAAAAACAAAAAACAAAATTCAGTATAGTTCGCATAAATTTGTTTCTTTTTCCTGTTTTCACGGGCAAAACAACAGTAGAAAATATTTTTATATCTTTTTTTTTTCCCTCTTCTTCCTGCCTTTTTTACCCTATCCAAATAAAGTATAAGATACTTATTTTAGTTTATAAAAAATAAGTAAAAATATTTAACAAAGAAACAATGTTAAAGATAGGATTTTAAAATTTAAATAAGCAAGGGGTGATTACATAAGTTTTTTAATCTTATGAACATGGCACATCTTGGTACAATACGAATTTAACAAGTCTACTAAAAAATAAATCAGTTCATACAAATGAAGCATTTTTTCCTTTCCTTTCTATTATGGACTTAAATTGTTACTGACCCTCACCTCATTGTTATATTTCTTAACGTTAGAAAATGTTATTTCATCAAAAATAGTTAAGATGAATTCCGAAAGGTAGAAAAAATGGTTCACTGTATTATTGATTCAATTGATTCAACCAGCAATGTACAAGGGTTCTGATATTTATACAACGCAAGAATATACAAAAGGAACTAAATGTAACTGCCTACTGACTAACTTCATTATCTAATCAATTAAGAGCCTATTTATTGCTTACGGATATGAACATCACATCAAAATTTCATTTATGAAAACTCACCCAAGTAGTTATCGTAACATTTTCCTCAATATTATGCTTGTATGGGAATAATCTTGAGAGGTTGAGCCTTATTCAAAGTAATCCCAAATTTCTCAGATACATCTACATCTTCTGAATTTTGCCCATTTATGAGCTTCCAATCATAGCTATACGTAGAAGAGAAGCTAACACAATGTGCACAGTCCTAAAAGCCAACGGTAACCCAGGACATATCTTTCTTCCAGCTCCGAAAGGAATTAACTCAAAATCTTTCCCTTTAAAATCAATGTCACTTTCTAAGAATCTTTGAGGCATAAATTGATTTGGGTTTGTCCAAATAGTTGGATCTCTTCCCATGGCCCATACATTAATTAGAATTTGGGCATTTTTAGGCACAAAGAAGCCACATAGATCAACATCAACATTTGAGCTGTGTGGCACTAAAAATGGGGCAGGTGGGTGCAAGCGCAAATTTTTTTTCACCACTGCTCGGAAAAAAGGAAGTTTTGAAATGTGAGACTCTTCAACTTGTTCATCTTTGGCAACCACTTGTCGAAGCTCTCTCCTAACCTTTCCAGTATTTTGGGGTTACGTATCAATTCCGTCATTGTCCATTCTATGGTGCTTGCTGTTGCGTCTGTTCCGGCCACAAACAAATCCTAAAATATGAATGATCAATTAGAATAAACATGTAAGACGAAGTTTATGAAGGATTTAGTGATAAATTGAGAAGCTTGATCCGTTTAGATACTTGAGAACTTATTGAATCACACCTGAAGATGAATCGTAACAAAAATTAATTTTTTAAAATAATATGAACGTGGAGCGATTATCAAATTATATTTGTTAGAAAAAATATTTAAAAATTTTTAAAACAAAGAAATTCAAGTTCATCAGGTACTTACGAAGAGGAAAAAGGAAAGGTGTAATATTCTATTTGTTTGTCCGGTCAACATGTGATACTATAAGCCCTTATAATTTCGAAAACATGTGATAATATGCTACACATGCCATAGGTTCGTTATGTGTGACGTGGAATTAAAATTTATTTATTAAATAATAAAATATATAACTAATTTTTAAATTAAAAATATTTTAAATTTTAATATATACAAAGTTTAAAACAAATTAATTTGTTACATTATAAATTTTTATAATTTCATAAATATATGATGATAAAAAAATATTACACAAATAATATAAGAGCTATAATTAAAGTTTATTATTAAATATTAAAATATATAATTAAATTTTTTAATTAAAAATATTTTAAATTTTCATATACACGAGATTCAAAGTAAATGGATGGTTGCATTTTTAATTTTTACCATTCTACAGATATGTGATGTGATAAAGAATATTATATACAAATCTAAAGTTATATTCAAAATTAAATTTATTTATTAAATTATAAAATATATAATTAAATTTTAAATTAAAAATATTTTAACTCTATATATGCACGAGGTTGAAAAAACTTTTACATTACAAATCTTTACGATTTCACGAATGTATGATTACAGGGAATGATATCCACAAGTTTAAGGTTCAGAAATACATAATTAAAATTTATTTATTAAATAATAAGATATGTAATTAAATTTTTTAAATATATAATAATAAAAAATGTTATATATAAATTTAAAATTTATCATGTGAAATTTAAAATTAAAATTTATTTATTAAATAATAAAATATATAATTTAATTTTTAAATTAGAAATATCTCAAATTCATATATGTGTAATATTTAAGATAAATAAATATTTCTCTGATCAAATTTTAAAATTTTATAAATATATAATGGTAAAGAATGTTATACATACAAATTTAAAGTTTGTTGTGAAAATTTAAAATTAAAATTTTGATAAGGCTAATAAAAATATAATAATATAAATTTAAATTTAACAAATAATAAATTGATCAATTAATTTTTTATTTAAATGAAAATTTTAAGGATAATAATACTATACAAAACCCATTAAATGATTAGGAGAAAATATTTAACTTACTATAACAATATTTATTAATTATTATGCAATTTTAATTTTTCATCTATTAAGATTACTGAGAATAAAATCCAATGAATCAGATTAAAATAAATTTATTAAAATTTGTATTAGATAACAAATAGAATTGGTTGAATCATAATTTTCAATAAACTCTATTTAAACTCAATTTTGACCAAAGTAAAATCTAATTCAATTTAATAAAACTAAAATTTAATCAAAGTTTTTTTTTTTCAACCTACGTTACATTTTTCCATTTCCTATTCAAATAAATTTGTGTAATCCTATTCCCGTACTTAAACCAATTTGTCTATTTTTCTCAATTTTATTATGCTCCAAAATCATATAACGAGATCAAGAGCCTAATTAACTTTAAACATTTAATTCATTTGGAGCGTATCCTGAATACCTTGGTCCTTTAAAAAATATATATTCAATATAATTTAACTGCCAATAAATTAAACTGCATGATTAAGGTCGGAGACAACTAACTAAAGCTGCTCAACGCATGAAGGTTGTTACCCATTCCCACTATTCTTCATAGAGGTGAGACACTGAGTTGACTCATAGAGTTGGTGAGTCAAGTAAGTTCAAACCTCTGCATGGTCCAGGGACTGTGAACGTGTGCATGTGTGGGTGAGAGTGATCCGATAGAGAAGTTTATAAGCTAAGGGAGTATGTAGTCAAGGGAGAGGCAGAGAAAGTGAATGTGTGGTTGCTGAGAGAGTTCGTTAGGAAAATAAATTCCAACCATTCATATATATAATCTAAGGTTATATCTGATTCTAAAAGCTAATTTTTAGGATTGGGTTATATACTTATCTAATTTTCAACATATTTTTACCTTGTGTTTTGTTAGTGAAAATTTGTTTTTCAATTTTTTTCTTAATTAAAGATATTTTTCACTCGCTTTCCATGATTTTTTACTTCAAGAAATCATGCTATAAATAAAGTACACATAATTTCTCATCGTATTTCCAAGATATTTAATTGTAGTGTACATATATTAAAGTCATTAGCTGATCCTCAATATATTGGAGCCAGCAGCGTTGAGCATAGTGATTTCACAATACGTTTAGTTTCTGCCATGAACTAGGTGCTGCCTACCAAACCATTTTTTATAAAGAATCAATAAAAAATTAACATATTTAATATAATTTATTTGCATTTAATGTTAATTAAATATAATATAGTTAATGAAAATTTGTAATTAAGAACAAAAATTTTTAAAATTTTATTAAAAAATCCTTTCTATAAAATCTTTTATATTTTATTTATAATTTTAAAAAAAATTATTTTTATTTAAATTATTTTATTTTATTAATATTTATTTAAAAAACCTACAAAAATTTTTATTTAATATTTTTAAATTTATAACTTGTTATAAAATTAAATTTTAATTTGTAAAAATTATTTAAATATTAAAAAAATAAAATAATATTTTATTTTTATTTTTATTTTATATATTTTTTAATATTTCTCTTTTTTTCTCTTTCTTTATATATATACATTTACTTATTTATAAAATATATTAAAATTTTGATTTTTAAATTTTTAAAATTAAATTAAATCTACTTATACCTATGTATCTGTTTATATATATATAATTAAACTTAAAATATATTTTTTAAAAATTAAAAATAAAATTTTAAATATATTTAATTAATTAAATATATATAGAAAGAGAAAGAAAGAGGAAGAGAAAAAGAGAAAAAATATTAAAAGTATATTTTAAAAAATAAAAATAAAAATAAATAGAAATAAAATATTATTTTAATTTTTTAATATTTTAAATAATTTTTATAAATAAAAATTTAATTTTTTAATATTTTAAATAATTTTTATAAATAAAAATTTAATTTTTTAATAAGTTATGAATTTAAAAATATTAAATAAAAATTTTTGTAAATTTTTTTAAATAAAATTTAATAAAATAAAATAAGTTAAATAAAAATGATTTTTTTTAAAATCATAAATAAAGTATATAAAATTTAAAAAAAAATCTTCTAACAAAATTTTAAAAAAATTTATCCTTAACTACAAGCTTTTACTAAATTATATTACATTTGATCAACATTAAATATGGATAATCATATTAAATATGTATTAAGTATTAATTTTTTATAAAAAAAAAGGTTTAATACCCAAATTTACAAGAATGCCACCAATATTAGTTTTGTTTCTACCGACTGTTGCATACCATTTAAAGCCTGCTAGTTTGCTCATTATCTTTATTTTTTAACCATATCAGCCAGTGGATTGTTGCCATGTTTAATTTGGCAACTCATGTTATTTGAGGGAAATACATCATTTTGGATGACGTTGTAAAACTTTTTTATACTAAAATTGTATTCAAATTTAGTTCTTTAATCATATAGAATAGCCAGTTTGTTTATGCATAAATTTGTTTGCTTCCCCTGAGCATCCCTTTAGCTGATTAGTGAGTCACTCACAAACTTTTCACGCCACAGCAGGCATTTGGAAGGAGGCATCCATAACCTCATGATTTTTAATGTATGGTTTACTCTTGCGAAGTTTGAAATATAGAGAGCTCTTAATTAGACATTATATGATGATGAATTGATTCTTCTTCGGGAGCTGGCTGCTATCATATGGACAAGTGCTAAAATATTTTGGTTAGTATTCCACAGTTACATAATGTACAAATCAACACATACTAATCTGAGCCACAATTATAAAGCATAATTACACATTACTGAAATTTGTAAACATGCACCTATAGGTGTAATAACTGCATAATAATGATCTCTAGTCATTATTGTAGGGTGGCCACATGGAGATGAGTGTTTCTTGTGCGTATGATCGATGATTATTTTTGTTGTATGTTGTGTTTTATTATGCGTGGGAACTAGTTTTTCTTAGATAAAGATGTTTTTATGCTATTTTTAATATCATGTGACATACAAGTTTAATTTTTATGTAACACATAATTCTTTGTTCAAAAGAGGAATAAAGATCTCTATTTATTAGAGAAATGAAGAGATCCTAAATCATCCTTTTCACATCTAAGTATAAATAGTATTAAAAATTACAGTAACACTTTTTGAAATTCATGGAAAAAGTATTTAATACTTCTTTATTTTTATATTAAATTAATTTTTTATATTTATAATATCATTAGAAATTAGAAAAAATTTGTATAAAGTTGTATAATTAAGAAGAGTATGCAGTGTTATAGTTTTTTATAAATTAAGAAAAATTTATGCAGAATAAAAAATGGAAGAGATACTGAATATCATTTTATAAATTTTAAAAAATATTAATATAATTTCTCCTAATTAATATAATATTATTAGAAATTAAAAAAATTATATAAAATTATATAATTGAAAAGAGTATATTATATTATATTTTTTTATAAATTAAAAAAAGTTTATACAGAATAAAAAATAGAAGGAATATTAAAATTTTTTTTGATAAATTTTAAAAAGTGTTAATATAATTTTCCTTAACTAATATATTATCATTCAAATTAACTACTGTTTTTATGTTCCACCTATTTGACATTAAAATTTCACATAACTTTTTAACGGTCATATCATATTATGTGTTATTATGCCTCATAATTTATTTATGTAGTCATTGAAACACTAGCTTCCATATGTACCATCATCAATATAAAATATGGATTTGTTTTGTGTGAAAATGCTTCATGGCGCATGTAAACAACAATGAATTAATATTTTAATGATAAGATAAAGAAAGGTATTGTTTGCATGGAGGATGGATTACAATTCACCATCGATTATTGTTGATTATGCTATACAACATTGAAAAACGGTAAATGCTATACTATGAAAAAATTATTATGTTAAAAAAAAAAATTGACAGATATCTGTACAACTTGATTTCAGAATTATTTTTTAAAGTTAACACAATGGTATATAAGGAAGTAAAAAATATTACAGCGGAAAGTTACAGTTAATTTAATTTCGTTCAAGTTAAAGGTTAGTTTAGATATGTTCTAAGTTTTCAATTTAGGTTGATGAGTTACATTAAATTTTAAAAAAAATTCACTTCATGCATAAAAAAGGCAAGAAATGAGAAAGAGAGAAGAAAAGAACTATAGAAATAATGCTTAAGAAAAAATTACAGGAAAGGTTAAGATGACAAAAGGTGATGCCTGTAACAAGGGTGATCATAACAAATATTAATAAAAAAAATAAAAAATTTTATAACAATTTTTCTATTTTTTGTAAATAAATAAAAAGATAAAAAAAAGTTCTTAAAAAATAGTTGGAATTAAAAAAAAGAAAAGAAAAATTTATAAAAAAAAGAAATATTGAAATGGGAGGAACTGAAAATAAAATAGTGAATGAAAGATATTATAAGTAAAGAATGTATTAAAAGTTAAAATTAAACATTTATGATTTAATGATGATGTGAAGGTTCCATTTATTAGTAAAAAGAAAAGTTGAAATTGATAGCATAGGAAACAAATTGTTGAAAAACTCGGAAAGTCCAAATTGATAGCACAAATTGTAGCGGGGATAATTAACTGGCCAAAGCTAATCCTGCCCAGCATTAACCTTCTTTAATTGATTCTATTAATCTGATTTATCCGTTTTTATATGTCTGTTCTAATTTTATTTTTTGAATCCTGGATTATACAAGCTTGGATTTTTTTTTTTCTCACACCCATAGTTTTTTATGCTCTTGCGTAAGTATTATAGACTATTACACGTGTTGGCAATAAAAATTTTTAAAAAATTGTAGTATGATATTTAAATCTTTTTCGACTATTACACGTGTTGTCAATAAAAATTTCTAAAAAGAATTATAAAGTGTGATATTTAAATCATTTTTCTAGAGGTATATGTACAGATTGGTACCCAAGAAGATTCTGTGTAATCATTTTATGAGTTAAAATTGGAATGTTCTAATTTAATATGAGCTTTTACCTTTGATTCTACTAAAATATAGTTGTATTCAAATTTTGGAGAATGCTTTGCTACATATATTAATAAATTCGTGTATTAATCAATTTGATTGAGATAATTAATTACAGTAGTTAGACAATAACAATAATAATAATAATAATAATAATAATAATAATAATAATAATATTATTATTATTATTAATTATAATAATAATAATAATTTTTTAAAATTTTTATTATTTTAAAACTTTTTTATTTAATTTTTTAATTTATTTATTTTTAATAAATTCATAATAAAAAGATAAAATAAAATGAGTTGATTCATTTTAGTAACAACCTTTTAAAAACTTAAAATTAAAACTGGATTTAATTTCTAAAATTTTTAAAATAAAAAACTAAAAACTATTTTGAATTGTCCTAAAATTTTAAAATTTTTTAGCATTTAAATAATTAGTTCAATATATAATAATATCAATTTCAAATATTAAGATAAATTTAATTTTAATAATAATCATATAATATATTATTAGAAATCATACCAACTTTATATAATTATGAAATAGGGGCTTCACAAATTTTACCAAAAGTCCAAATAAAAAGCATACATACAAAACACAAGAAATATGAATACTCCTTATTGGAAAGTACCTTACCATATCATCGTCAAGTCAGCTTCATATATAGCTTTTTGAATGGAACAAGCTACATTAGATGAAACATCTCGCAAGATGTATTTTACTTTTATCTAAAACTGGATTAATTTTGAATTAAACAAGTCCTGCTCTGTACATACAAAATTTCTGATATCTCATTATACAGTGCTCTACGCATTACGAAGAATAAAATTTGTTTTTTTAATAATTAATTATATAAATAATTGATTAATTAATTACATAATTCATTATTTACATACATAATCGATTATTAGTTACATAAATAATCGATTAATAAGTTTATCTTTATTTATCACTTATATTAAAAAATTAACTATAATTTTTTTTTACTATTAACCATATTTTCTATAATATATCATTACATGATCTATTACTAAAATATTAATTATAATAAAATCATTTTAGCGAATGTAATAAAGTGTATGTATTATACTAATGGGAAAAAATCGTTTTTGTTTTCTAGTTATCAGGAGAATCTACGTACTTCCTTTCACATTTTAAAAAAGCTTTCATTAGATTTTTTCTTTCTTTTAAAAGATACAGAAAATCCTATTCTATTCGATGGGGATACAAAGGTTACCTTTAAAAATCTAAGTTAGTATGAGGTGTGATGTTTAAATCCTATTCGATGGGTATACAAAGGTTACCTTTGCAAATCTAAGTTAGTATTGAATGTACTTAACATCTATTTTTTATTTATTATATTTATTTTAATAAATTTTATAAATATAAAAATTTTAAATTAATTTTTGACTTTATTTATAATTTATTAAAATTTTTATGAATAATTTTTTTATATTATTAATATATTGTTTTAATTATTTTTTTTTACTTACATATTATTTTCAAATTTTTTATATATATGAAAATTTATTTAATTTTCAGTTTCATTTTCATTTATATATTAAAAAAATCAAGTCGTACTTTTTTACTACATCAATAATATTAATTATATTTATGAATTCCAAATATTAAATATATTAAAATTTTAAATAAATTTAAAGATATTTAACATATCCACCTGAAATGTACTTTCGTCATATATATATTAAAGTCATTATTTGTATCTTAAATATATATAAATTTATAAAATTTAAGCTTTTTAGATATTAGTATTGAATAATTTTTTATTTTATTATTCCAACAATTGTTAATATGTTTATGACTTTTTCTTTATAAAAATGTTACTGATTTTTACTATAAATAAGATTATAATTTAAATACTATTTAATGATTGCTTGCTTGATTTATTTAAATTTATAAATTATATATTTTTATTTATTTAATATTAAAAATATGAATTAATTTTAAATTATTTAAACAGAAAGTTGCATTATATGGTATTTGATTATAATAAAAAAATATTATAAACTGGTTACATAATATAAAATAAAAAACTTATATAATAAAATAATGTTTTATATGTGGTTGATTTAAGTTTATATATAAAGTAAAGAAAATTATAACACTAGTGGAAAATAAGTTTTTTACATCGGTTGTTATGAACTTTTTACATCGGTTATAAATGCGGTATTAAAGCGGACGATATAGAAACTTAGACTTTCTACATCGGTTCCACAACCGATGTAGAAAATACACTTTCTACATCGGTTAAAACTTCAACCGATGTAGAAAGTCATACTTTCTACATCGGTTGTGACCATAACCGATGTAGAAAGTCAACTTTCTACATCGGTTGAAGTTTTAACCGATGTAAAAAGTGAACTTTCTACATCGGTTAAACGACAACCGATGTAGAAAGTCTGAATTTTTACATCGGTTGTGGTCACAACCGATGTAGAAAGTAACTTTTTACATCGGTTTTGGTCACAACCGAGGTAGAAAGTTGATATTTTTTTGTAAATATTATTTTCGTTTAAGGAAATTGCCATATTATTTATTCACAATACCTGTGTATATAAACAGAATACCAGGCAGATAATACAGAAATTACAGAGTCTATATAATTAAAGTAAATACATCAATGTTTATTATAAAATATAATAAAAACAAACTAAAAATCTAAAAATCTCATGAATTCAACCCAAATTGGCAACCTCAATCAGAAATTCCCCCCAACGTCTCCTGATATCATCAATTTCTTCATCTAACAGAGGTTGAGGATTGTCAAATATCTACAAGATGTTTTTGATTAAAATTAGTGAACATGTCATGTTATGCATTAAAATTAAATAATTAATTGAAGACAATTGTAATTACCTGGTGTCAAGAGTTAACAATAGAAGCCGAGACAATGAGAAACATATGTCTCATCACATAATATCCACACTCGGTTCCTCCGGGTTGTCTTGGACACTTCAAAAAATAAAAAAAGTATGAAATATAATTAGAGATGTGGATAAAAGAATATAAAATAATTGAATAACTTTTAATAAAGTACTTACCTTTGGAATGATCCATACAGGCTTTTTAATATTTGATGGATGTGTCCCTTTTAACCGAAGTCGAGCATTCATTGCTCTACAGTAAAATAAAAAGCAAATGAATACCTTTGACAATAACAAGTTATATGAATATAAATACCAAAATCATAAAAACTTACAAATCTATAATGTCCTTTATGTCTTTCTTTGGTTTTTGCCAAGCAGAGCATAGAAATACAACTACATTCCGCTTGGGACAAATAATGATTAATTGCCAATGGGCCCTACAAAATAAAGATGACAATGAACAAAAATTAGGAATTTAATTGAATTCATGAAATAAAGCAATTAAGTATTGACTTACGATTGAAAGTAGGGGGCTAGGTAACAGTCTTTATCAGACTGCAATCTCCTCTGAAGATATCCCTGTATCTCAGCTGACTTGTTCCCAGTTTTCTGCATATGAACTGGGTCCAGGAATCCATATAGGTGTAAGTTACCTCTTTCAGTGCAGATACGATACAGGTACCTAATATTGCGAATAATTTTCATATGTTAGCTTTTGATAATGAAATAATAATTCAAGTAAGGTTTAGAAATTTACTTACATCAACCATAATTGTAGAACTGTTACACATAGGAGATCGTTACCCACAACCAACTCCAATATATCCTTCTTAGTAATGAAGAAGGGGATAGGTGTGGGTTTCCCTATGATATCCGGTTCCATTGTTATTTGCAAAGTTTGGTCGCCAAAGTTCATGGCGATACGAAATAGACGTGTGAGCAAATCAACCTCATATTTCTGTGGAGAAGGCTCAGGAAGATCTGCTTTAGCACTTAAATCAATCTTCTTCCCACGATCTTCCTTATAAACCTATGATAAATTCACAAAATAATAAGAAATATATATATATAGACACACACAATATATATATATTAAAAAATTAGTAACATAGGCTAAAATTATCTAATACCTGAGGTTGAACTCGCTGCACAAGTCTCCTCGGCCATATAATGAAATGGTTGGGGGCTTGCCCCACGACATGAACCTCCTGAGTAGGGACAGGAACAGGAGCATCTGCATCTTCAACCCGTTCAACCACCACTCTAACATGATCATCATCAATTTGCTGGTGATGGATGGTTGAACCCAAGGTGTAGACTTTCCCAATTGCTACCAGACGATATGGATCATCAACATATAACTCATAATCGTTTGCTGCTGCATCCACATCCTCTTCTCCCTGTAGTTGTTCCTCCATCGGAGCACAGCTTCCCTTTGTGCTCACGCGCCTAGGAGAAGGTGATGGATGGTGACCCTGTGTCTGTGTTTGGGAAAGTCCCAAAGATGCAAGCTCCTGCCTAAGCTCTTGCCTAAGCTCCTGCCTAAGCTCCTGTCTGAGTTCTTCTCGAAGTTCTTGCCGCAGTGCTTGCCTCATGTCTTCACGCATGGCGTCCAACTCATCTCTAGACACCAAACCTTCTCTGGATGTCTGTCTAGAAGACAATCCAAAGTACTGTCTAAGGCCAACACCTCTGCCAACTGCACGAACACGCCCTGGATGCTCCGGTTGGCCAATAACAGTACTTAAGATGTCATCCCGGCCAGTTGGAACAAAGACTCCTTGTGAGCTTTGTTCAACCAAAGAATCCTACAAAACAAAAAATGACCGTTATCAGTAATGTAAATGTTCGAAGATAAATAAAATGGAAATTTACAAAATTTTGTGATTACTTACAATCTTCTCAGCAACAATGCGAGAAGGCTCTGATGTGTACTCTCCAGTTGCCTTTTGGCGTGTCCTCTTCCATTTCTCATGGCGTGAAGGTGGAGAGGGTGGAGAGAGAAGTGTAGAGGGGTCTGCTTCAGATGATTGCTGACGTTCTTTCGACTTCTGGTCCATCAGCCTCTCCTGAAGCAACTCATAACCCCCACGAGATAATCTGTGGGGGTAAAAGTTCTTAGCAGAAATCTGTTGAGCCTTCTTTCTTTTCTCCTGTTATAAGAAAGCAAATCAATTAATCATAATATTTCTTATATTAGTCAATTAAAAAAATTAAATATTAGTAAGATACATACAACGAATGCAGGATCCATTCGAGACTCAACAAATCTCTGCCAAGTGTCTTCATCAAGGAACTGGTACTCCTCACAAGGAGACACATCCTTGAGTGACCCATATATATATTTGCTGGTGAGATGTGTCTTGAAGCCCCTCCAGCGCTCACCAGCAAATGAAAGCCACTTCCTTTTCAAGAAGTTAGTGTTTGGTACGTCATATGTAAGCTACATAAAAGAAGATGTAATTGGTTAGTGAATGATAAATTTATGGAAAAACTTAAAGCTTTAAAGTTAAATACCATGATAGTCTCCCAAATTTGATCCTTGACCCGCATCTCAACATCATCCCAATCCTTCTTCAAAATACTGGCCTTGCTTCGTCCAAAGAGGGCCACATAACTCTTAAACTTTGTCTTGTTTGGCCCTAATGGATTCCCAGTGGCCTGATCAAACTGTATGGGAATCCTTTGCTCACCGCTTCGACTAAGGGTTAACTCTCTTAACCGTGTGGCTCGTCTTCCCTTCTTTTGCCGAGAAGAAGGGTTCTCAAACCCACTTTGTGAAGGAGGAATCTCTGAAGGATCAGCCATGTATCTGTTAAAAGCAGAGAAAAAAAATATGAAAAAATTATTGAATAGAAACAATAAATACAATTCATATTTATATTGCAAATTTCAACCTTAACACAAACAGAAATAGAAACAGAAACAGAAACAAGCTAAGGGTAATAAGAAAAACAGAAACAGGCAAAACAGGCTAAGGCTAAGGCAAAATAGAAACAGGCAAAACAGGCTAAGACTAAGGCTAAGATTAAGGCAAAATAGAAACAGAAAAAACAAAGACCTAAATAGAAACTGTCTAAGGCTAACAACAACTAATGCAGAAACAGAAACAGAAACAGAGACCTAAACAAGCAAAGGCTAAGGCTATCTACATCATACAAAGTAACAGGCAAAGACTAAGGCTAAGACTAAGGCAAAACAGAATCAGGAAAAACAGAGACCTAAACAGAAACAGGCTAAGGCTAACAACAACTAATGCAGAAACAGAAACAGAGACCTAAACAAGCAAAGACTAAGGCTATTTACCTCATACAA
Source organism: Canavalia gladiata (assembly GCA_037954105.1). Classification (NCBI taxonomy): domain Eukaryota; kingdom Viridiplantae; phylum Streptophyta; class Magnoliopsida; order Fabales; family Fabaceae; genus Canavalia; species Canavalia gladiata. The sequence goes on along the minus strand of CM075659.1, from coordinate 9,914,067 downwards.
AGTAACAGACAAATGCTAAGACTAATGCAGAAATAGAAACAAGAAACAGAGACCTAAGCTTTGAATATTAAACCACTCCTAAGCTTTGAATATCCAAATCTCCTTCGTTTTTATTGTCTTGCTAACAGATTCTAACTGACCATATTATCTTCATTTTCCCTCCCCAAAAACTCTTGCTCATATACACATCACCTCTAGTAATCTTCTAAACACCACAATAACCAATTGTAGAGACCTAAGTTGAACTAAACTGCCTCAAGCTTCAACTTATGCCATTCCTTGAATTCCAAAGCTCTTAGCACTATCTTTGCAATGCCAAAACAGTAATATAATCTATTCTGGTTTATGCAATATAATGTAATATGTGGAAACAGAGTATTATCTTTGCAATATAATATAATAAAAACAAAAATACATTTTATGCAATGCCAAAACAGAGTAACATGTACAAACAGATAAGGCAAACGAGTAACATGTAGAAATAGAGAAGGCAAACGATAAGCTAACAGAGCAACATAGTGATTTAACAAAACAGAGAACCTAAGGCTAAGCACTAATGCAGAAACAGGAACAGAGACCCTAAGCAGAGAGCCAGAATGCTACATACCGGTGTAGACGACGACGACGTAGACGACGACGGTTGTTTCAGAGAACGACGGGGCTCTTCGCGTAGACGACGACGGTGGTTTTCGCGACGACGACGACGGCGTGCTTAGGTTTACACTTGTGGAGGCTCAACGATGAGTTAGGGCAGGAGCTCGTAAATGGAGTGTTTAACTTATGAGGACGACAACGGTCGCATCAGATAAAGAGGAGAGAAAACAGACTTTCTACGTCGGTTGTTTCAGAAAACCGATGTAAAAAGAACTTTCTACATCGGTTACACTACTCAACCGATGTAGAAAGTCTTACTTTCTACATCGGTTGCTTTATAACCGATGTAGAAAGTTACTTTTTACATCGGTTATAAATCAACCGATGTAGAAAGTGACTTTCTACATCGGTTATAAAGCAACCGATGTAGAAAGTTTAAATTTTTTTACAAAAATGCCACCGCCTATTTTTCTACATCGGTTATAAAGCAACCGATGTAGAAAGTGGCAAATTTATTTACAAAAATGCCACCGCCTTTTTTCTACATCGGTTGGCAAATAACCGACGTAAAATCCTGTTATAAAAAGCTATTTTTACACTAGTGTAACCATATAAATATATTAAAAATTTTGTAAAGATAAAAATTGTGTCAAGAGTTGGTCTGAAACTGTTTAATACAACAAATATTTATTTAAATCTTATTTATTAATTGATGATAGAATGTTATAATATAATTTTGAAATTAAAGTTGATATATATAATAAATATTTTTAACGTAATAAAAAATTACGTCTCAAATATTTTCATAATATAAACGAAAGCATAACAAAAAGTTAAATAAATTTTTATATATAGTAGAAAAGTTTTTAAAATAATATATATATATAAATAAAAATATTATAAATATATTAATGATATAATACAAAAATTATTTATAAAATTATAAATAAATTCAACAGTTAATTTATAATTTTATATTTACGAAATTTATTAAAAAAATATGATAAATATAAAGTAAATATTTATTGTATTTAATATATATATATAAATATTAAAATATCATTGATTTTAGTTTTAACAAATTATGTTAATATATTAATATTATATAAATATAATATATTAAACTAAATATAATAAATATAAATATAATATAAATAAATTTTTTTACAAATTTAAACATATTTATTTATTTAAAATAATTTTTAAAAATTTCAATTTATCTATTTATTAAAAAAATTAAATTAAATTAAAATATAAAAATTAAATTATAAATTTTTATTAAAAGATCTTAATTTTCATACCTATATATAATACATTAGTTAATGTTACAAAATTTATCGTTATTTTATATTTATTTAACAAAAAAACTTATTTATTTATTGATGTATAATTTTTAAAAAATTTATCAAATAAACTTCATTAATATAATTAAAAATTAAAAATATATTTTAAAATTGATAAAATATAACCGTTGAGGGTGCGAATTAGATTACTGATGATTAGATAAATGGATTGGGATGCAATATAGGGCGGCAAAAGACATAACCAATGAAAAGTCAGGTCGGCATTTAATGACAAATGGATGGAACTTAACAGCAATAATCAACTTAAATAATAACAGAATAGTTATCGATGAGAGTGAAAATAACGATGAAGAAGATTTTTTTTAAAAAATGTTTTTGGATAGTTTTTTGAACCCTCCTCCATAACAAATATCGTGTGGTTCAATAATAGGGAAAGAAAACTAGTTTAAAAATAACATGGTTCTTAAGATCCGTAAAAAGCAAGGTTAATTGCATCGGTGAAAATCTGTTTAATTAATTATACTTGTTTGCATATTATTTTTTCGTTTTGACATTCATTATTTTTTTAAAAAAAATTACATGTTAATCTCGCATATTTTTCATAAGTACAATATATAAAATACTCTTAAAAACAATAAAGTTAAAGAAATATGTATAAATTTTTAAATAAATAAAGTGTAACTAAAAGTTGATGTAGATATTTTCAAGAAGAATAACGGACTGACTAATTAAGACAGATAACATCGATAAATTACGAAGAATTTTAAAATACAGAAAGGACGGATACACATAATGTATGTCGACCTTTTTATATTTGTTTCTATTATATGATATTTTTTAAATAAAAAATTTATATCCGTTAAATCTAAGTATATTGAAATATATATATATATATATATATATATATATTATACAGATGTATGATAATTATTATTTTTTAAATATTAAAAAAGACCTAGCGTACCATGCGGTAATCATGACGGGAGAAATCTAAAGGGTTTTTTGGTTTTATATGCATAAAGCAATAGTTTTGTAGATAATAAGAAAACCTATATCTGCCTCATCAGGTTTCCTTCCACTCTGATTTCTCTGAGGAAAATTTAAGTTGATTGGTATCGAAAACGGATTTCAATAAAATTTAATTTTTGAAAGCAGAGATAAATATAAAAATATTAATACTTATTAATTTTTAAAAAAATATGTATAAAACATTTTCCAAACAGAAAAAAAAAGCTACCAAAATGTTTGAAACTTGGTATAAATTTTGTTTGAATTTCGTACGAATTTACTTAAAAAAATTATCGTAGGAATAATTAGACTAAAATTATTTACAAAATAATTATGCCTGATTTTTGTCAAACACTGTTACTTTATTTTTTAAATTAATATTTGTCCAATATAAAGTATATGCACTTGAATTTATGCCAATTGCAAACTTGCGTAATTAAGTTTCTTATTATCAAAAACAGTTCAATAAAAAAAGAAATTTAAAATAAGATATGTAATATAATTTAGAAAGATAAACAAAAACACAATAAAAATTACTGTAGAAAAATTGTAAAAATAGTTTTATTCAAAAAAATTTAACCAAATGTGAAGCAGATAGGAAGTCTGTAATTTTTATTTGCGTTCTGCCTTTTTTCAGTCTTTCATCATCATCTAAGGTTAATTTCCCTTTTGTTTGATATACAACATTTATTATTTATTGTATAAAACCGAGAAAGAATTCTACCAAAATTCAAAATAAACAATTAAAAGTTGTATCCTTCGATTTTAGAATTTTTTAAAAATACATAAGTAAAAAACTATAAAATAAATTTGATGAGTTGTCGAGCAAATTGTTTAAAATTATATCCTTGGTATCTTGTCGGGCATGTGAAGTTTGATTATAGCTACATGTATCTTCATATATATTCAAAGAAAGTAACAATTGAAGCAAATAACAATGGACTATCTTAAACTTCTTCTACTAATTTTCCTAGCATGGATAACCATTCATGTCCTTGTCTCCATCTTCAAAACCCTCAAATCCTCAAATCCTCAAAATATCCTCCAGGGCCTCACCCTTTTCCAATCATAGGAAATATCTTAGAACTTGGAAACCAACCCCATCAAGCACTTACCAAGCTTTCTAAAATTCATGGACCCTTAATGAGTCTAAAATTTGGTAACAAAACCACCATTGTTATTTCCTCTTCACAAGTTGCCAAAGAAGTGTTGCAAAAAAATGATCAAATATTCTCTAACAGGACAGTCCCAGATACTCTTACAGCACTTGATCATCACATACTTTCGGTGGTATGGATGCCACCTTCTGCACAATGGAGGACCCTTAGGAGAGTTTGTGCTACCAAAGTGTTCTCTACTCAACAACTTGAATCTACACAAGTTCTTCGTCAAAAGAAAGTGCAAGAATTAATGGATTTTGTCGAGGAAAGATGCAAGAAAGGAGAAGCTTTGGATATTGGTGAGGCTTCCTTTACAACCGTGCTTAATTCTATATCAAATACTTTCTTTTCTTTAGATTTGAGTCATTACACTTCTGATAAGTCTCAAGAGTTCAAGGACATCATTTGGGGTATCATGGAAGAAGCTGGAAGGCCTAATGTTGTGGACTTTTCCCCTATCTTTCGCTTCCTTGATCCACAACGTGCACGTACAAGAATGAACGGCTATTTTGAAAAATTAATTGCATTTTTTGATGGTCTTATTGAAGAAAGATTGCGCTTAAGATGTTTTGAAAAGGAATCCAAGGCATGCAAAGATGTGTTAGACTCTGTGTTGGAATTTATGCTTGAAGACAATTCACAAGTGACCCGTCCTCATGTGTTGCATTTATTTCTGGTGAGTATTTTGGCTAGAATTTAATTCAATTCCATTATTTACATCAAAAATCCATGGTGATACATACCTCACTAGAAAGAAATCTAGCTTTCTATAAAGGATAAAAATTATGCATATAAAATAGCATATCTTATTTATTATTAAGTAACCGAGTCATATTTTATTAGGGAGAAGTGTTAGAAACATATTTTTTATTATTAATTAAAATTTATGTAAATTTCATTAAATTACGTAAATTTCATTCTCAAAGTGATGAAATTTTTAACCAATAATAGAAAGCATTAAAATAATGTCATGAAATATGTTACTAAAACTTCTTTACAAATAATAGTGGAGAAGGTTGTTTTGCAAATATGCCAAAGGTGTATAATTACTTAATGGCATCATCTTACATTATTTTACTAATTGATCACATATACCAGGATTTATTTGTGGCCGGAATAGACACAACATCAAGCTCAATAGAATGGGCAATGACTGAGTTACTAAGAAATCCAGAAAAACTAGAAAAAGTTAGAAAACTTGAGCATGTGTTTGGCAAAGGTAAACAACCAGAAGAATCAGACATCTCAAAGCTTCCTTACCTACAAGCAGTGGTGAAGGAAACTTTCCGCTTGCATCCTTCCGTCCCATTGTTATTGCACAAGTCAGAAGCTGATGTTGAACTATGTGGTTTCATGGTGCCTAAAAGTGCCCAAATTTTTGTTAATGTATGGGCCACAGGGAGAGATTCAAGCGTTTGGACAAACCCAAATGAATTTAAGCCTGAAAGATTCTTAGAAAATGATATTGATTTTAAAGGTCAAGATTTTGAGTTGATACCCTTTGGATCTGGAAGAAGGATCTGTCCTGGGTTGCCATTGGCTTCTAGGACTATGCACATTGTGTTGGCCTCTCTTCTATGTGCCTATGATTGGAAGCTCCCAAATGGGCTAGGGCCAGAGGACATTGACCTATCTGAGAAATATGGGGTTACCTTGCATAAGGCCCAACCTCTCCAAGTTATTCCCATCCAAGCATGACATTAATAACATCTCCAACACAGAGGTGCTTGTTTTGGTTTTATACACAGATAAGCAGCAGTATCTTACAAGGAAGCAATGTTGGATGTGGCGTTTTAAATAAGCAATGGATGATAATATAAGTTGTTGTATCTTATCAACATCTTTTTAGATGGGCACATCTCGAGACAATACGAATTGAACAATTCTACAAGAAAATAAATCAGTTCATATAAATGAAGCCTTTGTCTCTTTCTATACTATTATTTGAGCTTGAATTGTTACCGACACCACCTCGTTGTTATATTTTAAATGTTTGAGAATGTTATTTGATTAAAAAATAGTTAAGATGAATTAACATTTTTAATCTATATATAATGTAAAAAATAAAAATAAAAATTTTAATTTAAAATGACAATAAATGTTGATAAAATATTAAAAAATATACGATACTATAATATATCATACTTTTGTAACATTTAAAATATGTTACAAAAATATAAAAAAAATATTTATTAATTTTAATAATATTTTAAAAAGTATTTTATTTAATTTATATTATAAAATATTATTAATAACATTTAAAAAATATTATAAAAATATAAAAAAAATTACCTATTAATTTTAGTAAATATATTTAAGAAATATTGTATTCAATCTATATTATAAAAATTATGATATGTTATGATGTGATAATAAGTGAAGTTTATTATAAATTTTTTTTATAGTTGCATAATTTAAGTAGAAATTTGTTTAATTTATAAAAGTATAATATATTTTTGGGAAACTTATATTAAAATTATTAAAATAAAAATTAAGCAAGTTAAGAAAATTATACGGACAAAAATGTTTTAAGGAAAATTGTATATGCATAATCAAATTCATAAAACATTCATTAATTTGAATGCATTATGATGGATTTATAAATGAGAAATCATATAATATATTTTTATAAATAAATTTTGTGTGAATCTGGTGAAAAACAGTGTGTTCACATTATTTTACTCAGATGTTTATATAATTTGATCAATAACAAAGATTACATTACTGACATTTTCCATATTATATTTGATAATCTTTTCAATAATAATTAAGTACGGTTGTAAAGGTAGCATCACCAATATCCAAAAGATTCTCCTTTCTTAGATAATTTCCTCAACATTATTGAGTAGTTCTTGCACTTTCCTTTGATGAAGAACTTGTGTAGAGTCAAGCTTTGGGAAGAGAACAGTTTGGAGACACAAGCTCTCTAAGGGTCCTCCATTAATGTGCTGAAGGTTGCATAAATGTTACTGAAAATATGCAATGATCAAGGCTGTAAGAGTATCTGGGACTGTCATGTAAGAGGAGATTTTATCATTTTTTTACAACACTTCTTAGGTCACTTGTGGAGAGGAAATAACTACGGTGGTTTTGTTACCAAGTTTTAGACTCATTATAGGTCCATAAATTTTAGAAAGCTTGGTAAGTGCTTGATGGGGTTGGTTTCCAAGTTCTAAGACATTTTCTATGATTTTGAATGGGTGGGCCCTAGGCGATATTTGGAGGATTTGAAGATGAAGATGAGGAGATGAATACTTTACCTATGCTAGGAAAATTGGTAGAAGAAGTTTAAGTTAGTCCATTATTATTTGCTTCAACTGTTGTTATTTCTTTGCATATATAAAGATACTTCTAGCTATGAAGTATGTTTGGTAGATAAATAATAATGATTTTAATTTTTATCAAATTCTTTTTTATGAAATATATATTTATTAAAAGATATTTTAATAATAATTTAAATGGTATATTTTGTGTTGATTTACTAAATTTTGAATCAATTTATTAAACCAGCAAAAAATATTTTTTTAATGATAAATTAATTAAAAATTGAAATTATTAACGGACAAATTTGTTAAAACATTTTAATTCTGTTTAACAAAGTAATTTATTTCAATAACTATTAACGTTTTTAAATAAATATTCGCATTTTTAAAAAAATTATCAAAAATTTACTTCAAATAACATTTATACTTTTCAATCTCAAGTTATAATATTTTTTTTACCTTTAATATATGTTTATAATTGATTTATTTATTTATTTATATAAAATTAAAATAAATATTTTTATTTTAAAGAAATAAAAAATTATTTAATTAAATTTTAATATATATTTTTAATATATATATAATACTTATTAAATTTTAATTTATTATTTAACTATGTCTTTTTTTTATTTTACATTTATCATCAATTTTTTAAAATAATTATTTTATCAAAAACTTTAAACTCAATTAGTAACTTATCATTTTTCATCTTTTATCTAATTTTTCAGATTTCAATTTTTATTATTTTAATTTAAAATTTATTTTTAACTTTTATTTATTCACTAATTTTACTAGATACATCTATGATAATGTTACGTGCCCAACAATTTATCAAAAGACTATTTTAAAAAATTTTCTTAACAACTCATCTAATTTGTTTTATACATCTAATATTTAATATTACCCATAGGTGATTTAAAAATGTTTTCTAAAATCGAAGGAAACAACTTGTAATTGTTTATTTTGATTTTTGACAGAATATTTTTTTTCTGTTTTATGCAATAAATAATATCTAAAAATATATGGATAAAGGAGAAATCAACCATCAAAATAATGATGAAATAATGAAAAAGGTAGAAGGCAAATAAAACTAACAAGGAAGTTTCTGTCTAGAGTTACGTTTGTATAATTCTTTTTTTTAATAAAGTTACTTATATAATTTTTCTATGGTATTTTTTTATAATTTAATTTTTGTTAAATTTCTAAATTATATTAAATATCTTATTATAAATTTCACTTTTTGAAATCCGTAGGTAATACAACCCTTAATTACACAATCTTAGTATAAATTCAGGTGCATACTTGTTTTTGGACAAATGTTAATTTAAAAATATGAAATGAAAATTTTTGAAGAAAAAAATTAGACCTATAAACAATTTTGGTGATAGGGCAAAACATTTTGTTTCTTTGTTTTATGGTGTAGGGAGATATGTTTGAACGATTTTAATATTTATATACATTTTATTATAGAAGGAATTGTTATTTTAATTTCTTACTTTATTAACGTGTTTTAATTTAATTTTTGATTTAAAAAAATTAAGTCATTAGTTTCGATATTTTATTTTGTGTTAGTCATTCCATTCATATTTTGTTGACAGCATGCTGATGTGTAATATCAAATGCTAACATGGATAATTAGGTTGACATTAAACGTCATCGTATTGTACTCTATACTAATAAAATATTGCTTCTAAACGTTGTTGTCTCCTATGGTTTGAGATTAGGAATTTTAAAAAGCATCCCTTTGCATTTGTCAAACCCTAAATTTTTCAATTGATTTGTAATATGTAAATTCTAAATTCATCCATTAAATTGATTTGTAATCTATGTTAAGGGTGAACGATAGAAGGTCTATATGAAGTATGGAGTTAAGAATGTCACAAGCAACGAAAAAAGATAATGACCAAGTGAAATGTAATTGTAAATATCGAGTTGTGATAAGGGTTTCAGGATCTGAAAAGAATCCCGGAAAATTGTACTATAGATGCTCGAAAATGAAGGTAAGAGGGTTTTATTAGTTTCAGGTTGTATTTGTATGTTTGAAGAGTTTATTTAACACTTGAAATGACATGTTTAGGTGAATGAACATTGTGAATTTTTCATGTGGTTTAATGATACTGTTGGAGGAGACATTAAAGCTATATTAGTGAACAATGTTGAATGTCCTGACGAAGGATGGATGAAGAATGTGTCAAAGAAGCTGAATGATTTAGATAGTGGAGTTAGAAGACTAAATGTGATATGATGGTAGGTGGGGTTGATGGTTTTTTTGGTTGTATTTTTCCTAAGATTCATTTTGAAGAATTAAATTAGGATAAATGAGGGAGTTGGGTAAATATAATGTTAATTCTGTTTCAAAAAGGTAACTATGTATTAATATGTAAAGTATAAATGAAGAATGATATATCTTTATTGAATAAGGCTGTTTATGTTTAATGTTTTATGCAAAATTTGTCAGCAGTGATCTAAATACAAGAAGCAAACTCACTTTAATCAAAATCTACCTGGAATTTCTTAGATATATAATACTATAATTTGTCACTTTGTGAATGAGAATACATATAGTTGGTGAAACGATCACAAAGTAGTCATAGTTGTAAACAAAATAAAAACTAATACATTATAAAAGGACTATGAGTGACCTACAAAAAAAAACTTAAAATCTAAATTAAGATCTTCGATCCCTTAAAGTAGGTGTTAGTATAAATTTAGTAGCTTTTTTGGATTCATCAATTTGTGGACATGGAGAATTTCGAGGTGGGCTGCCTTGTCCAAGTTGTGAAGTTTCCTTTGAAACTTGTGTAGTCTTTAGTGCAAATGATGACTCAACCTTCCTAATTGTCAACTTTGGCTTAAATAGGTTAGTGGGAGATAATTTTTCAGTAGTTGCACAAGGTGACCTAACTGCATCACCAACTACTTTTCCTATGTGCTAGAAATGTTTGACCCAGCACCACCATTTGGCCAATCAACAATAGCTTCACCCAGCCTAGCAGCAGAAACTTCAACTAGCACAACAAGAAAAACTTCAGCTGGCCTAGCAGTAAATACCTCACCTAACCCACTAAGAGGAACTTCACCTAGTCTAGTAGTAGCAACTTCAGATGTCCTAACAGTAGAAAGTGGTTCTAACCCACCAATAGCATCTTGCATCTATTTCAGCCTTTGCTTCTTGGCTACAAGATATGTTTACTTATTATGATTTTGTTTACCACAAACCTTGCATGTAAAGTCTTTTAATTTCCTCTTCAGTTTATGTGGGTTCATAATTTTTGTGTTGGCGTCCTTTCTCTTTTGCTTTTTTAGGCCTTCCAGGTCTTTTTTAATGGTTGGTGGAATAACTGGTGTTTGATCTGTATATTCTCAATACTCTTATTTGAGCAAAGCCTCAATGTGATTTGCATAGGTAGCTTGATATGAGACCATTATGAGCCATGCGTGACAATGGTCTTTAGGTCTCTCATTTTTATATGATATAGTAGCTATGACATGTTCACATGGCATTCCTAGGAAAAATTCATTTTAAGATTTCAATCAAAGAATATTCAATGGTTGTAATATTCATTATTAAATGTAAGATAATTAACCTATCAGCTCCTAAAATCGATATGTACAACTCTGAATTTCTATATCAGCAACAACTTTGTGTGGCCAACAATGAACTTCAAACTTATGTCCATCATCATCTCCTACATTATTAACCAATGATGTAAGTATGACATAAAAAAGAAACAAATTATAATATATAAAATAATAATACCTGATCACGTAGTTGTCCATTCATTTGAGTCTTTTTTCAATTTTTCCAAGCTGCTTTATTGAATTGGTGGTAAGGGTACAATATGTCTGGCTAATTTCAACTTATTTGTGGTGATGGTGTTGAAGATCATCATCCTAATTTCCTCCAACATTGAAATTATGGGCTTCTATCTAGTTGTTATGATTTTTGCATTAAAGATTTCACAGTTATTGTAAATGTCAACTTTTGGCCATGGTGAAAAGTATGCTTTGGTCTGAGATTCTTTTGGCTTTTCAGCCAAATAGTCATGAGCTTTTAAGTTTGTTAGCTTCAATGCGTTCATATTTCTATGGAATTGGTGAGACTCTGTTGATCTTGCATATTCTCATAACAAAAATCTCAACTCCTTATCCTTCCATTATTTTGAAAAATTTTGTCATACATGTCAAACATAGAACCTATGGGGAGTAGCTAGCATGACATCATGTATAGCTTGTCTCAAACCTTATTACAAAAAATTATATTAGTCCCTAAGAAATTTAAAATGTTTCATATTGGTCCCTTAAGAGGTGATCACTTATTCTCCTACAAATTTATGTATATGGCATGCATGTAAATAAAGTACCTTCTGCATGTCTGAAATAAAATTCCATCCATATTGTACATGGTCTCCCAAGTCTTGATGCAACAGATCCAAGAACCAATTCCAATTTTCCTTATTTTCAACATCCACAATAGCATAAGCAATCATCCAAATATGATTGTTTGAGTCTTGTCCAACAGCAGACAGATCCTTTCAAAAATGCACCATCAAAGCCTATAAAATGGTCTACATCCCTCTTTAAAACCTTTTTTTGTATCCATAAAAAAAATGTATATTCTACGAAATTGTGGAGGATCATCTCCTTGTGGTGTTGTTTCCATCTTAATAGTGGATCTTGAATTCCACTTTAATAATTCATTACAATAATCCTATAATTTGACATATTGCTCTTATTCGTTTTCCTGTAGGATAGTCTTGGTTTTCTTGACTCACCTCTAGATCTTTATCCTGTCAATATGAACTCCAAACATTTGTTTAAAAAAGTCAATGATATCTGCAAGCTTCATGTCTTTGTCCTTTCTCGATTTTTTGAAAAGTTTTCCAATTACCCAATCTTGTGATGCCTGCTTATTTTTAAATGCCCTCCCACAAGTATGTTCATTTTCAAAAGTTTTAATTTGAAAACAATGCATAACATTACTGTAACTAAAAATTTTTTTTCCACCTGCGGCTTTGCTCATGACACTTTTGCCTTGCTCTTACCTTATCATTTTTTACCCATGACACTTATTTACCCAGTTGGATTGTGTAATCCTTCATAGCAAGGATTCAATAGTTGAAAATTCCATTCCAAGTTCCACATAAATATGCCCAAATGTTGACTTCTCATTCCATTGTGGGTTTATCTCCCTATCTCCATCTCCATCATTTAAATTAATTGGAGTTTTCATTTTTTCCAATCTCCATGAGTAATCTCCTTCACTATAATAAGATCTAATGGCATAAAATCTATATCATCATCATTGTCATCAGATACTTCATGTGCCAAACACTTAAAATCTTCATTACTATCATTAGAAATTTCATCATAACAAGAAACTTCAACCTCACCAACCTTTTCTTTTCCTTTCCTGATGTCATACTTTTTAGGAGGACTCTGACTAGTTGTTTTCCTTTTCCCACTTCTTTTAGCTCCAACTATTTGCTTTACAACTATTTTCTTCCTTTTTTGATCTACAACACTTTTTTTATTCTTGTATTTCTTATATTTTCAAATGTTTTTTTAAGAACTTTTTTTGCTTTTCTACACCTTTTCCTTTCTTCCTTACTTCCTTTGCAAGATTGCTTGTTCTTCTTGTAGGATTCTTTTTTTCTTTTTCAATACTTTCCCTTTGGTTCCTTACTCCCTTAGTAAGAGTTTTTGTTTTTCAACTTTTTTGCTTCTGTCCCTTACTATTTGACTCAGACTTTCACCTTCTTCTTCTGCAACTTTCTTTCTCTATCCCTAGTCATGTAGGTCCTCCTCTCCTTCACAATAACATTGCTATAAACCTCAAAACCTTTGCCAACAACATCAACACTAGCACTTTCAATTACTTCAACATGCACACCCTCATGACTAGCTTCAACATGGTCACCATCCTCACTTGTTTCAACCTACACACCCCTTTTAACTGTTTCACCTTCCACACCCTCACCAACATCGGTAGGACACTCCTCTTCACTATCAATTAATACACCATGTCCACCATATGTAGGCTCAATATTAGAAAAACCTTCTCCATCTAACTCATGTCCACCTTCACCACCATCAAAATTACCACCAATCTTTGGTCCATCAATATGAAAACCATCCTCTCCACCCTCAACCCCCTGCCTAGCCCCATCACTAGCCTCAAATTTCTCACCTTCAACTTCTTTAGCACTTTTTAGCAAAACTTGCGTCTGCAGCATCATTCATTGAATGCTCATAGTAGATATCTATTTTCCACTCATTTATCTTTGCTGCATGTACCATATGTAACAAATCAGCATGAAGTTTTAAAATCTTAAGGCCATCGCCAAAACTCAATTTATGATCCAGCCAATAAACATTTTTCACAACTCAATCTATCATCCAGCCAATAAACATTTTTCACATTATGGTAACCCGGTGAAATACCAAATTCTCTTCATCACAGTCCTCCTAAACTTCCACATTGCCCCATTTATACTTAACTCGTCCGTTTTCCTCAACAAAGTTTTCACCATGATAAATAATTAAAGTTAAGTATTGCACCAAAATAAATAAACTTTAAAACTAATGACCACTATAATAAATTATTTTAAAACTCCTACAAATTAAGGAATTAGGGACTCAGGAACCACATGCATTTTAAAACTCATACCAATTAGGGACTCAGGGACTCAAGGACTACATGCATTTTAAAAATTTAGCACATAAATTGGGACCACATATAAACCAATCTTAGACACCAAACAAACATTCTCATTCAACAAGGTCAGAAATTTCATTCCCAATATTAGAATAAAAAATTATTCCAATATTTTTCAACATGCCAAAAAACCTTAACCTACACAAACCCCATAATAATGGTCATGAAACAACACAAATTTCATGGTTGAAGTTAGAGCAAAAACTTGTTCCATTTTGACTTCAATACTAATAACAATAATCTTAAGTATAAAATTTTTTCTTTCTCCCTGTCTTCAACCGATACAAGCATGTAATCACCAATCCCAAACTATGTTTTTCCTCCAACTAATTTTTAAACGTTTTTATCCATTTGTGTGTAAATACGACAATGTTTATATCCATGTCATATTCATGTTGGCATTTAATGTTACACAACAACACACCGTCAACAAAATATGAGTCGAAGGACTAATGTGAAACACAGTAAAACATGAATGACTAACAACTTAATTTTTTTAAGTCAAAAATTAGATTAAAAATGTGTTAATAAAATAGAGATTAAAATAACAATTCACTCTCTGAATATATCTGGATGTAGGATATTAATATTTTTTTTAAAAAAGTTAAATAATTAAATTATAGAAATAAATAAATATAGAATATTATTATGACTATATTTTTTATTTTTGAACTATAAGGTATATGTGACGTGAGTTACAAGACTTTTGAAAAAGTTAGCAGAAAGTTAGAAGATTGTGTGACTTTTTTAAAGAGGAGTCACAATTTATCATTTCTAATCTGAGTGTAATATTCATGAGAAAGAAGATACACATGGTTAGAGTTGCATAGTAAAGCTTTAAGATAAGCTCATCTTTGAAAAAAAATATGCTTACATTGGGTTTATTTGGATTGTTCATTGAAAAGTTTGATGTGAAAAAAATATTAGCAACGGTTGTTTAAATAAACATAAATATTTATTTAAATCATCTTTATAAACGAATAAAAAACGATAGTAATAGTTGATTGAAAGAAAAAAATTAAAATGAAATTAAAAATAAAAAATTTAACTAAAAAATATATACATAGAATCAGACTAAATAAAAAAAGTACACTAAAATATAAAAATATATAAAAAAAATTTATATATAGAAAGAAATAATAAACTAGGGGCAGAAAAAAGAAAAGAATGAATTAAAAGAAAGAAGGAGAAGAGATGGTGGAAAAAAGAAAGGAAAAGGATGGTAGGAAAAAAGAAAAAAGGGAGGGAAAGAGAGAAACAAAAAGAAGTAGAGAGAAAAGAGTGAGGGATGAGAAGAAAAAAAAAAGTGGAAGAGAAATGAAAAAAAGAAAAAAGAAAAGAAGAAGAAGTATAATAGAAAGGGAGGAAATGGAAGATGATTTAGTAGGATTAACAAATAAGAAAAAAATTGTAAAAAAATGAAAAAATTAATTAAAATTTTAAATTAAAATAATAAAATAAATTATTTTAAAAATAAATATGAATATGTTTAAAATTTAAAACAATAATTTTTTTTAAAATAAGTATAAATGCATAAAAAATATTTAAATAAATAATACATAAATTATTTTAACAAATTATAATTTATTTTATTATTTAATAAAAATATTTAGTTTATATTTAATACTTATAATTTATTTCATTTTATTTTTAAATATTTTATTTATTCTTAAATGCTCAAAAATAATTTATTTATTTTTAACTAATCTTTAAAATAAATAAATTTAAAATATAATAAATTATTTTAAAAAGTTAATATAAATATTTTTACAATTTAAAATTATTATATATTTTATATATTTATTAATTTTAAATAAATAAAATATATTATAAATATTAAAATATAAATTAATACGTAAAATCCATTTAACAGTTTTTATCAAATTGTTGGATTGAAATAAAAAATTGTTTAAATGATAAAATAATATAAAAATATAATGTGTACATGTAAAATTCATAAAAAAAAAATTATGAAAAAACTTTAAGCATCTTTGTGGGAGATGCAAGACTGGAGATGTCCTAATAAAAGGTAGAAAATGATTCCCAGTATTATTGATTCAGCGGTAATGTACAAGGGTTATGATATTTCATATTTATACTACAAGAAAAGAAGATACACAAAACTAAATGTAATTGTCTACTAACTAACTTCACTAATCAATTAAGAGCCTATTTATTGCATACTGGATATCAACATAACACAAATTTTCATTTATGAAAATTCATCCAACTAGTTGACATAACATTTTGCCCAACATTATGGCTGTATGGGAATAATCTTAAGAGGTTGGGCCTTTTTCAAAGTAATCCCAAATTTCTCAGAAACATCTATGTCTTCTGACTTTTGCCCATTCATGAGTTTCCAATCATAGCTATGTAGAAGGGAACCTAACACAATGTGCACAGTCCTAAAAGCCAACGGTAACCCAGGGCATATCCTTCTTCCAGCTCCAAAAGGTATTAACTCAAAATCTTTCCCTTTAAAATCAATGTCACTTTCTAAGAATCTTTGAGGCATAAATTGATTTGGGTTTGTCCAAATAGTTGGATCTCTTCCCATGGCCCATACATTAATTAGAATTTGGGCATTTTTAGGCACAAAGAAGCCACATAGATCAACATCAACATTTGAGCTGTGTGGCACTAAAACTGGGGCAGGTGGGTGCAAGCGCAGATTTTCTTTCACCACTGCTCGCAAAAAAGGAAGTTTTGAAATGTGAGACTCTTCAACTTGTTCATCTTTAGCAACCACTTGTTGAAGCTCTCTTCTAACCTTTTCCAGTATTTTTGGGTTACGTATCAATTCCGTCATTGTCCATTCTATGGTGCTTGCTGTTGTGTCTGTCCCGGCCACAAACAAATCCTAAAATATAATATGAATGATCAATTAGAATAAACATGTAAGATGAAGTTTATGGAAGATTTAGTGATAAATTGAGAAGCTTGATCCTTTTAGATACCTAGGAACTTGTCGAGTGTTTAAACGGAATGCATAAAAAGGTAAAAGATTAATTGGAACAAAATTCTACCCTATTGGCAAACATAAATACTACTTTTAGAATATTAGTTAAAAATTAAAATAAATCTTTTTATTAAAGAATATTTATTATATGTATTCTCACATTAATTTTTAGTATAATTTCAAAATAAATTAACAAATTTTTTAATTAAAATTTTATGATACCCATCAAAAGACACTTACCTTTTACATACAGATCAAATTTTTATTATAATTAAATAACATATGTTTTTTAAATTTTTATAAATATGATCAATCTAATAAAATTATTAATTTAATGATTAAATAGATAAAATTTAATTATTTAAAAAATATTAAACAAAGTAATTCGTATTAAACTTAATCTTCAAATAAGTTTATCCTCTATATATATATATATATATATATATATATATATAGCAGTGAAAATAAATAACCCATTAAATTTGTCAGCAAAAATACTCACTAGAAATAAATGCGACACTTGAAGGCGGCTTATTTGCGAATTATCTTCTAGCATTAGTTCCAACACATAATCTAACAGATCATTGCATTCCTTCGATTCTTTTTCTGAACCTCTTAAACGCAATCTTTCTTCTACAAGACCATCAAAAAGCGCAATTAATTTTTCAAAATAACGATTCGTTCTAGTACGCACACCTTGTGGATCAAAGATGCGAAAGATGGGGAAAAAGTCCACAACATTAGGCCTTCCAGCTTCTTCCATGACACCCCAAATGATATCCTTGAACTCTTGGGACTTGTCAGAAGTTTGATGACCCAAATCCATAGAAAAAAAAGTGTTTGATATAGCATTAAGCATAGTTGTAAAGGTAGCCTCACCAATATCCAAAGCTTCTCCTTTCTTACATCTTTCCTCAACATAATTGAGTAATTCTTTCACTTTCCTTTGACGAAGAACTTGTGTAGAGTCAAGCTTAAGGGAAGAGAACATTTTGGTAGCACAAACTCTCCTAAGGGTCCTCCAGTGTGTTAAAGGTGGCAACCATATGATTGAAAATAAGTGGTGGTCAAGTGCTTGGACAGAATCTGGGAATTTCCTATTAGAGAAAATATGGTCATTTTTATGCAATACCTCTTTGGCAATTTGTGGAGAGGAAATGACTATGGTGGTTGTGGTACCAAGTTTAAGACTCATTATGGGTCCATGAATTTTAGAAAGATTGGTAAGTGCTTGATGGGGTTGGTTTCCAAGTTCTAAGATATTTCCTATAATTGGAAAAGGGTGAGGCCCTGGAGGATATTTTGAGGATTTGAGGGCTTTGAAGATGGAGATAAGGACATAGCTGCTTACCGATGCTAGGGAAATTAGTAGAAGAAGTTCAAGCCAACCCATTGTTATTTGCTTCACTTGTTACTTTCTTGAGTATATATACACAATGGATATAGTTGGTATCGACCGTACGTTAATGTTCTAAAAATTTCAAAGAGATAATTTTGATTTTTCAATAACTCGTTGGGACAGAAAACTATCATATTTGTTTGATGTGATAAGTATCCAACATATTGATGGAAGGGAACGAAATTGAGAACTGACACTGGTGCAAAATTACGTTTTTATAACAGGATTTTATATCGGTTTTTTAAAAATTGATATAAATAAAAATGTGATGACATTTTTGTAAATAAATGTAAATTTTTTATATTGGTTCTTTTTTCAACCGATGTAGAAAGTGATTTTTTTTTCAAACTTTTTATATCGGTTACAGAACAACCAATGTAGAATTTCTACATCAGTTGTTCTGTAACCGATGTAGAAAGTGGATTTTTTTAAAATTTTCTACATCGGTTGAGAAAATAACCGATGTAGAAAATACTTTCTACATCAGTTCTGAGAAACAACCAATGTAGAATGTCTTCCCCTGTCACTTATTTTTCGACGCTATTCGTATTTAACCTCATTTTCCAAAACCCCGGTTTCTCGTTTCGGCCTGTTCTCTCTATTTTCGTTTAAGTCTTAGTCATTGTCGACATCCTTGTTGTTTGTCGTTTCACTCCATGCTTACATTCATGGTCGTCGTCGCCGTTGCAACCATTTTGTCCGTTCGAATTCGTCGTCGCGCACCCTAAGGTTCGAAGTCGTCTTTGTTGTTATTTATGCATCTCATTCTGTTATTATGGTTGAAATTCACATTTATTTTGGTTGTATTCTGTAATTTTTAAGCTTCTTATTTGGCTACCGTGATGTGTCGTCGTTCAACTACCGTTGTGCCTTCG
This sequence comes from Canavalia gladiata, assembly GCA_037954105.1. NCBI lineage: Eukaryota > Viridiplantae > Streptophyta > Magnoliopsida > Fabales > Fabaceae > Canavalia > Canavalia gladiata. The sequence goes on along the minus strand of CM075659.1, from coordinate 9,894,784 downwards.
TTTCGACACCGCTTGGCCATCGTTCAACCATTATTGTGTTGACTGTGAGGTATCTTCTATGCACATCTACTTTGTGATTGCAGATGTGAAAGTTTGCTTAGGGTTTATGTATGTTATAGTATTGATTTTGAGTTTAAATATGTTGGTTTGTTTTCTTAAATTCAAATATGAGCATACCCTTAGTTTCTCGTTCAAGGTTGAATATAATGAGTATATTACTAAATAAGTAAATCATTCATTATATTAAATCTTGAATTGTCCAAGTTGGACAGTTTGAGACTAAAGTTTTTTATTCAGTGGTTAACAATTTCTTCATAAATCTTGTAAATTGTACTTGATGAAATTTTGGTTTAGTTCATTTTGCATTATCTCTGGGTACATGCTTGATTATGGTAAATGAAACCATAATGAAGTTATGTACTTGGAGACTGATGCGAAATGCTACCGAAACTTCACCAAATATGATATTCAAGATTTTAGAAGTGTGTTAATCGATGAATAAAAAACTTTTTGCTCGAATGGGATAGAGTCTTAGCAATAGTGAGGATAATAAATTAACAATTATGAGTGACAAGGTTAATCCTAAATCATGTGTTGATGATTCTTGTATAGTATGGATCGTAGTTGGATAAATGCTAAATGAACGAGCGATGAGTACGAGAGTGGGGTCGAAGAGTTTTTGAATTTTGCGCAGACAAATCTACCTCAGAGTAATGGACAATTTTACTGTTCGTGTGTTAATTGTCTAAATGAGAGACGTTTGGGTGTTGGTCAAATTAGAGACCATGTTCTTTGTGATGGATTTTGCAAAAGTTATACAAAATGGACATGGCATGGTGATTTATTAGGCATGCCAAGTGTGTCACAGACGGTGGAGGTTGATATAAATATGGAAGATTGGGTAGAGGATATGATTCGTGATGTAGGGCATGCCTCATTTGAGTGGGCAAATATGTATGGTAACTTGTCTACTAAATCAGAGAAACCTTTGTATCCGGGATGCACTACCTTTACACGATTGTCAGCAGTGTTAAGATTATTCACTCTGAAGGCAAGGAATGGGTGGAGTGATAAAAGTTTCACCGAATTACTTGAACTGTTGGTAGAGATGCTTCCGGAAGGTAACACATTACCAAAGCGTAATTATGAGGCGAAGAAGGTGTTGTGTCCGATGGGTATGCAGTATAAGAAAATACATGTCTGCCCCAATGATTGCATACTATACAGAAATGAGTTTGAAGGATTACATGAATGCCCTGTGTATCAAGGTTTCACGTTATAAACTGAATGATGGTGATTCTATTTGCAATAAGAGCACAAAGCAGCCTCCAGCCAAAGTGTTGTGGTATCTTCCAATAATTCCAAGGTTCAAACGATTGTTTTGTAATAAAGATGAAGCAAAGAACCTTAGATGGCATGTAGATGAAAGACTGATTGATGGAAAACTTCGTCATCCAGCTGATGGTTTGCAATGGAAGATGGTTGATCAACTATATCCCGATTTTGGGAATGAACCAAGAAACCTAAGGCTTGGACTTGCAACAGATGGAATGAATCTGTACGGTAATTTAAGTAGTAAACATAGTTCATGGCCTGTACTTTTGACAATTTACAACCTTTCTCCGGAGTTGTGCATGAAACGTAAATACATCATGTTGTCCATGATGATTTCAGGTCCACAACAACCTGGAAATGACATAGACGTTTATCTTGCTCCTTTAATTGAAGACTTGCAAAATCTATGGGAAGAAGGTGTGGAGGTGTTTGATGCGTATGGTAATGAAAATTTCAAGATGCGGGCAATGCGTTTTTGCACTATTAATGACTTTCCAACATATGGAAATTTGTGTGGATACAGTGTTAAGGGGCACAAAGCATGTCCCATATGTGAAGAAGGCACAAGTTACCATCAACTGCATCATGGAAGGAAGACAGTTTATCTTGGTCATCGGAAATTTCTTAGGACTAATCACCCTTATCGTAGATTAAGGAAAGCTTTTAATGGGTTGCCAGAAAATAATGTTGCTCCAAAAGTCTTAACTGGACAACAAGTCTATGATCGGGTTAAAAATATCAAAACTGTTTTTGGAAAGACTCAAAAAAAGGTCATTGAGACAAGGATATGGAAGAAAAGATCAATATTTTTTTATCTTCCATATTGGTGCAAACTTGATATTAGACATTATATTGATGTGATGCATGTGGAAAAAAATATGTGTGATAGCATCATTGGAACACTTCTCAATATACAGGGCAAGACTAAAGATGGAGTCAATTCTCGACTGGATTTGGTTCACATGGGTATACGACATCAGTTAGCTCCACAGTCTGTAGGAAAGCGAACATATTTTCCCCCGACATGTCATACATTGTCAAAAAAAGAGAAAATTTCTTTTTGTGAGTGCCTACATGGGGTTAAAGTGCCACAAGGTTATTCTTCAAATTTTAAAAGACTTGTCTCAATGAAAGATTTAAAGTTAGTTGGGTTAAAGTCTCATGATTGTCATGTGTTGATGCAACAACTACTTCCAGTGGTTATTCGTGACATTTTACCTAAAAAAGTTAGACATATAATAAGTAGGTTATGCTTCTTTTTCAATAAAATATGTGGCAAAGTCATTGACCCTTTAAAATTGGATGAGTTGGAACATGAAGCTTTTATTATCTTATGCCAATTGGAGATGTATTTTCCTCCATCATTTTTTGACATTATGGTTCACTTGGTTGTTCATATAGTGAGGGAGATCAAATTATGTGCTCCAGTTTATCTGAGGTGGATGTATCCAATAGAACGATACATGAAAATATTAAAAGGGTATGTGAAAAATCCACACCGTCTCGAGGCATCTATGATTGAAAGATACATTGCAGAAGAGGCCATTGAGTTTTGTACAGAGTAGTTGTCAGAGGTGGAACCCATAGGAGTTCCTAAGTCTCGTCATGAGGGAAGACACAGAGGTAAAGGTGCACGAGGCATAACTGTGAAAAGCATGAGTCATGCAGAAGTCCTTCAAGCACATTTGTATATTTTGAATAATACCGATGATGTTCAACCTTACCTATCTACTCACAAAACTATGATAAGGGAGGAGAATGTTCGAATGAACGAGAAATGGTTGTTAAATGAGCATAACAAAACGTTCTTAAACTGGTTTGATGAAACAATTAAGAAGGATGATGGTGCCTTTGATACATTGAAGTGGCTAGAAAATGGCCCAAATTTTGATGTCATTTGTTGGACTGGATACGATATTAATCGTTTTTCATTTTACACAAAGTCTCAGGATGATAAAAGTACCATGCAAAATAGTGGGTTATGGTGGTAGCAGAGTCGATGCATTTTGCAAGTTCTAAAGATAAAAATCCTGTAAATGCTTCCATATCTTACTTCGGAGTGATTGAAGAGATTTGGGAGATTGATTACACCAAATTTAGAGTGCATGTTTTCAAATGCAGATGAGTTGATAGTAACAGTGGTGTGCAAGTCGATGAATTGGGATTTACATTGGTTGACCTTCAAAAAGTAGCTTACAAGGATGACCCTTTTATCATGGCCCACCAAGCAAAACAAGTGTTTTATGTTCAAGATCCTTACTCCAAAAGGTGGTCAGTTGTTCTTCAAGGAAAGACAACAATCGTTAGTGATGACACCAATGATCTTTCAAATATTGATATTTCTCAAACTCCCTTATCATCAAGGATATCTAGTATCAATAAAGAAAATGAAATAGATGATGTACATGCTATTCGAGATGATCATCATGAAGGAATATGGGAAAATGTTACTACATGATACAAGTTAGTTATTTATTTAATTATTTCATCATTGTATGTTTATTTTTAACTTATTTTAAAATGTTTATTACGTTTTTTATATTTAGTACAATTTTTAACATCTTTTCTCTTTGCTTTCAACAGGTACATGGCTGATTATTACATTTTTTTTCAACTTTCAATACTTGTTTGATGTAATTTTAAGTTATTTCATTTGTAAATTAAAGTTTGATAATAAATAATGATGTATTTAATTTAAATATATAGATTATGTGAATTCTGTATTGTCTGTCTGGTGATTCTCTATTGTCTGCCTGGTGATTCTGTGTGTATATGCAGGTACGTGAATAAATAATACGGTAGTATGTCTAAACAAAGTGAACATTAAAAAAAAAGGACTTTCTACATCAGTTACGACCATAACCGATGTAAAAAGTATACTTTTTACATCGGTTGGGCCTACAACCGATGTAAAAAGTATGACTTTTTACATAAGTTAAAGCTATAACCGATGTAGAAAGTATACTTTTTACATCGGTTGTAGGCCCAACTGATGTAGAAAGTCATACTTTTTACATCGGTTCCAGAATCGATGTAAAAAGTTTTATTTTCTATATCGCCCGCTTCAACACTACCTAAATAACCGATGTAAAAAGTACTTAACAACCGATATAAAAAGATCATTTTTCATTAGTGTGATAGCGACAAGAAAGGAAAAAATAAAAACAATCCTTTTCGGATGACAAATGTTGAAAAGTTATATTTTTTTAATTTAAAAATTAATTTTTTATTGAGACAAATGAATATATTTTACTTTTTAATTCATTATAAGAAAAATATGGGATATTTTTCTAATGATTTTATAGTATTAATTTATAGTTAAGTTTAAATCTATTATTAATTTTTAGACTTAGTAAAATAAAATTAAAATTTTGGATGGAGTTACAAAACTTCTAAGAAAGAAGTTTAAAATCTCAATTCGTCTACTAAAATCTTACAAATAAACGATAGGAAGAAGTAAATCGGTTCTGTTAATTTTAGTTTTAGGGATGATTTTAAACATTTATGGCAGATTTTTATTAATAGATATTTATTTTTAATAAAAATATTTTATTTTAAATATTTAAAATCAATCATAAAAAATTTAACACCTTTTAAAACGAATATTCTTTAAATTTTATTTCATAATTGTTCATAACCTCTGTACCCGGCTCATTTAGAGCATCTTTGTTCTAAATTTAAAATATTAATTGTAAAAATTAATTTAAAATCATTTATATATTTTAAAATATTCAACAATTTAAAATTATTTTTACTAAAACACTTTTATTCAACTTTAAAACTAACAAATACATAACTTTTTATAACCACCTATTCAATCCTATGCCAAAGACGACCGTGATGGCTAGAAGTTATTTTAACTAAAATGGGAAAATGCACTAGTAAGCTAAAATATTCTTTACAAAATTTATTAAAATAGTATAAGTTACATACGGAGAATATGATTTTTTTAATTTTTTTTACAGAAATATAGTTTGGAATAGTTTAAAATTTTAAAAAAGTTATTTATAACAGTTATTAATGAGATAGAAATAATATTTTAAACTGTCAAACTATTTACATAAAAAAATAGTTATATTTTATATGAGTGTTCATTATGATGTAATTTAAATTAAATAGGATGCTGAAATTAAAAATAAATTTTAAAAATAAAATTAAAATTATTACTAAATTTTATTTATAATTTTTTAAAATATTAAAATTTAGAAATTATTTAAGTTAAAAAGATATTTTCAGCCTAGTCATTCATTTAAAAGACCAATATTCTAAATTAAATATTTAATTGTATAACAATTTTAAGAAAATATATTTAATCTCTTTTAATATAAAAAATAAAATATTTAAAATATATAAAGATTAAGTAGTTTTGAACTTCTTATAAAATAAAAGGAAAAAAATTTAGTTGATAAGTTGTTCGAAAGAAAATTAACAAAATAATTTAAATATTTTGAAAAGATTTTATTTTCGAGGATAATAAACTTTGTCTAAAAATAAATTAATAAATATAATAATTTAATAATTTTTAAATAAAATATAATATGTAAAATGTGGTGTATTTTGATGATGTAGGGATGGAGAAGAACCCAAGGATATCTATTGGAGAGAACGCATAGAGAAAGGAGAGAGTGATGCCACGGTTCAAATGTGTGACAATGGGAGGTTCTCTCTCCGGTGTGTTTTGTGTTGGCCATTTGTGTTGGCCATTGGGGTAGGGGTGATTAATGGGTGGGTTTGGTTAACAAAATACACAGCTGTCAGAAATCGTCTTTATCAGATTTATGAATCGTTTCTGCCCGATAATTAAATTAGGTTCAACGGGGTTACGAGTTGGATTTATGGATATTTTGTTCATGGATTAAGAAAAAAATTGTTAATATTAAACTTTTGAACAAATTTTAAATCATTTTTTTATAAAAAATATTGAGTTATAATAAATCTGATAATATATTTTAATATTAAAAAATTATTAATCAATAAAAATTAAATTTTTACCTATTTAATTTTTAAAATTTTATTTTATATTATATTATAATGTTAATTTGTAATTTTAAATATAAAAATATTAATATCATAATACCATATCATAATAATATTAATTTGTAACATTAAATATAAAATTATTAATGTTAAATATTCTATTATATTACATAATTTTAAATTTTCAATCTACTTACTATAAATAAGTTTAAATTTGTAAATTCATTAGTATCCATATAAATTAATTTATAAATTATAAATTTTCAATAGATGTTGATACTTATTCTAACAGTAAGTATAGCCACAAATAACCTATATAACTTACAAAATAAGAATAAAATAAAATTATTTAATTATATATTGAAGATAATGTAATGAATAAGATAATGTAATGAATAAAGTTCATTATGATTAGAAATTAACATACTAATGAAACCAGAATCAATTGTTAATATTAGTAGAAAATGATGAATAAGAATGAATATTTTACCCACCTTTAAAGGCATACACAAAGAGAAGTTAAAGTTATGACCTTAAGTCCATAACAATTAACAACTAGGTAAATAAATTATCAAATGTAAACATTGTTAATGAAGCATAGAGTCATCACCAATAATTCATTTAATAATTCATTACTTGTGCATCATGAATCCAAATTTTCCACTATTAGAGACATACATAAATAAGAATAATAATATCAGACAATATATAAGGAACAAAATCTTAATCAAGATAGATATTAAAAGATAATTAAATATTTGAACTTAACTTACTTTAGAATTAACGTCAATAAGGTTTTGTTGTGAGCTTCATTTTAAAATAAACCTCAATGGATAGAACATTTTAAAAATCATAAATTATAATTAAACCAAAAAATAGAATAAAAAAGAGAAAAAATGGCAGATTTAAGATGCTGTAATAGTAATAAGACATGCAACAATAGTTCAAAAAAAATATCATAAAACAAATGTAAATGAAAAAATTAACAAGATTAGTGAATTAAAAGTTTTACACTTCTGCATTAGCCATGATTACTTGGCTATGACTAAGTGGAAAAGCCTTCTCCCACTCCAACTCCACCATCAGGTCCAGCTCCTCCAAATTTTGCCAATTCTAGGAGGCATATGCAATACAATTAAAAAAACACAATTAATAAATAAGTAAAGAACAACATAATAGAATTAACAATAGACGAGATTAAAATTACCTGTTAACATTTTTTCTGAAAGTTTCAAATCCTCACTGAAGAGGCAATCCTTATAATGTTGAGTGGATGACTTTAGCCAATTTTGTGTACAGATTAAAGCCTTAGCTATTTGAGGGGATAGGGAACTTCTAAAGGTTTCTAGCATCCTACCCCGTGTGCTGAAAGCACTTTTTGAAGCCATTGTAGAGACCAGAGTGACTAAGACATCTCTTGTCAACGTGGATAGTATAGGGAAACAGGAGCTATTTTGTTTCCACCACAAAAGTATATCAAATATCTCATGAAATTCTACACATCGTTCACTTAAGTACCTCTCAAGTTCATTTCTTGCATCAATTGAGTTTTTTTTTCTTTTAGATACCGTCTAAAAGCATTAGCTCTAAAAGTATGGCTAGGAATCGAAGGAGGGCTGATTTAAACTAACAAGACTGAATTGAATGTTGGAAGGATTGAGCAAGATTATGTTGTTTCTCATGGAGAAAAGCATACCATTAGTAGAGTTTAGATATATTTAACTTCACATTAAAGGCTAACTCAACATAAAAGTCATTCTCATTTGGATACATATCACAAAAAGATCACTCAATGTAGTTAAACTTAAATCTAGGATCAAGCATGACTCTAAAATAAAGAAGGTTGTTTATATGAATCACATCGCCCCAATACTTGTCATATTTTTTTTCATCTCATACCCCATTATAGCAATCTTTGGCCATTATGTGTCTAGACGGTAGGCTAAATTGGGGTTGCAGCTTCTTACAGAGGAGTTTGAAACCTTCACCATCTACAATTTTAAATGGTTGTTCATCTAGGATGACAAATGTTGCTAAGACCTTCCTACAAGCCTACACATTGAACCTTTGGCTAACAGCATTCAAACCTGCCCTTTCTACACTTTTGTTAGACATAAAGGATAAAATCCTTTGAGTAGGGTCATTATTGATAGCATGGGTGTACTTTGGGCATCTTATAAGATGGGAAGACATAGAAGATGTGTCATGTATCTTAGGATGGCAGTAAAAACTCTTGTTACAGTACTTACAAGCGGCTTGAGGTGTACCACCTTCAACTACATCCATTTTGTTGAAATGGTCCACACCATGTGAAGTGGGTTTAGTTCCACTTGTATTTGGCTTTCTTTTCTAGAATTTTTGGGGTTTGGTTGGGTTTGTTCAGTAACAGCAACTTTATTTTCTAGTTGTGGATTTCCACCAACATCTGTAGTTGATGATTGTTCACTATTAGAAGGGGGTAGATGTTGACTAGACTGCTCCATACTATTAGAATGAAGAAGTCATAGTCAACTACTACCAACTAGCCCTACTATTAAGATAAAAGGAATTTTGGATTACACTTATAGTTGGCTTGCTAAGGCTGTTACTCACTCAATTAGCTCAATTTAAGACTAAACTCTAACTCGATCACATATCATTATCCAATAATCTTGATTTATCCTATATGAGAAATTCATCTCAAATTAATTATAAAATAAAAAGGAAAAATTCTACAATGGTTTATCATCAATTATCATTGGCCAAATTCATACTCAAATAAATACATCAAGATGATATATAAGCATCATGGAAACAAAAAATCAAGATGCAGCATCTATTATAGAATAGTAAGAAGAGTAAGAATTTCTTTGTCTAGCATCATAGAAAAAAAAACCTGAATGTAGTATCAATTCTAGAAGAGTAAGAATATTAAGAATTTCTCAAGCATCATAGAAAAAAAAAATCAAAATGTAGTATTAGTTTTAGAAGAGTAGGAAGATTAAGAATTTCTCAGTCTAGAGTCATTGAAAAAAAAATCAGAATATAGTATTAGTTTTGGAAGAATAAGAATATTAAGAATTTCTTAGTCTAGAATCATACAAAAAAATCAAAATGTAGTATTAATTTTATAAGAGTAGGAAGATTAAGAATTTCTTAGTATAGCATCATAGAAAAAAAAATCAGAATATAGCATCAATTCTAGAAGAGTAGAAAAACTAAGAATTTCTTAATCTAACATCATAGAAAAAAAACTAGAATGTAGTATTAGTTTTAGAAAAAGGATCTCAGATCACACATCATAGAATAGGAAGGAAAAAAAGATCTTTAAAAAGGTTATCAGATCATACATCATAGAACAAAAACAAGAAGAGCAGAAATAGAAAGAGAAGGATCTTAAAAAATATTCTCAAGCCACATTATATAATAAGAAACAAGAAGAGAAGAGTCTTAAAAAAGATTCTCAGATCATACATCATAGTAGAAATAAGAAGACAAGGATCATAAAAAAGGTTCTTAGATCACACATCATAGAATAAGAAATAGGAAGAGAGGAGTCTTTAAAAAGGTTTTCAGATCACACATCATAGAATAAGAAACATGAAGAGAAGAATCTTTAAAAATATTCTCACATCATAAATCATAGAATACAAATAAGAAGAAAAGAAACAAGGGTCATAAAAAAGGTTCCTAGATCACACATCATAGGATAAGAAACAAGAAGAGGATAGTCTTTAAAAAGGTTCTGAAGTCATACATCACAGAACAGAAATAAGAAGAACATAGGAAGGAAGAGAAAGGTCATAAAAAATGTTCTCAGATCACACATTATATAATAACAAATAGGAAGAGAAAAGTCTTAAAAAAGATTCTCAAATCACACATCATATAATAAGAAACATAAAGAAAAGAGTCTTAAAAAAGGTTCTTAGATCACACATCATAGAATAAGAAACAGGAAGAGAAGAATCTTAAAAAGGTTCTCAAATCATACATCACATAACCGAAATAAGAAGAACAGAAATAGGAAGAGGGTTTTAAAAAGGTTCTCAGATCATATATCACAGAACAAAAACAAGAATAAGAGGGTAAAGGACAAAAAACATCTGAGATTATAAACCATATAAGAGGATGAACTTAAAAAAATCAGAGAATACATCATAGAGTAAGAATAGGAAAAGGGTTTTAAAAAGGTTCTTAGATGATACATCACATAACAGAAACAAGAAGAAGAGAGTAAAGGACAAAAACATCTAAGATCATAAACCATATAAAAGGATGAACTTAAAAAAAAATCAGAGAACACATCATAGAGTAAGAAAACAAAGAGGGTTTTAAAAATGTTCTCAGATTATACATCATAGAACAAAAATAAGAAGAAGAGGGTAAAGTACAAAAAATATTTGAGATCATAAACCATATAAGAGGATGAACTTAAAAAAAATTAGAGAGTACATCATAGAGTAAGAAAAGGAAGAAGGTTTTAAAAAGGTTCTCTGATCATACATCATAGAATAGAAACAAGAGAATGAACTTAAAAAAAATATTCAATGGTTGTAACATTCATTAATAAATGTAAGGTGATTAACCTATCAGCTCCTAAAATTGGCATGTACAACTCTGGATTTCTATATTAGCAACGACTTTGTGCGGCCAACAATGGACTTAAAACTTGTGTCCATCATCATCTCCTACATTATTAACCAATGATGTAAGTATGACATAAAAAGGAAACAAATTATAATAGATAAAATAATAATACCTGACCATGTACTTGTTCATTCATTTGAGTCTTTTTTCAATTTTTCCAAGCTGCTTTATTGAATTGGTGGTAAGTGTCCAATATGTCTGGCTAATTTCAACTTATTTGTGGAGATGGTGTTGGAGATCATCATCCTAATTTCCTCCAACATTGAAATTATGGACTTCTATCTAGGTGTTAGGATTTTTGCATTAAAGACTTCATAGTTATTGTAAATGATTTTTGCATTAAAGACTTCACAGTTATTGTAAATGTCAACTTTTGGCCATGGTGAAAAGTATGCTTTGATCCAAGATTCTTTTGGCTTTTCAGCCAAATAGTCATGAGTTTTTAAGTTTGTTAGCTTCAATGCGTTCATATTCCTATGGAATTGATGAGACTCTGTTGATCTTGCATATTCCCACAACAAAAATCTCAACTCCTTATCCTTCCATTGTTTTGAAAAATTTTGTCATAAATGTCAAACACAGAACCTATATGGAGTAGCTAGCATGACATCATGTATAGATTGTCTCAAATCCTATTACAAAAAATTATATTAGTCCCTAAGAAATTTAAAATGTTTCATATTGGTCCCTTAAGAGTTTATCACTTAATCTCCTACAAATTTACATATATGGCATGCATGTAAATAAAGTACCTTCTACATGTCTGAAATAAAATTCCATCCATATTGTACATGGTCTCCCGAGTCTTAATGCAATAGATCCAAGAACCAATTCAATTTTTCCTTATTTTCAACATCCACAATAGCATAAGCAATCATCCAAATATGATTGTTTGAGTCTTGTCCAACAACAGACAAATCCTCTCAAAAATGCTTCATCAAGGCCTCTAAATAGTCTACATTCCTCCTTAAAACCTTTTTTGTAGTTATCAAAACAAATGTATATTCTATGAAATTGTGGAGGGTCATCTCCTTGTGGTGTTGTTTCCATCTTAATAGTGGGTCTTTAATTCCACTTTAATAATTCACTACAATAATCCTATAATTTGGCATATTTCTCTTGTTCGCTTTCCTGTAGGATAGTCTTGGCTTACTTGACTAACCTCTAGATCTTTTTTTTGTCAATATAAACTCCAAACATTTGTTTAAAAAAGTCAATGATATCTGCAAGCTTCATGTCTTTGTCCTTTCTCGATTTTTTGAAAAGTTTTCCAATTACCCAATCTTATGATGCCTGCTTATTTTTAAGCGCCCCCCACAAGTATGTTCATTTTCAAAAGTTTTAATTTGAAAACAATGCATAACATTACTGTAACTACAAAAAATATTCCATCTGCAGCGTTGTTCATGACACTTTTCCCTTGCTCTTACCTTATCATTTTTTTACCCATGACACTTATTTACCTAGTTGGATTGTGTAATCCTTCATAGCTTTCTTGAAGGATTATAGTAGGAAATTCCATCCTAAGTTCCACCCAAATATGCCCAAATATTGACTTCTCATTCCATTGTGGGTTTATCTCCCTATCTCCATCTCCATCATTTGAATTAATTGGAATTTTCACTTTTTTCAATCTCCATGAGTAATCTCCATCACTATAATCAGATCTGATTTCAAGCATAAAATCTATATCATCATCATTGTCATTAGATACTTTATCTGCTAAACACTCAAAATCTTCATTACTATCATTAGAAATTTCATCATAATAAGGAACTTCAACCTCACTAACCTTTTCATTTCCTTTCCTGATGTCATACTTTTTAGGAGGATTCTGACTAGTTGTTTTCCTTTTCCCACTTCTTTTACCTCCAACTATTTGCTTTACAACTATTTTCTTCCTTTTTTGATCTACAACACTTTTTTTATTCTTGTACTTCTTATATTTTAAAATGTTTTTTTAATGACTTTTTTGCTTTTCTACACTTTTTCCTTTCTTCCTTACTTCCTTAGCAAGATTGTTTGTTATTCTTGCAGGATTTTTTTCTTTTTCAATACTTTTCCTTTGGTTCCTTACTCCCTTAGTAGGATTTTTTTTGTTTTTCAACTTTTTTGCCTCTGTCCCTTACTATTTGACTCGGACTTTCACCTTTTTCTTCTGCAACTTTCTTTCTCTGTCCCCTAGTCATGTAAGTCCTCCTCTCCTTCACAATAACATTGTTATCAACCTCAAAACCTTTGCCAACAGCATCAACACCAGCACTTTCAATTACTTCAACATGCACACCCTCATGACTAGCTTCAACATGGTCACCATCCTCACTTGTTTCAACCTACACACCCCCTTAACTGTTTCACCTTCCACACCCTCACCAACATCGGTAGGACACTCCTCTTCACTATCAATTAATGCACCATGTCCACCATATGTAGGCTCAATATTAGAAAAACCTTCTCCATCTAACTCATGTCCACCTTCACCACCATCAAAATTACCACCAATCTTTGGTCCATCAATATGAAAACCATCCTCTCCACCCTTAATCCTCTACCAAGCCCCCTCACTAGCCTTAAATTCCCCACCTTCAACTTCTTTATCACTTTTTAGCAAAACTTGTATTTGCAGCATCATTCATTAAATGCTCTTAGTAGATATCCATTTTTCACCTATTTATCTTTGCTGCATGTACCATATGTAACAAATCGGCATGAAGTTCTAAAATCTTAAGGCCATCACCTAAAACTCAATCTAGGATCCAGCCAATAAATATTATTCACATTATGGTAACCCGGTGAAATACCAAATTTTTTAAAATTGAACACATCCAAAGTGTCTTCATCACAGTCTTCCCAAACTTTCCCATTTCCCTATTTATACTTAACTCGTCCATCTTCCTCAATAAAGTTTTCAGCATGATAAATAATTAATGTTAAGTATTGCACCAAAATAAATAAACTTTAGAACTAATGACCACTATAATAAATGCATTTTAAAACTCCTACCAATCAAGGAATTAGGGACTCAGGGACCATATGCATTTTAGAACTCATACCAATTAGGGACTTAGGGACTCAAGGACCACATGCATTTTAAAAATTTAGCAGATAAATTAGAACCACATGTAAATCAATCTTAGACACCAAACAAACATTCTCATTCAACAATGTCAGAAATTTCATTCCTAATATTAGAATAAAAAGTTACTCCAAAATTTCTCAAGATTCCAAAAAACCTTAACCTACACAAACCCCATAATAATGGTCACGGAACAACACAAATTTCATGGTTGAAGTTAGAGCAAATACTTGTTCCATTTCGACTTCAATACTAGTAATAATAATCCTAAGTACAAAATTCTTTCTTTCTCCCTGTCTTCAACTGATACAAGCATGTAATCGCCAATCCCAAACTATTTTTTTCCTCCAACTAATTTTTAAACGTTTTTATCCATTTGTGTGTAAATACGACAATGTTTATATCCATGTTGGCATTTAATGTTACACAACAACACACCGTCAACAAAATATGAGTCGAAGGACTAATGTGAAACACAGTAAAATATGAAGGACTAACAACTTAATTTTTTAAAGTCAGGAACTAAATTAAAACATGTTAATAAAATAAAGGACTAAAGTGACAATTCACTATCTGAATACATCTGGATGTAGGATATTAATATATTTTTTTTAAAAAGTTGAACGATTAAATTATAAGAATAAATAAATATAGAATACTATTATGACTATATTTTTTATTTTTGAACTATAAGATATATGTGACGTGAGTTACAAGAACTTTGAAAAAGTTAGCCAATTGTGACTCTTTTGAAAGAGGAGTCACAATTTGTCATTTCTAATTTGAGTGTAAATTCATGAAAAAGGAAATACAGATGGTTAGAGTTGCATAGTAAAGTTTTAAGATAAGCTCATCTTTGACAAAAAATGCTTACATTGGGTTTATTTGGATGCTTCATTGAAAAGTTTAATGTGAAAAAAATATTAGCAACGATTGTTTAAATAAACATAAATATTTATTTGAATCACCTTTATAAACGCATAAAAAACGATAGTAATAGTTGATTGAAAGAAAAAAAATTAAAATGAAATTAAATGAATTAAAAATTTAACTAAAAAATATATACATATAAAAAAATAGAATCAAACTAAAGAAAAAAATACACTAAAATATAAAAATATAAAAAAAAATTTATATGCAGAAAGAAAGAATAGACTAGGGGCAGAGAAAAAAGAAAAGAAAGAATGAGAAGAGGTGGTGGAAAAAAGAAAGGAAAAGAGTGGTAGGAAAAAGGAAAAAAAGAAGGGGAAGAGAGAAAAAAAAAGAGGTAGAGAGAAAAGAGTGAGGGGTGAGAAGAAAAAAAGAGGAAGAGAAATGAAAAAGAAAAAAAAGGAAATTAGTCCTTAACTTAGTAATGACATTGCAAATTGGTCCCCCACTTAAAAAAAGTCATCATTTAGTCCTTAACTTTTTGTCCGTCATGCAAATTCATCCCTCCGTCAACTTTGACCTGGTGACGTGCTGAGTTGGAACGTTAAGTGCTGAGGTGGGTGGTTAAATGCCACGTAAAGGCCACGTAAATTAATAAAACGACGTCGTTTCACTGAGCCCTTTATAGAAACCGACTATCCAATTCCATGTTAAAAAAATGACGTCGTCTCACGTGAGCCCTTCATGGGGAGCGACTATGCAAGTACTTATAGTGTTCCAGCAATTCCAGTGCTCAAAATGTGACTTATCAGCACCGGAACACCAGGTAAGGCCAAAATTTGCAATCTTAAGAGTAAGATTCTCGTCAAGAAGAATATTGCTGCTTTTGATGTCTCTGTGGATGATTCTTATTTTAGAGCCTTCATGAAGATATGGAAGCTCTTCTACTGTTCCAAGAATGATATTAAATCGTTGCTTCCAGTTTAGAATTTGAGTTCTATATTTTTTTGCAAACAAAGCAGATTAACGTGTTACCTTCCTGAATGCTAATTTTATGAAATGAAGAAATTAATTACTGCAAAAAAAACTTACCAAAGATAAATTGGTTTAAACTCTTTTTGGGTAAGTACTCATACACAAGGAGGCTCCCAGGGTCTTCAATGCTACAACCCAATAGTTTGACAAGGTTCTTGTGTTCAGTTCTGCTAGTCAAATTTACTTCATTTAAGAACTCATCCACCCATTGCCTATTATTAAAGATCAATCTCTTAACGGCAACAATCTTCCCATTTGGAAGAATACCTTTGAAAATCGAACCGGCCCCACCTTGGCCTATTTTTTTTTGGAAGAGTTGAAATAATCTGTGGCTTTCTCAAGAGTCTCTTATTTGTAATTCAAGCTAGATTTGCTTATAAAAGAGAAAATATGACCAAGACTGTTGTTTTCTGAATGATGTAGGAGAAAAGAAACACAGTATCAGAAAGGGAAGACAAAATAAATCACTAATGTATCTTACAGATGTATAGTAATGATAATTTCATTTTCAGAATGTTGACTTTTTCTTATCTTTGACAATCTTGTGAAGGCTGCATAAGAGCCAAAGAGAGCAATCATTAAAATTGCAGCTACTGCTAACACTTCTGCTGTTATGGCTCCTCCACTTCTTAAAAACCCTAAAAAATTGAGACAAGCAATGACATCAACATAGCACCGACTGTGGGTTGCAAAAAAAATTCATAAAAACAAAAGTATTTTCTAACTCAGTCCCATTTATGAACTAAGATTTGGAATCTGTTATCTAGACCAAATTAAGTTCAGCGGTGTAGGGATATTGAAAAAAAAAAATTGAATTGTAATAGTAAAATTGCATAATCAACACAAAATATGTGAAAATTCCAGGAGAGCTTCAATTCCCATTTTCCATTCATCTAAAACAATGTGGAAAAAAAAAAGGAAAAACCTTAAACTAAAAGCAACACAGTCACTTACATACCGGTTCCACCACCTTCAGCACCTTCTTCATTATAGAATTTATGTGTAGAATACCTCAAATAACACCTAGCATTCAAGGGCTTCCCTTCCATCTTTGGCAAGCATCCTTTCACCCCCTTCCCAGCTTTCCTTAAGCAAACTCTGCATCCATCACTTTCCACAATGTTCCAGCACTGTGCCAAGGCATAAAACAACGTCGTCAATCAAGAATGCAAAATTGATAAATAGGAAGCGACTATCTAATGGAAAACACGTAAGTGGAAACGAGGCCACGGGGATTAGGAAGTTGTCAAACAAAACGACGTCGTTTTATTAACTTACGTGACCTTTACGTGGCACTTAACGACCCACCTTAGCGGTTAACGTTCCAACTCAGCACGTCGTCAGGCCAAAATTGACGGAGGGACGAATTTGTAAGATGGATCATAAATTGAAGGACTAAATGAAGACTTTTTTTAAGTTGAGGAGCAATTTGCAATTTTGTAACTAACTTAGGGACTAATTTGACCCTTTAATCGAAGAAGAAGTATAATAGAAAGGGAGAAAATGGAAGGTGATTTAAGTAGGATTAACAAATAAGAAAAAAATTATAAAAAAATGAAAAAAATTAATTAAAATTTTAAATTAAAATAAATAAAATAAATTATTTTAAAAATAAATATGAATATTTTTAAAATTTAAAAGAATAATTGTTTTTAAAATAAGTATAAATACTTAAAAAATATTCAAATAAATAAATATAAATATTTAATAAATTATTTTAACATAAATTATAATTTATTTTATTATTTAATAAAAATATTTAGTTAATATTTAATACTTATAATTTATTTCATTTTATTTTTAAATATTTTAGTTATTCTTAAATGCTCAAAAATAATTTATTTATTTTTAACTAATCTTTAAATAAATAAATTTAAAATATAATAAATTATTTTAAAAAGTTAATATAAATATTTTTACAATTTAAAATTATTGTATATTTTATATATTTATTAATTTTAAATAAATAAAATATATTATAAATATTAAACTATAAATTAATACGTAAAATCCATTTAAAAGTTTTTATCAAATTGTTGAATTGAAATAAAAAATTGTTTAAATGAGAAAATAATATAAAAATATAATGTGTACTTGTAAAATTCATAAAAAAAAATTATTAAAAAACTTTAAGCATGTTTGTGGGAGATGCAAGACTGGAGATTTCCTAATAAAAGGTAGAAAATGATTCCCAGTATTATTGATTCAGCGGTATTGTACAAGGGTTATGATATTTCATATTTATACTACAAGAAAAGAAGATACACAACGGAACTAAATGTAATTGTCTACTAACTAACTTCACTAATCAATTAAGAGCCTATTTATTCCATACTGGATATCAACATAACACACATTTTCATTTATGAAAACTCACCCAAATAGTTGACATAACATTTTGCTCAATATTATGGCTGTATGGGAATAATCTTAAGAGGTTGGGCCTTATTCAAAGTAATCCCATATTTCTCAGAAACATCTATGTCTTCTGACTTTTGCCCATTCATGAGTTTCCAATCATAGCTACGTAGAAGAGAAGCTAACACAATGTGCACAGTCCTAATAGCTAACGGTAATCCAGGACATATCCTTCTTCCAGCTCCAAAGGGTATCAACTCAAAATCTTTCCCTTTAAAATCAATGTCACTTTCTAAGAATCTTTGAGGCATAAATTGATTTGGGTTTGTCCAAATAGTTGGATCTCTTCCCATGGCCCATACATTAATTAGAATTTGGGCATTTTTAGGTACAAAGAAGCCACATAGATCAACATCAACATTTGAGCTGTGTGGCACTAAAAATGGGGCAGGTGGGTGCAAGCGCAAATTTTCTTTCACCACTGCTCGCAAAAAAGGAAGTTTTGAAATGTGAGACTCCTCAACTTGTTCATCTTTAGCAACCACTTGTTGAAGCTCTCTTCTAACCTTTTCCAGTATTTTTGGGTTACGTATCAATTCCGTCATTGTCCATTCTATGGTGCTTGCTGTTGTGTCTGTTCCGGCCACAAACAAATCCTAAAACATGAATGATCAATTAGATTAAACATGTAAGATAAAGTTTATGGAGGATTTAGTGATAATTGAGAAGCTTGATCCTTTTGGATACCTAGTAACTTATTGAGTGTTTAAACGGAAGGCATAAAAAGGTGAAAGATTAATTGGGGCAAAATTTTACCTAATTAGCAAACAAAATTACTACTTTTAGAATATTAGTTAAAAATTAAAATAAATCTTTTTATTAAAGAATATTTATTATATGCATTCTCACATTAATTTTTAGTATAATTTTAAAATAAATTAACAAATTTTTTAATTAAAATTTTATGATACCCATCAAAAGACACTTACCTTTATACAGATCAAATTTTTATTATAATTAAATAACATATATTTTTTAAATTTTTATAAATATGATCAATATAATAAAATTATTAATTTAATGATTAGATAAATAAATTTGTTTAATTATTTAAAAATATTAAACAAAGTAATTCGAATTAAACTTAATCTTCAAATAAGTTTATCCTTTATATATATATATATATATAACATATATATATATATATACATATGTACATATATATATATATACATATATATATATGTATATACATATATATATATGTATATACATATATATATATATACATATATATATATATATATATATTTATATGCGCAGGGAAAAGAAATAGCCCATTAAATTTGTCAGCAAAAATACTCACTAGAAATAAATGCGACACTTGAAGGCGGCTTATTTGCGAATTATCTTTTAGTTCCAACACATAATCTAACAGATCATTGCATTCCTTCGATTCTTTTTCTGAACCTTTTAAACGCAATCTTTCTTCTACAAGACCATCAAAAAGCGCAATTAATTTTTCAAAATAACGATTCGTTCTAGTACGCGCACCTTGTGGATCAAGGAAGCGAAAGATGGGGAAAAGGTCCACAACATTAGGCCTTCCAGCTTCTTCCATGACACCCCAAATGATATCCTTGAACTCTTGGGACTTGTCAGAAGTGTAATGACCCAAATCCATAGAAAAAGAAGTGTTTGATATAGCATTAAGCACAGTTGTAAAGGTAGCCTCACCAATGTCCAAAGCTTCTCCTTTCTTACATCTTTCCTCAACATAATTGAGTAATTCTTTCACTTTCCTTTGACGAAGAACTTGTGTAGAGTCAAGCTTAAGGGAAGAGAACATTTTGGTAGCACAAACTCTCCTAAGGGTCCTCCAGTGTGTTAAAGGTGGCAACCATATGATTGAAAATAAGTGGTGGTCAAGTGCTTGGACAGAATCTGGGAATTTCCTATTAGAGAAAATATGGTCATTTTTATGCAATACCTCTTTGGCAATTTGTGGAGAGGAAATGACTATGGTGGTTGTGGTACCAAGTTTAAGACTCATTATGGGTCCATGAATTTTAGAAAGATTGGTAAGTGCTTGATGGGGTTGGTTTCCAAGTTCTAAGATATTTCCTATAATTGGAAAAGGGTGAGGCCCTGGAGGATATTTTGAGGATTTGAGGGCTTTGAAGATGGAGATAAGGACATGGCTGCTTACCGATGCTAGGGAAATTAGTAGAAGAAGTTCAAGCCAACCCATTGTTATTTGCTTCATTTGGTGTTACTTTCTTGAGTATATATACACAATGGATATAGTTGGTATCGACCGTACGTTAATGTTCTAAAAATTTCAAAGAGATAATTTTGATTTTTCAATAACTCCTTGGGACAGAAAACTATCATATTTGTTTGATGCGATAAGTATCCAACAAAGTGATGGAAGGGAACGAAATTGACAACTGATAGCGACAAGAAAGAAAAAAATAAAAACAATCCTTTTCGGATGACAAATTTTGAAAAGTTGTATTTTTTTAATTTAAAAATTAATTTTTTATTGAGACAAATGAATATATTTTACTTTTTAATTCATTATAAGAAAAATGTGGGATATTTTTCTAATGATTTTATAGTATTAATTTATAGTTAAGTTTAAATCTATTATTAATTTTGAGACTTAATAAAATAAAATTAAAATTTTGGATGGAGTTACAAAACTTCTAATAAAGAAGTTTAAAATCTCAATTCGTCTGGGAAAGATTTTAATTTTAGGGATGATTTTAAACATTTATGGCAGATTTTTATTAATAGATATTTATTTTTAATAAAAATATTTTATTTTAAATATTTAAAATCAATCATAAAAAATTTAACACCTTTTATAATAAATAGCCGGTAATTTCGAAAGTTATACAAAATGAAAACGAATATTCTTTAAATTTTATTTCATAATTGTTCATAACCTCTGTACCCGGCTCATTTGGAGCATCTTTGTTCTAAATTTAAAATATTAATTGTAAAAATTAATTTAAAATCATTTATATATTTTAAAATATTCAACAATTTAAAATTATTTTTACTAAAACACTTTTATTCAACTTTAAAACTAACAAATACATAACTTTTTATAACCACCTATTCAATCCTATGCCAAAGACGACCTTGATGGCTAGAAGTTATTTTAACTAAAATGGGAAAATGCACTAGTAAGCTAAAATATTCTTTACAAAATTTATTAAAATAGTATAAGTTACATACGGAGAATATGATTTTTTTAATCTTTTTCTACAGAAATATAGTTTGGAATAGTTTAAAATTTTAAAAAAGTTATTTATAACAGTTATTAACGAGATAGAAATAATATTTTAAACTGTCAAACTATTTACATAAAAAAAATAGTTATATTTTATATGAGTGCTCATTATGATGCAATTTAAATTAAATAGCATGCTGAAATTAAAAATAAATTTTAAAAATAAAAGTAAAATTATTACTAAATTTTATTTATAATTTTTTAAAATATTAAAATTTAGATATTATTTGAATTAAAAAGATATTATCAACCTAGTCATTCATTTAAAAGACCAATATTCTAAATTAAATATTTAATTGTATAACAATTTTAAGAAAATACATTTAATCTCTTTTAATAAAAAAATAAAATATTTAAAAAATATAAATATTAAGTAGTTTTGAACTTCTTATAAAATAAAAGGAAAAAAATTTAGTTGATAAGTTGTTCGAAAGAAAATTAACAAAATAATTGAAATATTTTGAAAAGATTTTATTTTTGAGGATAATAAACTTTTTTTAAAAATAAATTAATAAATATAATATTTTAATAATTTTTAAATAAAATATAATATGTAAAATGTGTGTATTTTGATGATGTAGGGATGGAGAAGAACCCAAGGATGTCTATTGTGAGAGAACGTCATAGAGAAAGGAGAGAGTGATGCCACGGTTCAAATGTGTGACAATGGGAGATTCTCTCTCCGGTGTGTTTTGTGTTGGCCATTGGGGTAGGGGTGATTAATGGGTGGGTTTGGTTAACAAAATGCACAATTTATAGAAATGGTATTTATCATATTTATGAATCTTTTCTGCCCGATAATTAAATTAGGTTCAACGGGTTACGAGTTGGATTTATGGGTATTTTGGTTTGGGTTTATGTCATGAATTAAAAAAAAAAATTGTTAATATTAACTTTTTGAAAAAAATATAAATTATTTTTTTATAAAAAAATATTAAGCTATAATAAATCTTATACTATATTTTAATATTAAAAAATTATTAATCAATAAAAATTAAATTTTTACCTATTTAACTTTTAAAATTTTATTTTATATTATATCATAATACGATAATATAATAATGTTAATTTGTAACTCTAAATATAAATATATTATGTTAATTGATAATGCTAAATATAAAAATATCAATATTAAATATTTTATTATATTATATAATTTTAATTTTTCAATCTACTTACTACAAATAAATTTAAATTTATAAATTTATTAATATTCATATAAATTAATTTATAAATGATAAATTTTTAATAGATGTTAATACTTATTGTAACAGTGATCATAGTAAAAAAATCTACACAACTTATAAAATAAAAATAAAATAAAATTTTTTAATTATATATTAAAGATAATGTAATGAATAAGATAATGGAATGGATAAAGTTCATTATGATTAGAAATTAACATACCAATAAAATCAAAATCAATTGTTAATGTTAGTAGAAAATGATGAATAAGAATGAATATTTTATCCACCTTCAAAAGTATACACAAACAGAAGTCAAAGTTATGATCTTAAATCCATAACAATTAACAATAAGGTGAATAAATTGTCAAATGCAAACATTGTTAATGAAGCATAGAGGCATCACCAATAATTCATTTAATAATTCACCACTTGTGCATTATAAATCCAAATTTTCCACTGTTAGAGACATACATAAACAAGAATCACAATATCAGACAATACATAGGAAACAAAATTTTAATCAAGATAGATATTGAAAGATAATTAAATATTTGAACTTAACTGATGTGAACGTAACCCCACGATAAGCAAAAGAGATCATCTAGGAGATTATCTACAAGGAATGGAAGATTCTATGACGAGAAATAGGACCAAACGTATGGAAAAGGCACTTGAAGGTCGGTCTTATCAAGGAAGTTCAAGGAAAAGACTACGTGGATTCAAGCCCAATTCCAACATGGGTTAATTTATGTAGTCATATAATTGAAGATATTAAGTGATAAAGTTTATGATTTGCTATAGATTACATTAGGATTTTATATTTATTTAGAAGTTATTTGTTTTAAATTAGGATTTTATATTATCTAGAAGTTATTTGTTTTAAATTAGTTGCAATTCAAATTGCAATCTAATTAGGACTTCTAATTTGTTATCTTTTTTATTAGATTTGGTTAGCTATAAATAGGAGTTAGGGATTCAGTGAAAAGACAGATTTTGAGTATTAATCATATTTTCTCTTTGAGAGACTTTCATCTCTATGTGAGTTGATTCCCTTGGTTCTTGGGCAAAGAACTACATTTGATAACGTTGGTTCTTCCATCAGGTCGCGGTAAGGGTCACGTTCCTCTTGATAACTTCGATGCTCTCCGGCAGGTCGTGGTTTGTGTCGGGTTCCTTTATCTTATCTCACCTTATCTTACCTTACCCTTTCTTATCTTATCCTGATTCTCAAGACGTTCCGTTATCGTTTCCGCATTCTGATTCATTCGCGTAGGGTGAATCATATCATTTGGCATCAGAGCTTCGGCTCTTGGAATCAGGTGTCATCTATCCTTTGTTTTATTTTTCTCGTATTAAAGTTTCTATCTACCAAATATTACAAAAAAAAAGAGTTGTGATAAAATTTTAAAAAAAAGAAACAAAAAAAAATTGTGATATAAATTCAAAAAAAAAAGTTGTGACAAAAATTCAAAAAAAAATTCAAGACAATTGAAAAAAAAAATCAGTCTTCAATCAATATAAATTTTTTCTTAATTTTTGACCAATATTCCTTATCCTATTCATCTTGGATATCTGTGACTCTTTCGTTATCTGTGGAAAAATCAACTTCTGAAGTTCTTGGTTCAAGGATTTATAAGGAGAATTGAGAGGTAAAAGGCAAGAGTTGGTCAGAGTATTATAGAAAAAGTCAATTCGAGTGCAAACACGAGTGAAAAACGTCAATATTGAGTGTAAACACCAAGGGAGTGATTGACGAGATTTTATTATTCTAATTTATTTATTTTGTTCAATTTGCAGCATTGCCAACATGAGTGGTGAACTCCATCAAAAGGAAATGGATATGAAAATATTGATGAAATCAGTTCAAGATCAATTCCAACAGTTGAACAGGAGGTTGGAGGATATTGAGGGTTGTTCGAGAAGGAGGTCTCGAGTTTCTCGTCAAAGTAGTCCCCTAAGAGTATTTCACCGTGATGAAGAAAGAGATTGGAGGAAGAACTTAGAATCAAACAGTGAAAGTTTAAGAGAAAGAAGACAATATCGAGAAAAGGATAACAACTTGGGGAGTACTAAATTATCCCTTCCACTATTCCAAGGAAAGAACGAACCAGAAACTTATCTAGAGTGAGAGAGAAAAGTGGAGCATGTGTTTAATTGTCACAATTACTCAGAGGAGAAAAATGTAAGACTAGCCAGTTTTTCTTTTATCGATTATGATAATATTTGGTGGGATCAATTTATCCTTAACAGGAGGAGATATGGAGAGACACCTATCCGAACGTGGGAAGAGATGAAAGTAGCCATGAGAAGAAGATTTGTGCCAAGTCACTATCATAGGGACTTGCATCGGAAAAAACTACAAAGTCTTACTCAAGGCGCTATGGGTGTTGAAGCTTATTATAAGGAGATGGAAACTGCTATGACAAGAGCCAATGTAGAGGAGGACAGAGAAATCACTATGACAAGATTTATTAGAGGACTAAAAAGAGAGATAGCTGATGTGGTGGAGCAACAACACTATGTGGAGATGGATGAATTACTTCATAAAGCTTTCAAGTGGAAAGACAACTCAAATCTATGAGCACTTGCAAATATCCTAAGTATGCTTCTAGATCAAAGGAGGTTTATTACGACCAAATGAAAAATTCAAAAGAATGTAGAATGAGAGAAAAAGAATTAGAAAATCAAGAAAGAGAAAAGAGAGATAAAATTGAAAGTGAAGAAAAAGTAGAAAGTCAAAAAAAGAATGAGAAAGAATTAGAAAATCAAGAAAGAAAAAAGAGAGATAAAATAGAGAGTAAAGAAAAAGTAGAAAGTCAAAAAAAGAATGAAAGTGAAAAGAAAGAAAAATCAAAAAATAAAGACAAAGAAAATAAAGTTTGTGTATTTGCTCACAAAGAGGAGGTTGAGAGTGTTTTGAGGGAAAAGGAACAAGTTCTTGTACTCATGTACAAGGATATTTATCTTACTAACAATCATAACTCTTCTTTTCCTAGTGTGGTTGAATATTTGTTGCAGGAATTTGATGATGTATTTCTTAGAGAACCACCAAGAAGTTTACTTCTTATAAAAGAGGCTAAGGAGATTCAAAGACAAGTAGAGGAGTTGATGCAGAAAGGCTTTGTGAGGAAAAGTCTTAGTTCATGTACAATTCATGTTATCTTAGTACCAAAGAAGGATGGAACATGGCGCATGTGCGTCGACTATAGAGTCATCCACAAGATTACGAGAGTTAGTGTTGATGAAGAAAAGGTTAATGAAACTAGAGGATGGCTCATGCCTACAAATGCTAATGAAGGAAGAAGCTTCCATGGTTTAGCAAGTCTTTATGGGAGGTTTGTACAAAATTTTATTTCTATAACTACCTCTTTAAATAAACTTGTTAAAAAGAATGTTAATTTTAAATGGAATAATAAACATGAACAAGCTTGTAATCTGCTAAAAGATAAGTTAATTAATGACCCTGTGTTAAATTTACCTAATTTTGATAAAGTTTTTAAGATTGAATGTGATGCTTCTGGAATGGGTATAGGAGTTGTTTTAATGCAGGACTCCAAACCTATGGCATATTTTAGTGAGAAACTTAGTGGAGCGATGCTTAACTATCCAACCTATGATAAAGAGCTCTATGCCTTGGTGAGCGCCTTACAAACTTGGCAACATTACCTTTGGTCGATGGAATTTGTCATCCATTCTGATAAACTCAGCTTGAAGTTTTTAAAGTCTTAAGGTAAGCTCAATAAAAGACATGGCAAGTGGCTAGAATTTGATGAGATGTTTCCTTATGTTATCAAGTATAAAAAGGGAAAGGAAAACATTGTGGTAGATGTGCTGTCACGAAGGTATGTATTACTTACAACTTTATAGACCAAATTACTTGGATTTGAATTACTAAAAATCATGTATGCAGATGATATTGAATTTGGACAATTATGGAAAGTGTGTTCTGACCATGGTTTTGATTACTATTTTAGGCAAGACGAATATTTATTTAATAAAAATAAATTGTATGTACCTAAGTGTAGCGTAAGGGGAATGTTTATTAAAGAGACTCATGGGAGAAGATTAATTGGGCATTTTGGTATTCAAAAATCTTATCATATTTTACATGAACATCTTTTTTGGCCAAAAATAAAGCATGATGTTAAACTTATTAGTGAAAAATATATTACTTTCTTACAAGCAAAATCTAAGGTAATGCATCATGGCTTGTATACACCTTTACCTATTCCTGAATATCCTTGGACTGATATTTCTGTGGATTTTATACTAAGGCTATCTAGAACCTCAAAAGGAAAAGATAGTAATTTTATCGTTGTAGATAGGTTTAGCAAAATGGTACATTTTATTGCCTGTTCTAAAACTACTGATGTCACTCATATTACTAATTTATTTTTCAAAGAGATTGTATATTTGCATGGCTTACCTAAAACTATTATAGGTGATCGAGATGTTAAATTTCTTAGTCACTTTTGGAAAATCTTGTGTGGTAAGTTGGGCACTAAATTATTATTCTCTATTGTGGCTCATCCACAAATAGATGGACAAGCTGAAGTTGTGAATAGAACTTTAGGCACCTTATTACGTGCTATAATCCAAAAAAATTTAAAGGATTGGGAGAATTGTTTGCCTTATGTTGAATTTTCATATAATAGGGTTGTTCATACATCTACTTCCTTTTCACCTTTTGAGATTGTATATGGATTTTTAGATGTTTTACCATTTTATACTAATGACTCTCTTAATGTTGATGGAAAGCAAAAGGCTGAATTTGTGCAGATATTACAAACCAAGGTTTGCGCAAATATTGAGAAGAAGAATGAACATTATGTTCGGCAGGCAAACAAATGACGCACCAATATGGTCTTTGACCCTAGTGACTGGGTGTGGGTTCACTTGCGAAAAGAGCGGTTTCCAAATCAAAGAAGATCCAAATTACATCCTAGAGGAGATGGTTCATTTCAAGTGATTGAAAGGATCAACGATAATGCTTATAAAATCGATCTTCCAAGTAGTTGTGGTAATGTGAGTGCCACTTTCAATGTTTCTGATTTATCCTTATTTGATGCAGATGACCATCAAGATTCGAGGACGAATCCTCTTGGAGAAGGAGGGAATGATGTGTACGTGGGCCCCACGATAAGCAAAAGAGATCATCTAGGAGATTATCTACAAGGAATGGAAGATCCTATGACGAGAAATAGGACCAAACATATGGAAAAGGCACTTGAAGGTCTTATCAAGGAAGTTCAAGGAAAAGACTACGTGGATCCAAGCCCAATTCCAACATGGGTTAATTTATGTAGTCATATAATTGAAGATATTAAGTGATAAAGTTTATGATTTGCTATAGATTACATTGGGATTTTATATTTATCTAGAAGTTATTTGTTTTAAATTAGGATTTTATATTACCTAGAAGTTATTTGTTTTAAATTAGTTGCAATTCAAATTGCAATCTAATTAGGACTTTTATTTTGTTATCTTTTTTATTAGATTTGGTTAGCTATAAATAGGAGTTAGGGATTCAGTGAAAAGACAGATTTTGAGTATTAATCATATTTTCTCTTTGAGAGACTTTCATCTCTGTGTGAGTTGATTCCCTTGGTTCTTGGGCAAAGAACTACCTTTGATAACGTTGGTTCTTCCGGCAGGTCGCGGTAAGGGTCACGTTCCTCTTGATAACTTCGGTGCTCTCCGGTAGGTTGCGGTTTGTGTCGGGTTCCTTTATCTTATCTCACCTTATCTTACCTTACCCTTTCTTATCTTATCCAGATTCTCAAGACGTTCCGTTGTCGTTTCCGCATTCCGATTCATTCGCGTAGGGTGAATCATATCATTAACTTACATTATAATTAACGTCAACAAGGTTCTATTGTGAGCTTCATTTTAAAATAAACCTCAATGGATAGGACAATTTAAAAATCATAAATTATAATTGAGCCAAAAAATAGACTCCAAAAAAAAGCAAAAATGGAAAATCTAAGATGCTGTAACAGTAATAAGACACGCAACAATAGTTAAAAGAAATATCATAAAACAAATGTAAATGAAAAAATTAACAATATTAGTCAATTGAAAGTTTTACACTTCTGCATTAGCCAAGATTATTTGGATGTGACTGAGTGGAAAAGCCTTCTCCCACTCCAACTCCACCATTAGGTCCAGTTCCTCCAGATTTTTCCAATTCTAGGAGGCATATGCAATACAATTAAAAAAATATAATTAATAAATAAGTGAAAAACAACATAACAGAATTAACAATAGACGAGATTAAAATTACCTGTTAACAATTTTTCTGAAAGTTCCAAATCCTCACTGAAGAGGCAATCCTTATAGTGTTGAGCAGATAACTTTAGCTAATTTTGTGTACAGATTAAATCCTTAGCCATTTGAGGGGATAAAGAACTTCTAAAGGTGTCTAGCATCCTACCCCCTGTGCTGAAAGCACTTTTTGAAGCCACAGTAGAGACCAGAATGGCTAAGACATCTCTTGCCAATGTGGATAGAGAAACAGGAGCTATTTTGTTTCCACCACAAAAGTATATCAAATATCTCATGAAAATCTACACATGGTTCACTTAAGTGCCTCTCAAGTTCCTTTCTTGCATGAATTGAGTTTTTTTCTTTTAGATACCGTTTAAAAGCTTTAGTTCTAGAAGTATGGCTAGGAACTGAAGGAGGGTTGATTTCAACTAAACAAGACTGAATTGAATGTTGGGAGGATTGAGCAAGATTATGTTGTTTCTCATGGAGAAAAGCATACCATTAGTAGAGTCTAGATATATTTAACTTGACACTAAAAGCTAACTCAACATCAAAGTCATTCTCATTTGGATACATATCACAAAAAGACCACTCAACGTAGTTAAACATAAATCTAGGATCAAGCATGACTCCAAAATAAAGAAGGTTGTTTATATGAATCACATCATCCTAATACTTGGTCATATTTTTTTTCATCTCATACCCCATTATAGCAATCTTTGGTCATTATATGTCTAGATGGTGGGCTAAATTGAGGTTGCAGCTTCTTATAGAGGAGTTTGAAACCTTCACCATCTACAATTTTAAATGGTTGTTCATCTAGGATGACAAATGTTGCTAGAGCCTTCCTACAAGCCTTCACTTTAAAACCTTTGGCTAACAACATTCAAACCTACCCTTTCTACACTTTTGTTAGACCCAAAGGATAAAATCCTTTGAATAGGGTCATTATTGATAGCATGGGTGTACTTTGGGCATCTTATAAGATGTGAAGACATAAAAGATGTGTCATGTATCTTAGGATGGTAGTAAAAACTCTTGTTACAGTACTTACAAGTGACTTGAGGTGTACCACCTTCAACTACATCCATTTTGTTGAAATGGTCCTAAACATGTGAATTGGGTTTAGTTCCATTTGTATTTGGCTTTCTTTTTCTGGAATTTTTGGGGTTTGGTTGGGTTTGTTCAGTGACAGCAGCTTTATTTTCTTGTTGTGGATTTCCACCAACATCTGTAGTTGATGGTTGTTCACTATTAGAGGGGGTAAATGTCGACTAAACTACTCCATACTGTTAGAATGAAGAAGTCATAGTCAACTACTACCAACTAGCCCTACTATTAAGATAAAAGGAATTTTGGCACTTTTTCTTGGCTTGGTAAGGTTGTTACTCATTCAATTAGCTCAACTTAAGACTAAACTCTAACTCGAGCCCACATCACTACCCAATAATCTTGATTTTTCCTATATGAGAAATACATCTCAAATTAATTATAAAATAAAAAGGAAGCATTCTACAATGGTTTATCTTCAATTATCATTGGCCAAATTCATACTAAAATAAATACATTAAGATGATATATAAGCATCATGGAAACAAAAAATCAGGATGCAGCATCTGTTGTAGAATAGTAAGAAGAGTAAGAATTTCTTTATCTAGCATCATAGAAAAAAAAACGTGAATGTAGTATGAGTTCTAAAAGAGTAAGAATATTAAGAATTTCTCAAGCATCATAGAAAAAAAAATCAAAATGTACTATCAATTTTAGAAAAGTAGAAAGATTAAGAATTTCTTAATCTAACATCATAGAAAAAAATTAGAATGTAGTATCAGCTTTAAAAGAGTAGAAAGATTTAGAATTTCTCAGTCTAGCATCATAGAAAAAGAAAATCAGAATGTAGTATCAGTTCTAGAAAAGTAAGAATATTAAGAATTTCTTAGTCTAGCATCATAAAAAAAAATCAAAATGTAGTATCAATTTTAGAAGAATAGGAAGATTAAGAATTTCTTAGTATAACATCATAGAAAAAAAAATCACAATATAGCATCAATTCTAGAAGAGTAGAGAGATTGAGAATTTCTTAGTCTAACATCATAGAAAAAAATAACCAGAATGTAGTATTAGTTTTAGAAAAAGGATCTCAAATCACACATCATAGAATAGGAAGAAAAAAAGGATCTTTAAAAAGGTTATCAGATCATACATCATAGAACAAAAACAAGAAGCAGAAATAGAAAGAGAAAGATCTTAAAAAAGATTCTCAAGCCACATCATATAATAAGAAATAAGAAGAGAAAAGTCTTAAAAAAGATTCTTAGATCACACATCATAGTAGAAAAAAGAAGACAAGGATCATAAATAAGGTTCTCAAATCACACATTATAAAATAAGAAACAGGAAGAGAAGAGTCTTTAAAAAGGTTCTCAGATCACACATCATAGAATTAGAAACATGAAGAGAAGAGTCTTTAAAAATATTCTTACATCACAAATCACAAAATAGAAATAAGAAGAAAAGAAACAATGGTCATAAAAAAGGTTTTTAGATCACACATAATAGGATAAGAAATAGGAAGAGGTTAGTCTTTAAAAAAGTTCTCAAATCATACATCACAAAACAGAAATAAGAAGAACATAGATAGGAAAAGAAAGGTCATAAAAAATGTTCTCAGATCACACATAATAGAATAACAAATAGGAAGAGAAAGTATTAAAAAAAGTTCTCCAATCACACATCCTATAATAAGAAACATAAAGAGAAGTCTTAAAAAAGGTTCTTAGATCACACATCATAGAATAAGAAACAGAAAGAGAAGAATCTTAAAAAAGGTTCTCAAATCATACATCACATAACCGAAATAAGAAGAACAGAAACAGGAAGAGGGTTTTAAAAAGGTTCTAAGATCATATATCACAGAACAAAAACAAGAATAAGAGGGTAAAAGACAAAAAACATCTGAGATCATAAACCATATTAGAGGATGAACTTAAAAAAAAAATCAGAGAATACATCATAGAGTAAGAATAGGAAAAGGGTTTTAAAAAGGTTCTCAGATCATACATCACATAACAGAAACAAGAAGAAGAGAGTAAAGGACAAAAACATCTAAATTCATAAAACCATATAAAAGGATGAACTTAAAAAAAATTAAAGAACACATCATAGAGTAAGAAAAGGAAGAGGGTTTTAAAAATGTTCTCAAATTATACATCATAGAACAGAAATAAGAAGAAGAGGGTAAAGTACAAAAAATATTTGAGATCATAAACCATATAAGAGGATGAACTTAAAAAAAAATTAGAGAATACATCATAGAGTAAGAAAAGGAAGAAGGTTTTAAAAAGGTTCTCTGATCATACATCATAGAACATAAACAAGAAGAAAAGGGTAAAGGACAAAAAAATTTCAGATCATAAACCATATAAGAGAATGAACTTAAAAAAAATTAGAGAATACATCATAAAGTAGGAATAGAAATAGGATTTTAAAAAGGTTCCCAGATCATACATCATAGAACAAAAACAAGAAGAAGGGAGTAAAAGACAAAAAACATTTAAGATCATAAACCATATAAGAGGATGAACTTAAAAAACCAAAAAATACATCATAGAGTAAAAAAAGAAAGAGGGTTTTAAAAAGATTCTCAAATCATACATCACAGAACAAAAACAAGAAGAAGAAAGTAAAGTACAAAAAACATCTGAAATCATAAACCATATAAGAGGATAAACTTAAAAAAAATCAAAGAATACATCATAGAGTAAGAATAGAAAGGTCTTTAAAAAGGTTCTCAGATCACACATCACATAACAGAAATAATAAGAAGTGTATTTTCAAAAAATACCTTAGATTACACATCATATATGAGAATGAACTTTTAAAAAAAAATTAGAGAATACATCATACAATAAGAAACAAGAAGAGGATATTTAAAAAGGTTTTCAGATAACATAGAATAGAATAGAAATAAGAAGATAAGAGTCTTTAAAAAAATATCAGAATAGAGATCATATTAGAACAAGAATAGGAACTTTAAAAAAGATATCGCTTCACAAATCATACAAAAGAAATATGATCTTTATAAAAGGAAGAATAAGAAAAAAGACCTTAACACACACATTCTAGACCATAATGTAGTATCATAAAAGTAAAGGTTTTTTTTTTTTAATTTTTCTTAGAACAATCATCATTGAGGAACATGGAGTTAAAAAATTTGTAAGATCAAGCATCATATACACAAAATCAGCCATGCAAAATTTCTCAGAACAAGCATAATTGCGGAATAAGAACCTCAAAATTAGCTATGTAAAATTTCTTAGAACAAGCATAATTGAGGAATAGGAGCCTTGCAAAATTTTT
Organism: Canavalia gladiata; assembly: GCA_037954105.1. NCBI lineage: Eukaryota > Viridiplantae > Streptophyta > Magnoliopsida > Fabales > Fabaceae > Canavalia > Canavalia gladiata. Next base: position 9,861,390 of record CM075659.1, on the reverse strand, counting down.
CAGATCAAGTATCATTTAAGAATAAAGACTTTAAAAATTTCTAAGATCAGTTTAAGAATCAAGGGAGACCAGAAACCAGTATCATCAGAATCTTAGCAAATATTATTCATTAAGCATGTATTGGCCTCAGAAATAAACCATAAGCGGTATTAGGGAACATGTAACTCAAGAGCAAAGATCAATCTCAATCAAGTCATCATCCTCATCGGTCATAATTGCATCATTACAATAATCAACCATCATACAATAATGAAGATATATCAGTATCAAAATTAATAGAACTTGACAAAGGCAATGCGGGATGCAACAGTGAAGGCTTCAACTCCTTCAAGAGGAAAATTCAATAATTCACCTTTGGATAAATGCAACACAATAAATAATTAACCAGGTTAGAACTCATATTCAAATAAATGATAGATTGATTAATAAACACAATCAATTATGGTAGAAAAAAAATAAAAACACATCAAATACAAAATCACAATTATTTGTATACCTTTCTCAAAAGGATTCAAATAAGGACTTAGTATCAAGACCAAATTGTATAAGACCAAATGACGAAAATTGAACCCTAAACACAATAAAACCAAACTAAATAAATTATCAGTATATAAATTATTGTAAAAAAAATGAAATTATACAAAAATTAATTAAATTACCTTTAATAATTTTCCTTGCCAGGGAAATTAAGCAGTGAAGAACCCACTAATGATTTTCTCCACTTCAAAAAATCCACCCTTTTAAAACTAAGTGAACAATCATTTACAAACATTAAGAACAAACTCTAGTAAATAAGATTAAGAATACAAGTTATATCTAAAACAACATAATCCAAAAATTAAAATTTAAAATTTTAAAATGGAACCCTAATAGAGACATGTACCTTATAAATTGTAATGAAGACAATATCACCGTCGGAGAGAATGAAGTCTCAAGAGTCAAGACTCACAACTATAAACAACACATTTGGAAATGAAAAGGGGTAGGTGAGATATTTAAAGAAACCCTAATATTTGACTAATAATATTGTTCACTGGTGATTGAGAACCAAAGGTGTAGAGGGATTTAGAGTTAAGAGGTTAAAGGTTAGTGGAGAATGGAGATACGATAATTGAGAATGGAGAGTGAAAAGGAAAACCCTAGCAGAGTAGGTTAACAGTAACAAAGATTCAAAGAGGCGAGAAAAGGAAAAAGATGACAAAGGAGCAAGAAAGCGACACAAGGATTTGGGTTAGTAGTGACTAGTGACCAGACACCCCCTTTCTTCCTTCCTTTATCCTAATTTCAAATTGGATCAGGCAAAGGAAAATCCAATCAAAACTAGGTCTGCCACCTACATATTATAAATTATAACAAAAAAAAACTATATATATGTACTTGGTCGGACGGATCGGATAATTTTGATTAGTAATTAGTCAAACCGAATCCATCCAATATAAACTATTAATAACCAATATTTTAAATCCATTTTACCCATCTATACCCGCCTGACCTTCTCAACATCTTTGGACCATCGGGTTGGACGATTTCGAGCAGCTCAAATTTTTTTATCCACCCCTAATTAAGGTTAAAAAAAAGTAAGGCAAAGACTAAGTAAGTGATAAAGAATAAAAAATAAAAAAATAAAAATTATAATAATATTTTTATATATAAATAATATTATTTATTTATAATTTTTATTTAAAAAATAACATATATTTAAAAAATAAAATTATATAAAAATGTATATTTATATTTAAATAAATATATACTATTGTTTGTATCAATAAAAAATGTCTTTTTAAAACAATCCTTTCTATTCCAATGTATATGTTTGTGTTCTATTAGGTAAAAGTAGGAGAGATGAGGTGCTATGATGGTCCACACTGAAGCATTGTTGCGGTCATAAAAAACTTCGGCCACACATCCGGATACATGCCTGTAAGTCGTGCAATCTTTATTTTATTTATTTAGTTTTTTAAAAAAAATTTATGACCCTTGATGGAGAAAGCATTGTGTTTGTGTATATGATATTTAGAAAGGGATGGTTCACAGAGAGATATCACTACTCAAAAATTCAGTGATATTTAGTATAGCCGATTGAAACGCTGAAGAGATTTTGAAAAAAGCTGTAAGATATAAAATTTTCCATTCATGTCTCACAATCAATCCAAAATCCGTACCTAATTCTCCAGTTCATAAAAAATGCAATTAATTTTCTAATATAAACGTGCTGCTCATTAATTCTTGCAGGCACATGTGGATGCAAGTCAAAGATTAGGAAAAAGTCCACAACATTAGACCTTCCCTGATTTGGCTCCACAACATAGCCTTCTATCTAATTTGGCCTTGAACTCATGAGATATTTTAGAATTGCAATAAGCAAAATCCGTCTTTTTTACCATTTTAGTTTAAGAATTAAAATTAATTTTATGAATGATGCAAATTTTCTCTCAATATCAGTTGGTGTTATACATAACATTTTTTTTATACATATAATATATAATAAAATATATTACAAAATAGATAATAAAATATATTTTATTATTATATCATAAGGTAAAATTTCAGATGTTATAGTAGATTAAAATATGATGAATTTATTTTTATATACATAAATTTGTTCATTACAAAAATGGTAACATATAAAAAAAATTTGCATCATCTTTTTAATATATAAAATAATACATTACAGCTTCAATAATCCATATCATTATGTATCGTATTCTTTATACATTCAATATTTAAATTTTTTAAATAAAAAATAATCTTTGCAGAAGAGTTATAGAAGTATGTGGATCAAACTTATTCCTTACATGATTTTCTCTTTTTAAAAACTTTTAATTCTCTATTTTTACTGTTTTGTTTATGAAATTTTATTTGTTAGGTTATTTATGGAAGTTATTTCTACTTTATATACGATAAAAATGATAGATATAATTTAATATAAAAATTATTATTTGTATTATGATTAGATATTATAATAGATTAGAAAATTTTAGGAACAATTAATAAAAAATAGGTTATTAAATTTGTATTGTAAATTTAATAGTATTATTTTAAGTAATTTAAAATTAAAATTGTTAGTTTATTATAGAAATAATTTAAATTATTTAATTAAAATTGAAAAATATAATTAATTTCAGGTGATTTAGTTAAAAAAAATTGTTAATTGACATTAAAAAATTTAATTAAGTAAAATAAAAAATTGCATAAATTTTGAGTAAGTTATTAAGTAATATTAAACTTAATTATGTAATGAATATTATGTGATTTAGTACAAATATGTAGTTAGTTTAAATTATGAAAAATGTTGGTATAAAATTCGAGTAAGTTATTTAAAAGAATAAACTTGAATAAAATAAAATTTGCTTAAAATTTTAGAAAATTATTTAAATTAAAAAATGTAATTACATAAATAATATTACATAACTAATTTGAAAATATTAGTTAGTTGAGATTGTAAAATATACATTAGCCAATTAAAATAATTTGAAATAAAATCTTGTTATGGTTGTAAAAAAATTAGTTAGGTTAATAAATATTAATCACATAATTAACGGTTATGTTGTTAAGTTGGAAAATGTAGTTTGTTTAGATTGGGATAATTAATTAAGTAAATTTTTAAGTATTTAAGATTTAATTTTGCATAATATTTATGTAAGTTATATAAATTAATTAAATTTAATTACATAATTATTATTTGGTCACTAAATAGAATAGTGTAGTTAGTTTATATTGGAAAAATTAATGAAGTTAAATTAAAAATTAAGATTTAATTTTACATAAAATTTGAGTAAATTATTTAAAATAATTAATTTGAATGACATAATTAAGAGTTTTTTACTAAGTTGAAAAATGAAGTTAGTTTAGGTTGGAAAAAATAATTAAGTTAAGAAATGAAATTTGAAGCATAAAATTTTTCACCTTTTGAGTTAATAAATGAAATATGAAACATAAAAATTAGGTTAATAAAATCTTCATTGATGTTTATTTGAAATTTTTTATACTTTACTTTTTCTTATAATTTTTTATATCATTATGAAAAAGGAAAAAATATTTTTTAGAGTCTTCTTATAATTGAAAAAAATTATATTAAAATATAGTAAAGTATAATATATTTTATTTAGTCTCAATATTTCTATATAAGAACAGTAAAATACAATTTTTTTTATACTTTTTTGTAAATGGTTTGAATTTCTTTTTAAAAAAATATCAGAGGATTTATCTTCAGATATAAACTATATTCTATATGTGTGGATATCATTTTCACATTTTAATTTTTTAGTGAAAAAATTTTAACTTTAAAATTTAAAAGAGGAATTTAATATTAATAGGGAGAGAGATCCGTAAATCATCTGTCAATGTTTTGATGGACATTTAACGGGTTATAAATAAATTTGTTGGTCAAGACAAGATCAATGTCATCATATTTTTCTGAAAATATCTCAAAATTGCTGTAAGCGAAGGCAAGTAAATCTTCAAGAAAGAAATTGAATGTGTTGACATTTTGATCACCTAAATCATCCTAATTATTACATCAATCTCTTAACTACTTAGGTTATTAACGCATGCTTATTGATTGATAAGTGATAGATAATTTGTAAGGATAATTTATTTTATTTTTAAAATTTCTTTGGTAACAATAAAAAATATTATTATTATTATTATTATAATATTATTTAAATAAAAAATAACCATAAAAAAATTATGTCTCATCAACTAATTTACTCATATCATAATGTTTAAAAGATAAAAAATTTATATATATATAATAATAATAATAATAATAATAATAGTAATAATAACAAACATGGATTTACATGCAAAATAAATTCAAAAGTAAAAATACCAAAAAAAAAAAACAATATTAACAGGAGTTTAATTAGAGGCTCTCAATTGAATTCACTACACCTTTAGTTTCCGACTTATTGATCAAAGCTCCTAATATGAAATGCTATACCTTTATTTAAATAACTACCAAATATTCCATCATCATCTTCATCTATCAATTAACAATTATCTCTAAGTTATTAACAAATACTATGTTACAATTAGAAAAAATATTACATTAATCTTGAAAAGTTTTGATGGTGATAAATTAAAAAAATATTGTATTAATCTTAAAAAATTTCATGTGAGTAGTGAACATTATGACGTTGATGGTTTTAATTAATTTTTCAAAACTAAATTTATTAAAACTTAGAAGGATCTAATGTTAAAATTCAAAAGATTATATACTTTTTTTTTTCAAATATATACATTTCTTATAAAACAGTAAGTATTGACAGTCTTTGTTATTGTCACTAATGATAAAAATTATTATTATTTTAATGTAATATATATATATATATCACATTATTATTTAATTATCTAAAATATTAGATAGGTAATGTAAATGAAAAATGATTTATTATATTTTAACATGCATTGAATATAGAATAAAATTTTATTTTATTCTATTGTTATTATTATCATATTTTTATCTAATTTTTATATTTTTCATATTATTATGAGAGAGAAAAATAAAATTAAAAGTATTCAATAATTATATAATTATTGTAACTTTGTTCTTAAAATTAAAAAGACATAATGCATATAAGAGCATTAGACCGAAGGAAAGTGACGCATAAGCAAAAATATTAACTTGACACAATAATAGTAACTACAAAGTTGAAATAGCTACGGAATTATCCGCACTTCCAAAATTATAAATAGATGGAAACTTAGGATGAGGTTGGGTGTATTTCTAGTGCTATATGTTGATGTTAATATCAACTCATCTTGTGAATTTACAAGCTCAAGAGGGATCATGCATGTGTATGATTTAGCTCTCTACTTTTAATATGGTTGGAGTTGGAAGGCATCACTGGTCTTGTGCAAAATGCAGGATGAGCAGGTTCATCGTCTCTAAATTCTAAATCCTAAATTTTGACACTATCAAATAGGTGATAATAAAGTTGATTTGCTTTATAGCAATGTGAGCATGCACGCTCATAATAGGCAAAAACACTTTTCGTAGTACTTTATAAGGGCCGTTCTTAAAAGTTGTGAGCTGGTGTCTAGGTTAAAAATGAATGTACACAAAATTAATTTGATACGAATTAATGTGAAGGTACTTGGATGTTACCACGAATTAATGCAAGCATTTGGCACTGGTGGAAAAATTGCTTTGCTTCACTCTATATATTTTATCCAACTTCCATTAATTATTTGTCCCTTTTAAACTTTCAAGTATTATTCTGAAGAGATTGACAAGGATAGCAACAAGCTCTTCTTGGGGAGGAAATAATGATTAAAAAAAAATCAATGTGTTAGAGTATGTTTGGAAAACTAAAAAAAAAAAAAAATCGTTGATGAATGTGTTTAATAAAATTAATTGATATGTTCACCGAAAGTTGAAAGATAAAAGATTTGGTAATTAAGAATAAAATATTTAATAAAATTAATTATTAAATTAGTTAGTAAAGATAAAATAATAAATGAAAACATAATTACTAAATTAGATTTTAAGTATTATAATTTTTTAATAATTATAAGTTTTAATATTTTACTATTAAAAAATTATTAATTTAAAAATAAGTATAATTTTTTAATTTATTCTTCTTTTACATATTTCAATTAAAAAATATTACCTAAATAAATTTATAGTTATTTTGATGATTATATATAATAAAAAAATTTATGATTTTATTTATTTATTTATTTTATTATTTATGGTATATTTTGAATAAAAAATTATTTTTAAAAAAATAATTATATTATTTGAAATTAAATATTTTATTTCATTTTTATAAATAAACTTAAAATTATATTTATATAAAAAGAGTAGTTATTTTATTTTTTAAATTTTTATCAACAAAAATAAAATAAAATTTATTATAAATAATTTAAATAATATATTTAATAAATAAATTAAAGACTATAACATTAAATAATGATATAAAAATATTTTATAATAAATAAAAATTTATCAAAATATATTAGAGATAAAAGTAAAAGAATGACTTTTAATTAATAAGTAAAGACCTTAAAAATTAGTAACAATAGGATTAAAAATACTAGTTATTTTATTTAGATTCTGATGATTTTTAGTTTTTAATTTTAAAAATTTTAAAAATTAAATCCAGTTTTAATTTGGATATTTTAATTTTAATTTTTAAAATTTATAATAAAAATAAATAAGTTACTTTATTTTATTTTTTTAATAGAAAAAAATTAGATAAATAAAAATATTAATTTAAAAAATTAACAAAAAATTAAACTCTATTAAAATAATAATGATTAAATTATTATTATTATTTTTATAATAATAATAATAATGAAAATGACAGTATTTTTATGAAATAATAATTATAGTATGATAATTATAATATAAAAAATATTATATAATTATATATATTTATATTTATATATTATTCAATTATAAATATAAAAATAATTTTATAATTTTTTATTATAATTTTATATTATTCAATATTTATTTTATATAAAATAATATATATAAATATTAAAATATTATATTATAAATATAATATAATATAATATGATAAATTTAATATAATATATATTAAATAATATTATTTATTTTTTAATATATAAAAATTAGATAAATAAAATAATAATAATAAATTAAATATTTTAAAATAATAAAAAATTAAATTATTATTATTATGATAATAATAATAATAATTATAATAATGATGATAATAGTTCTGACAATGATATTGGTAATTATTACGATGTTTATACTTATAATATGAAGAATATTATATAATTATATATTTTTATTTTTTATATATTTTTAATAATCAATATATAAAATATATAATTTTAAATATTATTTAATATATATAAGTTTATATTATAAAATTTATATAATATAAAATTATATTATAATACTATATATTAAATATAATTTTTATATATTAAATAATATCATTTTTTTATTATAAATTTATAAAAATTAAAAAAATTTAATAAATTATTAAAATTTTAATAATATTAAAAATAAAAATATTAAAATATTAAAAATTATATTATTATAATTATGATAGCAATTATACTAAAGATATCAATAATGATAATTGTAACACTCATTATGATGGTAATGATGGTAAATAACGATTTAAAAATATGATGGTGGTTAAATAATGGTTTGGTGGCAATTCTAACAATGATATGATTTAGTATAATTAAAAATAAAAATATTTTAAAATTAAAAATAATAATCAAAAAATATTTTTTTTATTTTAAAATTTGAGCTAATATATTTAAAAAATATGTTAAAAATTAATTTAAAATTATTTTTATCGAACAAATTTCATTTTTATATTTAATTTAAAAATAAAAAACTAAAAATTTAAAACTATTCTAAAATTACTAGTTAAAAATTTATGATAACATTTCAACCTTTGATAAAATAGCTTTAATAAAATTTTGTCGAAAACTAACAATTTTAGCATAAAGATTTGTATTTGTTCAATATAACCTTATAAGAGAAATGGTGAAAAATGATTAATTCTAGTCATCAACATTCACTGTGATCCTCTGTATTTAAAATCTGATTATATAAAATTACTAATTTTTAATAGTTTAATTGATGAAAATTAAATTATTAATATAAATATAAAATGTTAATAATAATATATTAATATTAATAAATTTTATTTTAATTTATAGATGAATATTAATCAATTTTAGTATATATATATTTATATTTTATATGAATTATTAATATATGCATATATTAATAATTAATAAATATTGTATAGATTACTTGTGATGGATAAGGATACATTGATTGGTATAAGTAAGAAAATCTTTGCTATGCTAGTAAGTAAGTTATTGATTTTCATTACACAATCATATAATATAATTTTTAAGATATTCCAAAAAATTATCAGTTTTATTTTTTTATTTTTTTATTTTTTTATTTTCTTCAACTCTTGGAAAAAATTTATATATAACTAAATTTTAATTAATAAATGGATATACATAATTTTTGTTCTTTTATTTTTTAATACTGTAATTTGTATTTTTATTATAGTTAATTTATAAATTAATCCAACAATGTATGAAAATCATTTATAGATACATTTTGTTATTCTTAAAAAAATAATACAAAATTAAAATCCTACATATAAGCTTAAAATTGAAATATCAAAATTTATAATATTTCTCAAAATTAATTGAGAGATTTCATTCTCTTATGAACTATATAATGTTTCGCTTGTAAAATTTCATCTGAAATTGGAAAAAAAAAAAACTAGCATTTTATCATGGTTTTGAAACAAAATTTATGTTAATTTATATTTTAAAATTGATTTCAAATAAATTTTTGTTCTCTAAAATTGTTTTTGACCTTTTTTATCATTTATATTATACAAATAATATACTAAAATTTTAAGTAATTTCATTGAAAATTAAAAAAGAATTTTATAATTTTTTATTATGATTTTTAAAATGGTATAAATTTTTAATTTAAAAAATATTACAAACGAACCAACCAATTCTAAAATTGATTGAGAGATTTTGTTTTTTTCATTCTCTAGATTATTTGTGCAAAATTTTATTACATTTAATTGCTTAAATTAAAGGAATTAAGCAGATTAAAATAACCTATTTTCTAGACCATAGGCACTTGTTTAGGCTAGCTGCATTGCCTGCTTGGAAACCCAATGTGTGTAGGCATGTGGTCCCACTTGAGAGATCTAAAATCTTTTGGTAATCCAAAAACAAATGCCTCAATTGCATAATGTACTTTTGACTTTTAGATTTGAAAATTTGTATGCATATTTTGTGTATTTTTATGAAATATTGGTATATGGTACTTTCTATAAATATGCCGTAGGATAGATTTAAAATTTTGATTTATATATGCACCATTATATAAATATGGTACTTTCTATAATTTTTTTAACTATAATTATATTGCATCTCCATTATATTAATCTTGAATTTTACAATCCAAAATTTTTTAATATATTATTTTTAATTTTGTGATGAATATATATTAAATATTTTTTAAATATATTTTAGTCACAAAATTAAAATAAATTTTTAATATTAATATGATATGAAAATTTTTAATATTAAAATTTTTCTATGTTCATTCATAAAAATATTGTTAAAATAATTTATTGGATAATTATTGAGATAAGTAAAAATTATATCATCTTTGTATTTATAATATATATCATAACATATTTTTTACAATTAGAACTTATTTGATGTATAAATTTTTATGATGGTTTAGCATTTTTTAAAATTATTTAAAAATATATTATATATATTACAAAATTTTAAAACATCAAATTTATTAGTTCTATTTACAAGATTGCAACATTCTCTTTTAAGTCTTAAGTTAGTTGTAAATGTTTTATTTTTTTCTATTATACTTAAATGTGTTCTAAATGGTATATATATATATATATATATATATATATATATATATATATATATATATATATATATATATATATATATATAGAGACAAGAGTTGATAGTTTTTTAAATATTAATTAAAAAATATAAAATTTTATGATTAATATATGTTTTATTATATTATTTTATTTTATAGTTTTATTTTAGAATAATCAATTTTAATTAATCAAAGAATAAATAGTCTTATTATTATAACTTGAAATTTTATGATTTAAATTTTTTTAAAAATTTATTTGTCACTTAGTCGTTCAAATATATTATCTTAGATAACATATTATTGTACGGAATTAAATTTAGAAAATCTTATAAAAATAAAATCTATAGGTTTTGGTTAAATTATTCTATTTTATAGTATATTTAGATTTTTTTATATTATATTTAATATTATATCATTATTTTTTCATGACTATAATATTATTTATTGTACAAATGATTATACATAACTTTGTGAAAATTATATAATTAAATTATATATATATACTTTGTATATATTAAATTTATATTAATAGTAATTATATCCTATATATATGTTTTTACTAATATTATTTTTTATTAATATAATATATTATTTTATTATATGTTATTTATAATTTAAAGTATCTTATATTTATTTCAAGTTCTTTGTAATATAATATATCGTACATTTTATTCACTACATTGTTGTGTGTAATTTAAAAAATTAATCAAGTATAATTTTTGTAATATAATATTTATTGATATTAAATTAAAATTTTTTATTTAAAATATGTTACAATTAATATTAAAGTATATAAGTAATGGATATATCCTAGTGATATAATATTATTTAACATAATATGTTATTATTAAATATAATTATTTTATTATAATAAATTATAATTAGATTATGTAAATAATGAACATATTATGTCACAATGATATTGTCTAGCATAATGATTATGTGATAGAAAAAATAATTTTAATTTTAATTTTAAATTTTAAATATTTTTTTGAATAAATTATTTTAATTATTTTTTATATAATTGAAGAAATTTACATTTTTATTTTAACTTAATTAAATGTTCAATTAACTGAATATGAGAACATAATAAGCTTTATATTATTATTTTTATCTAATAATAAATTTTTTCTTTACATAATATTTGTTATTAATTTATTTTTAAGATCTATATTGAAAATATTATCAAATTTTTTTAAATCAATTATATTTTTATGACTTTTTTATCTTATTAAAAATTAACAACCCTTATTATAAATTTTAAATTAATTTGTGAGGGTTTAAAAAAATAATTTTTTTTATTTTAAAATAAATTTAACCTATTTCAGATCATATATACTCAAGTTATTTTAAAATAAAATTAGTTTTAACAACTTGGATTAGTATTTAGTAATATTTTTTTTTTATGATTATTTTTGTAAAATAATAAAAATATTTAGTTTTATTGATCGTATATAATATAATATTATATAAGTATTTAATTACGTTTGATATTAATTTTTTATTACTTAAATAATAAATAATTAATTAAATTTATTAAATCTGAAATTAAAAAAATGAAAACAAAATAAAATAGAAAAAATTAAATTAAATTTTAAAAAATAATAAAATAATAATTTGTTGAAGGAGTTGGTTAAATTAGTTATATTCTAATAAAGTTAGTTATAAATTAATTATTCAATTTTTATAAATTAGAAAAAATAAATAATTTTTCAAAAAATAAAAAAAAAGATAACTAAATTTCAAAAATTTATTTTAAAAAATTAGTTAAAGTAGCTAAGATAGAGAAAGTTAGTTACAAATTAATTATTCAATCTTTGTGTATAAACAAAGAAAAAATCAAAGGGATGTTTTTTCACATGAAAGTTCTGAATTCTCTTTTTTTTTTTTCACCACTAAGGTTCTCTCTTGGAGTTTCTTCTTCTGCTTGGCTGAAACTTGTCTCTCACTCTCCCCTTTGGAAAATCGCTCCAACTACAATTTATTCTCTAAAAATTTGAAGAAAACTTAAGATTGAAGTTCTTCCTCTTGCTCTCCCTCAAATACTTTTTATATTCTAAATTCTCTGTCCAAGTACTTTTAAATCTCTTTTTATTACTTTAATTGCTTTGTTTTTTTAGTTATTAATTGATAAATTTTTTTAATTGAATAATATTTTACTCTTAATGTAATGGATTCTTATCCTAATCAAGTTACTTAAGCACAATTTGAATTCTTTTTTTTTTTTTGAAAAATTAGGATTATACTGAATCATTGTTAATAGAAATCAATTATTTTATTTGCACAGTGACAATAAATAGATTTATGATTAAAAACTTGTGTTAATTATTTGAGTTGAGTGTTGTTACAAATCTCATTCTTTAATTTTGAAAATCATGCATTATAATCTAAAAATTTGTCCTAAAGCTTTGATAAAAGTATATCATACAATGCATCCTGTTCATAAATACAGTCTATCCTTTCTCTACACACAGTAACATAAACCCTGGACAAAGCACATACCAGCATTTCCCAAGTAACAAAAGCATACATTATTAGTCTTTTGTTCACAACAAATTGTTTATACAGTCCATCATACATACACTCACTCTAGGAAAATTCAAAATTTATAAACAGAAAAATAACGAAATAAAAATTAATACAATAATTAAAAAATATGTAAATCAATCTTCATCTAGTATATATTATCAAGTCATTCCCTCCCTTTCATACATGTACAACCATTCATATCTGCAAGGAAAATTTAGTTTAGGCTTTGTTATATTATTCTCGAAACACAAGATGAGTCAAAAAATCAATATATAACTTGATAAAAATAAATTTGTTTAGGATGAAACTTCTAAGTTTCACTAGTTCCTATAGTCGCTGGGGCTGCCGTAGGAGTAAACCACATCATCCAGCATCACCATCACTGTAACCTATCTCACTCTGTTTATACTCCATCTACCCCCCTCTTATTCATGGTTCCATGTTTTACTCACACAGCCCAAATCACTCACATAAATCAATAGAATTAAAACGCACATCTAAACCCATTCTTCAAATAGAATCCATATTACATTCTTTTATAGCATGGGTTATAGAGCTACATCATCACAAACAGTTCATTGCATATATATATTCATGTCTTCTATTCTGTTGAGCAACAACGCATAAAAAAATATATATTAAAGCCATCACCTACAGCAACCACCACTACTTTCCTTTCTATTTTTACTCCTCAGTATATACCAGCATACCAATCATGTATCACCAACACCCCTAGAACTGATATAACACACATATTTCACATAATCACATACATTAGTTGCGCTTGTGCATCACTTTATGTTCAAAAATTTTTAAAATGTAAACCTAGCCTCCATTTAAATTTTTATCATCCTCATACACATCAATTTTGTCCCCTTCTTCTGAAAGTTCACAGCAGTAAAAAGGGAAAGACAAATTAAAAATAAACTAAAACTAATTATTTAATTAAAAGTAAACTAAAACCAATTATTTAATTAAAAATAAATTAACGGTAAATTAGTTAAAAAAAATTTCTCAACTTTATCTTGTTTCAAGCTTGGTATCATGCTCTTTCCCCTCCTTCTTCCAAACTTACCTCACCTTGCCACCATCCCCAAACCAGATAAGTCATTAGTCACCATACCGCTTCATTTTCTGTACATGCAACAATCAAGGATGAAAGTAAACAAGGTCGTTTGATAGAAATCTACAGTTTAGTTTGTTTAAAACCTATCTTAACTCGACTTGTTTAATAAATAGATATACTCAAATTTATTAAAAAGTCTTTTTAGATAAACAAATCATGCTTAGACATGTAAAAATGTCTATTTAACCTATTCATGGGCATATTTATATTTATATATTATATATTTATATTTATTTTAATATATTATATTTGTATAATATTTATTTTATATTTTATTTATATAATATTAATATATATATATATATGTTTTAGGCCTATTTAATGGTCTTTTTATCTTATAAATTTTAAGTTTACAAATTTTTTTAATCAATTATTTATATAGGCTTTAAGTCTAATTATTAATCTTTTTTATAATATAGACTTTTACAGACTTATGGGCCTATAAAAAAAAACCTTTCATGGATAATAGACTCAGACTCAAACCTCAAAATTTTTAAACAGATTAGGCTTGAGTTCGACTCAGCCTACTTCCATCCCTAACAATAATGATAACCGTATCTACACAAACTAGAAAAATTTGAAACATATACCTAAGTTAATTTTCACCAATAATCAGGCATCATACTTTCATACATACAAAGACCATGTTTCATCATATTCTATATATCTTACTAAGCTATAAATTAATTAATAAATAGAATAGAAAAGTTGGGCCTCTAATGGAGGATTTGAATTTAAACCTACCTATGTTGCTCCTTTGTTTTACCAGAAATCGTTCCCGTAGCCATAGCACCACTGCACCTTCTTCCACCGAGCTTCCTTGCCCACCACCATAGTCATTAGTTTCATTTACTCTGATAACCAAAGCCTAGCTAAACACAATACACAGAAGTCCCAAATTAATCTCAAAAGGAGGAATAGGGGAAATTTTAATTAAAATGCAATTAGTGATGGGTGTTTTACCTTGTTGGAAGCTTGTCACCACCGTTGTCAAGCATCGCCGCCAACGAAGTCCTCCAGGCACCCCCTTTCTTGGCTACCTGTAGCGCCATTCTGACTTCGTCCGTCTCCACCGTCATGGAACACGTATATATCAATCTCTCCAACTAGTATGACTCACCATTCTACGCCAATACCACCACCACGAAAGAGATGACCTTTCCCCTTCTTCGGCAACTAAGTTTCTCTTCTCCTATGGCGAGACCCTCTCGAGTTCATCTCCTCTCTCGTCGGAGCCCCATGTGGCAGTGCCGCTCACACCTTTCCCCAATGTCTTCAAACCTTTCACCCTTCCTAATTTCCAGTCACCACTGTTGTGGATAGTAGCGGCTCCCTCTTCTCCTTCCGGGTAGTAATGGTGTAACTACACCCTCTCGTTTCTCATCTATCACGGCCATCAATGACAAAGGCACCAGCGTTAATTTCTCATTTTCCCAATGGCAACACCTTCATTCTCCTCTTACGCCTCTCTCTTCCCTCAACTTTCTTAGAACTCGAACCTCTCTTAATCTTGAATCTGGCCTGTGTCAAAATGGAGATATCTCGTTCAGCTTAAGTTTAAGTTACAATCCCAGATTTACAGAAGTTTGCTTTAAAATTAATTAGGAACGTTAGGTGATGGTTAAAAACTAAAAGGATGAAGGCAAGTATACCTTATTACTTTTCAGAGTAAAGGGTGAGAAAAAATATCGTTTCCACAAGAATTTGATTCAATTACTGAATTACTACTAGTTTACTATTTGAACTAAGGCTATGGGAAGGTTGTAGTTGATTTGAATGCAAAAGGACTTCACTAATAATAAGATGAAATACTGTTTCAGAATGTATGAATTGAATAAAAATAGATTCAGAGATTATCTAACAGTTAATATACATCACAAGTATGGGAAAAATCAATTTATAAAAGTTGTTAAGGTCGGAGTTTACCAAAACTTCACCTAAGCAATTTTAAATCATTACTTTCATTCAAGTTAAAAATTTAATTGAAGATCGAATTCCCTTATACTAATTGAAGGTCAATCATTTGACTCATCAACACTTCTTTCTAGTTAGTAATCTTAATCCCTAGTGATTCCTAACTAGAGTGAACTTTAAGTTCAAGAATCCACACAATCTTACAACCTTGAATCTTTATTCCTAGAGCATCTGCAGTTATGTTGTTCATCTCAGTTCCAATTCCTAATCCAATCTCCTAATTGTGAAAAGGAATTCACATTCAATTTACAAATGACCAATTCATAGAAGCTTTAAACAAAGAGAAGAACAATAAATTTAAGAAAAAGTGAACTTGAATTCATGCAAAAATTTCAAATTACACAGGTTCAAAATTGGATTCCTCCTTCCCTAACAAAAATCTAATTACACATTGAAAAAGGAATAAAATAGAGAAGAAGATGGAAAGTTTGGCATGAGCATCCATGGGGTAGCTGCGTGTTGATTCCTCAACCTTATAGGTTCTCCACCACCAGGAGCTGAACCAACGAAAAGAAAGATATGGGCTAATTGCCAAGAGAGAGAAAAATCCAAAAATGTATGAGTTGTCCCATTTCTCTGGAGGTCTGGGCAATTTATAACTGCTGTTCTACATAATGCGTGCCCAACGCAGCTGCAATTTGCGTTGCCAACACAGGGAGTAACAGAATGTATCAATTTTCTTCATACTTTTGTGTGCTCAACGCTCCCCTAATTCATGTTGCCAACGTAAGATCCTGTGACAAATTGCAGTAAAAACACTTTATATTTGCAGGGATTCATTACCAAAAAGCTTTAAAATTGCATATATCAAAATTTACAAAGAACACTTAGTTTTTATTCAGTTTCTTCTGAATTTGTAATCATTTGTGTTCTAATTACCTGTTATTACATTAGAAATAGCACCAAATAAGTGTTATATTGTACACTCATCAGTAGGATCTTAATTAGAGGCATGACCTAGTGGTTAGTATACCTTGGATAACACCTAGTTTAAGTTCTAGTAAGAGCATTTTAAAATTAATCATCTATTTTCTACATATTTTTTATATTTTTTATTAGGCATAAAATGAAAAAAAAACGAGTTTGAACTTATTAAAAAAATAGTCAGAATTATAAAAGGAAACATAAGTTCAATAATTATACGAAGGATGTAATTTTATTTTTTATAATAAGAATAATAATAAAAATAAAAAACTATTTTTCTTTTCTGTTCTGAGTTAAACTTATTTTTTATTAGCATTCCATTTGAGTCAAACCTAATATATCTCATTAAAATAACTTTAAATTAAAGTTCAATACATCTCATTAAATTAAAATAAGCCCTTACAAAGGTGAGTGTTACCAAATTTAAAACAAGTTATTTTTAAAAGATTAAATTTTAAAATAAAAAAAATTGAAATAAAATAATAATCCATTCTTGTCAACTTTTTTATTTATATCTTACTTCAATTTTTTCTTACCTTTACTAAAACGCAAATTTATATTTATGATAAATTTAATTTTTTAATAAATATTTTTAAATAATTATATTCTAAATCTTACACAATAATTTTTTAATGTAAATGAGTAGCATGTTCCTATTATTTTGTATTTTAAAAATTGTATAGGTTCCGATGCTACCTTTGTTTGGCTTGAACTTTATACATATGTGGATTTAGAAAGATTAATGAAATATTAAATTTGATTTAATAAAAATCACTTTTAAATTTATTTCAATATTCAGAAGTAAATTTTTAATATATTTTCTAAAAATTTACGTGACGAATTTTAATATAAATGAGTAGCAATCGCTACCATTTCATATCTCAATTCATATAGGTTCAAGTACAACCTTTTGTTTGAATTGAACCTTTTATACACTTGAGTTTAAGAAAATTGTATTTAATTCAATAAAGTTTTATATAAAATTATTTTAATGATTTAAATTCTAAATTTTCTAAAAATTAAAATGATGAGTTTCAATACAAACGAGTAGAGTCTCTACCATTTTGTATTTCAACTTGTACATTTCCAGGTGCAACATTCATTTGACTCAAACTTTGTATGCAAAACCACCATAGTTATTTCCCCTCCACAAGTTGCCAAAAAAGTGTTGCAAAAATATGATCTAAAGTTCTCTAACAGGACAGTTCCCAGATACTCTTACATCACTTGATCATCACATACTTTCAGTGGTATAGATGCCACCTTCAGCACAATGAAGGACCCTTAGGAGAGTTTGTGCTACCAAAGTGTTCTCTACTCAACAGTTTGATTCTACACAAGTTCTTCGTCAAAAGAAAGTGAAAGAATTAATGGATTATGTTGAGGAAAGATGTAAGGAAGGAGAAGGTTTGGATATTGGTGAGGCTTCCTTTACAACCGTGCTTAATTCTATATCAAACACTTTCTTTTCTATAGATTTGAATCATTACACTTCTAATAAGTCTCAAGAGTTCAAGGACATCATCTGGGGTATCATGGAAGAAGTTGGAAGGCCTAATGTTCTGGACTTTTTCCCTATCTTTGGCTTCCTTGATCCGCAACGTGCCCGCACAAGAATGAACGGTTATTTTGAAAAATTAATTGCGTTTTTTGATGGTCTTATTGAAGAAAGATTGCGCTTATGATGTTTGGAAAATGAATCCAAGACATACAAAGATGTGTTAGACTCTGTTGGAATTTATGCTTGAAGACACTTCACAAGTGACCCGTCCTCATGTGTTGCATTTATTTCTGGTGAGTATTTTGGCTAGAAATTTAATTCAATTCCATTATTTACACCAAAATTCATGGTGATACTTACCTAATTAGAAAGAAATTTAACTTTCTACGATGAACTTACACCAAAATAATAATTAAGCACTGTTGTAAAGGTAGCATCATCAATATCCAAAGATTCTCCTTTCTTAGATAATTTCCTCAACATTATTGAATAATTCTTGCACTTTCCTTTGACGAAGAACTTGTGTAGAGTCAAACTTTGGGAAGAGAACAGTTTGGTTACACAAGCTCTCCTAAGGGTTCTCCTTTGCGCTGAAGGTTGCATAAATATTACTGAAAATATGCAATGATCAAGTGCTGTAGAAGTATTGGGACTTTCCTGTAAGAGAAGATTTTATCATTTTTTTACAACACTTCTTTGGCCACGTATGGAGAGGAAATAACTGTGGTGGTTGTGTTACCAAGTTTTAGACTCATTATAGGTCCATAAATTTTAGAAAGCTTGGTAAATGCTTGATGGGGGTTGGTTTCCAAGTTCTAAGACATTTCTATGGTTTGAAAAGGGTGAGACCCTGGGAGATATTTGGAGGATTCGAGTGTTTGAAGATGGAGATGAGGAGATGAATGCTTACCTATGCTAGGGAAATTGGTAGAAGTTTAAGCTAGTCCATTATTATTTGGACCAGATGTTGTTACTATCTTTGCATATATATAAAGATACATGCAGCTAAAAAGTATGTTTGACACATAAAAAAAAATGTCTTAGTTACAATTTTAAAAGATAAATAGATGTGATTTTAATCTTTACTCGATTCTTTTCAACGAGATATATATTGTTTAGAAATTATTAGCTTAATACATTAGTAATGATTTTTAAATTGTATATTTTATGTTAATTTAATAAATTTTAGATTAATTTATATATTTATCATAAAATATTGATAAAAATATTTTTTAATAATAAAACATTTCAGTTAGTTAAAAGTTAAAATTACTAACTGAAAATTTTGTTAAAATATTTTAATTCTATTTAGTAAATTGATTTATTTTAATAATTACTAATATTTTTAAAAGAGATAGTTGTATTTTTAAAAAAATTATAAAAAATTTACTTCAAATAAATTTTATATTTTTCAATTTTAAATTATAATATTTTTTTTATTTTTACCCTTTATATATGTTTATAGTTTGATCTTTAATTTATGTTTTTATTTTTATAAGTTTAATATTATTTGATTCTTTACTATACTATTATTTATTTTGGTATATTTTTTTTATATTTTTAAAATATTATATTTTAAATTATTAAAATATTCGATAAAAAATTAAAATTATAAAAGTAATCATTTTTAAGATATTTTTATTTAAAATTTATTTATATAAAATTAAAATAAATATATTTATTTTAAATAAATAAAAAAATTTAATTAAATTTTAATTTATTTATTTTAAATATATATATATATATATATATATATATATAATACTTATCAAGTTTTAAACTGTGATTTAACTATGTATTTATTTATTATCTTGTATTTATTATCAATCTATTTAATAATTAATTTTATCAAATATATTTAATTAAATTAATAATTTATTAGATTTTATCTTTCATCTAAATTTTTAGTTTTCAATTTTTATTTTTTAATTTTAAGATATATTTTTAACATTTAACTAGTTTATCCATTAATTTTACTAAATACATTCATAATAACATTACATGTTCAACAAATTACCAAGAAGATTATTTTGAACAATTTACTTAACAACTCATCTAATTTGTTTTATAATTTTTTTATTTAAGCATCTAATATTTAATATTACCAATATGTGATGTGTACCAATTTTTTTATTTTTATTCTTTTTTACAAATATATTTTAAAAATGTTTTCTAAACTTGAAAGAGACAACTTGTAACTGTTTATTTTGATTTTTGACAGAATATTTTTTGCTATTTTATACAATAAATAATATCTAAAAATGATATGGACATGAAGAATTAACCATCAAAATAATGATAAAATAATAAAAAATTAAAGAAAAATAAAAATGACAACAACTTCCTAGAGTCAGTTGTATGATTTTTTTAATAAATTTACTTTTATAATTTTCTATGGTATTTTTTATAATTTAGTTTTTATTTAACTTTCCAATTATATTAAATATGTTATTTTAAATTTTTCTTTTTGAATGTGTAGATGGTATAAAATTTAATTACACAAACTTAATATAAATTCAAAAATGCATACTATTTTTTGGACAAATATTAGTTTAAAAATATTAAAATGTATCTTTTTTTAATTTTCCAAAATTCAAACAATATAAATATGTTCCATATTAAGTAAACTATTATTGTATGATTTTTAGTTTTAAAGTTTTAACTTTAAATATATTTCCATATACACTACCAGAAACAATTATATTAGCATAAAATCTCTAACATAAAAAAATTAACTTAGAATTTAATGTACATATAATACTTAAATTATGAATTACATAACACAACCACACATAAAAATTGAACAAAATTATAAATTAGAATTTGTTAATGATTGTTCACAGTTAAATTATTCATATTTAAATTCTCTTGAGAATAGATTATCTGCAAAATGAAGTAAAATAAGAGGGAAACATTACAATGGTTAATCATCATAGGCTAGATGCATATTTAAAAAAAAATTAAAAAAATTCTTAAATAAAAGCATAAAAAAAATTCAACATACTAAAAAAAATAAAAAATCATAAAAGAGGAACATTAAAAAAAATTAGTTAACTTTGAATAAAAAATACAGTGATCTCAGTAAAAATGAAATAAAATAGTTTATATTTGGATATTGGATATCACAAGATGAAAAAAAAAATTAATAAAAAAAAAAGTTCAGTTACAACCAAATATAGTAAAAGGATCATACAAAATTTAATCTAGTAAATAAGGGTTGGCCTCAAAAAATCAGAAAAGTGTTGGGAAAGATGTAAATACAATAGAAATAAATGTATGATGCAATAGAAATATTGAAAAAGGTACGGATACTATTAAAAATACAACACAAATGAACTTTTAGCCACAAATAAGATGCAAAAGAAACAGTTAGTGAAAGAGGTTAGAATCATAAACACACAAATATAATACATGGCAGAAAAAAAATATAAAAAATTAGAGATTCACAGATATACCTGCAAAATGTAACAGAGATAGTGATAGAGGTTAGAATTATAAAAAAAAAAAAAACCATATATTTACAAACATATATGTAATATGCAACACTAACAATAAGAATAAGAGGTTAGAATCATAAACATAAAAATAAAATAAATAACAATAAAAAATAAATCAAAAATCAAAAATTCACAAATATACTTATAATGTAAGAGTAAAAGAGGATAAAAGTATAAAAAAATATATATATTAAACAAGCTTAAAAGGAAAAAATACTAAAAGAAATCAAAATTATATATTATCTTTAGGTCATTTAATAAAAATATAATAAATATAAAGGAAAAAAATAATAATCACTATAAGAGATTTATAAATATACTTTTAACTGTTTAAGCTTTTCAATCTTTACCATTAATTTCATATGCAACATAAATAGAAAAAAGATAAAAAAAATTCTAAACATAAATAATAATCATTAAACACCAATGAAAAAAAAGGAATAATATTACCTTTTTATTGTTGTTGTAGTTCAATCAATTATGGAAGCAAGTCACCAATCCTTAACTTAGAAATAATGATACAAACAAAAAATAGAAAAAGGGATTGATATATGTGACAATGGGAGAACCTAAAAACAAATCCTAGCACAATAAGAAAAGAAAGGAAACTTAATGGCTCACAGGTCACCAATGAAGGAGATGAGTCCAATGGTGAAAGCCGAGAGAAAAAAAGAAGAAAATCCTAGCAGCAGCGGAAGAAACCAAACCCTAGCAAAGCCAGAGATAAGAAAAGACAAGAGAAAACAAGGGTCAAGAAACATAATAAAAGTGAAATACTGAGAACGATGAAAGAGGCAAAGAGAGTAAATGTAGGAGAAGAAAATAAGAATTAGGTTAAGGTTTAAACATTCAATTGGGTCAAATCCAACAAATAATAATAATAATAATAATTATAATAATAATAATAATAATAATAATAATAATATAATTGGGTCAGTTCAAGTAGGATATCATCCACCCGATACCATTTGTTTTTCACCCTCTCAACCAAATACAACTTGATCCGACCCATGTTCAAAATTGAACTTTTGGTTTTGTGATCGTCCATCAAATTTTATCCGTTCTTACTCTCATATTTATTTGGATGCTCCATTAGAAAGCTAATATGAAAAAAATATTAACAATGATTATTTAAATAAACATAAATGTTTATTTGAACTATTTTTACAAGTGAACAAAAAATTAATAATAATATTTGGTAAGAAGAAAGACAAAAAGCATAATGAAGATAAAAAGAAATTGAATACAAAATCTAATTATATATATTGATAAAAAAAATCAAACTCAAAAAAATACTTTAAAAATAAAAATTAAAAAATTACATGCAAAAAGGAAGAATATATCGAAGATAAGGGAGAAGAGAGAAAGGAAAAAAGAAATAAAAAAAAGAGATAGGAAGAAAGATAATGACAAGAAGAAAGGAAATGAATGGTGAGGGAGAAGAAAAAAGGAAAAGGAAAAGAAAAAAAAAAAAGAAAAAAGAGATAGATAGAAAGAAGTATCAATAATGAGAAGAAAGAAAGGAGAAAGGTAAGAGAATGGAATGTGAAAGAGAAAAGAAATAGAAAAAAGAAAAAAGAAAGAAAGAAAAATGAATGAGAGAGGTTAGTGAAATTAACAAATAACAACAAATTTGAAAAGTAACAAAATTAATATAATAAATTATTTTAAAAATAAATATAAATAATTTTAAAATTTAAATAATAAATTATATTAAAAAATTATAAATACATGAAAGAATATTTAAATAAATTCATATAAATATTTAGTATATTATTTTAAAATAGAAAATTATAATTTATTTTATTATTTAATGAATAAAAAATATTTAATTAATATTTAATAGTTATAATTTATCTAATTTTGTTTCTAAATATTTTAGTTATTCTTAAATGATTAGAGATAATTTATTTATTTTTAAATAATATTTAAAATATAATAAATAATTTTAGAAATGTGAATATAAATATTTTTAGAATTTAAAATTATTTTATTTTTTACATATTTATTAATTTTAAATAAAATAAATAAATTTTAAGATAAAATATATTATAAATATTAAATATAAAATAGTATGATAAATTCATTTAAAAGTTCTTATTAAATTGTTGGATTGAAATAAAAAATATTTAAATAATAAAACAATATAAAAAGATAATGTATACATGAATTCATAAAAATATTATTAAAAAATTTTAAGCATCTTTGTGGGTGATTGTCCAACAGAGATGTCCTAATAAAAGGTAAAAGATGATTCCCTGTATTATTGATACAGCTGTAATGTAATGTACAAGGGTTCTGATATTTCATATTTGTACTAACTACACTAACTAATTAACTAATCAATTAAGAGCCTATTTATTGCATACTGGATATCAACATAACACAAATTTTCATTTATGAAAATTCACCCAAATAGTTGACATAACATTTTGCTCAATATTATGGCTGTATGGGAATAATCTTAAGAGGTTGGGCCTTATTCAAAGTAATGCCATATTTCTCAGAAACATCTATGTCTTCTGACTTTTGCCCATTCATGAGTTTCCAATCATAGCTACGTAGAAGAGAAGCTAACACAATGTGCACAGTCCTAAAAGCTAACGGTAATCCAGGACATATCCTTCTTCCAGCTCCAAAGGGTATCAACTCAAAATCTTTCCCTTTAAAATCAATGTCACTTTCTAAGAATCTTTCAGGCATAAATTGATTTGGGTTTGTCCAAATAGTTGGATCTCTTCCCATGGCCCATACATTAATCAGAATTTGGGCATTTTTAGGCACAAAGAAGCCACATAGATCAACATCAACATTTGAGCTGTGTGGCACTAAAAATGGGGCAGGTGGGTGCAAGCGCAAATTTTCTTTAACTACTGCTCGCAAAAAAGGAAGTTTTGAAATGTGAGACTCTTCAACTTGTTCATCTTTAGCAACCACTTGTTGAAGCTCTCTTCTAACCTTTTCCAGTATTTTTGGGTTACGTATCAATTCCGTCATTGTCCATTCTATGGTGCTTGCTGTTGTGTCTGTTCCGGCCACAAACAAATCCTAAAACATGAATGATCAATTAGAATAAACATGTAAGATAAAGTTTATGGAGGATTTAGTGATAATTGAGAAGCTTGATCCTTTTGGATACCTAGTAACTTATTGAGTGTTTAAACGGAAGGCATAAAAAGATGAAAGATTATTGGGGCAAAATTTTACCTAATTGGCAAACAAAATTACTACTTTTAGAATATTAGTTAAAAATTAAAATTTTTATTAAAAAATATTTATCATACCCATTCTCACATTAATTTTTAATATGATTTCCAAAAAAATTTAACAAACTTTTTTATATTTTTAATTAAAATTTAATAATTTAAAAAATATTAAACAAAATAACTTATATTAAACTTACTTTTAAAATAAATTCATTCACTGGTGTATATTTTTATATATATGCAATGAAAAGAAAGAATCAGCAAAAATACTCACCAGAAATAAATGCGACACTTGAAGGCGGCTCATTTGCGAATTATCTTCTAGCATGTGTTCCAACAAAGAATCTAACACATCATTGCATTCCTTCGATTCTTTTTCTGAACCTTTTAAACGCAATCTTTCTTCTACAAGACCATCAAAAAGCGCAATTAATTTTTCAAAATAACGATTCATTCTGGCACGCGCACCTTGTGGATCAAAGAAGCGAAAGATAGGGAAAAAGTCCACAACATTAGGCCTTCCAGCTTCTTCCATGATACCCCAAATGATGTCCTTGAACTCTTGAGACTTGTCAGAAGTGTAATGACCCAAATCCATAGAAAAGAAAGTGTTTGATATAAAATTAAGCGCAGTTGTAAAGGTAGCCTCACCAATATCCAAAGCTTCTCCTTTCTTACATCTTTCCTCAACATAATTGAGTAATTCTTCCACTTTCCTTTGACGAAGAACTTGTGTAGAGTCAAGCTTTTGGGAAGAGAACACTTGGGTAGCACAAACTTTCCTAAGGATCCTCCAGTGTGTTAAAGGTGGCAACCATACCATTGAAAATAAGTGGTGGTCAAGTGCTTGGACAGAATCTGGGAATTTCCTATTAGATAAAATATGATCATTTTTATGCAATACCTCTTTGGCAATTTGTGGAGAGGAAATAACTATGGTGGTTGTGTTACCAAGTTTAAGACTCATTATGGGTCCATGAATTTTAGAAAGCTTGGTAAGTGCTTGATGGGGTTGGTTTCCAAGTTCTAAGATATTTCCTATAATTGGAAAAGGGTGAGGCCCTGGAGGATATTTGGAGGATTTGAGGGTTTTGAAAATGGAGATAAGGACATGGATGCTTACCCATGCTAGTGAAATTAGTAGAAGAAGTTCAAGCCAACCCATTGTTATTTGCTTCAATTGTTGTTACTTTCTTGGGTATATATAGACAATAGATATAGTTGTTATCAGCCGTACGTTAATGTTCTATAAAAATGGCAAAGAGATAATTTGGATTTTTGAATATCAAATGGCAAAGAGATAATTTTGATTCTTGAATACCTCGCTGGGACAGGCAAATCATCATCTGTTTGATGCGATAAATATCCAAATATAGTGATGAAAGGGAACGAAATTGACAACTGACTGACAGCGACAATAAAGGAAAAATTAAAACCAATCCTTTTCAGATGAAAAAGGTTGAAAAGTCATATTTTTTAATTTAAAAATTAATTTTCTTTATCGAGACAAATGAATATATTTACCTTTGAATTTATTGGGATATTTTTCTAATGATTTTTATAGTATTTATAGTTAAGTTCAAATCTATTGTTAATTTTGAGACTTAGTAAAATAAAATTAAAATTTTGCTTAGAGTTAACAATACTTAAAAAAAAAGAAGTTTAAAATCTCAATTCGTCTTCTAACAATCTTAAAAATAAACAAAAGGAAGAATAGGAAGAAGTAAATCGGTTCTGTTAGATGATTTTAAGCATTCGTGGTAGATTTTTATTAATAAAAATATTTTATTTTAAATATTTAAATCAATGGTAAAAAATTTTACATTTTTTAAAAATAAATAGCCGGTAATTGCGAAAGTTATACAAAGTGAAAACGAATATTCTTTGGATTTTATTTCATAATTGTTCATAACCTTTATATACCCGGCTCATTTAGAGCATGCTTGTCTTAAATTTAAAACATGAATTGTAAAAAATAATTTGAATTCATTTATATATATATATATATATATATATATATATATATTTTAAAATATTCAACAATTTAAAATTATTTTTACTAAAGTCACTTGTATTCAACTTTAAAACTAACATATACATAACTTACTATAACTAGCTACTCAATCCTATACCACTGCCGACCTTGACGGCAAGTTATTTTAACTTAAATTGGGATAAGTATCTAGTAACTTAAATTGGGATATTCTTTAAAAATTTTATTAAAATAGTATAAGTTGTATAGGGAGAATATAATTTTTTTTAATCTTTTTCTACAGAAATAGTTTGGAATGGTTTTAAATCCCAAAAAATGTTTATGACAGTTAGTAACGAGTTAGAAATAACATTTTTAACTGTAACAGTCGAAATTAAGATAGGATGGTGAAATTAAAATATTTTAATCATTTTTAAAAATAAAATTTGAATTGTTACTAAATTTTAGTTATGAAAAATATTTAAAAAAATTAAAAAAGATCGAGATTAGAAATTAATTGGATAGGAAAAGTATTGCCATCTAGTCGTTCGTTTAAAAAACAGTATTCAACTATGTGAAATGTATTTTATCTCTTTTAATAATAAAATAAAGCATTTAAAAAATGTAAAGAATATGTAAAATAAAATGAAAAACAGTCCAATATAATAGTTTTTTAAAAAGAGGGAAGCAGATTTATTAATCGAATAAATCAATTAGGACCGTGCAAAGATAAAATATAATGAGGAATATGACCCCATCTTGCTCTGGAAATGAATAGTATTTTCTTCAGCTAATTAACAAACTTTATTTGACTCTTTTACTATGAATGAGATTAATTTTGTTATGAGGATATGACCCCACCATGTGTTGCTCTGGAAATGAATAATATTTCCTGCCCGCCGCTGACAAAACTATTTGAGTCGTTACTATGAATGACATTAATTTTGTGTTGATAAAATAATTTGAAATTTTTATATTTTATATATTTAAATTATAAGAGAGAATTTTAAAAATATTATAAATTTTTATTTAAATAATTTTTATGTTAAATAAAAAATTTAAATAATTTTTATTTAGAGAAAATTTTTAAAGTTTTTTATTATTTTATTTTTTATTAAATTATTATTTATAATTCCTTTCCTACTTTATTCATATTTTAATAACTACTTGTTTTTATTTAGAAATAATTTAAATTTTACAATTTTTTACCCAATCATACCGTAAAGATATCTGCATTCCATGATATACTGATTCAGTTGAGGATTGTTTAATAGAATGGGTGATTTTGCTACAAGTGAGGAAAATCTAAAGACTAAGTAGTTCTTATAAAAAAAAAAGTTTAGTTGTTGAATTGTTTGAAAAAAATTAAAAAGGTAATTAAAAGAATTTTTAAAAAGATTTAGTTTTGAGGAAAATGAAATTTATTTAAAAATAAATTATAAATATAATATTTTGATAATTCTTTAATAAAAATATAATACGTGGAATGTGAGGTATCTCTGCTGCTGCTATGTGATGTATGGGAGAGAGTGAGAGAAGGATTTATATTGAGAGAGTGTGAAAGAGAAAGAAGGAAATTCTCTCGGTTTTAGTTAAAAGAGTAAAAATAAATAAATAAATATATGTATACTAATTTCCATTCTTTTACATTTCAAGAACAACGACAAGAATTTTTATTTTTAAAATAAAGGGAAGAAGATTTACCCAAATTTAATTGGATGTAAAATTGTTCGTATGTAGAGTATCGGGTTCTGGGAAAAAATGTGAGGGGAGAGAATACACAACTGGTGGTAATCAAATATATATATTCACTACAAAAATAAAGAGATCTTTTAGCAGATATTTTATGAGAGTCTTAAGAAATTGTTACAAAATTTATAATTTTTTTTATTTTATTTAAATATAATAATTTTTTATAAATATGATATACAATTTATTATTTTAATTTTATATTTTTTTTATTTACAGCTAATATTTTGATTAAGTAGGATAAGCTTTTTCTCTTTCAATTTCTCCTCTTTTCACACTTTAAAAAAATCTGAAAATGCATGAATTTCTTATTCTGTTAAATTTTTTCTCAAATTTCATACATATTCACAATTTTCACGTAATTTTGATTCCTCTGTGTTGTGATTTTACGTAGTTTTTGCATGCGAACTATTTGTAGAAATGAGTGTTTGAGGTTTTCACATGTTATTACCATCTTGTTAGTGGTGACATAAAGGGTTTATATATATATATATATATTTCTTTCTTAAAAATTGTTTTTACGGTTATCATATAGTTACTGTTGGTTAGTGGTAGCGGTTTGGAACCATTAGATGTATTCGTATGAAATTATGAAATATTGTCTAGAACCAGGTTGAGCATTTTCGTTCATAAAATTGAGATGATGGAGGACTTGTTTTATGAGCTTTTGTGGCAATTGTTGCAGGCTATATCAACAAAGTACTTGAGCTGCTGTCCACAACTTTTATTGCAACTCCAAGTTATTGCATCTGATAATTTATGTACTGGTCATGTTTACTTAAGTATGTATTTATTGTAACTTTATGACTCTCTCCAATATGAACATTTTTTTTGTCATGACTTGCATATTGTTAATGCAATGTTGTTACTTGTCAAACTTATACGTGTTGATCGACTTGTTTTGTTTTGCATATCAATTTTTACTTAAACTATACACAAGAACTCAATTATGTTATAAAATAATAGATTAGTTATTGAAATCACTCTTACCAATATACTGTAAAACATGTGTAAATATTCTATTTTAAAATTTAATTAATAACAACAAACGAGTTGTATCTAATTATATGGGATGGGCTATATTTATGCCTTTGAAACTATCGGTAAAATTTATTTATCATTTGTTGTGGTTCTACCTACGGTTAACCAAAAGTTGTCACTACTCATGTGTGGCATCCGAAAAGTAGCATCTTCTAAAAATGTTGACAATAATATTTATGGCAATTAAAAACCGCTAAAAAATTTATTTATAATCGTTACAAATCATGAATTTTATTGTAGTGATTTATTTATATATATATATATATATATATATAAAAAGAAAAAAAATTAATGTTGTGTGTTTTATTATATGAAAGGTAAGATAGAAAGGAGGTGAAATGTGTCATATACTGATGAGATATAGATTTTTTACATTAATTATTTTTTGTGTTAATTATTTAAATAATATTAAAGTAGAAAATATAGAAAGTTAAATTTTTTATATAATTTTTTAATCGATATAAAAAGATTATTTCTTTATGTTGGTTAAAGTTGTTTTTTATATTTACTTTGTTTAGGTATATCATCATAGAATCTAATCACAATAACTTATGTATTTACCACCAAACAACGAAGATAACTAATATAGTCAAAGAACACATTTATAAAAATTAAATATATTATCAAATCTAAATATATTGAATATTTATAAAGTAAATAAGTAAAAATTAAATAAAACATTAATTTAACTGGTTATTTCTACCATATTTTTTCTCTAACATCTTTTAATATCATCAATATCTTCTTCAATTAAATAATAAGGATTTCACAATATATCTTCAAAATAATGAAAGAAAATTAAAAAAAATTATAATGTTATAAATTAAAATTAAATTACAAAATTGTAATAACTGTAATTACCTTTGTTCATGAATCAATAATACATGCTGAAACATTGAAAATATGTTTCATGATATAATATCCACACTCGATTTTTTTAGTTTGTTTTTAAAATTTTAAAAGAATATAAAAATAAATGAATGAAATTAAAGATGATATAATAATAAAAATATAAAAAAAAATTTTAATAAATTATTTACATATAAAATTATCCATAAAAACTTTTTAATACTTGCTAAATATGTTCCTTTTATGAGAAGACATTTGTTGTTTTATAATATAAGAATCAAATTAATTTTAAAAATAAAAATAATAAATATAAATAAAAAAATGATAAAAAAATTTACACATCAATAATGTTTTTTATATTTTGTTTTAATTTTTCTAAGAAAAATATAAAAAAAATTATATTTTACTTTGAACAAATAATGATTAATTGTCAATGATTCTTACGAAATTTAGACAAGAAGGACTAAAATTAAAAATTAATTTAAAATGTTAAGTTAAATTTTCAAGTATTGACTTATAAATGAAAATAAAATATCACTAGTAAAAAAAAATTATATCAATTATTTTAAGTTTTTACATTAGTTCTATTAATGATATAGAAGGATAGTATAAAAATGATAATCTTTTTTACATTAATTATTGGTAGAACAACCGAAGTAAAAAATAAATTTTTTATATCAGTTATACCACCTAACTAATATAATAAATTAAACTTTTTACATCAATTAAAAAGATAACTAAGATACTAAATTTAAAGATAAATAAAAATTTTATAATAGGTTTAACCGTCACTATATTTTAAAAAATATATAAAATAATAAATATCAAATGTCAAATTAATAAGAATAAAAATATTATTTTATACTTTCAAGCATTAAATAATTTAAGAATTAATATTAAATTAATATTTATCTAGGTTTATATTATAGAAGTACTCTGGGCTAGATTTGTTGTTTTACATTAAATTGGCATAAAAGCAAAGTTTCATTGTATTCTGTTTATTGATCCAGATTCTACGTTTCTCAAAAATTCAAAATTTTTATTATTTTTTATCAATTGACGATGATGGAATAAAATATCGATCTTTTAAAAAAAATTCATAATACTATGTTTTTAACTCTCTAAATAAGAGTTTGTTCATGAGAAAGAATGATGCATAATCAAAAATAATATTTAAAAATTATTAATTTTATTAGAACTTCAAAATTTTCTTTTGTTTAAGAGATCTTTTATAATTTTAGCAAATTTATCTTATTATGTTAATATTTTTATATTTTTATATTTTTATTAAATTAAGATTTTATATAGTAAAAATTAATATTTTATTAGAATTAATATAGATTTACTATTAGAATTAGTATAAAAGTTAATATTTGTTGTATTGTACAAATCATCAGATTTTCAATAAAAATATCAAAATTAAATATTAGTTCAAGACTAACCAAACAATAAAAAATACCAGGGGTACAATACTTTCATAACAAAAAAACAGCTATAAAACATCTAGCATATCTCAATTCAATTTTCTTTAAATTGAAAAGGTATTCATAGTTATAGACATACCTTATCCAAAGATTATGATACAACCATTCATAACAATGGAATTATCGGTAATAAAATGAAAATGTTGTCTATAAAAGCTTACCAGAACAAAACATACAAGAAGAATGTTAGAGAGAATATATTAGAACCCAACTACTTAGAGAAACTATATTAGCAGTTTTGTTATGCAACTTATAATAACCTTTTCAACTAACTCTCGCATGCTTAGCAACATTGACAAAAAAGGAGCACATGTACCAAGTATGATTTACTTTTACGGATAAAATAACAGGAAAGTAAAATAGGTTAATAAAAGATCATTTTATTGAAAAAGCAAGCTACGAAGCAAATAAGAGTGGGGTGAATCAATAACAAAAGGATTGACTATTAGTAATATTTTAAAAGGGATCAAGTTTTACATTATTTGGCCAAAGGTCTTTGATAGGTTTTATATATGGGACACTCTTTAGGCTTGTAGATAAGTAAAGGATATATGATCGCGCACATGAACTTGAGCCAACTTAGCTCCAAACCGGTGAAACCTATCAATAGAGACACTTTTCACACATTAAACCAATTAAAGTAATGGTTTAAGGATAAAAGGTTTTTAAAATATTTATAATATATTATATTAATATATATATATAATAATAATAATAATAAAATATATTAATATCATAATTTTATATAATTAAAAATTAAAAAATTACATATATTTTAATTTTTAAATTTAAATTATACATAAAAAACTAAAATATTATAATTTTATTTTAAAAATATAAAATAATAATTTTATATATAGATCAGCTTTTAACCAATTCTATTGGTTTGTCGCTGGTTTATTTCTTTTTTCTTTTTATCAATTTTACTTAATTTGTTATCAATTTTTTATCAACTTTATGGTTTAATTAAAAAAAAATCAATTCCTAATTTAACAAGTCTAATTGGACAATCTGTTTTATCATAATATGATTCATACTAATTATGATGTCAAGGTTTGAATAAAAAATGTTGTGAAAAATTAATGATTCATAATTTTATGTGGGAAAAATTATTTTAAAGATAATGTTATTGTTGTTAGATGGTCGTAACAGTAATAAATAATTAAAGTCTTTTAGCTTAGCAAAGATACTGTTATTAATAGTAAAATAATTAACAATGATAGTAAAGCCAAATTTTTGGAAAGAATTTTTTCTTTAGTTTAGCAAAGATTCTGTTAGTAAAAGTAAAATAATTAACAATAATGAAGAGGATGATGTTCCTTACGATAACCTCACAATGATTTCTCACACATTTCTGAACATTGACTACAACCAAAATTCTAATTTGAAAACTGAAGAATATGTGATTTATAACAAAATAACATCGTTTTATTAATTTACATAAACTTTACGTGACATTTAACTATAAACTTCAACATATCATAACGTCAAAATAGACCAAGAGAAGAATTTGCAAGACGGATTAACAACGGAAGGATCAACGGAGTAATTTGAGAAGAATTTGCAAGATGGATTAATAACGGAAGGATCAACGGAGTAATTTTTGTAAGTGAAGGACCAATTTATAAGGTGATAACTAAGTGGAGGACTAATTTGCTCCTTTACTATATATATATATATATATATATATATATATATATATATATATATATATATATATATATATATATATATATATATATATATGAGAGATCAAGTTATTTTAAGAGTAACTTTATTTAAAGTTATCCTGTTTAATAATGTTTATAAATAATTAAATTTCATCAATCTAACTGTAAAATTATATTATATACATCGTCTTTAAAATTTTTTATAAAATTTAAAAAAATTGATATATTATTAAATAAATTTAAATCAATAAATTTTATAAAAGATATATTATCTGTAGTTTAAATTTAGCTTTTGAAATATCAAACCTTTTTAAATTTTATAAAATTTTGTAAAAATGATCTGTATAATATAATTTATTAATTTAACAGTTTAATTGATAAAATTTAATTATTTATAAAAATTATTAAATAAAATAACTTTAATTAAAATTACTCTTAAAATAACTTAATCATTTATATATATATATATATATATATATATATATATATAAGTAGAAAAGTCTCACGTATATAAAGAATTTTATCGTTTTTATAACTTTTTTTTAATTAGAAAAAGTTTGATAAGTGTTTTAACTTTCAAATCTAAGAATATTTCTTATCATCTTTAAAGGATAATTGGATAGTTTATTAAAAAAATAATTTTTTTATAAATATTTTATCATAATTATATTATATTATATAAAATATATTAAATTGATATAAAATATAATTAAATTATGATAATTATTTTATTTAAATCATCGTTAAAATTAAAATTATTACTAATTTTTTTATTAATTTAAATATTTTAATTTCTAAACTAAAAATAAAAACATAAATATTTATCCATAATAAAAAAAATTAATAAAAATAAAGGCAGTTCATAATTATTTACTTAATTGTGTGTGAATATGAAAAAACATATAACTGTTATCAATTTTAAATATTTTTAAAATTATTAAAATATTTTTTTAATGACAATAATGATCTTTATTTACTTTTTTAATGTTACTAGTATGTTATTAAATTTTTTTATTAATTATATCATTATTTTATTATATTTATTTTATCTTTTCATTTTTTATTTTTTATTTTAAGTAAAAATATGAAATATACATTTATAATTTTTTGTTT
Organism: Canavalia gladiata; assembly: GCA_037954105.1. Classification (NCBI taxonomy): domain Eukaryota; kingdom Viridiplantae; phylum Streptophyta; class Magnoliopsida; order Fabales; family Fabaceae; genus Canavalia; species Canavalia gladiata. The sequence goes on along the minus strand of CM075659.1, from coordinate 9,826,353 downwards.
CAATTTTTGTATTTTTATATTTTCATTTTAATCACTCATTTTTATTTTTATTTTTAATTTTTTTAAATTAATATTTTTAAATATTAATAATAATAATAAATAATAATAAATAATAATAAATAATAAAATAATAATATAATTAATAAAAAATTAAAAAAATTGGATGAAAATATAATTTTTTTCTTTAAATAATTCAGCTGTCAATTTACGAGATTGACAACTTAACCTAAAAACTAAAAGTCTATTCACACAAAAGTATAGGAAAGAAAATATTTTTTTTATAAAAGATGGTAGAATTATATTATTTTTTAATTTTAAAAATCATATTTTTTCTACTGATAAATAATTTTGTTATATTATAATTTAGATTAAAATAAATGAAGGGTTTTTTCTTATATTTTTTATATCATTTACCTTAAGTAAAAGGAAAAATAATTTTAGAGTCTTTTATAATTTTAAAGAAAGAATCTTTTATATTTTTATATTAAAATGTAGTAAGGTACTATTTTTTAGAGAAGAAAATTTTAATTTTAAAATTTGATAGGGAATTTAATATTAACAGGGAGACAAACCTGCAAACCATCTGTCAAAATGTTTGGATTGACGTTTAACGGACAAAAACAAATTTGTGGTCAAGACATGATCGCCATCATGTTTTTCTGAAAATATCTCAAAATTGCGGGAAGAGAAGACAAGTAAATCTTCAAGAAAATAATTGGTGTGGTAACATTTTCGTGACCATTATCTTATCAATCTCTTAATAACTTATGTTTATTACCTCATTGTTGGATAAATAATTTTTAAATAAAATTTATTTTATAAAAATAAATGATAATGACATTATTATATTTTTATTATAAAATTATTAAAAATTTATTATAATTTTATTTCAATAAACATCAATATTCATGCTTCATCAATTAATTTACTTATATCGTATATCATATTAAATATTCAAAAAATAAAAAATTAAATATATATATTATTTATTTAAATAATCATAAATATTGATTTACATACAAAATAAATTTAAAAATAAAAATATTTTAAAAAAACAGAATATGACAATTGAGGGTCTCCAAGTCTTTATGGATGATATATTTAAAAAAGAAAATAATTAATATTATATCATTTTAATGAAACTTTCAATTAAGCTCACAATATCTTTAGTTTTGGAGTCATTTATCTAAGCTCCCAGCATTAAATGCTAAACCTTTTTTTATATATATAATCACCGGATATTCCATCATTTTCGCCCTCTATCAATAAAATATTATCTCTAAATCATTAATCAATTGCATATTATGTTAAAAAAATATTACATTAATCTTGAAAAGCTTTGATGATGATAAATTGAAAAAAAATATTATATGAATCTTAAAAAAATTAATGAGTTGTGAGCATATGATGTTGATGATTTGAATTTATTTTTCAAAACTAAAGTTATTGAAAATTAAAAGATTTAATGTTAAAATTTAAAATATTATTATTTTTTAAATATATACATTTTTTACAAAATAGAAAATATTGACAATATTTGTTATCGTCACTAATGATAAAAAATTATTATTATTTTAATATAATATATCTATCATATTATTATTTAATTATCTAAAACATTAGATAGGATAATATAAATGGTATATGATTCATTATTTTAATATGTATTAAATATAGAATAAAATAAAATTTTATTCTATTATTATTGTTCTACTTTTATCTAATTTTTATATATTTTATGTTATAGCCAGTGAGAAAAATAATATTAAGAATATTCAATAATTTTAAAATTATTGTAACTATAGAAAAAATTGTGTATTTTAAAATAGTTTTAAATATTTAAATTAATATTATTAATTTAATTTTAAATATTTAAATTAATTTAAATAATTATCATTATAATTTTAAAATATTTAGAATTATTACTAATTATTTTAAATTTAAATTATAAATCAATGGTTTTAATTATCCATTCATGGTTGTTATGTTTTAAAAATTGATTGTTGAGAAATTATTACGGTTTTATTCTTTACTGTTTTGAATTTATCCAGGATTCAATTTCTAGTCATATTGGTTGCGCTGTAAATCTTCTATATACACCATTGTTTCTGTCGAATTAAACAGATGTGAAATTTCTTACTAGTTCTGTTGCTGAATATTTCAGAAAAAGAAGCTGTTGTAGCCGGGATTACGCCACGTGCGAACAAATCTTTGCTGACAATGTCATCACACACCTTAGCCTATGAGACATCTTCAAAATTTCCCAACAATATTAAGGATTTGCGCAATACTTTCTTTACAATGAACGAGATTGTTCTTTTCTTTTGTAAGAGCACGTATATTTTTTTTTAATTCTTATTCTCTATATTAATCTTCTTTTTGCAAGTTTCAGGTATTTCGTTTACAAGTACGACTCTATCTATGAATCATATAGGTCCATTCACTAAGGATGTAGAGAAGGAATAGAAGAAAATAATTTTTTTTTTTAAATAACAACAACAATAATAATAATAAAATCAACCTTTTTTTGCAAATCTCCACCTTTTATTCTACTAAAAATTTATTATTATTATTATTATTATTTTAATTTGATTCTGTGATTTATCTTTTGGATCCTAATTGTGTTTGATCTTACTTTTACTATTTGATAATTACCTTGTGACGATTTCTAATTTAATTTTATAAAAAAAATAATCATAAATTGTTACAATGATTAATTTTTGTTCAAGGATTGTTTTTTGCTGATGTGATGATTGAATTTTGATATGGGGTAAGTACCATTATGCATGACTTTCCTTAAAATTTAATTAGGGTTCAAAAATTGGAACGTAGTCTATCTTTTATGGAATTCTTGTCTATTTCTTCGCTCTTGTTGGTTCTAATTTTTTGTGTTTGATTTAATAACTGGATCAGGTGCAATTGGAATGTTATACAATTGCGGTGTTTGTTGTTGAGACATGGGTTTTTGGTTCATAACCAGTTTGCTTGATATCTAATTTAAATGTTAATAGTAAATGTCTTGTTTGGACAAATAAGTGCTTATTTTTTGATCTTGAATGTTGAGAACATGCATAAACTTTTGGATTGATACTATTGTATGAGATTTTGTTATTTGTTGTATATGTCTATTTTTTTAATTGTTTCTACTTAATACTTGATATATGGACAAGAATTAGTACAAACTCTGCTTGCTGCAATAAAATAAATTATATAATTGATTTTGTTTAGTACATTCAAATTATTAAGAAAGTAATATTATTAAAAATATTTTGAACTTGTTGCAAAGTATTTTATTCTATCTGTGATATTTAAAATATTCAAGAGATGTCATTAATTATGGTATAAAAAGATTTTCCACTATATTAAAATAATATAGTGATGATAAAATTGATTTGTACGAGAATAAATTAAAATTGGATTTATTTTAATCTTAAACAAGATATCATGATTGGAATTATCCAAATATATAATAAAATATATTATAGAGAACCAAACCATTATTTTTGATTTGGGAGCATTAAAGAACGTGTACTAAGAAAAATTCTTAGTAGAAAAATTCTTAGTAAATACTGAAAAGAATAAATTATGTTTATTGTAAGCATACTCATGATTGTTAAGGAGTAATAGTGAAAATTAATTGACAGATATAAATCGAGATATGATCATCTATGTTACAAAGTTACAAAGTAGTCTTGTGAACGATCACTAAATAGTTAGTGATCCTAATTAACGCGAAGTAAAAAAATTTGACGTTATTCATTTACACTGTTAACCAATAAAATTTTTCTTTTAATTTATTTTATTTTAAAACCTTTTTAAAATAGTGAGGGATTGTTGTAAAAATTATGTATTTCAAAATAGTTTTAAATATTCAAATTAATATTATTAATTTAATTTTAAATATTTAAATTAATTTAAATAATTATCATTATAATTTTAAGATATTTAGAATTATTATTAATTATTTTAAATATAAATTATAAATCAATGATTTTAATTATCCATTAATATTTGTTATGTTTTAAAAGTTGACCATTGAAAAATTATTATGACTTTATTTCTTACTAGTTTGAATTTAACTGAAATTCAATTTCTAACTATATTGATTATTCTAAAAAATTTTTATATATAATTTTTTACTAGTTTTAATTTTAAATATTTCAGAAAAGGCTACTTTATTATGGGGTTATGCTCCGGATAAACAAATCCTTCAAAATAATATATTACAGGTCTCGGTTTACAAAATATCTTAAAATTCTCCAACAGTGACTTTGTTATTAGAATTAGAAAGACATAATACATGTAAAAGCACTGGATTGAAGGAAACTAACCCGTAAGCAAAGATATTAATTTGACATAATAATACTACTAAGTTTGAAACAGCTATGGAATAATCCGCGCTTCCAAAATTATAAATAGGATGAGGTTTGGTGTGGTTTGGTGTTTTTTAGTGCAATATCACTAAAAAAATTATTTTAGTAATGATTTTAAAAAATAAATAAATTCAATTTTAATTTTTACTAATTTTTTATTAATAAATTTATATTTATTAAAAGTTATTTATTAAAATATATTTTAATTATAATTTAAATAATATAATTATCATAATTTAATATTTTATATCAATTTAACAAATTTCATATCAATTCCGAAATGCAGTTTTGATAATAAAGTTGATTCCCTTGATTCAAGAGCATGACACGCTCATAACAGGCAAAATTCCTTTTCGGAGTACTTTACAACAGGATGCGCAGAAATCCCTCCGTGGATCGAAATCCGACTGGTAACCCATTAAAAATGGGTGGATAACAAAGAAGGCTGGGTTAATTAATTGATCAACTGCGGATTTAAAAGAAATTTTTTTACGAAAATCGAGTTGTACGATGTGGCTTGATAATTATTTGTTATAGATATCGAATTTTATAATTTTTTTATATTTTTTTCGTTTGTTTTTTAGTTTTCTAGATATTTTTTCTAATTTTTTAATCATAAATTTTAATTTTTTAATTATTTTTATTTTTATTATCTCCTATCTCAATTCTTCTTTTTCTCGTTCTTTTTCTTTTTTCTTTTTTTCTTTTTTCTACTGTTAAAACCAAAAATACCTATTCAAATAATTTGAACAACTCGAAAATCGATTAAACCATCATATCTTTCAGTTGAAAACAGCTTTAAACATCAATGTCAATTTTCAACAATTTTCAATTTTTTACATCCGAAATCATCTGACATCCACCCTATTTTATAAGAGTCGTTCTTAAAAGTTTTGCGCAGTTGTCTAAGTTAAAAGTAAAATTACACAAAAATTATTTGATACGAATTAATGTAAAAGGTACTTGGATGTTACCACTTACCAGGGTCTTCCTTTTAAATATTTGGCCACGGTGCTTATTCAAAGAAGCTTAAAATTTAAGCTTCTTTTATTAAAGAAATTAATAAAATTTAAGATAATATTATGATGTTGGTAATATTTTAGAAGGAACGTTATTTGATAAAGGATTTTTCTAAATTTTATATATTAAGATCTACTTAAATTTATAGACAAATAAAAAAGGAATATATTTTTGTATATTTTAGAGACACTGCAACAAGACGTATATATTTTTGAGGAGAGTATAGTTGAGAAATGTTTTCAGTAAAATAAATAAATTAATTGAAAAATATAATTGTTTTAAGATACAAAATATTTAATAAAATTAACGGTTAAATAACTATTAAATATAAAATAATAGATAAAAATATAATTTTTTTATTAGAGTTTAAGTATTATAATTTTTATTAATTATAAATTTAATATTTTACAATTTGAAAAATTTATTATATTAAAATAAATATAAATATTTTAATTTATTTTTATTTATATATATATACTTCAATTAAAAATATTATATAAATAAATTTATAATTATTCCGATGATTATATATTATAATTATTTTTTGGTGATTTTATCTATTTATTTTATTATTTACCATATATTTTTAATCAAAATTTAATTTTTAAATATACAATTTAATTTTTTAAAATTAAAAATATTTATTTTTATAAATAAATTTGAAATTATATTTATATAAACATAGTGTTTATTTATTTTTGAATTTTTTATAAGAAAAAAATAAACATTTTATTATAAATAATTTAAATAAAATATTTAATAAATAAATTAAATATTATATCAAATAATGATATAAAAATTTAATATCTCATTATAAAAAAATTTAATATTTTATTATAAATAAAAAATTATCAAAATATATTAAAAATAAAAATAAAAGGATATTTTCCGTTAATAACTAAATTTTGAAAGTTAATAAGAATAGAATTCAAAAAATGCTAATTATTTCATTTAAGTTCTATTTGGAATAATTTTAAGTTTTGAAAATTTTAAAAAATCTAAATTTAATTTTAGTTTTAAGTTTTAAATTTTTAATAATTGTTGCAAAAGTGAATGAATTACAATATTTTGTATTTTATTATAAATTCATAAAAAATAGATAAATAAAAATATTAGTTTAATAAATTAACCAAAATTTAAATTTTATTAAAATAATAAAAATTATATTATTTTTATTATTACTATTATGATGATAGTTATACTAATAATGGTGATGATGATAATAATGTTTGTGAGATAATGAAGGTAGTGCACTGATTATAATATAAATAATATTATGTAATTGTATAAATTTTTATTTATATATTATTTGATAATTAATATATAAGTTAAATAATTTTATATTTTATTATTATAATTTTTTATATTATTTAATATTTATTTTATATAAAATAATATATAAATATTATAATATTATAAATTTAATATATTTATATACTAAATAATATTATTCATTTTATTGTTAATATATAAAAATTAAATAAATAAAAAAGTATCAAAAAATTATTTTTTCTAAAATAATAAAAATAAAAATAAATTATTATTATTATTATTATTATAACAATAGTGATAGTAATAATTATGATGATGAAAGCAATTGTTATACTAATGGTAGCTATAATATAAAAATATTATATAATTATATAATTTTTTATTTTATATATTATTTGATAATCAGTATATAAGATATAAAATTTTATATATAATATTTTTATATTATTAAATATTTATTTTATGTAAAACAATATATATAATATTATATTATAAAAACTTATATATTATAAATTAAATTAATTTTTAATATTAAATAGTTTCATTATGAATATAAAAATAAAAATAATTAATTTTTTAAAATAATAAAAATAAAAATATAAAAAATAATAATTTATATTATTATAATTATTATAGTAATCTGAGGATAATAATATTTAAACATACAAATTTCTTTAAGCATAAAGTAAATATTTACATTATATATATATAAAAGCTCTTAAATTATTTATATTCTTTTAATATGATTCGTACATTATTCTTTATGTATATGTATTAGTATCGAATAATTGTAGGGTTATAATGTATCTGATTTGACAATCATGCATATATATGAATAATCGAACTCCTGGTGGGACATATATTTACATCCCCATTCAATTTACATTATTATATCTAGAACTACAGTGTCCGCTTCTCTTCTTGGAATTGATGCTACTGCTTTGTAGTTGTTGCTCCTGTTGACGAAATGAGATTCCTTATTTGCTTTCTACATCAATGATCATCTCAACGTTGATAAAAAGATGACCTATATTGCAGACTTGCTAAAAGGTCATAATTACGCATACAAATATAACAGAGAGGAATGAGACATTCCATTCAAGTAAGAGTAAAGGAAAGAAGTAGTGCGTTAAATTATACTTTAACATAAAGAACAAATACGTTCTTTGACCTCCTCAACAATTATCAGAAAACAATCCTTCTATACAATGCATGAATGAAATTATCCTGTTCTTTCCGCCATAAGTAGCTACGATGACAAACTCAAGAATAAGTTGAGATTATTGCGTCGTATATTACAATAATTTTCACTAATCTAAAGTTGGTCATCCTTACGGTATGCAAATGCATGTCGATCCAACCATCTTTGTAACTTTATCAAAATAGTTAGGGTATTGAGATCCAATTTCAAATCAAAATGTGTCATTGACAACATTAAAATCATCATCATCCTCATTCCAGAACATTCCAAAACTGCTTAACTGGTGATGATAATCATCAGAGTCTTGTCAAGGCGGTTAAGTCCGACTAGAGCAGTCCTAGTTACAAGGAGCAACCCCAGGCCCTTGGGAGTCTCAAACCCAGCTCAAGTACCCCTAGGCTTGGATGTCCCTACTATTGTGAACTTCGATTAATTGACCGTTAGATTTTCCAGCTACCTTTCACAAGAGGGCTCGCGAATTATTCCCATTATAATTTACAAAACAGTTTTATGCAAACGATGCATGTCAACTAATTATTTTAATTCCTAACTCTATCTTACCTTGAAGGCATTGTCTTATTCTCAAGCGATAGGATCTTATAGTCCTCAATCAATTATTTTATTGTTCAACTCTATACGTATATATCCTACGCTTAAACGAGGTTCCAAACTTCAATAAATATTTCTTAAAAACTTAGGTCAATAATTTTATATAAATTAACTACTAATATAATTTTTTCTGATAGTTTTTATATTTTATTTTCTTATACTAAGGGAAAAATATAATGGTTTATATATAAATAAAGTCAATTAATTGCTAACTATATTTTTATATAACGTAAAAATATATTTAAAAAAAAATAATACTTATCATAGGATATTAGATTTTAAATATTTTTATAAAACAATAGATGATTTCCTTTTTTCTTGAAATATATTAATTGGATACCTCTCCTATATTTATTACGTGAGAATATACCTGTATGACTTAAATTTATTAAATAGGATCATATTTTAAAAAAAATTTTTACGGCTACTCGTGTAAATATTATAATTCCTATAATTTATATAAGGGTATTTAATTTTATATTTTCTACAAAATTTGTTAACGTAATTCATAAATATATATATATATATATATATTTGGGCATTTAAAATTTTTATATCACACTCCCACCTAAAATTAATCAATTTAATTTTTAACTAATTTAATTATCAATTTATAATTATATAATATTTTACTTACATTTAAATTTAAATATAATCACAGATACATTTATACTATCGCGTAATTGATAAAATTTTATTTTAAATTAACAAACTTTAGATCTATTTATATAAATAATTAAATTTCATCTAAAATAAAATTAAAATATAATTAAATCCAATTCCTAAATTTATCATATAATTAATAAATCTCATTTTAAAATTAAAAGTTTTAGAACTATTTTTATTACTTTAATATTCTTTCTTTATCTAAAATTTGAAGAAGAATGTAATTTTTCTTTAATTCTTTGAATGAAATCACGAGCTTATGCTTCCAGTACCTCTCAGGTTCCTTCAGTTTTGATTTCGGGGCAATTAAAATTTCAATTACCTTTCATCCTATCCCTATTGATAGTATCTCTCAGGTTCCTTCAATTTTGATTTTGAAGCAATTGAAATTTAAATTGCCTTTCACCCCACCTCTATTTATACTGATTTGAAGTGAATGGTGACAGATAAATGGCAGCGTGTATATTGCCATTAAATATCGTTTAAAAATATATATATATATATATATATATTTATTATTATAATATATATATATATATATATATAAATAAATAAAGACTTGATATAAAAACACATTAAATTTAAATTCCCATAGTAAATATATACGATACGCATGAGAAAGAAAACCTTATATACAAGTATTAGTATTTAAATGATAAGGTAAATATTTGTTTCATATAATAACGAAAATTTTACTTAAAATAATTTTAATATACAAATAACATGAATAAGTGTATTTGAAAATAAATAATCAAATTTTTAAATTCAAATGTTAACGTGCACTAAATATTTATGTCAGGTACAGGAATAAAAATTTCACATTAAATTGTATTAATTATTTAAATTATTGGATAAATATATGTAAGCATATTCATTTACAGATGAAAACTTTAAATAAAAATATTAATATTTAAATTACAAAAATTATATTTACATTTTGGGTCATATATAAATTATGTCTAGATATATTTAGTTGTCATTATTGAATATGAAAAAAAATGTATAATCAGTGCATTATAATGGTTTAAATACTAATTTTAAAATTTTTATCATTAATTTTTTTCTCTGAATTGAAAAGGAAAAATTAGGACTTTAAAACTTTTTAACTCCAATTCTATCTCTAAACTTGTAGGTTTTTTTAATACACCATTTTAAAATTTTATCCATACCAAGAAAGTTGTGCTATAAATATTTATATCATTCAAAACTCAATATAGTCACATTTTGGAATCACAACTCAAAGTTAAGATCAAAGTAATATATCTAGTTATAATACGAAACATGACATAATCTAGGATCGTAGTCACAATACCATACAAAACACAATACTATATTTCAAAGTAATGTAGCACACAGACTGCTAAGTCATATATAGCAACTAATGCAAAATACTGTTAATCTATAATAAAAATAATCAAAAATTTGGGCTATTATAATAAATGAATATTAATATTAAATAATGGTAAAACTACATGTCATAAGGAAAAACAGTACAATAAGAGATGTTCTTATGCTCAAACTAGGACTCATTATAATATACAATTTAATTATATAACATTTTTAGAAAACATTTCAAGAAATTGACATTACATTGTTATGGTTTTTTAAATTCTATTTTCTAATATTTTAATGGAAATAAATAAAAATTCAAAATTCTCATAAAAATAAAAAGAAAATTAACTATATTTATTATAACAGTCCTATAAATCTTTTAAACATATCAAGCATGTATGGATAACAATTCTAGTCATTTTTATTTTTATAGAATATGACTTCTGAAAAATATGATTTTCAAAAACGAATAAAATTTTTGCATATTAAATATTTTCTCAAGGTAATCTTGTTCAAATTGGATAAGATTATTATAAATATAAAAACCTTTTCAAAATATTGTATATAAGATACTTTTGATTTTTTATTATTATTTAATTTCTTATATAAAATGGATTTACGGTGAAATATTTAAAAATAAAAAATATTATATCTCTAAGATCATTTGAACCTTTTACTATTTTGAACTAATAAAATATAGATAGAGTTAGAAATATAATATGTGTAAGTCTTTTTTAGTTTCAAATTTGGGTCTTCGCATTTTTTTAATCTAAGACATGTTTTGAATTGAGTTTGAAAATCAACTTATCCAAAAAAAACTTGATAAAAAAAATCTCTAAATTTTGTCTTTAAATTGTGTAATTTTATTTATTTTTAAATCCAAAATTTCAGGTTTAAATTTTTTCAATAAAATAACTTTTTGTAATAGTAAAGACATTCAACATATTTCAAAATCATATCAAATTAAATTTAAAATTCAAATATAAATCATCTATTAAAATCCATTTGCGTCATTACACTTACATATCAAATCGATTAAACAGAACAATCACAATAAACTAATTCAAACATATATAATTCAATAAACAGCACATAAATTAATTTTTCACACACTCAATTTATTATGAAAACTGAAAACCCAACATAAAGTTATAGTCATACAGACTTTATTTTCTTATATTACAAACTTCTCTTCCAAATAAACTAAAATAACATCCACTCATATGTGAATTAATAATAAGGGCTTTATGATTCATTGAATTTCATCTTAATTAATGTTATTATGCTTGGATGGGAATAACTCGAAGAGATTGTGCCTTATGCAAAGTAAGCCCAAATTTCTCTGACATATCCATGTCCTCTGGCTTTTGTCCATCAACAAGCTTCCAATCATAAGCACATAGAAGAGAGGCCAACAAAATGTGCACAGCCCTATAAGCCAAGGGCAATCCAGGACATATCCTTCTTCCAGATCCAAAGGGTATCAACTCAAAATCTTTGCCCTTAAAATCAATTTCACTATCCAAAAATCTTTCAGGCATAAATTCATTTGGGTTTTCCCAAATAGTTGAGTCTCTTCCCATGCCCCATACATTAACCATAATTTGTGCACTTTTGGGCACCATGTAGCCACATAATTCGACATCAACATCTGACTTGTGTGGCAGTAAGAATGGGACAGGTGGATGCAAGCGCAATGTTTCCTTCACCACTGCTCGCAAAAAAGGAAGCTTTGAGATATGTGATTCTTCTACTTGTTCACCTTTGGTTAGGATCTGTTGTAACTCTTCTTTAACCTTCTCTAGTTTTTCTGGGTTACGCATCAACTCGGTCATAGTCCATTCTATTGTGCTCGATGTTGTGTCTATTCCCGCCACAAATAAATCCTAATTAATATGATGAATTAGTAAACCAAAAAAAAAAAAGGAAAAAGGTGAGAAAGAAGGTTATGTTCCTATATATAAATAAAACAAAATCTTGCAACTTTAGCATAGGTGTGTTACTTCAACTTGACCTTCTAAAAGAAAGAACACGATATATATATATATAAAAAAAAAAAAAAAAAAAAAAAAAAAAAAAAAAAAACCAAAAGAGAAGACAACATGGATAACTTAGACGGCAATAGATCTTGATTTCTTAAAACTAAAATCATACAATATATGCTAACCTTTTCTTTTACCATTCTTTTACTCTCTTTTTTTTATCATATATTTTATTTTTTATTTTTTGAATTATTTTAGGTGTATCTACCTAAATGAGATGCAAATCCAAGATTTTTTTTCTTCTCAAAATTTACCTTTTCATGTATGGTTTGTCACGCACTTTCATTCACCTTTCTAATTTTTTATTTCATGAAAAATCATATTAGTTGAGTTGAGGAAGGTCATCAAAATTAAAACGTTCTTGATAGTTATAGAGCATTTACAAAGATTTATCCATAAACAAAATTTTTTACGTTGAATCAAGATTTCGTGATTTTATAAATCACCTCTTCAATATTTATGAAGTTCAAAAATATATCAACCGTTGTACTTATTTAGATCTTATTTGAAATGACTTTGAATTTTAATTTTAAAATTTTTAAAAATTTATTGTAAAAATGAATTAATTTGGTTATTTTATTTTATTTTTTATTACAAATCTAATAAATATATATATATATATATATTAAAAAATTAAATTAACTTAAAATAATAAATATTTATTATTATCATTATTATTAATCATGATGGTAGTTATATAATAACCAATAAAAAATAAATATGAATGTAGTTAAAGTATACTTACAACACTTGCATTCTAAAAGAATAAATTTTGAGAATAAAAAGTTTTTAAATTATTATTACTATTATAAATAAAGTCCTTTTCTAGCAAAGAGACTCACCAGAAATAAATGCAATACATGAGGGCGGCTCACTTGCGAATTGTCTTCTAGCATGAGTTCCAACACGAAATCTAACACATCATTGCAAGCCTTGGATCCATTTTCTAAACCTCTTATGCACAATCTTTCTTCTATAAGAGCATCAAAAAGTGCAGTTAATTTTTCAAAATAACCGTTCATTCTTGCACGCGCATGATGTGGATCAAGCAACCGAAAGATTGGGAAAAAATCCACAACATTAGGCCTTCCAGCTTCTTCCTGAATACCCCAAATGATGTGTGAATACCAATTTCCGTCCGGAAAGTTTTAATTAAATCACCAAGGCTAATAATAAGAAATGCAAAATAATAATAATAATAATAATAATAATAATAATAATAATAACCATAATAAATAAAAAGGGGAAACAAAAGAAAATAGAAAGGGGATTGGTCCCCATCCTAATAGGCTAGGGTTAGTTAAGAATTAGTTAGGGTAGTTAGAGGTTAGTTAGGATGGGTATTTTGATGGGTTAGTGAGAAACCAAGGGAGTTGAGGTATGACCCTAGTTAAAGAGGGATATAAAAGGATTTTTGGGGGAATTTGAAGAGGGAGGATCAAAAACTGAAAAAACAGAGTGAGGAGTAGAAGAAGAGAACAAGAGGAGAACAAAGTGATAGGAGAATCGAAGAGGCTTTTGGTTCAGAGGTCTCGGTTGCAGGTTGAGAGATTTGGCTTAGCATAGGAGGCTTTTCGGTGCCAAACACCGGGGAAGAATCTCGCCGGAAATTGCAGCTCATTCCTGAAAGAGCTTTGCTCACCTGTGGAAACATTCACAGTGAATTCCCTCCGTTGTGCCTTGAGCTTTTTTGCGTTGAGGTTAGGTTCATTCTCATCGCCATTGTCCTATTTATGTTCGTTGCATTTATCATCTTCTTTGCTCGGTACCTATGCCTAGAATACGTGGAATCCTAGTGGAGCACAACATTTACTAACTCTAGATTTAGCATGAGTAATTAGGCCGCCTGTGTTGGAATTCGTTGAGAAATTGATGAAAATATAATTTCAGTGTTTGATTAATGGAATGAATTTGTGAATTGCTTATAGTAGAACAATACTTGCTGAGTAAATGAAGATAAACCGTAGGAGATAAAGGCTTATGCTTTCCTAAACCATGACCAAATTCCAGGCCTAACTCTCGGTTGCTCAATAAGTTCTATGATAGGATTAACTAACCTGTTAGGAACCCCTGTTCGTCGTTGTAGAGAGCAAGTCCTTGAATGAATTAATTAACCTGATATACCTAAGGCATAGTTCAGATAAAAATTGGTAGAGGAGGAGTTTCTAATCCTGTCTTGTGAGTTTATTCCGGAAGTTAGGTGTGATAACTCAGTTTCACAAACTTGACGAGAGGTACAAGAATAGGTTCTGCTAATCCAGATTTCGCTAGGGACTTATTAACATATGCCAGTTGCATACCTGTTAAGGGTCAGATTGAGGCCTGCTAGGAAAACTATAAATACTGATTATATGCACTGGACATGATTCTAATTAGTCAGAAAATGAAACCGAAAAGAAAAGGTCAAGAACTGATAAGAAAGTCCTAGGTGCAATTTAGCAAAGAGGGGGTTCTTAGCTTAAAAACTGGAGTCATAAACCTGTGATATGGGAACAGGTTTTGCAGAGACCAACAAAGGCTTACTGCTTCATTATGTCATAAGCGTAACATCTACTAGTCTCTATGATGACAGTAAGGTAAGGATTAGTGGAATGGCTTCAATGACTCTAAGTCAGGGTACCCTGATAATTACAGATCATATCTTTCAGTACCAGGGGCTAAGGGTAGATACTAAGTGAGTGTCACTCTAGAAGCAGAAATCCTGTCAGCATTAAGAGCCTGGTAACCAGCTGTGTCTTAGTTTGTGTTGTGCAGTAGGAAGCAAGCCAGAGGTCCTTTGGCTAAGTCTAAAAATCTTAGGTTGGAAACTTGACTCAGTTTGCAATAGGTGGGTAAAGATTTCATATTCAGGTTGTTATAAAAATTAGAATCAGTAATAAACTCCTGCAAAGTCACCCTCTTTTGCTGGCCTGTGACTTCATATAGGGTCAAGCACATTGGGAGTTAACCTGCAGTCCAAAGATAACCCTTGATAATGACTGTAAACACCCATTTATGTCCGAGGCCCCACCCCCAATTATAAAATTAATCAAGAAACTAATACTAAGTTAAAAAGAAAAAAAACAAAATTTGGAAATAAAAAATCAGAAAATTAAAATATTAACAAAAAAGAATTAAAACAAATTAAAAAACAGAAAACAGATTAAAAAATAGAAAACAAATTAAAAAAACAGAAAACAGATTAAAAAACAGAAAACAAATTAAAAAATAGAAAACAGATTAAAAAAACAGAAAACAAATTAAAAAAAACAGAATTAAAATAAACTAAAAAACAGAAATAAAAAATAATAATATTAAAATCTGGAAATAAAAAAATAATTATAACAAAATCTAGAAATTAATAAGAAAAAAGTTTTTTAAAAAAAACGAATAAAAAACTAAAAATATTAGTTAAACAAAAATAAAAAATTGTAAAAAGAGGAAATTAAAGGAAAAAATCGGAAACTGAAAAAAAATATATAAAAAGAAAGAAAAAGGGAAGGAGGGGGCGTCTTACTCCTGGGGGACTTCTCTTTTCGTCGGAAAAAAATAATTAGACGCTGACACTCTCATAGGATATTCGCTCCAAGAGAAGGTTAGAGGGGCTATCCTCACTGGTTCGAGGGAGAGGAATCAAGAACCGCAGAGAAGATTGAGGGCGACTATGACCAAGACAGAAACTGAAATAGGGAAATAGCACTAGGTAATGGGAAATGCCTGTTTGATCTTAGGATTATGCCCAGAACTAGCTACAAGATCACACGTAGGAGTTCCTAGATTATGTTAGGAGTCCATCACGCAGTATAGTACTAGAACTGGTTGGGATTTTCTCAAAGAAGATTGAATTCTGTTACTCGGAATTCTGAAAGATTTACTTCATCCAGGTTAGTAAGATTTATTGATCAGTAAGACCTTTCTTTCGAGATCTCCATGATGAAATTGCTTAGGGAAGCCTGATACATTTGAGTATGTCACCACGAGAACTTGTGCATGAGGTAGGATCCGGATAATTGTTATACATGCCTACTGTTGTTTTAGTTAAAATTACACTTAGAAATTGTTCGCCTAAAAGCTTGGTGCTTAGCAAGTAGGTGCTGGTAGTTTTTGAAGAAATCTGTTAAAAATGAGCATGTGATGGAGTTTTGAGTTGTAGTTTATGGTAATGTAGACCTCCAAATAACAGTATGAGTATCGCTGGCCATGGTGACTCATTAATGCAACCAAACTGATAGGAAGCAGTTGATCTCTGTAAGGAAGCTTAATGATTACAAAATAAGAGCAAATTAGGAAATGAATTGCCTGTTATAAAGTAGGATAGGCAGTCTTGGACAAACAGTTGAAGATCCAGCATCTGTAATCATAGTAGCCAATGCAGGGCCAGGAGAAAATATCCTACCAGGACAGATAGGTACTTGTATGAGCCTTAGTCTGACTCAAAAGCACATTCTGGTAAGAATTTAGCAAATGATAGGCTATTAATGTTAAGTTTGCTCTTGCAGGGGCTATGTATCAGTGTTCTGATAGCCTATTTTAGAACTTCCAGATCCTGTTAAACCACCTATAGGTCCTGATAAATGTTCTTGGGTTGTGTAGAATTCTAGGAACCTCTAAGGGGAAGTGTGAGATAAGTGATTAACCTGACATATTTGAATTGGCCTCAGAGCATAGCAGGGTGTTGTGATGGGTTTGTTGACGGGTAGAAATCTGTCCCAGTTGAATTTGTTCTAGCAGCTTGCAGGAATATTATAGAACTGGCTAAGTTTGGTCTGAACACAGCTTGGAGATCTTGTACCTATTGGTGACCAATCCCTGGACACTAGTCTTAACTAGGGAGCTCCAAAGACTGACATCTCCTGGTGCCGGACCAGGACATGGATCGATGGAGGCCTTATGCCCTTAATGTGAATTACCAACTGATGGCTCATGAGTTTTGACTCATGCTTTGAATTCCTGAGTCTATACTCTTCTGGCTAATCCTGTTGTTAAATGGTTCAAATGTAAGAGGCTGATTCTGACCCATGGGTCCTGGTTTGCAAATAAGCTGGACTGGGATTTTGAGTCTCATAGTGTAATCCTGGTCTATGACGAATGTGCAGCAGTTGTACTAGACCAGAACCCCCTTTACTTATTTTTGGTTAGGCTTGGTAAAAATCCTGTTGAGCTCGCAACTGAGCAAGGCAATCTATCTCCCAATTAGAGGCTTAAACAGGGCAAGGCCTTACAATTGTAGATTTGGAATTTACTGGTTCTGTGTCTGGTCGCAGGTCATACCTTATGACTCGAATCAGGTGATAGCATAGGGTAAAGTCTTGTTATATGTCTGAGTTATTTTACCTTGGTAATAGGCCTGTAACTTGTTAATTAGGAGAGGCAGTAAAGCATGGAGTCTAGACACATTAACATAGGCTCCAAAATGATGACATAACTAGCTCTTGCCATTACTCACCATACTGAGGTAACTGAATTGGTGTAGGATTAGCCTTACTGAGGCGTAATAATGCTTAAGCAATAGGCTGAATGTTGGAGGTCTAGAGCAGTAGGATGATGCAAGAATTCATTGTTCTTGGTTCCTAAATTGTGAATCTGAACACTGCAACTTTAGAGTAAAGGCTGACATGAGGGTTTAGCCTGCAAGGCATAAATGCTAAGGCATGGTTGCTTACTGGAATACTTTATCAGTATTCTGATAATCCACCTTGGAGTTGCTAAGGTCAGATGCTGATACAGAGTGTTGCCCCTCATAGTCCAGGATCACCAAATACTAATGGTTAAGTTTCAGCCCTTGTGTTGCAAAGGTTTGGCACCTATATTGATAATTTTTGGCCGATTGCTCTGCTAAGTCAGGCCCAGGCTTAGGCTAATGCTGATTTCTGTATAACCCCCTCTAGTTCTAAGATTCATAAGCAATTCCGGTTAAGCTATTAGTACAGGCACCAAGTATGCTTTGGGTTTAAGACTATAACCAATTCTGAAGTAGTCCAGGTTCTGAAGTTATTAAAACAGGAGTTTGAACTCACTCCTTAAACCCATAAACATGAAACTTTTTGATCAGGTAGGTATATAGAAGCAGCAGATTAGTAGATAGCCAAGCAAAATATCAGAGAATGAGAATGTGGGCTAATCAATTTTAATCATGAATGAAAAACTCAGCTAGGAAAATGGCATTAAAATTGGTAGTTTTTAATAAACAACCTGAATCATACCAAAAGTTGCAAAGTTTATAACTGATGGGGTATTTCTGACTAAAGACAAAGTTGCTGGGTTAAAGAACTCCTTAGATTGGATGTAGGAACACAATTCACACCATGATTCCTAGATAATTAGGCAAGCATATGACACGTACAAACATAACATAGGATACAGGATGGGAAAACCTCTATTCTGATCAAGATAGACACTTGCCAGGAAAAAAACGGTATGGACGCATAATCTGAACTGCGCATTGTGAGCTGCAAATTTTACAGAGCTCAATCTTCATATAGATAGTAACGACATATATTGCGAGCCAAAATTATTGAATTTCACAAGATATTCGACAATAGAAAATGAATAATCTGGTTAAAATTCAAAAGACTCATTCAGATAGCTTAGTCACTGTTTGATTTGGAGATCCCACGAATGAATTTAGCAATGCTTAGCTTGCAAACAACACAAGAGAGAAAGATCCCAACTTCTCGCATAGGCCAAAGTCTAACTTGCAGTTTCACCATTAGTGGCATCAGGGGTAATATTTAAAGTCTTGTGCCATGATCCCTCAAATAACTTTTGGAAATCCTAAAGACCTTTTTAAATTCTTTCCTTCCGAGTATATTTTTAAATTTAACTCTTTAAAAACTCCAAACAATCCAAGATCTCACGCGATGAGCTCCAAAGTTGAAAGTGCAGCATACCCTGTCTTTCGATGTTTGGAGAATCATATGATTCGTCGTGCAACCTTCGCTTGCCTTCGACTCTGTGCATGTGGATTAAGGATCTTCCTTTTAATACTTTTTCAAAACTATTCCTTTTCCTCTAAAATGATTTTCAAAGTTCCTAAAAGACCCAAGATCTCACGCGATGAGCTCCAAAGTTGAAAGTGCA
This sequence comes from Canavalia gladiata, assembly GCA_037954105.1. Taxonomy (NCBI): domain Eukaryota; kingdom Viridiplantae; phylum Streptophyta; class Magnoliopsida; order Fabales; family Fabaceae; genus Canavalia; species Canavalia gladiata. The sequence continues at coordinate 9,806,779 of CM075659.1, read as the reverse complement.
GCATACCCTGTCTTTCGATGTTTGGAGAATCATATGATTCGTCGTGCAACCTTCGCTTGCCTTCGACTCTGTGCATGTGGATTAAGGATCTTCCTTTTAATACTTTTTCAAAACTATTCCTTTTCCTCTAAAATGATTTTCAAAGTTCCTAAAAGACCCAAGATCTCACGCAATGAGCTCCAAAGTTGAAAGTGCAGCATACCCTGTCTTTCGATGTTTGGAGAATCATATGATTCGTCGTGCAACCTTCGCTTGCCTTCGACTCTGTGCATGTGGATTAAGGATCTTCCTTTTAATACTTTTTCAAAACTATTCCTTTTCCTTTAAAATGATTTTCAAAGTTCCTAAAAGACCCAAGATCTCACGCAATGAGCTCCAAAGTTGAAAGTGCAGCATACCCTGTCTTTCGATGTTTGGAGAATCATATGATTCGTCGTGCAACCTTCGCTTGTCTTCGACTCTGTGCATGTGGATTAAGGATTTTCCTTTTAATACTTTTTCAAAACTATTCCTTTTCCTTTAAAATGATTTTCAAAGTTCCTAAAAGACCCAAGATCTCACGCAATGAGCTCCAAAGTTGAAAGTGCAGCATACCCTGTCTTTCGATGTTTGGAGAATCATATGAGTCGTCGTGCAACCTTCGCTTGCTTTCTACTCTGTGCATGTGGATTAAGGATCTTCCTTTAAATACTTTTTCAAAAATGTTCCCTTTCTTCCAAAATAATTTTCGAAATTCCTAAAAATTTCCAAACCAGAACTACGTAGCCTTGAATTTCCCATTGCACCGGGGAATACGTAGGAGCAGGATCAAGTCCTGTCAGGCTATTTTCATACAAACCTATTTATTTTTATTATATTTAAGGGATCAAACAAATTGCAAAGAAAATCACACACTCAGTTTAAGGGTACCGTTCTTCGGAACGGACAAATAGGGTGCCTAACACCTTCCCTATTTTTAACCGACTCCCGAACCTAGAATTTCATCCTCAAGTTAAAGTTTTTCCAAATGTTTTCCCTTAAAATAAAATTTGGTGGCGGCTCCACATACAATTAAATTCTCTTTTTTAAAATTTCTAGCGAGTTCGTCGTCTCGTCGAAATTACGGTTGCGACATGATGTCCTTGAACTCTTGAGATTTATCACAAGTGTAATGAGCCAAATCCATAGAAAAGAAAGAGTTTGATATGAAATTAAGCACGGTTATAAAAATAGCCTCGCCAATATCCAAAGGTTCACCTTTTTTGCAATTTTCCTTAACATAATCCAACAACTCTTCCACCTTCCTTAGACGAAGAGCTCGTGTAGTGTCAAGCTTAAGGGAAGAGAACACTTTGGTAGCACAAACTCTCCTAAGGGTCCTCCATTGTGCTGAAGGTGGCATCCATGCCACTGAAAGCATGTGGTGGTCAAGTGCTCTGACAGTATCTGGAATTGTCCTACTAGAGAAGATGTGATCATGTTTTTGCAACACTTCTTCGGCAACTTGTGGAGAGGAAATAACTATGGCGGTTGTGTTACCAAGCTTTAGACTCATTATAGGTCCATAAATTTTAGAAAGCTCGGTAAGTGCTTGATGGGGTTGGTTTCCAAGTTCTAAGATACTTCCCATGGGGTTGGTTTCCAAGTTCTAAGATACTTCCTATGATTGGAAAAGGGTAAGGCCCTGGTGGATATTTGGAGGATTTGAGTGTTTTGAAGATGGAGATGAGGAGATGAATGCTTGCCAACACAAGAAAAATTAAGAGAGGTGTAAGGTAGTCCATGGTTATGTTGTTCCTTCAAATGTTTCCTTCCCTAGCTAGCAAACTAGTTTATTTTATATGCAGAAAAATTGCACTGTTTTAGCCTAAGGTCAAATCAAATGCCCAGCAAAATCAAGAGATAATGTTGAATAATTTGTCTAAAAGTTCGTATTTATTTCGTACAATGAATCTTGCATAAAAATCATATGAAAGTCCATTTATGGGTTTGTTTTCTCTACGGTGACAACTATTACTTTGTAATTCCTTGGAAAATCTAGAACATGCATGTACGCATGCGAAGAGTATCAAAGTCATAGCAGCTTAGATGATCAAGTAATAAAAGTCTACTCGCGTCTCCCAAATTCAATAATTAATTTACTTCTATTATTTTCACTCTCATTTTTTTTTATTATGTGTAGTTGTGTTCTTCTAACCTTTCCTTTTCATCACATGTTCCATCATAATTCACACAAATTTAAACACATTCAAGACTATAAATCTAGTTTTTTTTTACTCATTTAAAAAATTATTTCTTTCACATTTTTTTTTTACTTTATCGTTGCATCTCATCTTTATGATAATCAAAAGAAAAGAAAATTTTTTTAAAAAATTATTATAAAAAATAGTTAAAATCTTAATTTTAATGATAGTATAAATTGATATAAAATATATTAAATTATGATAGTTATACTATTTGAATCATTATTAAAATATTTTTTATGGATATTTTTTATAAATATAAATTTGTTAAAAAAAACTAATAAAAATTAAAAATCATCATTGTTTATTTTTTATAATCGTTCTTAAATCAATTTTTTTAATGTAATTTACTTCTTATCTTGTTAGAAGTAGCAAAAATTAACTAATACTTATCCTTATTGATTACTTTCATGAAATGAGTTAATGCAATGACTACCTTAAGAAGATGGTCAAAAAGATTTCAATACACAGAAATCATATTTGAATAATAAATTTATATAATTTTTTTTATTATAAAAATATAAAATAAAATAAATAATATGAAGTAAAGAAATAAAAATATAATATTTTTTATTTATTTATACTATATTTTATCATTTTTAAATAACTTATTTTAAATATTTTAATATATTTCATTAATTAAATGGCCTACACGAAACCGTAGGTCAATCCTGTTTGACTTGAATAATAATCTTTCACACATTATATTTATATAAATTAGAGTTGGCTTATATACTCATTTCTTAAAACAAGAAGATTTATACAAGATATTTTTTATAATTAAAATTGAAACTATTTTTTTCTTTTGTAAAACTAGTTAAAAAGTGTTTAAAAACTGGATTCAAATATGATTTTAACATCATTTTTATTGAAAAGATTAAATTTTTAAAATTTTATTTTAAAATAAAAAACTTGCAACTTTCTTGAATAAAGCATGAATTTTTTTTACTTTATGTATAATATGAAGATAGTGTGGATTGATATTCTTCTTCTTTTTTTAGTTCAAAAACTATTTAAAGTTAAAGCTATTTGACATTTTTATAATAATTTAATTTTGATACAGTATAAATATTTTTACATTTTCAATCAATTTTAAATTATTTATAGGTATGATATTTGAAATAATAATTATTACAAAAATTAACAAATTTAATTACATGACAATTGATGATTACGTAACAGTGTAAAAGATAACATATTTCAATTGACTTTATTAACTTTAAAATTTAAATTATTATTTTTAAGGTAAAATTTTTGCAGTCTGTTCTTAAGTTTGCGATTTATTTTTTAATAAAATAAAATTTAAATTTAAAAACTCTTAAAAAACTAACTTGTTTTTAAATTTATTTTCCTTCAAAAAGCTAATTTTTAAAAAAGTTTAAAACAATAAAATATAAATATATTTAATTATTATTTATGATAAATAAAAGTATTTATAATAGTTGTGGAACTATTTTATAATTTTTTATTAATCTATCTAAAAATGGAATAAATATTATGTTTTAATCATGAAATTTAAACTTGATAGAAAAAATTATGCTTCGACCATGAAAATACTAATTGTAACTTTGAAAATAACATTACAAAATAAAATTTTCAAAATACATGCATGCGTGGGCACTCAGTTTATTCTCAATTCTTTTCCTTTCACCTAACCCTTTCTATTAATATTAGGTTTTAAAATGAAATTAAAAAATATGTTTTAAATAATATATATATATATATATATATATATATATATATATAACTATTTTGGCTTTTTTAATCCTCATGATGCTTATTTTAGTCTAGTCTTTTATTTTTATTTTATATGGTTTGTTTTGTAAAATCAAAATATGTCAGAAACAGCCAAAATCCTCAATACTTTCCTGATAATAATATAATTCAATTCAATGTTAAAAAAATAAAAAATGATTGTCATTAAAAAAGTTTTCTAATAACTTTTTTAAAAAAAGTTGGATATTTTGGTTCTTACCCAACTTACATTTTTTCTCTTTCCTCTCACGTTTTGGGGTGTGTGCTTCCTACCCCAGATCATTTTGGGCTGTCAATTTCAACGCATCACCATTTCACATAGGAAGCAAAGCTACAATAATTATAACGGTATCTTCTTATTCATGATTTTTTTAATGTTTTGTTTATAAACAATATAAAATAGGTGGAAAAATTAATTATTTAAATAAATAAAAATAAATTATTTTTTTTATTGGGATAAATAAAAAATAAAAAAATAAATTAATTGTTGATGGTGTGTTATATGTAATTTTTTTTATTTAATTTTTTATGTAACATTTTTAGATTTTTTTTATTTTAAAATTTATTACTTTTTTAAATTTGTATTTCATAAAAAAAAATTAAAATAAAAGAATTTGAAAGCACAAAACATAGCAAAAATGAAAAAAGATTAATAGTTTTAAAACTTTAAAGATAAAGAAAACCACTAGCAATTATTAATCATAACCATGACCATGATTAGATGAAATAAGAAGTATTACATAACCTTGAGAGAGAACCACGATCATGATTCTCTAAAAGTGTTAGAATTTCTCTTTCTAAAAAGAACATTGGTTGTTTGTGATTACCATCATGATTGTAGTTTGAAAAAAAAATAATACTTTATTTTTCTTTTTTTAAAACAAAAGAAAAATCAGAAAGAAACACAAGAAATCAAAGGTTGAATAAAATATAGAAAAAGTCAAATATCTTGAAGATAAGTTGAAGAGAAAGATTCTTGAAAATAGAAGCATTTAAGGAGGATTGGTATATTAGATTTTCATAAAATTATCTTTAGATTTTTTCTTTAATTTTCTAATTCATGATGATTGATATATTAGGTTTTTGTAAAATTATGATTGATTAATTTTTTTTGTCATAGGATATGGATATAATTGTAATTTATAAATTGAGACCATGTTCTAATATTCAACTTTTGTTTGTATTAATATTTATGTATTTTTTATTCAATTTTTAAATATGTATAATGTCTATTTGAATTTTATAAATAGTCTTATTTGATTTCGAATGATAGAAGAAGAACTGAAAAGTGAATCCTAATATTGGATTTTTCAAAATTAAAATTAAGGTTCCAATCATAAAAGTAGATTTTAAAATTTTTTAAAAAATAACTAAATCATCATGAAATTTAAAGAGTTTAATTAAATATAAATATTAAAAAAATATAATTTATTTTAATTAAGTATATTGTTGTAATTATGAAATGAACTAATAATTAAAATAGGATGGTTTACCTTAAAAATATAGAAATTAATAAAAAAAAATTTATTATCTTAATCATAAATTATAATAAACCTAAATTTTAAGAGTATTTATTATTTGTCTTTTTTTAAAATTAATTTATCTATTTAAATTTATTATATAATTATTTTAAAATTAAATTATCTTACTTTAGATAATTAAATTGTAAACTTTTGATATTCAATAATGCAATCTTTATGAATATAATAACTTTTTATTATATGATAGATCTATGCATTTGTAGCTTATTAATTGTATAAGTTTTATTTTATATAATTAAAAATAATAATTTAAACATAAAAATATTTTCTATTATATTATTCTATTATTAAATATTTTTATTACTTATTCAAATTTTTAAAAAATAATTACAAAATACAACATATGGGAAGATAACAAAGTACTGCAACATATTTTCTCTCTTATTCACAGCGATGGAGTAAGGAGCACAAAATTATGGGATCCACATGAATTTAACCTTTCCATTCAATTAGGACAAAATAAATTCAGCATATGAAAAATCAAGTTTTCTTGTGAACATCCTTCATTAATTCTTCCTTTGTGGATCTATCTTCCATTCAAACAGAGTTAAAAAGTTATGAATAAATGGTATTTGTTTTTATTATTTTCTTTTATCACTTTCATTAACGATGATTATGCTTTCTATTATTGTTTACCTTCAGATTATATTTTTTTAAAGAAAAGATTGAGATGAATATTCGAAGGTGAACTCCAATATCCATACATACTCGAATGGTCTTACACCCAGTTATATCTGAATGTAAATTATTCGATCTCCCTTCCCTCATTTTTTTTAAAAAATAAATAAAAAATTTATGATAGTTGATCTTAATATGTAAAAAAGGATGAAAAATATTGTGTATATGTTTGTGTATATTTTTCGTTTGAGGGTTGGGTTCATTTTAACTAGAAAGGCTATTAGCCTATTAGTGTAAAGATTCATGCTATATACATATATTTATTTTATTTTTTACTTTCCACATCTCATTCTCTTTTATAATTTATTAAATTTTTAAAATACTCTTTTTATATGCCTTTTTTCTTTTCATCCTTTGAAAGAATTATCTTCTTCTCCTCTTCAATTTTAAATGAACTATTATTATTGTTGCTAATTTTGTATTCTCTTCTTATCTTCATCTTGCATTTAATTTAATTTTTGATAAAATCTTAAATCCCAAACTTCGGTTATTATTCATTTGTATTTGTTGCCTCTGTAGATATTTTATTTTCGCAATCGTAACATATCTTTTGAAAATAAAATTTTAAAATAGTGTAAAAGTACTCTTCGAAATTTTATTTTTAAAAATATAAAAATGTATTATGGAAATAAGAATGTAAAAATGCATTCTTAAATCTTATTTTTGGAATAAATTTTTACATTTCAAAAATTATATTTCGAAATACATTTTTACATACCAAAATCTTATTTTTAAAAAGAAAAATACATTTTAAAATATAATTTTTTGAATGCATTTTTACATTATAGATTTTAAATTTTAAAATTATATTTTTAGAATTATTATTTATATTTCAAAATGATTATTTCATAAAATATTTTTGTATTCTAGATTATAATTTCAAAAGTGTATAACATCTCATTTTGAAAATTAATTTCCAAAAACATGTATTATATATGAAAATTTAATTTTAAGAATAAGAATTTTAAACATGATTAAAAAATTTATATTTAAGGATAACAATAAGAATTTAAAATTTTCAGACCTTCAATATTAGTTACAACAACTATTTTATACACTTATATGATATCCTTAATTATACTTGCATACAGAAAAAATATATAGATACAACCAATAATAAAGGATACAGAAAACAGCACATATCTCAAACAAGTAAAATAAATACTCATATATAAGATAGAGAAGACAAATATATAAAGATAATTTTATAAGAGAACGCAAAACACTGTTGTAAGAGGGATAGTAATCCCCTTCTCCAAGTTATATACAATGTTCCCTCCTAAGTATAATGCCCCCTTCTCTAACCCAACCTCCCCACAGCGACTTTGGATACAATTGGGCCTAAACTGCTCTAAGCCCAACTTCTGGTCAATCTTCATTTTTTAAATTTTTACCCTTTATACCCTTCAATTTTTTTTTTCACCTCTTGATATGTGAAAGGACAACTATTCCCTATGAATATGAGGTTATGGTTCTGTCATTGAATTTTTTATTTCCAGAATTCTAACTATTTGCATTCTATAAATAAATTTGTTAAACATAAAAATAACATTTTGTAAATTAATTTACGAAACATAAAAATAATATTTCGTAAATTAATTTGCAGAACAAAAAAATAACATTTCGTAAATTAATTTATGAAATATTATTTTTTTTCCATGTATAGAGCTTTTTGTATTTATAAAATGACTAACATGGTTATTTATAAACAACGTTGAAAATTTCACAAACATTATGACTAATTAGTTATAATATATTTTCAACCATTTATATTAAATTTTTTTGTCGATGAACACAACATGATTATTATATGACAATGCTACTAAAGTCATAAGAAAAATATTACTAAATCATCAATCATTTTGTGAATACATATAATATATAATAGTCTCTCATATGCAAATATTCATAATAAATAATGACATCAACTGAATGGATGATTCTTCTTCTTTCGTTGATAGGTAACAACACTAACATGACTTTCAACACGTGCTATGTTCAGAGCTTGACGTGCTATATTAGTTTCTGCAGTTCCCTCTGGGAGCCTTCCCAAGCCAATGATGCCTTCCAATAATTCTACGATTCTATTAAATCGATCCTGAAAATTTAGTTATATTAATATCAACGTCATTTATAATATAACATTACAAATTAAAACATGTTACCTGAGTAAAAAATGAAACTTCTTTTGTTGTATGAGAAATTCTTGCCTTTGACATCATAATATGTGATCCTTCAACACCTACCACATAATTACTAGGTATAAGATATGAATGAGAGATCCTGCAAAACCATTCCATATATCCAATAACGCATTGTCCCGGAATGGTAGTAACAGGACCTTTACCCTCTAGTGCCACCAACGATAGTTCATAGTTTAGAAAACTATCATTAATGAAGGAAGGACTCCCAACCATACCCAACTTGTCAGATATGGTAACAAGGATCCCCTGAACATGATCATATTGACGCAATACTCTCTCTAGTGAATGAAGGTACACCAAATCACCGCATAAAATGTAACCTGAGAACCAAGATGCACCAGCAAATGGTCGATGTACTCTGAAATCATCATATGGTGTCCATATGACGTTGTCAACATGTATGCAGTCCAAGGCATCCCTATAGGGTCTAACATCCCCCGAACCACGTAGCATCTTCAACCGCATCGCCACTAGCATGCCCGGCCTAAAGTCCAACTTATATTGATGCCCCCCAATTCGCATGAAATGCTCCATGATCCATGCCTACAATCAGATTATAAACAAATTAGTACCAATAAAGAAATATAAAAATAATAAATAATGTACAATAGGTAATATTTACCTATAACAATGTCAAATAACCATCCAAGAATCTAGTGTTGCGAAAACTTGCATCACTAAGCTAGTCATATAAGTATGTCAGCGCAATACTACCCCATGCATACTTCCAATGACATGTACATTTTTGAATAGCTCCAAATAGCAAACTCCAACAAGACCACCACTCTTGTCGGCAAAAATCGTGCAACTTACTAATCGAAGCAAATAGGAACGAGCAACTACATCCAAATGACCCTCATTAATGCAATGGTCATATACATCTTGAAGTCAACTGAATCTCACATAGGCACCTCATGTGTGATTTGTTGCCATGGTTGCCTCTGAAGGTAAAATACCAAGGAGCTTCGTCAAAATGTGACAAACTGTCTCCTGTGTCATTGCTTGAACGGAACAAAGTTCTTTGGTTATTGGCAGATGCAATAATGAAGACACATCATCCAATATGATGGTCATCTCTCCTACAGGAAAATGGAAGGTGCATGTATCCATATGCCACCTTTCAGCAAAGACAGACAGTAATCCTTTATCTGCTATAAAGTGATTACATTGTACTAATTGTGTCAACTTGCTTTCTTGTACGATGTTCTGGATGTAAGGATCCTCTATCTCCTTTAACTTTTGTCCGTGGATCAACACTTTTAAAGAACCATGATCCTGAAACAACATACCAACAAACAAACAAACAATCAATTAAATAAATAAATAATCCATTTAATATTTAAATAAATACATGCATAAACATTAGTGACTCTCACCTTTTCAAATCATATAGAAAATGCTACATACTTACGGTATGATTGAAGTATAGAGACATCCACTAGACCACCTGGGAATGTCTCTTCTTCAGCAACAATATCAGCTCCAAAATCAACATGCTCATGATCCTCAATGTCCTCATCACAGGCTTATCGAACACGTCGATTGCGAGCAGAAGCAGTTGGATGAACACGTGCTTCTGCTCTATCGTCCTCAATATGTCCTCCCCTACCTCCTCTATATGAACTACCACCCCTGATATGTGAACCCCTAGTCCTGGCCATATCTAAAATTCACCAAATAAAACACAATTACTTAATTAGTTTCCCTTAACCAAACTTTTCCACCTAAATTTAAAATGTCAACTTAAATCAAATAATAAATAAATTAACTTAAGATGCTTTTTATATTTTGTAAACCTTCAAACTAAACCTAAATAATGAATCCTTAAACTCTAAAAAACATAAATTAAATAAATAAATAAACTTAAAATGTAAAGAAAAAAATTAAATTTTAAATTGATGCATTCTACAAACTAATTTGCAGAATACATCTAATGTATTCCATAAACTAATTTGCGGAATGCATCAAATGTATTCTGTAAACTAATTTACGAAATGCATTAGATCTATTCCGCATATTAGTTTATGGAATAGAAATGATACATTCTGCAAATTAATTTGCGAAATGCACCAGATGTATTCCGCAAATTAATTTACGGAATGCATCAGATGTATTTCACAAATTAAATTTGCAGAATACATCTAATGCATTCCGTAAACTAATTTGTGAAATACATCTGGTGCATTCCGTCAATTAATTTGCAATTTGTATAAGTTAACATTCTGCAAATTAGTTTACGGAATGTATCAGATGCATTCCGCAATCTAATTTACGGAATACATCTAATACATTCCGCAAATTAATTTGTAAAATATATGAGTCAATCATCTTTTACCTTAGGGTGCAGTAGGACCAATGAACTACAAGTCTAAAGCACTCATTTTTTTTTTCTAACATAGGCTTGTTTAAGAGTCTCCTATCATTGATAAATGAAAGAAAAAGCTACTTACTAGCCTTTATTGGTTCATGTATACGGTAATGTATGCTACTTACTAGCCTTTATTGGTTCATGTTTACGGTAATGTATAATAATTCAAAGGGATAATTATTAGGAGTCAATTCCAATACATTTCAGCTTTAATATTTGTTTAGATAAGATAGATGGCTCACTTGTACATGTTATGATGGTTAAGATTCAATTGAAACTCGTAGGATAGAGGCATTTTTGACTAACCATTCTATAATTTGTGGGCTGCCGTGTTAATTTTGGATGAATTTATAATTTTTATTGTTTATTAAGTTAGAAGTTTTGTTCACATAGTTTAGTAACTCGCATTAAAGTATTTGATTATCTACACTATTTTGTCAATTAGAACTCTAGTATTGCAGATAATAATGATCTCATTTTGTTTTACAACAGTGCTAGCTACCAGTTGATTTACAGTTCTGTATATTTTTTGTGTTTATGTTTTTCTGTTGTTACTAATTTTTTATATTATTTTTGGAAGTTAGACGATTTGAAAATAAAGCTCCAGTTTAAATTTTAAAATATATGAAGACTACTTTGGCTGCATTACCTTTGTATGTACCAAACAATTAGGTCCTCAATGCCGACTCTCTGAGATTTATATTAAATGTTGGATTGAATAATTTATATGGTTGATTGATGTTAAGTATTTAATTTACTAAAGTAGCACACTGGGGGACTAGTGTGTCTTTATTTTCTTATCATCGGTGTAAGAGGAATAACTATCTTCACGGTTTGTATATTTAATAATCACGTCATTAACTTGAATGTTTCAAGTTATGACCAAGTGAATAATCACTAGATCAATGTTATGATGTCTTGATCTTGTCGTTGCAAAAAATGTACCTCACAGTACTTCTCAAGAATGTTGATTCAATTGTTTCACTCAGTATAAGGACATAGTATTGAAAATAGATTGTTGAGATGATAATTACATCATGCATACCTCATTCTGTTTGTTGTTTAGATGATGATTATTATTATTATAATTTATTATGTTTATGCTTTAATTTATTTGTTTTTTATCTTTCATAAACACAATTTGTGTCTCATTGACTTTTTATTTTTTTCATTTTTCCTTTAAAAATATGTTGTTTCTCAAATTTTCTAGTTCAAAAGCAGCTAAAGAGTGTCCATCTTGTCACATGTGACCATTTTGATGAGATATCTTTTGAAGGAAAGGGTACATAAGTCATGGTCCCATTGCATATACAATTTCTTTAAGCTATATGTTGTGTGTTCCTCCTATGTTTAGGTGGAAAGAATTTCTCTTTATTTTTTTTATTTTATTTTCTTCTCTTCATTTTCTTTTCTTTCTATCTTTCTCTATTTTACTTTTTCTTATATATACCGTGGAATCTACATATATATATTTTTTTTTTCTTTCTTTAAAAAAAATTGGATTTCTTCCATACTGAAGAAGATCCGTGGCATATAGATACCACCACCATTTCTTTCATCGTCCAAGATTTAATTGAGCCCTTCCACTTCCACTATCTCTAAGGATAATTTCCTACCAATATAGAGTCTTTCTCTTTTTTGTTTCTGGTGAATAACCTAAACTATCTGCTACGTACCATGTATGGATATCCATATGTTTAATAGTAAAGACCCAGATTGTTCTAATGAATCAAACCCAAACATCCAGGGATGCTTACTTGAATTACAATATTTTTTTCAACGACATAGCATCTATATATTTATAAATTTTAAATATTTTCATTATTAATTTTGTCATTAAAATTGTTCTGGTCTTTAATTGGTGTTGTTTGATAATTTTGAATAAAAGTAGGTTTATATATTTCAATTTTTAGAAAATTATTAAAAATAACAAAAATAAATTAGCAACTATTAATTCGTTGCAAAATTCATCACAAATGAGCCAAATTCATTTAAAAACAGTTTTTTAGGATAATTATTTTTTCAGGGTTGAATAAATTATCAAAAAATATATTAAATTAATAAAGATTTACATTTAATTTTGATGAGTACACTGTTTAAACTGTTATTAAAATATTTTTTAATGAATATTCTTTTATAAATATAAATTTATTAAAAAAAGTCTCTTAAAAATTAAAATTGTTATTATTTATTTTTAAAACTATCATTAAAAGAAGTTTTTTATAATGATTAGAAGCGCATTATTGTCCATCGGCAATAAATAATCTAGCGATCGTAATTAATTTAGACCTTATTTATATTGTCACTAGTAATAATATATAATGTTCAAATAAAATATATTTTTTTATTTTTTCTAAAATTTTGAATTTTATCTTTCATTTTTAAGATGATAGATTTTCATCTTTTATTTTTTTAAATAAACTGTTTTTAATTTTTAAGATAACAAATATTTAATACTTGATATATATTAATATTTAATATATTGATAATAAAAATTAAAATCAATTTATATTAAAAATAAGAGATCAAAATTAATTATTTTAAAATAATAAACTAAAATTAAAATTTAAAAATTTTAAAAAAATAAACATATATTTAAAAATAGAGGTTAATATTCACACATATGTATAATAATCATATCTATTAACTTTTAATTTTTAATTACTTGATCAAAATTATTAATTAATTAATCAATTTTTAATAATTAATTTTTCTATATTAATAATTAATAAATCATATAAATAATCAATTAACTAATTTAATAATTTATTATTAATTAAATTATATATTACTATTTATATTAAATTATTAAGTATTTTTTATATTATTAATTACTAATAATCAATTATACAACTTGTAACGGATTATCAAAATCTTTTAGGTGAATATGTGAAATTATTACTTGCGATAAATATTTCAAAAAAAAAAAAAAAAGATAGAGTTATACAATTGGTATATAAATACATTATAGTAATCCTTATAAAATTAAGAGACGTAGAATGTGCCATGTTATAGAATGGTTTCTTGGAGAGGAAAAGTTTTCCAAACACATCTACGGTAACTTATTTTAAGTACATCAAAGATATTAGATACTTCTTCTTTTATTGTTTATAAAATAATCCTTAAGCATAAGATGTAAAATGAGAGAGGTAAAAAAAAATTATATATAAAAATAATAACATTAATTTATTTATTTTTAATGATAAATTGTTAGATCTATTTTATTTTTTATTTTAAAAATTATTAGTTATTAAATAAATATAAATAGATAAATAACATTATTTATATATAAAAAGATTATTTTAATGTAAGAAAATAGACATGTAACCATATCATTTCTCTTATCCGAACATGAGAGACCCTGGTGCACGTGACTGTTTATTTGATGACAAAACACTTGCATGCCCAACAAACCACCCTTTGGCGTATTCGACTCGTACCATAAATTTCATGGCTTCATTCTGCTCACTCTCTCGACCCCATCAATGACTTCCACCTTCCAAGTACCTTTAGCTTTGTAAATAAAGTGTTTATAATTTAATTTAAAATTGATAGAATTGATTTTAAATTATTAAATATGATTAAAATATGTGTTTAAATTAAATAAATTATATATTTTTATTTAAATATTTTTATTGTTAGAAAGCATGTAAATATATATATATATATATATATATTAACCAAACTAATTAAACTAAATGTTAATCATTTTTCAATTTCCATTAGCGATGATCATAAAATTGAACTAACATGCACATTGAATGAAATAAAAAAATAGGTTTCTCATATGGGAAAACACGAGTTTCTCTCGTTTATTAAAGAAGACTTGTATTATGTGGCTAGCTGCATACATATTCCATTGTCGTTCCCTATGCTATTCAAAATTCTTTCCCCTATGTTTTTGCTTTTTCAGTCTTATTATAATTAAAGTTTAAATGAAAAACCATAAATAAATTATACATTTTCTTTTATAAACATTTTATAGATCTTATTTATATTTAAAGATTTGTAACTTTGAATTAAACAGTGTCATAGTTAAGAATTATATTTTAAATACTTGTTCATACACTATATTCAATTTATATAATTTATTATTTAATTATAATTTTATCTTATTTATTTTACACTTGTGAGTGTATCACCTTAATAAATACGAGAAAATATGTGGTTCCTAATATATCAAGCATATATATTTCTTATCGATATTTATTAACCTTGGCTTATAATCTTCTGGTTCTATATCTGTTATCCTCAAAATTGGGAGAAATAGTATGATATGAAGTTTGTCGAGTCCAACGTTTCTTTTCCGATTTTAGATTTCTGCCTGAAAATTATATTCCAACAAATATATATATATATATATATATATATATATATATATATATATATATATATATATTCTGTGATATATAAGATTAAGAATGTTCAGAAATCAAATTAATTATTTTTTAAAATTGTATAAATGAATAAATAAGTTGAAAATTAAAAAAAACTAAATTGTGAAAAATTATAATATTTTGTGTAGTTTAATTTGATTTGCACTTGTCTGATGTAAAATTAAACTAAATAGAACGGCATGCGTATATATATATATATATATATATATATATATTAATTTTAATTTTCATACAAACTAATTTTTTAGATTTTATATGTAGAAGATCGAGATACAATCTAACTTTATATTTGGATAAAATAATATAAAATTATTAAATTTTATATATTTAAAAAATAGGAATTTTTTTAAAAAAATATTATAAACTTTTATTTAAATAGTTTTAATGTTAAATGGAAAAAATTTTAAATAACTTTTATTTAGAAAAAATATTCTAGAATCTATTTTTAGTTTTTTAAATTATTATTTATAATTTTTTCATGCATTATTTTTTTATAATTATTTATTTTAAAATTTTAAAATTTTTATTCCAAAACACAAAGTTAAGATTACAAGAAAAGATGTAAATGGATCATCTCAGATGGACGACTATAAAGAGGGTCTCTACAAATCTATTTATTCTTTTGATTCCATTCCCTAAGATCACCCATAAGGTGTGCAAGTTCGCATCTAATTAAGTAACAGTATACCTGATTCGATAGTTTATGATATATTATTTAATAAAATTCTAAGCTAAGAAAGGAAATTTTTAGCTATTAATTGGATACTTAAGATATCTTTATGGGTATGGGAAAGATGTTTGTTATGATGACAATGCCTAATATTCTGCCATATACACGGTAGCAATGGAAAACAGGTTTCAATGGGAGCCTTTTTTATATGATATAATATAATATTTTTTTATAAAAATATTATATAAATATTTTTATATAAAAATATCCTACTTATTTTACAAAATATAATTTAAAACTTTTGTAATTTATTTCAATTATATTTATAAATTATTACAAAAATATTTTAAATATTAATTGTAAAACACATTTTAAAAAATGAAAATTTATTATAATTTTATAAATTTTTAATATTATTTATGCATAACAAATAATTTATAAAATATTTCTTAATATTTTAGAAGTTATTTTTAAATATATATTTTATTTTAGTAGAATATAATTTTATTATTTTAATATAAGTTATAACATATTTTATGTCCATTTCAAATGTTGGATATAATATATAGTTATTCTGGTATGTATTAAATATAAAATAGGATAAAATAAGAGTAAAATTTATTTTATTTTATTTTTATTTAACTTACAAATTTTATCCTTTTTTATTTTATATTTAGTGTAGTCATAGAACTGTGAAAAAAAAAATAACAATAAGTTTTCTTTCACATACCATCGGTGACTTATCCTGATTAAATCTGAACTAAGGTGGTTGAATTTTCTCTATGTCCGAGAATTCGGACACAAAAAGCAAACTCTGTAACATACACACGCACTAAACACAACCTATCATCTAATTTCTTGAAAAAAAAAAAACTAACATCTCATTTATTAATATTTCTATTTTGAACAATTAAAATTAAAAAAAAACCTAACATTTCATTTAATAATATTTCTATTTTGAACAATTAAAATTAAAAAAAAAAACCTAACATCTCATTTATTAATATTTCTATTTTGAACAATTAAAATTAATATTACATTTTTTAAAAGAAAAACAGGGAATGGACCCTTAAAACTTATCAAAATTTAAATATATCCTAGAGTTTAAAAAATAGTTATAAAGATTCTTATAAATGACCTTTTAACACGATTTTGACATACAACGAGAATGTAAGATTTTATTTATTTAATTTTATATACACATTTTAAAAATATTCAAAAATAAAATTATCTTTCAAGGTTTTTCAATAAAAAAAATTTTATTAAAAACTTACTTGATTGTTGCTTCATAAAAATTATGATCAATCTTTCCCTTCTTAAAATTCCTTCAACAAAAATGCTATTTTTATTATTTTCTTATTTATTAAAAATATTCTTGTTGCCTACTTAATTTTAACTCTCTCTTTTTATTTTTTAATTTTTTTAATTTTTTTTATTTATAATTATCTCTCCTCTTTTGCTATTACGTGCATTTTTTAAAACTATTTATTTAGAAAATGTTGTCTAAAAGATTTATAAAATCAGATATTTTAAAAAATAAAATAAAATAAAATAAAATGTCAATTTACACATGAGTGTTAAGCATAAGATAGACAAGTCATGTTAAAGAAGTTAACACATGACAAAATCAGTTTATGGCACATTGCTAAAGGGCTTAACACATGGAATCTTTACTGCAAATGTTGCAATGTCAAGCTCTTGCTGATCAACTTTGAGAAATCAGTCTTTCAACCTTTTTTCAAAATTGTGGTTAAGTTTCACTTGAAAAAAATATAATTTTAAAAGAAAAATAATAATTTTAATATTAGATTTTATTTTAATAAATTTATATTTATCAAAAATTATTTATCTAAAAATATTTTAATGATACTTTTACTAGATTTTAATATATTTTATATTAATTTTAACTCTTTCTTTTTCTTTCTCTTTCTTTTTATTTTTTAAAATTTTTTATTTATAATTATCTTTCCTCTTTTTCTATTACTACATATATACTTTTTAAAACTATTTATTTAGAAAATGTTGTCTAAAAAATTTATGAAATCGGATATTTTAAAAAAATTAAATAAAATAAAATGTCAATTTACACCTTAAATGAGTGTTAAGCATAATATAGACACGCTGTGTTAGAAAAGTTTAGGACAAAATCAGTTTATGGCGCATTGCTAAAGGGTTTCATACATGGAATCTTTGCTGCTAAAGGGTTTCAGGCATGGAATTTTTACTGCAAATGTTGCAATCTCAAGTTCTTGCTAACCAACTTTGAGAAATTAATCCTTCAACTTTTTGTAAAAATTTTGGTTAAATTTCACTTAAAAAAAATATAATTTTAAAAGATAAATAGTACAAATTTTAACTTTTATCAGATTTTATTTTAATAAATTTATATTCATTAAAAATTATTTATCCAAAAATATTTTAGTAATAATTTAACTAGATTTTAATATATTTTATATTAATTTTATCTCTTTTTCTTTTTTTTTAATTTATAATTATCTCTCCTCTTTTGTTATTACTACAAATGTAATTTTTAAAATTATTTATTTAGAAAATATTGTGTAAACAATTTATGAAATTGAATATTTAAAAAAATAAAATAAAATAAAATGTCAATTTACACATAACATGCATAATAGACTACCTAGGTTAGAAAAGTTAACACATGACAAAATCAGTTTAGGGCGCGTTGCTAAAGTTGCCACACATGGAATCTTACATGCAAACGTTGCAGTCTCAAGCTCTTGCTGACCAACTTTTAGAAATTAGTCTTTCAACTTTTTGTAAAAATTTTGGTTAAATTCTATTTAAAAAAATATAATTTTAAAAGATAAATAGTAACAATTTTAATTTTTTATTTAATTTATATTCATAAAAAATTATCTATCCAAAAATATTTTAATAATAATTTAAACGGTATAGCTACTTAATTTTAATATATTTTATATTAATTTATATAACGGTAAAAAAATATCTGTTTAAAAAATCAAATTTTTTGTAGCGTTCTCTCAAAATCCTTAAGCCACTTGTTACGTTCTTACTTAGATTTGTGGTCTGATGTTCAAACGATGAAAAATGAAAGGGAGGAAGCAAATGATTTTCCTGGGTACGATTTTTAAGTGTGAAAACTAATAGAGGCAAAGCAAACTTAAAACTAGAAGTTTGGGTAACATATGAAAATTGGAAAGGCGAGAAATAAGTTAAGGTTTGTGCTTATATAAGAATTACTAATTTTAATAGAAGTGTATATGTCAGTGTTTCTAGTCTGCGATGTGTTGTGCTAAAATAATTAAAATTGGTTAAATGATGAGAGGTTTTAAAACAGTTCAAGATAAAGGTGGAGATTTGATTTTTATCACTTTTTAAGTTGTAAAAAATATATATATTTATTTTAATATTTTTGTAATTTTATTTTTTGCCTACTATGAATTTTAAAATTAGAATGCTCTAAATTGGTTATGGTGTTGATTGAGCAGAAAAGAAAATTGATTCATATGCAAGTACTTTCATGGATTGTGGGCTGAAAGATGTTTCTAGTTGTGATATACAATCACTCACCTGTTCAAAGAGATCATTGTATGATATAATTAGGAGTTGATTATTGGAAATATACGTGTTTGGATATATTTCTAAACGAGTATATGCTGATTGAGTAATTTATTTTTAAAATTTATAAATGAAGTGATTGGAAATTTGAAAATACATTGATATACAGGGTTGCGACTTTATGTTATTACGTGTTTTCCTCATTATCATAATTTATATTGTTTAAAGTTATATCCTACCTTTGTTATTACGTTGTTTTAATGCCCTCATCATCATTTGGTATAGGCTTAACGGAGCAAATAAAAATTTGGGTTGAAGAAAAAATAGAAAGAAAACTTTAAAAGAAAAATATTGAAGTTATGTGAATGAAAATATTATAATATATCATATTTTTTTAATATAGATTAGATATAATATTTTTTAAATGTTAATAATAATATTTTGTAATATAAATCAGATATAATTCTTAAAATATACTAAAATTAATAAATAATATTTTTTAAATGTTATAAAAAACATGACATATTATAGTTAAAAAAAATTATGATATAGGATTTACTAAACCCTTGTTGCATGCCTTTGTTTCAAGGAAAAATCAATGAACATGGCTTTTGGATCCAGTTTGAAATCACTCACTTAATTGAGTCGTATACAACTTTTCTAAAATGGGGTTCGCGTGGGAGCAAATGAAGGTGATATCTGACAAACTATATCCTGGGAAGCTTGGAGGTATTTTGGATCGTTTGGCAAAATCTGTCACATAGAACGTTCTTTCCAAACGACGATTGTTGTGTTGCGTGACCATTTATTTTTTTCTGACAAGGTTGTGTATCAGATAGGGCAATATATTATGCATAACTTGATTTTAATTTGTTATGCCAAATGAAGTAATAGATCATTTATTACATGGTGGGCAGAATAGGGGAATTGGTTAAAAATTCATGGTTGATAATTTGTTTGGTTGTGATTTGAAGCGTGTGGATAATGAGGAACCAATTGGTCTTCAACGGTGTGAATTTTGTTAGCCAAGAGTTGGTAGATACTATAAAAATCATAACATGGTTGTGTGTATTTATAAATTTAATCCATTCAGAAAAATTAAAATTTTTAAAAGTAAATTTTTAACGTTTTTTTACAAAATTAAATCAACCGGATTGATTCCATATAATTATATATGTATTTTAATCTTATCCTTACATTAAAGAATACGTAAAGTATGTATCTTTTTATTTATTATAAATCTTATTTTTATTATGAATTATGAATTTTTTTGTTATATATTATATTTTTGTATAATTTTAAAATGGTCTTTTACATTTATTGATAATTTTTTTTAATTTTTTGAAATAAAAATAAAATAATCATACTGAACTAAATAGTTAAAGAGGAATTTAATTTGATTTTGTTAAACTAAACTGATGGTATTTTTTATAATTGGTTTAAATATTTTTTAAAAAAACTAAATCAAACCACACTTTCAACATTCCTAATTAAGATTTTATTTGGAATTTTTTTTATTTTTAATTTTTTTAAAAATACATCCAATTTTAATTTTAATTTTAAAATTTTTAAAAAATTATTATAAAAATAAATTAATTTAGTTTATTTTATTTTTATACTATAAATTTATCAAAATTAAATAAATAAAAATTTATTAATTAAAAATTTAATATTTTAAAAAAATAAAAATTTAAAAATAAATTATTTATTTTATTATTATTATAATAAAAATAAAAATAATAATTTAATAAATTATTTTATAAAAATAATAATAATAATATTAGTGGTGATCATCGATTTATCAAAAGAGTTGGTTGATTGTTATGATAATAATTATAATTAAATTATGATTTTAATATTTTAAAAAATAATTTATAAAATAATAAAAAATTCAAAAATAATAATAAATATTTTAATTTTTATTTTAAAAAATAAATTAAAAATTATTTTAAAAATAAAATACTTGCTTTCAGATTTAGATGTTTACTTGCTCTTCAACATTAAGATAGTTATATTTTCTTTTGAAGCACCTAAGATTCCTTTAAAAATATATTTGCCGTTAAATTTTTTAAACTAAAATTAATAATGTGTTTTAAATTAAGCTATATATATATATATATAATATTTAATTAAAAAAAATAGTTAAAGAAATTATTTTTCTATCATTATAAATATAACTAACAGTTAGTTATTTGTTTTCTTTTTATATTTTAAATTTTTAATTATCTTATTCATCATATTTGTTTATTTTTTTATTTAAAAAATGTCTATCAATTATAAATCCACTGCAAAAATGGTTTTTGGCGATAATTATATAAATTATCAAAAAATATATTAAATTAATAAAAATTTATGTTAATTTTAACAAATATAAATTTTTTAAGAAAATCAATGAATGCTAAAATTGTTATTATTTATTTTTTAAAACTATTATTAAAAAAATATGTTTTTAATAAAAATTATATGATTTATATAATATTTTTTATATTTTATTATTTTATTGACGCTTCCTTTTTAAAATAAGAATAAATCATTTAATTTTTATTACTATATTTTTTTATTTTAAATTCTACATAATTTTTATTTTATAAACATATTACATTTAAATTATAAATATTTATTTTTTTTATCATATTAATAAAAATGTCCTTGTGACAAATTTTAATATATTACACCACATTTTTTTTCTATGCATTAAATATTATATAAACCTTAGTTTTTAATTTTTAAATATATTATAATTAAATTTAAAAATAAAAAATTATTAAATATTTAAAATAAATTTGTAAAATAATATACTTTTAAAATAGTTATATAAATACACTCTTTTATCGACAACTATGGTTATGGATAAGGTCAATTGCAATTCTTTTTTATAATGTGAAAACTCAAGTTTACTGTACAAAATTCATTTCTCATTTCACAATCTCACCTACTGCATGTAATGTAAGTGTACTGTCTCCCAGGAAAACCACAGACTAGGTTTTCAGTTCTGTGCGCACCAAATTTATGTATTAAATAAAAAAGTTTAGTAAAAAATTTAGAAAAATTAATTATATTATATTATAAATATTTTTTACTTAAATAAAATTATATTAGCTAAATATATTTATAGTTTAAAATATTTTAAAAATTAATTATTATCTACTTAACAAATAATATAATTTTCTTAATAAATATACTTTTACTTAAATAAAAATTTAATTTATTATTAAATTATTTTTTAATAATATTATCATTTTAATCTTTTATTTTAGATAAAGAAGTACTGTGATAATAAATTATATTTTTAAAAAATTAATATATAACAAACTAATATGAAAATTTAGAAATATTTTAAAAATTAATATGGTTAAAAAATTTTAAAATATTTCTAGACTAACTTTCGAGCTTGAGTAACAAAGTTTCCTCGTTTCAATGATGATGGCATCTTAAAATTTACAACGAAATAGAAACTTTTTTGTTTTAAAATTAAAGAAAAAATGGTTTTAAAAAATGGTTAAAAACCAAATCATTTTTTTTATTAAACATATTTTATTTTTAAATTTAATTTAAAATTCATAAATTAAAACTCATAACTATCTTAAATGGAATTTAAGATTTTATTGGTGTAATTTTTAGTTTTTTAAAATTATTATAAAAATTATTTTTGATAATAAAAAGATTAAAATTAATAATTTGTTTTAACTATATTAATAAAAATGAGTGGTAATAACTGTGCTAATTAAAAAATTAAAAATAATAACAACTGTGCTAATTAAGATTAATTATTTTAAATATAACATTTATCTCATAATTTTTTATTTTAATTTTTTTATTAAATCTTAAGGTTTCATAATATGTATGATCATTAATTTTTTTTATATATATTAATGAAAATAAATTTTTTATATCAGTTGTTTTAAATTTTTTATATTAATTATTTAAACAGTATAAAAATAAATAATATAAATTTTTAGTTCAATTGAAGAAAGAGCTAACTTATAAAGTTCACATACTAGTTTACAACTCTTAATCATCGATTTTTACATTATATCAAAAGAAAATATTTTATAATATTTATTTTTAAATTTTTATAGCATTTTTGAAAGGTTATATATTTAAGTATTATAATGAATAAATAATATATTAAGTACTTTTATAAATGCTATAAAAGAATATTTTAAAGTGCTTTATTTAAAAAATATTGTAAAAATTTAAAATTATTTAATAACTAATTATTTGAGATAAATTTTAAAATTGACAATATATTTTCTACATCAATATCCTATATAAATGAAATTGAGAATAATATATATGATACATAATAGTCATGTCTTAAATATAGTAAAGAGAGTATTGAAAAGTGTGAGCAGTTACCGCATGTCAAAAAGACAAGTACTAATAATATGCATGTTATTTACATACATAACAAGGAGCATATTAGGTTAAATAGTGGCTTTGGAGGACTTAAAGGTAAGGGTAGACATTGTTGATGAGCTCTCTTCAGTTGATTTGCTTTCTGAAGAAACAGAAAACTCTTGTGAATTTGATAAGCACAGAGCTAACTCAACCACTAATGAGCTTTTGGATTTTAAACAGTAAGTAGTTTTGATGTATAGAGTTAATGGAGTAAAAGAGAAATTAATTTTAATTAAGGTGCATAAGCATACATACCTCAATAGTTGGACGACCTTTGCTTGATTTAGCAATACACAACACCACAATCCACAGTGTGAGATTGCAGTTGCCATTATTATGTTTTAGTACTACAATTTCTTCTATGCATCTATATAATTATAAACTATAATTATTAAATAATTAATTTATATGGACATTGGAATTGTGCATCCAGATCTTTTTGTTACATAGAAGATATTAATGGTGCATCCAAAGACTGTTGGGACGAAAACAACACAGCTAGCTGGGAAGGATAATAATTTTTATTCATTGAATTGCCCCGTAGAAAGTGGCCAATGTCCTTTAAGATAGCATTGTGGTTAGATAATTATCCAACTATAAACTAAATAAATTTTAAAATTTTCTAACTCAAAGGAAAAGGTTATAAAATACCAGATGCAATTTTATGGTTAGATAATAAATTCAAATTTCTATAATGCCCTTAAACTACAAAACTAATTTTCAAAACACCAGCTGGATCATAAAATTGTTGTCGATCATGTATTATTATTATTATTATTATTATTATTATTATTATTTATAACAAATGTTTATAGGACAAAAAATTGTCAATAATTAATCATCACTAACATAACCTTCAACAAAAATCTATAGCAATATTTATTATAGATAAGTTATGAGATAAGAAGCATAGACACCGCCCGAGGAAATAGGAAATCTCTTCTTAAATGCCAAGCATCGAAATTGGTAAAAGCGTGAAATTGGTATATAGTTCAATGGTAAATTTTGTATTTATAATTTATTTAAAAATAAAGTTTTTTTTTAATTTTAATTTATATAATTTTTAATTTAGGTAATTTTAGTGTAAGTTAATTTTATAACTAATCTAGTTTTATTTTTTTATTTTATAATTTATTTTAAAATATAATTTTTAAATTTGAATTCATATCACCTTTAAAATAAATAGAATAAGTGTTAGCTAGTATCCTATCTTATAAACCTTTATTTGATAATTTGTTTAAAAATAAAATTTTTTATATCTTAATTTACGTAATTTTCAATTTAACTAGAAAGAATATAAGTTAACTCATATAATTATATTTTATAACCCTTAAATTAAGTAGAATGAATGAGTTAACTCTTCCATCTCTATTTTATAATAATTTATTTTGTAATTTGTCCAAAATAAAATTTTTTAAACTTTAATTTTTATAATTATCAAAATAAGTGGGATATATGTGAACTAACTCATGTAATCCTAATTTATATTTAACTCTTTTTTTTTATAAAATTTCATCTTTTCTCTTAGTTTTTTCTCTTATTTCTTTATTTCTCTCTTTAAAAATTCTCTTCAATATTTTTTATCATACTAAAATATTCTTTAATTTATTTATCTTTCTTTTAAGATTTTCTATTTTTCTCTAAATATTTTTCATTTGTCTCTAAAATTTTCTCCCTCTCTAATTTTTCTTTTTTTCTCAAATTTTTCTCAACACTTTTATACTTTTTTACCTTTTCTTTATTTATTTTTCTAATATATTTATCTCTTTATCTCTAAAATTATCTTTTCTCCATATTTTTTCTTCCTTCTCTCTCTAAATTTTCTTATTCATTTTAATTTTTCATTACTATTTTATGTTAAGAGAGTAAAACAAACTAGAGGGGAAAAACTTTATAGAAAAAAAAAATGAAGCTCGTGGACTAGCCCTGACCCATAGGATTTAATGGCCTTTTAGCCCTATGGACTTTATAATGTGGACTTTTGTAGGCTTGTGGGTCATTTTGACCTTAGCGCACATAGGTTAGAGTTAGGTTGGATTGGATGAGTCAAATGAACATATCTACCAACAGGAACAGTTATCATCAAAGTAGTAAAGAAAAAAAAAATTTAAGTTGAAGCAATCTTTAGTTGAAAGTTTGAAGGACCAAAATTTCAAAATGGACAGGAAGATAGAGTAGGCAATATAATCATAAAACTTTTATAAAGTTAAACAGATTTTACCTAAACTTGGTGATATAGAAGAACTTGGTGATATAGCAGAACTTGTTGTTAGAGAAAACCCAAGTGAGTGTCCATATTAGATATAAGATCTTGGTTGAAGAAAATTGTTAAGGAAATTGATCTTATAACATTGGTCATTGTTCTCATGTGACAAACTTGTTTTATCTTTCACATACGATTATATGAGTAACACTCTTTTAAGATTGTAAATTGTTTTGAACTTGTTGGACATTACTTATCATTTGTAAATCTTTGGGGTTTACTTTTTCTAATTCTCATAAAGTAAAAGACATGACATCAACTATATTTTTTCATTAAATACATATTCTTTTATTTTACTTGAAGTGTTTTCATTATTAGAACCATCTTCAAAAGCACAAATGTTCATGATTGCATCTGGTAACCTTTTTATTTATGAACTAAAATTTACAGTTAGTGGTTAATGGTTTTTGATGTAAGGACTAGTCCTAATCCACTTGGTTTTATGGGCTTTTTATATTTAGGGGCTTTTGGCCTAATGAGCTTTTTTGGCCTTAACTTATAAGGATAGAGTTAAATAGGTCATGACCCATTTGATGGCTCTATAATTTTGTGAAGAATTACCTAATACGAGGTGTTGATAAACCTATAAAAAAAGGAGATTCAATAGATTAGTAAAATATTGTAGGAAATACAACTTAAATTTTGAAAGCAAACTTCAAGCTATGAACAAGTGCACATTAAGCATTATTGAAAACAATATGGAGGAACCAAATGATGCAACAAAAGAGTTGCAGTAATACAAATTTCTCATTGCCTAGGATTATTTATTCTAATGCTAAATAAAAACCCTTAATAACTGCTAAAATTTACATTTTAAAATATTTTTTGATAGGGTAAATTGGTTTAACTAATTATAGTTACGAAGAGTGTGTTATTTAATTTTTTGAACAAAAATGAATAATTTCACATAATTCATATCAACATTCAATTGCGTTCAAGATATTTTGTCAAATTAATAGAATCTAAACTTCAAGATTACTATCTCAATTTAGTCATCAACTAAAAAAATTGAATCTCTCATCCCTTCCCAAGGAAGGGGGTAAAGTTAAAGCAATCAACTATGAGATCTTTGGTCACATTTTATGATTTTTCTTTCCCAACATCTATTTTTTATGTCATTTATCCCTTTACTTTTGAGATTGAGGGGTTAGTTCATGCATTGCTAGCAGATTTATGCATTATATAGGATTTTAGTGCAATAAAACTAACTTCTACATTAGGGATAACCTTAATCTAGCATCTAGTTTCAAGCATAAAGACGAGAATCACGCAAGATAGGAACATAACAAAAGCATAGAGATACTAGAATCGAGACAAAAAGAAAAATAGGCAAGTTAAGATTATAGAAAACCTAGTACTATATCTCGGACATAAAATTGAATTCATCAACCACAATGACTTTAAGTATACATCCATATATTCCACAGAACACTTCATTCATTTACCACACACTATCAAAAGGGATTGGAACACTTAAGTGTTAATTAATTGAATTTGAATGTTTTAAGCGGGCATGGGAGGAATCACATATATCGCTTTTAGCATACCTAAACTAGAGAGGACGTTGTGTGTGGTCTTGAATTCCTTGTGGCAGTTTAAGTATTCCTCAAAATAGGATAAGGTTGTTAGGAAAGGTAGACGTTGCATTGTGGAAGACCAATGCATTGAAAGCAAAATTTTTCCAACTTCTAGTGCAACCTAATTTTAGTATTACTCTCCAAGGTTAACACAGCAGCATGCGAGGAATTATGCACTCAAAACCTACATGTGTTGAAGTCTCATACCATATTGCCCAAAATTAGGAAGAGAAAAACTGAAAGTCAGTGGGAAAGCTCGAAGATATACATTCAATGCTTAGAAACATGTGTTATATATAACACAAATAAGAAAGATGGGAAGTTGCATCCAACTAGAAAACACCATAGCATTCAGTAGTTCAATGTCAAACAGCTAAAAGATAATTTTTTGAGAGCTAATAAGTACACAATGACCAAAAATAAACTCTCCAACAGTCAAATAATAATGACACAATAACTAGAAAATAAAGGCCAATTAAACGTATGAAACAAATTATTGTTGCAATTATTATTATTTGCTGGTCATTTATCAACAATCCTCCACTAATGGCTTTGCAAGTGATAGGAAGGTTATGACAAAATAAGGTTATTTTATGCTTAAGTGTTAATGTCTTGAAGATTGAATTAATAGTACAGTAGAGTGAGATAACAACTTTGTCCAATAAGTGAATTACTCTCAAACATAGTTGAAGTAAGTTGAAACTCTTACTACACACTGTAACACTGAAATAGAGATTCCACAATAAAGTTTTGAATTAAGGTTATTCACAAATTACCTTGTGTTTCATGTAAATATTTTAGAAAGATTATCCAACCTTTCATAAAATGTGACTTTTACCTTCATACTCACTTGTTTATTCACATGATTATCTTAGAAGCATTTAGTGCATTTCAAAAGCTCAATTTAGATTTGTAAATAAATTTTATTTTATTATATAAAAGTACATCAAGTACGTCACAAAATACAATGATACATCATGTGAATCTCAAAATAAATATATTATAGACACATTAAGTGCTTCTCACAAGCACTATATTATAGATATATCAAGTGCTTCTCAAAATCACTACCACCAAGGGTTATGTATCACTTCCATATATCTTATAAATATATCAAGTGCATCTCAAAAGCACCACCACTGAGGGCTATATATCTATTTCAAAAGAGCATTACCCCATGTCATAGGGATAGAACCATGATGCAAGAGAGTAATCATATGACTTAGTTTGACCAACAACTGAGTATCTACTTTCCTCATGTTCAAGGCTTAAGGTTCATCCCTCTATGAATCCAGAACCATTTTCTTATTTAATCCTTTGGTAAGAGGATCAGCAAGATTTCTTTCACTTTTTATATATTCAAGAGAAATCACACTTCTTAATCAATTTCCTATCAACATTATGTCTAACATATGTCTTTTCTTTCCATTGTAAGCACCATTGTTAGCTATGCAAGAGCAATAAATTCTACTTTTTGACTTGCTAACTCATGGACAATAAATTTAGATTACATAATAGGTTATGTTATGCAAATTTGTTTTGCATATTTTCAAGAGATGGCACCTCTACCTTAGGTGAAAATATATCTATTGGTAAAGCTTACCTCATCATTGTCTAATACCCAACATCACAAAATCCTTATAACATTGAAGAAAATTTAGAAAAATACAAGTTCAAATTTATAGTACCTTTTAAGTATTTTAAAAGACTATACAAAACAATCCAATGTTCAATCATTGTGATTATGAGTATAATGACTTAATCTACTCATAACATAAGCAATCAACTAGTATAATTCATTAGAAATATAATACTACTAATAATTTTTGCATACTCAAATTGAGATACACCCTTATTAGTAATATTCTTTTCCAAGCACATACCTGTATTGTAGGGAGTTTTAGGAGGCATTATTAAATTTATTTAACAATTTTTCAATATGATGTGATTGATTTAGAGAAAATCCATCTTTTGTCTTTCTTATTTTAATTTCCAAAATCATATCAACTTCACTTAGATTTTTCATTTCAAATTTGGAACTTAAAAGAGAGTTTACTTTATTTATCACATTTAAACTAGTTACAAATATCAACATAACATCTACGTATAAACATATTATAACACATTCATTTTCAAATATAGACGTAGGAATAACAAAATTATCCACAGATGTAGGTGAAGAAGTATCCATAGATACAATAGTATTTTCTTATAAAGAAATATACTTTCAAAAAATTCAGCATCTCTATATTAAATAATAGTATTATTATTCAAGCACATAAATCTATATGCAGCACTCATGAGAATGATTAATGAAAACAATATCAATGGTCTTAGCACCAATGTTTGTTTTTTTTTAAATTTGGTATTTAAACTTTAGCCAGGTACTCTTATACTTTTAGAAGTTGTAAGTTTGGTGAATAATCTTTCCATATTTCATAAGGTGTTTTGTTTCCATTATTCTAAGAATTTCATGAGTAATTTTGATATTAATCTTTACTTACCATGATATGTTCTAATTAAGTACACTAATCCGTAAAATAAATTTAATTCATAAGTAGCACCATATTTTTGAAAGATTTAAATCATACCAAAAAGGGACTTAAAATCTATAGTTCGTTTTATCTATGATGCAATTATATGAATCATTAAGGAAATTAGTTTTACTTACCATCATCATTAGTTATAGTTTTCAGTTATACACTTAATTTTCTAAATAGTATTAGAGCAAGGTTAATGCTTTGAAAATAAAAGTTCAAAAACATTTTACCAATTACAATGTATAAGAAATTGAGACAAATTTACATTCTCAATTTCTTCATATCTCCTTGCTTATTTGAAACATGCTCAAGTCATGTTTATTTATGCAGGTATAGCCTTAGGAAACTTTTGTTTTTAGTCATTTTTTAAGAGAAAAGCGAAAAAGATGATTGCTATATGGACATGTTCAGCTATACAAATACACATCCATTTTTTCTAAACTCTGCCTAAAAGTTCCAAGTGCTAACCAATAGCACTTTGCTAATTTTCCTAAACTAGGCCCTAACTACCTACTTTCTTAAGGTAACTTTATCTCTATATCCTTTACTTTCTCCTAGTTTCTATATTTTTTTTTAATAAATCCTATCCTCTTTGCTATTCATTATTTGGTTGATATGCATGCCTTAATGTACATATGTTGAAGGTTATCATAAGTTTA
Organism: Canavalia gladiata; assembly: GCA_037954105.1. Taxonomy (NCBI): domain Eukaryota; kingdom Viridiplantae; phylum Streptophyta; class Magnoliopsida; order Fabales; family Fabaceae; genus Canavalia; species Canavalia gladiata. The sequence goes on along the minus strand of CM075659.1, from coordinate 9,775,961 downwards.
TCGAAGAATCCTTATTTTAATCATGACAAGGTTATGTTAATTTTGTGTTTTAAGAGATTATTGTGTTTCTGATTTGAAAAAATAAAAAACCTTGGATTTTATCATAATTAACTTAAGTTTCATATTAAATTAGTTAATATAAGACAAAGTAGAGAAGAATAAAATAAAAGAGTTCACAAACTAGTGCAAAAAGGTAAGGAGTAAGTAGACTCCCTCCTTGAATTATAAGCCGTCAGCAAGGAAATTCAAACGTGTTTAGGTAAATTCTATTTAAAATGTTAATGAGTAGTATTTTGAAGAAATCAACTATACTAAGCCAGCACATCCAAGTTACTAGAGAAAAGCAAGGAATATCTAGCTACAAAATATAAACATTTATGAAATTAACAGCTTACAACAAGTATAGGCCTTCTTTAAGTAAGGAAGAATGGATGAGCTCCAGCTCCATTTATCAGGATAAACAAGTCTTTGGTTGGCTTCTCTTCCTACAAGTATTGATAAAAACTAAGTCAATAATCAATGATCAAGTATCTACAAAAAGAAAATTGTTGAGATTGTAAGGAGATTAATATTGCATGAAGCAAATGAGTTAAAAAGATAAAATAGATGAATGTGCAGAGTATCCTCCTAAACATAAGTGTTTATAGTCATGATCTTATGGATAAACTTCTAACTTTCCAATCTTCCTTTATCTTTACTATGTTTTGAAAATAAGTATTAGCCCTTGTCAAACTACAAAAATGTTGTAGTAGTAGCAATAGAGGGCACCAATTTCAAGGCTATGCTATTGTAGCAGCCCTTTCCTTTCCCTTTCCTAATCAATTATGATGCAAGATGAAGGTTTTAAGTTTCCGCTGAAGTATAACAAACATAACTAGATTAGGCAAGACAAGTAAGAGACATGTTGCTACAACACTAGCAATTAAATTAAGCAATTTTTCACCCTTATTTATGACATATCTTATATATATATTTCCATTCTTTCAATTCTGATACAATTTGTACCTACTTTGGTTTCCGTGCCCAGTAGGTTTAAGTTACATATTCTCAAAGCCCAACAATTCCATTACTTTTAGCTTTAACTTACATATTTTCAATCTTAACTCATTTATGATGTTTATGATTTGAATCAAGAAAACATAAAGGCTAGATTACTTATCTATAACATGCATGGATCATACAGCTTAAAAATAATTAAACTTAATCTTACCAATTATGCTTTTTCTTTTATAAAGGGAACATGAAGTTCAATGAAGAAAAGAAAAAAACTCTCATTGTACATCAATAAAACAACCTAACACTCTACATTTATTTCTTTCTAATAATATCTAATATGTACTTAGCGCTCAAACACAAATCCTAATAATATATCTTATAATTGTACTTGTACCCAACCTTTTAGAAACAATCCAACCTAGGACATAGGCCTAAATGCAATGAGAATATTGTCAACATAATTGGTTTAATTTTTAAAAGGTTAAATTATTTATCTCCTAAGATAATTACTTTATAAAAGTTAATTTTATTTTTAAAAACTATACCAATATAAAGAAATATATTAAAAAGTATATTGCTAATTAATAGAATTCAGTATGCCTAGAATAACTCAATCTCATGATGAATGAATCTTTGACATTGATCATAATCCTTTCAAGTGATATTTTCAAAGACAAACACTCTTTTAGTTCTAAGGCTATGTGGTTTATGTCAAGCTTGTAAATTGGAACTTAAGGAAGGCAAGACATGTCTGTGTCCAAAAATTTCCATACTGAAGCAGCGTTGTATTTTCCCGGTAATCTTGGATCAACTATTTATTGAATATTTCTACTTCTAGGTTTAAGATTAACTTAAGAAAGTATGTAACTCATATTTTCACGGGTTCCTCTTATTGTTTGCTAACCAGTTATTAGCTAAGTGCTGGGTAATATTTATGTGCAAGGTATAAATAAGGCATAAGAAATGGTGTTTTGGTTATTATCAAGGCATATGCAAATCAAAGACTAATTTGTTTAAGGCTTAATAATTAACATAAGGTCATGTTACCTAAACAATAGATCTAAAAATATACCAAAAGAGCCGAAAGTCATACAATAGATATTTGAAGTCCAAGGCCTCATAACTCCTCCAAAGGATTACTTTTTAGGAGGAATGGATGTATATTCCTATAATATTTGTGTATTTATTGCATGATATTAATTCACACATAGAGTAGCACTAAAAAAGGATTTCAAAAGGGATAAACCAGTTAAAATTTGAAACATAATTTTCACCAAAACAAAGCTCAAATTATACTCAAACTTCTCTATTTTTTCTGGCGCAACTGTGTATTTTTGTTCTGGCATAAAAGTGAGTAGTCATTTAGTTTCATAATCGAGCTTATTTTTTATGATTGAATGATAGTAATACCTACCTAACTTCTATTTGTTGTAAAGTTAAATTTAATTTGTGGCATCCGTTTGGTTCACAAAGGAGAATTTAAACATCTTCATTTTTAGTGTAAAGGGTTAATGATGGACTAATAGTGGAGTTTTTTAGTTTCTTTAGTCAAATTTAAGGTCATGTTAAATTGAGTTCATAGTGCAGCAACACTTATTCTCCTTCATAGTGGAGTCATTAATCTAGCACCTATTCATTATCTTCTACCAACCAATCTACTCAGCACATTCATGCCCACTAAAAGATTGAATAATAAATTGCAAGAAAATAGTAGTTAGATACTAAGGAAATTGAAGCTGCAAAAGTTCAACTATCAAAATAACCTTTCAATGCCTTTACCTTAAATTTTCAAAACTGAAATAGGTGTAGGTTCTGTGACCTCATCTAATGAAGAGATATTCTCAATTCCTAGACATCATATATAGGGTATCTATCCAAAAACTAAGTCTTAAGCTGATAAAGAAAAAAATTAGTGCTTATTTTTATTCAATATAATTAGAGAAAGAGAAAATAGAACAATTATAAACTAGAGGTTCCACAAAATAAGTAGTTCAATTCAAATACCAAACCAACAAAGAATTCCAAAATTGCAAGCAAAACTACAGATAATGAGAAACACACATTTGGATTCCATTACCAAGCACACAAAATTTCAAAATAATAATCAAAATATTGCAAGCATAAGCCTCCTTTAAGAACACAAAAAAATAATTTGCTATAAATGTATCCTTTTCTTCTAATCACCCATTCAATTTGAATAATAACTAGCAAAATGACAACTGACAAATAATAAAAGAAAAAGAAAACAATACCAGGAAAATCGGTGTTGTGTTGTGATATCATAATGTATTATACTACCAGGACTTTGGGATGCCAATCGTAGAGGGCTACAATGCCAACAAGAGAGCATGCAAAAATTTGTTCTTGAAAATCACAAAAACGAGAGAGAACTTTGGAATGGCGATGGAATGTTGAAACTTACCAGAAACAGGAGAGTTATGTTGAAACTTTGGGATTCAAATATTCACTTTAAAGAGACACCAAAAGAAGGACGTCGAGGACCTCTCTAAAATGTATGAACAATGCAAAGGAGTTATTCTAAAAGAAGATGAATTTCGTGCAAACAATAACAAGAACGATACAAGAAAAACTAGTTTAAAAAACATTCAACCTTTCTACATCGATTACAAATATATGAGATGTAAAAAAATTATCTTCTATATCGATGGCTAGTTAAACCAATGTAAAATCTATTTTTCACATCAATTAAATAAATAATCGATATAAAAAATAATTTTTACATTGGTTCAATTATCAATCGATATAATATTTTTAATTTTTAATTATAAAAATATCACCATCTTTTTTTAAAAATTAGTTCTTGCATAACTAATATAAAAATTTAATATAAAATCTTATTTTTTCACTAATGATAATTTAATTTAATTTTTTAAATAAAAATAATTACGCAAGAGTTTACTAATCCTTTCACTAACTAATATTCATATTTATAATTGTATTATAATTCTTCTATTTTTCTTATAAAAAATGAATATATAAACTTTTGCTTAATCAGTCTCATTATTTTTAACTTTATAAAAAAATTTGATGTAATTCAAAATATACTGATTATTTTAAGATCTTTAAATCAATAATTAGAATAAAATGTTTTTTAAAATAAATTTTATAAGTTGATAAAAGATTTAAAACACTAACACTAATATTATAAGGCTTGAAGATTTTAATAGATCTATCACAAAGATAAGAATTAAAAAAGAAAAGAAAGACATCGTGGAAATATTGACTCAATCGAATAATAGGTTTAAAATAGTTACATTCATTACCTTGTTAGTTTTGGACTTTTTTTTAGTTAGGCCTTTATCTTTAGCTTAATTTGGATAACATCTTATGTTCTTATCTTTATGTTATATATATTAAATTTAAAAAATTTAAATATTTATTAATATATTATTTAATTATTATATTTATATATATATATTAAAAAATTATTAAATAAAATAATTTATAATAAAAAAGGATTAAATTATTTTAAAAGTAACTTTGTTTTAATAACTTTTATATATAATTATATTTCATCAATCTAACCGTTAAATAAATAAATTATATTATATAGATCATTCTTACAAAATTTAAAAAATATGTGATATTTTATTAAATAAATTCAAATTAACGGATAATATAATAGATATATTATCTGTTAATTTAAATTTATTTTTTGAGATATCAAATATTATAAAATTTTGTAAAAATATATAATATAATTTATTCATTTAACGGTTGAATTAATAAAATATAATTATATATAAGAATTATTAAGTAAAATAATTTTAGACAAAATTAATCTTAAAGTAACTTGATTCCTTTTTATTTATAATATATCTATTTTTAGAATAAATAAAATAATATATATATATATATATATATATATAATATGTGCGAGAGAATGTGAATGTGAGAAAAAATAGAGAAATGATTTTTTTAAGAAAAGTTAGTTAGTGGTGTTTGTTGCTGAGTTGTGTAACGTTTCTATTGGAAGAGAGGGAGAGTGTTGATTGTTTGTTGCTGAGAGTAGTTTTATAACAAAATTCGCTTAGGAAGATAGGAGAGCATACAAAACAAAAAAAATGTGAATTTTTTTAAAATAAAAAAACTAAAAATATATTTTAATTTTAGTAATAGAAGAAGAAATTTATTTTAATCAAAATAAATATGACAATTTAAAAAATAATTATTAAAACATTAAAAAGTAATTATTATTTATTTTTAAATTAATTTATTATCATTTATTTATTAATTAAAATAAAAATAAAATTGTAAACAGAATTTAGTATTTATAATTAATCTTTAAATTCAACTCCTGAAAATTTTACATGTCTCTTACGAGTGATCACTAGAACTTGTGATATTTAAACATAACAAATAAATAAAAAAATTATTTTTAATAGATAAAATAAAATAATAATAATAAAAGACTATAAAAAAAGAATTATAAAGATAAAATTATAATTTTTTAAAATAAAAAATAAATAGGAAACAGTCATGTTTAAAAGGACGAATAACACATTTAAGGTTTTCTTTTCTTTAACAATAGTCAGGCCAGTTATTGTTGTTTTTTTTTTTAATGATCCATAACAATAAATAAAATTGTGCGAACAGCACCTAACAATCATTTATAGGCAAATACTAACCACCAGATTTCGGCTAAAAATTAATATATATATATATATATATATATGATGTTAAAAATATAAAATTTATAAATGTAATTTACATAAATTAAAAAAATTATTAAAAAATAATATCATTTTTATTTATTTTTGTTAAACATTCTAATATAAATTGATGAAACGATTTCGAATTTTACGGTGTAGGTTAAATAAAAAAATTATAAAATAAAAAAAAATAATTCGATGATATAATATAAACAAATAGTCAACTTACAAGGAACATTTGTTACTTGAATATCTTATTCAACCACGAAAACTAGATATTTGATCACGCAACAATGTATCTGGTTTGAAACATAAATAAAGGGTTTTTATAAACCTTTATAAAAAAAATCGACAAAATAAAATTTTATAAAAATAAAAAAAAAATTCATAAAATTTTTTTTTATCTTTTAAATTATTAGAAATTCTAATTTATCATTCATTATTATTAGATCACATTTTTTTTATAATTTTTTTAAAAAACATAGGATGGTACACATGCGTACTACACATATCTGTATTTTTCTAACTTTTTTACCAGATTTTAATATTTTGTGATTTTTTTTTCATATTTTGAGATATATTTTTGTATACTTACAACAAATATTTGTAATAAATATTAAAAAAGTATATATAAATAAATGACCGCTAGCATGAATATATGCGATAATTATTCTTTTATATTGTCTCTTTCAATTATACAAAAATATACGAGATTTATATTTTATTTGTGTGGAGTAATTTCACTAGTGCAAAAATACGATATTATAACAGGATTTTACATCGGTTTTTTAAAAACCGATGTAAATAAAAACGCGGTGGCATTTTTGTAAATAAATGTAAACTTTCTACATCGGTTGGAAAAATAACCGATGTAGAAAGTACTTTTTACATCGGTTGTTATGTAACCGATGTAGAAAGTACTTTCTACATCGGTTATTTTACAACTCGATGTAGAAAGTGAGTTTTTTTTCAAACTTTTTACATCGGTTACGAAACAAGCGATGTAAAAAGTACTTTCTACATCGGTTTTTCTGGAACTGATGTAGAAAGTGAATTTTTTTAAAACTTTCTACATCGGTTATTTTCTCAACCGATGTAGAAAGTACTTTCTACATCGGTTCTGAGAAACAACCGATGTAGAATGTCTTCCCCTGTCACTTCTTTTTCGACGCTGTTCGTGTTTAACCTCATTTTTCAAAACCCCAGTTTCCCGTTTCGGCTTGTTCTCTCTATTTTCGTTTAAGTCTTAGTCATTGTCGACATCTTTATTGTTCGTGGTTTCATTCTGTGCTTACGTTCGTGGTCGTTGTCGCCGTTGGAACGATTTCGTTCGTTCAAAGTCGTTGTCGCGCACCGTAAGGTTCGAAGTCGTCTTTGTTGTTATTTATGCATCTCATTCTATTATTATGGTTGAAATATACATTTATTTTGGTTGTATTCTTTAATTTTTAAGCTTCTTATTTGGCTATACCGTGTTGTGTCGTCGTTCAACCACCGTTGTGCCTCCATTTGGACACCGTTTGGCCACCGCTCAACCATTTTGTGTTGACTATGAGGTATGTTCTATGCACCTCTACTTTGTGATTGCAGATGTGAAAGTTTGTTTAGGGTTTATATATGTTATAGTCTTGATTTTGAGTTTAAATATGTTGGTTTGTTTTCTTGAGTTTAAATATGAGCATACCCTTAGTTTCCCGTTCAAGGTTGAATATAATGAGTTTATTACTAAATAAGTAAATCATTCATTATATTAAATCTTGAATTGTCCAAGTTGGACAGTTTGGGACTAAAGTTTTTTATTTAGTGGTTAACAATTTCTTCATAAATCTTGTAAATTGTACTTGATTAAATTTTGGTTTAGTTCATTTTGCATTGTCTCTGGGTACATGCTTCATTATGGTAAATAAAACCATAATGAAGTTATGTACTTGGAGACTGATGCGAAATGCTGCCGAAATTTCACCAAGTATGATATTCAAGATTTTAGAAGTATGTTAATCGATGAATAAAAAACTTTTTTCTCGAATGGGATAGGGTCTTACCAATAGGGAGGATAATAAATTAACAACAATGAGTGACAAGGTTAATCCTAAATCTTGTGTTGATGATTCTTGTATAGTATGGATCGTAGTTGGATAAATGCTAAACGAACGAGCGATGAGTACGAGAATGGGGTCGAAGAGTTTTTGAATTTTGCGCAGACAAATCTACCTGAGAGTAATGGACAATTTTACTGTCCGTGTGTTAATTGTCTAAATGAGAGACGTTTGGGTGTTGGTCAAATTAGAGAGCATATTCTTTGTGATGGATTTTGCAAAAGTTATACAAAATGGACATGGCATGGTGAGTTATTAGGCATGCCAAATGTGTCACAGACGGTGGAGGTTGATATAAATATGGAAGATTGGGTAGAGGATATGATTCGTGATGTAGGGCATGCGTCATTTGAGCGGGCAAATATGTATGGTAACTTATCTACTGATTCAGAGAAACCTTTGTATCCGAGATGTACTACCTTTACACGATTGTCAGCAGTGTTAAGATTATTCACTCTGAAGGCAAGGAATGGGTGGAGTGATAAAAGTTTCACCGAATTACTTGAACTGTTGGTAGAGATGCTTCCGGAAGGTAACACATTACCAAAGCGTAATTATGAGGCGAAGAAGGTGTTGTGTCTGATGGGTATGCAGTATAAGAAAATACATGTCTGCCCCAATGATTGCATACTATACAGAAATGAGTTTGAAGGATTACATGAATGCCCTGTGTGTCAAGTTTCACGTTATAAACTGAAGGATGGTGATTCTATTTGCAATGACAGCACAAAGTGGCCTCCAGCCAAAGTGTTATGGTATCTTCCAATAATTCCAAGGTTCAAACAATTGTTTTGTAATAAAGATGAAGCAAAGAACCATAGATGGCATGTAGATGAACGACTGATTGATGGAAAACTTCGACACCCAGCTGATGGTTTGCAATGGAAGATGGTTGATCAACTATATCCCGATTTTGGGAATGAGCCAAGAAACCTAAGGCTTGGACTTGCAACAGATGGAATGAATCCCTACGGTAATTTAAGTAGTAAACATAGTTCGTGGCCTGTACTTTTGACAATTTATAACCTTTCTCCGGAGTTATGCATGAAACGTAAATACATCATGTTGTCCATGATGATTTCAGGTCCACAACAACCTGGAAATGACATAGACGTTTATCTTGCTCCTTTAATTGAAGACTTGCAAAATCTATGGGAAGAAGGTGTGGAGGTGTTTGATGCATATGGTAATGAAAATTTCAAGATGCGGGCAATGCTTTTTTGCACTATTAATGACTTTCCAGCATATGGAAATTTATGTGGATACAGCGTTAAGGGGCACAAAACATGTCCCATATGTGAAGAAGGCACAAGTTACCATCAACTGCATCATGGAAGGAAGACAGTGTATCTTGGTCATCGAAAATTTCTCAGGACTAATCACCCTTATCGTAGATTAAGGAAAGCTTTTAATGGGTTGCCAGAAAATGATGTTTCTCCAAAAGCCTTAACTGGACAACAAGTCTACGACCGGGTTAAAAACATCAAAACTGTTTTTGGAAAGACTCAAAAAAAGGTCACGGAGACAAGGATATGGAAGAAAAGATCAATATTTTTTGATCTTCCATATTGGTGCAAACTTGATGTTAGACATTGTATTGATGTGATGCATGTGGAAAAAAATGTGTGTGATAGCATCATTGGAACACTTCTCAATATACAGGGCAAGACTAAAGATGGAGTCAATTCTCGACTGGATTTGGTTCACATGGGTATACGACATCAGTTAGCTCCACAGTCTGTAGGAAAGCGAACATATTTGCCCCCGGCATGTCATACGTTGTCAAAAAAAGAGAAAATTTCTTTTTGTGAGTGCCTACGTGGGGTTAAAGTGCCACAAGGGTATTCTTCAAATTTTAAAAGACTTGTCTCGATGAAAGATTTAAAGTTAGTTGGGTTAAAGTCTCATGATTGTCATGTGTTGATGCAACAACTACTTCCAGTGGTTATTCGTGACATTTTACCTAAAAAAGTTAGACATACAATAAGTAGGTTATGCTTATTTTTCAATAAAATATATAGCAAAGCCATTGACTCTCTAAAATTGGATGAGTTGGAAAATGAAGCTTTCACTATCTTATGCCAATTGGAGATGTATTTTCCTCCATCATTTTTTGACATTATGGTTCACTTGGTTGTTCATATAGTGAGAGAGATCAGATTATGTGGTCCAGTTTATTTGAGGTGGATGTATCCAATAGAACGATACATGAAAATATTAAAAGGGTATGTGAAGAATCCACACCGTCCCGAGGCATCTATGATTGAAAGATACATTGTAGAAGAGGCCATTGAGTTTTGTACAGAGTATTTGTCAGAGGTGGAACCCATAGGAGTTCCTAAGTCTCGTCATGAGGGAAGACACGGAGGTAAAGGTACACGAGGCATAACTGTGAAAAGCATGGGTCGTGCAGAAGTCCTTCAAGCACATTTGTATATTTTGAATAATACCGATGAGGTTCAACCTTACTTATCTACTCACAAAACTATGATAAGGGAGGAGAATGTTCGAATGAACGAGAAATGGTTGTTGAATGAGCATAACAAAACGTTCTTAAACTGGTTTGGTGAAACAATTAAGAAGGATGATGGTGCCTCTGATACATTGAAGTGGCTAGCAAATGGCCCAAACTTTGATGTCATATGTTGGACTGGGTACGATATTAATCATTTTTCATTTTATACAAAGTCTCAGGATGATAAAAGTACCATGCAAAATAGTGGGGTTATGGTGGTGGCAGAGTCGATGCATTTTGCAAGTTCTAAAGATAAAAATCCTGTAAAGGCTTCCATATCTTACTTTGGAGTGATTGAAGAGATTTGGGAGATTGATTACACCAAATTTAGAGTGTCTGTTTTCAAATGCAGATGGGTTGATAGTAACAGTGGTGTGCAAGTCGATGAATTGGGATTTACATTGATTGACCTTCAAAAAGTAGCTTACAAGGATGACCCTTTTCTCATGGCCCACCAAGCAAAACAAGTGTTTTATGTCCAAGATCCTTGCTCCAAAAGATGGTCAGTTGTTCTTCAAGGAAAGACAACAATCACTAGTGATGACACCAATGATCTTTCAAATATTGATATTTCTCAAACTCCCTTATCATCAAGGATATCTAGTATCAATGAAGAAACTGAAATAGATGATGTACATGCTATTCGAGATGATCATCATGAAGGAATATGGGAAAATGTTACTACATGATACAAGTTAGTTATTTATTTAATTATTTCATCATTGTATGTTTATTTTTAACTTATTTTAAAATGTTTATTACGTTTTTTATGTTTAGTAGAGTTTCTAACATCTTTTCTCTTTGCTTTCAACAGGTACATGGCTGATTATTACATTTCTTTTCAACTTTCAATACTTGTTTGATGTAATTTTAAGTTATTTCATTTGTAAATTAAAGTTTGATAATAAATAATGATGTATTTAGTTTAAATATATAGATTATGTGAATTCTGTATTGGCTGTCTGGTGCTTCTCTATTGTCTGCCTGGATTCTGTGTGTATATGCAGATATGTGAATAAATAATACGGTAGTATACCTAAACAAAATGAATATTAAAAAAAAAAAAAGGAATTTCTACCTCGGTTACGACCATAACCGATGTAGAAAGTACACTTTTTACATCGGTTGCGGGCAGAACCGATGTAAAAAGTATGACTTTTTACATCGGTTAAAGCTATAACCGATGTAGAAAGTATACTTTTTACATCGGTTCTGCCCGAAACCGATGTAAAAAGTGTACTTTCTACATCGGTTCTTTGCCCAACCGATGTAGAAAGTCATACTTTTTACATCGGTTGCAGAACCGATGTAAAAAGTCTTATTTTCTATATCGCCCGCTTCAACACCGCCTGAATAACCGATGTAAAATGTGCTTAACAACCGATGTAAAAAGCTTATTTTCCACTAGTGTTTTTTTCATTTAAAAAAAAAAAGGCAATCATATCTGTACATATAATACAGTATTGTCATGGTAGTATACTTTAAGGAAAAGTTTCTTTCCCGTGTAAATATAAATTATTAAATCTCTTTTATAGAATATAAATCAATAAGAATAAGAATATTGTTAGGTATCATTATTCTTTTCTGTATTCAATCCTTTTCCTGTGGTTTATGTTCATACATTCCATTATATAAGTTCCACTCTTGTTAGTTGGATTCCCACTTAAGTACCAACCTCACAGCCACCATATCTACATGGAGTGCTACATAACAGTTCTAATGGTGATAATCATCACCATCATCTGGCCATGCCTTCATTTCTTCATCTTCCCCAACCTACTACTACTACCCATGATCAAAAGAGACCCAAAACTCACCAAAATGCCACCAGGGCCACACCCTTATCCCATAATAGGCAACATCTTAAAACTAGGCCAAAAGCCTCATCAAGCACTTTTTAACCTCTCAAAAACTTATGGCCCCCTAATGACCCTCAAGCTTGGAAGCTTAACAACCATAGTCATTTCCTCTTCCCAAATTGCCAAAGAAGCATTAACAACAAATGATATTGTTTTTTCCGATAGGGAAATCCCTGACATCATACGTGCACTTGATCATCACAAAGTCTCTGTGGTGTGGTTATCTGCATCATCAACCAAGTGGAGAACACTAAGGAAAATTTGTGCAATTAACATATTCTCCCCTCAGAAGCTACACTCTACTAGAGTTCTTCGCCACAAAAAGGTGCAAGAATTGCTCAACTTTGTGCACATGAAATCCACCAAAGGTGAAGCTATTGATATTGGTCAAGTTGCTTTCACAACAGTGATAAATTCGTTGTCCTACACATTTTTCTCCATGGATTTTGATCATTACTATAGCCCTTGTGATGATGGGTCATCAGAATTGCAAAATAATTACAAGGAGCTTATGCAAGATATAATGGAAGAATCTGGAAAGACTAATGTGGCTGATCTTTTCCCAGTGCTTCGTTTATTTGATCCACAAGGCTTAAGAAGAAAGGGAGAAGAGTATACTCTAAGGCTACTCCGAGTTTTCAATAGTATTATTGATGAAAGGTTGCGGTTAAGAGCTTCAAACATGGATTCTGAAGAGGCCGGTGGTGATCTATTGGATTCATTCCTGAGTCTCATGGAAGTACATGATTCTGCTGAATTGAGTCGCCATGAATTTTTACATTTACTTGTGGTGAGTATATACATATGATACATATAATAAATATAAGGAAAATTAAATATATTAGAGAATTTTGCATATACCTCACACACGTACGGTATTTTAGTTAATTATAATTTAACCATATGATTGGAATTTATTATTCTTACATATATATATCTCTTATCTGATATATGCCTTTTATGCACACAAGAGAGACATCTAGTAAGATCGAGATAGATGATATATATATATATATATACCATGCATAAATCTATTTTAGGAGGAATATGTCAATATGCTACAACTTCATTTTATTAAAATGTTTTTGGCTTAACTTATTTTTAAGAATTATTTATTTATTTTATTTTATTTTTTAACTTCTAAAATAGAAGAATATGTTTTTTTAGAATTAATCTAAATAAAACATATTAGGAAAATGTTCCTCTTAAAAAATAGAAATATTTTAAAAAATTGCATATTGTATACACATGTGATCACAAATATTTTTATAAGAGATAGATCAATTGATACTAAATATTAAATTTTATATTTACATCATTTAATAATTTTTTAAATATAAATTTAGATAATTTAACTATTAAATTATCTAATATAATTTACATAATTATTTATAAAATTTAAATATATATAATTTTATAGTAGATATTTATTTATATATTTTAAATATCATATTATTCATTAAAAAATATTAATTGATTATTTATTTATATAAAACTTAAATTTACTTTTTATTAATCCTTAATTTTTAACCATTAAATTAACTAAATTGATATATTAAAAATTATTGAATAATATATATCTACAAATTTAACATTTATTATTGATATCGATTGATCATATATGCATTTTTATATGTTATATATTAATTGGGATATTGCATATGTGTATAAGTATTTATTCAAATATACGTACACACCCATAACATATTTATTTTGTCAAGTTTATTAAAGATAAAAGGAAATTCATTACATTATTCAATTAAATAACTCGTGTCATCCACACATGATTTTGTACTAGGACTTATTTGTTGCTGGGACAGACACAACAACAAGCACAGTGGAGTGGGCAATGGCAGAACTGCTAAACAACCCACAAAAGATGTCCAAAGCCAAAGAAGAGCTTTCACAAATCCTTGGCAAAGATGGCAAACCTGAAGAATCAGACATCTCAAAATTTCCTTACTTAGAAGCAATTGTGAAGGAAACCTTTCGGTTACATCCACCAGTCCCATTTTTGCCCCACAAATCAAAATCTGAGGCACAAATCTGTGGCTTCAGGGTGCCCAAAGATACACAAGTTCTAGTTAATGTATGGGCCATTGGAAGAAATGAGAGTGTATGGAGTGATCCAAATTCCTTTGTGCCAGAAAGATTTTTAGAGTCCAAAATGGATATTAAAGGTCATGACTTTGAAATCGTTCCCTTTGGAGCTGGAAGAAGGATGTGTCCTGGTCTTCCATTGGCTCATAGATCAGTGCACTTAATTTTGGCCTCTCTTTTGCACTGCTTTGATTGGAACATTCTACATGCAAATAAGCAACAAAAATTGGACATGACTGAGAAGTATGGACTTGCTTTACGCAAGAGTCAACCACTTTTAGCCATTCCAATCAAAACCTATTAAATTTAAATGGGGTATATATAAGGTGAATCTTACTAGATTTTATTAATTATCTTCAAACTAAAACTTTGCAGGATTTTTAATATGTCTCAGTTGTTACCAATATTGTAATTTTTGTTTTTCTTTCAAATTTAGTAATAGCCTATTGAGTGCAAAATTGTAATGTTTCATGTATAAATAGTTGATGTTGTGAAACTTTTATAATATACACTGTCTTCCGGGTTATTTAGAGTTTGATATGAGGGTTAAAGTTCACCAATTGATGATCTATTTGTCCGCAATGTTTTTAAAACTGGATGACATTTTGAAACCAATGATTTAGGATTTATTGATTTAACTATGATTAAATTGGAATCAAACCTATAATAATTAATCAAATATATATTTAGTATATATAATCTATTAAGTAATAAAGTAATATAAAATTATAAAAAATTAAGTTAATTAATATTTTAAATTATTAAAAAAATAATCATATTATATATTTTATAAAATAAAAATTATAATAAATAGTTAAATAATAATATTTTTTTAAAATTTATTGTTAAATGTATAATGACTCAGCACAACCCAAAATGTAAAATATATTTAAGAAATTTGATGTTTGGTATCTGGTGAATATACTTAACACGTTGCAATTTTTTTTAATTTAGTGTATGAAGATTTTATATTTTTATTTTAATTAACAATGTATGCAGGTCTAGATAATTTATTTTATATTTGATGTTACATTTTAAAAGGTAACTAATAGAGGTGTATTTTAGGTTGATATAATATTATTTTATACTTATTAATTTTAATTTAAAATAGTTAATTTAGGTTAAAAAAGAAAAAAAGAAAAATCATCCCAACTTACCTCACAAAGATCCCTATCCTATACTTTACTTTTAAACTACGTAAATATATGTCATATGAGTCGTAGACTTTTTTAATATAAAAATAGACAAACATTATCAATAGATGGTTTATTTAAGTAGTATATATTTAATTTTCTAGTAAGACTTTGAATTTAAAATATATTAAAAGAGAACTATTATATGTTAACTTAAAATTATTTAATTAATTATTAAATTTTTATAAAATTATATCAAAGTGATATATAATAAAAAAATTAATTTATGATTAGATTGATAAAATTTCATATTTTTAAATATTTATTGAGTAAAACAATTTAGGAAAAGTTATTATGTATGAAAATAATTTTCTTTAAAAACTAAATATTTAATCTAAAAATCATATGTAACGTAATAGAATAAAAAATATTTCTTAAAGCAAAATCTGCCAAGACAAAAGTCCAATAATCAATGAAAGCAAGTTTTTATCGTCGAACTTGATTTTCAGTAAAGGAAGATGGGACAATAAAAACTATTTATTTTAACGAAATCAATTTTTAAGATTATATATAAAAATAAATAAAATAAAGATAATTATATCGTTTGCAATATTGATTTTCTGATATTTAAATTATGAACCTGTATTAGGAAAATAAAAAACTCTTCATTGAATATTACATAGTATTCACGACACGATTAGCGATCACATGTAATAAATAATTTTATCATTTCATTTAATTTTAAATGATAGATAATAATAACTTTAATTTTTATTAAATTTTTTAATAAATTTTTATTTATTAAAAAATATTTTTGTAACAATTTAAATATTATTATTATTAAAATTTAATATATTTTATATAAATTTATATAATCGTCACAAAAAAATTAACAAAATTTGTTTTTTTAGTAAATAATAAATTTACATATTTTATAAAATATTTTCTATTTTTATTTTTTATTTTTAATAATTTATAAAAATAAAAAAATGATTTTTTTTAATATAAAATTTTAAAAATAAAATAAAAAAGTAACATCTTTATAAATATAAATAAAAATATTTTTTAAAATTAAACACCATCTAATTTATCGTAGATTTTAAAAAACTTTAATTTCTAGTCATAAAGCCTAAGTCTATGATATTTTTGTATGGACATTGTTTGTATCAAAGGATACTTATTTAACGGATTTGGATAAAAAACCTTCAACAATTGAAATTTGAAATTTGTGATAATATTTTTGACTCTATCCATTTACATCGTTTAATTAGTTATTTGTAGATGAAATTAAAGGTCGATTTAATTGAATAATTAATTATGGTTGAAAATAGAAGATAAAAATGTTAAAATTTTTCATATTCTAACTGTATTAATCATGAAATCTGACGTAAAAAACTTAGAAAAAATATAATCATAACAAAAATAAAATGAAAATTAGAATATCATAAAATTTTAAAAAAAAAACTATAAAATCTAATGAAGAAATTATACAATTTGGTAAACATTTATATCGTCAGTAACGTTCAGTTTTTAGCATATAATATTTGAAGAACTATTTTTGACCAATTAACTTATTATTAACTATCCATTTCTACTTGGTGTAATTCATTCGTCTCTTACACTCATTCATTCATATTATTATCTATCGATTTCCGACGATTTTTGTCAAAACGTGAGTAGTTGCTCATCCCTAATTTGCATCAAGTGGAAAAGTTGGTATGGGATTTTCCTATTTTTATACGGGAAATGTTGACAAAAAAAGTCGGGGAGTGAATCACATTTTCATGAGATTAAAATACAAAAGTATTTTACCATTGAAAATAAACTGAGAATTTTAAAAATTGAAAATTTTGTATCAAATGTGTCACCGGTTTCAAGAAAAGACTGAGACAATAAAATGACATGTACACAAGTAGCGTTGACACGTCGTAATTTTATTTCACACATTTACTCACCTATAAACAATTTTATTCTCGTTAGTAGTTTTAATCAATATTATTTTAATATAGTTTTAAAGGTAATACTACTTTGGTAAAGCCAAATATTTTTATATTAAAAAATTAATAAATCATATTTATAATATATTAATTTTTTGCAGTATTTTAAAAAAATAATAGTTTCTTATAATTAATCAATTATGAAATATGAGCTATAAGTTGAATTAGAGTAATCCTCAAAACCCACATTTTATGCCACAGTTCTAACTCAAATTAAGGGTTTGTTTATTTTAAAGTTGAGAAAATATGATTTTAATAAAATTAACTTTAAGTTATTGAATATAATTAAAATATATTTTAATTAATCTTAATTATAAATTCTATGTTATAACATGTGTCTTTGGTTTAGATATTTTCAACTTTTCTGGTACATCTCTGTATAAGTTATATCATGCGTCTTGATACAGACAAGAAATTGATACATAAACAACCGTTACCCACCAAATAACAAGTCTTCAGCATCATGTCTATTTGCACATGGCTACCTATGTAGCTGCAACAGTAGGCAAGTGCGACACACAGCCACCAAACATGAATAATGAAATATCAAACAAACAAGTCGTGAGCCACGTAAGTCCAATCCACCTTCAATCGTTATAAGACTCTCTCCAATCTTCACTCACCGTCCTGTCACAGCCGGTGATGATGTTCTTTTCAGATTGGAAGAAAAGCCCTCTGACCCAATAACAGGGAAAAGATGAATGGTACATAATTTAATTTGCATTTTGTTCGGACCTTTTACTACGTTACTCAAGCTAATGGTTGATCAAGTTATTTCATTAAATTTAATTTTTCACATAAAATTCAAAATGATTTTTTGTCTTTGAAAAACAATACCCACGTTAGTTGGCATTTTCATCACATTAGGATTTTTTTTAAAAGTAATTATTTTAAAAATATTAATATAAAACAAATTATCTATAGGAGATGAAATTGTAAAACAACAGCAGGGTGATTTTATGATGCGAAACTCTAGGTATTTTAAAATTCTTGTATTTTAAAAGGTTTAAATTTTTATATTATTTAAAATAAAAATAGATATTAACTTTATATATATAGATATGCATTATGAATTTACAGGTAAATTATTAAAAAAAGAAGTTTCATGCACATGGATTAGATCGGTTCGGTTCAATTTGATCATTTTTCAACACGTAATAATGTAGCTGACACTTTTTACTAATATAAATAATTATTTTTAAAAATAATTAATTATTTGTTATCCAAAAAATTTTATATTTAAAGGTTTTAATTTTGATTTAATAAAATTTTCATTATCGTTATACATTTTAAAATATAATTATTTGATTCTAAAATTATATTATTATTTATTTTGATTCTTTCAAATTATTATTATATTTTATTAATTATAATTATTTTGTTGACATAATTATTCATTTTTAAATTATATTATTTATACGAATTAATCTTTTTAAAAGTGTTCACATATGCTGAATCTTACTTAATCTAATTATTACGATTAAATATTAAAATTAATTTTTTATTTAAATTTTAAATTAATTTAATTATATTTTTAAATGAATTTTTATTACTATTTATCAATAAATTAATATTTTTAAAAAGTCTTATTCCTATATACAAAATATTCATCTTTGAATCCCAATAATATTGAAATAAGACGTATAAATTCTCAAGTGCAACTATAAGTCTTAACCTAATAATTTACCTAATAAAATTTATTCTTAATAAAATATATATATATATATATATATATAATTTATTATATACATACAAATTATAAAAAATACAAAAAAATTTATCACGTCATATATGAATCCCAGCTGGGACAGTGCAATATTAAATGGAAAATATAATTTCACAAACAACATAATGAACAGATGTAGGAGATAAATGCAGTAAATGAGCATGCAGAGGTTTTTATATCCTGCTATAGCCAATGACACTTGCTTCGTCCAGGATATTCACCCATCTTACAAACTTCTCACCAAGTATCAAGGCTATCTTGCAGCTATTTGTTTTACTTTTAAGATATATTATTTATATTATAATTTAGATAATATATATTTTATTATATCACATTATATATATATATATATATATATATATATATATACTTTTAAGCTGATAGATGCAAGAAAACATGTATTTTTCTAATTTGTTTGAATGATTTCTATTTTAAATAATATTTAATATAATATAAAAAATATTATAATAATTATATATAATTTTTAATTAAATAAAACATTACAATAAAAAACTAATTTTTTTAATAATTATTATAAATAATTATTATTAATATATAATTATATAATATTCTTCTCGTTAAACTAGCTATGTTATAAGTATATAAAATGACTCCTCTATAATATAAATATAAATATTTTATTATTTATTTATTTTTATTTTTATCTTATTTTATCAATCAATTATTTATATAATTTATTTATTTTTTTATTTTATATATATTTTAATAAGTAGAATTTTTTATTTTTTCTAATTTTATTAATTTAAATATTATATTTTGATATTTTTATTTTTATTCTGTTTTTTACTTTTATTTATTTATTTATTATTTATTTTCTCTTATTCAAATGAAAGTTAAGTATTAATTGAGTTAATAAATGATCGCTATAGTTAAGATTCTATAAATACTATGATATATATATAAATCAATTTAATTAAAATATTACTGAGTTAATAATTATATCAATAAGTTATTGGTTAATTAATATACATCACAATCTTTATAATTTATATTAAAAAATTTAAAACTTTTTTAATTTAAAAATAAAAATAATTATCATTACACAATCTAATTAAACAAGAAACAATTAAAGTCAAATATCAATACAATCTAATTCAAAATATAATCAAAGTATCAAATAATTAAAATTTTAAAATTTTTCTATAAGTTCATAACAAAAATTTACATATCAGAAATTTAACTAAAACAATTTTAAAATTTATATCCAAGAGTTAAGGTAATGTAATGCTTAAGCACTTTTTTATTATTCAAAAAATTTAAATCTTTAGCACCTTTAATATATTAGTTTTTAATTATATTTTTTATAATATTACCTTATTTGTCTTCCTCCTCTTTATCATCTAAATTCTATTTATATGTGATATTAATATAATATTATTTTAAATATATATAAACAATTAATTTTAAATATTATCAACATTAATAATTAAAAAATAAATTTAAATTTAAAATAAAATAAATAAATATACCTATATCATCTCAAGAAGATTAGATAAACATATTTATAAGGTTATTATGTAATTATTCCACATCTTGAACCATGAAGTATGGTGGCAACTCCTCCAACCTCCAATTAGAATGTTTGTTCAATATTTTAAAATTAATATAATCATAATTTTGATACCTCAATAATTTTTAAGGTTTAATTGGTTCAAAGATTAACATGAGATAATTCAAAAAAATATTTATATAAAATTATAAATATTAAATAACCTACGTGTGATTATGAAGTATAAACAAAGAATAAAAAATTACCTTTGAAACTTCAAGTTGTAACAAATATAAATACGATCGTTGAATTTTTTATTCTC
This sequence comes from Canavalia gladiata, assembly GCA_037954105.1. Lineage (NCBI taxonomy): Eukaryota > Viridiplantae > Streptophyta > Magnoliopsida > Fabales > Fabaceae > Canavalia > Canavalia gladiata. Next base: position 9,755,034 of record CM075659.1, on the reverse strand, counting down.
TAACCTATTTTTCATATTGAAGTGAATAGGTTCAAATACACTTCAATTTTACTCACAACTTGAAGAGTTACAAGTTTAACTCAACACGAATAGCTAACTTTTGCAAATTTAGTGCACCACATCCATATAATTTTTATCATTGATCTAAAATATCATAATTAAGATAATAAATTAATATATACATTATTAAGCTAAAATGTAGAATAGGAAATTAGGATTCATGAATAATAAACAATATTGATCTTTAAATTTACTTGGTATCATGGTATTTTGTTCATGTACAACAAATTGTCTTCCAAAATCTCTTTTAACATTTTTAAATACTCTTATCTCACTTATCAACTCAGATTGTAAATTGGGATCACCATGAGAAAATCTTTCAATGATATCCAAAAGATCAAATGTTGTGGATTTATGTTTTTCAAGTTCTTCAACATTAAATCGACTAGATTTGACCAATAAACAACAAGATGAAAATTCTTACGAAGTTGAGAATCTCAACGATTATCCAAAATATTCAAGTATGACTCTACTTTCTTTTTATTTCTTTGAAATCTTTTCACAATTTCCTCCCTAACTTTATATATAGCTTGATAAAGAAATCTCATGGTAGGTTTATTTTCACTATCAACAATGTTGTAACACACGAACAAGTGGATCAATAAGTTTCACAATATCAACACATTATTTTCAAAACCCAAAATCTAAGACTTGTTCCACAATTTTTTTTGCTTTGCCTTATTTGGCATAAGCAGAGCTTGTCTATTCTCTAGTTTTTACCATGGATCTTAAAGCATTTTTCTAAGCTAATATACTTTGTAAGACAATAAAATTTGTAGCAAAGCAGGTTGGAGCTGGTTGAAGTATTTCTCTTCCACTTGTATGTTTTCTCATCAAATACAATGATAACAATGGTTATAAATGTATTTGGTAAGTTTAGAAGCATGTGACACAGTCTCACTTACTTCTTCTAATTTTCCAATGTCATGCAACATCAAATTAATGTAATGTGGTGCATAAGGAGACCAACATAACTTAGGAAACTCAATTTCTAATAACCTACTAGCGGTAACATAATTTGTAACATTATCAATCACAATCTAAACAATAGTTTTAGGTCCATCAAATAACACTACTTTCTTGAAAAGCATTTACTATAACTCAGCAGTTTTGGAAACATGAGAAGCATCAACAGACTTAAAAAATATAGTTCCTTTAAGACAATAAACCAAAAAATTAATAAATGTTCTTCTTGAGCGATCAATCCATCCATCTTCCATAAGAGTACAAATGGTTTGCTTCTAAACATTGTGATAACTCTCAACAAGTTTTTTTTATCTTTAATCCATTTATTTAACAAATAACCATGAATCCTATGAAAATTTGGACCTTTAAACCTAGGACCTATGCTACAAATAACATTAATTATATGTTGATAATATATGGACATAGTAGCATTAAATGACATAGAAGCATCAATCATCCATTTTAAGATAGCTAGGTCATATTTGTTTATCATTTCTTTACTTTGTAGCACATTTTTTAAGCTGGGTTGAGCTCCAAAGTTGTTCTAGGTATAAATAATTATCTATACGACTACTATTTTTCCCCTTTAGAGAGGTGAAAGTTTACTTGATTGGATTTGAAATTTCTATTGGTTCTTGCACTTCTTCATTATATATTCTCATTGGGTTTTCATCAAACACATTGCTGTCTTTATTTTGGATTTTTCTTTTCTTACTCCTACATTCCTCAATATTTTGCATCATTTAATATTGGATATTTGTTGATACTTTCCTACATTTTTCAACTTGTCCTTTATCTTCAATCAAGTGAGCCTTAAGTCGATTAATGTCATCTCCCTTAATAATTTTGTCACAATAAAGACAATCAAACTATTTTTTATTCTCCTAAACAATTTATTTACAATGTGCCTAGGCTAGATATGTTTTTCCCCTTATATTCTTCTAGAATTGAGAAGAATTTTCAATTAATACTTCTATGATAATGGAATATCAGTGATGATATCGTAGCATTTAAATTGTTATAAATTTATAATATTTTAATTATAAGAAAACTTTATTTTTCTTTAATTCAATTGTTGTAAGCTTGAAATCTTTTAAAATAATGTTTGTTAAGATTAAAAGATAAAAGTGAAAAAATGTAATAGTAATAATGATATTGATTATAAATTGATAATAATTTTGATATGAATTATAAGATGTATGATTCTAATAAAATACAAACAATTTTACTATTTATTTACGTATTTTATTTAATAATTGTTATTTTTTTAAATAGATTCAATAGTTTATATTTAAATATAATTAAATGTTAATATTATGTAATATATAGAAGGATAATTATCATAATAAAAATTATGAGTATAATAAATATAGTGATGGTAATAATAATAAGAATAGTAGTAACAAATAATAATAATAGATATTGAAATAATTACGATGATGTTAATAAAAAATAATGATAATATTATAATAGAATTAATATTAAGAGTGATTAATTATGGCAATGAATTAGTGAGGATGATTATAATAATATTAATGAAGGTAAAAATATGTAGATATTTTAAGAAAGATAAAAAAATGAATAATTTATATTTATAATCAAAATTTAAAACTATTTTTTTTAAATTTTAAAATTAAGTTTTTAAAGATTATTGAAAACCCAAAAATTAAATATTTGTAACACAAAGCAAAAGTGGAATCACTTGATAAGTAAAGTGCAATTTTTTTTTTCTAAAAATTTGTTAATGTCCAAATTCAACCCTAAAAAAATATAAGTGAAACTTTAGTCTTTAGAAAAGGAAAATTATCCATTTAGTTTTTTAAGTTTACAAATATGAAGGACAGAAGTTAGGAGTAGTTTGTTATTCGTCCAGCTATTTAATGTTGTCTAATTAAAATTGGAGTTGAACCACCCTAATTGACAATAGTATTTCATGTTAATCTTTATTATTTTTAATGCTCACTGACTTTTAATAAAAATATTAAAAACTTCTATAAATTATTGAGATAAAAATCTAATTTTAATGAAAGAATATCACCTTCAACATCTATAATATTATATCTAAGTTTTGTTCAAATATAAAATATTTTATTCTTTTAATTATTTTTATTTATTTTTAATACATTATTAATCTAAAAAAAGATAAATTATATACCACCTTAATTCTTGGTATACGTAATAGAATAGTGACTAATTAAATTAATCTCTAAAATGTTAATTCAAATGGATTAAAAAGATTAAAATGTTTTTGGTGAAAGATTAAGAACGTTTTTTTTTACAATTAGAAAAAAAAATAGTTTTAAATTTAATATATTCTTTAAATTATTATAATTCAAAATCTCTAATGAGACTAAAGAGGTGTTTCACTGTAGTTTTATATTTTTAGGTTTGAACATTTATTTTGTATTTTTTAAAAATTATTCTTAAAAAAATAAAGAAAGTAGCAGAGAAAATACATAAACTAATACATGAAAGAATATAAATAATAAATAAATAAATAAAAATATCTTAAAGTTATTTTGTTTTTTAATTTTAAAAACTGAAATAAAGATATTCTTTTCGAAACTCCTCTTATCAAATAAATTTTTTAATTTTTAAAATAGAACACTATTTTAAGAAACAAGAAATAAATAAGCCCTAAAAAGTTTTTCTTTTCTTACGGTCAAAGTTGTTCTCCTAATTTTTTTAAGAATTAATTTGAGTATTTATTCAAATTTGTAATATATTATACATTAAAAGAAATGAATACAATAAAAATTTAAGACAAAATTAAGGGATTATTTGATTTACTTTTGATTTTTAATTTAAAATTAATTTTGTAATATATTTTTTAGAAATTACTTTTGAAAAAACAGTAATGAAAGTTAGTGGTGAAAATAATAGAATAGTACGCATAAGAACATAAATAAAAGAAAACAAAAAATAAAATACCAAAATAACTTAAACTGTTTTATTTTTTACTTTTAAAAAATAAAAATATGTATTAGTTTTTTCAAAAATTTCACTCATCAAATAAGTTATTTTGATTTTTTAGTTTTAAAATACAGAAAACTACTTTCAAAAAACAAAACAAAACACACGCAAAATTTTTGGTCTTCTAAATTTAAGATTAGTTTTGATTTTGTAATTTAACTTTTTTTTATTCAATTTATCCTTTAAATTTTGTTTTTGTTTAACATTATAAGTTAAATCTTATTGTTAACTTGATTTTTTCAATGATTATCAAAATTGATTAAAAGATTTCTTTTATTTTTTTATGTGGTTTTATTAATTAAAATAAGAGATCAAAATAGGGACATAAAAAATATTTTTATCAAATTTCATTTTAAATATTTTTATTAGTAATTATTAAAATTGATTAAATTTTTTAAAATGTTAGGTTATCATAAATTTATTAAATTTTTGTGTAATTTTATTAGTTAAAATAAAACATTGAATTGAAATTTGTTTAATCCATTTTGTTTTGAATACTAAATTTTTATTTTTTAAAATAATTGATATACTATATTTATTCTAAAGTGTTTTTTAATGTTTTATACATAAATAATTAATTCATCATTAATTTTTATAAAATTATAATAAAATTTAACATTATTATAAAAGTTAATTTAATAAAAAATAAAAAATTAGAGAATTAAATTATATTAAATTAAATATTTTTATATTTTATAATTAAACTAATTTTATTTTTCTATATATTTCTTATTTTTCAATTTTTTTCTATTATTTTATCAAATGAGTATATTCATATATAAAACAACTACATTTCTTTCCATCCTAACTTTTAATCATTTAATCATGATTATACTTAATTAAGCAACATTTTTTCTTAATTATATAAATAATTCTATTAACTATTTAATAATCGGTTATCAATTATATTATTTATTTACTATTCATATTAAACTCTTAAGCACAATTTTTTTTACAAACTTATAATCGATAAACATTTTCCCATTTTATCTCATGCTTCATAAAGCAGTTTTACACTTCACTTCACTTCAGTCCAGAAGGTTTCTGCCCCTTCCCCTGAAACAAGCAAACGGCCAACAGAAACTCGAAAGAAACTGATGAACGATAATGATGAACGCAGGGAAGGAGAGAGAGACACACAGTACTGTTGCATTTCCCACGAATTCTTCCGAATAGCGACTGCAAACCCTAACAAAATCGCGGTGATTCATGCTTCCGGCGTAGCCCAACTTTCCAGAGAGTTTCGCCGCGAAAATTCTTCCTACCCCAACTTCGATGGAGACCTTGCCACGCTCTTAGAAAAGCGCGTCGAATCCACATCACTGCCACTGTATCATGGAGACTGTTGCTTCACTTACTCTCAAGTTTTGAACGCCGTTCGTTCCCTCAGCTCCCGCCTCCTCTCTATCCTGTTTGGTGCGGATGACCCCCACTTGATCACTGCCCAACCTCAAGGTTCGTTATTCACTCCATGAAGGAAAATTTCTGTTAGTTAGTTGATAATTATGAGTGTAAGCTGCTCGTTTGTTGACGTTAACATTTGGAATGAATATCTCATGCGAGTTTTTCATGTGCATTAGATGATCTATCAGGGTAAGGAAGCTACTTTAGGGTATGTTTGGTTGCAGGATGTTAAAGAATAAGGCCAAAATACTCTTTATAAGACTTGAACAATCGTTGTCCCCTTGAAATAGCTTTTGGAAGTGATTTAAGCTCAGGCCTATGTATCGAAACCTATTAGTCATAATGTTAGATTATTCACAGATGTTCGGCCCTACAAAGTTCATGTCCATGTCCATGAGGTGGGATGTGATAAGAGGTCCCCCCCCCCCCCCCATAGGAGAAGTATTACTTATGAAACTTGAACAATCATCCTTCCTAAGCTAGCTTTTGAAAATAAGTTAGGTCTGGTTTATTCTGAGTAAATTTTCATTTTAAAATTGAGAAAATTATGCAATGTTTATGAATAATGAAAGTGAAGAAGCGATGATTGGAAGGCTACCTTTGATAATCCCACTCATTTTAACAACTGATGTTAAGAAATATATGGTTTAATTTTCTCAAATATGTGTGTTTTAGAAGTTTTTGCAAATGACTGAAAAGCTGTTATTTGATGGTTCATTGTTAATATTTTTTGTTGGAATGGGGGAAAAGATTGTGCTTGATATTAGTCTGGCATTGTGCATTCTGCTGCAGGAAACGATGGGGTCAACCATGATGAGGGAAGTGTACAGACACCTGGGTCCTTGGAAACTCTGGTACCCAGTGAAGAAGCAATGGCTGATTCAAGTGAAGAGTATAGGCCAAAGATAGTGGGAATATATATGCCTCCTTCGGTTGAATATATTGTTGCTGTTCTTTCAGTACTGAGGTGTGGGGAAGCCTTCTTGCCTCTGGATCCGTTTTGGCCTAATGAAAGGATATTGTCAGTTGCTTCTTCTTCTAATGTTGATCTCATTATAGGGTCCCGCCCTCCATTTGGTAAAAGTAACTTGGACAAGCTTGATGAATTGCATTGGCTGGTAAAGTCAATTAGTTGTCCTGTTCTGAACTACACCATTGAAGAAAATCTTCAAGAACTTAGCTGCCCAACAGATTTGGCATGGCCTTGTGCCAATGAAAAGCAGAGATCATTCTGTTATCTGATGTACACTTCTGGATCAACTGGAAAGCCTAAAGGAGTGTGTGGCACTGAACAGGGTAACTCGTTATTGTAATTTGTTGTAACTGTTATTGCACATAAAAGTTAAGATTTCTTTAATTAAGTGTTACATTGTTTGTGCCCTTGTTAGTTTTCCAGTTTACCTTATTTCTGTGCTACACATGAGAAGAAACATATCAGATTTAGTAACATCTGCTGATTGTGTTGCCAATTTTCTTTAATATTATATTTTTTACTCTTAACACAATTTATTATTATGATTCTTATTTATTTTGATATCCTTAATTGTTAATAGGAATTTTGAAATTTTGTATGAAGTAAACTAATATTCAATACCTATAATTTTAGCATTTTGGATTTAACAACATTGTGTTTAGAAGTATTCTTCTGTTTGTAGATCTGTTCAGTTTTATGCTATGGAGGCCAACCATGGAGTCTATATACCTATTGTGAGGTTTGATATAGAAAGATATGGAAGGGAAAACAAAAACTTGCAAATAGTCGTCATTGATATAGAAAAAGCTTATGATAGGATTCCATGAGAAATTATGTGAAACAGTCTTATATTATGGAAAAGCTTTCATGACACATTATGCATATTTGAGCTATAAAAGACATGTATTATGGTTATGAGGCCACAATTAGTAGGTGAACTCCTGGAGGTGTAAAGTGTGATGATAAGTTTTTCATGTAACTGTAGGTTTGTACCAAGAATCTACTTTGAGTTCATACCTTTTTCTATCTTGGTATTGGGTGTACTTACTAGGAATATCCCAAAGTGAGGGCCTTAGTTAATGTATATATCTTCTGGATGATGTAGTTCTAGTTTGTGGATTGAGATTGAGGAGCCAAGGAATAAATTCTAAACTTGACTTGCCAAGTGAAGCTTTGTAATCAATGGCTTGGGGTTAAGTAGGAGAAAGATGTTGTGTATGGAATGCAATTTCAACATGAAGTAGCAACATTTTGAAGGTGAGAATTAAGAATCACATCATACAAAAAGTTGCAGAATTTAGTGCTTCTTGTTACCCATCTTACAAAGTGATGGGGAGATTGATGGAGAGATCACACATAGGTTCAGGTTAGATGGATGAAATGGAGAAATGCTTTAGCCATAATTTGTCATTGCAATGTACCTATCATACTCAGAAAAGTTCTATTGTGGACAGCTATAAGACCAATGCTGCTATGTGGTAGTGAAGTGCCAACAAGAGAAAGCTAAAGTTTAGAGGAAATATTTGTGATAGATGGCTAAGTTGTTTGATTTGTTACTAAATGAAACAAACTGATAGATACTTCACTCCCTTCAAAACTTCTGCTGTCTTTAAATGTTTTTGCTTACTTGAGTTATAAAAATTATATTTATATTATAATTTTGTTAGTTTTTATTTTTTATTATTTCCATATGATATATCTTCCCACTATACCTTCTAGAAATTTTGTTGATCCCACATATCACACATGTATCCATGGATCATTGCGAGATAAAATGTTGAGGTTAATGAGAGGATATGTAATTATATATGCGTGAAAATATAAGCTTAGGAGGAAATGTGTCTAGGGGAAAGTTCGAGTAGCCCTCATTATGGACAAGATAAAGAAAATTCATCAACTAAAGTAGCCTGGTTTTGTAGGAAGAAGTCAAGAGACCATTAGGAGTCCAGTGAGAAAAGTGGATTAAAAGGAAGATCAAATAAAACTTTAGGAGAAACCATTATGAAAAATATTGCTCTTGTTAGTAACCATAGAATATGAAAGAATCATAACAGTCCTTTAATTGTCATTATTTCACATTATTTGTAATCATATGTAATTATTCATAAGACTCTATAAATACTACCTGTGTGATCTGCTTTAGACACAACACATTCTAAAATCTCTTTCTCTTTTATGGTATCAGAGAGCTAACAGATCCGCTGCTCTCTTTTCCTTTTTATTTTTATTTTTTTTTCGTGCTATTGTAGCCGTGACCAGTAGCAGCGCCTTCGACGGCCTTTTCTTTGCCGTTGCTACCCCTTTTTGCCGGCGTGACACTCCGACCAGCATCGGACATCGTTGACAAAACTACTCCGATTGCCGCCCTCATTGGAAACCTACGCACGTGCCGTAATTATTCCAACTTCTTTTTCCGTGATGTCTTCCAGCAATGCATCCGATTCAGCCGCTACAATTACAAGTTTCACCAATGTCCCTCTCATTCCTTGTGAAAAACTACTTGGTTCTTCTAATTATACCTCATGGGCTGCTGCGGTTGAGCTTTGGTTCCAAGGACAAGGCCGTTCTGATCATCTCACTAAACAACTCAAAGATATTCCTAAAAAGGACCACGATCGTTGGAAACAAATTGATGCTTCTTTATGCAGTGTTCTTTGGTATTCTATTGATCCCAAATTACAGGTTACATATCGTGCTTACAGGACATGCTACGACGTTTGGCACAAAACCAAGAAGATCTACTCCAATGATATTAATCGCCTATACACGGTTGTCAACAATCTTGTTCATTTGAAAAAAGAGGACTTGGATATGGAGACTTATCTGGGTAAGCTTGACAGTCTCATTGCTGACTTTGATAGTCTCTTGCCTTTCACTCACGATGTAGATACCCATGCGAAGCAACGTAGTAGATTCTTCATGACTCTTGCTTTGGCCGGTCTCCCACCCGAGCTTGATTCCGTACGGAATCAAATCCTATCCAATCCTTCAATACCTTCTTATGATATGGTCAGTGAACAATTATTGTGCATTTCTCAGACATCCGCTCCACCTCCCTCTGTCACTGTTGACTCTTCCGCTCTTGCTTTCAACTCTGCTCGAGGAGGCCGTGGTGGAAATTGTAATCGGCCTCGTCCACGTTGCACCTACTGTAACCGCTATGGTCACACTGAAGATATATGCCGTACAAAAGCTCGTGCTCAGAATAAATCTGTCAATCTTGCTACAGTCACATGTTCTGCTCCTTCTGATGAGGTGACTCTTTCTAACGCTGAATATAATGAGTATGTTCAATGGAAAACAGCCATGCAATCCTCTACTCCAGTTGCCCCTATTGCTCATAGAGATAATCCGGTTGCTTTTGTCTCTCAATCCTCATCTTTTGGACCTTGGATCCTTGACTCAGGTGCTTCAGATCATCTATCTGGTAATAAATCTCTTTTCTCTACATTCTCTCACATGGCCCATTTACCCCATGTCACTTTAGCAAATGGCTCCCAAACTAAAGTTGCCGGCATTGGGGATGCTTCTCCACTTCCCACTCTTACTTTGAAGTTTGTGCTCTATGTACTTGGATGCCCATTCAACCATATGCCCATTAGCAAACTTACTAAAACAATGCCATATTCTGTTATCTTTGCTAATAATTCTGTTTTTATTCAGGACCAACGGACTGGAGAGATGATTGGAACCGGTCATGAGTCTGGAGGATTGTATCACCTTTCTTCTCCAAAAACTTGCCTCACCTCTGAGTCACCAGAAGTCATTCATCAACAGTTGGGTCACCCAAGTCTTCCAAAGCTACGACTTATGGTTCCTCATCTCAAAGTTTCAACATTTGAGTGTGAGTCTTGTCAGTTGGGGAAACACTTTCGAAGCACATTTCCTATTAGAGAAAATAAACGAGCTACGTCTTCATTTGAGTTAGTCCATTCTGATATTTGGGGTCCTAGTCGCATCATGTCCACTTTAGGCTATAAATATTTTGTTACTTTCATAGATGATTTTTCCCGTTGTACTTGGCTATTCCTATTACGAAATAGGTCTGAGCTATTTTCAGTTTGGCAAAACTTTTACTCAGAAATTTGCAATCAATTTGGTGTTTGTATCAAAGTTCTTCGTAGCGATAATGTTCGCGAATACCTATCTCCCACATTTCAAGATTTTCTTCGCACACACGGCATTATCCATCAAACATCTTGTCCACATACACCACAACAAAATGGTGTTGCTGAATGCAAAAATCATCACTTGGTTGAGACAGCTCGGACAATGCTTCTTCATTATCAGCTTCCACAATCTTTCTGGGGCGATGCTGTCATCACTGCCTGTTATCTCATCAACTGCATGCCCTCCACAGTTCTGGACAACCAAGTTCCATATTCTGGTACTATTTCCAAAACAACAATTGTACTCTCTTCCACTTCGCGTATTTGGTTGTACCTGTTTTGTGCATGACCTCACTCCAGGCAAAGACAAGCTGAAAGCTAAGTCTCTAAAGTGTTTGTTCCTTGGATACTCTCGTACCCAAGAGGGCTATTGGTGCTATTCTCCTGACCTCAGACGATATTTTGTCTCAGCTGATGTAAGTTTCTTTGAGACTCGTCCTTTCTTCTCCTCATCAGATTGTTCGCCTGCTCTTGAGAGTTTTCACCACCAGAAAGTTCCCCTGCTCCTACCCCGGTTAGTATTCCTTCGGTGACACCACGCCCTTTGATCACATATCAACGTCGTCCTCGACCTCCTGAGTCTCTGCCTGTTATACAAGCTCCTCTAGACTCATCACCTGTTCCAGCAACTACTCCTGCTCCTTCTCCTGAAGCACTTGCCTTATGCAAAGATACCAGGTCCTCTCGAAACTCTAAACCTCTTTATGCTTGCACTTTCTCTTACCATCGTCTATCACCTTCATATTATGCATTTGTTTCCTCCTTGGATTCTGTCACAATTCCTAAGACTCCAGGTGAGGCCCTATCTAATCCTGGGTGGCGCCAGGCAATGATTGATGAAATGACCGCCATGCACTCTAACAACACCTGAGATCTTGTTCCTTTACCTTCAGGGAAGACCATTGTTGGTTGTAGATGGATCTATACAGTCAAAATTGGCCCTGATGGTACCGTTGATCGACTGAAGGCACGTCTTGTTGCTAAAGGCTACACTAAAATTTTTGGTCTAGATTATGCAGACACCTTTTCCCCTATAGCCAAAATGACGTCGGTCCGTCTCTTCTTGGCATTAGCTGCTATCCACCAGTGGCCTTTACACCAACTTGACATTAAAAATGCATTCTTACATGGTGAACTACAAGAAGAAGTTTATATGGCCCAACCCCCAGGTTTTGTTGCTTACGATGCTCCTGATTATGTATGTAGACTTCGTCGCTCCATCTACGGCTTGAAACAATCTCCTCGTGCTTGGTTTGGCCGGTTTAGTGCTGCATTAAAGGAGTTTGGCATGACTCTGTGAGGCAGATCACTCTGTATTTTTTCTCCACTCATCTCCTACTACTTGTCTATATCTCGTGGTTTATGTAGATGATATTGTTATCACTGACAGCGATCATGACGGCATTAATCGACTCAAAGTCTATTTGTCTCACCAATTTCAAACCAAGGATTTAGGTCCTCTTAAATATTTTTTGGGGATTGAAGTTGCAGAATCTGCTTCAGGTATTGTTCTTAGTCAACGCAAATATGCTCTTGACATTCTAGAAGAAACTGGCATGCACAATTGTAAACCATGTGACACACCCATGGATCCCAACATAAAACTACTCCCAGGTCAGGGGGAGTCATTGAAAGACCCAGAGAGATATCGACGATTGGTTGGCAGACTTAACTATCTTACAGTCACTAGACCGGACATTACCTTTGCAGTAAGTGTAGTAAGTCAGTTTCTTAATGCTCCATGTGATGCCCACTGGGATGCAGTAATCCACATTCTTAGATTCATTAAAAACTCTCCTGGTAAAGGTTTACTTTACACAAATAAAGGCGATTCTAGCATTGTAAGCTACTCTGATACTGATTGGGCTGGTTCACCATCTGATAGAAGATCCACATCAGGTTATTGCGTACTCTTTGGAGGAAACTTAATTTCATGGAGAAGCAAGAAACAAAATATAGTTGCTCGAAGCAGTGCAGAAGCAGAATATCGTGCAATGGCCATCACATCTTGCGAGCTAACTTGGCTCCGATAGTTGCTTCAACAACTAAAACTCGGAGATACCAAGGAGATGAAGTTGATTTGTGACAACCAAGCTGCACTTCATATTGCCTCCAATCCAGTCTTTCATGAGAGGACCAAACACATAGAAATAGACTGCCACTTCATTCGAGAAAAAGTCCTTGTTGGTGAAATTACAACTGATTTTGTCAACTCCAACAATCAACTAGCAGACATGTTTACCAAATCTCTTAAAGGGACCCGAGTTGAATTTATTTGTAACAAGCTTGGTGCATACAATCTATGTGCTCCAGCTTGAGGGGGAGTGTTAGTAAGCATAGAATACGAAAAAATCATAACGGTCCTTTAATTGTCATTATTTCACATTATTTGTAATCATATGTAATTATTCATAAGACTCTATAAATACTACCTGTGTGATCTGCTTTAGACACACAACACATTCTAAAATCTCTTTCTCTTTTAGCTCTAAATAGTTTTATTGAAATTTTGGATGTTAATAGAGCCCAATGTTGTAATTAATCCAAGGAGCCAATCCAACATAATGTGATAAGGACTTGGTTGTAACTGTTCTTTTGTTAAAAACTTCTAATAATTTGTTATCCAAAATGAACAACTTCCTCTCTAAATTATCTGTTTTTAAAATATAAATTTCTTATCCATAATTATATTTTTTTTATGTATATCAGTATATATACTGTAATTTGTTACAATTTGTTTTACTTTTACTGTTTTACATTCTTGCTAGGTCTTTCAAATCGCTTTTTATGGATGCAAGGAATGTATCCTCTGAATGGGCAGGAACTCTTGTTGTTTAAGTCATCAGTTAGCTTCATAGACCACCTGCAAGAATTTCTCAGTGCTATTTTGACTGCTTGTGTGTTAGTTATTCCTCCTTTCAACGAGCTAAAAGAAAATATATATTCTATACTAGATTTTTTGCAGGTAAAGTAGTTCCTGATTGTGCTTTTGCGATTTATGTATTGTCAATATTATCCTTTTCTTTGGTAGCTTGTAGAATTGTTGTGCTTTCAGCTAGAACTGCAGCTTTGCGTTCCCTTCTAACTCAGTAGTTATCAATTATCAAGAATGTTACCTTTGGGGGTTTAGGTTTTCTGCTGTATTGCCAAATAAATTCTCACGATGTTTTTGGTAATATTATTGGAAATGCTGTTTTGCAATGTTTCTCTAACTTAATTGTTCATAAAAACTGTAATTTATACTTTAATTTTATCATGTATGTTTGAGAAGAATTCTGCATTCTTTTTGTTTCTATCACAGTATAAGTTAGTTATAAAATTATTTTTCTTTTAATTTCTTACTTTTTCCTGTTATATTAAATGCTTCTATAGGGGTATTTTGTTAATAGGCTTACAGCTGTTCCATCACTAATGAGGACTATTCTTCCTGGACTGCAAACCCATGCTAAGATGCAAGTTGAAAGTTCACTGAAATTGCTTGTGCTTAGTGGTGAAACTTTTCCTCTGGCCTTGTGGGAGATGCTTTCAACTATATTACCAAAGACATCCATCTTGAATTTATATGGAAGTTCAGAGGTTAGAGAAGAAGACTATCCTTCTAGCCTGAGATTTTGAAAGAACATTCATAATTTGCATTTGCTGTCTGGTTCCTGTTATAATGTTCCTACACACTCAATTTGATATAACTTTGTCTTTTCCATGCATGAAGAGAATTTCAAAATATTTCCTAGCTGCTATCCTGTTTTCTTCGTTCTTTTTTCTGTTACTGGTATACTGCAATTCTATTCTTACATAGTCATGCATATTTGGTATTATAGACTGTGAATTAGTTGGAAACAGAGTTGCCAATTGATACACTTTATTACTATTATTATCACTACTAAAACGTCTGCTCTGTTGCCGCAATGATAAAATTAAAGGGAAAAAAAGTGAGATCACTGCTATTGAATTTTCCCTACTAAATTACTACACTTATTTTTGGTAGGGAATGCAATTTGATTATTAAAGTGGTGAAAATGCACTATTTTGGATGTGCTTCAGAACCATTTGACCCTATTGGCTATTGTGATCAACACATAATCTTTTGAAAAATAGTTTCTTAGGTATTCTTACTATAATTTATGATGAATTGGAAATCATCAGTGGATGCCCTTTTTGTTCCTAATTATTTACCTTTGGAATATAAGCCTATGGCTGACGCTTAAAACATTTAAGGTATAGATTATGATTATAAGTAGCCCCCTGTATCTTATTTTGCTCCTTTACCAATTGGAATTTTTGTACTGTCTTAGATTTGAAGGGATTTTCTATGCTATAGGTAGATATTGTAGACCATCCAGCATCAAATAATAATAATTAGATGCATATTCTCCTCCTGAGAGTAATACTTTTAGGACTTGGAGTTATCTTTTATTTTCATTTTGATAAGAATGCATAGTGTCCTCTTGAGAGTAATGCTTTTTGGACTGAGTTATCTTTTATTTTCATTTTGGCAAGAATCTGATAGAAATGGTCAACAATACAAAAAAAAAAGGGAACCAATGGATCATATTATTCATTTGAATGCTTTCTGATTAATGTGACCTAGAGGTATGAAATGATACAATGCTCACAGGGTATTCAAGAGACTCAGAACTATCCCCAACCTCCCAATAAACTCTGTTTCTTCCTAACCTCATCCTCCTCTCATATTCCCCTATATATCATCTCCTCCTGACCATTACATTCTGTTAATAATGATGCTTAATTAATTCAGTTAGTTTTAGGTTCTGACCTCTACCCCTCCTATTTTTCTTTATGTACACCTTTTTCATTATTGGTCTACTATCAAAATCTTGAGAGAATCATGCCACAAAAGCTAGCCTTTGTAGTAGAAGAGTCCAAGACCTTATAAACCCTACATTAGAAGTGAAGAAAATAAGAATGATGGAAATATTTTCCTATGTTTGCTTGACTATAGAAATAGGAGGGAAAGAATTATTTTCTCGGAGGGCCCAAGAATTTTTAACTCAAAAGGGGGGAATGGAGGAAGGAAGAGTTTCCTTTTATTTTATTTTATTTTTTTTGCTTTTAATGTTTAAATTATTAATTTTTTAAAAAATTATTATATTAATAAAAAATAACAATAAAAAATTAGAACTTTCAATTTAATTTAATTTTTTAATTAATATAAAATAAAATTTCTACAATCAATTTATTTCTTTCACACTCTTTTCCATCCATCTAAATAAGAGAAAAGGATTTCTTTCTTTTTCCTTTCCTCCTATTTCTATGTATCCAAATAACTCATTTTTTTTTATCTTATTTCCGTTCTATTTCTTACCTTATTTCTCACATCATCCAAACAAAGCATCAATATGAGACTCCATACCTTGCAATTGAATTCACATTTATTTTTAATAATATTACATTAATAAAATATTAACAATGAAAATCATGATTTATTTTGGGTTACAGAAGATTTGAGACATGGTTTGGAGAGGTGAAGGATAGGCTAAAGTTGAGACAAAGTGGTTTTGACGTGACTTGATCCTGAGTTAAGTAGTCCTAGGGGAACTAGGTGCAACATAAGCTATTTACATTAGATTTTCTCATAAGCCTCTAGACTACACCTTGTCCTTTGTGCCATTATCGTTGACTGATGCATTTGTTTTCTTTTTCTCTAATATTTTCAAATTCAAATTATGTAACTTATTTATGAGTTTATGTCATGGTGCTTGTATAATGCTTTAATTTTTTTATCATTTTCATTGGCTAATGCATTTCTTTTTCTTTTCCATTTTTTAAATTAAGGTCTCTGGTGACTGTACATATTTTGATTGCAAGAGGCTGCCATTGATTTTGAAGGAAGAAATGCTAACTAGTGTTCCAATAGGTTTACCCATGACTAACTGTGATGTGATGTTTCTTGGTGGAAGCGATGCATCAAATGAGGGAGAGCTATATGTTGGTGGTTCTTGTGTCTCTAGGGGTTACTATCATGAATCTAATATAATGTCTGATGCATTTGTAAAGTTGTCTCAAAGTTACAGCTGTGGTGATTCTGTTAATGCTTGCAGAAGCCAAATCTACTTTAGAACTGGTGATTTAGTCAAACAATTGCCAAGTGGTGACTTTGTATTTCTGGGAAGAAAAGACCGCATTATAAAAGTCAATGGACTGCGTATTGCCCTGGAAGAAGTTGAAAATTTGCTCAGGGAACATCCATATATAAATGATGCTGCTGTAATTTGTCAAAATAATCAAGCAGAACTTGTGCTTCTTGAAGCCTTTATTATATTAAAGGACAAGGAAAGATTGGGTGAATTATTAATGCCTGCAATCAGAAGTTGGATGATTAACAAACTTCCATCAATTATGCTTCCCAACCGTTTCATCTTTATGGAATCATTTCCTACCTCTCCTAATGGTAAGGTTAATTATGAGTTGTTGGTTGGCTCTGCATTATTGACAAAGAATGTCAAGGATAAAGTTGGTAACACCGACTGCAACAATCTTCTGCAAATTATTAAAAAGGTATGGTCTTACTACTTTTATAACGAAAATTTATCTTGTGTGTCAGAACAGAAATAAAAATTTCTCCTCTGATCTTGTTTTATTGACCTATATATTGTAAATTGAATAGTCATGGTTGGACTTGAACAATGGTGCTGTAAAGTATTTGACAATAAGTGCCATGCATGGCTAGATATGAAGTTCTAATTCATTTTATCACATTTTTGGTAGACTTGTGATTAAGATACTCTGTGCTTTGGTTTTGTTGCCTGCCTCTTTCATCTGGAAAACTTCTCACCACTGGTAATGAATGCCACAAATGAAATGGAAAGTCAATTTAATTGGGGAGAGAGTGGGTTTGTGTCTGTCTCCTGTAAGTGTTTGCCCCAATTTCCATAATATTTTTTTATTTATATATTAGTTACTCTACAAAGCCAGCAGACCCTTGAGAAATTAAAAACATGAAAATATAAAACAAACAATTGCAAGCTTCCTGTTGCCATACTTAAAGATAGAATGGTTGGCCATTTATTGGACTGAAGGTTGAAGCGGAAGTTGATAGCAGCTCTGTTGTTGCAGTAGTTTAATGAATGAACCGACTCCATACTGTTGTTAGAACTAAGAAACAGAAATCATGTTTGGGCATCCTCCAAACAATTCCATGGCATGACTTGATCCTGAGTTAAGTAGTTCTTGGCATGTCATTAGAGGCCTGTATGACCTAGTGGTTAGGAGTTCAAAGTTCAATCCATTGGCTTTCTTGGCAACATATTCATTTCGGAAGCACTTATTTTATAATAAGTCAGCTTGTTCAGTTCTTTTCAAGCATATCCATTTTGTTAAATACACATGTATGACTACTTGTTTTCCTTTAGGCTTTCTTGTTTTGGGATTCCTCATTCTCCTCCCAGTTGTGCTCCCCCCTAATTTCCTTAAAAAAATTGGCTGTTCTAAATATGTATGTCTTCCCTTTGTATGATCTATGATGCATTACTAATATTGAATAATTTTATGAATTTCGATTATAATGAGATACTTTTTGCTTACATATATTTCATTGTGTATTTCTATGCATGTAACATGTTGACTCCTAAACTATTTATGCAATAAATTTGTGTCCACCAACAGTATGTTGCCTTCTAGAAATTCAGCCAACTATGATTACTTACTGAAGAGAAGCTAAGGATTTTGAATTGATAATTTTTTTAACAGGCCTTTCATGATGCTTTAATGGTTGAAAAGGTTTGCAATGATGATGATTTCTTTATGATGGGCGGTAACTCTCTTTCTGCTGCACATGTTGCTCATAGTTTGGGGATTGACTTGAGATTTCTTTACTACTACCCAAGTCCTTTTAAGCTTTGTATGGCTCTTCTCCAGAAAAGAGGTTCCTGCTCTTTGCATAATAAGCTGGATAATTGTTTGCAAATAAACACAGACAGACAAGATAACCATATTTCTACCAAACATGCTGAAAATTCTAGTTCACATGAGTCTAGGATAATTTCAAAAAATAACAATGACAATTCTTTACCTTCTAAACGGTTAAAGATGGGTTCTACAGATGTTACATCAAGGGGTGATGAATCATTGCCATGGTATTCCCCTTCACTATTATCATCCTCATTTAGCCGAGGCAACAAGGTGTTGCATAAAGGGCAGCCAGCAGTAACTGAAACGCACCAAACAACTTGGTCTGCAAATGTTCCTAGAGGTAACAGAGGTCATATGAAAGACTTTTGGAAAGTTTATATGGAATCTTGCGTTGATGCTTCACCAATGCTCGTGTTTAAAGGCACAGACATTTATTTGTTCATTGGATCACACTCGCATAAATTTCTCTGCATAAATGCTACAAGGTAAAAACGTATTATAGTTTGGATAAATGGTTTTAATCAATTGCTTAGTATTTCTTTTGCATGCCACTGATAACTCATTTTTTAATCTAATTTTAACCAACTGTGCAATCGGCATCATGATAGTATCTTGTACACTTGAAAATATTTTAGTCTGGTTGATGTATGATGTGGATCTGATTGGAACCTAGATCCAAGTAGGTTAGGAAGGATCCACTGATGGATTAGAGGCAATTATTATCAGGATTATGTGATAGAAAATAACTTATCTGTCAGGGTTAACTAGATAAATGCCTTCAACCATAGCTGTACTGTTCACTACTGATGGTAGAATTATATATAGAAGTTTTTTGGTTTCTATTTTCTGTTCTAGTACTTCTAAAACTGCTACTTAATAATTGGTTTAGTGGTTCTGTCCAGTGGGAGATCAAACTAGAAGGGCGCATTGAATGTACAGCAGCAATTGTTTCTGAATTTTCTCAGGTTGATTTTCATTTGTGAACATATTATATTGAGTTACTCTAGTGCAATAAGATTCTATACATTTGTTTTAACATGGGGTATTTCTCTAGGTTGTTGTTGGATGTTACATGGGAAAAATATATTTTCTTGACTTGTTGAATGGACGCATCTGTTGGAATTTTCAAACATCTGGTGAGGTATCTACTTTTAAAGCTGTATCTAATTCCTGTCCTTTCTTGTCTGATGTTTTCTGGCATCTGCTTTCTTTCATTAATTTTTTTTAAAAAAATTACAATATAGATCATAGTTATGAATCCTAGATCATGGCACAGAACAGCTGATCCCTGAAATTCTATTAGCTATAGAGTGGGATGACCATTATCCTAAAGATTATAGGTATAAGATAATCAATTTATACTAACATAAATGCTCAAAAACTTAAAAATACTTTAAAATTTAAGATATCTTCATACTTAATATTAATATTTAAAACTCATTAAGTCTAAACACAATGGATGATGTCATGGTGGCTAAGAGCATGAGAACATAGGAACAAAATAAAAAAAGGGATTCTCTTGGCTGTTCTGCTCATGGCTGTTTTGAAAGAGTTTCCCTTTCTGATATGCAGAGACGCAATATCCTTTCTGTATTGCTTTTTCCACATTCCTTGTACCGTTTCCCCTTGTTTTTAGTGTCTTATTCTCTGTCAAGTTATATGGTAGGAACAATCTTTCTGACAAGGAGAGAGTGTATTATTCATAAGAATAGTAATTGCAGAAAAAAGTAGAGTAAATGCCCCCAACCAAGGAAAGCTCCTATGGCCCCAAGCTATACAGCTGAAAATTAATTTAGAATATGCCTGCCCCATTCTTCCCAAAACATCCCTTTATAACCAAGTCCAGGATCTATTTTCTCTCTCCTCTAACTGTTTCTCTCCCATTCTTTTAATACAATTTAACCCCCTTATAAGGCCTTTTCTTATATCAAATTGGGCCCAGGAACCTATCATTATACCTTCCCTTGTTTATCTTAGTTTTTTCCCATGAAATGGTCATATTAAGAGTCCATTTTCAGTTATCTGATTTCTTTATAGCCCCCCCCCCCCCCCCCCCAAAAAAAAGAACTCCTTTCTTTTGTAGTCAATTTCTAATTATGCTTTTGAACATGTGAAGGTAAAATCACAGCCAGTTGTAGACACATGCAGACAATTGATCTGGTAATTTTTTTCATGCTTCTATTTCTATATTGTTAAGTTATCATGCATACACTTTATGGTCAAGAATTAATCTAAACATTTAATAGTTTGTGTTAATGTAAGTATTGCTGAAATCAGAAAGTTTTCATGATAACAACTAGCATCTAAGATCTACATTCTACACAGAACCCTTGTAGGTGGGATGAATGTATAAGATTGTTCCATTAGAGAACTGCTGGTTTGTATAATTTAATCTATGAAAATGATACTTTTGGCATTTGGATAGTTGGGGAGTGGAATAGAAGGGATTAGAATTCAGGAACGGTTATAGGTTGGCATATCATATTTACTATGACCTCTGCTATGCCTTATATTAATTGAGGGATAGAATAGTGGAGGCTGAAGTCCAATTGGCACTCTGAACTTTCCAAATTTGTTCCTTGTGAAATGCTTCCAATTTTTTTTTTCTAATGTTTTAGGACACAAGGCATGTGTAAGGTCCTGTGAATCTGAGTTAATTAGCCCAGTTCCAACCTAATCATGGGCCTTGGGTTTGGAAAATTTATAATAGGAGGAATAAGAAGTGGCAGAATGGGAATTAGTAGAGCTGTTGGTTATGAGTGGAAAGGTGGGCAATACATGAAATGTTTTTTAGGGTGTGGGCTTGCACAGAGTGGGGTATGATTCATTTTTTGTTATAGAGGAACAAGGCTGCGAGCCTTTGTACAGAGCTTGCTCTGGGTCTTGCAAATTTTTCCCTTCTGCTGTGTAGTCTTTCTCAGTTAATATACAGATCATCAATTGTTTGTTTTTCTTGGTCTCTGACAGCATGCTAATGGGTTTGAGGTGAACTGGTACATTATGGGGTTGTATTTGGATGACTTTACTGAGCTATATGCTAGGCTACCGATCAGTATTTATACCTTCCTTTGGCAATTGCCACCACTTCTAAGTCGCTTTCTTTTAAACAAAAAAATTACAATCTACAGATATACATTCGAATATTCCTTTTTTATTTACTAATTAAAAAATAATATACTTCATAAATTATCTGATTGAGCAACTTCTATTCTCAAAGGAAAAAAATCTCGCACGCCATTTGGTAAATACGAGTTGTCAAACCTGGAAAGTATAAGGGTGGAGGACTCTTCAGAAACTTATGAAAATTAAGGATTTTGATGTATGGTTTATGGCTTCATATAAAACTATCAAGAATTGAATTCCCATTAAAATAAATTTCCTGTAGAATGTGTGCTTCCCTTTGGTGCTCTGCATGTGGCTGTTTGAAAGAATTGCCATTTCTGATAAGTGGACAGACTGGAATTTTCCTTTTTTATTTACTAATTAAAAAATAATATACTTCATAAATTATCTGATTGAGCAACTTCTATTCTCAAAGGAAAAAAATCTCGCACGCCGTTTGGTAAATACAAGTTGTCAAACCTGGAAAGTATAAGGGTGGAGGACTCTTCAGAAACTTACGAAAATTAAGGATTTTGATGTATGGTTTATGGCTTCATATAAAACTCTCAAGAATTGAATTCCCATTAAAATAAATTTCCTGTAGAATGTGTGGTTCCCTTTGGTGCTCTGCATGTGGCTGTTTGAAAGAATTGCCATTTCTGATAAGTGGACAGACTGGAATTTTCCTTTTTTATTTACTAATTAAAAAATAATATACTTCATAAATTATCTGATTGAGCAACTTCTATTCCCAAAGGAAAAAAATCTCACATGCCATTTGGTAAATACAAGTTGTCAAACCTGGAAAGTATAAGGTTGGAGGACTCTCCAGAAACTTGTGAAAATTAAGGATTTTGATGTATGGTTTATGGCTTCATATAAAACTCTCAAGAATTGAATTGCCATTTCTGATAAGTGGACAGACTGGAATTTTCCTTTTTTATTTACTAATTAAAAAATAATATACTTCATAAATTATCTGATTGAGCAACTTCTATTCTCAAAGGAAAAAAAATCTCGCACGCCGTTTGGTAAATACAAGTTGTCAAACCTGGAAAGTATAAGGGTGGAGGACTCTTCAGAAACTTACGAAAATTAAGGATTTTGATGTATGGTTTATGGCTTCATATAAAACTCTCAAGAATTGAATTCCCATTAAAATAAATTTCCTGTAGAATGTGTGGTTCCCTTTGGTGCTCTGCATGTGGCTGTTTGAAAGAATTGCCATTTCTGATAAGTGGACAGACTGGAATTTTCCTTTTTTATTTACTAATTAAAAAATAATATACTTCATAAATTATCTGATTGAGCAACTTCTATTCCCAAAGGAAAAAAATCTCACATGCCATTTGGTAAATACAAGTTGTCAAACCTGGAAAGTATAAGGGTGGAGGACTCTCCAGAAACTTGTGAAAATTAAGGATTTTGATGTATGGTTTATGGCTTCATATAAAACTCTCAAGAATTGAATTGCCATTTCTGATAAGTGGACAGACTGGAATTTTCCTTTTTTATTTACTAATTAAAAAATAATATACTTCATAAATTATCTGATTGAGCAACTTCTATTCTCAAAGGAAAAAAATCTCGCACGCCGTTTGGTAAATACAAGTTGTCAAACCTGGAAAGTATAAGGGTGGAGGACTCTTCAGAAACTTACGAAAATTAAGGATTTTGATGTATGGTTTATGGCTTCATATAAAACTCTCAAGAATTGAATTCCCATTAAAATAAATTTCCTGTAGAATGTGTGGTTCCCTTTGGTGCTCTGCATGTGGCTGTTTGAAAGAATTGCCATTTCTGATAAGTGGACAGACTGGAATTTTCCTTTTTTATTTACTAATTAAAAAATAATATACTTCATAAATTATCTGATTGAGCAACTTCTATTCCCAAAGGAAAAAAATCTCACATGCCATTTGGTAAATACAAGTTGTCAAACCTGGAAAGTATAAGGGTGGAGGACTCTCCAGAAACTTATGAAAATTAAGGATTTTGATGTATGGTTTATGGCTTCATATAAAACTCTCAAGAATTGAATTGCCATTTCTGATAAGTGGACAGACTGGAATTTTCCTTTTTTATTTACTAATTAAAAAATAATATACTTCATAAATTATCTGATTGAGCAACTTCTATTCTCAAAGGAAAAAAATCTCGCACGCCGTTTGGTAAATACAAGTTGTCAAACCTGGAAAGTATAAGGGTGGAGGACTCTTCAGAAACTTACGAAAATTAAGGATTTTGATGTATGGTTTATGGCTTCATATAAAACTCTCAAGAATTGAATTCCCATTAAAATAAATTTCCTGTAGAATGTGTGGTTCCCTTTGGGGCTCTGCATGTGGCTGTTTGAAAGAATTGCCATTTCTGATTAGTGGACTGACTGGAATTTGATTCATTAATTGTTTTTTCATGATACTTGTCTCGTGACTATTCTATTTTGGAAGATATCTTATACTCCCCTCCCCTGTATTAATTTTCTTCTTTCCTCTCTAATAAAATTTCTCTTCTAATAATACAAATCATTAAAATTAGTAATCCTTGTGCATTGGATAAGTACATATTTACAACCATATTTAGAAATTAAACACTATTATGTATGAAAATTTTAATTGTTAGACTAGAAGCAAAGGTGGAACAGCACAAGTTAATGTTCAAAAAATCTAATATTATGTCAAATACTACATGTTCCAGTGTGTCTTATTGTCAAAAGTCCCCAATATATGTTAAAAAGTTATGTTACATGTAGCTTGATTGGAAAATATGCAAGTTTTCAGCATGGTTTAATGTTTATACAGGTGTGGCTCACATGATCATTACCTATATGCTCTTGACTACAAAAAACATTGCTGCGTCTACAAGCTACCATGTGGAGGCAGTATATATGGGTCACCTGCAATTGATGAGGTGAATTTTCCCTTCTAATTGACCTCATACTTGTATATTGGTTGATTAAAGATTACTACCGAGTTCTTACTTTCTTTTACTAATATTTCGTGTAGGTTCGTGGCTTGCTTTATGTGGCCTCTACCAGTGGTCGCATAACATCTGTATTGATATCAGTACGATAAATTCATAAATCTATTAATATAAATGCATAAGTTTATTTCTTTTGGGGGGCCTCCAATTCCATACTACTATTTCTTTTGTGGATTTAGTTTCTTGTGAAAATATAATTTTTGAAAAAACGTCAACTTCTCGCCCCCCCCCAGATGCAAAAGTGTTAATTTGTTGCTAATGCCATTAAGTATGATATTTAACTTAATGTTCATCTTGACAATTATTAAATGTCGGTGATTTAGATTCCAAAAATAGCAGATTCTGTTTTTATTCTCACCAAAATCAGAGAGGATCCCTTGTTTTATTTGTACAAATAGGATAGATCATTTTTTTTATTCATTCCAAAGATTATGTATATATTGATTCCTTTTTTAGTTAGATAGGAAATTATAACTCCTGATTTATAGGCTGAAATCTGGGTCTAGTCTACTGTAATCCTTCAAACACAGTGGAAATAAAATCAATTCTCCACATTAAGGATCTCTAGAGGAAAGAACCTAAGAAAAAAAGAAGAAGAAAAGGAAGCGAGGAGTTTGATATTTAATGTTTATCTTGCAAACTGACAATTATTAAAGATTCATAGAGTTAAGGACCAAAGAGAAAAAGAATAAAAGAAAAGAATAAGCTAGGAGTTTTTCATGATCAAAGTGTTACCTTGGGAGAATAGAGAGGACTTATCAACTAAAGGTATGGGTTAAAAGAAGTGTACCAAAACCTCTGAGCTTGCTTTTTTACAGGTTGACTAAGGAGTGGGATGGACTCAAGAAATAAACACAGTCCTAAATAAATTAATAAATAATATGGTTTTAAACCAGATTTGAGTACAAACGCTGGGTTCCTTCCTAACAAACCCAGGGGTTCCCCTAACAAGGAATTACCTCCTTTAAAACTGCCAGAAATAACAATCTCAAACTAATTGCCTTCTACAAGTCTGTCACACTGTAACCTATAACTACCTAATAAGAAAGTAATATAAAAATAACTGTCACACCACAACCTATAACCTCCTAATACATAATTATAATTGCCTAATTCAGAACTTGGCCTAGTAGTTAAACAGTTAAACTATGTTTACCATTTGGATTGACCTGTATATTGACAGCTTAATGAATTAGGAAATAGGTATTTGTTGCTTGCCTGGTGTTCTCAACTTGATCTATTTCATTCATCCACTTCCATTTATAGAAAATGTGGTATATATAGGCATGTGTGTGGTTGTGCTTGGTTTTTTACATGAAACAGCTTTTCAACCTAAAGCTCTAGTGGTTGAATTGGAAAGGACAAGAAAAATTATAAAAAGGAAATTATCGAAGTAGCTTATCATTGACCGAAGAGATTAATCCTTAGTTTGAAATTAAATGCATTAATTTGTTGATGTTGCTAAATGTTGAAGTTGCTAACATGTTCAAGTCAATTGAGCTATTGATCTAAATCAGACTGAAATAATCCTTTACTTGATCCAGGCTTCTCCATTTACTATTATGTGGCTACATGAATTAGAAGTTCCTGTGTTTGGTTCTCTTGCTGTCACACACAATGGAACTGGTATGTATTGTTACTTGGCCTTTTGATTATATCTTGTCTTTCTAATTATTTGTGTCCTGTATAAATTTTTATTCTTAAAAGCAGTATACTTTTTCCCTGTTTGTTGCAGTAATATGTTGCTTGGTAGATGGTCATGTTCTTGCATTGGATCCAAATGGGTCCATAGTTTGGAAGGTATGAAATATGGACCTCATTATAGCTGCAATTCTAAATTATATTCGTGGATGGAAGAAATTTTAACTTACCTTGTTTATGAATTTTGCTCAGAAAACAACTGATGGTCCAATATTTGCTGGACCATGCATACCTTCTGTTCTTCCTCATGAGGTATGTCAATCTCTTAATCGATTTTACATAGCCATTTACTTAATTCATTTTCTACTTTTCTCTCACAACCTTTTGTCACGGTCAATAACAGATTGTGAAAATTAATGCTAGGTTATGTTTAGGATATAGTAGAGTATGAACTAATAAGGAAACAGGTTCGCTTAGTGTACTTGTACTGCATCCAAGTAAAGGGTATTTGTGTCTTTTTGAAGTCTCCATATTAGTATACTATAAACGGGTATCAGGTGAAGTATATTACTATAACTCTGAATAACAAGGGAAAGATTTATTCATATTAGTAATTGTTTTATTTATTCCACCTTAGGTGCTTATATGCTCAAGAGGCGGAAGCGTGTACTCATTCAAACTGGTGAGAACTGACAGATAAACTTGTTTCCTTTTCTTACTTGATCATCTTTTGGGGGATTTTAATATTACAGTATTAGATTCATGATCCGCAACTCTTTTGCCTTTAATATTTATCTTCCCTACCTGAGATCGAAGTTAATTGCTGGATCTGTGTATCAGTTTATAGGCTGCTTGGTATTGGCAGTCTTCTTCTCTTCCCCTTCCCTTTTTTACAAGGCTCCAATTCATTTTGTGCTGTGTTTCATAGCTTTAGTCTTACATATTAATATGCCATGTATTTCCAATAAACAAGAAATGGTTAGGAGGCAAAATAGCTTGAAATCTTTTATAGCTTGCTACTGATGTGCATTCTACTCCCACCTCTTTCTCTTCAATTAAGAATAGAGATGAATCCACATATCCACCTGATGCTGGTAATTGCTGACTAGAGAGTGACTTGTGGTGTTCTACTTTACTGTTGCTAATATGAAGTATGGTCATTTTGAGGATTAAAATTGTCTCTCTTACTGAATTATCGAGCTGTTAATTGACATGTATCGTTCTTCTCTTGTAAAAGTAATATTTACTTTTGAGTGTGTCTAATACAGCCTGTTAGATCTCCAGTAGTTGTTAGTTAGGGTTCTGTTTTACAATCAATAATTAGTTAGATTATTCGTTATTTCTGTTAGTTAGTTGGGTTGAGATAGAGAGGAATCGAGACAGTTTGCCTATAAATAATAGGAGAGGTTAAGAGTGAGGGGAGCTTGTCATTTGAAGAGGAATTTAGGGCTTTTTGGGAAGTGGGAGGTGCAGACCCTCGAAGTTCTGCAATGTTCTATCTTTGTAATTGGGGTTTATCCCTATTTCTTCTAAATAAAATACCAGGTTCCTTACACTAGTATCAGAGCTCTGATCTTGGAGCTGTGGGTATTGAATCTTGAAGATGATTCTTGATTTTGGAGAAAAAGATGCCTGCTGGTGGTCGATTAATGTAGAGCAGCATTTTGAGGCTGTAGGAATACTTGAAGAAGAAAAGATAAAGATGGTTGGGAAGGCTATGCGAGCACAAGCTTCAATTTGGTGGTACATGTGGAAGAAGGACCATCCCAATGCATCATGGTGGGATTTTGTGAAGGCTTTACTCAATGAAGTCCAACCAGAATATGACCCAGATCTGTTTGTTTGGAATGAAGATGAAGGTTCTTTGATGCAAGAAAGCATAAAGGCAAAATCAGAATTGTTGACATCAAATAATGAAAACAAAAACTTGTCTCTCTCACAAGAGGAGAAAATGAAAATTTCAAAGACAAACATTTGGAGCAAAAGATTGACAAAGAACAGCAAAAGGAGATGACAAAGGTTGAGAAAGAAATAAGAAACATAGAAAAAGATTTGTGGGTAGGCAAAGGTGTGGTTCGGTTGGGGGCAAATCAAATTTCAGATTTTGAAGGGGTTGAAGCTCATTGGAAGCAAGAAAAGAGAGGGGGCAATCCAATCTTATTAAAAGATAGAGGAAAATCTTGGCAGCAAGAAGTTGATGTTGCAAACAAGATAGAATGGAAAGATAATGATGGTTGTAATGCAGATTTGGGTGAAATAAAGATGCAAGATGAGGAAGGTTCCAAAGAAGTCATTACAGCAAGAAGTTCACTGCAACCAGGCTCAAGTCACGATGGAATACAAGTGGGTTGGATGAACAAACAATATAGGTCAGAGCATGGCCTCAAGTACCCCACAGTGATTGCCAAACCTTGGGTTTTTGGAAGTCCGATCAGCCAACTACCATTGCCGAAACCACTAGATGCAGACTCTTCCATGAAGGAAAATGGGTCTTCAATGACGGGGGAGTTCAGGAACTTAGATGTTTTGGATAAATGTCCTTCATTGGAAGCTCCAAACCTAGTTACTGGTGTGGTTGTTGAAACTCCTCTAGCTGAACATATTGTCATTCTATAGGAAAAGAGGAATGTTGTTTAGGAGGGGATAAGAACTAAGAGTAGGAAGACATCAATTAGGAGGAAAAAGGATTTATGGCCTCAACTTTTAGATCCAATCTGTTGTGCAAAAGACAAAGGGAGAAAAGGCGACAAGTCACCAGTAGATAGGGCTGCTGCATTGAGAAGCAACCGAAAGAGGGAAGAGCGAGCTGGAAGAGCTCAAGGCTGCCCTTTACATAGATTTTAGATTGTTGCTAGAAGAGTTTTGCAGGTGATACAGATTCTCCACAAACCATTTAAGCAAGGATTGAGAATTGGTCTTGTTGAAGTTTTTGAGGGAAGTTGGTAGTAACAGAGTCTACAGGACTTTTTATTTGACCTTGGTGGAATTTATTTCAGCAGCTCAAAAAATTTGCCTAGCACTTCAAGCATTGTTTGGGCTATACATGTCCAGCAATGGGACCCTGGTGGAATTGTCTTCAACAAATGCCACCTGGTGGAAATTGGTCTTTAGTTGCTACAAGCTATCACCTTGAGGACAAGGTGAATCTTTAGGAAGGGAGTATTGTTAGATCTCTCGTAGTTGCTAGTTAGGGTTCTGTTTTACAATCAATAGTTAGTTAGATTAGTTGTTATTTCTGTTAGTCAGTTGGGTTGAAATAGAGAGGAATTAGGACAGTTTGCTTATAAATAATAGGAGAGGTTAAGAGTGAGGGGAGTTTGTCATTTGAAGAGGAATTTAAGGCTTTTTGGGCAGTGGAAGGTGCAGACCCTCGAAGTTTTGCTGTGTTCTATCTTTGTAATTGGGGTTTATCCCTATTTCTTCTTAATAAAATACCAGATTCCTTACACAGGCCTTCAAAGAATGCAACTAATGAAAATATGGAAGAGATACGAGAAAGCAATTTTCTTGTTTATCTCTTGGAAAAAGGTGAATTCATTGTGAAAGAACAACAATGTTAAATCTTTGTAATATATTGCTTCAAGTGGAAAGGCCTCAGGTTCATTAAGCATGCAGTCCTAGGTTAGATTCTTAAGATTTTTGTATAATGAATAACTATAATTGGTTGGGGTTTCGAGCTAGACCATACATCAACAACTATGATAGTCTTAGTCCATCAAGTAATGTTAGCTATATAAATCACACGATGATGTTGGATTCTGTCAAAAACCAAATTCTTAAGTATATTTGCCATGAGATCATTTTTTTATAATTTCTTCGAAAATCCTTCTTAGCCTCCCCTTATCCTTTTTTACATCAATGAAAATCCTGCAGTCTACCCTCCCCACCGGTGCCTGTAGTAGCCTTCTTTGGACATGTTCAAATTATCTTAGTCAATTTTCTGTCATCTCTACAATAGGTATCACACCAATATTTCTTCATATTCTATCCTTTCTAGTATGATCACACATCCATTTTAACATTTTTATTTCCGCTACTCCTACTTTTTTCTCATATTATCTTTTTAAAATCCAACATGAACTATCATAAATGGTCTTATCACAGTTTGATAAAATTTTCCTTTAAATTTAGTAGGTACTTATTGTCACTAATAACTCTCAATGTGTTTCTCCACTTTGACCACTAAACTTGTATTATGTGTGTAATGTTTTTATTAATTTTCCCTTCATTTGTAAAATTGATCCTAGATACTTAGAAACCTATAGTATGACATCATTTCCAATTTTGACCTTCAAATCATTTTCATCTTTGTTATAGCTGAAATTGCAATGTATATATCCTATCTTACTTTTACTCAAGCGAAAACCCTTTGAATCCAATGTACAAGTGTAGAGTTAATATCTCTTGATTCCTCAATAGAACTATATTATCTGCAAATGGCATGCATGTCTTTTGTACGTCAAAAAATTAGTCTCCCACCTACCGTGTGAAAAGGTATTCTGGGAAATTAAAAACAAAATGTAAGAATGTGCAGTGTTCAAAATTATTTGTTTAGATTGATATTTGTTTTGTTCCATTTGTTGGATTAACACCAGGAGGAGGGGGATCTACTATGGGAATACAATGTTGGAGATCCAATTACTGCATCTGCTTATGTTGACGAGCACTTGCAGCTGGAATCTGATGCCTCCCATTCTTCAGACAGGTTAACCTAGTTGGTTTCCTTAATTAAAGGAGTAAATGCAACTTATCAGCTATCTACTTTTAACCTTCTTTTTTTCTCTTTTTCAGGTTAATTTGCATTTGTTCTAGTTCGGGAGCCATACACCTTCTTCGAGTGAACATGAATTTCTCCGAAAATACAAATCAACAAACACGTGATGTGCAAGAATTTGCAAGGCTAAACATGCCAGAGGATATATTCTCTTCGCCTTTAATGATTAGCGGCCGAATTTTTGTTGGCTGTCGAGACGATTACTTGCACTGTATTGCTCTTGAAATTCCTAAGCAACATTAAAGTTAAAGTTTGTGTAGTTTAAATTTTATTGAACTCCATTTAGGTGGATAAATTGTGTTTAAACTCTGAAATCAATGAAATTCAAGGCGTCCATATGCTGTAACCCAAGTTAGATGTGCTTAATCATAGTAAACTTATCTAATTGACATAGGGCATTGCTTTTTGCACCCCCCAGAATTTCTTTTTACACCCCCTTGTTGGTGAAAAGTCAAGATTGCCCCTGGGACTATATGTTATGAGCAGAACTTCCTTCTTCGTTTTTCAATCTCATTTTCCTCTTCATTGCATTTGTTGAATTGATAAAACTCCAACGAAAATTTGTTAATTGAGTGTAAGTTGAGCTGCTGTTCTTTGTTGGACGAGGAAGTGAGCTGAAATCTGTCAGAGAAGTGCCGGAGAAGCGTCGGAGAAGACGATGTGAGCTGCTGCAGTTTACGTTTCGCAAATTAGTTTGCGGAATGTTAAATACCTTCCGTAAATTAGTTTGCGGAATACATAAATATATTCCGCAAATTAATTTGCGGAATGTAAATTTTGTTCTCCGCAAATTAGTTTACGGAAGACAAAACATTACATTCCGCAAATTAATTTGCGGAATGTAATTTTTTGTCTTCCGTAAACTAATTTGCGGAATAGTACAAAATTACATTCCGCAAATTAATTTACGGAATACATTTATGTATTCCGCAAACTAATTTTGCGGAATAATAAAAAAATTACATTCCGCAAACTAATTTGCGGAATACAAAAGTGTATTCCGTAAATTAATTTGCGGAATGTAATTTTTATGTTCCGTAAACTAATTTGCGGAAGGTTAATTAAATTAACTAAATAAAAAGGTTGAAAAATTAAATGTTTATGGTATGTGATATGTGATATTTTTGTTCCTTTTTTTTATGCAGAGATAATTATGCAAGATTCGGTGAGGTCGACGAACCATGTTTCAGATGAAGTGGACATGCCAATTTCTCTAGAGGAGGATGATGTAGTAATATTAGTTTGGAGAAATTGTTTTTTATTTTTTTATTTATATAAAAGTGTGTAACGTGATTTAATTTTGGGTTGTGTTATCTCAGAATAAGTTAAGTGTTGAAGAAAATAAGTTGCCTCTGATAGAGAACAATGGTGATTATACGAACGCATTCTTGACTGATATGGTAAATGCTTTTTAGATTGAAAAGTTTAATTGTTATGTTGTTTATGATTTAGTAATATTTGGTTGTTTGTATGTTATAATTAGGTTTTTCCTTCACGTGATGATTTAATAAATTGGACTAGAGCAGTGGGTAAAGCTCATGGATTTGTTGTGGTTATTATTAGATCTGACAGTGGTGGAATTGGACGGAAAACAATGTTAATATTAGGTTGTGAAAGAAGTGGAAAATATAGACAATACAAGAATGAATTAGCGCGGAAGGTGAGTGGAACAAGAAAATGTGAGTGTCCCTTTAGATTAAGAGGAAGACCATTAAAAAGTGGTGAAGGGTGGAAGCTTAATGTTGTATGTGGGTTTCACAACCATGATGTAGCTGAAACATTCGAAGGTCATGCATATGCTGGTAGACTAAGTGGTGAAGAGAAGTCTTTACTAGGTGATATGACAAAGAATATGGTTAAGCCGAAGAATATTTTGTTGACATTAAGAGGTCATGATGATCATAATGTGACTAACATCAAGCAGATCTATAATGCTCGCCATAAATATCGAAAATCAGAAAGGGGTCCTCGAACGGAACTCCAGCACTTGATGAAATTAATGGAACGTGACAAATATGTGTATTGGTATAGAAGGACTGAAACGTTTAATGTTGTTCGAGATATTTTTGGGACACATCCAGATGACATTAAATTGTTGAATGCATTCCATATTGTGTTGATCATTAACACCACATATAAAACAAACAAATATCGGTTGCCATTACTTGAGATTGTTGGAGTAACCTCGACAGAGTTGACATTTTTTGTGGGTTTTGCTTATTTGGAATCTGAACGAGAAGATAATTTCACCTAGGCATTAGAAAAAGTTAGAGGTTTGTTTCTCAGAGATGAATTAGTACCCCAAGTGATTGTGATAGATAGAGATATCGCCTTAATGAATGCTGTTGAAACAGTGTTTCCATCTGCAACATACTTGCTTTGTCAATTTCATGTTTCTAAAAATGTGAAGTCAAAGTGCAAGTTACTAGTATCTCCAGTGGATGAATGGGATTGTGTAATGGATGCATGGGTTATTCTGATGGATTCGTCAACTGAAATTGAATATGAAGAGCGTTTTCTTAAATTCGAAACTAAGTGTTCAAAATTCCCTATTTTTTTGGATTATGTGAACAGAACTTGGTTAAATCCTTACAAGGAAAGATTTGTGAGTTGCTGGATTGATAGGGTGATGCATTTTGGAAATACAACCACAAACAGGTATCTTTATTATTAAAATGAATTTTTCAAAACGATTTTTGTATGATATAAAAGGCTCATGACTTGTATCTTATTCCTTTTCAGGGTTGAAAGTGCACATGCAAGGTTAAAGAGGTTGCTTCAAGATAGTAGAGGTGACTTGTGTTCATGCTGAGATGCAATGAATAATATGATAATACTGCAATATAGTGACATAAAGGCGTCATTTGAAAGAAGCATGATCATTGTTGAGCATAGATTCAGCAAAGGGTTTTCTGCCAAGCTACGGGACTTTGTATCAAATAATGCTTTAGCCCACATTGCTAACGAATATGAGTGGGTAAAAATTGTAGGTATTGACAGTATAACTTGTGGGTGCAGTCTTAGAAGTACACATGGATTACCTTGTGCATGCGAGTTAGCAAGGTATAGTGTGATGGGTAATTTTGTACCATTGGAGTCAGCTCATCGTCATTGGAAGATATTGACATTTGCTGATCAAGGAATGACAGAGCAATGGGGTGATTTGTCGTTGCAACCAGAATTTGAAGCCTTGCAGAAACGATTCTCAGAGCTTGATGTTTGTGGAAAGATAACACTAAAGAATAAACTTCATGAGTTAGCATTCCCCGATACAACTTCAATGTGTCCACCTCCTGATAAGGTAAGAACAAAGGGTACAATCAAAGGTAAGGCATTGCAGATGGAACGATCAACCAAACGTGAACCATCCTTCTTTGAATATGTTGATGGTTTGTATTCTGTCCATGATAGTTCATCACCTCGTTTGTCATCTGATGTTAAACGTTGCAACAACAAGAAGAAAAAGGTTATGCCTATGCTAGACTTGTTTCCTGTTCAGTTACAGAACTATATTGAACGCATTGTTGATGTTGAAGCTGATGGAAACTGTGGATATCGTGCAATTGCTGCATTGCTGGGAAAGGGTGAAGAGTCTTGGGCTCAAGTTCGACTTGATTTAATTCGGGAGCTTGGTCAGTATCGTCATGTGTATGTGAATCTGTTTGGTAGTGAAGAAAGATACATACAGTTAAGGACTTCTTTGTTTGTTGGGAAAGAAAAAATGGTTTCACCTGATAAATGGATGACGATTCCTGATATGGGTTATGTAATTGCGTCTAGGTATAATGTCATACTTATTCATATTTCCATTCACGGATCAATGACATTTTTCCCGCTCAGAGGTGAACCACCACAATTTATGAACCATCGTATTATTTGCATCGGATTTGTTAATGGTTGTCATTTTGTACAGGTATTCATCCACCTATCTATTATTATTTAACTGAAAGTTATTTATATTTACATTGATCTAATGTATATTATCATTGCAGGTTTTTATGGTAGATGGAGCTCCAGTCCCTCCAACTGCTTTGCAATGGCATAAATATTGTGATGACAATGCTCGGATGTGGGAGTGGTCATATATTAGTCAGATGGATTTATTTAGTTCATTATTTAAAAACAATGTTGATAATGTAACAGACATCACAGCCAATTAGTTGTAATATCCTTTCTAATGTTGATTCTTGACATTATTTGATATGAACAGACCCTGCTTATCAGTTCAAAATTTTGTTGAATTCAAAATCATACAAATCACATGGATAGTAACCTGCTTATCATTTTCTTGTTTTTCATCAATTCAAAATCATACAAGTCTAAAAATGAACAGTAACCTGCTAATCATTTTCCTGTTTTTCATCAGTTCAAAAGCTATATACAAAAGCAATATACAATATAAAAATCATCATTTATCAAATACATATAGTGTTAAAAAATGTGATATATACAAAGATCAATCATAAATGATATCAACTGCTTGGATGACTCCTCTTCCTCCGCTGGTAGGTAAGAACATCACCACGACCTCCAACACATGCTATGTTCAAAGTCTGGCGTGCCATATCTGCTTCTGATGAATCATCCGGGAGTCTTCCTGAAGCAATGATGCCTTCTAGTAGTTCAACTATTTTATCAAAACGATCCTGAAAAATAAATTATATTAGTAACAATATCATCTACAACATGATTTTTCAAATAAACAAATGGATTACCTGGGTAGAAAGTGAAACTTCTTCCACTGCATGAGATTGGCTAGCCTCTGTGACCACAACAGGAGGTTCAGGTTCACCCTCACCCACACAACTACTGGGTAAAAGGTATGGGTGGGAGATCTTGCGAAACCACTCCATGTACGCAACAACACATTGCCCAGGAGTGGTAGCAACAGAACCTCTAACCTCGTCTGCCACCGATGATAGTTCATAGTTTAAAAAACTATCATCAATGGACTGAGGACTTCCAACCATACCCAAGCTATCAACAGTAGGCATGGGGATCCCCTGAACATGCCCAAACTGACGCAGCACTCTATCAGGTGAATGAGGGTAGACCAAATCACCACATCTAATCAAACCTCTGTACCAGCAAGCGTCGGCGAAGGGTCGATGACCTCTGAACTCATCATATGGTGTCCAAATGATGTCATCCACCTGTATGCGATCAAGAGCCGCCCTATATGGTCTCACATCCCCAGAACCACGTAGCATCTTCAACCGCATCGCCACGGGCATATATGGGGTAAAGTCATCCCTCAGCTCACGTCCCCCAATCCGTGGGAAATGCTCAACAATCCATGCCTACACTTATATTATAAACAAATAAGTAATAGTTTATCTGGGAAAAAACCCTTAAATGATGTACAATAAGTGACATTTACCTGTAACAAAGTCAAATAACCGTCGAGGCACTTAGTGTTGCGAAAACTCGCATCACTAAGCTGATCGTAGAGGTATGCCAGTGCAATAGCACCCCAAGAATACCTCCCGATGATGTGAACATCCCTGGACAGCTCTAAATATGACACACTCACAAGGGTGCCACTCTTGTCAGCAAAAATAGTGCACCCAACCAATCGCAGCAGGTAAGCACGAGCAGCTGCATCCAACTGACCCTCTCAAATGCACAAATCAAAAACATCCTGCAGCCAACTGAACCTGACATACGCACCTCGAGTGTGATCTGTCTCTGTGTTTGCCTCCGAAGCAAAAACACCAAGAAGATCTGTCAGCAAGTCGCAAGCGGAATCTCGTGACATGGACTGAACAGAACACAACTCCCCTGTGATCGGTAGATGCAGCAATGATGACACATCATCCAATGTGATGGTCATCTCTCCTATCGGCAGGTGGAAAGTGCATGTGTCTCTATGTCATCTCTCCACAAAAGCAGACAATAAGCCCTTGTCTGCTATCGAATGACTGCACCGTACTAAGTCGGCCAATCCACCTTCTTGTACGATGCTCTGGATGTAAGGGACATCTATAGGAGTGACCTTTCATCCATGGGTCAACACCTTGAGAGCAAGACGATCCTAAAATAACATTCAGACAAACCAAAACAATAAATTAAATAACAAATTATTTCTTATAATGTCATATACATATACAGTGATGACACTCACCTGTCCTGTCCATATGTAATATGCTACATGCTCCCTGTATGATCTAAGTATAGAGACATCCGTTGGACCACCTGAGAATGTCTCTTCTACATCATGCATATCACCTCCAGCATCAACATGCTCCTCATCAATGGCTTGCCGAACACGTCAACTGCGAGCAGAGGCAGTTGGTCGAACGCGTACATCCTCAGTATGCGAAATACCACCTCTGCTATGTGAACCTCTAGTCCTGGCCATGTCTAAAATTCACCAAATAAAATACAGTTCATTAATTACTTAACCACACTTTCTCACTGTAACTTAAATTATAAACTTAAATGAAATTAACATAATGAACAAATTAACATAAAACATGTTTTTTGTAAACCCTAAACCTTTTAATTAAACTTAAATAATGAATACTTAAACCCTAAAAAACATAAATTAACTTAAAAGGTAAATATACAAAATTAATTTCAAAACTGATGCATTCCGCAAACTAGTTTACGGAACGCATCAGTTGCATTCCGTAAACTAGTTTACGGAATGCAACCGATGCATTCCGCAAACTAGTTTACGGAATGTATCGGGTCGTCTTCTTCGCAGCAGCCTAAAATCCTACATTTACCCTATCCAATAGAGAATAGCAAACGAGTTTAAGGTTCAGAGGTGCTAACCTGAATGTAGAAGCTTTGACCTTGGGTTGTTTCGTTTAGCTTTGCACAACTGAAGCAGTATCAGGCAAGCAGCAAGGAGTTCAGAGATGCTGAGTTCAAAAGTTTGCGGAAGATGAATCTTTTTTGCGAAAATGTTACAAGGTAAGGGAGGGGGTGGTAAGGGTAAAGTTGGAATAAAAATTTTACAAAAAATTTAGGGGAGGTGTAAAATGAAAAAAGGGGTGTAGAAAGTAAGGCCCTTGAAATAGGATTGTCTCCTATACATGATACCTATGATTTAGACAAAAAAAAAAAAACTTTAGTTGCACAAATAAAAAAATATAAAATGAATAAAAGGCATTCAATGCTGATCATGTTAAGTTATAAAAATATTTACCACGAGATTTGATTAAGAAATAAGATTCCATTTCTCGTACAGCTGTTGCTAGAAAGGATGAGTGTTTTCTACTTCTTTACCTGGTAGTTGGTATAATTGTTGCCATTTTAGTTTAGACAAAAAATGATCATATTAATAAAAACATTATTATACAAAATAAAAACTATTT
This sequence comes from Canavalia gladiata, assembly GCA_037954105.1. Classification (NCBI taxonomy): domain Eukaryota; kingdom Viridiplantae; phylum Streptophyta; class Magnoliopsida; order Fabales; family Fabaceae; genus Canavalia; species Canavalia gladiata. The sequence goes on along the minus strand of CM075659.1, from coordinate 9,716,796 downwards.
TTAATTCAAAGGTTAGTTATGCTTATTTTAAAGAATTCAAAGGTTAGGTACAACGATATACATGGGTGAAAATTTTATGATCCATTACAAACAAATTTGATCAATGAATTTTTCAACATATTTTTGAATCCATGCCAAGTATGTTTTTATTTATAACTGCAAACACTTAAGACGTAACAATTGCGGCATTGTGTCAACTGTATGAAAAGATTTTTTATTTCTTTTTTTTTTAATGATTTTGATTTATTTGGCACGTGCTACATCCTCTTCATATCAAAATCATACCAGTTCCTGCAATAATTTGCATAAAAATGTCTTTCTCCAAAACATGTCACGTTTAACCTTGGATAATATAGTAACAGTAAAATTTAGGAAGCTTTCAAACCGAGATGACGCCTACCACGTACTACCCTATAGCTTAGGTATCAAAAAAATTATATACATATTAACAAAAAAAAAAAACTTTAAAAAAATTTCTTTTTTTGTATAAACATGATATATGAGCAGCTATTTTCTTGACCAAAAAAAAAGACCGCTATTTAGAATTCAGCATTGCTTCATGTAGTTAACAGATGTTTAATTTTTTAAAAGTATATAATAAAATTATTCATTATTTTTATTAAGAATAGTTTATTTATTAATTATTCGTTAATTTGGTTATTTTTGGATATTTAATTGTTAGAAAAAGACAATGAATGAAGTTACTCAATTTAGATATTTTTATGATAAAATTAGGAAAATTAATTCTGCTATATACCCAATTAGAAAGGAAGAAAAATAAGCATTTCATGAAATAAAAAAGAAAAATCATTCGGTTTGATTCTTTTTTGTTTTTTTAAATTAATTTTAAAAAAATGCCCGTTAATGTATGATGTTAAATTGTTAATTGATCTTCCTCTCCTATTAAATTTTATAAATAATAAAAATATAGAGTATATAGTTGGTGTTAATAAAATAAAATACACTATATAGAAAATTATTAAAAATATAAAATTTGCGAAAATTACGGTTGGTGTTAAGGAAACAGAGTCATAATGGTCGCAAAATATAGCAGAAGAGTGAGTTGGAACAGTGGATGAGTTAGGCCATTTGTTTTTGACTGACACAAAGGCAACGCAGGAAAGGGCTTACTGTGGTGTCGGCGTAAGGTTGTTGTGTTGTGAGGGAAGATCACCACTTCACCAGGTTCATCCCACTTCTTCTTCCGTTTTCCCTTTCTCTTTTGCTTCTCTTCCTTTTACTCGTGCATGGTTATACCCTCTCCTTTTCTTTTTCTTTTTTCCATTTTGTTATACCCCTCATTTAAAAAAAAATTAAAATCTTTGGTGGGGTTTCGGGGTTTTCTCCGAATAGGAAATCATGGGTTTGCTCTTCCTTGGGCATGTCTGAGAATTATGTTTGTTTAGTTCAGGATCTCCTCTCCCTTCCATGGAATCCCTATTAAAGTTGTTCCCTTTCTTTACAATGTTGTCCCAAATCTGCTTTTATTTATTTATTTATTTATAATGCTTTATTTGTCTTAAATCTATCTCTCTCTCTCTAGGCGATTTTATTTTTTTTTATCATTTGGGGTCTTGGTGTGCATGAGTATCAGAACGTTTATGAATTTGTAATGGTTGGGTCTCTGATATGATGCATTGATGCGTAGATATTGCACCCGGTAATATGTATGAATGCTGAAAATGTGATTTTTTTAAAACTTAGGGCATAGTACATGGATATTGTCATTGGTGTTAACTGTTAAGCACTTAAGCTAGCTACTCTGATTAAACTTATGTGTTAGATGCGTGTATATTCACGGTTTTGTTATAATAACTAAAGAATTTTTACTTTAACATAACTTGGATACCGTAGCATAATCACTGTCCGTGTTGTTCTCCAATCAAAATTGGCATTTCCGTTTGGTAATTACCTCTTATTTTGGCTACTGAGCTTAGATACTGGTTTTGATTGGAGAATAGTATAACTGGTGTATCTGAGGTTTGTCAGTTTTTTGCTTTTTAGCATTTGTGTGGTACAAATATTCGGTTGATTACACCTTGATTATAGCTGTCTGCTGTCCTCTAAAGGGGTTTTAGTTTACCAGTTTGAAGGTTTTTAATGAGTGAGCTGAAACTCCTGTTTGAATCATGGATGTTTAAACTTTAAGATCATTATTGAAATCGCTGAGGTATGGCCCGCTCAGAACCTGTGAGCGCAGAAGGAGAGACTATGGCTGTGGATACTGCCCCGAGGAAGCCCCGGATACTACTTGCTGCTAGTGGGAGTGTTGCTGCTGTCAAATTTGCAAATCTTTGTCATTGTTTCTCTGAATGGGCAGATGTAAGAGCAGTTGCCACCGGTGCATCTTTGCATTTCATTGACAGAGCATCGATGCCCAAGGATGTAATTTTATATACGGATGAGGATGAATGGTCTAGTTGGAAGAAACTAGGCGATAATGTGCTTCACATTGAGCTTCGCAAATGGGCTGATATCATGGTCATTGCTCCATTATCGGCTAACACTCTTGGCAAGGTAATTATTACATTGACAAATGGTGGCAGATTTTGTCTGTTCAACTTGTTTAAATGATAAAGTTATGGCTTATATTTTACTGCACGTTAAGTTAAACAATGATGATGTGTTCGGGCAAGTTCACACAATGATGTGTTCTTATGATTCTTTTGGTGTTCGGTTTTTGTGTTTACATCTTATGTTGGGTTTACGCACATGTTTCCATTAAAGTACTGAAGTATTTGGCAATTGCCACTTCTTTTTCATAACTAATATATGCTGTTGTAGATTGCTGGAGGGTTGTGTGACAATCTACTGACATGTATTGTGAGAGCCTGGGACTACAGCAAGCCATTCTTTGTTGCACCAGCCATGAACACTTTTATGTGGAACAATCCTTTTACAGAGCGGCATCTCATTTCCATTGATGAGCTTGGCATTTCTCTCATCCCACCTGTTACAAAGAGGTTAGCTTGTGGGGACTATGGTAATGGTGCGATGGCTGAACCTTCTACCATTTACTCAACTGTGAGGCTCTTTTATGAGTCAAAGGCTCAGCAAGGTAATGGTGAAATCTAACAATGTTGACAACTGGACAAGTGTGAATGGCAAACTAGGACATGTCTTGACCCCTTTGATCTTGTTTCATTGTGTCATTGTATCATTGTTTTTAGCTTCTGTACTTCTTTTGCATCCCTAGTTTGATCATAGGTGATGCATATTATTGTAGAGGGAATGTGTTGCAGTCTCCTTTATGTCTAGAGTGATGCTTTGTATACCTTCTTAATCATAATACTAGATGTGTAGGCTCTTATACACGCTTTGGATGTTTACCCATGTTGCATCATTTTACATGAAATTATTGCATACACAATGCTGTTTCCCTGTCTTTAGCATGACCTCAAAATCTTTCTTTTCAGTATAAATAAGAGGTGCTAGGTAAATGTTGTGTCACATATTTCCAGTCTCGGTGAATTTATTTCCATATGCTTCCTCTCTCTTTTTCCCTTCATCTAATTCTTAAATTTTAACAGTGAAGCATCCAAAACTAGATGGCAGATGATCAGTGGAAACCAGTTATCAAATGTAGAATGCTGAATGCAAGCTGGATAAAACCTCATCTATTCTGAATATACAATGGAATGATCAAATGGTGCTAATTAGAAATATTGACCTCACCCGATTGAAAATGATTAGTTAGAGCATGAAGTTGATAATTCTTAATGCATGAAATATAAATGGTAAAGTTGATCGAAAGAAAAATGGCTTTTTTTGGTTCATATTAAGAGATCACATTTTAATAAATCAAAGGATGGAACCAGTGAATAATGGGTCATTTCTTTTTCTTTTTCTTTTTTTCATTAGAACAATTCCTTTATGATTATTGCAATTGCTTGTGCAAGTTTGGAGTGCACAAGACCCAACATCTTATGAAATAGGTTATCCAGCTTTGGGTGAAGAAATAAAAAGGCTAATCCTTTTGGATGGAGAATTTTAAAATTCTAGTAACTTATAAATAAAAAATAAGTGATCATTATAAAATAAAATATGAGAAGAATTATGAATAATAATCAAGAGATTACTATGATTGAGAATTTTAAAAATCATCTCTAAATAGATGTTATTTGAAATTCTTTTTATTTGATATAAAAATTACTCAAATTAAAGTTTGAAATATTTTTTAAAAAATAATTATTTAAATATATAAAATTTAGTAATTTTAAATTATTTTATCTAATGCCCATTAAAAAGAAAAACCCTCCTCCCTCAGGTGTCATTGTACAGAAGCATGTTTGCAACCCCTCCTTGTCAATGGTTAACACTTTTGGAGAATAAATCTTGACAAATCAATCAGTGCAAGTACAATAAAATTGTAAACTACTATATAAATTTAATGAGTGATTATTAGAAAGATTGTCGAAATTAATGTAGAGAATATTACGTTTAAGTTCGGTTCATTTAATAAATAAACAGGTTCGGGTTTGTTAAAAAGCTTTCTTATATAAACAAGTCAGAGGCTTATAAAAAAGCTTATTTAACCTATTCAGGAGTTTATTTATATTTATATATTATATATTATATATTTATATTTATTTTAATATATTATATTTATATAATATTTATTTTATATTTTATTTATATGATATTAATATATATATATATATTTATTAGATCTATTTAATGGTCCTTTTATCTTATAGGTTTTAAATTTGTAAAATTTTTTAATTAATTATTTATATAGACTTTAAGTTTATTTATTAATTTTTTTGTTATGTAGATTTTTAAACTTGTAGGTTTTAAATCAGGCCAGACCTTGACAGACAAAAAAAAAAAGCCTTTAACAGGTTCAGGCTCAGGCCTCAAAATTTTTAAACAGGTCAATCAGGCTTAAACAGTGTACTGCTCTTCTTTAGGTATAATATAATACAAATTTTTCGAAGTTTGAAACTTAAGAAATTGTGATTGTTGTTTTTATTCCTGGGAAAACAACAAACCAGAAAGAAGAAAGAAATTTCTTTTCGTATTTCCATCTTTTTTTTCTTTTTGCATTCCATATTTTATGATTTCTGAACATTTAATTCTAGAATGTGTTAAATATTTTTTGGAAGTGATTTTTACAAATTACGTTCTAGAATCAGAATTTTGGAAAAGTGTTTAATACATTCTTGAAATTAAAGTTTTGAAAGTCATTAAAAAGATGGGATGTGAAAAAAATATCCAAAAGAAAAGCCTAATAATACTAACTAAACCTAACTCGTCTTCCATTTACTTCTATCCGTGAATATCTATTTGATACACTGGATATTTATATGCTCATGAAATATATATTTAAAATGTGATTTTTTATCATTTTATAATGAAATAGATTTATTTTGTATTATTTTATATTATAATGTTATATGTTTTTCAAAATTTAAAATATTCATAAATATACATAGATATTTACTATTTGTTTATATATCCATTAATTTTAATGAATATGGATATAAGTAATATACCACTCACATATGTCCGTTTGACATCCTTAATTAACTCATCACACATTGTTTTGTGTAAGACTTCATTAGGGAGGATTTGATCAATGAAGGCATTTTTTTTCAGTATCGGCAGATTTATTTACGCCCCTTTTTCTTTGTAAAAATTGTATTCTGATTACACCTTTTAATTCTTAGAAACCCTTCAAGATGGATACCACCGCTTCTTACGGATGCAAGTTCTTCTGGGGAGCAAATTTAGAATCAAAATTAAAAAAAAAAAGGACAAAAAAAAGGAAGGAAGGGGCAATGCACTTAAAAAAATAGTGTAAAAAAAAGTGGGCCAATCAATTAGCACCCAAGTTGATGGAACACCATTTTAGCAACGCTATTAGTTTTATTATATTTTTTATGAATAAATTGATAAATTTATCTTTTACTTTTTTAATATTTTAAAAATTTGTTTATAATTTTTTAAAATAAATTTGTTAGTCCCTTATTTTAAAGGTGATGTTTTTAAATACATCATTTTTTTCATTTTCTATTGAGTTCATGCTTATGTGGCATGTTAAGTAACAAATAGATCTCATACGTGTTAAGCAAAATTTTGTCTCATCAGGTCATGCATTCTTCCATTTAGGATTTTATTGTTGTTCCTAAATTTATTAAGCAAAATCAGGTCATGCATTCTTCCATTTAGGATTTTATTGTTGTTCCTAAATTTATTAAGCAAAATAACGTCTCATCAAGTCATGCATTCTTCCATTTAGGATTTTATTGTTGTTCCTAAATTTATTATTTATTTTTTTGCGTTTCATCGGTTTAGGCTTAGATTCTTCTTCATTTTTATCCCTTTCATTGAATACCATTGAAATAAATAGTGATAGAAAGTTAATTTAGAACGTAAATTTAAAATTTTCACAACTAAATTAAAAGGAAAACCAACATATGAAATGTTACTATAAATATAGGGTTGTCATTAGGATTTTTATTTTAAAAAAATTTCTAAAAAATTATATTATAGTTGTCCCAAAATCAAGATGAGCGGGGTTATTTGTTTACTATAATTTTTCTTGATTTTAATAGTTGTTAACAATTGTAGTGCCTTATGGTTATGGTGGATGATAGATGTGAGTTTTTCCTTTAGTATGATGATAATAGTGTTTAAAAAAAAATTTAAAAGTAGTTATGAAACTACATCAACCATGATTTTACTGTAAATAATGATAAAGAATGATTAAAGAGTTTGTTAAAAAAGATTATGATTATAAATAGTGAAATTAGAAGGCTTACTTTTATAGTAATGTTTAGGATGTAGATTGATGGTTTGTATTGTATCATTTTTTTTTATTTTTTTTAAGAAATTAGGTTATAGAGGCTATTTTTTTTAATTTAGGATAAAATTCTTTTATTTAAAGTTGTTGAATGTGATAAACTTTTAAGGTTATGTATGAAATATATTTTATATTTTAGGACAAATATCCTTTTGAGAAATCTATTTTTTATAGGTATATAATATGTTTATAACATAGTAAAATAACATATAATATAATAAAATATAATATAATATAATGACTATACAAAAGAACAGTGTGCAATAAAAAGTAATAACAATATAATTAACCTCAAAAGAAAATAAACATACAATTGAGTTCATCGACAATAAACTCTATTTAGTGATGGTATATGTCCATTACATCTTGCACAAAAGAAAATTTAACAATTAAAAAGGTTGAACTCTTTAAATTTGAGATTAACATAAATTTCATAACAAATCTTTAACATTTAGAGCTAGTTCCATTGGTAATGGAGAGGATGTTTGAATTTGGTTAAGTTGAGCAGTTTGGATAACTATTGCTACTAAATCAATTTTATTATTATTTTTAATTTTGGCCTTAATACTATCTTATGTTTTTTAGAAAACTCAAATTCAAGTGATAATTAGAATTAAGAGATATCTATCTCATCTACTATAATAGACCTAATTGATATAGATCCACTTGATGCAAACCCTCTTATTCTTTCTTCTTTTTTTAGCACCTTCCTCAAACCAGCACCAACATCTTCATCAGCAAAAATTTTATCACCAGCATAAGCCCCCAACTTTACATCCCTTCAGCAACCATATTAACCTTTCCATTAACATTTTCACCACTAACAATAACAACCTGATTATAATTCTCACTCTCCACATCAACATCCATCTTAACACCACCAATAGTCACATATATCCTTCATTTGAATCACCCTAATTAACATCTACAGTAGCCATATCCTTATCCTCAACATCATTAGTAGCATAAGTCATAAAATCCTCCTTTCATCGGTAGCACCAGCCTCACAAGGTTCAACACTTTCAACATCATCACCACCTTCTAGTTGTGAACTAGGTAACAAAACTTGTAAGTCGGTTTCATTAATTTCTGTCATTGAATGTTTATAATATACATAAATTTTTTCATATTTATTTCTATCTCAACCATTTTCGGATGAAGAAGGGTGAAGAAATTTGGAAATTTAGGGATTTGAAAAATGAGGGAAACGTTGATAAAGGAGGTTCTGCCATGGAGAAAGGTTCTTCACCGGTGAGAAGTTCTACCAGAATACAGAACCCATTTTTCTTCTTTCTGTAATCTAAAAACATTGTACATGTGTTTTGTGCTAGAAAACTGGTTGTGGATAAGGATCCTATTTTAATTAGGATGTCAAATTTTATTTGATATAGAAGGTATAATTATCATTTATTATTTTTTAATAAAATCTGAAAAATCTGTTATCCGAAATCACTTTTGAGTGATATTGATGGTTACAAATTTGATGATTTGCAGAAATTATATCTAAATTATCGTAGATATAATTGATTCTAACATCCTATGGTCTATTAAACAACTCAAAAAGTGTGTGGGAAGCATAAGAGTGGAAACTAGGAAATAGAAATGATGTCATCCTTATTTAATTGGACCACTTACTTCAAACCATGTAGAACACCTTTCAATTGGGCCCTCCAAAAATCTAAAAATTGTGACAATACAATGAAATTGAAAGGTGAATCAATTTTATTGATGATAATTCCAATGTTCTTCACGTGATGAGAACTCACGACACACGAGTTTACCAATTATATTCAAACACAATCTCCTACCAACCTACGCTGTTGGTTTAGCAATACATCGGCATATGATGCCTTGATATACGCCTACAAAACTCAATCTTACCCTATATTTTTAACTAGTAAGTACTTTTACCCGTGCATTGTACGGGTTAAAATATAATTTGTTTAATTAAATTCATTAATTTTTACATAAATTATTTCTCCCACAAAGTGTGAAAGTTAAAATTTTAAAATAGTAAAAAAATATATGCGCTTGAATTTATATTTATTCTTAATATACATAATTTCTTAGTAAATATAAATCTTATTTATTATGATGATGATATGTACTTAACAGGATCCTTATTGTTATAAATCTTATTTATTATGATGATGATATGTACTTAACAGATCCTTATTGTCGTGGAAACGAGTTATTATCTTATGTAGGTTCTGCTCGGAATGATTATAAATTTTTAATTTTTAAATTAATTTTAAAAATAAAATTTATTTAAAAAATAATTTTAAATTAATTTTTAATAAAATATATTTAATTAAATTCTTAATTTTTAATTCTATAATAAATTATATCATTATTATTATCACATCATCATATTATTATTATTTTAACATTTTTATTTTTTATTTTAAAATTTTAATTTTTTATTTATTTATTTTTAAATAATTTTAAATTAATTTTTAATAAAATAAATTTAATTAAATTCTTAAAATAAAAAAATTAATTATTATTTTTAATTTAAAAATATTTTTATTTTTATTTTTATACTAAATTATATCATTACTGTTATAACACATCATCATCCTATTATCATTATAATTACCATTAATATCATAACTATTACTATTAGTTACCATTATTATCATTACATTAATAATAATAATAATTTTTATTATTTTTTAATATTTCAATTTATTATTATTTTAAAATTTTTAATTTATTTATTTTTATAAATTTACAATAAAATAAATAATATTATTTAATATATAAATTATATTTAATTTATAATATTATAATATATTTTTATATTATATAATTATTTATAATATAATATTAAATATATTATTTTATATAATAATAAATAATATAAAAATGTTATAACAATAATATTATTATATAAAATTATTCATCTTATATATTAATTATTAAATAATATATAAAAATAAAATATTATTTAAATATATAATATTCTTTATATTATAATTATCATTATTACAATTATATTATCATTAATATTTTACTAATATTTTTATTATTATCATTATATTAATAATAATAATTTTATTTTTTAAAAAAATATTTTTTATTATTTAAAAAAATTAATTTTATAGTTAATTTTTTATTTTATTTATTTATAAATTCATAATAAAATGAATTAAATGAATTAAATTAAAAGCTAAAATTAAAAAGTCAAAGATAAAACTAAAAGTTATCCAGAACCAATCTTAGATAAATTTTGTTTTTAGAGTTCAAGAATTGTTATTTTAAATGAGGATCTTATTTACCCATCACCCTTGATTCGAGTATTAGTCTCACAATTACGTATATAAAGATACTTTATCAAATATCAAAAAGTATTATCTTGATTATAAATTTCTCTGTATGTTAACAAGTATATTTCCATTTAAAGCTTAAATCTCCCATAATGTAAATCTAAAAATACTTTTGAGGTGTATTTATGTCATGTATGAAGTAATCGCAAAAAAAAATTATTTATTAAATTATTGAAGAAATCATTTATAATAATTTTTAATAAAATATTCAATAAATTAAATTTTAATATATGTATTTATGTAAATTTTTTATGCTGTCATATAAATATTAACAAATAAAATTTTAATATAGAGTTAAAAGTTTATTTTAAATATATTAAATAATTATATTTGGATTACTTTTTCATATAAAAATTTAATATTACTTAGTATATTTTTTATTTCTAAAAATATTAAAAATAATTTTATAACAACTTCAAAGTAAAAGTATATTTAATAAATTAAATTATAGCTAATTATACTATGTATTTGTGTAAAGTTATTATTTACATAATGTAAATAATAATATTTTCGCCATTTTATTGAATAATGTGCAATGTTAATATTTAAATATTTTATGTAACAATGAAATATTTTCTTTTCAGCGTATGTTTCTAAATGACAGTTACTCCACCTACTAAGGTAATATTGAATATACAGTACTGATAAATTATATGGTAATATTGAATATACAGCACTGATAAATTATATGGATGGAAGTGAATGAAACTGTTCGATGAGAGGTTTACGGCTCGGTTTGTTTAATAAACAGATAGGTTCAGACTTAGGTTTATAAAAAATTTATTTAATCTATTCAGGGCCTATTTATATTTATATATTATATATTTATATTTATTTTAATATATTATATTTATATAATATTTATTTTATATTTTATTTACATAATATTAACATATATATGTTTTAGGTCTATCTAATGATCTTTTTATTTTATAAGCTTTAAGTTCATAAGCTTTTTTAATTAATTATTTATATAAGCTTTAAGTTTATTTATTGATTTTTTTTAATGTAGGCTTTTAAACAAGCTTACAGGCCTTGTAGGCTTTAAATCAGGTCAGACCTTGACAGAAAAAAAATCTTTAATAAATAATAGGTCCAAGTTCAGATCTCAAAATTTTTAACAACCAAAATTTTAGATACGACATTGAATTTTGGTGAAGAGATAGCACCTGTATCCGTGTAGGTAAGAAAGCATAAATATTAAAAGAGTAGATTTGATTCTCAAATATTTTATTAAAAAATGTAAAGGAGGGTTTTGATTTTTTTTTAATTTTTAGAAGTTATTTTGTAAAATAGTTTTAGATTTTTTAAAAAAAAACATAAAAAAAAGTAAGATAAAATAAAATAGTATTTAAAAAAATTAAATAGTAAATAATTTAAAAATATCATTATTTAAAAAAAATTCACTCACCAAATAATTTTTAATTTTTTTAAAAGAAATAGAAAACAAATAGATTAAGTGTTTTGTTTTTTTAGATCGCATACATCTTCTACCAGATAATTCAACATAAATAGAATTATTTTTAATAAAAAATACTTGTAATTTATAAAAATAAAATAAAACAGAGAGAAATTGATCAAAGTATATATATAAGTTGGACTGATATCTCATAACCACCAAAAACAAAACAAAGTCTAGCATGATAAAGAAGATTTGTTATTTAGGGTCAAACAAGGAAGAATGTTAGGTTAGAGTGAATGGTAAGAAAAGTTTCCCCAAAAACAAAAATTCATGTACAAGCACCTACTAGATAATTGATAGAGAAAGCAGGTTATAATGTCATATGTGTATACATCAACTTGAAAGAAAAAAAATAATGGGAAAAAATAGGCTAGTTAGGTACAATGCCACGTACGTGTATGTATCATTCATTGTCACTAATGTCACAAAAAAATGATCAGTGATATTCATACATATCTCAATTAACACATTTGAAGGGGAAATAAACATTTTGACTACAAAAAGTAATATTTTGATTGAAAAGAAGTCACATTTTGATATAAAAAAAAAGACATTAATTTTGACTAAAAATTAAACATTTATCTACATGTTATTGACGTTTTTATATAATCACTTGATAATTTATCATTAATTGATTTCTATATATGAAAGAGATAATGTTTTCCAATTCTATGCCTAAAGGAACATATTACCCGTGTCCTGCATATAACTATTTTAAAAACTTCAATATTGAGAAAATTTATAAGGAGCTCTCAAAATTATCAATATATAAAAAAATTCTCACATCTCAATTTACATTAGGTTTATTTGAGCTTATTTGTTATGACTATAAAAATTGTGTACCATATATACAATCCATTAACTTCGTATCCTTCTGTTTTGTTGATCCACAGATTTTGCGTCTGCCTTCTTGTAACGTATTACAATTTCAAAACGTTTAAAATATATCCGATAGTAAAAGGAATTAAAAAATAGAAAAATAGATATAATGTATAATATAATAGAAAATATATTAAAATATAAATATTGTTAAAATATATATATTATTTATTAATAATTTTAATGAAATCCTGTTTTAAAAAAATAATAGGATGAAAAGGGGAATCCAAGTGTCCTCAAACAAACTTTCAGAGTTGGATATATAACTTTCAATATCGTAATCATGATGTATAGTCATAACTAGCCTAAAGTTAGTATGTTTTTGTCGTATAGACAAATTGAAATGAGAAGCTTTAGGACTTTCCACCCTCTTCTCAAACCAAAAAGATTTTCTTTGATTCCCATACATCAGGATGTGACTCACCAAACTTTTCTTTTCTAAAATAAACATTCACTTCAACTAGAACATTTGGCAAAAAATAAAATAAAGAAGTTATTTCTTGTCTTCCTGCCACTACAACCATCATATTAGTACTTAGATCACACAATAACTACAAACATTATATAATTAATATTATATGTGATATTATATATAATTATTTCTATGTCTATTTTTGTTGGCCAGAACTTGTATTCAAAATAATATTTTGCATTCGGCACCATCAACATGTTTGAACGGGTACTCTTTGCAGTAGAGAAAGAATTAAACTAGTTCATCTATGTTAGTCCAGAATGCGACAAATTAATATTCATAACTTAATTGACATCTAATTATTTACTTGCTATTCCTTAAGAGGGGAATGATTATTGTTCCCTTATTTGAGATTTGTTAGCGTCATATTGTGGTGATGCTTGGTAGCCTATGAATAACTCCAACAATATTATAGCAATCTCTAATGGATTAGCTCATTTTCCTTTCTTGTAAACCAATGTGATTGTGACCTGACCTGATTTATTTTTCCAATAGTTTTTACTAATTGAGATGAATTGTATTGGTTGTGCTACTAGCTAGTATAGTTAGTTTGCTAAGAGAATGATTATGTTAATTAGTTTGATGAGTTAGCAAAATCGTTAGATTAATTTCATGAGTGAATATTGTTGTGACTACTTTTTTTCCTATCATGGAAATTTGTAGTTAATAGTCAAAGATTATTAATCCTTTTTTTAAGTGCAAATATTATTAAAGTGAATTTTGCTTCTGATAAAATTTTGTCTATACATATATAATAAAATATTAATTTTTAATTAATATATATATATATATATATTTAACAAACTCAATTATTTATAAATTATATTAACTTTAATAATTATTGATAAATTATTATTTTGTGTTTTAAAAAAATATTATTATATAATTATTAGATAGTAATATAATTAGAATGAATAATTAACTATTGACATTTTTAATTATTTATAAAAAATTTAGAGATGAATTAAGTAAAGTTATAATGAGATTTAAAATTTTATATTTTTTATATAATTAAATTTATATTTATGTATTTTTTTTATTTTTTATTTTTGCTTTTATATTTTTATTTACATTTTATAATTATAATTTAAACATTTTTTTTAACTTAAAAATTAGAGATGAAACATGCTTTTAAAAATTGTTAATATAATTCTTATGAGATTGATACTAAAGATTTTAAATATTTTTTTTTCTATTTACGGGTATATTTATCTATTAATAAAATTTATCATATATAATTTATACATAAAAATTATTAATTTATTATCTTTTTCTTTTACTATAAATTAGACAATTTATTTTATATCATAAATTTTTATTTAATTCAAATTCATGTTCTTGAATTTTTATTTTTTGACTTTTTTATGTATTGTATCATATATATCTTTGTAAATAAAAAAAATAAGATAAAGAGTTCAATTTAAATAATACTATACTTTCAAGTGGCGTAAAATCAATTTGAAGATTGTGTTATAGAGAAATTAGAGAAAAAATTTGTATGCTTTCCTAATTAAATATAAGGATTAAATTAGTATACTTAGGTATCTTTCAAGCCAACAAAAATTATTAATAAAATCTTTAAACTGAAGATAAGATATCTAAAAATAATTCACAAACTCTATGAAGAATGTTTTATAATTCTTCAAGATAACTATTCAAATGCTAACTCTATTTTTAATTTTTATTAAAAAGGATAGAAGGTTAATAGAAAGTTTGTCTTTGCTTTCATACTTTCAAAAGTATTGAGTTAAGTTAAATTTAATCTACTTATAAGGAGATTTGTATAAACAAAAAGGTTTAATATGTAGTAAATCTAATAAATGGGTAATAGTCAAACTCCTAAAATATATTTTCTTTGACTTCTTATCTAATAGCAATTAAAGATAATTATATTCAATAAATATGATCAATAATACACATAACTTACAAGAAATAAAAGAGTTTGAGCATAAATGAAAAATAATCATTCCAAGACACTAATGACACATTTAAATTTTTTCATTAACTCAAATCATTTGAACTACAATCATATTAAGTAAAAAATTATTATTTAAAAAATTTCACTCAAAAGTATTAAAGAAAAGATTAGTGAAGAACTTTTCAAAAAATGTTAATTGGATTAAACAAAATTTATCCTAGGTATTTATATTAGGTGGAGCTAATTATAGGCATTTGACATAAGATAGATATTATTATAGGTATCTAAGATCAAGAAAAAATTACCATAGGCATCTAAGAATGACACAATAGATGAAAAAGTTATAATAAAAAATAAAAAAAAAATTGGTAACAAAATAATGGTAGAACAAGTCATAGAAGATGGTCTTTTAATATCATGTTAAAGTTAATGAGAAAAAAGAATTGAAAAAAAAAATATTATTACTATTAAATAATCTGCTTTGTATTTATAAAAGGCTAATCATAATTATGTAAATATATTTATTAAAAAAGATAAGATGATGAGAAACATCTCATCATTACTCTCACACTATTAAAACTAAATTGATAAAAAGTAAAATAAAAATGGAACAGCATATGTTCTTTTAAAAACATGGAATAAAATGTTAACTTAACAAATTTATTATTATTTTAAAATCTATACCATGAAAAAAATTAGATAAAAATATATATATGATTTAATAAATAATTTTATCTTTTCATATGTAGTCACATCTTATGTAAATTTATTACATTTTTTTAAGTTATCATTATTATCATTGAAAAAAAAAAACTCAAATCATCCAATAAGAACTTATGGTTTCATCTATTTAATATATAATCTAATATATTTTGTTTAATAAATAGATAAATTTAAATTTATTTAAAATATTTTCTAAATATATAAGTTTGGTTTAAGTTGGTAAAATTATTTATTCTATTTAAAAATCTATTTATATATATAAATTTAGTATAATTTTATAATTTATTTTAACATATATTTATATGTATATATATATTAATATAAATATATAGCATATAACATATAAATATACATATATATATATATATTATATTTATATTAATTTATATTAATTTATTAAATTTATAAGTTTTTAAATTATTTATATATATAAATTTTAAACCGATTTATCAATTTTTTATATTATAATGTTTTAAGCAAACTCATTAATCTAAAAAAAATTTTATAATAAACACAAACTTAAAAATTATTAAATAAATTAAATATAAATACTGAAAGTTTAACCTAACCTAATTTATTTCTATTTTTAATCATTATTACAACTATTATTACCATTAAATTTTAAACTCTCATACCTAAATTAAAAATAATTTAGTGTATATTTACCATTAAATAAAAAAAATTATCATATTCATAATTTTTTTTTCATTTTTACACTTGTATCAACGAATGTTATATTTTTGAGTAAAAATTAATTATTTATAATTATATATTAATTATAATTAAATAATAATATAAAATTTTAATATACAATTAATATATTCAAATTAAATTTTTATTTAAATTATATGCTATCTAAATTATAAGAGTTTTAGTTTGGATTTTTTATCCAATTAGTATTAATATTAAAAGTAATTATCGAAATCATATTATTACACAAGAAAAAAATTTATATGGAAGTTATTGATATAGTATTTGTATTATAGTTCTGAAAGATCCAAAGGATCGAAGCATTATGTGTAAATCTAATTCATTTTCAAATGATACTCATGTTTCAAATTTTAAATGTTATATTTATTTTAAATCACAATATGTTTTTAAATGTTTATTTTCCACGATAATATTTTTAAATATTATATTTATTTTATACCATAATAATTTTCTAACGTGATAACTTCTAAAATTTTATATTTGTTTTCAAGCACAAGACTTAAATGTTATATTTATTTCTTATTTTTATCATAATATTTTTTAAATATTATATCTATTTTATATCATATAAATGTTATATATTTTCAAGCACAATGTTTTTAAAAATGTTATATTTTTCTACTATAATAATTTTTTAAAATTTATTTTCTACCATAATAATTTTTGTATTTTAGATTTATTTTCCACCATAACAATTTTTGAAATGTTATATTTATTTTCTATCATAAATTTTTTTAAAAAAATGATGTTTTTAATTAAAATTAGATAAATAATTGATTAAGCCCTTTTGTGGCACATTTGCACGTATGAGGTGACTATGATGACATTTGAAGATGAATCACAAACTGTCGTGACTGTAATCCTGAGTTGTTAACTTTCCAGCTATGTCGTCTTTCAAAGTTACCATAGAGATGCTGTATCAACCCCCGAACAGGTATTTTTTAACAATATTATTTGAATAATTATTTTTAATATTAAAATCTCATTTTAGCTTAGTAGAAAAAAAGATAACGAACAAAAATGATTTGATTGAAGGTAAGGCGTTGGAGGCATGCAATTGGTTTTCAAACAAGAGAAAATTCAACTAAAGATTTAAGACGAGCGCACATATATCTATTTATATATAGATGGAAGTGGTTGGATTTTTTTTTTTAATATATTAACTTTTTTATTTTTTAAAATTTATCAATAATTATATAAAAATTATAGATAAATAAATAGTATGTTTGTATGTGAAAAAAAAAAATCTTTACTCATCTCATTCCCTAAAAATATGGATACCATGCCTCCCTCCGTTATGTACACATTGAATGTGGGACCTAAAATGTGATGAAGAATAAGATGTTGTGATGCTTCACATTCATTATACAGCTAACACTGCTCTGGATATTTCCTTACGGATCCCAACCTAACAATTTGCCATATGTCCTTTCTTTTGAGGTCCCTAACTACCTCCCCTTCCCAAAAAGAGGACACAGTTACTCTTCCTTGTCTGCAAAGAAAAATATCACCATCAATTATTTAAACCTGCAGAGCCATTTCTCAAAGAAAAAGGAAAAGAAATTATATTAATCTTATCTTAACATTATGTAATCATGTCATAAGAAGAAAGAATAAGTTAACGAAGGTTAGTTTAATTAATAAGAATTAAATTTATATATATATAATTTTTATTTTTAAATTAAAAATTATATTTTAATCTTAATTAACTTTTCTTAAAGTTTTTTTTCACCAAAATGAGGAGAAGAATAATTGAGATGTGAAAATTGAATTTCAATGATATATTTAAGTATATTTGAAAATGCATGTTTGTTTGTATTTTTGTTAGAAATGAGTACTTTTAAAATTGAAAATTACGTTTAAAAATTATAATAATGAGACAAAATAGTTAAAATAAATATTTTATTTATCAAAAATTATTTATTGAAAAGTACTTTAACAACAGTATAAATGATATAATTATTAGAATTTAATATAGATTATATCAATTT
Organism: Canavalia gladiata; assembly: GCA_037954105.1. Classification (NCBI taxonomy): domain Eukaryota; kingdom Viridiplantae; phylum Streptophyta; class Magnoliopsida; order Fabales; family Fabaceae; genus Canavalia; species Canavalia gladiata. Next base: position 9,698,506 of record CM075659.1, on the reverse strand, counting down.
AATATATTTTATATATGTTTATATAATTATCACAAAATATTTATCATAAAAATATATTTTTTATAGTAATTTATTTTATAAATTTACTTGTTTGCTTATATTTTAAATTTTTAAAAAATATCAATTTATATATCATAATTTTTAATTTATATATTAATTTTATTTATATATTATTCATGATTTTGTAAGTGAAAAATTAAAATAATATCAAATTATATACGTCAAGATCTTTGAACACTAAAAATATACAGAATATAAAGTTCAAGATTTGAATTATATATTTACTTAAATAATACCATTGAATTTTCAATCATAATGATCAAGATTAACAATTTTTATAAGAAAAAAAATGAAAATCGTAAAAAATATAATAAATAAAAAAAAAGATTAAAAATTTATTAATTTATAATTTAATATATAAAAGTTGATGATTAATAACGTTTATCTTTAAAAATAAAAACTTTTGAGCATATGAAAAAATTTGTATGTAATTTTTTTGACTTATAAAAATGCTTGTTTAAATTTAAAATCATATTTTTCAAAATAAAACAACTCATTAAATCAAATTACGATTTGCAAATCATCATCTAAATTCTAAACCCATTACACAAGGCATACTTTGCTCGACATGAAAAAACATTACCAAAGGCAAAATTTAGTTCCCCAAACCCAAACCCCTTCATACCCTTCTCAATTGGATGAAAAGTCAACGAACACATGGCTTGCCCCAAAAATTTAGTTAGTCTCGTGGATATGAAAATTGACAGCACAGAGAGACTGTGAAAGCAGCCAGAAAGAGACAAATTCCAAATGGCAAAAAGTCATTGGAATTTTGGAACAACAACACAAACTACTTTCATTTCTCTCTTTGCTCCCATTTTTCCAAAACCAGATAGTCCAAACGGTCAACAGTAAATCAACACTCAAGACGTGTAATTTTCTGAATTAACTGACAAGAATGAAACAATCAACTCTACATAGAAATTAAAAGAAAATCTAACCTAAAATTAATTTCATTATTTAAAGGTAGTAAAATTATATTAAAAATAAATATTTATTATATTTAAATATAAAAATTTTATTAACCAATATATAAGATTATTAGTTAAAAATTTTAAAAATTATAATTTATATGTAATAATTTATTATTAAAAATTATATAATTTATTATTCTGATAATATTAAATATGAAAATTTAACAAAAAAATATTATTTCTTAATTTTTTTTATGGACACTTAAAATATATATTAAACATTAAAATCATATTAAAATATATTAAAAACGATAATAATAATAATAATGTATTTATAATAACTTTTTTATTGTCATTCTTTTATTAGTATTTTTAAAATATAAAAGTTTAATAAATATTTATCTTTAATAAAATTGTTATTTTTAATGCTTAAAATGGTCTGAAGATTGAGATTAACAAAATTCATAAAAAGAAATAGAGAAAAATAAAAGAAATATATAAATTTGTAAATCCAAACAGTGTTGAAGGTGTGGAGTCCGGACAGCTCAGCAGCTACAAGACTTTAATGCTTTGTTTTCAATCCTGTGGAGGAGGAGAACATGAACCCACCATAACACTGAGAGTGACGTTAGAAACGAGAAAGTTTGCGTTTTTCACCGTTATCAAAACTCACACACTGTGGGGGAGGGAGTCCCACAGCTCTTAGCATTAACAGAAAAAATCTATACTTTGGGTTTTCTTTTTGGTTGCTACTTTTGGTCTCTCTGCGGAATCGCATTCCAATTGGCGTTCATCCTCTAAAGTGAGACCCTTTGAGATTTTCTTCTCAAATTTCACAGAAAGTTTTGTTTTTGGTTTGACTTAGAAGTTTGAGGCTTGAATTTGTGTCTTTTTTCATGTGGGTGTTTCTGGTTTTTACTTTTGGGTTTGTGTTTTCTGTTGAAAGGGAAAAAGGTGGCGTTTGGAATCCGGGAAAATGGGTTTGATTTCTGGGATTTTTATGGGGATATTATTCGGCATCGCATTGATGGCAGGATGGGAACGTATGATGAGGTACCGAAGTGCCAAGCGAGTTGCAAAGGTAAGGGTGAATGATTTTGGTTTTGTTTCATCTCTTTCATGTTTTGACTTTGATTTTATTGATCAATGTTTGAGAAGTGGTGTGGGTTTCTCTGTATTAGGCAATGTTAGATAAAGAAAATGTTGATGAATTGAGAAGTGAAAAGGGGTTGACTTTTTCTACTTTGAAATGAAAAATTGGATGATCATTCGGTTCATGACAGTGCAATTATCCACTTGTGAATTTTAGTAAAGCTTATTGTATAGTAGGAGTGTAAGTAGTCAGTGCGAGATCGCATAGGGCAGCCATACTGAGTTTGAATGATGAATACTAATTGTAGCCAAAAAACTATGATGAATACTATGTTGAGCAATTGGTTTGAACAAACAACCTTAAGGAGATGCTTCATCAATTTGCAGAGTTGCTAAAAAGCAGAACCAGACCCTTGTAAGCAATACCTCTGACTTAGAAATATTCTTTTCGCAATAAAATTCGTCCTCCATTGTCTTCCACAGCTGATGTGGAAATTAGGACCTGAAAATGATAACCTCCACTGCCTTCCACCTCAGATTTATTCACTGTCCATATTGCACAAACTTGCATTTTGCTGTTCTCTTGATTTTATTTATCATAATGTAACTTGAAAACTGAACAAGTCAAGGTAATGTAGGACTGACAAAAAGATCTTAGATTAGTTAATCCTTACCTTTGGCTACTGTCTCACCCTAGTTTGTTTTATTTTTGTGTATTCTTTTGGGATGATGAAGAAGCTAGTGAACGCGAATCTCTTGTATTCTTGCTTAACTCAATTCTATTTTCTGCTTATTCATAAGATAGGATAGTGGTAAGTTTTCTGCTAAATCCTATTTCAGTCTGTAATCTCCTTTTCTAAGAATCAAAGTTCCCTTCTTTACTAGCCCATTTGGAAGTCTGAATCTTTCTCAAAAGGTTATATCTTTTGCTGGATAATGGTATCGGACAAGATTAATACTAATGACTTGTTGCATATTCAGAGGCCTCACCAAGCCCCTTCTCCTGATATTTGTGTTATGTGCCAAACCGGATTAGAAACGGTAACCATCTTTCATGCATTGTAAACTAGTCTCTTTCAAAGGACACAGCCTTTGTGGGGTTCTTCATAAGCATTACGTGTGTCCCTCAACTTTGGAGCACTGTTTGATGATTCAGAATAAAGGTTTTGGCCAAACTAAAAGAGGTTAAAATGTTGTGGCAGTGTGCTGTGCATCCATTTATGCTAAAAACAATAATGCTCACATTTTAAGGGTGTATGTTTTCCCTTAAACTTGATATGGGATTATGTTCATGACCTCTCTTTGGTGCTGCTCATGGGGTTTTCCCTTGTTGACATTCATGAATGGCATGCTACATTCTTGAATCTTCATATATTTTGTTGTGTCCAGTTTTTGTGTTTTGAAGGATCTCTTATCCTTGTCCTTGTGGTATTCTTCCTCTATGCTATCTAATAAAGTTTACTTTTCCATTAAAAATTAAGAAAAAACAATTGAAGTTGTAAAAAATGAAAACAGTAGGGTGGGATATTGGGGTGGTGGGATCTCTGGAATGTGATTGCTGGAATTGTCTGGGTGAAGACACATGTATGTTAAGTTGCTTAACATAAGGTCTAGTAGTAAAAGGGCAAATGACTATAGTAGGGGTATAGGATTTCAATGTGTTTACATGTTTTGTAAGTAACAAAATGAAATGGTGAGAGGTGAAGAGATGATGGAGCAATGCAGCGGAAACAATATTCTCTTGTTTGGATATTTATATAAAATTAATAAGGGAATGAAATGAATAACTTGGTAGAATGTATAAATTTAAACTTTTGACCAAGCCCTTAAATATTTCAAACAAAAGTCGATTTATGACATACAGCTAGCATTTCATTGATTCATTCTTCATCACTGGCTGAAGTTGCATCCAACCTTCCATTGGTCCAAACAGAGGCCAAAAGTTTTGAACCGTACTTAAGAATGAGGAACAAAGAGGAAAGAGAGAAAGTTGAAAATTTAGGTTCAGTTCAAGGTTGTTGCAAGTTTTTAGTTATTGGTTTTTCAATTAAATTTGAAAACAAAACTTGTTTAACTAAAATAATTTTAAATTAGTTTTTAACACATTTTCAAAGTAGTTCTTACTTAACTCTTATAACTAAGAAAATTAGTTTCTTGATGTTATTTTTAATTTTAAATTTTTTTATCCTCAACTCTAAATTCATCTGTAGGATGCACCACTCTCACCATCATCACTACGACCATCTCTTCCACTCCACCATTATCACCACTACAACTACTATAATAATAATTTTATTATTATAATAATATTAATTTGATTTTGAAATTTTATTTTTTATTATTTAGGAATAATTTTACTTTTTATTTATTTTTTAATTAATAATTTTTTATTTGTTTATTTTTAGTGGATTCATAGCGCATGGGTAGAATAAAGTGAGTTGACTACTTTTTAAAATTCGAAATTTAAAACTAAAATTGGATTTAGTTTCTAAAAATTTCAAAACCAAAAACTAAAAATCATTACGAATGTAACTTTAGGATTTGTTTGGTTTAAGAAAACGTTTTCTATTTACAATTTTTTGTTTTTACAAATAATTAAAAAAATGTGGCTTTCTTTTCACTTTGTTTTTTGTTTCCTAATATTTGTACAAGAAACCATGAAAACAACTTTCAAACTTATCATTAAGTTCAGCTCAAATCTCTATTCTTTATCTAAAAGCATAATACAAATGCATGCTGCATACATGCATCATACATGTGCTTTTAGCGTGTACTGTCTTCCGTTGCCCTATTCTTCCCGAATCATGCATTAACAAAAGTAGAAGGAGTTTTGGATTGTCATAATTGATGCAACTTATTAGAATTGCAAACTAAGGTATATCATGTTCTGTAGTTGTTTGTCGTGATTCGTTGTTTGATGGATTCATAAAGGTAACTGTTGAGAAACTGCATGGGAGCCTATTATAAGATAGTATAAACCGAGTATGAGGGAAACTTCAAATCAGAAATCTTTGCTTGTTGAATAACATCTAATATTGTTCTCTGTGCACTATGAGTTATAAAATTATCAATTAATTTATCTGTTTCTGTCATAAGCCAACCATATAGCCTGATTGCACCTTTTCATAGGAGAAAACGAAGAAAGGCCATGTTTTGTTGTTGTTTAGCTGGCCATATTTTCTATTTTTTAAAAAAATTCCTTCCTTAATTTATATTTTTTGTCTTAATATTTTATTTTTATTTGCTTGCAGGCAGCTGACATTAAACTCCTTGGATCCCTTAACAGAGATGATTTAAAGAAAATTTGTGGAGATAATTTTCCTGAGTGGATATCTTTTCCTGTATATGAACAGGTGCATCTGAAATACTTTTGTACAGTGCACGTATTATACCAGTATGATTGTGTTCTTTGTGTGACTCTTTCATTGCTTGGGCTGTTACAGGTGAAATGGCTGAACAAGGAACTGACCAAACTTTGGCCATTTGTGGCAGAAGTGAGTATGCTTGCTTGCTTGTTATGTATTTGTATAATAGATTATGATAGTCTAGGTTGTGTCATCCATTGGTTTCTTAAAAGTTTTGTGGTTTGAAGAATAATATTCTTAATGCCAAAAGTCCTGCAGTGCTTGATTTGTTTGCTGCATCCACTTTGTGTTTGAAGTTAGTAGTTACTAGTAGCCGAAAGAAGAAGGAACTCTGACTTACAGAACAAATGTTCTATCATGGCTTCAATAAGAAATTGTTTGCTAATATGTAGGGCTGTGCTCATTAAAATTGACTAACAATAATTAGAAATTAAGAAGCTGCCACTAGTCATTATTCTGTATACAAAAGCTTGCCAGGTACACATCATGCATATTTAATCTGAATCATATGTGTGTAGCGTGTGCAGTAGTTGTATCTCTCCTTTCTTTCCCAAAAGCTTTTCTATAAAATGTTGCATGTACCTATGCTCCATACAATATGTGCCCTTTGCTTAGCTTAGACACAAACCCTGCCTCCTTGTGATTAGGCTCTTGGAGACCTTTCTGCTTTAAGTTTCCTTGCAAGTCTTCAGATTTTTATACCTGCTTTATTAATTGATGACTTGGTCTTGATAGACATTTTTTACCTTTAGGCAGCAACTTTGGTGATCAGAGAATCTGTTGAACCACTGCTGGAAGAGTACAGACCTACTGGAATTACTTCATTGAAGTTCAGCAAGCTGTCACTTGGAACTGTGGCTCCCAAAATTGAAGGTATCAAGCATAATAATTCCTTAGCACATTCTTTTCCCTGGTAAATTGACTACTTTACTTTAGGAATGTAGAATTCTGTAATGCCCCCCCCCCCCCCCCCCAATCTTAATTCCAAATTTAAATTCTGTCTTAAAGGGTACCCATAAGCTTGCTGGTATATGCTTATATTTTACAATAATCCTCGTGTTTCCTAGCAATAACTCCTAAGGGGGAAAATTTAGTATCCAACAATATCACCATACTGATTTTTATATTGTTTCAATCCTTATGCACTTTGCTCCTTATCTCTACTCCCTCTTTGTTTTGTCTCTTATGTTTGGTTGAAGGGTATACCCCTATTTCATGGGTATCTCTTTACCCTTAATATTTTGTGCGATTGGATTCTGTTCATTGATATTTTCTAGTGCTTTTCTCATGGTTGTTTCAAGGATTTCAGTTTCTGATTGGCAAAGAGATTGGATGCTGTTGGTCTATTTTTGGCCACATTCCGCCATTGTTTTCTTCTCTTGTTTCTTTATTTGAGGATTTTGCGGTATCCTCCCTAGATGTACATTCTTTATTTTCTTCCTTTTAATGTATTCTTCTATCAAAAAGTAATATCTTTATAAAAAAAATTTATAGGTATTCCTGTAAATCTCACTTGTGTTCATAGTATGCTCTAAATTCAATGCACAAACTACATCCAAAAATTACATAAGATAAATGAAAAATCCATTCATAAGTTGCAGTCCTTTTAAGAAACTCTAGTCTTTTCTGAAGAGAAGTGTTCTGACATTAACTTAGTTTTACTCATTCCAAGTTGTCTTCTGGCTTTAGTAAGCAGTAGCTAATCATGAACCCATGCTAGATCAGTGTAGGAGCCATGTTGAAAACTTTTTAGAGCTATTTTTAACAGATTCTATTAACTTGTAAATAGTTGTGTTGGTGTGAGACTTTGCTGGACTTGTCAACAGTCCACCTTTTCGCATGCTTCCTTTCAATGATTGATAATGTGAAAAGTTGAAATGATGGAAACCACTTTGTAATTAATTTAGAGGGAGGAGGCCAGGATGTTCTTAACATGTTATTTATCATCTATGCTACACCCTGTTCTATTATATCTTTTCAAAATTGGGTAAACAAGTAATTATTTCATTTCTAGTTGGATCAGTAATTTAAATCGATCATGGAATTCAAGATAACCTGTCATCAATCAAAAGTAACATGAAATGGATAATAAAAGCAATCTAGAGTTTAATGTGGTTCAAGGATAACTAGAATAAAAAAATAGTGGAGGCCTTAGTATGACAATAATGTTTGTGTAGGTTCTACATTAAATATATGAAATGTTACATTGAATGAGAATGTTACCTCACCGCTGAGTTTGGTGTGTAGCATTCACCAAGACTGATTAAAATGTTATAAAAATTCAAATTTCCATTGCACTCTTGTGTTACTTTCCCTTTGTCAAAATTTCTGTTCATCTTGTATGTTAAGAATTTATAGATGCATAATTTATTCACCCATGCAGGTATTCGTGTTCAGAGTCTTACAAAAGGTCAAATCATAATGGACATTGATTTCCGCTGGGGTGGTGATCCCAGTATTATTTTGGCTGTTGAAGCTGCACTTGTTGCTTCAATCCCTATTCAGGTTGGACTTAGAAGAATATTTTTCTGTTGAATTTCATCATGATCCTTTTATAATTTGACAACAATTGTGTTTTATTGCATTTTTTGCTTCAGTTGAAGGATCTACAGGTTTTCACCATTATCCGTGTTATATTCCAACTTGCTGAAGAGATCCCTTGCATTTCTGCTGTTGTTGTTGCTCTGCTAGCTGAGGTAATCCTTGGGGCAAAAATGAGTTTGTATATGAAAGCATGAAAAATTGCATATGAAAGGTGTAGTGGCTTCATTTTGCTAGGCTTTTTCATTCCTCTTCTTTCTCACTATTATATTTCCCAAGGCTGTTGAAAATGGTCTTCTAGGTGTTTTCAATCTCCCATTTACACTCTTCTTTGTGCAAACCCTTTTGTGGTCTCTTGCATATACAGTTTTAAAGTATTTGGAGTTACCATTTACTTAAAGCTGCATGTGTGCTATCACTGCAAGATTTGATTGTGTAGCATTAAGAAGAATTTATATATGATCAAGTAGATAGTTGATTATGCAAATAATCAAAATGATAGATAAGAGGACCCTACTTATCAAACATATGTTAATTGCATTTAAATATCAGCATCAATGATTGACCAAAGTGATGATGTTGGGGTAATTATTAGAACAATGCACTTCTCAAGATTGTGAATGGGGGGACACAATTGTTTATAACTAAACCGTTTTTTTATTCTTGGCCTAAATCTATATTCCAATTGAATTCTTGAAAACTTTAATTAGCCTTGCCAAATATATGATTCTTGCTACTAAACTAAATTTTTTTTACTCTTGGAGTTGCTGACGTTTGAATTAACATTTGATCAGCCAAAGCCCAGGATTGATTATACTCTGAAAGCTATCGGTGGAAGTTTGACAGCTCTTCCTGGAATTTCAGATATGATTGATGTGAGTTCTGTCTGTTTCATGTACTGCCTCTTTCCTTGTACTGTTTTTGAAGTAGCATTTATTACGCTAATATTTTTACCCACCATTTCATAGGACACTGTGAACTCAATTGTTACTGACATGCTCCAATGGCCCCATAGGATTGTTGTTCCACTTGGTGGTATTCCTGTTGATACTAGGTAAGTATGAATTTTATAGAAGTTTTTTCCTTTGGTTTTATTCTGTTTGGTTGCTGATGGAAGCAACACTAGCTAGGTATGTTAGGTACTATTTGTTTTGAGAAAATGTTTTTTATTTTCATTTCATGTATTCACTTTTATTTACAAAAATGAACAATAAAAAAGTTGTTTTCACTATTTCTGTATAAAATTTTGAAAATGGGAAACAAAATGAAAATAATGTAGCATTTTTGTAAATAAAAGTAAAGATAGAAAATAAAAACAGAAAATATTTTTGCAATTCAAATAATCCCTAAGAATTCCAATTTAGTGCTCTAATATGTTCATGGTCAGACAACTTAAGTGACACCATTTTTCTTTCTTTCTTGCAGTGAACTGGAGCTTAAACCCCAGGGAAAGCTTACAGTGACTATAGTGAAAGCAAATGATTTAAAGAATATGGAAATGATTGGAAAGTCAGATCCTTATGTAGTTGTGTATATTCGACCATTATTTAAGTATAAGACCAAGGTTATTGATAACAATTTGAATCCTACTTGGGATGAGAAATTTGAGTTGATTGCAGAAGACAAGGAGACCCAATCACTCATTCTCGAGGTTTTATGCTACTAATAGTTCACTCTATACTGCTCTCTTCTGCCTCCTTTCTTCGGGATATGCTGTGACATTTTGTTTATATAAATATAACCTCTTAAACTATGCTAATTACTGATGGAAGAGTTTGAATTTTTTTTCATATATGTTCAATATATATTATGAAGATGAAAATCTAGTTGTTACCTAATTGCACCTCTGATATTTATGTAAGATGATTAGAAGCATATTACATCTTAAGAATGATTACTTTTGTTTCAAAGCCTCTTTTTTTTTTGTAATCTAGATTTTATTTGCAATACTTAATATTTCTTTGTATATCTTGCCTTTAAGTCACTAAAATTTCTGGATCTGGCAGTTCAATAAGCTTTGGTGGTATATATATTAGAATCTCTACTTTACTATTGATTCAAATGACTGGTTTCTTATGCATGTCATTTCTTGATAATTTTATGATAGATTTGGGAATATTGACCAGGGGTTTCATTATTTCATATACTTTTTTAAAAAACCTGTTTCTAACTAAAGGTTTCATCTGTCTCTACATACAGTTATAGCTGTTAATATTTTGATTTGAAATCCTATGTTTTTTCTCCCTGTAACATTCAGCATAAACTGTTTCTTTACCTAGATTGATTTAAGACAACTAACACAATGATGTTCATGACTCTTCCAAACAGGTTCTTGATAAAGACATTGGGCAAGATAAGCGATTGGGAATAACACAGTTACCCCTCGTTGGTCTGGAAGTGCAAACTGAAAAGGAGCTCCAATTGAGGCTCCTACCATCACTTGATACACTGAAGGTGAAAGATAAGAAGGATCGAGGAACCTTGACAGTAAAGGTACATGCAATGATCTATTTGTATTTGATGGTTAAATTACTATGGACCTGTGCATGGTATATATTGATATGAATCATGGATGAAAATTGAGAAATGGAATATAAAAGGCTTGTTTATTTCCTATTCTTTTAAAACTGTTTTCTATTTTTAAAAACAAAAAAAATAAAAAAACTTGTTTCATAAGTATAGTTTCTGATAACTGTTTTAAAAAAAATCTCTTTTTCTGTCTTTAAAATTAAAAAACCAAAACACTTTTAAATTGTTTTAGTTTTCTATTATTCATGTTCTTCCTTATTCTACCCCATTTTCTTCTCTCACTTACTCTAAAGTCTATTCCACTTCTAAAAATAGTTTCTGAAAAAATGTTCTACAAAGTAGTTTTTAAAAACTAAACAACAAAAGCACAGTTTTTTTTCTTCCCTTCAGGTTTTCCCTTCCTATTTGTTGGTCACTTACAACCCTCTTAGTTGATTGAAAGTTATGATAATCAGGTTGGAATTTCAGGTCTTGTATCATCAATTTAACAAGGAAGAGCAGTTGGCTGCACTAGAAGCAGAAAAAAAGATACTGGAAGAAAGGAAGAAACTGAAAGAGGAGGGAGTCATAGGAAGCACAATGGATGCTCTAGATGGAGCAGTATCCGTGGTAGGGTCCGGTGTTGGGCTGGTCGGCACAGGTGTTGTTGCCGGCGCAGGGCTTGTAGGAAGTGGCATTGGTGCTGGAGCTGGCCTTGTTGGCAATGGCATTGATGCTGGAGTTGGGATTCTTGGGAGTGGTCTTGGAGCCTTTGGTAGTGGACTGAGCAAGGCAGGGAAGTTCATGGGAAGAACAATCACAGGTCATGGTGCCTCTCGAAGGAGTGGATCTTCTACTCCAGTCAATAATACACAGGAGAATGGTGGTGGTGCAAAGCCTCTTTAATCTTTTCCTTGGTGGTACTGTTTGTAAGAGTAATGAATGGACATTTGCAGGTTCTAGCTTTGATAATAGATAGATTGCCTGTGTTCCCTTTTTTACCATAATGTTTTCTCCAAAGGCCTATTAATTGACTAGATTGACAATTCATAGCAGAAATGTCAATTTAGTTCAGCTGTATCATCTTTTATCTGTAATTATGTTTGGCTTGGATTTGTAATAAAACTTAACAAATTGTAAAAATTCCTTTTTTAGTTCAGTTGTATGATACAACTTGTATGATCCTTATTTGTAATTATATTTAACCTAATTAAACTTTAAAAAATGTAAAAATTAATGGAAATCAATGTGATTTAAAATATAAAAAATAAAATAAAATTGTTCAATGTAAATGATTGGAGATTATGTGAGCATTGATGTTTATGTGAACAATCTGAACTTGTGTAGCCTGGTTAAGCATTAACGACGGGCTGAATTTGTCTTTTTGAGCAAATGAATGGAACATCTTTTCCCGTAGCAAGTGACAGCACGAACCTTAAATGACCCTTCATGATATGTGTTACGGGTCTGGATTCAAGGTACAAAATTATCAAAGTGTATGTAAGAAAAAATAGGAAGGGTGATACAAACCTAAGGAAAGGAATGAGAGAAAATAACTAACTATCGAGATGGCAAGGAATAAGGGGAGGGTAGTGTAGTGTGGCTGAGATGTAGAATGGTTATATGGTTCGATGAGCAGAATTGGGAGGTTAAACTAGAATTTAGCCGGAACTTGGGAGAGCATAGCATTCTTAAACTGTTTATATCTATCATTATCCTTCTTTTATTTTATCTTCAAGCATTTCTATATCGGGTTTGTTCAGATAATAAAATTTTTAATATATATTATTTTTTTTCTTTATTACCTTTATATAATTTTTGGTACCTAACATTTGGTATCGAAGTTTTCGATCCAAGGAGCTTATATGGTTATCACACGAACAACCATGGAGTTAAGGGTGAAAATTTTGGAGCGTAATATTTAGGAATTAAGGATGGAAAGTCATGCAATTTAGTGAGGTTTGAAAATTCTTGTTAGACTGCAACAAACATAGAGTCAGAAGGAGGTCACCGTAGAGACACCTTCATTCACGAAGCTTAGACAGTTTTTTGGCAAGTCACAAAGATGATGACCCGTTTAATATGTAAACATTAATGGGAAGAAAAATTGACATGATGATCCGTTTAATATGTAAACATTAATGGGAAGAAAAATTGACATCCCGATGTTCAATGGTAATGATGCATATGGATGGATCATGAAGGTAGAAAGATATTTCCAATTAAATAGAGTGATAGAGGACAACAAATTGGAGTTGGTAGCAGTTGCCATGGAGGATCGAGCACTGAACTAGTTTCAATGGCGAGAGGGACAAACTTCAACGAGAGCTTAGAAATCGTTCGAGGATGCTATGATATGGAGGTTTCAACTAGGTTTGGTACAAAACTCATTTGAACCTTTACTGAGCATGAAACAAGGGAGCGTGATGGAGCATTCGGAAAAGTTTGAGATGGTAGTAGCTCCTTTGAGGGTAGATGATCAAGCCATGTTGAAGGGAGTTTTTCTCAATGGGTTGAAGGAGGAAATCTGAGCTGAGCTAAAGTTGTACTACTATGAAACCTTATCTGAATTAATGGATAGGACTTTCCTCATAAAGGAAAAAAATCGAGCATTGAGAAAAGGAAGAAGTTGAGACGTGAATAAAAGAGGATGAAAGGAGAAAGGAAGTTTAAGTATGAAGACGATCACCATGGAAGAGATAAACATAGCGCATACTGTACACTAGAATTTTGATCAGGGGAATAAGTTACCTTCTAAGCCAAAACCAAGGGAGGGAAGTAGTGGTGAAAGAAAATGGAATGGAGAAGGAGATTGTCTTAGACTTTCAGTTGCTTCTAGTGGAAGGAGAGCTGGAAGCAAATGATGAAAGGCAATAACCAGAGCTCAGGAAGGGAGAACTAGAGTTGGAGGAGAAAACCTTACAATTATATCTAAACAGCAAAGAAGGGTTAACCTTAAATCAATCTTTCAAAACATGGGCTCAATTAGGGAAGACATAGGTGTTGATTTTGGTAGACTGTGGAGCCAGTAGTAATTTTATTTCCAAGAAACTAGTAAAAGAAATGAAGTTACAAGTGGAAGACACTCTAGAGTACATAGTGGAAGTTGGAAATGAAGTTAAAGAGAGGAATAAAGGGATTCGTAGGCATCTAAAGATACAAGTTTAAGAAATTGACATTAATCAGAATTTTTTTATTGTGGAATTAAGAGGTACTGATGTAGTATTGGGGATAGACTGGTTAGCTAGCATTGGGGACATTGAGACTAATTTCAAAAATCTAACGATAAAATGGGAGAAGGAAGGACATAAGAGGGTGCTGAAAGATGATCCTTCCCCGTGTAAGGCACAAGCTTCTTGAAAGGTAATGATGAAGGTCCTGCTGAATGAAGAAGAAGAGTATTATGTGATGTATCAACACATGGCAAATAGAGAAGAGAAGTGGGAAGGAGAAATTATGAATATGGGAGATGCCTTTGCTGAGTTTCCAAGTGTTTTTCAAGAATTTAAAGAACTTCCACCCATAAGATAACAAGATCATGTTATCACCTTGAAGGAATGGACTTTTATTCCTAACATATGATCATACAGGTAACTGTATTACCATAAAAATGAGTTAGAAAATATTGTCATAGAAATGTTACAAGCTGGGACATTAGACCTAACATTAGCCCTTATAATAGCCCTATTATCCTAGTAAAAAAAATACGAGAGTTGTCGTTTCTATGTAGACTATACAGAGCCTTAAATAAGCTCATTATCCTGACAAGTTTCCTATTCCAGTTATTAATGAACTACTGAACTAATTGAGTACTACAACTATTTTTTTTTTCTAAGTTAAATTTAAAGTTCAGATATCACCAAATAAGAATGAAGGAGGAAGATATAACCACGATTGCTTTCCGAACACATAAGGAGGCATACAAATTTTTAGTAATGCCTTTTGGCTTAACTAATATTCCATCTACCTTCCAAGCCCTCATGAATCAAATCAAACATATTTGAGAAAATTTACCTTGATATTTTTGTGATGACATACTTATTTATAGTGTAAATGAAGACATGCATAAAATGCATTTACGGCTAATGTTGTAGACTTTGAAGGAGCATATGTTGTTTGTTAATAAGAAGAAGTGCTCTTTTGGCCAAAGGCAGCTAGAGTACCTTGGACATATTATCTTTAATTAGGTGGCAACAACGGATCCTAATAAGATAAAAGATATGATAAATTGGCATGTGCCTGTGAATATAAAGGGGTTAAGGGGGTTCCTTAGTTTAACAGGTTACTACAGAAAATTTGTGACAAACTATAGTAAAATAACTTGGCCTCTTACACAACTACTTAAGAAAGACATTTTTGTGTGGGGCAATAAGCTTAGTTAGCCTTTGTGAAGCTTAAAGAATAAGCTATGACCACTTCACCTATGTTGGCAATGTCTAATTTTGATAAGTTATTTGTGATTGAGACTTATGCTTCTGGAAAGGAATTGGTGTTGTTTTGATGCAAGAAGGTAGACCAGTTGCGTATATGAGCCAAACGATTTCAAACCAGGCTCAAGAAAAATTTGTTTATGAAAAAGAATTAATGCTTGTGGTGTTATCCGTTTAAAAATGGAGACATTACTTACTTGGAAGACATTTTGTGGTACATACTGATCAGAAAAGTCTTAGATTTTTTGGCAAACCAAAGGGTTATGGATGAGGAACAATTGAAATGGGTCTCCAAATTACTTGAGTTTGACTTTGAAATCAAATATAAGTCGGGATAAAAATAAGGTTGTTGATGCACTTTCTAGGAAGTTGCAATTTATGATGTTGTCCACTATACACAGTTGCAAATGGAATGATTTAGAAGAGAAGGTGTAACAAGATGAAAAGTTAAAAAGGATTATGCAAGAATTATTGCTAAATTTGGATTCCCATCTAGGTCTCCAACTTATAAGGGGGCACTTGTATTATAAGGATCAAATGGTGGTACCAAATAAATCACCCAAGATCCTCATGATTCTCAAGGAGTTTCATGACTCAGCATTTAGGGGCCACACATGTTATTTTAGAACATTTAAAAGGATTTAAGTATTGTTATATTGGAAAGAAATGCGAAGAACTATACAATATTATGTGTAAAATTGTAAAGTTTGCCAACGGAACAAGTATGAAGTATTAAATCCAGACAGATTATTACAACCTCTTTTTATTCCATCTTAGATGTGAATGGATATTTCAATGGATTTTATTAGAGGATTACCCAAGATCTTAAGCAAGAATACTATACTGGTGGTGGTGGACAGGTTAACTAAATATGCGTATTTTATAATCTTCTCTCATCCTTATATGGTCAAGGAGGTACCAAAAGGTTTTTCTCTAAGAGGTTGTGAGGCTCCACAGGTTTCCCACATCTATTGTATCAGATCAAGATAGAGTCTTCCTTAATTCTTTTTGGGCAAAATTGTTTAAGCTGACAGACACAAAACCAAAGTACAGTTCTACCTACCATCCCCAAATAGATGGTCAATCGAAGATGATGAATCGTTGCCTAGAAACTTATCTAAGATGTGTGATATGTACTAAGCTTAAACAATGGTCTAAGTGGTTGAGTTGAGCTAAATTCTATTATAATAAAAATTACCATTCAACTATTAAGACCACTCCTTTCAAGGCACTTTATGGAAGAGACCCTCTATTGGAATCAAGGGAGATGTAAAGGTATCATTAGTGGAAGAGATAAATCGATTAACAACTGAGAGGAACATGATGCTAGAAGAGTTAAAGAAACAATTAACTAAAGTACAAAACCATATGAGGCAGCAAGTGAACAAGCATAAAAAAGATCTTCAATTTGAAGTAGGAGAAAGTGTGTATCTTAAGGTCTAACCTTATAAACTTAAGAGTCTAGCGAAGAGGGTGAACTAGAAACTTAGTCCCAAGTTCTATGGACCTTATGAGATTGTGGGGAAAAAAAAAATCAATAGTGTGACTTATAAGCTGAAGCTACTAGAAAGGAGTTAAGTACATCTGATGTTCCATATTTCTTATTAAAGAAATCTATGGTAGCAAAAATGTAAAGTCAGTCATTGCCTTTTTTTTGTACTAATGAATTGGAGTTGAAAACAAAGCTTGAAGCAGTTTTAGCAGTGATGAGCAATTGACAAGGAATAGTTGAGATCTTGATGAAATGAGAACAATTACTTGACTTTGAGAATTCATGGAAATTAATAAAAAATTTCAAGAACAATTTTTTGAATATCACCTTCAAGATAATGTGAGTGTTGATGGATGAAGAGATGTTACGGATCTGTATCCAAAGTTTAAAATTACCAAAATGCATGTAAGAAAGAATAAGAAGAAAAATGCACCATATCAAACCCAAGGAATGAAAAAGAGAATAATTAACTGCTGAGGTGACAAGGAAAAAGAAAGACAATGTAGTGTGATTGCGATACAATGGAATTATATAGGTATATAAAGGAAATTAAAATGTGAGATTAGACTGAAATTTAACAAAAGCTTAAAAAACTATAACACTCTCCAACTATTTATATATATATATATCGTTATCCTTATCTTATATCTTTACGTGCAAATACTGCTTTAGTGAAATTTTTAATATATGAATTTCTTTCTCCTTTATTACTTTTATACAATTTTTTATATTTTACAATATGTTATTAAAAAAATTAAATCTGACTTTATTTATTTATAATTTGAAACTTTTAAACTAAATCTTGAAAAATTAAAATAAAATTATGTTTTGCCATAATTTTTGAAATACATAAAATATGATTTTAAATTTTCTTAATTATAATATAAACAAGTATAAAATGTATAAAATTAAGTTTTGCACTCTTCAATAAAAAAATATTTTTAATAAAAAAGTAATATTTCAAATTAATTTAAAAATTTATCATTATTAAATTCAATAATTTAAAATTAACTTCATCAAATTTTAACTTTAAATTGGGCGGGAGGGGTTAAACATACTCACCAACCGGATGGATATGGAATCTCTAAAACCTGAAATATCAAATACCTTTCAATACTTGTCTTTGATATTTAAGAGATTAATTATTTTCTTTTACTGAATTCTACTGTTTATAATGGCATCGAATGTCCAAAGATCATAGATTTATAGAATTCCTACCTACAACCGTAAGTTAATACAAACATCCAAAATTCATATGATATTTAAATATCATATCAAAACGATGGTCTCACAAATCCTTGATAAATTTATCTTTTAATGATCTTCTGACAATTTTTGTATTTTGTGCACATTTTTTTCTTAATATTTTAATTTGGAATTCTTTTTATTTTGTTCCGAATAAAAATATCAAATTGCATCCAATTTATTGATAAAGATTGCATCTCCATGACCTCTTCTACTTCACATTGAAGCACAATCATAATAAGCATATATCTCTTAAAGCGTGGTTCTTCCTAAGGCTATATAAAATACCCATTCTCCAACAGTAGGATCTTTTCATTACAATAACCTAGTTCTTAAACTATATAATTATCATTTCAAAGTTATAATGTGACGTCTCAAACAACAACAAAAATATATAATTAAGTAAAGATTATGTCACTTAATTTGTAGAGTAGTCATTATCACAACCTAAATGTCTAGTTAGCCATGAAATATAACTGACCATGCTAAGATTTTTTTAATTTAAAACCCTTCAAGTGTTTAATACTACGATATTGTTTGGAAAAAGAAATTCAGCTATATCAATGGAGTTTTATAATGTTTTGGCTGTTTTCAGATTAAATTAGAAGTAGATTTCTATAAAACCCAACTGTCATAGTACTTCTAAATTCCATTATTGATGTTTTTTTAATGGTAAATGATTATTAAACAAATGTTAAAACAAAATAGTGCAACAGATATCACAATACAATGTTAAAACTTCGTTGAACCAATTGAAAATTTCATTGATATTAGTTGGGAGTGAGTAATTATTATCACTATTTCTAGTGTATATTAAACACATAATAAATACTTATATTGACATGTCTTCGAAAATGAATTCTTAAAAAAAACAAAAAGAAAAGTTTAAAAAAGTCATAAGAAATTAGTAATGGGACCTAAACTCATAGAATTAATATCAGAAATTGAATAATGTGTCCTTCACGGGATCATGATGATGTAGATGAATTGTGTGCTGAGTTGTCCACTACTCTGCCACGAGTCACAGGTAACAAACAATTCAAGCCAAGGTACCCTTTGCACCCATATCACCATTGTTATTTCCTTTGGTTCTTGCTCTCAAAAAGGAGTCAGATGACACGTCACATCCTCCATCCATGGTGCTTTAAATTCAAAAATGAAGCATAGCTGCACCTTGTCATGCAAATTTATTGCATCTTTGAATTTTGACACTTTCTTTTCAAAGCATTAAATAAAAATATTATTTCCATAAAGAAAAAAGAAAATTATTAAAACTAAAAAGGAAATGTGTAAAACGGCCAAATTAGCCCTAAGGTGAAGAAGGGAGCATAAATTCAATGAGAATAAAGTGTCCATTTGATTTATAGAATAAAATTAATTTAAAAATGTTAAATATTTTTAAAATATATGCATTAATTAAAATATATAAATTTTTATTAAAATATGTACTTTGCATTGAAAAGTACAAAAATATTTCTTAATAATAAAACAAATAAGCTCTAAGACTTGTTAAATAAAATTAATTTTATACTATTGAACCTAACTAAAATATGTATCCAAATTAATCTTAATCATAATTTTTATATCAAAATTTATGTTACGGTAGGAGAAATTATTTCCAAGTATTTCTATGAGAGACACATATAGGAAGTGATTCAAGTGAATTCATGAAGCTTATGTACAAGTTTTGGAATGAACCATTTGAGAAGCAAAACCCCTTGTTTGTGTACATCCACTCCTCTTTTGTTGTTTCATATGTTCATGCTATGAGATTATGAGATGTAATGAGATGGGTTGTTTCCAAGACACTGCCACTAGTAGTGATTACTTTTTTACAATAATTGTGAGAAGATAATTCTAAATACTAAAGTTATGGCATTTGGGGCATATATAAGATTTGACCAAACAAAAAGAAATCTTTTCTCTTTTTCATAAAGACACTACCCACCCTTAAGGAGGATCTTCTAAAGAAAGATTAACCAACAAACAAATCTGTTAATTGACAAATAGTATCTATCTAAGATGCTATAAAATCTTATTTCAATGTGTGACAAATCTTGACAGCACTTCACACCCTAAAATAAGTATTGGTATTTTGTTTAAAAAAATAAAATAAAATCTTCAATGGTCCACTGAAATGGAAAAGAATGTCGAAGAATAAAAATGATGCAGTGGCATGGCTTATTTCTTCTGTTCAGAACATGCACAGGTTATGTAGGAGAAGAGGACAAAAATACAGTGGAGCATACATTAATACAATAATGAACAAGAGTTCACAAAACCTTAATACGACAACCACCTCACTTTCATTTGAACGTGAACACAAATGCATGTTGAGGATACTTACCATACTGATCAATCTGTTGCATGAAGACAAACATCACTGTCCCTTTCCTTATCATCAACCTGCCTCATCTATTTACACGGCTTTAGCCAAATGTAACCAAATTCTTAAAAGAAATCTATTTATTGAAAGAAAAATTATTCATGAGTTAGGATAGAAATAGGCCATGTGTTCGCTGTTTGTCTACATCCTAGCCTACGTTTAGTTCAAATCAAACTGAATTATTAAACAGGTTATGCTAATATCTTTTTTAAAAAAATTTAGTAAAAAAATTAAACTTTTAGCTATTTAATTTTTTTTTACATTTCAAAAACTAATCTATTTAAATAAATATTAATAATAAAGGTCTTATTAATAATCAGTATTCTTAAAATATTGATTAAAAAATAAATATTTTATTAAAAATTATAAAAGATATATTAATAATATTTTTAATAAAACATTACTTTTAATTTTTTAAATAGTATTTTAAGAATATTTCTATGATAGGAAAAATAATAATAATAATATTATCATCACTAAAATTATTTTATAATATAAAATTTATCAAAATAAATATTTTTGTAATAAAATTTTCTTATATATACAATCAAAAATTGAAATTTTATCAATATATTTAAAAAAATACAATAATTTATTAGCTATACTAAATTTGGTTGGTTATATAAAGCTAATATAGTATTAACATAAAAGCACAATATTAAGGTAACCTTCTCGCAACAATAAAATTATTACCATAAATCCTCATGGAGAAAAAGTCTAGCTCCTTATAAAGATTACATTTTCAAACCTTGAAAATGCATATGTTCTCATAGGATAAGATTGCAGATATCTACTCTTCTAATTAAATCCTGTTAAGGGAGACCTTTTGTATAATCACCGTTTATTAACACAAAATTAAAAATTTAAATTTAGAGGAAAAACAGAAATGTTTCATAAATTAGCATTTCATATTGAATATATAATAAAAGTCCACTCCCTTCCACTTTTAATAATGACTTTAGAGAGAAAAAAAATCTAATATATACATTTTATGAAAGCAGTGAACCGTTAATTTTTTTTAAGAAAAATTACTTTTGGTATTAGTAAGCGAGAGAAAAATTAGTAGATTGCTCATGAATTTCTTAATATTAAGTTAGATAAATAATTATAAATTTTTTAAAAGTAGTTAAATGAGTTCATAAATTATAAACGAATTTTTAGTTAATAATAACTTGAATAAATTTGGCACTTTGTAAATTTAATATTTATTTGAAAAAACTAGAAACGTTGAGTTAGAAGAAATATTTTTATTTTTTAAAAAGTATTTATTTTAATATTAATATTTTAAAAATATATTTGTTTTGATATCTCCTTTTATGATTTTAAAAATAAAAATATTGAAAATGTGCTTAATACAATAGTTTACAATAATTTCAAAATTCATGAGATTTTTAACATGAAGATTAAATGTAAATTTAATTGATAATATATATATATATATATATATATATATATATATATATAGTTTGGATTAAATAACATTAGATATTTGAATAAAATGATAATAAAATAATTATTAAAAAAATTTATCAATATAACTATTAATTTATGTATATAAAATTTTATATAATTTAAATATTATTATAAAAATTATGCATGTAAAATTTTACATAATTTAAATGTTTATAGATATAAAATTAAATAGTACTTATTTACTAATGTTTTAAATAACATATTATATATTAAAATAAAATAGAACAATAAATATTAATTAATTTTTAAATTGTATGAACTTTATAAATCTACTGTAGATTTAAATTCAATGATTTGATTAATAATTTTCGTATAAAAAATTATTAGATGTATGATTTTATTAACTTTAACAAATGATATCATTTAATTTTAAGTAATATATATATATATATATATAATTTATATATATAATTTTATAGAAGAGGGATTATACCGGTGGAAAATGAACACTTTTTACATCGGTTATTTAGGCAGTGTTAAAGCGGACGATATAAAAAATAAAACTTTTTACATCGGTTCTGGAATCGATGTAAAAGTATGACTTTCTACATCGGTTGGGCCTACAACCGATGTAAAAAGTACACTTTCTACATCAGTTGTGGGCAGAACCGATGTAAAATTTTTACATCGGTTAAGACTATAACCGATGTAGAAAGTATATTTTTTACATGGGTTATAGTTGTAACCGATGTAGAAAGTCTTTTTTTTTAATGTTCATTTTGTTTAGGCATACTACCATATTATTTATTCACAATACCTGCATATACACACAGAATCACTAAGCAGACAATACAGAATTCACATAATCTATATATGTAAACTAAATACATCATTATTTATTATCAAACTTTAATTTACAAATAAAATAACTTAAAATTACATCAAACAAGTATTGAAAGTTGAAAAAAAAAATGTAGTAATCAGTCATGTACCTGTTGAAAGCAAAGAAAAGAGATGTTAAAAACTGTACTAAATATAAAAAACGTAATAAACATTTTAAAATAAGTTAAAAATAAACATACAATGATGAAATAATCAAATAAATAACTAACTTGTATCATGTAGTAACAATTTTCCATATATCTTCATGATGATCATCTCGAATAGCATGTACATCGTCTATTTTATTTTCTTCATTGATACTAGATATCCTTGATAATAAGGGAGTTTGAGAATATTTGAAAGATCATTGGTGTCATCATTAGCGATTGTTGTCTTTCCTTAAAAAACAGCTGACCACCTTTTGGAGCAAGGATCTTAAACATAAAACACTTGTTTTGCTTGGTGGGTCATGATAAAAGGATCATCCTTGTAAGCTACTTTTTGTAGGTCAACTAATGTAAATCCCAATTCATCGACTTGCACACCACTGTTACTATCAACCCATCTGCATTTGAAAACAGACACTCTAAATTTGGTGTAATCAATCTCCCAAATCTCTTCAATCACTCCAAAGTAAGATATGGAAACCTTTACAGGATTTTTATCTTTGGAACTTGCAAAATGCATCGACTCTGCTACCACCATAACCCCACTATTTTGCATGGTACTTTTATCATCCTGAGACTTTGTGTAAAATGAAAAATGATTGATATCGTATCCAGTCCAACATATGACATCAAAGTTTGGGTCATTTGCTAGCCACTTCAATGTATTAGAGGCACCATCATCCTTTTTAATTGTTTCATCAAACCAGTTTAAGAACGTTTTGTTATGCTCATTCAACAACCATTTCTCATTCATTCGAACATTCTCCTCCCTTATCATAGTTTTGTAAGTAGATAAGTAAGGTTGAACTTCATCGGTATTATTCACAATATACAAATGTGCTTGAAGGACTTCTGCACAACCCACGCTTTTCATAGTTATGCCTTGTGTACCTTTACCTCTGTGTCTTCCCTCATGACGAGACCTAGGAACTCCTATGGGTTCCACCTCTGACAAATACTCTATACAAAACTCAATGGCCTCTTCTGCAATGTATCTTTCAATCATAGATGCCTCTGGACGGTGTGGATTCTTCACATACCCTTTTAATATTTTCATGTATCGTTCTATTGGATACATCCACCTTAAATAAACTGGACCACATAATCTGATCTCCGTCACTATATGAACAACCAAGTGAACCATAATGTCAAAAAATGATGGAGGAAAATACATCTCTAATTGGCATAAGATAGTTAAAGTTTCATGTTCCAACCCATCCAATTTTAAAGGATCAATGACTTTGCAACATATTTTATTGAAAAAGAAGCATAACCTACTTATTGTATGTCTAACTTTTTTAGGCAAAATGTCACGAATAACCACTAAAAGTAGTTATTGCATCAACACATGATAATCATGAAACTTTAACCCAACTAACTTTAAATATTTCATTGAGACAAGTCTTTTAAAATTTGAAGAATAACTTTGTGGCACTTTAACCTCATGTAGGCACTCACAAAAAGAAATTTTCTCTTTTTTTGACAATGTATGACATGTCGGGGGCAAATATGTTCGCTTTCCTACAGATTGTGGAGCTAACTAATGTCGTATACCCATGTGAACCAAATCTAGTCGAGAATTGACTCCATCTTTAGTCTTTCCCTGTATATTGAGAAGTGTTCCAATGATGCTATCACACACATTTTTTTCCACATGCATCACATCAATACAATGTCTAACATCAGGTTTGCACCAATATGAAAGATAAAAAAAACATTGATCTTTTCTTCCATATCCTTATCTCGGTAACCTTTTTTTGAGTCTTTTCAAAATTAGTTTTGATGTTTTTAACCCGATCATAAACTTGTTGTCCAGTTAAGGCTTTTAGAGCAACATCATTTTCTGGCAACTCATTAAAAGCTTTCCTTAATCTACGATAAAGGTGATTAGTATTAAGAAATTTCCGATTACCAAGATAAACTGTCTTCCTTCCATGATGCAGATGATGGTAACTTGTGCCTTCTTCACATATAGGACATGTTTTGTGCCCCTTAACGTTGTATCCGCATAAATTTCCATACGCTGAAAAGTTATTAATAGTGCAAAAAAGCATTGCTCGCATCTTGAAATTTTCATTACCATACACATCAAACACCTCCACACCTTTTTCTCATAGATTTTGCAAGTTTTCAATTAAAGGAGCAAGATAAACGTCTATGTCATTTCCAGATTGTTGTGGACCTGAAATCATCATAGACAACATGATGTATTTACGTTTCATGCACAACTCCGGAGAAAGGTTGTAAATTGTCAAAAGTACAGGCCATGAACTATGTTTACTACTTAATTACCGTATGAATTCATTCCATCTGTTGCAAGTCAAAGTCTTAGGTTTCTTGGCTTATTCCCAAAATCGGGATATAGTTGATCAACCATCTTCCATTGCAAACCATCAGCTGGATGACAAAGTTTTCCATTAATCAGTCTTTCATCTACATGTCATCTAAGGTTCTTTGCTTCATCTTTAGTACAAAACAATCGTTTGAACCTTGGAATTATTGGAAGATACCACAACACTTTGGCTGGAGGCCGCTTTGTGCTCTCATTGCAACTAGAATCACCATCCTTCAGTTTATAACGTGAAACTTGACACACAGGGCATTCATGTAATCCTTCAAACTCATTTCTGTATAGTATGCAATCATTGGGTCAAGCATGTATTTTCTTATACTGCATACCCATCGAACACAACACCTTCTTCGCCTCAAAATTACGCTTTGGTAATATGTTACCTTCTGGAAGCATCTCTACCAACAGTTCAAGTAATTCGGTAAAAAATTTATCACTCCACCCATTATTTGCCTTCAGAGTGAATAATCTTAACACTGTTGACAATCGTGTAAACGTAGTGCATTCCGGATACAAAGGTTTCTCTGAATCAGTAGATAAGTTACCAAACATATTTGCCCGCTCAAATGACGCATGTCCTACATCACGAATCATATCCTCTACCCAATCTTCCATATTTATATCAACATCCACCGTCTGTGACATACTTGACATGCCTAATAACTCACTATGACATGTCCATTTTGTATAACTTTTTCAAAATCCATCACAAAGAACATGCTCTCTAATTTGACCAACAACCAAACATCTCTCATTTAGACAATTAACACACAAATAGTAAAATTATTCATTACTTTGAGGTAGATTTGTCTGTGAAAAATTCAAAAACTCTTCAACCTCATTCTCGTACTCATCGCTCGTTTGTTTAATATTTATCCAACTACGATCCATACTATACAAGAATCATTGACATATGATTTAGGATTAACCTTGTCACTCATAATTGTTGATTTATTATCTTCACTATTGGTAAGGCCCTATCCCATTCGAGAAAAAAGTTTTTTATTCATCGATTAACACACTTCTAAAATCTTGAATATCATACTTGGTGAAATTTCGGCAGCATTTCGCATCAGTCTCCAAGTACGTAACTTCATTGTGGTTTCATTTATCATAATCAAGCATGTACCTAGAGACAATGCAAAATGAACTAAACCAAAATTTCATCAAGTACAATTTACAAGATTTATGAAGAAATTGTTAATCACTGAATAAAAAACTTTAGTCCCAAACTGTCCAACTTGGACAATTCAAGATTTAATATAATGAATGATTTACTTATTTAGTAATATACTCATTATATTCAACCTTGAATAGGAAACTAAGGGTATGCTCATATTTGAACTCAATAAAACAAACTAACATATTTAAACTCAAAATCAATACTATAACATACATAAACTCTCAGCAAACTTTCACATCTGCAATCACAAAGTAGATGTGCATAGAAGATATCTCACAGTCAACACAACAATGGTTGAGCGATGGCCAAGCGGTGTCCAAAGGGAGGCACAACGGTAGTTGAACGACGACACAATACGGTAGCCAAATAAGAAGCTTGAAAATTACATAATACAACCAAAATAAATGTAAATTTCAACCATAATAACAAAATGAGATACATAAATAACGACAAAGACGGCTTCAAACCTTAGGATGTGCGACGACGACTTCTAACGGACGAAATGGTTGCAACGACGACGACGATCACCACGAACGTAAGCACGAAGTGAAACGAAGAACAACAATGACGTCGACAATGACTAAGACTTAAACAAAAATAGAGAGAATAAGCCGAAACGAGAAACTGAGGTTTTGGAAAATAAGGTTAAACACGA
The DNA here is from genome assembly GCA_037954105.1 of Canavalia gladiata. Classification (NCBI taxonomy): domain Eukaryota; kingdom Viridiplantae; phylum Streptophyta; class Magnoliopsida; order Fabales; family Fabaceae; genus Canavalia; species Canavalia gladiata. The sequence goes on along the minus strand of CM075659.1, from coordinate 9,671,823 downwards.
ACAACGTCGAAAAATAAATGACAGAGGAAGACATTCTACATCGGTTGTTTTTCAGAACCGATGTATAAAGCATTTTCTAAGGTGGTTGTTTCTACAACCGATGTAGAAAGTTGAAAAAAAATCCGCTTTCTACATCGGTTATAAAACAACCGATGTAAAAAGTTTAAAAAAAAATTTACTTTATACGTCGGTTCAAAAAAAAACCGATGAAAAAAATTTACATTTATTTATAAAAATGTCACTGCATTTTTATTTATATCGATTTTTGAGAAACCGATATAAAATCCTATTATAAAAATTCATTTTGCATTAGTGTTAATTTATATTAATATGAGTACATTATCAATAATTTTTATCTTAATTATTTGTATCAATTATATAATATATATATAATTTTATAGAGGAGAGATTAATTTATATTGATATGAGTACATTATCAATAATTTTATCTTGATTATGTGTATCAATTTTTATCTAAATTAAGAATATAAGAGTATATTTAAAAAAAAATTATATATGTTAAAAGTATATTTACATTATTAATAATGTATAGATCAATTATATTGGTTTATTAATGATGTATATAAATATGATATTAAATTTGAATTAATATAAAATTTTATAAATATAATTTATGTACTATTAGAAAAATTGATTCATCAAAATAGATATATCTATAATTTTAACTTTTAATTTAATGGCAGATTTTATGATAAAATTATAGAATAAAAAATCATTAGATTATATAAGAATGGATGTAACTCATTATAGTATAAGTTAATCTTTCAGCTAGTTTTTATTTAAAATAGTTTTATTAAAAATATCAATTAATGTATAAACTTTGTTATCTGTAAGGATGTTCGTGCCCCGTGATGATTTGAATTGATTAAGTCAAAATTCATTTGATTCAATCATAAAAACAAGGCTAAATTATTTTGTTAGTTATTATAGTTTTATTAGATTTTTAATTAAGTCTTCGTCATTTTAAATTTTTTAGTTAAATTTTTATAATTTTATAATTAAGTTCTTAAAAACTAACATTGTTAAAAAAAAATTTAAATGGATGGTATATTGTTTTTTTTTTGGTAATTTATCGTTTTTTTCTCTACTACTGTTTATTAAATCTAAATATTTTTTAATAATTCTTTTCTTTAATAATTTCTTTCCAAACTCTTAAATTTTATTTTTATTCGGTAATAAATACGATGATGAACTAGTTTTAATAGGTTAAAGAGACTATATTTTTAATCTACAATTAATATTGTTGAAGACCTAGTATAAAGACATTGCAAAGAAGAATATATATACAGTAAGTTTTAATCCAAACGGTTCACCTATAATAAAATTAATAACAAAGAAACACATATATATCAATAAAAAAAATTGAGTAATAGGATTGATTTTGGGAAGATGAACTTCCACCAAAAATTATTTCTTTGATTTTATCATGTTTTTTTATTAGCTTAATTTTTATCATATATAGTTTTTTTAAAAAAATTCAAAAAATATGTTGACTTGAAATAACAACAGAAAAAAATAAGATTTTAACATAATAAAATAGTTTTTCTCATATGTCGATATCATTTTGTGAGTAAATATATCATCCAATAATAATTAAATTAAAAAAATTTAAAAAAATACTCTGAAAAATCATAATTATAAAAATAAATTCTCATTCGGATTGATTTAATTAAAAACTAATTTTTTTCGCACTAATTAAATTATAAAATCGTTTTAACAAAGATTGATACGGAACGGAATCAGTAAATAAAGAGTGAATCGATAGAGTTAATAAAAAATTAGTATATATCTATATATATAATATTATTTTAATATTTTTATAATATAATAAAATAATATTTTACTTAATTTAATTTTATATACAATTTAAATTTTAAAAAATTAATATATATCATAAGTTTTAATTTTTAATTATATAAAATTATAATATTAATATATTTTATTATATACTTTTTTATATTTTTAATATACTGTATTAAAAAAATTATAATATAATATTTTATTAATACTAATTTGATCATGATTAAATTATTAAAATTTAAATCAATAACTTAATAAATTTAATGAAAAATATAATTTTTTAAAATTTTTAAAAAATTATAAAAATATTACAATTTAAAAATTTATAATAAAATTAAATAAATTATCAAATAAAAAATACTATATTATCAACATTTAACATAAATTTAATGATATTAATTATTAATAACTTAACTATAAAATTTAAAATTATAAAAATTTAATTAAAATTTTTAAATTATGGAAAAATATTTAAAATGTAATAAAACTATACAATCAACATATTAATTTAAATTAAATAATGAATGTATTTAGGTCAATCTAAATATATTTTAAAATGTAACCCAATTAAAAATTATTTAAATTAAATTAGATAGTTTGATTTTATTTTTTTAATCTTTAAATTAGTTAGAAATGGTAAAAATATATTTATGATTTTCCGTACGTAGATCTGCTGGAAATAAAGGGTGACGCAAACACAAAATCATTTTGTCAATCTGAGGGCATGTGGAGCTGAAGGAAGCATTTGGCAACACAGACAAGCTTGCGAAGGAATATTTCCACGTTCTAATTCAGTTGGACCTTCCATAAAATAATAGTAGTATACTTTCTTTGGATCCGAAAAAATAAATAAATAAATTATTTAAATAGATAGAAATAAAAAATTATTGTACAACTAAAAAAATAAAAATAAATATATTAATAATATAAATTTTATTTTAAAAAATTTAATATTTTACTATATTTTTTGTAAATATAATTTAATTTTTTAATTTTTAAAAATATATAATAATTTTAATAATTTAAAATAAAAAACAAAAAAAAATTCTCTCACTTTTTTTTTTATCTAAGAGAAGATTAAAAAATTTAAGTTGTGTAAATAATATTTAGAATTTTGCACAAATCCAAAAAAAAAAAAAGAATTATCTTTTTATGCAAACAAATGACAGTTTTTTCATCTTTCATTTTTTTTCTTTCTTTTTTCGTCCTATCCAAATAATGTATTAGTCTTTTTTCTAATTTGATTAATACACTATGATTTTTAAATTAAATAATGTCTATATTATAAAATAATAAAAATTATAGAACAGTTTTATGTTAAGAGTATGTTTAAATCACTTTCTGCAGATAAAGAAAAAAATCATTTTCTCATATTATATCTGGGAATAACCCACTAACTAAAAACTATTTTAACATTCAGTTTACTAATTAATTTATTAAACAGTTTATAAATTAAATAAATTAAAATTAAGATAAAAATTAAATTTTTAAAATAAAGGAATTGTTCTGAGATTCACGTATAATATTATTTATTTGATTTATAAATTGTCTATTTTGATATGTGTAATATGAAAAATATTACATCATTATATTTTACACATAAAATTCTAAATTAAATAATATTTTTATCATATTATTACTTTTTATAAACTCATATAATTGCTATTTTTATGGTATTGGAATACAATTTTTTTAATTGAAATAAAATATATTATTTTAAATTATAATATTTTAATTTTAATGAAATATAAAATATATTTAGATTTAAATTTAATTTATTTTAATTATTAATTCATACAATTTAATTTGATGAGCTAATTCAAATAATGCATGGACTTGAACTACAAATAATAATTTATATTAAATGCATGTCATATTTCAACTTAAACCAATTTTTTTATCAAGCTGAATTAAATTAATTTTTTTTTAATTTTATTTATGATAAATAAGATTAATTTTTTATTAGAAAATAAAAAAATGAAATAAAGTTCGAATTCAAGAATCTTATATAAAATTATTTTAATTTTTAACATCTTATTAGTATATTAATTCTAGTAATTTATTTATTTTTTAATTATTTATAAGTTTTACTTATTTAAAAAATATGTTCAAAAAGTGTAAGAATGTTATTTTATAAAATTTAAACATTATGAATTATAAAAATATTATTTAAGGAAATTATTTTTTATACTTAATTGATTATAAGATAATCTTTATCCTACGCATGATTAAAAATGAAAAATACTGCTAAGTTGGCTAAATTTCATTGATGCTAATAATGAAAATTTCTCAAGAATAATTACACTCCTAACTTAGGATATCACTGATAAGTTTCTTAATGATTTTTTAGTTAAGATATTAATAAATAAAAAATTATTATCATTACAATAATAATACTATATTACAGATTATAATAAAAATACATTTATAACATTTTTTAAAAAATCATTTATTAATTAATTAATATTTTAATATTTACATTACGCATTAACCATCAACATCAAGCATCACATAAAAAAAAAGTTAAGGTCTTGATACTAATTAGTGTCATAAAGATATCAATAAAGGAATACTAAATATATTAAAATGTTTAAAATATACATTGAATATTTTTATATAATAATAATTTTTTAATTTTATTAACTAATGCTCGTAAAACATGATTAGTATTTTCCCAAAATGCTAAAACATGATTTAACTTCTAATACGTATTGACATTTAAAAAAAAAAAAAATATAAGTTCGATTGAAAATCTTCCCCGACCAGCATCAAAATCTTCCTATATTTATTTATTTATTTAAAAAGGTCCAAAAGCAAGTCCTTTTTTTTATTATTTCTCGTCATTTTCTCTCTCTCTTTTGATTTAATAAAAAGAAAATATAAAGTAAAGTCTTGGACATAATGATAAGTTAGCCTTGGAAATATCGCTCTCACGGCTTAGTGCTGACCCCGACAACCATGGCCTTCTACTTTTTTTCGTTAACTAACCTATGCTCAAGGAAGTTGGAGCTCACCTGACACATTTTAATTTTTAAAAATTATTTTTATTATTATGTCACAAACACAACATTTTTTTCTTCGTCATATTATTTATTTTTATTATGTTTTTTTTTGAGTAAAAAAATATTGTATTTAAATTAAATATAATTGCAATTACTATCACCCCTACTTTTTCCATGAGGAATTAATTCTTGATCAAATTCAATATTATTCCAGGATAAATTCAAAAATAATATTTCACAGAAGAATTATTAATTATCTTCGGTTTATTCATTGTTTTATGCTTCGGCTTTTGAACTTGATCTCGTAAACTGTAAAAGCAATGGGCTACTTTTTTTCTATTTTATTTTTTCGAAAATCTTTTAGATTCCTCCCACTCCTACAAAGATCGTAAGAAGTCAAATACTGGTTTTGTGGAATCACCAGAATGCCCTTCTGTATTAATGTGACCCGGATTATGCGTTGGCTTCATTCATCTCACCCCTGTCTAATCAAGATATGTTTGGAATTTTTCTATAAAATAATTTTTTATTTTTAAAAAGTTAAAAATGAATTGAAAAATAAATCAAACATATAACAGAAATACAAAATAAATATAGTCTAGTTAAATTAAATTAATATATAAAATAAAAATTAATAAAATATTAAGATCAAATTATATTTTTAATTAAAAGTATTAATAATATTTATAATTTTATTTAAAGATATAAACTAACAACCTATATATAATAAATTTTACTAAATTATATAGTTTAATACATTGTTAATATGTATAATAAAATTTTATTAGTTATATTTTTTTATCATATATTTAAAGACACCTAGAAAAAACTACTAATATACATAAATTGTGTCCGCATTGTTATCCCAAGGGAGTCAAAATGTTTAAAGGCAACTTTGCTATTAGTGGAACCTTGTTAAGATCTATTTTGGGAAATGCTTCATTCTTAAATAACCAGACCAATACACAATAAACATATACTTAGTGCTTCTCTAGTTAATAGAATATTAAATTTTGTTAATTTCAATTCTTAGGGTTAATTTTAAATATGTAAAAGTAACATATTTTATTAAAAACATTTATTAATTTATATATTTGATATACTAAATATTTATTTAAAAAATAAAAATTACTATTTTTAAATATTTAAAATGGGGTTAAAAGTGAAGTTTTCAATTTTCGTAACTTTTCATTTGAATTTAAAACACAAATCTCCTAATCAAGTCACAAAAGTACTAATTTGGTCTTCTAAATAATTTAAATTTTGTATATAACATTTAATATTTTCATGCTTCTACCGTATTTTTAAAAAAATTTAGCACTATAAACAATATTATTTATTAATAACTAAAAATATGAAACGTTAGAATAATCTTTGGTTGTATAAATTCTATTTAAAAAATAAAAACATATTAAATTAATCAGATAATTTCTATAAATAAAATAATTTTAATTGAGACTAATGTAATATTAAATTTTTAATAAATAACTTTTCTTTTCTAACAATCAATAGTCTGTTATATTATATTCTCGTACCCAAAAAACCACAATCATCCTTTAAAATATTACTACATCTTATATAATGTAAGTGATTGCACGAAAAAATTATTTAATTAATGTATAAAATTTATCTATTAAAATAATTTTTCATATAAATGTTGTTTGATAAAAATTAAATTTATAGCATAGATTTTGTTAATCTATATTAGTAAATAATTTATTATATTAATATATTATATATTAATAATATATACTAATATTCTATATTAATAAATTTGATAATAAAATTAAAATATTTTATTTAAAACTAATAATAATTAATAATTAATCATACATATATTAATAATTTAATTTTTATTAATACAAATCTATATTACTAATAATTAATATAAAACTAAAATATCAGTAAATAGACAATTTTTTCGTACGTTGCTATAAAAGATCTTTTCTGGATGGAATATCCCAAAATGGTATTTTAAGTAAAGCAGCTTTTTGGTCATTAACATTAGCAAAAACGACGTGTCAATATAATATCATTTGACCAATTAGACCATTAAGGATCTTTTTCAACGTCATGTTTGTTAGACAACGAAAATGTAATCAATGTTTCAAAAGAAAAGGAGTATAAGGCTAGATTTTTAATACTCGCAATTATCCGAGAAAAATCCAAAAATGAACTATACTTTTAAACTTTATATTATCTCATCACAATTTCATGTATAAGAAATATTTTCTCTCTTCCATAACTTTAAAAAATCATTTCATCTTATTCATTAATTTAAAGTTTAGAATAATATTTATTATTTTTATTACACATTTACTCTTTACAATAATATTAATTAATAAAAAAGATAAAAATTTAAAAAAGTTTTTAATATAAATAAGAATATTAATTAAATTTTTAAGTATATACTAAACAATCTTAACTCTTCATTAATAAATAAAAATAAAAAATATCTAATTATTTATTCTCGCTTATCTTTTTTATAAAAAAATTATCTTATTTTTTAACAAAACTAAATTCACAACATTATTCACATTAATTTTTTTAAAAAATATATACTTAATTAACTGAAGAAATTATTACATGAAGATATAATACTTCTGTTAAATTTTTATAAAAAATTATTAATCAATTCATTAATACTAATGAAAATAGTTAATATTAATTAATATGTTACAAATTTTAAATTTATTTAAAAATACTGGTAATATTAAATGTTTGAAGTAATGAAATAGAGAATAAGTTTAACGTTTATTAACATAAATCTTAAATAAAATGAAAATATTAAATTTTTTTAACAATTAATATGTATACAATAAATTTATATTAAAATATTTATAATAATTTTTTACACATTATACAAAATATTTTTCTGGATTAAGTATTACATAATTTTTGTAATATGTTATAATTAAATAAAAATGAATATTAAGTACATAGAATATAAAAAATATAAGATAAGATCAGAAAATAAAATCATAAATAATAAAATAAGTTATTTTTTTATATCATAAAAAATTAATCACTTAAATTATTGGTTATAGAATAAAAAATTTATTAAAAATAACAGTTTATTTTATTTTAAATTTTTTATATTTAATTACTGAATAAATTTAAAAATTAGTATCTTTGAGATATTTATTTACAATATATTATATAATAGACAATAATTTAATATCATTTAAGATATACAAAAGGTTTTATGCAAAAAAATAAAATAAGATATACAGTAAAGATAATTTATCACTTTAATATTAAAAAAATTTATTTACATATTTATGAAATAATATATATATATATATATAACAAAAATAAAAATAAAAATAAAAGTTAGAACATATTACTCAAACTTTATTTGTTATAACGGTACTAAAAGATAATGTCAAGTCATAACCACTACACCTAAGTAATAATTTGTTATCATCTTTTCTCAAGTCATGATGCACTTGCATGCTAATAATTAAATAGGAGGACTCACTTATTATCACCATACAAAGTAACACAAACTTGAATGGGAAGTAGGACTAGATATCTTGCGTTACAAATATTAAACAGTAGCCTCACCTCAATTTCTATATACAATGAACCTGCTTTTGACTTTACAATTTTCAAGTCAACGGTAATTTTATTCTTACGAAATGAGAATAGTGAACTTTATGGTCTACACAAGTCTTTGTTACTCTGCTTACATAAAGGATATATATATATATATATATATATATATATATATATATATATATATATATATATTATTAAGTTTATCTATAAATATATGTAAATATATCAGATAACTTAACCCTGAGGGTAAGTGGAAAGTTTTAAGTTTCACCAAAAAGAAAAAGTGAAAAGGTTTAAAAAAGTAGTGGTAAAGGAACAACAACTTGCTTGAAGGTCAAACCTTTATCTGACCTATAACTGATTCCCAGTGACAGAGATTGCTTTCTGCTGAAGCATTACATTTTAAACTCCACCTATACATATAACAAAATTAACTCAACCATGTGGCTCCATAAATCGAGACTCTCATACAATGGTTTTGGTTTATATTTTAGTTAAATTAATTTTTAAATGATTGATGAGATAACTAATTTGTTTAAATTTTGAATACTATATTTGAAAAATTAATTTAGAGGAAACAATTTGATTTTTATTATGAAACATAATTACTTTTAAAATATAATTTGAAAATTTGAGTCTTATAGATATGAATCATTTTCTTTATCATAGAAACAAGAAAAATCAGTTTTCTTCAAATCAATTTTATATTACCTTCAAATTTTTCACAGAAGAAAAAAGTTAAATACAACCAAAAGGTTATTTCTACTCCACCTAAAAACATTCAGACAGACTAAATTAGACTCATTACTAAAATATATTATTTATTTTTATATGGCCGTTTTTAAATTTGATTATTTCTTGATGTGTTTTCCCCAGCATTATAATATGGTACAAAGGCGTTTTACATAAATCAATCACGAATCAACGTAGATAAATCTCATTGCTTAAAAAATAAGTTAAAAATAAAAAATAGGTACAATTCAGGACAGATTCATTGTATATAATATTTTAAAAAATATTATTGTTTATTTGTACAGTACACTTAAAAGTGGATGTAATAAGATGAATGCACTTTATGTATGTCAACTATTTTTTCATTGCAGTTTTTTATATTGTCTAGTATTTTTTTTTTATATCTCACATTATCACACATATTTTTATTTTATAAAACATTTATTTTAGTTTAATTACTACATTAAATTATACACCTCTTTATTCAATTAAACATTTATTTAAAAATACATTTAAATATTTGACGTAATAAAATATTTATAAATTGCCACTAACATAATATTCTATTAATTAAGTACTGTTTAAGAAGTTTAAAATTATACTTTCAATTTTGATTTAGTTTATTTTACCAACAGGATAAGTTCCTTCTACCAAGTAAATCAATCTTTTTATAGTTTATATTATTTCTAATTAATTCACGCCTAAAGTTTTCACACAATGCATAATATATTGCCATTTCTTTCTAAAATTTACAATAGTTCTGTTAAAAAGCAATTAATTTTTTTATTTTAAAATTATTTATTACTTTAAAAAATAACAAGATATTAATTATTTATAATTTTCATTCTTCTTATTCTATGTTCCTACTAAACATAACATTTCATTAAATAATAATGAAATACATACATTCTAAAATTAATAATGTGAAACAGTTATCATTTTAAACACAATAAGTGTATTCTTATAAAAAATTATTCACATCCTTGAAATATATACATCTTAAGAAATGAAAAAAATAAAAATAACAAACATGATATATGGTGGTATAAACAATAGATTATGTTTGTTATTATTAAATTAATTAGGATTTAATTAACGTTAAACTTAAATTGAGTTAGATATATATACTAAATAAATCAACTCAATATCTATCTAATTTTTAATTAAAATTATCAGATTTTAAAACAATATCATAATTAAATTGAACAAATTAACGTACTTAAAATAAATATAAATAATTTATTATTATTATTATTTATAAAATGTCATTATTGTTGTATTAAATTTTCACTGCCAATTTCTTAAATTGTATACTTTTTGTGGGATATTGAAGGGCTCATATCCAGTGATTGACACGTTAGTTTTATCAATTAAATTATTTAAAAGGGGATTTTTACTAACTCTGAAAGGCCGAGTTATAAATAAAAGCTTTTAAATAAAATTTCACGTTAACTTAACCTTTTACAAAAAGATAAAACAGATCTTACAAGAAGAATTACATTAAATAAATAAGTTATATTTACATTTTATATGTGTGAGATAATTATAATTTAATCCTGTTAAATTTCTTAGATGCATGAAAAAGTAAAAAATTAAATTTTTTTCACTTTACATTTAGGATCCACTCAAATAACAATTTTTTTAAAAGAAAAAGAAAAATAAAAGGAGAAAAAATAGAAGACGGAAGAGAAAATTAATTTTATTTTAATAATTTATATATTATAAAATATGAAAAAATTATTTTTTTAAAATTTTAAAGTAAAAGATAATTTTATGTTATTATAATATTTTTATATTTTATATTTTTATAATTTATATTTTATTTATCCAACTATGTATATTTTAAAAAAAGATGTAACCTATCAAAATAACAATTTTTTAATCATATTTGTAGATTATGTTTTTCCTATTATATTTTTTTCTCTATTTTAAACAAAACATTATTTATACTTGGTGGGGCCTACCGGTCTACCAACGTGGCAAATAGCAATGATATTGTTGCTTACTGCAAAGGCGAACGTTCCAGTGCTTGATGCACGTGACATCAGGGAACACTCGCCACGCGCACTTTCTTTGCTCGTGTTTTACACTCTCAAGTCCCAACGAGATTCACTCACTTTTCAACGGGATTTTCTTGTTGACTTTCCATCATCATCAGAAACAAACACTCTCTGGTAACTAGAGACCAACGTTGCGGATCTACAACTATAATCATTATGATAATTTACCCTCTTTCATTTTTATTTTTTACCACTTATCTGTAATCATATCGAATTATTTAGAATTTCTCATAAATTTAATTACTACATTTTAAATTAAAAAATACTTTCCTTATTCGATTTTTTAACTTTCAATGAAAAAAAAATATGCAGAACAAATTAAACATTTAAAAATTATAAAAGAGATATGTTGAGCTAAGTTAAATAAATAAAGTATATAATCTGAAAAATATTTTAATTTAAAAAGATAAAATACGTGTCATTCTTTAAAATTATAAATTGGAATTGATTTCTTAAAATATTCTCATTTAATACATCATAATAAATTTTAGTCACTACGTACCTGATTAAATCAAGAATTCTGCTTACGTTCATTTACTTTTGCACCCATAACTAACAAGTAATCTGTGAAAAGAAAAGTATATTTTTGCCTTAAAAAATTTGGCCGATGTCACATTACTAATCATTGACCATGCCATTAACTTTATATAATTGAACGATTATTTGAGGAGAATATTATTTTCTAATATTAGAAAATTTGAGGATTTTGATTGCCGGAAAAAATTACCATCATAGAACTGATATTGTACAGTGATTATAAAAAGGGCATTTGTACATTAAAAAGAGCAAATTGCATTATTTAATTTATATAAATATCATCATATTATTTATAATTTTTATTAAAAAATTATATTTTAAAATTGATTTTTGAATTGAAATATATTATTAAATAAGTTATATTTGTAAAATTTTACATTAATGTATAATTATTTAACATGTTATTAATTTATATCAATCAGTGTCATATATATTTTAGAATAATATGAAAAATAAAAATTATTTAATTATAAATATATTATTAACACAAATAACTATGGTAATAAAAAATATATTAAAAATTATAAACAATGTTATCACATTGATATAATCTATGATTTTAAAAAAGAAATTAGACTATCAAATATGTTTGTTTTTTAGAAAATAAGATAAAAAATAATTTTATCATTTTAAAAGTCAAAATAAATTTAAATTTAATTTTAATTTTAATTTTGTTCATGTGAAATTTTATATTATTAGTTAATTAAAAATTATAATAATATAAATTTTAAATATTTCATTACAAACTTTTTATCATATTATTTATCATATATTTTAAATTTTTATTATATAAATAATTTATATGTTTATATTACAAATACCATTTCTGAAATTTTTTTGTTTCATTTTCTTATAGTACCCACTTTAAATTTTATTATTTGGTTTTGCATTCTTTATACACGAGTATGAATATCTAATCTCCACTACAATGACTGGCGAGCCTTTTCCTACTTATTTAATATCCTTCAATATGACACTAACACATCAACTAATAATAATTGTCAATTATAGAAAAGTTTTTTTGAAAAGATTTTATAATGTGAAAATAAATTTAAAATAACAAGTATATATAATGATTTTATTATTCACATATATAAATTATAATTTTGATATTAGTAAAATTATTAAATTAACATAAAAGGAATGAATTATATGTTGTGCGAGATAAAAATATGAATAATAGAAAATGAAATCATAGTAAGTAATAACAATTTATAATAAAGTTTATAGTTATACATCAACTTTGACTTCTTAATATATTTTAATAAAAAAATTAAAAAAGAATTAAAACTATTTGTTTTCTACTTTTATAAAATTTTACCTGCTTGATCTAGTCATTATCGGTTGTTGTACTCATTTGATTTTCAGAGTTATGTTAACGTTAACCGGTGACATGACGAGTTCAACCAGTGACATGAATAACTTTTCAACCGATCTGTTCTGGTTTTTTCAATTCTTGATTGGCATTAGACTCTATAATAAAATCATCCACACAGTATTCATTGATTGTTTCAGTTTTTATTATTTTTAATTGAAAAATATTTACAGCAATTGTTACGAAACAGGTCCACAAATAGAGTGAGAAGTGGAATCCCTCCAAACAAGTACTTATGAAATGTTTGAACTTTATATATTTTCTCCCAAGATTTTCTCTCTCATACCTTACCTCAATCTCCAGTCCATTTCTTAAATAGTAGTTTACTAGCACCAGCTATGAATCCATTTAATATTATTTTATTAGGAAACGAAAAGGAAAGGGAATCTTAAGATAATTTTATTATATTCTTAAAAAGCATAACTTCAATTATTTATTTTATTTCTCCATTTATCTATTACAATATTGGTTGGCCAAGGAAACTAGTCACACTACTCACTACTACTACTCAACACTCCTATACCTCTCTCTCTCTCTCTCTCTCTCTCTCTCTCTCTCATGAATGGTTAACATTTCCTCCTCATTATTACCACCATGCCATCGCGTCTGCCGCCACCGTCTCCCCTCGCGGCGGCGTCATCAGCCGCCACCGTCCCACACCACCATAACCACCACCGGGAAATACTCATATGTGGAGTCATCGCGGTGTCGCTCTTCCTTGTGGCTTTAATAATCTCCGTCACAATCTTTATCTACCGGAAGCTCTCGTACAACAGAACGGCACCGTTTGAGCACAACCAGCGTCGTTTCTCGTACTCAGTTCTCCGGCGAGCAACGAACTCTTTCTCACCATCGACGAAGCTAGGGCACGGAGGGTTCGGTTCAGTTCACAAGGCAACACTGCCATCGGGTCAAACCGTAGCACTTAAAGTAATGGACTCGCCCGGTTCGCTGCAAGGGGAGAGAGAGTTCCACAACGAGTTATCGTTGTGTTCGAATCTTCGGTCGCCTTACATTCTCTCGCTTCTCGGTTTTTCTTCGGACCGGCGCGGTCGAAAGCTGGTTCTGGTTTACGAGCTCATGCCGAACCGGAGTCTTCAGGACGCGCTTTTAGACCGGCGCTGTCCTGAGTTAATGAACTGGGGAAAGCGCTTCGACGTCGCCGTTTCGGTCGCTATGGGCCTTGAGTATTTGCATCACCGTTGCGACCCGCCCGTGATCCATGGGGACATTAAGCCCAGTAATGTCTTACTGGATCGCGAGTTTCGGGCCAAGATTGGAGACTTTGGGCTCGCTAGGGTTAAGACGGTGGAGGAGGATTTGGGAATGGGGATGGTGGAAGAGAAGAAGAAGGAAGGGGTTGAGGATTGTGGATTTGATCGAGGTTCAGTTTTGGAGGAGGCGGAGAGTGTGGTCACGACTACTACTGCAGGGTTTGATGTGGATCGCTCGCCGGAGAGTTGTACGGTTAGGGTTTTGGATTCCGATGCATCACCGGAGATGGCGCCGGCGGCGGCGTCGCCAGAGACTGTAGGGGTTGATAAGTCGAGTGTTTTGTCGGATGGATGTTTTGATAAGTTCAGCATTGATAGTGGGAATCACCGGAAAAAGCATGGTGGTGGTGGTTCGGGGAGGGATTGGTGGTGGAAGCAAGAGAGTGGAGTAGGGTCTGAATCAGGGAGGGTAAAGGATTATGTGATGGAGTGGATTGGGAGCGAGATAAGGAAGGAGAGGCCGAAGAGTGAATGGGTTGATTCGTGTTCTTCTAATGGTGGAGTTGTGAAGACGGAGCCTAAGAAGAAGCATAGGAAGAGGTTGGATTGGTGGGCTTCTCTTGATGAGGAGAAGGTTAAAGTTAAGGTTAAGAAGAATCGGAAGCCGAGGGAGTGGTGGAAGGAGGAGTTCTGTGAGGAGCTTTCAAAGAAGAGTAAGAAGAAAAAGAGGAGTCTTGATTGTGGTGGCGAATCATGGTGGCAGAAGGATGAGGATGGGGTTAGGGTGGAGCAGAAGAGGAAGAGGAAGAGTAAGAGTAGCAGAGGGAGCATTGATTGGTGGTTGGATGGTTTGAGCGGCGAGTTAAGGAATAATAATGGAAGGAGGAATAGTCAAGATTGGGTTAATGGGGATATACCAAAGAGTGGCGGAATTAGTAGCACCCCAAGCATGAGGGGAACCGTGTGTTACATTGCTCCTGAGTATGGTGGCGGGGGGCAGTTATCTGAGAAGTGCGATGTGTATAGTTTTGGGGTTCTGCTTTTGGTTTTGGTTGCTGGAAGGAGACCCCTTCAGGTGACGGCATCGCCCATATCGGAATTTGAGAGGGCTAATCTCATTTCCTGGGCTAGGCAACTTGCTCATAATGGGAAGCTTTTGGATCTTGTTGATCCTTCCATTCATTCATTGGATAAGGAGCAGGCCCTGCTCTGCATCACCATTGCCTTGTTGTGTCTGCAGAGATCCCCGGGGAAGAGGCCTTCCATGAAGGAGATTGTGGGAATGCTTTCTGGTGAGGCTGAGCCACCCCACTTGCCCTTTGAGTTCTCACCATCACCGCCCTCTAATTTCCTGTTCAAGTCACGGAAGAAGGCTCGGTGAGTTGGTGAGTGAGTGGTTCTTCTTGTCATAATCATTAACTTGTGAGAGTGTATGGCTTTAGGTCAACTCTAATTTTCTTCACCATTTGTAGAAACTAATGCAGAAAAAAAAAATAGAGTTACAAGCCTTGCATAAATCCATTTCTTCCCTTTCTGTGTTCTTTTGTTCCTTCCATTACATGACTGTTTATTCTGACCTGGTTCTTGCTTTTTAATCTGAAAGAACTTTTTGGATGCATGATTCTAGCATAAATTACATGTCTTTGCCATCACCAAGTTGTTGAATTTCAGGAAATTTCGGGTATTTTAAAGTTGAGGGAATATTTCTTTTACCTTTGAGGCTATTTGGTTTGGCCTGGCCCCTTTTTAACGAATATATTTGCTTAGTGCTTTCTGACAGTAACTGTATGAACAAGATTTTTACGGCCTTAGTGCCTGCAAAGGACCCAGTGAGGATTTATTTATCTTTTTGGTTGTTCTAACTTTATAAAGTTAGATTCACATTTTGCCATTGTGGTAGTATCGGCTTCAGTTGAAGCGAAACACATCCTGGCCCCATTTCTGTCTCTTTACAAGTAATTATGATGTTACTTTGAGCTGAGTGGAGGCTCCACTGTCCCTGGAAATGAGAGAAGTGCAGTATCATTTTATCATCAGTGCTCGGACCTACGACAGGCCTTTCATTCGTAAGCTTTAATCCCTTGGAACAAATAAAGTGCACAGATTCTTATTGAAAGGCTATTGCTAATGCTAGTCATCCATGAAAAACCTAACAAAATGATACATTAAAAATAGCAGGCTCTTTATTAGAGGCACAGAAATGGCCACTTTATTTTATTTTTTTAAAATGTCAAATGTTCCATAATGCCCATAGCATCCTCCAATCCTATATTAGAGATCAACTTTGTGTAAATTTTCAGGAAGGTTTGCGTTTGGTAAGTCTATTTCTGAATTGGCTGCTCTCTCTCACACACATATCTTCAATGGCATATGATATGATATAAGGATTCAAATTTCTCTAATTGCTATACTAATTGGGGTAGCATAGTTTTCGTACCGAAATTAAGTTATTTGTGCATTCTCTAATGTTTCTGAAGGGTGACTAATTCTGTGATCTGTCATAATACATAATTTGTTGAAACGGTTTAGTCAGTATTAGTAATTGAAGAATTACAGGAAACAAATGCAAGAATCATGTTCTAAATGGAACTGTTTTTTGTTTAATCTACCGTTTGTATGACATCCATATGATGCTATTTTAAAGGTCAGACAGTATATTGTCTCGCCTCTAGATGATGTTTATGCAGAGAAATCAGAGTTGTAATAATCAATTCTAAATTCTCCTACCATTTATTTCTACAAATCTTTCTAATTACTATATGAAGAACGTTTTAATCAATTTTTCTGTTTTCAAAAAATAAATGTATAATTTTTTATTTAATATTTATTTTATATAATAGAATGATTACTAGAAAGATACGGAAGATATAGAAAAACTCAAGTTGCAATACTATGGAATTTTGTTAGTATTGTAAGATGCTTCGTGGTTGATGATTTTCAAGACATCATTGACCTTGACCTCATCTAAAGATTTAACAGCCCCTTCCATTCTGGCTGTTTAAATTATCTGGCTGATTTTCCCATAGTAAATATCCATTTGTTACTTGTTGACTAATTTCGGTCTAATTATCAGTCTAAGTTCAATCTTGTGAGGGTTTCGCTTGTTTTAAAAGGATTCACATGGCGAAGGAGTTCTTGATATTGACAATAAAAATTGTAGAAATTTTGTAGGTTGCTTTCAACAAAACCATTTTATCAAAGAGGGAACATCGATTGATATGTTGCCGAATGAAAATGGTTGGGATATGGTAATGGTAGGTAAAGATGTACTAGATTCTTAGTTTGGTTCATCTTTGGTTTCCGGTTTGAGGAGCCGAAGTTGCATTGCTGCAAAAACCTAACATTTGTCAAGTTGGGAGCCATTAAGCCAATGCGAATCCAAAGCTGTAACAGGGCACCTAATCATCGTGTAGTATGCGTGGCTAACACTGTTCTAAGGTAATTATTAAAGAATAAAAAAGTAAAGGAATTTAATGATAATTATAAAAAAAGTAATTTTGATGTGTAAATTCTTTTAATATATTTTATAAAACAATTATTACTCTTTTCATTTCTTTTTATCCGCCTAGAAAAAGCAAAGTCATAAATGTTAAGAAATATAATTAATTGTTAACTTTTAAAAAAAAATATTTATTTTTTTAAGTTGTCCGTTATATACAAATTTTATTTTATTTCTCATTTATTAAGTTGATAAATATAATAGTATGTATTAAAAAAATAATTAATCCTTCCTTGAAAATTAAAGTGAATAGATAAATAGAAACATATTTTCTTGTATTTCTGAACAAATAAGAATGAACGGAAAGAGTATAAAATTAATATTTTTAATTGCATAAAAATTAATAATTGAATAACAATATTATTTATTTTGTACTATGAGTATATTTTAATTAAATGTATCATGATATTGAATATATTAAAAGATAAGTTTTATTTTTATTTACTATTTTTTATATTTGAATAGCTTGCATTTGTCCAAGAAAAATATCCATAGGTGCGTAATGGATTCAATATGTTATATCTTAGGAAAAGACATGGTTGAACGGTGGCAATTAGCATTTTAGCATGCCGGTGCAAGCGTGTGTTTTTTCTCCTCTTCCAACGTGTGAATCCAATGTGTGATGAATTGGTTGTTGTGTGTTTTTTTTTTATCTGGTAGCGCCAAAACCACATCAAAGTTCGTTGGTGCCTTGGTGGCATCACGAAATGAGATATATGATGCGTTACTTCGGGTAGCTTAAATATGCAATACAGTTTGGAGTCTGGTTGTTGCGTGAAATAAATAACCACGGAAGTGGTCCATATTTAAGTGATTTATTAGTGGTTGCACTGCACATTCATAAATGCGATAGGATTTGAAATTTGATGGGTCATGTATCAAAAACTATAACGGGTATCCATGAAGTTTCCGATTGAGCTAAATAAACCTTCATGTACTCGAAGTCCTTCAAACTAATTGTCACTTTCAATTTTTAATTTGTTTTAAATTTATTATTTTAAAATTTATGAATCCATTTTTCATTATTTACTTACCAAATAAAATATGATAATGTTAATTAAATAAAAATATAGTCAAATTAATTCAAATTAGAAATTAGAAATATTTAATATTTAGATATTTATATTTAATGCTATAATATTTTTTGGTCAATAAAGTTATAATTATTTTAACATAGATGAAATATTTATTTGCCTAGTAGTACATAAAATTGTTTTATTTTTGGTAGAATTGTTTAATAGACCGGCCTGCTCAGGCTTTTATTGGGCTTTGTCAGCTCGTGTAGGAAGAAAAAAAGGCCATCTTTTACTGTCTTCGTTTCTCAATTCATTCTGTCACATCCATTTAATGGCTTCACCAAACAATTCCACCATCAATAAGCTCAACGAAATTTTGAACCAAAAAATAAAGCTCGATGAAATTCTGTTTACAACCCATAAAAAAATTGTATACTGTTTTTGCAGAAGAGGCATCTTGATACCATTCCTTCACATTTTATTTTTCCTTTTGGTGTTTTTCATGAGTTTTATCATATTCAAGTCTAAGGATTGGGTTTCAGCTCGGGAGGATGTCGGTTTGTATATTTCAAAATTTTAAAAATTAATTTTTAGAAAATATAATATTTAAACAATTAATTTTGAAAGAACAAATGTTAAAAAATATTTCAAATATTATTTTAAATATTAACTTAATAGAATTGATTGTTTAGATTGTAAAATTAAATTATCTTTAAATATATATATATATATATAAAAGAAAAAATTAAGTTACTCAATAAATGATTTTAGTTAAAGTTATTTTTCTTAATAACTCTCATATACAATTTAATTTTATCAATTTAACCATTAAATTAATAAATTATATTATATAAATTATTTTTACAAAATTTATAAAATTTTAAAAAAATTGATATTTGATTAAATAAATTTAAATTAATAAATATTATAAAAAAAATATAATCTGTTAATTTAAATTTATTTTTTAAAGTATTAAATTTTTTAAAATTTTGTAAGAATGATCTATATGATATAATTTATTAATTTAACAGTTAGATTGATAAAATATAATTATCTATAAAAGTTATTAAGCGAAATAATTCTAGCTAAAGTTAATCCTAATAATTATATTTAAGAGTAATTTAACTTAGAATTACTCCGCTTAATAACTTTCATAAACAATTAAATTTTATCAATCCAACCGTTAAATTAATAAATTATATTATATAGATCATCCATGTAAAATTTAACAAAATTTTAAAAATATTTGATATTTTATTAAATAAATTCAAATTAACGGATATTATAAGAGATGTATTATCCGTTAATTTGAATTTATTTTTTGGAGCATCAAATATTTTTTTAATTTTAAAATTTTTTGTAAGGATGATTTATATAATATAATTTATTAATTTAATGGTTAGATTGATGAAATTTAATTCTTTATAAAAGTAACTAAGTGGAGTAACTCTAAGTCAAGTTACTCTTGGAGTAACTTGATTCCTTCTTTTATATATATATATATATATATATATAGTCAGGATCCATTAATACTAGGTATCAAGCTTTAGCACTTACACCAATTTAATAATCTTACATAGAATATAAATTTACTAATTCAACCGTTGAATCATGTTATAATATTTAGTAGACTATGTATATCAAATTTTAAAGAATTTCAAATTCTGCAGGTATGTTATTCAACTATTGATATTTATATATATTTAAATAATATATAATTTATTAAAATAAAATTATAAGATAAAATATCAATCAATTTTTATTTTATGTAAAATTTTATATATATAATTTACTAGATATTATAACACGATTCAACAGTTGGATTAATAAGTTTTGCATTTTATATACGTAAGTGTTAAAATTTAATATCTTATATCAACTGATCCTAATATATATATATATATATATAATTCAGATATACTTAACAAAAGGTTAAAAAGTTTTGCTTCTCTTAAATTAATTATTTAATTTTACTTATTTTAAAAAAATTAATTATCAACATGAAAAAGTATAACATATGTTTAATTTTTAATAAAATTATTGAATTTTAATTTTAATCTCCCACTCTTAAAAAGTCTGATTTTAATTCATACTTCCTAAAAATAACTCATATTTAACCTTTTTTTTTTGTTAAACATATCCTTCTGTAATAATTAAAGTTTATGTTAGCATATTAATATAGTAAGTTTGACATGAATGATTAATTAAAAAGTAAATATACTCTTAATTTTTATAAAATTATTATTTATTAATTTTAGTTTTTTATATTTAAAAAATAGATTTTAATGTCTTATTTGTTTTAAAAAAATTATTTTTATCCTAATTTTTTGAAATTATTTTAAAAATCCACATCATCACATACACATATTATTTTTTCCTTTTTAACGCATAAACATACATTCAAATATATATATATATATATATATATATATATATATATAATAATCATTAAGTATAAATATGAAATAACTAAAATATAAAAAAATAATTTTTTTTTGATAAGTTCAACAAAACAAAAAAAAAAGTCAATAACACATACCCAAGATAATCTTGATCAAGAATTTAATTATAGTAAAAAAAATCTCATAAAATTATAAAGAATTATTATTATTATTATTATTAAAGTAATAATTCCTTCCAAATTTCATAATTTTTTCTTGATTTAAGTATAGGTGCATTTGAGGTTGCAAATTGTTTGCGAAAGTAATTTTGAGATCAACAAATTTACGCATTTAACTTAGTTGAAAAAATAATAACAAATTATTTAGTGTCATTAAAAATGTGAGATATAAAACTAGCTTTTGCATGAAATCCAAGATCTAGTTTCTTCATTTAATCATTAATCAGACGAGAATATTCTCAATCATATTAATTATGTATATGTAAAAAAAATATTATAGATGATAGGATTTTAATTATATTTTTTCATCCTACTTCCAACTTCCAACTTAGTGTTAGGATGATTTTTATTTTTTTATTTTTAATTCATCATTTTTTAAAATAAAGTAAATATGATTGTGTTGTTACACTTTGCATTTAATCATTAATGTAAGATGTTAATTTGAACGATAATATTTTAATATTATTAAATTATGATACATTAATATAAAATTTTTTGTTAACATCTTATATCAAAATCATAATATTAATATTTGATCATTTAAAATAAAAAAATTAATGTTTGATATAAAAATTTAAAAATAATAAATAATTTAGTTTTTTAAAATAATAATAATAATAATAATAAAATTATATATTCAAGCATATTATAAAATATATTTTTCAATAAAATATAAATATAAAATATTAGATGAATTATCAATATTTTACCATTTTAATCTTTATGATTTTGAAATAAAATGTAGATAAGATTTTTTTATATTTATTTATGATACTTTAATAATGTTAAAATATTAAACATCAATGTCTAAGTCAACATTTAATATTAATAATTAGATAGAAAAAGTTTAAGTTAATATTTTATATTTATTAACAATTAAAATTTGGATAAAATATAATTTTAAAACTAATTCATAAGATAAAAATAATAATTAATATATTTACGAATAGTTTCTTTTAAAATAATATAAAACTT
The DNA here is from genome assembly GCA_037954105.1 of Canavalia gladiata. Taxonomy (NCBI): domain Eukaryota; kingdom Viridiplantae; phylum Streptophyta; class Magnoliopsida; order Fabales; family Fabaceae; genus Canavalia; species Canavalia gladiata. Next base: position 9,649,411 of record CM075659.1, on the reverse strand, counting down.
GTAATATATTTATTTTGTATTTAGAATTAAATATCTAGTATAAAATTTTTGTTTAAGATTAAATATTTGGTATAAAATTTAAAGGATTAAACATTTACAGATCATTAATTAATAAATTAACATATACTTTAATATTATGTTAAAATATATTTATTTAATTATGTTTATTTTTGGATGATATAAAACTAATAATATTAATAATTAAATAAAAATTAATAATAAATCATATTTATTCTATTTTAAAATAATAAATTAAAATTAATAAAAAATAAAATAATTAAAATTATTCTAATACTAAATTATGAAAAAAAATACAATTAAGCCTAGATTATATTATGTATATGATGTAATCATTGATTTCAACTATATTTTCTATTTATTGTCATCATTCTTAATTTCAAGTTAATGGCCTTTAAGAAAGATTTTGCAAAGATACTTAAAAAATGTTTTAAAATTTAAATAGTTTCCTGTGTATTCCTCAATTTTATTAATGTTTTATATTTGGCTTATTATAATGAGTAAGCATGATAATCATATCCGTATCTGTTCCGTCCGTCTTGAGTTTAAGGGTAAAAATTCAAGTTGATCAGAATCGAGGTCTGGAACGGGTAAAATCTGGTTTTTAAAAGGGGCGGAGGCAGATATAGGGATCCTAATACCTGTATTGTCCCGGCCCCGAATCTGTTTCGTTTTTAAAATTACTAAAATATTCTTATTATTTTAAAATATTATATAAAATTAATAAGGTTATAATAGTAATAAATTATATAAATTTTAAAAAATATATAATAACTTAATAAATTATAAAAAAATTAAAATAAAAATATAAAAAATAACGGGGACGGGTGCGGAACAGGTTTCTCCAACCCCAAGCGGAAACGAAAATTGAGATTAATATTTTATACCCGATAGAGACGGAGGCAGAGATGAAAAGGAGCACGGGACATCGGAAACAGAAACGGAAATATAAAACCCGTCCTATTGTCATATCTAACCATGAATAGACTAACACTAAATTAAATTCTTGCTTTAGATATTAGTAGAAACAAAATTTTAAATTAAATAATAACATGTTGGGGAGTTAGAAATTTAAATAATTTTCCTTTATGTGTTGATTGGCCTTTGCATATGGCATGATAAAAGGGTCCGGCACACCTCCTAAGAATATGAGCATTTTTCCCTTAATTTGATAAGATACATCCGTTTTGGTTTTAATTTTGATGGCTTTGAAATTAGAAATAGTATATTATTATAAAAAATTATTTGATGATATTTTAATAAAATTAAATTATTAATATAAATATTTTCTTTAATACAAAATATTAATACATATATAATACATCAAATATTAATATAATTTATTGGTTATTAGTATAGTTTTTCAAAATCTATATTAATAAATTAATTTTTACTCAACAAAGTTTATATTCATACAAAATATACCAATATTTAAAAATATTCTGTTATATATATATATATATATATATATATATATATATATATATAAACAATGATATACTTAATAATTGATGTTTGTTGGATTCGCTCACAAATGTATAATATTAATTTAGATATAATTTACATTATTAATAAACATGAAAGGATTATTTAAAAAATAAAATAAAATAAAATAAAATTAATAAATAAAAAATAAAATAATTTTTAAAAAATTATAATCTTAATTTAAACATAATTATATATATATATATATATATATATATATATATATAATTCATAGTCTCATACATTCATTTTAAAATATCATTTATAAGAAGTAAAGAATTATTCTTTTTAACATAATTCATGTTGTTTTAGAATTTTTTAAACTAAACAATAAAATGTGAAGCAATAAAAAAAATTAAAAATATGTTAAAAATTTTATTTTAATTTAAAATCTTGTTTATTTAAGATTTTTTGATTTTGTGAAAATGGGTTAAACAGGTAATATGATATTTTTTCTATAAGCCCATTAAAGTTATATATGTGATCTATTATGAATTTCGAAAAATACCATGTATGTTTCTTTATTAGGCTTGAAACTCAATTGACAAGTATACTAAGAATCTATGTGTAGAGCCTAATATGCATGATGAAGGAAAATTAGGTTACATGTGATTTTTATAAGAGGGTAGGATCTTCATTCGTCTCTATGCACTCTGTTGACTCTCGTTCCATCAAAGTGAAAATGGTAATGGAAATAGAGTACGGGTGGAAGGCTATGCTCTAGACATGTACAATTGGACACAAAACAAGACAACGTTTCAAGAATATCTTTAAGAGGTGTGTAACCTAAATTAATTCCTATTATATTGGATGTTCTAAGTTCTAATATAGATCTGATCAAAATTGTTGAATATGCTATCATGTAATATTAGAGTAAGGTTATACTAGGTTTAGAATCTTAAAATTTTAATTTATAAAAAATTGGTTATGATTTAGAAATTTAGGATTAATAATTTTTATCCTAAATAAAATAGATTTGAGATTTTTTAAGAAGAATTATACGTGATGTTTTTTCATTGGAGTCATTGTATATATTTTGAGAATTTATATGAATAAATAACAATATCTCATTCTTCATAGGTAGTGTATATATAATTAATTTTTATGTTTCCATCTGTGTTTGGAAAATTGGAGTTGAATGATGAAAACTTTCTAGCAATTATTTATTCCTGTTCGGAGTTGTTTTGGTTTAGTAAGTGTACACCACCACAGTGGGTTATTTACTAAATTGATATAGTTATTGTTAAGTATTAATTATTGGGAGGTTAATTCATTGATTGATTTATTATGATATGTTACTTTTGGGATGATCTTGACAATAAAATTCTTCTACCTTCATTTATTGAATTTTTGTAGCTGTTGTTCTTGTATGATATAATCTCTACTCACAGGAGAGTTTATATTATGTATTAAATCCTAAACTTTGAAAATTATTATTTTTGGAGATTTCTCATGTTGTTAATAATTCATTGTTGTTTTTCAACTCCTGTTGTATTTTTTATGAATAACACTATCAACAATGTTGAGTTTTTGAATGGAAACAATTACAAGAGATGGAAAGGTATGCAACTTCTAAGAAAGCTAAGGCTAAACAATTAATGGAAAACTTTACGAACATGAAGTATGATGGGACTAGTGGTGTTAGGAAACGTATAATGAAGATGGTGGCCATAACTAATAGGCTAATTGACCATAAGTTCCCAATAGCTACCCAGCTCCTTATTTATCATGCCTTAAATTCCCTACCTAATAAATTTAATACCTTGAAAACTTCTTATTATGCCCAACTGTAGGTGTGAGATATGAACATTTTAATTTCTATATATGCTTAAGAAGAGAGTAGAATGAACCATGTGACATCTAATAATGTGAATTTAGTTTCTCAACCTCACCATAATTTTTTTTTAAGAAAAAAGGAAAGAAATTTCAGGAAAATAATAGTCATAATCTATCTTAAAGGCCTCTAGGTTCAAAGCCTGATATTAAAAAAATCAGAATTAAAGTGTTGGTTTTGCAAAATGATAGATCATAAAAAAATCTAATTACGCAGCTTTCAAATATTTTTTGGAAAAGAAAAATAAAGAGGTTTAAGAACAAGTGAAAACCAAGTGATGATGAAATCAATTTTTTCATAGGAAATGGAAATAAAGTTGATGTTCAGTTTATAGGATTAATTGAATTAAAATTAGAGTCCGATTTTGTTTTGCATTTAAAAGATACTATTTATGTGTCATCCATGAGGTGGAATTTGATTTCTTTGTCAAAACTTGATGATTATGGTTTTTCTTTCAATTTTAATAATAAAGTTTACTTTTTATCCTATGATTCTCAAGTTGTTGGTAAAGCCATTAAGTATGATGGTTTATATTTTCTTAATCTTAATTCCAATGTTTTCAACTTTTTATTTATTCAATCCATTGGAAATAAAAGAGTTTTTATTAAAGAAAATTCTTTATCATTATGGCATAGACGCCTAGGACATATTTCAAAAGAAAGAATTGATAGATTGATAAAATATGATGTTTTACCTTCTCTTGATTGTAAAGATTTTAAAGAATGTATAGGTTGTATAAGAGGTAAAATGACTAAAATAAAGAAAAAATGTTCTATACTTAGTAAAGATCTTTTGAAAATTATTCATACTGATATTTATGGCCCTTTGAAACCAACATTGTGTGGAAATAAATATTTTATAACATTCATTGATGACTTTTCCCGTTTTGGTTATGTATACCTTATAAATGAAAAATCATTGTCTTTGGAAAAATTTAAAATTTTTAAGACTGAGGTAGAAAAGCAATGCAGTAAAAGTATTCAAATTGTAAGGTCCGGCCAAGGTGGTGAGTTTTTGGCAAACATGGTGAAACTGGAAATTAATGGAACCATTTGCTAAATATCTTGAGGATTCTGGAATTGTTTCACAATTTACTATGCCGGGGACTCTTGAGCAAAATGGGATGGATGAGAGACGAAATCTCACATTGATGGACATGGTGAGATCTATGATGAGTTAATCTAAGTTACCTAAATCACTTTGGGAAGAAGCTCTTAAAACAACTATGTACATTTTGAATAGAGTACCTTCTAATTTTGTTCCTAAAACATCTTTTGAACTCTTTAAGGGATGGAAACCTAGTCCTAACCATTTTCATGTGTGAGGTTGTGCTACCGAAGTGAAAATCTATGACCTCACAACATCAAAGCTAAGTCCTAAAACCATCAGATGTTATTTTGTTGGTTATCCAATAAATGTCAAAGGCTACAAATTTTTTCCTACTATCCTACCCGTGTAACAAGAATAGTTAAGGTTATCACTGCCAAATTTTTAGAAGATAATATGGGAGAATCTGACATCTGTACTGATGATGGAGAGAATTCTTGTAGAATGGATCTTATTATTTCAATCCCTGTTGTGCAAAGACAGGTTATACGTCACCTGGTTGATAGATTGTTTGAGGAATCGCTTCAAGAAGCTTTAGGGGATGTGCCACCGCCAGTTCCCGAAGATCAAGCTGAGGTTCTTCTTCTCAAGCAATCAAAAAGAGAAAGGAAGTCAGTTAATCGTAATGATTATTATACCTTTATTGGAGAGTCAGACTTCAACATTGGTTGTATGCCAGATCTAGAGAACTATATGGAGGCATTTTCTGATGCCTTATCTAATAAATGAATAGAGACTATGAATGGAGAAATACTCTTTATGAATTATAATGGTGTGTGGGAGTTGGTGGAAACCCTTGTTGGTTCTAAATCCACTGAATGTAAATGAGTATTTAAAACCAAGAAAGACTCTAAGGAAAATATAGAGCATTTTAAAGCAAGATTAATGGCAAAATGGTTCACTTAAAGGGAAGGCATTGGCTACAAAGAAACATTTTCTTCTATTTCCTCAAAGGACTCTTTTAGGACCATTATGACACTAGTGGCATATTATAATATTGAATTGCATCAAATGGATGTGAAAATGGTCTTTTTGAATGGAGATCTTGATGAAAAATTTTATATTGAGCAACTAGAAGGTTTCATAGAGAATGACAAAAGACATTTAGTGTGTAAATTAAAAAAATCAATTTATGGTTTAAAGCAGGATTCTAGGTAATGATACCTTAAATTTGATGAGATAGTTACATTTATGAGATTTATGAAAGACCTTGGAAAAGCCTCTTTTGTTCTAGGGATAGAGATTCATAGGGATAGGTTTCGCAAACTTTTGGGTCTATCCCAAAAGGCCTATATTGAACAGATTTTAAAGAGATTCAATATGGAAACTTGTAAACCTAATGATGCTCCTGTTATCAAAGGTGATAAATTATGCAAGGATCAATGTTCCAAGAATGATCTTGAAAGAAACTCTATGTTGAATGTACCTTATGCTTGTATAGTGGGAAGTTTGATGTATGCTTAGGTATGCATTAGACCTAATTTGGCTTTTGCTATTAGTGTACTTGGCAGATTCCTATCAAATCTAGGACATGCTCATTGGGTTTCTGTTAAGAAGGTTATGAGATATTTACAAAATACAAAAAAAAAATATATATGTTCATTTATAAGATGTTAACTAGTTCGAGATTGTTGGATACTCTGATTCAGACTTTGCTGGATGTCCATACGATGAGAAATCTATTTTGAATATGTTTTCATTCTAGCTGGAGATGTTATATTTTGGAAGAGTGTTAAGCAAACTCTAACAGCCTATTTCACCATGCAGATTGAGTTTATTGCTTGTTATCAAATTGCATCACATGCTTTGTGGCTGAGAAACTTTATCTCTACTTTGGGGATTGTGGGTTCTATTTCCAAACCATTAATCATTTATTATGATAACATTTCTGTGATCTTCTTAACCAAGAATAATAGAACTACCATAATTTCAAAGCATATTAGAATTAAGTTCTTGGTTGTTAGAGAGATGGTTGAAAATGAAGAGATTCTTGTTGAGCATATTTCCATTGAAGAGATGCTTGTTGACCCTCTAACCAAGGATTTAGACCCATAGTGTTTATGAAACATGTTGAAAATATGAGTATTGTAAGGTCTTTTGATGTATTTGATTAGTGAGAGTTGTTATTATTATTATTGTGTATTTACTTTTTATTGTATTAGACATGTGCAACTATCTTAATAAATTTATGCATATGTTGATGCTTGATACTATTATCAATATAACTATCATTGAGCACTTTATTTTATACTATGATTTATTCAAGACATTTTGGTTCCTTATAGGAATGATGTTTCAAATGAAACATGATTTATAATTATTATTTAATTATTTAAAATAAAAATTATTATTTAATTATTTAAAATTAAATTTAGTAATAATTTAATTTTTAATAAAATATATTACAAATTTGTCGGTAATTAAACAATTTACCTAACAAAAACATAGATGCTAAAAAAATAAAAATTTAACTTTCATATATTGTTAATATAATATTTTTACATTATTAACTAATTAAAATTTTAATAAATATAAATTTTAAAATAATTTTTAATAATACAGTAATTCATAATTAAATGATGATCTAAATTTATATATTATTACTATATTTAATTAATTTCAAAAGATATGAACGGGTAAACAATAAAATTAAACATAAAAATATTTCTGTTAAAATAACAATACACTCAAAATTTGACGATGCAAGAAGTTTATTTTAGAGAGATAAAAATAAAGAATGTATAAAAAATATAAAAAAATTGAAGATAAGTTTCATCCCCAAAATCACACCACACCATGAGAGTTAGTTGGAGCTTTCTTAAATTTTTATCACTTCTATTCTCACAAATGTGCATAAGCCAAATGATCGTACCCGTATTCATTTGCTCACGAAAATCCCCCAAATAGGAGACGACAGCTACAATAAATAATTCTGACTTTTCAAAGCATATATGCAGTGCTAATTTTTAGTTTTTTACTACTAAACCTACATGTAGTCAAAGTGGTAATAAAATAACTCTTATATTTGTCGGCATTTGGTTAGATTTATTTTAGGGAAGATTTGATGTCGAGTTTTTTTTATCCTTGAAATTATTTTTTTTTTAAATTACAGTTACTAAAATATGATATATTTTAAAAAATAAAAATATTATAATAAGCATAGTTATAAGAATATTTAGTAAAAAATGGGATTCAAAATATTTATTAAAATATTAATATTAAACATAGGAATATGATATTTTTAATTAATTTTTTAAATTAAAATAATTTCTTTATCAAATACTTTAAAATAATACTTCGTTTTTTAAATTAATATTTTATTTGACATTTTATTCTCTCCTCTTTTTATTTTTTATCTACAGTGGAAATTTTGTTGTCCAAGTTTAATTTATGTGTAACATTATCATTATTATATTAATATTGATTATTTTAATTAATTAGTCTAACACTCCTAACGATTTTATGTGGCCAAAACAACGAATGGCCATTGAGATCATCGCCATGAAACCTACCCGTGACAGCAACATTCATTACATTACATTACATACATGCAAAGTTTCCTTCTTAATACACATTTTCACTTTCAAAGTTTCTTCTGCTCTACATTCTACACAACAATGTCAGAACCACAACCTTCCACCATTGACCCTTTCAAATTCCTCAAAATCAAACTCAACCCCGACGGTACCCTCACCCGAAACAACCTCGATTCCATTGTGCCTGCCTCCGCCGATCCCACTTCGCCGCCGCAATCCGCCCTCTCCAAAGACATTCCCCTAAACGCCGCCGCCAACACCTTCCTCCGCCTCTTTCTCCCCAACCCTCCGCCGCCCTCCTCCGCCAAACTCCCCCTTGTCATCTACTTCCACGGCGGCGGCTTCATCCTCTACCACGCTTCCTCCGTTATCTTCCAGCAATCCTGCTGCTCCCTCGCCGCCGCCATCCCCGCCGTCATCGCCTCCGTCGAATACCGCATCTGTCCGGAACACCGCCTCCCCGCCGCCTACGACGACGCTCTGGACGCCATCCTCTGGGCTCGGGCCCAGGCCCTAGACCCAGCCCAATCAGATCCCTGGATGCGTGACCACGTGGACTTCTCCAAGTGCTTCTTAATGGGAAGCAGCGCGGGAGGAAACATCGCCTACTTCGCGGGTCTGCGTGCACTCGACCACGACCTCTCACCCGTTAAAATCCTGGGGCTCATAATGAACGTCCCTTATTTCAGTGGGACCCAGAGGTCAAACTCAGAGCTTCGTCTGGTCAATGATCGCATTTTGCCGTTACCAGCCAACGATCTCATGTGGGCTCTCTCGTTGCCAGAAGGCGCGGATCGTGACCACGTGTACTGCAATCCGACAGTGGCTGATCAGGTCTACGGCGATAAAATCGGACGGTTGCCGAGGTGCTTCATAAATGGTTACGGTGGAGACCCCTTGGTGGATAAGCAGAAGGAGTTGGCTAAGATTTTGGAGGCGCGTGGGGTGCACGTGGATGGACATTTCATCGAAGATGGGTATCATGGTGTGGAGATCTTTGACCCTGCGAAGGCACTTGCTTTGGTTGATAACATCAGGAAATTTATTCTCTCCTCCGTTACTACTCAATCCTCTATGTGAACCTCTGCGTGTGTGCTTTTAAAATAATAATAAATAAGTAAAAATAAATCGATTACACTTGTTAATTAGTCTACATTAGAGGGTTAAATCTTCATTTTACAAGGACTGCAATTTGGTATGAAAAGTTTTACACGGTATATATCTTTATTAGAGGTTGTTTAGTATTGAATTTTTTTTCAGTACCAAGCACATTTTTTTTTTCTAAAGTAATAATAACTATTTTTACATGGTTATTGATTTTTTAATTTAAAAATAGAAAAATTATCAAGTTAAATAAAGGTAATTGCCAGTAAGTAGATAATTCACTAGTAACAAAAATTTACTCAGATAGGGTGGACTTTTAATATTGATTTTAATATTTATAATTAGTAGTTTTTTAAAAATATTTAATGTATTTATTTTTAATATAATAAAAATTTATCATTTTAAAATTTTTAAAATTAATCTTCCAGACTGAAGTTAATATTTTTTGAAAACTAATGATATTACATCTTAAAATTTTCATAAAAATTTATTTTTTAGGTGGTGTGTGATTTTAGAAAATTTTCTGTTTTTATTTTATTATTTTAAATATTTTGTACAGAAAATAATAAAAATAATTATTCTTATTTTCTGTTTTTAGTATTTTTGATAAAAAATTTTAAAAATAAAAAACAGAATAAAAATAATGTTATTTTTTAAATAAAAAAATTAAAAACAAACATCACCTTAATTTTTGACGAACCCTTGAAATTTTCCCTGGCCCGTGCATTTGTATGCGTATATTTTTGAGCTAGCATCTTCAGTGGAGGTTGAATATGACACTTGACAGACACTGGCACACACGAGTTGAAATTTATGAATATTTGACTATAACTATTGGTAGAGTGCTTATTATAGAAGCGTGAATTATAGAAAATTACAAAGATAAAACTTAGTATTAGAGGTTCTGATTCGTATTTGAGGCAATTCCTTGAACAGTGTTATTTTAGTAATAATGAAACATCAATCCAACTATGCAAATTTGTTAAGGAAAAAACTTAGATTGTGAAAATTTTGCATGGCAATAGGCTGAAGGCATGCTTACCCGATTAAAATGATACTATTATAATATTTTGATCATAATAGGAGTTTTAGACATCCAAAAATCATGAAATCTGTCTTGAATGAAAACTTAAAGAAGTGTCCACAGTTACAAAGAAAGAGCAGAATCTAAATGGGATGTTTAGGACTCCGAAATTATCTCAAAAGATGAGATAGTGTTGCTGAGGTGGAATTTGAACAGTGTGCAAAGATCCGGCCATATCTTGAGATACAGAAGTCATATTGAGATGAAATCAAATCTGTTGGACAGCTAAGATCCGGGGCTACAACTTTTGTTCAGAAGTCAAGCTCTAATTCGGACATGTGAACATCTGAAATTGCGGTGCAAGAAAGTCAAAATTGGTTTGCTAATTGGTGACAAAAATTCAAAAGTGTTTTGCATTTTCAACAAAGCCCATGTGAAAACAATAAAAGGGTAGAAAAGTAATATCCTAGTTGGTGACTTTCTAAAGATGATGCCTCAAAAATCCTCTATAAATAGAAGGGTTTACAAGAGGAGAAACACACCATTTTTTGGAGATTAACTCCAATACCATTTTCTTTCTTTCTTTCTTGTTAGTTTTGCCTCCTTCATGGAAGGCTTAGATTTTCTTTCTTGTTAGTTTGCCTCCTACATGGAAGGCTTAGTTTTTCTTTATTGTTAGTTGCCTCCTACATGGAAGGCTTAGGATTTATTTGTTGTTAGTTGCCTCCTACATGGAAGGCTTAGGATTTATTTGTTGTTAGTTTGCCTCTTTCTTTGTTGTTAGTTTGCCTCCTTCATGGAAGACTAGGTTTGTAGTTTCAATTCAAGGATTCAAGCTATTTTCATTTTAACTTTGAGGTCTTGATCTTTATTTACATGCTTATTAAGTGGTTTCTACTCTACTTCATTATATTCTTCAATTTTATTCTTTAATCAAAGTTTGATCGGTTGACGTATTTTGATTAATGCATAATTGATTTATAATTGGTTTTTGATTGGTAAATCATTTTCCAAAAGTTTGAAGAGTAGAAATTAAGTAATTTAATTGAAGGTTTTCATTTTATTACTTACTTCAACTGAATTTTGATTATAAAATTGGTTTAGATGAAAGATTAAGTGGTTACTAAATCTTGTTGATCATAATCAATTGAATTCTGAGAGGTTTCCCAGTAGAGAATTCAAGGATCATTGTAGGAGTTCCAGATGATCCTAGGTTGATAAACACAATGCATGATTTTAGTGATCAATGATTAGTTATGAAAATAGTCTCTGAATTCCTTGAGTTGATAATTGTTAAGTGAAATTAATTTCATTCTGTATTTTGAATTTAGAACTCAATATCAATCTTTACAAAATCTCCCTATTCTAATTTTCTCCTAATTTGCTTAAGAATATGAAATGGTCTTTGGGAGATGACCTAAGTTGCACCTTATACTATACCAATAGTTTGGGGAAAATTTAGAAATTATTTTTGCACGTTTGCGACGAGCGTGTCAAGGACGTATAATAAACCACAAATATTTACCTTAAAGATTATTAGTACGGAAATAAATTAATTAAAAAAAATTATTTTATAAAATTGGATAAATTATTTTTTATTTATTTATATTTATCTTATATAAAAAATTAATTTTTGCAAGATTTAAAAAAAATTCTCTAAAAAAATAAGACAGATTAATTTTTTATTTTTATTTTTTAAAAATATTTAAAATTATGAAATAATTTTTAAAATAATTATTATTATTGTATTAATAAAAAATAATAAAAATTTAAACAATTTTTTAAATATATACAAATTAAAATTTATATTAATATTCTTTTCATTCTATTTAAATAATTTTTATTTTATTTTATTTTAATTTTAACTTTTATCCTTTTATTATCTTATTACCTTTCAAGCAAAATATTTAGATTTTGATAAAATTGATTTTTAATTATTAATTTTAAAAATTAAATTAATTTTTTATTATTTTTTAAAATTATTATAAAAACAAATTAAATTATTTTATTCATTAATTTATTTATAATTTATAAAAATACATAAATAAAAAATATTAATTTAAATAATTTAAAATTATTAAAATAATATATATTTTAAATTTAAAAAATAATAAAATTAAATATTATTTTTATTATTATTATAATAACAGGTAGAATAAAATTAATATTTAAAATTTATAAGATAATAATAATGATGTAAGTATTATAATATGAATAATAATATATAATTATATAAATTTATATTTTAACTATTATTTGATTATTATATATTATTTAGTACTTATTTTACGTAAAATTAATATATATTATGATATTATATTATAAATAATTATATAATATTAAATTATATTTTAAAATTATAAATTTATTATAATTTATATATTAAATAAATAATCTGTATATTTAATATATAAATATTAAATAAATAAAAAATTAGAAAATTAATCATAATAATAAAATAAAAGTTATTATTATTATGATAATAATAATTATGTTGATAGTAGTCATGGTTATAATATAAAAAATATTATATAATTATATAATTTTATATTTTATTTATTATTTAATAATTAATATATAAAATAAATAATTTATACTTTTAAAAATATTTAATATTTATTTTATATAAAATAATATATATCATATTATAAAAATTTATATATTATGAAGTTATATTATAATACTATAAATTAAATATAATTTTTATAAGTATAAAAAATTCATTTATTTATGAATTTATAAAAAATAGATAAATAATTAATAATAATTAAAATATTTCAAAATATAAAAAATAAAAATTTTAAAAGTAAATTTTTTTAATATTATCATTATTATGATGATAATAGTAACAATAGTAAAAATAAAAATAATGTTTTTGAATATGGATAGAAGTTAACAAGATTGTTCGAGTCTACGATTCGACTTGTCTAAAGCTTAGCTTGACTCGAATAGATAAAGTTAGATTTGTTAAACAAATTTTTTTTAAATAAACAAACCAGGACTAAGCTTATAAAAAAGTCTATTTAACCTATTTAGGGTCTATTTATATATTATATATTAATATTTATTTTAATATATTATATTTTATAATATTTATTTTTTATTTTATTTATATAATATTAATATATATATATATATATATATGTTTTAGACCTACTTAATAGCTTTTTTTATTTTGTAGGCTTTAAGTTTACAAACTTTTTTAATGAATTATTTATATAGACTTTAAGTCTATTTATTAATTTTTGTTTGTAATGTAAGCTTTTAAACATGGTTGAAGACATTGCAGGCTTTCAATCGAGTCATACTAGACTTGAACACTCAAATCCTAACTCGACTTATTTTACTTTCATACCTGTTCTTGAAATAACATTAGTCGTATAATAGTCATAATATAAAATTTTATATAATTATACAAATTTTAATTTTACATATGATTTAAATGTTCAATATAAATAATTTTATATATTATTATAATATTTTATATTATTAAATATTTATAATTTTTTATGATAATGATGGTAAGTTTGGTAGATTTAAAAATAAAAATATTTCAAAATTAAAAATAGCATCCAAATTTTTTTTTTGTTGGTTTTAAAAACTACATCAAAATTATTTTAAAAATATGTTTAAATTATTTTCAAATCATTTTGGTCAAACAATTGTTGTTTTTTAAATTATTTTGAAAATTGAAAACTTAGATTCTATTTAGGATAGTTTTAATTTGAAGAATTTTAAAAATTAATATAAATTTTTATTTTTAGTTTTTAATTTTTAAAAGTTATTGTAAAAATAAATTAAGTCACTTTATTATGAATTTAAAAAATATATAATTAAAAATATTAATTATATTAAAATAATATAAATTTTAAATTTTAAAAATAATAAATTCAATATTATTATTATTATTATGCCAATAAATGATAGTAGTAACAATAAAAATAATATTTATAAAATAATGATAGCGATGTGATGATTATAATATAAAAAATATTATATAATTATATAAATTTATATTATATTAATTGATTATTAATATTTAATATATAAAAATTTATATATATTATTATTGAATATTTTTATATTATTTAATATTTATTTTATATAAAATAATATATTATAATATTATATTATAAATATAATATAATTTTTATATAAATAAATATTATTTATTTTTAATAAATAACAAATTAGTAAAAAAAAATCTCTTATAACTAAATTATTATTTTTTTACGTCTAGAAATTAAATTAACAAAAATTACATATAGCAATTTAATAGAATATTTATGACATATATTGATCAAATTAACATTTTATAACACATAAAAATAAAATATATTTAAATAAAAATGTGTTACTAACATATTAGTAATTGTTAGCTACAATATCTAAAACATAAACGAAGCTATAACACATTTTAATATCGGAATCAAATCATAACTTTTTTTTAAGTATAGAAACTTAATTATAAACTTTTAAGGAGAAGGATTAAATTGGCAACAAATATTACAGGTAAAAATAATTGTAAATTAAATGGATCTCTTTTTTAAGTTGGTTTACTTAAATAAAAATAAATAGAATTATAATGTAAATCAATTAAAATTATAATATAAGCAAATTAAAATTAAAATTTTGGTAATTATAAGAATAAAAGATGAAAAAAAAAGAATGAATGAGAGGAACGACACATTATCGATTCTACGGAGAACCACATTCCTGATTTTATAAACAAAGGAGAGCATAACCTTAGTGTAGAACCGTTACAAAAAACCCTTAATAAAATCTAAGTAATGATTCACAACAAAAGAGAAATCTCAAATTCCTACCAGATACACAATAAAAGAGAAATATCAAATTCTTATTATTATCAAAACTGTCCCTCAAAGAAAGTTATATAAATATTTATAATAAAACTAAAATTCTAAACATTTAATAGTCACTAAGATTCAACCCACTAATAAAAATAAATAAATCCTAAAAAGATTTAATAACCATTACAGCCAAACTCATTAAAATAATAAACTAAACCTGTGTTATTAATTATTAGAGTAAACATAAAATTCTAATCCAAAATATAAATGAAACAAGAATTACGCTAAAATAAGTTAAACTTAGTTTTTCTCTTCTAAATCTTTATTTTGAACACGGTGAACTAGTTTTGTACTCTTTTCTTTCACATTTATTTTAAACATAGTTGTAACCATATGATTTAAATTTTTTTAAAATTTTTTTACTTTTGACCTTGTCATAAAATGTTCAAACTTTGGTTAAAGATCCTTCTCCTTATCTCTTTAATTCTTTATCATTATTTTTTTTCATATCAAACAATTAAATAAGTTGTTTAACCTGTGTTATTAATTATTAGAGTAAACATAAAATTCTAATCCAAAATATAAATGAAACAAGAATTACGCTAAAATAAGTTAAACTTAGTTTTTCTCTTCTAAATCTTTATTTTGAACACGGTGAACTAGTTCACATTTATTTTAAACATAGTTGTAACCATATGATTTAAATTTTTTTAAAATTTTTTTACTTTTGACCTTGTCATAAAATGTTCAAACTTTGGTTAAAGATCCTTCTCCTTATCTCTTTAATTCTTTATCATTATTTTTTTTCATATCAAACAATTAAATAAGTTGTTTAACCTTAGCAAAAATAATGAAATAATTTTTTTTACACATCCATTCAGTTTGGTAGGATTAAATTGAACAGTGGAATCATGGATAATCATTTGCAATATTCACAAAGTTTGATGGATTTGACACTAAAAAAAATGTTTATTGACCAAATAAATCGATCTCTAATTTTAAAAATTTGGTCACTAATTATTCTTGTGACTGATTTTTGCACCGAATAGATGTAGTTGCTAAAATCTTATTCGCAAAACACATTTGCAACCAAAATAGATTTTTGGTTGCAAAATTGGGCATATTAGCGACCGAAGTCACTTTATTTATTTTAAGAGACCAAATTAGCAGCTGAAAATTCAGTCACCAAATTGGCTACAAACAACCGGTCTCAAAAACATTTTGTTGGTGACTAAAATAGAGATGAAATATTCGATCGCAAAATTGGTCACTAATATATATGCTGATGACTAAACTAGAGACGAAATATTCAGTTCCAAAATCGGCTGTTAAAATCAATTGTTAAATTAGTCACTAATATGTTTGCTGGTGACTAAAATTGAGACGAATTAATTGGTTTCAAAATCGGTCACTAATTATATTTAATAAAATTTATTTATTATTTGTTATTTACATAAAAATTAATTGAAACAAACCTGGATATATGAGATATATACAAAATCATTATTAAGAAAATTATTTCAAAAATAAAAAATTATTAAACAAAGAAATTGACATAATCCAAATATAAGTAAGTGTAGATAAGTATAAGTTCTACAAAATTAGTATATAATAAAAACAGATAAAAACTTCAATGTTGATTATGATGACCACTACTTGGAGGTTGACTATCATCATGATGATAATGAACAACAGGAGCATTTTTAGCAGCTTCATTCTCGTTAAAGCTCATAAAATTAGAGCTAGATGGTAATCCTAAATGCTGCACTGTAGAACTTGTTTAATCAGAGTTAAATGTGTTATTATCTGAGTTAGCTCGGTTGTTTGCTTATATATCTTTGAATATGCTTGAGTTAACTCTGTTTTTGTCTATTGCAGCTCTTCAGTGAGGTTGAGGTTGGTAATGATATACTTATAGTTGGTCCCAACATTAACATTAGGTTGAGTACAATTAGTGGATGAATAGACAAATTCATCACCTAACTAACCCAAGCCATATACATGTCCCTTCTTGTTTCGTCCTCCAACAATATCCAAAAAATGATATTGTCAGAGGCTATAAAATGTTTCAGTAGAATCATTTTGAATGGATTCAAATCGATGACTGATAAGCATAGATTTCATAAATAATTATCTCTCACTTTTATCTCATTAAGACTTCTTATATGTTCAATTAAGTGATCTTTGTCATATTTTATGAGTTTGGGTTCATATGAAGTTTAATTGAATTTCTTTACTTACCCGATTAAAATGACACTATTATAGTATTTTGAGCATAATAGGAGTTGTAGACATCCAAAAATCATGAAATCTGTCTTGAATGAAAGCTTAAAGAAGTGTCCATAGTTACAAAGCAAGAGCAGATTCTAAATGGGATGTTTAGGACTCCGAAATTATCTCAAAAGATGAGATAGTGTTGCTGACGTGGAATTTGAACAGTGTGCAAAGATCCGGCCATATCTTGAGATATAGAAGTCATATTGAGATGAAATCAACTTTGTTGGACAGCTAAGATCCAGTGATACAACTTTTATTCAGAAGTCAAGCTCTAATTCGGACATGTGAACATCCGAAATTGCGGTGAAAGAAAGTCAAAATTGTTGTGCTCATTGGTGGCAAAAATTCAAAAGTGTTTTGCAATTTCAATAAAGCCCATGTGAAAGCAAGAAAAGGGTAGAAAAGTAATATCCTAGTTGGTGACTTTCTGAAGATGATGCCTCAAAAATCCTCTATAAATAGAAGGGTTTGCAAGAGGAGACACACACCATTTTGGAGATTAACTCCAATACCATTTTCTTTCTTTCTCTCTTTCTTTCTTTCTTGTTAGTTTTGCCTCCTTCATGGAAGGCTTATGTTTTCTTTCTTGTTAGTTTGCCTCCTACATGGAAGGCTTATGTTTTCTTTATTGTTAGTTGCCTCCTACATGGAAGGCTTAGGATTTATTTGTTGTTAGTTGCCTCCTACATGGAAGGCTTAGGATTTATTTGTTGTTAGTTTGCCTCTTTCTTTGTTGTTAGTTTGCCTCCTTCATGGAAGGCTAGGTTTGTAGTTTCAATTCAAGGATTCAAGCTATTTTCATTTTAACTTTGAGGTCTTGATCTTTATTTACATGCTTATTGAGTGATTTCTACTCTACTTTACTATATTCTTCAATTTTATTCTTTTAATCAAAGTTTGATCGGTTGACGTATTTTGATTAATGTATAATTGATTTATAATTGGTTTTTGATTGGTAAATCATTGTCCAAAAGTTTGAAGAGTAGAAATTAAGTAATTGAATTGAAGGTTTTCATTTTATTACTTACTTCAACTGAATTCTGATTGTGAAATTGGTTTAGATAAAAGATTAAGTGGTTACTAAATCTTGTTGAGCGTAATCAATTAAATTCTGAGAGGTTTCTCAGTAGAGAATTCAAGGATCATTCTAGGGGTTCCAGATGATCCTAGGTTGATAAACACAATGCATGATTTTAGTGATCAATGATTAGTTAAGAAAATAGCCTCTGAATTCCTTGAGTTGATAATTGTTAAGTAAATTAATTTCATTCTGTATTTTGTGTTTAGAACTCAATATCAAATCTTTACAAAATCCTCTTGTTCTAATTTTCTCCTTATTTGCTTAAGAATTTGAAATGGTCTTTGGGAGATGACCTAGGTTGCACCTTATACTATACCAATAGTTTGGGGGAAATCTAGAAATTATTTTTGCGCGTTTACGACGAGCGTGCCAAAATTTGGCGCCGTTGCCGGGGACCATTTTAATTTCCTAGACTCATTTAGGAGTTTGTATAAAAATTTTAATCTTTCTAACAATTGTTTTTACTTTAGGTATATCATTCTTGGATTTTCTGTATGAATTCACCTTTTTGTGTATGACCCGATCCAATCCTGAAAATTTATATGCATATGATCCTGAGATTGATAGAACATTCCACCACTTGGAAAGAGCACATAGAAGGCATTCATCCAGTAATAACCAAGAAAGTAACAGTAGTAATTTTTCATCTTTAAATTTTGATAGTTTTAAATATTTTGCTAAGAACATGGCTGATAGAACCTTAAAAGAATTAGCTGCACCTGATGTTGCTTATCAACCATTGTGTATTCAATACCCTGATGTTGATGCACCATTTGAACTGAAGTCTGGACTAATACATTTGCTACCTAAGTTTCATGGCCTTGCAGGTGAGGACCCTCATAAACATTTGAAGGAATTTCACATTGTGTGTTCTACAATGCGGCCACAAGGAATTCCTGAAGATCATATCAAGTTGAAGGCATTTCCTTTCTCCTTAAATGATGGAGCCAAGGACTGGTTGTACTATCTACATCCAACATCTGTTACAAGCTGGAATGATATGAAGAGATTATTTCTGGAGAAATTCTTCCCTGCATCCAGAACAGCAGCTATCAGAAAAGAGATTTGCGGCATCAGACAGAACTCCCAAGAAACTCTCTATGAGTATTGGGAGAGATTCAAGAAACTATGCGCCACTTGTCCACACCATCAAATCAGTGATCAATTACTGATTCAGTATTTCTATGAAGGACTCATGCCAATGGACAGAAGCATGGTTGATGCAGCTAGTGGTGGAGCACTTATGGACAAAACTCCTACAGCAGCTTGAGATTTGATTGCCAACATGGCAGAAAATTCTCAGCAATTCAATTCTCGAACTAATTCCTTGTCTAAAGGAGTCAATGAAATGACCACCAAGACATACCATACACGATTGGAGAACAGAATTGAAGAACTAACCTCCATCGTAAGACAGTTGGCCATCGGACAACAACAGCAACTTAATGTTGTTGACAAAACCAAAACATGTGGCATCTGCACTTCTGCAGATCATCCTACTGATGCATGCCCAACATTGCAAGAAAGTGAGACACCTGAGGCTACAGTAAATGGTATTTTTAGCACAGGACAACAATACAGGCCTCCTCAACATTATCAGCAACAGAAGTTTGAACCACCTTCTGGATCATACAATCCTAGTTGGAGAAACCATCCTAACTTGAGATATGGTCCTCCACAACAACAAAGGATTCAAACATCTGACTCCCAAAATAAATACCAACCACCGCCATTCAGACAACAACAACAGCATATGCAGCAATCTGTACCCTCTAATGCTTCTGAACCCTCTCTTGATGATTTGATGAAGCAATTAGCAACCAACAATCTTCAATTTCAACAAAATGTAAGTTCTACCATTCAGGATTTACAAACTCAAATTGGGCAGTTGGCTACCACTGTCAACCAATTGAAATCTCAAGGTTCTGGTCAACTACCTTCTCAACCTGTCATAAATCCCAAAAGTGTGAATGCCATGACCTTGAGAAGTGGGAAGAAAGTGCAGACAGACCCTACAATTTTAAAGCAACAAAGCTTCAATCAGACTAATCCACACCAAAAAGAAGCATTTATCTCCACACCTGGAGACATCTCTGATAAGCCATCTGAATCAGAGGGAAAGTCTGATGAAAAAAGTACACCAGCCTTCGATAAGACATCGAATGATCAACAAAAAGAAGCTTGCCATAAACGATCTGCACTTGAAGCATCTGATGAGAAGAAAACCCCAAATTGTGCTGATCAGAAGGTGTCTTTACCTTTTCCAAATAGAATGGTTCAATCCAAGCCCAATGTTCATGCAGAATTAGATAAGGAGCTTCTAGATACTTTCAGGAAAGTGGAAGTCAACATACCACTTCTAGATGCTATCAAGCAAATTCCTAAATATGCCAAATTTCTAAAGGACCTGTGCACGCATAAGAGAAGACTCAAAGGGGATGAGAAGATTAGTGTGGGACGCAATGTTTCTGCCTTAATTCAACCCAGCCTCCCTCAGAAATGTAAAGATCCAGGAACTTTCACCATTCCTTGCACAATAGGAAACTCAACATTTGGTGATGCATTGCTGGATCTAGGTGCTTCCATTAATGTTATGTCCTCATCAGTTTATAAATCTTTGAATCTGGGAGAACTGAAGCCAACTGGTGTGGTGATTCAATTAGCCAACAGAAGTACAGCTCATCCAGCTGGAGTACTTGAAGATGTTCTAGTTCAAGTGAATAAGCTAATCTTTCCAGCTGACTTCTACATTTTGGATATGGAAGATGAGTCATCCATCAATAGAGCAACCTTGATCCTAGGGAGACCTTTCCTCAAAACTGCAAAAACAAAGATAGATGTGCATACGGGAACTCTTTCTATGGAATTTGGAGATGATATCATCCAATTCAACATATTTGAAGTCATGAAGCATCTCATAGAGAATCATTCACTTTTTCAACTTGATGCCATAGACCTTCTTACGGATGATTATTCTATTGACAATCTACTTTTTAAATTTTTTGATTTTGATTTAGATTACTTAGATAATTTTACTTGCACATGTGATGAATTTGATTCATGTATTGTGTGTTCCAGGATTAATGCTGCAGACCAACCTTCGTTGAAAGATGACATGTTAGATGCAAGTGTTGCAGACATTTCAATCTCAGATAGATCTCTTCCTTCCATAATACAACCACCTCCTTTGGAGTTGAAGCCTTTGCCTGAACATCTAAAGTATGCTTATTTGGGGGAAAATGAGAAGCTTCCTGTCATTGTAGCAAAGAACCTTCTACCACAACAGGAAGAAAGGTTACTGCAAGCCTTAAAAAGTCATAAACAAGCAATTGGATGGACTTTGTCTGATATTCCAGGTATTAGTCCATCTACTTGTATGCATAGGATACTGCTGGAGGAAAACACCAGACCTGTTAGAAAACCACAAAGGCGTTTGAATCCAACCATCCTAGATGTGGTAAAGAAGGAAGTAGGTAAGCTTTTGGCAGCTGGTATCATCTATCCCATCTCAGACAGTGATTGGGTAAGCCCGGTGCAAGTAGTTCCTAAGAAGACTGGCATGACTGTAGTCAAAAATCACAATAATGAACTAATCCCTACCAGAATACAAAACAGTTGGAGAGTGTGCATAGATTATAGGAAGCTTAACCAAGCTACTCGCAAGGATCACTTCCCTTTGCCCTTCATAGACCAAATTTTGGAAAGATTAGCAGGAAAATCTCACTATTGCTTTCTGGATGGTTTTTCAGGTTATTTTCAAATACATATAGCCCCAGAAGACCAGCATAAGACCACCTTCACTTGTCCTTTTGGTACTTTTGCCTATCGAAGGATGCCCTTTGGTCTATGCAACGCCCCTGGAACCTTTCAAAGATGCATGGTAAGCATTTTCTCTGATCTCTTAGAAAGTTGCATGGAAGTGTTTATGGATGACTTCACTGTATATGGTTCTTCTTTTGATGCATGCTTAGAAAGCCTCTCTAAAGTTTTGGACAGATGCATTGAGACTAACCTGGTTTTGAATTTTGAAAAATGTCATTTCATGGTAACAGAAGGTATAGTCTTAGGACACTTGGTATCAAGCAAAGGTTTAGAGGTTGATAAGACCAAGATAGACATTATTACTTCTCTACCTTACCCCACTTCTGTGCGAGAAGTACGTTCTTTACTTGGTCATGCAGGTTTTTACAGAAGATTCATCAAGGATTTTAGCAAGATTGCACAACCTCTTTCTAAACTACTACAAAAAGATACCAAATTTGTGTTTGATCAAGCATGCAAGGATTCATTTGATGAACTAAAGAAGCGGTTGACAACCACTCCCATCATTCAACCACCTAATTGGACGCTTCCATTTGAATTAATGTGTGATGCATCTAATTATGCCCTTGGTGCTGTACTGTCTCAAAGAGTTAGCAAGAGATCTCATGTCATTGCATATGCCTCTTGCACACTTGATGCAACCCAATCAAATTACACAACTACTGAGAAGGAGCTTTTGGCAATTGTGTTTGCATTAGATAAATTTCGCTCCTATTTGCTTGGATCTAAAGTTATTGTCTTCTCTGACCATGCAGCTTTGAAATACTTGCTGAAGAAGACAGATGCTAAGCCAAGACTGATTCGTTGGATGCTTCTGTTGCAAGAATTTGATTTAGAGATTAAAGACAAGAGTGGTGCAGAGAACCTTGTAGCAGATCATTTAAGTCGGATCCAGCAACCTTGTGAAGAAACTTCAATTGCAGATTCATTCCCAGAAGAGCATCTCTATCATTTGCACGGGAAGGATCCTTGGTATGCAGATTTGGTAAACTATCTGGTTGCTAAAGAAATACCCAAACACTTCACCAAATCGCAACTTGCCAAGTTGAAAAGTGATGCCAAACACTACATATGGGATGAACCATACCTTTGGAAGACATGCAGTGATCAAATCATTAGAAGGTGTGTTCCAGATCATGAAGTTCAGTCTGTACTTACCTTTTGCCATTCCCTAGCTTGTGGTGGACACTTTGGGCCACAACGGACAGCTAGAAAAGTACTAGACTCAGGCTTTTATTGGCCTACAATATTTCGTGATGCACATAGATTATGCATAACTTGTGAGCAGTGCCAAAGAATAGGGAGTATTTCGCGCAGAAATGAGATGCCCCAACAACCACTTCTCTTTTGTGAGGTATTTGATGTTTGGGGTATAGACTTTATGGGTCCATTCCCTGTCTCTTTTGACTTTGTTTACATTCTGCTAGCTGTTGATTATGTTTCAAAATGGGTGGAGGCAAAAGCCACCCGTACTGATGATGCTCGAGTTGTTGCAGATTTTATCAGGTCTAACATTTTTAGCAGGTTTGGCATTCCTAGAGCTCTAATTAGTGACCAAGGTACTCATTTTTGCAACCGCACAATGGAAGCCCTACTCCGCAAATATGGAGTCATGCATAAAGTCTCCACCCCATATCATCCTCAAACAAATGGTCAAGCTGAAGTTTCTAATCGAGAGATCAAGAAAATCTTAGAGAAAACAGTTCAGCCTAACAGGAAGGATTGGAGCTTGCGCCTTGTTGATGCATTATGGGCATATAGGACAGCTTACAAGTCACCCATTGGCATGTCTCCCTACAGGATTGTCTTTGGTAAAACATGTCATCTTCCAGTTGAATTAGAGCATAGAGCATTTTGGGCAGTAAAGAAATGCAACATGGATCTAGACCAAGCAGGAATCCATAGGAAGCTACAATTGCAGGAACTTGAAGAAATTCGATTAGAAGCATACGAAAACTCCAAAATTTACAAAGAAAAGGTCAAAGCTCTTCATGACAAAAAGTTGGCAAGAAAGGAGTTTTTTGTTGGACAAAAAGTTCTCCTTTTCAATTCTCGGCTAAAGCTTATGCCTGGTAAGCTACGCTCTAGATGGTTAGGACCATTTGTAGTTACTAATGTTTTTCCTTATGGTGCAGTGGAAATAAAAAATGAGGTAACTGAAAAAATCTTCAAGGTGAATGGACATCGTCTTAAACCATTTTTCGAAGGTTTTCAAAAGCACACGGTAGAAAAAGTGCATTTGCACAATGCCACATACCTGCAATAAATTCAAGAGAAGTCTCTCTCTCTCCCTCTCTCTCTCTCTTTCTCTCTTTCTCTCTCTCTCTCTCTCTTTCTCTCTTTCTCTCTCTCTCTCTTTCTCCCTCTCCCTCTCTCCCATTCCTCGCTTATAAGTTTCAACTACTCTCTCAACTTCCTTCTTCACCTCTTAAATCATCCTAACTATTACACCACATTGAGCTTGCAGGAATAATAACTTGAGTGTTTTAAAAAAAAAATGGAGAAAGCTCTCACCAGGATCAAAATTTTGTTCCCTACTCTCCCCAGAAATTTTCTTAAAGACATTTACAATTGCAGACTTGAACGATTGAGAGCATTAACACTCTTAGGCCTTCCAGAAGATGTCCGTTGGATCATGAAGCTAAGGTACGTTTAGCAGGTGAATTTCAAGAATCATTTGTTAAAAACATGCCAGGTATGGGAAGAAGTTCCTATGCAAAGAAGAGAAGGGCAAAAAGAATTGGAGTTTGCTACAGGTGTGCAAGATGGACCTGTAACACAAGATGCAAGAACCCTGGAATGGTTTCAAGAAATCGAGAGGACAAAATTCAATTCATAAAGGATTGACTGAGTAAGGAGTCATTGGATGATATCATTCAGACTCTTGAGACGCATCCTAGTGGGCATGTACAAGGAGTCATTCTTAATTTGTTTGAACTGTTCCGTAAGGAAAAAACACGTTATAGTCTTGGGAATCTGACTTTAAAAGACCCTGTTGTCAGTTTACAAGAAAACTGAATGGGAAGCACATCCTCGACTCTTAGAAGGCGTTTCAGCCGTTACTGGACGTAAAACCAGAGGAAGATGTGAGCCACAATCACAACTACTGTTCATTCTCATGCGTGTATGTTTGTCATTTACATTGTCTTTTCAATTTATTGGGCCACCGTTTTTTTTGAAATTTTCACCCCTGTTTAAAGTCTTTCCCCTCTGACATTCACCTTTTCCTTGAACCCAAAATTCAAACTTTTGCAACCAAAATTCAAACTTTTGCAACAAAAATTCAAACTTTTGCTACCAAATCCTGATCCCGCACTATTCAAGCGATCTTCTTGTCTGATATTGAGTCCCTATAAATTATCCACCTCTATGACATATTTTTTTCAAAAAAAAAAAAGACAGAAACACCGTATATGGATAAGATCAATACTATCTGTGTTTTTGGTGGGTCTAACCTTGGAAAGGATGGAGAATTTCAACATGCAGCTTATACCCTTGGTAAGGCATTAGCTGCAAGAAAAATCAATCTTGTTTATGGGGGAGGGATTCAGGGTTTAAAAGGATGTGTTGCAGGATCTACACTCACAAAGGGGTGTAACGTCTTAGGTGTTGGCTTAAAAAATGGGAGCACCTCCTACTTCACCCTGGGTACTGAATTGAAGGTTGCAACCATGCATGACCGAATGAGACACATGTTGGTTAATTCTAATGCATTTATTGCATTACCTGGTGGTCTTGGAACAATGGAAGAAATTTTTACCATTATATTTTGGGCCTATCGGAATTTTCATAAAAAACCTTTGGGCTTATGGAATATTAATGGCTTTTATAATGGTTTGATATCCTTTTTAGATCATGCAGTAGAGCAGGAGTTCATGCCACAATCCATGCGCAACATCATAGTATCTGCTTCAACTGTTGAACAGCTACTTGAGATTTTGCAAAATCCTACATCTGAGCTCAGTCAAGCAATGCAGCTGGTGAACCAACCAAATCAGGATGGCAGAGATAAAAGAGAACCAGATACCACTCTTCGGTTATAACTTTTCCTTACTTTGATGGTTTTCTTACATTTCTTTTCCTGTTATATGAAATTCCATCTAAGACATTGGGGACAATGTCTTGGATAGGTTGGGGGGAAGATGGTCCGATATCTAAAAAAAAAAAAAAAAAAAACAAAAAAAATTAGGTTAGATTCATAAACTTGCTTTGAGTAAGATGGCTGAGTAAGGAGTTACACTTGACTCTTGATACGCATCTTATGAAAAAAAAAAAATTAGGTTAGATTCATAAACTTGCTTTGAGTAAGATGGCTGAGTAAGGAGTTACACTTGACTCTTGATACGCATCTTATGAAAAAAAAAAAAATTGAATGTGGAAGTATGTTTTTCTTTAGATTTCATAAAATAATTGAAGCAAAATGATTTACATTTCGAGATTAATTAGTTTGGCAACACATATTTGAACTGGATAGATTAGATTTGATAAATATATTACCTGTGAGATTTTGAGCCTTATTATTATTTTCTTTCTTGTGTGATTTTCATCCATGGAATATGTTACTTCAGAACTTGCATTGATTCTTTTTGAAGCTACATTTTCACATGATTTGTACAAAAATGATTGAGGCACTGTTTTTCTTGAACAAACCACCACGCCAAATAACCAAACCATATAATTTTATCCTTTGATCAGCCCTTTGAGCCGATTAGCCTTTTCTTCTTTTTAGCTCACCACAAATAAAAAAAAAAAAAAAAAGAAAACAACTTTGTCTGACCATAGAAGGTGAGGAATACTGGATTTATCATACCATAAGTGTTTCAATAAGTGTGGGGGAGATTATTGTGGTGTTCATCAATATCATGGTTGAAAAAAAAAAAGAAAAAAAGCTGAAGCAATAAATTAATAAATAAACTATTATATTGAAAAAAAAATGAAGAAGTGATATCTGTTTCTCACACTTGCACTTACAATCAATTCTCAATCCTCACCATTTTCCTTGGTCTAACATTGTATCTCTTCAATATATCATTTCATCTTTCTAATCCCGTTAGAACCAAAATAAAGATCTCTTGATTTGTGCATTGCATGTGTACATAGTAGTAGAGAAGTAGAAGATATGCAAGCCTATGATAGTTCATCTTTCATGGATTGAATTTGAGAGAAACACTTACCAAATCAAACACTTGAGAGATTCAGAGTATATATCATGTGAGGTTTTATCTTTCTCAATCTATGTTTTTCAAATTAAAGTTGCCTTTCTAAGTACTTTCAAAAATGTGATGAAAGAATGCTTCATGAAATTTTGTGAATTCTTGAGAAATCAACTCAAAACTTTGATGTTCTTTCAAAAAAAAAAAAAAAAAAAAAAATAGTCACCAATCCTTAACTTAAGTTTGCCCGAGACGTGCAAAAGATAAGTGTGGGGGAATTTGATAAGCATAGATTTCATAAATAATTATCTCTCACTTTTATCTCATTAAGACTTCTTATATGTTCAATTAAGTGATCTTTGTCATATTTTATGAGTTTGGGTTCATATGAAGTTTAATTGAATTTCTTTACTTACCCGATTAAAATGACACTATTATAGTATTTTGAGCATAATAGGAGTTGTAGACATCCAAAAATCATGAAATCTGTCTTGAATGAAAGCTTAAAGAAGTGTCCATAGTTACAAAGCAAGAGCAAATTCTAAATGGGATGTTTAGGACTCCGAAATTATCTCAAAAGATGAGATAGTGTTGCTGACGTGGAATTTGAACAGTGTGCAAAGATCCGGCCATATCTTGAGATATAGAAGTCATATTGAGATGAAATCAACTTTGTTGGACAGCTAAGATCCAGGGATACAACTTTTATTCAGAAGTCAAGCTCTAATTCGGACATGTGAACATCCGAAATTGCGGTGCAAGAAAGTCAAAATTGTTGTGCTCATTGGTGGCAAAAATTCAAAAGTGTTTTGCAATTTCAATAAAGCCCATGTGAAAGCAAGAAAAGGGTAGAAAAGTAATATCCTAGTTGGTGACTTTCTGAAGATGATGCCTCAAAAATCCTCTATAAATAGAAGGGTTTGCAAGAGGAGACACACACCATTTTGGAGATTAACTCCAATACCATTTTCTTTCTTTCTCTCTTTCTTTCTTTCTTGTTAGTTTTGCCTCCTTCATGGAAGGCTTATGTTTTCTTTCTTGTTAGTTTGCCTCCTACATGGAAGGCTTATGTTTTCTTTATTGTTAGTTGCCTCCTACATGGAAGGCTTAGGATTTATTTGTTGTTAGTTGCCTCCTACATGGAAGGCTTAGGATTTATTTGTTGTTAGTTTGCCTCTTTCTTTGTTGTTAGTTTGCCTCCTTCATGGAAGGCTAGGTTTTTAGTTTCAATTCAAGGATTCAAGCTATTTTCATTTTAACTTTGAGGTCTTGATCTTTATTTACATGCTTATTGAGTGATTTCTACTCTACTTTACTATATTCTTCAATTTTATTCTTTTATTCAAAGTTTGATCGGTTGACGTATTTTGATTAATGTATAATTGATTTATAATTGGTTTTTGATTGGTAAATCATTGTCCAAAAGTTTGAAGAGTAGAAATTAAGTAATTGAATTGAAGGTTTTCATTTTATTACTTACTTCAACTGAATTCTGATTGTGAAATTGGTTTAGATAAAAGATTAAGTGGTTACTAAATCTTGTTGAGCGTAATCAATTAAATTCTGAGAGGTTTCTCAGTAGAGAATTCAAGGATCATTCTAGGGGTTCCAGATGATCCTAGGTTGATAAACATAATGCATGATTTTAGTGATCAATGATTAGTTAAGAAAATAGCCTCTGAATTCCTTGAGTTGATAATTGTTAAGTAAATTAATTTCATTCTGTATTTTGTGTTTAGAACTCAATATCAAATCTTTACAAAATCCCCTTGTTCTAATTTTCTCCTTATTTGCTTAAGAATTTGAAATGGTCTTTGGGAGATGACCTAGGTTGCACCTTATACTATACCAATAGTTTGGGGGAAATCTAGAAATTATTTTTGCGCGTTTACGACGAGCGTGCCAATGACGAACAAATTCATCCTACAAAGAAGTATAAGTACATGTAAGTTACGTTCAGAATAAAAAATAATAATCATTTAAAAATGCACAAATAAAACTATAATTTACATATGCATATAACAATATTCTTTACCTTGTTGTTGACCCATTCTCCAACTTTATTTGTTTTGGTTCTTTCCATAATATCAAATGCAGTTGGATCTTGTTCAAGCTCCTTACTCTATATAGACAACATTGAGTTAAATTTGTGAATGACTAAAATTAATAAGAATAACTTAAATACTTAATTTTTTAGTACCATCTTATTATGATGCATAGCAATAGATACAGAACCACCGATGTATAAGGAGGCTCCACTATCATAAACTCGATTTTTCTTACCCATAGTGCTTCTCTTTTGGAAGTCTTGTCCAGCTTAATGAAGCTCCAATCGTTGTCCAATCATACATCATTTTTTTGTCTGTCAATGTCATCGGTAAAGAATAAATCACAGTAATATTGTTCAAAAATCAGATAGTCTGAAACCAAAAACACATCTATTTTAGTGCTCTTTTTTTTTTGTCATTATCTATTTAGTGCTTCCATGTAATCTTGTAACAAAGGATTTGAGATTTGTGACCACCACCAGTCACCAGATCATAAAAATCTCGTATGACCCTAATTGGTTGAATATTTTGCTATTTGTCAAGTGGGTATACATAAAAATATAGTCATATGTGGTAGAAGGTATATAAAGAAAGTTTCTTGATATCAAAATCATTATTGTTAAGATCTTTTAGTTTTCAAACTTTCGAAGTTTTCAACTCTGGTCCCCTGGTCTTTCTCCTTGAAAAGTCCTTCCCTTCTTTTCAAACAAAATAGTTTTTTTTTTCATTTTTTTAAAGGAAAGGATACTAGTTGTGAGTGGTTGTGTCTCACCCTTAACATTCTATTCGGACACATACAACTTGGGCAAGTATATTAGACTATATAAGAAAGGAAGAAACTCTATAAGAAAGTGGGTAAGCCTTGGAAACGTGCCACCTTTAGGAATGCTTCTTTCTCTCTAATATACATAGGTACCAACACTTATTCTCTCTCTCACACTATAACAAGTAATTTTGCACCCAACTCTGCATATTTTCATGCTTCTGTTTTTATTCCATGTGAAAATTTGTTTCAGTGTTTTCTTTGTTTCTTTGGTGTGGTAATTGCTTACTATGAGCATGAATTGATACAACTCTATGTTGTCTATATATGTACACCAACATTACATGTAAACCTACATGTTTAAGTCATTTGTGTCACTAAGTATTTTTACATGTTCAAGGTAAGTGCAAAATTTCATCCCATTCTCTTGTTTTTGGAAATATATACACAACTACACCCATCTCTCGTATATGTCATTTAAGTCACTAAATGTTAATTGTTTGACTAGATATATATAGAGCAGCACATATTCTCTCATTTTCTAGGCTAACCAATAATAATAGATCATTTCATGGCATTACTATTAAGGTTAACTTAATTAGTTGTTTAAATTAAATAGATGGATCCTCAATTGAGCTCTTTCCCTCTGCGTTTTTTTTTTTTTCAATTTAACACTAAATACCCTGACAAATAAACATGAGACGTACAAGGCATTATAAAAATTGCAATTGGCTGCAGAAATCTAATATTATTGGAATAAGGCAAGTGCTTACATTACATTCAATCTATCCAAGTTGTTAATGATAGATAGTTTCTACAATTTCCACTTGAGACCAGAAACAAGTCACATGCATAAGACATATTAGTTTTTGAGTAAATTCATATAAAATGAGATCTTATGAAAATAGTTTATAGTTAATTTAAGAATGGATATTTTTCATGTAATGTGTTTGTAAGCAACCATGTTCATGCATAGAAAAGAAGGAACAATCCAATTTTAGTAAATTATATTAAGGGGGAATTCAGTTTAGATATGATGCAAGACATGATGACACACTATACAAAGTTCTATAAAAAAAATAGCAAGAGAATGTAACTAAATTATAGACAAATGTATCATTTTATCTTAATAATAAAGTTGTATCTTTTCTTACTATTCTTGACACAGCCTAGAATTGAAAATTATACTATTTTTTAGGTTTGCATCTCTCAAAAACAACAAAAGAACAACTTAAATTATATTAAAAACTTTCAATTATGGAAATGTACTATTTAATCTAGAAGTTAAGTCAAAACCTTTCAATTAAAGAAACGTCCTCTTTAAAATGCTTTTGTGCTTCCACTATTCACACAAACACAATAGCTAGTTAATAAAGTAAGAATAAAACAATGACTTTTCTCTCAATAGGTTTTGAAGTCTTTCTACACTTTATTTTATGCTTCAATATTGACAACCAACTATAGAACAAAATGGGACTTCACTTCAATATCTATTACTAAATCAATTTCTGCTACACTATATATAGTTATATTCAAGCATGATAATAGAATGCCCCTATGGAAGACAACAATAGAATCTATTCATGAGATAATTTTTTCTGAAGACAGACATAATAAAAAAAAGTAAGACCCATCATGTGGTTAACAAAATCAACATGTCTGAAACTATTTTAGTCATTAGAAAAACTAAATATTGTCATGAATGAGAGTTATCTAAAAACATGAATCAAACAAAGGTAGTAATACTTGAATTTTAAAATATAAACTAACAAGTTTTACATTTTATGTAATTTTATAGGAAAACTAATCAAAGATAAGAGCGCATCTACTGAATACAAAAAAGTCACAAAATCAAATAAAAAACAATGAAAAAAAGAAATAGCGGATGTGAAGAAAGGGGGAAGGGGGAAGTAATGTGATTTGTTTACCTAAATCAACAAAAAACTCTTAATCAAAGATTTAAAGGCGGAAAAGATACAATAGTGATGAGCGATTCCGCATGAAAGTGATGCAAAGATGGAGAATAAGTTTTAGTTAGAGCACAAAAGAAAGATTGTCAAATTGAGACGAGGAAGAGGGAAAAACTAGGAACGAGAGTCCAAAAAACTCTAATCTTACGACCGAATCAACAGTGTGTAAATAAACTCACAAGTATTGATAAATTGAAAAAAGAATTAGCAACCGAATTTAGCTATCATTATTAATTTATTATTTTACTATTAATAATTTAGTTTTAAATTTGGTGGTTAACTAAAATAATTTATTTTTTTAGTTGCAAACACTTTTAATCCCTAAATCGATCTTTGATAACCACAGAATTTTGGAAGTTATAAAATTTAATCGTAAATCTCTAATTTTTTAGTAGTGTAAAAACTCTAACGAATAACTTACCTGTAACTTTGAGAAAGTCTCCGCTATATAACAAGTAAATGATAAATTTGAGATTATGGTAAAATTGAGTAAAAAAGCGTACATCCATATATGAGATGACATAAGAAAATATTTTTACCTCAATTCTATTCGTTTGTAAACAAAATTTCTTTATCTTAAAAATAAATAAATTTACCATAGTAAAATGTGTCTGAAAAGAATGTTGCTGCTTCGAAAAATTGCATTTCACTATCACAACTCTAACATAAATAGGCCTTTATACTTAAAATTATGAATGATTTCTATATATAAAAAAAGTCATAAAAATATTTAACATAACTCAAGTAATGTTAACTAGAGGGACATGGTTACACAGTTTTAGAATCATAAAAAAAAATCGTAGAAGTTTTAAAATTATAAAAGGCTTGACTAAAAAATGAATAAAACCGTATATAAAGATCTACAAATTACAAGTAATTTAACCAAGAATAAACTCCTTAGCGATATTTATCATTGCAGTAGCCCTGGCATTGTCCACCATGTCAATATTATGAAACCCCAATTGGTCAAATCGAGCTTCCACTTGCACCCCACACTTCACCAGCATGGTCACAAGCTCTTGCTGTCGATCCACCATGATGTCCCCACCATACCCAATAATAAGGCACCTCCCCAACTTCTTCACATTATCCAAGTGTGGCCCTTTCACCATGGGATTACAGTACCTATAATAACATTATTTTGATCTCAAATTTTTACTACAAAATATATCAAATAAAAAATAGATAAAACAAATATGGATCTAAATATATGATAGAATTGTATAAATTTTTAATAAAATAAATAATTTTATTTTAAGTAAGTTAATAAGATTTTATCTATAAAATATTAAATAAAAATGTGTATTTTTAATATTTTAATTTTATTAGTTTATCTAAAATAAAATTATCTATTCTATAAAGTAACTTAAAAATTAGATAAATTATACTTATATTTTTTAAAATTTAACGAAATTTTATTTGATATTTTTTTCAATTTTTATATTATTTTGATATGTATAAAATTTTATAAAAAATTATGAAAAGTCTGTATAAAGTATATATACTTGTTCAAATATAAAATATCCAGTGAAATATTATTAAATCTTATAAGGTATGAATGTAATTTTTCCTTCATTATATAAATTGTTAGGGTATAATTTTGATACAAAATAACACAATTACAATACCTATGGTCACGATCAGTCTCCTTAGGCAAAGCCAATTCCCATAACATGTCCAAAACAGGCAAAGGCAATGTTTGATCTGCGGCAAACTTAATTTCTGAGGGTTTCCTCTTCTCTCCTCCAAACATGGGTTGATTCATTATCAACCCACCAATCCTCAAAGGCTCTATGTTCATGTCAGCAACTAACATTGCAGCGTTGAATGCAATATTGGCACCACATCCACAGCCATTAAGGTAACACCTTGAAGGGTCCCCATAATTTTTCAACCACGGTTCCCCATTAGGGTCACTCATTTGTTTCCTCACCCATAAAACGGCGTCGCATGCATCATGATATTGCTCCGGGAGACGGTTCTCCGGTGCAAGACGATATGCCACAGATACAACGATGGAAGGAATGTCACTCGCAAGTTGTGAGCATTTTGAATGTGAAACTTTGTCTGAGGGACCCAGAAGGATGAACCCACCGTTGTGGAAGTACAACACAATTGGTAATCGTGCCACTGTATTATCGTTTGAAGGAATCTTCGTTGGTCGAAAAATCCTAACCCATGTTTTCTTTTCATTGTCGATGGTTATGTCCTTTGAAACGATTGGGTTGTTTGATGATGGTTCCGGGTTTGCGTCGGTTGTTGGAGTTTTGTAACCGCGGATGAGGGTTCCGTCTGGGTTGAGAGCGATGCCCATGTGGGTGAAGGGATCGAATTTTGACATGTTTTTTTGTGTGAGTGTGATGAGGATGGTGATAGTGGTTGAAAAGTGAGAAGATATATTGGAGATTGAAGAATATAGTTTTGTTGTTGATGGAATGGTTGTATGTGTGGATTGTTCTAAAATTGAGGATTTGATTCAAGTGGAATTTTTCTTGGTGTTGCTAGGAGTGTACTGGGTCAGCCTAACGTGTAACATTTTGCACCAAGTGGCTTGATAAATTATGTGCATTATGCTAATTATGGTGTTGTGAAAGGTTTCCCTCTTCCGACGCAGGAGGGTGTAGTGTTGAGCCACTTGATGGGTATATGAATAAGTTTGCACCTTTTAAATATTTACATTCAATAGTTTAAGATTCATGAAAAGGGAAATTTTATAAAAGATGGTAGTTATGTTTGTTTAATCTTAGTTTTCCAGAGATAATTGTTATTTTTAAGGTGCCTCGAGAAATTGATAAAAAGAAATGATTATTTTTCCAAAACAATAAGAGCTGTAGCCCTAGTGTAGAGCTTCAATAAGAAAAAATTTGGAGGGAACAAAATAAAATTTTAACATAGAAATTAACCATAATATATTGTATTGTATATCTAAGATGTAAAGAGTAATTTTTATATGAATTTGATCATAAAAATAATATTAAAGTATAATATAAATTCATATTTGTATTAAGGTGTAAGGAGAGAGTATGATGTTTAATAATAAGATGTTAAACTTAATCTTGATATTTTTAGCAATTGATGAACACATCAGAACAGGATAACCTTTATAATGTGATTGTCTTGGTATCAAAAGAAGATAAAGCCTCTAATAAAATATGAGAGAAAAAATAATTTTTTATAAATTTATAAATAGTTAGATAAATTTGTTTCTGATAATTAAATTTTTTATGAAAAATTTTAAGATATATTTGAGGATATTTAAAAAAATTTTACAATAAAAAATGTAGATAGATTTTAATAATTATATATGTAGATAATATATATAACAGAAACATATTTATTTTAAAAATATAAAAAAAAATTATATTTTGATTGCACTAACAGTTAATTAATGATTAAATAAAATTTCTATATATATATATAATTTTAATAAAATATAATTATCAATATTTATAATTGTTATTTTTTATAATAACTAAATATAAATATTTAATATATATATATATATATATTTTTTAGGAGAGATCAAGTTATTTTTGAATAATTTTGTGTAAAGTTATTCCGTTTAATAATTTTTATATATAATTATATTTTATCAATTTAATCATTGAATAAATAAATTATATTATATAAATATTTTTATAAAATTTTATAAAATTTAAAAAATATTTAATATCTCAAAACATAAATTCAAACTAATAAATAATATATTTTTTATATTATCCGTTAATTTAAATTTATTTAATAAAATATTAAATATTTTTTAAATTTTATAAAAATAATTTATAAATATAATTTATTAATTTAAGAGTGGAATATGAAATATAATTTTTATAAAATTATTTAAAAATAGATAATTCTATTAGTTCACTCTCGTGGTAGAAAGTAAAAGAGTGAATATTGGTAAGAATGATGTTATACTATTGAATGGTACAAAGTCACTTGACTCTCGTATCGAGAAAGTAAAATACAATGACAGACGAAAGAAGGGAAGCTGAGAAGGGATGCCCTGAGCCGACGGTAGACAAAGTGAAAAGGAGAATTGCAGTTCACAGAAGAGAAGTTGAAAGAATTTCTTTACCGAAAGAAGGGAATTGCTTTCCTCTTTCCCGGCCTTGCTTTCACTAATTAAACGGATCGATTGGAGGAGTTGTGGTTTCCCTATCCTCAAAAAGCTCCACCTCTGTACAGAGGCTTTACTATATTGATTTAAAAGTTGTTAAACCTTTAAAATATAAAATTCATTTCGCGTACGATAAAATATTTATTAAGGACATTGTTTGTTGTTTGAAAAAATAAATAAATAATTTGAAATTAATATTAGTTTATGATTGAATTTTAAAAAATATATATTAGATTAAATTAAATATAAAAAACTTTAGAATGGTAAAAGTAAAGAGTTCATTGAAATGGTACCAGATAATTAATTTTTTAAACTTATTCATGTATCAAATAAGTTAAATTTAAATAGAAAATTCAGCTTATTAAATATATATATATATATATATATTAAATTTATAAACCAACTCATATTATATATATATATATTAAATTTATATAATTAATTTTAAATTATTTTTATTTATTATAAAATATATAACATAATCATAATATATATATTATTATATAAATTTATATTTATTATTTAAATAAATTTTATCTTAAAACTAGTTGCAAGATGTGAATTTGAAATGTTTATTATACAGACTAATTATTTGATTTGTTGATAAGTAATAGTAATTTAAATATAATTTTTTTACATAAACAATAATTATATTTATATTTTTTAATTAAATAATAATTTAATCTAAATTATAAATTTTTAAAGTTTAAGATCAAATTATTTTTATTTTGGTTCATATGATTAGAGCTAACAAACTACATCAAGTGGTTCACAATCTTAAATCAAATTAAATCATGTTGAAAAATAAATTTATACTAAAGTTAAATCAAATTTAAAACTGAAGAAATTCTTAGAGTTAAATCGAATTGAACCAACTTCGATTAACTTAATTCATTTCCAACCCAATGTTCATAGTTTTACCGTGCAGAGCCAGAAGAATCTTTGTTTTGGAGTTAAAGAGAAGAAATGTCTAAAGGAGGGCTGCAGATTCACCATTCTCACTTGGTTTTTTAGTGAAGATGATATCAAGACAGTTCCTTTTTGTCTAATCATTGTTTACAAAATTTATAAATAGATGGTGGAAAAATATTTATTTATTTTTTATTGTTTCTGTTGTCCTTCAATGTAGATGTTAGGAAATACCATATGTTACAGATAGTAATAAAGTATTGGCTGCTGATTTGAAAATACAAGTTTCTGTTGAAAATGTCATAGTTGTAACCTTCCTAGGCAATAAATTGAGACAAGCAAGAACAACACTCTCTGCTTTGTTCTTTGTCAGTTTTCAACTTAACAATGTTTATTTCATTTTTCTACTATACTGATATGAATGATATTATTATGCAGTGATTTTTGTACATTGAAATGACTGTACCTAGTGGAAATTTCACATGCTATTATCTACTGTAAATTTATGTTTCTAAGTTTTAAGCTATGGTAGATTGCATTTGCCCTAATTCTTTGGCTCTCACTGCAGCTGCTACAGCAGTGTAAGTTGGTTGTTTTGAAGTGTAAGCAGCTAAAAAAACTTGATCTTGCTTCAATCACTGGAAACTGGAACCTTTATTACTTTAAGGGGTTGTTGAAAAATCAAAGGTTAGATCCTGCTGGAGAGAGACCAAAGGTGGTGGGTGTTGATGGAAATTAGTATGCTCTCAACTTTATGATGAACCTGTATATTTCTCATAAGTATAGTTTTGCTATGTTCTGCTTTTCAAAATGAATTTAAGACTAGGAAAAGCCACTTGTATGTTCTTGCATATGTTACTAGTATTCAAATCGTTGTTATCAAGTGAATCTAGGTGTATGTTTACTTGGACTGGTGTGATTATATTTTTCATATATTTTAAGAACAACTATATCTTTTATAAATTTTTTAAAAAATACTGAGAGGTACAATGAGAAGTGATATATTTTCATAGCTGCATTTATTTACGTGTATGCATTTTAAATCTATCGGTTATAAAAAAAATTTAATTTTTCTAAAAAAATACAGAAAGATCCTATAACCATAAAAAAATGGATATGATCAGTGTAATGTTATATATATATATATATATATATATATATATAACTATTTTTAGATGTAAAATTGTTAAAAAAATTTAGATTAGTTCAACAACTAGCATAAAAAGTTACTTAAATTTATATTATGTATTTTTAAATTGGTTTAACAATTGATCTAAAATATTTTTAATCAATTTAAAATGTATTTTATACCATTGAAATTGTGTTCAATTATTTGAATATATTTAAGAGAAAGTTTTGATACTCTAACATCTCATTCCAGAAGGATCAGAGTGACAAAAAATGAAAAGAAAAAAAAGAAAAAAAATAAAATTAAAAGTTGAATGTGATATATAATATGATAATAAAAAAGATATAAAAAATGTTTATTTGAATATATTTACTGTTAAAATATATGATGATAATTATTGTTTAAGAGATTAATAATAAAATATAAAATGTGAGATAGGTTGTGGAATTTATTTGTAGAATTACCTAAAATTGTTGGGTTAGAGTAAAAGGTTAGTTGAATTGTTTAAAGTAATAAAAAATAATGTGGCATTGTGGAGAAGTATGAAAAATTAAAAGAGAAAATAGATTTTAGCAATTCTCCTAGTTTGCTTTGAACAGAATTTATCCAAGATCTTCTTATCCTCCTAAAATGATGTGAACAAAATGAAAAATCTAGATTCATGAAGGCAACGTAAAAATTGATTTAATGATAAAGAAGACAGGATTACAATTTCATTAAACATTTCACATAGATTTCCTTCCTCGTTTTCTAACTTATTCAATGTACATATAATGCTAATTTTTGACATTAACGAATTTATATGTCCCTTGTTAATTTCAAGCTATACTGTGATTAATTGCTTATAATTTGGAAGTATATTCTCACTAGTTAATTCATTGTATAAATGATGGAATATTGACATAAGATATTCAGCTTATGGCTATATCTCAAATTAAATTCACAAACAGTTATTTTAAATTCTTAAAGAGATGGATGAAAGCTTCTAATCAAGGTGATGATGGTTTAGAAGAGTTTTGAATATATTGTTCATAATTTTCAGCAAAAACTGCCCAAAGAATTCGATACTTCGAAAATAGAATCAATTACTCAACCAAACTAGTAAAGTAGTGGGATTTTTGTTTTATTCTGATTATGTATACGAAAAATATTTTATTTAAAGAGGTAAATTTATTTCGATAAAATTTATGTCATGATAAGGTTAGTTTTTAACTTTTGTTACAAAAGGATATTCTTAATATAAAAATTAAGAAATAAAAATAATATTTAATATTTTAAATAAAAATAAAAATATTTTCTATTTTAATATTTACGAAAATATTATAATTCAAGTTAAAAATATTTACAATATAGTAAGATTGATCTTTTCTATTATAACTATTAGATATTTTTGTTTTAACCCAAATTTAATCTTGAAATTTTAATTTTAAAAAATAGTGTTTAAACACTTGTCCCTTTTCTTTGAAAAAAGAAATAATGAACGTTTAAATAAAAAAGGTGATTCGGTAAACTAAAATGGACCATTTAAAAAAGAAACACTGTCCTTCTATCTATATTTTTTATTATACTACTATTTTCATTTTTAAAAAATTATAATTAATTTCATAAAAAAAACATAATTATCTTGGAAAGATAAAAATATTAATCAATTTATTTTTTAAGAATTCTATTAATGTTTAACTTAAATAAAAATTTCATATTTTACAAAAAAAATATGAAATTTTATTTTTATTTTTTAAAATTTTAAAATTTTTAGAAATTAAAATGATAATTTACTTTATTTTTTTAGACTACTATGCCAAGAGGCTTTTTTATCTTTGGACTTTTGTTAAAGATTGATAGAGCAAAACCCACCAAACAGGCAAAAAGCCCACCAACTTGCCTCGGAGGCAGTAGAAGCAAGCATGAAGTTTAGCATTTGGGCTTCTACTTTTCCAGCATCTGCTCAAGCATCGGTGATTACAACGACCGAAAAGAAAATACAGAAAAGAAAAATTGGTGATTGCTTTTAATACAATCATGGTTTATTGTTTATTAGGAATGAAAGTAGATTAGAATTTATAAGATTTAAGTTTGGCCTGATTTTTAAATGTAAAATTTGAATTTAGTCTGTTTATCATATATAAAATGGCTTTAAGATTTACTTTGATTTTTTTTAAGATTTGATATGTCCAACAAATCTATTTAAAAATTTCTTTTATAATAAATTTCTTTAAATAACTTAAAATTTTACTTTTAAATATATTAATGAATTTAACCCTATATAAATTATTGAATTTAAATTTTAAATAGAATAAACATATAATATTAAATTATTATTATTATTATTATTATTACTATTATTATTATTATTAAATAGACTGATCTGATTCACCAAATAAATAAATAAATAAGCAGGCTAGCTTGTTAGATTTTTTTTTAAATAGATGATATAAAGTTTATTCTTTTTCAACTTAATAATCTTTTATTTTTTGTTTGGATAGAATAATTTAAAATTACTTGTATTTGGATAGAATAATTTTAAATTATTATATTTTATGCACTTAAATTATCAAAGAAATTTTTTTAAAAATACAATAAACTTTTATTTAAATGATTTTCATGTTAAATAAAGAAAATTTCAAATAACTATTATTTTAAGAAAATTTCTAAAAAATTTTATTATTTTATTTTCTTCTTAATTTGTTATTTATAATTATTCTCAAATATCATTCTTTTTTTATTAATTATTCATTTTTATTTAAAAAATTTATGTAATTTTAAAATTTCTTACCCAATCACAGAGTTAAAAATTTCATGTTGACATTTAATTTTTACTTGATTTAGGATATGACTCAGATTTCTCACAAGTAGTTCAATCTATTTTTATCTCTATTATTTATATATTTTAATTATTTTTTTTATTTTTATATTAAAATTATTTTTTTATATATTTCAAATATTATATTATATATCATGTATCATAATAAGTTAATATATTTTTTATCCTATGTCAATCTATTTATCTGAACTCTAAACTAATTACTCTAATATCTTTTAATTTAAACTAATTATTTATTAATACTTTTTTTTTAATTTTAAATAAAATTTTTCAAAAATCAAACATGTTTATCCTTATTTATTAGTAATATATTTAAAAATAAAACTAAGTATTTTCTATTATTATTTTTAAATAATATATTTAAAAATATTTATCTTCTAATATTAACATCTCAAATATATATATATATATATTAATTTTAAATACTTTATCTCTTAAATATTATCTTTTTGAATTTACATTAAAATTAGTTATTCTAATTATTTTACACATCAAATAAAATTTTAAATTTATATGTCTATTTTTTATATTACAAAAAGAAAATATTTATCTACATATTAAATTATTAATTTATATTTTATCAAAAATATCAAATAAAATAAATTTAATAAAAATTATTTTTAAAATAACTTAATATCGACCATGTATATACATAGAGGATGAGAAATGAGTAAATTTTAAATATTTATTTCTATTAAATAATTATTTTTAGAATACTAATTTGATATATAAAATCAATGGAACATGTAATATCATCTTAACGATTATCTATATGGAATTTTAGGTAAATTAAACTTTATAAACATATAATCTTATACTTGATATCTATCCATATTTTTAAAAGTATATTAATATTAAAATAAAGTTTAATAATGAGATATCAAATAAATTTTTATAAATTTAATGTATTTATGTGAACTCTCTTAACTATTGAAATAACGAAATTTAATATTTAAAAAAGTTACTAAATCGAATAAGTTGTCAAAAATTTAGTTTGGAATATGAATAAGTTTACAAAATATTTTAAATTATAAAAATATTTGATATTTTATTAAATAATTTTAATTTAATAATTTTAATTATTAAATTAGTTTAATAATAATAAGTTGAGGATAGTTTATATAAAATATTTTTAAATCTTATTATTTTCATCATATAAAAAAAATTAATTTAATTTTTTA
The DNA here is from genome assembly GCA_037954105.1 of Canavalia gladiata. Lineage (NCBI taxonomy): Eukaryota > Viridiplantae > Streptophyta > Magnoliopsida > Fabales > Fabaceae > Canavalia > Canavalia gladiata. The sequence continues at coordinate 9,607,218 of CM075659.1, read as the reverse complement.
AAAGAAACATCGTCTATGAAAAATCTTTAATTTAATATATATTATATCTTTTAATCATAAATAAATATCAACCATAAAATTATATATATAAATTTTTAATTTTATTTTGAATTTGATAAGCACGATCATCATGTTAACCTATGTTATTTACCGATTAAGTTTGTTAGATTAAAAAAACATTAAATAAGCAATTGATTTAAGGTTATAAAATGCTGCTTATTTTACAAAACAAATATTTTTTACTTTTACTTATAAAAATAAAATTTTATTTTTAAAATTTTGAACAGAACATAATAAAATTAAATTTATACATAAAATTATTTTTGTAAACTAAATATAGAAAGGGGAAAGAAATTATGCATGAAAGTTATTTGTGTAATTTGAATATTTATTTATTTTTGAACTCTATAAAAGTATCTTTTTGGTTGTCCCTGCTTCTGTCCTTCATTAGCACTGTGGTTTGCTGTTCTTGGTTCTCCTCCAACGTTCCTCTCTCTGTCATGTTTGCAGATTATGCAGCGAACATGTTCAACCCATTAGACTATCATAACACAAGTTATTATAAATGAAACCTTCTCACATAAACAAGCTTTTCATCAATTCAAAATATAAAATTTACCAACCTATGTATTACTGCAGACTAGATATCCATTTGTGTTACACTTTCCACCATTTCAATCTTAGTTTCATTCATCTCTTAGTTCTGTTGAATACTTGTAATTTTAAATCAATTTTTGCCAACATAGCTTAATAATAGGTCATAGTGATAACTTTTGAATGTAGAGATGATTTATAATTTTTAGCGAATCAAACTTTTTTCTTTTATATTTTTCCTCTTATTAATGTTATTTCAAATTCTTATATAAATAAAAGGTATTTATTCTCTTTTAAAAAAAATATATAGTAATGAAGGTTATCCTTTTGATTAACTTATTGTAGTAGTTGTTCCCCATACAATTATTCAACTAAGATATCTAGAAGGCCTTAATAAATCAATCAATTTGTGGGGATCAATTGTTTAAGCCTCATAAATCACAATGGATTGTATCGTAAAAAATGGAACATGCAATTTTTCCTCAATTAAATCAAAAGTGCTTTCTCAAGTATCTCATGTCCAAAACTGCTTCCTCTAAATGCACTGCACTCAAGTTGTGTTGTCCAACAAAAGTTGCCTTTGCCAGGCCCAAAGAAAAAATTGTATAAAATTCACAATTATCAACTAATGTATTGCTTTGATTTTAGAAAATATCTTTTATTTTTATTCTGAAAATAATAAAAATAAAAATTATTTTCGTAAATCAAACATTTTCCATCCTCCTAATAATACTAATTAGCATCCTTCTTAAACCACAACTCTGGCTGCCAAGTGGTGTCGATTGACGATGTTCAATGATGGATAAGGTATTAAGGTGATTCGATTCGTCGATAAATGGTGTTCTTAAGTGATATATATATAATGGTATAATTATATATAAATAAATAAAATAAAAATTATATATCATAATTTTAATACTTTATAAATTTTTATTTCTAATACGAATATTTTAAAATTTTCTTTCATTTTTATTAAATCACATATCTTTTCCTAAAATAAGGATTTACTTTTATTTTTTACTTTTTAAATTCTAATTTAAAATTTAAAATTTGAAAATAACAAGTTGAAGATATTATCGTAATCTTAATCAATTTTAGTTTATAAATTTTAAATTCTGATATATCCTATCAATAATAATTATCTATTTTGATTATAATAATTTGTGTTTTTTAATTTTTAAATTTTATCATTTTAATTTTTTATTAATGCAATATAGTATTTTTTTTATCATTTTTATTTTTAATTAATTTTTATTTGAATATTTAAATATCTATACATATCCGTACAATATATAAGTAATATGCTAATTTAATTAATTAATTTTAAGACTTTTGTCTCATTAATTTATTATTAATATATTATAAATTATTAATAAAAATATTTACATTAAAATTTTATTTAAATTTTAAAATACTTATATAATACGTATATAATATTTAGTTATTAATCAAATTTCATGGTAGCTATATTAAATTCGTTAAGCAAGATGTTTATAAGGAAATTCAACTTTAAAATCATCTTATAATAAATAAAATAATATAAAATGTACTAATAACATTGCTTAATTTTTAATGTACTGTTATTTCATAAAAACAATGTTAACTTAATTAGCTAATTTCCATAATTTTATTATTTATAAGATTTGTATAATCTTAAAAATTTTATAATTTAATTCTTAAGGGTTAAGGAAATTATATTTTCATTAACTTAATTTTATTTTAATAAAACTTGACAATAAAACATTTTAATGAAATATTAAAAATATGAAAAATAAATAAAAATTATTGTACAAATATATTGAATTCCTGTTATTATCTGAAGAACAAAAAAAATATTCTTCCCAAAACATGGATATTTTCCTTAAAGAAGATGATTAATCCTTTCAATTGATATAAAAGGTTACAACTTTATTTCAATCTAATATGAACAGTAACAGTAAAAATCAAAGTATACTAAGTGTTTTAAAAAAGGTAAAAGAATCAATAATTTTAAAGATGAAAGTAATACTGTAGGAGAGAAGTAATTATCTATGCATGAAGGTTGGCTCTATGATTGCCAGCCATGGTTTTAAAATAAAGATGGAGCATTGCTGAAAATAAAAAATTAACAAAAGTGTAATTTCATTATTATTAAAAAGTTTAAATTATGAAAATTTAATTAATTTTAAGTCATAAGAACCTAATTAAAAATTTGATAAAATTATAAGAATTAACATATTGATTTAACCTGAAACTAGTAACAAATATTCTTTAACATATTAAATAAAATTATTTATTATTTCAAAAGTCAAAAAATTATCTAATATTTTTTTAATAATCGAAAATATTTACTAAAACATGTCATCTCTTCATTAATTAGCCCTATCAAAACATTCCTTAAGATATCATTAATCGGGTATCAATAAGATAAGATAAGGATTAGCATAAAAAAAAAAAAAAAGAATTACAGTCCTGATTGGATCCAAAGTCCAAACTTTCCACAATAACAATTATTTTTTTTCATATAAAGTCAGTCACATTCCTAATTCCTAAACCAAACTTCTCGTCTAAGTTTCTCTTCTCACTCAAAAGTCACAAACAAACGCTCTCTTCTTTCCCTTCTCTTCACTCACGAACCAAACTGTCACTTCAACCACTTCGCCGCCGTCACCCTCTCCCATGAACGGCGGTGGAGGTGACTTGCCGCCTTCGGCAAACGGCGGCGAGTTCCTCCTCTCTCTTATCCGAAGACCCAATCACCACCCTCAACCGCCGCCACAATCTCTGGCGATAGATCCCGCCGTCGCCGTCATCGGCCCCACGATCCCCGTCGCTGCTTCACCTTGGCCAATCAACGGTGCTGATCACCCGCTTCATCATCATCTTCATCATCATCATCAACAACCACAACATCCACATCATCTTCCTCCATGGTCCCACACTCTCTCTTCCCCTTACCCTCCCAGCTTTTTTGGGTTGCCTCATAACCCGTTTCCCCCTCCTCGGGTACCCGGAACCCACTACCCCGCCACCCCAATTTCCGTTACTAACGCCGTTAACCTCACCCACGATCTGCGAAGATTAGGGTTTCCAATTGAGGAAAACGACAACACCACCAACAACAACAGCAATAGAGTTGATGCTTTTATTCAGCAGCAGAAGCAGCAAGAACTGAAGCTACAGTTCGGGTCTTTACCCACCGTTGCTTATGCTACTGCCACCGAAGTTTCCCCCATTGGGGACTCTTTGCTCAATTTGAAGTTCAACCGAAGCCATAATGGCTTAGATAGGAACTTGCATGTGGACCCCAAGGCTAACCCCAATTTGAATTCGAGTGGGAATGTGGTTCTTCATGGTAATCATGATGTTATTGACAAAGAAAAAAGAGGACTTGGGAATTTTAGGGCTATTGGGTCATCATCCCCTGAGACAAGTAGGGTTCAAGTTCCACCGGGGTTTGGAAACAGGCCTAGGGGAAAGGGTCATTGGGGTAGAAAGGGTATGGAAGTTGGTGAGGATAGGTTGGTAGGTGAAACGGGTGTTAGGAATGTGAATTTGTATGCTAAGAGGGAAGGTGTGGGAATGGTGTCTGGTGAAAGGAGCAATGCCAGAGGCCATGTGGCACGTGAAATTGGGCTTCCTGATCAGCTTGATCACCCGGGGCCACCTTCCGGGAGTAACCTCTATTCAGGTAATGAGAGTGGTGTTGTTGCAGATGGGGTTAGAGATAAGCATAAGGGAGGTGGTAGACCAAGGATGGAGGGTGTTCGTGCTGCTGCTGCTGATGTCCTTGAGGAGCAGTTAGTTGATTCCTTGTTGCTTGAGGATGAGTCTGATGACAAGAATAACTCAAGGCAACGGCGTGGAGCTCGTGAGAAGGTTAATACTTATTTTTGGTGATGTTGCTGGTAGTTATGAATTGTTAGTTTTCTGCAAGAGTTAAATTTGTTTGTTGATATGACTGTGAAGTTATTTTATTTTAAATTTGTTTTAAGAACTTTTTGTTGAAAAACCTGGATAGATTATTGAGGTTAGAAGTTTGATATCAAGCATCAAATAATGAAGTTCATTTGTGTTCTTAGTTAAGACCTAGGGTTTTTAAAATGAGGGTTACTTACTGTGTTTATTATCAGGATGCTAGATCATCAGATTCAAGAGGACAGCATCTCCTAAGCCAGCGGGCAAGAATGTATAAAAGGCAGATGATGTGTCGAAGGGACATAGATGTTCTTAATGTTCCTTTCCTTACAATATATGAGTCTCTCATACCTCCCGAAGAAGAAAAGCTGAAGCAAAAGCAATTATTAGGATTTTTGGAGAAATTAGTTAGCAAGGAATGGCAAACTGCTAAGCTTTATCTCTATGGATCATGTGCTAATTCTTTTGGTGTTTCTAAAAGTGATATTGACGTTTGCCTTGCTATTGAGGAATCAGACATGGACAAATCTAAGATTATAATGAAATTGGCAGATATTTTGCAATCAGATAACCTACAGAATGTTCAGGTGAGAAGAATTCTATCCTTTCTCTATATTGCTATTCTACATCCTGGTGGTTTGCATTAACTGACATATGTAAGGAAATGTTTGAGAACTGTTTTTCTAAAGCTGGAGCTGCTTATATAAGCCTGCTAAGAAATTTTCATAAAGGAGATATATCGACTTTTGTCCTACATGAGGAAAAATTAGAAAATTTGCTATAGGGAGATTGACTTTGAGTCTTAAATGATGGAAAACTACTCTCATTTTGGTAGAAGTTTATTATTCCACAGCCTTCTTTAGGTTTTTGTTAGTCATTATTCATTGACTACTTACCCATAGGCAATAAGAGCATATGCCACTTAATATTTTTGTGAAGGTAATGAGAGCATATTTGTGCATAATTATAAATTGTTTATAAACTTATGTTAATTATCTTCGTACTTGTGGAAATATAATTTTCCATTTCTACAATCTACCTCATTGCTGTTCAAAGCAATGAAAACTTGGCTTCTTGCTATGTTGAAAATGGCAAGGGAGGAGGGTTTTCTTTCTTTTTTTGGATAAAATGGATTTTTTTTTTGTTGGGGAAATCTTGATATAGAAAACTAGGATTTGGAAGAATGAGAAGCATGGATAGGGAAATGACAATGTGAATATGGTGTTGGATGAAGTGCTGTGTGAATTGCCCCCACTACACCTCTAAATTTATGTAAAAACTGAAGGACTATGACAACCTAAAAGCATTTCTTGTCAAGATCTTATAAATCATCCAGAAATAATATTCAATTAATCGCCCATTACTTTAGGGTTCAACATATCCTTCAAATTCTCAGGACATTACTAGATAGTTTTCTATGTTGTCAACATTATTAGACTAGTAACATGGAGACCGAGGCATCTTAGTAGAAGAAACTAAAATCTAAATCACCTTGATGAATTCATCCAGCAAGGAAAGCTTGTTGACTTCTCTGCATATCCAATAAAGAAACCCCTCCAACTCTAATGAGCTGAACAATGAGCATAATGAAATCTAAGAAGGTCTCTTGATTATGTATTTCTAACAAAAACTACAGCAAATTTGTATCCTTTAAACTTTTGTTATTCCTCTCCAAGTAAACAACGCCCTTTATTTTAGGGAATTTGACATTACTATAATTTTTTTGGCATAGATGTCATGCATAGTATGGTGTTTTTTGCAGTTTCTGATATTTTTTAATTTGTGCATCGCTTATAAAGGGCTTACCTGTGCCCACACATATAATGCTAATGTCCACTTTTCTCCACATTTTCTATGCTATTCTTTGCCTCCTTTATGTCAGTCTTTTTTCCTTCTATTTTTCACTGTCACCCTATACCTCTGTTTGGTTCTTGGGTTCTTTCCCCTGGAAATTTAAAAGAGAAAAGGTGTCAGAAGCTAGATGATATATCATGATATCATCTATTATTGTGTATCATTGATTTCATTTTGGTCATTTCTGTCTGGATGATTTTTTTTTTCTGATTTTAGTCATAGTTATTTGTTAAGCAAGTATTTGTGCGCTTGCATTTAAAAGAAGACACCTTCAAGAGGAAGTAGCTTGGTGTGCTGTGTTCACTTTGATTTGGCAGTAGGTCGTTTATGTGCCCTGGATGCCTTGAAAAATAAGAAATAACTCCAATTTGAAAGATGAAAAGGATAAATATAAGGAGAAAAGGAATGAAAAATGAAAATATGGCCTTTCATAATTTAATTTTTAAATGTAATAGAATTTTGTAAGTAAAATTTGGGGATTGGGTATGCTAAGAGAGAAATGTAATGGTTTAAAAAGTTGTATGAAGAGTAAAGCATCATATGGTGTCAGTAATTTGAAACCCATAAAATAAATGAAGTAATAAAAAAAATAAAAGGAACAGGATTAATAAAAATGGGAATATGAAAGAAGGATTGATAACTGAATGATTCAGTTTTCTTCTTTGAGGAAGCTGATTGCTGCTGGTTTACTGCCCATGGAAACATTCATTTGATGTAAATAAATTGAATGAAAAATTGTTTGTAGTACTTAATGAGTTTGTTTACAGGCATTGACACGAGCAAGGGTTCCTATAGTAAAACTTATGGATCCAGTGACAGGAATCTCTTGTGACATCTGCATTAACAATCTCCTAGCTGTTGTGAATACAAAGCTTCTTCGGGATTATGCACACATAGATGCGAGGTTACGGCAGCTGGCTTTCATTATCAAGCATTGGGCGAAGTCAAGGGGAGTCAATGAAACTTACCATGGGACCTTGTCTAGCTATGCGTAAGTTAGATTCTGATGCTATTCTTGTTGAAAATTTTTTTGCCTTGCCTTCTTAATGTAATTTAGGTTAAGTTACTGTGTTAATATTTATAAAGATCAAAATGGTTGGCATGATCAAGCAGTTGAGATGCAGAAATGTGGTGACCAGATATTGTTCCCTAAAATTAATAAATTGTTCTTATTGCAGGTATGTTTTGATGTGCATTCATTTTTTACAACAGAGAAGACCTGCTATCCTTCCATGCTTGCAGGTATGGTTTACTTTTCATTCTTCTTTTCCTCCATGCAGGATATATCTAGATGTAGCCCTTTGAGAATGTCTCTGTTTGCACAGTTTATGTTTCAGAAGTACCCTTTATTTTGATCTGAATACCATTGTTATTGTTTCCATTTTCTGTTGAAAGTGAAAATTAAATTAACCAAGAATGCTAGATTTCTTTCCATTTTCATTTTCCTTTTCCTCGCAATTGGCGGGAAATACACCTTAAATTTTGTACCGTAGCAAAACCTGATTGTTATTGGAAAAACACTGTTTACTCTCACGAAACCACTTTAACTATGAATTGTTTATGTTGGTTTTGCAAAATGCCAAAAATGGTAAAGGAATTTTCACTTTTAGTTGTGTCTGGTGTATGCTTTCGTGTTTACTATGGCATGGTTAATATTGTCAATGGAATAATTTGCTGTAATCAAAGCTAAGAGTTAAGTTTTCCTCATTAAGCATACCATCTAATACCACCTGAATAGTGTTTGTACATCATACTGCTAATTTTGTAGTTTAATGCATGGATTTAATGATTAAAACTATTTTTTATATAGGAGATGGAGGCCACATATTCTGTAACTGTGGACGATATTGATTGTGCTTACTTTGATCAAGTTGAAGAACTTTCTGATTTTGGTCGCCATAACAAGGAAACAATCGCTCAGCTTGTGTGGGGATTTTTCTATTATTGGGCATACTGTCATGATTATGCAAATGCTGTTATATCTGTGCGTACAGGAAGCATAATCAGGTATGAGAACTTTATCTGTAAATTGTTTTGTCATAGTTTCCCTTGAAAGTTCCGTCGGCAATTGTTTGCTATGTTTTTCTCATTTTATTAAATATATGATGCTTCTTTTTGGTGTAGCAAGCGAGAGAAGGATTGGACAAGAAGGATTGGTAATGATCGGCATTTGATATGTATAGAAGATCCTTTTGAAACATCTCATGATCTGGGTCGAGTGGTGGACAAACATAGCATCAAAGTTCTCAGGGAAGAGTTTGAACGTGCTGCTGATATTATGCAGTATGATCCAAATCCATGTATTAAACTTTTTGAACCCTATGTTCGTAGTTGATTGACTAATTTTGAATATAGATTTATAGGGGAGGAGTGATGAACACTCAGCTTGTAAAGCTTCTTTTGCCACATTTCGTATATTAACCTAGCCTCATGTTTATAAGTGTATTTATTATTAGGCTTTTAATTAAATATGTCATCTCCATGTAAAGAACTTTTTGGTCTCCATATTTTATTCCAAAGGCAAGAATTTAGTGTTTAGCTGAACGAGTTCCAAGTCAATGAAATTATTATATCAACTCCATGCCCCTGTCCGGATTTATTTTTTATGGCTTGCATTTTGTTATTGTTGGGTAGTGTTGGGTGTCTAGGGCCTCCCAAATCCTATTTTCCTCTTTTATTAGGGTGCAGATGATTTTGCTTAATATAATGAATATGCAATTACAAAGGTTGGAATGTAAGTTATTTCAAGTTTACACCATTAATTCCACTTCTCCATTAAACACTACGTTTGACTCTTGATTCTCCTCTCTTCATGATTCATTTGTTCTTTCACCACTCAATGCCATTTTTGCCTCTCTACTTTTACCACAATAATGGTAGATGAAGATCATATAAAAATTTGTCCGAGTGCCCCTGAAAAGGATGCTGCCATGGTTAGGGTTTGGCGATTCATGTTCAAATCCGGCTGGTTTACACTGAGTCACTCTGCTTCCAAAGCAAATTAATCCAATAAAGCAACCCGACCAGTTACCAACTTTCACCTGTTCATTGTTCAGAGTTTAACCACGTTCGTTACAAATAAAAAATATTAAACATGAAATTAGATAATTAAAATTTTATTTGAGCAAGAAATTTTCGAATGAACAATTGCCCTAATGAGTAGAAATTTCCTTTGCAGTAAACTACGGGTTTATATTAAGTAGTAATTGAATTGTCAATGATTATTAATATTGAGTAATGATATTTATACATCTTACTAATTTCCTCCACCTTTTTTGTTATTTCATATTTATTATTATTGTTTATCTATCTAAGGAATACACCAAAGTGTTTTTTTATTCGGTATAATGAAATACTATTTAAAAAATTATTCTTAACTGAGGATGAAGGATTCCTATGATTCAAAAACCACCTTCTACAAATCATACAACTATAACGTGTAGAATAATTATGAACTAGATTTATAAGAGAAATCTTAGTTAATGAACTAAGAAAAAATAACAAGTTTTTATTTGTTGGTTAAAAGATTCTTTTACTAGAGAGACACAACAAAATCTGATATAATTTTATACAGTGAGTTTGTGTAGCTATGATATCTCCATCCAATCAAATATTTTTTCAGCAAGAGTTTAAAGCATAAAAATGGGCTAAATTGTATTTGAAGTTTTGATTATTATCCATCTTAATATATTTTATTTTATTTTATTTTCTTTCTTTTTATATGTATTATATTATATTATTTTATTTTTCATTTAAATATATGCCAAATAGAATATGTACTCGTATCTTTCCTTGTATTTTTACAAACAAATTTCGGAAGAAGGATGTTCGTACAGTAACAGTTCCACATACAAGCACCGAACCTCAATGATTTACAAAATTGTTGGCAAGGGAAATGAAGAAATTAAAATGTCGAAAAAGTGCATATATTGACGATTACCATGAAAAAGATATGTGGCTGAAATTTGATGAATAGAAAATGTGACAAAAAGAAACATATCAAGTAATTAACAAACATATACATTAACCAAACATACATGTTCTAAAACAAAGTAAAATAATTTGTATGAGAAGGATTGAACAAGGGGGATAATTAACTACAAGACCGGAGTAATCAAAGGCTTATTTGAGAAAAAAGCTTCCAAATTGCGCCCCACTAGTTGGCAGATACCCATGTAGGACTCCAATGTGGAGAAACCTAAATGTGGTGATAGAACTACATTATCCAACAAAAAGAACTCTTGAGAAACATTAGGTTCATTCTCAAACACATCCAAACCAGCACCTCCAATTTCTCCTTCCATCAAACACTGCAACAATTCTTTTTCATCTATCAAATCCCCTCTTCCCACATTCACAATAACTCCTCCTTTTCCCAATGCCAACATGACTTCTCTGTTTATTATGTGCCTCGTTTGGTCGTTTAGAGCACAACAGAGAATAAGCACATTGCTATTAGCGGCAAGTTCAACAACATTGGAATAGAAAGGGTATGAAACAAGTGTTTTTTTGTTCCTACAGTTGTATGATATAATGCAACCAAACACCTCAAGCCTCTGTGCAACTTCTAAGCCAATTTTTCCCAAACCAACAATTCCAACTTTCTTTCCTGTTAACTGAAACATCAATTTTATGATTATCATTAATGTTTTAAAAGTAAAGACATAACTAGCATAGGTAGCATGTTTATCGTTTGGTAAAGATAATTTTTTTTACAATGTTATTTATCCTATAAAAATATTATAATAAATAAATATATCAAGAAATGTGATACTTTTATTATGTTACATTTAATTTATTACATTAATTGGAAAGAGAAGAAAAAATAGAAACGCAAGTCTTAGTAAAGCAAGAAGGAACTGCGATAACTGTTAGGGTGGGGCAGACCAAATGCGGACAGCATCTTCGCTGGAAGCTCCACGTAGCGTCAAAGGATTAATATCTCTCTCTAGTTTGGATTACATTATCGAAGGGAAAGATATAGATTAATTTTATTTTTGTTTTTTTATTCTAATAATATGATATCGATATTGATATGTTACTTATTGATATAAAAGGATCAAATCTAACATTAAATTTTAAAAAATTATATAACTTTTTAAAATAATTATGTGATATGTAATATTTTTATTTTGATTATAAATATATATATTTATGTAGTTTATATTTATTATTTTTATTCTTATATTATCCTTTGATATATTTACAAGAAATTTATTTGGTGATAATAATATTTTTATAAAAAAATGATAAAAACAAATTTAAAATATAAAATCGCAGATACACAGTTAAAATTTAAAATTATATAATTGCTTTATTTTTTTTTTAAATTTCATATATATATATATAAAGAGAAAGAATATCTTATAAGAAAGATCTTTTATATAAGAAGAATGATAATAAATTTAGATCATATAATCATAAAAAATAATTAAGATTATTTTTTTTAAAAGTTTTCTAATTACTTAAAAAATTATATAATTTTTTCAAAACCCAATTTTACTTTTATATTTTAATCCTGATTATTTTTAATAAAGTATAATATTATGTCTCTTATGATGTTATATTTTATATAGGTATATATAAATATAAATAAATATCTTATCTCTCTAAAAAAATTACATACATGGATGGATTTTTAAAATAATAAAATGATTCTTTCTTCAATGTTACATTTAAATTGGTGAACAAAGAAGAAAATAAAAAATATTAAAAATATAAACAAATTAATTGGATATATTGACAAAAATTATTATTTATAATAATTTTTTATTAATAAATAATTTTATTAATATATAATATGAATATATCACGTACTAGTATAATATATTATTGGTTAGTTTTTATCTATATTAAAAATTTTATTTTTGTCAGACTAAGTAATATTAACAAAAATTATTCTCCCACTTAAAAAATTTAAAAATAATTTTTAGTTTATTTAAAATAAACATAAAATATCTTACCTTGTGTTTGGATGAAGTATTTCAACATTTCAAAGAATTTAAAATACTTGGAAATACAAATGCTTTCAATTTAAATACTTTCATTTTAAAAATATCTTGTTTGGATAAGAGAATTTTAATTTATTATATTTAAAATTTTTTATTTGGATAATAGAATTTAAATTCATTGAAATTTAAATTTTTAAATTCTTATTTAGATTACATAATTTAATTTTCACTATATACAAAATTTTACATTTAAATATTTATAGGTTTATCTTAATTTTTCTCTTACTTTTCTTTTTTTCACAAGAGAATTTATATATACAAATATTTTTATTATACAATATATTTAATTAGAATAATAACTCAATAAATGTACATACTTAAAATGATAGAAACATATAATTATATCAATTGATATTAAAAGTATTATATCTAGAGATGAAAGATGAGGGATAAAGATGTAAAAGAACAAAAAATAATAATAATAAAAGATAAAATAATACAAATATAAAATAATGAGATAAGAGAATTTCAAATTTCATCTGTTTTGGAGGAATTTGAAATTCTCTCATCTTAGTTGGTTAAAATACTCTCTAAAAATGCCTACAATTTGAAATTTTTTACCAAACAATATTCAAACAAGATATTTGCTAGAATTTTAAATTCTTTCAAAAATTACTTTCCCTCCTTAAAATATCCCATCCAAACACAAGGTTATAGAAAATGGCAATTGACTTCGCAATACCGTTAAATTAATTGGAATCTAATCATAATAAAAAAAACTTTTTATTTAAGAATTTCTTTATAAAGGAGACAAAATTATGAAACTGCAGCAAACCTTTGAAGCATGTAGAGAATCCCATGAAGCAAGTGGAACCCGTTTTCTCACACACCGATCTGCCACGGAAATTTTCATCATCACGTCAATCAACAAAGCCACCGCCATGTCAGCGACATCCCCGGAAAACAGGTTGCCGGCGCCGGCGACCTGGACTCCCCGGCGGCGGCACTCGTCCAAGTCAATGTGATCGAGGCCAGCGCTGGTGGTGACGATGAGGCGGAGCGAGGGGAGAAGTCGGAGGATGTCGGTGGTGACAGGGTAGCCGCCGTCTCAGAGAATGGCGGCAACGGAAGAGCAGTGGTGAGTGTGGGTGGCGAAGAATTGGTGTAGAGGAAGCGAAGAGGTGTTTAAAAGATGAAAGTTGTGGGAATAGGGAGGTTGGAGAATAGAGGAAAAGCCAGGGCCTCCATGAAAGAGGACTTTGGGGAGATTAAGGATTTGTTCATCACTGGTGTTGTGGCTTTGTTCTGCCATGATGGGGTGTTTTAGAATAACTTAATGGAAGGAAGGATAGGGATCAAAGTCCATTCATGAAAGAAAAATTTTCATTGGGAGTTTGGGACAACAAAAGTTGCTTGTCTTCTTTATTTTTTAGTCATATTTTTTTAAGTAAATATATAGGAAAATTAAAAAATAAATATAAATATATACAAGATTAAAATATATTTTTTTATCCCAACCTATTTTTTAAAGTTGTTCTCTATATAAAAACTTTGTATTATAATCTTTAATTTAAAAATATATTTAGTATTATTGATTTAATCATAATTAAACAAATAAAAATAATTTAATAATTTTATTGGTTTAATTATGAGTTATTCTTTCAAAATATTATGAAATAATGATTTTTAAAAAATAAAAATAAATGTCGAAACTTATATTTGTACAAGTATTTTTAGACAGATTAAAAAATGTTATTAGACGATAAATTTATATAATGTTAAAAATGTGTCCAATAAAATCTTCTAATTGGTTTTGATTATTTTAAAAGAAAATATGATATTTTTATATTATTTTAAAATAAAAAAAACAATCGAGGATTGATTTAAATTTTAAGAAAGAAAAGAGTGTTGTACATAAAATATAAAATAAGGTGAAAAAATACCATTTAACTTACAAGAAAAAATAAGAAATATAATTGAGTTAAATTTTATTTATCTATTCATTTACTTTGTTCCTAACCTAATTATAAATTTTATTTTTATAAAAATATTGTAATAATATAAATAGATAAAAAATATCTAATTTATATTTTTTAAAGATTTAAATCTGAAAAAATTTGTATAAAAATATTATAATTATATTCTTTTATTAAGATTTTATAATATATTGAATAGTAAAAATATCTATTGGAAAGATAATTAATTCTAAATTTTTATTTATATTTTTTTAAATAAGAATTTATAACACAATTCTTTATACAAAAGTTCTTTTTATAATTTTTTACTGTTTAAATTTTAAATTTTAATTTTTTTTAAAATTTTTAGTAAATCAGTTTATATACTGGATAATTAAAATTATGATAAAAAATAATTATTGTAAATGTAATTAAAATTTATAAATATATAAAATAATAAAATTAAACACTTTAGCATTTTTAATAAATAATATAATATTAATAAATATATTTAACATATTTAAAACAAAAAATATATTAGTTATATATTATACAACTAATTTTAAATGTAATTAAAATTCAAAAATTATAAGAAATAGTTTTAGCATTTTTAATAAATAATGTATAATATTAATAACAGAGTGACCCTATTTATGTTTTGACATGGCCAAAGGACACACGAAGTCAGGAGCACATTTATTCTTCATGAGCGACTTTCGAATACCGAGGTCAATGTATTCCAATGTTATTCTCAGAAATAAAATAACTCCAATTTCAAATTATTTACTTGCTTTAAGTACTTATGCTATGCTTCCTACAATTATGATAAAAATATATTACTTATATATTGTATGATTTATTTTAAATTTATAAAATTTTCCAATATAATTAAAAATAATAATCTTTTTTAAGAATTTTAATAAATAATGTATAAAATTAATAAGGATATTTACCATATTTAAATATTTAAAATAAAAAATAAATTAAACAAATAACAAAATAATAAATCATTACAATAATGTGAAAAAAATACAAATACCGTATAGTTAATTAAACAATATAGTTAAAGGTTATCTAAACAAATTTATTACAAATATTTTAAAAAATAAAATTTTATAAAATTAAAATATTAAAAGTTGAAATATTAGTTATTATTAAAAAGAATCTATGTATAAAAAAAATATTACTATAAATTTTTATTAACAAAAAATATAAATAAAAATTTAATGTTGATGATATTAAATATAATTAACATGTAAAAATCATGATGAGAATTTATACCTTCTCATTTAAAAGTATACCAGAAAAAAAAAACCTTAAATTTTGATATTGACACATCACTATAGTACATATACTTTAATACATTTAATATTTAACAGTTTTAATATTTTTGTTATAATGTAAGATATAGTTGGACGGACCAAAGTGACCCACCATACATTTTGGATGGAAATAGTGAGTGAAGAGTGTATAAATTGTCATATCCATTTTGTTTCTTTTAGACGTGTGATCGGTGTCTTTGTAAATTTGGAAGTAGTAATTTTTTTTTTATGAAAATGAATGTGTTTAATATGATTATCTATATTTAATATGATAGAATATAATAAGGTTTAATAAAAAATTTATAGTTAAAATTAAAAAAAATTTAAATTTTGTTAAAATATTCTTTTTATAAAATATTTTATTTATAATTTTAAAAAAATTATTTTTATTTAATGTATTTTATTTTATTAATTTTTATTTAATTTTAATTTACACTTGATCATAATAAAAAAATTCTAAAAAAAATTATTTTGATCATAATTTTTTAAAGCAATTTATTTACATCATAAATTTCAATTGATTAATACTGTAAATATTTATATTAAAAATTTATTAAAACTTAGCTTTTAATATTATATTTCAATATTTTATATTAATAAAATTATTTATTATATAAAAATACTAATAATATATTTTTATATAATTGATTAATTTTTAAAAAATAAAATACTGATTCCATAATTGATTAATTTAAAAAATATATTAATTTTTAATAATCAATTATTTGTAAAGAATAACAATTTTGATAATTACATATGTAACATATGTTTAATAATAAGTAAATTATAATATATAAATTTTGTTAATAAAGATTTAAAAAAATTATATTTACATATAGATATTTTTTATAAATATATATTTCTTATTATAATTTTACAGAATTAATATTTGTTTAATTTATTTTTTAATTTAAATATATAAATACTTTAAATATATATAATAATATTAATTTTTAATTATTAATAATGATACAAAATATTATTAAATTTAAATTTATTACAGAAATAAAAGTAACATATTTATATTATAATTTTAAAAAATTAATTATTTTTAAATTAAAAAATAAGATCAAAATAAAAAGTAGTATATTTAAAAATATAATAACAATGAGATTGAAAATATTTTTATTAAAAATTAATTATATATTATAAATATTTATTTCCATCAAAATATTTAAAATATATATTATATTATGATAAAAAAATTAAACTAAAAATTTTATAATTAAAAAATTGTATAATATTATTTAAAATTTATATTAATATATTAATTTAAAATATTTACTACATTTTATAAAATATATTTAAATTTATACTAATATATTTTAAAAATAATTTATTTATCATATAAAATTATATTTTTAAGTATTTTTTATTTTAACATTTTAAATTAATGTATAATATATAAATAATATATTTTTATTATAATTTTATTGAATTAGTATTTAATTATTTATTATTCAATTTGAACATATAAATAATTAAAACATGTGAAAAAATATCAGTCAATATTCATTCATAATAATAATTTTTCTATTAAATTTAAATTTAATATAGAGATTAGAAGTAATATATTTTATATTATAATTTTAATAAATTAATTTTTTAAATTAAAAAAATTGAGACTGATAAAAGAATTAAATTTAATATAATATATTTTAAAAATATATTAATACAAATATTTAAAAATAGTATATAGACAAATGAGATTTAAAATATTTTTACTAAAAATTAATTATATATTATAAATATTTACCAAAAATTATTATATGTATAAAAAATATTTATTTTTATCAAAAAATATAATAAAAAATTATAATAAATATTTTAAAAATATAATATTATGATCAAATAAATTCTAAATTCAAAATATTATGATATAAGAAATTGTATATCATAATTTAAAATTTATATTAATATATTATTTTCAATATTTTACTATATTATGTAATATGTAAAATATTTATTTGGAGGTGAACATATTAGACATATTATGTGCATGAAGAAATTCAAATTTTAATTTTTTAAATTGAACATATTTTTCAGTAGGTAGTTTAGGATTATATTCTTATTAACCTGTTTAAGAAATATAATTATCTATTAATTATGCCAAACATTATTGGTTAAAAATATTCAAAATTCAACATGTGACATATAAAAACAAAATTCCAACCAACTTCGGGCAAAATTGATGAGACATTTTCCAGCTGAGTACAATATGGATAGATTTTAGAGTTTTATTCTTCCTAATTATTTCAAATTAAGTTGAATGAATTCAAGAAGCTTGATATGAACTTTATAATACCCCATATATAAACATAAATGATGTTTGAGCTGGGAGACAAGAAGGTTGGCATTATTGGTTTAGGAAGCATTGTGTTGGAAGTTGCTCGTAGGCTTGTTGGGGCTTTCGGATGCGCTGTGTCATACAACACTAGGAGCAAAAAGTTGTTTGTTTCATACCCTTATTATTCCAATGTTGTTGAACTTGCCACTAACAGTGACGTGGTTGTTCTGTGTTGTCCTCTGAATGACCAAACGAGGCACATAATTAACAGAGAAGTTATGTTGGCATTGGGAAAAGGAGGAGTTATTATCAATGTAGGAAGAGGGGATCTAATAGATGAAAAGGAATTGGTGAAGTGTTTGATGGAAGGGGGAATTGGAGGTGTTGGTTTGGATGTTTTTGAGAGTGAGCCTAATGTTCCTCTAAGAGTTGTTTGAGTTGGATAATGTGGTCCTATCAGTATCACCACATTCACCTGCCCTTACTTCAGAGTCTTACATGGATGTATGCCAACTTGTTGGCCGCAATTTGGAAGCTTTTTTCTCAAATAAGCCTCTCATTACTCCAGTCATACTTCATTCAACTGGTTCTTAATATTAATTTTGCTTAAGTTTTTTGTGTGTTTCACCTACTTGTTGTTAGTGTAATTCCCAAACATGCTTGCTAAAATACTCTTTCACACTTTGAATTGTAATGCCGGTAGGTTACTATTACCATTTTGATCTGGATTTTGAAAGGCAACAACTCATCAACTACTGTAACTAATAATCCAAACTAATCCATTATATCAGGCTAAACCCACCCAAGCTTATATTTACAGAAAACCCAAACAAAAACCTTTTGAAGAATTTATTTCATTAAAAAAGATAGATTTCAGATCATCCAAATTTTTTTAAGATCTGATATATTATGTAAATTTCTTATTAAGTTCTCATTATTATTATTATTTATGATTATATTTTTCGGTTTAAAAATTTAAATTGGTTGATTTAATGTGCACTTATCTCATTTGTATGTTTAAAAACAAAATTTTAATGTATTTAAAGTATTTATTATAAATATATTTTTTTACCTATTTTTAAGTACAATAACTTTGATTTACTACAGAAGATAAAAATAGGTATAATTTTTTCTAAAAAAATTAGACCAGAATTTAAAAATGACTCATATTATATAGGTAATTATACTTAAACTTTAAATGTAAAAATCAATTCAGATTTAAAGTTTACAAAGTTTAGTTGGATTAAATATATTTCTATCATTATAAGTAAATAATTGCGGTTTGTATTTTTATTTTTTTTTAACACTTTCGTCATGTTTATAATCAATGATGCTTCGAAATCAAATCATTCCAATCTATACAACCGAGCCAAAAATTTATTTAACCAAAAAATTAAAATTTTAAAAATTATAATTTTTTTATATGATTCAGTTTCATTTACAGTCTTCAATTATTGAAACCAAATTGAATTGAATTGAATTAAACCATATTCAATTTTATATATTTTTTATTTTGTTCATATTTATTAAGTACTTTTATTAATGTTATATATTTGAATTTGATTAATATCCTATTTAATAAAATATTTAAATAAAATATAAATATTTACTTTACTACAAGTATTAAATGATTTATTATTATTATTTTTTCTTATATAAATATTAATAAAAATAAATTATTAAATTACAAAAATATAGTTAAAGAGTTAAAAAATTTATTTATAATAACATTCAAGATAAGATAAAATAAAATGTATTTTTATTATATATATTTTTCAGTGTTCACAATATAAAATTTAACATATTAAATTATGAAATATATAATTTTATAAAATTATTATATTAACTTACTTTTAATTCTTTATAGTTAAATTTTAAAATAAAAAAAATAAAAAATCAAACTAAACCAAATCACTAAAAATTATTTAATTTTTTATAATATATTTTAACTAAACCACACCTCCAAATATGTTTTATAATCGATTAAGATGAATTTAGTTTTAAACTAAGCCAAACATCACCGCAAACATCCCAGTTTACAAGAGGCTCTAGCCCCTTCTTTTTCACAAACTAGTCAATATTCCGCTGCATTATACCGGTCATTTAGAAGTAAAATATTAATATTATTAAATATTTTTCTTATATAATATTATATGAAAAAATTCAAAAGTAAAGGATAAAATAAAATATTAACATTATAGTAAAATAAATAATTTTGTATGTAGTTTAAAAGAATGAAACTTCTTAAGAATATGTTGATTTTAATTGAAATAAATATATAATAAAAATGAAATAAAATTTATTTTAAATAATTAATTATAAAAATAATTGATTATATATATTCAATTATTTAAATAATCTATTTTTATAACTACTATAAATATACGCTTAAAAGTTTGTGAAAATAAATTTAAAATAGTTTAAAGTGTCATAAACTATTTTTTATAAACTCTTTTAAACATTTTCTTTATATATATTTTTAATTATAGTACTTATGCTTTGTATGAATTGTTTAAATTTTTTAATACATTATCAATGTTGAGATTTTTACTATTAATATATTAAAAATTCTTATAAATACAATATGTAAAATAGTTATTATAAAAATTGATAATATTGAGTTACATATCAATCAATAATTGGATAATATAAAATATATCTACCATAATTATGTTTTAATTAAAGTTTATTACAAAGTACAAATTTTAAAATATATTTCATATAAAAATTTTATGAACAATAAAAATATATTTCACATTTGAAAGGATTAGGAATAATTGATAACACAAGTTTTATATTAATAAAATTTTTAAAACCAAAAAATCATAAAATTGAAATAATAATGTGATTAAAAATATATATAAACATAAATAAGTATCTAAAATTCCAAAGAACAGTTAAAAAGTTGTTATGGTGAACAAACAATCAAAACTCACAATGTTTTCATATTATTATAATAATAAATAATTATAAATAAAAAACATAGTTATAATAAATATTTATCAATTTAATATTTAAATATTTTGAAAATTATCTAAATAACCTTTTTCTTAAACATTGTCTCCATATTTAATCTTATCTTATCGTTATCAAAGAATAATATTATTGAAAAAATAAAAGATTAAAACAGCAACATAATTTTATGAAAATAAAAACTGAAAAAAATTAATAATATAAAAATTGTATATAATATTATAAAAGAATATCATAAAATAAATACATACTAAAAAAATATTTTAAATATGTCAGATAATAAAATAGCAATAAAAATGATTGAAAATAATATTATTATCGTAAGGATGGTCTAATAAAAAATATTAAATTTAACAAATAATCAGAATTGGTGAGAAAATAATAGTAGAAATGTTAATAACGGTGACAACTATTTTTTAAAAAATAATAAAGTAATAACATAATACGTAATTATATAAAATAAAAATGAATTTGAAAATCACAGAAAATAACAAATAAAATTTTAAATAATAAAATAACGTTGTTATCACAAGAAATTAAACATTATGAATGTTAATTAAAATGGTAAATAATAGTGTCATATCATGTATAATATTTAAATAATAACACAATAAAAAATATTAAATGTAAAGTATAAAATTATAATTTAAGAAATTTATTTATAAAAAATAAGTATTTTATGTAAATAATAATAATTGTTATGGTTACTAAATTATTTTATATAAATATTAATAATAGATACTATTATAATATATCAATAAATTTTATTATTTATGAATAAATTATATTCATATTTCTGTGATTCATAAAATAATTCAATTTTTTATTATTTTAATATATATATATATATATATATAATATTATAAAATTTAGATATTTATATAAAATTATATAATTGAGAACAATATAAATAGAGATTTATATATGATAAAATAAATATAAAAAATATAAATATTTTTTTATAAACTTTAATGAATGTGAATATAATTATACATTCTTATTTTTATCATTTATATATATTTTTATATTATTTTACAGTTAATTTTTATTTGCATAGTATCAAAATGTTGTTTTTTTTAAAAGAGTATCAAAATGTTGTTACTAGTGACTTTATACAGCAATAACATTATTTAACATATTATTAGTAGAATCTATATATATTTTAAAAAAAAATTATTAAAATATTTTAAATTATATTTTATAATATTTTTAAATTTTATTTATTTTTTTAATATTTTTAAATTTTGTCATTAGCAAAAAAATATAATAATTTTTTATACATATAAATAGGAATATATTAATTTATATTTTAAATATAAATTGTTGAATATATTTTATTTTTTTAAAATTTTATTTATTAAATAAAAATAATAATATTATGTGTATATAAAATAATAATTAACACGATCGCCAACAAAGCGACAAAGTCACGTGGAGTAAAAGTGATTGAATGAAGACACGAAGCCTGAACAAAGCCACAGAGTCACGTGGAATAAAAATGATTGAGGGAAGAAGCATGCATATTCTATGAAGTTATACAACATAGATCATTAAAAAGAATTAACTATTAATATTTTACTTCATTGTAAATTATCTATAATGTAAATTAGTTTTTTATTTTTGTAAAGAAATTAATTTATATTATTTTAAATAAGTAAAATGATTAAAATAAAAATTAATTTATACTTCTTTAAAATTTTAAATAAATTTATAATACTTACATAAAATAAAAATTTAATTTTTTGAATAACACATAATAAAAATATGAAAGAAAATGAAATAAATAATAAAAGGTTTAAAAAGAAAAAAAAACTTCAAAAAAGTAGTGGTATATCATATTAGATTCGGATCTTATTCAATATTCAGTTTAATTAATTATATTTATTAGATTGACATTAAATAACTTAAATTTTAAATTAATACTTTTAATAATAAAAATAAAAATAATTATAAATTATCCAATTTTCATTGAATCACTGTGATTATAATCACTAAATTTAAACTACATAACCCTCCTTCCCTACTATATCCAATGTGATAAGGACGCAGGTCAGAAGTTTTTCTCCACCTTTGAAAAAACATATATATTGTTAAATATGGGAGAATAGCAAAAACAGAAGTAAAAATAATAAATGAGATGAGACACAATTTAAGGGGAAATTTTCGGCTTCGGATTCTCTCACGTTATTGTATCCCGTGATGTCCAATTCTCTCACGTGTTAATGTATCCTGTGATGTGATGTCTAATGTAACATGATCACGCCGTTAGTTTGATCAACGAACACAGGACATCCACGTGTCACATCATTAAGTAAGAAGCTGTTCAAAACGTGTTTTCAAGCGTTTTTATCTACTTTTATACTTTGTCTACATAGGATGATATGAAAAATAAAGAAAAATATATATTTTATTTGGATAATATGAAAATAAAAAAATAAAAATTTAATTTGGATAATATGAAAAATAAAAAATAGAAAATAAATAAATTATTTAAATAAGAAAAAAATAAAAAATGTATTAATAATATAAAGTTTAATTTTTTATTAATATAATATTATTTTTTATATTTTTAAAAATATATAATAATTTTAATAATTTAAAATTAAAAAACAAAAATATAAATTTCTTTTTTCATTTTCTATCAATTTGAGAATAAATAAAATCTAATAAAACTTTTAAAAATTAATTTTTTTTCCTATTTTAATACACAAACAAATAGCAAAAAATCTTTTAATATCAGTTTTTTCTTCTTTTCCGTCCTGCAGAGAAGTTTGAAAAGCAAAGCTAGAGGATAACAAAGCATTCCAACTACACCTGACAAAAAGGTTACGATTCTCGTCTTAGCATTTGCATCATTCACTGCAATGTCATATTCATAGTATAAAAATATATAAATAAAATAGACAAAACAAAACCAAGAATAAACAAAAAGAATTAATCTGAACCGGTGAATCTCTAGTTTCGGCAGTTCTTAGCCGGTTAGTTTAGTTTTTGAATGGCTATTCCAATTTTAGGGGACTGATTTGCCACCTAAACAATTTCCAGTTAAACTAGTTGGACCAACGATACCAATATGGTTTCCAAACCATACAATTTGGACAAGATAATGCTTTCTTGTACTAATTTGGATGGTCAATCAATAATGTGCATCATATACAGTTATCATTATATGATTTTCCATCAGTACCAAATATTTCAAAAGGATAAAACAAAGCACTTACAACTTCAGAATCATTGCAGGAACGGAATAAAATAATATTATCACATGACACTAAGCTGTCAAAAGAATAAGTTATTTCAACCAAACTCACTCACTGGACTAATTAGGGGTTTATTTGAGAAGAAGGCTTCGAAATTCCCTCCCACAAGTTCACACAAATTTGTCATAGATTCTGCAGTAAAAGTAGCACAATGTGGAGACAAAACCACATTATTCATTGTAAAGAGCTCTTCAGGAACATGAGGCTCATTCTCAAACACATCCAAACCAGCACCTCCAATTTTGCTTTCCATCAAACACTTCACCAATTGCTTTTCATCAATAAGACCCCCTCTTCCAACATTGACAATAAATCCTTCTTTTCCTAATGCCAAAAGGACTTCCCTGTTAATTATGTGTTTTGTTTGCTCATTCAATGCACAACAAACCACAAGTGCATTGCAAGTAATTGCAAGCTCAAGAACAGTGGAACAGAAAGGGTACGAAACAGCAGCCTTTTGATGCCTAGAGTGGTACAAGATAATACAACCAAAAGACTCAAGCCGCTTGGCCACTTCCATGCCAATCTTTCCCAATCCAACAATCCCAATTCGCTTTCCTGATAACTGAAACACCAATCCTTTATTCGTTTTAATACATATCAATGAAACTCCAAATAATTTATGTATTACTGAAATCAAACCCCACCCCTCATGCATATCACTACAGAAATATTCTCAGAATTTACTTCAAATATATAAATCATAAATGTTTTATTTATTTATTTTTAATTTTTAATGCACCATCCAAGGATATAATGTAGGTACCTTTGATTATGAGCAAGTGAAAAAGAGATAAAGATGAAACTATAGTTTAAAGAAAGAACAAGCTTTATTACATGCATTTTGTCAGCGGTCAGTTTACCTATACATGGGAATCTATACACTGAACCATGCAGAACATAAATTTACATAAAAATAAGTAGTAATAAGGTCATATCAGATACAAAGAGCATTTAAATTTCAGTTAAGAACTGCAAAATCATAATTTGAACAAAAGTTACAAAAACCAGGTTTTAGTCCACACTCTGATTTGGGCCCTTCTTGCTAAAATTCCAAACACAATATTAATAGCGTGATTTAAAGTTTTTATCATATAATCCTTACTTCGCAATTTTTATTAGAGTAATATTATTCATATAATATATTTCTACAAAACATTTATAAAACTATTTCTCTTTTTATTATTCTCCATTATATTATCGCACCGCTCTCTCATTCCTTCCATATCTATATCTCTCTCTGTATATATTTATTTATTTATTGTACAATTAACATTTATCCGACAAGCTTCATACAAGTTTTTAATACAATTGAGCTTAATTTTTATATTTGTGTAAATAGCAAATATCAAATTTACCCATGACGTACCGTATTTTTTTTTAATTTTTGAACAATATAAACTGATACTTTAACATACTAGTTCAAAAATTAAGAATAAATATTTTTTATAAAGTGATGTACTTAAAGTTACTATTATGTTTCTTATTTATTAGTTTTTTAATTAGTGTTATTTTGACATTCATTAAGAGAACTTTTGTTTTTCATTTCTAAGTAAAATATTTTGGTATTTTTAGTTTTGATGGCTTGCATATAGGTTAAATTTGATTTGCTTTTGGTTTTTAGTTATTAAAAAATTTATAAAATAATTTTCATAAATTATTTTTGAAATGAAAGTGAAAGGAAGCAAGTGAAGAAAAAAGATAGAATATGAAATAATATAAATAATAGAAGATTGAAAATAGAAAAATAAAACCCCTCAAAGTTATTTTGATTTTTTAATTTTAAAAACTGAAAAACAAATATTGTTTTAGTTTCAGAAACTTCACTCACTAAAAATTCAAAACTCATTCATCAAACAAATATTTTAGTTTTAGTTTTTATAATTTTCTAATTATTTAAATTAAATTCTTAACAACAAATTTTATCCAATAATTAATACAAATACAATAGAAATATAATATATTATTGATTTGTATATATTAACAAAAAAAATTATTTAAATAAAAAAAGATGTATTTTGCTATATTTTATTTATTATATTTTTCTTTACTAATATATATATATATATTAATCAATAATATATATTTTATTCCTGTTACATTTATACTATTTATTGGATAAAATTTTAGGACAATAAATTAACTTGAACAGTAAAAAAACTATAATCACTAAATGCATGTGACTGAAATTAATTTAGGAAAAAGTACACTTATATCTAAAATAATACTGAATTACCAACCTGTGTGACATTGAGCACGTATAAAACAAAGCACATAAAATAAAATATATAAGAAAAGAAAAATAGAAAACCTTGAACCCAAGAGGGAAATCCCAAAAGCCAGAGCAGCGATTCCGCGTCCTTAAAAGTCGATCCGCTGCCGAGATCTTCGTCATAACGTCAATGAGCAGAGCGATAGCCATGTCAGCCACGTCCTCGGAGAACGTCCCTCCGGCGGCGGCGACCTTGATTCCACGGCGGTGGCACTCGTTGAGGTCAATATGATCGGTTCCGATGCTGGCCGTGACGACGAGGCGGAGCGACGGCAGGAGGCGGAGGACGTCAGCAGAGATGGAGTAAGATGTGCTGCAGAGGATTGCGGTGATGGAAGAAGCGTGGTGGTTGTGAGCAGTGATAAAGTGTTGCAGTGAGAGATCTAAGGGTTTGGGATTGAGGAAATGAAACTTGTGAGAGTAGAGTGGTTCAAGAGTGGCGAAGCACGTTGGGGGACCCAGAACTAGCACCTTTGGTAGGTCTTGGACCTTATTGCTATTTTGGCCTTCTTCTGCCATTGAAGGGTTATAGCTCTGAGGTGCACGCAGAGGATAATGAATTTTGATAATATATTTTACTCATTTGTTTGTGTGTTGACATATTGCAGCTCTGATCTTTTAAAAAATATATTTTAGATTAGATAACCCACAGTGTTATTCATTGGAAGCACTTGGTCAGTTTATTCATAAGAAAATATAAATTATTTTTAGAAGGAATAAAAATGTTTGTTCTTTTAATTTTTATAAAAATAAAAATAAACATCTGAAAAAGATTAAAATAATTAAAATGATTAATTTTTAAGTTTTTATAAATAAAAGTGATAAATTTTATCTTTTAAAAACTAATATGATAAACTTTAAATTTGTTAGATACTTAAATGGTGGTCTATTAAAAACTAAATGATGCTTAAATATTTTGTGCAGAGTAACAATACTCTTTAGGAAAGAATGACTTGAGATGAGAAGGAAAAAAATGGTTTTAAAACTTAGGATTATGTAGATCAGTATTCCAGTAATGTTGGTTAAAGAATAAAAAATATATTTTTTATTAAAGATAATATTAAAATTATACTAAAGTTTATGGTAAAATATATTAATAATATCTTTTGTTAAAAATTTTAATTTTAAAATTTTAAATCAATACAAGTACACTGATTGAATTTGCCTAAAATTATTTAAAAATCAGAATTTTTAACTAAAATAAAAATTAAATTACTAGTTTTTTTTTAAGATTTAAAGTTGGTCATATCAAATTTAAAAGATAGAAATCATCACTTTTATATTTAAAAAGACAAAAAAATATTTATTTAAATTTTTCAAAATTTGAAATATATTTTTAGTTTTTATAAAAAATTAAAACAAATGACTATTTATTTTATTATAAAATCAGTTACTAGTTAATCCACGAACTATTCTTTTTAATAAAAAATAATTTTTTATATGTTTTTATTCATTTTTTATTTTTATAAATATTTTAATTATTTTAATAATTAAATAATTTAAACAAACTAAACTGTTAACTTGTAGATTAAATAGACCAGATACAAGCTATCATTTTTTTATCAATTTATTTTGCAAGCTAATTTAACCCATCCCATTTATAATAGGCTTAAATGGACACATTAACCTATTTATACAGCTATAATTATTATATATGAGGCAAATCATAGTATTGCCCACTTGTACTCAAAAATAGTTCGCTCCATGTGGCTATTATTATTTCTTCACCTAATAAAATACCTAATGACTACCAAATTTGATATTTATATTTACACAAAAAATTTACTAGTATTTTATTTTTTAATTTATTTAATTTTTATAAATTATTTCTTGATTTAATTTTGTTAGTCTCAAAATTTTATCACCATTTTTAAATTTTTTTAATATATTTATAGATAAATTAATTTATATTATTTTAAGAAAATAAAAGGAATAATTTATATAATTTTTAAAAATTAAGAACTAATTTACATGAAGAATAAATTTATAAAATTTCAATAAGTTAAAGATTAAAATGGTAATAATTTTTTTACACAAATATAAAGGGAAAACTCAACTGTATTAGCGATTTGTACAGAGTTTGTCAAAGAAATAATAATTAAAATAATAATAATTATTATACAATATATGTATATAGAAGAAAAATTTAAGAAAAACGAAAAGTAGTATGATAAAATGAATAATATAATAAAAAAAAATAAAAAAGATTAGTTGCTGTATAAATAACTTATATAAATAATATAACTCTAATAAAAATGGTGTAGTTAGGATTATATGATATAAATATTTGATTACACCATTAATATTGTGTTTGGATTTCAAATAAGAAACCCCCAAATCATAGTGTGGGCAAAAACTTGAATTTTATAACTTTTGTTAAAATTATGGTTATGCAATTCCTAAAAGAAATTCAAAAGCATTCTGTATCTGATATGACCTTATTTACTCATTTTAAAGTATATTTATATTTTGTGTGGTTCAGTGCATAATTTCCATGTACTTAAGTAAAGTGACAACTGAAAAAATGCATGCATTAGAACTTGTTCTCCTTTCTGTAAACTAATTTTTCTTGTTTATTTTTTTTCCGTTGCTCATAATCAAAGATAGGTACATTATAGGCTCCTACAATCAATTAAACAATTAAAAAAAATCAAACATGTATGATTTATATTTGAAGTAAACTCTTAGAATATTTTCATCGTAGTTATGCTTACGGGGGATGGAGTTGATTCCAATAGTACATAAACCATTTGAAGCTTCATTGATATGTAGTATATGTATTTAAAGGAATCAATATATCGTATATGTATTTAAAGGAATCAATATATCGTATATGTATTTAAAGGAATAAAGGACCGATGTTCCAGTTACGGAAACAGTGGATGTACATAACGCAATCTTTCCATTCCTTTATATCCGTCTTGATCACTTTTCCAAAAAAGTAAAAAAATTATAATTATTAAATTTAAGTAAATGCAAATGTACAATGCTATATGTACGCAGAATAATTATATTTGTTGAAGGGTAATGATGATATTTGATCAAAGATATTAAAGAATAAAAAAATTACAAATTTTTTATATAATTTTTAACCTATAACTATTTAAAATACATTCAATAAAATTATATTGTTTTAATGACATAATTATCTAAAGATTACATTGTTAATTGTAATATTAAAATTTATAAAAAAAATTATTTATAAGAGTTTTTTTATTTTTTATATATTATTTGATATAAAATTTGAATGAATAAAATCTTAATAATTAGACGTATTGGATATTAATAAGGTAAATTAAATAAAAAAATTAAATAATAAAATATTTATTTAAATAATTTTAGATCAATAAATTTATAAGTATCCTTCTTTTGTGATATTGATTTTTATCTAAAATTAAATTGTTTTAATTTTTTAATATTTTTTTTTGTAATTTATATGATACTTCTCTATTTATGTTTATATTGTAAGATGTTTAATCTAATTTTTTTTAATGTTCTTTGAGTCAACATTTTAAGGATTGTTTCATTATTAAAAACTTGAAACTTTTGAGAAAATATTAAATTTACTATTTTTTAAATTATATTATTGTTTAATTAAATTTTATGATTTTTTTTACTATAATTTTATCTTTTGTTACTTTAACATTTTAAATCTGTCATTATTTTAGAATCTATTTATTTATTTATTTTTAAATAATACTTTTTAAAGTTTATCTATTAGAATTTATTTTAAAATGAAGCTTATAATAAAAATTTGGTTAATTTTATTTTTAATATAAATTAAGTTAAAATATTTAATTATTTTTTTATTGATTAAATTTTTTTATCTATGTATTGCCCAATATTATTTTTTTATTTATGTATATGTTTCTAATAACAACAAAAATTTAGATGTAGTATGCATCATTAATGAATGAATAGTGATATGTCACCGAAAATTCTAGTTTTATTGGTATACTAATTTTTTTTATTATAATTATAATGCTATTTTAATTTGTGACACTATTTTCAATGAATTTAATTTTATCATCTTTATTTTATAGATAAAGAATGTAACTATCAATATTTATTAACATTTATAATTTATAAATTAATCAATTTTTATATATTTAAAATTAATATATAATATGTATATTAAAATTTTAATTTAACTAAATTTAAGTTTATATTTATTTATATTAGTCTATATATTATGACAACATATTTAAAGTTATAAATTTTATAATTAAAAACCATACAGTAATATAATTGAATATGATATAATTTACTTAACATGTATGAAATTTTGAAAAAAAAAATTGTCAATTTAAAATCTTATTTTTTCTGATTCATAATTTGTGAACATCAAAATAAAGTAGAAAAATTATAAATACAATGTTTTAAAGATATTAAATCTTGATTGATGAGTATTAATAAGATAGTATTATGTACGATTTTGTAATTAATGTAATAAAATTTGTTTATATATACTTTTAATAATTTAGCAGGATTTTTAAATACTATTGTTGTGTATTAGTTTTTTAAAAAATATATTTTTATATAATTTTAATGAAGTGGATAATTTATATTTTTAAAATAAAAAATTTATTATATTAATCTCCTATAATAAGTAAATTAATTCTAAAATTAACTTCTCACATTATGTTAATATATTAATTTTATGTATAATTTAAATTAAATTTTAAATAAACTTATAATCTTAAATACTTTATTTTTAAAATTATCTATAATATTAAAATTAAAATTAAAATTATATTAAAATAAAATTTAAAATTAACTTATTATCTTAATTAATTTAAAATTTAAAATTTATAATATGTAAATAAATTTTATATATTTTGTTTTACATATAGTATTTAAAATAAATTTAATTAATTTAATAATTTTTTATTTTAATTAATTTATTAGATTAATTTATCATAATAATTAAATTAATTTTTAAATTAACTTATTATATTAATCATCTTATACCTATAATGCAATTAAAGTTTTCTTAATTATCTAATTACATTAATTTTTACATTTTTACATTTTAATTTATATATCATATTTAAATTAAATTATAAATTAATTTCAAAATTTAATTTTTTTCTTAGTTATCTATTAAATTAAAAATAAATTTATATTAAATTAATATCGTAATTAACTTAATACATTGATTTGATATGATATTTAAACTAATTTTAAATAAATATCTTTAATTAGACTGTTATCGTAATTTATTAGAATGCTAAAACGATTATGTTAATTAACTTAAAATTCTACGTCTATAATATAAAAATAAATTTTACATATTATAATTTATTTATAATATTTAAAATTAACTTATTATCTTAATTAATTTAATAATTTAATTTTTTTATAATAATTAAATCAACTTATTAATATTTATATCATATTGTATAATATAAAAAATGTATAAACTTATGCTTCTCGTAATGTTTATTTTAATTATTTAATTTTTTAATCCTAAACAAAAATTAAATAAATTATATTTATAAATAAAATTAAATATAATTTACATATTTTATTTAAAATTAGTTCTATTTTAAAAAATATTTATTAATTAATAAAACATAATTTAACTAATAAAGTAAACTAGAATTATAACCTTAGATTTAAATTTTATTTTTTATAAATGCTTTTTTAAATTGTACAAAATATTAATTTGCTTATCATTTCTATTAACCATCTTAATTGCTTTTTTTTTTATATTAATTTTAATATGTAAATATAATATATATATATATATATATATATATATATACATCATAAAATAATTATAACTATATCACAAAATAATTTTATATAAATTTTTAAATTTATTATAAAAATAAAAAATATTAATATAAAAATAATATTATTTTTATTTAAATTTATAAAATCATAATAGTATTATTAATTTTTATTTAAAATTAATAATTATTTTAACAACAACTTAATAGAATAATATATAATTTTAATATTTAAATAATTTATATTATAATTTATTTTATTATAAAATAAGGTATAACTTTATATCACAAAATAATTTTATATAAATTTTTAAATTTATTATAAAAAATAAAAATATTAATATAAATAAAATATTATTTTCATTAAAATTTATAAAATCATAATATTATTTTTTATTTTAATTTAAAATGAATAATTATTTTAACAGTCAATCTAATATAATAATTTATAATATGATATGTTTTCTATTAAATTAAATTAAAATTAATATGTAATTTTAAAAAGAATATAATTTAATATTTAAATAAAATATAAAATTATATAATTAAAATACTATTTTTCGTTTATATTATTAACTAAAATTAAAATTTAGATTTTGTATTATTAAATATTTGAATTATAATAATATTAATTTTTTATATTTATTTTATTTTTATAAATTATTTATCAATTCAGATTATAAAATAAGTTCTATCAATTATAATAATTGTTTAATAAAATTAAATGATACATTAAAATATAATTTAATTAATAAAAATTTATTTTATTAATTTTTTAATAATTTATATTATAAACATATGTAAAACATTTATATTTAGATAAATATATTAAACTAATTTATCAATTATTTAAAAATAAAGTAAATAAAAAATAAAATATTATAAATTTAAAGAGTTAAATTCAATTTTTATAATAAAAATTATTAAATAAAAAAATATAACAAAATATTAATATCTTAATAATATTAAATATATAATTTACTCATAACAATATTTAAAATAAAAAATATTAATATAAAAATAATATTATTTTTATTTAAATTTATAAAATCATAATAGTATTATTAATTTTTATTTAAAATTAATAATTATTTTAACAACAACTTAATAGAATAATATATAATTTTAATATTTAAATAATTTATATTATAATTTATTTTATTATAAAATAAGGTATAACTTTATATCACAAAATAATTTTATATAAATTTTTAAATTTATTATAAAAAATAAAAATATTAATATAAATAAAATATTATTTTCATTAAAATTTATAAAATCATAATATTATTTTTTATTTTAATTTAAAATGAATAATTATTTTAACAGTCAATCTAATATAATAATTTATAATATGATATGTTTTCTATTAAATTAAATTAAAATTAATATGTAATTTTAAAAAGAATATAATTTAATATTTAAATAAAATATAAAATTATATAATTAAAATACTATTTTTCGTTTATATTATTAACTAAAATTAAAATTTAGATTTTGTATTATTAAATATTTGAATTATAATAATATTAATTTTTTATATTTATTTTATTTTTATAAATTATTTATCAATTCAGATTATAAAATAAGTTCTATCAATTATAATAATTGTTTAATAAAATTAAATGATACATTAAAATATAATTTAATTAATAAAAATTTATTTTATTAATTTTTTAATAATTTATATTATAAACATATGTAAAACATTTATATTTAGATAAATATATTAAACTAATTTATCAATTATTTAAAAATAAAGTAAATAAAAAATAAAATATTATAAATTTAAAGAGTTAAATTCAATTTTTATAATAAAAATTATTAAATAAAAAAATATAACAAAATATTAATATCTTAATAATATTAAATATATAATTTACTCATAACAATATTTAATTAATCCACGATCAACATTTAACACCTTGGGTTTATAAAGATAGAGGAGAAGAAACCAAAAAAATAAATTATTCAAATAAATGCCATAAATTCATTCTTACAAATATTTTTTTAATGCCCACAGTATAAGTAGAAACTATCCAAAATCCGGATAACCAGATATCCAAAGAATCCGATCACTCATCCATCCCACCCGCCATTTGAGTTTGCAACTATTTGGAATGGTCTGTTATTTAATGTTTACTTAGATATTTAGGTGAATGTTAATTATTTTTTAATATATTTTTATATTTATTTAATGACTATTAATTATAATAAAATATTTATTTAATAATTTTATTGTTAAATAATAAATCATGGAAATTTTTTATAAAAGAATAAATTAAGAAAGTAAATAATTTTTTTAAAAAATCAACAAAATTAATTAATTTTTCAATATAGACTTTTTTCATTGCTAAATAATAAATAAGAAAAGATAAAAATAGGAAAGTAAATAATAATTTTAAAAATTAACTATATAAATTATATTTCTTAATATGTTTACTTTTTCCATTACTAAATAATAAATAAAAATAGAAATAAATTTTATAAAAGTTAAATTAGGAAAATAAATTTTTAATATATATATATTTTTCTCTATTTGTACGAATGAAAATATTAAAAGTAATATTTTAAAACGACAATAACATAAAATAAAATAAATAAGTTTTATTGATTGGAAAAGATTCTAGATTATTCTCTACATGCAATAGTATAAAGGTCAACCTGCAGTGTACAATTTGATTTGGCCTCTCTGAATCTCAGAAGTTAAAGGCAAAGAGGGGAAACCGTTGATTTCAATGGGAGAAAAGCAAAGCTTAGAAGTGGAAGAGCTTCCAAAAGTGGTGGTTCTTGGTCTTCACGGGAGCTTAGTGTCTCTTATACCAAACTACTCTCACAAGTTCCATTTTCTCGATCCCAAACCCTCAGGTCTTTCACTGCAACACTTCCTCGCTGTCCATAACCACCATCCTTCTTCCATTCCCGCAATCCTCTGCAGCGCACCCTACCGTGTACCCGCCGATGTCCTCCGTCTCCTGCCGTCGATCCGCCTTGTCGTCACCACCAGCGCCGGAACAGATCACATTGACCTCAACGAGTGCCGCCGCCGGGGAATCCAGGTCGCAGCCGCCGGAGGACTGTTCTCCGAGGATGTGGCTGACATGGCCATCTGTCTGCTCATTGATGTAATGATGAAGATATCGGCAAGAGATCGGTGTTTAAAGACGCAGAATCACTCTACGCCTTGGGATTTTCATTCTTCCAAGGTTTGCTTTTCGTCATCTTATTTTTTTATATTATTATTATTATTTTTATTTATATTATTTTATTTTATCTGTATTATTTACGTCGCAAATGATAGTACCATAGTATGTTAATTCATCATCTCTTTGCTTAGGAAAAGAGAGAGAGAGTGAGAGGATATGTCATTGTCATATATGATAGGCAATGAGAAAATTTGGGATTCAACACGAGGGCATTTGGTTCAACTAATATAAATTTATTCTCGAAAATAACTTTTATAGGAATTATTATTTTAAGATATATTATTTCAAAGTATATTTAAAGTAATTTTCTTAATATATTTTAAATAAAATATAATAAAAATTCATATTAAAAATGATTAAATCTAACTTATTTAAAAGACCGTATATTTAAAAATATATTTTGGTTGATGTTTAAGAATTTTTAGAATATTTTTAAAATGTTAAAATATGAGAACATAGATAGTTATTTCAACTCTTCATTAAAATAGGGTGGAAATGTGTGATTCCAAACCTCAAAAGACTGTATGTTTAAAATTTTTTTTCAAGTGGAATAGGAGAAAAACTAGGACCCGAATGTGCCTAATTTCCGAGCTATTAGCAAACAGAAGTTGGTTAAGTATTAAGGGTGGGTGATTCAGATAAACTAAGTATTCTTGGGAACCTGAACCTCCATGTTTGGCCAACAAATCTGTACAATAATTAGTTTTCCTTGAAGACGTGTTGTTGGATGTTGATATTCCAATCTCGTTTCAAGTAGAGTCTTGGATGATGGCGAGCTGTTAGCGGTGGTATAGGGGAAGGGGAGAGAATTTTTAAGAATATATTTGGTTGGTGTTTAAGAATTTTTAGAATGTTTTTTAAAAAGTTAAAATATAGAAACATAGGTAGTTATTTACCTCTTCATTTAGAAATAAGATGTAAATTAAGGGTGAAAATATGTTAAGTTAGGTTAAGATTTCAGCGTTCACATTTAGCTTATTTAGGATTTTTTAAGTCCAAATTTGGATATGATATTAAGCATGGTAATAAAATGCCGATTAGTGGGTTTAAGGAGAGTTCACATTCAATTTGTATAGGTAGGTAAGTTTGGATTTGGAAATATACACATCAATCTCGCACCCACATCGAATATGATATAATAATTCCAGTATCATTTAGATAAAATTATTAAATTATTATATTTTATTTAAAATATAATTTTATTATTTATTATTTTATGTATTTTTTAATATCTTTTTTATATATTATTTAAAATAAAATATATTTAATATATTATTTATTTAAAAACATGTACATAAATAAATAAAAATTATTAAAAATTTAAATAAAAATAGGATATAGATTTCTGTAAGTTTATCTGAACTTGATAAGGTTGAGGTTAAATTTTATATTTTCATCCCCGTTTCATTTAAACTCATACTCGTATCCATCCTTACGTTTATTCAGGAATAGGAAGAGCAAAACATGTCCCAACCAGTTTCGTTATATGTTATAGTCATAGATTTTTTTGGGGTCAAAATCTGGCTTGCTTTAATGCTTACTAGATTTATAAGCTTGCAATATAAAAAAAAAAATTAGTAAATAAACTTAAATTCTATATAATTATTAGGTTTTATAACTAATTATGATAGGTTTTAATTAATTAAAAATTGTATGTATATTTTTAATCTATCCGTATCATATTAGGTAATAAAATGAGATAATGCAAATTTCGTAAGCAATTATCCCTTTGGACATCCGATAAAATTAGAACTAAATTTGTAATTGGAGTAAATTAAAAGGATGATGAATATCTTATGAAAAAAATAAATGCATTTTTACCTTCGGTGATTTATATGAAGTTTGTGGATACTGATTGTGCAGATTAAATTATTTGAAAAAAGAAATTGATCGCACAATTAGATCTAATGCAATCGTGTTGCTACTCATCCTAAAGTAAATTTATGTTTAGTGGGGTTCGGTCTATAAATTATGTAGGAATTAACTGGGCAGATGCATGTGTCTGTGTTTTTTCATTTTATTTTAAACTATGATTTTTGTTTCTCCTCCATTGAAATCAAATACGGGCAAATTATACCTTTGTGTACTGTATAAAACAATTACTATTCGATATCAAACACACACACATGATTGAAGTAAGTCATAAATTTTGGAAAAATTTAAACTTCATCTGTAGTGGCTTTTATCAGGGGGTGAAAAAACATTCCAATAACAATGTATACTATTTGAAGCATCATTGATATATATCAAAGTTAATAAAGAATTGGTCTTTCAGCTCTCAGGCAAGCGAATTGGGATTATTGGATTGGGAAGTATTGGCATGGAAGTGGCCAAGCGGCTTGAGTGTTTTGGTTGCACTATCTTATACCATTCTAGGTTTCAAAAGAAAGCTGTTTCATACCCATTCTATTCTAGTGTTGTTGAGCTTGCAACTACTTGCCATGCACTTGTGATTTGTTGTGCATTGAATGAGCAAACAAAACACATGATTAACAGGGAAGTCATTTTGGCATTAGGAAAAGAAGGATTTATTATCAATGTCGGAAGAGGAGGTATCATTGATGAAAAGCAATTGGTGAAGTGTTTGATGGAAGGGGAACTTGGAGGTGTTGGTTTGGATGTGTTTGAGAACGAGCCTCATGTTCCCAAAGAGCTCTTTACAATGAATAATGTGGTTATGTCACCACATTGTGCTGTTCTTACTACAGAATCTACCATGAATATGTGTGAACTTGTGGTAGGAAATTTAGAAGCCTTCTTCTCAAATAAGCCCCTAATTACTCCAGTGAGTTTGGCTGATTAACTTATTATTCTCTTGACATCTTGGTAGCTTGTGATACTATTTTATTTCTCTCCTGCGAGGATTCTTCCATTAAGTTGTAAATGGCTATTGTTATATTATTGTGGACATGGTTTGGTATCGATGCAAAAGTTAGTGTTTTAATAAATTGAGATTATTGATTGACCATGACATTCATATATAAAGGATAAAATGTATTTTAAATTTTTTAAGATTGTAAAATTTAATTTGTTCTTTTATTTTAAAATGATTGATTTAATCTTTATTTTTAAAATAAATTAGTTTAATTCTTCATTATTCAAATACCAAACATTAATATATGTTAGATATTAGATTTTAGTTATTTTTTAAAAATTAAAAATAATTTATTTTAAAAATTAAAATTAAAATTTATCATTTTAAAAATAAAAAATTAAAATTAAAAAAAAAATAAAATTTTTTTTATCTTATAAATATATTTAAATATATATTTATCTAGATGATAACTTTGGTATATATATATATATATATATATATATATATATATATATATATATATATATATATATATATATATATATATATATATATATATATATATGGATCAAATTATTCCAAAATAATTTTATCTAAAGTTATTTTGTTTAATAATTTTTATAAATAATTAAATTTTATTAATTTAACTGTTAAATTAATAAATTATATTATATAAATTATTTTTTTATAAAATTTCATAAAATTAAAAAAAAATTATATTTTATAAGTAAATTAAAATTAACATATAATCTATTTTTTATAATATTTATTAATTTAAATTTATTAAATAAAATATTAAGTTTTTAAATTTTTTTTAAAAATAATCTATATAATATAATTTATTAATTTAATAATTTGATTGATAAAATTTAATTGTTTATAAAAGTTATAAAATAAAATAATTTTAGATAAAGTTACTTTTGTAATAATTTGATATATATATATAATTATTATTTAAATTTATCATCATATTTAAATTAAAAAAAATACTTTATATTCGAAATATGAGTTAGGACAAG
This sequence comes from Canavalia gladiata, assembly GCA_037954105.1. Lineage (NCBI taxonomy): Eukaryota > Viridiplantae > Streptophyta > Magnoliopsida > Fabales > Fabaceae > Canavalia > Canavalia gladiata. The sequence continues at coordinate 9,568,078 of CM075659.1, read as the reverse complement.
GGAATAAGATAAAATCATAATTGAGTCCCAAAACTCAATCACCCAAAACAAACTGTTTAGAATAGGTGTAAGCCTACTTATTTGTGAGGATTCTATTAATTGAGCCAATTTTATTTTCTATTGTAGTTAGAGCACCTGTAACAGTACTACTGGTTCTTAATATTTTATGCGATTAACTGTTAAGAAAATATAAAATAATACAAGCAATTACTTTTTTCGTTTTTTTCTTTACAAAAAAAGCCGTTTCCATATTTTTTTTATCAGCATAGAGATTTTATTATAGAGAATATAAGAGTATTCTAATTCAAAAACTTACAAAATCAGAATTTAAGAAAGCAAAAAGGATTAATAGAGAAGTTACACTACATTTACTTAAGGTGACATGCTAATCTATATCTTGCCTTTTTTAATAAATTTTTAAATGGATCTAATTTTAAATCTATAACTAATAAATTAAATACTAAATTATCAACAAATATTTGATTTTAATTTTTTTAATATATTTTAATATTTTCAGCATATATGATTATATTTTATAATATTTTATTTTTTTATTTAACAAAAATAAAAGGGAAAGGGATATTTGGTGGTAACATTCATCTAAGTCACCACAAATATTAAATTGTTTATAAAAGGTATTTAGAAAATAGAATTAATCAATTTTTCTAGTAAAATAAATTTTAACAAATTGTTGTCTTGAGTTGGAGATGCACCCAACAAATGGAGCTGCAACAAAAGCATAAATTTGTTAGAAAAAAAGAAGTTAGATTGATTTTCAAATTTTAAATAAAGGAAAAAGATTCAAGTAAAATATATAAGTAATTTTAAAGTTTTTTTTTTAATAAAATTTATTAATTATTTGATAAATTTAAAATTTAGATTTAATTATATCTAAATTTATTTTGAATGAAATTTAATTATTTATATAGGTAGTTTTAGATCTTTCTTACTCTAAAATAAAATTTTACTAACTATATGATAATTTAAAATTTATCTTTAATTATATTTAAATTTAAATTTAAATAAAATATTAAATGGTTATTAATGAATGATTGAATTAATTAAAAATTAAATTGACCAATTATAAGTGAGATTGAAATATAAAATATTAGGTGCCCGAAAATGTATATTTATGAACTATGTTCATAAATTTTGTAGGTATTATAAAGTTGTATACCTTTATATAAATTATAAAAATTATAATATTTAAACGTGAAACTTGTAGAAAAAGGTTTTAAAAGAGAATTTGATTTAATAAATTTTAAATTGTACAGATATATCCTCACATAGGAAATATAGGAAAGTACCCAATTAAAAATTTTGGTGAAAAATAAAATTATTTATTATTTTATAAAACTATTCAAAATCTAATATCTTATAATAGACATTACTTTTTTCGTTCAATATATTTTTATTGTGTATAAAAAAATATAGTTAGCATTTAATTGGCTTTATATATATATATATATATATATATAAATATTTATATTTAAACCTTTAATATAAGAGGGTACAATATAAAAATATTGAAAAAATTTATATTAAAATTAGTTTATAAAATTGTTATAAGTTAACTCGCTAGATTGTCCTCTCATTAAATAGAGCGAGAATAATTAATTTTATTCCCTATGAACACTTTCCTAATAAATTACAGAAAAATAAAATTATTAATAATTTAATTCTAAACTTTTTAAGAATGATTTTTATAAAATTATTGGTCTAAATTTTAAGAGATATTTATTAAAGGTTACGAATCTCGTTTAATTTGTTAGAAAGTACATAATTAAATGTTGAATATATATATATATATATATATATATATATATATATATATATATATATATATATATATATAGTTGAACAATAAAATAATTGATTAAGGACTATGAGATCCTAACCCTTGAAAAGAAGGCGAGGCCATCAAGTGTGATAGAAATAGGAATTTGGACAATTAGTTGACATGTATCATTTGCATAAAAGTGTTTTATAAAATGTAATGAGGGATAATCTGCAATTCCTGCTATGAAAAGGAGCTGGAAAATCTAATGGTTGGCTCACATAGAGGTAGACCACATAATTCATGACAATGGAAACTTTCTAGCCTAGAGGGTATGTGAGCTAGGTTTGTGTTGGTGTAAAAACTGTAAGGTAAGTGCACCTTATCGCTTTCGCTTTTCAAAGTAAAGGGTGAGAAAGGGTATCGTCTCCACAGGAATTTAGTTCAATTATTAAATTCCTACTGTCCACTTTTTGAACTAAGGTTATGCGAAGTTTTTGTTAACGTGAATGTAAATAAAATGCACTTAATTAAATACTATTCCAGCATGCATAAAACTGGTTAGAAACAAATTCAGAAACTGTCCAACATTTGCTATACGACACAAATGTGAGAAAATCGATTTATGGAAAGTGTTAGGGTCAGAATTCACCAAACTGAACCTAATGTAATATGAATTCCTTACTTTCATACAATTTAAAGATATGATTAAAGATTGAATTCTCTTATCCGAGTTGAAGGTCAATCCCTTGACTCATCAACACTTCACCCAAATTAGTAATCCTAATCCCTTAGTGATTCCTAGTTGAAGTGAGCTTTAAGTTCAAGAATCCACACAATCTCACAACTAGAATCTCTATTTCTAGAGTACCCGCAGTTATGTTGTTCACTCTTAATTCCAATTCCTAATCCAATTTTCCAATTGTGAATAAGAATCCAAATTCAAGCTACAAATGACCAATTTATAGAAGCTTTACGCAAAGAGAAGAACAATCAATTTAAGGAAAACATGAACTTGAATTCATATAAGAATTTCATATTACATAGGTTTAGAAAATGGATCATTCCTTTCATAATAAGAGTCTAATTACACATAATGAGAAAGAAGAGAAATAGAGAAGAAAACAGAAGAGATGGAGTTAGCATCCATAGGGCGGCGACTGCATGTTGATCCGTCAACCCTACAGGTCCTTCACCACCAGGAACAACTCCAGCGAAAAGGGAGGTCTAGGCTAACTAACAGGAGGAAGGCGGCTCTGTTTCTGTGTTCCAAAAAAATTACCTGTTTTGCATTGTTGTGGACCTTTTGTAGGTGCTGGTCTGTTACGTGCATGTCCAACGTAGTTGCTTTTGCGTTGCCAAAGCAGAAAGTAACATAATGCTTCAGCTTCCTCTCAGACTTTCATGTACCCCATGCACTTCTGGTTATGTTGCCAACGCGAAATCGTGTGACAGATTGCATACAGTGAAAACACATAAGATTCACAGTGATTTGTCACCAAAAAGCTTTAAAATTGTACAATTCAGAATTTGCATGAGTTACTTAGTTTTCAGTCAGTTTCCAATGAATTTGTGATCATTTATGTTCCAAGTGCTTGTTATTACACCAAAATTTTTATCAAATAAGTGTCATGTTGGACACTTATCAGTTTGAATCTTCCAATGACCTAGGGTTGTTTCTTGTAGCCATGACTGTTATGGTCAAATTTAATCTCCTCGACAAAACTCTGAAGACTATCATTACCGTTCGAACAATTTCAGAATATTATGAAATGATGATTTTAGTGTTGCCAAAGGCACACTGTGTTGAAATTGGATCGATGTACCCCATATTCTTGATAAAGTAGTGAAGATGTTTAGACCCACATGCATTTGCATATTGTAAGATGACCGACTTTAAATTAGTGAAGACTATTATAGTATCAGACACAATAATGCTAACTTATTTATGAGTCTATCATCATAAAAACTTGTGAAGAAATGGATAGAATAATCTCATTTATATATTGCATAGAATGATTGTTTTTCTGAGAATTCGTTAAGGAGGTCAAACAATTTATTTGTTCTGTATGTTAAAGTATAATTTAATGCACTACTCCTATCCTTACTCCTACCTGAATTCAGTGACTCATTCCCCTCTGTTATATTTTGTATGCGTAACTACAACTTCTTAGTGAGTCTACAACGTGTATCACCCTTCTTTCGATGTTAAGGTGATCATCGACGTAGAAAGTAGACAAAGAAGAGGAGTGGATCCTGTAATTTTTAGTTTAAGTAGAATAACTTAATTTTGTATGCACCTATCTTATCACCTTAGTCATAGTACCCTACACTACTTATATTTTGGGATTGTGAAATTAATGTAACTTGGATGAGGATGTATATATATATACACACACACACACACACACACACACACTAGAAGTTTGTTTATTCAGATATATGTATGATTGATAGGTACATTATGAATGTACAATTATTCCATAACTAGTACGTATATTTAAAAAATAATGTACGAGTAATGTTAAGAGAAATATAGGTAATCTTGGGGTTGTGATATATTCCATCCGTTATTGTAATTTATGTGTTGTAGCATATCTAATTATATTCTTATTCATTCATTGTAAGTTTTAAGCAAGATTGAAAATATGTTTCATCATTTTAAACATTAAATTCATATGTTTTATTATTTCATAGTGTAAAAATAGGCGCTTTGTATTTTCAATTTTTTTTCCACACATTATTGACATTGTTTTAGGTTTCTTTTTTAATGTTCTCCTTTTAAGCAAATTCATTCTAGTGGAAATTTTGTCTTGGATGATTCTCTAAATTAAGGTATTCACTTTTTTTTAGAATCTTCTTGTTCCACACTTTTTGTATAAGTTGTTGGTTTGTTCCTTTTGACTTGAATTTAGTAGTCTATATGCTTCCTTTATCAAGTATGTTCCTGCACTGCATCCATTCTATTTCCATACATCTTTCTCTTCCAACGTTAAAGTTATTTTGTTTACAAATAATTTAAGTCTATCCCCCATCTCCCTTTTCCACGGAAAGAGATTTCTTCTCCATAAAAATCTTCATTACCACACCCTACATCATCCCTCCTTCTCATCTCACTTACATTGTGATATTTTTGTTTTGAAATTTTGTAGTCTTAGAAAAATTCTTGTAATGAATTTGAAACTAACCAACTTCCTTTTAAAAACTTACCTATGATTCATTTTCAAGATTTTTTTTGAAATTTTCTATCTAGCCATCCCCTTCCGTTTATTTTTTTTTCCTTCTAGTCTCAATAAGTCTTTCCAACATAAAAATCCTTTTTTACATCTTTCCGTCTTATTCTTTTTTATTTTTTCATATTTCACTTAATGCCTTGTATCACAACACCTTTTCTTAGGGTAACTTTCACCTTAATTTCTCCATTAAAAAAAGGTTCATCTTTTCCAACTTCACCTCTAACTCCCTTTCTTCTTTTTCTTGACATATTTGATCACATGCTACCTATGATATCTTTCACCCATTTTCTTCTTTCCAACAAAAAATAAAATAAAAATCTCTTTATAATATTTCTAAAACCTTGTCGTAGCCGTAATTACAATGAAAATGATGAACTCCTTAAAATATTAGAAAGAATCTATTTGATTATGAAGTTTCTATCAAATTTTTATTTTAAAAAAAAATATTTGGAAAAATCCTAACAATGGAAGAGTTCTAGGTTCGAGAGTCAATTATGAATAGAGAAATATTAACACCTTACTTGTCTGTTCCGAAGAACAGTACCCATAAATTGAGTGTGCAACTTTTATATTTTGAAAATTGTTTGATCCTTTAAATAGAATAAAAATAAGTAGGTTTATGGAAAATAACTTGACAAGAGTTGATCTTGCTCCTACGTATTCCCTATTACAGTGAAAAACTCAAGGCTACATAGTTTTGGTATAGAGACTTGATCTCTTGAAAAAAATAAAAGAATTTTAGAGAATTGAGAAGTTTGTGAAAAATTTATTTGTATGCACACATGATTTAAGTCAAACGTAAGTTGTACCTAAACCTGTATGAATTAAAATACAGAACGGTAGAAAACGCTAATTGTTTGCATTAGAATTCGTCACGTGATTCTTAGAAAGTTGAAAATCCACTAGTGCAAAAATACGATATTATAACAAGATTTTATATCGATTTTTTAAAAACCGATGTAAATAAAAACGCGGTGGCATTTTTGTAAATAAATGTAAACTTTTTACATCGGTTGAGAAAAGAACTAATGTAGAAAGTACTTTTTACATCGGTTGTTATGTAACCGATGTAGAAAGTACTTTCTACATCGGTTACGAAACAAGCGATGTAGAAAGTACTTTCTACATCAGTTGTTCTGGAACCGATGTAGAAAGTGGATTTTTTTAAAACTTTCTACATCGGTTATTTTCTCAACCGATGTAGAAAGTACTTTCTACATCGGTTCTGAGAAACAACCGATGTAGAATGTCTTCCCCTGTCACTTATTTTTCGACGCTGTTCGTGTTTAACCTCATTTTCCAAAACCTCAGTTTCTCATTTCGGCTTGTTCTCTCTATTTTTGTTTAAGTCTTAGCCATTGTCGACATCCTTATTGTTCGTGGTTTCACTCCGTGCTTACGTTCGTGGTCGTCGTCGCCGATGGAACGATTTCGTTCGTTCGAACTCGTCGTCGCGCACCGTAAGGTTTGAACTCGTCTTTGTTATTATTTATGCATCTCATTCTATTATTGTGGTTGAAATTTACATTTATTTTGGTTGTATTCTGTTATTTTTAAGCTTCTTATTTGGCTATACCGTGCTATGTCGTCGTTCAACCACCGTGTGCCTCCATTTGGACACCGTTTGACCACCGCTCAACCATTTTGTGTTGACTGTGAGGTATGTTCTATGCACCTCTACTTTGTGATTGCAGATGTGAAAGTTTTCTTAGGGTTTATGTATGTTATAGTATTGATTTTGAGTTTAAATATGTTGGTTTGTTTTCTTGAGTTCAAATATGAGCATACCCTTAGTTTCCCGTTCAAGGTTGAATATAATGAGTATATTACTAAATAAGTAAATCATTCATTATATTCAATCTTGAATTGTCCAAGTTGGACAGTTTGGGACTAAAGTTTTTTATTCAGTGGTTAACAATTTCTTCATAAATCTTGTAAATTGTACTTGATTAAATTTTGGTTTAGTTCATTTTGCATTGTCTCTGGGTACATGCTTCATTATAGTAAATAAAACCATAATGAAGTTATGTACTTGGAGACTTATGCGAAATGCTGCCGAAATTTCACCAAGTATGATATTCAAGATTTTAGAAGTATGTTAATCGATGAATAAAAAACTTTTTTCTCGAATGGGATAGGGTCTTACCAATAGTGAGGATAATAAATTAACAACAATGAGTGACAAGGTTAATCCTAAATCATGTGTTGATGATTCTTGTATAGTATGGATCGTAGTTGGATAAATGCTAAACGAACGAGCGATGAGTACGAGAATGGGGTTAAAGAGTTTTTGAATTTTGCGCAGACAAATCTACCTCAGAGTAATGGAAAATTTTACTGTCCGTGTGTTAATTGTCTAAATGAGAGACGTTTGGGTGTTGGTCAAATTAGAGAGCATATTCTTTGTGATAGATTTTGCAAAAGTTATACAAAATGGACATGACATGGTGAGTTATTAGGCATGCCAAGTGTGTCACAGATGGTGGAGGTTGATATAAATATGGAAGATTGGGTAGAGGATATGATTCATGATGTAGGGCATGCGTCATTTGAGCGGGCAAATATGTATGGTAACTTATCTACTGATTCAGAGAAACCTTTGTATCCAGGATGTACTACCTTTACACGATTGTCAGCAGTGTTAAGATTATTCACTCTGAAGGCAAGGAATGAGTGGAGTGATAAAAGTTTCACTGAATTACTTGAATCGTTGGTAGAGATGCTTCCGGAAGGTAACACATTACCAAAGCATAATTATGAGGCGAAGAAGGTGTTGTGTCCGATGGGTATGTAGTATAAGAAAATACATGCCTGCCCCAATGATTGCATACTATACAGAAATGAGTTTGAAGGATTACATGAATGACCTGTGTGTCAAGTTTCAGGTTATAAACTGAAGGATGGTGATTCTATTTGCAATGACAGCACAAAGCGGCCTCCAGCCAAAGTGTTATGGTATCTTCCAATAATTCCAAGGTTCAAACGATTGTTTTGTAATAAAGATGAAGCAAAGAACCTTAGATGGCATGTAGATGAAAGACTGATTGATGGAAAACTTTGTCATCCAGCTGATGGTTTGCAATGGAAGATGGTTGATCAACTATATCCCGATTTTGGGAATGAGCCAAGAAACCTAAGGCTTGGACTTGCAACAGATGGAATGAATCCATACGGTAATTTAAGTAGTAAACATAGTTCATGGCCTGTACTTTTGACAATTTACAACCTTTCTCCGGAGTTATGCATGAAACGTAAATACATCATGTTGTCTATGATGATTTCAGGTCCACAACAACCTGGAAATGACATAGACGTTTATCTTGCTCCTTTAATTGAAGACTTGCAAAATCTATGGGAAGAAGGTGTGGAGATGTTTGATACGTATGGGAATGAAAATTTCAAGATGCGGGCAATGCTTTTTTGCACTATTAATGACTTTCCAGCATATGGAAATTTATGTGGATACAGCGTTAAGGGGCACAAAGCATGTCCCATATGTGAAGAAGGCACAAGTTACCATCAACTGCATCATGGAAGGAAGACAGTGTATCTTGGTCATCGGAAATTTCTCAGGACTAATCACCCTTATCGTAGATTAAGGAAAGCTTTTAATGGGTTGCCAGAAAATGATGTTGCTCCAAAAGCCTTAATTAGACAACAAGTCTACGATTGGGTTAAAAACATCAAAACTGTTTTTGGAAAGACTCAAAAAAAGGTCATGGAGACAAGGATATGGAAGAAAAGATCAATATTTTTTGATCTTCCATATTGGTGCAAACTTGATGTTAGACATTGTATTGATGTGATGCATGTGGAAAAAAATGTGTGTGATAGCATCATTGGAACACTTCTCAATATACAGGGCAAGACTAAAGATGGAGTCAATTCTCGACTGGATTTGGTTCACATGGGTATACGACATCAGTTAGCTCCACATTCTGTAGGAAAGCGAACATATTTGCCCTCGACATGTCATACATTGTCAAAAAAAGAGAAAATTTCTTTTTGTGAGTGCCTACGTGGGGTTAAAGTGCCACAAGGGTATTCTTCAAATTTTAAAAGACTTGTCTCGATGAAAGATTTAAAGTTAGTTGGGTTAAAGTCTCATGATTGTCATGTGTTGATGCAACAACTACTTTCAGTGGTTATTCGTGACATTTTACCTAAAAAAGTTAGACATACAATAAGTAGGTTATGCTTATTTTTCAATAAAATATGTAGCAAAGCCATTGACCCTCTAAAATTGGATGAGTTGGAAAATGAAGCTTTCACTATCTTATGCCAATTGGAGATGTATTTTCCTCCATCATTTTTTGACATTATGGTTCACTTGGTTGTTCATATAGTGAGAGAGATCAGATTATGTGGTCCAGTTTATCTGAGGTGGATGTATCCAATAGAACGATACATGAAAATATTAAAAGGGTGTGTGAAGAATCCACACCGTCCCGAGGCATCTATGATTGAAAGATACATTGCAGAAGAGGCCATTGAGTTTTGTACAAAGTATTTGTCAGAGGTGGAACCCATAGGAGTTCCTAAGTCTCGTCATGAGGGAAGACACGGAGGTAAAGGTACACGAGGCATAACTGTGAAAAGCATGGGTCGTGCAGAAGTCCTTCAAGCACATTTGTATATTTTGAATAATACCGATGAGGTTCAACCTTACTTATCTACTCACAAAACTATGATAAGGGAGGAGAATGTTCGAATGAACGAGAAATGGTTGTTGAATGAGCATAACAAAACGTTCTTAAACTGGTTTGATGAAACAATTAAGAAGGATGATGGTGCCTCTGATACATTGAAGTGGCTAGCAAATGACCCAAACTTTGATGTCATATGTTGAACTGGGTACGATATTAATCATTTTTCATTTTACACAAAGTCTCAGGATGATAAAAGTACCATGCAAAATAGTGGGGTTATAGTGGTGGCAGAGTCGATGCATTTTGCAAGTTTTAAAGATAAAAATCCTGTAAAGGCTTCCATATCTTACTTTGGAGTGATTGAAGAGATTTGGGAGATTGATTACACCAAATTTAGAGTGTTTGTTTTCAAATGCAGATGGGTTGATAGTAACAGTGGTGTGCAAGTTGATGAATTGAGATTTACATTGGTTGACCTTCAAAAAGTAGCTTACAAGGATGACCCTTTTCTCATGGCCCACCAAGCAAAACAAGTGTTTAATGTCCAAGATCCTTGCTCCAAAAGATGGTCAGTTGTTCTTCAAGGAAAGACAACAATCGCTAGTGATGACACCAATGATCTTTCAAATATTGATATTTCTCAAACTCCCTTATCATCAAGGATATCTAGTATCAATGAAGAAACTGAAATAAATGATGTACATGCTATTCGAGATGATCATCATGAAGGAATATGGGAAAATGTTACTACATGATACAAGTTAGTTATTTATTTAATTATTTCATCATTGTATGTTTATTTTTAACTTATTTTAAAATGTTTATTACGTTTTTTATGTTTAGTAGAGTTTCTAACATCTTTTCTCTTTACTTTCAACAGGTACATGGCTGATTATTACATTTCTTTTCAACTTTCAATACTTGTTTGATGTAATTTTAAGTTATTTCATTTGTAAATTAAAGTTTGATAATAAATAATGATGCATTTAGTTTAAATATATAGATTATGTGAATTCTGTATTCTCTGTCTGGTTATTCTCTATTGTCTGCCTGGATTCTGTGTGTATATGCAGATATGTGAATAAATAATACGGTAGTATACCTAAACAAAATGAACATTAAAAAAAAGGACTTTCTACCTCGGTTACGACCATAACCGATGTAGAAAGTACACTTTTTACATCGGTTGCGGGCAGAACCGATGTAAAAAGTATGACTTTCTACCTCGGTTACAACCATAACCGATGTAGAAAGTATACTTTTTACATCGGTTCTGCCCACAACCGATGTAAAAAGTGTACTTTCTACATCGGTTCTTTGCCCAACCGATGTAGAAAGTCATACTTTTTACGTCGGTTGCAGAACCGATGTAAAAAGTCTTATTTTCTGTATCGCCCGCTTCAACACCGTCTGAATAACCGATGTAAAAAGTGCTTAACAACCGTTGTAAAAACTCATTTTCCACTAGTGATCTTAAGAAAAGTAGAAACAATTTTAAATGGAATTAAATTAAATATAATTTCTAAAACTCATATGTGCACAAGGTTCAAACCAAATATAAGCTGCACCTGAACCTGTACGAATTAAAATACCGAATGGTAAAGAACGATACTCGTTCACATTAGAATTCATCACGTGCTTTTTAAAAAATTGAGAATCTTGAAAAAATGGAAACAATTTTAAACGAAATTAAATTAAATATAATTTCTTAAAACTCACATGTGCAGAGTTCAGGTCAAACGTAAATTGTATCTGAACTTGTACGAATTAAAATATAGAACGATAAAGAATGCTACTTGTTTGTATTAGAATTTGTCACGTGATTTTTAGACAATTGAGAATTTAAAAAAAGGTAGAAATAATTTTAAATGAAATGAAATTAAATATAATTTCCTAAAACTTACGTGCACACATGGTTCAAACCAAATGTAAGCTGAATTTGAACCTGTATGAATAGAAATACAGAATAATAAAGAGCGTTACTCGTTCGTATGAGAATTTATCACATATATTTTGAAAAATTTAGAATTTAAAAATTCTAAAAAAATTTTAGATAAAATTTTATTAAATTAAATATAATTTTTTTAAACTCACTTGTGAACAAGGTTCGAGTCAAGCGTAAATTGCACCTGAACCTGTACGAATTGAAATAAAAAACACTAGAAAAAACTACTTGTTTGTATTAAAACTTGTCACGTGAAATTTTAAAAAATTAGAAATATTTAAACATTTGCTCTTAAAATTTTGAAATAATTCCTTAAAGAAACTTTAAATAATAATTTTTTTTAGAAAAGGAAAAAAATTTAATTATAATATGTAATTATTTTTTTAAAAGTACATAAAAATAAAGATTCGGGGAAAGATCCAAAAATTGGATTTTCACGAAGTTACCTTTTAAAAAAAAATTGTAATATTTCATTTATTTAATTTAGATTGATTGAAATAGTCATATTTTTTTTTGGTCTTAAAGCATTAACCACACAACCGCGTAGAATTGGCTTTGGATGAATTTAATCAGCAATTTAAAAAGGTATCAGAATCGAATCTTCACGAGTCTCTTGAGAATTTACCTTCTTCTATGCCAAGTTGGACTCCAACTTCTTAATATATTAAAATATTATCAATGCATGGTCTTATGAGAAAATTGTCACCACTGATTTCTTAAAGTTTGATTTTTGAAACCCAATTTTCTTGTTCAATGTAAATAATAGCAGCTTCACTCTTTTCATTATCTAGTGATGAACAAAGTCATATATTGTGCTTATGTGTATTTTTCGTATTGGCGTTGATTACAAGATAATATTGTCTAAGTATATCAATGAAAGATGGATTCCACTAGCAAAGAGTACTATATTATCAATTAGCTCTTGGTAAATATCATCGAATCACACAGGTTAATTGTGTTATCTAAGTGATCTTTCCATTGAGTAAAAATTTGAACTAATATTTAAAGCCTAGAAAAGCGTGTAAGTTATGTTGTTGAGTATTCATAACAAAGAATTTCTATGCGCTTTCAATACACCCACAAATTCTTCTAATTGTGTTAACAATGGTAGGATTAATGAATTTTACATTCTATATAAAATCATTAAGTTGATGTAAATGTTAAGGTTTGACACTTGATGTATTAGATCCTGACTCAATTTTTATAACTAATTCTATATCTAAACAATCACACTTTCTTACATTCTTGCTCAATTAATATCGCGTTAGTGAAACTAGCCACATTAGGCAACAACAATTATAATATCTAAATTTATTATTATTTTTATATAAAAATAACATTTAAATACAATCTTGTATATATGAAATATAATCTAATATAATTAGAATACCTATTTTTAACTTTTCACTGCAAATATATATTTTTTACATCCATTCATATTAACAAAGCATATGCAACCCACAAATAAATATGAAAATCCATACATGCTTCATCACTCGTCCTCTATGAACGACAAATACTATTATAATAGATTACCCCTTTTATCCATGCCAAATAATTTTTCCATGCTTCTCAACATCTTAACACACATATATATATATATATATATGTATATATATATGCATATGTATATGTATATATATATATGTATATATATATATATACATATATATATATATATGCATATGTATATATATATATGCATATGTATATATATATACATATGTATATATATATATATACATATATATATATACATATACATATATATATATATATACATATGCATATATATATATATACATATATATATATATATATAAATACGCTCTATACATTAATCATTGAGAGGATAATCTCTCTCTTTTCTGAATATCACTTTTAACATGATTTCTTTTTTTATGATTTGTACAAAACTTAAGATGGTATCATATCTCTAATTCTTCATAGCTCTGTTGCATGCTTGCATTCATGGATAGAAATTCACATTTAGTTCAAAACAACAATGCAGGAGGCTCCCATAGAGTCACTAACCATGTAAACATGGATCTAACACAGACTCAGTCGAGCCTATACTTCATCCATGCAAATGAGAACCCTTCCACTATGATGGTGCCTTCGCTATTAGATGAAAAGAATTACCATGCTTGGACAAGATCAATGAAATAAGCCCTCATTTGTAAGAACAAATTTCGATTTCTCGATGGAAGCATATCTGTACCATCGACCTTCAATCCGAGAAACAAATACTGGGAATGCTACAAAAACTTGATCTATTCATGGATCATACATTCAGTCTTGCCTTCAATTGGCCAGAGCATCCTCAACATTGAAAACGCTATAGATGCATGGAATGATCTACGTGAACGTTTCTCACAAGGTCATCTTGTGTGGGCAACAGAACTTCAACAAGAAATATTCTCATTGAAGCAAGTTACAATTTATTCGTTGACTTCTTTACAAAACTAAAGTCCTTATGGGAGGAATTGAAAAACCATTACCCAATCCCTTAGTGCACTTTCCCTTTACCTTGCTCATGCACAACTATGAGGAATGCATGAAAATATAAGTAGAATACATTATACAATTTTTGATGGGACTAAACGAAGATTTCAATCACTTGAGATCTCATATTTTGCTCATGGATCTACAACCTAATATAGAAAGAGTATTTTCGATCGCATTGCAACAAGAAAGATAGAGTGGGGGAATGATAATGGATGATTCAAAGATAATGATCAATGCTACCGATACACGCAAAGGTGAAGGGGTCAAGGAAAAGGAACGTATAATACTGGAAGAGGTAGTCTCAAGACTTGCACATATTGCGATAAGAATGACCATACAATTGAAACTTGTTTAAAGAATCATGGCTATCCATTTGCTTCGTGATTTCGGAATGAATCAGTAGCCAATATCATCATGACAGATCGAGAAATTGAAAATGAGGATTAAATCTCAATAAAACACGAAGTCTTTCATTCATCCTAGAGCAGATAAAAGAAATTCTCCCACTCCTTAAACAAACTAAAACTCCAGAAACTAAATCACTTGGACAAGTAACATCGATAATCACCACTGGAAACTTAGATTCAGGTACTAACTCCAACATTGCATGCCTCTCAAGCACTAGTCATGGACTCTGGATACTCGACTCAGGGGCCAATGGCCATATATCATGTCCCAAGACCTAGAACCAAAATCATACGTTGAAGTGTGCTTATTCGAGAATTAGAGACAAGTCATACAAGATGAAATCAAAGCTCTCACCACCAACAACACCTGGATCTTCGTTGATCCTCCTTTAAGCTCTCATCCTATTAGAAGAAAATGGGTGTTCAAAATTAAGTGACATGCAAGAACCATAAAACGTTACAAAGCTAAGTTGGTTGTGAAAGGACACTCTCAAACTGAAGGGCTTGATTACTGAGACATTCTCACCTGTGGCCAAAATAAGCATTATTTGCCTCTTGCTTGGCCTTTCCTCCACTTATAATTAGATGCTGTGTCAACTCGATGTACAAAACACATTCCTCCCCGTTGACTTAGATAAGGATGTGCATATGAGAGTCCCTAAGCGTGTTTAATCACCAAAGTCCAACCAGGTGTGAAAATTGTTAAAGTCCCTCTACGGATTGAAACAGGTCGGGAGAAAGTGGTATAAGAAACTAGCTCTCCTTCTCATCCAACATGGATACACACAAGCATATGCAGATTGCTCCCTTTTTATCAAAAGAACAACCACCTCCCCTACTGCCCTACTCATGTACGTTGATGACATCATCGTGAATGGTAATACTACAAGCGAGCTCAATTCCATCAAACACATCCTCAATGACTCCTTTGGCATCTGAAACCTCGGCATCCTCAAATACTTCCCAGGCTTTGGGGTTGCCCACTCCAACCATGGCATATCTTTCTGTCAAAGGAAATATTGCATGGAACTCCTCAAAGATACAAGCTTCAACAACTGCAAACCCACCTCCACACCATTTGACTTTACCATCAAACTCTATGACCACGATAACTCCATATTTAAAGACCCTAAAGCATATCGTTGTCTCACCGGTCATCTTATTTATCTCACTAACACTCAACCCGACATCACCTTTGATGTGCAACAACTCCGTCAGTTTGTGGCTATGTCCACTATCTCACACCACAAAGCCTTCCTTTGTATCCTTCGCTGCCTCAAAGGTTTCCATGGAAAATGTTTACTTTTTTTCTCACAGCTCTGATCTCCAACTCCTTGAATACAGTGAACTCCTTGAATACAGTGATGTGGATTGGGAAAGTTGCATTGCCACTCACAAATCTATCAACGAACGTTACTTCTTCCTTGAACTCTCTTTGATTTCATGGAGATCAAAGAAACAACTCACAACAATCTCCTCATTCTATGAGGTTGAATATCGTGCCCTTGCCACTGCCACATGCGAACTTCAATGATTTGTCTACTTACTCCAGGACCTTTCCCTCACTATGGCACGACTTGCAATGTTCTACTATGACAACCAAGGTGCATTACATATAGTTGCTAATTCGGTTTTCCATAAATGCACCAAACATCTTGAAGTACATTGTCATATCATTTGTGAAAAAGCTCAGGTTAGCCTCATGTGATTGCTGCCTATCTCCTTTGCTCTTTGCTGACCAAGTCGCATATCTATTACCAAGACCTTAGCACCTCATATGTTCCTCCTGCTTTTTCCCAAGCTAATGATGGTGAACATCTATCAATCTCTAGCTTGTGAGGGATAACAGAGCATATACAACAAATCTGAAAATTTGCATGTGCTTGATCATGTGTCCTCCACGAATGCCATGCATTGTAATAACATATTACCCAATTCAACTGTAACTTCTATCCATGCTAAATAATTTTTGCACGCTTGCTAGCATCTTAGCATATATATACATGTACACGCTCTGTAGAATAATCAATGAATAAGAGGATAATCTCTCCATTTTCTATATATCACTTTCAAGATGATTTTTCTCTTAAATGATTTGTACTCTTCTATGAGCAATAGTTTATAAAAATTTTTGATGTGTACTTTAATTAATGAATGAATTATTTCGTATTTTTGGTAGGACAAAAAATCTAAATAACAAGTCCCTAATATCATGATTGACTATTTATTCGTATAAAATTATTAAATAATTTATTTTATATTTTTATTATTATATAAATTTTTTATTTAACTTATATCATAAAGATCGGACACATATCATAATCTTTCTTTTTCTATATATCACTTTCGATATAATCCTTTTCTTAAATGATTTGTACCAAATCTAAGACATATTCTCTCACCTCACATTATTGAGTTTGGAATCTTTCTGCGTTTAAGTTAAGCTCAACCACTGAATCTCTCGCTACCTTTATCCATCTAAGCTTCTCTCCGGATACGTCTTTGGGAAGGTAAGTGATAATTTATGTTTGGTTTTAGCACGTTATGTTCATCAAGATTATTTGCTTGATTCCGCTCCCCGTAGCCATATGTTTGTGTGCAATCTGTTTGAGAAAATGTGCAGGTAAGGACTTCACTTTTCAGATATAGTTCTTTTTTTCTTCCCCGCTTTTTCCATAACGGATTTAATCATTCCAGTTTCTACCAACTCCTTCGTTGAATGTAGATCGAAAATGCATAGTATGCTGAAATTTGAAAGTAGAAAATGAAAAATAAGTGGTGTGTCTTCCTTTGCCATCTCTTTGATTTCGTCTAGGCAAAAGAAATTGCGCATTGTTGATTTATTTTTGGCTGTAAAGTTTTAGAAGTGAAGGAAGAAAGGAAAAGGTTTAGTTTTAATTCGGATAATTATACAATGTGTATAAAAAAAATAGATCAAGATTATTAGTACTCCAAGTGTATCCACAAATTAGCCATAAAAAAATAGATTGTTTTAGCAATCGATTACATGTATAATTGATTGTTGTCATAATTAATTATATAAATAAATTGTGTTTGAATATATTAAACGAAAAATTATTCAAAAATAATATTTTATTTAAATTTCATAAAATAATTATTTTTTAGTAAAATTACATAAATAGATATGAATGTAGTTGTAATAGTTGATTTAATATAATTAATTATTGAAAATGATAAAAGAAAAATTAAATTAAAAATAAGTTGATAATTTTTAATTATAAATTTTATTTATCTTAAATAAGTTATATATTTTGTCACAAAATAATGCAACATTATAATCTTATTTTTTAAAAGTTATCAAATAAAAATAAGTAGTATTTTTTACATTTTTTCAACTTAATCTAAAAAATAATCTTTTCAAACACAAGCATATATAAATTTATCATTGATTTTAAAAACTTATCAATTTTAAAAAAATTATTAGAAATAAAAATTCTACTCTCTCTTTGCTACAAAATTTCACTTTCAAACATATCACAAATGACCAAATTAAGGCTAGTCCTATTCTTCTCTGTTCAGCATTATAAGAGTATCTCTCTGATTATTGTACTATGCTCCTTTTATTTCTTGTCAGTATATAGAATGCAATGATGCTTAATAATATATCATTAAATTAGAGATAATTTTAGTTGTACCATTTTTTTAATCCAAGTTTTGGTTTAAACCTCAGTTATTCTCCACACAAAAAAAATCCTATTTAGCCGGAAATAACCACATTCTCCTAGTGCTGACTCTCAGTAGGATTCCTTACACAAAGTTCAAACCCAATATTTTGCTTAAGGGGGAATCAAATATATATCCCTTGTTGGTAATTGGTATGCTTTTTATCCTATGCTTGTAAAATTTAATGCTATAAGATCTTATCCTAGAAAATCCACATCAACAAATGGCTTAAGATACAAAGTATACATAAGTTCTAAGAAGATTTTTTTATGCAACATCAAAAATAGGAGATTACAAGAAAGCAAGAAGAAAGTTACATCAATAAATAATTGCCTCTTAACCCTGCATTTTTAAAATATCAAATCCTTTTCATTTACCAATGTTTGCTTGTTCCATTAGTTTCGTAAACACTCCCAACATGTATTATGAAAAAAAGAAGAAGGTGAAGTTATGCTTTTACGTGGTGAAAGAAACATTAGTTTGACAATGTTTTATTTTATAGAATAAAATTTAAATGAAAGAACAAATATTTCGACAATGTTTTGACAGTACTATTTTTCTAGAGCTTAACCATCAATGGCAATGGCAAACAAGCACAAGCACAATGATAATAAGGAGCTTCAAACACTGCTTGTGTTTGGTCCTCCAGTAATTTTGCCAACTTTGGAAGCACGTAACCTTCACAAATACCGTTTCCTCAAGGCTTTCTCCTCACAGCTTCCTCTTCACCAATTCCTGAACATGCAAAATGTTGATCCTTCTTCCATTCAAGCCATATTATGCAACCCTCTCCAACAGGTTTCGGCAGATGTCATCAGGCTCCTCCCATCACTCAGCATAATTGTTACCAACAGTGTTGGAACCGAACACATAGACTTGTCTGAGTGTAGCCGCCATGGTGTCCAGGTTGTCTCTGCCGGAGCTCTGTTTGCTGAGGATGTTGCTGACATGGCTGTGGGATTGTTGATTGATGTGATGTGGAAAATTTCTGCAGCTGATCGACATGTTAGGAAATGGGGTCCTTCTAAGCCTTTTAATCTTTCTCTTGGTTCCAAGGTACTAACTACTTAATATTTATTCTTTTGCTTTGTGTTTGTTTTCTTTATATTATGGTGTATGCTTTATTTTTATTTAATGAAAATTTGCAAAATATAAACTCTAATAAAGTGAGAATGTGTGTGTGTATTGGCTTTTTGTTGATAAAGGACAATCAACATATTTGCTTACCATAAAGACACTAGTACTCATTAGAATTCACAAATGAAACAGTAACTTCTGGAGCAGGAATGATAACTAGAACTCTGCTTTGTGTTTCAGCTGGAAGGCAAGCGAGTGGGAATTGTTGGATTGGGGAGAATTGGTGGAGAAGTTGCCAAAAGGCTTGAGGCCTTTGATTGCAGAATTATGTACCATTCAAGGAACAAGAAGCCATTTGTGTCATACCCTTTTTATTCAAATGTTGTTGAGCTTGCTGGTAAAAGTGATGTCCTTGTGCTTTGTTGTGCATTAAATGAGCAAACAAGGCACATAATCACCAAGGAAGTGATGTTGGCGTTGGGGAAAGATGGAGTTATTATCAATGTTGGACGTGGAGCTCTAATTGATGAAAAGGAATTGGTGTGGTGTTTGATGGAAGGAGAGATAGGAGGTGCGGGTTTGGATGTGTTTGAGAATGAGCCTAACGTTCCCAAAGAGCTCTTTGTGTTGGATAATGTTGTCCTAACACCTCATGCTGCTGTAGATACACAAGAGTCTACGAATAAAATATATGAACATGTAGCAGCGAGTCTAGAAGCCTTCTTTTTAAGCAAACCACAAATTGTTCCAGCCATGAATGATTAAATTCATTTTTATCCAAGGTTTTATTATCTTCTCACTTCTTCTAGCAAAACTACTTTTGCATAAGCATGCCTAGTAGGCTTGCAACAACTATGGACCAATTAAATTATTATGGATTTGAGTATTGAAGTAGTCTTGAGTTAGTTGCATTGCATCTATTTCTCGATGTCTTCATTGTTTGTGTCTTGTTTTTAATGCCAAGCCACAAGACAATATTGGTAGTAGAGACTAGAGGCGGATGAATAGTTTCTCTACTAAGTGAAGGGTCATCGTTGATGGGAGGAAGGAATTGTTTCATATTATTGTCTTTTGTTAAAGGAAGGTTGAAAAATAGCCTTTATATGTTTTGACAAAAGACAAAACCTAAGTATAGTACAGCAGATGTTTTTTTTTATTGTTCTTCAGTTAAAATTAAAATTTTATTTTAGTAAATTGATTTCAACTTTTATTGTTTCAGTTGACATTAGAAGTAAAATTTCAATTTTTATTAGAGAATAGTATTAAAAATATCTATAATACATCTATAATCCGATATTTAAATTTTTTTCTTTAACAAATGTGTTGAATTAGAGGCTCTTTCATCGTAACTATACCATAAAATTTCAATTTTTATTAGAGAATAGTATTAAAAATATCTATAATACATCTATCATCCGATATTTAAATTTTTTTTTTTAACAAATGTGTTGAATCTTTAAAAGAGGCTCTTTCATCTTATTTTCAATAGATATAGAATGTCATATATGAATGTAGTATTTGATGTAACGAATAAGTTGATCCCTCCAAGAGTTAAGATCAAATAATACAAATATCAAACATAATACAATGACACGTTTAATAATATTTTTGTTATCTAAAATAAATTTTATCAATCCATTATATTCTGTTTCTTACTTTATCTTTTACATAATATATATATAATAAAATAATATAATTTATATAATAAAATATATTAATTTAACAGTTTGATTGATTAAATTAAAATGTATATAAAAATTACTGTGTAGAATAATTCTAGCTAAAATTATTCTTAAAATTATTTGATCTCTTTTTTTATTTATATATATATATTATAATATAAATTTAACAAATTTAATTATTGAATTATATAATATTAATGTGATGGTCATGTATTTTAAAATTTTTTTTAAAAAATTTAGATTCACGGACATAAATTTTATAGTTAACATTTACTTATATTTTATATATTATCTATTAAACTGATATTATTTGATGAAATATCAAATAAATTTCAGCTTTTTAAAAAAATTTTATAAACTGATGCACATAGTTAAAATATCAAGCAGAAATATATAGTATTAAATATAATATCTATAAATATTTAGATTCTATAAATTTTTTTGATAAAGAGTTATTCAACAATGATGTCCTTGTGCTTTGTGTGCAATAGATGATCAAACAAGGCACATAATCAAGAAGGAAGTGATATTGGCATTGGGGAAAGATGGAGTGGTTGTCAATGTTGGATGAGGCAGTTTGATTGATGAAAGAGAATTGGTGCAGTGTTTGATGGAAGGAGAGACAGGGGATACTGGCTTGGATGTGTTTGAGAACGAGCCTAATGTTCCCAAAGAGCTCATTCCATTGGATAATATCTCCTATCTTCACATTCTGCTTCAACAACTTTAGATTGTTTTACTGATGTATGTGATGCTGTAGCAGGTAGTTTAGAAGCATTTTTTTCAAGTGAACTAGCTAGTACTCCACTTTTGGATGACTATATTCATTTTGAACAAATTTAGTGTTATTGTTTCCTTTACCCCTAAAAAGTAAAAAAAAAAAGTGTCTTAATTTCCTACTGCTTTGCAAAACCCCTTGATATAAATAGTTATGAATTTGATTCTTACTTAACATAGAAGTTAGTAGCCATCAAGGTCATCTAAGGCAAGCTAAGTTGAAGAATTCAGTGTCCATTTTTATTTTGGTAACCTTAAATAATTGATGTCCATATTTTTTTCATTTGAAAGAAACACTTTCCTCACATGTACATAATAGTGAATTCAGTAACTCTCAAAGTAAGCTCAACTTATGTGTGAGATACATTAAGCTTTATAAGCAGTAGTCCTACATTTTGTCATTACTGAAACTGATATGATTTTGCATGTAATATGCTCATCTGATTGAAGGTGCTATAAGACTCCCAAGGCTATGGCTGCCAGATCTTGCAGAAAATGTGTTCAAATTTTCATATAATATTGATCTAATGGATGTGTTCAATTTTTCAGATAATGTTTATTCGTTTTGTTACGCCCAATTGGTATAACCTGTTACTGGATAGGGGATTAGGAGTCTTTGATTGTTCTATTATTTTTTTTTGTGTGTGAAAAATCTTTTTATTAGAAAAGAACGGTTAAATGATTTTAGAATGGTTCAAAGTTATAAAGATTATGTCAATCCCTAGTTGTTGGTCATGGCATCTCTGTGCAACAGGAAAGCCGAAAATAAAAAAATATTTTTGAAAAAACTGTTAGTGATGAGATAAACTGAACTTTTATGATAGGTGCTTGCTATTGTTAGGAATATGTATTTTTCAACCAAATTGAAGCTACAATTGATTGACTCGAATAATAGCATAGTAAATTAGATGAATAACTATATTCAGGAAATTGAAGTTAAAGTCAAGTATTTTACATAATAATACGGATCACTAAACTTTATGTCACGATTGTACTGATCTAATTATGAAATTAGGTTTTTTTAGCCAATTCTACCATGCCTTAGTATTTTAAAGGATTTTGGTGTTTCACTTGATAAACAAAAATATAGACATAGTATATATTAACATATTTATTATGTTAAGATAAATTTCAATCATATATCCAACATTTCTTTATATATATATATATATATTATTTTATAATTATTATTATAAAAATGACTTTATAATAAATAAAAATATAAAATATCAAATAATAACAAAATAGTAGAATAGAATACATATTTTTAAGATTATAGAAATATTTAATTATTACATATGGTTTTTAAATATTATGTTATCATCATTTTTTATTTATTTGTATTTCTTTCTCAAATTTTCAATTTCCTATTAAGAAATAAAAATAAAAGTCATAAATTATATGGATAAATATTATACACATGTTTGTATTTTATTGGTCTATTTATAAAAATATCCAAAATACTTTAAATAGCAAGGTGTGGAAACAAATATTTTTTAGTATCAAGGTATAGAAACAATTTTTTTTGTTGATATTTTGTATTATTATTTAATGTATTAATACTTGTAATTTAGTGTAGATTAATAGTGGAGATCTTTCCCAACACCTCCCTCAAAACATTCACATGTCTTTTACATGACTATCTTACAATTTGTATGATCTTTCATTATATATATGTGCTGATATGCCATTTAATTTAAAAGCAATAAGATGAATAAAATGAAATGAATATATATTTAAAAAGCATATGTTATGTGGCGTTAAAGTTTTAAAATTTTTATGCACATTTACATTGTACAAAAATAATCAAATATATTTTTAAATTATGTATTTAATTTAAAGTAAAAATTATTTTTAATTTTAAATATTTTTATCATTAATATTTTTAAATCAATTACAATTTTAAATCAATTGAATTTTAGATCAAGTATTGTGATACAAATTAGCTACCAATTAAATCCAATGCAGATTATGTGAAGTTGACAATATTAAAATAAAAAAATTCATAAAAATAAAAAATATAATTTTTAGATAAATTGTTTGAATTTAATTAATATTTATTAATAAAATTTATTTTAAATATAATAGGGTAACAAATATTTTATAGTTTCTAAAAAATTTTCAATAAATTTTTTTTCAGTTTTAATATTAAAAAATAGAATAATTTTTTAAAATTATAAATCATAAACGTACCATTTAATATTTTATGTATTGTAATAGTAACAATAAAATGTGTCTTAAAGGAAACAAAGAATTATGTGTGTAAGTTAATTAATCATTATAATTATAACTAAAACGTTGGTTGTTATTTTTAGAATGATATTCATAAATTATTATATTTTTTATTATGGATTTCCATAAAATTATGAGAAGAACGCGGTGAATTGAAGATTTTTAAATAAAAAATAAAGTGATGGATAAATAAGAAATTAACTATAATTAGTCCATCATCAACAATGATTAGCTAGCCAAATCTTTGGAAATATCATCAAACATTTATCTTTCAATTCAAACTTCAATAACCACCTATCTTAAGTCAACCACATGGACATATGTTCTCCTAACCAAACGATAGTTATATATTCTAATAATGTAAACTTTGATACCTTGAATCAACCACTTATAATAATGAACTATTGATGATCAGTATTATGAAATATATAATAGAAATATAAAACTCAATCACATATAACTAAGTTTAATTGCAAACTATAAATGATGACCAATGTTTTCAAGGCTGTAATAGACCAAAATTTTAAAGATCATTATATCAAATTCATTAAATATAAGTTTTATATCTTGTAGAACTAAATTTAATTGAAAAATATAAATTATGACCAATGTTTTGAAGAATATGATAAAGATAGATAAAAGGTCAAGTGGTATATTTTAGTATTATAAATAAGTCTTATAATTGTACAAAGGGCAGAATGTATATCCTATTATTTCAAAATTCATTAAGGATAAATCTTGCAACTGTATAAAGATGACACGGATAAAAACATAACTTTTAAATATATTTTTTTTTAATTTTTTTTATTGATAAATATTATATGTATAAAATATGGTAAAAAAAAAGAATGAATAAGTATAACGCTGAATCCAATCCAATCTCTTAATACTCAATTTATTTGTAAAAATAGCTAAAAGAATTAATGTAACAATTTTTTTTATTTTTTTTATGACAATACAACAGAAACTAATTAACACGGGATGATATTATTATAAGATGTAAAGAGTAATAAAAAATTTAAAATAATTAAAACAGTCACATGATTTTGGTCATATGCTATTATTATAAGAAATTCAAATTCAAATTTAGGCAATTCAAAATTTGAGTTCGACTATTGAAATCGATAAATTGAGAAGAAAAAAAGAATATTGATTGATAAACATTGAAAAAAAATTGAAATGATCCATAATTGATTTGATGTAATTTTTCTTGTGTCAGACTACATGTAAATAAGTTATATTAATATGAGTTGGTTATATAAATATGTGTGAACATTTGTCGTCTATGTATTTTTTAATATTTTTGTTATATATGTTTGGTGTAGTAAAAAGAATTATTAAGATAACTAAATTAACCTGTAAGTAGGTTAGATTTTATTTTATAAAAGATTTTATTTTATAAATATATGAAATATAATATGCTTATTTTTTAGGATTATTTGGCATTTGCTAATTATTTCTTTCAATTAGTCTTATTTCACGTATGTTAAATTAAAAATTATTAAAAAAAATTGATGTAAATATAAGTAATCTCTTTGTTTACTTTTAGTTGTTTGATTGTTATTTTAAATTTTGTATTTTGTATTTTGATGTAAATTCGCAAGATATTGATCTAATCCTTCATAACTTTTAGATAAATATGTAAAGTTTAAAAAAAAAATTAAAAATTCATTTTGTATGTAAAAAATTTTAGTTGAGTTGAAACTGGTTTTTTCATAAACAAATTAATATGCCCTATACGACACTTGTGTTCTAGATTTATAAATTTCTAAATAATGTATGTTTTTAATAAGTGAAACGAGAATTATGACTAATGAGAATAAAAATTTTTCCTCTTCAATCCAAAATTAAGAAAGATTTAATAATATTCCTGCCAAACCAAACTTAGAAAATTTTTAAAATCACAATAAAAGTATTGAGATACATAATCAAATCCTGTTTCAAACTCTTAAGTAACCATAAACTCAATTCTACTTATAATTCTTCAATGGTAGTTGCTCAAACTATCATGTTTAGTCAAAATCAAAACCGAGGAGTAATTGATAATCCTACAAATTCCCTGCATGTGCTACCACTTAGGTTTCCCTGCAGCCAAAGCCAATCCTAATGTAAATACCACTAGGACAACACCATTGACCATCAAATTCCCAAGTTATATTAAGGGATCATACATCTACAATGTTCATTACCAATAATATCTTGTAATTTTTTAGAAAACAAATGGATGAAATAAATCATGATATGATTAATGTTTTTTACAACAAATGACTACAGTATTTAATCTTATTTTGGAAGCTACTAACCAAAGTTATCAACTTTTAGCCACTTAAACAAAATGCCTTATCGATGTTTTTGGTGTAGCCCACGTTGATCAAATAAGAATGCCTACAACATCACTTAGTAACACAAATCAAAAAAATAATAGGCATCAAGATAATAACTTAGATCAGGATGGTAATGTTGGTCAAAATCATAATGTTTGACTAGATAACAAAGATAATCAACTGCCTTTTTATATAGTTAATCGAAACCAAAACCCAGATGTAATGTTGGAACACATTAGACAAAATACAATGGGAGGGTATAATAACATTACTAATGTTGTTGAAATTTTTTGGAATAGAAATGACTTTAATGTTGGAAATACTAATTGACGATATTTTACCTCTGCCTTTTATGATCTAATCCTCCAAACGAAAATCCCAAGAAGTTGTAACATTCCTAAATTTACCAAATTTTCTGGAAAAAAAAATTATAAGTCAAGTGTAGAACATATATGCTAGATACACGATCGAATGTGGGAATTTAACCAATAATGAATAATTGAAAATAAAGTTTTTCCAAGTTCTTTAACTAAAGAATCCTTCACTTGTTTTACAAATTTACCACCAAATTTGATCCATTCTTGGAATCGATTAGAAAGATAATTCCATGAACAATTCTTTTGAGAAGAAACTAGAGTTAGTATCATGGATTTAATAAATATTAAGAGAAGGAAGGAGAAATTGTTAATAACTATTTGAGTTGATTTAAACTTATGAAGTTCAAATATTTTATAGTTATCTTTGAACATGAATTAATTCAAATGACGACATCAAGCTTAGAATTTTCAGTAAAAAAAATAATATTCAATGCACAAATTAAGGGCATATCACAATTAGTCAAAAAGATTAGACAAATCGAATATTTAAACTTTCATAAGTTGAAATTCAAGAAATATGATAAGACTTTTCGTTAGAAAAACATAGTCGTCATAGAAATTGATTTATTTTCTGATTCTTATGAAGAAGATAAAGACATGTTTGATGTTAACATAACTGAACTTAAAAAAGGACCTCCATACTTATGTAAATCCATTACTCCTTGTTTAGAAAAAGATAAGGATAACACATCATGTAAGAAATATGATTTTGATACATTTAAAGTCAATATCATCTTTGAAATTTTATTGAAAAATGGTGAAATTGATCTTAAAAACGATCATAAGATTCTATCTAAAGAACAACGTAAAGGGATGAAATGTTGTAAGTTTCATAACATGTTTGGTCATTGGACTAATAATTGCATTCATTTTAGAGATTTAATTCAAAGGAATATTCAAGAAGGTTGATTATGATTTGAACAAGAGAATCAGACGATAATGAAAATTTACTCTTACCCATTCCAATTAGAGGCTAATATGACTAAACCATGTCAAATAAACATGATTGATGTCACAACTATAGGTAACATTAAGGATGCCATCAACATGGCCTCGACATGGCCATCTAGCATTTTAAGATGGATTTTGGGAAAATTTTTCCAAATCTAATGAGTGTTTGGTCAATCTTTTGACCAAAGAGAAGGCTCTTGCAAAAAGAGGTCATGTTGGGTCCTTGACGCAGCACCATTTTTGATAAGGCTGCAGCTAAGGCCTTTGAGGATTTTGAGATGACGAAGCATTATACTTCATTTTCTTCTTTGAAAGAGGCCTTTTCTGCTTCAAGGCCTCAACACTTTATTAAGTTTAAGGCCCAACCTATTAAGACTTTTTTTCCACCTCAGAGGATGCCCCATAATTAATGGATTAGGACTACACCATCTAGCGCCAACAAATAGATGGTGGTAAATATGAAGGGTATCTATGATTGTTTTTATAATTGAAATATGCCAAGTACATCAAGGGAAGATTTTCCCCCCAACTAACCTGCACACAATTAAGGCGTACTCAAAGAAACCACAAAATGACTTATGAGATGGCAAGAGAAGTTGAAAAATAATTTAGGACTACAGACGTCAAAATGTTGAAAAGCCAAAATTTAGCTTGACCAATTAGGTCTCAATTGATGAGACCTAATGATAATCAACAAAAGATTGAGAAAAGGCCTATTATTTCAACTACCCAGGAGGAGGGTTGATGATAACCAAGGATTTCAACTCTAGATTTCCTGACGAAATACATCAGATATGTGTTGTAATGCCAATGTCACTCATAGAATTTGATAATTACAAAGAGGTTAATGACTAGGAGGATTACTACTTTGAAAATGAGGATAATGATAATCCTCTATGTTGTTATATCTTAGTTGCAACTAACTAAAGACAAACAGAGGTCATATTTCATCCATCTCAACAATATATCATAGGTCACCTCAAGCTGTTGTATGTGTCGGTTGAGGTAGAAGGCATACCTGTCAACAAAGTCTTGGTTGATGGAGGAGTGAAAATCAATCTAATGTCGTATTTTATGTTAAGAAGGTTCAATAAGACTCAAAAAGATCGTATTACTCATGATATGGTTCTTACTGACTATTCAGGAAGATCTTCCTAAATTCAAAGGATGCTTGTAGTCGAAATAAAGGTTGGCACCAACATAAGGCCAACCATGTTTTTTGTTGTAGCTTCAAGAGAAAACTACAATTTTTTACTTGACCAAGAATGGATACATGGAGTATCGGTCATACAATCCATAGTCCATCAAACTGTTTGTTTTTGGAATTTCAATGGAAAAGTAGAATATATGGAGGGTGACTAAAGATTTTTTAAAGGTGAAAAATAATAAGGTCGATGAACTAACCTATGACCAAATTTGGGACCAAGTTGGCTCTTACCTTATTTACAATATTGATAGTTTCAAAGGAAACATATCAGTTCACATGTTAGTCGAACTAGGACTTGACTCATTATTAGAGTTGATTGTCTAATACTTGAAGCCAAAAAAAATTTCTATATAGAAGAGTTATACCTATATAATAAATAAGATTTCATCTTATATGGCCAAAAATCGCTACATCAAAGTTTATCCGATCAAAAAAAGGCTGAGTTAGACCATACAAAAGAATCTGGTCAACAAAGGATGACCTTGATATGACTAGCGAAAATTGGCTTTATCAAGAAAATTCTTTGATCAATCGATCCATAAATGAAGACAATTTATAATATAATAAGTTAGATTGTGTTTTTGACAACTCTTTATTAAGATTTGAAAAACTAGAAGATGGGATACATATGCAAGCTTAATACATCTTGTAAGAAGTCAATTTAAAAATAAATGGCCATCGTTAGCCAACTTATATAAGTTTAAGGCTTGATAAAAATCTAAAAATAGAATTAATAGCCTTATTAAAAGAATATAGATATTTCTTTGCTTGCATTATAATGAAATGTCTGTTCTAAGTTGATCTTTAGTTGAACATCGATTGCCGATCAAAACAGGTAAAAGATCAGTCAAACAATCTCCTTATCGATTTGCTCCAAATATCAATGTGAAAATTAAGCAATAAATCGAGTGACTACTCAAGGCCAAATTCATTTAGTCTATTAGGTATGTTGATTGGACTTTGAATATTTTTCTCGTTATCAAGAAAAATGGAAAATTACAAATTTATATAGTATTTTGGGATTTGAATTTGGATATACCTAAAGAAGAATATCTAATGTCATTTGCCGATATGTTAATTAATTCCATTATAACTATATATTCATAGCCAAAGAAAACACATCGAAGATAGCCTTTCAATATCCAAGGATCATTGTGCTTTATGAATTGAAGGTAATACCTTTTGGGTTAAAAAATGCTGAGACTACTTATCAAAGGTCCAAGAATACTATTTTTCATGATTTAATTGGTAATATAATTGTGCAATCTAGTGATAGATTAAATCACTTAGATAATCTTCAACAAGCCTTTTTCAAAAATGCAGACTAACCATTTAAAAGGTTAATCCATTTGTTGGTATAAAAACGTATGAAGGCAAGTGCACCTTATCGTTTTACAGAGTAAGGAGTGAGTAAGAGTATCGTCTCTATAGGGATTTGGTTCAAATACTGAATTTATACTAGTCCACTAATTGAACTTAGTTATAGGGTCACGTAGGCAACGCAAACAAAAAAATAACCAGATTCACAAATTCTGTCACTAATCTGGAACCCTGTTCTAGTTTGCCTGAAACTACTCAAAATAAACTCTAAATTGTCAAACATTCAACAACTGATATAAATGTGTAAAAATTCAAATTATGGAAGATGTTAGGGTTGGATTTCACCAAAACTTCCCCTATGTAATCTTTGATCATTACGTATATTCAAGATAAAATGTAATTGAA
The DNA here is from genome assembly GCA_037954105.1 of Canavalia gladiata. NCBI lineage: Eukaryota > Viridiplantae > Streptophyta > Magnoliopsida > Fabales > Fabaceae > Canavalia > Canavalia gladiata. Next base: position 9,537,520 of record CM075659.1, on the reverse strand, counting down.
GATCGAATTCATGAGTTAGTGATTGAAGGTCAATCCCTTGACTCAGCAATCCTTCACAGCAAATTAGGAATCCTAATTCCTTAGCAATTCCTAATTTGCAGTGAGCCTTACGTTCAAGAATTCAAACGATCTCACAAATGTGAACCTCTATCCCTAGAGCCTTCACACTTATGTTATTCAATCCCAGTTCCAATTCTTAAACCAATTTCCCAATTGTGAAGAAGAATTTTGATTCAATTTATAAGTGGCCAAGTCATAAAGGCATTAAGCAAAGAGATGAATAATCAACGTTAAAGGAAAACAATCTTAAATAAATGCATGATCTAGATTACATAAGATCAGTTAAGGATTCATCCTCCCCCAACAGGGACTTAGTTACACATAATGAAGAAGAAGAAAACAGGGGAAGGGGAGAAGATCTTGATCATGACAACACGCTGTAGAATCCCTTCGTCCTCAACCTTAGGGTTTCTCCTTCACCCAGAATAGAACCAACGTGTGGGGAAACGACGGCTCTATCCTCTGGATTTTCGCTCTGGAGATAGATTAGTGGATAGAGTGGATGATGCCCTGTTTTCGTTCTGTTCTGGGCTTTTTATAACTACTGGTCTGTAGCGTGGCGTGTCCAACGCGGCCCAACTGCGTTGCCAATGCGAAACCCTGTAACAGATTGCAGAAATTAAAACATATCAGATTTACGAGAATTTATCATCCAAAAGGCTCTAAAAATGTATTTTCCATATTGTGCATGAGTTATTCAGTTTTATGTCACTTTCTCATGTTTTAATGGTGTTTTATGCTTCAATTACTTGCAATTACATTGAATTATGTTCCAAATAAGTGTCTTATTGGACACTTATCACCATTAAAGTGTGTTTTTTGTGTTTCTGTAGATGAATTCCTTGGTTTTATTATACATAAATAAGGAGTCGAGGTTGGCCGCAATAAAAAAAGGTCATGTTAGAAACATAATCACTATCAAACTTAAAACAACTCTAATCACTTATAGGTAAGGTTAATTACCTTCAAAGGTTCATCTCGAACTTAGCTGGAAAAACTCACGCCGTGTTTCCTTTTCTTTAACTCAATCGAGAAGATGAATTTTGATTGGGGTAGGAACACCAAGAGGCATTGAAAAAACTAAATCCCACCTGAATAATCCACTAATACTCATTGTCCAAAAGAAAGGAAGACCATTAAAGTTATATATTGCCACCTCATAATTTACTATTTGGTAGCATGTTGGTGCAAGAAGACCATGATAAAATTAAGAGGGCTATTTATTATTTTTGAGTAGATTTATTGCAAATGTAGAAGTTAAATACTCTCCTTTAGAAAAACTTTATTTATGTTTGTACTTCTCATGTATCAAACTTAAGCATTATATAAATATTTTCGATGTTTCGGTTTCGACTTATTTTGATGTCTTAAAATATATGTTGACGAAGCCTATTTTGCATAATTGAATTGGTAAATAGGCTTTGGTCTTAATTGAATTCTCATTAACTTTTGACTCATTAAAGTCAATAAAAGGAAAAGTTATAATTGATTTTCTAGTCGATCATATGAGTCTTGTCCCCAGTCAAATACTATTGGAATTGAAACCATAGGAAATGTATTTTAATGGATCAAAACATCGAATGAAAAAAAATTGTTTTTTTTTTCATTTCATCAAGGCCACCCACTATATTTAATATTAAAGGTTGGATCGGTCTCCTCTAATAATGAAGTAGAATATTTAGCTTTAATCCATAGTTTAGAGATTTTAACTAATTTAAAAGTGAAAAATGCATGTGTTTATGGTGATCTAAAGTTGGTTATTAAGCAGATGGATGACTCTTATAAATGCATAAGTGATCATTTGTTTGAACATGTTAGTAGAGAAATGGTATTAACAAATAATTTTGATTTTAAAAATTTTCATCATGGTCCTTATGAGGAGAGTTTCGAGGCTAATGCTTTAGCTCAATTGGATTCGAGGTATAAATTAACCCCTGAAATATTGTCAAAAGTTTCTAATATCAAAGAATATTTTCCTAAACAAAAGTTTGAGGTTAAGGCAGTTATGTGCCTCGATTTAAAAGATTGGAGATATTCCATATAAGATCCTAATGCGCAACTAGACAAGAAAACTAAATTCATCGCTTGTCACTATGTAATCTTGAGTGATGAATTTTATAAAAGAGGGTTCGATGTAACTTTATTAAGATATTTAAATAAATAGAAACCTATATTTCTATTGTCAAAATTCATGGAGGATTATGTGGAGCTTACCAATCCAGCTATAAGATGAAGTGGGTGTTAATACGGAAAAAAAAAATTGGCCAACCATGTTAAAAGATTGTGTCAAATATGAAAAATTCTATGAGGAATGTCAAAAACATTCATCATTACAACATATTCCGACATTAGAGCTGTATTCGATCATTAAACCTTGGCCACTTAAGGAATGAGCCTTGGATATAGTAGGATTAATACATTGATATGAACTTGAATACCACATTGCATAATCAAGACCATGTAGAGAAGGATGTAACTCAAAAAATTAATTGAGAAGAGGAAGGTTAAAATAGATAAAAGAAATAATTGGGATCTATGTAAATACATTTTCAAGAAAAAGAGACAGATAAGATCATGAGTTTTATTTATGCAAATTAAGAAGATCTTTACACAAAGAAAACAAGATTTAGAAAAATATGTTATCTATTTTATTATAATTTATATTAATTTTTAGTCGATTTAGTTTTCAATTTGTTAGGATTATATCGAAGACTTAAATTATATTGTAGATAGATTCTATCAGAATTAGCCATAATTTCCTCATATAAAAGATTTAAAAATTCTATTAGGATTTAGTTATAATTTTCTTATATTAGTAATTATACAAATTTAAATAGTTCTTTTATGATAAATGAAAGAGATTGGACATAAGAGTTTTTATTAACCTAAATAAGGTTTTTCTCTACCGTAAGAATCATAGCATTCTTTTACTCTTATGAAACCTTGTATTATCAATCTTTCCTATAAGATTGGTGATTCAAATTTATAAAAGTTTTCGGTTCGTACTTTAACCTAAGTGGGGTTATTATGTTGATCAGTTATCTCATGTTTGTGCCAAGACAAAAGGTTTAAATAATAGGTCATGTTTCTTATAACGTTGGTTTGTTATTTGCTCGTGTTGGATTATTGAACCAGTTATTTTATATTTTTCTATTATTTTGTAATTTTCTTATTTAACCTATATTGTGAAGATTAGACTATCCTATCAATTCATATTATTTGGTATTAAGAGCTGTTGGTTGACATAATAGGTATTTTATACCTTTTTAATTTTTTTATCCAGAACAAAAAAAATGCAAAAAAGAAGAATATTGAAAAAAAGTTATGAAAAAAAAAGCCAAATTTTTTTTTACTAACATGGCGGAAAATCAACAAAGTTAACAAGGATTACATGCTTTGTAAGTACAAGTATTTATGAGCCAAGTTAAAAAGTTGCTTGATAGAAAGATAACAAGACTTCTCCAAGGTTTGGATCATATGATGGATAAAGTTATATAGGAAAATGATAAAAATAATTAAAGGAAGCAAAGAAAGAATAAATACAAAAGAGCCTAATGATGAAAGAAGAACTAAGGAAGAAATAAAAATAGTTAAAATAGAAATTTCAAGTCATAAAGAGTATGACGGAGGTTATAGATTTTTCAAAATTATAAAAGAAAGAATCATGGTGAAAGTACTCCTCAAAGCACGGGTGACAATAATTTAGCTAATTTAAAAATAGAAGTTTTATATTTTCAAGATTTTATAGATAACATGAAACAAAAGGATTAAAAGTAAGAAATATTACAAATGGGCATGGTTGTATAGAAAAATGATAGGCATGATGTAATTTTATTATCACATGTTAATTTACAATCTATTTAAATTCAACAGTGGAATAAGTTACCAATTATGGATTATTGGAATCCCATGTTTGATGAATTAAATAAATTAAATGATAGTAAGGTGTTATCTTATTTGGAAAACTGTCTTTTCCATCGATAAAAAAATAACTTATAAATTTTTAAAAATGGTTTAAAAATTAGAAAGGACCTTTTGAGATAATTAGGATGTTGTTGAACAATGGGTATTCGATTCAAGAGATAGCAAGATCATTAAATAATTCTCAAAATTCGTCTACAAATGACAGATATTTAAAAAATATGTAGACCAATAATGGGTGTAGGTTCTTGGTTACAAAACAATAAGAAAATTAAAAAGGAAGTTGAGAGTGAAGTTGTCTATAAGTTATTCGCATGTTCTCGAAAAGTACATTACAACCTTCCCATGTTTCCAAGATTTCCTTTTCGTCATTGATAAGCATAGATTTCATAAATAATTATCTCTCACTTTTATCTCATTAAGACTTCTTATATGTTCAATTAAGTGATCTTTGTCATATTTTATGAGTTTGGGTTCATATGAAGTTTAATTGAATTTCTTTGCTTACCCGATTAAAATGACACTATTATAGTATTTTGAGCATAATAGGAGTTGTAGACATCCAAAAATCATGAAATCTATCTTGAATGAAAGCTTAAAGAAGTGTCCATATTTACAAAGCAAGATCAGATTCTAAATTGGATGTTTAGGACTCCGAAATTATCTCAAAAGATGAGATAGTGTTGCTGACGTGGAATTTGAACAGTGTGCAAAGATCCGGCCATATCTTGAGATATAGAAGTCATATTGAGATGAACTCAACTTTGTTGGATAGCTAAGATCCAGGGCTACAACTTTTGTTCAGAAGTCAAGCTCTAATTCGGACATGTGAACATCCGAAATTGCGGTGCAAGAAAGTCAAAATTGTTGTGCTCATTGGTGGCAAAAATTCAAAAGTGTTTTGCAATTTCAACAAAGCCCATGTGAAAGCAAGAAAAGGGTAGAAAAGTAATATCCTAGTTGGTGACTTTTTGAAGATGATGCCTCAAAAATCCTCTATAAATAGAAGGGTTTGCAAGAGGAGACACACACCAATTTTGGAGATCAACTCCAATACCATCTTCTTTCTTTCTTTCTTTCTTCCTTTCTTTCTTGTTAGTTTTGCCTCCTTCATGGAAGGCTTATGTTTTCTTTCTTGTTAGTTTGCCTCCTACATGGAAGGCTTAGTTTTTCTTTATTGTTAGTTGCCTCCTACATGGAAGGCTTAGGATTTATTTCTTGTTAGTTTTGCCTCCTACATGGAAGGCTTAGGATTTATTTGTTGTTAATTTGCCTCTTTCTTTGTTGTTAATTTGCCTCCTTCATGGAAGGCTAGGTTTGTAGTTTCAATTCGAGGATTCAAGCTATTTTCATTTTAACTTTGAGGTCTTGATCTTTATTTACATGCTTATTAAGTGGTTTCTACTCTACTTCACTATATTCTTCAATTTTATTCTTTAATCAAAGTTTGATCGGTTGACGTATTTTGATTAATGCATGATTGATTTATAATTGGTTTTTGATTGGTAAATCACTTTCCAAAAGTTTGAAGAGTAGAAATTAAGTAATTTAATTGAAGGTTTTCATTTTATTACTTACTTCAACTGAATTCTGATTGTGAAATTGGTTTAGATAAAAGATTAAGTGGTTACTAAATCTTGTTGATCATAATCAATTAAATTCTGAGAGGTTTCTCAGTAGAGAATTCAAGGATCATTGTAGGGGTTCCAGATGATCCTAGGTTGATAAACACAATGCATGATTTTAGTGATCAATGATTAGTTAAGAAAATAGCCTCTGAATTCCTTGAGTTGATTATTGTTAAGTCAAATAAATTTCATTCTGTATTTTGCATTTAGAACTTCATATCAAATCTTTCCAAAATCCCCTTGTTCTAACCTTCTCCTTATTTGCTTAAGAATCTGAAATGGTCTTTGGGAGATGACCTAGGTTGCACCTTATACTATACCAATAGTTTGGGGGAAATCTAGAAATTATTTTTGCGCGTTTACGACGAGCGTGTCAAAATTTGGCGCCGTTGCCGGGGACCATTTTAATTTCCTAGGCTCATTTAGGAGTTTGTATAAAAATTTTAATCTTTCTAACAATTGTTTTTACTTTAGGTATATCATTCTTGGATTTTCTGTATGAATTCACCTTTTTGTGTATGACCCGATCCAATCCTGAAAATTTATATGCATATGATCCTGAGATTGATAGAACATTCCACCACTTGAAAAGAGCACATAGAAGACATTCATCCAGTAATAACCAAGAAAGTAACAGTAGTGATTTTTCATCTTTAAATTTTGATAGTTTTAAATATTTTGCTAAGAACATGGCTGATAGAACCTTAAAAGAATTAGCTGCACCTGATGTTGCTTATCAACCATTGTGTATTCAATACCCTGATGTTGATGCACCATTTGAACTGAAGTCTGGACTAATACATTTGCTACCTAAGTTTCATGGCCTTGCAGGTGAGGACCCTCATAAACATTTGAAGGAATTTCACATTGTGTGTTCTACAATGCGGCCACAAGGAATTCCTGAAGATCATATCAAGTTGAAGGCATTTCCTTTCTCCTTAAATGATGGAGCCAAGGACTGGTTGTACTATCTACATCCAACATCTGTTACAAGCTGGAATGATATGAAAAGATTATTCTTGGAGAAATTCTTCCCTGCATCCAGAACAGCAGCTATCAGAAAAGAGATTTGCGGCATCAGACAGAACTCCCAAGAAACTCTCTATGAGTATTGGGAGAGATTCAAGAAACTATGCGCCACTTGTCCACACCATCAAATCAGTGATCAATTACTGATTCAGTATTTCTATGAAGGACTCATGCCAATGGACAGAAGCATGGTTGATGCAGCTAGTGGTGGAGCACTTATGGACAAAACTCCTACAGCAGCTCGAGATTTGATTGCTAACATGGCAGAAAATTCTCAGCAATTCAATTCTCGAACTAATTCCTTGTCTAAAGGAGTCCATGAAATGACCACCAAGACAGACCATACACGATTGGAGAACAGAATTGAAGAACTAACCTCCATCGTAAGACAGTTGGCCATCGGACAACAACAACAACTTAATGTTGTTGACAAAACCAAAACATGTGGCATCTGCACTTCTGCAGATCATCCTACTGATGCATGCCCAACATTGCAAGAAAGTGAGACACCTGAGGCTGCAGTAAATGGTATTTTTGGCACAGGACAACAATACAGGCCTCCTCAACATTATCAGCAACAGAAGTTTGAGCCACCTTCTGGATCATACAATCCTAGTTGGAGAAACCATCCTAACTTGAGATATGGTCCTCCACAACAACAAAGGATTCAAACATCTGACTCCCAAAATAAATACCAACCACCGCCATTCAGACAACAACAACAGCATATGCAGCAATCTGTACCCTCTAATGCTTCTGAACCCTCTCTTGATGATTTGATGAAGCAATTAGCAACCAACAATCTTCAGTTTCAACAAAATGTAAGTTCTACCATTCAGGATTTACAAACTCAAATTGGGCAGTTGGCTACCACTGTCAACCAATTGAAATCTCAAGGTTCTGGTCAACTACCTTCTCAACCTGTCATAAATCCCAAAAGTGTGAATGCCATGACCTTGAGAAGTGGGAAGAAAGTGCAGACAGACCCTACAATTTTAAAGCAACAAAGCTTCAATCAGACTAATCCACACCAAAAAGAAGCATTTATCTCCACACCTGGAGACATCTCTGATGAGCCATCTGAATCAGAGGGAAAGTCTGATGAAAAAAGTACATCAGCCTTCGATAAGACATCGAATGATCAACAAAAAGAAGCTTGCCATAAACGATCTGCACTTGAAGCATCTGATGAGAAGAAAACCCCAAATTGTGCTGATCTGAAGGTATCTTTACCTTTTCCAAATAGAATGGTTCAATCCAAGCCCAATGTTCATGCAGAATTGGATAAGGAGCTTCTAGATACTTTTAGGAAAGTGGAAGTCAACATACCACTTCTAGATGCTATCAAGCAAATTCCCAAATATGCCAAATTTCTAAAGGATTTGTGCACGCATAAGAGAAGACTCAAAGGGGATGAGAAGATCAGTGTGGGACGCAATGTTTCTGCCTTAATTCAACCCAGCCTCCCTCAGAAATGTAAAGATCCAGGAACTTTCACCATTCCTTGCACAATAGGAAACTCTACATTTGGTGATGCATTGCTGGATCTAGGTGCTTCCATTAATGTTATGCCCTCATCAGTTTATAAATCTTTGAATCTGGGAGAACTGAAGCCAACTGGTGTGGTGATTCAATTAGCCAACAGAAGTACAGCACATCCAGCCGGAGTACTTGAAGATGTGCTAGTTCAAGTGAATAAGCTGATCTTTCCAGCTGACTTCTACATTTTGGATATGGAAGATGAGTCATCCATCAATAGAGCAACCTTGATCCTAGGGAGACCTTTCCTCAAAACTGCAAAAACAAAGATAGATGTGCATACGGGGACTCTCTCTATGGAATTTGGAGATGATATCATCCAATTCAACATATTTGAAGCCATGAAGCATCCCATAGAGAATCATTCACTCTTTCAACTTGATGCCATAGACCTTCTTGCGGATGATTATTCTATTGACAATCTACTTTTTAAATTTTTTGATTTTGATTTAGATTACTTAGATAATTTTACTTGCACATGTGATGAATTTGATTCATGTATTGTGTGTTCCAGGATTAATGCTGCAGACCAACCTTCGTTGAAAGATGACATGTTAGATGCAAGTGTTGCAGACATTTCAACCTCAGATAGATCTCTTCCTTCCATAATACAACCACCTCCTTTGGAGTTGAAGCCTTTGCCTGAACATCTAAAGTATGCTTATTTGGGGGAAAATGAGAAGCTTCCTGTCATTGTAGCAAAGAACCTTCTACCACAACAGGAAGAAAGGTTACTGCAAACCTTAAAAATCCATAAACAAGCAATTGGATGGACTTTGGCTGATATTCCAGGTATTAGCCCATCTACTTGTATGCATAGGATACTGCTGGAGGAAAACACCAGACCTGTTAGACAACCACAAAGGCGTTTGAATCCAACCATCCTAGATGTGGTAAAGAAGGAAGTAGGTAAGCTTTTGGCAGCTGGTATCATCTATCCCATCTCAGACAGTGATTGGGTAAGCCCGGTGCAAGTAGTTCCTAAGAAGACTGGCATGACTGTAGTAAAAAATCACAATGATGAACTAATCCCTACCAGAATACAAAACAGTTGGAGAGTGTGCATAGATTATAGGAAGCTTAACCAAGCTACTCGCAAGGATCACTTCCCTTTGCCCTTCATAGACCAAATTTTGGAAAGATTAGCAGGAAAATCTCACTATTGCTTTCTGGATGGTTTTTCAGGTTATTTTCAAATACATATAGCCCCAGAAGACCAGCATAAGACCACCTTCACTTGTCCTTTTGGTACTTTTGCCTATCGAAGGATGCCCTTTGGTCTATGCAATGCCCCTGGAACCTTTCAAAGATGCATGGTAAGCATTTTCTCTGATCTCTTAGAAAGTTGCATGGAAGTGTTTATGGATGACTTCACTGTATATGGTTCTTCTTTTGATGCATGCTTAGAAAGCCTTTCTAAAGTTTTGGACAGATGCATTGAGACTAACCTGGTTTTGAATTTTGAAAAATGTCATTTCATGGTAACAGAAGGTATAGTCTTAGGACACTTGGTATCTAGCAAAGGTTTAGAGGTTGATAAGGCCAAGATAGACATTATTTCTTCTCTACCTTACCCCACTTCTGTGCGAGAAGTACGTTCTTTACTTGGTCATGCAGGTTTTTACAGAAGATTCATCAAGGATTTTAGCAAGATTGCACAACCTCTTTCTAAACTACTACAAAAAGATACCAAATTTGTGCTTGATCAAGCATGCAAGGATTCATTTGATGAACTAAAGAAGCGGTTGACAACCACTCCCATCATTCAACCACCTAATTGGACGCTTCCATTTGAATTAATGTGTGATGCATCTAATTATGCCCTTGGTGCTGTACTGTCTCAAAGAGTTAGCAAGAGATCTCATGTCATTGCATATGCCTCTCGCACACTTGATGCAACCCAATCAAATTACACAACTACTGAGAAGGAGCTTTTGGCAATTGTGTTTGCATTAGATAAATTTCGCTCCTATTTGCTTGGATCTAAAGTTATTGTTTTCTCTGACCATGCAGCTTTGAAATACTTGCTGAAGAAGACAGATGCTAAGCCAAGACTGATTCGTTGGATGCTTCTGTTGCAAGAATTTGATTTAGAGATTAAAGACAAGAGTGGTGCAGAGAACCTTGTAGCAGATCATTTAAGTCGGATCCAGCAACCTTGTGAAGAAACTTCAATTGCAGATTCATTCCCAGAAGAGCATCTCTATCAATTGCACGGGAAAGATCCTTGGTATGCAGATTTGGTAAACTATCTGGTTGCTAAAGAAATACCCAAACACTTCACCAAATCGCAACTTGCCAAGTTGAAAAGTGATGCCAAACACTACATATGGGATGAACCATACCTTTGGAAGACATGCAGTGATCAAATCATTAGAAGGTGTGTTCCAGATCATGAAGTTCAGTCTGTACTTACCTTTTGCCATTCCCTAGCTTGTGGTGGACACTTTGGGCCACAACGGACAGCTAGAAAAGTACTAGACTCAGGCTTTTATTGGCCTACAATATTTCGTGATGCACACAGATTATGCATAACTTGTGAGCAGTGCCAAAGAATAGGGAGTATTTCGCGCAGAAATGAGATGCCCCAACAACCACTTCTCTTTTGTGAGGTATTTGATGTATGGGGTATAGACTTTATGGGTCCATTCCCTGTCTCTTTTGGCTTTGTTTACATTCTGCTAGCTGTTGATTATGTTTCAAAATGGGTGGAGGCAAAAGCCACCCGTACTGATGATGCTCGAGTTGTTGCAGATTTTATCAGGTCTAACATTTTTAGCAGGTTTGGCATTCCTAGAGCTCTAATTAGTGACCAAGGTACTCATTTTTGCAACCGCACAATGGAAGCCCTACTCCGCAAATATGGAGTCATGCATAAAGTTTCCACCCCATATCATCCTCAAACAAATGGTCAAGCTGAAGTTTCTAATCGAGAGATCAAGAAAATCTTAGAGAAAACAGTTCAGCCTAACAGGAAGGATTGGAGCTTGCGCCTTGTTGATGCATTATGGGCATATAGGACAGCTTACAAGTCACCCATTGGCATGTCTCCCTACAGGATTGTCTTTGGTAAAGCATGTCATCTTCCAGTTGAATTAGAGCATAGAGCATTTTGGGCAGTAAAGAAATGCAACATGGATCTAGACCAAGCAGGAATCCATAGGAAGCTTCAATTGCAGGAACTTGAAGAAATTCGATTAGAAGCATACGAAAACTCCAAAATTTACAAAGAAAAGGTCAAAGCTCTTCATGACAAAAAGTTGGCAAGAAAGGAGTTTTCCGTTGGACAAAAAGTTCTCCTTTTCAATTCTCGGCTAAAGCTTATGCCTGGTAAGCTACGCTCTAGATGGTTAGGACCATTTGTAGTTACTAATGTTTTTCCTTATGGTGCAGTGGAAATAAAAAATGAGGTAACTGAAAATATCTTCAAGGTGAATGGACATCGTCTTAAACCATTTTTCGAAGGTTTTCAAAAGCACACGGTAGAAGAAGTGCATTTGCACAATGCCACATACCTGCAATAAATTCAAGAGAAGTCTCTCTCTCTCCCTCTCTCTCTCTCTTTCTCTCTTTCTCTCTCTCTCTTTCTCCCTCTCCCTCTCTCACATTCCTCGCTTATAAGTTTCAACTAATCTCTCAACTTCCTTCTTCACCTCTTAAATCATCCCAACTATTACACCACATTGAGCTTGCAGGAATAATAACTTGAGTGTTTTAAGAAAAAAAAATGGAGAAAGCTCTCACCAGGATCAAAATTTTGTTCCCTACTCTCCCCAGAAATTTTCTTAAAGACATTTATAATTGCAGACTTGAACGATTGAGAGCATTAACACTCTTAGGCCTTCCAGAAGATGTCCGTTGGATCATTGAAGCTAAGGTACGTCTAGCAGGTGAATTTCAAGAATCATTTGTTAAAAACATGCCAGGTATGGGAAGAAGTTCCTATGCAAAGAAGAGAAGGGCAAAAAGAATTGGAGTTTGCTACAGGTGTGCAAGATGGACCTGTAACACAAGATGCAAGAACCCTGGAATGGTTTCAAGAAATCGAGAGGACAAAATTCAATTCATAAAGGATGGACTGAGTAAGGAGTCATTGGATGATATCATTCAGACTCTTGAGACGCATCCTAGTGGGCATGTACAAGGAGTCTTTCTTGATTTGTTTGAACTGTTCCGTAAGGAAAAAGCACGTTATAGTCTTGGGAATCTGACTTTAAAAGATCCTGTTGTCAGTTTACAAGAAAACTGAATAGGAAGCACATCCTCGACTCTTAGAAGGCGTTTCAGCCGTTACTGGACGTAAAACCAGAGGAAGATGTGAGCCACAATCACAACTACTGTTCATTCTCATGCGTGTATGTTTGTCATTTACATTGTCTTTTCAATTTATTGGGCCACCGTTTTTTTTGAAATTTTCACCCCTGCTTAAAGTCTTTCCCCTCTGACATTCACCTTTTCCTTGAACCCAAAATTCAAACTTTTGCAACCAAAATTCAAACTTTTGCAACAAAAATTCAAACTTTTGCAGCAAAAATTCAAACTTTTGCTACCAAATCCTGATCCCGCACTATTCAAGCGATCTCCTTGTCTGATATTGAGTCCCTATAAATTATCCACCTCTATGACATATTTTTTCAAAAAAAAAAAAAAAAAAGACAGAAACACCGTATATGGATAAGATCAATACTATCTGTGTTTTTGGTGGGTCTAACCTTGGAAAGGATGGAGAATTTCAACATGTAGCTTCTACCCTTGGTAAGGCATTAGCTGCAAGAAAAATCAATCTTGTTTATGGGGGAGGGATTCAGGGTTTAAAAGGATGTGTTGCAGGATCTGCACTCACAAAGGGGTGTAACGTCTTAGGTGTTGGCTTAAAAAATGGGAGCACCTCCTACTTCACCCTGGGTACTGAATTGAAGGTTGCAACCATGCATGACCGTATGAGACACATGTTGGTTAATTCTAATGCATTTATTGCATTACCTGGTGGTCTTGGAACAATGGAAGAAATTTTTACCATTATATTTTGGGCCTATCGGAATTTTCATAAAAAACCTTTGGGCTTATTGAATATTAATGGCTTTTATAATGGTTTGATATCCTTTTTAGATCATGCAGTAGAGCAGGAGTTCATGCCACAATCCATGCGCAACATCATAGTATCTGCTTCAACTGTTGAACAGCTACTTGAGATTTTGCAAAATCCTACATCTGAGCTCAGTCAAGCAATGCAGCTAGTGAACCAACCAAATCAGGATGGCAGAGATAAAAGAGAACCAGATACCACTCTTCGGTTATAACTTTTCCTTACTTTGATGGTTTTCTTACATTTCTTTTCCTGTTATATGAAATTTCATCTAAGACATTGGGGACAATGTCTTGGATAGGTTGGGGGGAAGATGGTCCGATATCTAAAATTAAAAAAAAAAAAAAAAAAAAAAACAAAACCCAAAAAAAAAAAAAAAAAACAAAAAAAAACAAAAAAAAAATTAGGTTAGATTCATAAACTTGCTTTGAGTAAGATGGCTGAGTAAGGAGTTACACTTGACTCTTGATACGCATCTTATGATTTAAAAAAAAAAAAAAAAAAAAATTGAATGTGGAAGTATGTTTTTCTTTAGATTTCATAAAATAATTGAAGCAAAATGATTTACATTTCGAGATTAATTAGTTTGGCAACACATATTTGAACTGGATAGATTAGATTTGATAAATATATTACCTGTGAGATTTTGAGCCTTATTATTATTTTCTTTCTTGTGTGATTTTCATCCATGGAATATGTTACTTCAGAACTTGCATTGATTCTTTTTGAAGCTACATTTTCACATGATTTGTACAAAAATGATTGAGGCACTGTTTTTCTTGAACAAACCACTTGGCCAAATAACTAAACCATATAATTTTATCCTTTGATCAGCCCTTTGAGCCGATTAGCCTTTTCTTCTTTTTAGCTCACCACAAATAAAAAAAAAAAAAAAACAACTTTGTCTGACCATAGAAGGTGAGGAATACTGGATTTATCATACCATAAGTGTTTCAATAAGTGTGGGGGAGATTATTGTTGTGTTCATCAATATCATGGTTGAAAAAAAAAAAAAAACTGAAGCAATAAATTAATAAATAAACTATTATATTGAAAAAAAAAATAAAAAAAATTGAAGAAGTGATATCTGTTTCTCACACTTGCACTTACAATCAATTCTCAATCCTTACCATTTTCCTTGGTCTAACATTGTATCTCTTCAATATATCATTTCATCTTTCTAATCCCGTTAGAACCAAAATAAAGACCTCTTGATTTGTGCATTGCATGTGTACATAGTAGTAGAGAAGTAGAAGATATGCAAACCTATGATAGTTCATCTTTCAAGGATTGAATTTGAGAGAAACACTTACCAAATCAAACACTTGAGAGATTCAGAGTATATCATGTGAGGTTTTATCTTTCTCAATCTATGTTTTTCAAATTAAAGTTGCCTTTCTAAGTAATTTCAAAAATGTGATGAAAGAATGCTTCATGAAATTTTGTGAATTCTTGAGAAATCAACTCAAAACTTTGATGTTCTTTCAAAAAAAAAAAAAAGTCACCAATCCTTAACTTAAGTTTGCCCGAGACGTGCAAAAGATAAGTGTGGGGGAATTTGATAAGCATAGATTTCATAAATAATTATCTCTCACTTTTATCTCATTAAGACTTCTTATATGTTCAATTAAGTGATCTTTGTCATATTTTATGAGTTTGGGTTCATATGAAGTTTAATTGAATTTCTTTGCTTACCCGATTAAAATGACACTATTATAGTATTTTGAGCATAATAGGAGTTGTAGACATCCAAAAATCATGAAATCTATCTTGAATGAAAGCTTAAAGAAGTGTCCATATTTACAAAGCAAGATCAGATTCTAAATTGGATGTTTAGGACTCCGAAATTATCTCAAAAGATGAGATAGTGTTGCTGACGTGGAATTTGAACAGTGTGCAAAGATCCGGCCATATCTTGAGATATAGAAGTCATATTGAGATGAACTCAACTTTGTTGGATAGCTAAGATCCAGGGCTACAACTTTTGTTCAGAAGTCAAGCTCTAATTCGGACATGTGAACATCCGAAATTGCGGTGCAAGAAAGTCAAAATTGTTGTGCTCATTGGTGGCAAAAATTCAAAAGTGTTTTGCAATTTCAACAAAGCCCATGTGAAAGCAAGAAAAGGGTAGAAAAGTAATATCCTAGTTGGTGACTTTTTGAAGATGATGCCTCAAAAATCCTCTATAAATAGAAGGGTTTGCAAGAGGAGACACACACCAATTTTGGAGATCAACTCCAATACCATCTTCTTTCTTTCTTTCTTTCTTCCTTTCTTTCTTGTTAGTTTTGCCTCCTTCATGGAAGACTTATGTTTTCTTTCTTGTTAGTTTGCCTCCTACATGGAAGGCTTAGTTTTTCTTTATTGTTAGTTGCCTCCTACATGGAAGGCTTAGGATTTATTTCTTGTTAGTTTTGCCTCCTACATGGAAGGCTTAGGATTTATTTGTTGTTAATTTGCCTCTTTCTTTGTTGTTAATTTGCCTCCTTCATGGAAGGCTAGGTTTGTAGTTTCAATTCGAGGATTCAAGCTATTTTCATTTTAACTTTGAGGTCTTGATCTTTATTTACATGCTTATTAAGTGGTTTCTACTCTACTTCACTATATTCTTCAATTTTATTCTTTAATCAAAGTTTGATCGGTTGACGTATTTTGATTAATGCATGATTGATTTATAATTGGTTTTTGATTGGTAAATCACTTTCCAAAAGTTTGAAGAGTAGAAATTAAGTAATTTAATTGAAGGTTTTCATTTTATTACTTACTTCAACTGAATTCTGATTGTGAAATTGGTTTAGATAAAAGATTAAGTGGTTACTAAATCTTGTTGATCATAATCAATTAAATTCTGAGAGGTTTCTCAGTAGAGAATTCAAGGATCATTGTAGGGGTTCCAGATGATCCTAGGTTGATAAACACAATGCATGATTTTAGTGATCAATGATTAGTTAAGAAAATAGCCTCTGAATTCCTTGAGTTGATTATTGTTAAGTCAAATAAATTTCATTCTGTATTTTGCATTTAGAACTTCATATCAAATCTTTCCAAAATCCCCTTGTTCTAACCTTCTCCTTATTTGCTTAAGAATCTGAAATGGTCTTTGGGAGATGACCTAGGTTGCACCTTATACTATACCAATAGTTTGGGGGAAATCTAGAAATTATTTTTGCGCGTTTACGACGAGCGTGTCAGTCATGAAGAAGGCTTGTTAGGTTCTTGGTTACATTTTCTACAATCTCAATTTCCCTTTTCTTCTCCTTGCACGAGCTTACAACTTTTTGCACCAATTAAGGATTCATTTCAACTTGGATTTCTATTAGACTTTGGTAGATGTTTCCTTCGCTCAATTTTTCCATCGATTAAAAAATGAAATAAAAGGTTAGACTTGATCTAAGAAGTAACAACATATGAGCAATATGACTTAACGAAGTCGATAATTTTTTCTTTTTTGACTACTCTTCAAAGGAAGCAGCTTCCTCTTGATCCTTTTGTTAGGATGAATTTTTCATAATGTTAATAAATTTTTTTAAGATATGGAAAGGGAAAGGAATTAAAAGAGTTTCTCGAAATACCTTTAGAGGTGAGGGAATGAGGCATTTTTGAACTAGTTTAAGAGGTTTTGGTGGTGTTCCCCCTTTTTTTGATACATTCTCGGTGGTAACCAATTTTGTACTCAGTGATGATTTCATTGCATAAAGTGACAATTATAAGTTCAACATGGAGAAAGGGTCGAATATATAAAAATAAAGATAAGAAAAGTTGAGATGTACCTTAAGATTTCTTTTCTGGTACCCCTTTTTTTCAAAGTAAAGAAGACGTTCAACATCCTTGTATGTTGTTTTGAGAGGTTGACCACTAGGAAGGTTTATGACCAATAGTCCACAAAAGGCTTGGTGCAGTAACTAGATGGATGGAAGGTGAAACGGGTGATAACCTTTTTGCAGTATAAAGAAAAGAGGTCATCGATCTCTTTGCAAGATTTTGGGTGTGACCTCTCCCTTTAGATTATTTCCTCAGCTCCATTGAACATGGAGATCAGAGAAAACTGACTCAAGCCAAATTCCCTTACCACTAAGTTAGGCTAATAAGAAACCAACCTAAAATTCTTTTCATCAAAGCTAGCGAAGAAGATTGGAAATTAAGGGTTTGCTTCCATATGTAGAGGATTTTAGCTTGTTTTCTTGGAGTATCACACAGAAAAGGTTTGGTGAACTATGTTAGACCATGAGTGTGACCCCTGAAAAGGGACAGGTTAGGTTCTTGTTTGGTGATCTCCAAGAACATTGAATAATATTGGAAGAATATGTTGAACACATTCTTCTTTGTCACACTCCTTGTAAAGTGTGACAAAAGGTATCCCTTGACCACTCAGGAGATATTAGGGAGCCTATCCACTAAGGTACAACTCGAAAATGGAATTTAGCCACGGTTGTAAGAGCCAAAAGGGACCCCTAAGATGTTGGGAGCCTTACAATCAATCTCAATTTGTCAATCACATTAGAAATGGTATCATAAAGGGCTCCCAAAAGTATCTTACTCAAGCATATAGGGATGTGGTAAGGATTTTGGCACTTGTAAGGATTTGGTATAGAAAACAAAGACAGATAGTCAATGTTGTAAGATGACTATGTGTTCGACCTTAAAACTAGGTCATTCAAATGTTTATTTTTCCCAATGAATTATTGGTGAGTTTGGAAAGGTTGGAAATGAATTTTCAATTTTTTGGGTGAAGATCATGCCTAAAGGTTGATCTAACAGGGAACAGACCAATAATGTTCGCTACCTCGAAGATGATAGGGGTTATCATCCTATAAGGGATATGAAAAGTACTAGTAGTTCAATCTCAAAAAAATAACAAATTAATAGATAATAAGGGAGGATAGTGGATGGGGTACCTAGAGAGTTGTATCAAGTCAAAGATGTTTGGCCTCGAATTGATCTAGCCATGAGTAGTATGACTCTCTCATGAGTGAAGGTGTTACTTGAAGACTCTCTGGGTGCTTTTGAAAAAAATTGATATTTATGCCTACTCAAAGGGTATAAATTCCTTTATTTGGTACCTCAGAAAGAATAGGCTTCATGGATGGTGATAGGGTTCTAAAAATGCATGAGTTTTGTCTTTAGTCTTAAAAGGGATTAATACTTGGGATTGGTGTACAAATTTTTGTTCCTGGTGATGGAAGGGTCAGGAATATAAGTTACCTCACCATCTTGCACAAGATTCACATGGTACATTTGGGGAAAGGTTTCTTAACAGAAGAAGAAGAAGAAAAAGAAGTCATTTGAAAGAGTGGTTAAAACCTTAAAATAGGAGATTAGAGTTGCAGATAAGTGGTTTGTAGAAAGCTTAGAAGATAGAATTGGCCAAGAGCTTGAAAAGTATGCAATGAAAAAGAAATGTAAAGTGGTGAAAGAGTTAAGTACTTGTAGGAGGACTTTTGCAACAAATCCTACCTTAATGATGAGGAAGTGTGTAGGTGGTGTGTACGATGGGATTAAAGTCATGAGGAAGTCAATTAGTGACATGGCCAACATTTATCACCCTATGATGTCATGGGTTTTGTTGATGGCTACGAGGTTTGCAGCATAAGAAAAAATTTGGCCGTTACAAACATTGGATAATGGATCCTAATTATTAGCCTCTGTTAGTATAAAAAATTTGATTCGAGTGCGACATAGGTAATTAGGTTTTCGAGTTTGATGAAGACATGTTTTGATTTTCAAGAAGAATGCTTTGCGAACTAAAGATCGATAAATTAAGGGAGGAAAGAAGGATTTCAATCGATAGACATTGGAAGGAATTAGAAATGATTCATAATTGGTTTTATGTACCTTAATATTGTTCAATGTATTTTCTCTCATGTCAGAACATAGGTTATTGTAATAAATTATCTTAATACATGGTTAGTTGTACGAGTATGTAGACATGGTTCGTTTGTGTATTTTCTAGGTATCTTTTATTACACATGTCTGTTGTAGAAAAAAAAAACTGTTGGGATAGTTGTATTGTAAACGAAGCCTATAAATAGGCTAAATTTCATTTTGTAAATATGTTAAAAGTAATAAACTCACCTATTTGGATTATTTGCCACTTGTTTGATCATTTCTTACAACTAGTCTTATATCATGTAAGTTGAATCAAAGGTTACTAAGGGAGATCGATGTAAGTATGAATAATCTTACTTGTTTACTTTTCATTGTTTGGTTGCTATTTTAAATTTATATTTTCTATTTTGACGTAAACTCAATTCAAGGGTATCGATCCAACCCCTGATAGCTTTTGGATAAATATGTAAAGTCAAGAAAGGGTTAAAAATATATTTTGTATACACAAGATTGAAAGTTAACTAAAAATTTATTTTTTACATAATTAGTTACCATGATCTAGATCTAAGATTAATTTGTAAGCAGTATATTTTAATTCTTTTCTATTTATCCCAACAAACTAACAATGATCCAGATCTAAAATTTATTTACAGGCAGTTTTCCTTAATTCTTCTTTATCTAAGTCCAACAAACTAATAGATATCCAACAAATTCATGTGTTATAACTTGCATTGGAACATGCTAAAAAAATAACAAAATGACTATGCAAGTTGTTTCTAACTCGAAGACAAAATACTTTTACATTTGACAGACGTAAATGTTTAATATGTTACCTCATGCAATACCATCTTTCAAATTAAGGTGATACCAACCTTAGGATTAAGGTAGTCACATAAATGAGGATTATCAAATTTTTAATTATCACCTTCATTTTACTTGGTGAAAAAAATATTATTGACAAATTCTACTAGTATTTTACACCAAGCACTCAATTGAACAAAACATGTTAGAAATTGGCAACCACTTAAGTTTCTCTTCCATTTCAATGACAATGGACATGTTGCCAACATAAGATTTCTACATCAAAAATATCACTTTTAAGAATAACTATGAGGTGTAGCTAGATGGAATTGACATTTTTTGTATACAAGTTGATTATAAATGGGGTCCTAAATGCCGTGAATATAAATGGGGTACACAAATTACTACAGGCTAAGATTATACTTATGAAAGTGCAACTGAGAAGCCTACTTCTAAAGCAATGAGCATGGTTCCAAACCTTTAAATTAAACACATGATAAAACAAATAATGAATTTATTCAAAACTAAGAGCTTTTCATTCTTTAGATGCAACTAGGAAATCCAAGTTAACTATAGATAAAACTACACACAAAATCATAAGTATAGAGTTACAACTGACATGTCTCACTTTGTCTACTTGCATGATAAATTTATAATATATCTCCATTTGATAGTACATAAAATATTAATAATAACATCTAATAAGATGCATATCAACTACAAAGACATAACTCCAATGAGTAAAATATTTTTAGTTTTTTTATTTATTTATATCTTATGGTTAACTATCAATAACTTTCAACTAATTATAAATATAATTGAATATTGGTGGACCCAATTGTTGAGCTTGATGGGCCTCCAATCCATGTTTACCAGAGAAAGAAGAGAGGCTAAAAAGAAATGGACATGAATGAAAATATGTTGGTGAAGTCAGTATCTCTTCATTAAAAAGAAAGTATAACAAATGGAAATAAGAGAGTAGAAAATATAGTGTACAACTCTATAATGCACACACATAACCACATATTATTATGCAAGAATTAAAATAATATCCTAATGCTAGAAAAGATCCTACAAGATTCCATACCCTAAACCCTAATGCTAAATAAACCCAACAATGAAAAGAAAATAGATTTTTCTAAAAATTAGGAAAAATTTAAAACATAAGCAATCTAATTCGGTAGTTTGGGAAACACAATTAAATTAATTTTCAATCCCTCAATGTTCAAGGTATTTACACACTTGAATCTTAAAAAGATGGGTTGGGAATAATATATCTCCAAGACATCACGAAACATAGAGTATTTAATTGGCTTATAAGATTCACCAGGAAACCAAGTAAAAGGATATTTCATGACTCAAATCACTTATTTGTATTGGGACTTTTATTTCAATTAACAATTAAGATTATCAAATAACGAATCGCACAGACCAAGAATTAATATCCATTTCCATTTTGCCACCTAGAAATGTAAGATTTATGTGGAGAAGCGATATCAAAAGATGTATTTGAGGTTATAATGAGATGAAATCAAAACCAAGATATCATTAATGCTCTTTATCTCACAAGAAGCATGCTAGATGGTGCATGTAACTAGGGATGGAAGTAGGTCGAGCTGAGGTAGACTTTGAGTGTTCAAGTCTGATCTGTTTAAGAATTTTGAGACTTAAGTCTGAGCCTATTACCTGTTAAAGTTTTTTTTTTTTTTAAGTTTGGCTTGATTTAAAGTCTACAAGTCTGTTTAAAAGCCTACATTCCAAAAAAAGTCAATAAATATGCTTAAAGTCTATATAAATTATTGGTTAAAAAAACTTGCAAGCTTAAAGCCTACAAAGATAAAAAGTTCATTAAATAGGCTTAAAACATATATATATATAATATTAAAATAAATACTATACAAACATAATATATTAAAATAAATATAATAAATATAAATATATTATATATAGAGAGATAAATAGTTTCCTGAATAAGTTAAACAGATTTTTTTTGTAAGCATAAGTCTGACTTGTTTATCTAAAAAGACTTTTTAACAAGTTTAAATCTATCTATTTATTAAATAAGCCGAGTCAAAATAAATTTTAAACAAATCAAGTTATAGGCTCTTGTCAGACAACCTTATTCACTTCCATCCCTATAATGACAAGCCGAGTGAAGCTTAAGCTCTTGGTTGCTAACTTTAATTTACCAAACTTTTGTTTTCTCTTCTTATTTAAATTTGTATAACTTTGTTTTAACAAAAAATAAATTGTAGATTTCAAAACTGCAATATTATATGCATACGCAATGTATGTGTACAATCTAATTTTTAAATAAATTAATTAAGCTTTAAAATTAGATAAAATATCTTCCAATATTAACTCATAGGTTAAATTCTAAAATAATTAAACCTAAAAATAAATCTGAGTAAAATTAACATATAAAAAACATCTTAAACTTATTTTTTAATATTACTTTTTATGCAATTGTGATATTATTATTCCTTTGACTTCCAAAATTTTATTAAATATTTACAAAATTTGTAGATATAAACTATCTCATAAATTATAAAATAGAGTTGCTAGTTAGTTCATTAACTAGATAATAAAAATATGTTTAATTTTTTTTTAATTTTTAAGCCAATTTAACCCACATAAACATAATCTATCATTTTAATTTATTTTATTATAAAGAAATGTTATTCTTTTATAAAATGCGAATTTTTTTTATATATAAGCAACAATATCTTTTTATATTATCAAAATTTACAATTTATCTTCATCATATAATTATCATAAAATTAAAAGAAGAAATAAACAACAAGAAAGAGGTATTTGAAGAACTAGTGTAGCAAGAAGGCATTGTTCAAGATTTGACTCATTATCTATTAGGAGTGCTCGTCAAATGGATTCAGGTCGACAAATTTTCAACTGCCGAAAATCGTTGTTCAAGAAAATATCCTTGCTCTCATGTGTTTATAACATTATATTTGTCAGATACAAGTATAATCGATAGTCGATTTAATCGGATGGTTAATGATGGGTTAAAGTGGAGGATAAGAATAGAAGAAATTTTCCAAATTCCTACGACTGGTAACCATGAAATCCGACAAAAGAAAGTTTGGGAGAGATGCGGCTATGGTGAAAACAAAAATGAAAGTTGAGATCTTGAAAGGACAAAATAACCTTGGAAGCTTTAGAGGAATAAAATCATGGAATATATAGCAAAGAAACTATGATATCTGACAATATAACCATGAAATCCGGCGAGCCTTTACCTCGTTGGTTGATTTCAATTTTGGTTTTTGATAGATAATGTTTGTAGAACTCGTTTCCTACCAATTTAACTACCTCTAATCACTTATCCTTATCCACTACAATTCATTGCCATCTTCCATCTATCCGTATTGATGATGTATTGATTTTCAACGGTTTCGATCTATCACGATTTTCAGCTCATCCCTATTACCTATAGTCTTGGAATTTGATGCAAGAAAGATCAAATAAGATAAAGAGAATGTGTTGAAAGTGATGTCAAGATCGTTAATATTGAAGGGAGCTTGTTAGGATACAAAGGGAACCTTAATACAGGGAAATATTCATCTATAGACCAAGAAAAAATATCATAAATGAACTGGCACTATATCTAACCTAAAACTTTTAAGATTACAAGTTATAATTCTTTGTCAATTATATGCAAAGAATCAATATAAAAAGAAATTAAAATTAATTTTAATACAGAAATAATGTATAATATAATTGAGCATGATCGTGCCCATCTTTAATATGTTAATATTTTTTGTCATTTTTAATAGCTTTTAATTAATTAGAAGAAAATGATAATATAATTAGCATATCAATCTTAATTTTAACTTTTCAATCAATTAATTAAATTAACAAGCTTACGGTTAGCTTTTATTTTTATTAATTTATTATCTTTCATGATAATTAAGATAAATTTTAAAAAAATAATATCATTATCATATAATTATTAAATAATAATAATAATATCTAAATAAATATTTAATAATTAAATAAAAACTAGATAAAATTATAAGAAAAGTTAGATAGTTAAAATATTCCTTATTTTAATTCTTATCTTTAAGTTTGTCAATTTATTTTGAATGTTTCATTTTGTTTACTTGTCTTAATTTTTAATTACAACTAACTTTCCATTGAATGAGTTTAATAATTAAATTAGTACTTATTGAATAATCTTTGAAAATAATGTTGGAGATCTAAAATATTTTATTTATTAACTCTAATAAATATACTATTTGTTAGTAAATAAAATTCAGCACCTGCTCCATTTACATACCTAGATGTCTTCTAACCTTAGTAATATTTATCTGCAAACATAATCAAAGTTTACATTTAAGCACTTATGAAATTATCTTTGGATCTTATAATTAAAAAAAATCTCTTAACATAATTGTCTAATTAACAAAGGGATCGTACTAGTTGCAATCCACTGATATATTCAATTCATTAGTTGACATAAAAAAATTACAAAATCAAACCTTTTGGACATTCATATACAACACTATCCAAAGATTACAAACTGTATAAAGAAAGTGTTGCTATATAAACTCTTTTCAGGATATTCAAATTTTTTTAGGTGACACTTTAAAATTAATTTTATCATTTTTATAAAAATCCAAATTTAATTTTTTAATAAAAGACTAAAATCAAATTTAAATATATAAAGATTAAAATTATATTTTACCTTGTTTAATATAAATGATGTATATATATTCTCTACATTTGTGTGATGATTCAAAATATTTACTTATGGAATTTTTTTTTTCTTTTGTTAGAGCCTTAATTTGGTGTTTTACTGCAGTTATACTAACGTTAAATTGTCTAAATATAATTTTAGCAACTTCGAATGATTCCAGTTATAAGTAGTGTATAAATTAACCTTGAGTAATTGTTAAGAAAAAGTCATTAACTTGTCATTAGTTCTATAGTACCCCTGTCAAACAAATGGCATATAGATTGTAGCTATTATATCCTAAGATTATTAATGAGGAAGATTCTCTTATACAATAAATCCGTGATCCCCAAAACTCAATTTTTGCTTATATTGCTATGCATATTTTCTATATTTGACCATTAATTTTAAATCAATTATAATTAATTTTATGTTCTCTTTGTTGAGTTTTTAAGTCTTCTTATATTTTCTACATTCACTAGTGCAAAAATACGATATTATAACAGGATTTTACGTTGGTTCTTCAAAAACCAATATAAATAAAAACGCGGTGGCATTTTTGTAAATAAATCTAAACTTTCTACATCGGTTGAGAAAAGAACCGATGTAGAAAGTGAGTATTTTTTCAAACTTTCTACATCGGTTTAGAAAATAACCGATGTAGAAAGTACTTTCTACATCGGTTCTGAGAAACAACCGATGTAGAATTTCTTCCCCCGTCACTTATTTTTTGACGTTGTTCGTGTTTAACCTCTTTTTCCAAAACCCCAGTTTCTCGTTTCGGTTTGTTCTCTCTATTTTCGTTTAAGTCTTAGTCATTGTCGACATCCTTGTTGTTCGTCGTTTCACTCCGTACTTACGTTCGTGGTCGTCGTCGTCGCGCACCGTAAGGTTTGAAGTCGTCTTTGTTGTTATTTATGCATCTCATTCTATTATTATGGTTGAAATATACATTTATTTTGGTTGTATTCTGTAATTTTTAAGCTTCTTATTTGGCTACCGTGCTGTGTCGTCGTTCAACCACCGTTGTGCCTCCGTTTGGACACTGCTTGGCCACCGCTCAACCATTTTGTGTTGACTGTGAGGTATGTTCTATGCACTTCTACTTTGTGATTGCAGATGTGAAAGTTTGCTTAGGGTTTATGTATGTTATAGTATTGATTTTGAGTTTAAATATGTTGGTTTGTTTTCTTGAGTTCAAATATGATCTTACCCTTAGTTTCCCGTTCAAGGTTGAATATAATGAGTATATTACTAAATAAGTAAATCATTCATTATATTAAATCTTGAATTGTCCAAGTTGGACAGTTTGGGACTAAAGTTTTTTATTCAGTGGTTAACAATTTCTTCATAAATCTTGTAAATTGTACTTGATGAAATTTTGGTTTAGTTCATTTTGCATTGTCTCTGGGTACATGCTTCATTATGGTAAATGAAACCATAATCAAGTTATGTACTTGGAGACTGATGTGAAATGCTGCCGAAGTTTCACCAAGTATGATATTCAAGATTTTAGAAGTATGTTAATCGATGAATAAATTTTTTTTTCTCGAATGGGATAGGGTCTTACCAATAGTGAGGATAATAAATTAACAACAATGAGTGACAAGGTTAATCCTCAATCATGTGTTGATGATTCTTGTATAGTATGGATCGTAGTTGGATAAATGCTAAACGAACGAGCGATGAGTACGAGAATGGGGTCGAAGAGTTTTTGAATTTTGCGCAGAAAAATCTACCTCAGAGTCATGGACAATTTTACTGTCCGTGTGTTAATTGTCTAAATGAGAGACGTTTGAGTGTTGGTCAAATTAGAGAGCATATTCTTTGTGATGGATTTTGCAAAAGTTATACAAAATGGACATGGCATGGTAAGTTATTAGGCATGCCAAGTGTGTCACAAACGGCGGAGGTTGATATAAATATGGAAGATTGGGTAAAGGATATGATTCGTGATGTAGGGCATGCGTCATTTGAGCGGGCAAATATGTATGGTAACTTGTCTACTGATTCAGAGAAACCTTTGTATCCGGGATGTACTACCTTTACACGATTGTCAGCAGTGTTAAGATTATTCACTCTGAAGGCAAGGAATGGGTGGAGTTATAAAAGTTTCACCGAATTACTTGAACTGTTAGTAGAGATGCTTCCGGAAGGTAACACATTACCAAAGCGTAATTATGAGGCGAAGAAGGTGTTATGTCCGATGGGTATGAAGTATAAGAAAATTCATGTCTGCCCCAATGATTGCATACTATACAGAAATGAGTTTGAAGGATTAGATGAATGTCCTGTGTGTCAAGTTTCACGTTATAAACTGAAGGATGGTGATTCTATTTGCAATTATAGCACAAAGCGGCCTCCAGCCAAAGTGTTGTGGTATCTTCCGATAATTCCAAGGTTCAAACAATTGTTTTGTAATAAAGATGAAGCAAAGAACCTTAGATGGCATGTAGATGAAAGACTGATTGATGGAAAACTTGTTCATCCAGCTGATGCAATGGAAGATGGTTGATCAACTATATCCCGATTTTGGGAATGAGCCAAGAAACCTAAGGCTTGGACTTGCAACAGATGGAATGAATCCGTACGGTAATTTAAGTAGTAAACATAGTTCATGGCCTGTACTTTTGACAATTTACAACCTTTCTTCGGAGTTGTGCATGAAACGTAAATACATCATGTTGTCCATGATGATTTCAGGTCCACAACAACCTGGAAATGACATAGACGTTTATCTTGCTCCTTTAATTGAAGACTTGCAAAATCT
The DNA here is from genome assembly GCA_037954105.1 of Canavalia gladiata. NCBI lineage: Eukaryota > Viridiplantae > Streptophyta > Magnoliopsida > Fabales > Fabaceae > Canavalia > Canavalia gladiata. The sequence goes on along the minus strand of CM075659.1, from coordinate 9,510,167 downwards.
ATGGGAAGAAGGTGTGGAGGTATTTGATGCGTATGGTAATGAAAATTTCAATATGCGGGCAATGCTTTTTTGCACTATTAATGACTTTCCAACATATGGAAATTTATGTGGATACAGCGTTAAGGGGCACAAAGCATGTCCCATATGTGAAGAAGGCACAAGTTACCATCAACTGCATCATGGAAGGAAGACAGTGTATCTTGGTCATCGGAAATTTCTCGGGACTAATCACCCTTATCGTAGATTAAGGAAAGCTTTTAATGGATTACCAAAAAATGATGTTGCTCCAAAAGCCTTAACTGGACAACAAGTCTACGATTGGGTTAAAAACATCAAAACTGTTTTTGGAAAGACTCAAAACAAGGTCACTGAGACAAAGATATGGAAGAAAAGATCAATATTTTTTTATCTTCCATATTGGTGCAAACTTGATGTTAGACATTGTATTGATGTGATGCATGTGGAAAAATATGTGTGTGATAGCATCATTGGAACACTTCTCAATATACAGGGCAAGACTAAAGATGGAGTCAATTCTCGACTGGATTTGGTTCACATGGGTATACAACATCAGTTAGCTCCACAGTCTGTAGGAAAGCGAACATATTTGCCCCCGGCATGTCATACATTGTCAAAAAAAGAGAAAATTTCTTTTTGTGAGTGCCTACGTGGGGTTAAAGTGCCACAAGGGTATTCTTCAAATTTTAAAAGACTTGTCTCGATGAAAGATTTAAAGTTAGTTGGGTTAAAGTCTCATGATTGTCATATGTTGATGCAACAACTACTTCCAGTGGTTATTCGTGACATTTTACCTAAAAAAGTTAGACATACAATAAGTAGGTTATGCTTATTTTTCAATAAAATATGTAGCAAAGTCATTAACCCTCTAAAATTGGATGAGTTGAAAAATGAAGCTTTTACTATCTTATGCCAATTGGAGATGTATTTTCCTCCATCATTTTTTGACATCATGGTTCACTTGGTTGTTCATATAGTGAGGGAGATTAGATTATGTGGTCCAGTTTATCTGAGGTGGATGTATCCAATAGAACGATACATGAAAATATTAAAAGGGTATGTGAAGAATCCACACCGTCCCGAGGCATCTATGATTGAAAGATACATTGCAGAAGAGGCCATTGAGTTTTGTACAGAGTATTTGTCAGAGGTGGAACCCATAGGAGTTCCTAAGTCTCGTCATGAGGGAAGACACGGAGGTAAAGGTACACGAGGCATAACTGTGAAAAGCATGGGTCGTGCAGAAGTTCTTCAAGCACATTTGTATATTTTGAATAATACCGATGAGGTTCAACCTTACTTATCTACTCACAAAACTATGATAAGGGAGGAGAATGTTCGAATGAACGAGAAATGGTTGTTGAATGAGCATAACAAAACGTTCTTAAACTGGTTTGATGAAACAATTAAGAAGGATGATGGTGCCTCTGATACATTGAAGTGGTTAGCAAATTGCCCAAACTTTGATGTCATATGTTGGACTGTGTAAACATCCAATTATGTCCGAGACCCATTTTAAGGTGATTAATGTATAAAAGAAATTCAAAACGAAGTAGGATTATAATTAAAGAAAAAGATTCAAATTCAAAGCTAATACAAAATTAAAATTTGAAGATAAAGAAAACAGAAAACAGAAAAAAAGAAAAAAAAACATAAAACAGAAAACTGAAAACAGACAATCAGATAAACGGACAAACGATTAAAACAGACAATAAATTTCTGAAGAATAAAAATAAAATCTGTTTTTAATTCTAGACTTAAATCAAAAAATAATAATAATAAATATTAACTTAACTAAAAAAAAAAGAGGGAAAAGAATAAATATATAATAATAATCAAAAATCTGGAATTAAAAGAATATATAATAAATCTGGAATAAAAAATAAAAAAATATAATAAAAAAAAGAAGAGAAGAAAATTAGGAAAAATCAATTTTGAGAAAAAAAAAACAAAAAACAACAACATAATAAAAATAAAACCTGGAAATTATAATTTAGAAAAATAAAACAGAAAAGATAAAACCAATTGAAGAAATTAAAAATATTTTTGCCAAAATCAGAACTCAAAAAAAAGAGAGCAGAAAACGACAAAACTTTTTTTAAAAAAAAACACAGAAAACGACAAAACTTTTTTAAAACGAAAAAAGACGAAACTTCAAAGGAAAAAGAGGTGAAAATGGAAAGGCAGAAAACGACGAAGCTTTTGTAAAAGGGACAAAAAGAAAAAAAACAAAAGGAAACGCCATATAAAAAGGGCTCGAGAGGCAGGAAGAGGGGTCTTTTTGGGGGAAGAGGTTCTTGAAAAAGGAAGCGCAGGAGAGGGAGGTAGAGAGTATTTTTCGATCCAGAGAGATATCTTCACAAAAGAAAGCGGCGAGAATTCAACGAAAGGATCATTGTAGACCAGGGATTCTGAAGAAGGTTAGTAAAATTCACCTCGTCTTGAAGCTGAAACTCTTGTAGCAATTCGCTGCTTAGGATTGAACTCTCCATCTCTAGTGATATATTTCGAATATATGATAATTATCTGATAGAACTTAGTGAATTCAGTTTGCCTATTGATCAAGAATCCTTTTCTTGAGAATAAACTCTCACTCAAACGTGTTTCTGGTTGAAAATAGATGGTGAATTCTCTAAAGAACAGTGGAGTTTAGTCGTTTCTTTTGATTCATTCTGATTACAAGAGTCCTCTCTATCTCTATATATATATATATATATATATTAATGGTTTCTTGGAAGATCGAACTAGTAAAAGTGAGGAGCGTCGCATGAAATGGCTTCGGCCATGATAGGAAGTAGATCGAAAGCTTAGTGTATTGTGGAAGGGGAATAAAAAAGGAGAGAAGGAAAAGACGAGCTGGTGCATGAACCCTGTTAGTCATCTGAGAAAACAGAACAAATCAAAACAGAATTCATGGAAATAGGGAAGGATCAAACCACACTATTATTAGCACATGACGGCTCGCATTGCATCTTGCGTCTTGATTGTACCATAAATATAAACAACACCAATCATCAGTAGAAGAAATACGCCCCCTTTTTTGTTTGCCAATTAGAGCCTGAAATCGAGCCTGCATGTTTCCCCTTAGTAGCTATAAGTGTGACCATTCCTAGTGCATGAAGTTCCGAATAGAATAAGCTAGGTGCAGAGAACTACCTTCCACGGAGATGCCAATTAAGAATGCCCACAACCTGAAATATATGAGAAACCCCTAGCATAAGTCACAAATTCTACCTTGCATGACGTAGTTTTATGAGGTTTGAACCCAAATCCAAAGAAAACACATGGATCCCAAAGCTTGTGGTGTGGTCATAACTCTGCACTTGAGTCTCGAAAAGACTCTGAAGATCACTGCTAGCCACCTTGTCCCGAAGTACTCCTTGCATAAGTTTGAAAAATCCATCTAGACGCGTGTATTGCACCTTTCGAAATGAGTCATGGAGGGATGGGTCATTGTAGAATGTTTAGAAGGGATGGACAAGCTGGAGAAAGCAGAACCAGGATCATCCTCCCGGGACCATCCCCACGCGTCAGTGGCTTGTGATTTTGGAGCCATGTAACACCAAATAAATACAATCCCGTCCCCTGATTTCAGAACCACTTAGAAGCCGGATTCAATCGGATAAGTAACCACGTTAGCAGCGCAATGGGTCTTGTAATTCTAGAACGCGATCACCTAAGACATTAATCAAATCACCCCTAGTTATTGATGCAGTGAGGTAGGGGAGGTCCATAGTTTGACCTCAGCAAACAGACCAGAGATGAGCAACCTCGAATGGTCTTCCCATTTCGCCAGCTTGACCGAAGACCAGGTTAGATGGCAACCTTAATGGCAACAGAAAACGGAGGTCATCTACCACTGCAAAGGGTTCCCGAATGTACCCCTCATGGGAGCTAGAGGTTATATCAGTTATAATCCGATACTGGGGCAGAGACTGGCTTTCCCTATTAAAGCACCCTCATCCAATGAATTTCTGACTCCTTTCTACTTGAAGTATGAAGGAGACTTTGCCGAGAGCCTCCGCAAAGTTCGAGAGGCATGGGAGGGGGTCACCCGTAAAGGGAAAGAGCTGGGAGTACGAAGCTGTGCTGCTAAGGAAGAATACAAGCAGTGGGTTAGAGACAGGGTGCAACACATCAAATTGCCATTCCAACCACCTGCTCCTACATCCGAAGGTCAATCAGCATCTGCGGTGTTTGAGGATGAAATCGTCAAAAGCCTGAAAGAGAAGCTAGAGGTTATGACCAAAAGAAACGCTCAGCTAGAGGAAGAACTACTGAAAGAACGACAAGAGAGCGCTGCGTGGCGGAGAGAAGACGAAGTGAATAAAGCTCTCTTAGCATCTATCCGAGATCAGCAGAAAAGGGAACGAGAGCATGCGTCTCGGGTACACATGAATTTGCAAGCGGCCAACAAAGAGCTCGGCATGAGAGCACAAGAAAGGGACGCCGCACTCCAAGAGAACTACCAGTTGAGGGGTGCCTTGGAGCAAATAAGGGCCAAGGTCCGCAATAGCCGAGAAGAGAAAAATCAGATCCTAGCTGCAAAAAGGAGGGTCCAAGCAGAGGCGGATAGTGTGACGGAGGAGAGGAACGAATTGCTGCAAAGGATAGAGAACATGAAACAGCTAATCGAAGGCCTACTCATAGCCTGGCAGGACGAGGTGAATGAGGAAAAATGGAAGGTCCTCGAAATCATAAGGATGCAGCAAAAGGGCATAAAGGAGATACAAAAAGAAAGCGGATGGTATAAAGATACGGCTGAGCACTGGATCAGATGCTTTCAAAGATTGGTCTGCCTAGCGAATACGGCCATAGAAGAGATACCACAATCACTCAAGAAGGCGGAAGCTTCTCTGCATCCCCTCCACACCCCGCCTGAAGTAGATTTTTTCATTCAAACTTGTAAAGACCTAGTCTTAAGGATGAAAAAATATATTGTACTAGCCAAGCAAGATGAAAGAGGTGTAAAATAGACATCATCTATTGTCAATAAAATAGACTCTTCTCTGCAATTCCACACTAATTTCCATTTCACGCTTAAAGCACGAAAGATGCACACGATTAGCACTCAGTCAAATTCTGGTCCCTCCGCATCCACCGCATAGTCAAATTCTTTTTATTATTATTAATTAATTAAATGAATTTAACTTTTTAAACAGGTAACAAAATAGCGGACTTACGACTCCCCCGACATTCATATAGCACCAAATCGAAAACCAAAATCATGAGTGAGCTGGAAACACAGAATGAGGAGCTCTGCAGTGAGGTCGCGGAATTAAAAGACCAAGTGGCTAAGCTCATGAAGCTGCTTGAAAAGAGCACAGAGGGACCCGCAGGTACTGAGGCACCTGGGGCAGCCACTACATCTATGCCTCTTCAGACTGTCACCGAACAAGATTGGTCGTATGGTTTACTACCTGGCTATGAACCTCCTCATGGGTCTCAAGGGATCTTGGCTGGCGAAAACCATAATGCAATACCGCTCCACATAAACCTTACGTCCCATCAGCCTCACCCAAACTTTCCTGCTGGACCTCCATACCCGAACCTTAACATTCACAACCTTCATACCAATCCACCAACTTACCTGCCTCCCGCTAATGCAACGGGATATCAACCACACTCACACCTAGCCTACGCAAACATGCATCCTTACCCTTATAACACAAACACTTCTTCTGCTTTCCCAACACGTATAAACCCATCCTTCCCTCCTCACATTAACCCATCAACCACATATCCATATAATGTCCACCTTGACTATACCCATATGAATACGACTGCCACGGAAGATCCTACATACTCTGTTCCAGTTGTTGTTCATCCAGTAAACCCCCACCAACCACATCCCTACGGTCATGCTGCAAGACCCAAGGAACCTTATGCTTTACCCCATCACGCCAGCCGGCCTTTAAATGAGCCATGGCCAAGAATGGCGAACCAAGAAGCCCTTCTTGGAGGGAGATGGATGCACCTAGAAGAGAGGGTTAGGGCTATCGAGGGAGGCGGATATGGAATAGTCGAGGCTTCTGAACTCTGCCTCGTACCAGATGTCATCATACCGCCAAAATTCAAGACCCCGGAATTTGAGAAATACCGAGGGATTGGCTGTCCAAGAAGACATTTAACAATGTATTGCAGAAAAATGGTCTCTCACTCACACAACGATAAACTGCTTATTCACTGTTTCCAAGACAGTTTGACAGGGGCAGCGGCCAGCTGGTATACCCAGCTTGAGAGGACCTATATCCGCTCATGGAAGGACTTAGTTGATGCCTTCCTAAGGCAATACAAGTACAACATCGAGATGGCACCCGATAGGACTCAACTGCAAAACATGATCAAGAAAGAAAATGAGTCCTTCAAAGAATATGCTCAACGATGGAGGGAGCTAGCCGCTCAAGTCCAGCCATCCCTGCTGGAGCGAGAGATGATTAGCACATTCATGGAGACGCTCCCCGCACCCTACTATGATAAGATGGTAGGTAGTGTCTCTGCTAACTTCTCAGATATGGTACTAGTAGGAGAGCGCGTATAAAGTGGTCTGCGCCGAGGAAGAATCATACATAATGACGTCGGGAACGTGAGCACGAAAAAGCCGACAAATAATACATGGAAGAAAAAGGAGGCCGAGACCCATTATGTCTCCTCAGATCCAAACCGACCAGCTTCCGCACAACCTATGTATCAACCAACCACGACCTCATCTAACTACCAAACACCCTATCAATCATAATTCCCCACGCACCCGCATATGGTAGCCTCCGCCCAACCTGCTCACCAACCATCCTACAATCCACCTACCCAGTTCCATCCAAACACCACCATCACGGTTCCATCACCTCAAACCTTCCCTCAACAACAACCCTCTATACCATGGAACCAAAATACTAACCTACCTCAACCAAAAACCAACAATAACCCAAGGAAAGTAGTGCAATTTGATCCGATTCCGATGAGTTACTCGGAGCTGCTGCCCCGTTTGATTCAAAACTCTTTGGTTGCACTGGTTCCTATGAAGCCGTTGGAACCCCCACACCCAAAATGGTATAATCCGGAGGCCAAGTGCGATTATCATGCCGGAACAGTGGGACATTCTACTGAAAACTGTCTGGCCCTGAAACATAGGGTCCAGAAGTTGATTAATGCTAAATGGCTCAACTTTGAAAAGGATGCTCCTAGTATGGGGAGCAACCCACTGCCAAACCATGGGGGAGCAGGACCCTCGGTAAATTGCATTGAGATTGAGGAAGAGGTAAACATGGTCAATAAATCCTTCCCAGGGCATCCCAAACCCCTGGTTATCCACTATACTGAGCCGTCGGTCTCGCCGACGCCCAACGGGATGAGACCTGTTACAATAAAAGTGTCGGGACCCTTCCAGTACCGCAGTAACAAGGAGGTGCCTTGGAGGTATGATACAGAGATTTTGGGAGGAAAAATAGAAAATGATATGTTGGAGAGCTCTTCACCCGACATAACCAACATAGCCGAGATAGGAGGAGTGACCAGAAGCGACCGCATCTATACTCCTGCCGAAGATGCGAGAAGGCAGCCGACCATTCAAGAAAAGGAGAGTCAGGCTAGAATGGAGCCTGAAACTGCTGTCAAAGAGGTGGAGAAGGAACTCAAGAAGGCCGTCTCAGAGGAAGAGGCTTGTGAGTTCCTAAAACTAATAAGGCAAAGCGAGTATACAGTAATAGAGCAGCTGAACCGTATACCCGCTAAAATCTCATTACTTGCCTTAATGATGAACTCGGAGCCCCATCGGAAAGTGCTACTAAAGATTCTGAATGAGGCCCATGTAGTCCACAACATCTCAGTGGACAAATTCGAGGGAATCGCCAACAACTTGACCGCCAACAACTTCATAACCTTCGCTGATCGCGAGATTCCTGATGAAGGGGCCGGACACAACAGGGCATTACATATCTCAGTAAAGTGTATGGACCATATCTTGGCCAGAGTACTGATAGATAATGACTCCTCACTAAATGTAATGCCTCAGCTTACATTGTCGAAACTGCCACATGTCCCCCTCAAGTCAAGCTCCATGGTGGTCAGGGCTTTCGATGGATCAAGGAGGGAGGTAATGGGTGAAGTAGAACTGCCGGTCCAAATCGGCCCAGTTGTCTTCAACATAACCTTCCAGATTATGGATATCCAGCCGGCTTATAGCTGCTTGTTGGGTAGACCTTGGATCCACGTTGCTAAGGCAGTACCATCCACTCTGCATCAGAAGCTGAAATTCATTCTTGACGATAGACTAATCATCGTCTCGGCGGAAGAGGATTACTTGGTTAGTAAACCCACCAATCCTCCCTATATTGAGGCAGCAAAAGAGGCTTTGGAGACTCAATTCCAAGCCTTGGAAATTGCCAATGTCACCACTATAAAGGAAGGAGAGGTGGTTGACCATAAGCAGCCCCCTAAGGCTTTAATGATGATGGCCCGAGTGATGCTAAAGAATGGGTTCAAGCCAGGCGGAAAACTGGGGCAAAATAAGGGCGACTTATATCAGTCATTGCTAGTAGAAAAGAATAGACAGCGATATGGGTTGGGATACCAACCCACTGAAGAGGATAAGGCAGTAAGACCCCATTATAACAAGGTCCCTCTATGCCACATATCACAAAATTTTCGAAGTGCTGGCTTCGAAAACTCAAGCATGATCGCGGTCATAGACAAAGAAGGGACGATAACTCTTGAAGATTTGGTGACACCCTGTCCCCTCGGACAAGAACTGGCCAATTGGGAAATTTTCGATCTACCTCTCACTTTTGATTCAGTTCAAATGTAATCCTGTAATTGTCATGACAAAATTTTATACATAAACATTTTGTACATATTTTGACAAGTAATAAATACAGTTGCATTATCCAAAATATTCTCTCTTCTACTCCTCAAACATTTCCCCCATGACAAATATACATATCTTATTTTTTCTTCTCATACCCAACATGCAGATCCGATCTGAAACCGCCTCGCGACGATAATGCTAGTATTGTATTAGGCGATTTCGACTGTATTGACGACCTGTCCGACGAAGAGGCAGGATTTGAATGCGAACCCACCGACGAGATGTTGAGATTGGTGGAACGCGAATCTAAAACAATTGAACCTCGTCAGGAACCCGTGGATTTAATCAATTTGGGGACCGAAGAAAATAAAAGAGAAGTCAAGATAGGCACGCTCATCGCTGGAGACAATCATGAGCGGTTGATCTCACTCTTACAGGACTATAGTGATATCTTCGCTTGGTCTTATCAAGACATGCCAGGCCTAGATACTTCTATAGTAGAGCACAAGCTGCCTATGAAAGCTGGATATACACCAGTCAAACAGAAGCTGAGAAGGATGAAACCGGAAATGTCTCTGAAGATCCGGGAAGAAGTAAGGAAGCAGTTTGACGCCGACTTCTTAGCTGTTGCAAACTACCCCGAGTGGATCGCTAATATAGTACCGGTCCCCAAGAAAGATGGCAAGGTCCGAATGTGCGTAGACTACAAGGATCTCAATCGAGCCAGCCCAAAAGATGACTTCCCACTACCTCAGATCGATGTGCTGGTTGATAATACCGCGCAGTTCTCCTACTTTTCATTCATGGATGGTTTCTCAGGCTACAACCAAATTAAGATGGTCGAAGATGACAGAGAAAAAACCACCTTTATTACGGCCTGGGGAACCTTTTGTTACAAGGTCATGCCCTTCGGATTAAAAAATGCCGGGGAAACCTATCAAAGGGTCATGGTAACACTGTTCCATGACATGATTCACAAGGAGATAGAAGTCTACATGGATGATATGATTGCCAAATCTCGGACAGAAGACGACCATCTCACAGATCTGGAAAAGTTGTTTGAGAGGCTCAGAAAGTTCAAGCTGCGGTTGAACCCGGCTAAATGCACCTTTAGGGTCAGGTCAGGAAAGCTGCTAGGTTTCATTGTCAGCGAGAAAGGCATTGAAGTTGACCCTGACAAAGCCCGTGCAATTATAGACATGCCAACTCCAAGAACAGAAAAAGAGATCTGAGGTTTCCTAGGAAGACTCAACTATATCTCTCGGTTCATTTTTCAGTTGACAGCTACATGTGAGCCGATCTTTAAGCTATTGCGCAAGAATCAACCCATGAGTTGGGACGAGGATTGCCAAGAAGCTTTTGAGAAGATCAAATCATATTTACACAACCCACCAATCTTGGTACCGCCCTATTGCTGGAATACCCTTGATCTTATATCTAACAGTAACAGACCAGTCGATGGGTTGTGTGCTCGGTCAACACGACGAATCCGGGAGAAAGGAATGTGCAATATACTACCTGACCAAGAAGTTCACAAGCGGAGAAGCCAGATACTCTCTCTTAGAACGAACCTGCTACGCTCTGGCATGGGCGGCACATCGCCTAAGACAGTATATGCTAAGTCACACCACGTGGTTCATATCCAGGATGGATCCGATCAAGTACATATTTGAGAAACCTGCATTATTAGGACGGATTTCCAAGTGGCAAATGGTGCTTTCGGAATATGATATCCTGTATGTGACGCAGAAATCTGTCAAAGGCAGCGCACTCGCAGAATATTTATCCCAACAACCGCTAGAAGACTACCAGGCCATGTAGCCGGAATTCCCTGATGAGGATCTAATGGCAATCTTTGGTAAAGAAGAAAATATAGAAGAAGAGAAATGGACAATGTTGTTTGACGGTGCGTCCAATATGATGGGCCACGGTATAGGAGTTATACTGATTTCTCCCGAAAGACAGTATATACCTATCACCGCCCGACTAGCCTTCGATTGCACGAATAATATGGCGGAGTATGAAGCTTGTATCTTAGGGATTCAAGCCGCAATCGAAGCTAAAGTGAAACGCCTAGAGGTCTTTGGTGACTCAGCCTTGGTCATCCACCAGGTCAGGGGAGAATGGGAGACCAAAGACGCAAAACTAGTGCCGTACCAGGCCCGTCTCCAGGAACTGCTAGAATACTTTGAGGAGATAACTTTCTCGCATATACCGCGGGAAGATAATCAACTAGCTGACGCCCTAGCCACCTTGTCCTCTATGTTTGAAATTGGAAAAGAAGAGGATATGCCTCTCATCCACATCCAGCATCTCTCCAGACCGGAATTTTGTCAAACAGTAGAGGTGGAACCGGATGGAAAACCATGGTATCATGACATCCGGCAGTTCTTGAAGAATAAAGAATACCCCGCCGATGCATCTGAAAACGACAAGAGGACCTTACGGAGGTTGGCCGCAGGTTTCTTCCTTAATGGAGAAGTTCTGTACAAAAGGAATCACGACATGGTTCTGCTCAGATGTGTAGACGCAGCGGAAGCCGACAAGATTCTAACAGAAGTTCATGAAGGGTCCTTTGGTGCCCATGCCAATGGACATGCCATGGTAAGAAAAATCCTCAGGGCTGGATATTATTGGTTGACCATGGAAGCTGACTGTCGCAAACACGTCAAAACCTGCCACAAGTGTTAGGTATACGCGGACAACATCCATCTGCCATCAACATCGTTGAACGTGCTGTCCTCGCCATGGTCGTTCGCCATGTGGGGAATAGACGTCATTGGCCCAATAGAGCCCAAGGCGTCCAATGGACACCGCTTCATATTAGTCGCCATCGACTATTTCACCAAATGGGTCGAAGCTGCCTCATATGCTAGTGTGACTCGCAATGTGGTAGTCAGATTCGTGAAGAGAAAGCTGATTTGCCGATATGGATTACCTAGTAAGCTCATCACAGACAATGGCTCGAATCTTAACAATAAGATGATGTCGGAATTATGTGACCAGTTTAAGATCCAACATCACAACTCATCCCCATACCGACCAAAGATGAATGGAGCGGTCGAAGCGGCCAACAAGAATATCAAGAAAATAATTCAGAAGATGGTTCCCTCATACAGGGAATGACATGAAATGCTCCCTTATGCATTACATGCATACCGGACCTCCGTCCGTACATCTACTGGGGCAACGCCATTCTCACTAGTATATGGAATGGAGGTCGTACTCCCAATTGAGGTCGAGATTCCCTCATTGAGAGTCCTGATGGATGTTAAATTGGAAGAGGCCGAATGGGTCCAAGCTCGGATGGATCAGCTAAACTTAATTGAAGAGAAGAGGTTGGCGGCAATATGCCATGGCCAATTGTACCAAAGACGAATGAAGAGAGCATTCGATAAGAAGATTCATCCTCGGGAGTTTCAAGAAGGAGATTTAGTGATCAAAAAGCTATTGCCTATGCAAAAAGCGCTGCAAGGGAAGTGGTCTCCAAATTACCATGGACCTTATGTAGTTAAGAAAGCTTTCTCTGGAGGCGCCTTGATCTTGGCCGACATGGATGGGAAAGATTTGCCTAACCCTGTCAATTTGGATGCCGTCAAGAAGTATTACGCTTAGAGCAAAGAGCCCGCTAGGTTAACCATCAAAAGGACCTAGGCAAAAGTTAGGGCAATACAAGAAAAAAGAGGCTGCTAGGTCAACCATCAAAAGGACCTAGGCAAAAGTTAGGGCAATACAAGAAAGAAAAGTCTGCTAGGTCAACCATCAAAGAGACCTAGGCAAAAGTTAGGGCAGTACAAGAAAGAAAAGTCCGCTAGGTCAACCATAAAAAAGACCTAGGCAAAAGTTAGGGCAGTACCAGAAAGAACAGCCTGCTAGGTCAATCATTATCAAAGACCTAGGCAAAAGTTAGGGCAATTCAACATCCTAAACCGAAAACCCGAAAGGGCGGTTTAGACAAAAGATGGCATCGACAAAACAAGATTCGTTCCCTCTAATTAAGGAGGACGAAAAGGGGTAACAGACAGTCTCCATCTATATGGGGCAAATCCATCGTAATCTGTGTTTCATGCTGAGGCAGAAACAGGCAAATATTCTTGGTTCTAGTGAAAGGTTCAAGACCAGTCTGGGGCAAGCTGAATAAACTGGGGCAAAAATTTTGACTTTTCAGAAGTTGGGATGGTAATGCACGAAGAGATCGCCAAAATACAATACTAGTACTAATCGTCTCATCACCGCCAACCAAAAACTGTTTCACCAGACGCCTCGTAGCAGAAACACCCTATGTCCTTTTGACTACCTTGTTAATCCCCATCATATGCAACTGTATTTTCTTCTGTCAAAATGTATATGCAGAATGTAATCACTAATTTTTAATGACAATTGCTGATTACTAACATTGTACTAAAGTAAAATTATGTCAAAATTTTCTTAATGACCAGTTCTTTTTCCTCCAAAATCTTACTAAAGCAGCGCATGCAACAGATATGCCTCTCAAAGTAATCAAAGAAACCAACAATTTATAGAGTCCAGCTCACTTTGAAGGGTGATCAGTGCTAGAAGAAAGTCAGGGAGTCAGAGTCTACAAACAAAACCATGAGGTTTTTTCTCCGCCCAAGCCTACTATTAGGTGGCTTTACATTTCTGCTTTCTGGCCTATATTGTCAGGCCATAACATCGCATCTTTTCACTCCTGCTCACTGGCCTATATTGTCAAGCCACGACATTTCATCTCTTCATTTTTACTCATTGGCCTATATTGTCAGGCTAAAGCATTGCATCCTGCATTTTTGCTCACTGGCCTATATTATCAGGCCAAAGCATTGCATCCTTCATTTTTGCTCACTGGCCTATATTGTCAGGCTAAAGCATTGCATCCTTGCATTTCTGCTCACTGGCCTATGTTGTCAGGCTAAAGCATCACATCCTTCGTTTCCGTTTTCAGGGCCTATGTTGTCAGGCCGCCATATAGTTTAGATTTACTGCTTTCAGCCCTATGTTGTCAGGCCGCCATATAGTTTAGATTTACTACTTTCAGGCCTATGTTGTCAGGCCGTCATAGTTTAGATTTACTGCTTTCAGGCCTATGTTGTCAGGCCACCATAGTTTAGATTTACTGCTTTCAGGCCTATGTTGTCAGGCCGCCATAGTTTAGATTTACTGCTTTCAGGCCTATGTTTTCAGGCCGTCATAGTTTAGATTTACTACTTTCAGGCCTATGTTGTCAGGCCGCCATAGTTTAAATTTCCTGCTTTCAGGCCTATGTTGTCAGGCCGCCATAGTTTAGATTTCCTGCTTTCAGGCCTATGTTGTCAGGCCGCCATAGTTTAGATTTACTGCTTTCAGGCCTATGTTATCAGGCCGCCATAGTTTAGATTTATTGCTTTCAGGCCTATGTTGTCAAGCCGCCATAGTTTAGATTTACTGCTTTCAGGCTTATGTTTTCAGGCCTCCATAGTATAGATTTACTGCTTTTAGGCCTATGTTGTCAGGCCGCCATAGTTTAGATTTACTGCTTTCAGGCCCATGTTGTCAGGCTGCCCTATAGTTTAGATTTACTGCTTTCATGCCTATGTTGTCAGGCCGCCGTAGTTTAGATTTACTGCTTTCAGGCCTATGTTGTCACGCCGCCATAGTTTAGATTTACTACTTTCAGGCCTATGTTGTCAGGCCGCCGTAGTTTAGATTTACTGTTTTCAGGCCTATGTTGTCAGGCCGCCGTAGTTTAGATTTACTACTTTCAGGCCTATGTTGTCAGGGCGTCATGTAGCTTAGATTTACTGCTTTCAGGCCTATGTTGTCAGGCCGCCATGTAGCTTAGATTTACTGCTTTCAGGCCTATGTTATCAGGCCACCATAGTTTAGATTTACTGCTTTCAGGCCTATGTTGCCAGGCCGCCACATAGTTCATGATGTACTGCTTTTAGGCCTATTGTTTCAGGCCCCATACTGTAGCTTCTTATGACCTCAGCATCACAGAAAGTCAAACCTTGTATGACTCACATATAGCCCCTGTAACCCTAAGGACATGGTGATTCTAAGGTCACCACGGCGCTCATCTCGGACATAATCTGTTTACGTCTTTACCCATTTCTTACCATGATAATACAAAAAATATTTCTCGTATTATCTGATAAGAAAATGAGTAAAGAGGGGCAAACTGTAAACACCCAATTATGTCCGAGACCTATTTTAAGATGATTAATGTATAAAAGAAATTCAAAATGAAGTAGGATTATAATTAAACAAAAAGATTCAAATTCAAAGCTAATACAAAATTAAAATCTGAAGATAAAGAAAACAGAAAAAAAAGAAAAAAAAATAGAAAACTGAAAACTGAAAACTGAAAACAGACAATCAGATAAACGGACAAAAGATTAAATCAGACAATAAATTTCTGAAGAATAAAAATAAAATCTGTTTTTAATTCTAGAGTTAAATCAAAAAATAATAATAATAAATATTAACTTAAATCAAGAGTCATATATATATATATATATATATATATATATATATATATTAATGGTTTCTTGGAAGATCGAACTAGTAAAAGTGAGGAGCATCGCATGAAATGGCTTCGGCCATGATAGGAAGTAGATCGAAAGCTTAGTGTATTGTGGAAGGGGAATAAAAAAGGAGAGAAGGAAAAGACGAGCTGGTGCATGAACCCTGTTAGTCATCTGAGAAAACAGAACAAATCAAAACAGAATTCATGGAAATAGGGAAGGATCAAACCACACTATTATTAGCACATGACGGCTCGCATTGCATCTTGCGTCTTGATTGTACCATAAATATAAACAACACCAATCATGAGTAGAAGAAATACGCCCCCTTTTTTGTTTGCCAATTAGAGCCTGAAATCGAGCCTGCATGTTTCCCCTCAATAGCTATAAGTGTGACCATTCCTAGTGCATGAAGTTACGAATAGAATAAGCTAGGTGCAGAGAACTACCTTCCACGGAGATGCCAATTAAGAATGCCCACAACCTGAAATATATGAGAAACCCCTAGCATAAGTCACAAATTCTGCCTTGCATGACGCAGTTTTATGAGGTTTGAACCCAAATCCAAAGAAAACACATGGATCCCAAAGCTTGTGGTGTGGTCATAACTCTGCACTTGAGTCTCGAAAAGACTCTGAAGATCACTGCTAGCCACCTTGTCCCGAAGTACTCCTTGCATAAGTTTGAAAAATCCATCTAGACGCGTGTATTGCACCTTTCGAAATGAGTCATGGAGGGATGGGTCATTGTAGAATGTTTAGAAGGGATGGACAAGCTGGAGAAAGCAGAACCAGGATCATCCTCCCGGGACCATCCCCACGCATTAGTGGCTTGTGATTTTGGAGCCATGTAAAACCAAATAAATACAATCCCGTCCCCTGATTTCAGAACCACTTAGAAGCCGGATTCAATCGGATAAGTAACCACGTTAGCAGCCCAATGAGTCTTGTAATTCCAGAACGCGATCACCTAAGACATTAATCAAATCACCCCTAGTTATTGATGCAGTGAGGTAGGGGAGGTCCATAGTTTGACCTCAGCAAACAGACCAGACGTCAAAGGGGTGTTGTGTATAGCCCATGAGAATTCAACTCACTCCATGTGCGTGGGTCACTATGATGAACCTACATGTTAACATGAAACAATAGCCACCCAAGTTCGAGCCATCAGAAATGAAGACGCCCTCGTCAAGTTATTCAAAGCCCCATGCAGCACATGCATACGATATAATTCTTATCTTAACTTCAAAAAACATGACCTTAGATACGTGGTGGACCCAGTGGCAGGCATGCTCTTATGCTTACTTTAGGTTTCGTGTTCGAACCCACCACAGAGTTTTTTGACTTCTGCCATGAATTAAACCTACCACAAGAAATTACCACCTTGCCCTTTAGGAATCCCCAAAATGCCTAACAGGTCCCTACCACACTTAATTACCACACTGCCCCTCCCCAAAATGCTTAACAGGTCCTTGCCACAGAAATTACCACATTGCCCCCTAGGTTTTCTAAAAATACCCAAATCACCCCCTGATTAAAGTTTTTCCAGAAAAATAAATAAAAAACAGGAAATTACATAAAAATTAAGGTTTTTTTTAAAATAAAAAAATCAAAAATTAAGAAAAAATTCTAGAAAATCAGAAAATTAATAAAAAATTCTAGAAAATCAGAAAATTAATAAAAAATCCAGAAATTAAGAAAATTAATAAAAAAAATTCTAGAAAATAAGAAAATTAATAAAAAAATTCTAGAAATTAAGAAAATTAATAAAAACATCCAGAAAAGAAAATTAATAAAAATTCCAGAAAAGAAAATTAATAAAAAGTCCAGAAAAGAAAATTAATAAAAAATTCCAGAAAATTAATAAAAATTTAGAAAATTTAGAAAATTAATAAAAAATTCCAGAAAATTAATAGAAATATAGAAAATTTAGAAAATTAATAAAAAATTCCAGAAAATAAATAAAAATATAGAAAATTCAGAAAATTAATAAAAATATAGAAAATTCAGAAAATTAATGAAATATCCGGAAATTACAAAAAAGTTTTAATTAAAAAATCTAAAATTCATAAAAATTTCATAAAAATCCCATGATTGCTAAAAATTACATTAAACTTCCAATTGTCTCAATATCTGGTTTTTTTATGACCTACATCAATTACGAAGTATTTCTCTTTTTTCGAAAATAATTTTTTTTTAAGTATTTTAAGATCTTCGAGTCTCACGCAATGGGCTCTAAATGGGGAACTGGCGGTTTACCTGCTGTTCAACATTTAGTAGTTCGTATAGGTCCTTATGCTGCCTTAGCCGCTTCGGGCCTTGTGCATGGGTGGACTTGAGGTCCTTTTCAAAAATAAAAAATATCTTTTCCTAAATATTGTAGGGATTCTAGGTCTCACGCAATGGGCTCTAAATGGAGAACTGGCGGTTTACCTGCTGTTCAACATTTAGCAGTCCGTATAGGTCCCTGTGCTGCCTTAGCCGCCTCGGGTCTTGTGCATGAGTGGACCGAAGATCCCTCCCAAAAATAAAACTGCTTTTCAAATAGCAAAATCTTCAAACATTCTTTCAAAATACTTTTTGAAGGTCAAGCCTTCACACACTAGAACTACGTAAGCCTTGAATTTCCCATTGCACCAGGAAATACGTAGGAGCAGGATCAAGTTCTGTCAGGCTAACCTCCGTCAAAGTATTTTTCACATTAAAGGGATCCAAACAATTTTCAAAATCACACACTCAGTTAAGGGTGCCGTTCTTTGGAACGGACGAGTGGGATGCCTAACACCTTCCCCACTTGTAACTGACTCCCGAACTTCGAGTCTCATTTTCTAGTTAAGGTTTTTCCAAACTTTTCCCTTAAATAAAATTTGGTGGCGACTCCACATTGATCAAAACAAACCCACTATCAAAATTTTAGCGAGTTCGTCGTCTCGTCGGAATTACGGTTGCGACAGACTGGATACGATATTAATCATTTTTCATTTTACACAAAGTCTTAGGATGATAAAAGGACTTTCTACATTGGTTACGACCATAACCGATGTAGAAAGTACACTTTTTACATCGGTTGTGGGCAGAACCGATGTAAAAAGTGTATACTTTTTACATCGGTTCTGCCCACAACCGATGTAAAAAGTGTACTTTCTACATCGGTTCTTTTCCCAACCGATGTAGAAAGTATACTTTTTACATCGGTTCCAGAACTGATGTAAAAAGTCTTATTTTCTATATCGCCCGCTTCAACACCGCCTGAATAACCGATATAAAAAGTGTTTAACAACCGATGTAAAAAGACAATTTTCCACTAGTGATTCATTTAGTATATTTCTATTTTGTAAACATTAATGAATTAATTTTTAAATTAATTTGCTTTCTAGTTTGTGATCTTTTGCTACATTTTAGGATGATGTGGCTAAGATTTGAATATATGTTGCTTTCCTGACCGTTCACTTGGAATGATTTTTTGAGTAGAGACATATGTGTGTACATTTGGAAAGTTTTTACACCCATTAAAATATTAGGCAACATGAAGTAAACTAGACTTACATTTAGATAAATAAGTTCATCTTATTTTAAGTTAATTTATCATCAGTTCGTAATCAAAATCGTTTTTTTAGCACTTGAATTTTAAAAGAAAATAATTTAACATAGCAATTTTTAATGAAATCACTATCTAATCTCACCCAAAATGCTATCTTAGGTCCTTTTAATAGTGTCCACAAAAATATATATTTTAAAAGTTTTAACCATTGTTAAAATTCTCTTTTTACGTATTGAATATTGAGGTCGATGAAAAACTAAATAAAAAGTGCCTATTGTAATTATTTCTTTCATAATCCTTATTTTATCTATCTTAGTACCACAAGAAAAAAAAACTTAAGTACACCCGGAAAAAAATATTTTATCTAAATTCTCTCCCACTGATGGAATAAGTAAAAGAAAGGAAAAGGTTATATTAAATTAGATTGTAGTAAAGTGTCAAATTGAAACCCATTAAAAGTGTTAAATTGAAACATAGTAATGTTTTTTTTTGGGGGGGGGGGGGGGGGAATGGATAAATGTTAGCGTTAAACTTTTTTTGTGGTTTCACGTATAAAAAAAAATTACACTTCGCCAAAATGAATAAGTTCTAATGATAAACTTTTTTCATACATTATACAAATATGTTATTTTAATAAAAAAAATTATACAAACAAATATGTCAAACATAAAAATTCCATCAGCGTTAAATAATTATGAAACTACTTATTTTAAGAAACTTTTGAAATCATTAAGATTCTATTTTATTATATAAGATTAATTGAAAGAGATAAAATATTTAAAATTAACTAAAAATTATGAAAAAAATCATTTGAATCCAAATATATAATAGAATATGTTTGATAAAATTAACTAATAAGTTTGTTAAAATTTTAAATTTAAATAAAAATTAAAGACTAGATCGTTAGGTGAAAGTTAATAAATTCAAAAATAAAAAAATATTTGATTATACTAAAGATTAAACTAACTGATAAATATAAAATAAAAATATAATTATATAATAGATTAAAATATGATAAATATGATGTAGTTTTTTAAAAAAATATATTAAAAATTAATTAAATAAATTTTTTATTTATAAACAAAAAATATTTAATTTTTAGTATAAATAAATTTTAAACAACCATTTAAAAAATTAATCCATTTTAAAATTTTAATTTTTAAATTAATAAATAATATAATAATTAAAATAAATAGTATATACTAAAATAATAATTTAAAATATAATATTTTATGATAATATATAAATAATTATATTAAATTTGGTAATATTATTATGAAAAATAAGATGATATTAAATCTATAAATATATAAAATATGAAATTATAAAAATATATTAAGAATAAAAATAAAAGTATATATTTCATTTAGAGTTGAAAAATATAAAAGTTATATAAATTTTTTCTAAAATTATTAGGTACCTGCTTTAAAAATGTTAATAACTACTAAAAATATTTTAAATGTTTTTCACATAATTATATCAGCTTTTAAATATTTATATAGATTTAATATGGTGTGTTAAAGGATTTTAAATTTGAAATTTAAATTAATTAAATTCAATTAATTATGTTTGAAAAAATATAAATATAAATATAAATAATAAAATATTTAATATAGAAAAAGTTAGATGACTTAATTTGAAAGAGAATATTTTATGAAAAATTTTGAAAATAAATAATATACAGATGAATTTAACCCAATGTAACTACTATCACCTCTAGGACGAAACTTGATCCAAAAAGACTTTAGAATCATAAATATTTTCTTCATTTTTTATGTCATAAATATTCTCATTTTTTTTATTTATCCTTTAATGTTATTTCATATAAATTAAAAAATTAACTAATATTTTTTATTTATATTAAAACTATTATCTAATTTTTTATTAATTAAATTCTTTACAACGAATAAAAATATAATAAAGTAAAAATAATTAAAAAAATAATTTTTTAAATAAAAACAGATATAAAGAAACAATGAAAATATATCAAGTTCAATTAAGTATATGAAGTTGTAAATCCATAAATGATTTTATTTATATATCGCTAACAAACTTGAAATCAACCAATCATCCAACATGCACTCTCTTTAGGGGAACAATGATATCTATAAAATGATTTTGAGCTTATCTCCAATCATTTTTATTTCCACCTTCTTCAGACATGTTTTCGAGTCAGGATGGCTTGTCGTTTCTTCTGTGCTTTGTTTAAGCCTTCAGTTATAAAAACATTGTTGGATTCTGTACTCAAGGATAACAACCGTTGCACCATTAATAAATTAACATTAACTTAAAGTTATAAGAATACAATTACACATAATCCAAATTTTATTTTTTGATGTGACAGTAATTTAATATAATTAGAGTTCCATCAAGTGGAGTTATAGTGATCTATAGGATAAACATTTTATTATGTAATTATAAAAGGTGACAAGATTAGTCCAATTAATTAAAATTATTACTAATTAAATAACGATATTTCCTTTTGTAAGTTTTGGTAGATTGTATATCTGTTTGTTATAATTAGAACATTAAATTCCTGAGTAAAACATAATTAGTTATTACCAATTATGATAATATATATTAAACAATCTCGATTGGTGTAGCTAGATAAAAACAAGTGTTGCTAAGATTAACGACTTATTAGCATGCAGTGTCCAACACATTATTAAAGTGACATTTTGTCGTGTTGGATATAAAAGCAACCAATTGAGTCCAAATTAGTCCAACCCAAGTCGGTGAGTTTTGAAGTCATGTGTGAGACTATTCTAGCATATCATATTCTTCTCACTCTTTGGTCCCTATCAGCCACAAAATAATTCATTAATTAATTACATCCTATTATGTTAGATTCTCATGAAATTCCATTTATTTTAATTCTGAAGTAGTTAGACTTGAACACAAACAACACCCAGTCCAAGAAGCAAACAACACGTTTTAGATGCAAAGTATATGGATATGTTGTACATCATGAGCATTTGACACCAAGTGTTTGATAATAGAAAAAATAAATTACAAATTCATATTTAAAATTTGATTACTACTACTCACAGATTATAGTCTAGTTTTGGATAAAGTTATCAAAATCTAAGAAAATAATGAAGTAAAATAAAACAAACTTTTTTTTTATTTTTTTATAAACATACAATAAATATTCATTATGTAAATACAAGGTGTACTCAATCCCTTTTATATTAATTATAAATTAAAACAAGCTTTGAATACAATTTATTAGGCTGTAGCACCAATCTAAAAAACAAGAAAAGTCTTGTTACATTTATAATTTAACTTTTTTTATTTAACTTTTTCAAAAGTTAGATACATAACTTGATTTTAATTTTGGAGAGAAATTTGATTTTTTTTTCTTCTATTAAATTTTTTTTAAGAAGTTTATTTAAATTAAGCCTATTATATGTTTAATGTTTACAAACATATTAATGTTATGTTCGATTCAAAGGCGCATAACTGGAAGAAAATTAAGGAGAAGGTGAGAGGGTGAAGATTAAGCTTGCCTCAGAAAGGGTTTATATATGACTTCTAAATAAGACAACACTGACAAAAATTGAACGGAGAACTTTTGGATTTGCATCTTTTAAACTTCGGATGCATGTCATTCTCAACGCTATATAGAGTAACATTCACATTCAGGGACTGAACGAGTTTATAATAATATAATGCATACCCAGGTTATACAGTACTACCACAACAAAACAAACTTTCCATACCATCATAAAGCTTGCAATGTTAAAACAAAATTTATTTAATAAAAAATAAACCAATAATATAATATTTACAAAACAATATAATGCATTATAACAATATTATAATACACTGACGGTACATATGTTTACTTTTTATTATTAATATAGTATATCTTATAATATTTATACAACATTTTTATATTTGTTAGATAAAGTTTATATCAATAAAGTTACATCTAACAACGGACTATTAATATATAGCTTTTTTTAATTTAATAATCTTTGCGTGCATAAAAAGAAAATTAATAACATAAATAAATCAACACATAATTAACTTGCTTTTTTCGCGCCAATATACAACTAATTTGGATGTCAAAAAGTCTATATATATGAGTTTCATTAGACTATTTTAACCCATACTGCACTTGTATGCAATTATGTAATGAGTGAAATAATCTTTGAAGTAAAATAATAAAATATAAATAAGATTAGAAAAAAAATATATGAATAACATTTATGGATAATTAAAATAGAAAATTAAATTTACATGAGTTTGGACAAACCTATGAATTTCATTATCTTTGCTGATCTCTATATCACTGTAGGTGCAACGAGAAGCATTGATACACATCTATGGTTAGTTGGATTGAAAGTAATATTTTTAATTGATTTCAATGAGCAAAGTGTGTGTATATATATATATATATAGCATTCATGTTTATATATATATATATATATATATAGCATTCATGTTTGCTAAATTAAAGGAAAGGAAATATAGGGAATTGATTTAATGTTTCATTATTTGGACTATTGTTTTGGATAAATATTATTTTAAAAATTAAAAGGTGTTATATCTTATCTTGTTAAGTTATTCGCTAATCACAGTTAAAGTTTGGAATTGGATCACGTCATCAAAAGTGTAGAGTGTCTGCAGCTTTTAATTATTTATTAACCATTGGTCTCTTTCTCATTTTATTTTTTTTTATAATAGAAAATTTTTTCCTTTAAATATTTAATACCTTTTATATGTATATAATTTAAATTTAAAATTTAAAATTAAATGAATTAATGTTTTACCTCTTGATTAAAGTGTTTGATAATTAATAACTGATCTCTTAACTCACTGTTTAAAATTGTTATGTAAAAAAATAAATCATAAATTAATGTTAATTTTCTTTTTTTAAATGGTCTCTTAATTCTACTGTTTGAAATTTTTATGTAGAAAATTAAATCATAAGTTAGTGTTAATTTCTTTTGCTGTGAAGTTAAAGATTTCATATAAGTGTAGCCCCTTCATCCTTTTAATCTTTATTAAAAATAAATATACACAGGCAGGGACGGATACAAGGGAAAGGGTGGCGCCGGCCCCTTCCCAAAGAATTTTATAAAAAAAAAATTATATATATAAAAGAATTTATTTAATATAAATATATATAATAATATAATTATGTATATTAATAACACTAACATAATTAGTAGATCATTAATTTTAAAATATATATTTAAATAATTTTAAAAAAAATAATCTTTCACAATTAATTATAAATATTCTTTGTACATACTATAATTATATATCTTAAATTCTATTTCTTCAGCTTCTGTTCAAATTTTGGATCTGTGTAGACACATAAACATATTAATAACTTCATTTTAGATCTTAACATACTTTATCTTTCTATCAGATTTTTTAAAGGAAATTTAATTTTATTTAAAATTGAATTAAACTAATTAAAATAAAATTATTAAATCCTTGGAAGAGGTTGACGGCTATGTACATATTTATGGATAAATTGGTTGCCATGCGAGCATCATTGGTCAATTGGCTGTTTATGTTTTGGACACCATATAAAATAGTGCTCAATTAATTAAATTAATTAAACTTTTGAAGATTTCAAATGAGGAAGAGAAAAAATGTTATAATTCTGATGACACAAAATGCAGCAACATAATTTATTATTAAAAGTTCTACAGACATGCATAACACATAATTACAAGAAAGTTTAGGACAACTAATAATGCTGACAAGAATAACATCACTACATAAAAAACTCTTTATTCCTACGAATATCATCATGATCACTTAAGTTCTTCCATTTGCACAAATAGGATTCTCCCAACACTAATAACACTACTACACCTAATTGCAAAGTAGGCCTTTTATTTTTTGTGTTTCTGTTATCTTTTTCTTCATAGTTGACCCACCAAAAGCACCCCTCTTTCACTTTATGTGATATCATCTTCTTCACACTCAAACAGATACAAGTTAAAGCTCTTAGTTCATATTTTTTGTTGGCCATGAAACAGGTTTTGTGGGGCACCCTTGTTAGTTGTTTTTCTCTTGTAGCCACCTTGAGAAAGCTTCAAGTGTTCTTGTGTCAGCCCTGTAATGTTTCTGTGTAAATTCAAGAAGACTTGGCCATGTGAAATCTGGATACAATCTTGGATTCTCAGTGTTAATTAGTTCTTTTGGAGGAGTAACCACTTTATCTCTATTTGGACATAGAAAGAAAGCAAGTGATTTTCTCACAATTTTGTTATTCACTATTGCTCTATGCAAGCAACTCTTGAAAATCCCATTTGATAAAGCCTGAAATTAAGATAAATCACAACATGTTAATTAAAAACCAATGCATGATATAACTAAGTAAATTCAAGTTAATTAGCCAACTTAGTAAGTGAGGTCCATATCTAAATATCTATTGTTCTAAGTACTTTCATTATTTGAAGGACAATTTATGGACCTACAGAACATAGTATGCACTGAACCTTTCAATTATCAATTGTGTCAATTCAAGCAAAAAGCAACTTAACAACCTAGTAATAATATGATCCATACCATAAATGTGTCACCGATGTTGACAACGAATGCATCTTCTTTTGGAGAGACAGAGTACCATATATCATCCACAAAGACTTGGAGACCCTCAACTTGATCTTGGTGGAGAATGGTTAGGGATGTAGGGTCACAATGTGGGCCAGTTCCTAAAGCTAACTCAGGTGTTTGGCATGGTGGGTAGTAATTCAACCTCATCACCGAGTCATTTCCTTCATAAAAATCCCTGAAGTATTCCCTCCCAACTCCAAGGCTCATACCCAGAATCTCCACGATCATAAGAGAGAGATTGCTCATGACTTCACAGTATTCTTGGTACACTCTCCTATAGTATATGGAAACATAAAGCATTCCATTTTAAAAAAGAAAGAAAAAGTAACCATTAGTAGAGACATTTATTTTGGTAAATCTATACATTGAGTATAGAACCTAGTTTCTTTTTTTTTTTGTTTTTTTTTCTTTGTTTGCTCTCTTTGTAACAAGGAAGGAAAAAGATGCATGATCTAAGTGGGTCCCATTTCACTTTAAACTGTATTTTTTCTTCTTCGTTATAAGATGCAGTAAAAAAGAAAAAAAAAATTGTGTAGAACCGACATGGAAAAAAAGCTTTTTATGAAAAGCACTTTATTTTCTTTTAGTGGTAAAAACTGTGGAACTAAGTGTGAAAGAAAACTGCACTGAATCTTACCCAAATTGCCTGAAATCTTCCCCCATGACATTTACAAAATAGTCCTCAACACTTTCGGAGGACTTATCATCAGAGTAACGAAAAGAGAGTGTTTCCTTCCAAGGAAGTTTGGAGGAAAACCTTCCTATGAAGCTATTAGCATAGCCACAATGTTCTCCAACCTTTCTCTGAGCCTTCTGTTTCTCTGACAGTTGCATGCTGAAGAAATCATCAATAAGCTTATGAGCTTTAGCTATGAGCTTGGTATCAACCCCATGATTAACAACAAGAAAGAAACCATGCTTCTTGCATGCCTCATTCACTTTTTCACAAACAGTTGACACTGCTTGTGGATCTCTTGAGAAAAAGGCCTTGATATCAATTGGTGGAACTTGAAGTTCAGGTGCTTTCAGGCATGGTTTCTCATGATCAGGCCATATGAATTGGGAGGGTATGCTGGAATTTTGCATCAAAGATGCATCAAGTTTTAGTTTCTCTCCTTCTAAGCCATTTTCTATGGTGTTTTGAGGTGCAATAAGAACAGGCATGTTTATTTGATTTAATTTGAAGTGCACAAAAGAGCTTTGGTGTGTTTTGTATGGAGAGAGAGAATATGAGTGTGGCAAAGACAAGGGAAGAAGAGGTTAATAAATTAAGGTGGTGAAATAGAGTATTGAGAAAGGCCAAGAAGATGCATTGGGGAAGTCGGGGTACTCAGATGTGAGAATCTTATTACTTTGTTTTCCTAGATTGTTCAATTTCTATCTATCACTCTTCTTCTGCCAATTGTGTGTTATATATAGGGAGATTTATACGTGCCACTGTTCACATCATACAAGTGGTGTTCATAAAATTAAAAGTAGATATGCTTAAGCTCAGGAAGATTATTATAGTATTTATTATGTTTGCATATTTAAAATTTGAATTTATGATGATTGATTAAATTATATTAATTTTTTATAATTAATTTATATTCTTGATGGTAAAAGATAATGTTATTTTTACAGTTTATATAACTTTTTTTTCTCTTTCAGCCTTTATCTTAATTATGGAAATAATTTTCTTTTAAAAAAAGTTGTAGGGTTAGAAGAATTTTTCAAAGAAAAGTTCGTTTCTTTTTAAATTATCAGCACATTCCCATAGAAATAATAATGTATTGAGAATTTATGAAGAATAAGAAAGTTGCCTGAAAGTGTAGGTAGAATGCAAATAGCTTCCATGATCCTATTGTAAGTAAATAAATAATAATAATAATAATTTTTTAAAATATATCTATAATAAATGTTATCTAGTAGAAAGTATTCATTATCTATATAATAATATATTTATAATTTTATTATCACTTATAAAAATTTTATTTCATAATTTATAATTATTGATCTTTTTAAAAGAAATATATTATGATGATAAAATTTATATAAAATTTTTATATTTACTAAAATTTTGTATTTTTTTATTTTTAATTTATTTGATTTAAAATTTGAATAAATATTATCTATTTTAATTCAACATAACTAGCCGAAGGTATCCACTAAATGCATAAATAAATATTAAATATTTTTTATATTTTTTATTATTGATAGCACTCATAAAAATGTTAAAAATAAAAAAATATAAAATATTTTCTTATAATAAAAAACATCTTAAAAATAATTTTATTTTTATTTATAATTTTTTGTATAAAAGAAATTACGATTTTTTTTATAATTTTTATAAGAGTTTTTTATATATTTTTTTTAAAATTATTTTTTAAATTGTTTAAAATGAAATTTAGATTAATGATATTATTTTGATCTAATATTAAGATGTAAAAGGTATTTAAATATAAATTAATAATTAAGTAAAAAATTTGCAAATTAAAGAAATAAAATTTATAAAATAAAAATGAAGAAAAGTAAAGGGGATATATTGTAAAATTTAAAAGTATTAAGGAAAAATTTTAGAAAGGAAGATCTAAGCTTAGAGTACAGACACCAAATTAACAACTAGGTCTGGTGGGATCCGTTTGCACGTGAAAATATCTATACATATTAAAAAAAATTGAAAAACGTTTTCAAATTTATTGCATGTGGGATTAATGAGACACTGAAATAGCAAAGCCTAGATATTGGTAGTGCATTAAACTGAATCTCCGATTTAGATTCATATGTCCTTTGGGTGTGCCTAAATTAAGGATCCTACTTATTCTAAGGTTATGTAGGATTTTCTGCTTCTCTAAGCTTCTGCATGCATTTTCTACTGAAAACATTTTAACATTTTTTAGAAAGCGAACTAGAAATAAAAGTTTCTTATAGTTAGTAAAAAAAACTCAAAACATTTTTTGAATATAAATATTGTTTAGAATCTTAATTTGTGAATAAAAATTAAAAATTTTATCCCTATAAGTGAGAAAATAAAAAAGATCGTTATAAAGTTAGCTATAAATTAAAAAATTATTATAATTTATTTTTAATTTTATAAGCCCACATTTTTTAATTTCACAACTATAATTGCAGCTATTGTTGCTATTGCAATAGTTTTTACTATCATTACAACTTTTTAATCGTCCCTATTATTTAACTATCACCACAACTCTTGTGGTTTCTACTTTTATTTTGATATTTTATTTTTTCAATAGTTCGTTGTTGAAAATAAACATATTATTTCTGTAAAAATTAAATGAAAAATAAATATATTTTATAATATTTTTTTTAGAATACTACTTTTAAGAGTCTCATTCCAAAACAGAATAAATTAATTGAAAATGAATTATTTTTTTACCAAATTCACCTAAAGTAACGTTGATGCACATGTATCCTGTATTTTTATCCGGTAAAGTAAAATAAAAGAATGCATTATAATAACCAAAATATAAAGGATGATTTTTTTCTTGATATAAACTACTTTTTAGTAATTTAAAAATTAATATGAGATTAATTATAAAAAAATGACAATGAGAAACGAGTAATTGCCAAACGGAAAGAAACTTAATGGGATAGTAATATTGTTAGTTCAGAAAGCAAAGTAATTAATTAAATCTCACGTCTCTCTTTAGTTTTTTGAAATTCTCATAAATTTGAAAGGATATCATATATAAATACATAATACCCATATTAGCACAACAAAAAAGGTCATATATAACGTTTTGATGTTAAATTGCTGTTTAATTATTATCACAGATTTATGTTGGAAAAATTGAAAGGATATAACATATACATACATAATATTTGTATTAACACATTACAAAAAAAATATTATCATTAAGCTAGTCTATGTTGAAATGATAAATTATACAATTAGTGTGTGCGGAATAATATTTATATTAATAAATAGTTTAGACCAATATTATAGAGAAACTAGTGTTATAAACAACATACTTTTAAATATATTTCATGTGATTAATTTATTTAAAAAATTTCAAAAATAATAAACTTTTGAAATAAATATTTTAATTTTCTAAAAGACAAACCAATTATAAGATAAAGAATATGTGTAAAAAAGTACAAATGTGGGATTACACTAATAAAAATAATTTTAACACGTAACATTATTTATTCATTAATAAATAATGTATTTTTAACAAAATTACTAATTTAATCTTCTAATTAATTAATTGCTTTCAATTTAATTTTTTAATTTTTAAAATTAAACATCAAATAAGTAAACCCTTTCTCATTAACTTAACTTTTTTCCCGAAATTTAAAAGAAATCTCTCCTCAATTAACTCCTTATTCTTCGTTCATCCATCTCCTTTTCTCCTCCTTATTATAATTTATAAGTGAGTTCCTTTATCTATTAAGCAAAATATTTTAGTTGCGTTTATATCACTTTTACATTCCAATTTTCAAAGTAAAGTTAATCTTATTCTTACATGGAAAACATACAAATGATTTTCCACAGAAGAAAAACTGCTAGATTTTGATGTAGAAAAGTGACAAAACCAAAAATGGATCATGATCTACTGTTTTTTCGTTTGATATATTGTCTCATTTTGTGTCTAAATATAGAATCCCAAAACCAAGAAACATAGAGGGAGTTTGATATAGGAGCGATGGACACGCAAAAGAAATTGATAACGTGGCATTGATCTGAAGGATGTGGTATAGGCAAAGAAGTTATGGCTGTTTAGTAAGTGGGAATAAGATATACAAAGCTAAGAAATGAATTTAGATATGACCGATGACATATCGACCAGAAAAAGATAGCAATTCATGCATTTACAGCCAAACTTTGGATAAAGAAAAGTCATGTGAATTCTTTACGTGGAAAAAGTGGCAGAGACTGTATTCAGAACACAGCTATCGCACAGTTAACTGCGGCCCACATTTTCATGCCTCAAATTATCACTCTCTATTATAATGGACCAGAAAGTTATCAACATCACAGCGTTTCAGTTTCACCAAAGCTTCTTTCTTTATTATTATTATTGTTGTTAATAAGAAATATGTGCAGTGTAACACAATTTGTTTCTAAGAGACAACAGATTTATTTTTGGCCGTACTGTATAAATGTCATTATATATGATATTAAATGTGATTTAAAGAAAATATTATGGTTTTTTATTTTAGTTTTTATAAAATATTTATTTAATTTTAATCTTTAAAAGTTACATGGTTTTAATTAAGACTTAAATGAGTTATTGGTCTATATCATAATTTTCTATTTTAATATTAGTAAAAATTCTATTTGATTTATTGTTTAAAAATTGTAAAATTATATATGGTTTTAGTGTTTAATAAAAGACTAAAATCATATACTTTTGTTGAAAGTAGAAACTAAAAATTGAATAAAATTTTTATAATGATTAAATATATATATATATATATCAGCATTAATAATTTAATTAAAACTTTTAACTATAATGAAGTTCAACATAATTTACAGGTAGTTTAATCTCTTGTTAAATTAATATCGGATAGAAATCGATTTCTAACTGAATATATGGAAAAAAAAAAAGAAGTAGAAACTATTTTAATAATATTATTTTGATCATAAGAAGATTGAATTAATTATATTAAATTTTTTAATATAAAAATTATTAATTTTATTTTAAATTTATTTAGTTATTTTTATAAATTAAATTGACATTAAAAATAAAAAATATTTATATTTTTAAAAATAAAATTAATAACTTTTTATTTTTAAAACTAATATGATCAGTTTTAATTGTTTTAAGAAACAAAAGGTAGTATAGACTTCATAATCTATATAAAAAGGATTAATTTTTAACTTTTTATTTGGATAAAATATTTTTAAAAAATTAAAATATTTAAATATTTTAATTTTAATTTTTAATTTTAAAAATATTTTGTTTAAATTAAAAATTAAAAAATTATTTCAAAGATGAATTTTAATTTTTTATTTATATTAAATTATTTAATTTTTAATATCTATAAAACTTTATATTTAAATATTTATAGTTTTAAATATTTTTTATTAAAAAATTTAAATATACAAATTTTTTATTATAAAATATATTTAAACAAAATAATAATCAAATAAATATACATAATTAAAAAAATAACATACTATTATATTATTTAATATTAAAAATATTAATTTAAAGACAAGATCATAAAAGAGATGAAATAAAAATATATGAAAAAAATAGAATGAAAATAAAATAAAATAACAAAAAGAAATAAAATTATTATTTACAAAAATAAATTAAGAAATTTTGATAAATTAAAAAATTTTAAATTTTTTAATTTAATTTATTAAAATGCTCTGCTAAAATTTATATAATTTAAAATTGTATTTAAAAAATATTTTTTAATTTTTAAAATTTTAAAATTATTATATTTTTTAAAAATATTTTATCCAAATAAAAGTTAATAATAATATAAAAAATAACTGTAATACACAGAAAAAAAATTATAAGTGTTTTAATTAGCTTCGTGTTTGTTACCAAAAAAAGGGTAACTGTTTTCTTTTATCAATTCTAGCAAAAGTTACTTAAAAAGTAACTATTTTCTGAAATTTAAACATCCTCAAACCAGCCTTAAAAAGGTAACAAAGAAAGGAACTGGTTGACGTGTCGGCCTCAAACCTGACTTTTATTGTTCAATACCTCACCTAATTTTTTTCTTTATTCTGTTCTCTTCGTGTTTTAAATGCTAAATTAATTTGAGTTACTCGTATGCATGGAATAGGTTATATTTAATTTAGTTCTTTATTTTTATTTTTCAGATCGTTATATTGTTCCTAGAGGAAATTATTTTCCATTTTATTCTCAACCTCCTTATCATAAAATTTGTGTTTGAGACTAATATTAGTGTTTCTTTAATGATATATAATTATATATTTTTATATTATAAATCAAAGATTATTTTTAAATAAAAATTTAATGTTCTTTATTAAATTATATAAATTTTATATTATTTTTTTATACTTGTATTTTTCTCAAATACTCATACTTAAATTTAGTTAATTCTAATTAAAATTTAAATTAACTTTTAAGTTTTAGCATACCATATCAAATTGATAAACATAAAATTATATATCTTAATTTCAATAATTTATTTTTATAATTGTTTTCACAGTTCAAATAGTCTCATCTCTTTAATTCAGTCTTACCTAATAATACAAAATTATAATTATTTCAAACTTATTTATTAAAATAAGTATTTCACTTTTTTATAATATTAATGATATTTTTATTTTTATTTTATTTAAATTTTAAGATACCCATATAATGCACAGAAAACTTATTATTTACTTTTGATGTTGACCGATCTTTAAAAGTTTCATTTTACTCTTTTATATATATAATATCATCTTATTTTAATTTTTAATTATAATTTTTATTCCTATCATTTAAATTTGAGTTTAATTATAAATTTTTAATGTAAAATTTCAAATTAAAGATAATTTTTGATAAATTAAATTTTAAAACTATTACAATCCCAATCGTGAATTGAAATTTGATTTTTAGATTCTTAACTTTGACATACCATATAAATTCAATAGACATAAAAAATGTGTTTTAAATTATTTAAAAAATTATTTTTATAATTTTTCCTTAATTTAAAAAATGTTTTCCTTTAATTTATTCATATTAATAAAATAAAATAATTATTTTCAACAATAAATACATCTGTTATTTTACTTTAGTTTCTATTAAACACCTATATATTCAATACATGTAATATACACTAATAAAAAAACAATATCATGTATCATGTATCATGTGTTTCTATATATTTTTTTGTTTTTGCCAAAGATCTTTAGTAACAAAAAGTCACACCAGACCCTGATTAATACAAGTTAAGTGAACTCATAATAAAACTCCGAGCATGTATTTTTTTTTTATAAATTCAAATTCAAGATCTTTCTTAAGAGAAATTCAACACCTTCTCAAGCCAACACACATTGGTATATTTTAATAAAAAACATAAGAGTTTAAATGTAATAAATTATCGACCTATTCTAAAATGGATCATTGATGATAAAATGTTACATCACCAATAAAATAATCATAATAATTAAGGATTAAAAATTAGATATTTTAATTTAAAAACATGAAATTTATAAAAGAAAGTTAAAATAATAAAAACTAAAATTGGTCCCAAAGCTTATTCTACATTTTCATTTACAAATTTCCCGTACTTGACTGCTCTATTCTTTAGCAATGGTCAATGTTCAAGTCATTACCCCTAATTAAATTAAACCTATAGCCAACTTCTTCAATCACATAAAAACCCCTAAACTATGAACAAAATAATCTTCACCTAGCCGTCCTAGCCATGAATCCATCACTATGTTGTTGCTATGGGGAACTCAGTGGAAAAAGTTTGAAGAGAGAGTGCACAATACCCACACCATAGCTTGACCCATTACAAGTTGATCCACTTAAATAAGTAGGTCAAGTAAAAAAAATTACTTTTCTTATGGATCAATTTTTTTGCAATTCGACTAGTTAAAATCTTATGATGAATCAAATTGGTTCATAAATTACAACCAACTTTAATAACTCTAAAATTCATGTTGATTAGTATTTTAAATTTTTATTGATTTTTAAATTTAATATATATTATTTAGCCTCTAATGAATTGAAATTTATTATTTAAAACAACGTGATACTCTATTATTTGTTAAATCAACGTCTTATTATATTTAAATTTTTAAAATAATTAAAGTATCTATAGAGTGTATGCTTCTATTTATGTTTAAATTTATGCCACTTAATCATATAACCATGTTTATTTATTGTAATGTGATTCCATACAAAGTTTTAATGTTTAGTTCTTGATTTCTAAAGTTATGTTTGAATTAACGTAATAAATTGTAACATTTATATTGAATTTAAAAAGTATATTAAATTTAACAATAAATTTATTTTTAAAAATTTAAATATAAATCACATTATTTTAAATATAATTAATTTTATAAACTCAAATTTATTCAAATTAATCAAGTTTATAAATATTCATCCAAAACGTATATTCATTGAATGCATACAAAGGAAAAATCAGACGCAGATAAAATTTTAAAAAAAAATATTTGATTATCGTACATATGTATACATTCTAAATAGAAAATTATTATATATATCAATATTTTTTATATTTCATTTTATTTTTCTATATTTTTTTTCTCTTATCCACATTATATGTTACATTTAATTTTACCACTTTATACATCTTAAAATATGATGTAAAAGTATCAAAATTTATTTTAAATTTTAAATTTAAAAATTTTAAAAAAAAATCAGATGATGTTAAGATGAGATGTATCTGATGAATATGTTGGCAACCCAGTTTTCATTTAAAAATTTGATAGAGTTAGAATGGTGAAAATTGAATAAGGAAAAGGTTGTAAAAGATGGAAAGTGGTCCGTAGCAGCAGAAGGGTAGGGAAGTACGTAGTAGGTAGTATGTATGATAGGAGAAGCTTTATGAGTAACTGGGAAACCAATAATCGTCTTAGAGCAACTCCAACGGGGTTGCGGCTGATTGAACAAAGTGGGTTTTAAAAAAAATATATATACGTAACTGGGCTTCGAAAAAAAGTATTTATCGATATGGGGTTTGAACAGTAACTGTGACGCATAAATTTATGCGTCACATGTTGGGGGTTTTCATCTAAGACACCTGTGACGCATAAATTTATGCGCTACACCCTGTGACGCATAAATTTATGCGTCACAGTTATTATTTTTAAACCTGTGACGCATAAATTTATGCGTTACAGGTTTGAAAAAATTAATATTTTAATCGACGAAAGTTTTGACGCATAAATTTATGCGTCACAGGTTTAAAAAAAAAAGCCGTTGAAAGCTGTGACGCATAAATTTATGCGTTACAACCCTTTTAAATTTCTTCCCGGGACCAGTTTTGTGGTCCACATGTTCCTGCTGCTGTTATTCTGCTCATTTTCTTGTTGTTGAGAAAGGTGTTCGTTTGGAAGTTTCTGCAAGTTGGGGGACCACTGCTGTTGTTTGAGTTTAATATTGAAAAGGAAACGAGGTTAGTGATATTAAAATGATTTAGAGATAATGCGGTTAAGATAGGTTTAGAAAATTTTAGTGTAGGATTTTGATGCTAGAGTAAGAGTGTGGAGCTTGAGTGGGAAAAAGAAGAAGGAGAAAAAAGAAGGAAGAAGAGAAGAAGAACAAATTTTTAAAAAATAAAAAAAAACAATCAAAATATATTTAAAAGTAAAAAATAATTTTATATTTAAAAATAAAAAATAATTTTTTTTTCTACAGAAAAAAATATGTGTAATAGAAAAAAAAAATTTTAATATTAAAACAAAAATATAAAATTAATTTAAGACTCCGTAAAAGTTTTAAATTTAAAAAACTGTTTTGAAAATTTAAATGTAAAAATTACAATATTAATAATATGGAAAAAGTTTAAATATTTTATTTTTTATAAAAGTGCAGCGTTATATATATTAATAAAGTAAAAAAAAAAGAAAAAATAATATTTTGTTTTTTCTGAATATCATAATGTGAAAAAAAATATAATAATAAGAAGGTAAAAATATATTATTAACAATTTGTTTTAAATTTAATATTAAATAATTTCAAAAATTTGAAGTAAAAAAATATATTAATATGAGTCTGCCAATTTAATTTTTCAACAAACAGAGAATATGAAAAAAAAAATTAATAAAAAAAATGTAATAATATATTATCAATATTTTGTTTGAAATTTAATATTAATTATTTCGAAAAATTTAACGTCAAAATATAAACAAAATTTTTAAGACAAAAATGTTAAATATGTTTTTACAAAAATTGAATAATTATAATATTAAATAATGCAATAAATTTGCTACACAAAATTTATGATATTATTATTTTAAAATAAAAATGTAAAAATTTTTGTTAATTAGAATTTTTAAATATGTTATTAAAAACTGTTTGAAATATAATATTTATTAATATAATTTGAATTTTTTAATTTTTTTAAAACAGAATAAGAAAATAGACAAAAAAAAATTAAAATACTATAAATAAGTATTTGTAAAAATAATTCAAAAAAATTTGTAACATTATTTATTTAAAGAATATATTTAGATATTATTATGTATTTATTTATATTTATATATAATAAAAAGAAACTGTAATTATTTTTCAATACAAATTAAAAAATTTAAGTTAAGTTTAAATTATAATTAATAATAAATAAATATAATAAAAAAATATAATTGTTAATTTTATGTTATTTAAATATGATTTATTTAGTTTAATTTAGTGTGAGAGGATATGTTATGTGATTTGTGATGAATAATTTATTTATTTGTTTATTTATTTATTTATGTAATTTGTTAAATTGTTTAATTAATTATGCTTATGGTTTAATTATTTAGTTAGCCTTATTTGTATATATTGTATATTGAATTTATTTAGTTAGCCTTATTTACTTAGCCTTGTGATAGGATTAAATTTATAGAGTTCATAAAATTTTTAAAAAATATAAGTAAATAATGATTAAAAAATAAAAAAGATAAATATTAATTTTAATTATAAAAATTTAATGTAAAAGAATATAGATTGAATAAAATTATTAAGTAAAGTTAAAATTTAAAAATATAAAAGTTGAAGATAAATTAATCTAGTGTTAATAGGTTTAGGATTACATAAAATTTTAAATATAAATTTAAGATTAGAAATTCAAAAGAAATACTATATAATTTATTAAATTAGTAATTTAAAAATCTTATTTAAATTAAATTAATTTAGCCAAAATAGGAAATAAACTTTAGAAATTTAAAAGAAATCCTATAAAATTAATTAGATTAGTAAATACACTTAAAAAATTTAAAAATTTTAAAAAATTATATGTAAATTACATTAATTAATAGTAAATAGGAATTACACTTTGGAAATTTAAAAAAAGTAGTATATATTTTATGAAATTAGTAAATACATTTAAAAAATTTTAAAATTTAAAAATTCAGATTTAAATTAGATTAATTAATAGTAAGTTAGGAATTACACTTTAAAAATTTAAAAGAAATCCTATATAATTAATTAAATTAGTAAATACAAGTAAAAAATTGGTTAAAAATTTTTAAAAATTATATGTAAATTACATTAATTAATAGTAAATAGGAATTACACTTTGGAAATTTAAAAAAAGTAGTATATATTTTATGAAATTAGTAAATACATTTAAAAAATTTTAAAATTTTAAAATTCAGATTTAAATTAGATTAATTAATAGTAAGTTAGGAATTACACTTTAAAAATTTAAAAGAAATCCTATATAATTAATTAAATTAGTAAATACAAGTAAAAAATTGGTTAAAAATTTTTAAAAATTATATTTAAATTAGATTAAATAAGGCAAAATAGGAATTAAACTTCTAAAATTTAAAACAAGTAGTATATATTTTATGAAATTAGTAAATACACTTAAAAAATTTTAAAATTTAAAAATTCAGATTTAAATTACATTAATTAATAGTAAATTAGGAATTACACTTTAAAAATTTAAAAGAAATCCTATATAATTAATTAAATTAGTAAATACAAGTAAAAAATTTAAAAGGTTAAATTTTCAAATTTCAATTACATTCAATTATGCTAAATAGGTTAGGTTTACATCAAATGTTAAATATAAATTTAACTATAAAATTAAACTTGTAATTACATATACATTTAGCAACATAACTTAATTATAAATTTATCGTAGAGTATGGCATCTTCGAGTCAGTCATCCGAGTCACGCATCATCCGACCAGGACCAGATGATGCGTCTCTTCTGACACTTCAGAGCGTTCATATATCCGAGCGGATATGGAACGGAGAGCCCGACAGAGAGTTGAAGATACGGAGGGCGAAGTTTCACCACGAGCGTGATGATATTCCTGTGGTGCCTGCTATCATCACTGATAGGTTACGTAGAGCAGGCTTCTTAGGTGTAGCGCAGCTACCCTTCTTACATGGCGATGCTTCCTTAGTTGAAGCATTGGTTGAGAGGTGGAGGCCAGAGACGCACACCTTTCATATGTTGCCTGGGGAGTGCACTATCACTCTTCAGGATGTTGCGGTTCTGTCGGGGTTGCCTATCGATGGTCAACCTCTTATTGGTGCTACATCTGCGAGGGTATGGGAGCCCATTGTACAGGAGTTACTTGGGGCTTCACCTTCTGAGCGGGAGCTTGTTGGAGGTTCCTTGAAGATGAGTTGGCTGCTTCAGCACTTTTCCAGCATAGATGACCACATGGGCAGTGATGAGCAGCTTGATAGATATACACGTGCTTACATCCTGCGACTGCTTGGTGGCGTTATTCTCTGCGACCACTCTAGTTCGAGAGTTCCCTTGAGATACCTCTCATTCATTGCGGACTTCGATAGATGTGGTGAGTACAGTTGGGGCGGAGCAGTACTTGCATATCTTTATCGTGAGCTATGTGGTTGCACAGATTACGATAAGAAGGAGATATGCAGATTCACCTCTTTGCTGTAGTTATGGACTTGGGAACGTTTTCCCAAGTTATCTCCTGGACGTTTTGAGTATGATGATCATAGTGTACCTTTAGGTGCAAGGTATGCAACAAACATCTTCAACAGTTATGAATTAACTCTTTAGACATTTATGAGACGAGTCTTAATTAATTCTCAATCCTTTTATAGATGGATACGAGGATGCCTCAGGCCAGGACGACACCATGATATCACGTATTATAGGCATATCTTCGATTCATTGGATCGACAGGAGGTTGGACTCATGCTTCTTATGAACTAACTTCTTCATTTTTTCTGCTCAATGTTCAACTGAATTGAAGTTAACTTCTGCTATATACAGATCACATGGGAGCCATATCGGGCGGTCATGGATGATTTTCCCGATTCCTGTAGAGCTGGCTCTGACATGTGGACAGCTGTGGTGCCTCTAATGTGTTTTAACCTATTAGAATGGCACCAACCTGATCGATGCATGAGGCAGTTTGGTATGGCTCAGCATATTCCTCGACCTCCCTCTCAGCCAGAGGATGTACATGGCATGACACTGAAAGGGAAGACTGACGAGAACTGGCGGAGAGTTTTTGCCCCTTTCTTAGCCATCTGGGATCAGAGACATCAACGTGTGTGTCTGGGTGTACCATCACACGAGTTGCTTAGTCACAACTCTGATTATATGAGGTGGTACATTCGACATACACGTCGATGGATCACACAAGAAGCTGCGATTAAGGGACGCGTGGTAAGTTTTGAAATTCTTAAATTATTTAGTTATAACACTTAACTTATACTTAATAATTATTTAATGTTTACTTTAAACTTAGGCTGATGAGTTGGAGATCGTACACTATTTGACTACGGAGGTTGCTGCTGATGGGTCTATATCACATGCTGATATCATAGACAGGGTTCGTGGTCGTGTGGAGAGGATCATGCTCTTGAAGAGGATTGAGGATCGCCTTGTTGAGGCTAGGTTCGGTGCACCTGAACCAACTCAACAGGCTCCTTCATCTGACGCGAGGGCAGATATGGACCCCAAGAGAGTCGAGAGACAGGGTTTACAGCGACGTCGACGGAGGTCAGCTGCTGTCGCACCCTCCATTCCCCAGCTTCCACCTAGACAGGAGGGTCAATATTTTGTCCCCACTGAGGATGTGCCACACTCATCGTATCCGATGTACTCATTTCCATCCCAGAGATATCATGATGCATCTGGTTTGTTACT
Organism: Canavalia gladiata; assembly: GCA_037954105.1. Classification (NCBI taxonomy): domain Eukaryota; kingdom Viridiplantae; phylum Streptophyta; class Magnoliopsida; order Fabales; family Fabaceae; genus Canavalia; species Canavalia gladiata. The sequence goes on along the minus strand of CM075659.1, from coordinate 9,469,979 downwards.
TTCTCTGTATATTATCATTATTAACCAATTTATGATATTTTTTGTTGTAAATTTAATAACATTTGACTCATGTGATGTTAATAAATGCAGGTCATGTAGATACTTCAGGTGAGTTACAGTTTGACGCTACTTTTGGGCTGTTTAACTCACCGGACTTGCCATCGCCGACATTTTTTGACCACGTTGAGCTTGGAGTACCACCGGCCTTTCAGGGCACAGAGGGAGCATCATCATCCCATGCTGACACGTCTTTTCACACTCCCTCACCTTTCCAGGCACCGTTGGTCACGCCGGATCCTCCCATGCATGCCTATGTCCATCCTCCACACCTGCATGACCAGTTTGATGGACAAGGTATTGATCTGAATGCTGATTTGTCAGCTGCATTTCATATGGGACCCCAGTCAGATCAGGATGCTCAGGATGTACATCAGATTCCTCGTCGTCAGAGTAGGAGGACTACCAGGGGACGGGGCGTTTGATTATTTTTATGTATTATCATTGTATTTTGATTTTATAAATACTATATGCACTATATGACACTTTATATTTGACTTTATATTCAGAGAAGGAGGACTTTATATTTTACTTCATGGTATTTATGGACTCTACTTCACTTTATATATAATTACATTTGAGATTGACTTATTAAATTGTTTAAGAACTTATTTTAAAATTGGAATGACGTATTTATGAAATTAAATAGTTCAATATAACGTACACAGTTACACAAAAATGTAATAATACGTCTCCAATACATATCATTAGCAATCTTAAAATATATTAACTTCATACAAGGCATGAATCGCTGACATACATAATTAACCTTGCTCTGTTTGAGGACACCGAGAATGATTATGACCTAACTCCTTACACCTGCTGCATCTGATTCTTGATTGTGATTCAACCCAATCCATTTCATTTCTTATTCGAGTTGATTTTGGTCTACCCTTTCCTCTCAACTTATCTTCATCTGGAATGAGAACCCAATTCGCAACATCAGGAAGATCACTTTCATTCCCAATTGGCCACCAATCAAAAGAGTAAGCTCCAAAGAGATTTTCAATTGAATAGACATTATCAACGTATTGATAGAAGTCAATACTAACGGTCGCACAAGCAGCTATTACATGAGAACAAGGAAACCTTAGCAGTTGAAATTTACCACATTGACAATAACGATCAGATAACCTTACCGACCATTTATTCCCACCTCGTTGACTTATTGGATTAAAAGCTTCCTCGACCTCAAATCGCGAAGAATGTATGTCATATCTTCTAACCTGATGAGAACATGCTGCTTCTTGATTTTTCCTAATTGCATCCAGCAATTTTTGACAGAAACGTTGACCACTTTCAATTTCAGCTTTAGCACTTGCACCCCTTTGCACAAAATATTCAACCAAACGGCTATAAGTACATTTAACGAGAGTCGTGATTGGAAGATTTCGTGCACCTTTTAATACTTTGTTAACTGCCTCGGCTAGATTGGTTGTCATGTGACCAAATCGTCTACCATTTTCATCATACGCAATACTCCATTTCTCCTTTGATATGCTATCAATCCACCTAGACACGTCTGCATTAGTTGCTCTAAACTCTTCTAACTTGAGGTCAAAAATCTCTTTACATGTTGTGTAACCTGCACAGATCATTGAAAACACATAACCATGAGCAAAATAATAATACAGGTGTCCTTAACTAAATATAAAGTATCAAATCACTTTACCTAATTTAAGCAATTCTTGTTTGAGTTTTTTGTTTTTAAATCGATGATTAAAATTGCTTGCAATATGCCTGATGCAATAAACATGATATGCATATGGAGGTTGCCATCCCAAATGGGGGTTATTAACTGCTGATTTAATGCTTTGATGTCTGTCTGATATCAAACATATTCCACTCTTCTGAGTAACATACTCTCTTAACAAAGCTAAAAACCAACTCCATGCATCCAATGTCTCACCCTCAACAATAGCAAAAGCAATAGGTAGTACAGAGTTGTTTCCATCTTGAGTTGTGGCTATCAGCAAGGTACCTCTATATTTCCCATAAAGGAATGTGCCATCAATTTGAATAAGCGGTTTGCAAAAGTTGAATGCCTCACAACACTGTCTAAAACACCAGAAAACTCGAAAGAATTTTGTTACTCCATGTTGAACCTGATCACCAATAATGACATCTTCTGTCTCAAGTTTGTATCTAGAACCAGGAGCATATTGAATCATTTTATGTAACCATCTTGGCAATAAAGCATAAGAATTATCCCAATCACCAAAGACACGGACAATTGCTTTCTGCTTTGCAATCCATGCTTTCCTATATGATACTTTGAACCCATATTGACTCATTATTCTTTCTTGAATCAACGAAATTGGTATCGATGGTTGTTCATTTATCATACCTAAAAAAACAACCAGAATAATGTCAGAAACTTTGAAAATGAAATACAACATAGAAAATAAGATATTTGTTTCATGATAACCACATACCCAATATGCACGAAGCAATGAAACGAGAGTCTAACTTTTTATGGTCTTGAGATATATGCGAATTCACGCAACTATGTTGACCACCCCATTTACTAACACTCCATTCATTGGATCGTTTAGATAGAGAAGCTCTCATTCTCCATGGACAACCACTACTATAATTAGGACAACGAACAGAAAGATGAGTTCGCTTTGATTCAACAACGACAAAACTTTGGTGTACCTTCATCGCATAATGTCTCAATGCAGTTTGTACATGTTCTTTGCTTTCAAATTGTAAACCGACGTACAACTCATCACCAACCACCCATTTATCATGTCCGACATTTGTTGAAAAGTTAGCATCTTCATCTGGATAATCCCAATTAATGTTGCTGTAATGAGAACTGCTACTCCAGAATGCAACCTCTATTTAAAAAAAAAATCAACAAATTAATATAATGTTAGATATAAAAACTTAATTTCTTTAACAACATTAACACCATCTTTTTAACCTGATTGATCTATTCGTTGAATGGATGTTCCATGTGATGAAGACGGAACTTGAAATGAACTTCTACCATCACCTCCAATATGGCTCACCGTACGATGCTCATCACCATCAACATCATTATCATCATCACCATCACTATCATCACCACTGTAATCTAAATTTTGCCATTCTAATTCATTGACATTTAAATCATCATTTTCTTCTTCACTTAACTCATCATGGGGGGATAACAAATAAGCTTCATCATCATCATTACAAACATTTATACCACCTACACAAAAATTTATATCAAACATTTATTTACATATTTAATAAAGTAAACAAATAACTTAATGTTAAGCATCGTTTGCTTACCACTTAGTGCAGATTCAGTCTCTTCGTTGACGACTTCAATGTCCACATACAATTCCAACACACGCATCAAACGTTGTTGCTCAAATGCATTAATCATGCATTTTACATCTTCGTTATCCCTAATTTCAAATCCTCTATATTCTACACTTTTAGATGACACCAAAAATCTTCCTATTAACTTTGAGATAATATGGGTATCTGACAACTTTAATTTTTTCCTAATTTTTTCTTTTAATTCAATAAAACTAACATTTTTAAAAACTTGAATTGGTTTTTTTTTTCCCTTAAATGTTAAGCCCTCCTCACCTTCAAATATTTTTCCATTAAAATATATAATAATAATTTCATCCATAATTACTAAATTACAAATATAAACTAAAAATAAAATAATATGAGTCACAATACTAATTTAAAAATAAATTTCACAAATTTTAAAAAAAATTAAAGTAGTAAAAAAATACCTTCGAGATGCAAAAATTCAACATTTCAAAACACTACTTCCTAAATTTCTTCAATTTCTCTCCGTAGCAAAATCACTCACCACATACTAATTTATATATCATTATTACGCATTTTTAATTACGTTATATATATTTTTAAATTAAATAATGGTTGTGACGCATAAATTTATGCGTCACAGGGGCTATGACGCATAAATTTATGCGTCACAGGGGCTATGGCGCATAAATTTATGCGTCACAGGGGCTATGGCGCATAAATTTATGCGTCACAGGTGTTATAGCGCATAAATTTATGCGTCACAGCCTTCGTTGATTAAAATATTATTTTTTTTAAACCTGTAACGCATAAATTTATGTGTCACAGCCTTCGTCGATTAAAATAATATTTTTTTTAAACCTGTGACGCATAAATTTATGCGCTACACCCTGTGACGCATAAATTTATGCGTCACAGTTACTGTTCAGACCCCATATCGGTAAATACTTTTTTTCGAAGCCCAGTTATATATTTTTTTTTAAAACCCACTTTGGTCAATCAACCCGGGGTTGCAGGGTGCTTTTCAAAAAGCAAATGTGCATTGTGCAACCTACTTTCTTTAAAACCATTTCATTGTTTACACTCGTTCAGCACCAATCCCATAGTGCCATGTAAGAGGTAGCAACCATTTTTACACATACCAACTTTTACCTTTTCTTTCTTTTTTGGGTTCCACCTATTCTTAATTATGTGTCAGTGAAGTTGTCAGCAACAAATCACCCTGCATGTTGTTGGGTTGCTGCCCACAACATGAACCGTTTAATGATGTACTTATAACCATTTTTGTTGTCCACAACATTGCTAGTAGGGGTGGGCATCGGGCGGGTTTGGGCGGGTTCGGGTTGGGAAATCTTCACCCGCCGGAAACCGCCATTCATACAAATCTCTCTGTTCTCGTCCGTTTATAGAGTCGGGTTGGTCGGGTTCGGGTAGTATAGGTAGTCGGTTTAATCGGGTGGTTAACGACGGGTTTAAAGTTTTCCAGATTCCGACCACCGGCGGCCATGGAATCCGGTGAAAAAGCTTGAAACAGCTGTAATAAGGATAAAAACGAGAATGCAAACTCAAATATTAAAAGGATAAGATGATTTTATAAACTTTAAAAAGATGAAACTATAAAATATGGCAAAGAAACCATGGATTCCGGCAAGAAACCATAGATTCCGGCGGAAAAACCATTGATTCCGGCAACGTCGGTTGCTTTCGGTTTCTGGCGGATAACGTTTATAAAACCCATCTCCAACCGATTTAACCAAGTTTAACAGCTCCTCCTTACCCGAAACAACTCATTCTCTTCTTCAACCCGTCCGACGACGTTAATGACGCGGCGGTTTCCGGCGGGTTTGGGCGGAGACGGGTTTCCCGCTCACCCCTAATTGCTAGGTCTGAAATTTTAAAATTAATATAAATAATAAAATATAAAATATAAAAATATATTATATAAATTATAATAAAAATAATAAATCTCTAAAAATATAAACTTGTTAAGTTAAAATTTAATTATTTATTTTTTATCTGCATCTTACCTGCTAGAATATTAGGATAGTCAATCAGTGCATATTTTATTAAACTTTTAAATGGATAATTTTATATGAGTTATATTTTTTTATAAAAAATTATTTAAATAAAAATATTTAATTATGATAAAAAATAATATATTATTTATAATAATTATTAATTAAATTATTAAATTCTAATAATAACTATATGAAAAAAGAGAAAGATAATATGAAAAAAAAATATAATGAGCAAAAATAAAATTATCGCTCTATATATATTGAAATGCAAAAGTACTTCCACATCAGCTTTGGTATTGATAACAGAATTGAGTAATTGAAAACACTGTAATTAATTAATTAATTGGTATAATATTTCTTCTCAAGAACTATATATGTCCTTAGGTTTTTTTTACAATAAATCATAAAAAATAGAGATTTAATAGATTTAGTTAATATTTTTTAATGAAAACAATTTTAAAAAATCAAAATTTGCTTGTTTTCGAATTAAATAATAGTCAATATTAATATATTTAGAAAGATCATAAAACGTAAGATTAAAGACAAGTTGGATAACAGAATTATTGTCACAAAATATTATGGATTAAACGACTTGTTTATAAAATTTTTTGAATAAGATTTTTGGTCATAATTTTATCTACGTACACCAACATTTTTAAATAAGCCTTTCGTCTATAACAACTCACAAATAATAAATGCTAAGATCTTGTATTATGCTTTAACAAAAGATCTTGAGATAGTAGGTTGTATCTTAGTCTTTCAAAATATAAATGAGTTTACTAAAAAAGCACAATTTAGTAATAAACTTTCAAATGTATAAGCATCAATCCTAATAAGAATCAACATAAGCAATAAATGTAAAGAAAAAAGAGAAAAAAAAAAATAAATTTTGAATTATAAATTTTTTAATATATTTCAAAATAATGCACAATTTAAAGATGAGCAAACTAGGGTTGCAACATGTATTGACTTAGGCAATAAAGAAAATTAATCAAAAGATTGTAAGATACATCAGATGCTCAATCAATCGTCGATAAATGCTTGGATCTGCCAGAAAATCACTATCAGTTACTGATAACTTACAATTATGATCCATAGGTAATTGTTATGAGGTAGAATCTAAATGATCAATGTCTTCTAATAATGTGACAACATATTTACGTTGAGATAAACAATTTTCCTTAGAAGATCAAGTTATTTCCAAACCCAAGAAGTATTTTAAATCATCAACTACTATAAGTTTAAGCAAACCTTGCGGTAGTTGCTAAACTTGAGTAATAGTTGATAAAGAAAGGCTAACTAATATAATATCATCCACGTATACGAGGAGAATAACCAAATTTTTATTTAATCCCTTTGCGAACAGCAAACAATCGCTATGAGATTTTGAAAACCATTTGCTGTCAAGGCAAAGAGAATGTATAGAACTATTTTCTTCAAGTTTTCCTCAAGTCATATATTGATATATTGAGTTTACATGTCATGTGCTCGCCTTTACTAGGATAGCTTTTCATAAACTTCATATACACTTTCTCAAATAGATCACCATTCAAAAAAGAATTATTAAGGTCCAATTATAGCAAAGACCAGCTCTTAATTGCTGCAACAACAAGCAGAATTTGCATAGTTGTTAATTTCCCACCAAGGAAAAAGTGTCTATGAAATCAACACATGTTTGTTGTCTATGTTGGAAAATTTTGAAGATTGTTGGAGTAGTTTCATGATGTCTCATAAGCTGAGGCGTGTGATTACACTGCCTTCAAGGATTTGTCCGCCCATGGCGTTATCGCCAGGATACAACAGCCTCTTTTGAATATCCAGGAACAAAACTAGCAAGAAATTTCATCTCTTTCTTTAACCCAGTAGAAATAGTGGTATATATAGAAGATTTTTAGGGCAACCAATATGACAAAAAATTGAATTTTGGTCAGAAATTAAATTCAAAACGACACAAAATAATGTCGTAATAACTTCTCAACGGTTAACTTTTAAAACATAATAACCATTAATGGATAATTAAAACAATTGATTTATAATTTAAATTTAAAATAATTAGTAATAAATTCTAAATATCTTAAAATTATTGATGATAATTATTTAAATTAATTTGAATATTTAAAATTAAATTAATAATATTAATTTGAATATTTAAAACTATTTTGAAATACACAATTTTTACAACAATCCCCCACTATTTCAAAAAGGTTTAAAATTAAAATAAATTAAAAAAAAGATTTTATTGGGGTACCACAAGTGTAAATGCATTAGATCTGGTATCTTTTGGACTATGAAACAGACCTTAAACAAATAAACTTAACTGACAGTGCTTTGGTGAAGCAGAGCTTCTATGAACCAAAAACTCTTGGTTGTAAGATAGCGATTTATGTGTCACATTACACCCCACGATTCTTGTCGTTTTCGCCGGTTTTGTGCAAATAGGCCATGCGCGTGCCTGGTCGATTCATGAGTGCTCTAGGGATTGTGCCTCAATCTCATACAAGCGACCCCACTTGACACTCATATAGGTGACTTCATCAAGTGTATTCTGCATTTCATACACCACTCATAAGGGATATGATAGTCATTAAACATTTTAGAATTAACCTCTCGTTCAATGCAGTCTAACACTTCTCACACCATAGGAACAAAGAATAAACAGTGCTAAAAAGACCAACAATAACTTGTTATTACCCATATGAACCTTCTTCATGGGATCTCCAATCACAAAGGTTGGGTTCCTGTTATTATTGATTTTATTTTGGCTAAAACTTTATTCCCCTCAATGTCATTCACTAAGTTTTTTGCTTTGTGAGAAATAAGGTCAAATTAATTTTGACTTCGCGTTAATTAGGATCACTAATTATTTAGTGATCATTCACAAGACTTTGTGACATATATATGCTCATATCTCGATTTATACCTATCAATTAATTTTCACTATTGCTCCTTGGCAATCATGAGTATGCTTACAATAAACATAATTTATTCTTTTCAGTATTTACTAAGTGTTGGTGTAGAACCGTATGAAGGCAAGTGCACCTTATCGTTTTATGAAGTAAAGAATGAGTAGAGTATCGTCTCCACAGGGATTTGGTTCAAATACTGAATTCCTACTAGTGCACTAATTGAACTCAGTTATGGGATTACGTAGGCAATGCAAATAGAAATCAACAAGAATTCACAGAATCTATCACAAATCTGGAACTCTATCCTGTACGTAAAGAATATTTCAAAATAATATCTAAACTATCAAACACTCAACAACTGATATAACTGTGTAAGAATTCAAATTATAGAAGATGTTAGGGTTGGATTTCACCAAAACTTCCCTTATGTAACCTTTGATCATTACGTATATTCAAGATAAAATATGGTTGAAGATCGAATTCACAATTATTGATTGAAGGTCAATCCCTTGACTCATCAATTCTTCACTCAAATTAGGAATCCTAATCCCTTAGCAATTCCTAATTTGACGTGAGCCTTAAGTTCAAGAATTCAAACGATCTCACAATTGCAAACCTCTATCCCTAGAGCCTTCACAATTGTGTTATTCAATCCCAGTTCCAATTCTTAAACCAATTTCTCAATTGCGAAGAAGAATTTAGATTCAATTTATAAGTGGCCAAGTCATAAAAGCATTAAGCAAAAAGATGAATAATCAACGTTAAAGGAAAACAATCTTAAATAAATGCAAAATCTAGGTTACATAAGATCAGTTAAGGATTCATCCTTCCCCAACAGGGGTTCAGTTGCACATCATGAAGAAGAAGAAAACAGGGGAAGAAAAGAAAGTCATGATCATGGCAGTACGCTGCAGATGCACTTTCTCTTCCGTCCTAGGGTTCCTCCTTCACCCAGAATAGAACCAGTGTATGGGGGAACGGCGGCTCTATCCTCTAGGTTTGCGCTCTGGAGATATATTAGTGGATAGAGTGAATGACCAGATGATCAAGTGAATGATGCCCTGTTTCGTTCTGTTCTGGGCTTTTTATAGCTACTGGTCTGTAGCGTTGCATGTCCAACACGGCCCAATTGTGTTGCCAACGCGGAACCCTGTAACAGATAGCAGAAATTAAAACACATCAGATTTATGATAATTTATCACCCAAAAGACTCTAAAACTGTATTTTCCAGATTGTGCATGGGTTATTCAGTTTTATGTCATTTTCTCATATTTTAATGGTGTTTTATGCTTCAATTACTTGCAATTACATTGAATTATGTTCCAAATAAGTGTCTTATTGGACACTTATCACTAAGAATTTTTCTTAGTACACGTTCTCTAATTCTCCCAATTGTTGTAAAAATTGTGTATTTTAAAATAGTTTTCAATATTCAAATTAATATTATTAATTTAATTTTAAATATTCAAATTAATTTAAATAATTATCATCAATAATTTTAAGATATTTAGAATTTATTACTAATTATTTAAATTTAAATTATGAATCAATCATTTTAATTATCCATTAATGGTCATTATGTTTTAAAAGTTGACCGTTAAGAAATTATTACGGCTTTATTTTTTGCCGTTTTGAATTTAATTTCTGACCGGAATTCAATTTCTACCCATGTTGGTTGCCCTAAAAATCTTCTATATATACTACTTTTTGTTGGGTTAAACAGAGATGTGAAATTTCTTGCTAGTTGTTTCTGAATAATTCAGAAGGGGCTGTTGTATCCTGGGGAATAACATCATGGGCGGAAAAATCCTTGAAGGCAATGTCATCACACGCCTCAGCCTACGAGACATCATCAAACTTCTCCAACAATCTTCGAACTCATCCAACAATCTCAAGGATTTGTCCCATAATATTTTCTTTACAATGAATTAGGATTTTCTTCTCCTTTTATATAAAAGAATGTATACCTTTTCTTTAATTCTTATATGTTACACTAATTTTCCTTTTTGCAAGGTTCAGGTATTTCGCTTAAAAGTTCAACTCTACCTATGAATTATGGAATAGGTATGTTGTCCAGGGATGCAGAGAAGGAGCATAAGAAAATGAAAAATTTTAAAAATAATAATAATAAAAATCAACCTTTTTTTAAAATCTCCACATTTTGTTCTACTAAAGATTTATCATCACTGTTATTATTATTTTAATTTGATTATGCGATTTATCCTTTTGAATCCTAATTGAATTTAATCTTGTTGAAAATTCATAAAATTATGATGATGACTAATTTTTGTTCAGGGATTATTTTTTTGCTGGTTGTGATGATTGGATTTTGATATGGGGTAAGTGTCGTTATGTATGACTTTTCTTAAAATTTAATTAGGGTTCGGAATTTGGAATGTAGTTTATCCCCAATCTTTTATGGAATTCCTTCTATTTCTTCATTCTTATTGGTCATAATTTTTGTGTTTGATTTAATGATTAGATCGAGTGAATTTGGAATGTTATACATTTGCAGTATTTGTTGTTGAAACAGGATTTTTGGTTCAAAATCATAATTAGTGTGCATGATATCTAATTTAAATTTCAATAGTAAATATCATGTTTGGGCAAATGAGTGCTTGCTCTTTGATCTTGAATGTTGAGAACATGCAAAAAAAATTGAGTTGATATCTCTATATGAGATTTTGTTATTTGTTTTATATGTCAATTTTTATTCTATTGATTCCTAATTTATATTTGATACATGAACAAATAATCAAATGTGACATATACAAATGCGGGTTGTTTCAATAAAGTAAATCATATAATCAAATGTGATGAGTACAAACATTGATTATTGCAATAAAATAAATCATATAATTAATTTTGTTGAGTATATTTAAATTATTAAGAAAGTGATATTATTGAAAATATTTTGAGCTTGCTGCAACAGATTTAAAATATTCAAGAGATGCCATTAATTATGGTATGAAAAGTTTTCCACTATATTAAAATAATATAGTGATGATAAAATTGATTTATACGAGAATAAATCAAAATTAGTTTTATTTTAATCTTAAACAAGATATCGTGATTTGAATTATCCAAATATATAATAAAATATATTATAGAGACCAAATCATTATTTTTGATTTGGGAGAATTAAAGAATATGTACTAAAAAAAATTCTTAGTAAATACTGACAAGAATGAATTATGTTTATTGTAAGCATACTCATGCAAGGAGTAATATTGAAAATTAATTGATAAATATATATCGGGATATGATCATGTATATCACAAAGCCTTGTGAATGATCATTAAATAATTAGTTATCCTAATTAACGCGAAGTCAAAATTAATTTGACCTTATTTCTCACAAAGCAAAAGCTTAGTGAATGACATCGAGTGGAATAAAGTTTTAGCCAAAATAAAATCAGCAATAACAGGAACCCAACCTTTGTGATTGGAGATCTCATGAAGAAGGTTCATATGGAAAATAACAAATTATTGTTGGTCTTTCTAGCACTGTTTATTCTTTGTTCCTATGGTGTGATAAGTGTTAGGCTGCATTGAACGAGAGATTATTTCTAAGATGTTTAATGACTATCATATCCCTTATGGGTGGTGTATGAAATGCAGAATACACTTAATGAAGTCACCTATATGAGTGTCAAGTAGGGCCGCTTGTATAAGATTGAGACACAATCTCTAGAGCACTCATGAATCGACCAGGCACGCGCATGACCTATTTGCGCAAAACCGGAAAAAACGGCGAGAATCGTGGGGTGTAATGTGACACATAAACCTCTATCTTACAACCAGGTGTTTTTGGTTCATAGAAGCTCTCCTTCACTAAAGCACCGCCAGTTAAGTTTATTTATCTATGGTCTGGTTCATAGTCCAAAAGATACTGGATCTAATGCATTTACACTTGTGTTAACCCAATAAAATCTTTCTTTTAATTTATTTTAATTTTAAACCTTTTTGAAATAGTGGGGGATTGTTGTAAAAATTGTGTATTTCAAAATAGTTTTAAATATTCAAATTAATATTATTAATTTAATTTTAAATATTCAAGTTAATTTAAATAATTATCATTAACAATTTTAAGATATTTAGAATTTATTACTAATTATTTAAATTTAAATTATGAATCAATCGTTTTAATTATCCATTAATGGTCATTATATTTTAAAAGTTGACCGTTGAGAAATTAGTACGGCTTTATTTTTTGTCGTTTTGAATTTAATTTCTGATCGGAATTCAATTTCTACCCATGTTGGTTGCCCTAAAAATATTCTATATATACTACTTTTTTGTTGGGTTAAACAGATATGTGAAATTTCTTGCTAGTTCTCTTCCTGAATAATTCAGAAGAGGCTGTTATATCCTGGGTGATAACGCCATGGGTGGACAAATCCTTGAGGGCAGTGTCATCACACGCCTCAGCCTACGAGACATCGTCAAACTTCTCCATCAATCTTCGAACTTATCCAACAGTCTATACCCCTTTGCAACCAATCGTGCTTTATATTTATCCAACTAAGCATCTACATTATATTTCACTTTATAAATCCCTCAACAACCAATGGCACATTTATCAACAGGCAAAGAAACCATTGACTAGGTGTTGTTTTCCTCCATGGCATGGAGTTCAATATTCATGGTTTCCCTCGGGGTATTTGACTACTCGATGATAAAATTATGGCTCATAGATGGTAGAAATTTACATAACTAATAAACTAACATTTTGTTGATTTATCTACGAAAAATTAGTTATAATTACAATATAATTTATGAGTATTTAATTATAATTTTATCTAATTTCCCTTATTTTTGTAGGAATTGTCATACAAGCAAAGAATATGAAAATAGGCAAGTTTTGGACCAAAAAGAGAGTAAAAAGAGTATAAAAAAATAAGACATCTAATGCAGTAATGACACATCAGTCCTACGGTACTGTAAGATGATGTAGAATGGTCATGAAAGCTAAGAAAGCGGCTAGGTCAAACTCAGTCCACCACATTGAAACCCTAATTCACGCCTATAAAAGGGAGGTTCTGCTACATCACATCACACCATCCTAGGCCCCAAAGGCCACATCACTATCAAGGGCACACACGTGTCAATATTCCGGAGACACACCACTCCTATATCCATTCCATTCTTATCTCTCTTTTGGTATCCTCCCGTAGGATCTGGGAGGCAAAAGCTCTCTTGCAATGCGAGTTGCAATGTTCTATTGTCGGTTTTGCTGATACTGCGATTTTGTTATTCTTTTTTATAAAATTAGGATTATGAATTATTTTGTTGGATTAGTATGTTTTTGTTTGTCTTATCTATCGATGTGTAACTAATCCTCAAATCATCAGGTTTTGCTAAAACTTATAGTGTAATCAATTTAATCACATTTCATTTTTATGAATGATTTAGTATTTCTATTCAATTATGTTTTCCTTATTATGCATAATTAATTAATGAGAATTAATTTCTAGGTTAACTGAGGGATACGCGATCATACAATTTCCTAATTAACGGAACTATAAGGTAAACTGAATTTAAGAACTTTGGAGGATCAATCTGAATCTTTGATTTCTAATCAGTTATTAATTTAACAAGTCTGCATGTTCTTTATGCTTCTTTTAATTATATACCTTGCATGATCATTGGAGGTAGTAACCTAACGGAAAAAATATTGTTATTGCATGATCATTGGGTAGTAATAGAATGAGAATGAATAGTTAGTAATTGACTCAAATTATTCATAAGGAAGTTGGGGTGAAATTAGGTAAACTTGTAAGGAAAACCAAAGTCACATATCTATCCATAATTAAATTTTTTTTGTCTTTGAATCACTTATTCTCATTTTGTTCCCTTTTTACATTCACTTTAAATTAAATATTTCCAAACAAACCCTTTTTTTGGTGAGATCAAAAATTAGGATTTAATCATTATTTAAGATTGTTGAAATAATCTTTGTGGAAACAATATTAAGGGTTTTAAATACCCATTTTTACATCGATAAGTGCACTGTCTGTGGGTAAAACTTTGTACAAATAGTAAACGCACAACAATAACATACTAGTAGTTAAATTAACACAATTAAGGGAAAATACTAAAATTCAAACTTTGTATATTGTAAATGGAACACGTATGGTCTTAAAGAAAATCTTCGAGAGATAAGAGGAAAAATTGGAATAACAGTTGAGGACTTATGTGCTATAGATGTAGATGGAACAACTTATGAATGTTGAAGAAGATTATGTTGAGGATTAGGAAAAACTATATCATGAAACAAATTAGATTACACCTCTATTAGAGATAAAAGGTCAAAATATCTTCATTAAAAATAACATCTTGAGATATAAAGAACTTTTTGCTTTCAATGTCGTAGAGTCTATAACCTTTATAACCAATTGAATATCATATGGAAATCGTTGGGATGACGCTAAGATTAAACTTGTTTCTAAGGGAATGAAAATTTGCTAGCAAAATAAAGACAACTAAACACCTAAATATCCTTGTCATAAAGGAGATTGCCCCATTCACTAATGGTGACGGGATCCAATTAATAAGGAAAGTGGCAATATTTAGACACTCTTCCTAGAACAACAAAAGCACCTTAGACTGAAAGAAGAATGATTATGCTACATTCAAAAAGATGTTGATGTTTGTGTTCTACGACAAAGTTTTGTTGTGGGCATTTAAGAGAATTGATGTAAAATGTCTTAATTTTTGAGAAAATTATTTAGTGTCAATTTATTGAAATTAATCATCATTCTAAATTGAGTTTTAATAAGTTAGAAAACAATTATGATCAAATTAGTTGCCATCAAATACGTCCAAATGTAGCGTGTACAATCATCAATCAAGGATAAGAAATATTACTTATCATCATATGTTGGATGTGATATAAATCCCAAATATCACAATGTAATGTATCAAAAGGGAATGATATCATGATATTTTTAGAAATAAAGGATAATTTTGTTTGAGTTTGGATAAAGAACAAATATCATAATTATTAAAATTAAAAGAAAATGGACATGAGAAAAAAAATTTATTATTTAGTATTTTAAGAAATTTATATAATAAGTGACCAGATGTATTACATCATATAAGACGATTATAAGAAACATTATAAACAGAATAAGACAATAAATCATGTTTAACAAGATCTCAAGGAACATAAAATGCAATAGGTGTACTGCATGGAGTAGGGATTGAAACAATGATTTTATCCTTCCTAATCATATTCATTTTTTAATGATTCTAGATGAAAAAGGATGTGTTATTAAATGCAATAGAGTATTGAGAATTTTGTAAAAGATATTAAAAGAGAAAAAATTGACCATAAAATCAAGAATAAAGTAAACATTATGAAACAATAAACTAAAATTGATTCTAACCATTCTTATTGCAATGATTAAAACATAATTCCTATTATAAAGAATAATAAAGGTATTATGTGATAAGTATTTTGAAAAAGAAAATATTTTATATATAATATAACACATAGTATTAGAATTCAATATCTAACCAGAATCAACATTGACTGACTTGCAAACAAAATAAACCAATAGAGTTGTAGAGGGATTTATCATTGATAATGTAGCAATGATATCAATTATTGATAATATTATAGATTAATAGGACTAATCAAATTAGGAAGGTAAAAAGGAAAAAAAAATAATATACAAAAAAGAAAGATGATAATCAAAAATAAAATTATTACTTTATGTATTAAAATAAAAATATTTATATATTAAAATTTTAATATTTAATAAAAAAACTGAATAATTAATAATATTATAACTAATTAACTAGCTGATATAATTAATTAATGTAATATATATTTATTTAAATATTTAAAATTAATAATATTAATTGGAAGGTACCTTGGTCCAATTTAATATCTTTTATTATTATTTTAAACAATAACTTGTTTTAATGATAAGACAAGTATTAATTAACTCTTATCATATTTAATTTTATATATATATAATTTATAATTTTTTTCTTTTATATTATTTTATAAATAAATATGTTATAATTTATTTGCATGAGTTAAAATATATTTTTTAAAATAAATTAAGAATTTTAATTTTGAAAAAAAAATTATATTAATCCTAAGTTTATTTTAAACAATTCTTATAGTTTATTTGGATTTAAAATTTTTATTTTTACTTGATATATGTTTTATTATTATAATATATATATATATATATATATATATATATATAATGTATCTATTAAAAAATAATTTTTATATAAAATAGAAAAGTGAATTTAAAATGTATAATTATACATGAATGATTATGATTTAAAAGTATTTAAAAGTATATTTATCACTTTAAAAGTTACAAAACTTCTTAACAAAATTTAAATAATTTGTAAGTTTTAATTTTGATTATTCATAACAAAATTTAATAATTATATTTATTTTTATTATTCTTAAATAATATTGAACCTTTCATTTAATATAATCTCTATAACTTTCTATTAAAAAGAAATTTTAATAATTCAAATATTAATGATATGATGTTATTATATTAATAATATATATAAAATTTTATATGATTCAAACATTTATATATAATTTAATAATATTTATTTATTTATTATTTTAAATAATATATTAACATTAAAAATTATAATAATATGAAATGTTGATTTGTGCAAATTTTTGTAAATTTAATTATTTTATGAAAATCTTAAATTTTACGATTAGATAAATAAATTTTACTCTTCATAAAATTTATTGTAACTATTATTTCATTAAATTTAATATATAATATTATTCAATTTAAAATATATATATATATAAATTAAATAATATCAAATATAAATTTTAGTAAAATGATATTTTTAATTTTTTATTAAAAATAAATTTCATCAATTTTATTAATAATTAATATAATATAATTATAATGATCATGTATATAAAATTTTATATGATTAAAATATTTTATATTTATAACCAATAATAACTATTTTATATTTTAAATAATATATTATATATTAAAATAAAATAAAATAAGATAATAAAATATGATTAATTTAAATTATATAAAAGACTATAAACTTAATTCATTTTGTAAAATTTAAATTTAATGGTGGAAATTTACTTTTAATAAAATTAAAATTATTAAAAATATCATTGAATTATAATCTATTTTCTCTTTTATATATATATATATATATATATATATATATATATATATATATATATCCTTCACACACCGCACTTTAATGTCATTGTTGGTTGAATTTTACTATAAAATAGAATAATTATATTTATTTAAATATTTTTATTTGTTATCACATCATTTATTATATTTTTTTCTGTCTCTCAATATATACACCAATAAAACAAACAAGCAACATTTTCCATAAAATAAGATCCAACGCGTTGCTGGTTTAGCTTTGATTGTAAAAGTTTTGGCAATTATTTTGATTTAACATGTCGCAGACCAAATCCACCATTATTGAATTCATAATTCTCTACCACCGAAGTAAAACTCTACACGAGTTGGAATTGGTCATGTCAATGGACACTTTGGTTTAGGTACTATGTCCGTTTTTATAATAAATAAATAAATAATGATTCTCTCACGTTATTATTAAAGCAGACATTTTTATTTATTTACATTTTTAATTTAACAGTTAATAAATTTTAAAAACATAAAATAAAATAAATTTAACAATTTATATTTAAATATAAAAAATAAAATGATATAAATTTAATAATCTATATTTAAATAAAATAAAATAAATTAAACAATCTATATTTATATATAAATAAATATATATTTTTAATTATATATATAATAAATTTTTTTATCAATAATTATTCTTTTACATACAAACAATATCATTTACATATTTATACTCTTTATTTAATTTAATATTATATATATATATTAATAATTTATTAATATTATATATTAAATTTAAAATTTATATTAATTTAAAAATTTTGTATAAAATATAAAATTCAATAATTTAATTATTAATTTAAATATTTTTATCATATAAAATATATTTATAAAAATTTACATAAAATAAAAATTAATAAATATTTAATTTATAATTTTATTTAAACATCTAATATATTATTTAAATATATTAATAATTACATAATATATTTTAAATATTATACTTATTAAAATTTAATAATATATATAATTATAAAAATATTATAACATAATTTTATAATTAAATTAATAAATTTTAATTAATATAAATATAAAATTTAAAATATAAATATAAATCAAATTCTAACTTTTATATAAATATAGATTAAAGAGGCATCGGATGGACGTGACTTATCGAGAGACCTCTGGTGTGAAAATTACTTGAACAATGAAATATTATATACTTATTTTATTCTATATTTTTATTTTTAATTATATCATTTAATTTTATATTATTTTTGTTTTTTAAATATATATCCATCCAAATTAACAACTATATGAATAAGAATAGACATTTTATATATTTTTATTTTATCATATTATTTATTATTTTATTATTTTTAAATATATCCACCTGATACAGCAAACACTTACACCTTTTCAAATTTAAATTTGAGGATTGATTCTAGAGAATAAAGTTATTAATTCGTGATTTCTGTTCTTAGTTTTGATTAAAAATATTATGATGAAAAATATTATATGATTCAATTAAAAATTATATCATGAAATATTTGTTAATGTTTAAATGATGAATTTTTTAAGTTTGTATAATTTTTAATTATTTTATTAATATAAACCACTAAAATTAATTTACTGTTAAAAAATTGATTAATTTGTATGAGATTTTAAATTTAAATTTAAATTTTATTATTTTATATTATTTATATTTTTAATATATATATATATATATATATATATATATATGTTTATTGATGAATTGTCATATAAAATAGATTTTGATTAAATGTTTTGAAAATAAATATGCTTAATTTTGCAAACCATTAATGTTATTACTTTTGTGGGAACTAAAGACTACCTTCATTAGGTGTTGAATATAAGTCCCACCTACATTCACTGTCACTAATCCAATTTTGTATTCAAAAGTGTTTGTCTATTTTATAGAGTAGTAATACTTAAGTTTGAGTGAGTTGTTGCAAATTTACATATAATCCTATAATATATTTGAAATTCTGGGAATTTTAACCTCATTCGTGTTGCTAAATTTTTTATGTGACTTTTTTTTCGTGAAGCTTAAACTTGCAATGGCTTGAGGAAAATCTATGTTTATGAAGTGTCAATGGGCAATTATGATCTCTTTAATAATTATGTATAATATATAGTTAACTTTAAATTCCAAATTTTATAAAACTCTACGTTTAATAAATTTATTTATTGTGGTTGATATTCTTTCGTAACTTCTTCTGCTGATGACTTTATAACTGTGTTTAATTTTTCAAATTCTTAATTCTTTTAAAGAAATAAATATGGTGAGTATTAAACTCCTTAAATATTTTATTAAATTTATAATTTCATAACTAAATATTATATCTTAGAGTATTTCATCACCAGTATATTTTAATTTAAATTTTAATGTCATAACTATCAAGTATTTCCAATGGTCCATTGGGGACTAAAATATCCATATTAATGCGTATTGAGAGGTATCCTCATCTAATATTGCTTATTAAAAACTATTGCTTTTGTTTTACGCAAGAATAGTTTGGTTTTAAAACTATTGCTTATTAAAAAAAAAACTTTTAACAATATCAAGATGAATTCCTCTTTAATATTATAAGTAAATATCTAAAACATTAATTCTCTTATTATTATATCATTGAGCATATGCTATATAATTAATTATATTTACATTAGTTATTAATTAACAAAAATTCTTTCATAAATTTTTTTCTGTGCCAGACCCGATCACTTTCCAATTGTAGAATTCGGAATAGAAAGAAATTGGAAGATTTATAGACTGCAAATTAAATAATAAACTGGTTTTGTGTGATTTCTTAACGGAAAAAGGAACAATAATAATTCTATTGTTTATTTTCTATTTAAATGGTACTTATTAATTTGTTGAGTGGGACAAAGAAAAGGAGGAATCAATTTGCAAGGAGGAGCTTACCTTTCTAAACCTCACTCATCTCATTTTTTTGAGGTCAAACCAATTTCCCACAAATTGAATAAGGATCTAACTTTTGGAAAGCAGAAAATGATGCATATTAATATAGAACATCACTATATAAGAGAGATTAAGATTTGGATGATAATATCGCATTCAAAGATATGGGGGTACATTTAAAGGAGAAGGAAACGTCTCTTCTTGTATGCATTAATGGGTATAAATATTTTTTTATGAAAAATATATTCTCAATCTTAAATTTAATTTAATAAAATCATGCACTCTTATTGAAAATAATTTAAAACAAAAATATGTCAGATTTTCTTCCCTTCCGAGATATGGAGTATTCAGCGGATATTTATACCACAAACAGTTGAAATTACCAAGAGGTCATTGCCAATATATATATTATATATTGAAATTTTTATTTTTATCTCAAATCTTAACTATTTATATTCTGAAGTTTATTTTTTTAACTTTTAAAAATTACCCAAAATTTAAAATTTTTATATTTTATAATTAAATTTAAAAATATTTATATAAAAATATAGTATATATATGCTAATTTGGATCCAATTCATATTCCATTCTTTTCATTTGTTATTGCATAAAAACAGGAATTAAACTACTGATAGGGGAGACGTAGTCAGTGACACGAAAGCACTGAGAGTTGCCATTCAATGCATAAAGTTTATAGAAGAATCTGTTTTCATTTGTTTTGCGTAATTAAGAGGATTTCCATCAAATCAATGGTTGAAAATTATTCTCCTTTATAGGAAAAAGAACAACAAGCCGCACCAAATTATGAAAGGCTTTTCATTTCTTGCTGTTACGGTGTGTCTTAGTTCATGTTTTGACTTCATATTTTGCACTTTGATTATCTACGTATACAAACAATTTTAGTTAACAACAAAGATTCATGATTAAAATGAAAGGCTTGTTATGACAATCACAAAATATATATAAATATCATCTATGTATGTTGAACAAGTAGAGTAAGTGACAGTTATGTTAATTCATTACCAAACAGAAATATTGTTATTAATTATTAACAAACAAAAATTATCAACCAATGATTTTTTAATAAAAATTAAACTGAGAGTTTATATTAATAATAAAATAAATTATATAAATATTGTATTTATATATTAATAGATTCGACTCTTCTAAAATAAGAAGGTGGATTTTAAAAATAAAGTATATTCATAATTGTTGATTAAAAATTAAAATTTAAAATTTAAAGTTATGATAAAATTAGGTATATATACAAATATATTATGAATTTAGTTATAATCTTAATTTTTTATTCACCTATAGTAATTGCATTTTCTCTTCTAAAGTGTAATATTTTTATTATAGAAAAGTCAAATCATATATAGATAGAACAATAAAACAAATTAGGACGGATTTTCATAAAAAAAAAAAAGGGAGGATAGATTTGGATGTGGGACTAAAAAATGAGGTCATAAAATTAAAATTCGATCTTAAAAATTTGGATAAATCTGCAGAAAATTCATATCCGGTTTGTTTTTTAATTTTTTTCATAAGTTTTATTTATATATATTAAAAATATTATAATTAAAATAATAGATAAAAATTGACATAAAAAACTTAAGAAAATAAAAGTATTATAATAAAATTTATTTTTAATTAAAAATAAGAA
Source organism: Canavalia gladiata (assembly GCA_037954105.1). Lineage (NCBI taxonomy): Eukaryota > Viridiplantae > Streptophyta > Magnoliopsida > Fabales > Fabaceae > Canavalia > Canavalia gladiata. The sequence goes on along the minus strand of CM075659.1, from coordinate 9,447,973 downwards.
TTAAATATTATTTATATATTTTATTATAGTTATTAAAATGGATTTGTAGAAGGGATAGGATAGATAGTTTCAAATCTTTTTTTTTTTCAAATCAAGATACAAATTTTTTAAATCCGATTAAAACATATGTTTTCATCAAATATTTCATAAATAAAATCGAGCACATATTGAAATTTTATTATCATATCTATTTATATATGAATATCGTTGGTATAAACTCATATAACCTATTCCAACTTTTAAATTTTTGTTAAAAAAATAATATATTAAAAGTGAATTCAACATTAAACTCATGGAAAATAACTATATTTTTTCATAATGATTTAATCAACTTTCATCTCCCCCTCCCCCTCTCTCTGTTTCATTCACATAAATTCTTATTCATTAATTTAATATGCCTTCTTCGAAAAATGTACCCACTAAGTGCTTTCGTAATATTTTAAGGGTTTAATTATTTGACAAATTAAATTCAGTGCGAAATTTAAAAGTATCTAGAATTTAAAAAGTAGTGGTGTTTGTTTAATGGCATAAAAGGTGAATGAAAAATACTGAATACATTTAGTTTAAGAGCAATTTTTTTTATAAAATTAATTACCTTTTTAAGAAGTCAGAGCTGAAATGTTTTTATTATTTCAAGTTTATCAATCATGTCCTAAATGCCTTTCTTCTCCTTCTTCTTTTCATTTACACCTGTCTTCTTGTCAAGCTCTTGACTTTTCATGCACTAGCTGTATAGGTTTAATTTCTCGATCAATGTAAATATTTTTAGAACCAAAAAGATGTAATTTGATGTAACAAAAAATTGAGTGAGTTAGATTTTAAGAATTTATTAAGATTAAAACATATTTTAAAATTTAAAAATGTTTATAAAAATAATTATAAATTATTTATTAATAATATTCTTACATTAATAATAATATTTAAATCCAAATTCTATAAAATATGAATTCAATGATTACCAACTTTTTTGGCCATAAAATAAAGAGATGCAATATTCAATTCTTTCCACGTTTTGATCAGCCATGTTTTGGCTTCGGTAAGTTTCTTTGTTATCAAGTTTTCAAGAATATTCCACTATTAAATAGCAATAAGAATATTCCACTAATAATTAATCCACTTTTCTCATTCGATAGATTTGTTTTGCATAAGATAAGATATGATTAGTAGATCCGATTCGGAAACATTTTGTTTTTCATGTAAATATTAAAATATAAGATTTTTATGTAAGAATGTTAAAAGAATTATATAAAAATGGGAATTAAATTTTTTAATTTGTGCAGATAAAAAAATTTGAGGGGTAACACATGCAATGTTTTAGAAAATGAATTTATAGAAATCTGTTTTTGTTGTGTATTTTTTTCAATTTACAGGATTTAGTGGCTATGGCCCTTTCTTTTGCGGTTCCACAATCACAATTATGTTGATTGAAATTTTAATTTTTTTCTATAGTACAAATCATTTCTATCTATGCATAATTGACTCTTTTATATTTTGCTTTGAAGCTGTTCGCGACAATCGTACAAAGCGTAAATCTATGGCAATTTTTGTAAATAAATGCTTTTTTGTTTTCATTACTTTTAAACGAAATTGATGGCCTCAAACATATCTTCTTGGTATCCTTTATAGAGATATAATTAACGAGTGAGGTATAGAAAAATGAGTTTGAATCAATTAAAATGTAATTGGTTAGAATGGTTTGATTTTAGTAACCGCCATAGGTTTAGATTGATTATAAAAGCATAACATAAAGTTTGATACGTATGAGATATCAAATTTAATATTTATACAATTTTAATAATTTTTTATAAAATATATTGATTAATTATATTTTTATTTATATATAAATTAAATTTTAAATAATTTTAACATTTAGAAGTATATTATTCGATATTTATATATACATATATATATTTAAATAACAAAATATACATTAAAGTAAAATTATCCTATAAAATATTTATTAATTTATATTATATATATATAATCTATTTAATAAAAAAATTTAAATTAATAATTAAATTATTAATATTATATTTTATAAAAAACTATTAAATTAATATAAATATTAAATTTTACATTTAGTATCAATAGATTCACACACTCATCGACACACAATATATATATTGATTTAAATTATTAAATTGATCTAAATAAATTCTGTGTACTTTAATTTAAATTTTAGATCTCATATTTAAAATCAAAACAAATCACGAATATGCTAATTTTATATTAATTTTTATATTTTGGTCTTACATAAATACTAAATCAAAATATACTTTATTAAATATGTTTGTAATATTCTAAAACAAGAAAATTTATTTGAATTTTAATAATATTTATTATTTATGATAAAATTTAATATTTAAAATATTTTTCTTATTTATTATGTATGTGAACATTTGTACATTTGTTTGAAACTTTATTCATACTATAATTAATGAAAATTGATTTATTTGTTAACCATAAAATAAAGGATTTATTCTTAGAAAAGATTATATATATATATATATATATAATTGAAATATCTGATTCAATCCAAAACGCAAAACACTGGATTGCATTGATTTAATTCTATATTATTTTAAATCCTTTCAAACCAAACCTTAAATTTGTGTTATGATAGGAACAATAACTTTTTATCTCAAAATTAATTCAAGCCATGCGGTAAATATCTTATAAGATAATTTTTATGACTTACTTTGTTATTTTCAATTCAACATTTGAATTTGTTAAAATTATATTTTATAAAAATATATAAAAATATTTTATAGACCTTAAATCTAGAAACTAGATTAAACTTGAAATTTACAAAACCTAACTTAGTTTAGCCTTTTTTTTTTCATACCTCAAGGAATCTAATTCTACCAAATTAAACCAATTTTTATTAACATTATTTAACTTGTCTAAACTATAATAAAATGGTATATACTTAAAAAAAAATCACAAAAAAGGTTATAGTATGCAACTGATCAATTGATGAGTCGCAACAATGGAAATCATCTCAGTCCTAGAAGTCTTTTTTATGGTGGGAAGTTTAAGCTATTTAATTAAATAGATTTGTGAAAAAAGTCTTGATCTAGATTAGTTGACAAATAATAATGTAGACCAGATTATAAACTCCTAAGAAAACAATCTGAGTTATTTCATTTCTAATGTCAAATGAGCTTGAGAGATGGAGCATGAAGACAATAAAGGATGCTTGAGCAATGATGTCAAGGTGAGCAAAGCACACAGTACATATTTTTCTATATTTTAAATTTAATGTTTGAATATTTTATAAAAAAAAATTCAATATCTATAACTATAAGATACTGTAACTTGATAGGTAAGATTACATTTTCTGTAATGGAAAACATATACATAGGAAGCATGCACACAAATTGTGAATAATGAAGGTGGAGAACGAACGATGGAAGAGACAGAGTGAGAACTGAAATAACTGTTTGGAACCTAAAACCTTGGGTTCATTCTTAAAATGTCAAATTCAAACAATGTGAGGTTTCGTTTGTATTCGACCCTGATTAAATTGTTAGAATCTGAAACCTGACCAAATTCATCCAATTTTTAAAATTTTAATTGGAAACTTTAGGGATTTTTTTTTAAATTAAATTTAATTGATATTGTTGGATATATAATTTATTTGGTTACAAAAATACAATACTACAAATTATACTTATACTTTTTACGACATATATTATATACTTTTTAAAAATATTGCTAAAATTAATAAATAATATTTTTTTATATTTTTATAATATTTTTTAAATGTTACTAATAATATTTTGCAACATAAATTAGATGCAATATTTTATATATTTTTGTAACATTTTTTTAAATGTTATAAAAATATAATATAACATAATAATAAAAAAATAAAAAAAACTTTATTATATTTTATTTTAAATATTTATTTAAACAATAGAATATATTAACTTTTTTTTGTGTTCATTCATCCTACTATCTTAGTAGTTAAAACTTAAAATCCTTAATTTAAAAGATGTTTTTGGGTTGAAAATAATTAAAATTCAATTTTTTTATTTCTTTTTCTTTTTTTTTATTTCGTATTTTTTTAATATTTTATGAAAATAATTTATTTTATATGTAATTTTAAACTACTTTTTATAAAGTAAAAAATTATATGAAAATTATTTTTAGTAATTTAAAAATGTTATATTAACATTTTAATTTATAAAAATAAAAATTATTTTAATAATTTTATATAATTTAATTTTAAATTTTTTATCATGTATGTTATTTTTAATTATGATTTGTTATATAAAAATATTAATTTTAATTATAAAAAATTAATATTTTATTATAATTTAATATTTTTTAATATTAGTTTTATACAAAAATAAATTTTATGAAAATGATTTAATTTTTTTAATAAAATTTATTTTTAATATTTTTAATTATTTATATTAAAAAATAAAAAATATCTTATTATATTATTGTATGTTTATCTTAAATGTTGTATAAAATAATATAATATTATCTAATTTATTATTTTAATATGTATTAAATATAAGATATGATGAAATTTTATTTTATGATATTCTGTTTTATTTATATCTAACTTTTATATGTTTTTCTATCTTAATCATTAAACAAATCGTATATGTTAACTTAGATGTGAATATTCCTAATTTTTTTATTCAAGGAAAATTGCATAGGGCAATGGAAAGGAAACATATACACTAAAAATTGTTGTTTTTGTTTAAGTGATATTAATTATCATTTTTAATTAATTGATGATGAAAAAAATTTATATAGTTAAGGATAAAATTAAACTCTTTATTTTATATTTGTAAAAATCTTGCTATGAATAGAAGAGCCAGCAGTTTTGTGTGTAAAATAAAATTATTGAAGTTGGTCGGATTGGTGGAGCTTGAACCTCGAACATTAATTCTATCTTTTATTTTCACTTCTATTGTCTTTAATTTTTGTTATTTATTTTAATATTTGCCTGATATATGGTATAGAGTTTATTATACACGAATCAAGAAATTCCGCTAACTCATCCTTAAATTTTTATGTAGGATGAAGAGTTATAAATTATAGTAATTTTATACAAGTATTTTAAATTTGAATTTTATTTTTTTTATTTTTTATCTAAATTTTTAAAATATTATTTTTAATTATTAATTGTATTTAAAAAATAAAATTCATTTTATTTGATAAATAATTTTAGATAATATAAAGTAATCAATTTTTAAAATAAAAATTCATCATTTTATTATGATTTTATCTCTTTTTATAATTATTTTTAAATGATTATTAAATTTTTAGGAGAAAGAAATGATCTCATCCTAAGATAGTTAGGAAAATTCTTCAAATTCAAAATACATTTATAGAAAACTTATGTACCTCATTTTAAAAAGATAAATGGAAATTTAGACCTAAAATCTATCAAATAAAAAATTATATTTCACTCCATTCAATCAATCCTTTTTTGGGATTCTCTTTTATAAAGCTAAATTAATCAATGATTAATGTGGTTGTTTTCATTCTTTCCACCCTTCATCCATCTGATCACTTGTCCCTTCACACAACTTTTTTTGAAAAATGTTATGATTTCCATGAAGGGTAATGCTAGCGAAATAGATCAACATAATTTCCATGAAAAATGTGATCTTCATTGAAGGACATAATTTGATGAAATTGTTGAAAATAAAATTGAAATTTTTTTTAATATTTTATTTTAAATTAATTACTTCTTTTACAAAAAGATATCAACTACACTTCAAATTATATTTAAATTTAAAATATGCAAACTAACATCTTATTGCACATATATTTTAAATAAAAATAATTAATAAATATTCAATATTTTCATTCTTAATAAAAAATATATTATTATATTAAATAATAATAAATTAAAGATAAAATTATCAAAATTGATGGTAAAATAAAAAATAAATTATTATAATTATGATACATTATTTTTATTGATAATAAATATTAAAGTTTAAAATATAAATTATGAAATCCAAACTAAAATTGATTAAAATTGTAATAATATTTAAATTTGATCAGTCTATCTGAGAAGAAAGATATTTTCAATTCGATACTATATATCAATTCAAATGAAATTTAGGAAAAATATACAATTAAAATAAATAAAAATTCTAAAAAAATTATATCCTTATTTTAAAAAAATTTAATCTAATAAGAATGATAATATCTCTTTAAAATATTCTCGTTCAATAATAAAATTTAGACTTATAATATAGAAGTTTTTTATATTTTATTTAGCATTGAAAAGTTGAAGTTATCGATGCATTAAAACATTATCTGAATAATTTATTTAAATTATAAAGTAACAAAATTTATTGATGGATTAAAGTTAATAATAATTTAAAAAAAATTATCTTAATTTAAAAAAAAAATCTTTAAAACAAACTGATTGCTTAGACACTGATGTACTAAATTTATTTTTAAACTTCATTTTGAAAGAAATTATAAAGAATAAAAAAATGAGCCTAATTTAAATACAGAGTTACATTGATTATTTCCAAAATTATAATGTATATAATGTCTAAAAAACTAAATTAATTAAAATTATCAACAATTAAAAATATTAAATAAAAAATTAAAATAATTTAACAAGTAATTTCACATACTAATAGTTAGAAAAATAATTTTCAGACAAAATTATTATAATTTAAAAAAATTATTTTTTATTAATTTGAAAAATTCATCTTAAAATTTTCTTTAAATTTATAATTTAATTTATCCCAAAAATAGTTGTTGATTATGAACAAGCATGCTTTTTTCCGTAAAAAACGTGGCCGAAGTCTTCGGCCCAAAAAGAGAATAGGAGCAAATCATTGAATGACAGAAAACAAACATCAAGTACTTCCTAAGCATTTGTAGGGGAAAGAGGGCTTTGAACAATATGAAGAATTGAAGGTTGAAGGAGCCACCATGACCCAATTTGGTCAAATTATCACCACTTTTATTTCCCTCTAAATACAAGTGTGAAAAGACAACGATCCAATCCTGTCAAAGATGATAACAATGATCACCACATTTACTTCTCTTTGAAAAATAATAATCAAGGAAATTTTAATCAAATAAATAACACTCATAAAAAAAATCCCTTTGAAAGTTTCAAATGTTAAAGAGAAAGGAAATATAAATAGCATAAATATGAAGTTTAGATGCATGCAATGAATTTCATAATAAAAATATGATTGTTATATTAAAAAACTAATTATTGCATATAATGCTTCTATTGTATTTGATTTTAAATTATTTTACCATTTACTCAATATGTAATATAATTTCAAATAGAGATATTGCAAACTAATATATAATAGTGAAAATAAATATGAGGTGTTAGTCTTACCACTACCGGTATAACTATATTCAATAAAAATTAAATTATTTGTATTAATATATTATCATTTTATATAATATTATGATTATTATATCTATAGATAACTCTATTAATATATAAAACTGATATATATATATATATATATATATATATATATATACACTAATATTTTAGTTCCATCAGATAAATGTTATGTCAAAAGAGATAAGCCTAATACCTAACTTATCTTTGTTGATATATGACACTTCTTACAGAATTTTTTTTATAAGATACATTTGTGATTTTGTAAGAAATTTATAAATACAGGTTCAACTAACTACATAATTAAAGAACAATTGAAAATAGTAAAAGAATTAATTTTATCAATCCAGAGTTGTATGAATAAAAAAAAGTTTGAATATTTAAAAATATAAATTTAGGGTGTATTTCTTATAAAAGGCAGAAAATGAAAGAGAAAAGTTATTAAGATTAAGTTTCTTTTTTCAATGATGGAATTAAGTGAGATTTAAAATTAAATACTTTAATAATCCGTAGAACAACATATGAGTTCACAAATTCTAAAGTGTATACCAATATCATAAGAGAAGGAAGTTAAAGATACAGAATAGGATTAACCTCTTAGTTTTTATATAATCAGGAAAGCTATTAAATTTAAATTTAGAATCTTATATAAATTATTCTAATCTTTTATCCTTCCAATTAAACGATTTTAGTCATTTGGATTAATTTTTTAATGAAAAAAATAAAAAATATATTAATAACATAAATTATTTGATATAAATTAAAAAATTCATTTAAATTTAAAAGTTTTAAATTTTTATTTTATTATTATATATTAATATTATAGTTTTTATTTAATTTTTAAAATATTAAAATTAAAAAAAAATTATCCTTCTCAACTCTCTTCTCATGTAGAGAAATTATAAATATATGTGATCCATAAAAATTAATTATTCTCTCTATATAATATAAATTAAGCTAAATAAAAAATAATTTTTCCATTTTTTTTCTTATTTCACTAATTTCTTCTCTTTTATTTTTCCATCCGAAAATTAATTATTCTCTCTATATAATATAAATTAAGCTAAATAAAAAATAATTTTTCCATTTTTTTTCTTATTTCACTAATTTCTTCTCTTTTATTTTTCCATCCGAACATATCATAAAATAAAAATATTTTATTAAACATTCATAAAATATATAGCTTACTACAAACAAATTATCATTTCTTAATGCCTTTACATTAGATTAGTCTTAGTATATTATTTTTTTAACAAAACTAAATTGTTAATATAAGCAATATAACTTTATACTAATAGTATGATATACTATATTAAGAAATAAATTTATTAAAATAAAATATTAATTTATATTTTTAAGATATTAAATATTAGTATAAAATATTCTTTAATAATATAAATATTCAAAAATTTTATTAATAAATTAATTTTGTTAGATAACATTTATATTAAAAAACTATCTTATTATATACTTGATAAATTTTATTTAACAAATAATTTTTTATAAAATGTTTCAAATCAACATTCATATTTAGTTATAAAATTAACCAAATTTTATATACACTGTAAATAAACTATTTGATACTCAAACATTCATTTTATTGTATTAAACAAATTTAGAATAATTTATAGTTTAAATAGTCAATCATCTATTGTCCATCTTTTAAAAGAATTGCCTTTAAAATGTGATCTACACAAGAAGATTCTAATCTCTTCACCTGAAAGACCCGTTTATTTAGAATATAATATTAACATACATTTAAAATAATCTTAATTGTAAATTTAAGATTAATATATTTATATATTAGAGTGAAAAAAAATAAAAATGGCTGTTATAATTTGTGGTACTGGGCTCAAAGTGTGCATTGTCCCGTTGACGTTGGGATGAATGGGAGCCAACAAGAAGGAATGATTGATTGACGAAAGACTGCCTTATTTTCTACGAACTCATAACTCAAATAAGAGATTTGGATATCTTTTCTATGATTTCTACCCTCTCATTCAACCGACCAACTGGTTATTTTTTCTGAGTACTCCACAAATCATTGACATCTTTTACTGACTAAGAATCCATGTGCTTCTTCCTACTATTTTATCCGTACAATCATTGTACTATTTTTCTTTTTCTTTTTCTTTTTTTTTAATAATGCTTTTCGTACGTATTACGTTTTGAAAATTGTTTATCTCCTCAGTCCTCACACATTTCTTTTCCCTTAGAGTGAGCAACCACCTGTCCCTCATAGAACACTCCATTCAAAATTGATAGATATCGCTATGAATGAACGGATGGGAGAGGAGAACAGTTTCTAATGAGTAGAAAATTGAATTCAATAAATTATTTAAAGATTTGTTGGATTTTATAATTGTCACTAAATTTTATGGTTTTGTCCATTTGAGAAATTTTCAAATTTTATCCTTGTTTCTTACATGGTTATATTATTTTTAAACTTTTTTTTTGTTGGATTTTATGACTCTTATGGTTGAGTTCAGAAGATATTGTCATTCTCATCCTCCTTTACCTCAAATATTTGTTAACTATGCAATTAAACTAGCGATCGATTGTAGCCACACCTGAAATAAATGACATTGAATTGTATTAGCATGAAGTTTGGTTTCTACATGTTTCAAGGATTTTCGATTTGAACCTGATTGATGATATTGGACACCAGAAGTTATCTCCCTACCAAATGCACCAAAGCTTCCATATTCATTATTTTCAGAAACATTCATATAAAAATAAAAAAATAAATAAATAAATTTAACGGTATTTTAAAAATATTTATTATTATAATTTTTGTAAAAAAAATTAAAAAATATTTTCATTACATACACGACAATCCAAATTTTAATGTATCCAAAAAATTATATTGATATAATAATTTTTAACTATTAAAATTTTAAAAAACTATATTATTATAATTATAATAATAAAGTTTATATAATATATATATATAACATTTTTATTCTATTTTTTAAAAATTGTTTAATATAAAACTTAAAAAAATATAATCGTAAGATATTTTTTCATCCAATATTTTTTCGTCTTTAATTGTGAAACTATTTTGATTTTAGAATTTAAATTTTAAATAAAAAATAAAACAAATATGAATATTGATAAATATATTTTATTATTTAATTAAAAATAAAAAATTATAATATAAAAATTTAATTATTATTAAAAAATTTAACATTTTTTTATTTTCTTTCATCTAATTCAAATAAAATAATAATAAAATTTATCTTTATATTGATAAAAAAATAAAAAATTAACATTTAAAAATAAAAATTTATTTTTTCTTAATTTATTTTTCTTTCACTTTCTTTCATATAATCAAAACAAGATAACAATAAAGTTGATTATTATAAGTATGGATTAATTGTTGATTTATTTAACTTAATTAAAAATTTAAATTTTGAATTATATTTTTTTAATATTGAAAGGATATCTTTATATTAAGTAATTATATATTAGACCATTCGTATCTAATCATACTTGAAACACGTAGAACTATTATAAACGTAGGGATAGAAGTCAACAAGGTCGTCCGACAGGAACTCGGCTCGTTTAAAATCTAGTTAAGCTTGACTCGTTTAATAAATAGATAGACTCAAGCTTGTTAAAAAGCCTTTTTAGATAAACAAGTCAGGCATAGGCTTATAAAAAAGCTTATTTAACTTATTCAGGAGCCTATTTATATTTATATATTATATATTTATATTTATTTTAATATATTATATTTATATAATATTTATTTTATTTTATTTACATAATATATATATATATATATGTTTTAGGTCTATTTAATGATCTTTTTATCTTGTAGACTTTATGTTTTGCAAGCTTTTTTAATTATTTATTTATATAGATTTTTAGTTTATTTATTAATTTTTTTGTAATGTAGGCTTTTAAACAGACTTGCAGGTCTTGTAGGCTTTAAATCAGGCCAGACCTTAACAAAAAAAAAGTCTTTAACAAGTAACAAATTCAGGCTCAAGCCTCAAAATTTTTAAACAGGCCAGACTTGAACACTCAAAGTCTATCTCGGCTCGGCCTACTTCCATCCCTATATAAACGGTAAAATATTTTCTTCAAAATTTTAAAACAATTAAATGTTTTGAACTCCAATATCTCCTCAAAATATTTGGAGATAATTACCTTATCCGCAGGTGTATTAACTATTTAATTAATATAATTAAAGAGATAATTTTTTATAATACCTTTGCAATAAACTAAAAATAAGGGAGGCTTCCATTATATGAGGAGTTTTATACACCTCTCAGGTAGCGTTTTTCCTAATCCTAACCAATAAACTTTATTCACACTCTTACTAACTTAGCTATTTGTAAATTTCCATTTCACCATCAATTAATTTAACTGAAATAGGAGGACACTATATTCATTATGTGAATCTTTTCAATTCTAGATAATAACAAAAACTATCTTATCCTTATAAGAAAGAACCCAATTTTGTCCTTAAAAATAAAATACTTAGCTAAACTTCATTTTATTTTTATTTTATATTTATAGTATATGATATTAAATAATTTTATTTGATTTTTAAACATTTCATTAATAATTTTTTATGATAATAATATTAACAAGTAGTTTTTTAAATTTTTAGCAAATGTAGAATTATTTTATCATAAATTATTTATCTGTATGCAAATAATTTAACGCATGCAAAAGATGTTATTTTGCATCGCACGAGTATGAGTAATATTATAAAAAAAATTATATATATTCAAAAGAGTCAAAACTCATTAAAAGAAGGTTATTATAATTGATGGATAATTAAGATTAAAATTTTGGACAAAAAGTAAATTTATATTTAAATTATCTTTTGTTCTTTTAAAAATGAAGTTCTTAACGGAAATTTTTAATTTTGAAGTATTTTTTATATAATATTTTAATTTTTTAATTATTTCAAATGGTGATCAAAAGTTTAAAGTGGCACATCTAAAATTAGGAATTGATCAAAATTATTTTTTCCAATACAATAAAAATGGTGCGTATTGAACAAATTAAATAAATTAAAATTATCATTTTTGAACAAATGATTTTTAAGAATTAGGTTTTTTTATTAAGTCATGTAATTTTTATATTAACTATTTAATTTTATATTTTTAAATATTAATTGAATTTAAATTTTAAATAGTATACATTTAATAAATTTAAAAATAAGTTTTAAACAATTCAATTTTAAAATTATTATAATATTAATTTAAACTTAATTTTAAAATTTTAAAACTTGATATATCATAACATTTTAACATTTTTATTTTTTAATTTATTTCCAATTTTTAGAATTTATTTATTAATTTTTAATTATATACTATAATTTTAATTAAAATATATTTTTTATATAAAAATAATTATACTGTCATTCAATTATAAGTTGATATATCATAAAAAAATATTATTTTTATATTAATTATTTTAAAAATATATCTGTTATAATTTTTAATTGGTTGACTAAATAAAATCTTTACGGTTACTATATATTGAAATTAATATAATATAATATGATATTAATCATTCTAATAAAATTATTTACTATTAATTTTTATTTATATATTAAAAAATTAACTTTTATCAATGTAAATTACATTAAACCTTATAGGTTAATAAATTTATTATAATATTATTTTTATCAATTTAACGTTTAATTTATAATTATATATTATTTTAATTATATATATTAATTTTTGTTAAAAATAAATAATTATAAATATATAATTAAAATATTTATTAATTTTATATTAAAAATTTTAATTTTTATATATTTGAAAATTATATTATGTTAATTTTAATATACTTGAATGAGGTATTAAATAATTTTAAATTAATATTAAATTTTGTAAATATAATTAAAAAGTTAGTTTTATAATATAATTATTAAATAATATATTATTTAATATAACTTATATTTTTATAAATTAATTTTATTTAAATTTAAAATAATATGTAATAGACGGATAATATTATTTTGTTTTTAATTTTAAACTTGTAAGAGGTAATAGTCGAGGGGATAGTGGGGGACAAACGTTGAGTTGCAAAGTAAAAGAAAGAGATATAAAGTTTTGTCAAGTCAAGCAGCTAAATGGAATAAGGACAGAACACATCAATCCCAAAACCATATGCATCACTAATGTTATTATGAATGAAGATTTGGTTTTAAAGTGAGTGAGTCACAACGTTTTTTCATTGGAAAATGTGTATTTATTTTTTATTTAATTTAAAGTGTATTTGTTTTATTTAGTAAATTTGAAAATAAATTCATTCTTAGATTTAAAGTGTTTAGTTTTGTGATGTTAAAATTATATTGAAATGACACTTCTACCATTTTATTAGAACTTTGTTACACTTGATAATAGATATAGATGGAAGAATTAAATTAAGTATAAAAGAGTTGAAATATTTGAGAATTAATTTATAAATACTAATATTTTCAAAAACTAAATCTATAAAATATAACACTTTTAAGAATCAAATTATCTAATTACATTATATTTGGTGTATAATTCATGCATTTCGTCAGTAAATTTATCATATTTTATTAATGAAAGATGAAAATATAAATAAGTTGACACATCTGTTTTGAGAATTAAAGACAAATAATGTACCACTTTTATTGTGTGCTTTTTTATATATTAAAAATTTTATATTTATAAAAATTATAAAATCCAATGCATTTATAATATTAAATTTTATAATTTTAAATAAAAAATGATTAGTTATTATTATTTTGTTATATGTTAAACACAAGTTAAAAAATAGTTATATATTTACTCACAATTCTATTATTATAACATTTAAAATGATCCTTCTTCCATTTTCTGCTATTTTTTACGATTTTAGAAATTTCTTGTTTTTTATTTATTATTTTTTAAAATTAAGATAATATTTAATAATATCTTTCATTAATTATATTATAATTAACAAAAAATTTAATCAGTAAGAAAAATTGAAAGTAGAATAAAAACTTACACCATAATTTAAGGTCTTATTAACTTTATTTTTTAGGCTAATTTTAAATATTCTAAATAAATACGTTTTTATTAGGAACAAATATTTATTATATTTTTAATATAATAAGTACTTATATTTTCAATCAGAATCTATCATTTTATATGTTTAAAATTGGTTCTAACAATTGAGGATATTTTTTTAACATTTTAATATAAATAAAAATATTAATTAATTTTTAATATATAAATAATTTTAAATAATAGATTAAAAAATAGATTAAGCGACTAGAGAGTTAGAGACGGTGATGGTCTTGAATTGAAGTTATATTAACTCCAAAAACCAATGCCATATTTACCAACTATTAAAAGCAAGTTAACGATTCATTGATGATTTATAATTATAAAGTAACCCAAAACTCTACAGACAAATAATTTTTTTTATTTTTACCTTTACAAATATATTAATTAATAAAAATTATACAATTTAATATTAATAATAATATTAATTAATTTTTTCAATATGTGTGAATAAATCTTAAATGACAGGTAAAAAATAAAAATAAAATTTTTTTTAGTCACCTTAATCTTTAGTATAAATTTTCTTCCCACTTCATCTTCTCTATATCGTTATATATATATTTTTTAGATAATATTGAGTTCACATTTTTTTTTTCAAACGAACCTCTTCAGGTTAATCGGAAAAAAAATTATGATATTTTTTATAATTTTTAAAAATACATTTTAAAAAATTTAAAAGTGTACAAACCAGTAATAAATTAGGAATATTTTTTTTCACTTTTTGAGTAAAAATTCCTAATTATTAATGTTGTAAGTTATCCTCTAACATTAGAAAATTGTGAACAGAAGTCCTTATTGTCTTCATTGCACTTGACGATTTCAATGACCCACCCAAAACCACCGTAACCTCTGCCATAGACAACCATCATCAAGCAAATATCCAAAGCCACAAAGAAAGCATGAGAGAGAGATTCCCGAGAGGTAGAGGTTTGTAAATATCTTTTAATTATTTTTTAATATTTAATATAAAATCTTTTATAAAGCTTTAAAAATGTTATTATTTTGTTTATATATATACTCTTCATTAATATTCAACTTTGATAAATAGAATAAATGACTTTAATGTAAAATTTAACTTTAAATGATAAACTTAAATTATTGTAACATTTAAAAAAAAATACAACAATTGATATTGTCGTAATCTTTATATTTTAGACAAAAAGATATTGTAAAAATGAAAAAAGTACAATTTTTCCCTAAACAATAACACCTCAGCCCGTAAGATACTTAAGTTTTTTAGTTTAGATTTTTTTTATGTACATTTAAAGATACATAATAAATTTATTAAAAATAACACATTTCAATATATTGATGATATGAAATATAATTTTTCATAAAAATATATTTATTGATTTTTTGTTGCATTGCGTATGGCAGTGCCTCAATTAATAGCAAAATAACAAAATACATACAAGACATACAGCAAAATCCTTTCCTTTGGTTTTGCATTAAATCTAAGGTAATACTAATGTACACATTTTTAAATTAATTTATTAACCACTATAATAAACTAAATCGATTTAACTATAATATCCCTATTGAAAGTGTTAATACTAATCAACCATTCACATTTTAATCACTTTATCTTCTACTTGCAACTATAATATCCCTATTGAAATTAGCTCTCAAGACTGAACAAGTTACTTATCAAAGAATATAGAAATATGATATTTAATTTCTAGTCCTGTCTGAGCATCAGAGTATTGTACAATAAGGAGTTTCTATGGTAAACAAGGTGTACTACTTCAGTACCTTGTTTCAAATGGGTGAGAGGGCAAACAAATTAAATGAATTGAAAGCAAAAATGGATGTGGGAAGATGTTGAGGGAAAATACAGAACATGAGCTGACTCTACCCTTCTAATACATTGATCATTCTAGCAAGACACTGTAGTTGAAACAGCAAAGCCAGAAAAGTGACAGAAGGTGGGCAAGACTGGAGAAAATAGAGAGAATTCTTCTCTGTACTTGGGACCCAGTTATCAGATCTATTCTTTTAACTTGCAGTTCCGAAGATAGGGGTGATTGTACTTGACATATTTGATCCAGTAAGATCGATACTTTGTCATGGCAATTTCTAACCATGGCTTCATATTACCATTGTAATGTACAACGGCCGCATTCTCAATCTCTGATCGATCCACACTTGGATTATAACCCAAACCAAGTACATGCCAAGATTTATTTAGCGGGTGTGTCAGCCCATAGAATGTTATTAGACCTGGAGGTAATGTCCCCAGCTTCCACAGCACCCTATCTTCATTCTAGAATCAGACACAAATAACAAATAGTCAGTGAAAAATCTCGGTACCTATCAATTTGGGAGAATAGAACATGATGTAAACCAATGATATGTTCAACCGCTTACCATATTCTGCCACTTGTGGTATATGCCAGTGATATCCTTCCTTTTCCATTCCCTCAGATCAAATATGTTCATCCCGTATGCCCAACCACAAGCATTTGGATCAAAATTTCTTGCAATATGAGGATTTGAGAAGTTAAGATATTTGTCAAATCGGTGAAAGCTCTCACCACAGGTTTCAACTGCACCATTTACTTTTCCATTAAGATCCACAGCCCATAATCCAGTCAAATCCTTCTGGACAACAATGTCATCATCAAGAAATAGGATTTTATCCAATTTTGGATAAACTTGTGGAAGATAGAACCTCAGATGGTTAAGCATGGACAGATATTTTGGATTTCTATACTTCAGATTGGAAGCTCCAGAGGAGAGTGTGGATGGATGGCCTGCCTTGAAATAATACTCTTTCATTGTAGCAGATTCAAGTTGCCGCAAGACTGGACAGTAGGATGAGTTCAACCACTTAAAATTATCAACATTTTCAACATGGATTGTAGCTTTTCCAGGAGGGTTCAAAAGAAACCACATGTTCATAGCCCCAAAGTTCAGTTTGTCAGTAACAAGGTGAAAAACATGCTTTGAAGGATCCTGCAATTGAAGGCGATAAAATAAAGACAATGAGAGCTGGGTTTAATGATATAATTTTTTAAATCATAGACGCACCACACATGCAAGGTATGATGGTCCTATGGTGAACGCACAAAATTATTTTCCATCTATAAAAGGAAATAAGGCACATAAAGAACAGATGCAAAGTAATACTGCTATGGTTAAAAAGGCAGTACAAGTCACCTTTGCATTTGTAATAGTTGAGTTGACAACAACAGATGCAGCCAAGACATTGTCCGAAAAAAGTGCATAATGATAAAGACCGGGATTCTCCAAATTCTCACTCCTAGGGAACTTCCGGTTTTCAGGAGGAAGGAGGTAGTAATCTATGGTAAGGCGCATAGATAAGCAATGAATTCCATTTGGTATGGTCTTGGCAGCCAACTGACTGAGGAATGTGCTCTGTTTCTTCAAGCTCCTAACTTGCTCATCAGCTGTCTGGAGCATTGCTCTCAGTTTTCCAGTGACCAACTTACAGTCATACAATTGCTCTCTTGCTTTTGACAAAACTTGGCCCATAGCCTTTATTTTTTCATGTGCACTAGAGATAATTAGATACTCAACTAGTTAAGTCAGTAAATTCAGATGAGGGCATACAAATGCAGACAAAAAATACACTTCAAATAAAATGACAGCTTCAAACCTGTGATGTAGATCTGCATCAGAAATTGTATCACCCAAAGCACGTTGACTCTCTTTGAGCCGAGAACGTAGTTCTTGGTACAGTTCAAGCTTGTTCTTCATCTTTGCAATACTTAGATATACCCTAACCATAATGATCTGGTCCCGCATCAACCGGACAGTAGAATCAGCATTTTCATTCTCAATTTCTTTTCTCCAAATGCTGTACTTACCAAGAACGGATGACTCAACAGATTTTGAGCGTTCGATAGCTGCATTTTCTAGTTTTACAATAACTTCATCATCTAGTTTTACCAACTCAGCAGCACGCCTTTCCCGCCTTTTCTCTATTAAGTGCTGCAGCAAATAATTAAAAAGAACATGAAGCAAGTTTATTTTCATCTTTTTCCCACATAAAAGAAGAATCAATCAAAATCAAAACACATTTTTCAAACAGAATATTGTTATGCATGTTTGGGCATTGGCCGAACAAGTCCATGTTTGGGCACCAAGTGATTTACTAAGAATGAGTTTACTTTTCATACAAACAACAACCAAGCTTTTTCCTGCTGGGTGAGATCAGCTACATAAATCAAATAACACCATAGTGTTCTGTTGTAAATCATATTTATAGGCAAACTATTGACCTCTAAATCCTTCTTAACAGTTTCACCGTTCACCTATAACTTTTCTAGGTTCCACCTAAGGCAAGTTTCTACCATATTTTCTATAATAGGTGTTACCCTAACTTTTTTTGCTAAAGCAAAATGTTGTGCTAGAGCACCAGTATTAGGTAAAGTCACTTTCTATAGTACATTTACCAAAAATAGAATAAATATCTTAAAATAATATTTAGCGAGGACCACATTATAAAATTCCAACATGCGTCAATGCGTTCTGAACAAAATGTTATTTTGTACTAAACAAATGTTTAAGCCATTCAAAGTAGCAAAATTACTTTTGCCTTTATTACGAAAGACGGACAAAAATCAGGTCAGAACATATCCAGCCCACAGTGCAAACACTAACCAGAGGTGTATCCAAACAAGCTATAGGTGAATTCAAGGAAGGAAAATATCAAAGAATGATGCTCACCCTTCGGTTTTGCTGTGCAGGACTATCAGTCCACCGAGCAAGACCATCTAGATTAACGGAAAAAAAAACAGAATTAGAAAGCAAATTAAGCAACAACATACGCATATTAAATGATATAGTGTAGGTACCACCTGAAGATCTCCCTCCCTTAACCTTTGGCTTTTCTTGTCTAAAATGTGTTGTTGAATGGTTTAGCTTTAATAAAAAAAATTAAACATAGATAACATTTAGCCAGAATAAAACAGAAATATCAAATTTTTTTAAAAATTAGGAATTAAAAGTTCAAATAAAAAGCACATCCTTCCAAACCTCATATCTAGTATTTGACATTTCTAATTCAACTCCTCTCCATGAAGCGGACAAATTTTTTCTGAAATTGTCAAGACTCAAAGGCCCCATATCATTTGTGCTGGATACAATAACATCAAGAACCTAAAATATAACATTTATCAGAAAACCAGGAAATACTCATGCAACAAAAAAAATAATAATAAAGGATGAAGAGCCAAAATTTTATAAGCCTGTGCTTGCCTCTTTCGAAAAAAGTGATTTAAGATCTTGCAATGCCTGCCATTCTCTCCAATTGGTAACCTGTTGCAGTCAACAACTTTAAGGCAGACTAAAAAAATGAAAAAGCTGGAAGTTCTACCAAGTATCAACACAGCAATAATGCATAAAACTGGTTACCGGTTTACTTGGAACAGATGAAATATAATCTTGATCTGCAGAATGCACTGAAAGTAATTAGATTAACTAGAACTGATAATATGGGCATATCAAAGAAATTCGTAAAGATGTTTTTTATCATTTCTATTTATTGAGGTGAATCAGGCAGAAGAAAGGACAGATGATAAATGAAGCATACTAATAAAATTTGCTTTGCTTACCTACAGACAATCAATACAGATATAAATGTAATATCAGATCAGATACAGCGACTAGACAATCTTTTGAAATTCTTAGGACAGGAGTAGGAGAGCAATAAAAATAAAATATTAAAAAACAAATATTTATGAATTAATAAAAGTCTCCTGAACTAACAGAAACTTACATATTTAGATGTTCATTCAATGTTAAAATATTAAAAATTTGCAAGTTTGAGGGATATTTAGAAACTTATGACAACACTAAATAAACTTAAATGCTTGTAAACATAGAAAGACAAAAGACAAAATGTAGATATGAATCTTTGACAAGATAACATATCAGACATATTTGGTTCAGGTAAGGGAACAAATGCTTCTATCTACAACCACTAAATTAAAAATTTCACCTATCCTGACAGAAGAATGCTCAACACTGTAAAAGTTCCAATAATAATTGACTGTAAAATCGTGAAACCATAACAGAATTCTTATTAATGCAGCATGAGTGCGATAGATACTGATTCAAAATTAGGGAAAACAACCTATCTTTATTACAGAAAGAATGGCCCCTGACCAGTATCAATGTGACACATGGGCCAAAATCACAAATGTTCAATAGATATGAATCTCCTCTCTACACTCTAGGCATTCAAGAGGCTTGGATGGACTTTCCCTCCTAATTTCAACTCTAAAACTAAAGACTCTCTTCTTTCCCTCCCATCATTTATATTCTATTATTCTTCTCTCTAACTCTAACTAGATAACAATAGGGGGTCCCCTGATAATACTCCGCCTAAAAGTTTCACCTTATCACCAAGGTGAGGGTTTGGAAAAAATAGTCAAGTCAGCATAAAACCTTCCTCCAGTGTCTCACCGCTCAAAACATAAGGACCAAAATATACATTGGCTTTCTACAATCCCCATAACATAAAGCAACGAGGGTTACATGAAAATTTCCAGCAGCAAACTGAATGCCATCACTGAAGACAGAAATTTAGATGATCCTCCCAAGATCAACTACAATTCTGATCCAAATCACTTATGCAATTCCAACTCAAAAGCCTTAATCAAATCCCAAGTTCTGAAGCGCTTCTAAATTCAATCTCAATCAGTGCAAAAGTAATCATGGGCCCACAAGCCACGTTTCAAATAAGTTGATGTCACTGTGATAATGTGATGGGCTCGGATTGGAGCAATTTAACAGTGATTTGGGCCTGACCTGTTTAGTCAACAAATTGATCCAGTTTGTCTAACTTCATTCCTGTCCTGGCTCCTTTCCCCTTCAGTCCTTCCCACAAGCAATTCCATTAGTAGGAGGTTGTGGTGCGACAATCATCTCTGCCTGTCTCAGCTACAGGAATTTCCTCAAACATCATGCAAGGAGTTTGGTCTTGTGGTGGATGCTTGGCCATTATCCCTGCTGATGACCCATCTATTTCCCTAGTCGAATCCAGGTCAGGTGGCTCTGGTGATAGTGACAGTTTGGCTGAACAGTCTAAGAACCAGAGGGCCATCACATTCAAATTCTCATCCCTTCATTCCACCTTAGCACTACCCATAGGGACGATTTTCCTCCCCATCTTCACTGCCATTTCATTACTCAAAGAATGGTCTAAGGGGATTGAAATCACCTGTTCCAATCACTAAAAAATTCTCTTTTAAATAGCAACATTCTCTGTTTTTTTATTTTTTGCTGATGTTATATTTTAATTGGGAAGAAAGAGAAGGGGACATGCAAAGGGGACAGGTGATTTGATTCAGGCCTTCAAAACTCATTCTCGATTATATTTTCCTTGTTTCTACAATCTCCACTGTCATAGATCAATCAATATTCTTCGTCTATCATGGCTATTTCAATGTTTGTTGCTCTCACCAGTTCTACTGCCCAGTAGATTGTTTCTTCTCCACCACAATGATGTTGGTTCTTGAGCTTTAAACCATTGTTGTTTCTGATTTCTGGCTCCCAAGATTCCAATTCCTCATCTAGGACACCAAACTGTACAATCAAAGGCATACTCAGGCTGGAATTGATTAACAAGTGTCTTCAAGAATCCTACTCTAGGTACTAAGTGAGTGTTTGACCTCTCAAAGCACCCACACCCTCCATTAACTTCTCTTAATAAGGTGAGCCCTTTGTATTGAAATACTGCATTACTTTGATTAGCCATTGGTGGGCATTCTCTCCTTCAAATGGTTGTATCTCCATTTCGGAACCTCCACAGCTCCAGGATTGGGTGCTCTTATGCCAGATGATATATACTGGTTCAGAATTAGGGACAACAACCCATCTTTATTGCTGAGAGAATGCCATCTGACCAGTATCAATGTGATACATGGCCAGAGATCACAAATGTACTACAGAGATGAATCTTCTTTCTACACTCTAGGTATTCAATAGACCAGGATTCCCTCCCAATTTCCACTTCTTTCCCTCATTATTTATACCTTATTATTCCTCTCTCTCTCTCTCTCTCTAACTAACTATTTTGAGTTCTGATTAACCAACAGTATGGGTCTCATAAAAATTGTGATGCAAACAATATAATTCCAATTAACTATTATAGGAAGATACAGGTGATACGTAGCTATAACCCAGGTAACCTTTACATTTCACCAATAAGCTAATTCTTTTAAGGGTGCCAACTTGCAACAAATATTTTGAAGAGAAAAAGATGGAAAACAATAAGCTGATTATGGACTATCTCCATCTTTATAAAAGAATGTTATCCTTAGCTTTGTGATAAGTTTTCATTGCTTTAATTTACTAAATTATAGTCATACCACACCGAAAAGGTCATGATACATCAATTTTGAAAGCTATGTCCATATATCTTCAAGTTGACAGTCACTACTCACAGTCTTGAAATAAATTCATGATAGATTCATCTCACAGTTGCCTCTAGATTTACTAGAGGATAACTTAACTCATAACTCAAAGGCTTTACAACATTTTTTTCTACAAGTGTGCACATTAATGGCCACATTACTTGAGCACTGGCAGCACCATGCCATCACCTGATCTACCATAAAACTATGGAGGGTTTTGGCTTTCTTCCATTGACAACCATACACCATTCGCAATATTGATGGATGAGAAATGCTCATCTTGAAGTGAACATTTATACAGCAATTATTGAACTTCTTTAACTTAACAATATTCATAATGTACAATTTTACTGAATTTAGTCTGTATATCTTTCCAGCACTTCAATGCTAAAGTTAGAGCATCACTTCTATAATAATAAACATGGGGAATCACAAGCAAAGCCTTTTTCCTTTGCATCAGTTTCAGTGTACCATATCATATGGGTTATAATCTACTGAGCATGAGGCACAATAATTGGTGTACCATGAAATTGTATCATCAAAATGGTAAAGAAACAAGTTCTATCCACAAAAAATTGCATGCTTAAACAGGATATATAGCACTGTCAATATTATCTAGAGCATCCATCTAACAGAAGAATCAAAGATTGAGAAGATATTGAGCGAGCTTAACAACCATACCACAAAAAGCTAACCATTGTACTTGGAGAACCTAACAGCTTTATAAATCTTACATTAGAATCTCATACTTCAAATATGGGACTCAAGTCTCATACCTTACAATTGGATCCTAAAATTCCATTACACTCCACAATCCCAAGGCCCACACAGGCTGGCTTTGGATTAGGCCTTTGATCAGCCCCAGGCAAATATCACCACCCACCTTGCTCATTTGCAACTGAGAGATAAGGTGAAAAACTCTAATCCCAATTTATAAGAACCTCGGGAAAACCACACCACCATAGCTAGTCATTGTAGTTGAAGAGCACATGGCTTTATACACCCCAAACTAGAATCCTATGTTTTCAATGTGGGATTCAAGTAAATACCTTGCAATTGGATCCTATCAGGACGTAACTATCATCCTTATCAGAAATAATGCTGCTTTAAGTAATACACCAAGAGATTCCTCATCCACCACCAAAGCACATGCAGAAGCAAAGTGATCCAAATATCTTTAAAGATACAAATCAAATATCTATGATAAACACTTGCAGTATGCAATAGGAAAATAGATCAAAGGTTATTCACTCAAATTGTCTTAATTATTCAGATACAATTGTAATCCTTATCAGAAATAATCCTACCTTAAATAGTACAACCAGAGCTTCCTCATCAACCTCCTCTTATATATTATCCACAGTTACACAAAATATTTATTCACTGAAACAAAAGGCAACTGACCCCTCTATTAGAATGTTCACTGTTACTCCTGGGCTGAGTCACTTTTTTCCAACACTGTAGTCAGCACATCAATTCATCTGATAGCTAATCTCACAAAGCCCTAAAGATCTCTAAAGAAAGTGCAAGGTAGAAACATTCACCATAAATTTTCACAAAATAATTGTTTTTGCTGCTTCTTTTCATCACAAAAATGCTACTGATTATAAAAATCAAACAAAATAAAAGTACCCAGCAATAAGGCCAAGCACACATTACCACCATCCCAAACCTTGCCTTACACATCTTAGCAGTGTTGTAGACTGAGGATCACTGACCCTTCAATCTCATAAACCGAACTTAACACGACAGATTGAAGAATTCCAATCATCTAAATTTAGCAGGAGCAACAACCGCCTACAATTCCATCTTACAGTATACACGATCACATCAACTATCACCACAATCTTAAGTCCCTAATCTAAGGATGGCAAATCAATTAAATCATAAAGCCACTAGGATTAGTCTAGTGGTGAGAGGTTTGAATAGTTTACACATAAGGTTTTGGGTTCAAATCTCATTGCTTTCGTCATTGTACACACAAAGAAAAGATCGACTAAATGAAAAATAGATCATAGCATATCCCAAACTACAAAGGACTCCAAGATAAACGTAAGTTTGGAATAAAGGGGAAGGACAAGAACAAGACGCAAAGTCAGAGAAGCTTCCAACCAGAGTCAAAACAGTGGCATCAGAGACTAGGCGACATTTCCACTGCCATAGGAAGCAAAAATCTAGCAAGCCCAAATAACCAAACAAAAAACCCTCCCATAAACTAATTGCCCACCAGAGGAATGAATTAAAACGAGTAATCCCGATCGCACTTTCAGTAACCCCTCTCCTTTTGTCTTCTGCACCTTCTAAGTGAAAGCACTTTACAACTAAAAAACTCCAAATAAACCAAAAATTAAAAAAAGAAACTAACTAAAAGCCATTGACAAACACTAAATTAACAAACAAAACTCATTGCCGAGATCTGCAAATGCTTGAAATGCCCGAGAGGGAGATCAATCAAGGAAAAAACAAAGAGAGAAACTGACCTACAGCGTAAAGCCCCCGACCGAGGAAGAAAACCACAGGCGCAAGAACGCAGAGTAGAATGAAGCCGAGAACGGGGAAACACGATCTTTTTCCTCTGTTCTTGTCGAAGGAAAATCCTCGCCTCGGCGCCATTGCGGATCGGAAAGCGAAAGGAAACCTTCAGAACAAGAGTTTCTTAACCAGAGTTAGTAAGCAGCACTCAGGGAGAGAGAAAGATCGAACTTCGATCTGACTTGAGTGAGAATTTACGGCGCAATGCTAGTCAAAATCCATCACCAACAGAGTAGAGCTAGAACACTGTGTGTGAGATTCCGTGACTCCAAGTTCCAAACCGACACAAACATCAATGTGTGTGTGTGTGTGTGTGAGTGAGAGAGAGAGAGAGAGAGAGAGAGAGAGAGGGAGTGAGAGCCAAAAAATGCGTTAATTCCGTGAGCGATAGCGAGATGAAGAAAAAAAGTTAGAGAGAGAGAGAGGAAGGATGACGGTAACTTTCTCTCTTTTCTGTTCGGGATTTTCTTTTTCTTGCTTATTGTTTTCTCGCTCTTTCTATCGCTTTCTTTCTTGCTTTCTTGGCCATCAATCATGCGAGGCAATTGTTTTTGATATTCTAATCTTCGTCGTTGAGGTTTCTTAATCAGATAACGGCGCCAATGGTCGAAACGACGTCGTCGTCGTGTCAAGGTAAAAGAAATCAAGAAAAATCACTTCAATTGTTCCCTTATCTTCGGGCTTTGGTTCCGTATTTTGATAAGCTGAAAAGGTGGTTAGACATTCAACAGAAATTTTGAAAACGGATATTTTCAGTTTGTATTTTTAAATTTTCATATTTTTTTATGTAAACATTTTAAAAAGATAGTGTGATGTCTTTTATCATTATAATATTAATTAATAAAAATATAACATGCTTTCTCAAATTAAATATTTACTTTCAAAAAATGAAATTATTTCCCAATTTCATTCTCATGTTTTTTCTCTAAAAAGTGAAATATGTAAAGGGAATATATATATATATATATATATAAGTTTTTTTTCTAATAAAAATTAAATAATTAAGGTTTGTTCAACATCTATAAAGAAATTATTGATATAAAATGTAAACACATCCTTATCGTCTTAAAATTAATTTTTAAAAAGTATGATAAATAGGTAATGCTCCATTTGTTTCACAAAATAAGTTGACCGAAAAATTAAAGAAAATATAAAAATAGGATTTGGTCTACATTAACATCCAATGCAAATTACTTTTTATTAAATGAGTTATTGTTATTTATTAAACTATATATATAGAATGAGAAAAAAAAAAGAAAATATTAAATATTAATCTTAAACGCAAAAATTTCCTTCAATCTATTTTTTTTAGTATGTTAGGTCATCTTTTTTATACTAAAACCTTTTTAGTTCATAATAAAAAATTTAATATCTTTAAAATATAAAAATAAGTAAACCATGTCACTTTTTTTTACTAAACATCTTAACATTTTGTCCCTCTATAAACTAGTTTTATGATCATAAATTTAAATTTTATTATTTTTCTCATTGTATAAATATATATTATTTTTTTACTTATAAAAAAATATTTTTTAAAAATTATAATTGTTAAAAATGTTATAAATATATTTTATATTTTTAAAAAGTTATAAAAATATTATGATGAATATAGTTAAAACTTTCTCATTTTTGTGAAAATCTTAAATTCTTATCCCCTCTTATAAAATATTTTAGTGGGTTCTTAAATATGTTTTCCTAAAATATTACATTGAATATAGGAAACTATCCTAAGTTAAGATTTCTAATGAATTTAAAAAATTCTTCCTGTTAAATACACCTTCATTGAATCCTTAAAAATAAAAATAAAATTCGATAATCCTACTTTATCCTATGTTATTCTCAAAACTTTCCATGTTTATAAATTTGAATTTAAATTCGTTAGATCAAATCAATAATTGATCAACACAATTCATTTTCTTTATTTTTTCTTAATTATTTCGTACATTTAATCTTATATAGGAATTTTAAAGTTTTATTTTTTTTTACTTTTATTTATATTCAAATAAAAAATTAACAAGAAAATAAATAAAATTTCCATAATTAATAGAGAAAATATCTTATTATACATTTTTTTTCTTAAGCCATGTTTCACAAAAATAATAGTGATAATTTTTTTATTTAACTTATATTTTAAAATTTTACCTAATTTAAAAAATTCACACAACGCATGAAAAACTTACTAGTTACATAAAATTTGTTCTCCATCTCATTTGATAAATTTAGTGTATTTTTTGAAAAGTTATTTTTATTGCATACAATAGTTCTGACAACACATAAAAAGAATACATGACTAAATTTAAAATTATCTCTGCACTTAGCGCATTTTTTATTTTAATATTTTTATACAACATTTTTATTTTAATCTCTACATTGAAAAAATCTACCTTTTAATTTATAAACAAATATATTTACAAATTAATCCCTAAATCTGTCTAAATTATGCTGTTGAATGTAACAAAATGGGATGAAGCCGTGTACACAAATTAACTTTTTTTCTTATATATTTAGAGATCAAAATAGTGGCACATATCTAGTTTAACAATAAATTGCACAAGACTGGGTGGCATACTGCTAACCATATCACCAAATTGATGATGACACATTAATTGCCACACCAGCATCCACAAGGAAATATTTTCTATTACGCAAAGACTCAATCTAATAGGATTATCACTTTATTATCTAAGACCACTTAAATTCTTTAAAATTAAAATAGTTCATCCATATCTCTTACCATCAAAACACCCCATCTCTGTCAATCTATTTTTATTAAATTTTTCCTTTCATTAATTCGATGCATGTTCCCAATTTACCCTTCGTAATTTATTCATTCATTCCTTAATTCTGACTCCTTTCCCCAGTCATCACAAACGAATAGGAAATTATGCTCAATAGCACTAGATTCGTATCAGTAAGGGTAGGGAAATTGTGCGTCTATACTTGAATACTATTCTGCTTATTAGATGTATTCCATTGAATCGTGAAATTCAATGCATTCCAGGTATCTAAAAGTTATTCAGTTGACATTATCCTTTCGTTTTATGTAGGCGGAAGGGGCCGTGAAAATAATAGGCATACACAAGGCGGTAATTCCGTCTCCCTGTTTTCTTTTCTGTCCCCTTAGCCAGTATTAGCAGAATGGGTCATTGGCCTGATCAAATCGTTAATCTATCATTTTTTGCAACCAGAGAAACTGGATCATTCTTAATTCATGTGACATTAACAGCTAAACATTTCCATAAAGTAGTCTTCTCAACTCCGAAACCTAGTGTCTCAATGCCTTAACACAAAAACAGCCAAAACACATAACAAAGTTGCCATGCATCCACAATATAATCTACAGAATAGCCACGTCCAAGTAATCACCGATCTGCACATTCACGAACTAAGTTAGCAACAGAATTTGTGAAATGATCAAGCATAAACGGAGGAAGACAAAATATTCTTTACCTCAAAACCAAGTTCAGCCAAAGCCTTGCCATCATCTAATCTTCCATTTCCATGAGATAATGTCTTACCCACCTTCATGAAGCAATCAGGTTGGAAATACAAATGAGATTTGATTTAACATGAAAGTTACTAGCTTGTTTAGCATCTGGAAAGAGCACTGAATTGGAATTGGCCTTTATTAAATCTAACTTTTATTTCTATATTCTCTTAAACTTAGAATCAAATTTCCAGGAAAAGTCCATGAAATTTCAAAGTAGATTGACTCGTTTCCAATTCATAGTCAACACCCCAAAAAATTGTCAATTCTGCATCTATGACTTGGAAATAGATGCAGGGGTATAAGTTTTTGTAGACCCGTGAAGAGACTAACTCCACCTGACCTAAAGATTAAAAAATAGATTAGGTCAGGTACAACATAATAAAGGCTGATTTGGATCTCAGGACAACAAACTTCAAACCCGTTCTCATTCAATTTGACTCAAATCCATCCCCCCACTCCACCCCATTCTTATTTTTCTAACTCAACTTAATTAACTGACTTGAACCAACCTGCAGTTTTTTGGATTAGTAAAATCAAATTTGACCCAATCCAACCCCCCAATTAATTGATTTGGGTCAATTTTTCCTAAACCTGACCCAATTCCATATATTTATTAGTATATTAAATAAATTTTAAATAAGATTTATCATTAATTTTATTTTCAAATTTTAGATTTTATATGTAAACAATAAAATCTATACAATTTTGAACCAATTCCAATTCTAACAAAACTGTAATTGAAATTCTAAACTATAACTCCAATTCCGTTGTCCATACAAACCCTAAGAGAAGGGAAGAACTAAATAGTCCTTGAGAAAATATGAAGTCTCTTTGCATTAAAGACTTGTGACAGCAATTAAAATTGAGGCGCACCATTAAGGGGGTGGGCTGTATAAAGCTATGAGGTGGGAGGTGTCAGAAAGGACATGCCTTACTAAAGAAAGGCATTAAGATTTGACAAAGAAAACAGTAAAATATTTCACTATTTTGCGTAGTTATTCTTTTTAACATTCTAGCTATTTTACCCCTTTAGCATGATAGTCAGCAAGTTGGATGGCAGGGCATTTTAGAGATTTTTCACTGTTATCAATGAGGTGCAAAAGGCATGCATTGCCTGAACCACAATGGTATTCCCAAGGCATCTTTTTTTTTTTTGTACAAAATGGGGACAATGAGGTTTAGACCTAAAACCTCATACAAACCATCCAAACCTCCCACCACTAAGCCAAACCTAGTGGGTTACATTGACAATACCATATATCTCAATTATGCTATGACACACACAATGGTAGTCCTAAGATGCCTTTAAAAAAACACAAACTAGCAACAATGAAGTTCACAAACTTCTGCAAAATGGGTATTAACAACCTAAATATAGAGTTTGTCACAGGTTTTGTTCAATTTAGCATGTTAAAATCAGTTCTTGGACAAACAATTCTGCAAGCATATTACAGTTAACTTATATTTGTATGAATTTTAAATCAATAAACAAAATTTATGAAAGGAAAAATACACCACCCAATATACAGATCTTCAAATGATATATTAAGTATTAACTTATTAATCATGTGACCTATGCTCTGCAGTCTGTTCCACTGAGATAAGACCAGTAAAGTTCAGAATCCCACCATATCACATGTTTACGTGAAGCACATTTGAAACGGCTGGAATTAATACAACTTAGGATACAGATACACATGATGTAGTTACTTTACAATAAAATCAAAGTATATGCATAGACAGGGAGAAGAATAAAGGTCGTGGATGAAAAGTTAAAGTAATAAATAAGCAAGAGACGCATACAAGACAGAAGATTTACCTCTTGAACTTTAAAACGACCATTTTTATCAGGAAACACAAAAGCAAAGGAGAGCTTCGCATTTCTTCTTCTTGAAGCAGGAGCCACTTCTTTGACCTAAACAAAAACGCAACCAAAGACAAGCCAATCACATAAGCAAAATAGAAAATGTTGAAAAATAAAAAAGAAGAAAAAAAGCACCACTTCTTCATAAAGAAAATTACAGAAAACATATAATATTAATTTGCAATTAGAGAATGGAGCATTAAAATGGACGGATGAATTAGCTTCACCTAGTCCTTGAAATTACAAACACCAATCAATTTAGTCCTCACATTTTGCAATCTCAGGGAGAAATGAAATTTATGTAATAACAGTAGGACTAAACGATGGTGACGTGATAATTTAAGAACTAAAACGAAAACGACATTTTGGTAATTTCAGAAGCGTACTTTAGGGACGAAGAAACTGAATAGTTAGAGAGGGAAAAGAAAGAAGAGAGTGAATACAAGATCGGTTAACTCTCGGAGAGTAGCGTCCTTCCAGGTATAAATCTGGACCTCGTCTTTGGGTTCCTTGCCTCTAACAGCAAAGTCTTCCATGGTATGATGAGCTCCAATCTGAAGAATAAGAGGAAAGAAATGAAATGAGAATTAGGTTAGAGATTATTTGAGGAAAATGAAAAGGGGAAAAGGAGTTAGGACCTTGGTGAAGACTCGGAGGAGTAAGGGACAAGTTTTTTCGCGATCAACGGGTTCCAGGCGAGGCCGAGAGGGAGGAGGAGGTAATGGCCTCCCACCTTGTCGTTTTCCTCCCTCGCTCATTTCTCTATTCTATTCTTCTTCCTTCCTATTGATGAATGCCTTATTCATTTCACCTCAATCTCATTTCACTATATCTTTCTTTCACCATTTGGGCCTCCATGCCGTGGCCCATATGCTTTCCTCACTCTCTCTCCTCCCTATTAATTAATATATTTATTTATTTATTTTGGATGAGGGTAGTAAACATCACATCACAAGTTAAGGATTGGTATTGAATTTCAAGATTTAAAAGAAGCGTGGAAATTTTGGAAAGAACCAAGTTTTGGAGTTAAAAAGTATTAAGAAAAAAAAAAAAACCAAGATGACACTATAACCTCTTAAATACACTGGCTGTGTGGAGGGACTTTGAAAGCCGAATAAAAGAGATGGGCTAGTTATCCACCACAGAGCTTAGACTAAAATAATTGTGTTTGCCAAAACTGAAGTGCTATTTCAAAGAATGAAAACAAAACTGTAATACATAAGTTCGTAGAAGAGCATAACCATTCGTTACAACTTCCAAAGACAACACATATGTTTGCTTCGCATCGGAAGATAACAAAAGTTCAAGCCTAGGAGATTGACTTAGCTAAGGACTCTGGACTGCGCTAAAAGGCATTGCTTCAATTTATGAGCACACATGCTGGGTGTATAATTAATGTTAGAAATACTCAATTAGATAGATATAAAGAATTATTTAAGACAAAAAAGATTAAAAAAAAATATGGTGTATGAAAAGGTTGGTTATCTAATTCAATATTTTCAAGGATAGTTATTAAACAACCCTTTATTTTGGAAGAAATGATCTACCAGACTGATTAAGTTTATCCAATAATAAAATTTTTAGTCATAATATTTACGAGAATGTCATTATTTAAAATATAATAATAGATCTTTAAAAATATCATTATAATACCAACTTTGAAGTAGTAATAAAATAAGTAATCTAAATTTTTATTTTTTAAAAGTATATGGCTTAATTTAACTTTTTTAACTTTTTAATTTTTATATAAAAGAATGATAAAAAAAAAAAAAAAAGGTACTTCAGATGGAGTGCAAATAATATCTTTGGTATCTAAAATTTTCTAACGTGTATCACCTTCTCAAGTGATGCATTGATACATTGCTAACTATTTGAAGCTCTAATATCAAGAAAGATGCTTCTAAATAGTTGCTGTATCGTGTAATCCACGTTAAACATGTACTCATATTGTACACTACGAGATATTTTGAATATTTTTAACTCTATACCGATGCAAATTAAAATATATACCATAATAATTATATAAATTGTAGGACTTTATGAACAAAACAACTCATACGTATTTTTTAAAACATGAATTCTTTATTTTATTTATATTTTAATATATGTAAAATTTTAAATTAATCTTACATGTTATATTATAGTTATGTTGTATCTTACAAAATTTAAAATGTTAATTTTTTTCATCTATATCATATGATGTTCAAGTCTTAACTTCTATCCATAGTCTGAATTTAATTTTAATATACAGTACGTATAAATTTTTTATATTATTAATCTATTGAGAATTATAATTGATATAATTGTTAAAATAATTGTTCCAAAAATTAACAATTCTTAATAATATAATAATTTATAATTGAATAACAATATATTTCAATTAAATTCCTATATTTTTTAGATCAGAAATTTTTTACTTCCTTCCTTTATATAATTTTATAATCTGCCCCTAATCACCACTGGAATGAAAAGAGAGAGAGAGAGAGAGAGAGAGAGAATCATTGTTTTTTTTCTTTAAGTTTGTAAGGAACGTTACCTTTTTTAAAATAATTTTACACATCTTGAAACAGTTGCAACCTAAGATCTAATTGATGCGGGCAGGGGTATGGAGACACCTAGTCAACAACGTAAGTAACCCCATGGTAATCAAAGAGACAAATGGAAGAAAAATGGTAAAAAAAAAAAGAGAATACGCACTTCAATACAGACAAGTTCTCGTAACAAATTTTTCTATAACATAGTTAATATTAGCAACCTTCATGACACCACACAAGTTCAATGATATTTACAGGGGAAGAGAGGTCCAAGCATGAATGAATTTAGTGGCAGACGAAGAAACAAGTCCAAGACGAGATCCCACAACTCCGAAGCGGTTTACAGCGTCATCATAGTCAAAATCCTATATATAATCTGTTCCTACCTAAGAAAACTTGTTTGTAATTATCAACACCCACAACTTTTTTTCAGAGAAAAAAATCTTAATTTAACTATACGATCTAGAGTTTCTGCGTATAACTGGTCTGCACATGTGGCGTGCAAAAATGATATCACTCGTATGAATTATCTGCTTTGGTATCATATCACTCAAATTCTCTCCTTTGGATGTGAAAATGATAAGATGCCAGAATGTCGGGCACGTCCAATAAACAGGCCGTATATTCATTGGCTGAATCAAAGCGGTTTACTAATACTCAAGAATTTATTGACCAATCAAAATTCTGGTAAGAGATATTAACTGGTCCACTATCTCCCATGAGATGTGTCAAAAGACCTGCTTTATTTGGATCCAAGTAATTAAGTACCCACATTAGTATGTCTTTCTCTTGTCCAAAATCCCCTCTGAACCTGTCAAAGAAAAAAAAACATAAGGGAGCTAGAAATTTGAAGTCAGAACCAAGGCTCCAAAAAAGCTTGAACTGCTTACCACTTGAAAATCCTAGTTAGATGAACAGTTCTCTTCTCCAGGTCCACTTCAATTCCATCATTCTCAAAGAACTGTCTTGCAGCTCCCCTTAACTCATCTACAACTCTATGGGGTGAGAAGAACCTCACTTTTGGGCTGGACTTTGTCCCATTACAGAGCCCAAAGTGAAATAACGGATTCAACTTGACCAGAGCAACCTGCAATTTGTCAGGAACAGGTTAATCTATCTTCATAGCCAATCATAAGAGATAAATGATAAGCAGTTAATGTTACCATAGGAGATAATATTAAATGTTGGGATAAAAAGAATGATTGAAGAAGTAGAACGCAAAGTTTCAGGATGCAATTCAGTGTAGAGGACTTTCTGAACAATTAGAACATATGTGTTTCAAAATATCATAATAAGCCAAATGCATACAGGCGCCCTATAAAAACACAGGAATGGTTTAATTAATATACCGGCTGACGCCGAGTATATTATTATATATCGAAGTTGAATATTATGATATTTGTCTCATTGATATTACATGGCTGTATCCGAAGCGGAAAACCGAAAAATTTATTTACCTCTAACCGCCTGTCTCCTGTGCTAAGGGGCTTCAATAAGGAATATGGTGACCTCCGATTGCATCTGAGAATCCCATTTTTAATAATATTAAGAGAATAAGGATGCCCTCCAATCAAATACTGGAAATCATTTAAGAAGGATCTCCTATCAACTACACCTTGGGGACACCCTATACTAATAACAGCATGGATGACCATAGCATTATACAAATTTACGAAGAAAGCAAGCTTCTCGTTTTCTGATAGTTCCAAGAGATTCACTCGCTGCAAATCCTGGGTTATATTTACATACCTGTAGTTAGAAGTGAAATAGTAAGATAATAACTCTAAAAAATAATCAGATATTAATTAAGGGATAAACACTTGGCAAGCTAGAGATGGAGGAGACTACAAGGGAGCCACCCCAGATAGTGGCAAATAAGGCATTGCAGATTTCAGAGTCCACTCAATTACAAAATAATAATCGATTAATTGGAGGTTAACACATTCACAAAACATTTGCATTCACATTATGCCACAAAAATAAACAATAAAATATAAGAGCATCACATTAAGTATTACCATACCTGCGAAATTCTTCGCTTTTGCTGATGGCCCCATAATCGACATGTTGCCTGTCATCAGAAG
The DNA here is from genome assembly GCA_037954105.1 of Canavalia gladiata. Lineage (NCBI taxonomy): Eukaryota > Viridiplantae > Streptophyta > Magnoliopsida > Fabales > Fabaceae > Canavalia > Canavalia gladiata. Next base: position 9,412,676 of record CM075659.1, on the reverse strand, counting down.
CATAAGACTCAAGAATGGCAAACATAATCTTGGTAAGCCTTGTGCATATTGCAGCTGCTTCCTTTGGTTCACTATCATTTGTGGTACCACGAAAATTAAAGCATGTGGGGATAAAGGATTCATGCTCAAGGAAACGATATAAGTGATTTCCCTCCTCAAAACCATTTTCCCTGCAGAAGAAAGTTGCTAATGCCAGTAAGAAAATTACCAAACGATTGTGATTTTATTTATTAGGCTCTAAAGATCTTTTCTTACCCGAAAACATGATGGATGAAGTGCTTCCTGGATAACTGTTTCCCGATCTGAACAGCCTAAATATAAGTTTCGGAATGCAAAGCATTTTAGTTTCGGGGAAACATCACGGTTATATAAACAAACAGTTTTCAAAACATATGCATGGTACCCCATCCATATACATCCCAAAATTTGGGATTAATCAATTAACAAATCTTTGTAATTAATTACTAACAAGTTATATAATTAAATTAATTATATTTTATATAAAAATAATTACAATATTTTTTTATTTTATTATTATTTTTTAAAATCGATAATATATTCATATTAATCGATTAGATATTAGATATTAATCAATTTACACCTCAAATTTTTGGGATGTATATAGATGTGGGTAGTATTAAGATTTATGTAGATGTGGGTAGTATGTATATTTAATAATATTTTTTATAAACAAAAGTGAAAGGGGAGGAATGTTTGAAAGTGGGGCATAAAATATCATATTCAGAAAAAAAAAATCATACTACCTCCTTTTCCACAGAAGAAATTAGACTCATCGACAATATTCAATTCTGTTATAATTGTTGGATAATTTTTTTAATTTGCTTTTTTATATATTTTTCATTTAATTCTTTATATAAAAATAAAATAATAATTAATATTATTTTTAACTTCTATTTAATAAATAAATAAAAATAAAATCTATCTTCTCTTTTTTTATAAAGAGATAAATAGGACCAGAGATAATACTGGTGAACCACTAGGGCGTGCTAATCCTTAACGACAAAATATTAACAACAGCCCCAATATCTTTAATTTGTGGTTGAATTTTGCTAAATGGTGCGCGAGCCTAAATAGTTTGCCTTCCGAATTGGATAAATCAGGTTGTGATAGTCCATTTTTTTCCAACTTATGAGTCATGATTTGTTTAGACGCACTAATCCCACATGAACTAGAAGCCACTGAATATTTATTTATTTATTAAGGAAAAAAGTCCAATAAGAATTTTAGCTACTGACGCAACCCAAGTGGCTGATTTTCAAAATGCCCGGCGAACGAGCCAAACATGACTTTGTAAGAAACTAATAATTAATATTTTGATTTATTTACCAATAAAACTGGTTAATATTTTATTTTATGATAAAACATCCTCTGACATACCCTAAAGTATCTGGGGGGAAAAGAATTAAAAAAATTGAACTTGGGATTGAAATTTTCAAAACATGAAAATGTGAGTTTGATTGTTCCATGCATGTGGTGAGAAGCCGAGTTTCCATTTGGGACTGGACCCTGGCGTGTGACTAGGTTGACTTGTAAACTGTAGACTCATGGAAACTTACTAGCCTGTTTGTCCCAACTAGCGTTAAAGGCTCCATTAAATGAAAGTGGGTATTTTTTGGTTTGAAGAAATTCCTTTGGCGTGCCTTGGACTTCCTGTACTGGGCCTTATTACCCGCAGTGCCCTGTCAACCGTAGCTAATCTACGTACCATATTATTAATTTTAGCGATAAAATCTTTAAATTTTACCATCTTCAAATTTAAGTGAAAAGAATTTAAAGAATTTAAAAGTTTGACATTATAAAATGATAACATAATTCTTCTTATATTAACTATACAACAAAATTAAATTAAAAAGCCAATCAAGCCACTTGAATTAATTTAGTAATGAAATGGAAATCAAAATAATTTTACTTGGGATCTGAATTTAAATCTCATATTTTTTATATTTTGTCAGAAAAAATTAAAAAACCAATCCATTTTATAATTTAAAATCAAAATCATTTTAATGTAATTTAAAACACTTAATTTCCGTGTTCAGACGTATTTTTAATAAATATCTGTCGTGGCGCTGTTTTGAACTAGCGTGTCTCAGTCCCATTTCAACAAATAATAATAATAATACACCTCCATCATCTTGAAAACCGAATCATGACCTTCCAAAACACAAGCTTTGTTATGATCATAAGCCCCATGTGGGTCATTATTGCAGCTTATGCTTCTTCGCAACATTCAAAGGCTTCTCGACGCAAGAAACAATCAAAACCTTCATTCTTTAATGAGTGGAAAATAAATGCCCCACAATCTCATTTCCTTCTCTCCTCGTTCCTCACTTATTACTCATTACAAATTTCATTTACTTTAACAATCTTACTACCTAGTCTCCTTAAAACATTAATTAAAATTTTTATTTAAAAATTATATTAAAATATTGTCACACATTGTAATAATTTTTTAATTTCTCAACTAATTCTTTAAATTATGTGTGTTAAAGTAAGTTTTATAACAAAGATATAACAGATATTATAACTACCAAAATTGAAGAATATGTTAAATTAGTGTTCTAAAAATATTAATTAAAATTTTTAAAATTATATTAATTTATATTGAAAATATTCGGGCACGCGTATAGGGTGATACCACCACTACCAGTAAACAAACGGAAAAATAATACGTAGGCATACGGTATACGAAGCATACCTCGTTACGCGCGCAATCGAGGTGGTGAATCAAAGCCTCCACCAGCTCGTTCCCTTCGAAGCAGTTCTTAACCATCTTCATCCTCTTCAACCGGTCCTGAATAGGCAATCTCTGGCGCAGAACCCTAACGATCCCAACCATCTCGTCCATTGGATCATCCTCCAGATAATCGAATCCGTACGCCGGCGGCGAAGGCGCATCGTCGCCGGGGGCCTTCTCAGAGATCATCTCCGCCACCCTCCGGTCGAACTCGCCGCTGTTCCGAAGCGAGTTCAGTGCCACCAACCCTCCGATCAGCTTCTCGTTGAAGAAAATCTGCGGCACGGAAACGCTTCCCGTTCTCTCCCTTAGCTCCTTCTCTCTCTCGCCGAACACATCGACGTTGATCTCCACGAACCTGTACCCTTCCTCCCTTAAGAACCTCCGCACCGCCGTGCAGTCCCTGCAATTGGACCTTGAGAAGAAGCTAATTCGTCCTTTCATCGCCGGTTCCTCCTCCTGTTTCAGCTTCACCACGACCTTGAGGCCGGGGAGGTTGAACTCCTTGACTTCGCCATCCTTCTCCCTCGATGACTCGTTGCTTTCTTCCATGGACTTCCGGAACGACGAGACTCGCTTCACGATCGCCTCCGAGAGGTTGCTACTCCGCTGGCGGAGGAAGGTCCCGACGGAGAAGCTGGACGGATCGTCTTCATTTTTGTCGGGTTTCATAACCTCCGGCGGCACGGGCATGGGGAGAAGTGAATGATGTAAGACTAGCGCTACCTTGCTGTCACTATTGGCTTCGTCACCGCCATAACGGTAATTACTTTGGTTGTTAGTAACGGATTCAAAGCAGTTAGCGTGATTTTCGGGTGAAGCGATATTAGGATGAAGTTGGTTGTTGGGCTTTTCAGCTTCTGTCGGATTCTCAATCTCAATTTGCGTGCCTTCCGCTTCGGAACCCATTATTGAGAGAGAATCATAGAACTAAAAGAGAACAGAGGAGAGGGAGTTATATGAACAAGTGGAGGATTTAGAAATGATAATAGAATATGAGATTGGCTTAAGATTGAGTTTATAACAGGAGATTTTGTTGGCAACTCTTTCTTATGCTGTTTTTTTTAGGGGAATATTCGAGGAAAAGGTCAAATTGGGGATCAGACAAACGTGCTCTTTTTGTTTTCTTCTCTTTCTATGTTAAGATTCATGCTTTATACTTCTCTAGTATTGCTCCCTTTTTTATCGATTAAGATAACAGTATAATTAATTTTTTTATTTTTTATAAATTTATTTATTAATTAATTAATTATTGCAATTTAAAAAATTATTTCATTTATTATTAAAGGTTATATAAGCAAATAATTCATATTTTCTTAAATAGGAAAAATAATTTATTGGAAAGATAAAAATAGAAATATTGTTATAAAACATTATTAATTTATATTTTTACTAAATCATTTTATTCCCTTAAAGAGCTTGATTTCTTAATTAACCATACATTATTATCATTATTTTAAACTATTTATAATTTTAAAAACAATACATGCATTTAAAAAGAGAATAATTAATTATACTATTTATTTTTCAAATAACATTTTTTACTAAAACATATTTATTTATTAAAAGAATTAAAAGGTAACTGTAATTTATATCACCTTAATTATAAATTAAAATTATAGTTGTGCACCAGCAAAGACAAAGGTAGTTGTTCACAAACGTTTACTTTCTCTCTGATGGTGTATATGAAATGTTGTAAAAAAATGTTGAAAGGTATAAAATTTATTTTGATAAATTATCTTTAATTATAAATTAAATATCTTTATAATTTTATTTTATTTTTGGATGAGAGACGTAAAAGGTAAAAAAGAAATAAAAATGAAAGAAAGAGAGGAAAGATGAAAAATATGGTAAAAATATATTGTTATTTGGATAGATAAAAATAGGAGAAATTTTTATTTATTTAGATAAATAAATAATAATAATTTATTTATAAATTAGTGTTAATAATTATAAAAATTAATTTAATCAATAATTTGGATGTTTTCTCATCCTTCAAAATCTCGTTTTCTAAAACCCATTCATCAAAGCAAAGATTAGTATACACATTAAAAAAGTATAGTTGCTTGCTTTGTTTCCGTTGCTAAAAAAAAATTCTTGTGATGATCTTGTTTGGGAAAATATTTAAAATTTGAAATTTCATAGATAATAAATATTTTAAGATAAATGTAAACTTTTAAAAGGATAGAAAATTTAAAATAAAATACTATAATAACATAAATGTATTGAAAAAGTTAAATGGTAATAAAAAAAATTAAACTTAAGAAAATTAAATATTTGTTAAAATAATATATAAAGGAATATAAGAATTAAAAAAGAATAAAACCATTTTTTTTCTTTTAAAGTGTAAGTATCATTTTCATTTTCATTTTTAATTGATAAATTTTTAATTTAATTTCTAATTTTATAAAATGGTATTTATTCTAATAATTTTTTATATAAAACAATAATAAAAAATTTAAAAACTATTTTTAAGAGATTAAAGACTAAAATAAATATTTTATATTAAAAAACTCTTATAATTTGAGGATTAAAGTAATTTACTTAATTAAAAAGAGATGTTGAGATCTTTTTGAAAGAGTATATTCGCACAGCTACAAATATAATCTATTTGATATTTTTATTAAAATAATTTTGTGCATAACCTAATTTTATAAAAATTTAAATTTTTTATTAAATAATTTTTTAATTCCTCACAATTATCATTCATATGAAACAATCTTTTTGAAAACACGGTCTTGAGGTACTAAATATAGATATCTTTCTCCAATTTGATTAATTATTTTAGTTAATACTTTTGAAATATTATATTATATTATATTATATTATATTCATAATTTAATTTTAAAATATTATTTATACACACTTAAAATTAATTTGTTGAACGTCTCTATATATGGAAATCTAAACAAAATAAATGGTTACTCTTCTTTCAAACAAAACCGTGTGATGTAACCAAAAAGAAAAAGAAAAAAACAGTGTGAAACAAAGAAGAAAAATTAGCATGTCATGTCAAGTAGAGCAATAAGCATCTATATCATACATCAAGTCCATTCATTCCAACACGCAATGTAAATGAGATGGCTACGTGATGAGGAAAAGTCTTCTTATCAAGAGGGACAAATAATAATATCCTAGCTGCTTCTTATCTTATTCACAAACATACTCTTTTATTTTTATGGTTTATTTTTACAATAAAAATAATAAAATTTACATAAATTATTTTAACATTTTATTATTAGATCAATGTTAATGGGTTATTTTTATGTTTTGTTTGTTTTAATAAAATTTAAAATATAAATATTTTTTATTATTTAGATAAATCTAAGTAATAAAAAATATAGTTTAATGGATCTCACAACAAAATTTAATTCCCTTATAAGCTGTAAAATGGACCGCTGAGAAAGTTGAGTTCTTGTTCTTTAAAATATTTAAATCATTAAAAAATAAAAATAAAAATTATAATAAAAATAATTTTTTAAAATTTAATTTCACTTTTAATTAATATAAAATAAAATTTATATTATCAATTTATTTTTTAATTTTTCTTTTTATCTATTTAAATAACTTATTTTTTGTTTTATTTATTATACAAACAAAATATTAATGTTTCACGTCATTTTATTATAAAAATAATAATAAAAAAAACAGCATGTGTCAGAAGGGTGTGTTTGTTAGCGTAAAAAAGAATTCAGATATACATGTTTGTCAGATTTAGTTCCACAAAAGCGTAAAACGAAAAAACCAGAATTTACCGACCATTATTTTGAGATTATTTAAATTTATAAATATTTTTATTTAAATAAATTCTTTTTTACTTTTTCACTTTATAGCTCTTCTCGTTCAACAAGCGTTAAACTTTTATTTGTATACTTGCTACCTATGAATAAAAAGCAATCCTAAATTGGATAGAAAAAAAAATTATACATACAAATTCATTTTTGAATTTATTTTATTTTTCTATATATATCTTTTTAAAATTTATTGATCATTAAATAAAAATATAGATTGATGATGATATTATTTATAAAAATCTTTACTGAAATTAGATATTGGTTGACTGGGTTTGTGATTTGTGCAGCGTTGACAAGATCATGAGTCAAATGATCGTTCTCTCCAACAAGTGGAGTGAGACACAATGAATGCAATCTTTGGAAACTTGTAAAACCAAACCGTCTCAACCCCAACTAATAATATTATAATGCTATATGATATATATCTCAAGATTTAATTAAAGGTTACACGTAATATAAGCTACATCAAATTATCCATGTTGAATATAAAATATAATTTTAACTGGAACTCGAGCTAAGCCTCAAGATTCACGATTTTTGGCGTTAACTTCGTGGCATTTGATACATTCGGCCAGACACAGTTAGATGGAATCTCATTGAAAAGTGATGCACCCATTTCTTAAGGCAAATTTTCTTTTGGTCAAAGGAAAAAATTAGTTTGAGCCTTGCATTTCACCATTTCCACGCTTTCCACGACTACTACACCTCATAATAATATCCCTATAAGGAATTATATTAATCACTTACCAAATTTATTTTTTTATATTTTTATTTAATAAAATGTTTCTTTCAATCAAAATTAATCACTTCTAAATGTTTAGAATCACTCTTAAAGACTAATATTAACATTTCCTAGTTGAGTATACATGCGCTGCTGAGTCATATTGATTTATTTTTTTTCATATCAATTCGGTCGTACAATATAAAATTTATTCACACAAGCATAATTTAGAGAAGAAAAAAACTATTTCCACCAATCACATGGTTTTAAAACCTCTAGCTGGGAACTAGAAACTAGAAAGGAGTGATTATGCTTTTTGGATTTGGGCGCTTGAAAGCAAGTTTACACACTAAAATGTAAATTAATCAACACTGTTTAAACGAAAAAAAATGGTATTTTTATTCTATTTTCTCTGGGTATAATCGCAATATCCTTTTATTAATCAGGAAAAGAATGAGAGGGCTGCATCTTCTAATCCGAAAGTGGTGCTATTTCTTAATTTGAAACTTGTGTATGAACAAAAATTATTGAAAAACTAATAACACCATATTAGGAATATTTTTATCTGAAATATAATTATTTTCTGTAAAAAAGAAATACCTTAGATGTAGATAAAAGGGATAATATTATTTTTGGAAATAATTTGTTTTGTGTGGATAAGTGGGATAATGTTTGTGTATTACACAGATCCATTGGAGACCCATAATGGGACAAAGGAAGGTTGTGGGTTTGGGCCGGTTTGTTGTAAATGGCAGCGGTAGTTTTTAATGCAATAATTTTAAATATTCATAAAATAACAAAATCACATGTCATTTAGTGTTGAAATTCATAAAGAGAAGTACTTTAAACAAATGTGTATTACTGTTATTCACAAAACAATTAATTATTTTGCTTCAAACTTGAGGGGTTTATTTTAGCCCACACAAGACCTTTTTAAGTCTCTACACTTTTCATGTTCAATCACTTCAAATCCAAGTGGTTGACATGACATACACCTTCTCTTCATGTGATTAAGGAATATTAACTTAATATCAAGTTGATATAGATATTAACCTTTAAAACTAGCTACTGCAATCACCAATCTTATGGTTTCAATTCTTGCCACAACAGCAAACACACCCTTGTAGTCTAATCTAACTTTTTGCAAGAACCCTTTTTCCATCAATCTAACAACTTTTTACCACACAACTTCATTTGGTTAGTGAGGGTCAAGACCTTGGTGAAGTACCTAACGACACTCTCTTGGTTTTCCATTTACAACTATAATAGAGTTAGAATGAAAATAGAGCAATGATATATCCAAACAAGGTACACAAAGGGAGCAAGTGACTATACGAAGCCCCTAGTTTAATTAACATAATCAAAATGGGACAATAAGATGCATATATTGAGTGAGTGACCATGAGAAATCATTATTTAAGAAGAATAAAGACAGGGAAATTTAATAACTAGATAGGATAGCATGTTTCACATCCATTTACCATTCATCACATGCATGATACGAATAATTGATTTGCCAAACCGTATCAGATAGTGTGATTCAACAACTATGCTTTTAGAGTAGTAATCTGAATGGACCTTGTTGCTACCAATTTGGTCAATACTCTCAAAGTTTATACTGTGTTTCCCTAAGTATCATGTTACATTTTTTAAAAAATATCGTTGTGAGAATTTTGTGAGTATTGTAAATCAATAATCACTTTATCTTTGTCTCATCCATGAACTAGAACTCCCTTCTTATTTGTGAAGATCTTTGGGCTCTCTGTTAATTTATCATACTTGACAGGGTTACTTATTCTCAGGTTTGTTGTTTCTATTGATATAATGTTTTATTTTATTTTATTTTCTTTTATAAAAACCACAAATGCCAAAAAAGGCTTGTTGTAGTGAGAACTCCAATACAGTAAAAGGACACAACTTGTTTGTGTTTCCCCTCGGAAGCCCATTTCATGGTACCCGTTACTGTGCACATATGTTATGAACTGTAGAACACATTGACCTTTTAGGATAAAGTAGGCTTAAAGATATAATAAGTCTAAACTCATGAAACCTTTTTATGATGGAGAGATTCTAATAATATACTTGCTCTTGCATATATTGATCCAAAAATGAAAACTTACAACTACTTAGAACAGTTTGGTTGTTACTTTTTCGTTTTAAAATTTTTGAAAATTACGATTACCTTTCAATTTTATAATTTTTTTAAAAAAAATTTTAATATTAAATTTTTAGCTTAGAACATATAAATTTTTTTTTCATCCAATTTTTTCTTAATAAATGATTTGTTTTTATTGTTAAAAGTAAAACTTATTTAAAAGAAATTAAGATAAAAACATTTTAAAATAAGTTAAAAGATTCAATTTTATTTTAGCTAAATATAATTTTTTTTGTATTTAATTAATTTAGTTTAGTAAGTGTTACAAAATATTTTACAAGGAGATTTGTTACGTGATATACAGTTTTTGTGTTTTGTTAGATAAACAAAATTATATTAAGAATAAGACAGACATCCATTTACAACAAAGTCCCTTAAAAACTATTACAAGATTAATTACCCCATGAATTGAACAGGACAACTACACCAATCAAACGAGGTGAAATTATCTATTTTTATAAGACCCAAAAGGGTTACTAAATTCCTATATAAAGATAAACACATTTCTACAACTACAAATAGACCAAATAAATTAATAAAAGTTAATATAATTGGTAGATTATTAGTTTTAAGTATATTGACATAAGTTTAATTTTGTATTATATGTATAGAAAAATTTTGTTAAGAAAATAAAATTTATTTTAATAAACTATTTATGAATAAGATTAGTCTCGATCTATTCAATTAACTAGGAGATATTCTTAATATATATTTAAAAAATAGATGAAATGATATCAAACCAAATAACCTCCTATATCTTTTGATCTTTCCTCTTATGATTCCACAGTGATAAAGAAAATGAGATTTAGCAAGTGCTGAAGAAATGACTTGGAAGCTCAACGGTATATTTTTGCCCAAACACAAGAGAAGAAAAGTCGATCCAAAATCAATTCTCACGAGACCATATATATATATATATATATATATATATATATATATATATGACCTTCGGAAATGGTTGTCCTTCACTTTTCGAAAGTGTGGAGACAAATTTAATATCTGGTTTTGAAGAAAAATATAAGTGGATTTTGAAGAATATACACATGAATTATCAAATAACCAGCACTAAAAAAGCATCAAGATCAGCTTCCAAATAAATAGCTAGAATTTATGAAATTCATAATTTCAGTGAGAAAAGTCTTTTACTCAAACGAAAAAAAACAAAAACAAAAACAGGTGCTTAGCTCCATTTAAATTTCCATCACCCTTCACCGTCAATTTCTTCCCCATTTTAGGAATGGGATTGTTTTGATTTTGAGATGCTATACGATCAATCATAAATCATTTTTATGCTATCATCACTTATTTATTGATTATACAGAAAAAAAAATTCTTATTCAATTAAATTATTAGGGTTGATCTAATAGAAAAAATTTAAATATTAAAATAGTTTAAAGTAAAAATTCAAAATTTCATCCTCGTCACTTTTTATATTTTATTAAAAAAATTAACCTTTTAATTTACTTATTTATATAAAAAAAATAATTGCAAAAGAAGTTAAAATAATATATATATATATATATATATATAGAGAGAGAGAGAGAGAGGTGTCTATCATCCATATATCACTTCTTAATTCTTAGTCTTGCACCAAGATCTTCAAATTCCTAGGAATTCTATGATTGAGTGAAAGTTGATTTTATTTAAATTCATAAGGAGATACTTATTTACGAGTATGTTAATTTTGAATTTTGATAAAATTAATTCTAAAAGGAATAAAATTTGAAAAAAAAAATAGATTAGATAAATAAAATTATTTTCAAAATTAAAATTATAAAAAATAAATAACACAATATTCGAAAAGAATTAATAGAATTTGTCATTTTAACGAAAAGAATCGTTTCCTAATATATATATATATATATATATATATTTCCAACCGCCAATATTCTCTTTCATTTTATTCTTTCGTAACAGAGTGATTTGGATTTGTTGAGATGCTGTAGAGTCTATTACACATCATTTTCAAGCTATTGTGGCCAATTCAACAGTTTTGCATTTACACTCTTCAACTTTTGCGTCTATTGTTACTGGTAGGCTTATATATCTCGCTGATAGGAACCACAAGATAAGAGTGAGAATTGCAAAAGGAAAAAAATAAATAAAATTTAAGGACATTTTATACATAGGCATCCAATACTGATACTTATATGATCATATATGTAATGTTTCAATTATTTATACCACTAGGCTCATCAAATTCCTAAGCATTTTACTTAAGTTCTTATTAAATTCAAAATTAGAAGTACTTGTTTATGCCTCGTTGAGTTTAGATTTTGATAAAATTAATTTATATACAGAAAATGATATTTTAAAAGTTCATTTAAAAAAATAGATAAGATAATCTATTTTTTTTAAAATAAATTTACCAAAAGAGAATTTTCTCTATGCTAGGGAGTGAAGGGGATGGTAGAACGGCGGTACAAGGAAAAAAATGGAAAGTTTGTTTTTAAATATGGTAAAAAAAAATCTATATCTGTCTTACTCTTTAACTTATCTCATGTATAAAATTATTAAAATAACTTTACTATTATAAAAATAGTAAGATTATAAAAATAATAAAATATGTAAATATTTAAAAATATAATAATTTAATAAAATATAAATATAAAAAAATTGAACAGTGCAGAATAAATTTTTCTAATCCGACCAGGAACATGATAAGATTTAATTTTTAAAATTTAATAAAATAAGAGCAAAAATAAGGAGGAGATTGAAGAACATCACGTTGCCATAGCTATACCTTCTTAAGTTGGAATTAGAAAAAAGAAATGATACAAAAAATAACAACTGAATATATAACCTAACATATTCATTCGGGTGGTAATGGTGTTTGATGGTCCATGGCCCAAAAAGAAGGCTATTTAATGGTCAACTTAAAAGCGATATTCATGGTGTATGTTTGGATATTTGCGTGATTCTTTGGGAAAGATATGTTCACGCAACAAGCATCCTAATTGGGGTGCGTATATATGTAACTACACACTACTTTTTGTGCTTTTCTTTCTTATATTATATTATAATTATCCTAATCATAAAGAGGGTTAGAGTCATTGATTAAATTATACAAAATAAAAAAAGATGAATGAGAGTAGTAGTAGTAGTAGTAGAAGTAGCCCCACACCCACAGGGCACATGAGGAGGTGCAGTGAAATGAAAGTTGAACGCTGGATGGTGGCGATAAGGTGTAGTGTGATGTCTTGGAAGTATTGTGCATTGTGAGGGTTGGAAAGTTAGGGAAAATAAAATGAAATGAATTAAATATAGAAGTAAAGAGACAAACTAGAATTCCTTTGTTCCCAATTGGAAGCACGCTGAGTGAGAGGAGTTGAAAGGTACAGTGAGTGAAGGGGCCACAACCCAAAATTGGAAACTGGCATTAATGTCCTTTACACACCCATGAAAGCTTTCTCTAATTAGTAACCCCAAACTACCCCACTTCTATCGTCTTCTGGGGATAACTTCTTCTACCCCACTTTTTCATTAAATTATTACTCTCTTTAATGTCATGTGACTTCTCACTTTCTTTACCCATTTTTTCCTATTCTCACACCCTTTCTGCTAATTCCTTCTTCTTCCACCTTCTTTCTTTTTACCCTTCTCCTCCATTCTATAACATTTTCTTTTTCCTCATCCCTATTTTCTCCCACCCCATAAACAACTAATTCATTTTAATCATGTCAAACAAACATCTAAGTCATAATATCAGTTTTTCTTAATTTTCTCTTTCATATCATGATTTCCTCTACATATTTTCTTTCAATTTTTTTTTCTATAAGATTACAGATGTCGTTTACTTGAAAACGATTCCATTTGAGTTGATAAAGTTTTTTTTTTAAATATTTAATGTAATTATGTGTACAAGATTTGTATTTAATATCATTAATTAAACTGAATCAATCACCATCACTTAATTCATATGTTCAGGATTATTTTATCTTTAAATTAATTTGCATATATTGTTAGAAAATAAAAAGAATGTAAATAAAAGTTATTGTATATTCATATTCTAAAAGTATATAACAATTATACAGAATATTATTTCACTTATTTTACTTTATATTTATGACAAAAATTGTACAAAAATATTGTATGAATAAAATTTCTCTATAAATATAACGATTTCTTGGATATATGTGCAATAAACTAGTATATGAGACTTAAAAAAAGAGTGATAAAAATAATTGTATATACTTTTTTTTTACATACTCGTCATATATTTTAAGATGAGATTCTAGATTTTCTTTAACCTTCTCAAAACGGCTTATATTATACAAAGATTAACACAGCATTTTGTTTATAGTTTTGTTTGCTCTTATTTTATTTTATACAACTAGCCAAAATTACATAGGACCACTTATCTTATGTCAAACTTATTCGATCTAATAGTGATTAAACTGCCAACTAAACTGCTATCTTAATTGTTTGGACAAAAGTAGTTGCTACATACAGACTTTGTCTACATACAATTATAATCGGTGTAAGTTAAAAAAATTTAAAGAGTTCCAAATTTGAAAATAATAATTACTTAAGGGGCATTTAATATTATTTTTATGAAACTTATATATTTAGACTTATGAAAATGAAATAAATTTTTTAAAATTTCTTTTAATAAGCTCCTAGGTGAAACTCATTGAAGAAGTTCTTCTAAATTTGTTTAATAAATTTTTTACGCTAATATTTATGATATATAATTTTTTATAAGGTAAGAACTTAATGAATAACTAATACTTAATTAAGTTGTTAATGTACTCATATACACTCTTATAATACTTTACACCCTTGTTTTTTATATTTTTTATTTTGCTTTACCATTAAGTTAAAGAAACAAATACTTAAAAAAATAAAGAATATAATTTACATGCTACCCAATTAATGGTTAGAAAAAATAAAAAGAAATTCACCGAGCAACCGTGTAATCATAGTTCAAATCCAATAATGAAATGTACCCAGAAAAAATCCAATAATGAAAATATCCTTCACAATGAGTCAAAAGTTTTACCCACATCACAGGAAAATTGGTGGTCAAGAATCTTACAAAAGGCTGCAAGATGGCTACAAATGGGTGGACAGTACGTTGTGATCATCCAAAGTATAAAGATAAACCTATTGATTCGAAGACTATGATTTGGTCCTAAATGTAGTCTTTTTAAGTTTTTCAGCACTTGTTTATGGAATGGGACACTTGTTAACTAAGTTCCTAATATAATGTTGAAAAATTGAGGGTCCTTAACCTTTTATGGAAAACTCCAATAGTAACATGATCTCTACCAATCTAAAAATTATTCTTCCGCTTTATATGATAAGATTTTTTTTTTCTCCTCTTAAAAGTAATAATTATATATCATATAATATATATTTTTTCTATCTCATCACATGTTATATATTATATCTTATTTTTTTAAAAAAAATTATCTCTTTTTTCATCCCTATATTTTAAATGAAATATGCAATAATCACTTTCCTATCCTCAGTTGTTGCGTGACCTTTCAAGAAAAATGGAAGAAGCCTATAAAAACAGACTAACGTGGAGAAGATATTCAATTGATTTATATACTTCTAATTGATTGAAATTTAGATTATGCTCCCAAAATCAAGGCTTAACTTTCTCTTCTCTCTTTTTCACAATTACCAAACCCAACAATGTTCAGGTACATTTGGGTTGGATTAATTATATTATGTTATTTTATTTTATTTTTAAATGCAACAAGACTCAAATTCAAATATAAAAATAACTGTAAGGTTGATAATCAAAATAAGGAAAATTAAAGAATTTAATCAGGTGTTTATTTTTTGAATGTTTCTCTCATCAGAAAGATATATGTTTTTATTTAAAAATTCAAAATATATAATTACATAAGTTTTTTAAAAAAATTAACTTAAAAAAAATTTAATTGCTTATAAAAGAATGTTTAGTTACTTTTTTCATAAGTAAAAAGTAGAAATTTATGATAAAGAATTCTAAAACAGTTGTCATATATATAAAACCTTTTTTAAGCTTAATTAGGTAAATGAACCAAATCAAAGTACTATTAAAAAAATGTTATTTAGTTACACCGATAAAACATATATCGATTTATTAATTTGTGTGATTTTGCTTATGTAGAAGGTTTATACGCCGATGTACGATTAGGTGATTACTGATAAGACCCAAACCAATTGGAACATTATTCTTTTTGACTAATTTAACTAAGGTTGGCCAATTCTAATTCAGCCTAATAACACCACTAGTCAAATATTCTCCTAAAATGCTTAGATGTAAATGATCAAAATTGTAAACAATTTTTGTAGTATATACTATTTTTTAGTTACTATTTTTCTTTCTTCTAAATTTGCTAATTTTCTCTTCTTTTTATTTAAAAAATTAAATCCAGAAAAAGAAAAAGTATTTGAAGTCATGTGTCATCATTATGAGAGATATGTATTAATACATGAGGATTGAAAAAAGATTTTTCAAAGCGACTCAGAAATACAAAACAAGAAAGTAAAACAAAAAAACTTGTACAAGATTAAGCTAAGCTATAATCTTTTATCATTGAATAGTCTATACGAGGTACTGGTTTAAATTTTATTATTATTTTTATATAAAAAATATTTTATAATAGTAGTTCGTTTAAGTAATATATATTTGATTTGATTTTAAAAAAATATTAAATTTAAATTATGTATAATTATTAAAAGAACCAATTTTATTATATTATATATATATTATATTTAAATAAAATTATATATATATATATATATGATCTAAATTAAAAAAATAAAATCTCAAACCATTCAATTCTATAAATGCTGAATCGTTTTTGCATTAACATTCAATGCATACATAACGTAAATAATAATGTAAATGTTTTAAAGTAATTGCCGACTCAGAAGAAGACAAAAAGGATGAGCTCGGATTTTGAACTTTCAGTGACCTATATATAGCAAATATTATGTGATTTGGTTGAACCCCAACTCCTTGGACGATTATGCTTAATGATCCATGTCTTGTTCTTTTGGTTAGGGTGATAAACCAGCAATAGTTTTCAGCTGTAAAAATATTTCAATGTTTAATGTGAATTTTAGTAAATAATAGTATATTAAGAAAAAACTTAAAAGATTAATATCCTTACATCTACACAATAATTTATACCTGTATATATTTAAATTTAATAGTTATACATTTATATATATATTTTTTTTAAATTAAACAATCATTTAAAAAGATAAATCCAGATGGATTCACTATGTATAAACAGCTTACAGTTCCAATAATAGAATTTTTGTCAAATTTTAATCTAACACATTTTAAACTTTTTAAGTTTCTATACTTTTTTTTTCTTTAAAGTAAGTTTTTTTTTCCTTCATCTCTTTAAGTGTCTACTCTTTTTACTAAGTTGTGCAATATTTCATTCTTTTTATCTTTACTTTTAGTTTTAATTTATCCATTGCATCTAATTTTCTTCTTCTTTTTTTTTTCAGATTTTATCTTCGCTATCATTATTTTAATTAATGTGAGTTTTTTTTATGGTTTTTATTCTCTTTGAGTATTTTATTTTAATTAAATTTTCTTTAATAATAGTGTTTTTTTATCTTCTTTCTTAGCGGTATTATATATCATTTATTATTGTTGATTTTATTTTTAAATTTTTCTCTTTTTATTCTTCTATTTTGTTATTTTTTATATAAGATAATTTTTTATTATTTTTATTGACACTATTATGACATTTCTACATTTTTAGTCATTAAGTCATGTACAATCCTTCCCATCCTTTGGTTAGTGTAAAAAGACGTTTATTTTGGGAAGAATACCCATCACTAGAAGAAATTGAGTTGTTCAAAACTGTTTTAATTTTAATTTGAGATTTATTTTTTGAATATGTGCCTAAGAGTACAAAATAAAAACTTATACACAGAAAATTTCAATTAAAAAATTATAAGATTTAATATATTGATCATATTACATTATTATAATTTTTAATAAAATACTTACAATTTATTAATATTTTTATTATGTGTCATTGAAAATATATTGTATAATCATTATTTTTTTAATTTTTAAAATTTTTACTATGTTAGAATAATATAGTTGAATATTAAGACTGTAGGTATTCTAAAATTATTTTGTTAATAATATTTTATTTTAAATAAAATTAGTTGTATTAATTTGTGGTTTGAAAGTGTAAAAAATTATTATTTGAATTTTTTATTAAACAATTTTTTAAAAGACGGTTAAAATATATTTAGAGTAACAAATAAATAAAACTTATTTTAGGGGTCTATCTAGGTGAAGATACGGTCCTTCTCGTGGTATGAGATGAATGTTACAACTTTATTCTTTTTCATTAAATGTTCTTTTATTTAAGAAGGAACAAATATCACCTAAAAGGATTTAATAAAAGGGATGTTTAGGGTAAAAGATTAACACGTATAACGTAAAAGTAAAAGTTTCCATTAGATAGTATACATGTATTAGAAACTTTGTAGTAAGGTGAAAATGGTCCCAACTCAATTAAAAATGAAAGAGTTCCTCCATGTTCTAGCTAGAAAAGAAGGTATCACTCATAATTAATTCTACTTGGATAAACTAGTTAGCCATGAGGAAGAAGAGTTGTTTTTTTTTTTGGTTTGAAAAAAAAAAGGTTAGGACAAAAATAACGTTTTATCATGTTTCTTAATGAGATTTGTATAGGTCAATTTATTGAAACTAAAAATTAAAATAAAATTAAAACTATATTTTTAAATAAAAATAAAAAATATTTTCATAAATTAAATAATTTTTATAATCTTTAATGACATTCAATCTCATCTCATGATATTGAATATTAAAAATTCAATAAAATAAGCTTCATAAATAATAATTTTTATAAATTTTAATTATTATTTATAAAATTGCATGCTTATTTAAATTATTAAATTATAATAAAAAATAAAATAAAATATATAATAACCTAATATAAAATAATAATAAAAATATAATAATAAATATTTTTTATATGCAAGTAAATTATAGATATGGCATTACTTTCTAAATCGTTGTTCAAGGTTTAAATGAAATTTGACTTAATACAATATGAAGGTAGTCTTTATTTTATGAACTAATTTTTAGGATTAAATTAAATTTCAAAGTCCAGTTTTGATAAGGTATTAAACCCTATTAAAGCTTACCTTAAACCTCTTGTTAATAGATCATTTATAAATGTTCAGTCTCACAAATTTTATATTTCAAATATTTAATGTAGAATGCGAGAGAAGCATATTAAAAAATCATACATTAACTAAAAATAAAATCTATCATAAATATATAATGTAGATCATCTTATAAATTAATTTTTAGATTTAAGTTAGATCTAAAAATCTAATTTTAATAGTTTGTTCCGTATGTACGACTACTGAATAATAAAAAATGGTATAATTAATTAAAAAATACTTCAAAAAATTAGGAGAATACAACTTTAAAAAAAGTTAGAAGAGGATGGAAGTATATATATGTATATTTTATTCAAAATGTATGATTTTTAGTAGATAAAAATATTCGGCAAGTGAAAAAGTTAAATAAGAAATATATGTGTAAATTGATTTATGCAAGTCTTTTGTTATATATATCAAAATAAATGTTTTAAAGATAAAATTTGAGTTATGCAAGTTTTTTGTTATATTAAAATAAAGGTTTTAAAGATAGTATTTGTGAATAGGTTTTTTTGTTAAATTAAAATAAAGGTTTCAAAGATACCATTTGTGAATCTAATTTTTAACTTGACGTATCTATTTTATAAGTGATAGGAATTTTAGTTTTAAAAAATGTTTTCTATTTTTATTTTTCATTTTTAATATATATAGGAAACAGTAAAAATAAAAAAATAATTATTTTTTATTTTTATTTTTTAATAAAAAATTAAATAATATTTTTATAAATAAAAATAAATATAGAACAGGTGTTTTAAATCAAGCGTGACCTAAATTTTTATCTAAAATTTTCTTGTGATGACACCTTTGTAGTTCAATTTTATCTAATAAGATGTGATGGGTTTAAATTAACTTCTAGTTCTCAAATTTTTTTCTTTTTTATATACCAAAAAAGGTAAAATTATACAAAAATCTAATGAGTTAAGGAAGAAGACAAAAAGAATGAGAAAGTACAGTGAAATAAAATAAGTAGAAGTCTCTTCCAAATTTTGACACAAACCACAGCTACCATCCTGGCTGTCATCCAATACCTTTTTCTAGGATTATCTCTTATTTACAAGAGATATGAGGAGGCAATTTTCTAGAAACTCATGCACACATAGAAACCTTAAGAAGGACCAATTTGGACGTAAACGTTTTAAAGAAATTCTTATCTAGAAACTACTCCTCTACTTGAATCACCCCATAATTAAGCAAATTGAATACAAATTATCCTCTTTCATTTCAAGGAATTAGCTTTGATTAATAATTTTGTTGACTTAATCATTTGCATCAACTCTTCCAAGATTACCTTTTTCTAATGGAAAGAGTTGGGTTTCCCATTTCAGTTTTCATCCTACATTTCAATGTTTCCCCCTCTTTTATATAATAAATATGGATAAATGTTTTTTCCATTTCTTTTTCTTCATTTTTTTCTTCTTATTTTTTTTCGTTTGGGTGAGTGTGCCTTGTACCCGATTAATTTCATTTTTTTCGTTTTCCTCAAAAGAAAAAACTTCAAAGTACCACATTCATAATCTCCAACTACCCTCCTCAAACTAGTTTATGCCACACTTCCTCTTTACATGTTATGTGAGAGGCTGATTATATATATATATATATATATATATATATATATATATATATATTTTATAATTTATAATTATTATATAAGAATGTTGGGTGGTAAATAAAATTGATAATGATATCTTCAAAATAAATGTAGAATATCAATCAATGTTCCACGTGACTAAAAACTTAGTACAGAACATTTATTTAATGATTTATACATTTTTGTTTTTACATAAACATTAAAAGTAGAATTTATGATCGAAATATTATATTTTTAAACATAAATTAATCTGACAGAAGATTTATTTAATTATATATATGGTTCCTTAATTATCCAGATATGTGTGTGAGAGTATGTCTTTCGCTCTTACTGCCATATTGTTTGATTCATGAAATTTTTTAGGTTTTAAATAATATATTTTTTTTTTAAATTTACATACACCCAACAAATTATTGAAACCCTATTATTTAAGTTCTGCATTGGATATCTTAAAGAAAAAAGAAATAAAAAGTCATATATATATATATATTATAAATAAATTTTATTATTACCTCACTATTACAATAATATAATTATTTTAAGACTTAAATAGTTATGTATCAAAAATTACAAGTTAAATTATTTTTTTATTTTTTCATGAATGTTTCTAAAAATAAAAAAAATTGAAGGATCTTTGATATTTTTTTTTTTGTCGTTGGCGAAATATCTTTGTTACTAAAAACAAAAATAACATTAATAATTAGCTGAAAAACTTTATAGTTTTAATTGATCAAAGGCATAAAAAAGGACAACCCACCCCCTCTTCAGAAGGCAACCTTATGCAAAATGAATTTATTCTTCTTCTTACAATTAACCATAAAGATTTGAGTAGCTAAATTAAATAATACGTTGAATATATGTATATGAGTGTGATTGTGTTTGTTCATTTGTGTGTGCTTGTTTGAATGTATAATTTAAATTAAATGCATACAAGTCAGAAAATTAAAGTTATTTGCAAATGGACGAACATGAGCTGAAAATGGTAAAAGAAACAGTCCCATTGGTATTGCTGAGACCATATTCATCCCACTGGATTCCGTAATTCGATCAAACTAAAGTAACACATAGTACAATATAGCTGAACCAGTGCCACACACCCGACATATATGACAAATCACATAAGCCACCAATCCAATATTTCCAAACCCTCCTATTCAAAAACAAAATGAATTTCTATATTATATTTATCACAACATTTAAATCGCTGATGACTTATTTAGTATTGATTTGCTTTTTGTGTTGTATAACTACATGAGATATGTGTCTAACTAGACTTTGTACTGCTACAAATTGTTGGGAAAATAATGAATATTAATTAATATGCAAAGAAGTACGAATGCAGAGTTTGCGGACAGAATGGGCTCTGGCCCCTTTTGCTATTAAAAAGTTAGCAGACACACACTGTACATATATTTTAGTATGTTAAATTCGTTAGTGTGTCGTATATAATAAAACTAATAATAAATTTATGCTCATCGTCATTAATTACTTTTACCATTTTTTCTGAATTTTATTATATTATAATCTCTTTATGCTAAGAAATAATCAAAGTATAATATATAAATTGTCTTAAAATTGTAATAAAGAATAATGGATCCAAAAAAATGGGAATAAGTTAAATTTTAAATATTTAAATTTTATATATTTTTTAAAATTTTAAATTTATATTTTTTATGTTATTAAAATTTAGTTTGTTTAAAATATAAATTTATTTAAAAATTTAGAATATAAAAAATTTAATAAATAAATTTTAAAAATATATTAATAATTGATTAAAAAAATCTATCAATTAAATACTTACCAGATAAAAATGTTATGAAATTAAAATAAGCTGTTTAAGATTTTAATATGAAAATAAAAAAATTAATTAAATTCTTTTCTTTAAAATTTAAAATTTTAATTTTAAAAAATTATAGTAATATATTAATATTATATAAATATAATATACTAAAATAAATAAATATTTAAATAGATTAAGTAGATTTTTTTATAAATTTAAATATATCTTTCTATTAAACATAAAACTAAATTTTAAATAAATCAAATTATAGATTCTTATTTCACGTATAATATTTTCCGTAAAGTACAGATAATAAATAAATAAATGAAAATTGATCAAAAAGCATAGTTGTTGATACAATTCATTCCTTAATCGGGGACGATTATAGCATGGAAACCATACATAAAGGCATAAAGGAATATATAAATGTTTCAAATGAAAAGGCAATCTTAGGATCTAGGAATATGCCTTTGACGTACGCTGGCATCACTAATTAGCCGCCTTATATCTAGTCTTTTCCTTTTTCTACAATAAAAATAATATAATTTAAATCTAAATTTTTATACCATAACCTTTGTTATTATATTAATCTTAATAAATATCTTTCCATCTTGTTTCTTGCAATCCTATCAATTTTATATATCTAATAATATATTAACATCCATATATACATATTTTTTATATTTAACATTTTTCTCTGTTCTCTTTCAAAATGCTTGCAATGTCTATAAAACATTTAATTTCCTCTGGCTACAAATAGCAATCAAATCCATCCTTCATATGTGTGTTAGTAAATTAATTTTGTATATACACACCTTTTCTTAAAATACACTCTATTATAAGGTCAATTTCACACAAGTCTTAATGAAAAGAGACTTATCCTTGCCTTAATACCAAACTCAAATAAAGTCCGTCTAATAATAATATTTTTAAAATTATGTATTAAAGACCTGCTAAATGGCTTCATATACAACACTTCATTTTTTAAAATAAATAATTTCAAACATATGTAATTTTACTGTTATTTAACACATTTTTTTAATTTTTTTAATCTCTCAGATTAATTATTAATTAATTATATTTTTATTACATTATATTTTTTTCTTAATTCTCAAAATTTAACTCTTGGTATATTTAAAATACATTTTCACTCAAGACAATCAACCAGGTTGAGATAAAAGAAATTGAAAGGTAATTTTGGGTTTGAAAACTTGATTCTTGAGAAGAGTATATAGTGAGTCAGCCTAGAACAGTCTTAATAAGTGTTGGAAAGAGGAGAAGGTACAGTTTTTTGGCTTGCCTAAATGGGGGAATGAAACTTAATGAACAAAAACTTCTTTAAATTGTTGTAGGCAAAAGGTGTTCCAGCAAAGGTTGCAATGTTTGGTTGGAGACTCATTCTATCAAAAACTCAGTTAGGACAGGATACTCAGATAATGGATTATTGGTAAACTGAGTTCTTGATTAAATAGTAAGTTATTGGTTGAATTGGATATACCTTAAAATTTATAAAATTTATATTTTAATTTTTTTAAATATATAAATTAATAATATTTATGAAGTTAAAATAATTTAAATTTTAAAATAAAAATAATTACTGCCATATAAATATTTAATTAAACAAACAACAATTAAAATTTTATTATAATATAAGTTAAAATGTAAGTTTATAATATAATCAAATAATTAATATTTTAAAATTTTATTAAAATACAAATTTACAAATTAGAAACGCAATTAAAATTTTATATCCAATAAGTTAACATTTTGAAAAAAATTTAAATAATAAACTTCAACAGAATTAAATAGCAATTAAGGTAGAATTTTAAAAAATAAAAATTTAAATTTGATAATTGAGATAAAATTAAAAAATTGATATTATGAAAAGGTATAACATACCTGTTATTTAGCTTTTAAATAATATTTTAATTTTTTAATTTTTTTCTAAATATTAATATTAAACAATGTTATTTTAAAAAAGATTTTTTTTTTAATTTAAATCAACCCAATCGAGTTGATCGGTTCATTGGCTTATATAAAAAATCACTAAGTAAAACCAATTCAATAACGCATCTTATCCAATAAATTACTTGATCAATTTTCGATTCAACTGGCTAAGTCGAACCGAATTTCATAATAATGCATTCTATACATGAATATCAAAAATTGTTTAAAAAATACATTATTTTATCTAAAGTTTTAAAAATCAAACTAATCATTAAATTCATTAAAATACTAGTTTAAGATTTAATAATTTAATTATGATTGAATCAGTATTAATTGAATATTATTTCTAAAATTTATAATATATAATTTACTATAAATATATTTATAATAATATAATATATTAATATCATAATTTTATATGATTAAAAATTATATATTATTTTTAATTTTTAAATTTAATTTATATATATATATAATAGAATAAAATAAAATTTTAATTTTTTATAAAATAGTTAAAATAATATTATTTTATACATATAGTACTAATTTTTTTTTGGTATGCTATTTTATTGATCTACCAATTTTTATTGATTTTTTATTAAAATAATTTTGTAAGTTAAATAATCTAAAGAGGTAACCGATTTTTAGTTGTTTAACTAATTGGTTCGGTTTTTTTTTTTTTTTTCATAACATCGTTTTTATCTCTTGTTGATATAATAAATGTGTTATGTGTTTGGAATATGAGGAGAACTCTAACCATTTGTTTCTCATTATGTATATATGAAATGTTATGCTTTGTTAGATTTTGAGGTGATACAAACCCAAGGGCACTAAATCTCTTTTCTTTTATTTTCTTTTTTTTTTTCCAGCACAGAGGGTTCAAGTTCAATATGAAACCAAAAGCAGGGGTGATTCGCCATTTGGTTTGTTTTGTAGTCCATATGGTTGCACAAAAATTCTATTATCTTTAGAAATATATTAAGGCTACTTTTGCATTTTGTTTGTTGTCTTAGCCTAGTTTTCAAATTCTTTCATATGTCTCTCTCTACGTAATTCATGTCCTCTTAACTTAACTTAATCTAGTTTGGTTACCCTTTGTAATCCATTAATCCATTTTGCTTTGCTTTTTTTTTAAAAAAGGAAGTACGTTAAAAATAATCATTTTTTTTTTAAATTCTTGACTTTTTTTTATCTTAAAATATTATTTTTATATTCCCAAATTAACTATTTTTAATTTTCTCATTTTTATGTTGAATTTCCTTTTTTCTCTCTCGAATCTAAACTATTCTACTTTTATAAATTAAAGTACATTTATCTTAATATTAACATAATTTTTTAGATTATACTTGCTTTAATAAATGACATATATATATATATTATTTATAATTTTAAGCATTATTTTAAATTTTATTTAGCCTTAAAATATTCATACAATAAATATGATACTTGCTACTATGGTTTTTAAATATGTAACTGGCCAGTTGGATCAGAACCAGCTAACTTATGAGTCCGAATAATTTAAACAACCGATTTAACAAAATAAGTTAAGAATCGGTTATAATTGTTTATAATTGGGAATGGATCAATGTTTGTGAATATACTACCTCTTGAATAACTAATTTGTTTTCTGAATCGGTCATTTAAGAAAATATGATTTTTTATATTTTCTTAAAGAATTAATTTTGACATATTTTAAAATTAAATAAAGATTCAAATTTAAGATATGTACACAAATTATTATTTAATTATTTATTATAAATATTTTATTATGAAATATAAAATATAAATTTTGTATTAATTTAAAATTTATTTAAATTAATTTTTTATAATTTTATATTAATTTATAATTAACATATTATATAATATTAATAATATTTATGTAATTATAATCTATTATAATTAAAATTAAATTATTAAATCATAAATTATCATTTTTACTGGTTTAATTACCATCCAAATTTTAGAAACATTAACTTACTATTATATAATACAAGTTTTTGAAACAAAGTGTTTTCATACAGCTTGTCTTTACATGCACAGTAGTGTCAGCATATTTGCTTAGTGATTTTGCCAAACAGATTATGTCTACCACTTTTCCCCGTCCGAAGATATATACCACTTTTCAGTTTTGGCATTCATTGACCCTTTTTCACAATCATATATATGCATTATTCAAAATGAATCCCCCCTTCTACCCAATTGTACTTCTATATCAGGGGAGAAAGGTAAAACCATTATTTTAAAAAGAAATCATTTCCTAACAATTTATTGGTTCATTTATTTATTATTATAACTTTTTTAAAAAATTAAATGAAAATATAAATTTTATGGCATATATTAATAGAATAATATGTAATACTAACATATATATGATTAGATATTAGGTGAGCATTAAACATGAAGAGATGAGGTGCACACAACGACAAGGTGATTGTGAAGGACAGGGGCAGAAGGAAGTGTGGCCTTAAATGGGATTGAATGCACATGAGATTCTTGAGAAGTGACACACATCATACATACATGCATACAATTTACATACATATTATTATGAATGTAAAAGGTGTTGTCAATTCATGGATAGGGCTATGTATGAGTAGCGTTATAGAGTAATGCTTCTGAAACCCAAATGAAACATCTTACAAATTTGCTTTCAATTCCTTGATGCATTGCATTGGTGGGGTTCAATTCATTAGTCATTACCATCAACAAAGCCAACAAATTCCCTTGTCCATGTCTGAAAGAGACGTATAATTGCCACTCGCATAACGCGTTTTCTTTCATTCCTCTTCAGTAACATTTTAATTGCAATTTTAGCCAAAATACAAATTCAATACTACTCTTCAATTTTTATATATACTTAATACGGTATATTGTATTTACCAACTATGTTTCATTTCACATATACTTATATATATTACATACTTAACCTACCACCGCGTTGATTTTCCTATTATGCTTCAAACAGTTTCGATTCTACATATATCTCTATCTTTTCTTCTACTTTTCTTTGTCTATTGAAATTTAGGATATGTTTTAGTTTTTTTTTTTATTTAATCGTTATGTCTTCTTTCCTTCTTATTTTGTTGAAAATGGTTCTCTCATGTTTCGCTTAAAGCAGAGTCATCTATTCAAAAAGGGAAAATTGAAGAAACAAATATTTTAAATATTATTTTTAATGAATGGGAACTTATTATATGCTATTTGGGTATTATAATATTAATCAAACTATATTTTACTCTTAAATCTTTGGTCACTAAAAGTTACATTAGACCCTATTTAATGCGAATCAAGTCAAATGATCCCATTTAAGGAACAAAACTCATCTATTTATTTATTTTATTTCATTTTCAAGATTTGAAATTTCAACTATACTGAATATTACATGATGAATAAAAAAAATAGATTTGTATTTTATTTAAATTCAGATTAAACAATTATTGCATCCACTACATGTATACCAAATAATTTCAATTCTGTGTTGTCTCTACTCTTCAAATGTTATAATCTATTGATTCTTGATTCTCTAGTAGCCACTATATATATAGGTCTATGGTAGATGGTCATGTCATCCAAAAGTAGAAAAGACAGACTTTTGTAACATGAAATTTGGGTTCAATTTTTTAGTTTAATTAATTAATTAGTTTACTCTGAGGATTATGCACAGACTGTTTGGTAATGGAATTCGAGTTCTAGCTACGACATGACGTAGATCAACATCATGTGATTCTAAATCATATGGACAAAGAATAAAGTTTTTGTCTTCGGCATCTTTTTCAAAAGCTTTTTTAAATTGACTTAATATCTGCTTAAAAATACACCAATAAGATCAAACTTAAAACATCACTGTAAAAAGAGGTTAATCTACTTTCTCATATATTAATATGAATACATAATTATTAATCTAATGATGAAATTAACACATGTTAAAAGTTGGACTTAAATCAAACTAATTAATATACAATATACAAGAGAGTTATAGAAAGGAAAAGTATTATACGTAGAAAAAACTTAGATTCCATATCGTAGATTTATTTTGTTATATTTTTTAATTAACATTAAAAATTTATATGTTTTGATAATTGATGTTAGTATTTAATGTATATTGGTCATTGAAATGAATCTTTAATTTTAATTGGTGTATATATTAAAAAATGAACATATAATATTAAATCTAAAACACCCTTTTATCATTTTTAATTATCTCTATAATGCAAAACTAATTTACATAATCATGTTTAGGGAGGAAGTAACACATATATATATATATATATGTATATATAATTAGAGATATTAATTACAAAAAAAGTACTATTTGGTGATGAATTTGAATTTGAAAGGAAAGAGTAATATACATTGATATGTGAGTGATTTGGTATTAGAGTATTTATTTTTGTACAAGTTATTGGTCAACCTGCATAGCTTTCATCATCATATCACTATAGCAACCAGTTTTGGGCTAAACAGAGTTAGCAGCCAGTGGTTAGTGCATTTCCAGAAATACACTTGTATTGTGTTGTAAAGTGTGAAGAGGGTTCAAAATTCACATGGGAGCGTGGAAAGCAGAGGCGCGTGAAAGTGGAAGTTCCTTTTTCCATTACCCAAAACTGCAGCTATAAAAATAAAATAAAAAGTATATAGCAATGAAGAGAAGAAGAAAAGAAGGCAGAGAGAGATAGATAGGGAAGGGACCATATTTATTTACTAAAATTAAATTGGAAAAAGAGAATGAGATAAAAATAAGAATAACTGGGGTTTCCATTTTTTTGTAAAAGAAGATCAAGTGTGCCCCTTTCTGTGTTCATTGTCTATTTCCTATATAGCACACTAACTTCCACTTCTCTGAAACACACCATTATCTCTCACAACTACTACTACTTACTTTCCCTTCTCTTTCTCTCTTTCTCTCTCTATATATACCCTTTTTTCTATATTGCACTAACTCTTCTATATCAAGGGTTGATCAGAGAATTTCTAATAAAAATTTAAACTTTGAGTTATTGTTTCGAGACACACAGAAAAAGAGAGAGAGAGAGAGAGAGAAAAAAAATATGGGAAGAGGGAGGGTTGAGTTGAAGAGGATAGAGAACAAAATCAACCGCCAAGTTACTTTCTCCAAAAGAAGGAACGGTTTGCTCAAGAAAGCCTATGAGCTCTCAGTTCTGTGTGATGCTGAGGTTGCCCTCATCATTTTTTCAAGCCGTGGCAAGCTCTATGAATTTGGAAGTGTTGGGTATTCTCTTTCTTTCTCTCTCAATTGCAAAAAATAAAATAAAATCAACTTTGAATTTGAGTTATTTAATTTATGGTCTTCTTTTCTTTAAAGGTTTCAATATTTCATGTCCATTTTTGTTAGGTGCAAATCCCAATGGGTATTTAAAATTTTAGATTTTGGGTTTTATGATATATATAAATGTGGTGTGGTGTGGTGCTGAGAGAATAGAGAGAGATAGATGGATACCTTCTTCTCTTCTCTGAGCAAACACACTTTCTTCTTTGCATCAGCTTCTTTCACCAAAATGGTCACTGGTTTCTGCTTCTGCTTTGCTTTATTTTGCCACAACTGAATTTGATGTTTTTAAGATTTAACTACACATACACACACCCCTTCCATCACTTTTCACTCTTTATTTTATTTATTTTATTTTTTTTAATTTCCTTTTTTCTTCCCCTTGTTCTCTTGTTCCTTCTATGTTCTTGGTTAGTTAGTTTCTTTCTTTCTTTCTCTAACACATGCACCTGACACCCTCTTGGCCTCTCTCTCTGTCTTGAGACTCCTTTCTGGATCAGTGGATCTTGTGCTCTATGAAATATTTTCCTTTTATTTTTTTTTTGCAATTGTAAGGGTTCATTTGTCATGGCATGAGTTAGAGGAGAAAAATATCATGAGTTTTGCATCCAATCACAGATCGACACGTTTCATAGTCCTTCTATATACCTGATATCTCTCTCTCTATATTGTGAGATAAAGGTTTCAGCTTTGCACACTGATCTACTGATGGAACAGTACAATCTATTTTCTTCTTTCTCAGAAGGAAAAGGAAGAAACAAGAAAAACAGAAAAGAAGAAAGCAATCATATGTACCCAGTTTTGTAATTAAATGAAACGTGGTAAGGTAAAGTCCAAGGATGTAATGTTGTTGAATCACTCTCTTGTACCGTTGTGCAAGATCTAGGGCTTTCACAACATTCTCCTCTAAATGGGAACAATAAAATATACAAATATATAATTCAAGCTTAAAGTCTTAAACTTTTCAAACCACACTCTAGAATTGAGTTCTTCACCTTTGTCTATATTCCCTTTCATCGTTTGATCTTTCGGTTCTATCATTGTATCCTCTCAAAACATGCTCTATCATGTGTCCTAAAAACAATTGCAGTCTCTATATCTTAAAGGGATGGATCATCATGGGGTTAATTAACTGGATTTGGACCTTGCAATCAAATAGCTGCTGCTGCTTCTCTTTTTTTTTTTTGTCTTTTACTCTTAGGTCTTTTAGATGATCAATTGATTCTCTCTCTCTCTCTCTCTCTCTCTCTCTTCCAGGGAATCTACTTAAATAGCCTGCACTATTATTGTGTGCATTTTTCATGTTTATAGAGGAATGATGGCTTATATCCAGTACTGCAGTTAGTTTAATAAGGTCTCTTATTTTTCACCTTATTGCATGATGATAAACGACTGCAAGGTTTAATTTTACTAAGAATTGGTAAAAATGAAAAACGTGATTTTACCCTTTCTTTTCTTTCATTGCTTTCTAGCCCTAATAGATATACCTAAGTCCGGTCAAGGCATGGGAAAATATGATTTTTTTTCTTTTCTTTCCACATTTCCATTACAATTTATAACATATCAAGTGTGAATCTGAGTTTATGGTCATTATTAATTAATAGGAATTGAGAAACTGTCCTTATTTTACTGTTTTTTGGATTGTGTTATTTTCTCTCTTATTCCAGCTTTTACTATCCTCAAAAAACAAATATAGGTTTTCAATCCCTCAAAAAATGATGTCCACGTTCTGATTTATTTTCAGTCAGCTTTGGTTTCCCCTACCCCACTCCTCCCTTTTTCTTGAGTAGAAAATAACACAACGTAATATGTAATTTTTTATATCCTTTTTTGTTAATTTTTGTTTCCAAAAAGAAACCCTTTTTGCATCAAGGAGTCCATCGTTTCAGCTTTTCAAGGTCATTTTATAGCTTATTTTTCATGGAATAAGATTTATAAATTATTTAATTAGGAAAGAAGTATATATTTCATACTTGATTTAAGATGCTTACTATAATTTCGCCGTTTCTTTTTGTTAGAATACAAGTATTCTGTCTTTCTCATCCTCCTTACAGTCATTTATCTTTCATTTATGTATGTTAATTTATGCAATTACAAATTTATACACTATATGTTTCTTAGGGGGAAAAAACGAAAAGAATGAAAGGATCATTAGTGGTAAACAAACTATAGATTACGTAAAAATATTTGAGAAAAATAATATATTGGTGGGCACAATGAATGGTTTTGTATGGATGTCTGCTATATGATATGTCTGCAGATTATGGGCATATTTGGGTAATTTTTCTAAAACCGATTTGGGGTACAATATTTGATAACACGCATAATTATGAAATACTAACTTTTAAGAATTTTTATTTTTATTTTTTTGTTTATATGTCACATAAAAAAGTAAATGATCTGAAAGAATAAGTTGTTTATATATTTTAGGTGTGAAATTACACAAAATTAAAGAATAGTAGTGTTTTTTTATATATAGTACACATTTTTTAATGAAGAAAATAAATTGGTAAATAAGACTCAAAATCTATTTTAGACAAAATAAATTTTACAAACATATGCCCAAAATTATTTTGTCATAATACATTTTGAAAAGCAATGCATTATCAAGTACAAATCCAAATTTCCCTATATTTTATAATTTGAATTTCATAATTCATGTCTGTCCTCTGCTTTAATCTTTAATTACCGATCATTATCCTATTATTATTGGAACACTTCAAATTTAAACCTAAACAGGTAGAAAATTGAAGTCCTCAAGTTTGAAGGCTAAGTTATCATAAAATTAAGCACAAAAACTTGCTATGGCATATGCAAGCATTACGATCTAAATAATGATTAAAGTTTCCTATGCGTACTTTTGATCATACATAAATTAAAATGATTCAGAAAAGTTTAAAAATGCTCTCCTTCGCCTATTTTTCTTTTCCTTTTTTTTTTGTTATGTGTCTCCTTAACTTAATTTATTTCGCTAAAAAATATGCTGGTCATATATTTCATTTAGGATGTATTAAGTGGAAATAAAAAGAAAAAGAAAATAAAAGATAGAAGTTAATATTGTGATGTGATAGGAAATATATATATATATATATATATATATATATATATATATATATATATATGAAATGGATGATACTTAGAATTGTTTTGCTAGTATAAAATTTCCTAAGTGTCAAAAGACTTACACCTATACTTCATATTACATATTTGCCTTGAACTAATACTGATCGATCAGTTTCCCTTGATTCGCAGCATTACCAAAACTATTGAGCGATACCAACGTTGCTCTTTTACTCCTCAAGATGATCATATTGAATGTGAAACTCAGGTATGTACTCACCAACTTTTTCTGCCCTCATTTTCTACCTCAAAGAGAACTTGTGCTATTTCTAAGGTACATATGATCAACAGCACAAGTTAAAATTTGTTCCTCGTTTTTTTCTAACTTGGTAAATATCTTACTTGTCCCTTATTCATATGCCTTCAATTACGTATGATATTTACTTTATTTACATGGCCTCTTAAACATTTTCCATGTAAATGACAGCTACATGTTAATAATTGTGTCTCTGGTGATCTGTAATACAAAATCACAAGGTTGACCAGCATATAGGATACTTTTGCCTTCTTAGAAGGAATACAAAAAAATATGGAACAATACAGTGTAAATTCCAAGTCATTAATTGTTAATACTTAATAATATATATTGATATATCTCAATATATAGCAGCAGATAATTAAATCTTATAATAAGTGGATCATTTTTTATGAATTTCTGTTCTGGCAATCAGAGCTGGTACCAAGAGGTGTCAAAGCTAAAGGCAAAGTATGAGTCTCTTCAAAGGACTCAAAGGTATTCACTTGTGTCCCTCCTAAGTATAGAACTTTAATTTACCTTCTTGATAGATGATATGTTATCTTGTTTTAAACAGTCACATGTTGTTAATAAAAAAACAAAGAAAAAAGGAGTTGATCTGGTAACAGAGGTTAAGAACATCATCATAGCCAACACAAGTAAACATTACTTTCCAATGTGGTGTCATTGCAGGCATTTACTTGGGGAAGATCTTGGACCATTGAGTATAAAGGAGCTCCAGAATCTTGAGAAACAGCTTGAAGGAGCTTTAGCACAAGCTAGGCAAAGGAAGGTGTGCACACATATCTAGAATTTCACTTAATGGTTCTTTGCCTTTGGTTGTAAAACATGCCTATTATATGTATAAGAATTAACAACAATAGGGTCTTGTCTTTCCACCATTTAATTTAACTACATTATACATCATGCACTTTATCCAATCTCTCTCTCTCTCTCTCTCTCTCTCTCTCTCTCTCTCTCTCTCTCTCTCTCTCTCTCTCTCTCTCTCTCTCTCTCTCAAAGTGTATGTAATGAGATAAGTTAAGTGAAAGGAAAAGGAGAGAGAGGGAAAGATTACTTGTCAAAACATATACAAAGCTATTTATTTTTTTATTTTTATTTTCTTGTCAAAACACTCAATGGAGAAAACTAAATTTATGAAAATAAAACAAACCATATACTTCCTTCAAAGTCCCCCTCCCCTTTCTTTCCAAGGATTCCCATAGATTCATTACAATATAAATTTTTAATAATCTCACTTTTTACTAAAACCCCAACTTGAAAATAAAGGAGATTTTGAGATTAGTGGCTCGCATTCAGTAATATTCTTTGATTTAATTGTACTAAAACTGCTAATTTTGAGATACAATGGCATTAGCTAAAGGGAATCAAAATATTTTTAGTAATGGTAGATTTACATAAAAAAAATTAATCTACATTCATCTAGATTCTAAATTCAACAGTTAATATTTTTTTAAAATATAAAAAAATTATATGACTATAAATAGAATAAAAATAAATGTAATATATATTTTTGTGTGTATAACAATCATTTATTTTTTTAAGGAGGGAAAACAATGTTGATGATGACAAAGTGTCTAAAATAAACATTTTTTAAATTTTGAATGAAAATTAAAAATAAATAAATAATGAAGGTGTATATTTTATAAAGAGCCCGGTTTCAATTGGTTCACAATTTAAGTTTCTCCGCCAGCTGACCTTAGAATGAAACATTGATTTTGGATGATATTAATTACTTAAATTTTATTTCAATTGCAGACACAAATTATGATTGAACAGATGGAAGAGCTTCGCAGAAGGGTAAGAAATGCTACATCCACAATTATTTTGGACTTAAAAATTTATTTTTGTTATCTTTAGTCAAATTAATTTTTAAACAGTACTTCAATTGTGTCCACTAAAACTTATAGGGTCAGTATTTGTTCGCACTAAAACTTTAGATATCTTTGGAACCCAAAAAATTTTCTCAAGTTGGTACTTTCATCCATCTTGCAGGAACGCCATCTTGGAGACATGAATAAGCAGCTTAGACTCAAGGTTTTACAATTTAGCACCTAACAATTTCAGAAAAATGTGCATCATTCTTGATCAGGATACAAGCCTTGTTATATTTTTATAATTAATTAACGCATTATAAGTATTTACAATTTCTTTGTTCAAAACTCCCTTTTCAGCTTGAAGCAGAAGGATTTAATCTTAAAGCTATGGAAAGCTTGTGGAGCTCTACTTCAGCTGCTGGAAATAGCAACTTTCCCTTTCAACCAGCTCAAACCAACCCTATGGATTACCAGACAGAACCCTTTCTGCAAATAGGGTACATGAAATTTCCTTTATGCATATCATTATTACATCAAAATTTAATTACTTATTAGCATAATATATGACCTCTAATGTTCATAATTTTTTATCTAAGGTAATGTATAAAATGAACATTTCAAGATCAAATGAGGTTCATATAGACTGTTAATTTGTCCAATAATTAAGGTCTTATTTAGTTGACAGTTGAAAAATAATCTTTCACATTTTTCAACAAAAGCACATATTTCAATTATATTCCAGTTTAATAATTTAAAATCAATTTTACCCAATTTTAAAACATAGTCTCTGACTCTTCCTGCATCAAACCCATAAACATTCACATAAAAAAAGATGGTTTTTAAAATATATATATATATATATATAAGTTTATAATATTAATGTGTAAAAATGTAAAAGATATATTTTTTTGATAATTAATTTTTAAATCAGACTTTATGCCATGAGTGATAAACCATTGCAGATGAAGTTAGTAGGATTAATTTATTGATAAGAGTTGGGCTAGTTTACATAAGATTGTAGATTTAAATTTTATTATTTTTATTATTGTAAAAAAACAGTGTAGGTGGGATCCCAGAACAGAATCAATCTAAATAGGAGATTTTCAATGGTCATAAATTCTAATTTAACCTCTAACCTTGAACAGGTACCATCATCAATATGTTCAAGCTGAGCCATCCAATGTTCCAAAGAGCATGGCTTGTGAGACTAACTTCATGCAGGGATGGATCCTTTGATGAATCTTAATTAATTAATTAATTAATTAATTAATTAATTAATTAATTAAGTATATTATTCACCTTATGTCTATATACTTTTTAGAACATTTGTGATTTGGCTGTTGTTTTTAGAGTAAATGTATTGCAGACCTATATAGCGTTTTCTGTAATTGGACACAAGTACAGACAATGGTTTTACTATATTTTAAAGCAATGTTATTGTTTTGAACTTTCAACTTTCAATGTATGTACATAAATCTGTGTATCTCTCCCTACCTCCCCACAAAAATCATTCTCTATATTTGGAAGTTTAACATTTTTTTTTATATTAAGGGTCTAATTAATTTTTATATATTGTTAATATAAAAAATATATTATCAAAAAATTAAACATTATAAAAAATGTTAATGATATCAACGCCTTTAAAAATGGAAAAATTTGAGATTATAAAAATATATGTTTGAGGATTCCATTTTTTCTCTCCTAGTTTTATTAATTAAAATTTCAAAAAAAAAAAGAAATTTTATTTAAAAACTTTTGTTTCCTTTTATTTTCACGTCGTTTAACTTCTCTATCCACATATTTACTAACTACTATGGAAGACGCAAATCACTTAGCTAGATATTACTATTAATTTATCTTGATCATGGGTCTCAAGTACGTTCAAATTTAAAACTACATATACCAAATTAATTTACAGTTGTTCAAAACTAAATGAGCTAACCATAGCAAATCTAAAGGCGTCTTTTGTTAAAAGCTCCGTTCAATGGGTTTTAATTTTTAAAAAGTTTAATTTAATTTTAAGTTTAAAGTTTAAAGTTTATTTTATAATTTTTAAATATTTTAAAAGTAAATAAACTTATTATATCTTATCTGATTATTATAAATTTACTAGAAAATTAAATTTGAATTTATTAATAAAAATAAAAATAATAAAAATTTGAACAATTTAAAATAATAATACTGATTATTATAAATTTACTAAAAAATAAATTTAAAGTTATTAATAAAATTAAAAATAATAAAAATGTGAAAAATTGAAAATAATAATAATAATAGGATAACATTAATAATAATTACTACGATAATAATTTAAACAAAGTTGTAATTTTTAAATCGTAAAAGATGAATTTCCTAAAAATAATTTTTAAATTTTTTTTTAAAATTTGAATGAAAAATATATTAAAAATTAATTTAATATATTTTTAATTGAATAAATTTTATTTATAAAATTTGATTTAAAAATAAAAAATTACAAGAGTGTGTTTAAAAGAATGTGTTAGTAATATTTTTTTTTAAATAATAGTTGTTGAAGGTTATAACATAATAATTAAGGAATATAATTAATATTTGTGTTTTATAATTTTATTTTATAATTTTTATTATATTTCGTATATTTCATAATTAAATTATTTTTCATACCAATTTTTATTTTTAACTTTTATTTTTTTACAATAATTATTTAAGGATAAAATTAAAATAAATAATAATTCTTTATTAAAATTATAAAATGATAAACAGATTGAAAAAATTATCGAGGTAACTATTATTGTGAAGTAAATGTAGTATCTATATTCCTATTTATAACATATAAACAGAGAAGCTGATATTTGTTTTTATTTATCTATTCATATAAAAATATAAGATGAAGTTAATTATTATTTTTTATAAATATTTGTAATCTTATAGACTATAAATAAAAATTAAAATTATATAATTAAATTAGTAAAAATATAAATTAAGAAATAATTTAACAATTATAATATAATAATTTTTTAATTAAACCAAAATTTAAAAAATAATAATTAAAAGAGTTAGTGAAAAATTACTATTTAAAACGCTTAAAATAATTCTTATGAATCTTACCACAATGATGTAACATAAAAAATCACAGTGAGGTTAAAAAACTTCTAATATAATATTTAAAAATTATACCATTTCCTCCTATTGTTTAGTTTTCTATAATACTTTTTATAAAAATATATATATAATTAATTAATATATTAATTTTTAAAATATTAATATAATATTTTAAATCTAAGAAAGTAAAATTTTTATTATATCTTAATTATATCATTTTAAATTTATGTAATGGTACGAAAAATAAGTATAAAAGAATAAATTTCTAATTTTTAAAAAAGTATAGATTTAAAATATGTTAAAAGAATGCTATATATATAAAAAAAAAAAAAGTACAAAGTATCTTAAAATAAGCTCGAATATCCATAGAGTTGTGACAGTTGAAAGCTTTAGCGTACTTGGTTTCTCAACTTCACTGTGACAAAGTGGGACTCTGTCAGCTATTCTCTGCTTTGAACTTCTTTTCTTCCCATTGAAATTTAACACATTACCAATTCACCATCATCCCACCCTTCATTACTCCATCTAACAAACTCACCTAACATTTTTCTTCCTCTTCTTCAATCTTCTCAAACATTGCACATTAATGCCCCATGTTTATGCCAAGTTACTCATATAGCAATGTGTGGCTTCTACAGATCAAGAAAATGAGGTAATTAAATTTTCAAGATTTTGAGTTTGTAGGGGGTTGCTCCTTTAGTATGACCTTATATTGGAGCTGTGATTCTTCAAGTTGTTGATTACAAGTTCCTCTTTTGGTATGCTTTCTACTTCTTTCCTTTCATTTTATTTTTGCCCCAAAATTTTTGTGGTTATTTGGATGGTTGGTATGTTAATATAGATAATATGTTTTAACTTTTGATAGCTTTTTTTCTCTTCGAAAATTCTTTTTGTTCTTTGTTCTTTTTCAAGCCCTTGTATTGGTTGTTTTGATTTCTAGCTAAGTTATATGAAACTAATGAGATTCTTTCCTGAATTTGGCATAGATCTTTTGTTGTTATTTGTTCTACTGTGTTACTAGGGCCACTATTCTCCGTTTAAGGTTTTTGCTTTTTTTTATTTATTTAAAAAATGTGATTTTGGTTGTGTTTCTTCACATGCCTGTGTTTAAGAATTGGCTTGGTGGGTTCTACAGTTTTAGCTCTAAGTTAAATAGTTCCCCAGTGTTTGCAGTTTCTATTTTCTAGAGCCACCAATCTGAACTGAAGAGGTTTCTCTCCCTTCAAAATACTTTTTTTTGGATAAAGCAAAATATTATTACTAAGAAGTAAAAAGAGTAATTTTGGCAAAGAGTAATACCACGATACCACAATAAAAATAAGGAGATTAGA
The DNA here is from genome assembly GCA_037954105.1 of Canavalia gladiata. Taxonomy (NCBI): domain Eukaryota; kingdom Viridiplantae; phylum Streptophyta; class Magnoliopsida; order Fabales; family Fabaceae; genus Canavalia; species Canavalia gladiata. Next base: position 9,373,876 of record CM075659.1, on the reverse strand, counting down.
TCAGTGTCACATCTGAACACAGAACCAAAACTGAAGATATATTAAACCGAAAAGCACCTCACACACACCGGGAAAGGAAAACTAGAAGCTTGTTTGTTAAGATGTGACACATTGGTAAAGGATAAAGTTAATTTTTTTTTTATTTATAAAATTTGGGTAGTTTTTATATTTTAAATTAACTTTTGAAAGTGAATTAAACTTAATTTTTATATGGAATTAAAGTTTATTAAATCTTAATATTGAATAATTTGTAAATGTTTAGTTCGCATACTTTAGGCATTTGATATATTAAGATGTTTCATATTACATAGGAATAGAGTAAAAGTATTTCTTAAGAAACTTTAACATTCCATCTCTTTTGAACTAGTTTTTTAGAATAAATTAAGCTCAATTTTCTAATACTGTTTGAAAAATTATCTGCTTAATGAAACTCCATAAGACAGTAGGAATCATATCTAATAGAATTGATTTTGCCCCCTTTTTGCCTTTGACGTCCACCATAATAATACAACAGACACAAATAAGGATTTGTATCCCACTCCAAGTAGGACATGCACCTATGTTGGTACTTGGTAGTGCTCCTTAGCCCACAACCAGTGCTCTAACCTTGGCTAATTAAACAACCTCTTGTTCTGCAAAATTAGCTCCGTTGAAAACTTTCTGATTTCTTGTTGCCCAGATGGAAAATCCTTGTTATGTTGGTATGTTGGCAAAAATGTCTAAATTAATCAGAGATATAGAAACAATTTTGACCATGGTCTAGTCTTTTTAAATTGGATATAATTCTTCACAACCAGTATTCTCTGCGATAATAGTTTCTTCTTTTGCAATAAGTTACAAATATTGTAGCCTATTTTCATGTGCCATGTGTGTTAGAAAATGAAGTAATTAATGAACTTATTCATTCGATACTTGTTCTTCAATACATGTTCTTAAATTTTAAATTTATTATATATTTTTTATGGATGTATGTCACATTTAATATTTTATAAACTTTAACAATTAGGTTGTGTGACTGTATGGTTCTTGTATCTAAGAGATGTCTTGTGTACTTATCTATAAATAGTTGTGTAGTAGTATATTTGTAATTTAAGCCAAAAAGGTCAAATTTGAGTTTTTTTTTCCCCTGAATTTTTTTTTTCGATGTGTTTGTATCTACCAACAAGGGTTGTAAGTGGATAGTGACCCTAGCAAAGTTGATTTTTTCAAATGTGTTTGTATCTACCAACAGTAGTTGTAAGTGGATGGCGACCACAGCAAAGTTACTTTATGGATAGATGGATACAAATTTTGGAGTTGTTACTTTAAAGAAGGCTTTACTTAACCTCTACCTCTAACTGAAGGATTAGTCTAATACCTTTGCTTTATGAGAATTCATTATCAAAGATCAGATATTTGATAAATTCAATCTAATAGTATTAAGTAAAAAATCTAAATAGAATTTATAATTTCATACTTGTTTTGACTACTTAGTCAAATCAATGTATCCTAAGCTTACTAAGGATAATGTTAATGTTATGATAAATTAAAAATTTGTTTGTAATTATATAGGTGCATGGTAAATTAATTTTTAATTTTTAAATTTTTATTTATTAAATATTTACTTTTTAATCTATCATGCAAGTTGATCTTTTATTATGTTTATACGTAATTGACATGTAACATTAAATATTATATGAGATGTGATTTAACACCTAAACGATTATGTTTTGATTTTTTTTTTTTTTTAGGATTTGATTTATTCCTTCTTCTTAGATGTAAAGAACTATATTTAAAGAAATCTAATTATAAATTTTTTTTTTAATATCTTTGGAGAATTTGAGTAGCCATCAACATCCAATTTATTTATTTGAAATACAAAATTAATTACATATGTATGAGAAAATTAAAAAATAACAACTAAATATGATGTATAGATCGTGCTAACAATTTTGTTTCAGAATCTATGAAGCAACATGGTATCCTATAAATTCAATGAATGGAGTGGGGTCTTGTGAATTAGGAATTAGCATCTTTCTCAAAGTGTGGAAAAAATGTTTTGAGGTGGTGTTGTATTAACCTCATTACCTCACTTCTTACTAGATGAAGATGGTTCTAGTCAATCACAACAATTGACAAAGTTAATATTGGTGAAAAATCATTATAAAGTAGAATCAAGAATCAAGTTTGTTGGGTAAAGAATATTTTTTTTATTACCAACATACAAGCAAGATAGTAGACAAAAATGTAGTTTTTCATAACTCTTGAGAAGAAGGAATAAAAAGAAAAATGAATAGATCAAGCCTTAAAATGAAGAAGTAAAATGTAGTCATTTAACATTATACTTAAGCAAATTGTTAACAAAAAATAGAATGAAAGATTAACTTGCAATGACAGATTAATAGATGAGAGATTAAAGATTTTTTAAAATTCAAGAACTAATTTACAAATAATTACATACATAAGGAGTTATGCTTATACTCTTCCTCCTAAAAACAACGTTAACCTAAGCAGTTAGATTATACTTTTGAATCTTAATATTTAAATGTTATTCACCATAGTATGGTGTTCTTATACTTGCCAAAATCATATTACTTCGATATTAGAGATATATGTTGAAATTGATATGCTTAACATATATGTGTTTTTATTTGAGGTTGTCTATTTTGACATAGAGTAGTGATTAGGAATAGAAATAAATTAAATTAAATTAAGTTAAGTTTCAAGTGTTTAGGTCTGATCTAATTAAAAATTTTGAAATCTGAATCTTAGCCTGGTACCTTTTATAAACTTTTTTTTATTATCAAAGATCTAATATATTTTAAAGCTTATAAGCCTGTATAAAAACTTATAATACAAAAAGTTAATCAATAAATTTAAAATTTAAATAAATAATTGATTAAATAAGCTTAAATACTAAAATTTATAAGATAAAATATTTACAAACTTAACTATATAATTTTAAAATATGTATATTAAATACTAATTATATATAAATACAATAACATATGAAAAAAAATAATATATACATATATCATACATGTATATACAAATTTAGATATATATATAAAAATTAAAATAACATATAAAATATTTATTTTAAAATTAAAATAATGTACATAATTTTTATAAAAAATATTAAATAATTTTATAAATATAATATTTTTTTATTTAAAATTAAAAATTTTAATTTTTAACAAGTTATATATATATATTAATATTATATAAATATAAATATATAATATATAAAGATAAATATATTAACACAGATTTTTTATTAATCTAAATTTTATTTATTTATTTTTTTAATAAATTAAATTAAATTATGCTTTAAACAAATTAAACTGTAGATTTCTCTTGAACAACTCATTCATTTATATTCCTAATCCAAAATTAAGAAAGTTAATTTATCACATATTATTTGAATATAATTTATTGTTTTATTTGTAGATTTTTTTAAAATATTTGTAATCGATTAAATTCTAAAGGAATGATGCTAAGGAAGATTGAAAATGCTGAGGAGTTACTAAGCAAAAATTTTGGTAATTGTTTGGAGAGGTAGGGAATTAGCCGGTGTTTTGACAATTAAAAAAGAAACAGGTGTAATAAATGGCAAATGCAGTGCACAGATATGCATTTAGTTTTTTTTCCTTAAAGTATCAGCACTGTTTTTCTCGAGTGCAGAACACTGTCTTTGGAAATAACCGATAACCAAAGAAGTCAATTTCTTCATCAAAGGCTTTGATCCTTGTAATTCACTATTTAGTTTAAGGAAGAGGAGGAAAAAAAATTAATGTGTTTGATTCAGGAAGAAAAAATATTCTTTAAGAGGAGAATGAAAATTTTTTAAAATATATTTTTTAGTTACCGTTATTTCTAAAAACATCATTTTAAATTTAAAAGGTTATTTTATTTAATTAAATTATTTTTTTCTTGAAAAAGAATCAAAATTGAGTAAGAAATGATTTTGACTTCTTCTCTCCTCCCTTTCCTTTAAGAAAGTTTAAAATTGAATCAAACCTGTTAAACTTTATAATTAAAATAATTAAAGTACGACTAAAAATAAAAAATAAAAAATATTTTTATTGTGATTTAATTTAATTTTCAGTTCCTATCATTAAAACCAATCAGAATCAAATTAAACAACACCTAATATATATATATATATATATATATATATATATATATATATTTAGACTATATTCCCTATTATATTCTAACATAAAAGTTAATTATTTCTTCGTTTATATATTCGTACTCCCTTTCTCTCCTTTATTTTTCTTTTTTTACCAACAAATTTATCATGTTTTTTATAATTTCACCCTTCATTAACATCTCTTTTCTCTCTTGTTCTTCTAACAAATCCATTTCACTTTTCCACTTTCACAAAATTATTCCTCTTTAATCTAAATTAAAAATTATATAACATAAATAAAATTAGAAATTAGAAACAAAATAATTTAACTTAATCATTCTTGAACAAATTCATTTCAATTTTTACTTTCACCAAATTATTCTTAGTGTAAATTAAAAGTTATATAAAAATAATAAAAAAACAAAATAATCAAACTAAATCAAACTGCAAAATATAATATAATTTGAACTTTAACATAACATTCAAATCAAACCATATCAAACCGTTTATTATTTTTATCTTCATTTAAAATTATTTTTTACCTTTTGTAAAAATCCAACAAAATGAAACCGCTTGCTTACACCTCTCTCCTCCCTTCCTCCCTTCCGGTTTGCTCTAACCATTGTATCAGTAAAACTCTCTCCACACTGCCAGGTAGCGACCGTCACCACCAAACGACGCCGCTTCGTCCCAACCTCCACAGAAACGCATCAAGGAAACCCTAACATCACCTTTTTCTCGCTGGGGATTCCCTCCACGCGCCGCCGCTTCCCATTCTTCGCTTCAAACTCATCGTGAAATTCGTGTTGCAACTCCGCGGTGTATGTAAGTCCTGGAAATCCCTAATTCGCCAATAAGCACCTTCGGTGTTTAACGCTTGATCACTGGCTCTTGTGACAGCATTCTCTGTTTCGCCATGTCAAAGTTGTGCTCTTTCATGGAACCCTTCTATTGGGAAATTCAAGAAATTGCTTTCTCTGGATAGTTAATGATTAGGTGCAAAGTGAAGGGTTTTGGATTCTGTTTTTCAGAATGGTTCAAACTTCAAAGAACCCATGCTATGCATTAGAGCTTTGATATTGTTTAAAACTTTGTACCCTTTCATTTTGATTTTGTTAGCTACAATGAAAGGAAATAAAAAATAGGTTCTTCATGGGTTATTGTTTCTCTTGATTTGGGAAAGGAGTAGCTGTGGTTACCTTAACTTTGGGTGTGTTGATGGATTGCTTCCTTTCTCATGGTTGGATGCTCCTACAGGTTTAAGTTGAGATTTTGATATCACCTTGTTCTTGATATTTGCATATAGATACTATGCTTATGCTAAGTCATTGGTATTAGAAAGTCCTAGGTTAGCAAGGTAATGGGTATATAATATAGAGGTAATTCTCACTCTAAGAGCTAGCTTTTAAGGTTAAGTTAAACCCCAAACTTAATTCTAATTCTAATATGGTATCCTACCTTAAAGAGTCATCTGTCCAACGTTGCAAATTTCACATTCTCAATGTCCAATCCTAAACGTGAAGAGAATGTATTAAAAAGTTTCACATTGATTAGAAGTGAGACCTTTTAGGGTTGAATTTGGCTCAAAACCAATTCTAATAACTGTTGTAATAGGTTGTTGTTGAATCCACTTGCAACTCCGGCTTATAGGTTTTCCCATCTGTTATGAATGTTGTGTTCTAATTACCGGTGACCTCATGGGTCATTTTTAATCAATAACCCATGGAATCTGGAGCTTGCTGATAATCCGGAGGAAAATGAATAGGGTAGTATAGAGATTGTCTTTGACATACAACTGGTTTTGTACTTTTACCTCTTTGCTTGTCCAAAATGGGATAGTTATGGTTAATCATTTACATGTCCTAATTGTCTCAGATTTTAAATTAAAGTAGGGTTTAAGGTTTTGAGGTGGAAGCAACTGGTACAATGGAGCAGACGATTCCATTGTGGGTGGAATCTTGAGTGACTGCACAGTGATAATTATAAAGTAACCAAATTATTATACTTTGGCTAATTTTCAGTTATCTGCTAGGGTTGGATATAGGGTTTGTGATCACCCATTCAGCTTAGTTTGATGTGTGAAATATATTCACCCATATTACAAAATTTTGATGTGTTTGTTGGAAGTTTTTTTATTTTTATTTTTTACCTCAGACTAAACTAATTAAATCAAATTTGTTTAGTTTAGGTCAAGTCATTGCTAGAGATTTTTATTTTTTTTATAAAAAATTATATAAATATATAGAAATTAAAAAAATAAAAGAAAGTACTTAAAGTCAAGTTAAACATATTAATTTCAAAATTTCTTAACCCAAGACCCAACCCAAAATTCCTTTCTTGAACCAAATTGATAAACCCCATTGGGTCAATAGCCCGGCTTCCTGAGTTGTTAACATAGACCCCCTAACATCCTTATGTAAAATATTATGAAGTAGCAGATAAACTGTTGAACATATTCACATAGCTTTCCAAATTTGAAAACTTCCTAATAATTTGAGCAAATCTTGACTTTGAGCTCAAGAAGAAATTCAAAAGGAGTTAGAAATAATAAGTTGAGAATTTAAAGTTACCAGTGGTTAGGATTTTCCACATATGAAAGCTTAATGTGCCTATTGAAATTGTATTTGGTAATAATATTCATGTACAGACTTCTCATTCATGTGTGCAGTATTTATTCAGGTTCATGTAACTAGTTGTCCTCGAGGTCATGCATTATTGTATTTGGAATTTTTCCTTTTTTTTTTTTTTGTATGTGGGGGAGGAAGGGGACTATAGAAATATATTCCGAAGAAAATTGAAGTGTTATCAAACTTAATATTCAATTTTCTTTATCCTGATATAACTTACTCTTTCGTTAATTTTACTAGTCACATACCACACTGAAACTACCATGACTAAAAGCCCAGGAGTAAGAAATATCATGCATTTATAAAATCCCTACAAGGATGACATCTATCTTACAACCGAAGTGAAAGTGCTGGCTAATGAGTCTGAAATATCAGTATCAATACAATGTGTCACTTAGACCATAGGTTTTGAGGATATTATCAAACAAAACAAACCACTCTCACAATCATATTATTATTTAGAGTAATACTATATCCTCCTATAACATTCTTCTCATTACCTTCTTAATACTTCATAAAGAAAGCATTAAATAAATAGGTAAAAATCTTTAATATTTTAAAGACATAAAACACATTTAATACTTTCTTTATTTTGTACTTTAGAAGTATTAAGATATTGTAGGAGAATTTAGAATTATTCTATTATTTATGTTTATGAGAGCATCAGGATACATATCTGATATACAGTTAGGCTTACCCTTATTTTATTTTGCACAGCCAGGGACTAAATTCAATTAGATCTGAGTAGAGATGCGCCTTGTTCTTGTATCTGGAAGTCCAATGAACAATTCAGTCTCCACATTTGAACTTGGAGAACTTTCTGCAAAGGATTGGGGATGATTTTCTCTCTGATCATTCATTGCAGGCTTTGGATGGATACCATGCTGCAGAGAATTTCCGTTTTAAGTTTTTTTTTTCTAACTGAAAGATTTGTAAGGCAATCCAACAATCTGCAAGCTTAAGGGAGAGATTGTTTCTATTTTGATACCAAAAGTTGAAGTTCGGGATTTTTTCATTAGGATGATTAAGAATTTTTTTAATTGAAAAAATATTTATTTTTATTAATAATTATAAAAAATTATTTTTTCTTTATTTTTCATTTCCAAAGATTAGTTTATTTTTATATTTACTTATGCAAGTCTAAAAAAATAAAATAAATAAAATAAAAATAATGTGAGATTTGAATAATCTTTTCTTAAAAAAAAAGTAAAACGTTTTCTCAAATCAATTAGGCTATAAATATTCTCCAATTGAGGTATAGACTAATAGATAAATTCCAAATAGAACTAGCATTACCTTCTCAGAGAGCCTGGTATTTTCAGCAACTAGGGCTTTCTCCTGAATTGTATTAAAAACACATTAGTCAGAATCTTTTTGATGCAATGTTTGCTGGGAACATTTTCAACATTCAGAACTGATGAAGAAGGTAATGAACCTTCAAGCATTTTTTAATTCTTGGCAATTATCAGAAACTCAGAATGATACAGAAGTAGCCAATCACAAACTCTTAGACAAAAGATGGAAGGGTAATATTGCTTCTTAAATAACACTTCAGGTTGACAATTGGTCACGACTGTATTAGGTGTCTGAATTTGACCAAAAAAGGTTATAAATATTTTGATGAAATGCAAACACTCATGCAGTGGTAGCCAGTTGGGATTTGACTTGTGCATTAGTTGGACTGTACAAAATTAAATGCAATACCACATTCATGCAGAGAGTTAAGGAAATAAGAAGGGGAAAGGTGGAAAAGGGAAAGGAAAAATATTCAAACTTCTTCTAGAAACTCACTTCACTTAATTTCTTTTCTTTTTCTTGACCTAGTTACAAATACACTCGTACACGAACCTCTAGTTGGTACATAAATTCAAATAATACAAATCTTACAAACTATAAAATTATTAAATGTGAGATATATGTAAAAGTAAACCTTAAAATTCATGAACAAATATTGAATGAATTAAGTTTAATAAATTGCTTCCAATTTCCAATACCCAGCTTACCTTTTCTTTTAGTAGATCAATTTGTTCCTTGAAAACCTGAGTCTGAGGAATAGAAAGTTGAGACTCAAATATCAACAAGCTTTGAAATTTTAATAATAAAACTATATATGCTTGTTAAATCATTCTAACCTTTCTGGCTCTAACATTGCTTATACTCCTCTCCAATTGTTGTTCTAACCGTTGCAATTCATCAATGGAGCAAGACGCCAAACCTTCTCCCAAGAGTTTCCTGAGTGAATGAAATTCAACAATTCTTTCATTGTGAAAATTAACTGAACGTTAATTAACAGTATGTCAACATGAATGGAAATGCAAAATTTTTAACCGTTTCGAAGCTTCAAGAAGGTCAATCTTCTTCATCATGTTTGCTGCTTCTTGCTTCAAATGCTGACATACATTAGGCAATTTATTCAAATTTCTGGAATCTAAGTTGAACCGTGCTATAATAAGTAAATACAGTAAGCAAGAAGAAATTAACGGAACTCCAACAGTTCAATTAACCAATTCCCTCTGATTTTAACTTTTAATATATATATATATATTCTTACAGGGATAGATGAAGATGGAATTATTAAAACTCAAAAGCTATTCATGAAAAAAAGCCTAAATTATATATGCGGCCATAATAATGCATTTCTGTTAATACTTGCATGAATATCTGTGCGAAATAAATTTAGAAATTCAGGTATTAAATTAGAGGCTTGGACCAAGTCTTTCCAACCATATTTGAAAGGCCAAAAGAAAAGCCATCAAATACAAACAATAAACACATGACACTCCTATAAATGACCTCACTCGGCTTCAACTGATATGATTCTCTTGCACTTTCAATCTTGTAAAACATTGGAAATATGTCATTAGAAATTACGTTCAGGTAACAGACACCAAGTTTTCAGCATTGGACCAAAACAACTTATAACATCAAAAGTAGCTGCCAACAATTCCCACCAGAAAAGAAAAAAAAAGGGTTTGCAAACTACATCTGTATCTTACATACATTATATATAGTTGAGGAAAGAGGGGAAAGAGCTATTTAGTTTTCCATCTTTCACTAATTGGGAAGCTGGATATTATTTGTGGAGCAATTTCAAAATTAAATAAAAAAATCAATCAAGATAAGGAAGAACAATGGTGAGGTACTGCTAAATGATGAAAAATAAAATAGAACAAAGAAATTAATTTAGGATCAAATAATTCTTTTGTTTTCTTTCTTTTCCACTTACTTTTTTTTAACAATATATACAGCTATATTTATAAATAGATAACACTCTTACATTTTATTTGGTCAGAAAAAAAAAAGAAATTATGAAAAAATATTTTTTACCGTTTGTTTACATATAAAAATAGGAGTAAATAAAATATTTTTTTTATAAATTTCACATAAAAGTTAATCCTTTTTAGTAGATAAAAAAATGATGTAAGGAGAAGCTTTCTTTTTTATTTTTTATTTATTTTAAATTGTTAATATTATTATATGTTTTTAAAAATAAAAAATAAAAATTTTAAAATTAAATTTTATTTTTAAAATTTATACTACTAATATATATTTTTTCTCTTTTCCTTTTCACATATAAAAAAACAATTCCATTATTTTCCCCCCTCTTTCATAAAATTAGATGAAAAATGACAATAGTAATTGACTATTATTAACAATAATTTGCAGCACATTACTCATCAGGTAATGCCTATTATGTGAAATCTGCTTATTCAGTCTTGCCGGTGCATCCAGATACAAGTGAAAAGCCATTTTACATAGTTTTATGGAGCTGAGCTGGCCAATCCATTGGAAGAAGCTGTTCCACGGCCGAAGGTTAATCCTTGACAAAATTCCAACCAGACTCAATCCTCTTAGCAAGAGAGTTATCATTGCAAGGGAAGATGAATGCTTCCCCTATGAAGCTCCAATAATAAATAAATCAGTTACACATGTTTTCACATGACAGCACCTATTGTTTATGGATGGACCTTTACAATTGGGTTGGAATCTCCCTACCTCTTCTACCAGATTCTAGAATGTATTTCTAGCAACACTTAGGGCTGATCCGCAACAATAAATCAAAAGAAGCTTTGTTGGTGATAGGGTTTGCATGCATATGGTCCATTTGGATATCTAGATATAACTTTATTTTTCAGAATACTCTTCCTTAATGTGTTGTTCTTGAACTTCCAATGTTTCTCTCAGATACTGAAATCTTCCTCTTGATAGTGCTTTTTTAAAAATGTTAGTCAATTTTTCTTGTGAATTACGACAGACCAACTTTACCTCTCTTTCTTCAATTACATTTTGAATGAAATAGTGTTTTCTGTTAATTTGTCTGGTTGGGCTTTGATAAAGTAGATTTTTTATCATAATGAAGTTGAAGGTCCCTTCTTGCTTCTTTCCAAAGTCTTCTAAGATTCTTCTCAGCCAAATTGCTTGTTGCATAGCCAAACCAATTGCTAAATATTCAACTTTGGCTGAAGATTTCACCACTACTTATTGCCTCTCTTGCTAATCCAATGATTACTCTAGCAATGTCCAAGAGGGAAACTGAAGCGAAAGTTTCTGGCACTTTTATACCACTCCATTGAAGGCGGTATTATCCAAGCATACATCCTTTACACACTCCAAAGTTTTTCGTTGGTAACTCATATAGAATCTTCTTTTGAAAAAGCAACTTGAGACTATTGTAATTCAAGTATTCAAATCTCTAATGATATACACGAGTCATTTCCTTCTCTACTAAAATTCCTCTCATAATTAAGAGAGCGGAAAAGTCCCACTTATGGTCATTTTTACTATAGTAGCAACCTTCCTTCTGAATAAATATTTTTGTACTTCTAGTTTTCAAATTTTAGAGAACAACCATGCTCTAAATATTGTCCAAAGCTCAACAAATTTTCATTTAATTCCCACATATAAACAGTATCATGATAATGTTACTTCCTTGCTTTGTTGTAACTCCAATGTTGTCTTTGCCTTTTACTTCAATATGTTCTTTGTTGCACAGTTTGATTTAAGCTGAATGAAGAATCCATGTTGAGAAAGACTTTTTTATTCCCAATCATATGATTACTACAACCACTCTTTAATTTTTATCTTCTTTTAATTTCTTTTGATAGGCACATAACAAGTTTCCTTCCTTACTTTTCCAACAAATGAAGTGTCGTGCTGATTGCCAAAATGACAATCTTTTTGTATCTGTCCAAATCTTTTGCAGTTGTGATATTCTGGCTTGCCTTTATTCTAACAATCTCTCTCTTCATGGCTATCCATCTTTCAAATTTCACACCATTTATTTGATCCTCCATCATTTTCTCTTCCATGCAAATTTCTTCCCCTAGGAGACTCACCTTTATTTTGAGTGGAGAGATTATTTTCAGCATCATTGGAATGAATGGAGAGTTTAACAGGAGATGTGCTCTTCGCAATGCGCCTTCGTAACCTTTGATCATAGGGTCTCATCATCTCGACGATTCCAACAACCCTTAAATTGTCATGATTGACATGTCCTTGGTTTCTTCTATAACAACCACCTTAGGACCAAATTTTCAGTCAAACTAATCTTAATTTTATCACAATTCAACGATCTATTATATTTTCAAATAATTTTATTTGATTCACCAACTTGGCTAATCAATTAACATACTTATACAAGCTTCCTTTCCCTTTCATTCTCAACATCTCTATTAAGAGATTGAAAACTAACCAATCTCTTCTTTGAATCTTCAAATTCTTGTATAATTTTTTGTGCATGTTTTTGTTTTCATAATCTTTAAAAATATGAATATTGGGACTCTTTCTGAGCCATCCTGAATACTCAATATCTGTCTTCATCTTCTTCAATTCTTCATAGTGTGAAACAATAACATCCTTTGTAGCTATTGGTTCCTCGTATCCAATTTCAACTAACTCCAAAACATCCAGAAAAAAAAAAGAAGTCTTCATTTTTATTGTACAAAAATTATAATTTTCTCTTTCGAACAAAGTAACTTAACATTATTGAAGATTATATTGTTGATTATCAAAGAATTGCTTAAGGAAGTTGTTATAACTTTGTCTTTAATCTATTCCTACTCTTCTTTTTCTTTCCTTGATTATACTTATAATTTCTCTATTTTAAACTATGTGCAATTTTATTTCTTCAAATTTTTTAAGCTAATTAAATCTCTATTTTTAAAATTAAACTCATCTTGTCCTCCAATTTATTTTCTTCTACTTTAAATTCTTAAATTATTAATTTCTCAAAATTTTGGTGGGATTTAAAATCAAATTGATATATAAAATAATTATAATAGTTTAGAAGTCAAATATTTAGTGAAAATTTTATAAAATTTGAAGAATTTTATAAAATATAAGATTCAAATTTTAAGAGAAAAAAATTTTAAAATTATGGGTGAAGTTTGATATTTTAGTTGATAAGTTTATAATAATTTAATCAATTTACTTTGTAAAAATTTAAGAAATGATAATTTAAGAATTTTGAGGTAAAAAAAATTGATGAGAGGCCAAATTTATTAAATTTTAAATTAAAAAACTTAATTAATTAAATCTTTTTTATAATGTTTTTTTTGCTGCAATGATTTGTAGCTTAGATATCATTCTGTTGGTATTAAAGAGTTGGTGCAAAAGTCTAAAATACTCAAGAAATTATAGAATATGGTGGGCTAATGGTACTGTAAAATTATGCATTAAAATAGAATTAGGAGAGTATTTTAGGGGTGAATAATTCTCTATTTTCTTTCTTTTTCACTTACATATTACTTTGATACATACACATATTTGTAAATAAATGAGTGCTATCCAACATCGTGAAGTATTTAAATACTAGATAAAGAATAGAAATGCTTCAATATTATGGCAGAAAGACAACTAGAAGAGGTATAACCTGCATATTTTGTTCAACTGATCTGATTGCTGTTGGATTACTATCCTTGGTGTGCCTGCGGTATCGTTCAATTGAATCCTGCATGCTGTATCATTAAAACCAATAAACACACAAAGATATGATCAACGTCTTCCAAGAGTTATGTTTGACAACAAACAGAAAATGAGAAGGAAAATAGTTTGATTTGATAAAATATTCTTTATTTTATTTTTTCATTTTTAGTTATAATTTTTTTTTATTTTCTTTATTATACAATTTGAATGCTAAACAGTGAAACCAACGTCAGTTGTTTTTACTATTTTTTATACAAATTTTAACAAATAAAATAAACATAAATGATATTTTTATTAAAAATAAAAATAAAAATATTTTGTTAAACCAAACAGTTCCTAGTTCTTTTTGTAATCTTAATTTTAAAGTAATATAAAGAGGAGAAATCAAAATGAAGAAGAAATAGAAAGGTCACAAATTCATCCATTGCCTTCCATTTCTATAATACTTCAGAGAATGGAATTTTCTGTAATTTAGAAATAACTCAACTGCTCTAATTTTTTAATAATTTTTTGGACAGATTATAACAGTGATTTCAACGTAAATAGGTCACTTCTATTCCTGCCATGCCTTTTGATTCCAAAACAATAGTTCTAATCTTCATGTCTCCCTCAACCTTTTTTCAGACTAGCTCTATGACACTGAGGAAGCAGTCCCAATTAGCACATGTACTGATACCATTAGCATATAAATAATAATTAGCTGTGCACTTCCACATGGAATGCATAAATACCAATAGAAGTTAATGTAGAGTGCATGTCTTATTTGGCAAATTCAAAGCTTACAAGTTGGAAAACCCAAATTTTGACTTTCATATTCAAGCAACTCCGAAGAAAGAGGCACAAGAATAAAGGATTTCTAATTCCTTTTCATTTTTCCTATAAGACTACGAAAACACCATGGCATATACTCTTATGTGAGATTCAATTTCACCTTCTCCACCAACCCTTTTTCTTTCTTTCTGAAAGTAAAAATATATTACTAAGAGAAAAAAAATGTTGACATTAATTAACCACCTTTTGAACATGCTGGAAGCCACATACCCCCAACTGATTATTAAGAAAACATGATTAAAATACATCAAAGCTGAAATATCTGTCATGACTATTTCGTTGATCTCAAGATGAATTTTGGTCATTTAGTTTTGAATGTCTATAGCAAATTGCATGCCTTGAAGATAGGACTTTGGGTTAAAAATGTAGATCCTACACTTGATGTTCAGTTAAAGTCCTCTCATAAAATAACTCTAATATTGTCTTTAGACACCTTTTTTACTTGTGAAGATATAGGAATTCAAATTTCTCGATATACTCTTCTACAAAACCCAAATGCTTCAAGTTTGTTAATTCCTTTGGATTCTCAAACGTTCTCCCTCTAGATCTTGCAATCAGAGTCCTCTTTAATTTCTCCTAACTGAGATTGACTTCAATTTTCCTCCACAAATTAAACCATGGTATGGTTGATCCTCCTTTTTTTTAGGCATTTTTCACTTGATAGTATGTTTCTACCTTGGTGATCCATTCCGTAGGGTCTTTTCCTCTAAATCTTGGCAGTTCACTTTCTTAATTGTCATATACTTCTCCAAATCTTGGAAATTCAAATCTGACCCTTGTTTGACATAATTATTCTCCTTATGATTGGACTTATCATTTTCCTATTCTGCTATCTTCCTAAACACCTCTTATAGAGAAACCTTTCTTTTCCATCCGTTCCATTCTCTCATTCATCTAAACTACATCATTTCATAGTCCTACCACCTGTTCCTCCAATGAATTTAGATGACCAGAAACCCTAACCATTATTAAATGATCAACTTTCTAGTCTCAACAAATCTCCTTTTTCCTATTATCAGGAAAGTTAGATCCACATGATAAAACACCAATTGATAAATTGCATACAATACAACAATAGACTTGTTGTCCCAAAGATAAAAGTCTCCTAAAAAATATGTTGAAGTAATGATAGGACAAGTATATATACTTACAAACAATTCTCACATTACTCATTTGAGATTGTGTTAGAACCTTTATATGTCTCGGTATTTTTGTTAATTTTGGATAAAGGCCAGTGACACTGATCAAAGATTATGGGATTTAAAGCACCCTCTCGATAGATGGAATGGATATAGCTAAGATGAGGTGGTGAGACACAGTACCGACAAGGGCTGTAAACAAATTCAAGTCTGGCTTTATGGTTTACCATAACAAAAGTAGAACTGAAATTGGGTTTGGTAAAATGAGAAATCCTAGACTTCAGGATTCAAATATCAAATTTTATATTCTAAATTCAAACACTTATTCTTAAAAATAGGATGTTCAGTATACCTTTCTTTTTCGCATGTAATGACATGTCTTTTCCAATTTGCAACACTTGTCTTAAGAGTTTTTATATCAATTAAATCAATATTTTCTTTAATCAGTTACTAAAGCAAATAAGACTTTTAGTTTCTTTAATTATTTAAAGTAATTCCCAAACTTTCTCAATCGACATTAAGTATAATAAAATATTTATAAATCAACATTATCATCAATTAAACTAACTTCTAAATTTTAATATTAAAATTTTTAAATAAATGCATTTTTATTTTTTGATTTATTTTTATTATTGATAAATAATTTCTTTTTAAAAAAATTTAATTTATATATATATATATATATATATATATATATATATATATATATATATATATATGTGTGTGTGTGTATTTATAAAGAGTATCATTTTGATACATTGTCCATGTAAAACTTTTTACGTTGTCAATTAATTAGAATTTACAGTAAGTATAGATTTTGATATAATTATTATAAAATGATATAAAAACTTATAATTGAATAACAATGTAAAAAATATTTATACTGTTAGTGTATTCTAATTAAATCATTCATAAATACTTATATATTGTATTGATATCTTTAGTATTGTTCTCATTTCCTTTTTTTTGCCACTCTAGCTAAAATAACTTTGCAAAAAAGAATATAGAATGATAATACTTTTATTATTACTTGTTAATATTTTAGTAAGCAGTCACCATTTAATTTGAAGGATACAAAAAATGGACAAAAATTTATTTATTTTATTAGTTGAGGCTTTAGTTTTTCCATTACGCCATATGCACTATTGACAAATTTTGCAGTTTCCGCTAAAATTCAACTTTAGTTCAAAGACTCAACATAATTAACAAGTAAATGGTGCATTTTATGACTTTTTCTTTTAATGTGTAAGTAAAATATTAAAGCATAAATTAAAGAAAGAATGTTTAAATTAAAGAGTAAATATGCATGATTAATTCAAATAAAATCTAAAAAATATAGATTAAAAGCAAAAAATAAAAATAACAAATAGGTATTCTCTCAAACTCACTGGCAAGTTTTGATGAGCCTGGAGTTGATTAGGTTTAGAGTATGTCTTGGATTTCAGCTAAATCTCAAGGGTTTACTTTTCTTATTTGGGCTGGTGCTACAGCCCTATGTACTGTCTTTGGTCTTTGAAGAATTGGATTAAGTCTCTGTTTTCAAGTAATGTTATGAGCTGAAGTACCTCTTTGAATTTTAAAAAGATATATATAATTATTATAAAAGAATTTCAATTAAGAAGTTAATAATTACATGTGATGCTCGTTAAGAAATCAAAAGAGTATGAAAGGAAGAACGAGTTGGTGAAAAGGGAAAGGTAAGAAATTACTTTTTCTTTCCTACAACAGTTTGATACCCTTGAATGTAACAAAGAGTAATGAATTCCATAAGATACTAAATTATTTGTATAACAAGGCATTGGATTTTAAATCAACATCTTACATGAGATCAAAGTCAAATATTCACTATAAAAACTGAAGTTGACAGTGGAGACTATTGAAGAACATAAAGTTCAGTGGAAAAAATGCATCATAATGATTGATTAGAAGACCGCCAAGGAAAGTAGGACTATATGACACTTCTTAGCGGACAACCCTAAAATATCCATTTTTTTTAAGATCTATTTCTGCATCTTATATATCCAAAATAGCTGACAAAAAATTTAAGCTGGAAAATGAGGTTGTTGAGGAAGTTAATGAAGAAAATGTCCAAATTTTCATGAACAAAATAGCAAATTGCAAAGTTGATGCCAGAAAAAGATGAGGCTATGTAATAGACATCTTGTGTAACCTAATTCATTGACATAATGTTGGAGGATTTTAAGAAGACATTGATTCATAAAAAGACAACTTGAAAAGGTAGCAGTCTATATTTGTTCAAGTCTTCTTTCATTTCTCTGTTGCTACACTTCACCAAAGGAAAGGATTAAGTGAGACTTGTTGTGACATACTTTGCCACATCTTACCTAACTTAGTTTGGCTCACTAAAACTAGGGAGCATTGATAAAAATGTTCACACCCAATGAATGAAAATCAAATGGTTCGCAAGAGAAAAGGATAAGAAGTTTGATGAAAATGGGCTTAGGGATAGGGAGTTTGAAACAATATTGTAATTTGCTTTAAAGGTCACTTATCATCTAATCAAAGTACTTTATTTGATACTAGTGAGTCACTGGTTCAAATGGTATATGTTTGATTTCTTTAACAAAAAATAAGTAAAATAGATGGCAATGCAAACAATACTTTGTAGTGAGGTTGAGCATATCGAGCTTGATGATGATGATATTAGAATGAGAAATGTTATTTTGTGCAAAATAAAGCATGGCTTGTAGATATATAGGAGGAAGCAAGAAAGATTTGGGAGGTAGGAAAATCTTTAGGACTGTCTTTCGATGGTGATGATGAAGAGGTTATTAGTTTGTTGAAAAAAAAATAAGGATCCTTGAGCTTGTAATGTTCCAAAGAATATGTACCTTATCTAAAGTGCAGATTCATGCTTGTGGGTGGTTTTGTATGTGATACAAGGGGCAATGATTTGAATGGATTTGGATTTGGTTGATTAGGGATCGCTTTTTCTTTGTTGGCAGCAGCATTAGTCTCTTCTTCTGCATATTGATAGCTATCATGTATCATTGCTATCTGCTGCTTTCATTTTTTGTAATAGGCTTTGGATCAATCTCTGGTTTTTTTTTATGGTAGGGTTAGTTGAGTTTAGCTGTTTCATTTGTTTTCTATTGGGATTTGGTAGTTGTTCTTTTGGACATAGTAGTTTTATCTTGAAATGTTTCCGTGCTATCAATTTGGAATTTGAGGTGTGGTTCAATTTGGAGAGGTTTTATTTTTATAGATATTAAATTCTACTTGAGAAGGATTTTTTTTCTCAAGGTTGTCTTGTTATTATGAATAATATTTTTTTGTTAAAATAAAACATTGGATTCCCCTAACATAAGGTTTTAGGTTTGATTATTTTGTTTAAAATATAAACATTTGATACCCCTAACATACGGTTTTAGGTTTGATTTTCTTAATCACTCAAAGCTAACTGTACAGGTGTGTTTCATATCATTAGGGAGAAAAGTACATTTGCTGATATGCTTGAAAAAAGGGGTGCAAATATGAGTGGTGCCATTTAGGTTGTTCTGTAACTCTTGGTATTTTTTTTTCTTTATTAATAAATTCAGTTCTGTGCTAAAAAAGATATTTGAATCTTGTGTAAAAAAAATCTTTATTGATAACAAATTTTATCATATTTTTCATAAAGAATACTTGTGATCCTAGTGAATTTAGATAAGTCGTTCTTAGGGTTTATTTATAAGAAAATGAACTAATTTAAAGAAAAATAAATAAAGTATCGTTAATGATGAAATAAAACTAAGTTTATTGTATACTCAAAAGTTTCATATTTCGTTTGAAAATTAACTCATTTTTTTGTTTTTTAAGTTATATGCCTCAATGGGACATCATTGATTAAAAATAATATAAACAATTTCAGAAGTCTTTGCACATTGGTGGTTATTATCTTCGGTTATATTAAAATACATATGTAATTTTTATAAATAAGACCAGATTTAATTTTAGTTTATTATAATTTATTTAGTTTTAGATCTTAAAAAAATTAAAATTTTTAAAAATAATTTCAATAATCACTTATTAATATTATAACGTGTACTTAGACATTTCATATCACTTACCCTACCAATGCATAATTATTAGTATAGTATGATTATATACATAGATAGATAATAAAAAAAATTCTAAAATTTTTTAAATTTAAAAATCCTCTATAAATATAAAATGTATTTTAATAGTATCATATATTAGGTTATGATGACATAATTTATGTGTCTATATCCCTTTTATTTTATAATAAGATTTAGATTTCAACAATTATGCTCGTTTAAATCTCTTATAAAATATCAAAATTTAAATTCCTTTAATAAGATCTAAATTTAAGAATCTTATTCATTATTAAGTGAATTCCTTATGGTATATGAAAGTTTAAATCTCTAAAAACACTTGGTTTCCTCCATCAATTTTTACTCCACATTATTTTATTTTGATTTTATGGATGGAAGGATTAATATAAATTTAAATTATCAAATTACTTCATCTTATATTTAGAGAGAACTTTAAAATTTTAAAATTGTGAAATTAATAATAAGTAGTTATTACAAAGAAAGTTAAGTAGTACAAATATAATTCAATAAGAGTCAAGTTTAATGGAAGAATTTTGATATTCTCTCTAAATAGATAATATTTGAAAAAAAAATTTATTTGATGTAAAAACTATCCAATTAAATTTTTGTTCTGATCATCTAAATAAGTGTAATTCAGTAATTTTAAATTACTATATTCAAACCTACTCTTAAAATTTATCATGAGATTTTTGAATGTATGGAAATAAACACATGATAAGAAGATAAGAATAAAAAATTAATAAAAATAAAATATTTATGTTATTAAAGATACAAAGTTATTCAATGTTTTTTTAAATATTTAATAAAATACATTTAATATTTTTAATCATATGAACATGAATTTATTTAAAAAAATTAAACTATTAGAATTATCTAATACTAAAGAATTTGGATAATTTATACAAAATTTTAGATTCAAAATTTATTATTTTTATTATACATTAAAAAAGCTAATTTATTATTACAAACAAATGTACGTGCATCTCTTAAAATTTGATTAATCTTCACTTAGAAGAAATTTATGTTAAACTTAATAATAAAATTTAAATAAATATTTTTAATATTATTTTATAATTAAAATTTTATCTTAATAATTATGTCATCTTTTAATATTACAAATTATTAAGATAAAATTTTAATATTAATTAGAAAACAACATATTCAATAATTCTATACCTAAATTTTGTCATTGACTTAGTTTTAAATTCTCAAATAGAGGAAGCATCCTTTAGCAACTTAGCATTATATTAATAGGTTGAATTAAATGAGACTCGCCTTGTCTCTTTATTGGTTCAACACCTCAAATGTGGAATTAAACTTTTATTCTTATGTGCAAATTGACTCCTAAATTTTAAGAGTGTAAACCATATTCAGGAATTTTTATTATAGTTTGAAAGAAATTCACTATCAACCCAACCTGCATCAAAATTTTATTTTACTATTAGTGAGTGCAAAATAAACCTAAAATAAAGTGCTAATTTACACCTTAAAAATATTGTGCATATTTTTTTCTTATCTCTTCATCCTCTTTTATCCTTTAAAGATCCCTTTTCACCAATAACATCTTCATTATATTTAATAATTGAACTAATGAAATATATAATTACTTTATGATGGATTTGCAAATTATAACAATGTGGTCGGCATTTAAGATCCTAAGATACACTACCCCAATTCTTTAATTAGTTTTTTCTTTGTTTGGTTAGATTGTAAATTTGTGTTTGTATGCAAGGGAAAAAAAGGGATTAGATATTTATAAGCTTCCAGAACTTCACCTCATTTACAACTTATCCATTCAATGAATCAAACAAACCAAATCTTAGACAAAGAATTATAATTTAAATCAACCAAGACAAAGCTTGATTTATTTGGAAATTTAATTCCATAGAAAAAGAAGATTGTTATTGGTGGGAATCTAAATGGACTTATTGGTAGAGGCAAGGCATTTCACAAGAGTCATAGAGGTTTCAATTTTAAAGAGCTAATTGCAGAAGTATAATTTGTTTTAGATTTCTCCATAGCATATGATTTCAAGATTATGAATATTTATTTTAAGAAACGGTTAGATTTCTCCATAGCATATGATTTCAAGATTATGAACACTTATTTTAAGAAACGGGAGGAACATTTAATCTCTTATATGAGTGAAACCTTAAAGGCACAAATTCATTTTTTTTTTAATAAGTTTGGTAAGAGAGCTTGCAAGGATTGCAAGATAATACCAAGAGAGAGCCTTACTACACAACATAGATTTTTTATCCTTAATGTTCATTTTTAGAATTGTAAACAGAAAACTCATTACAAATTCAAGAATCAAGTTGCAGCAACTCAAGGATAATAAGTAAGAAACAAGAAAGGAGTACTTTAAGGCTTTACACAGATGTGATAATGCTAAAAATTGGACAAGATAACAGAATGTAAGAAATAAGACAATGAAAGTATTAAGTAAAGCACGATCCAAAACTTTTGAGGAGTTTTACAAGGATTTTGAGATAAAAAAAATGGAGAATGAAAGATATATAATCTTTCAAAAAATAGGTAAAAACAATTAAGAGATTTGAAAAAAAAAATGTATCAAGGATGAAGAAAGAAAAATTTGGTAATATAATAATGTATTAAAGAGAGATAGAAGAACTATTTCTATAAATTTTTCAACAAGGGATAAGGATTGACCTGTAACATAGAAGGATGAGAAGAATTGGCCTACTATCTCAAAATTCAAATTGAAATGGTAGAAGAAGCTCTTAAGTGGATTGATAATGATAAAGCAGCGGGTTCCAATAGTATTTTTTGTTGAAGTTCGAAAATATCTAGGAGAATAGCATATCAATTGGTATGCATTAAATTGTTTAATAAGTTTTTGAAATTAAAGATGTTAGATGGTTGAAGGAGGAGTACTTTGATCCCTATATAAGAAAAAAAAAAGATATTCAAAATCGTGGTAACTACATAAGCATAAAACTTATATGCTATGCTATAAAATTATAATAAAATATGATTAAGATAAATTAAGAAGAAAGACTGGAATAAAAAAAAATGATTAAGCATAAATTATGGAAAAAGATCTAAATAATATAGAATTGGTTTGGATTTATGTTAGAAAGGTTTACAAAACTTATTTATCTTCTATAGAGATATGGAAAGATTTAAAGTGAAAATAAGAACGTGCATATAATTTTTATTAACTTCAAAAAAATATTATTATGGAAGGCTATGGAAAAAAAAAAAAAGTGTTTTCAAGGGTTATATTCAAGTTATACAATAACTATAAGTATAAGACTTTTTTGGAGGCACAACTAAAGATTTTGGTCATTTAAGGATTTTTGTTGAGTAGAGGCAAGATAGAGTATATGTATTACAATTTTACTAAAAAATAAGATGAAAATAATTTAAAAGTAAAATTAGACAATGACATCGTACAACAAATTTTATAATTTAAGATTAAATATTTACTTTGCAAAATAATAAGAAAATTAATAAAGATGTTATAACAAGTTAGGAGATTAAAGTAGGAAGAAAGACATTAGAAGTTACTTATAATCGCAAAGTATTTACAAAACTTAGAAAAAGAAAAGTTTTATTAACATGATATGTGACTAGCTATCCTTTATGACAGTGAATGTTGACATCTAAAGAAAAACACAAAAAATAGAAAAGTGAGGTTTCCAACGGAGATCAACTTTCTTGCAAGTTGCTAGACAGTTTAATAACATTTAACTTTACAGTGCAGGATATTTCAGGCTCTTGAATTGAAGTATGACTTTGTTTGTATGTACTGATCTCTACTTTATGTATACAGGAATTTAATTAATGTAATTTGGTTACTGTAGGTAACACAATATGAAAAACAAACTAGGGCAGATGGCGCTTGTCTGTTACTATCAGAGGTGGAGTGACATTAAAATCAAGTTATCTCTGTCAAGATCGAATTTCTTGATTCAATAGAGTTCTATTCAGCTAAATTTTACAAAGCTATTTCATTAAGACTGAAGTAGTATTAGAAACATAAACAAAATGCATTGATTTGAACACTTGATCCAAACTAATAACTATAATTTACTGGGTACATTCAAGTTTATATTAGAACCAGACACAAAACATAGACTCAAATGTCATTAAGCAGAATCTGCTTTCAATTTTCAAGCTTGAACATTGGCTTAGAAGTTTGGCTAATAAGTTCAACCTAAGTTGAATCCAAGTTTGAACTATAATATTTCTAAAAATCACATACCAATTCTTATGTGGAAACTACTACATAAATAAAAAAGAAAAGGTAAGACCACAAGCATGAGTAACAGCACAAATAATGCACATGAATTCTGTTTTTTTCTCCATGTGATTCTTGTTATTGTTCTTTTTTTTCCCCTTCTAACCAGATTAGCTTAGCTTGTCCATTTGATGCTTAAGACTAAGGCTAGCAATTGAAAAGGAGGGTTGCCACTCAAATCAAGTTATATAACTACCTTGGGAGGATCATACAATAAAGGCTTACTTACCTAGCTCAAACTTGAAACATTGATAATACTGAATTCATATATGCATATCATGCTTGACTTGCTGGATTATATCCCTAAGTAACAGGCACAGCATACTAGCAAAAGAGGATATGGAAGGTGCTTGAAAACATAATAATCTTACTCATTCTAACAAGTGGATTCTTGCTTGAGCGTCTTTTAGCAGTTCTTTTACTGATCTTCATGACAAGCAAAAACCCTAGACCGATCAAGGATGGTTGAAATACTTCATAGAAGTTATTCTAGGATCATATCACAAACCAAAAACCTAGCCAAGGCTTAATATGTGAAACTAAAACCCTTTAAATCACAGTTCATTATATGTCTTCATATCAAGGCCAAATGTGGGCATAAACTGGATCCATCAAACTCAACTCTAACCATAATTTCAAGTTCTATAGTATTCAAAATTGTCTGGCAGCCCCAGGTTTCTCTCTTGGTGCTGTTCCATGTGGATTACAGCACAAGACAATTGTTGGAAGCCATGGGATTTTGCAAAGAGAACATGACATAATTAAAATATGTTATTTATTATTAAATATATATTGGTGAGTTAGAAATATATCTAACTCACATAAATTATAGAGGAGATATCTATAAATAGGCATGTAAATTAAATTTATTTTGCTGATAAATAAAAAAGTTACAGGACATACCTATTTGTAAGGTTTTTGACCAAATTATTCAACTTTTAAAAGAATATTTTATTTTATTTAATTATTATTAAACATATTGTGATGGATTGAAGGAATATTTTAACACAAATAAATTTCAGGATATGTCTACAAATAGATGTCTTGTAAATTAAATTTATTTTTAAGCATTTAAAAATAAATTATCCATATTTTCAAAAATAAAAAATTTTAAGATACATAAAAATTTCAGATTCTCCAACCTTATTAAAGTCAAATGGACGTTAAGTCACTGTAATTGATTTAATGATAAAGGATTTGGCAAGAATAATTTATATGAAATCATTAGTTCAAATTTTGTCATTTTTCATGTGATAGACAAAAAAAACTTAAATGAAACTAAAAAATGCTACATGATTATAAAAGTAAATGGAAAAGGGGTAAATAAAACCTTGCCCTTTTGCTTTGAGCCACAACATTAACAGTTAACATCCCTTTCTAGCTTACATACCGCATTAAGGTGTTGGCCTTCAGGTGATGGAAGATTTTGGTTTACTGCTATATTTGCTCTAAACTGGGAGACGAGGATAAGATATATATATATATATATATATATATATATATATATATATTCATTTTTGTGAGGGTGATGTTGGCTGTATTGAACAAAAAAGTCACAAGTGGAAATTTAGGAGCAGTAGTGCAGCTAAGGACGGTATTGTGTGGAAGGATTTGGTGTTAAAGTTGAATTGTTATACTTAAAAACTCTTTCTAGTTTGGATCACCCGAGATACCATGAAAAGGAAAGAAAAGAAGAATCCGTTTAGTATGATAGAACATTTTTTATTTTTATTTTTGTTATAATCTTATTTTCACTCACTTTATTTTTAACGGTGAAAATAATATAACATTTTCATAATTATTTTATAAAATAAAAATAGTTTATTAATTTAAGCAGGTGTTAGATTGTAGAAAAAGTTGAATATATTAAGATCTTCCACACAATAAGGAGATATAGCTAGGTCCTATCACTTATATATTATTACTCAACTTATTCATCCTCATCCAATATAAGATTTATTCCTTACAATTAATACTTTCAACAATCTCTTCCAATAAAGGTGAGATCCTCCATCTCATGCTCTCTCTTAAACACAAACCATTCTTTTCATCCAACCCTTCCACCATCTCAGTGCTTGCTTTATTTTAACAAAGTAAAAAAATGCATGACCATCCACAAATCATAGAAGTGGCTCATAATACCATAACAATTACTAGTAAATATGCAACCTATTAATTATCTAAATATACGATTACTTAATTGTACCATCGGGTTTTACACTGTTGTATTGGAGAAAGAGAAAAATATATAGAAGAGGAAATTTTTTATTATTTTGGCACACTATTTGATACAAAAGTAGGATCTCCTATTTATATTAATGTTAGAATAACCTTTAGTCTATATCGAACATAATTGCTCCACTCAATGCTAAGTATCTTATTTTAAAGAAATAAAAACTAAATACATAACCTTTCATAAATCACAATGGTTCACAATGTCATAATAATGATCAACGAATATACAGCCTATTAGTTTTTAATTATTTGTTTTGAATAATAAAACAATCTTAGTACATAGAAAACTTCACTTTTACTTCAGAGGAAAATATCGTTATTCTATTAGTTAAATATTCATTAAATCCATTCATCAAATAAAATAAGAAAAGAAAATGTATTAATCCCTCTATTTTCTTGTAAGTTAATAGAAACCCTAATCATCATTAATATTAGACAGTAAACCTTATATTTTAGTTAATTGTATTTATATTAATAATAATTATTCTCATTTCAAGAACGTGGCAATTTAAGAGACAATGTAAGCTTTAAGTAAGCGAAAACTGAAAATGCAACTAAAAGTAAAAGGATCACATCGATTCAGCCAATCATATGGCTGAGAATTGGGATCATACTACAAACACACAATTGAGATCATAGACTAATTCATAACCAAAAATTTTTAATGATATTAACACGTAGAAAAATATTCTGCTTAGTCTGAAATGAATCTGATAAAGAGTTTTTCGAAGGGTAAAATAATTCTATCAAATAGAAAAAAGAAGTTTAGTAGACCATAACATGTTACCTAAAGAGTTTAAATTATGCTCATTAATTAACTAATTTTTTACAATAGAGAGAGCGATACTTGTAAACGTAACAAAGTCAAGGTCACAATTTAAGACTATGAAAGAGGGGGAAAATATACAGACAAAGATACTAACAATTTTCTAACTAAAACTAAAATTCTCCAAATTTGGAGATAAAAACTCAGCTAGCTGTTATATCGTACCATCATGAAACTCATTACATTACATGAACTCTTGGCTTCATTTGCATGAAGGATATGTTGTAAGGTGTAATTAGAACCTTTTATTTTGAAAAATTACCAACACCTTGGCAATTTAAAAGTTAATGACTGATGAGTTGCAACAAGGGGAAAAAATGAAGTAACACATTTCTATGGCAAAAGAATTGCCATTTTCTATTGGGATTTTTCATTCCTGTGTAAAGGAACAGAAGAAATTGATAAATAGACTTGAACATATATGCATGCCCTTCCCCTATCATTTTGCACTTCAGCGAGTTTTTCAATTTGTTTAATTTTGTTAGGGTTTAAAAACGGGTCAAGCAAAAAAATAATAAAACAACAACATAATAGAAGACTATCAAAAATAAATATGTAAATTCCACAAAACCACATAAATATTTTATATACAATCAAGCATAAAAAAGTGTTAACATTCAGATTTCAAGTTCTTTCATGTTGTTTTTTGACTCTTTCTCCAAAGTCAGTTTGCTGATAAATTAATTATTTTATGCAGTATTACATTACGTTTTTTAATCATACACACTTCAGTTAGGTTTATTAAGAAATTTTTGGAACTGCACAGAAAACTATATTACTCCAAAACAGACAGAAAAATGGTTTCTAAGAGCTTCAACAAGGAGAAGCTCCAAGTTCTAATCCATGCTAGAAAATATACCTTTGTCTTTCTACGCTAAGTGGAAAAAAAGGTAAAGAAAAATCTATGTTCTATATCACTTAAAAGTTTTTATAAGTTTAAAAACACAGTCACTTCAAAGATTTCGTACCTAATGAAAGCTACACCAGTCTCATATATGACTAAGTTACTGTTGAGAGTCAGAAGAGAATGCCATAACTTGTGTACATACTGGTTGAAGAATTAAAGGTGAAAAAAAAATTAACAGAAAAATACATCATTTAATGTTACCATTACACCTACCTTCATGGTAATTTTCAATTAAATTTTTTATATTAATTTCTTACCTAGTGTTTTATAAACACTTGTTAACATGATTTTAGTTTAATCATAATGATAATAAAAATATAAATAACTTTGGAATGAGGTTAGTGTGTGTGACCTCTTGTTATACTAAAAGCTGTGGTGATCACACTGCACATTATTTCATGGAACATCACAAGCTCCTAGCAGATAGAGTACACTTGCCATTTTTATTTAGTAACACCATATCACTCTGTTAAAGTTTTTCTCACATTATTCGATGATAAAAGAAGTGTAGAGTCCGACCCTACTTAAATCTAAATAAAATATTTATTGATCAAATGATATCACAAGGAATCAAATCATCGTTATGTGGTGCTGTAAGACCTCTTTATCTCTCTTTCCACCTCATGAACATAGTATATGTCAGTGTTTAGTACATATGATACATCACAAACCTATATGTACAACCTCTTTCTCTGCCCGTTACTGAGGGAACAAGGCACCATTAATCATTTCACCCTTTCATAATATTTTGTTGGGGAAGTGGGGTATTGTTTAATTAGGTTAATATTATTCACTAAGATATATACTAAGCTAGGAAGCTATATTCAATCTCAATATGTTTGACTCAATTCTAACATAGAAAAAACCTGCAGGCTACTTGAAGAAACCAAAAAACGATTCTGGCTCTTATTATGTAAGAATTGGTTTAAGTTTTCAACAAGGATAGGATTGATTATTCACTAAAGATGTAAAATGTTATTTAGTATAATCAATTATGCCATTTGATATCATGAAATATTCAAGTTCCATTAAATCACCAGTACTCAAAAGAGTACTAAAGTGCTTAGTTCCTAATGCACCCAAAAAAATTAAAAACAAAAAAGACACAAATAAAATTAGAAAATTCTGGTTTAGTGTTTAAGAAGACTACTTGACTGTATGCATATATGGTGTAAAAGTACCTACATGTTATATACACAAGTTTGCATGAAATTTCCTAGCTCACAATTTAATTATGCTAAAACTACAGGAAGAAGATGCAATCACACAATAATTCATGAAAAAAAAAGGAAAGTTAGAGGAAGAGAAGGGTGAGATTATAAAGCACCTGGCGCTAGCAAATTCATAAAGCTTCCCTCTTGGAGAGAAGATGATAAGAGCAACCTCAGCATCACACAGAACTGAAAGCTCAAAGGCCTTCTTCAGAAGCCCATTACGCCTCTTTGAGAAAGTCACTTGCCGGCTTGTGGCGTTCTCTATACGCTTCATCTGAGTCTTTCCCCTCACCATCTCTTCTCTCTGCTGAATCAATCATCAATAGCACAAAAAAAAACATGAAATTAGAACTATATAGATAGAAAACTGAAGCATTTTTTTTAAAAAAAAAACAAGAGAGTAAATACTCACCAAGTAGCTAAAGACTGAAGCAAAATATTAAGCTTTCTGATGAAAGGGGAATGGAGAGATTTGCAGCAAATCTGAGCCTTCCAAGCAATACTTGAAGACACAGAAGGCTACAGCTGATAGAAAAATGCAACAGATTAGAAACATTATAAATCAAAGGACCCATTTAAACCCCAAAAAGCCAAAAGTTAAGGGTGTGAAACATGAAGGAGGAGGAAGGTTACAATAAAATGGGAGGTTAGTTAAAAAGCAGAAGAAAACAAAAACAAAAACAAAAACAAAAACCAGAGTCCCTATCTATACTGATAGTGATTTCACAGAAAATAAATTAAGAGACCTGATAGTTCAAGTTTCTACACATCAACAAAAAAAAAAAAAAATTTTGGTTTGTGATTCATGATACTTACCAGCAAGAAAGCAACTTCAAATTCAAGTAGTTCCCGCAGTAAGCAAAG
Organism: Canavalia gladiata; assembly: GCA_037954105.1. Lineage (NCBI taxonomy): Eukaryota > Viridiplantae > Streptophyta > Magnoliopsida > Fabales > Fabaceae > Canavalia > Canavalia gladiata. Next base: position 9,343,852 of record CM075659.1, on the reverse strand, counting down.
GGAAAAGGTTAATTAACAAAAGGAAGCAGATTTAACCCAAATTGGGAAAATCAAGGGAAAATCTTTGAACGAAGGAGGGGAGGAATAATTAATAAAGGGTTGTAGATAGAAATAGAAAAGGAAAAGAAGAAGAGAAAATGAGAGAGAGCTGAGGAATCAAAAGAAAGAAAGGAAGAAGCAGCAGAAAAAAAGAGAGTGCACACAGAGAGAAATAGAAAGAAGAAAAGTAAGGGAATGGTAATAATTGAGGTAAGTTGAAGAGAAGAAAGCGCTGGATTTGACCTATGCTTTAGCTAAGAGAGGAAGCACAGACACAGACCCTCTTTCCTTATTCATCCACCTTATGATCCGTTTGTGTTTCCCAAGCCTCACACCATATTAAGAAACAAAAAGATTTATGGTAATAGAAAATTTGAAATGAAACCTCATCCCTTGCTTGTTTTGGTAAAACAAGATGCTTACTCACCCAAAAAAGAAATTTCCACATTAAAGCAGTAACCAAAATATGAAAATGATGCTGCAATTTTTTTCTATAAAAGGACAAAGAAAAATTTAAATATTTATGTATTCAAAGGATGACAACGAAGTCTCAATGCAACCTTTCATCAATAAAAATAATATTATCTCTCTCCACCGCAAGGTTTCAATTCCTTTCTCACTCTCTTTCTCTTCCTTCCTCTTTTTTCATTTTTGCTAACTCTATATATATATATACCACTGCTTACTTCAACTATTACCCATTAAAAAGACGGCTCTAGCCTCAAGACCTTTCATTAAATAATTAATCAAAAATTGTCCTTAATCAATTAAGGAAATTGTACTTTTGAAAAGATTTTGTACAATTTATTTTAAAAAACTGTACTAGACCAACTGATCTAACGGACAACTATTTACATGTTCAGTTTAATTAACCTACAAATTTAAGTAATATTAAAACTAACTAACAAAAACCGGTTAAATCTGTTCAAAATCGATTATGAAAGACGGTTTGAACTCATCGTATTTACTTTTTCAAAATTTTTATTTTTACAACAAAATAAAAGTACCCATGCATATAATATATGTATAATTTTTAATTATTTGTCTTTTATTATTATTGTGTGTGATATAAAACATACAATGTGATCATTCTATGTTAAATTAAAATTTAATTTAATTATCTTAATTTTTTTATATGTTATGTTGATTTATGATTTATAATAAAATATAATATTAAAAATATATACTAAATTATCACTAATTTGAGAGCTGTTTAATTAAGTTAAACTGTTCAATTATTTTAAGTCACTAAAATTGGTCAATAAAAAATTTTAAATTAGAATAAACATACAGAATTCGAAACAAATTGTTCAATTATAAATAAGTATCTTTATGCTTTTAATAGATGATCTAATTTTTAAAATATTAAAAATAATAATAATATGAATGGTGTGATTGAAAGATAGAAAGAAAAAATTAAATTATAAAAATTTTGTTATCAAACTATGACAACTTGTCAATTAATGACTCGATAACATTTGTTAAGAAATTTGTAAATAAAAATTATTATAATTATTATCAAATAATATTAAAAATTACAAAAATGTGAGTTAATTATATTTATTACGATTTTTTCTACTAATTAGTATCGTCTGATACTTGTTAGTATATTTTATAAATAAAAAAGTTATTAAAATTTATACCGAGATAAAGTCTTGTTAGAAATATATATACTTTTTAAATAAATATTTTATTTTAAATTTCTTAACCAGTATTGCTCTTATTAACATTTATTTTAAAATAATTTATTTGATCTATAATGTAAGTATTTATAATTTTAAATTAATTTTATTATAAATTTTATTTAAATAAATATTTAATTAAATCATTTATTAAATATGTTGATAATTTTTTTAAAAGTATTTATTTTCCATTTCAAATTTTGAATACATCGCATAAGCACTCGCTAATAATATTAAAGAATAAAAAAGTTAGTGAAAATATCTTAAATGAATATAAAGTTAGTCCTAAAAAAATACCAACCACATTTTGATAATTTTAATCTTTAGAAGTTATAAATATTATAAATTTTGATTATATTTTTTCTAACGTAAAAAAAAGATGAGATTCCAACCAAATTTTAATATTTATATTTAATAAATTAATTAATTAAATATTTAGATTTATAATTTAAATAAAGTAAAATTATTTAATTATTGAATAAATAATATTTAAAAATATTAACATACATTAATAATGTAAAAATAAAATTATTTTCAACTATTTATGAGTATATTGTTAAAAATTATTAAGATTTATTATAATTTTGAATTAGTTAATCATGTAAAAATATTTACATTAAAAATGATTAAAATGGGATTTTTATTAAGAAACGAGAAATGTGATGGGAAAGATAGTGGGGAGTAGTGGGGTGTGTGGGGCAGCGAAGGGAGAAGGCTAATTAAAAACAAGGGAGGAAATAGTTAAAAATAGAGGAAACAGTACAATGTTAGAAACACGTCAACCTCGTCCGTACAACAACGTACGTTAATTTGCCAATAAGAAGCCGAAAACAAAGCAATTTGTCATCAAAAGTCATCAGAACCATTATGTTCCATTGACACACCTTTTGTCTTTTCAATTTCATATGCTTTATTTCTACAGTTCTTTTAACGGACGTTTAAAATCAGAAAATTATTAATACTTTCTTCAAAATTATATATTTATAATATTAAATATTTTAACCTTTAATAAAAATTTATATGTTTAATTTATTTAAATAACTTTAATTATATTATTTAAAATTATATATTTCTTATTTTATATTCAGAATATCTACAAATTAAATTTATTAATTATTTTTATCAAAATATACCAAATTAAATATTAAATGCATTCAAAATTAAATGAAAATTTTCAAAATTTTCTTCTTTGAACTCTCATCTTACAAGTTACATCCTATAAAAAAAAATAAGATAAAATAAGTCTATGATTTTAAACTTAAGTGTTATTTTTAAATAAATGTAAATCTAATATTTAATCCTATAAAAATAAGATAAAATAAATTTATAATTTTAAACTTAAGTTTTATCCTTAAGTAAATGCAAATTTAATATTCAAACTTATAAACTAGTTAATTTATTCTTACAAGTTTAAATTTTCACTCTCCAAATATATTTAAAAATTTATTTAATATTAATTAGTTATATGTGTTGATAATGGTAAGTAAATTTCTTACAGATTAAAGTCTCACATTACCTTTAAGTTTTATTTTCTATATACATTTAGATATTTTATATCGTCTTATTATCTATCTTAGATCTCATAGTTTTTTATTTTAAATTTTTACATATTTAAAATTAAAATTAATTTTAATTTTAATTTTAAAATAAAATTAAATTAAATTTTTCATTTTTAAAATTATTTTAAAATTGAGTTAATTTATTTTATTTTATTTTATTTTTTATTTCAAAAAATTATATTATTATTATTAATATAATAATAATAATGATAATAATTAAGATAATTATTACTATAAAAATAGTGGTAACAATAATGAAAATAATATTAATGGTAGTATAATAATTGTGAAAATAGTTATTATAATAAAAATATTATTATATCATTTTTTATTTTATATATTATTTATTAATTAATTAATAAATAAATAAAATATTTTTATATATTATTATTATAATATATTTTATATTATAGTATTTATTTTATATAAAATAATATATATTATAATATTATATTATAAATAAACATAGTTCATATATCACCGACATTATCTATTTTATTGTAAGTTTATAAAAAATATTAATACAAAATTATTAATTAAAACAATTGAAAAAAATAAATTATAGAAATAATAAAAATAAATTATTATTATTATTATACTAGTAATGATCAAAATATAAAAATATAAATTTTTATTTTATATAATTTTAATAATAAATAAAATAAATAAATAATTTTATATATTATTATAATAATCTTTATATTATTTGGTATTTATTTTATATAAAATGATATGCATTATAAAAACTATAAATATAAGATTATATTATAATTTTATAAATTAAATATAATTTATATATCAAAAATATTATTTAATTATTTGTAAATTTATAAATTTATAAATAAAATTAATTAATTAAAAATTAAAATAATTTTCAAAATAAAAATAACAAAATTTTAAAAATTATTATTATTATAATTATAGAGTAATAGTTATAATATAATCATAATATTGATTTAACAATAATAATAACTATAATGATAATTTGATAGAATTAAAAATAAAAATATTTTAAAATTAAAAATAATAATAATTTTTTTATTTTAATAATTAAATTAAAATTATTTAAATTTATCTTAAAAATTAATTTAAAATTATTTTTATTAAATAGATTTTATTTTTAAAATTAACTTAAAAATTAAATCTAACAAACTCACAGCAACTTTAAACGACATCTTAAATAATAAAATGTTAAGTAAAATTGCTAATTCACTCAAATATACATATATATGTTGTTTGGATCACCTGAAAAAAAAATTTTGGACAATTATTTTTTAGTTATATAAATTAACTAAAATATATTAAATTGATAAAAAATTATATTTAATTATGATAATTATAACATTTAAATTTTTACTAAAATATTTTATAATACATTATTTAAAATGAATATAATGTATAAAATAATTTGATAAATGTTAAAAAGAAAAAAAATATATATTAATAATAAAAATTTAAAAAAATAAAATTTAACTTAAAAAAAATTATTTACTATTTTTAACATATATTTATTTTTAAAATTTTTAAAAAATTATATAATAATTTTAATAATTTAAATACAAAAAAAAATTCTTCTCTCAACTTTCTTTCTTACTTGGAAAACAAAATTTTAATAGAATCTATAAAAAATATTTTCTTTCCTTATGTTTTCATACATAAACAAACAATAAAAAAAAATTATTATTAAAATTGATAAAAAAATATTTATTTTTTTATTTATTTTCATTTAAATATATTATTAATCTTTGTACATCTTTTAGAATATTCATTATTTATCAATTATTTTTAATATTAATTTTAAGATAATATTAAATTTAAATTTTACAACCCACGAAAATAATATTTGAATAGTTCATATTTCACCTTATTATAAAGTTGAGTCTATAATGAAAATATTAGTCAATACACTATTTTGAATCAGAAAGAATAATATTCTTTGTTGATGAGAATTACTAGTAATAAATTTATTTAACATATTTTTTCAATTTGTTTAGTTTTAGAAAAAATTAATTTTTAAAATATGACTATAAATATTTTAATTTTAAAAATTAACCAATAAAAAATTATATTAAAAAGAATGTTTAAAAATATATATTACAAACATTGTTTTTTATTTTTTTCTATCTCCTTAATCCTTTTTACTAAATTTTGTGGTAATTTATTTTAAAATTTTATATTTGATAAAATAATTTTAAGAAAATTTTTTTCGAGTTTCTACTCCAAAAGCTAATTTTTCTTTGAACCTCGTTTAAAGCACCTTGATGATTCATCAATGCCATCTTAAACAAATTCTTTGGGTTTTGAAAAAGGTTTTGCAAGGATAAGTGTGTCAAGATAAATTTAACCAAAAAAGAACTTCGTACTTATTATTGAATACAAAAAATTTAAAAACTTCATTTCCACCGAACAACAACCACGTGTTATGGGAATTATGATACATTTTTTATAAGAAAAAATCATTAAATAAAACCTGACTGTATTATATACAGAAGTGTAATTAGCCAGTATCAGCAAAAAAATGCTTAAGCTACCAAAATAAATTTGCTCACTAACCCCAAAATATCACCAAGAAAATACATCAATGCGAGAACAACAACCGCAATGATGTACTCAACTTCTTCTAAAGTGAAAAAGAATACTGATTCTTAAAATTTTGTAAAGAATATTGTATTAACAAACATCAAAACTGTCTCTTAACCATTTTATAAAAAAGAATGAGAAACGTATTTTTATTTGATTAAAAATATTTTAAAATCAACTTAAATTTTTTTTTATTTTTCTATTTTTATTTCAATTTAAAATTTTCAATTCCTTCAAACCAATGGTTAGCATTCTGAAAGAATTAGTTGTACATGTAAAAATAATAATTTATTAAATAAACTATCATTTCTGTTTGTAAACAATTTAGAATTATTCATATTAATTTCTTTTAAAAAAATTCTTTTTAAACAATAAAAATAGTTTTTTTATTTTTTATTTTGATCTTTATAAAAAACTAAAATAAATAAGTTTTTATCTTTGAAAATATACTTTTTTTATAAATAATGTGACTCTCGTCAAAATTTTAAAAGTTAGAAACGACGATTTAC